>OZ007555.1:116037468-120884353 GCA_963931855.1 Philhelius festivus
ATAGATAGATAGATAGATAGATAGATAGATAGATAGATAGATAGATAGATAGATAGATAGATAGATAGATAGATAGATAGATAGATAGATAGATAGATAGATAGATAGATAGATAGATAGATAGATAGATAGATAGATAGATAGATAGATAGATAGATAGATAGATAGATAGATAGATAGATAGATAGATAGATAGATAGATAGATAGATAGATAGATAGATAGATAGATAGATAGATAGATAGATAGATAGATAGATAGATAGATAGATAGATAGATAGATAGATAGATAGATAGATAGATAGATAGATAGATAGATAGATAGATAGATAGATAGATAGATAGATAGATAGATAGATAGATAGATAGATAGATAGATAGATAGATAGATAGATAGATAGATAGATAGATAGATAGATAGATAGATAGATAGATAGATAGATAGATAGATAGATAGATAGATAGATAGATAGATAGATAGATAGATAGATAGATAGATAGATAGATAGATAGATAGATAGATAGATAGATAGATAGATAGATAGATAGATAGATAGATAGATAGATAGATAGATAGATAGATAGATAGATAGATAGATAGATAGATAGATAGATAGATAGATAGATAGATAGATAGATAGATAGATAGATAGATAGATAGATAGATAGATAGATAGATAGATAGATAGATAGATAGATAGATAGATAGATAGATAGATAGATAGATAGATAGATAGATAGATAGATAGATAGATAGATAGATAGATAGATAGATAGATAGATAGATAGATAGATAGATAGATAGATAGATAGATAGATAGATAGATAGATAGATAGATAGATAGATAGATAGATAGATAGATAGATAGATAGATAGATAGATAGATAGATAGATAGATAGATAGATAGATAGATAGATAGATAGATAGATAGATAGATAGATAGATAGATAGATAGATAGATAGATAGATAGATAGATAGATAGATAGATAGATAGATAGATAGATAGATAGATAGATAGATAGATAGATAGATAGATAGATAGATAGATAGATAGATAGATAGATAGATAGATAGATAGATAGATAGATAGATAGATAGATAGATAGATAGATAGATAGATAGATAGATAGATAGATAGATAGATAGATAGATAGATAGATAGATAGATAGATAGATAGATAGATAGATAGATAGATAGATAGATAGATAGATAGATAGATAGATAGATAGATAGATAGATAGATAGATAGATAGATAGATAGATAGATAGATAGATAGATAGATAGATAGATAGATAGATAGATAGATAGATAGATAGATAGATAGATAGATAGATAGATAGATAGATAGATAGATAGATAGATAGATAGATAGATAGATAGATAGATAGATAGATAGATAGATAGATAGATAGATAGATAGATAGATAGATAGATAGATAGATAGATAGATAGATAGATAGATAGATAGATAGATAGATAGATAGATAGATAGATAGATAGATAGATAGATAGATAGATAGATAGATAGATAGATAGATAGATAGATAGATAGATAGATAGATAGATAGATAGATAGATAGATAGATAGATAGATAGATAGATAGATAGATAGATAGATAGATAGATAGATAGATAGATAGATAGATAGATAGATAGATAGATAGATAGATAGATAGATAGATAGATAGATAGATAGATAGATAGATAGATAGATAGATAGATAGATAGATAGATAGATAGATAGATAGATAGATAGATAGATAGATAGATAGATAGATAGATAGATAGATAGATAGATAGATAGATAGATAGATAGATAGATAGATAGATAGATAGATAGATAGATAGATAGATAGATAGATAGATAGATAGATAGATAGATAGATAGATAGATAGATAGATAGATAGATAGATAGATAGATAGATAGATAGATAGATAGATAGATAGATAGATAGATAGATAGATAGATAGATAGATAGATAGATAGATAGATAGATAGATAGATAGATAGATAGATAGATAGATAGATAGATAGATAGATAGATAGATAGATAGATAGATAGATAGATAGATAGATAGATAGATAGATAGATAGATAGATAGATAGATAGATAGATAGATAGATAGATAGATAGATAGATAGATAGATAGATAGATAGATAGATAGATAGATAGATAGATAGATAGATAGATAGATAGATAGATAGATAGATAGATAGATAGATAGATAGATAGATAGATAGATAGATAGATAGATAGATAGATAGATAGATAGATAGATAGATAGATAGATAGATAGATAGATAGATAGATAGATAGATAGATAGATAGATAGATAGATAGATAGATAGATAGATAGATAGATAGATAGATAGATAGATAGATAGATAGATAGATAGATAGATAGATAGATAGATAGATAGATAGATAGATAGATAGATAGATAGATAGATAGATAGATAGATAGATAGATAGATAGATAGATAGATAGATAGATAGATAGATAGATAGATAGATAGATAGATAGATAGATAGATAGATAGATAGATAGATAGATAGATAGATAGATAGATAGATAGATAGATAGATAGATAGATAGATAGATAGATAGATAGATAGATAGATAGATAGATAGATAGATAGATAGATAGATAGATAGATAGATAGATAGATAGATAGATAGATAGATAGATAGATAGATAGATAGATAGATAGATAGATAGATAGATAGATAGATAGATAGATAGATAGATAGATAGATAGATAGATAGATAGATAGATAGATAGATAGATAGATAGATAGATAGATAGATAGATAGATAGATAGATAGATAGATAGATAGATAGATAGATAGATAGATAGATAGATAGATAGATAGATAGATAGATAGATAGATAGATAGATAGATAGATAGATAGATAGATAGATAGATAGATAGATAGATAGATAGATAGATAGATAGATAGATAGATAGATAGATAGATAGAAGCCAAAATTTCAATTTTTAAATTTTTATTATTTTAGTTTTATATTTTAACTGTTTTCTTTAAACAAATATTTTAAAAACAGAAAACATTAATAATGGATGCGTATGAACAGACTTTTATAGAATGTTAATTAATTCGTTATTTGATTTAAGATGTTATAAGCAAAAAGGTCCGAGTGGAAAAGAAAACTTGAAAAAAAAATTAAATTACCAAGAAGAAGAACGAGCTTAAAACCAAGTATCAGTGTCAAAAAAAAAAATTGATATTTTTGAAATTCAAAATAAATTTGAAGATGTCGAGGAAACAGCACAAAAGCTTAATAATATTGCTATATTTACAGGGGTAAAAATAAAACTACAGATGACTCTTTAAAATAAAAATAAAAATTAGTAAATAAAAAATGACACGAGTTCTTTAAAAATAATTTTAACATTGAAAATTGTATTGCTAGAAGAATCTCTCGCATTTTTCTATTACATAATTTAAACATCATCCAGCGAAGCGGGCTGGTAAAAGCTAGTACAGAAATAAAAAATGAGTATAATACCTGCCAGCGAGCGACAATATCGTTTATTTTTAAATCTGCAAAGGCTACAATCTGCACGTTTAAAGAGAACCATCCCTTACGATATCTATAGGTTTCTGCATCACTTTCACCTGGTGATTGAATGCGGATATGTGTGCAATCAATTGCACCAATTGTCCTAGGAAATTTGGCTGCTTCCAGCAATTGGCAATCGCTTTCGACACTCATTTTAAAATATGATGCACGCTTGAAATGCTTACTCCTCTGAAGTCTGCAATTATTGTCAATTGAATTGATCCGAGCGCATAAAGTCGTACTGCTACCAACAACTGTGTAATCAGGCGCGATTCACGTGATCTGTTTAACAAAAATCGTGAGTTTTAAAGTATACACATTTAATCTAAACTCATACCGTCGTCATAAGGAAGTGAATCCTTAATCAAATCGAGTAAAATCATTGTTGTTGACTTTGAAAGACGAAACCATAAATGAAATCACGGTCGCTCCAATTTTCAATAACAATGCGCTGCAACATCTTGTACTGCCTTCTCTCAAAAAACAAAGGGTCTTCATTTCAATCGACTTCACTTTCACTGCTCGAAGAAGTTGAATTATTTTCCCAAAAAAATAATTATTTCGGAAAAACACGCTTTTGAAACAAAACTAAAGAAGAAAACAAAATTTTTCTACGTAAAATCTTTAGTTTCCTCGGCCAACTTCTACTTTTTCCAGGAGCTAAGAAATCTGAAGTTAACCAACTATAGAGTTGAAAATCGAGAGTTGAAAACGTCAACTTTGAGTGAATAAAAACAAAATCACGAGTTGAAAATAAAAATCTTCAAGTTATGTTCAACTCCGAGTGAAAAAAACCGGCCTTAATGATACTTGGGAAAACCTAAGGCACGTTAAGTTAAGAAAAATCGCGGCACATTACCGAAAAGTTTAATGGAAAAGCATTTGGTCCAAAAACATATACAGGTGAAATTGGCAAGGATCCTAAGATATCTGCCTGCCTCTGCTTGCACGTGACGTGTATTTTTGTGCTCCATCCAAATTAACTTTAACTTTTCAACATTTTTTCAATCTGTGTTTTGGCAAACCTCCATCAAGTGCTTTTTTTATCTTTCTTTTTTTGAGTGGAAATAAGAATAATAACTATCGCTGTTTCTTTCTCTGGATCGTGATATTTTGCTATTACATACTTTAGTGATTTATATGATTTATATATTTTTAGCAAATAAAAAAATTATTGCATATTTTTAAAATATATTGCATAGTTTTGTGCTATTTGTGGGTTTATTATATAGGGTGATTTGCATAAGGTGCGACAAAAAGCTAGGGCGTGTAGGTTGGACTCCGACAAGAAAAAAATCGTATGGGAGGAGGGGGTCTATTTCCCCCCGTTTAGGCGGGAGTGGCAATTTAAGAAAAAAATCACTTAAAACAGAAAAAAAATTATTAAAAAATAACGGTGATACCTACAGAGTAATGCTATAGCATTTTGAAAAGCCAGAAAAAACATTCTTTAACTTTTTTTTTAAATAAAGTTGTTCGAATGAATAGTTTTTGAAAAATTAATTTATAAATGGATAAATGGATAATAAATGGAGAATCTTATCTGCAGTTACTACGAGACCTTCTGCCCGATTTGAATGACAACGTTCCCTTGGCCATAGCAGACAATTTAATCTACCAGCAAGATGGAGCTCCAGCACACTATAGCCGCACTGTAAGGAACTGGCTTGATGAACATTTTAGTGACCGTTGGATTGGAAGAGGAGGTCCAATAGAATGGCCGCCTAGATCGCCAGATTTAACTCCGTTAGATTTTTATGCTTGGGGATTCATGAAGAACTATGTGTATGAAGTGGAAATAGAATCTTTGGAACAACTGAAACAACGGATTGAAATGGCTGGAGTCAAATTACAGGAAAATTTATCAAGTATAAATTTATGTGCAGCAATAAGAAGGCGCTATAATCTTTGCCTTCTAAAAAATGGGGATCATATCGAAAATTTTTTGTAATAAGCTTTAGTTAAAAATTTAAATAAACAGTAATTATGTATTTTATCTAAATATGCATGTATTTCTTATTTTAATTGATTTCAAGATTCAGGAACATTTTTGTTCTTATTTCGCAATTGCATTTTTCTGTCACTAGTTAGGGCATGTAACGTTGGATTATTTAAAAAACATTCGCAGGTTAATATTAATCCAATGCTCTCACGCAGGTGTTTTCAATAAAAAAAATGTGTTAATCCAGTACTTTGTCACTTTATTGTATGCTTATAAGACTAATAATAAAAAAATTGTACAAAAAAAGTTAATCCTTTCTTTCGTAAATGCACCTAAGCCAAGCCGACCCCACCATAATAAAAAAGTGGCAGGTCAATTTTAAACCAATGCTCTCACGCAGGTGTTCTCAATGAAAAATATGTTAAATATGGTTAATCCAGTATTTTGTCACATTATTGTATTGTATGCTTATAAGACGACCTAAGAATCCAAAAACGTAAAAACTAAAATAAAAAGCTTTTCTTAGAACAAAAGTAGTTTTTGTTATTTTTGATTTTCTCAAAAACTACAAAACATTTTGACATCCGGTTTTTTGTGTTTGATCAAAAATTAATAAGAGCATTGAATATTGAATAAAATAATACTTAATTACGTAAAATTTTCATTTTTTGTTTTTAAATTTTGATTTTGAAAATTAATTTTTCAAAAACTGTTCACTTGAACAACTTTATGTAAAAACAAAGTTAAAGAATGTATTTCTGGCTTTTCAAAATGCTATAGCATTACTCTGTAAGTATCACCGTTATTTTTTAATAATTTTTTGTCTGTTTTAAGTGATTTTTTTCTTAAATTGCCCCTCCCGCCTAAGCGGGGGGAAATAGACCCCTCCCATACGATTTTTTTCTTGTCTAAGTCCAACCTACACGGCCTAGCTTTTTGTCACACCTTATGCAAATCACCCTGTATAATCTCTGAAAATCAAACAGGGCCGTAGATCAAATTGCACCCCAATTTAAATTTTAATTATTAATGGTGACCACAATGTCTAAATGTGAGAAATGTTCTGAAATCTGCGACTTTATGATTGATTCAATCATGTGCCATGGTAACTGCCATAAAACATTCCACGTTCAGTGCATTGGAGCACCTTCTAGTTCAATTTAACTTTTTAACAAATCAAAACCGTTTTATTTCTTCTGCGATAATTGTGATCCTTTTGCCCAATCTAACATTATACGTGAGGTTCTTTCTAACTCAAAGATGATTGTTAGATTACAGAACCAACTGCTCTATTTGAACGATAAAATTGAAAATATCTCTTATATACCAATCTTAAAACGTCAACAAACAAGAGGTGCATTAAAATCTCAAAGTGCCAATCTCGATAATAAATCCTTTAAACGCAAAAGTGAAGAACTAGATTTGACATTACCAATCCCTTCGAAAAAACAAACTCCTTACTTGCCCCTTGAATCTCCTCAACAACATCCTTCTAAGCTTTCTCAACCCTCAGATACACAAACTCAACTTTCCGCTACACCGACCCAAACTGTAATTATACAACTTTTATCATTAAATCAACTTTCATCTGAACAGTATCCAGCTTCTACATCCAATATTGCTCAGATATCTATTCCTCCAATCCAGCCTGCATCAACTATATCTCTATCTAAACAGCCTACAGCTTCTACATAAAATCTCTCTCAACAATCATCTGAACAACCTCCATCTTCAACATCGATTGCCGCTCAAATTTCTTTCCCTGCATCAACTCAATATCCATCCGAACAACCTACAACTTCAAATTCCAGTCCTGTTCAACTACCTGTTACATCGACCCAACCTTCATTAACGCCACTTTCAGCTTCATCAAAAATTGCTCCCGTCAACCCATTCCGAAATTTGCCCCCGCTTATCGTGGATAACTTTACATCGCCTATTGACTGTGGATTAAAAATTGTAGAAGGACAAAAAACTCTCTTCATCTCGAAGCTTGAACCCTCCACGAATGCTCTCGATGTTAAAAACTATATTAAAAAGAAAATTGGGACGCTACGTTTAACGCACGTCGAGAATATGATTCATCGTAATTTTGCAAAATACTCTTCGTTCAAGATTAAAGCTCCAGATTCTATATTATATCTTCTTAACTCATCGTCATTTTGGCCAAAAGGAATTATTTTGCATGAGTTTGAAAAGAGGACGTCACCAATTAATCATCACCATTTTCAACAACACCTGATAACGCCATACCTCAAACAGAGCAGCTTCAACCAGTATTAATTTACTACCAAAATGTAAACGGCCTTCGGACAAAGGTCAAAGGACAAAGGTCTACAAGAATATAAACAACATTCCCCATGATGTACTTGTTCTCACCGAAACATGGCTAAACTCCTCTTTTGTGGATACAGAAATTTTTGACTCCAGCTTTCAAATTTACAGTCGTGATCGTCATCATGATCCTAGCGCTACTGTTGGTGGTGGTTTGTTAATTGGTGTTAGTAACCACTTTCTCTGTAGTCTTGTCGATGATTTTTTGGATACCGATCTTGAAGTTCTGTGTGTGAAAATAAAAATCCTGTCTGGTCATATATATGTGGTTGCCTGTTACATCCCACCCTCTTCGAACAATGACGTTTATAATAAACTATTTGAATGTTTGGAAACTATTCATGAACAAATTGATGATGCAGATGAATTATTAATAAATCGGAGATTTTAATCTACCTCAAAATCAAAATTTACTCAATGTGATGCATTTCTACCTGTTGACGAATCGAACAACAATGAGTTTCTTGTTATTGACGGAATGGCTTCTTTTGGTCTTGATCAATTAAACGGAGTTAGTAACCAATTATGCAGTACTTTGGACATAGTATATTTCTCTGATGTCTCCAACTCTGATGCTGCAGTATTATTGAGTGAAACAACACTTGTAGAAAAGATCGCCACCATCCTGCATTATATATTTGTCTCAACTTAAGTATTTATCATTCATTTAATATTTGTAAGGATAAGCATGAATTCAATTTCAAAAAATGTAATTTTACTCAATTGTTTAATTTACTTAATGACATTAACTTGGATTCTGTATTCTTCAATGTTAATTTTGACGATATGATTGCACATTTTTATGAAATATTATTTGTCTGCTTTTTAGAAACCGTTCCTTTGCGCAAAAAACGTGTATTTAATAGCAGCCCGCCATGGTTTGATCTGCATATAAAAACGCTTAAAAACAAAAGAATCAAGGCTTGGATAAGATTCAATCTATCAAGAACTGATGAAGCCCTTAATAGTTACATTAATTTAAGGGATGAATTTGTAAACTACTCTAACTTTCTCTTCACAAGCTTTATATCTAAAACAGAAAATGAACTTAAATTTAATCCACGTAACTTCTGGAATTATGTTAATTCTAAAAGAAAACGTGACGGTTACCCAGCACATTTGAGTTATAATAATTCAACTAGCCATTCCCCAGAGGTTATAGCCAACATGTTTGCCGTTTTCTTTCAAGGTGCCTTCGAAAATGCTTCTACAAATGACTCAAATATAACTTATCCAATTGATAAGTTCTCACACTTTAACTCGATAAATTTTGCAATTTCTGAAGCAACTATTCTTGACTATATCGAAAAGTTAGACGAGTGTTTTAGTCCCGGCCCTGATGGTTTGCCGTCTTTTATTTTGAAAAAATATGCAATATATGTATATGTCATACCCGTTATTTTTGCTTTTCAACATGTCAATTAATAGTTCAACGTTTCCCGCTATTTGTAAAAATGCATTTCTTACACAATGTTCTGTCATATACTTATATGTTGAACACGTCTTATTTGTGTAGTCTGTCAAGTTTTGCTGACCTCGGCGTGGTATTGGACTCAAAACTTTCATTCACGGACCACTATTGCATTATAAAAAAAGCTAATAAGATGCTTAGTTTCATTAAAAGATTTGCTCGTAACTTTCGTGATCCTTATGTCCTTAAAATTCTGTATGTTTCATTTGTTAGGTCTATTCTGGAATATGGTTGCATTGTATGGGCCTCATATTACGCGGTCCATATCAACAGAATAGAGTGTATTCAAAGGAGATTTATGAGATTTTGTTTACGTTTTCTTCCCTGGTCTAGTACTATTGATTAATGATTTGCCACCTTATACGCATAGACCTCAATTAATAAATCTTCCATCCCTTCTAAGTCATCATGAGTACTTATAGTTCTGTTTTATTATGGGATTGTTAATGGAACAGTTACAGCTCCATCGGTTTTTGTAGATTGAATTTTAGTGTTAATCGTTCTGGCAATTGCCTCTTTGTAATATTTTCAGTAGATTTAACTACGGCGCCAATAGTCCTCTCAATCTCTTAATAATAATGTCTTCAATAAAAACTATTTTCTTATTCATTCAATTAATTCTAACGTAAAATCACACAATTTTAAGAATATGTTCTTCATCCTTAACAATTAAATTTAAAGTATAGATTTAAGTATTTTTAGTTTTTATGTTATGTAAATATGATATAATTTAAGATTGTTGCGTTAGTATTTAACGTGTTGAATAAATTAGTTTATAAAATGTGTAAGGCCATTAGTAATGCCTTGAAAGAAGGGTTAATTTTCTGAAGAATTTTGGAGAAATTCTCCATTCAAGATGGCCGACGCCATTTTTATTTGCAAAGTTAACGCAATGATATAGTTTGAAATGAAATCCAAATCTTGATTTGTGTACGGGGTTAAGCATTTTCATAAGATGAAAAAGTTAGCGGATATTTCGGCATTTCGAAAATATTTTGGTAGTCATGCTGTCAAAATATTCGAAAACGTGATACTTCTAAAGGTAAGGGCAGCAACCAATACTTTCAACATTCTGAGACAGTTTAAATGTCCAAAATTACAATTTTGAAGTCGCTTATGTAGGCATTGTATTCATACACATTCTATAATTATATGTATATATTTATAAATTCACATACAAACACTTTGAATAAACTGTAAAATGGAACCATCTATTATATACTTACCCCCAGTTTCACAGTGGAAGTTTAAACCCCACTTTTGGTTTAAACTTCAGTTCAACAATAAATTTGGTTTCACAGTCCTTGAACAGGGTTCATTCTTTAGTTTAAGTTAAACGACACTATTCTGCCGTTTAAATCTCAGTTCGACATTCCCTTCAAACATTTGAAAATATAATTTATTTTCATTTTTAATTTTTGTTTCCTGTCACAGGTCACAACTGAAACAAAGCAAACTTTCCTTGATTGTTTTTTCTTTGATTCAGATAGAAAGAGAAAACATTTACTTAAACTACGTTTAATGAACTGAAGTTCAGATAAGACTGTGAAACCGGAAGAGTTGAACTTAGAATTTAAACTCCAGTTCAGGTTCAGCAGAACTTAAGTTTAAACTCTCACTGTGAAACTGGGGGTTAATATTATAAATAACATTTAAGTCTCACATACAGAGGCGGACATAATTATTCACACAGTAGAATATGCCATAGTAAAATCGCTAACAATTTAAAACTTTATGAAACATTATTTTTTTATTTGCTTTTATTTATTTATTATTATATTATCTATCAATTACTTATAATTTTTTTTATACTTTTTTGAATAAACGAAGAAAAGTTAAGGAATGTTTGTACACCTCTTCTTTTTAGTATGGACAAAATTATTCACACAGTTACATTTTCTAATGTTTACATATACATAAGTTTTTTTTTGTTGTTTTTTTTTTGTATGGTAACATCAAATGCCCTGGAAATTGGAAGAATTCCGTTACAATTTAAAAGTTTTGTTGTTTATTATAAGTGGAACATATGCAAACGTCATTAAGCCTTAAAAATGGGCCGAAGACGGAAGGAAACAACGGAAGCTGAAAGAAAAGTCATTTTGGAGCTGCGTAAACAAAAGAAATAATACGCAGAAATTGGCAAGATTGTTAAAAGAAGTCGATACACGATCTGCAGCATTATAAATCGTTTTAAGAATTCATCAAACCTTACAAGCCGACCTCATACTGGACGTCCACGTAAACTCACCACAAGAGAAGACAGCGTATTGGTAAGGAAAGTTAAAAAAAATCAAAAAATTACCTCATCTCAGGTAGCAGCAGAAATAGGGGAAGAAATAGGTAAAGAAATCCATCCAAAAACCGTGCGTAGGACGCTGCATCGTGCTGGTTACAAGTCCAGAGTGGCTGGGAAAAAAATCCTTATAAGTAAAGCAATTTAAAAAAAGAGGTTTGAATTTGCAAAATCTTACAAAGACAAGCCTACAGATTTCTAGAACAATGTCTTTTTCTCAGATGAGAGCAAGCTTAATATATTCCAATCAGATGGCAGAATTAGAGTATGGAGAAAGCCAAATACCGAGCTTGAAAAAAATAATATCGTAAGCACGGTCAAACATGGTGTTGGGGGGGGGGGGGGGGGGTGGGGGGGTTATGGTATGGAGTTGTATGGCGGCAAGTGGTGTAGGCAACTTGGTATTTATCGATGGAACCAGGAATAAGTACGACTACCTCAATATTTTCAATGAGAACCTTCACCAATGTGCAGAAACTAAATCCTGGGAGCAATTTCTATTTCCAACAGGATAATGATACTAAGCACACTGGCTCAGTATCATTGCGTATGTGGATCATTCATCACGTCCCCCATATTCTTCCGACACCCCCCCAATCACCGGATATGAATCCGATAGAGCACTTGTGGGATGAACTCTGAAGGCTGATGGAAAAACATACCATTTCGGGAAAGGATCAACTGAAAGAACTTTTGTGCAAGAATGGGGAAAGATTGGCGCTGAAACCACTGAAAAACTAGTCCATTTAATGCCAAAAAGGTTAAATGAAGTTATAAAAAGGAAAGGGTGGACTACAAAATATTAACAAGTTAAAAAAAAAATTTATGTAAACATTTTGATGGCTGTGTGAATAATTTTGTCCCTTTAATTATTAAACTGAAATATATATTTTTATTTTTTGATTGTGTAATATAATTTTAATTTTCTTTTTTTCTTATGTTCAAAGGGGTATTTAATCAGAAAATACTTTCTTGTAAAGGTTTTTCAAATTAGTAATTTTGTGTAATAAATATTGAAGTTTAATCCTAAAAAACTCAAGTCCAATATAAAGTTATTCATTCTTTTGCCAGAGTTTGTCACTTCAAGGTCACACAATAAAGTTAATGTAAAAGTTGAACAGCATTTTAAATAATATTTATATGTAGTCTTTGTGAAATTTTGGCCGTCCTTAGGCCGCGGCCACGCAGTAAGCGGCTGAGCGGAAAAAAAAAAATATAAAACATATGAAATCACATAGAAGCGGCCACGCTATGAGCGAGCGGCGAAACAAAATTCTGAGCGGCTAAGCGGCGCCGCTCAGCAACCAAACCTGTTTTAATTTTTAGTAATGTTCTGAGCGGCAAGAAGTAAAGATGGCCAAAGTAAACATTGAGTTGTTAATTTCGTGTGTGCAATTTCGACCAGATTTACTAATCGCTCAAAAGCAGTCGCTCAGCGCCTGGCCATACGTCGCTTAGAGCTGCCACTCAGCCGCTAGCCGCTCAGCCGTTTAGCCGCTCAGCCGCTTACTGCGTGGCCGAGGCCTTACACTTTATATTTCGAACTTTTTGATTGGTGGTATGTAAAACAAAATAGTTTGACTGAACCTCCATTAGTAATGGATTTTACGACATTTATTTCGCAAAATAATAGTCAAATGTTGAAACCAAAAATGACTATTAAAATAAATTATTGAGTTAAAAAAATGAGAAAATTCAATTTGTTTTTATATATTTTTTTAATATTATAATCTGGCTTATTAAAATAATTATTTGTGTTTTTTACTTTTTTTTTTAAGTAAAACTTCTTTTCCGGCGTTGAAGGTACAAAATTTTGTATGCAGCTGTCAGTGACATGTTAAAACGACACGTTATCAGTCAAGGACAACGACATGTTTTTAGAATACAAAATGTTTGTACGTTTATAGGTTAGAATCTTACAGAGGCTTTGCTTGAGAGAAAAAAAGAAAAGAACAGAGCGTACGTCAGTACACAACCTTTTTTTTTTTGACTATAAATGACAATTATTAAATCATGTGCTGGCTTTTAAGCAAATAATTAACAGAGCCGCTGCAACGGATCCGTGTGATTGTTACATTTTTTCAATATTTAATTCTAATGCGCAATGCGGTAGATATTAAAAAAATCTAAAAATTCATTAAGGACCCAACATTAAAAATAAATGGTAAAAATTTTTGTAAAAATTTAAATGTGTGAAATTTTTTTCTTTAAATTTTGATATGTGTAACAATGGTATTACTTACCTAGTGAAGAAGAAAAAATATTTCTTTTCACGTTTATCAATGAATTTTAAGCAAAATTATGAGTTATTAATATATTTAAACTGAAAATAATTATGGAGGCAAGATTTTTTCAAAAATCAATTTTGTGAAAAGTTAAAAACTCTCAGAATAGTAGATACGATAAGCACAAAAACTATTTTCGTGTTCTAAGTATGTTAGATAATGTTGGAAAAATGATAAGTAAAATAAATTCCAAAAAAATTAGTCTATAGTTTTAATAATATTGAGTTTTCAAAAAATTTGAACAATTTTCAAAAAAAAAAAAGAATATGAAGCTGTTAAAATCTGTATTGAGTTTTCAAGAAAGGTAGGTATACTTAAAAAAAAAGAGCATATTATTTTCCTAAATCTTTTATATATGGGAAGGTAGTGTAGAATAGCCATTTCTTACAACAAGTACATCAAACATATACATACATTATGTCAGCTCAAATTTGCTTGCAAAAAATTTTCTGCTGATTCGACGCTGCCAAAAAGTGTCACAACTCCTCCTTTACTTCGGATAGTAAACGATTCTATGAGACAAATCTTCTTTCGCACTCATACTCGTGCAGTTGCAAGAGTACTGAAACATCTCGATTAACACAAATCATCTGGCCGGGATAATATCCCCTTATTGTTAGAAAAGGCGAAAATTCCTATCCTTCTTACTATCGCCCGATTGCACCTACGTCCCTTCTTTCCAAGGTCATCGTAAAGCTAATTATTTGTCAGCTGAAGAAATATCTTGAAGACCGAAAGCTTCTCAATGACCGACAATATGGCTTTCGTAGTAATAGATCCACTGGTGATCTGATGGTATATCTAACAGTGGCAAAACCCTTTACATCTTTCAAAGAAAGCAAGGTTATTGCACTTCGCATTCCAAAGCATTTGATAGAGTTTGGTATCAAGCTCTCTTATTGAAAATACGTGCATATGATATTGATGAATCTCTTCTTCGTTGGATTAGAAACAACATTTTGAACCGCTCAATATAATTTGTGTAGACAAAATTTAAGACTGAAGCTCATAAAATAAATGCTGGTGTGCCGCAGGGCTCTGTTTTGTAACCGACTCTCTTTCTCATATTCATTAATGAACTGTTGTTTGAAACTTTCAATCCAATAAATTGTTTTGCTGACGATAGTACTTTCACATTTCCAGATGAACGTCCTAGTTCTGTGGATGTGGATTTTGAATGGACTTGTTTAAAATAAGCTCCATAGAAAAACTGCATAAAATTTAATGTTTCAAAAACTGAATGTTGACTTCGCTCGACGAGGAACCCTCCTACCATGCCAGTCCCACTCTCCATGAGCGGTACTTGCATTCATGAAACAGAACAGCTTTTAGTTCTTAGTGTGTGCTGTGTGGAATGATCACATATTTGACGTCGCCAAGAACAGTGCTTAGTGCTTAGGTTTCCTGTGATGTTGCAAGAAATTTATGGCTGTAATGTATTCAGCCTTAATTCATCATTAGCTTGAGTATAATTCCAATATTTGAGCAGGTGCTCCTATAACCAACTTGAGACTCTTAGATAGAAAATAGAATCCAAAAAATAGCTTTAAAAATGATAGGTGATAGAAGTACAACATAATTATTTGAATCTCTCAAGCACTGCCGCCCCGCAATGTTTCCTGTCTTGCATTATCTTCCAGTTAATTTTATAAATAGTGTTCTAAATAGGCGAATTCATTCCTCCATTCCATAAGGAATTTAACCGTAATATACTGGCGCTTCTGAGAGTGCCCATCAGTTTACACTTTAGCCCAACTTCGGATGTGCTGTTAAATTCAGAGAATCTTTCTTTAGCCGCATCACACGAATGTGAATTGCTTAACCCGGCACTGTATTGCCTTCGCATAGCAATATTCAAAGATTCAAAACCAATGAGCATTGGTATCTTCTTTTAAATACTTTCCAGCTTTCTAAAACACTCGCTCTGTGCTCAAACATGTTGAGAGTAGTCAAAATGCTTTCAGTGCGTTCAAAATAAAAAAAAAGAATAGATGGAATAGCATCCATCACTATAACCAGATGTAAAAGTGAAATGCAAGGCACAAAAACGGCGGCGGCAAAAGGATACGCAGGAAAAAATGTTCAGAAAATTATCACAACAATGAGCTATTTCCAAGGAGCTACTAAAAAATGGTGTCTTTCAGTAGGATTAAATATTAACGGAGACAACAATCATACCATTTACAAAAAAAAAAAGACTTCTGCTTCTGCTATACATGAAACCTATAAGAATAGCTGGCAAAGTAATCGACACCAAAAAGGACGCTATTTAGCAGAGTTGTAAAAGAATGCAATTGGTATGGTATTGCATTCCGAAAAGTCACACTCATTCAACTGATTCTTCGGGAATGCAATAGAATTTATCATCTCATTCTTTTGACTTCAGAAATCCATTCCCATTCTATTTTGAAGTCTTAAATAATGCAATCATCAAAAGCAGTCAAAAGACTTTAAATAAAAAGAATGCATCCTTTTTTTACTGCTTGCAGTCTTTGAAGTCTTTGAAAAGTCTTTTACATTCTTTGCAGTCTTAAAGTCTTTTAAACGCATTCAATGTATTGAAGTCTTTTTACTGCTTTGAAGTCTTATTACTAATTGAAGACTTTTAACTGCTTATGAAAGCCTTTTTAGGGAACATCTGTAAACTAATAATATCATTTATAAAGATAATATACTCGAAGTCATACAGAAAACTGTGCGAAAAGCGTTTAACTCGTATAATGACTTCTGTTTTGGCAAAATTTTCGTTTTAAGTGGAGATTTAAAATAATTGCTGAAGTGTGCTACTTTTAACCGACTTGAAATCAGTTAAAAAGCTTTCAGCAGTAAAAAGGATTCAATCAATAAAAAGACTTTAAAGTCGTAAAAAGACTTCTATACATTGAATGCATTGAAAAGACTTTAAGAATACAAAGAATGTAAAAGACTTTTGAAAGACTTCAAAGACTGCAAGCAGTCCAAACAGAATGCATTCTTTTGATTTGAATTCATTTGACTGCTTCAGATGATTTTTAAATAAAAGACTAGGACTTTAGTTTGAAAGTCACAGTACTGAGGTTAAATCAAAAGACTTAAAAAAAAAGTCTTTCCATTCAATTGACTGCAATACTAAAAAGACTGCATTCTTTCATATCTCTGCTACTCGTATTTAGCTTATCTGGGATAAAAATGTCGAAATAAATATCGTTGAAGCTAGAAAAGACCTCATGATATACAAGATACTTGCAGGAATATCATGGAGTAGATGAATGTACATCAAAATGATAAGACCCATCATTACCTATGGTGCAGTTGCTTGGCACAAAAAAAAACGAACTAGCAAAAACTAGAAAATCACAAAAAAAAGTTGAAAGTGAGGGATAAATAATTATATAGGAACCAGCGACAAGGAGAAACTACAGGGTGTCCGGTAAACTAATCCAAAATATATCCTCTTACTCCGATTTTCTCTAGCATTTCAAACAATTTTTCATATCTAAGGGTGTCAAAAGCTTTTTTGAAATCGATGAAAATGACAAGATTGTGGTAACTTTTATTAAGATTCGTATTTATTGTATTTTCGAATTCCGCTAGAAGTTTGCTGGTGTTTTTATTTCTGGTAAAACCGTATTGATTTTCATCGATAATTTGGTATTTATCGATATAACTTTGAAGTCGGAGCGCCATTACCTGTTCCAGTATTTTGTCCATAACAGGAAGAATAGAGATGGGTCTGTAGTTGAGGACGTCCGTTTTAATGCCAGCTTTATATATTGGCCTTATTATTGCGACCTTAAGTTCATCAGTTCGATTATAGGCGCGATAATTTCCGCAATTGATTGCAGATCTATCGCTCTTATTCCTTCCACTCCTGGAGATTTATTAATTTTAAGTTTCTTCAATATATTTATGATATCATCCCTTGTTACTGGTAGCATGAAAAAAGATTGTTCTGGACTTGATCACTATCGAAATTGCTTACGATCACTTCATCCAGGTTCTCTTTCTTTCTTCCAAGTATTCGTTGATTAAATTCCAGGTCCGATCGAAAATCTGAAAATATATTTCGATAAAATTTTGTCTTCTTTTTATCGATTTGTTTATTTACGAAATTTCGATAGTTTTTGTATTCTGTTTCATATCGCATGCATCTTCTTTTGTTTTTCCATCCCTTGTATAGTGTATCTCTGATTACACAATTGACGAATTTCTGAATCTACCTAAGGATTTATTGCATTTCTCTTTCTTGCTGTTACCTTATAAAGGGTTTTCCAATAAGAGGTGTTATTTTGATATTCAAAGAAAAATGGCATTTTTGGAGATAAATGATCGGATGTTTATTTCATTATAAAGAGGAAGGTATGCCGTTAATAATGGAACACAACATCAGCCAAATGGCCGCCAAGACCACGCTTACAGGACCATATCCTTTTCATGAAATTTTCCATAACCAAATCGCAAAGTGGCTGCCCTATGTCCTCGATAGCCTCACGAATTTCATCTTTGAGGTCTTGAATCGACGCTGGGCTGTTGGCGTAGACCTTATCTTTCACGTGGCCCCAAAGGAAGAAGTCGCAAGGTGTTAAATCACAAGATCTCGGTGGCCAATTGTGATCACCTCTTCGAGAGATAACACGGTCCGGAAACTTTTCCCGTAAAAGATCGATGGTTTCATTGCTTGTGTGGCACGTAGCGCCGTCTTGTTGAAAGTAAACGTTGTCCAGATCAATACCATCCAATTCAGGCCATAAAAAATCATTAATCATCTCTCGATAGCGCAATCCATTGACCGTAACTGTTGCTCCAGCCTCATTTTCGAAAAAGTAAGGTCCAATGACCCCGCGGGCCCATAAACCGCACCAAACAGTCACGCGTTGAGGATGGAGAGGCTTTTCAACAATAACTCTTGGGTTTTCCGAGCCCCAGATGCGACAGTTTTGCTTGTTGACGTAGCCTCCGAGGTGGAAATGGGCCTCATCAGTCAAGATGATTTTTCGATGAAATTCCGGTTCATTTTCATGCATTTCAAGGACCCAATTTTAATAATTTCAATGCGTTGTTGAAGCGTGTATCGTTCCATTTTTATTAATAGCGTAGTTTCTACTTGTCAAATGTCAAAAAATGACAGCTTCAAAAGTGACAGCTACCGAAATAGCGGGCTATTCAAAATAACACCTCTTATTGGAAAACCCTTTAGTATTCAGTTGTGATAAGAAAATGTTCCAATTTTTTCTTAAGGATCTTATATTAATATAGAGACACGAAAATTTCAAGTTTTTTGATAATTCAAAATTATTAAATTCATTCATACCATGTACGAGTATCACCCTGTGATCTATATTCAATAGTTGATCTACTACATTTTCATTATTTTTGTTAATTTCAATGGACATTATTTTAAAGAAAATTTAACGAAAGTAATTTAGGCAATTTTTGAGACGCCATTTAGAGTGTCAATGTGTATTACACACTGATCTCTATAATATACTGGACAGCGCATTCATCAAAAAAAAGTTGACTAAAGCGGCCGCCATTTATTTAGAGCCAATGCATTTCAATTCTTCAACACCCATAAGAACAGCAACAGCAACGCCAACAGCGTCGTTAGTTTAGTTAATTTTTGATAAACTAAAATTGCAAAATTTAGTGTCCAAAAAGTAATAAAGAATAAAAAACTATAGTGAGTGTTCAAAAGTCGGTGAATAAATGAAAAAATTTAATTTAATTTTTATCGTTTAATGTACGTTAAAATCATGTCGCATTTGAATTTACTTTGATTATATGCTGTCAAAAACGCTGATCACGTTGTAATCTATTTCACAAGACTTTTGATGTTGAAGTTTTCGTTGCTGTAAGACTAGGCGCTTACATTCAATTTTGTGTTGCACAACTCTTTGGTTGCTTATAGAAAACAGATGAACTATTTGGTTGAATGTCCGCGCAGGTGCATATAATTAAATGTTACACAAAATAGCGAACTCATTTTAGGCAATCGTTTAGTTTGTGTCAAAACACAAACTTTTTAGTTTCGCAGTTGTGAAACTAATAATTGAATTTTGAATGCGCGCGCCTAGCCTTAAAGTTGCTGTGTCAATCTGTTTCCCGCATAAACAAGTGCAGTCACATTTGTTTTCCTCTTTGTCATGTCAAAATATTTTTTGTATCAAAAGAAGACGCCAAATTATGAGCCTGCCCACCATCTGTCATTTTCAATTGGAGTTTTAGCTATAGCAAGCCCAAGAAAAGAAACTCGTTAATTTAATATGAAATAGGTAATATTTTATTTATTAAATTAAATTTAATAAAATCGACAAATAAAAATTTAGCAAATGGAACTCGAGATAAACTTCGCTCGTTGAAGGTTTACAAAAGATTAATTTTAGAAACTGTTGATGTCGGTTGTGTTAACAGCTAAGTTTGATTATACACTTGGTGGTAGGTATATACATTTGGTGGTGTGATCTGCTTACGGTTGATGCCGATGCGATGGTTTAAACAGCTAAGCATATGTTTATGCATATACGTTGCATGATACGATTTGCTTGTGCTATGTATGTATAAAGTTTATATGATGTGACTTGCTGGTTTCCAAATTAAAGTGTTGCCATCGCTGTAACTGGTTTGTACTGCTACAGAGTCAAAAAATCTGTTATAATGTAGGGAATGCGCTATCCAGTGTATTAAAGATATCAGTGGTCTTACACTGCTTGTCTCGTTCTTTCTCGCAAGAATCTTCCCGTCCCGCGACCAAACAAATTTCTATCCATTTTCTTTTGCCTTATTTTTTGACAGAAACATGATGTGTTTAGTATTGGCCGTGAGTTGATTATTAACAAAAATAAAAGAATTTCGATTATATGAACACGAGCCGGGTAATTTTTTACTTAAATCATTTAAGCTAATTGTTCCATGTCTTTGTAACCTTTGTAGAAAATCGTTTTTGCGGAATTTACTCGTAAATGAAACTACTATTTTAGAATCTTGCTGCTTGTGTATAGTATTTGTACGGTATATGTTATTTATATCTGTGTCTTGCATTGTGAAGTCAACTACTTCGGGCAAACTTTTGACAAGTGAAATTGTATTTTTTTGTGGATTAATTGGAATATTTTAAATTTCAATATTATTATCAATTTCCTGTTGCTCAAGAAAATTTCTTTTCCATGTTTCTTATAATAGGTGCGTTTTATTATTCACAAATCTATCTGGATCCGGATCTGGATTAAGTTTTAACATGTATTACAAAAACAATTTGGGATCCTGTTTTCTATCGGGATCTAGTTCAAAGATCCAAAAATTAGTTATTACACTGGCGAGTAGATGGCTTTTTATGGTAAGGTAGTGTAAGCTACAGTGTAAAGAAAAAAGACAAAAATTAATTAAAAATTTACAAACGCAAGGATAAAAAGAGACGGACTTATAACACTGATGTCACTAAGATCCGTATCGTTTTATTTTCAAGGGAAGATCTAGATCCGGATCCAGATAGATTTGTGAATAATAAAACGCACCTAATGAAGTCTTTTGTTTCAAGTTGATGTTTGAAGTCTGTAATTTCCTCCCTTAAGTGTTTAAGGAGCTTGTTATTTGTCTCTAGAGTTGTGTTAAAGTTGTCGTAGTTTTTAGATATAAAATCTACACTTGATCAATATTCTTTCAGCATTTTTTTGATTTCTTTTACATCATTTTCCAGCTCACAGTTTCCCATTTCACCGGTTGAAATAGAGGTGGCACGTCCCCTTGTTTTACTTGTACTTCGTCCGGTATCATCTCCGTTAGCCGCTAGATTGTCCGTTTGTCCTTGATTGTCTTTGCGAAGTTGGCCATCGTTTGGCACTTGGCCGTCTTTTGTGGGTTTTCTGCAATATTGGCACTTCCAAGACTCTTTCTGGATGGCGGACATTCCTTTGAAGGCCCTTGCAGTGATTGTGGTACACTCGAAATGTAGTTAGTTACGGTATTTTTTTTTAATTTTTAGTAGAAATACTAACCTTTAAGACTACATTTACATTTTTATGTTTTTAGGGTTGCCAGATATTCAATTTTAAATGGTGTTCAATTTTTCTTGCCCGAGCAAAATTTTGATCAATTTTTTTCAAAAAATGCGTAATAAACAAAGTTTTCTTATTTTTACCTGATGAAAAAAACAATAATAAAAAAAAACTCATTAATAAGTGCTACCGAAAACCCATACATTTAACGATACTTTGAAAAATCTAAAACAGGTAACATTAAAAAAAATGATTTTTTGTTCTGAGGTGTAAAGGGTTTGGATAAAACAATAATTTGTGTAGTTTTAAGTAATTTTTCATTTTATGTACACACAAATACAGTTATAATATGTGCTCAAAGTGCCGTCCTGCATTTTGAATGCGTGCTAGAGCCCTGTTTTTGGATTTCATTTTTAATGTTTATTCTCGATAACTCTTGCCTTACTTTTAGTGATCCTTCGAAAATACGTTGTTATAATTTAGTTAAAGTTGTTATTTAAGATGAGTAAACGATTTCTTTCATTCGTACCCCATTTAAAAAAAATCCGAATCTTCTATACTTGGTGAACTCCAACACAATGACGTCGTTCTTGTATCTGACCAAGAAAAAACGAATGCTTTTGCAGACTTCTTCGAAGGAAACTTCAAACCCAATCCTCCTGCTCATTTACCCGACTTTCTCGCAAACGTCAATAGCGAAATATTTGGATTGATATCTCAAAACTCAGACCCTATTACAAGATTTTCTGAAGCAAATTCATCAGTCTATACGACAGCCAATGACATTTTTACTAATCCAATTGATCTTCATGACTCAATCCACTATGGTAATTCAAAAAAATCTTCGGGACCAGACAAGATTTCCAATTTCGTTATCAAAAAACTCCCTTCAACCACAATTGTTATTCTCACAATTATTTTGAACAATTGTACGAGTATCAACAACAGCTATTTTCTAAATAATTTAAAAATAGCCGAGATACTCCCAAAACCAAAAAAGTCAGGGGCAAATTATATAAGCAAGTACCGACCAATCTCCCTCCTCCCTAACCTCAGCAAACTTCTTGAAATGCTGATTCTTTTTAAACTGCGCTCATTATGCTCTTCAATGGGAATAGTGCAGCATAACCAATTTGGGTTCAAAGCATCCCACTCCACTTTCGACCCGTTGTTGAAGCTTCGCGCTGATACAACTTTGGATCTTAACAAAAAAGAGACCACAGTAACATGTCTGCTTGATATTCAAAAAGCATTTGACTCTGTCTGGATAGATGGTTTGGTTTTCAAGTTCAGTCCCTTCACTTGCCTAGACATCTTGCCCTCGTCATCCATAGTTTCCTCAATAACCGTAAGTTTTACGTACGCGTGGGGAGTACTAACTCAATCCTTAAGAACATCTTAGCGGAGTCGCTCAAGGATCCTGCCTTGGACCCGATCTATTTAACCTCTATACCTCCGACCAACCTGCAAACCTGCCAATGACAAAAACTCTGCTATTCGCTGATGACTCCATCACATATAGCTTATCCATTAACCCTGACGTAGTCCTTCGAAGAGTTAAGGCACACATCCTTAGACTATGGGAATATTATCTCCAATGGGGAATTAAAGTCAATCCCTCTAAAACAGAACTAATCTGTTTTAGACGACCCTCGCGTGATGGCCTAGCAACAAAATGCAAAAACCTTTCCTTGACTCTTCCTGATAACACACTTATCACCCCCAAGCAAAGTGTTAAATACTTTCGAGTTCACTTCTTCGAAAGGTTCAAGTTTAACCAACACATCAAATTCACACTTCGTAAGGCAAATTATGCCTTATCCCTTTTACGTCCCCATATGAAAGTGAGGGGTGGTCACCAAACATGTTGGGAACGAGTTCAGGAATTTCATTTCAAATTCATTTAATTTAAATATGTAACAACCAGCAGTCACAGTTTGGGAACATCATTTCCGTTATCCTAGACTAAAACCTCCAATTCAATTTCAGTAGGTTTCAATTGGTTATTTTTGGATGAGGTGGTGAAACAGGTGTGGAAGGTGTTTCGTGTTGTGTGGGTGTGTGGATTTAAATATCAGAAGAGACGCTTCAAAATGGTGAGTTGAAGATTTGCTCTTCGGTATTTAGTCTCAACGGTTGTCATCCATTTGCTTTGCATGAAAAGTAAAATTTAAGAGAAATAAAAGGAGAGGAGAATATTCTTCAGCGTGGTTAGAAGAGAAACCAATACAGACAAAATATTCTCGAACTTTTCATGATGGAAGTGTTTCCGGTGCTATTATTTGGGCGAATTTTAACCAGAAACTCAAAATTTTATCACATCTATTCTTGAAAAATTCAAAAATGATTTTTAAAACTCTAAAAGTGATATTTTTGTTTAAAGTTCGTCCAGAAAACTCAGTAGCGGAAACCCTTCAGACACCATTGTAATGGAAAACTCTCTTTCGAACATTTTCGAAAATTTATGACGCTACCAGGGTTATCGACTGCCTATAAAAGGGCGAGATTGCCAACGCTCGGCCCCTTGTTGTTCGTGAAAAATGGAAAGCGTTGCTTTGTCGTGGCTTGGCGTGGCAATTTTCAAAAAAAAAGCTTTGTGTTAAAAATCGCTGTATTTTTTTTTGCGGGAATTTTTTTTGTATATTTCTCGTTAAACTGTTTTCTTTTGTTCGGAAAAATCGAAATATGTTTTATTTTCCCTAAAATATGACTATTTTTAATCTCCAAAATTCCCGCGTGATCTGGCAAAACAAAAAAAAAAAGCACAAAGAACCGAAAAAACCGCATTAACTCTGAAAAGAATATAAAAAAAGGCAAAAAAAGAACAGTTTAAAAAGTAAAAAAATGTAAACAGTCTCCATTATAATAAAAACCCGGATAAAATAACCCCCCCCATTATCCAAAAGAAAAAAAAGGGAATCCGGTATACCCACTACGTCCTTAACAAAAATTAACGTACACAAAAAAATAAAACAAATTTACATATAGTATATACGGCACGAGAGTAGTACACAAAAGAAAACAAAAATTAAATAAAACTCAGTAACTAAGTACTAAAAAAACAAAAAGAAAAGAAAGAAAAAAAAAAACTCAAAAAAAAAAAGACCTATAGGAAAACAAAATATAGCATACGCTTTGTGAACATTAGTATCAGTGCAATAAAAAGTCGAAGCCCAAATTTCGATTGATCAAATTGATCAACCCAAAAACAATTCCTCAAATCGATGCACTCAGTTCCTGCTTGTGAAACTACACCACCACTGACACCACCACCGACACCATCACCTACCACAACACCAGCCTGCGATCCAGTTCCATCCAGCATTTCCATCGTAGTTTAGATATCTATATATATTTTTTCTTCAATTTAATCTATTTACATAATTTTCAATTCTGTTTTATTTTCTTTTTACTTTCATATTAATTTCACACATATTGTTTTCGTAAAAAAATAATCCCTGTAATATTCCCCTCAGTTCACCAATTCATTTTTTTTTTGTTTCGTTTACATAAAACAATAAAATAATAATCAAATCCATGAATTAAAAATAAAAAGGCATATACCATCGCATTCTGGTGTAAAGTGACGGTTAAAGTTTTTGTAAATTTAAATTTATACACAACATTAAAGGTATTTTTTTTTAATTATCCACAACAACCACTGGAGCGGTGCACCACCCCAAGGGATAAGTTTGGTAAGTTTTCTTAATAGTGTGTATTATATTGTATATAAAATTTAAAAACTTCAACGGTCAATTTCACCACTTATTCATTATTCAATCAGAGTAAAATCGTTTAAAATTCACAGTTTTTTTTTCGGACGTAAATTAATTGAATGATAAAACCCTACAAATGCGAGATCGTTATACCCCATGGTGAATTGCTTATTGCTTGGGGAATTTAAAATCAATTTTTTTTTGTAAAGTGAGAAGAAAGCTCTGCAATAATAACAAAGTACAAGTGTAAAAGAAGAAGTACATTTTGGTTGGACGAAATTGGTCCACTTTATTAATTATTTGCCAAAATTTTCCCGAAACAAAATAAATTTGTTAACTTATGTTAATTTTCCATTTAATTTAAAGAAAACAAACGTGAAGATTGATGCAAATTTTTTTTTTACTTTATAATGAATAATTTAATTTAAAACCTTTAAATATTAAATTCCCTAGTTATTTCCATAAAATCAAATAATTTTCTTTGTGAAATTTTCCACCGATTCCTTCATTGAAAAAAAATAGATTTATTTTAGGACGTTCATATATTTATGATGACACACTGTACTGTTGGATGTTACTCATAGGATAAAAGAAAAAGGAGAATAAAAGCTATTTTGCAATTACTAGTTTTTTTTGTTAATATTTCTGAAGGGGAATTTAAAGAATCTTAAGTATTAGGATAGTTTAAGACTTATGTTAGGTTAAGTTTTCATGAATAAAATTTGTTGTAATTTTTTTAAAAATTGAAAAGTTTCGACCTTCTCATTTTTCTCTCGATGAAATATATTTTTGGGAAGTGGTTTTGGACCTTTTCTTTCAGCATCGCTAGGTAAGATAATGAATTGTCTTTGAATCAAGTCAATGGTGGATGTGGCGAAGTGAGATAAACGATGAAGACTGAAAACCGAAGATAAAAGATTGAACGTGAAGATACGACCAGGTTTGGCGGATTTCAAAATCAATATGGTTCAATATTAGCTAGATGCCGATATTATGGTTATGAAGTATGTGGACATTTTTGAAAATTTTAGATAGGATGAGAGTTTAGGTTTCTCAAAATCGTTTTTAATTTAGGGGCTATTATACATAGTTGAGGTAAATAATAGCCATGGGTATCTTTATGGTACAAGGGTGGGTACAACCTCTGAGAGACACCAACACCGTAGACTCTCCTCACTGATGATATTGGAAGAATGCTTAAATCCAGCCGGATTTAAATCTAACAGGATGAAATCGGGCTTCATCCTTTTGATCCCGATACTTTTCTAACAAACCCCGGCATGTAATTTCGTAACAAATGTTCAGCGCTACGACAGCAAGAACCCCCCCCACCGACGAGCTAGGACGTGCTTTATGCTAGCATGCCCCGCTGTTGTAGCCTGAACACCCTTTCCTTCTGCTGCCAGGACCTGCCTATTGTGCCTGTAAGCAGTGGGTGGTAATGGTGGAAAAAGGAGGGAAAGGTGTTTTAGGGCTCTCTAGGATATGTTTCTTTAATGTGCTGTCAGGTTTCATGTTTTAAGGGTTTTGGCACCTCTGGGTGGAGTGAATGTGAAATATTCTGATGAGAGCTCTAGCCGATGACACCTCGGACCGTTACAGGTGGCGCCCAACGTGGGGCCCGATTCATCCTGAAATTCCATCTTTTAGTAGCTGAAAATTTTCGATTTTGTATTTTTTTTATTTTTTTACATTATCAGGCAAATATATTTTTTGATATTAGTTGGGACATATACGACTTTTTTTGATTATGATTTGATTAGCTTTTTTTAAATTTGTTTGTTTTGTGAGATTGAAGCAAAGAGCGGACGTCCCGTAAATGGGTAGAACATTTTTCCCTGTTTAGTCGGTTGCGACAATCTGATCCTTCAATCAACATCATTCATTAAAAAAAAAAAAAAAAAAATACTGTTGAATCCGTATTTTCTGGCGCTGCTGGAATTATAGTAGTTTGACCTTTTTATTTGAATTTTGCTCGCAGAAACCATAAACGCTCGTCCAGTAGTATAAGCTCTATAGAAGTTAGGTATTAGTCTGTTGCGAGTTTATGAGTTTCTCAGTCAGTTAATTAAGTAATCAAACCAGAATCAAATTTAGTTTTGCCTTCTAGTTTTCAGCTTAATGCACTAACGCAAACAAATTTTTCAGTGAGTACAAAATAAAAACAAAACAAATTTTTTTTGTTATTGGTTTTCAAAGTTTTTTTCATTCGCCATATCCACCAGACACAATCCATGAAAATTAAAATTTACATAAAATAGTTTCGCATATAGTCTTAATACAAGATATAGATATTGGGTCGCGTAGTTATAGTTCTTTTCTTCGGTTATATTTTTTTTTTATCAGCTTTTGATAGTATCTACGAATACATAAGTTATGTATATAGGTACAATTTTTTTTTAGTTACCTTAAAGATAGTTTTCAGTAAAAATTTCTCTTTTAACCTATTTTCCTTTTGCAGTTAGATTTTGTTTCAGTTTGGTAAACATACATAGATACCTTTTTATTTTTTTTTTCCTTACTTTTTTGTTTCCTTTTACATTTTTATTTTCTTATCAGCTTAAGATAGTTATTTTTTTTATTTTTCGTTAAGTTGATTAACCTTTCATTTGGAATTTAGATTTTTCAATTTCATAAAAGACCCTATCTATTAATTTCTCATATCTTATGTCTTCACGTGGAAGCGAACCAAACCATTATTTACGATCAGGTCGAGGATATAGTGCTTCTCATCGTGGTCAAGGTAGTGTTGGTCGAGGCAGAGGATTAAGTACTAGTATTCGTGGTCAAAGGAGTAACAAACGTGGTCGCGGTAGTAATAACAATACGAATCGCAATACTATGGCTGAAGGTGGGAAGTCTGTTACCCCTGATTTGACAGGAGGAAATAATGATACGTTAGCCTTAAATGGGTCAACTGAAGGAAGAAACTTACAAAGCACCAACAATAATTCTGAGCTTCCTTCGGGTTCTCAAGTTGCTCTCGGCAATAATTTTGCTCTTCCTCCCACGAATAGGACTCAACATACTACAAACTTTCCAAATTCTAATGAAGAAGTTGATTTGCCAGGATACATTCAAGGTCTTGTAACGGCTTCTATAGGTGCTAGTAGAGCAGAAGACTTGCAAGTCATTCGAAAAGAATTAGAAGTGAACAGGGCTGAGTTAAAAAATCAAATGGCCGCTATTATTCGTGAAACTCTTCAACAACAAATTACGCCCTCGGCTCGAAGCGATTATGAGGTTCGTAGACGACTACCACAACAAGTCAATCCTCCCTCTGACGTCCAAAATCCAGGTTTTGTTCCAGAAACAGCCCAAAGAACTGCCTCGGCAAGTAATTTGAATCCAAGTGCAGACGAATTCCTTTCTCGTATTCGAAATATAAATTTTGACGAAACTTCTGCTAGACCTTCGCCTTTAGAAAACGTCACGTTAGGTAATTCGTCCCGACATCTTCCTTTCAAAGTCCATAGCTTTCACAAATGGGGCTTAAAATATGACAATTTAAATATGACAGTGGATGAATTTATCTTTCGGTTGGAAAGACTTAAGGATTGTTACCTTGCCACATGGGACGATATCGTTTTGAACTTCCACCAATTTGTGTGTGGACAAGTAGAAACTTGGTTTTGGGTTTTCCTCAAAACCAATCCCAGTATAGATTGGCCTGCCCTTCGATTTGCCTTAGTGGAGCAATTTCGATCTCTTGAAACCGACTCTGAGATCTCAAAACAAATGTACGATCGTAGGCAAAAGGCTAATGAATCTTTCGATGAGTTCCTTATGGCGATTCAAAGACTAAACACGCGATTGCTTTGTCCTAAACCCAATAGTGAACTTATTTTACTTCTTAAACAGAATGTAAATACGCGTATGGGTGAACTATTGCTGACTTTTAGAGCTCAAACTTTAAATGAAATGGCCTATGTTTGTCGTAATATAGAAAAATACTTAAAAGAGCATGAAATTCAACAAGATAGTACAGTAGCTAAGAGCTCAGTAGTTCAACCATTTCGCAAAAAGGTGAATGAACTTCAGGCAGATGAAGATTTTTTTTCACCAGCTTCTAATACCATCGAAGCCATCCAGGCAAGTAAAGATACCAGCAACTATGTTTGCTGGAATTGCAGAAAAGTAGGACATGGTTACATGGAGTGCCCTACTCCGCAAAGGGCCTTATTCTGTTATCGATGTGGAAAGGCAGATACCACGTCTGTCCAATGTACCAACGTCAAATGCGCGGGAAACTTCCGGAAGAGCAATGCAACTTCCGGGTTGCCTTGCTCGAAAAACCAAACGCCGGACACTCAGTAGATTCAAATACCAATCATAAATCCAAACCAAATGAATTTCCGAAGCCAATCCAAATTTTGAAAAGACCAACAAATTCTAAATCGTTAAACCCAGAAATATCACCTCCAGTCCAGAAAATGAAACCTCTGAAAAGTCTTCACGAACGTCAGGTTGAGTATTACGCTGCCAAAGATAGGATTTTTGGTAAACCAAATTCGCCTGTTTCTGCCCGAATCTTAAGGATTCGTGCGCTGAAAAAGAAAAAAAAGGATGCTTTAAAGAGTATCGAAGCTACTACCTTGGATTGCTTCGATGATCCTCGTCCTTACGCCAATGTGAAAATTTTCGATGAAAGCTTACCAGGATTACTAGATAGTGGCGCTAGTATTAGTTGCTTAGGGGTAGGTGGCGAAGATTTTCTTTTAAAACATAAAATTCCCTTCACTTCTTTTTCATCAAGCGTCAAAACAGCAGACGGATACAAACAACCAATTGTAGGCAAATTTTTGGCTCATGTCACTTACAAAAATGTTACCAAACCAATAGAAATGTATTTAGTTCCGTCTTTACAACAAAAATTGTATTTGGGAATCAATTTCTGGAAATCTTTCAACATCGCTCCGAATCTGATTTCTGAATTGATTTCTGATTTTTCGCCTTCAAACATCGTTTCAAACAACATTTCTTCCGAGATGCGAGAGCTGTCAGAGGAGCAAACCGGTAAGCTTAAATCAGCCATCAGCTTGTTTCCGTCCTTCGCTAAACTTGGCCTGGGCAAAACAACGCTGGAGGAACACGTAATTGACACAGGAGATGCCGAACCTATAAAACAACGGCACTATCCCGTTTCTCCTGCGGTACAACAGCTTTTATATGAGGAATTGGACCGTTTACTTGCCATGGACTTAATAGAAGTTAGTAATAGTCCATGGAGCTCTCCAGTAGTCTTGGTACGGAAACCGGGTAAAAACCGGATGTGCCTTGACTACAGGAAAGTGAATGGAAAGACAAAGAAAAGTGCGTATCCTTTGACTCATGTACAGGCTGTGCTAAGTCGTATTTCAGATACACAGTATATATCTAGTGTGGATCTGAAAGACGCCTTCTTGCAGATACCGCTCGAGAAATCATCACGGGAAAAGACGGCGTTCACGGTTCCAGGCAGACCTCTGTACCAGTTCAAGGTTATGCCCTTTGGCCTTTGCAATGCACCTCAACGTCTTTGCAAATTAATGGACAAAGTGGTACCTCACGAACTAAGAGAAAATGTTTTTGTTTACCTGGATGATCTTCTGATAGTCTCAAGCACTTTTGAAGAACATGTTCGTTTTCTGACTATTGTCGCTGAAAGACTTAGAAATGCTGGTTTGACTATAAACCTTGAAAAGTCAAAATTCTGTTTTAAAGAATTAAAATATTTAGGTTTTGTGATCGGCGATGGTTGCCTTAAAACAGATCCAGCAAAGGTTTCAGCGATTCTCGATTTCCCAGTACCCCAAAATCAACGTCAGGTTCGCAGATTTTTAGGTATGTCTGGATGGTACCGTCGGTTTGTGCCTGACTACTCAACCCTGGCTACCCCCATTACAAACACGTTAAAAAAGGATAAGAAATTTGAGTTTGATTCAGAAGCACTAGCATCCTTTAATAAGATCAAAGATATGCTAACATCAAAGCCCGTACTGGTGAACCCAGATTACAGTAAGCCTTTTTACATTTTGTGTGATGCCTCTTCGACAGGAATAGGAGGCGTACTGTGTCAAAAAGACGAAGAAGGCATAGAGCGCCCAATTTACTACTATTCTCACAAAATGAATAAGGCCCAATGTAATTACAGTGTCACGGAACGGGAATGCTTAGCTGCGGTTCTTAGTATTGAGCAATTTCGACCTTATGTGGAGGGATACCACTTCCATGTTATCACCGACCATGCAAGTTTGAAGTGGTTGATGAGTCAAAAGGACCTCAGTGGTAGATTAGCTCGGTGGAGTCTTAAGCTTCAGGGATATGATTTCGATATTCAGCATCGTAAGGGTTCACAAAACGTAGTGCCAGACGTTTTGTCAAGAGTGTATGCTGCGGATGAGTTGAATCTTGATGAGATATCGAATTCATATCCTCACGATGTGCTGCACGTAGATCTAACAGATCCCAGTTTTCAATCTGAGGAATATGTTCAGATCATAGACAACATCGAAAATCAAAAGGATCAGCTGCCAGACCTTCAAGTCTCGGATAATTTCGTGTATAAGAAGGTCAGACACAGCACAGGTAATCCTCTTGAGGATGACCTAGGATGGAAGTTATGGATTCCCTCGCAGTTGACCAGCCGTCTGATTTCCTTGGCTCATCAACCACCAAAGGCTTCGCATGGTGGCGTAGAGAAAACTTTGAATAGACTTCGAAACCAATTTTTCTGGCCAAACATGGCATCGCAGGTTAAATTGTATATAGGGAATTGCGAAACATGTAAAACATCAAAGGCTTCGAACCAAATCTTACGTAAACCCATGGGAAAACCTTTCATGGTAGAGCGACCCTTCCAGCATGTCTACATAGACTTTCTTGGACCCTACCCTCGATCGAAGGCCGGAAATGTCTATATTATAATCGCGTTAGACCAATTAACCAAATTCGTTATCCTTCAAGCCGTACGAAAAGCTACTTCAGAATCTGCTATAAAGTTTTTGCATGATCATGTTTTATGTACATTTGGAGTACCCGAATCAATTCTATCAGATAACGGTAAGCAATTTACCAGTGCTGCCTTTGCTAAGTTGCTTTCATCCTATGGTACACAACATATCCGAACTGCTGCATATGCACCGCAAGCAAATGCCAGCGAGCGTGTTAACCGCTCAATATTAGCTGCCATTAGATCTTATATTGGGAAAGATCAAAGAGATTGGGACTTACATCTTCCTTCAATTTGTTGTGCCTTGAGAACTGCTTCACATTCCGCCATTGGTATGTCCCCATATGAGGCATTATTTGGACAAAAGATGGTCGAGCATGGTTCTGACTACGCTCTCCTTCGGAAGCTTAACTGTGTCAACAATTCTGAGTTGAACCTTATACCGAAAGCTTGTAAAATGAACATACTACATACTGCACTGAGAGATTCTTTGCAAAAGGCCCATTTGACGTATGAACACGTTTACAATACAAGAAGTAAGGACATAAAATATAATATAGGAGATATCGTTTACAGACGCAACTTTGTGTTAAGTGATGCTACACAACGAAAAAACGCGAAATTATGTCCTAAATTCATAAAAGCCAAAGTTCGTAAAATCATAGGAAATAGTTTATATGAATTAGAGGATCCAAATGGAAACGTGGTGGGTATTTTCCACTCTAAGGACATAAAAAAGTAGTATGGTCTTTAAATTGCTTATTCCGGCTAGCATCAGTCTGCTCATGAGACTTATTTCGCGCGTGGGTCGACTATTGTGGAACAAAAGGAGGTAGGGGTCATGCATTTTTCTTTTCCATTTCACAAGTTAGAACTTGTTAAATGTAAAAGTTTTGTTGGGAACGAGTTCAGGAATTTCATTTCAAATTCATTTAATTTAAATATGTAACAACCAGCAGTCACAGTTTGGGAACATCATTTCCGTTATCCTAGACTAAAACCTCCAATTCAATTTCAGTAGGTTTCAATTGGTTATTTTTGGATGAGGTGGTGAAACAGGTGTGGAAGGTGTTTCGTGTTGTGTGGGTGTGTGGATTTAAATATCAGAAGAGACGCTTCAAAATGGTGAGTTGAAGATTTGCTCTTCGGTATTTAGTCTCAACGGTTGTCATCCATTTGCTTTGCATGAAAAGTAAAATTTAAGAGAAATAAAAGGAGAGGAGAATATTCTTCAGCGTGGTTAGAAGAGAAACCAATACAGACAAAATATTCTCGAACTTTTCATGATGGAAGTGTTTCCGGTGCTATTATTTGGGCGAATTTTAACCAGAAACTCAAAATTTTATCACATCTATTCTTGAAAAATTCAAAAATGATTTTTAAAACTCTAAAAGTGATATTTTTGTTTAAAGTTCGTCCAGAAAACTCAGTAGCGGAAACCCTTCAGACACCATTGTAATGGAAAACTCTCTTTCGAACATTTTCGAAAATTTATGACGCTACCAGGGTTATCGACTGCCTATAAAAGGGCGAGATTGCCAACGCTCGGCCCCTTGTTGTTCGTGAAAAATGGAAAGCGTTGCTTTGTCGTGGCTTGGCGTGGCAATTTTCAAAAAAAAAGCTTTGTGTTAAAAATCGCTGTATTTTTTTTTGCGGGAATTTTTTTTGTATATTTCTCGTTAAACTGTTTTCTTTTGTTCGGAAAAATCGAAATATGTTTTATTTTCCCTAAAATATGACTATTTTTAATCTCCAAAATTCCCGCGTGATCTGGCAAAACAAAAAAAAAAAGCACAAAGAACCGAAAAAACCGCATTAACTCTGAAAAGAATATAAAAAAAGGCAAAAAAAGAACAGTTTAAAAAGTAAAAAAATGTAAACAGTCTCCATTATAATAAAAACCCGGATAAAATAACCCCCCCCATTATCCAAAAGAAAAAAAAGGGAATCCGGTATACCCACTACGTCCTTAACAAAAATTAACGTACACAAAAAAATAAAACAAATTTACATATAGTATATACGGCACGAGAGTAGTACACAAAAGAAAACAAAAATTAAATAAAACTCAGTAACTAAGTACTAAAAAAACAAAAAGAAAAGAAAGAAAAAAAAAAACTCAAAAAAAAAAAGACCTATAGGAAAACAAAATATAGCATACGCTTTGTGAACATTAGTATCAGTGCAATAAAAAGTCGAAGCCCAAATTTCGATTGATCAAATTGATCAACCCAAAAACAATTCCTCAAATCGATGCACTCAGTTCCTGCTTGTGAAACTACACCACCACTGACACCACCACCGACACCATCACCTACCACAACACCAGCCTGCGATCCAGTTCCATCCAGCATTTCCATCGTAGTTTAGATATCTATATATATTTTTTCTTCAATTTAATCTATTTACATAATTTTCAATTCTGTTTTATTTTCTTTTTACTTTCATATTAATTTCACACATATTGTTTTCGTAAAAAAATAATCCCTGTAATATTCCCCTCAGTTCACCAATTCATTTTTTTTTTGTTTCGTTTACATAAAACAATAAAATAATAATCAAATCCATGAATTAAAAATAAAAAGGCATATACCATCGCATTCTGGTGTAAAGTGACGGTTAAAGTTTTTGTAAATTTAAATTTATACACAACATTAAAGGTATTTTTTTTTAATTATCCACAACAACCACTGGAGCGGTGCACCACCCCAAGGGATAAGTTTGGTAAGTTTTCTTAATAGTGTGTATTATATTGTATATAAAATTTAAAAACTTCAACGGTCAATTTCACCACTTATTCATTATTCAATCAGAGTAAAATCGTTTAAAATTCACAGTTTTTTTTTCGGACGTAAATTAATTGAATGATAAAACCCTACAAATGCGAGATCGTTATACCCCATGGTGAATTGCTTATTGCTTGGGGAATTTAAAATCAATTTTTTTTTGTAAAGTGAGAAGAAAGCTCTGCAATAATAACAAAGTACAAGTGTAAAAGAAGAAGTACATTTTGGTTGGACGAAATTGGTCCACTTTATTAATTATTTGCCAAAATTTTCCCGAAACAAAATAAATTTGTTAACTTATGTTAATTTTCCATTTAATTTAAAGAAAACAAACGTGAAGATTGATGCAAATTTTTTTTTTACTTTATAATGAATAATTTAATTTAAAACCTTTAAATATTAAATTCCCTAGTTATTTCCATAAAATCAAATAATTTTCTTTGTGAAATTTTCCACCGATTCCTTCATTGAAAAAAAATAGATTTATTTTAGGACGTTCATATATTTATGATGACACACTGTACTGTTGGATGTTACTCATAGGATAAAAGAAAAAGGAGAATAAAAGCTATTTTGCAATTACTAGTTTTTTTTGTTAATATTTCTGAAGGGGAATTTAAAGAATCTTAAGTATTAGGATAGTTTAAGACTTATGTTAGGTTAAGTTTTCATGAATAAAATTTGTTGTAATTTTTTTAAAAATTGAAAAGTTTCGACCTTCTCATTTTTCTCTCGATGAAATATATTTTTGGGAAGTGGTTTTGGACCTTTTCTTTCAGCATCGCTAGGTAAGATAATGAATTGTCTTTGAATCAAGTCAATGGTGGATGTGGCGAAGTGAGATAAACGATGAAGACTGAAAACCGAAGATAAAAGATTGAACGTGAAGATACGACCAGGTTTGGCGGATTTCAAAATCAATATGGTTCAATATTAGCTAGATGCCGATATTATGGTTATGAAGTATGTGGACATTTTTGAAAATTTTAGATAGGATGAGAGTTTAGGTTTCTCAAAATCGTTTTTAATTTAGGGGCTATTATACATAGTTGAGGTAAATAATAGCCATGGGTATCTTTATGGTACAAGGGTGGGTACAACCTCTGAGAGACACCAACACCGTAGACTCTCCTCACTGATGATATTGGAAGAATGCTTAAATCCAGCCGGATTTAAATCTAACAGGATGAAATCGGGCTTCATCCTTTTGATCCCGATACTTTTCTAACAAACCCCGGCATGTAATTTCGTAACAAATGTTCAGCGCTACGACAGCAAGAACCCCCCCCACCGACGAGCTAGGACGTGCTTTATGCTAGCATGCCCCGCTGTTGTAGCCTGAACACCCTTTCCTTCTGCTGCCAGGACCTGCCTATTGTGCCTGTAAGCAGTGGGTGGTAATGGTGGAAAAAGGAGGGAAAGGTGTTTTAGGGCTCTCTAGGATATGTTTCTTTAATGTGCTGTCAGGTTTCATGTTTTAAGGGTTTTGGCACCTCTGGGTGGAGTGAATGTGAAATATTCTGATGAGAGCTCTAGCCGATGACACCTCGGACCGTTACAAACAAGAACGAAGCTTCTGCTATACAAGCAACTCATTCGCCCAACATTAACATATTGTTTCCCTATATGGTTTACAATAAGCCCCACTTATATGAAAAATTGCAATTATTCGAGCGAAAAGCTCTCCGCCATTGCACCTCCCTTCACCGAAAACCCAACTCTTACCGCTATTATAGCCATGAAAAGATGTACGAAGCTTCAGGAATTGTCCCGATTGACAAATATATCTACAATCTGAGCACTAAGATGCTGAGAAAAATCCCAACCCATCCCAGTCGTCTTATTAATTTAATTACGGGTAACTCAGCCACAGACGACTGATATCTCCAAGTGCTCTCCATGATGGACCAAGCATTTGGAATAGCTGGAGAAGACAGCTTCGAAAACTTCTATGATGTTGCACGGACGCAGCACAACAGAGGTTGAAGCCACCAATAGACCAGATAGCAATCAACAATGACCTATATCCACCCCTTCATCACCACACGAGGCAATGACCGTTAGCACTGCTCAAGCTGACGCAAATATCATAAATAATAAAAAAAAAATTTTAGTTATTCAAATGTAAAAAGAAAACATAACCAACCTAACGAAGCAGAGCCCCTTTTGTGCGCCCAGATTAATAAGCATTAGACTTAAGAAATTAATTATTGTAAATAACATGAACATATTTTGAGTGTAAATAAAAATAAACTATTGTATATACAGGGTGTCCCACAGTAACCGCCCCAAATGAAAACCATGGATTCCTGAGGTCATTTTAAGTCGAAAAACTTAAGAGGTCATTTTCTCGTTTTCGTCCCGTTTTCGAGTTATAACGGTTTTTATTATTTTTCCCTTAACTGGCTTTATCTTTGCCAAAGTGCGTCCGATTCGTAAGATTTTTTTTATAACCAATCAAGAATTTATTACAGTTTTAGTTTGTCCAAAGACTTTTTTTTCTGCGGACAACCGTTTCTCCGCAATTTTGCATCAAACTCAGTTTTTTCGTTTTTTAAGTAGTTTTTTCACTTTGATATCAATTTATTCAAAAAAACACGTTAATGAGTATTAATTTTTTTCACTTATTATTAAAGCCCAGTTCAGTTTCTAAAATTAAATATTTGTTTTTCCTTAAAAAGAATACTAAATGTAATTAACAAAAAATAAACAAACTGAGTGAATTTAAAAAAATAATTTTTAAATACAAAATTAACTTTTTCTGAGCTATTGTGGTTAAGAAAAGGACAAATAGATAAAGTTAATTAGTAAGACCGTTAACTAATGTAAACAGTAAAGATTTGCATTATGATTTGAAGGTTGTAAATATCTTTCTCGCGTGAACTAGTGTCCGCGTCGTGTTCTTTCACTTGATACTCCATTTTGGATTTGTTATTCAAGTTGTAGTTTTTTTCAATTATTTGCGAACAATGGATTACACTAATCAAGAATATCTGGCAATGTTATTAATATACCCTGAAATGGCACAACTTTATCTATTTGTCCTTTTCTTAACCACAATAGCTCAGAAAAAGTTAATTTTGTATTTAAAAATTATTTTTTTTTTTAAATTCACTCAGTTTGCTTATTTGTTGTTAATTACATTTAGTATTCTTTTTAAGGAAAAAAAATATTGTTTTTTAAGAAAATGAACTGGGCTTTAATAATTAACGAAAAAAATTAATACTCATTAACGTGTTTTTTTTTTGAAAAAAATGATATCAAAGTGAAAAAAACAACTTAAAAAACGAAAAAAATTGGGTTTGATGCAAAATTGCGGAGAAACGGTTGCTCACAGAAAAAAAAGTTCTGAGACAAACTAAAACTGTAGATTAAGAATTTTATTTTTCAATTTGTTTTATATACAATTTGACTTAAAACTAACTTATTACTAAATTAAATCATGTTGGCTCAACAATAGGGGCCCAACGTTCTTCATTTGGCTTTACATAATGCTATTTGCTTACAATATCATATTAATGTTTTCTTAATCTAATTCATGATTTTTTAATATTAACTAAATACTAATTTTTGATGAGTGGGTGTTTTATCCCCTATAGTATTGATTGTTGTTCTTCTCGTAAAAGGGTGCGTTGTCGTTATGGATGATGTCTTCAAATTGATGGTCAGTGATGGCTCGGGTGTATAGATACTTGTCTATGAGGCTCTAGTTCATGCTGGAGAAGTTGTTGCACTTCTGTGTTGGGATGATCTTCCAGGTTCCTAACTAAAACTGTAATAAATTCTGGAATGGTTATAAAAAAAATCTTACGAATCGGAAGTAGGTTGGCAAAGATAAAGCCAGTTAAAGAAAAAGAGAGCAAACATCATAAGAACCGTTATAACTCGAGAACGGGACGAAAACGAGAAAATTACCTCATAAGTTTTTCGACTTAAAATGACCTCAGGAATCCATGGTTTTCGTTTGCGGCGGTGACTGTGGGACACCCTGTATATAAAAAAAAAACTCCAGTGCAGTGAAATCGAGAGATCTTGCAGGCCAGTGAATTGGTCCATTTCTGCCTATCCATAGATCACCGTATTCTTCATCCAGCCAATTCTTAACTTCGCGACTATAGTGGGCCAGAGCACCATCTTGTTGGAAATATGATGAAGCTAGTTGAAGCAGTGAAACATCCTCCAATAGGTCTGGTAGATTATTTTGTAAAAACTCCAGATAGTTAGTAGAATTAATTCGGGGTGGTAATTTGAAAGGTTTGATTAATTTATTTCCAATTACACATGCCCACATATTGACACTGAATCTGTGCTGTAAAGATCTTTGCCGTCTTGAATAATGGAAATGTTTAATACCATCTCTTGTGAATTGAGATTCGTATGTCCAAAGACTTCTGTTTACTAACTGGTTGTCATCGAAGTTTCTCTCTAGCAACCAGTAACAAAATTCGAGGCTTTTTTCAAAATCATCGGGAAGTGTTAGTTAAAAGTTATAAAAAACCTTATTGACCGCAAAAATCGTAATAAAAAGATAAAACAAAAACAAAAGTGAAACAACTTTTAAATTTTAAAATATTTTAAATTTTTATTCAGCACATATGCATTTCGGTTCTCGGCTGCGGAACCATTATCAGCGGGCGACAATTAAACAAAAAATAAAGAGACTATGTACAAAACGATTAGGTAGTACAAAGAATTAAAATTAAAACGTCTTAAATATTTCTCTTATTTCTTAATTACATTGTACAAAAGAGAGTCAATTGGTCCAGGTCCTAAATTAATTAAATTCTCGTTCAAGTGAATATGTATTGATTTGTTTACTTTCTTAATTATAGTCTGCAATTATTGTCAAATGATGTAATGGTGTGTGGATCTTCATTATTTGGATCGTAAATGTGGGCTGCGATTGCTTTCTCTACCTCTTTCTTTTTAATTGATCTAAGGTGTTCGTTAAATCTTGTCTCAGTCGCTCTCCTTGTTTGTCCAATATATTTTTTGTCGCAGTTGGAGCAAGATATTTCATAAATGCCACTGCAATGATTAGGTGGTATATGGTCTGTGGTTGAGCCCAAACGGGATTTAAGTTTGTTTGAACTATGTATTGTAATATTTTTCCTAAGTTCTTTAAATAAAACTTATTATTTTTTTTTAGTATTTCTTCTTTATTTACACTTTCTAAATCAAAACAATAAATCTCAGTTTATAATCAACTCAAATACTTTTATTCAAATTTAAATCACACTTTTTTAATAACACTTTCCACAATCCAATAAGCAAACTTTTTGCACACTTTCATCACAAATAATCATATATACAGATGTCTTACGCCTATGGAGCAGAGTGACCTATGAAATTGAAAAAGCTTTATTCTATAAAGCTTTTTAAAAAGCATTTTTTCTACGAGAATCAAAGTTCTTTTCGCAGGATTTTGTAGGATAGGATTTCTCTTCTCTCAATTATGTGTTGCTTCTCTTTTGTTTACCCTTTCCTACAATTTTTTTTTATATTTGCAATATTCGTTCACCCTTCACCCCTTTGTAACGATCAAGCCGCAGACAGTTGATTTTTTTTATACTTTCAAGATTTTTGTTTCGGTTGTCTGAGGTTTGCGATAAATATAAAATGTGTGCTTCTTGGGTTTGACCGATGGATATATTTAAGTTGGTTGATAATTAGAAAGATTTTTTCAATAAACTGTCTTCGGTAGTTATTGTATTTGTACATAGTTTAAATGACGGAAGGAATTTCTTTATTTAATTTTTTTTTTCATTCGTCTGCAGTTGATTTTAATAAAGAGCACATTTTTGTTGCATAATTATGTACTTACATTCGCCTTTTCTATTTTGTAAGAGTCCAGGAATATTATATATACATATTATATTTTTATAGTAATGTAGGTAGGAAGATACCTAGATCTTTTTTGGGTTTATTATTATAAATTTCAAGATTTTGGACAAGAGCTTGTTTAGTACATATGTATGTACGCATACCTAGCAGGAAACGAAATTAGTTTGTAATTTTTTTACTTATGTACAGTATGTACATATATATATGTACATAAATATGTTTGTATGTAGGAAGATAAGATAAGCATTTAAATATTTTGAATACAATCATGTATCAATTAAGAACTTTTTGTATAAGATGGTCTTTTAAATAATTGTATACTTAAGTAGGGCTATGAGCACCTGCCTTGATACATTTTTAAATTATTATTAAACAAAAATAATTAATAACTTTTTTTTTGTTTGATAATGTAAAAAGTTGGACATTAATAAATAGATACAGAGTATACAAATGTTCCTAGGTTCTTATTAACATAATTCCTTCCTGTAACTATTATGTCTATGTGATATGTACCTACAAGAAAATTTGTAGACACCTACTAGAAAATTTGCGCCTACCGCCGAGACGATATAGACCCTCCGCCGATCCGGTTTTAACTTACGATGCAGGTACTTGTAATATATGTACATATGGCAGGTTATGAAAAAAATTAGCTCGAGATTTTGATCAATTTTGTTAATAGGATGGTAGAGAAGACGAAGAAAAAGAAAGTGTGTTTCGCAATTTCACCTGTCTGTCCTTGGTATTCAGGCGTACATGCCACACATTTGGCCAAAAAGAAAAATATATATTTCTCAAAAACGACTTTTACAATTTTGTAAAAATAATTCAAATAATTAAATTAGGAAAATGATGCTTTTTTGTATTTTATTTTAAATAGTTATTTTTGTTACCTCACTCAGAGAAATAAAAAGTCATTTATGACTATTTTTTGACTATTTCCATAGTCCGAATAGCTACAGCTATGCAAAATAGTTATTTATGACTATTTTTATTTGTTATTAAATTTTTTACTTTTTTTTCTAGTTAATATTAACTATAAAGAAGTTACATACGACTTTTACAAATAGTTATTTTGGTAATAACAACTATAATCCCAATTAAACTTGACTATCCACATAGTTTATTTTGATTATATCGAATAGTTATCTATAACTATACATTTATGTAGTTAAACTTGACTATTATACGCACAATGTTGTTGCGAGTTGTTGTTAAATGACTATATAAATATAGTTACCTCTAGAGGTAGGTAAAAAGAGAACAGAGTATTTGTAAACTGAATAAAGAAAGAAACAAAATACTTTTAGGTTTGAGTATATACATACATATGTGCTAAGTCAACAACTTCATGTTTGTGAAAGTATTTATTTTGTAAGTCGATAAATTATTATATTATAATAGCGATGTATTATATTTATTATTTTGCACTTATGGGAACCGAAATATAAGTGCGGTTGAAATTCTATCTACTAATTCCAACATTTTACGTCGAAAAAAACAAAGCGCCTTCAAAATGATGCGTATTTAAATTATTTTATTTATAACTTTTATCAGACAAAGGGTTTCCATATATTTTTTTTTAAATTACATGCTAATATCTACTACACCATTGTCGTATTCAACTATTTTAAGAAGTCGTTTGTGAAAACAATTTATCCTACCTATTTAAAACTAATTTATTATCTTCTTGACTATTAAAATGTTAATATATGTTATTAAATGTTAAAGAATTGAGTACTTATTTATCTACTATTTCAGAGTCATATTGAACTATTTTAAGTAGGTATTGGCTTATGATATTTTTTTATTCTATTTAAAATTAAGATTTTCTTATTTTGATTATTGGAAAGTTAAAACTTACTATTAAGTAGTCAGAATTCTCCATAGTCGCATTCAACTATTCTTAGTAGTGGTTTATTACAAAGCAAAGCATATTGTATAGTCATTTATATTTTTAATTATTTCATAGATTAATTCTAACTATGTTTAACTATTTTTTAACTATTTTTGAATTATTTTTGATGAAAAATAATCATTTCATAAATTTCATGGAAAATTATCAAATGACTATTGCAATAGTTATAAAAATAACAATTTTTTTTTCTGAGTGCTCTAGTAGAATTTTATTTTTTATATTTGTTTTTTTAATTTTTTTTCTTCTTTCTCATAGTGAGAACAACATTTTAAAAAAACCTTATTTTAATTTAAAAAAAAAAGTGCACATTTTTATTTTTGATAACTCAATATTCAAATTGTGACTACGTAGCTAACTAACTATGAGTGTGTAAATATAACTATAAAATGAGTTGAAAATTCCCCTCCAACGTAGTGTAAGCACTTCGGATTCAAAGTTAGTTGATAATAGTTGTGTTCAACCAGCTGCGCTGGACTACTCTGGGCAGACAAGTGTAGCTTTTTGGTGTTCATTGGAAAAATTTCTTTACTGACTTACACTGATTAGCGTTCAATGAGCTGAACTAGTGTACATTAGTTCAGAATATCTTGCCCTACCTTTTGAGATAGTGCAGGTTAGTGAAACTGTCAAAATCAGCTGATGTCATTATTTGAATTAATTTGAATTTTGTCCACGCGTTGTGTTTTCGAATTTAAATTTAGAAAAAAGGCATGTTTTTAAGAACTGACGTATGACGTTTTTGCTTTAGTTTGCTCTGACAGTTTTCATTAACTTGCACTGCACTACACTACTCTACACTGGCCTCTTTCTGGTTGAACACAACTAATGATTTTTTTTTTATAATCTACCCGCGCTCAAGGGATTATGATTACCCTTTAAATGTTTCAACACAGCGCGGGCGTGAAGTTAATGAAGAGACATTTGACAATCACGGTTTCAAGTTTGTGCATAGCATATTACATTCATTTGTATTATCAAACCAAACTGGGAAATAAATATTTGTTATGTTTAAATATTGCGAACGAATGTTTGAAATTACGTTTCAGAGGGCCATAAAAGTAGAGGTTTTTCATTAGAGGTGTCATATTCTTTAAGTTTTATTAGTAATTATTTCTGTTATGTTAAATGTGTTGAATTAAATTTCTTTTTCATCCCAACAATAACCATCATTCCAATTAGATTTAAATAGCTCTAGTAGCAAGTTCTCTTCCTGAACTAAAGAGCTATGATCTATGATCAACGTTTTCTTTATTGATGCAACTTTGTGTGATGTGTCAAAAAGTTAATATATCTACTAATGACCACATAAAAGTGAAAAGAGCAAAATTTGGATATTCCGTTCAAAAACTACGATTCACGATCGTCAGACATTAAGGAACATTGAAAAGTCATATAAGACACTTTCTGGAAAAGTGAAGCATGCAAGATCTCCAAAACCATTTGGATTGTGTTGAAGCAACTGCCAAGACAAAATTTCTTTCGAGCAAATAAAACAACTATTTATCCAGTTTTGGTTTTGGGAACCTATTGTATACATAGAAAATCTTCTGACTATAGGAAATAACAAATGAAATACTCTGTCTAACGCAATGCAAAGAAAGCGACGCGGTGAAACCTGAGTGAAGTACGCTTTGGAATATGATGGCATGCATATACAAATTTGAAGATCATATCTTACAATATGTTTTTATCTGAAACGGAAAGTTTCATTAAAAACGCAATAGCCGTAAAAGTTTCATGTCCAACCCAACCACTTGAGATTTGTCGGGGTACATAAAAAAAAAAAATATATTCATGGCAGTTTAAATCACTCCATGTACAGAAATGAAGTCCTGTGAGCCTTAACAAATATTCAAAAATATTCGGAACACTGAATTTAAAATTAAAAGTTTCCAAACTAGACACATGCGCAACTTGCTATGGATTTAAATCTAAGATAAAAGTGGCTCAGCAGGCCCAGATAAGAAAAAGATCTTCTGGGTTTATTACAATACATAAGTCCAGATTTAAGTTATTTTTATAAAAATCTCAAAACAAGTTCCAACGAAATCAACATTTAATCAGATTAAAGAAGTGACGATGAAGATAAAAAACACTTTTTTAATATTGGTTTTCAATTTTTGATTTGTTTTTTTATTAATTTACAATGCATGATGAAAAGTTTGTTGTTTTTTTTGTATTTTCATTCATTCTATCTGAACGTTCAAAGTTGGTTCTCATTCTCTGCTAAAAGCAATATATTTTTCTTTATTAAGTTAGGAATAAGAACTAAAGTTGACACAAGAACTGGATAATTTAACAGAATAGACAAGGAAAATCAGCTTAAGTAGTCTTTAGACCAGAACAAAAAATTTCTTTAAAATGGAAAAACAACTAAACTGCAGATAATTTAATTCAATTTTCAATTAGAAAGAGTAAAATTATCTTTATTTAAATTTTTGTTTCAACCTGAACGGAGTTTCCAATTGCCCAATATAGTCATTTGTAATTTCACGCGTTTGTTAAAAACTTTAAACTGCTCTCCTGAAAAATTAGTAAAAAATACTTTAGCGACTTTTCCTTGTGACCACAGATCTATACATGTACTAAGCTAAAAAAGAAGTAAATAAACTTAAAAACTAAAACCTAACCTTCCTGTTAATGCCGTTCTTCTTTCTTGAGACGAGGAAATAATTTTCACTTTCGATTCTGTCTACATAATATCTCCAAAAAAATAAACAAAACAGAAACAGAAACATAAATATGTACCTACGAGTACTTCCTGGAGAATACAAAGTCACACGAATGCATTTTGATTTGAAAGAGGGAATAATTTTGCACAGATTTCGATTGTTTGAAAGAAAGTAGCTAAACATCCGCTGGCATGTAAAAAAAAGCATAATCTAAATCTCAGATTTCATTTTTAGCATTTTTTTATAATAAAACTAGAAATTTTACCTTTATTTCAAGTGCTTGACCTTAAAGATCTAATCAATAATCCTCAAGTTATAAGCAAATCAACATAACCTACTTACATAACATACAAAATCCATTTCCATTTTTCTATACCTACCCAAAGCAGATACACTTGAAAACGAAAAGATATTGCCAAAATCCAAACAAGAAAATTCCTACCAAAAAGTGCAATATGTACCCTCACAAGAAATCAAAATAAAAAAAAAAACAAAAACACCAGCCAAGGAGTCGCCGCGGCATACACCAACACCAGCCACCAAAACCAATAAAGAAACACAGGAAAAGGCAAATATAAAAACAAAAACAACATCCATCCACACAGAAATTCTACGAATGACAAAATATAATAAGAAAAAGTAGAACAGAAACAATATAACCCCGGTTGGAAAGGGATGCGATTTGGTACGATTTGTTTGTGCTATAAATTTTGATGAGAACAAGAGAACGCTTGTCGCTTAGTCGCTTACCCAATGAATAGATACATTTTTCGCTCTCCTACATTTTGGTCATTGTAGTTCTCCTGTCACTCTTGATTTTTGTATCATTGTCTGCTGAAGTTTGTCTGCTGAAAAAATTTCTTAGGACATTTTTTTGTATGGAGATGAGACATCTGTATATGATTATTTGTGCTTTCATAGTCAAAAATCAATTGCACTGTGCTCACCGCGAGTACTCCCTTATATACTTAAGTTAGTTGTTCTCGAAGGTTCTCATCTTGGAATGTTCGAGATGGTTGGAATAAGGGGAAATACATTTGACATTGGAAAAGAGCTTTTTATTTCTTCCATACATTAGATATGCAATATTCCAACAGATGGCGCTGTAGTAGTATAAAATTCTGGTCACAACAGTATGTTCATCTCAGCTTTTTCAAAGACATGTACAAGTTTGTTGGTGACATAAGGGGAAAAAGGCAATGTGACACGGTGTTTATGTGTGCATATGTTTTGTTCAAAAAGTGTACTGATGTTGTTTCGTTTTAGCTTTACTGAATGTTTTTTAACCAAATGTTCAATCATAGATTTTTTATACCCAATTACATTGGCTATAAGTAATATTTGTTGGTACTCCTTCAGATAATTTTCAATAGATAGAGGTAGACGGCACAATCTATACACCATTGAATGAAAAGCAGCAAGTTTTTGGCTATATGGGCAATAGGAATCTATAGTTATATAGCGATCTGTTGATGTTGATTTCCTATAGACACTGAATGCAATCTTCTTATTGTTTCGTTTTATTTTTAAGTCAAGAAAACGCAAAGTGTGAGTTACGTCATCTTCTTTCTCAAGTGAATTGAATGCTGGGAAATCGGTTCTTGATAGTCGCAAGTACTTGTTCAGTTTCTGACTTTTTCACTACCACAAAAGTATCATCCACATATCTATACCAAATGCGTAGCTCTTATAGAAAACAGCTCAACTGTTGCGAAGGCAATCGTTTAGTTTGTGTCAAAACACAAACTTTTTAGTTGCTCGGTGTCCCATATAAGCCCATATGTTTCATTTTAGCAACTCAACAGTTGCGAAACTAAAAATTGAATATGCGCGCCTGGCCTTAGGGTTTTGACAGCAAGTCAAGTAGGCATTAGTACACTGTTAACCCTTTTATGAGTCCACAGTCTTAAAAATTACCTAAACACTAACAATTCTTGGAAAACCACTCCAATTGCCAAGTGCTGCAATAAAAGTAGGTAAAAAACCCAAAATTCCATATTTACCTGTTTTAGATTTTCCCAAGTATCATAAAATGTATGGGTTCTTGGGTGCACTTATTAATGAGTTTATTTTATTATTGTTTTGTTCATCAGGTAAAAATAAGAAAACTTTATGTTTATGAAAAAATTGACCTCAAAGTCAAAATTTTGCTCGGGCAAGAAAAATTGAACACCATTTAAGATTGAATATCTGGCAACCCTAAAAACATATCAGCTTAATTTAAATGTAGTCTTAAAGGTTAGTATTTCTACTAAAAATTAAAAAAAATTCAAAATGACGTCCCTACCTTTAGTACTGACAGAGAAATTGACCTTAACATAGGTCAGGGTACACCAAAGTTAGCCTTTTTTTAAATCGTCAAAAAGTGATGTCAAAGTTGAAAATCAGACTTTACTGTAGAACAATTTTTGTTCTTAGAATATGACCAAGAATCACATCCCAAAGTATGGCACACGAATTACCGGACACCCTGTATATCCAGGTCTTCAGTATGGAGTTAACTTGATATCCAAAAAAAAACCATAAGATCAAAACAGAGCTCCCAAAACTGAGGCAGGCCAAAATGTTTCTTGAGAGCTTCAACCCCTTAAACTCCTGTATCTTAATAGAAATAACCTCAGAATAAATACGGGTTTCCTCACTTGTCACTATAAACTTAGAAAACCTCAGTATTCAAAGTTTAAAAATCCTTTAAATATCAAATTAGTTTTTTATAAAGGGTGGCCATGGTTTTTTGGTGACATCTGTAAGAATCTTTTGTGTTACTGATGCCAAATCACCATTAAATGCATCCTCCGAAAACATACCTTTTGGTGTAGATTTCGGGCTGGTGCGTGGCGTCATTGGTCCGTACTTTTTTGAAAACGACGTTAGTGTGGCGGCGATGGGTAGTGCTTGTGGCCCAAATTGATCCATATGGACTTAGACGACATGTGTTTTCAGGAGGAGGAGTAACTTTATTGAGGCATTTATAAATCAATACATTTTTTCTTCTTGAATCAAAAACTTAAGTTTAACTTTTGGCCGACTTAAGGATACGTCTAACTTAATCAATTAATCTTAAATAAATATTTGTAATATTTTAATCTTTGAATTCATTATGAAATTAAGTAAATCACTTTTTATTGTGTACACTTGTTCCGCGTACAAGCTCTGCTTTGCTTTAAAAGCATCTTAACTTATAACTAGAACTTAAAACTAAATAAAAACTAAAAGAATAACCATATAAATATACAATTCATTAAAATAATTTTAACATACATACATAGGGAGCACAAGTTTTAAATATTCTTAAATATTGTTTCATTTCATTTTATATTTATTTAGGTTTATGTGAATATACGTATTTGTTTATTTTTTAATCAATATCATCCCCTAAAATTAAGTGTAAATGTTTTTTCATAAAATGGTACGGACAGTGTCCTACTTGCATCTGGTCTCAAAAGAGTTAAAGATTTCTCATTAAGCAAGATAAATGGTGATAAATACGAGTATTAGTTATCCTTTAAACTAAGATCAATATGAGAATCAAATAACGAGTGGTTTTGGGTTTGTACGGATTCGCTCAGTTTTCTTGAATAGAAGTTCGATTTGATAGACCATAAAACACCATAAAGGTGCTATTTTTGTTGTTTCATATATGACTTTATTAGACAAATATTTCCTGTCGGGTTTTCTAAATTTTCCACAGCAGAAACTCAAGAATTTTCTTTCAAAGGTTTCCAATTGCTTAGCTAGAGAAGGTGATATTGTAAACCAAATAAGAAAACCATACTAGAGTATTAGTCTTATTAATAAGGGATTTTGAATTACCCGACACTTGCTTGGAGTTTAGTTGCGGTTTTGTGAAAATTTAAACCTAGATATATGTAGGTACATTGTTTCACTGCGAACGATTATCTCTAGCAGAGGTGACGTGAATTGGTCACCAAGGTTATGTGGTTTCCTGAAGTCGCAGGTTTATGCGAATAAACCACAATCTACCGAAAGGTTAACATAACACAGGCCATAAAGTTATAAAAGGGATTTCGCTCTTATTAAAAACTGCTTTATAAATTTCAAAAATGAGAACATATTTTCAAAAAAAAAAAATCCAAAAACAATTTAAGAACTGTTAATTTTATGATATTGACTTATAATTTTCGCGTCGATTATGCAATTGGTAAAATATTTAGACAATGATTATTATGTTTACCTTTTCAGCTTTCCAAAGATAGCTGTTTCAAAGAAATCGATTGAGTTGTTTTGAAACATATCTAGAAGGCGGGAAAAAGAAACACATAATTTGATTTCAAAGCATGCATAAATGCATATATTAGGCATTTATTAAATTTATTGACGGGGAATCATTTTTGGTAGGTACGTGAATTATTTTTATTTTAGTTGGGCACGTCTTGAGGTTTTAATTGCTTGATTGCCACTCAGCCGCACGTTGTAGTGGTAGTGATGGAAATTTGTGATGCTGAGGGTTTTATTATAATGCTAATTTCCGACAAAGTTTATCTATCCAATTCCTTCTGGGGCCTATTGCACCAGTTTACAATTTATAACCACAAATTTGTTAATGTAATCTACAAATACAAATCCTGTATACGATTTTTTGTTGCACCATGTTCAAATGAGTGTGTTAACAAATTTGTAGAAATATTTACACACGGTCTTTCACCTGTAGAATTTTTTCACAAACTGAAACAAATTTGTGATCGCTTTATTATGGTGCAACCGAAACCCACACAAAAAAGAACGATTTTCACAAATTTTAGCTTGTAATTAACAATTACAACTTTTTTTTGTGCAACGAAAAATTCTATTTGTCAACAAATTTGTGTCTTGTAATTCACAAGTAAAAATTTGTGTTTAACAAAAAAAAAATTACAAATGAAAAAATCTCGATTTTTTACAAATTTGTTAAAAAAATGCTTGTAATCACAATTTTGTAAGATGGTGCAATAGGCCCCTGGTCTTCAGAAAAAACTGGGCTTTTATATGTAAACGAAATGTTTGGAAAATAGCTTAAGGTTTACTATATATGTCGGTCTTTGAAATTGAACGTTAATCGTTAGACCGCAATCGAAATCCGATGTTACTCTTTTCGTTTAATTGATCACACTTGCCCAAACATTTTTTTTGTTGAAATCGTACATTATGTCTAAACACATAATAAAAGCTGGTACAAACTCGTTTCAAGAACGAGTAATGAATATTGTAGAGATCTATATATTTTTGATGGACCAAGATCCAACAGACAAATACAAATATGAGCAAAATTACAGAAAACTATATTCGACATTGTTGCCATTTTGTATTCCAAAAATGATTATGATGACACAGGAAAATGGTAAGGTAAGGAATGGTATAGCTTTTCCATAAGTGTTCTAAACTTTTCGGACAAAATTCAAGGTGGGGAACACACCGCGAACACAATGAGATATAGATTTGGCTGTGATGAAAACCGCACAATTATGAAGACAAATACGAACAATGACTGTAACTGTAACTTAGCCATTATTAAATATATGTATATTATATTTGTTTGCTGTTTTTCTTATTGGTACTTAGTAACTTTCAGTTTCATATTAGAAATAATTATATACATGTATTGTATACATATATATTAAATATATGAACATTCCAAATGCCTAGCTCTTATTTAAAAGAAAAAAGTGTTTAACGATTCCATATGTCATTTCTCATCTTCTTGTAGCATGTAGCAAAAGTTAAAGCTGACTCATATTTTGCTACAACTGCTTATCATGCTACAGCTGCAGCTTGTTTCTAGATACTTTGACAATACTTTGAAGTGATGCTCCAGTCAGTCATATCATTCTGTTTCGCCATTTAAGGGAATCATTCTCTTTCATGCTACAAAATGTATTGAGAGGATTATGCCCAGTGCATTTGAAATGGGAGTTCTTACCACTCCCATCGCATTATTTTAGGAAAGCACAATTCATTGAATACAATACAATTATTTCGTTTTTTACTTCTGTCACTTTTTACACTTGATCACGTATTACAGATCATAAAAATGAATAAAATTAAGAGAGTTTTTCTCTTACTTGCCTTAAATAAAATTTGCAGGTGACTGAGGGAAGGATTGTACTGTTAGGTTATCTAGATAATATACGTCCAGATGTGAAAAAGAGACCTAAATGCATACCCATGTTGTTAGAATTTGAATTTTTACAAAGGAATACGATATTGCTTATGTAAATGTATATATTTTAGCAGACAGAACTCGTGATGATAATATTGTGTACTTTTTCTATTTTATCAATTTCGACATGTACGCCAGAACACACACTTTGAAATCATAGTTACGGTCCAAAAATGGCCAACAACATTTGAATAAACTCACATCTTTTGGATCCACAAATTTGTGTAACTATGCTTAACCCGATATGACAAACAAATTAATTTTTCACATTTGTGCTGAAATTTCTTGTTGAATTTAGAACTTTGTCAAAAAATGTTTGTAAGGCGTGATTCACTAGGGAAGATATTAAAGAATGTCTCAAGGTATGTACATACATACAAAAATAAAGAATAATTGAAACTGTAAAATGCTGTTTTTTGGAAATATACTCACTATTTATTATCTTATTGGTGATTACTTGTTTAATATATCATTTGCTAAGCACCTTTATAAATATTGCATCTTCACTTTTTCGCGGTTCAACATGTAGGTGTTTCTAATGTAATGAATGATTTTCTTTTCCGTGATATTCTTAACAATAGTATGGGAAACTCTTATATTTGCAAATGTAAATGGTATTTCTAATGTAATAAGATTCCATCCAGTGCCCGCAAATAAACTGAACCTTATCTTACTCTCGCTGAGACAACACTGTGCCTTAACCACAGTAATAGATACCTATTTTCTTAAATATTCAATAATAATTTGAGCAAAGCTAATTCTTATTAATAAGACGCAAGGAGAATTTAAATTAGGTATAAGTACCTAAAATATGACACAAAATATACTATCTAACATAAGATCAAATTAAATTTGAATTGTTTCAAATTTTTTGAAATTGTCGTTATGTACAAAACTATGCCAACATTTTTAACTTCCATAGATTTTTACAAAATGTAACAATCTAAACAATATTTGAACACATTTATTTACTTTTTCACTTTGGAAAAATATAAAATAATAGTTATTACCGCAGCACACCAAATTTGGGTTTTGAAAATTAATGTACACTATTTGGTTATCTGAAAAAATACGCTTATGGTTTTAATGAATTAATTAATCAAAATCAATGGGAAGTACAATATATATATTTGTATATGTCTACATTTAATGGGACATTTCAAACAATAGTCTCTCATTTCACTTACTGTCACAATTGTCTTTTATGGTTTACGGAAACGCATTTAAAAATGTTGGTGTTTTTGTTAGTCATTTTATTTAAATATCTATACTTATACATATACATATATACATATGTGTTACGTACCTTTTTGATCAGTCAATAAATTCTCGAGCGAAAGATTTTTTATTGAAAACAATATTGGAGCGAAATCTTAGTCGAATAAGTACTATTCTAAAACCCTTTTAGTGTATTACTTGATTAAAAAAATTATTTTGAAAGTTTTAAGTGAATTTAACATCATACTATCTATCTATCTATACAATTTTAATTACAAAAATCAATACATTATGTTTGTAATAGGGTGAAGGGTCGTTAGATTCCAAATTTTTATAAATGAATCCAAAATTTTGTATGACTTTCTGTATTCCATTATTCTATACAATTCTATTATTCTATTATTCAAAATTCTTTAAAACTATTATTTTGATTCTCAAAATTCCAAGCTTCTATTTTAAAATTCTGTAAGGACTTAAGAGGGTTATACTGTATCTATTGAAGAATTTTTATTTAATAAACAAATGTAACAAGATCCTATAATTTGCAAGAAAAACTTTTAATTAGAAAATGTCAGGAAAATAAAGTACATTTGAAAAAACATTGAACTCCAGATTTTAATTATTACTAGCTTCCCCGGCAGACGTTGTTCTGCCCTTTTTTCTAAAACAACGGTAGTAAAACATATTTAGGAGTGATCACTTTTCATATTTATAGATTTATGTCTCCATGATAAACAACGATTACTTACAATTATTATAAGTGTCCTATTTTGTCAATTGCAAGACTTTAGTAGTAGTAGTAGTCATAATCTGGTATTTTCAATGTAATGCCTTATCGTACATGATATTCTTTGTTTGATTACCTGGCGCGAAAATAACTGAAGCCGTCGGTTTTCCGACGCGAGAGCAGGCAACATACAACTGTCCATGAGAGAAGCATGGGTTTTCCAGATTGACGCCGCCAACACTCAACGACTGACCATGTGATTTAATAATAGTCATAGCGAAAGCAAGCCGCACTGGAAATTTGCAGTCGTTTACATTCAAACGGTACGTCAGTTGGTACCATTGGGATGCGTAGTATCAATACATCCTCTCCCTTATATTTTCCCCTCAGAGTAGTTGCTTCTATCATTTTGTTCATTAATATTTTCACTGCTAACCGTGTGCCGTTACAAAGTCGCGGTTGGTTGATATTTCTTAGCATTATGACCACCGATCCTACTTTTAATTGAAGATTATGGGGAGGTAACCCAGGCAAATCCAATGAGTTTAAAAATTCTGGTTGATAATTGACGACATCATCTTGGTTAGTTGCGCAATCAATTGATTTATATGTCCTTAATTCAACGGAAATTTCATTTTGGATTTTGAAATTTATTTCATTTACATCCGTGTTTTTGGCAGCTAATATAGCTCGTTCACTCAACCAACAATGATCTCTGTAATTTTGAGCTACGTTTGGGAAAACCTTTTCTATAAGCTCAGTTTTTGATTCTGTAGATGTAGACTGACAAAAATTGACAGGAAATGTAATGCAGCCTTTTATAACATCTACAGGGATTTTACCATTACCAATGTCAATGAGTTGTTTTGGAAATATTTCTCTAGATCGATCATTTTGCAATTCGACACGCATATTCTTGCTCAAATTTAGTATCTTAACTTTTGTCCACAAAATGGACGATTTCAAACATGCATTCAGTTCATCTGCTGGTGTAGACCGTGGATTAACTGGTAATGTTTGACGAAAATCTCCTGCTAACAAAATCATCGCTCCACCGAATTGGTTTTGATTGCTTCGCAGATCATTGAGAGTTCTGTCTAATGCCTCCAAAGACTTTTTATGTGCCATCGTGCATTCATCCCATACTATCAACTTGCATTGCTGCAAAACCTTTGCCATTACAGAGTTCTTCGAAATGTTGCAAGTCGGAGTTTCGGTGCTTTGAGTATTTAATGGTAATTTTAGCGCTGAATGGGCTGTTCGATCACCTTCCAACAATGTAGCTACAATACCAGACGAAGAAAGTGCGAGTGCAATTCCATTCTGTAGGCGAATTGTTACTAAAATCAATGCAATTAAAAATGTTTTTCCTGTACCACCAGGAGCATCCAAAAAGTAAAATCCTCCAGTTCCATCATTTACAACTTTCATAATTGTATCAAATACATACTTTTGTTGTTTGTTCAACAACGGAACATTTATTCGAACCGATTCCCTTAAAGCAGTGTTTTTCAAACTTTTTGAGTACGCGACCCCTATTCTAGTAATAAAATTTTGGCGACCCCCCATTATAATGTGTCAGTTATTTCAAAAGCTACTCGTACATACACTGAACCCTTTTCAAGCCCGGTTTACACAAGATTTTACTTATTCGCGATGAAATTTTCTCCCGTATTGCCAAACAAAATTGTAGCAGGCCTTGCAGTAATTTTCATATTTTTGAATTCTTAAATGCGCATCAGAGTTCAGAATTGTTATTTCATTTGTTCTTTGTTGTGAAGTTTTATCTGCCGAAAGTATGAAACCATCAAAGCTAATGCGACATCTCTCAACGAAACATTCCAATGAAGCAGATAAGCCGTTAGAATTTTTCGAACGAAAATTGAAATCTCCTATCCAGCAACAAAGTACTGTGGTTCAGGTAAGAAAAAAAATCTTATTTGAATGCCCTTTACTATTTTTGGATCAAAAATAATATTTGTTTTTGTTTGAACGGAATCGCGATCTAAATACATACACACATAGGTAAAAGGGTATGTACATGTACTGACCGGCTTTAATTCGCGAAAAATACCTACGCTTTTTTCCTTTTTTTTGATTTAATGTTTTGTTTGATAGATTGTTTTTGTTTTAAAATTTGTTGGACCTTATTCGGAAGATTCAAAATCTGTAAATTCGGATCATTTTTGTGATCCCACATGGCTCTTAAAATTATCATTTCTTGCTGATCTTTTCAACTACTTAAACATATTGAATAAGGGCCTCCAAGGGAGAGAAGAAAGCATTTTAACTGCAAAAGATAAAATCAGAGGATTCCTCGCAAAACTTCGTTTGTGGTCAGAGTCTTGACAAACAAACCGTTTTGATTATTTTCCCTGCTTTTAAAAGATCCTGGAAGAATGGATATCATTAAGCTCTCGTATTCATCTCATGGTACAGAGTTTGCATAATTTGGAGAAGAAACTATTAAGTTACTTTCCGGAACTGGATTCTGAAAGTGGAGATGGACAAAGATGGCTATTAAATCGTTTTTTGAATATGTCAGTCAAACTCGCCAATAAACCATCGGTAAAGATGAAAGCAAATCTTATAGATTTACATAGCTGCAGATGGCATACTGAGAATGGAATTAAATTTGAAAACGCCAATAAACCACAATTTCTAGATAAAGAGAAGAGGAGAGTATCTTGAGCTGGCAAACGAGACTTTGAAGTTCTTACTGCCATTCACCACTCCATACCTGTGTGAATTCAAGTTGTTTGACATTAAAAAGAAACAGACTAAATTTGCAAAATGATTTAATTTTAAAAGTGTCAAAACCTAATCCAAGATTTCAACGTTTATACAAAAATACGCAGGCACATATGTCGCACTAAAATTTTTTTTGTTTTATTTAATTTTTTTAGGACAGGACTTTTGTTTATTAATCTTACCGGCTTGCGACCGCGATCCCCTAAGGATCTCTTCGCGACCCGCCAGGGGGTCGCGACCCACAGTTTGAAAAACACTGTCTTAAAGCATCGAGATCGAACAGTTTTTCACGATGCCACTCTTGATTAAAAGCGTCGTGCGTTGGGCGATTAGGCGCGGCCATTCCGAATTGAGATAATTTCGCTCTTCACGTTGCGGTTAAGTCCGATTTGATTGAAAATAAGCTTGGTTTGTAGCGTTTCGATTTCTTCGACTCAAATTGCTGCGCCCGCGTGTAATAGGCGGCATGGTTCTAAAAGCAAACACAGTCGATAAATTATTTTTTTTATTTATATAGATTACCCTTATTTAAGTTCTCTTATTCTCGTTAATTTTGTTGTTTGTTGTAGAATTATTAATTATTATTTAAATCAAGAAATTATTTCCTTAGCTATAAAGTTTTTTTTTTTTTTGAGTCAGTGTATTTCAATAAGCAAACGATTTTTTGTAACACTTAACTTTCGCACACCCACAATAAACGTTTTTTCTCTCCATAAGAACCTTCCATGAACCTTAACAAAAACTTAAAAAAAAAAAATTAGGCGAATTGGTCAAGCCGTTCTTGAGTTTAACGCTTAGCAACATATTTTGCGATTCATACATACGACCATCACACAACACATCCATAACAGCAAAAACGTTCAACACCAGACATTCATAACAGCAACGACGCATCCACAACAGCAAAACCATTCAACCATCCAAAAATATCCATAACGGCTAGATCATTCAACCCTCCATACAACACATCCATAGCAGCAAGAACTTTCGACTCCATCTATACATCACATCCAGGAAGATAATTCAACCATTTATAAATATCCATAACAGCAAGATCATTTAACCATCAGCACAGAACATCAATAGCAGCAACACCATACAATTCAACACATCCAACAGCAAGAACCCACAACAATATCGACAACAATTATTTACGAAACAATAATTTGTTATTAATTTGAAAAGCTAAGTACCTACTTCTTATCTATTTATATACTAGTTATTATTGCAATTACTTTTAAACTATACACACATTTAAATTAATTCTTAAAGTACTATATAAAACTTAATTTCAAACTTATAGACTTAAATAACTTATAAATTCAAAAAAATTTAAACTTACGAACTAAACTAAATAACTAAAGATTACAAAAAAAATAAGAAAAAGAAAGAAAAAAAAAAAGGAAAAGAAACAAACAAGAAAAAGTAAAACAAAGTAATTTTTGTAATTTTGGTGGGGACAAAACCCCCATTTATTCGGCTTAATACAAGCTAATTCTTAATCTAACTTAAAAACTAAGAACTTAAGCTAAGGTTAGTGAGGGGGAGGACGGTTCAGAGGCCGGAGTTTTAAGGAAGGAGTGCTCAGGTTAAATTCGAAGAAGCATATGTTTAAATTAACAGCCCGTAGCATGCGAGAGACAGGTTCGTTGGAGCCGTAAGAGGTTCGGTGGGTGGGTATATAAAAGGGACGAGGGTTACGTGTATTACGGGGATTAGTATTGAGAGAGATGGAATTGTAGAGCGACATGCAGTCAACGGAACCGGAGAGTAGTCGATGAATGAAGAGAATGTCTGATATCTCTCTTCGTTCTTCCAACGAATTCAGGTTGATTAGTTTAAGTCGATCTAGATAGGGAGGCAGAATCAGAGGATTGTTCCATGATAGACCTCGAAGAGCAAAGCGTAGGAATCGACGTTGGATGATTTCGATTCTGGAAATATGAGTAAGTTGGTAAGGGTTCCAAACTTGAGAGGCGTATTCTAGCAGTGGACGAACAAACGATATGTATAAGGACCGGGTTACATAGGGGTTGGAGAATTCTTTGGACCATCTTTTGACGAAACCGAGCACTGAGTTTGCTTTGAGAATGATATCGTCTATGTGAGTGAGAAAATTAAGCTCTGGGTCACATAAAATGCCAAGGTCACGAATATTATCAACTGTAGTAATGGGTTGATTATGGAGCAGGTAGAGACGGGGAGGAGATTTGTTACGTTTGCGTGAAAAAGTAATTGATTGGCATTTGACGACATTAAGCTCCATGCAAATTTTTAGACACCAAACTGAAAAACTGTCTAGATCCTTTTGAATAAGCGAAGAGTCATGTGTTGAGGAAATGGTCTTGAAAAACTTGGTATCATCGGCGTACAGAGAGACAGAAGAATGTTTGATGACCCTATCAATATCATTAATAGCAAGAATAAACAAAAGTGGGCCGAGGTGGCTGCCTTGGAGGACACCGGAGGTAGCTAAGAAAGGGCATGAGGTGGCAGATCTAAATCGAACGCTGTAATAACGGTTTCGAAGGTAAGAAGAGATCCACTGTAACAAAGAGGGTTCAAAGCCGAGAGTGGACAATTTAAAAAGAATAAGCTTATGGGAAATTTTGTCGAAGGCCTTGCTGAAATCGGTTGAGATTACATCGACTTCGTAGCCTTTTTCTAAGGCTGAAAGGGTGACGGATACAAACTCAACAAGGTTAGTGGTTGTAGACCGGAATTTGAGAAAGCCATGTTGTGAGGGGGAGAGAGAGAGATTTGCAGTGGAAACTTAAGGTTTCATACAAAATACTTTCAAAGAGTTTGGGTATGTGTGAAAGTTTGGCAATGGGACGATAATTATTAACATCGCTCTTCGGACCTTTTTTGTCAATAGGGGTTATGAAAGATAATTTCCATATCTCAGGAAACTCTCCTTTATTTAGGGAAAGGCTGAAAATTTTTGAGAGAGGGAGAGAAAGGATGGAAGAGCATTTTTTTAGAAGTATGGCAGGGAGACACTCTGGACCAGGATTGAATTCATCGTTAAGTTGATTCAATTTATATTCGATGAGATGGGGATCGACGGAACGAGGGAGAAGCGGTCCAACAGAAAAACTTTGTAGATAATTGAAATAGGCTGAATCAGGAACAAAGCAGTCATCAGCAAAAGATTGTTTGAAGAATGTAGCAAAAAGGTTGGCGATAGTGTTAGGATCGTTTGATGTTTCGTTATTGAAAGAGAGAGTGGTTGGGTAGCCATCGGTATTTCTTTTGTAGTTAACAAACTGAAAAAATGACTTAGGGTCTTTGATAAGGTTGGATTGCGTTTCCATTAGATAACGCTGGTAAAGGGAATTGTATAGCTCGGTGAAATGGAGATAAGAACCAAGATAGTTATAGTAGTCAGTAGGAGAACGAGAACGGAGGTAACTTTCCCACAGCTTATTTCTTTTATTTCGCAGAGAACGAAGTTTGCGATTGTACCAGGGTGGAGAAGTAGACGAGGTTTTGTGGCGGGAAAAAGGAACATAAAGAGAAATAGAGTTAAATATTTCTCTGTAGAATAAGGTTATGGCATCATTTACGGTTAAGTTGTCAAAATTGAAGGAGACTTTGTTGAGGTATTCATTTATTAGACGATAGTTTGCTTTATGGAAGTCGTAAGAAGACAGATCCGTAGGAGGGGTGGACTGTAGTGGAGAATCGTGAAAAAATGAGACAAGAAGGGGAGGGTGGAAGTTGTCGATGGTTGATAGAAAAAGGGGACTAGGTGAGACAGATGAGTTAATGGGGTCTGTTGTGAAAATAAGGTCTAGTTGCCTACCCATGAAATTTGAGATGCCACTAATTTTGCAGAGGATTGAATCAGCGAGGCTATCTAAGAAAAGACATTCTTTGGCAGATGTGGGATTGGAAGCAATATAAAACGAAATATCGTCTGATGGAGACCATTTTAAATTAGGAAGGTTGAAGTCACCGAAAAGAATGATCTCATCATGGGGGTCAAACAAATCGGTGATGTGATCAATCGTTTTAATTACAAGTTCATAGGATTCGATGGTTTGTGAAGGTAAGATGTAACAACAGACAACGTAAAGTGACTTTCGGGGTAGTGAAATCTTAATTGACACATAATCAAGAATAGGGGAAGGAGATATGGCAATGAGGGAAGAGTCAATAGTATTTTTTACAGCAAGAAGGACACCACGGTTAGGGTAATAATTGGTGGGTCGGTTAAGATCGTCATCGCGATAAACGTTAAAAGTAGAAGGGAACAATTCTTGATTTTTGATGCTGGGGATAAGGTTCGTTTCAGTTAGTGCGAATAAATCGAAGGGTGAGGCATGAGTTTCTTGCAAAACTGACTGAGTTTTGGAACGAAGGCCTCTTACATTTTGATAGTAGAAAGAAAAAGAGAGATTTTTGGAAGAAGGAGAAGCGGAGGTTGGGAAAATATTAGAAGCGAAAAAACTTATCATGGTCTGCTCTGCTACGTTGAAGGTGCGAGATCCGCTTTGAGTGAATATATTGTCCCAAGGCCTCAAGGTCATTCGCAATTTTTTGGGGAGACAAATTAAGAAAATCTTGATATTTCATGAAGAGGTTCCTAAGACTGGAGACATCGGTGGGGAGACCTTTCTGTTGAATCGAGACCATTACACTTGTTTTCGTTTTACCTTCAAAGCAGACGGAGTCCGGTTTATTGTGCAGATATGCCAAAAACAGACGAATGTTTTCATAGGTTTTTTTATCTCTAAGCCTAGAGAGAGCATAGCGGCATTCAGTGGATTCACTAGATTGTTGGGTGCATTTCACTGTAGGGGGTAGAAGGGGGTCAATAAAGGAAGATGAAGGTGAGATTGCCGTTGGGAAAGTTGTAAAAGACTGAGTGGTGATTAAGGGAGGGGTAATTGATGTCGGGGGAGAGGTAGAGTGGACTGAAGAATAAGAGACGGGGATTGATGGGTTTGGTGTAGAAGAGGATGTGTGGTTAGGTGTTTTAGAAGTTGGTGAGGGGTTAAGCATATGAGATCTGCGAAAATTAGAATATTTGACTCCAGAATTGAGGTTGAACTTTGAATTAGAATTTGTTGGGGGTAAGAGATGAGTTGAAGGAGTTAGGTTAAAGGAAACCCTTTGACCTTTAGGTTTAGATGGGTTACCGGATAGAGATGAGTTCTGGAATAGGGAACGAGAGAAGTTAGGTATGATGCCCATTTTGAAGGACCAGTTATTAGGGTTTTGTTTATTTCTGGATGTCGACGGCTGATGTGGCTTACGAAAAGGGTTTTGACGTTGCTTTGGTAAATTGAATTCAAACTTTAGATTTCCAAACTAACTTCGACTAGGTTTCTAAAAAAAAAACAAATATTTCGATTTTAAATCTTTTCAAATTTGATCTACTTAAAAACAGGTACATGACAAAATAAACAACAATCATCATATTCAAACAAAATAATTATCATCAACATCGGTGCGGTGCACCACCTCGACGGCTGAATCATCTATAAAAAAATTAAACAAACAGCAAGTACAAGAAAAAAAAAATAAATGAAAAAGCTCGGTAAGTGATTGTGAATTTGATATCAAAATTTGCTACCTACACTATTAAAAATATAAGGCTTTTCGGAATTAAATTTTTTTCAAATTAATCCAAAAAGTATGCAATAAAAAAAGCGGATTTTTGCATTGATAATAAGTAAAGCATACTTTCATTGTTAAAAAGATAGAATAATTCTCACCGGAAGCGTGGTATAATTTTGTTTGAAGCTGGAAGAGAAAATCTACCTACAAGTAGGCGACAAGCCGATGCAAAAGACACATAACGAATTACTATATTCTGTCCAACAAAAATTGTCAGTACATGCCTTATGGGAGAGCTTTTTCTAAAGCAGTGGCGTCTGATGCATCCTCACTTCAATGCGTTAAGAAAAATGCCACTAAAAAAAGAGCAAGCCACTGACTTTTCTTCAGGAATTGTTGTTGTAATTCTTTGCAAAAAGTTGTACACCCCAACACGACCGTCGTATCCCACTGCTGATGAGATACTGTCAAGATCAAGACAAGAGTGTCAAGTGTCACTCAATACAATACGATCGTGCGCTCTTTATCTACATCAAAACAGAGTTACCATTATCATTCTCCATTGCAAGCAAAGAGCTTTTTCAGTGGTTTTTATTAAAGAGCTTTTGGGATTTGAAGCTTTTGAGAACACATTTTAAGAAGATGAGTATGTTGAGTGTTGTCGTATTGCTTTTCAACTTAAAAAAAAACGCGCCTATTATCTTACCGCTTGGCGTTGTGGGAAAAGGTAAATTGAATATTGTTTTCAGTCATTTTGAATCGGAAGACGGTAGCCCTACGCGTTTTTTACTTTCATTTGCGGCGATTTATAATTTAAACTACGGAATCCCTGTGAGAGCTTTAAAAGGCGACACACTTATGCATGGCAATGCAACCAGAATGAGAGACAAACGTCCTATCTTCCCTGTACTGACAATTTTTGTTGGACATATTATATACCTTTCATTCAAATTTAAATCGATTTTCTTTTCTTTTGGTAACCTAAAGATACATTTTTTTAATTGAATAACGATCGTTGCAATAAAAAGCGACAACAAAATTAAAACAAAAACAAAAAGTAAAACTTGGAGTAAGAACAAGGACAGATTATTTGGTTTAGAGACTAGTTTTGATTTATATATTCTACTAGATGACCCGGTGAACTTCGTATCATCTTCATATATTTTTGAAAGATATGGTCAAAACTTAATAAAAATTTTGTATCTGCATTAAATGCAACACAGTTATACACTTTCCGTAAAAGTCGGAAACGTGAAACAGAACAACTCCAAGTTGATTCCGCAAACTTTTAAAGACTGGCTTTGCGATTTATTTATGATAATCGCAAAGGCCAGATGGAAGGGAAATGGCAGACGCTTTCAATCTAATAGCAAATCCGTTGAAATCATAAGTAGATATACGCGGGATCAAAGCATCTTCTCCTTTGTATTTTCCCTTGATGATCTTGGCCTCGATGCCGTTATTCATTAGCTTTTTAACAGCCAGTCTCATTCCATTGCACAGTCGAGGTTAATTAATGTTACGCAGAATAATCACAACTGATCCTACTTTTAATTGTAAATTTTAAGGTGGTAATCCAGGCAAATCCAGGGCATTTAAAAACTCTGTGAGAAAGTCGACTACGTCATTCTGGTTTGAAAGAAAACAACTCTCCAGGAAGAAAATTTTGAATGGTTGCATTGACATATTTGTTTTTGGTCGCTAATATTGCTCGTTCACTCAGCCAATTATGGTTTCTGAACTATTGTTCTATGTCCGTAAAAATACGCTCCTCTTTTGAGTCGATGAAGTGACCAAAATCCGTAAATAGTGTAATTAATCCGGTCCAGGTGTGAACTGCGACCTTACCAATTCCAATATCAAAAAACAGCTTCGATCTTGTTACATAAATACTCGCATGTTAGTTGTTAATTGAAGTGCCTTTGCATGCTGCCACAAATTGGATGATTTTAAGCATGCGCTTAGTTTGCCAGCAACGGTTGATCGGGTAATAATTGGAAAAGTCTGACAAACAGAATCATGGGTCCAACAAAAATGTGTTGGTTGTCACGAAGATCTTTTAACGTTCCGTCCAGTGCCTCGAATGATCTCTTGTGGGCCATCATACATTCATCCCAAACGATCAATATGCATTTCTGTAGAATCTAAGCCATTGCGCTTTTTTTGACGATGTTGCAAGTCCGAATGTGCACCTTCCAACTTATAATAATGTTGCAGCTATTCCAGATGAAGCCAATGCTAGGGCTACTTCATTTTGCCATCTGATATTTGCTAAAAGCAATAAAATTAGAAATGTTTTTCCAGTCCCCCCGAGAGTATCAAGGAAGTAAATTCCACCAGATTCACTGTTTACAGCTTCCATCAAAGTATCGTACACAATTGTTTGTTTTTCATTCAATTGCAGAACATTTGAACGAACTAGTTCGGCCAATACTTCAGTATCGTATTGTTGTTCTCTTTGCAACTCGTGGTTAAATGCATCGCGCATAGGACGATTGGGGCTTACATGCCCAAAGACGACAATACTTTATTTTTCATCAATAAACACAAATCTTCTATCCTGATCAATGTCTCCTGGTAAAATTCTGCAGTATTTTGTACTGTAGCTGGGAACATCTTGTATTGGAAAATTTAATTATCGTTTTTAGTATTTTCCGTTACTCATTATTTATGTTTCTCACCGTTTAAATCTTCCCTGAACTTCCACAAATATTTTAAGATCAAAATTAGCAAAATCGGTCCACCCATTCTCGAGTTTCAGCGAGACAAACAAACAGCAATTGATTTTTATAATACTAGCCGACCCAGCTCTCGAAATTCGAGTGCCAATTTATTTATTGAATTCATTATCATTCAATAAAAGACAGAGAATTCATGATTTTTTTAAATTGTTGAATGCAATGAGAAGTACCTAAGCACTCAATCCTGGATTCCAAAGGAAAACAGTTAATGGTTAACAAAATTTCATACATATACACATTTCTGACACATTGCAGATTTTTGACACGTTGCAGATTGGTTGTTGATGTTGTAGGCCGCAAAAACAAATGTTGGGTTGAACTGATGTTATTTGATGTATCAGAATCCGGTATGTTTAATGTGGATTTTTGGACGTTTCTTAATCCATCGACATCGTAGCCATCCTTTGATGGCTTGACGAATAGAGGACGAATTCAGTTATGACGTTCAAAGAGTATTTCGTACAAAATGTTAGCCGAAAGCCCTAAAATAGCTCTTTTCCGGAGCAACAAATAAAATACCTTTTTTTTTCTTATATTTATAGACGTTCTTTAATCCATCGAAATCTTAGCCATCCTTTGATGGAATTTGACAGTTTATGACTTGACGAATAGAGAACGAATTCAGTTATGACGTACAAAGAGTATTTCGTACCAAATGTTAGCCTAAAGCCCTACAATTGCTCTTTTCCGGAGCAACAAATAAAATACCTTTTTTTTGGATATTTATAGACGTTTTTTAATCCATCGAAATCTTAGCCATCCTTTAATGGAATTTGACAGTTTATGACTTGACGAATAGAGGACGAATTTAGTTATGACGCACAAAGTGTATTTCGTACAAAATGTCAGCCGAAAGTCCTAAAATTGCTCTTTTCCCGAGCAACAAATAAAATACCTTTTTTTTGGATATTTATAGACGTTTTTTAATCCATCGAAATCTTAGCCATCCTTTGATGGAATTTGACAGTTTATGACTTGACGAATAGAGGACGAATTTAGTTATGACGCACAAAGTGTATTTCGTACAAAATGTCAGCCGAAAGCCCTAAAATTGCTCTTTTCCCGAGCAATAAAATACCTTTTTTTGGATATTTATAGACGTTTTTTAATCCATCGAAATCTTAGCCATCCTTTGATGGAATTTGACAGTTTATGTCTTGACGATAGAGGACGAATTCGGTTATGACGTACAAAGTGTATTTTGTACCAAATGTTAGCCGAAAGCCCTAAAATTGCTCTTTTCCGGAGTAACAAATAAAATATCTTTTTTTTGGATATTTATAGACGTTTTTTAATCCATCGAAATCTTACACTGAGCCTCCACTTGAAATAAATGATTGCAAGAAATGTGTCATGTAGCCAATATTTCTTGTGGAGCCCCCTTATGTCTCGATTTTAGTTATTTTTAGACATAATTTTTTCTATTTATTTCTTGTCTTCGTAGAAGAAATAAATGCAGATATAAATTTTGACGTTTCGTGACTTGTGACTTCACTAGACACAAATTTCTCACAAGACGTTGAGTCTTGACATCAATTCCCACATTTTCACGTAACTTTCCTTCATTTCATTGACAAACTCATGTTATGTTTTCACTTCGTATAGAAATTATGTCCTGTGAACCCAAGATGTAATTCTCCTACCATTTACTGTCTGTTGAAGTACATATATAATGCTGTTTGGTTGTTTGCAGGCCAAAATTAACATTAAAAGAATTAAACATTGAAGATAGTAAGTATTTTGATTAATTTTTTTTAAATTAGTTAGGACATTCAGAGACTTTTAATGCTTGTGGGACTACTCAATTATGTCTTGGAGCAAATGTTCTTCAAGGTCGTGCAAATCGCTTTTGCTCAAAAATGGATTGACCCAAAACCTGTGCTTCCTTTTGTATTCTTCCGGTTTTGCCTCTTCCAGTTTTTCCACTGCGTTTATCGCTAAAATCAAACGACGTGACTTACCTGGTGAGATTATGTCGAGGAATGAATAATCACGACATAATTTGCCCACAGAGTTAAAGAAATATAAACTTCAGATATAGTGTCTGATATAATGCCAGAAATAAATATTGCTAATGGAGGTGCGGCGTTAGCCATCCTTTGATGGAATTTGACAGTTTATGTCTTGACGAATAGAGGACGAATTCGGTTATGACGTACAAAGTGTATTTCGTACCAAATGTTAGCTGAAAGCCCTAAAATTGCTCTTTTCCGGAGTAACAAATAAAATACCTTTTTTTTTGGATATTTATAGACGCTTTTTAATCCATCGAAATCTTAGCCATCCTTTGATGGAATTTGAAAGTTTATGACTTGTTAAATAGATAATTCAGCTTTGACGTAGAAAGTGTATTTCGTACAAAATGTCAGCCGAAAACTTTTTTAACACTTTTTAATCCATGTACAAAGTAGGCATCATTCGATGTTATTTGGCAATTTATGGCTTACAATAATAGAATATTTTGTGAGAACTATCAAAGCCATAAGTCAATTGAATCATTTAATTGAAATGAAAATGATCGAATGATCGGTTGGTTGAAATGATCGGATCATTTTCGTAATCGATTGTTAAACGATTCAATCATTTGAAATGAACGATTTACTCAGCTCTTAATTCGAATTTGATATTTTGTTTGTTTGTTAACGCATTCTTGTCAAACCAGGAGGATATTTTATTTGCAGGGAAGATTTGAAAACAGTAACGCATAGAATAAAGCTAGAACTACATGCTCTCTTTTCCCAACTCATTTCAAATTTCTATCTTCCATCTCGAAAAACACAAAAAGTAAAAGTAAAAGTTCTAAATTTCACTTTTTCACTTTTTGAAAACACTAAGGCTAGGCGCGCACATTCAATTTTTAGTTTCGCAACTGCTTGGTTCGAGCAACTAAGAAGTTTGTGTTTTGACACAAACTAAACGATTGCTCAAAAAGAGTTCGCTATTTTGTGTAACATATCATTATATGCACCTGCGCGGACATTCAACCAAATAGTTCATCTGTTTTCTATAAGCAACGAAACAGTTGTGCAACTAAAATTGAATGTGCGCGCCTAGCCTAACACGGAATTTGCCCGATAGAATACTATAGAATCTGATTAGGGGGTTACTGCTGTAAGACAACGAGGTTGAATAAACCAAGGGCGTACCACATTAGGGATGCGCGGGTGGGATTACCTCTTAAGGACCTATGTAACATCTTAAAAAAGCTTCAGGGTTGCCATCTCTAGTTTTTTTATTCACTCAAATCTCTCTAGTAAAGTACGAATAGTGATCCTGTTTTCGTTCAAATCGGATGAATCTTAGGTCTCGATTTTTTTTCGAACCAATTTTTTTTTGTACAACAATTTGGCATGATACATTAATACGTAACAAACGTTCTGTTAGCATCGACAAGAACCCATCCACATTCGACGAGTTAAGCCTTGGCCTCAAGCAAGCATGCCAGCCGAAGTGATACAAAACACCCTTCGCTTCTGCTTTCAGGACTGGACAATGGAATCCTGTAGACCATAGTTCAAATTTGGGCATAGGGAGTGAAGGTGTGCAAGGACATTCATAAATAAAAAAAAAAGTTTATTCGTACTTTGGTATAGAAATTCTCGAAGGTTATAGTACCTCCCTTGAGGGAGATGTGAACTTTATTCTTTTTTCTTTTATGAGTCCTTACTTGAACACCATAGGTTCCGTTACAGTTTTTAGTTAGGTAATTTTTCAAAACATTACTAACTGGCCAGAAATAGAATCTTGGTTAGCTTTTGTCAACCAAAAGCTGATAGAGAGAGGGATACAACTATTAATGATTCCAACTTGTTTGACGAATTTGTTTGTCTAAAATTATTCTTATCCTTATAAATTATAACAAAATGGACAGAAAACAAAACTACTGTAGCCCCAAAAATGGAGAGAAATTTTAGAGCAATTTCGACTTGTGTCGTCCAGGTTCAAATGGTCCAAATGAAAAAAAAAGAACTGAATGTTGAAACCCCCATAGCCATGTTAATGCTAAAATTAAATTATAAGTTAATCTGCCAGGAATTTAAAAAATATTTTAGAGAAAATGGAAATATCATCAAAAAAATTTGTTAGAGTTTTGCTTTGAGAAATATGGTCACCGTAGCTATAGGTGCTTTCCAAGCGGTAATTTTAGCTCAATGTTTAAAATCAATTTTAACCAGTAACCTTTTGTAAGCGTTAAACTGCAACATTTAAGGTTCCTCTGACAAATATCATTCAACCTTAAAACCCCATGGTAGCTATGGTACTAGCAAAAGAAATATAATTAATCAAATTAACTTCCAAGAATTCGAACTGTTACTAACTTTGCATTCTTTTTTCGGTAACACTGTTTACTTTGCCTTCGAATTTTAAATAAAGGAGCACTGTAAAAACATCGCACAAATTGTTGACATTTGTATTTCGAAAAAAACAGTTAATGGTTTACGCGTTTCATCCTATTTCAAGTTTCAAGTTCTGGGTTTTTAACTGTCGGGCAATTTACTGTTTTGACATATTTTACTGTTATTTTGCTCTGGTGAGTAGGTGATAATAATTGGTGGTCTAGTCAAACAATAAAAATCACTCCATATACTGTGTTAATATAATATCTTGTGTATTGACGGAAGATACGGGTAATTCAAAATTTGTCGGGGACGTTACGCACACTTATTTGATTAATGAAATCATTACAGAATTCCATACAAATTTTCTATCTACTTGGAGAACAAGTGTCTAACTGTGCATTATGGAGTCTGATATACAAAAAAAAGTTGCGGAAAGAATGAAAAAATATCGCGAAAAAAAAAAAAACAGTAGATCCTAATTATAGAAAAAAGGGAGTCTTTCGAAACGAGAATTGAAGGTAAGAAAACGGGAAGAAAAAAGGCTGGAACGACAAAGAAAAAGAAATCCTCAAGAAGGTATGTCTAGGTCAAAGCCAAACCAAGCAATTGATTTGAGAAGGATGGAATTCTATCCATATAAATGCCAACAAACATACAGCAATGCAGTGTTAAAGTGTATGCGAAGCTTACCCACTTGTCCGTTAAAGAAACAATGTGTCATCCGGGGATTGTATTGTGGTTTGGGAAAAAGGTAACAAAAGCGCATTGCAAAAACATTATATGACCATGTTTCTTAGAGAAGCTTTCGCAATATTTAAAGACGAAAGCCCAAAGATAAAAATTGGAATTTCAAAATTTTTGTAGTTTACGTCCTAAAAATGTCTTGTTGTTAAAAGACATCCCATCGGAGCAGTGCAGATGTAAGCTGCATGAAAATTTCATGATGAAATTAAAAGGATTAAAAACCAATTATTATCAGAAGTTTTGGCAAGAGATTTGCATTGACTGCAAAGATTTAAAAAGAATAGATATTTCTGATATAGATACATTCAAAGACGTTTATTGGAAGGAATGGAACAAAAATGATGACAACAAATAGTCCAGTCAAATTAGTATTTTATATCTACAAAAAATACTGCGTCGAATTTTTTTTTTTAGTACCTATTGGAGAGTGTAAATCCAAAAAGTTCGAACAAAAAGCGCCCATGCGTTGTCCGCCATTTTGAAAAAGGCTTTGGAAATCGTGAACTCGATTATCTCAGCTCCTATCATAATATAGAGCTGTATTTTTTTTAGGTTTGTACGTTAAAATATCTTTTTTAACTTTTGTTGAGAAAAAAATTTGAAACCTCTTTCCAAAAAAAAGTTATCGACGAAAAACTGTCAAGATTTTGAAGTAAAAAATGGTTTTTAACGTTTATCTCGCCTCATATTCATCTGATCGAAAAAATACTTGAGTTGTTTTTTATAGATCACTGTATTTCCTACATTTTGGTATATTTAAATTTTTTGTGCGACAAAAACTGTAGGAAATATAACCAGTCAAAATGGCCAATATCTTTCATCCTCTATTCGTCAAGTCATAAACTGTCAAATTCCATCAAAGGATGGCTAAGATTTCGATGGATTAAAAAACGTCTATAAATATCCAAAAAAAAGGTTTCTTATTTTTTGCTCCGGAAAAGAGCAATTTTAGGGCTTTCGTCTGATATTTTGTACGAAATACACTTTGTATGTTATAACTGAATTCGTCCTCTATTCGTCAAGTCATAAACTGTCAAATTCCATCAAAGGATGGCTAAGATTTCGATGGATTAAAAAACGTCTATAAATATCCAAAAAAAAAGGTATTTTTTTTTTTGCTCGGGAAAAGAGCAATTTTAGGGCTTTCGGCTGACATTTTGTAGGAAATACACTTTGTACGTCATAACTGAAAACTGAATTCGTCCTCTATTCGTCAAGTCATAAACTGTCAAATTCCATCAAAGGATGGCTAAGATTTCGATGGATTTAAAAACGTCTATGAATATCCAAAAAAAAAGGTATTTTATTTTTTACTCCGGAAAAGAGCAATTTTAGGGCTTTCGTCTGATATTTTGTACGAAATACACTTTGTACGTCATAACTGAATTCGTCCTCTATTCGTCAAGACATAAACTGTCAAATTCCATCAAAGGATGGCTTAGATTTCGATGGATTTAAAAACGTCTATAAATATCCAAAAAAAGGTATTTTATTTTTTGCTTCGGAAAAGAGCAATTTTAGGGCTTTCGTCTGATATTTTGTACGAAATACTCTTTGAACGTCATAACTGAATTCGTCTTCTATTCGTGAAGCCATAAACTGTCAAATTCCATCAAAGGATGGCTACGATGTCGATGGATTGAGAAATGTCCAAAAATCCACATTAAACATACCGGATTCTGATACATCAAATAACATCAGTTCAACCCAACATTTGTTTTTGCGGCCTTCAACATCAACAACCAATCTGCAACGTGTCAAAAATCTGCAATGTGTCAGAAATGTGTATAGGTTTGAAATTTTGTTTACCATTAACTGTTTTCCTTTGGACTCCAGGATTAATTGCTTAGTAGGTACTTCTCATTGCATTCAACAATTTAAAAAAATCATGAATTCTCTGTCTTTTATTGAATGATAATGAATTAAATAAATATAGTGGCACTCGAATTTCGAGAGCTGGGTCGGCTAGTATTGGGAAATGCAAAACATCGCATACGACGACTATTCATATTTTATCCTTATTCCGAATCTCGTATTCGATTTACTTGAAGTCGTATTTGTGTACTTTATTACTCGAGTTAAATTTTCTGAATTAGACTTGTTTTTTTTTTTTCGATAAAAATTTTCAAAAAGTTAATGTAAGTACATGGGTACCATTTGCTACAATGGTTAGTTCGTTAAACTGTCATGCGGAAGGTCTGGAGTTCGATTCTCAGCCGCAGCAAAAAGCAAAAAGTTTTTCAGGAGTGTACTGCCTCTTGCAAGGAATTGACAAATGCTCCAAGAGTATATCTCTTGTCTTGGAAACTGCTGCACATTATCCGTTCGGAATCGGCAGAAAATTGTAGGACCCCTCCGTTCCTGGTAACACGCACACAGGAATGGTTGAGAATTGTAAGTCACTATAGGTCCTGGTTCACTTCTAGCTGTTGCACCACCAAATTTTTTAAAGTACATTTTTTATTGGTTTATTTATTTGGACTTAACGTTATTAACGTGTTCATATTTAGTAAAATAATAAATCGTTCTCAATTTAGGCATTGGAAGAAAATTTGGAGATAGCAAGGGGCCATAGGAAGATTGGGAAACTCTAAGCAAATATTTAACAGTTTTGGGCGGACCTTTTGATAAAAATAAATACCCTTGGCTCACCCATCCGAAATGGTCCAGGTTGTCTTAAAGTAAGAAATATTTAACAAATTGTAATACATGCCTCTTTAGGTCTGCAATGATCAAAAGTATTTAGTTTAAACAGAAACTGCATCACAATATGCAGCAATTTAAAGGCACAGGGGTGGTGGTGAAATAACAACCATATGCTAGAGCAAATTTGAGGAGTGCAGTGCTGACATTTTAAATTTAAATTGTTAATTCCCAAAGGATAAAACATTGGAGTTTTTCAGCCTCCTCCTGTAGTCGACACGATAAATGCTGAAGATGAAACTGACATAGTCCAAGAATATAACGAGGATTCACAAGCCAATAACACTACTCGTACAAACAAAAAAACAAAAAGAAAAAAACAAATAAAATAGAGGAAGAGCTACCACAAATCAATGGAGCTCATCAGAATTTTATTATGAATAAAATAATTTAATTGAAAAAACAAATGACTTTTTCAATTCAAATTTATTGATTTTGACAATTACCTACGGGCGACAATATTTGTTGTTGTTGTTTTTTAAGCTTCTCGTACGCAACGTATACGCCTTGAAGAATAACGATTTTGATACGAAACGAGTTCGAGTTCGACTACGAGACAAAATACGACTTGTGGAATATGGGTGAGTCACATTGTTGTTGTGTTGTCTGGGTTCCATACTATAAAAATGCTTCAAGAAGAATAGGAAGGATTCAAAAAGGATTCACGAGGTTTTCGCTTCGAAATCTACATTGGACCGTTGCTATGCCTGCCTATAAAGCTGGATGTGTTTTGATTGACTTAAAAAGTCTTGAATCTAGAAGAGTTTACTTTTCGATCTCCCTTGCGCGTGATGTTATATCTGGTCACATTGATTGTGCTCCTTTAAAACTGCTGTTTAAACTATACACTTCGGCGCGTTGTTTAAAACCAAGGGTTAACCACTGTTTCTTAATTCCACATCATGCAACTAATTACGGTATTAATGAACCAATAACACGAGCCTGTAAACTGTTTAATGAATATGCAAATGAAATAGATTTCGAATGCTATAAAAATGTTTTTAAGAATAAAATATTGAATCTGATTTTATTTAAATAACAATAATTTATAGGTGCGTTTTATTATTCACAAATCTATCTGGATCCGGATTTGGATTTAGTTTTAACATGTATTACAAAAACAATTTGGGATCCAAAAATTAGTTATAACACTGGCGAGTAGATGACTTTTATGATAAGGTACTGTAAGCTGTAGTGTAAAGAAAAAAGACAAGACATAATTTAAAATTTCCAAACCCAAGGATAAAAAGAGACGGGCTTATAACACTGCTGTCAGTAAGATCCGTATCGTTTTATTTTCAAGGGAAGATACCGATCCGGATCCAGATAGATTTGTGGATAATAAAACGCACCTATTATATTGTATCTTAAGATTATTATTAAATAGTTTTGATGTACATTTTTAAGCTGTTAACATATTTTGTAAGTCTAAGAAAGTTTTATACTTATAGGCAAATAAATAAATAAAATATTGCTTTGCTTTATGTTATAATTAAGTACCGTTGATAGAGGGAGTTGTAAAGTTCGGTAAAGTGCATATAAGTACCAAGATAATTAAAATCAGACCAAAAACATAAATGTTAAAAAAAGAGCCAAGTTCTTCTATACAAAAACCTTTGTGTAACAAGTCAGCCGTGAAAAGTACTGAGATCTAAAAGTACGCCAAGTTCTTACTTCATGAAGGTTTAATACCGAATATTTAAAGTAAAATAATATTGAAACAGCTAGAATGTAATAGAGAAATTTTATTATTTAATGACTACTGACTAAAATTTGATGGGTTTACTGGTCAAGTTTTTAAAACCTTTTGAATTGGGCATAAGAAAAAACTTGCCAAGTAAGCCCATCAAACTTTAGTCAGTAGTCATTAAATAATAAAATTTCTCTATTACATTGTAGCTGTTTCAATATTATTTTACTTTAAATATTCGGTATTAAACCTTCATGAAGTAAGAACTTGGCGTACTTTTAGATCTCAGTACTTTTCACGGCTGACTTGTTACACAAAGGTTTTTGTATAGAAGAACTTGGCTCTTTTTTTAACATTTATGTTTTTGGTCTGATCTCACTCCTTTTTGCAAAGATTTTAATGTTTTGCCATGTAAAAATCTCGAAGGATACGGAAAGATAGAAGGGTGGACTCTACCTACTAAAATCAACTTAGTTTATAGCTTCCTATTTCTTTTGGTATATTTTCTTTTTGTTAATGGTTGTTTTGATTTGCGCTTCAATTATTTCTTCTTATCCTGGCAAGATACCTAACACTAACAAACCTATCTTAATTACAGCAATCGGAAGTGTTCCATATAATATAAAAATTTTCTCAGAAAGTGGGCGGATACCACGCCCCCTGAATGGAAAACCTTAGTTTTTATTTTTGGTCCTTTAAATGAAATTTGAGCCCTACCGTTCTACCAAATTTCATTGTTCTACTGCAATCGGAAGTGCGCCATATACAATTTACATCAGTTCTGAGGAAGTGGGCGGATACCACGCCCCTGAATGGAAAACCTCGATTTTTATTTTTGGTCCTTTATATGCGATCTGAGCCCTACCGTTCTACCAAATTTCATTGTTCTACTGCAATCGGAAGTGCGCCATATATAATTTACATCAGTTCTGAGGAAGTGGGCGGATACCACGCCCCTGAATGGAAAAACTCGACTTTTATTTTTGGTCCTTTATATGCGATTTGAGCCCTACCGTTCTACCAAATTTCATTGTTCTACTGCAATCGGAAGTGCGCCATATATAATTTACATCAGTTCTGAGGAAGTGGGCGGACACCACGCCCCTGAATGGAAAACCGCTAATTTTATATTTTTTTCTTTGTATGCAATTTAAGCCCTACCACTTTACCAAATTTCATCGTTTTACAGCAGTCGGAAGTGCTCCATTCAATCAACACCAATTCGGAGAAAGTAGGCGGATACCACGCCCCCTGAAAGGAAAATCTTGGTGCCTATTTGTGGTTCCTTATATGCAATATAAGCCCTACCGGTTCACCAAATTTCATCGTTATACAGCAGTCGGAAGTGCTCCATTCAACCAACACCAATTCGGAGAAAGTGGGCGGATACCACGCCCCCTGAATGGAAAATTTCAAATTTTCGATTTTTTCCTCTGCTTACATGACAAGACCTACCGTTGTGCAAAATTACAAGATTCTACGATGTCGGGAAGTGCTCCATAATTTTGATGATCTGTCAGTCAGTCAGTCAGTCAGTCAGTCAGTTACGGTTTTTGTGATTTTTGAGGCCTTATATCTCAGTAACCGCTTATGCTAGAAAATTGATATTTGGTGAGGCGCCTGTGCCTGACTAGCTTAGCATATATTCGGAGTTTTAAGTTTCTGACTTCATTTTTACTAAAGATAGGAAGGGGTCAAAAATCGCCTGAGTTTGTTCCTGTAAAAAGGGTGTAGTGCCAGAACTTGGCTGGGCACTACCGTGCCCTTTGATAAATAAGATTGAGATGAAAAATTGCTCAAAACTTATTCACCTTCTTTCGCACCGAATCTGTGATTAGTCCAAGGAGGGGAAGAAGATGAAGTTGTACGTCGAGAAAAGGATAAATGAAGAGAAATAGAAATAAATATGTCTCTATATGTGTAAATATGTGTATTTCATTATTTACAGAAAGGTTGTATTCATTAATTCAAAAAATATCAATAATAAAAAAAAAATGAAAATTCATGGTAGGTACAGTCAGTAAGATCTTGATATAAATTTTTTTTTCATTGAATTGTGTAACATATGTATGTAGGTATCTTAAGATTTAATCGAAAGAAAAGTAATTTTTATAAAAGTTCTAGGTTCTGGTATACATGTATACGGTATATATAGATTGTATTAGAATACAATATTTAAATATCATGTTTTAAAAACATAGAGGATAGGGATTTCGAAATATTGAAAATTGAAAATTTGATATAAATAAAAAAATATCAAATTCGGTTTTTGAGAAAAAAAAAACGAAAACGTTTGAAAGGAGGGTACTATTAATAATCATTTTTCTTTAAATTTTTTTTGAACCAATTTCATTTAAATTCAATATGGCATTCATTGTTGTATTTCAAGGTATGAATTGGATTGGCTCATGGTTCACCGTTTTTTTTCCAGTCTTCATCGATGTCAAGGATCTTAAAGAGGAATATTTCTAAAAAAAAAGTGTTCGAAGTTTAAGTTTTTAATGGTGTAGGGGAAGGATTCGACCGAGCTTTTCGCAGATATCGACATAATCAGCTGGAACGTTAATGACTTTAAATTGTGCAGAACTATTGGACTTAGCAGTACATTTGAAAAACTACATATTTAGGACTATTTCGACATAAAACTGTTTTTTGAGATAGAGAACTCATTTGGAATTACTTCTGCCTCGATCCGTATGAAACAAAAACCTTCATGAGTCATAAGGTCGTAATCGGTGAAGTTGTGTACTACATATAAGTTTTTGCCGGTTATATAATAACGAAATAATTTTGGGGGTAGAAAATACCTATGGCAAATCCACGGTGACTTTTTTGGACGTGTCACGTTTTCATCACAAGCTTCATTTCTGAGCCTTACGTGTTCATAGTCTATGGTTCATTCAATATTTATAGTTTTATAGCCAACACCGACTTTAAAAGAAGAGTAGAACGGCAAAATTTATTTCTTTAAGCAATTTGTTGAAAACAGTGATGGATAGGGTTTCTTTAAAATATTGGTATACCGAAATTTGGAATATACCTTATTCAATTAATTTTTTTTACCGCCATACCAGTTCAAAGTATAATTTATATGTAGTCGAACGATAATAATGAGATTTCTTTATTTTGGTTGTACATTCAACATTGAATTTCTTCTCATCCCAAAATTTTCTTCTGAATTCGTTAAATTTATTTATTCCATCCACTTCAATAATTTTTTGGCATTTAGGGAATGTGTCTTTTGTTTTTCAGTTGCATCTGTTTTAAGCAATTATGATTCTTTTTCAAATGTATATTGCGATGTTCTGCATGCCCCAAATATGATCTTATGCTTGCCCTTGTTTATAACAAACCACTTTTGTCAGTCTACCTTACGCTTTTTGGCCCTATTTTGCGGAATGATGATACCTGCGCTTTCAATATTACCAGATTTTTCTGTTTCAGGATCAACCTATTAAGCTTCAGGCTGTTCCAAGCGGTTGATAACTAATCTTGCTTTTTCATTTTTAGGATAAAAGTTTGAATTATTTATCAATGGTTATCGAATTTCTAAAATCTCTTTAAACTATTTCTTTTGAGCTTGTTGGAACTTCTTCCATTAATAATATGGGCTGCTTAAAGCAAGTTTTGGCATTTTCAATCCACGTGACTTGATAAAAGTTTAAATTAAGGGGTTTCCAGAACATCTCTTTTAAAGGGAACTTGAAATTGAAATCTTTTTTGAGTCCGTTCTTTTTTACACTCCCTTCTTTATAAAATTCTCTTTGTGCTCTCTTTATTTTATAGGTTTTCTTTTTAGTCTCTTTTTGTATTTTTCTCCATTAATTTTCAACAAATTAACAATAATCATCAAAATCTACATATCCACTTTCGAAAAGACTCAAAAATCAAACCTTAATTGAACTCAATCTTTCGGTATCTCATATGTATATAAGAGATAAAAAACGTAAATAAATATATTAAAGGATTGCCGTACATCTTAAAAACAAATTCTTACCTAAACAAGCGATAAGCAAGAGGAAGTGTTTGTTCAAATAAGAACTCCAACAGAAGTTCAAACAATTTTTTACCAAAACAAATCATGAAAAACATGAAGCCTTTTGATATACATATTTGCGAAATAAAAGTTTCTATAGCGAATAAGGACAATACGATTTGGAACAACATTTAACATCAAAAACCAACCACAAAGACTTTTGTGCTTCGCTTGAAGTGGAATATAAAGATTTCACTGTACCACTAAATGACTTTCTATATTCCCCGCTATTAATAGCTTCCTGCTAGTATATCCAGTTTTGAAAATATAATTTGTATTTGATTGGCCTTACTTATAATGAAATTTCTTGTTAAGGTTAAAATAAAATCTCCAGATTTTAAGAAATCGGCATACCAATAACGAATTTAATCTCCATCAGTTTAATCGTCAGCAATATGTCAAAATTTTATACACGGAAATACATGTTTAAAGTCGAACACTAAACAAAAAGTTATTCCTTTCAATCTTCAGAGTTTTGTTTTAAAGTGAAAAATAAGTACATTATTTATTGTTTGTATGTTTATGTGCAACAGGAACGTATTTATTTTTTTCATAAATATTTAATACGTCTGGATTTTACTTTAAACACGTGGTTAATTTGTTGTATTCCATTTGATATTTTTACATATCGCACGCTGAGAACAACAATGGCGTTAAATAAAAAACCTTGTTTTTAAATACAGCCGTTTAAAGTTTTGGACTTACTTCAATAGTCGATAACTCTTTGAAAAAAGATTGAAATCTTATCTTATCTTTGCCAAAATATAGTTTCACTTTCTTTTAATAAATTGGCATTTTAGGATTAAAAGAAAAATAATGGGTATTTAATAAAGTGCTTTTTGAAAAAGTTCGGTATAGTGCCAGTTTTGTTTGAATTACTTTTACATATTTTCTAATAAGTCCGACTTTAAACCAAATGTGCCTGCTAGTTAATTTCACTGAAAATAAAATCACTTTTATTTTGAGGAGAAAACCGACACTAAACACAAAATGACATTTATGAATTAACTTTTATCTATACTGAAAATAAAATCTAGGTATACATATATGACAAAAATCTAGGTTGATCTGATAAAAATTTTGTCAATATACGTCCAACAAAAAGTTTTGTCAAATTGATACAAATTACAGAATTTTGTGGAGGTAACAAAAAAATTTTGTTGTATTCATAAAATTATTTTGTTATGATAACAGATTAATTTGTTGAAATAACAAAAATATTTTGTCAATATGGCAAAATTTCGTAGAATTTACAAAATTAATTTGTCATATTAACAATTTTTTTTGTTGTAAAGGGTTTTCCAATAAGAGGTGTTATTTTGAATAGCCCGCTATTTCGGTAGCTGTCACTTTTGAAGCTGTCATTTTTTGACATTTGACAAGTAGAAACTACGCTATTAATAAAAATGGAACGATACACGCTTCAACAACGCATTGAAATTATTAAAATTGGGTCCTTGAAATGCATGAAAATGGACCGGAATTTCATCGAAAAATCATCTTGACTGATGAGCCCCATTTCCATCTCGGAGGCTACGTCAACAAGCAAAACTGTCGCATCTGGGGCTCGGAAAACCCAAGAGTTATTGTTGAAAAGCCTCTCCATCCTCAACGCGTGACTGTTTGGTGCGATTTATGGTCCCGCGGGGTCATTGGACCTTACTTTTTCGAAAATGAGGCTGGAGCAACAGTTACGGTCAATGGATTGCGCTATCGAGAGATGATTAATGATTTTTTATGGCCTGAATTGGATGGTATTGATCTGGACAACGTTTACTTTCAACAAGACGGCGCTACGTGCCACACAAGCAATGAAACCATCGATCTTTTACGGGAAAAGTTTCCGGACCGTGTTATCTCTCGAAGAGGTGATCACAATTGGCCACCGAGATCTTGTGATTTAACACCTTGCGACTTCTTCCTTTGGGGCCACGTGAAAGATAAGGTTTCCCAACAGCCCAGCGTCGATTCAAGACCTCAAAGATGAAATTCGTGAGGCTATCGAGGACATAGGGCAGCCACTTTGCGATTTGGTTATGGAAAATTTCATGAAAAGGATATGGTCCTGTAAGCGTGGTCTTGGCGGCCATTTGGCTGATGTTGTGTTCCATTATTAACGGCATACCTTCCTCTTTATAATGAAATAAACATCCGATCATTTATCTCCAAAAATGCCATTTTTCTTTGAATATCAAAATAACACCTCTTATTGGAAAACCCTTTATTAACAATTTTTTTGTTAGTGTCAAAAATTTGTTTTTTTTATTTTTATCGGATTAACAAAATTTGTTTGTTAAATTAACAAAATTGTTTTGTTGAATTAACAAAATTGTTTTGTTAAATTAACAAAATTGTTTTGTTACATTAACAAAATATTTTGTTAAATTAACAAAAAATTCTTGTTATATTTTGTAAAATTAACAAAATATTTTGTCAATTTTACAAATTTCTTTTGTTGAATCCACAAAATTAATTTTGTCAAAATAGTTTTTTTTTTGGGATTTAAGTCCACAAAAATTGGCGTTTCATCCCTACGATCTCACATGCAACCATCTGTGAAGGCGTATGGACAATACGCAATTTTTGTTAAGTTCAGTTAATCTTACATCGATTTTTTAACAAAAACCAAATGTGAACTATATCATACACAAAGGAAATGTCATGATCAAAAAAATATACGTGCAGAATTTTTTGGTTTCCTTACAAAATAGTTTTATCTATCTGATAATATTATTTTATCAATATTACAAAATAATTCAACCCCAAAACAAAATATTTGTCATTTTAACAAAAATGTTTTAATGTTTTGTTAAATTGACAAAAGAAATTAACAAAAACCTTGTGATATTGACAAACATTTACAAAACAGAGTTTCTGTAGATACAACAAACATTGTGTTAACATCACAAAAAAGTTTGTCGATGTGACAAAAATCTCTGTTTTATTTTGTTATATTAACAAAACTTGGTTTGTTAAACTGACAATATTATTTGTAGTGCATATTTTGTTAAACTGACAAAAAATCATGCTGAATTATAAAAATTTAGTGAAATCAACAAAATCATTCTTTCGCATTGACAAAAATTTAATCAAAACGATAAAATTGTTTTGTTAAAGGTCAACAAAACGTTTTTGTCAATATTGCCTAGGAATTTATTTCCAGTGTATAATAACAAGTCTTAACTTAAAATTTAATTGACATTATGCAAAAAGTGCCACTTAATCACTTACCGATTGAGTGATTTACGTCAAACTCATAAGTGACACTAGCGACTTTCTGCGGAAACTAGAGGAGTTATTAGAACGGGCATTTATGGAAAAAATAAGTTGTATATATCGGAACCTAGATATCGCTCTAACTCAAAAGTGAACATTTTTGTTTAACGCCATTGTTGTTCTCAGCGTGCGATATAATTGCGTATAAGTAAAAAGTAATTTTTGTGTTGAACGGCAATCGATTTAAGATTTTTTTTGTTATTGTATTGGTTAAGTTGTGTGTATACAAGTGTGTCCTTACTTTGAAAACAAAAGAAAAACACCACTTGCACCACTTTGAGAAGAGTTAGATGAGCATGAAATCTTATCTTACAAATTTATATAGGTAAGTATAATCTTTCTTTATTATCTACGTAGTATTGAAAAAAAAAACATTATAATAATACAGAAATATACGTATTGAATACACTTTTCAAAACCAAAGCCCATCAACCAAATTAAAATTACATTTGTTTAACTGGTATATATATTTAGAACTCCAATATTGGTTCGAACAAAATTATAATTTTTGTTGGCAATAAGATTGGCACTTGTCGAAATTGGAATTTCAATAATAATATAAGTTGAAAAAATACAATGGTATAAAATTCGTCGTAAACAGTCGTAACCTTTTAAATCTGTCAAATTTTCCATACAAATTTGATAGATTTACGCAGTTTATGACTCTTACGACGTTTTTGACAACTTACCGCCTATGCGTTATAACTTAAAGGGTCAGTTTTTTCAAAGTAGGATAAGTTTTTGATACTGCTTTCAGAAAAATCGGCTGACTAGCTAAATCCATGATTAAAAACTCAAACAATAATTATGGATTTAAGATGAGACACTGTGAAATAAAAAGTCACTACTGTTTACTATAAAAGGAAACCTAAAACAAAAAAACAATTAAATTCTCATACAAAATAGACCAGTTAACTCATTTTTATTTTAAATATACTCGTATTTTAAGTTTAAGATGTAATACTTTGGTACCTATATGTACATTGCGAATGAAAAATATTAAAATAATATAAAATAAATAAAGAAGAATGTTTTATTGTTAAATAAAATGCACGACTGGGTCGCACGAACTTGCTCCTATGTAATAGACTAGGAATTTTAAAAACGAATGTTATTAGAAAAAACTGTTCGTAAGGATAAAATTATCATCCTTTTTTAAATTCATTTAGTAGTAAGAGACAAAAACAGAATGCTATGCAAATATGAATTTATGCAAGAATAAAAATTATAAGTCGTTGTAGTGGTTTCTTAATAAAATAAGGTTTCATATATAAAATTTTTAAAATATTAAAAAAAAAAATTGTTCCTCAACTTTAGGTTTTATTATTGTACGGATGAAAATTAAATTTCCAAAAAAAATATTGACCCATTTTTGAGATATCGAATTTTCCAAAAAAGAATGATTTTTTTTCAAAATTCAAAAAATATTTCTTTTTTAAGTTTTGAAATGCAATGTTTCTAAAAGTTTTTAGAAGCATCTCTATAGAAAATTTCATTAAAATCCGTTATGTCGATAATGAGAAATTCAAAATTTTAAAAAATCGTTCTATGGTAGGTACAGTCAGTAATGTCTTGTTTTCAAAATTTTTTGTATTAAATTATAGATCTTAAAAATTAATTGAAAGACTAAAAATTCAAGCGAAATTCTCGGAACCGTTTTCGAGAAAAATAAGATTTTCGAAAACCATTTTTTAACATTTGTAAGGAGGGTACCGTTATTTTTTGGTAAAATAAATTTTTTTTCTCATATCTGGTAGATTATTTTAAAAAAATTGTATTTATCATGTTTTAAAAAAATCGAGCATGGGGTTTTCGAAATATTGAGTTTCCAAAAAAAAATTTTGAAAATTTTTTTTAAAAATCCAGAAAAATTTTTTTGAAGATTTAAATACACAATAAAAATGAAACTGCTGGGGAGCCTTAACATAAGAAAAAATGATCAAAATCGGTTATACCATCCGGGGGGAAAAAAATAAAACCCATACCCATAAGTACTATTATACTTTCAAAAAAGGATACGGCAATATTTAACTTTGAACGTATAGAGCAAATTATGATAGTTCCTGAACTTCGACCTTGGTGAAAATTCTGACAGTTCATTCATTTTTTTTTCTAATTTGTTGTAGATTTTGTAATAGATTTTAGGGGAAAGTCTGGAGACTAGTAAGTGAAAGGATTAAATTGTTTATTGGTAGCATTTTGTTTGGGCTCTGCACTTAGTTTTAACCTTCCAGTTAACTAATAGTCGACATTAGCGTTCGATTATTAGTAAGGCCCAATAAATATAGACCTGCCCTTTTACAAAAATTTCCAGTCTTAACTTATCTGAAGTTTTTTTATATTTTGTACATTTACTCACGTTTTTGTTTAACGAAAAGGCCGAAGAGATGTAAAAAGAAAATAACTCACTTTTTTCGAAAGTGAAGTAGAATGCTTCAAAAAAGAATGCTATATCTGTTACTACGCAAAATGTTTTGAGTACATTTGAGTATTATTAAAAATTTGTCAGTTTTTTTTTTGTATTTCAGGACAAAATGTGAACGTGCTACGTCAACGTGGGTTCATTTACAAAAGACCAAAGAAAGAAACCGTTTAAAAGTGGGAACTGATGATGAATGATTTAAAGATAGAAAAGAGAAACAAATCAAATAAGCAGATTTGAAATGATACGAATAAAAACATGTGTATCTAGTTATAAATCCTTAAGTCTTAAAAAATAAAGTCTTATAAAAAAATCGTATGGTAGGTATGGTGTGGCTGAAAAAAATTTAAAGTTCCGTTAAAGCTGTAGTCGAACAGACAAAATTACTTTTTTCGTCCTCTCTATCATCGTAATATCAAGCCTGGTCAAAATCTTGATCTTTTTTTCTTACGAATGCATAACTTGCCATAGATATACATAGTACTTACATACATACATATATGTATGTCGCAAGTAAAACTGAATGAATTTACAAAACAGTATCGTTTTTTTTACAAAAATAAATATCCTTCTTCTAAAAATCTTCTAGTTTAAGTTCTTTTCCTCAGAACGCCAAGATCAAAGTGTTAAGTTTTTCAATCCCCAACTAACACCGAGGAGGGATCCATTGTTTCACTTAGATTTTGACTTCACTTCGCATTGATGGAAAAAACTATGCTTAAAGAATCATCATAATTTGGACTTTTGACAATTTAGAATGCCTTGTTGCCTTTTTTTTCTGTTTGATCCCCCTTGGAAAAAATATAAATGGTTTTCCCCCTAGAATTAATCCTGCCGCCGCCTGTCGAATTATATAAATGAATTTGTACCTTACGAAAGCTGAAAATATTTATAAATCTTAAGAAGAAATACTCGTAAATACGTATGTACATATATTGCTAAATAACAACGAAGAAAACCTTGTATATCCATTGTGAACATAAAAACTTCTTTGACTAAAAAAACATTACTTAAACTTTAACTACATAGCTATTTAAAGAGATTTATAATAAGAAGACTTACCTTCTTTAATTTTCATAATATTTTTTCACAAGTATTAGCTGGTTTTTGATTGTAACTAATTATTCAGAGCTATTTTCTTTGTAACAATGAGCATTAACGAGGTTTTCACGTTCACGAATTGGCGAACCAGTCTTAAAATGTTTTCTTTTTTTAGCATTTAATATGACATTTACACTTTTTTTTAATATGATTTAAATTTCAATGCCAACTTGAAATCTAATTAAACTTATTTTTGGAATAAAGTGGACTCACGAGGTTTGCATCCTTAGCCAACACGATATTTCGATTGCTGTTACTGTTTGCCTGTAAAAATTTTCTGGCCTTTTATGTTATATATACAATTTTCAACAAGGGTATAAAATACAACTTTTTGAGGTTATTTTTAAAGACTTTTAGTATAAAAGTGTGTTAAACGATCTTTATTTCATAATATCAAATTATTTGTTGAAGAAAATAAAATTATACTTGAGGTATAAAAAACGTATTAAAAACTATATTTCACATTTTGAAATTAAATTTACTAATTTTTGAAACTAAATAATATTGTTGGTGCTTCATTTATCTTCTTACCACTGCACATACATTCAGTTTAAATTAGAGGATATAACATTTATTTTTTGTATGTACGTATTTATGATTCTTAAAAGTATGATTACGAATGGTTTTTGTCTGATATACAAAAAATTCTTACAGTAATTTCTTTGAAACTTAAAAATTTTATTTAAAACTTACTTAAAAAATTTGTTATCAAGAAAGGAACCCCCAACACGTGTATAATCATAGTATAGCCGTTCAAAATTATGTTAAATCAATTCCAATGAAAACTGTTAAGCATACTCACTTTAATTAATTTATTTAATGTAAGGGGTTAATGTATCCATTCATTTAACACAAATACACATACATTTTTTTAACTAAAACTGAATTTCGAAGAATAGCCTTGGGTTTCCACATTTTTTATTTAATTGATTAACTTTGAAGCAAACATGATTTAACACTATGATGGCAAATGGTAGGCCAAAGGGAATAGAGGTATCCTTGAAAATTTCGTTTACCAACTGAAGATATGTATATGTGTTTAAGCAAAACGTTTAAATTATTTTTCTTAATCAATTTTAATTTAAGTACTTTAATTAACTACACTTCTTTTCAAAATTAATATTACTTAAGTTGTATCTGTTGAATTTTATAATTTTTCAGTATCCGTTAAACTTTGAAAAACCTTCGATTTAAACCAAGAATCACGCTTTCAAAGATACATCTTCTAACTGATGTTCAGGAGATTGGTTCAATAAGTTTGAAGTATCATCCCCAATTTTCCAGTTCCTGCTCAAGGGAGAACCTGCGCAGATCAATCGCCTTATAATGTTATCAAAAGAATTTATGTTAGTGTTGTCAGATGTCTTTTTTTTATTACAGATTTTGTGAGTAGTTTTAATTAAAGATTTTGAAGTATTAATGGCGCAAAATTTTAATTGAATTAGTACGATGCTAAAGCTGTTTTAGTATGATACTAGATTAAAACAACGAATTTGCAAATTTTAATCGAATATAGCATCATACTTTCTCTACCCTTTTACTAAAGTTAAAATCATCGAATACCTATTTTATTTTTGTAAGTATCGTGCTAGCTTTATATGACTCTTTGACTTTTGCAAACATCAAAAAAGGTTCATGTACTTACTTTTTTGCACGAAATGTCATTGTTTTAGGTGTGTTCAGAAGCAATTTTTTAAGAAAATTTTTTTAGTACGATACTAGCTAGAAAATGTTCAAAATTAAGAGTGAGTTAGTAAACTACTATAAAGTTAGCAAATTGTTAAGTAGTATCATACTAATACCTTAATAATAAGCTGTTTAAAATTGTGCGCCAATGTTATTAAGTACTGAATTCATATTACAAAATCATAGGTAGGTAAGGTAGTTAGTGTAAGTAATGCTGACCACTAGCAGTCTAGCCCTCTGACCCAATGAACGCAATTTATTATAAAACGGATATTATTTTTGTTGTGGATTGTTTGTTTAACTTTCATACGATTTATTAAAAAAAAAACAAGTAGTACTTTTTCTTATAAAAGTCCATTTTATTCCCTTAAGACAATGAGCAAATCTATATGCAAAAAAAAAGAACTATTAATTGAAATTCAAGATATGCAAAGTTTAGCATATCGTCACAAGAAATTGATCTTATAACATGTTTAAGAGAGTTAGAATTTAAAAAAAATGATACAGGGTGTCCCACAGTCACCGCCCCAAATGAAAACCATGGTTTCGTGAGGTCATTTTAAGTCGAAAAACTTAAGAGTTCATTTTCTCGTTTTCGTCCCGTTTTCGAGTTATAACGGTTTTTATGATTTTTCCCTTAACTGGCCTTATCTTTGCCGAATTACGTTCGATTCGTAAGCTTTTTTTTATAACTAATCAAGAATTTATAACAGTTTTAGTTTGTCCAATAACTTTTTTTTTTTTGCGGACAATCCTTTTTCCTCAATTTTGCATCAAACCCAATTTTTTCGTTTTTTAAGTAGTTTTTTCACTTTGATATCATTTTATTCAAAAAACACGTTAATTAGTATTAATTTTTTTCACTTATTATTAAAGCCCAGTTCATTTTCTTAGTAGTAGCTTAAAAAATAATGCCTCCTGAGCTCTTAAGAAAATGTGAATTTACGCAAGAATTAAAATTTTATATGTTAATAAAATTTAAAATTTAAAAAATAGATATTGGTAAGCCAGTAAAAATTTAATTTAAAAAAAAAAACGTTAATCCACTTTGGAAATATCGCGTTTTCATAAAAAGAACTTTTTTCTAAGATCACCAATAACCTTATAAATTCAATGCCATCACATTATTTTGAGTCCTTGGATAGGTTTCCGCTCTATTTTTGAATTATGTGAATGAATAAAAAAAAAATTGTTTTGATATAAAAATTAAATATATCATTTAAGACGAAGAATTATTTTCAAAACTATTTTTCATCAATTATCTACAGAATTTTGGATTATCAGGATTTTGAAATACAGAGTTTTTAAAAACAGAATTTGCAATACAGAGTCTTTACACATACAGAATTATGAACCCAACCCATATTTTTGTTAAGTTAAATATTGTTTTTTGCTTATGTTTAGAACATTAATTTTGTTTGTATTTTTTTTTTTATAATTCACATATTTTTACTAGGGGGAAGAGTTAAGTTTAGTTGATTTATTGTCCATGATAACTAACCTAGCTTGAGATATTTATCGCATTCTAAATAAAAAGCTTTGTTCAAATTATAACACTACAAAAAGTTATATGAGTAAATCTGATTTCATTTCTTTAATAATTGCAGTACCCTTCTCATTTTTCTTTAAATTTAAAGGTTTATTAATTCTTTATTAACTTTCCTTGTTTTAATAAATACTACCATAACGAATTCAAAAACGCATTTTTTGAACTTTCACTACGATTTCATTCTGTTAGGGAAATGCAACGTACGAAAATAATTTTTCAGATGAAATATATTTTTTGGATTAAGAAAAATCTCTTTTTTTTTTTAAATAAAAATTCGCTATTTCAAAAACAAGTGAATAATTTTTGTCAATTTAATTTTCATTTGTACAATAATAAAAGTTTTGAATTGTCGGACCACAATTTTTTTTCTTTATTCTCCTTATTTTATATATAAAACTTTCTTTTCAAAACACCACTAGAGCGATTTAAAAGTTTTATTCTTGCTTAAATATTTAACATTATGTTTACCTGCTTTACAGATCTTATGAAAAATCTTATTTATCTCAAAAACAACTCTTACGATTTTGAAAAAAAATTATTTTAATGTTCTACTTTCTCAACAAAGGCTCTGGCGATTCTGACCAAAACAAAATGTGTATACAGTAGCTGCTTTGAATTTGAAATAGTATTGGAAATATGTAAAATAAAAAAATTAATTTCATACTTCTGATCATTTTCTGTAATATCATTTTTTTCTTAGATGTTTATATTCATTAACATTGAAGACAATAGCGTTTGATGATAAATAACGGGAAACCGGTATCTGTATTTGAACAAGCTGAAACCAGCCTTAGGAAACGTAGAACCTGTTTAAAAAACTGGAACCAAAAGAAAATAGAAAAATACAGCGAAAACGGGAAAATTACATCTAAGTTTTTCGACTGATTTCAGGTACCAAAAACTTTCATCTGAGGTGATGGCTGTAATATAGAAAGATTTTATTTTTAAAATTAAATATCTATTAATTAATTTTTAAATATGTAAACATTTCTTTCACAATATGCCTTAATAAAATGTACCTTCAACTCATAATTCCAGCGTGACCTAGAATTTCCAAGATATATGAAAATTTTTTAATTTAATAATTAAAATGTTTCTTATTTCCCACATGAAAAACTAATTATTTATAACTTTTCATATGAGGCTTTTTTAAAATCACAATTCACACATATTTATTTTGATTTTTAAACATCTATTAAGTTACCGATAATTTTTGTATATTAAAATACTTCATCAGCTCTGGACGTCTATCCGAATATAGGGTTAAAAATCAGCTGAGCAATCAATTGTTGGCTGAAAATTCAGAAGTTCTGGTAACCCTTGTAAGTATACACTTTCCTTGATAAGCGAAATATAGACACATTTTTTTTTCGTATTGTTAAGGGGTTCATGATGGATCAAATGTCTAGTTACCAGGATTTATAGCTATTTCTGTTCAGCGGTTGACATCTTTCTTGAACTCCAACATATTTTTTGCATTCTTCAAATAAAAATAAATGAAATCATTCAAACGCTTTTACCATGATAAGTTTAAAAAAAAAATAATTATATTCTCGCGTGCCAAGTATGAAACCGAAATATTAATTAAAATAAAAATTTATGAGTCGCTTAAAATTGAAATGCACGGCTGGATCGCACGAACTTGCTCTTATGTAAAAGACTAAACACATTTAAAATTAATGTTACTAGAGAAAAATTTGTATAACCATAAAATTATTTTTTAATTGCGACTTATAGGTACTATAAGGCAAGTTATGCATTCGTAAAAAAAATCGAACTCGAGATTTTGATCAAAGTTGACATTACGATGATAGCGAAGACTAAAAAAGTGGGTCTCGCAATTCTGTCTGTCTGTCTGTCTGTCTGTCTGTCTGTTCGACTACAGGCTAAACGACTCGGCCGATTTTCTTTAAACTTGGTAGATATCATTTTTAATTTTTTCCCCCCACACGTTTTTTTCTTTTTTTTTTAAGACCAAAAATAACGGTACTCCCCATACGAATTTTTTTCGAAATTTTATAAACATTTTTTTTTCTCAAAAATTGTTCAATAGGTTTTAAAAATAAAGATACAGAAAAATTTCATTTAATTAAATCTAGGTATTGGTTAAAAAAAATTTTCCGAAAAATGGTTATTGAGGGTACCCCCCATGGAACCATTTTTTTGTTTTTGATTTTCTCAAAAACAGTTCAACCGATTTTGATAATTTTTTTTTTTGCTAAAGCTCCCCAAAAACATAAATAGAATTGTGTACTCAAATTTTCAAAAAATTTTTTTTTGGATTTTTAAAAAAAAATTCAAAAATTTTTTTTCAAAACTCAATATTTCGAAAACCCCATGCTAGATTTTTTTTAAACTTGATAAATAAAAGTTTCTCAATATAATCTACAAAATGTGATTTTTTTTTTTTATTTTACCTAAAAATAAAGGTACCTACCATACAAATGCTAAAAAAATTAAAAAAAATGGTTTTCAAAAATAGTATTTTTCTCGTAAACGGCACCTAGAATTTTGATACAACTTTTTTTCTTTCAATTAATTTTTACGATCTTTAATTTAATAAAAAAAATTTTGAAATTAAGATATTGCAGCTTGTACCTACCATAGAACCATTTTTTCGAATTTTGAATTTCTCATTATCCACATAACGGATCTTAATGAAAATTTTTATAGAGAAGCTTCTAACAAGTCTAAAACACATTGCATTTCAAAACTTTAAAATAAATATTTTTTGAATTTTTGAAAAAAAATCTATTTTTTTTCTTTTTTTTGAAAATTCGATATCTCCGAAACGGGTCAATATTTCTATTCGTAAATTTAATTTTTATTCGAACAATAATAAAAACTTTAAACTAGCGTACCAAAATTTTTTCTTAAAAAGCTTTTAAAAAGTTTGTATATAAAAGCTTCTTTTAAAGAAACCACTACAAGGACTTATAATTTTTGTTAAAGGCTAAAAAAGAATTTAAAAATTAATTTTATCCTTATGAACAGTTTTCTCTAATAACATTCGTTTTTAAAATTCCCAGTCGATTACATAGGAGCAAGTTCGTGCGACCCAGTCGTGCATTTTATTTAAATGACTAAAAGCACTCCTTTAGTAGTTGAGCTTAGAACAGGATGCAATTTGATTTCTTAAGCAAATATTGGTTTATGCCAGAAAATGAAATAAATCGTTGCAGCAGTTCAGTTTTAAAAAAAGTAACCTTTTATAATTTTTGAAGCATTTTTCAGAAAGAATTTTGGAACGCCAACTCTAAATTTTTGTTACTCTACGAATAAAAATTTGAAAAAAAAAAATACTGACCCGTTTTTGAGTATTAAATTTTAAAAGAAATTCTATTTTTTTTTTCTAAATTCAAAAAATAATTTTTAAAGTTTTGAAATGCAATGTTTTCAAACTTCTTAGAAGTTTCTCTATACAAAATTTCAATAAATTTCAAAATTCGAAACAACGGTTCTATGATTCAGTAATTTCTGAACTTTATTGAATTATAGGTCGTGAGAACTAATCGAAAGAAAACGAATTTATCAAAATTCTAGGTGCCGTTTTTAATTGTCAAGTTTGAAGAAAAACGAGCAACAGATTTTCGAAATATTGCGTTAAGAAAAAATAATTTTCTGGAACATCCAAATAAATTTTTATTTAAAATTTGAACACACAATACTATCGTTACTTTTGGAGAACTTTAGCATCATCATCATCATCATTTGTTTTTTGAGAAAACAAAAAAAAAAATGGTTCTAAAGGGGTACCATTAATAAATATTTTTCGGATCTCTTTCCAAGTATTGCGCAACTTTGACTAAATTTTGTGATTTTTTTTAAATCTCTGAAACAGTTTTTGAAAAATAAAAAATATTTTATAAGATTTCAAATAAAAATCGTATCGCAAAAAAGAAAAAAAGGTGGGGCGAATTAAAATGCTATCTACAAAGTTTAAAGAAAATCGGCCGAGCCTTTTTGTCTCAGTCGAACAGACAGACAGACAGACGGACATACATTGCGAGAGACCTACTTTTCTCGTCTTCCCTATCATCGTAACTTCAAGCCTGATTAAAATCGCGAGTTCGATTTTCTTACGAATGCATAACTTGCCATATACATACATATATATACACGGCACAAGTAAAAAAATTGTCAGATATTAGTTTTAAGTGGTTTCTCATAATAGTTTATTTACGTCTTCGTGGTCAGGCTGGTCATATGGTCGGGATTGCGTTTATCGCCCGAGTCCTGCCGTGTATATGACCAAAGCTGACTGGGTATACCCACACGCAAAGTAGTTCACATTAGTACATGTACATAGGGAAATAAGCATATAAATTATGACAATATGACAAAAAATAACTCAAACAAGAACTTATGGGTTAAAAGCAAGATCCACAATAACCAAACTTTGGAAATAAACTGGGTTTTGATTTTTGGCTGATAACTTTTGCTTCGACAACATTGCGACAAGGCTGAATTTTGGTGAAAAGCTTTATTAGCATGTCTTAAGCATATTTTAAAAAGTACCTTAATTTTGCACCGTTGATAAAGTAAGTGGGGGTCAAAACGCGTGAGATTCGTTTTTTTAATAGCTTACGTAATTCTACACACACAAAAATATTTTGTAATAGTTTTATAGTAGATTTTGAGAAAAACATGAGCAAACATTGAGTATAGTTACAGTTAATGAAAAAGTGCAATAAAATTATATTTTTATTTGGCTACACTTTTTTGCGATTGTATGTGTTTGGGCGCATCTCCTCATTAAAAAATGAAAATTTTGTTGTGGTAAGGTTCAGAGGACGGCTGCCATTTTTTAAGCTAATGTTTTTTTTTTATTTAATAGCTGGTTCGAGTTCCATTTTACAACAAATTAATCTAAGTGACACTCTCACCCCTAGTTTCACAGTGAGAGTTTAAACTTAAGTTCAGTTGAACCTGAACTGGAGTTTAAATTTGAAGTTCAGTTCGTCCGGTTTCACACTCTAATCTGAACTTCAGTTCATTGAACGTAGTTTAATAAATTGTTTTCTCTTTCTATCTGAATCAAAGAAAAAACAATCAAGGAAAGTTTGCTTTGTTTCAGTTGTGACCTGTGACAGGAAAAAAAAATAAAAAATGAAAACAAATATTTTCAAATGTGTGAAAGATTGTTGAGGTTTAAACAGCAGAATAATGTCGTTTAACTTAAACTATAGAATGGACTCTGTTCAAGGTTTTAATGACATTGTGAAACCCAATATGTTGTTGAACTGAAGTTTAAACCAAAAGTAGGGTTTAAACTTCCACTGTGAAACTGGGGGTTAGAAACTTAAATGATATGAGATAATCTGTAAGTTGATTGGTCTTCAAGTTATAGCTAGCGAAGGTTCGCGTATGCAAATATGTAAACTTTTCACCCAACTTTTGTGCACTTATTCCCAAAATTATCGAGTAGTTGAAAGTATAATAGAAAAAAATGCCTTTTATTCCGGCAAATTTGCGTAAAAGGTCCAATTCTAAGAAAATAAGAGAACCGCACAAAATATTTGCGAGAAAGGAATTTCTGGAGGTCGCTTAAATTAATTTTTTTTTTCTTTTTAATTGGATTTTATTCATTATATCGTCGCTGTAGATCGAATACCTCGTAACCCAGAAAAAATCGATTTTTAGGTAATGATGCAATTATATTGTGAACAAAAATTCCGGATCTAATGAAAAATATCATGTGAACCTAAAAACTATAATTGCAGAGCCACGCGCATAATTAACAACACGTCTCTCATTGCCTCTCATTAATTTAAGAATAAGTTTTTTGTTTCTCCTGAAAAATCGACTTTTCTGGGTTACGAGGTATTCGATCTACAGCGACGATATAGTTAAGACTAGCTAGGTATACCATCAAAAGCAAGAAATACACGCTTGATACTCACCCCCCCTGTTGGTGTGGAAAAGACCTCCTTAAAAGAGGTTAACACAGATTAGAAGTTTTTGCACATTTTTCTGATCAGATATTTGAACTTTGATGTTCGATTGATCGCACAGTACATAGGTATGTATGTGCATTCAAAATCACGTTGGAGCACTTACTAAAGCTTATTAGGAGAATTACAAATTATTTCTTAGTCCGTAAGTTTCTTTAGAAGGAGATAAATATGCACTTTGGTTTTGAGTGTCTGCACATCGCAATAAGAAGAGAATTCTGCAGGAATTCCACGTTCGTTCAGTGCGGCTAAAGAAAGAATCTCTGAATTAAACAGAATTCCATCGTCGAAGAAAAAACTGTAATCATTCTAGACAAGTTGGTCTGTGATGCATACACTGAGAACTGAATCCTTACATTGTTTTGGAGGAAGATAGAATATTGCGCATCATATTTCTAGAACATTTGATATCAATCTGGTTATTCCTATTCTTAAAAATTGGACTTCACGGTGGGTTTCGCTGTTGACTATATGCTATTGGAAGGTTTCAAGTCTGATCTTCACACCGATCTTTATACAGCATTGTTAAATTGGGTATACGATCGTGTAGAGTTTAGTGCTTTGAATATTTAATGCTATCTATTGTTTTTGAAGCAAAATGTGCCAATTTAGTACTAAGTATGTGTGTCAACAATGATCTTCGTTGGAATGACCACATTCTAGGGACCGACGAAAACGCTGCTAAATGCTTAGGATTTCTATATCGGTGTAACAAATTTTTCACCTCTTCTGATCTGGCTAGAATTTATAAGGCGTTTATACGTGCGAAATTCGGGAATAACTCTTCATTTATTGGATAGAATCGAGAACAGATCGTTTACACTGATGGGAAACATAACTATCATCGAATCATTCCCATCTCCTCCCGGGTAGAAAGTTATCTAGGAAATACTATCGAATAGCGTGACCCTAGCTAGATTGGCCATTATATAGTAAATCCTAAGCTGGGCCTAGATAGATGCAAGCCTGGTGGATCTTGACTAATTTATGCTTATCCTGGCTTTATATTGAACCTGGCTAGAACTGCCTATTTATTGGCTTTTCCAGGAGTATCTTAGACTGGGCCTAGATATTTTTAACTTGATGTAGCCTAGATATGAAACTTTTTCTTGACGATATCTTGGCTGTAGATAGTATCACCTCTTTATTGGCATTGTAGCAAATAAACTACAAGGGACCTGGATAGTTTTTACTTGGTGTAGCCTAGATAAGGAATTGTATCTGGGCCGTTATATTGGCCTTAGCTAGTGTCGCCTCTTTATAGGCGTTCTCAGATTTTACTTATACTGGGGCTAGATACTCGTAGTTTTTACTTGATGTATCCTAGATATGAAACTTTTCCTTGGCGATATATTGGCCGTAGATAGTATCGCCTCTTTATTGGCACTGTAACATATAAACTACAAGGGAGCTGGATAGTTTTTACTTGGTGTAGCCTGGATAAGAAATTGTATCTGGGCGTTATATTGGCCTTAGCTAGTGTCGCCTCTTTATAGGCGTTCTCAGATTTTACTTATACTGGGGCTAGATAGTTTTTACTTGATGTATCCTAGATGTGCCTATACTTATGTCTCTATAAAAAGCTATCCATTATCCTTCTAAAAACATAACTTTTTTGTTTTGGTCCTAAATCGGTATTTTTCAGATTCTTTAATACGTATTTAAGTCTTCTTAAACAGTATAATTAAAAGAGAGTTATTTGAGTAGCACTTTGAGACAAGATATTTTATGTATCACAGTGGCGCAATAGGTAGAGCACAAGTACGGCAAGCGAGAGGACTCGGGTTCGAATCAAAAACTTTATTTTTATTGTTTCTAATATTTTTTTTAAGAATTGCCGTAGCTCTTGTGCTACTTGTGAAGACCCATCTAGGGCCCATATAGGAACATCTAGCAAGGCCCATTATATACAGAGCATTAACAAATTAGCGAGCTACAAGCTAGATACTGCTCGGTAGGGCCATGACTAAAACTAAGAAAAACTAGCTGGGGCCATGGCAGTATCGAGTCGAAAATTCTACCCGGGCTGTTTCATGTTTCATATCCTTTTTTGTTTTATCGTCTCTTTCACAAGTAATGTTCACTCAAAATAGCAAATTGCTTTCCTTCCCTCAATTATAAATTATAGAATAATTTACCCGGCACTATTTTCCCTTGCCATTTCAATTTAAAAAAAAATATTCACCGACACCTCCTTTTTGCCTCCTGGGGACACCACATTAAAAAAAACGCGCCGTAACTCTACCTCGGTGGTGGTGTGGAAAAGAGTTTGAACTGTTTTTTTAAATTTCATAATTAACATAATCAAATTTGAAAATTTTCAAACGTGATTAAATTTTTTTTTTTTAATTTTCGCAGGCTATTGGCCATTTTGACAGGTTCTATTTCCTACAGTTTTTGTCGCACATAAAATTTTAATATACCAAAATGTAGGAAATAAAGTGATCTATAAAAAACAACTTAAGTATTTTTTTGATCAGATGAACATGAGGCGAGATAAACGTTAAAAACCATTTTTTACTTCAAAATCTCGACAGTTTTTCGTCGATAACTTTTTTTTGGAAAGAGGTTTCAAATTTTTTTCTCAACAAAAGTCAAAGAAGATATTTTAACGTACAAACCTAAAAAAAATACAGCTCTATATATGATAGGAGCCGAGAAAATCGAGTTCAAGCTTTCCAAAGCCTTTTTCAAAATGGCGGACAACGCATGGGCGTTTTTTGTTCGAACTTTTTGGATTTACACTCTCCAATAGGTACTCTTCAAGAAACAAAAAAAAAATTCGACGCAGTATTTTTTGTAGATATAAAATACTAATTTGATTGGACTATAATGTTTTATTTTATGTACAAACAAATACAGTCATAATAAGTGCTCATTTTGAATGTTTATTCTCGATGACTCTTGCCTTACTTTTAGTGATCCTTCGGAAATACATTGTTCTAATTCAGTTAAATTTGTTATTTCATGAGTAAACGATTTCTTTCATTCATCCCCATACAAAATAAAATACACGACTACTGGGTCGCACCAACTTGCTCCTACGTAATAGCCTAGGAATGTTATTAGAGAAAACTGTTCATAAGGATAAAATTATCATAATTTTTTAAATTCTTTCAGTAGTAAGAGACAAAACAGAATGCTATGCAAATATGAATTTATGCAACAACAAAAATTAAAATTCGTTGTAGTGGTTTCTTAATAAAATAAGTTTTTGCATACAAATTTTCTAAAACATTTTTAAGAAAAAAATTTGGTAAGTCAACTTAAGGTTTTTATTACTATACGAATGCAAATTAAATTTCCAAAAAAAATATGGAGCCTTTTTTGAGATATCGAATTTTCAAAAAAAAAAAATGATTTATTTTTTCAAAAATTCAAAAAATATTTTTTTTTAAGATTTGAAATGCAATGTTTTTTAAACTTTTTAGAAACATCTCTTTAAAAAATTTCATTAAAATCCGTTATGTCGATAATGAGTAATTCAAAATTTGAAAAAATTATTCTATCGTAGATACAAGCTGTAATATCTTAATTTCAATTTTTTTTATTAAATTAAAGATCGTAAAAATCACTTAAAAGAAAACTATTTTTATCGAAATTCTTGGCGCCATTTTTTGAGAAAAATACCATTATTTAACATTTGTATGGTAGTTACTCTTATTTTTAGTCAAAATAATTTTTTTCCCACTTTGTAGATTATATTGAGAAACTTTTATTTATAAAGTTTAAAAAATATAGAGCATGTGGTTTTCGAAATATTGAGTTTTGAAAAAAAAAATGTGTTTTTTTTTTTAAATCCAAAACATTTTTTTTTTGAAAATTTGAATACCTACATAATTCTATTCATATTTTTGGGGAGCCTTAGCAAAAAAAAATCAAAATCGGTGGTACCATTTTTGAGAAAATAAAAAAAAAAATGGTTCCATGACGGTTACCCTCAATAACCTTTTTTAGCTTTAACTAAATGAAATTTTTTTGTATTTTTAGTTTTTGAATCTGTCCAACATTTTTTGAAAAAAAAATTATAAGATTTGGGAAAAGATTCGTATGGCAGGTACCGTTATATTACCAATTTACCAATTTAAAAAAAACAGACAGACAGACAGACTTGCAAGACCATCCTTTTTGTCTTCGCTATCATCGTAATGTCAACTTTAATCAAAATCTCGAGTTCGATTTTTTTTACGAATGCATAACTTGTCTTATAGTACCTATAAGTCGCAAATAAAAATCGAGTACAGTGAGAATGGGAAATCTTGCAGGCCAGTGAATGGGTCCATTTCTGCCTATGCCTATCCATCGATCAGCGAATTCTTCACCCAGGCAATCCTTAACTTCAGGAAAATAGTAGGCCGGAGAACCATCTTATTTGAAGCTAGTTGAAACAGTCGAACGTCCTCCAATAGGTCTAGTAAATTATTTTGTAAAAGCTCTAGATAGTAAGTCGTAGTGGTAATTTGAAAGGTTCCATTAATTTATTTCTAGTTACACCTGCCCTTATATTGACACTGAATCTGTGCTGAAATGACCTTGCCTTTGATCTTGAATGTGGATTGCTCGGATGCCTAATCGGCATTAGCGATGTATGGAGGTTATGGAAATTCGTAATACCATATCTTGTGAATTGAGATTCGTCTGTTCGAAGAGTTCTGTTTATAAACTGGTTGTCATCCATCAAGCTTCTCTTTAGCAACTAGTTACAAAATTCGAGTCCCTTTTCAAAATCAAAGGGAACAAACAGTTCTTGTACAGGTGTATGGTGATATGGATACATATTTTCTCCATGCAGTATACTGGAAATTCTGTGTTTGGAAACATTAAACATTATGCCGATGGAAGGATCGATTTCAACAGCTGCCAGTATTCTTTCATCGACTGAAACTCTTCTTGTGCTTGCAGCTCCCGCGTTAGGTCTTGCAGTTGAAACTGATCCAGTTTCTCGAAGCCTTCATTTTCAAAAACAAAACATTTCGAGAAGGAAGTCGTCTGTTAGTATAAAGTTCCTGGTATCTTCGTGGTGCTCTTCTTGAATTTCCATTGCAGAACCCATAAACGAATAAAATGTCTGCGTACTCTTCTCTTGTAAATGAAGGCATTTCAAAAAGTGCTCTTATCCAACTGTAATCGTGACTTTACTCGATAATCTGATTCATGAGTACACAGTCTTAAAAATTACCTAAAAACTATCAAGTCTTGGAAAACCACCCTAATTACCAAGTGCTGCTAAAAGTAGATAAAAAACCCAAAATTCGATTTTTTACCTGTTTTAGATTTTTTCAAGTATCATAAAATGTATGGGTTTTTGGTTGCACTTATTTTTTTGTATTATAGTTTTGTTCATAAGGTAAAAATAAAAAAAAAGTTTAAAATGGGGTCCCTATCATTAGTATTGACAGAGAAATTAACCTTAACATGGGTCAAAGTACACCAAAGTTAGCCTTTTTCAAATCGTCAAAAAGTGATGTCAAAGTTGATAATCAAACTTTAATGTAGAACAATATTATTTTCTTAGAATTTGATCAAGAATTACATCCCAAAGTATGGCACATGAATTACCTGTATAAAAAGTTTGTCCTAATAAAGTTATTTAAAGGGCCAAATTATAAAATTCTAGCCTTCAATTTGAAAATAATTTTTCATATTTACTTCCGTATATAATTGTCTTATAGCCCTCTGTATCTGTATAGTTAATGCTTTAAGACTGCTTATCAATTCAAAGAAAAGAGTTTCCAATGTTTTGTTTTTTTTCTTTTTCAAAATTTTCATTTTTAAATGATCATGAAAAAGAGTCAATCACGTGCCTATAGTTATAAATATTTGTTTTATATTTACACCCGTTTTAAAATTTTAAATATGGGTATTCGTTTTTGTTTATTTTTAGGCACCAAAACTACAGAAATCCGATATCAATTAAAGAACTTATAGCTATTTCTTCACTTATTTGTGTGAATGGTAAATTCCCCACTGAGAGTCGATCCAAGTTAACTACTTATCAATTGCCTGCTTAAAAGAAGCGATTTTGAAAAGTGTTCATTTGAGTGGGAGAAACACGTATCATTACAACACTTACAAGTATCACTAAGCTGAAATATGATACGAGTAAAGTGATAAATTGATTATTGAGTGAAGTCTTAAGAGCGTTCGTGTAAAGCTTAAATAACATACACTTATCAGAATCTGTTAAGCTTGAATTTTTGATAAGTGATAAGTAATAAGTCCTTGGTGCAAATGAGCTCTAGTTATAAAAAAATATACCTGCAACGGCCGATAAGTAGGCTAAGCAAATTGAACCTAATTTTCATATGATTTTCTTAAACTCATTAGGTGAATTTCCTTCTGCACTATCTGCATTCTACAAGCAAAAAAAAATATTTATTTAACTCTTAAAATGTTGAATGATTTGGCAAGATGTGGATGAGGTGGTAACGAGATAAATGAAAAAATAATAAATAATAATCTTGACAACTTTTCCACTGAACTCATTTCGAAGATACAGTTCAATTCGTGTTATTCGCAAGGGCTACAAATTCCCGAGGTCATGAACTTAAGCTTTTCAAATAGAATTCTGTGAGATCATATATGAAAAAATCATCCTTAAGTTCCACGAAACAGATATTTATTGATTAACTTTCCGGTAATATGAGGTCATATAAGAGTTTTTGCTTTGAATTATAATCTTACACAAATTACTTATTTCATTAAATTCATGTCTTTCTTTTACAACATTGTGATTTCTTTATTTCCTTTCCACATGTCTGCTTTCATATTTTTTTCATTTTTTCCTTATATTGAAACAAATGGAATTTTTATTTGCAAATCCTTTTGAATTTCTGAAGATTTTCATCTCCTACTGTTTTTTATGAGATGATTTTTTTCTATAGATTCAGTATGCAATAAATGATTATATACCCATACCGAGAAACTTTGAATGTATTCGAAGCTGAAATGGTATGACGGTCAGATATGGAAATACGAACGAGGGTAAAAACATTGGACTCCTTGAAAATGTATAGGTTTGTAATATACATTTATATGGATCTACAACTTATTGTTATATTGCAAACTGAAATATTTGTAAAGAAAAATAGCAATAATATTTTGTGTGATGAGCCAATTAGTTAAGTGAAATGCCTTAATATTAGTCACAGTAAACTATTAGTCAACTTTAGAAGAAAATTCAATGCGAAGTGAAATAAATTTAAATTAAATTGTTTTTATCTTAAAACGTGCCAGATATTTTGAAAACTTCAAACATAGGTATAACTTGGTTTATTTGAGCAGTTTGAAACAGTTGAGCAGATCTTAAGGTATTACGTGGAAGGAATATTTCGTCTACCACTAAATACACCAAATTACACCATTTTGCTGGAGGTCCCAGCGGACCAATTGATTATAACCTTAAAGATTCCTGAAACCCGGCTCAAAAAAAATCTTCTTCTCTACTTCTCTTTTTAAGGTTCTACTTCTCCTTGGAAAAATTCTTAACCAACATATTCAAAGACAGCGCTGATCGCTCTGTAATACATAAAAAATAAGTTTAGGAATCATTTAAACGTAAGCACCGTGGAAAATTTAATGTTTTCGATAACACTTACAGAAAAACGTAAAGATATTTATGATCCATCTTTTGAATCGGTAAAATTCATACAAAAATACAAGTTCGTTAATAGAAAATTCACTTAAAAATAGTTACATTTAATTATTATTGTTTTACAAGTATGAAGTCTGAATTTACTTTTATATGTTATGTTTATACATATATATTTTTTTATTTACTGTTATATGTATATTTAATTTGTTTCTATTGAAGTCTGAAGTTTGTTTTGTAGTTATATTTATTTTATTTTAAGTCTGAATTTCTTGTAACTTATAGTTACTTGTACGCAATTAATTATTTATTTTTAAATGAAAAATAATCAAATAGTACTGAATAAGCTTTTGTTAAGAACTTTGTTTCCAAAAATTTGTTTTATTTTTTTAATTTCCTAAAACTACTTTGAAAATTTTTGATCTACTTCAGTTTTTTCTGCATCTACCACGAAAATCTAAAACCTGCTTCCGAACCCTGCTCTGGATCGTTTAATAGATCAATCACAACCTCTTAGACAAAAATTACACTCAAAAAATTTCGTGTGTAAATATTACTAATTCATGCGTGCATTCTACGAATTTTATTCGTGGTTTTCAGCCACGAATAGTATTCGTAGAATAGAGGTTTATTAGTACATATTACTAATATTTTATTAGTATTCGTAGAAAAACAAACGTATATTGTACGAATACTATTGGTACAATGTACGAATATTATCGTAATATTTACTAATGCCCTTGTAATTCATTCGTAAAATACACAGCTCCATTCGTACATTGTACGAATATCATTGTAATATTTACTAATGCCCTTGTAATTCATTCGTAAATTATACAGCTTTATTCGTACATTGTACGAATATCAATGTGACATTTACTAATGCCCATGTAATTTATTCGTAAATTATACAGCTCCATTCGTATATTGTACGAATATTATTGTAGAACTTACGGTCATTAAATATGTTCTCTGAAATTTCCTTAAATATTTATTGTAAGAAATATTAACGAAGGTAATGGAATATTTTTTAAGTTAAAAATAGTTTTTTTAATTCATTTTAGTATCATATACGAGTATATCAATAAAGATAAAAAAAAAATATAAATTATCTGAAAATTAATTAATTTATTATTAATATAATTAACAATCACAGTAGGTAATATGTCCAAACTCCTTATTTTCAAAGGGCAACTGAAAATAAATTTAAAATTTGACATACAAAATCTTCCGAAAAAAATTTGTACTTACATTTAAATTCTTTTAGCAAAAAGTTCCCACATATGTATGCGCTGCTGCTTCTGGATGCTGTATGTCAAATATAAAATAAGCTTTAAGGCATATGTATGTCTAGGTACTCACCTCGTCTTTTCGAAAAAAGCAGATGTTGGTCTGGTCCTCAAGATTTGTATCTTATACATACACCGTATGAATTTACAAAATTATTAATTAATTCAGACCACTGACTGCAGCAAAAAAGTGTGACGCGTCCATTACATTATAAATAATTCGCGCACTATGCAAAAACACGTTTCAACGTGATGACGAATGGAATACCTTTAATTTTTAGAGCTGAACACATATTATTTTTTTTACTCATGATTAGTAAATAATACTAATGCACTTCATGAAAATACGAAGTTATTAGTACATTCTACGCATAATGCGTACGGTCTACCTACGAATGAATTCTGTCTACTAATATTAGTTTTACTTAGTAAATAGTACGAATTTATTAGTAAATACTACGAATGTAAGAGATTAAAGTACGAAGTCATTCGTACGAGAAATTAACAAATGTTATTAGTTATATGTACACAATAATTCTTACAATGTACTCAAACAAATTTTTTAATTCTTGTTTACGAATGAAATTAGTATATTAAACGAATAGATTCGTGGATAGTACGACAGTTATTAGTAAAATTTTACGAATGCATTCGTAGATATACCACTGTACAAATACTTCGTACATCTTACGAATATTCGTACAATGCACGAATATTTTCTTTACGAATATCATTCGTAGCCATTTTACTAATAAATTTTTTGAGTATACTTTACCAATTCAAACAGTGTTCACATGATTGCTATAATGGTCAGGCTTCGAAGTGAATTATCCTGAACTTAAACTATGTTCCCCACAGAGCCGACTTAGCGGTGGAATGCAGCATATGCAGCTCAGCGGAACGAGAAGATTTTATTCATTTCGCTGGAAGATGTCCAAATCTTAAAAAAACGTGAAAATGTAGTTTTAGAAGTGAATTTTTTAGCGGAGGGTCAAGTTGTTATGAAGCTGAATGAGATTTCTTTGATTCTTTGACTTGCTTTATCTTTGCCAAACTACGTCCGATTCGTAAGATTTTTTTTAGTAAGACCGTTAACTAATGTAAACAGTAAAGATTTGCATTATGTTTTGAAGGTTGTAAATGTCTTTCTCGCGTGATCTAGTGTCCGCGTCGCGTTCTTTCACTTGTTACTCCATTTTGGATTTGTAATTCAAGTTGTAGTTGTAGGAAACGAAGTATGCCAAAACGATTTTCAGTATTTTTTTTTTTAAACCAATTTCGAACCCAACAGTCAGTACAGTTTGAGAATACCTTCAGCCTATCCTAAACCTTTCGATCTTTCAATTTCCTATTCAGCCTTTTCAATTAAATTCAAGTTAGTGGAAGCTGTTGGAGAAGGTGGAGATGAGGTCGAGATGGATTTGAAGAAAGAGAGACTCAAGGAAGAGAAAAGAAGATGCACGCCAGCTCAGCTTTACTAGAGGAAGTTTCAGAGAAAGTCGAACATAGACGTAACCAATACATAGACCTGCACATATTAGAGTGCATCATGGTAGCACATCCGGTAAGTAATTTTGAGCTAATTTTAGACTGGAAATTCGATATTTGGTCACATATATTTTTGAAAAATTCCAAAATATTTTTTGAAACCAAATATGTGATTTTTAAGTTTAAAACTCGGCCAGAATTGACTTCTTCCGACCTCGATATCGACGCCATCTTTAAAGTGCTCTCTTCGAAATTTCCGACGTGGCAAAGCTTGGCGACGGCCTATAAAAGGGGTTTCTGAGCTCGAATCATTCTCTGGTATGGTTTTAAATTTCGAGGGACGACGACGAAACCATTCCGTCCCCGCGCGAAGTCAACATTTTTTTTTTATTTTGAAAAAAGAAAATATATAAACTGTCAATTTTTTCTAAATCAAAGTAAATTAAACAATATGTTAATGACATATAACTATAAGAAAACGAAAAAAAAATCGCGCGCATAAAGTTTAAACTAAATCGAAAAAAAAGCGAAAAAAATTCAATCATAAAAACGTAAAAAAAGCGAACAATCGCGTGTACCTATTTTTTTTATTCTTCAAAAACCTTAATCATTAATAAATATCTAAATATACCTAGATAAAATAATTTGCAAGTGCGATGCAATAAAGAAAAAATGTGAAACTTATCCCAGAAAAAAAAACACGTGTAAGAAAATTACCTGGAAAGAAAAAACGTGTGTCTATAGAAAAGCTACATACAATAAAAAAAAAAAAAAACCGAAAGCGCCACGTAAAAAAAATTGTTAAACTTAACCTCGAAAAAGAACACGCGCAAAAAAAAAGACCCATAAAACCTATACCTATATAAGTACATGCAGGTGTTAAATATTTGAAAAAAAGTACATGCAAAATAATAATTACCTACCCTACCTACATATGTCATGCGAAAGTAAAACAAAAGAAAAATAAGCATCTATGTACCCTATTTATTGATAAAAAAATGATATAAATCCCATGCAAAAAAAATAACCGGTACAAACAAAATTAAAATATGTATAGATAAACTAGAAAAACCCGTAAAACAAAATTACCTATCCTGTAAAAAAAATAATAGTGAGGGAAAAAATATTAAATTTATAAAACTACTACTGAAAAAAAAGAGAAAATTTGGAAAAAACAATAACGCTCTATAAAGTGAAAAAAAGAGAACCTAATAGAAATAGCATCCATCACGATCCAATACATGCTGCTTCTTCATTGCCATTCAACTTCGACAATAACCTGACGTCACCATCACCATCCACAACATCTACCAATCCACCATATTCAGATTTAACTTTAATTTAGACTTTTTTTATTATTTTATTTTTCCAATTCTCTTATCCGCTCTCTCTCTCTTATCAATTTTGTTTTCGTTTAAATAGTAAATAGAATTCTTTTATCTTCCGATAGTTATTTTCAGTACAAAAAACAATTTTCTACGTAAATAAATAAAAAAATTCTTTTATTAATCAGTGGTTTTGTAAATCGTTTGAATGTTTAAATATACAAAAAAATAAAAATTTTATGAAACAGGTAAAAAAAAAACATTTAATTGAATCAGTGTCTTTGGAGCGGTGCACCTCATCAAAGTAATTTACAAAAGCATAATAAATGCGATTTATTGGTAAGTTTTATGATCATATTATTTTGAATATTTGAACGATTTTCCTGATTTCTTTTTCCATTTCCATTTTTTTTTTTTTTAATTTTCGATAATTCAAATATATTATAAAGTTCTACATGCAAAAAAAAGAACATGCAAACGAAAAAAAAAGAAACCCAAAATATAAAAGATTATAAAAGTAAAAATAACCAAACACATTAACAGTACCCTACAAAAGAGAAATTAAGAGAAAGAACGGACTAACTTACAAAATTAAATTCCTATAATTTAACATTAGCAAACAAAAAAAAAAAACGAAAGGAGATTTGAGACATTAGGGTGATGATAATTAATTATTTATTTTCAATTTTCTTTTTGATACTCCAATGTATTTAATAATTTTTGCTATGTTGATTCATATTATTTAATTTTTTTTTTTTTATAATTTTCAATTTCTTTTTTTTGAAAAAAATAATCAAAATTTATTTGTTTTAATATGTTTTTTTTTAAATACACTACTGACTGTTGGTTTCGAACATTGAACATCGCACCCTGAGTTTGTTTTTGTTAAAATTTATTTGAGGTTATAATTTAGGACATTTTTGTTAGGTTTAAGTTTCAGAATCAATAAAATTGAATTTTGTTTGATTTCCAAAATTAAATTGTTTCGCCTTCTCAATCACAATTCCGCTCCTGGGTGAACATTTTTCTATGGGAAGTTTTGATTTTGCTCGGGATTTTAGGAGAAACCCTTCGACATGAGTCAGGATTAAATAAGTCATGGGTGGATGTGACACGGTAAGCTTCGAGAGCTTTGAAGACGAAATGAAGATAATGATGACGACGGTATAGTATTATTAGTTTCGACTGTGAAGATTTTGATTTTGGTTTTTTTAATATTTTTGATTATAGTTTGAGTAAATTTTCAGTAAACCAGTTTTGGGGCTATCGTAAATAGGAGGACACAATAGCCATGGTTGTATCCTGGTGAGATACGTGGGTGGGTATGATCTCAGAGAGGCAATTACATCTCGCTCTCTCCTCGCAATAAGAAAATGGATCATCGTGTGACCTACAAGGACGATTTTGGGCTTCATTTATTTGAACCCGTTTTTTTTGTATTTTCTTCCGGCATGTAATTCGTAACGAACGTTCAGAGCTACGATAGCAAGGACCCCCCCACCGACGAGCTAGGACGTGCTATATGCTAGCATGCCACAGCTTTCGTTGCCTGGACATCCTTTCTCTTCTGCTGCCCGGACCAGCCCATAGTTCCTGTAAGCTATCGGTTGTATTGGTGGTAAAGGAGGGAAAGGTTTTAGGGATTTTCGATAGACGTATTCCAACTATGTGCTTGTGTTTTGGGCGTTAGCACCTCTGCTTTGAGAGATCAGGGAATAACCTATCGAGAGTCCCTGCCGACTACACCTCGGTTCCGTTACATAGTGTTTTTTTGATGTGTAAACATCTTTGCCGGCGGTAGAGTGAATCGAAAACGTGTGTAAAACTTATACATTCCGTGTAAACCGTCACGGTTACACGTTACGTTCTCCATCTGTCAAGCCATGAACTGGATGATGACTGCGACTTCCATGGATTAAACAAATTAGTTTTTGCCACTTATAATTCCATTACAAGGTGGGAATGATGTCAATCGGATTATAAATCTCTGACAGAGGGAGTAAGATAAAGTACGGAAACCTAAAAAAAAAAGTTAAAGGATTGATTTATTTTGATAAGGTGAACGCTACATCTAGTGGCTTGTCAAAGAAAAAGTTTAGACTTTTTCGCTGCATGACAAGTAGGTATATGTATTTGTTGGCGGCGGCGTTAAGCCAGATATACATTGTTCAAATGCATGACAAGCACGTGCAAGTCTATTATTTCAGTGGCGAGAGGACGTTGCCCTTTGTGTGTTTTTTCTGCAAAATTGTGTTTTTTTCGAATTTCTTTGAGATTTTTGTAATTATATCCCAGTAATTTGTTTTATTTTGTCTGTCCATTTCATCATGAATTTTCGTTTGCTGTTTTAATATTTTAATTAGTGCTTATGCTGTGCTGTGTTCTCATCTCTACAACGTACTATATGCAAATGAACCAATAAATAAATGATCAATCATCAATCTTTCATAAATACAGTATTTTTATGCAGTACGCTAGATTGAAAAGATTTTGATTTTTCTTCAAGCTTACATCCAATCTATACGTGTGACTTTTTCACTAATAGACTTACACGTGCTTGTCATGCATTCAAACAATGTATATCTAAATTTAAACGCAATTGCTGAGGTTGAGAAAAATGCGGAGTTTTCGTCCATTCTTCTTTTTGGTTTTCTTTTTGTATATTTGGCGTTCGCTCAGTGAAATTCGCTTAACTAAGTAGAGGAAGGAGTGCGAAGAGATGACTCCTTTTCGCATGAACAAAGTTAATTCATATTAAAAATCACTGTGTTTAAAAGCACAGATGCACTCGAAAGGAAGCCAAAAGAGAAACAGAGATTAAAATCGGATTCGTGTAAAAACAGTCTCTTTTCTATCAGGTAACATCTCTGTTTGAATATAAGTGTACAAATATAATGCCGTCTTAAGCAACATCCCTGTTTAAGCATAAGTCAAGCAAACTTTACGTTAAGTAGCGGAGTCCACTTACTCCTAAAGGTGCGTGTCCATTTGAGAGCAAAAACACTGAGAGTAGCTCTCAGGCTACTTTTGAGAGTAAACTCTCAAGTGGACACAGTCTTGATAGCATCTAGCAGAGAGTTGACTTTTCACTCTCGACATAAGAATTTTTTGTGAGTTACTCGCAAGTGGACACACTTTCTTATTACTCTCGGAGATGAGCTCTCAGAATTCCAACATAGTTCGTATTTTGTGATTAGCTGTCTGAGAGTTAACATGGCAAAACAGTGAACAGAAGGGGACTCGAACGAACTTATAGAAAAATATGAGTCTTTCAAAGATTTTTGAAAAACCACACAAAAGTCATTTCGGGACAGAAACGAAAAAAATGAAATATATAAGCAACTTTCAGTACAGTTTTCATGCACTGAAAATGAAATCAAGGGAAAGCTTCATAATTTGAGAAACCAGGTAATTTGAGGAAACCAGTGATTCCATTTTTAACGGCTGCTTCAACTAAGAAAAAAATCTGATTGACATTTCCACATCTTTTGCTCTATAAGGATTGAGATGCATTGGTTTTCGAATCCTAAGACGGTTGGCAATGATACCAAATGCATTTTCAACAATTCTTCTCCCTCTACTCAGCCGATAGTATTACTAAATGTTTACCTACCAAATTTCCTATGTAATGAGGAAAATTCCAACGATCTTCATATATTTATGCAATATCCAACCAATCTCTCACATTTTTTTTGAAAACTAAAAATGTATTTCCATAGATTTTATGAGAAAAAATTATGTTATTGTGTAGGTATAAGGATGTCCCTTATTTCCCAAATAAATTTTAACAAAATTCATTAAATTTAATTTATGTATGATGAATTTTTAGTACTAACATTTTTTTACTTTGTTTTTCTTTTTTAAGAATAGTGCCAACATTTTAAGACGCTGTAACTTTCCGCTTGTAAGAATACGTGATGTTTTAACCACTTTCAACTTCCAACTAGCAAGAAAGAATATATCAAGTGGATAAGGTTATGAAAGTACTGTCAGAAAATCAACTCCCAAAACTTAACTAGTGAGCTCGCGATAGTAAAATCGCAAAAAATTTACTCTCAAATGGACAGGCACCCGAGAGCAACTCTCGAGAGTCTACTAGCGAAAGAACTCTCAAATAGACACGCACCTTAACAGACGCCACGAACTGCTTCATCGAAGCATATTGTCGATAAGGTTTTTGAGTAGTGTGAAATGAGTAAGTGTCGACACGGCAGAACGAATTTTGGGAATCCAAGTAGTATGCCGACATGTAAAAAGGTAAACAAACGACCGAAATAGTTCGTCGACACAATTTTTTATGTTGTTAGATACTCGTTTTTAGTTGTTAACTAGTGTTTTTGATCTCATTATTCTTAAATTCACTTTATAATTATTTGATTATTACATTAAAAGTATCCTAAAGACAAGTAATAATGGAAAATGAACAAGAAAAATGTGTTTGGACTGGTTCCGAAATCATTATTTTACTAGAAATAAGTAAAGACAACAAAGTAGTTGATTATTTCAAATCGTTTTTACAGGACATGGTCCAAAAATACATTTGTTTATGTTGAAAGCGTTATGTTTAGCAATGTAGAGATATTTTTGGATTTAAGTATAAGTATATACATATGTAGGTATATATGTAAGTATAAGGGATAAATTGTGGGAAAAAAGTGGCTTTCATTTGAATATATCTAAAGTCACAAACTAGTACGATTGCATTGTATGTTTATTGGGTACGTTCGGTAACAAAAATTCGGCACTCGGACGAACGTTGATGTTCACACATCTTAACCGTGAGTCCTGTCACTCACACATTTTGTTTTAATTATTTGTGAACAATGGATTACACTAATCAAGAATATCTGGAACTTTTATTAATATAATAATGTTATTAATATACTAAAAATAAAAAAATTACTCTTTTTAAGAAAATAAACTGGGCTTTAATAAAAAAGCCAAAAAATTAATACTCATTAACGTGTTTTTTTTTGAATAAAATGATATCAAAGTGAAAAAACAACTTAAAAAACGAAAAAAATTGGGTTTGATGCAAAATTGCGAGATACGGTTGTCTGCAGAAAAAAGTTTTGGGACAAACTAAAACTCTAATGAATTCTTGATTGGTTATAAAAAATCTTACGAATTGAACATAGTTTGGCAAAGATAAAGCCAGTCAAGGGAAAAATCATAAAAACCGTTATAACTCGGAAACGGGACGAAAACGAGAAAATTACCTCTTAAGTTTTAAGACTTAAAATGCCGTTAGGAATCCATGATTTTCATTTGGGGCGCTGACTGTGGTACACCCTGTATATACGAGTATATTTTTAGAAGCGGAAGAAATATTACGAAAAAGTAAAGAACTTTTGATTAGATCACACCTTTATAATTCCAATTAATGATTTTACACATAAAATTAATGCATACAATAATATACCTAAATAAAGAATATTTTAAGTAAAATTTAATTCAAAAAAGCTTTTAAGGCCTTGTAAAAGAGATGTATAGTTTTTTCTTTTAAAGCAAGTGATCTATGACTTGATCAGAGCTAAACTTGATAGCATATCTTCTTCATATATATTTCTCAGGAAAGGTTTAATTCTCTTCAGACATGAAAATGATCACTCTACAGATGCGATTGCTACGGGGAAAGTTTACAAAGCTTCATCCAAACCAATTTTAATTAAAAATCTTAATGTTCCTTAAAGGTCTTATTTGACTAAAAAATAACCTTTAGTTATATTTCTGTTTTTAACGCTGGAATGCAAAAAAAAAAACAGATATGCACTCTGTAACTTATCAAGCAAGCTATCAGGAAAATGGGTTTTGAAGTATTCATAGGTACAATGATGTGTACGAAAGCATGAGTAAGAACTAAATCGATTTCAGTGATTACTTGGTGGACATTTATTCCTACAAGAGCTTTATAATGTTCTTTTGTTGACAGGTTAATTTAAGAACGTTTATTGCTGTAAAAATTTGATAAATTTTCGTTTTCATTTATTTTTTTCCAAGAAGATGCGAAATTTCTGATTTAAGTATGTTAGAAAACTATTTTTGAAATTACGTACTTTAATTTTATAATCACAAAAAAAAAGGTGGTTTGTATTTATCGCCCAAGACCACGAAAATAATTAAAATAAAATGCACGATGGATCGCACGAACTTGCTCTTATGTAAAAGTACTTTGGAATTTAAAATACATTTTATAAATACATATAAAACATGGATTTAATGAGATAAAAATGTTCTAATGTATGGAATTACCGTCTGATTAATCCTTTTTATATTAAAATAATTTTTTATATAACAAATTTCCTTAAAATTTTTCGAGAACAAAATTTGGGATGCCAAATTTCAAGTATTTAGTAGTATAGATTTTAGAAATAGTTTCAAAAAATAATCGTTCACACGTTTTAAAAATTATTGGTTTTTCAAAAAAAACTTGGAATTTTTTTTTCAAAAATCCCAAAAAAAAATGTTTCGAATATTTTTATATACAATATTATTTTAAAATTAAGGGGGTTCCTGCTAAAAAATTTTGGTAAAAATCGTTAAAAAAACCATTCTATAACATGTACCGTTAATAACAGTTTTCCCCAAAATTTTTTTGACCAAAATGTAGTCCATGTCCATAATATCACACCTAATTTTTCTTATCAAAATCGTTAGAGCCGTTTTCGAGATAAAAAAGATTAGGCATTACGGGTGTATGAGGGGTACCGTTAGTCTTAGAGCTAAACAAAAATTTCAATTTCTCCTCTAGGCAATCACCGAAGACCATTAAGTACCGAGTTTGAAGAAAATAGCTCCAGATGCTTAGGCTCTAGATAGAGGTACAGACATACTGACATACAGACAGACAGACGGAATTGTCGGACGCACTTTATTCGTCTTCGCTATCATAGTAATGTCAACTTTGATCAAAATCTCGAGTTCGATTTTTTTTCAAATGCAAATGTAGAACTTGCCCTATAGTACCTTTATGTTTATCGCAAGTAAAAAACTACCACTTTTTAAATCAATGAACTCTTTGTTTTCTTTCTTATGGTGATGAGCATAGTAAACAAAAAACTTTCCTAACCATTTTTTCCATGGAATTACTCTCATTAACAGTTTGAGACAATAAGCAACTCAATAGATAAATCTTTGTTTTTCTCTCTATCTCTGGTTTTGTTTCATGGAATTTTCGTAATGCATTCACTCAGCTCAAACACGTTGGTCGAAATGCAAGAAACTAAACAAAATGTTTTTGGTTTTGGGTTGAGATCTTAGTTAAGAAAACCTTGCTGTTGTGCATTCCAAGTATTTTTAGAAGAATTTTTGTTTGAGCATTACATGAACCCAAGTTTTCCAGAGATGGAGTTACCAATTTCCACAACTTTCATTACTAGAGTCACAACGATCCACATGTTAAAAAAAAAAATAAACCGCAACACCACCTGAGCTGCAATGTGTGGCTTGGCATTGTTGGACGAACGATAATTGGAGCACGTTGTTTGAATACGGTATTAAATGGATAATCCTATCTGCAACTCCTAAGAACTCTTTTGCCAGATTTATTAGAAAATGTCCCTTTGGCTATAACAGACAATTGAATATACCAACAAAATGGAGCTCCAGCATACTTCAGCCTGGCTTTGAGAAACTGAGTAATAATTTCAACGACCGATGAATGGCAAGGGGAGGACCCACTGAATGGCAACGGACTTAAAATTATATAATGCAGCCATAAAAAGAAGATACAACCTTTGCCTACTGAAAAGAGTGGGGGTCATATCATTTCTTATTATATCATTAATTTTTATTAGAATAGGTTAAAATGTAACAGATATTAGAAATCTTACTATTTAATTAAGTTATTTTTTTATTACATTCTAATGAAAACTATGGTATTTATGCAAAGATAGAAGATAGCAAAAAGTGTTTTCCTTGGAAAAAAGTACTTTTAATTTTTTTTTAATTTCTCAAAAACTAAGATATATTTTAGCATCTGGTTTTTGTTATTTATTAAAAATTAATAAGAGCATTGAGTTTTAAAAACAAAAATTATACTAAATGACATACAATTTTGAAAAAAATTGGTTTGATTTTTTTTTTAAATTTTGAGTTTGAAAATTAATTTTGCCAAAACTATTTACAAACACAACATTTGAAATGAAAATTAAAGAAGGGATTTCTGGTTTTCCAAAAAGGTATGGCATGGCAAGTTGTACCGATATTTTTAAATAATTTTTTTTCTGTTTCAATTTTTAAGAAAATTGCTCCTCCCGCCTAAACGGAGGGAAATAGACCCCCCTCCCACACGATTTTTTCTTATCTTAACCTAACCTACTTGTTATAGCTTTTTGGTGGACCTTATACCAATCAGCTTGTATACTGCCTCGCCCTTGCTCCTACAGCTATACATGCTTGTCTGGCAAGGGTTTGGAACTATCAAAAGTGTCTGGCTAACGAGGAAACATCATCTCATTATTACCAAAGTATTATATATAAAAATCAGCTTTTATCCTAAATGTAAGTACATAAAATTATTTTTTCATGAACATTAAGGGTGTCTGGCAAAGGCAAAAATCACCCTTTATGATTTGACGAAACTAAATCGGTATTTTACACATCTTTAGTACCGTTTACCTGCAAAGCCAAAGATCCAAACTTCACAATGGTCCATCGTCCTTACCTTTGTTGGGAGCATGCGCTGACACACTTTCAGCTTTTATAAAATAACGAAGGTCTGGGGTTCACGGGCTCTTGCTCTGTTTCCCTTGGCCAGAATCATTGAAAGATACAATGAACACTCCGAAACATGTTTTTGAAGTAAAACTTCTTTTCCGGAGTTTGGGGGTATGCAGCTATGCAGCTGTCAGTGACATGTCAAAGCGACACGTAATCCGTCAAAAACAGCGACATGTTCTTAGAATACAAAATGTTTGTACGTTTATAGGTTAGAATCTTACAGAGGCTTTGCTTGAGGGAAAAGAAGTTTTTTTGCGCGTACGTCAGTACACACAACCTTTTTTCTTTTTAATATTATTAGGATTCACAAACAAATTTACTGAAATTTGTATAGAACAATGTTTTTTTTTTGCAGCTTGTTATAAATACGATTTTTTTATCGAGAAAGGTGATACAGATTACCAAATAAAGTTTTCTTAGATGCCGGTTGATGTCAAGAAGATCGTTACATTATTATTCAAAGTTACCAAGTCATAAACCGACTGAAGTTTGTACATATATATATATCATCCATTACTTTAAACAACAGCACTGTTTGTTACAAATAACAATCTTATTTGAAATAAGATTGTTTGTTCTCAGAAAACCGGACAATTAAAAGTGAGAAGTTTTTCAATGACTTATGGTTAATACGGTAAAATTTAGATAAACCTTTATTTGGGAAAATTTAACGGAAAATTTTTCATTCCAGAAGAACCGAGTGCCTATGCAATTTGGGTTACTCTTTAAATAACTTTGCATTAACTTCTTTCATGTGATCTTTCATTCTTATTTCGATTGTTACCACATCTTCAAGTATTTTTTTCTGCTTAATGTACTTAATTCTTCTCGAATTTTTCCATTTGATCCTTCATTAATTTTTGAAGCAGTTCTTTTTAGCATTCCTATTGCCTGAAAACCCCATCTCATTCTTCTTTGGAATAACTTTTTTTTCCTTCCATTCTTCGCTACATATACAAATAAAATTATTCCATTTATCTACACAACTTCCAAGATAAATGCAATCACCAACTTAAGAAAAATGCACAATCCACTATTTTTAAAGATAATTTAATTTAAAAACGTACTGAATACTACGATATCGTTTAATGTTGTAAGCTCAATAGGTAAAGCTAGTTTGCTTGCAGCGCAGTTTGCAGTTAACTCGACGCTAACAGATAGTGACATTACTCCTCCTGTACTTTTGAGCGTAAACGATTTAGTCTGATCTTGACAGCATTGTGCAATGGGGAATCAAAAATCGTCTAGAATTTAATGCTTCGTAAATTCAATACTGTTAACTATCGCTTAAGCGAAACTCTCCCCCAATACCTCTTTCTGTGAGTGACACTTGCATCGAGGAGACTGAACAGCTTTCAGTTCTAGGTATGTGCATCACAGACCATCTTTTATGGAGTGAACATATTTGACGTTGCCAAAAACTCTGCTAAGTGTTTAGGTTTTCTCTGCCGATGCAAGAAGTTTTTTACCCCATCTGATCTGGTTATTATATCGACATATATATATACCCATATCTGGGTAGGTGTTCCAAAAATCCACTATAATCTCTTGGATATAATTCAAAAGAGAGCTATAAAAATGAACGGCCATCGTTGTCTACCTGAAACATTTGTATCCTTCGAGCACCGCCGCGCCGCAATGTTTCATGTCTAACTTTTACCGCTATTTTTATAAGCAGTGCTCTAATGAAATAGCCAGTTGCATTCCTCCCCTTAAACTATACCGTAATACTTGCGATTCTAGGAATGCTTATCAATTTACCCTTAATTTCGGACGTACAGAGATTCTATTTCAGCCGCACAACACAAATAATGTGGAATGCTTTACCCGGCTCAATATTTCCCACTCATTGCAATGTTCAGACATTCAAAGCCAATGTGCATCGGTATCTCCCTTCTAATCCTATCCTACTTTCCTAATTGCTCGCACTGTGTTTATCATTATAAGGGTATTCATAACCCCTTGAGTGCGTGTATAATATATGTATGTAAAAAAAAAAAAAAAAAAACATTTTACTTTACACAAATCTTAAGAAGCTCAAAAATTTGAAAATTTGTAATGTACCTATTGCAAAATAATTCGAAATGAAAACTCAACCAAAAAGTTTTGTCCGAGAAAAACAAATTACAAAAAAATAAAACAGGAGAACTTCATCAACGTTGAGCATATTTATACTTACCTATAATTTTTACACAGTCAACATGTCGAAAAATCTAATTCTATAAGGAGTCTTTTATAGATATTTTAAAAATATCAAGAAAACATATGAGGCATTGAGAGCAGAAATGGCGTAACCCCAATATTCACTTATTGAGAAAATCACGGTTTAAAAAGTTAACGAAAAAGAAATGTTTGTTATTAGCTTCCTATTTAAAATAATAGTTAATAAACTTCAGTTATGACATAACTAGTGGGATATCTTATATTTAAGACCTAAATCTTCTCTTTAAATTATTAATTACTGGATTTTATGTGGGTTACACCACTACTGCTTCTTAGATACTGGAATAAATTTAAAAAAGAAAGTTGGTTACACCAATAATTTGAAAAACAGGTTATGAAAATAAAATTATTATCGCTTTTAAGTACAAAATAGTTAGAAAGTTAAGTTGAAGTTTACACTACTATGATAGGCCCTTTCATTCTTCTTCGTCATCTACGTACTCAACCAGCCCCACGTCTCTGTCCATAGAAACAGTTTTCAATTTTTTATAAAAGTCGTGGTAATTCGGTGGGATAAAATTAAGTAACTCCAATAAGTTTTTCTTTTTTGCTTCACTTACGGCATTCCATTTTGGAAACAATAGTTCGAGATCTGTGATGAGTGCAGGTGTTCTTTTTTTCAAAATCACAGTATCAAAAAGCACGCCTTCGTTATTACTGTACTTATAAAAAATATTGAAAGGTCTTTTTCAGAAATTGTAGCCATTGAATTTTAAGCCATTCCACATTTTCCATTATTTACATTAATTTTCCGATTTGTTATATTCTTTTCCAATTTTTTCGTCAAAAACATCATAGATTCATCCATAACATTAATTTGAAATGGATTCTTCTTTCTTGCCGCTGCTATAACCCTCTGCCAAATCGTAGGGCCAAAAATGTCTTTAAAATACTTTTTCTGCTTTTCGATAAGACCAAAGTCTTGGTCACAAGGTAAGCCTGGCCACTCATAAGAATTTTGTGATCGATTTGATTGACAAGATAGTCACTATGAGAAACAATATATTGGCACAAAACGGACGATTTCTATTTTGCCCAAGTGGGTTACACCATTTCTGCTCTAGAAAAAGTTCGGTGCAGAAACAATGTTTCAGCATTTTTGTATTGATTTATGAGCAAATATAATTAACGTCACTTCTGCGTTGAAAGAAATTTTATTTTTGACCATTGTGTATTATAAAGTCAAAATTGAAACAAATGAGGGTTACGCCACTTCTGCTCTCAATGCCTCATATACAGTCGTTGGCTAATTTATTTGCACAACGTGAAATTTACACAACATCTATTCATTGAAGCCTTATAACTTTTAAAATAAAAAAAGATATTGTTAATATTAATTTTTATTAATAATGGATACATATTCTCAAAACGGTACATAAAATATCAAAACCAAACTTCTTACTGTTCATTTTAAAAACATAAGAACAAAAGTGGCAAAATTATTTGCACATTATAATATTAAACCGGCAAAATTATTTGCATACATTTGAATTACTGCATTTAACACCACTAGATGCCATAAAGTATTTTTTTTATAAATAAAACGAAACGTTGTTATAATAATTATAATTACCAAGTAAGTTGCACTTCTTCCTTTTGCCGCAATAACACTAGCGAGGCGCCTTGGCATTGAGTCTATCAAATTTTGAATTCGTTCTGATGGAACGGAACTCCAAGCTGATATAAACTCTTTTCAGGTTTCATTTGAAGATCTTCCAATGTCTTGAGGAATTTTTGATTTAACAAGATGCCAAACATTCTCAACGACATTTAGGTCAGGGTTCTGCGGGGGCCATTTTGAAACTTCTTGGTCTACCCAGAGGCGTATTTAAGGATTTGGCGCTCCGGGCTGATAAATTTTGCCGCCCTTTAGGACAATGAAAATAAAGTAATAAGAAATATTAATAAAAAAACACAAAATGCATAATATTTGATGATTTCAAATTTTTTATCTGTGTATATTGATTACTAAATTCAGTAATTGTTACTGAATTTAGTAATTTAAATTTAGTTATCTAATTTTTTTGTCACTTCAGCTTCTATATTTAATAAAGCTAAACTATTAAGGCATTCTTCGCTAATGTGAAACCTTAAGGTACTAGTACGGTCTAGAACGCCAAAAAAACGCACGATTTTTGGTAATTTTTTTCTCGGAAACTTAATAAGATAATAACATAATTTTTTTTAATAACGAATACATGCGCCAAGAGTACACAAAAAAATTGTTTGTCGAATTTCGGGTGAATTATAGAGGGCGCCAACGTCGACTCATCAAAAAACACATTGTCATATTGCGCACAGTTAATCTCCGGATCTACTGAACCGATTTTCAAAAAACTTGTTGCAACTTGATTGTTTTTATGTTTTCTAAGACAATTTACCACAATTTAACATGAACAAAAAAAAAGGCCCAACACATTGCCAAAAAAAACTTTTTTCAAAGCTCCCGATTTTTTTTTGTTTTGACTTTTTAATCAAATTGTGGTAAATTGTCTCGTAAGAAACCTTCCTTTAAATAACACACTTTGTTTTTTTTTGTTTCAGTCCAGCCAATTATGAGATTAACTGTCTGCAATGGGACAATGTATTTTTTGATGAGTCGACGTTGGCGCCCTTTATAATTCGGCAAAAAATCGAAAATTAAAAATTTTTTTTTGTTGTACTCTTAACGCATGTATTCATTATTAAAGGTTCTAAACCGTACTAGTATCTTAAATAAATTTTTATTCGTTTCAATACGAGAAACAATCTTTCTGCACTATACAATTTGTCACTGCAGTTCACAAGTATATTCCTAAAGCAACCTCAACACATGGAAATGCTTCTTTCAATTCTTTTTCTCTTATATCAAGGTTAAGCTGCCTTAAACTCATATTTTCAGTGTTGCTTTGCTCCAGAAAATGTTTAAGTTAGACACACTCTTCAAAGAACAATCATTATATTGTTTCATATGTACGTCGCGTCGTTCAAAACTATAGACGAAGGGAAGGGTACTTGTATGTATATAGGGACAGGACACGAGTCAGCCAAAACTAAAAAAAATTGAGGCATGATTTTTGCTAGGTATATATAAAAAGAATAAAATTGTGTGTGACCTTATATCTAGAATCCGGCTTGATGGATTTTTATATTTTTTTTTTAATTAAAAGGGACTCTTTGTAGATGGTTTAGAAACAAAAAATTAAGATCCATCCAACCAAATTTATTCTAGCTCATTTTTTAAGAGCTACATAGCAACAGGTGTTTGTTTTTTTTTTTGATAATGTTTTCGTTTCATTGTCTGTAAATATTTTTATTATTAATTTTCATTATAAAAAGTCGTTTATAAAAAATAAGAACAGTAAATGGTGAAAAAATTGAGTGACATGTTACAGTGAACTCCTTCACAGCCGGACACTTACGGCACTGAAAAAAATGACATGCTTGAAAAACTCAAAAAATCGCATTTTTTAAATCTTTGTATTTTTTGTTTATCCTTCAAAAATATTGTAAATTAGACAATTGTTAGGGGCGGCTTGCCCTCTTTTGCTTGTATGTTTTGAAAGTTCAATCGCTTCAAAAAAATATTATAAACTGGGCAATTGCTAGGCGTGGCTTGCGCCCTTTAGCTTGTTTGTTTTGAAAGTTCAATCGCTTCAAAAAATATTATAAATTGGCCGCCCCTAGCAGCATTGCCGCCCCGGGCTGTAGCCCTTTTAGCCCTAGGGTAAATACGCCCATGGGTCTACCCCAGATAAAAAAGGTTTTATTGTCCAGGTCGTATGTATGGGATCATTATCTTGTTGAAGGATAAAATTATTCCCGATGCATATTGACCATGCCACTAGTGCAACATCATTTAGTATTTCCAACTAATGCGACTTTGTCATAAGATTGGAGCACCTAACAATTGGTCCCACCTCCCACGCCACAATATTATATGTATATATGTATCCCCATATTGTGAGTTGTGTAACGGGTCGTTTGTTTTTTAATTTGCGATCGGAATAATAAAATTTTTGGCCATAGTTACCAGTCAACGAACAAGTAGTCTCATCAGTCCAAAGTACACTTCTCCAAAAAGCCGGCGGCGGTTTATTGATATGCTCCCTAGCGAATTCTAGTCTGAGGATTTTATTTTTTCATGATAGGTATATGGGGCTTTTTTTGAATGGTGTAGGCGTTTATTTTATTTTCGTTTTACCTTCGTCGTATCGTCCTTTCACTAACAGCATTTTCACGATCTTTATTCAAATTATTTAGGACATTTTGAACTTTTGCACAGCGGTTACTTTTAAAGGAACGAATAATTTGTGTGTCTTTCCTTTTGGTTGTGGCCCGTTTTTTTCCTCTACCAGCAATATTTTTTACGCTTCCATGAGTTTTTGTGTTTTTCTATAAGGTAATTGTTTAGAGTCGATACGCGAATAAGTAATATTTATTGAAAAGAAAATTTATACAATAAATTAGTTTGTCAATGATATAGAAGTATAAGCTTTTCTTAACAAGTACAAATTATCAAAGTATTTATGTAGCTTTTAACACTCCCACTCATAAAAACATTTGAAAATCAAATTTAAACATTCTTTAAAATATTCTAAAGTTAATAATATATACTAACAAATTTTAATTTAACTAGAATACATAAAAGAACAAAACAAAACTATTTCAAACTAACTACTCTTCTAGGCCAAGTCGAAGAATGTTTGATTTGAACTTCATTGGTTTGGTAAAAACGTCTGCCAGTTGGTCTTCTTTTTTGACATATTCGACCATAATATCGCCTTGCAAATCTCGTTCTCGTGTGAAGTGCATAGCTTTATTAATATGCTTTGTTCGATGATGATATTCTGGATTTTTTGACTAGACGTATGGCACTTTGGTTGTCACAAAATATTTTTGTACCACTATCTTGCTCAAATCCAAGTTCCAAGAGTGGTCCACGAATCCAAATTGCCTCTTTTCCTTCACATAACGCAACATATTCTGATTCGGTTGTTGATAAAGTAACATGGGATTGCCGTTTACTTCTCCACGTTACTATATCATTTGCAATCATGAAGGTGTATCCAGTGATCGATCGACTGTTTTCAACATCTCTGGCGTGGTCAGCATCCGTATAACCAATTAAATTCCAGTTGTCTGAGCCATATTTTATTCTTAATTGTCGCGTCTGATTCAGATATTGGAATATTCTTTTCATTGCCCTCACGTGGCTGGGTTTCTCCATAAATCGGCAAACTTCTCCCACTGAACATGCAATGTCTGGCCTTGAAACGGTTGCAGTAAATATAAGTGATCCACATACCGGTAAGGGAACGTAAATTTCGCAGTTGCTACCATTCGACTTTACCAAAAAGGTACCAATATCAGCGGGTGTAGATACAGACTTCGAGTTTTCCATGTTGAATCTATGAAGTATTCGCTCAATGTATGATGCTTGTCCAATGCTTATGGTTTTTAAAGTACGGTTCCGTTCAATTTCAAGTCCCACGTATTAGTGCCCATCACTTATCGTAATTTTAAACTTTATTTGTAGCTTCTTGATCAGGTCACCAATTGCACTCTTGCTACAAGACAAAACTAATCCGTCATCAACATACAATAACAAAATTAACTTTTCAGAAGAGTCGCAACTAAAAAATACACAAGGATCAGATTGTGATTGTTTCATATTACATCCCTTAATGAAATCAACAAATTTCAAGTTCCATTGACATGATGACTGCTTCAAGCCGTATAGACTTTTCTTAATCGACATACTTGACAGTTTGTACAGTTTATTCCATCTGGGACCTTCATGTAAATTTCTTCGTCAAGGTTTCCATTTAAGAGAGCTATTTTGACATCAAAATCCATATCGAAAATAGCTGCTAATGCCAAAACACACCTGACTGAATCATAACGTACTACCGGGGAAAATGTTTCAGTGTAATCGATGCCTTCACTCTGTGAATATCCTCTTGCCACCAACCGCGCTTTGTATTTTAGGTCTTCATTTAGCGTCACATTCAGCTTGAATATCCATTTGCACCCAACTATGTTTTGGCAATGCTTTGGTTTTTTAACAACATCCCACGTCTGGTTCTCGTGTAACGATCGAAGCTCTTCTTCAATGGCCTTTTTCCATTCCAACGATTGATCTGACTTCATTGCTTCTTCGTATGAGGATGGTTCAATAAACATTGCTAAACAACAGCTCAGCATCATATGGAACAGTTTTTTTGCGATTTCTACGTAAGCTTCTTTCATTGTCTTGTCCATTTTTGATTTCATGAGTGTGTGTTTCTTTTGATTCTACGTTTTTGTGTTTCATGACATCTGTTATAGAACCTTTACTGGATAAATCAATATTGTTGCAATCATCTTCATAAACCTCATCGATGAAAAAAAAGTACTCCTTCTTAATAAAATGTTCATTAAATTTAACATCACAACTGAATAAAATCTTCTTGGATTCTGGATCATAAAGCCGATAATTTTTATTTGAAGATTCGTAACCAATTAGATGAACTCTCTGTGCCTTTGGATCCCATTTCTTTCTATTGATATTTTTCGGAATATGAGCGAATTCAACAGTTCCAAATACTTTAAGATGATCTAGCTGAGGTTTTTCTTCAAACCAATGTTCGTAAGATGTCTGATTGGTATCTTTTGCAACAGATGTCCGGTTAAGAATATAAACAGCAGTTCTTATAGCTTCCGGCCAAAGTGACTTTCCTAAGCCACTTGAAATCAGCATGGTCCGTGCAGATTCTTAAACAGTTGTATTGTCTCTTTCAATAAAACCATTCTGCTCAGGTTTATGGGGCAATGCGTTCTATACTCATTCCAACTTTTGCTAGAATTGATAAAACCACTTTGTTTATAAACTCTGTCCCATGATCACAACGTATTCTCTTTACATTGCAGTTCCATGCATTTTTGCATAATGCCAAAAACTCTTCAAGGAATATTGGTACTTCAGACTTCTGTTGCAAAAAGTAGACAAATCTGAACCGCGTTGCTTCATCTTTCAATAGCATAAAGTAACGAACTCCAGCTATTCCAACAGTTTCCATTGGCCCACACAATTCAACGTGAATACATTCGCCCTTCACTAAAGCACGCTTGTTTTGACTGAGAGGGTGTGATACTGGATGCATCTTTCCAAGTTGGCATTCCTCGCAAAAGAAATCTGTTTGATTTGTCAATTTGACACCTCTTACCAAATATTTTGAGCACAAGGACTTGATGCTGGCAACATTGACATGTCCTAAGCGTCGATGCCATTGCTGTAGAGAACATTCTGAAGCTTTGACACTTGTTGAGATACATGATACATGCATGTTCCACTTGAACATTTCAAAACGCCATTCTGACTAAACCATTGACATCCGCGTAACCTGTAGCAGATAAACTTTTACTATCCTCATTAACGACTATGCATCCTTTCTTAGTGAATTTTGTTTCAAAACCTTTCTTTCCCAATTGGACGATAGAAAATAGATTCACTTTTACTTTTGGAATATAGCGCACGTCTTCAATGATTCTTTTTATCCATTTTCCATCAAGCCAAGCTTCAATTTCGATCGAACGAATTCCTTCGATGTCTAGGGTCTCATCATTTGCAATTTTTACACCTTTAAACGCTCCTTCAGATGAAAATGTAGTAAACCAATCTTTTCGAAAGGTTATGTGCCGAGTTGCTGCTGAATTTATTTTTATTTTATTTTTATTTATTTTATTTTATTTTATTTTATTTAACTTTATTTCAGATGAAGACTTAAAGCTACAATATTTACAATTTATGACCAATAATAAAATAAGCAATAGCATTAAACTTCAAATAAAATAGTTAGGAACATCCTGTTGCCCAAAGGCAAGAGTTGGATGAACCATAAAGTTACAAAATCAAACTTAAAAAAACAATTGATGGGGATCATTTATAATGTAATAAAAATAATATAATTATTATAAAGCAAATCAAAATCAAATCATGCAAAATGCAACAAAGGAAATTAAAGTTATTTTTTTATTCTCAAACAATTACATTCAAAAATCTATCTATGTCATTTTGTAGTGCAAAGAAAATAGCAAAAGTTTAATATTTTTTAAGAATATTGTTTTGACTCTCTAGCATCTAATATTTTCTGGCAGGTTATTAAATAAACGAGGTGCAGTAACCAAATAAAAGTGAGAAAAATATGCTTTTTTAATAGTAGGTACAGTAACCAAATTCATACCGTTAACACGCAAACTATGAGATCCATACAATCTAGCAGCCGTATATCCAGAATTTTCAAAAAATATTTTTAATACTTTATAGAAATATAAGTGCTTAAGTGGTAGAATATTAAGGTTCTTGAATAAATCAAAACTTGATGTTCTGCGATTAACCCTAGCAATAATTCTAATAGCATGTTTTTGCTTAATTAGTAGAGGTTCAATTTTGTTATGATGCGTTCCACCCCAACAAGAAAGTCCATATTGAAGCTTAGATTTAAATAAACCATTGTAGACCAATTTCAGGATAGGCCGACTACAATACAGACTGAGATGGTAGATTTGCCTAACAACTTTATTTAGATAAACTTTTAAGTTAGAAGTGTGGTTTTTCCAACTCATCCGTGCATCTATTAGTATGCCTAGGTATTTGAAACTTTCTACTCGCTCAATTTCAAAACAACCATCAGAGCATAGCAGGTTTTCGTTATAGGAAGTAGTGGAATCATGTAGGCAATCATTATTAAGGTGATGTTTCAATTACATGCACAGGTGACACGATGTTATTTGGCAAATTCATGGAAAGAGACTGAGAACCAGATGCGGCAAGAGCATTTTGATTTTTTAAAGAGTCACTTAGCTGGCTAATAAGGCAAGTTTCACATTTGAAGCCATGAGAGCTCTTTGCCAAATTTTTTATGTCACGTTTATCTAATTTCAAGCACTTTGCATGAAAAAACTAATTGCAAGATGTGCATTTAACTTTGAGATCTTTATTATTAATTATACGGGAATTACACAATATACAATTTATAATTGATTATTATCTAAATAACTTTTTTACTTTTGAGATTTGTAAAAGACTGATTATTAATGACAATTTTAAAAGACAAGAATTATTTCTCAAACGATGTGACCCCATCAACACTCGCGAGAGAACTATCTGCTAACCACAACTCAGAATTATAGTCAGCTGATAGAATGTCGTCCACTATAGCATAAGCAACTAGTATACCACGACCACCTCTACGATCGCTCATATTATTGCTACATCTGTTATCATTTTTACTATCTGGACAGTTCCGTTTCCAATGGCCCAACTGCCAACATAAATGACATGCTGACTTATCTTTTCGCTCACTTTTATGTAGCTTCTTCTTCTTGAATGTCTGTTTAGCGCTAAACGCTGCTTCGTGTGTCCTTAAATCTCTGCGCTGTGTCGTGTCTCTTTCTGCCTTTTGTATTCGATCTTCTTCAAGCTGTATTTTGATAAAAGAGTTTCCATAGTACGACATTCCTTGATGTTATACCAAACGGTACGGACATTTTGGAATCTTGGAGCCAAACTGCTAATTATACGACATATTTTTAAATTATCGGATAATTTCTCTCCTTGGTTCTCTAGCTCCGATGCAATCTGACGTACTTTTGAAACATGTGATGTAACGGATTCATCTTCGGTCATCCTAAGACAGAAATAATCTTCGTACAACATCATTACTCGGTCGTCACTCTTCTTTTGATGAATACTTTCGAGCATTCCCATCAGCTCATTTGATGACTTGCAGTCTAAAACGTACGAGGTTTGCTCTTGGTCAATCGATGCAAATAATATTGCCATCACGTTGCAACCATTTACTCTTGACTTCTGCAGTTTCACTTTTATTTGGCTTCGCAATTGTTCCATCTACAATACCTAATAAATCATGGCTTCGGAGAACTGCATTCATTTGAAATTTCCAACATCTGAAATTTGAAGAATTTAAACGATGTGAAATTATAGAGTTCTCAACCGCTTTTGTTTCCATTGCTGCGTCCTTAAGGTTTTTATTCAATCTAAAGAAATAAAATTTCGGTTAACTGGGCCCATAACCTGTTGAGAGTCGACACACGAATAAGTAATATTTATTGAAAAGAAAATTTATACAATAAATTATTTTGTCAAAGATATAGAAGTATAAGCTTTTCTTAACAAGTACAAATTATCAAAGTATTTATGTAGCTTTTAACAGTAATAAAATGCCATACGGGCACAGCGATATTTAGCTGAAATGATTGCTGCCGAAACACCAGATCGGAATTCAGAAACAATAGCTGCGCGCTTTTCTGTTGAAAGTTAATTCGTTTTAGCTATTTGAACAACTTGCCCGACGACAACATCACAACAAACTAAAAAAATATCTAATTGCACCGTTTACTATTGATTAGTCGGGTAAATAAACTAAAGTTAGACAGTCTAAGCAGTTCATAGCACTTGTGCAAATAATTTTGCGGATTTAATATGATGATTCTGCCACTTTTGTTTTTATGTTCTTAAGATGAACCGTTAGAAGTTAGATTTTGTTATTTTATGCACCGTTTTGAAAATATGTATTCAATACAAATAAATAAATATTAATAATATCTTTTTTTATTTTAAGAGTTATAAAGCTTCAATTAAGAGATGTTGTGTAAATTTAACGTTGTGCAAATAATTTTGCCAACGACTGTATGCACATATTTTTATTCTAAAAAATCGAATAAGCAGATGTAATTTTGTGTTGTTGATGTGTTTTGATAGAGTTTCGATCATTTTAGGTAGGTGTACAAAATCGAAAGGTAGGTAGATTACGTTTTCTAATAAAGGTACATTTTAGGGCGGAATACAAAAACTTGGCTGGACCAACTCTCAAAAAATTTGTTTCTAAAGCATCTCCAAATGGCCCCCTTTCATTTAAAAAAAAATTATAAAAATCCATCCAGCCGGATTCTAGTTATAAGGTCACACACAAAAGTTAAACTCGTTTTTGTATATATAGATATAGAAGATATAGATAGAAGATAGAAGATTTCATACAGATTTTGATTGTTTATACCTTGTTTTTAGATTGAAATGAAGTTTGTTTATATCGCTTATTCACAAAATAAAACTAAATTTTGTGAGCAAAATACAAATTCATTTGGCAATACGTACATGGATTCATATATGTACATCTGTAGGTACAGATTTGTTTGTCCATCGCCCGGCACAATATTGCAAAAATAAAGATCGGAGCACTTTTGTACGATTGTTTCGCATTTCTTATATTCAATCTATTTACAAAGCACATCTTTTGAAAAAATCAAATAAGACATCAGTAAGCATTTTTACTTCGATTTGCTTTGGTATAAAATGACCATTGTCAATATGGATAAACTATTCTTTTAAAAGATAAAGTAGCTATTTTATTTTACTTATTGGATCAAGAGTTACAATAACATTTACAATTTGGGTGGTATTTTTATACTTTAAGAGTTTAGGTCTTGTTTTTTATTAAGTCGGTAGATTTTTCCATAAAACTGTCGGTAGTGAATTACTATCGACTCTTTTAGAATAATATCATTATTTACCATGACTTCTGTGATCCTTAAAAAATCAAGTCTTCATCTTTAACCGTTTGGAAAATAGATTTCGACCTTCACTTAGTCTTATCTCTGTTTACAAAATTTAAAATGTGAAATTATCGCTATGATGAAAAATTTATATGATTTTTTCTTGAAGACGGTTCCATACTGTACCCAAGTAACATCGTTGGAGCTAAATACTATTTAAATGTTCTTTAATGGCTCTGAGAGAGTTAAACGTAAAGCCCTAGTTCTATTTCAAAACTGATTGCAGCTCTTGGTGAACGAATTTAAAAATCTATCTCTATAATGGAGTTTCTTAACAATCTTTAGCTCTGCCACGTTTAAAAGCTTTCTGCTAGGTAAATATGATCCATAATAATGTTTTTTCCAGCTGTCAGAAAGCATAAATGCATTTTGATTCTGTACCCTTTAAAATAGCTCTTTAACAGCAAAAGATTTTGTTAAGGTGTTCTTTAAGACCTGTAAGCTATATCTTCATGCAAGTTAAAGAAAAGGGCGAATATTTAAAATAAATATAAAACCGAAAAACAAAATAAATTACTCTGACTCTGCTGTATCCATAAAAGTGCACAAGAAAAATAATGTTTTTTTTTCTCAAGTTCAAAATTATAATAAAAAAATACCTAATAATAATAATAAGATGTAAAATTTCGAAGAACAATATCAACAATTCAGATATAAATCGCACTTAGAATTATCCCCACATTGAACGCATTATATTTTTAATAATTACGTTTATTCATTGTTCTATGTAAATAAAAAGAAAATCTGAGACAAATATGAATGCTAAGATAATTTCCCAATACAAATCACAATTTCATTTCGTGTTTAATAGCATTATTTGTATTTACTTATATTAATAATAAATATTATTTATAATTCTACGTAAAAGCACAGAGTTCTATGGTAGTGGCGATTCCTGATATTTAGTATTGGGTTAGCTCCGTGGTATGATGAACTTTAATTTTTTTTAAATTTTATTAATAATAACAAAAAACGCAAACACTATTTCATAAATTAATAATATCACATAAAAGGTTTAAAAATGTATCGATACATAAATTCGGTTGGTCGTTCAACGGTAGCAAAATTTTCGATGACTTGCTTATAAAGTTCACTTTCTTTAAGCTCTTTCAAAAGGGCCTTTTCGATAGACACCTTGAGTACTTCGAAGGCACATTTTTATCCTCTTCAATGCAGAAAAGAAGCCCCCTATAGCGTTTGGTCGGCTTGTAATTAGATTTTTAATTACTTCTTAAGGAAAATTGTTTTTTTTTGGCGATATTTAATAAATTTTATTTATTTATTTATTCGTCTTAAAAGCTACACACTCTATTTAGACTATTTGAATTATGATAAATAACATGATTAAACATAGTTTGAGGATAAAAATAAAATACATAATTTAAGATATAGCATTATAACAAATTTAATAATTTATGTTTCAAAACATTTCTATTAATATTAAAATCAATTGCAAAATCTTATTCATTAAAATCCATACAAGTTCTTGTGATAGGATTATGCTTAGCATAACTAGTACTGTGGTAAGGAACATTTAAAAAATCACAGTTACGCGGGCGCAAGTTTCGAGAAGGCGCATAAATAAAAAACATAAATAACAAAACCGGACAGTCAATATTACAATTCAAAACATCAAAAGCAAAAAGTATTGAGTTTAATTTTCTTCTCTGAGCAAGAGGTTTTAGATCAATTAAAATACACCTCGTCTCATAAGATGGAACATTAGAATAACCAAACATTTTTCGTAAGGCAAACTTTGTGAACCTTTTTTGAACTTTTTCTATACGATAAATGCTAGACGCGGTAAAGGGGCTCCATATAACAGTACAATATTCTAAATGTGGTCAGACAAGACTAGGTCTTCGAAATCTTTTGAATTTCGAATAACAAACCCTAGCATAGAGTTTGCTTTTGAGATCGCATGGTCTATGTGATTTGAAAAATTCATCTTAGAATCGAAGAGTACGCCTAGATCCTTATGGCAATCAAATCTTTGTAAAATGTCGTTTTCGAGGATAATATAATGGACTATGATTTCTAGAAAATGTCACAACGCAACATTTTTTATTGTTAAAATATAGCCCATTGATATTACACCATTTAATTAAATTATTTAAATCAATTTGAACGTTCTTTGCATCGTTCAATGAATTTATGGAGCTGAATATTTTCAAATCATCAGCAAATAGAAGATATTTAGAAAAAGTAAGATGTAATGGTAAGTCGTTAATAAAAATGATAAAAAGAAGTGGTCCAAGGTGACTACCTTGAGGAACACCCGAAAAATTTATAATTTCCTTAGACAAGCCATTATCAATTTTCACCACCTGTTTTCTACCTACTAAATAACTCTTTATCCACATTAGGAGCTGAGAGTGGAATCCAAACATCTCTAGTTTTCTTAAGAGAACACTATGTTGAACGCGGTCGAAAGCCTTTGAAAAATCAGTGTAAATAGTGTCGACTTGAAAACGCATTTCCATCTGAGATAGACAAAAATTTGAAAATATTAATAAATTTGTAGTGATGGATCTACCTTTCAAGAAAGGTAGATACCTTTCAAGAAACCATGTTGGTAAACTGAAATATTATTATGAATAAGATTATACAATTTGTTTTTTACAACAGCTTCGAAAACCTTAGGAATTAACTGCAGTTTTGCAATTGGTCTGTAATTTTCAACCGAACTTTTTGTACCTGATTTATGAAGGGGAGTTATTATAGAGTATTTATATTCATCTAAGAACTCACCATTACTTAAAGAAAGGTTAAATATTATACAAAGTGGAGTAGCAAGTATATTAGCACAAGTTTTTAAAAGAATTGGTGGAATATTGTTTGGTGAAATAGAAAAATTATTTTCAAGAGATAAAAGTACTTGTAAAACATTGTCTACAGATAACTGCAAATTACCAAGATCAACCACAGGATCTGAATTTATTGTGTTGGTATAATCTAATTTGAGATCAATAAAATTAGATTGAAAAAACGACGCAAAGTTATTTCAAATTATATTAATATCATCGGACAGCACATTATTATAAGTGATGCTAGATGGAATCCCAATTGAGTTTCTTTTCGTGTTCATATATGACCAAAAACTCTTAGGGTTATTCTTAATATTCGATCCAAGAGAGGAGATGTATTGCTTATATAAAATTTTTTTCAAAAACTCATACTCCCTTCCAATTTGTTTGAACTGTTCATTTAAATGAATTGAAGATTTTTTAATATCGATGCAGCCATTCGATCATTGCTTTCCCATGTATTTTTTTATCATTTTATATAGTATACTTTCAAAATATTGTAGAATGCTTTCGGTGTAAGAGTAGAATACATTGACAAGTCGTGAACTTAGGTACAACGAGGTCATAGCTAACGATGGTATTTTTCTTTTTAAAAACTCTTTAAGAACATGCGACCGTTGCAATCCCATCCAAAGTGCTAACAAAATCTTACACTCTGTTATGTTGGTTAATCTTTGAGACAGCACCAAATTCAAGACGTGTGCATAACAGTCGACAAATTCAGCATTGGGACATACATTCTCAACTTGTATTTGAATTCCATTCAAATGACCACTAATAACGGAAGCCCCATCGTAAGTCTGGGCTATAACTTTTTTTTAATGTCATATTTTTCCAATAGAGCTGTAACTATACTCTGTCCAACAAAAATTGTCAGTACAGGGAAGATAGGACGTTTGCCTCTCATTCTGGTTGCATTTCCATGCATAAGTGTGTCGCCTTTTAAAGCTCTCACAGGGATTTCGTAATTTAAATTATAAATCGCCGTAAATGAAAGTAAAAAACGCGTAGGGCTACCGTCTGCCGATTCAAAACGACTGAAAACAATATTCAATTTACCTTTTCCCACAACGCCAAGCAGTAAGATAATAGGCGCGTTTTTTTTTAAGTTATTGAAAAGCAATATGACAACACTCAACATACTCATCTTCTTAAAATGTGTTCTCAAAAGCTTCAAATCCCAAATAAAAACAACTGAAAAAGCTCTTTGCTTGCAATTGAGAATGATAATGGTAACCAGCGTTGCCGAAATGGCACTATCGTGCACTTTTGGCACTTTTTAATTTAAATGGCACTGTGGCACTCAAACGCTTTAAATGGCACTCTACGAAAATGCAATGTTAAAAATAAAATATAAAATATTTCATAGGACGTGTAAACAACATTTACCTTTATAGGCACTGAACGCATTGAATTGTAACAACCTGGAACACAGCACAGAATGCAATCCACAATATTTATTGTCGTCTGTCAAAATATCCACAACCTGTACTGTTTTCAATTTGTTTGTTGTTTTGTTTGCGAATTTAGGTAATTCCCCGATTGCTTTTGTTCCTACAATTGTGTCTGTGCTACCTATAGTATTCTGTGTTACAAATTACAGTACAAGATGGATAAGTAAGTAGTATATCTATTTGTTTAATAAGGTATAAAATATATTTAAACGATTATGTATTTTAAGATTTGTCATTAGAACTGCAAAAGTTTCGGAGAGCACGCCATCGACTTCGACTTCAAAAAGAAAGCATATTACGCCTGCGAAAATTCCAATAAAGTACGTATCTTCAGCTTTTTTTACAATAATGTTTTTCCATAAATAAATATTCTGATTCCCATAGTGAAACTGAGTCTGATGAAGAATCTGCGGACACGGAATCGAAAGAATTATGTACAGAAACTGCAAAAAAGAAGAAGTAAAACTCTTGGTTAATCACAAATTTACAGTAAAATATATAGAATAATATATTTTTTTCAGATTAACACCAACTGTTCGGCAACTGCGCCCCGACTGGCTGGAAAAATTCAAATGGCTTAAATTTTAAAAAAATAAGGCTATTTGCAAAGTGTGTGATAAATCGGTTACCAATAAGAAATGGAAACTTCAGCGCCATGGAAAATGTGACTACACTTGGAACAAGTTAAAGCTCAAGAAAATGTGCCTAGAATGGAAGAAGCTTTTACTAGAGTCGCCAATAAGGATAACCAAAAAACTACACTGCTAAAATGTTTAGCATTCATCACAGAGCACAATCTGCCTATTTCAATAATGGATCATTTGCCTAAATTCTTAAAATTAGTATGCCCGGATTCTAAAATCGCCCAAGCTTTTAATTGCGGAAGAACCAAAGCAACAGAGGTTCTTACTGATAAAATTGAACCATAGTCCATAGATATTGTACAAAACGGATGGCAAAAAAATTACAGCATAACTATTTCTCCATAATAGTTGACGAAAGTACGGATATATGGTAATTTTAGCCAGATTTTTTGATAACGAGACTAACAAAATAACTCACCATTTTCTGACAATTTTGGAAATCGAAGATAGTACTGCAGAATGTATAACCAATAAAATTTTATCATTTTTGGAAGCTCATGAAATACCAACATCAAATATAATTGGTTTCTGTTCAGACGGAGCTAGTGTAATGCAGGGTGTGAGAGGAGGCGTTCAGCAGTTACTAAAGCAAAAAATTAATAAATTATATTCCGTAACATGCACCTCACATTCTCTACAAATATGTATTTCGAATGCTTGTTCAACTCTTCCAACAGATATCCAGGAACTAGCAAAGGGTGTTTATAGTTACCTTAAAAACAGCCCCAAACGACAAAACGAGATGGCTGTTTTTCAGGAATATTTTGAAATTTAACAAAATAAGATTAAAAAAATGATTCCAACTCGCTGGTTGTCTTTTGGAGCAGTTGTTAAATGCATTTTAAAAAACTGGACAGTGTTGTCACATTTTTTTCTTAATTGCTGCTACCGAAGATAAATTTGAACGTGCAAGAAACCTTTTTAATTTATTGAACGAACCAAAAATTAAAACGTATTTTAGATTTCTAGATTATATTTTAACATATACAGATCACCTAAACCTTTCTTTTCAAAGTGAAGCTCCATATTTTCGTAAAAAGTTTTAGTTCTTTCCATAAAACTATTCTTAAAAATTTTTTAAATGAAGATTACGTCAATAATCTAAAAATAACTGACGACATTTGCTATCTCCCAAAAAATCAAAAACCATTACAGGAGATTTTCCTTGGTATTGATTGTGCGGAAGATCTTCGTAATTTAAAAGATTCCGACAAAACAATTGTATTGAAAGATTGTAAAGAATTTTATATAAAGCTTTCAAAAGAAGTTATAAGAAAACTTAACTTAAGTGATGGCATATTAAATGCTCTTAAAATAACAGATCCAAGGTTTTTAAAAATGAATCAGACAATATCTGATATTTTACCTCACTTCAACACTTTAGTCGCGAGATTTTCACAAATTCTTGAATGTGAAAAAGAAGTTTTGTTCGATGAAATGAGAAAAATTTTCGACGTTGAACAAATCGAATCAAAGTTTGCTCAGGATTCAACAAATTTTTGGATAGAATTAGGAAACATGAGAAATGTTATCGACGAGCAAATGTTTTCAAATATATCCAAATTCATGATCAGGCTTTTAGTTTTACCACATGGCAGTGCATCAGCGGAAAGAGTTTTTTCACGCTTAAATAACATTAAAGTCCATAATAAAACATGAGAAATGTTATCGACGAGCAAATGTTTTCAAATATATCCAAATTCATGATCAGGCTTTTAGTTTTACCACATGGCAGTGCATCAGCGGAAAGAGTTTTTTCACGCTTAAATAACATTAAAGTCCATAATAAAAATCGACTTTCTTACAAAGTAATAGAATCGCTTTTGTCTTTTAACGAAATAATAAAGGGTGAAACTTGCCAGCACTTCATACCACCTAAAGATTTATTTATTTAATCCCTTAAAGTAGGTACTAACGGTAGAAAACTTAAAACTAGATAGTATATAATATGTTTATTGTTAATTGACAAATTATTTGATGATTTTATTTATTTTTTGTTATTTATGTTTCTTTTAATGAAGTTCTTTTACTTTATATTTTAATTTATTATTTATTAATTTAATGTTTATTTATTCTTATTATTCTTTAAGTTTTGAAGTGCAATTAAAAAATTTGAAAATAACATATGAAATCTTTGGAATTTTTATACATTTTTGTTGAAGGCACCCAGGGGCCCAAAATGGCACTTTCTGTTGTCAGCATTGGCACTTTTTTTTTTTTTTATTTTTCCGGCAACGCTGATGGTAACTCTGTTTTGATGTAGATAAAGAGCGCACGATCGTATTGAGTGACACTTGACACTCTTGTCTTGATCTTGATAGCCAAACCACAATCTCGCGTTTGGTCGGTCGGGCTTTGACATTTTGAATAAAAACAATAGACTCTTATGAGGCAATCTGAAATGTTACCTCCGGCGTTGCGACCGCTTTATATCGTAATATCGTAAACGTCAGACCAACGCCAGGCCAAAGCAAAAGTAGATCTATTTTCTATTCGGTCGGGCGTTTGACAGTTCATTGTCGGCCGTATTTTGTATTTGTTTTCAAAGTTGAAAATTGAAGTGAAATAAGAAGTAAGTAATTGAAGTTCTTTTTTTATAAATAATTAAATCAAAAAAAGTGTGGTTCTGTTTTTATTTAAATAATTATATTGTTTCAGAAATCTTTAACCCGGCTGTATGAACCCTATTAACTTTGAAAATAGCTTTACAAATTAACTTTTAAATGCCCAAAATTTAAAATACGCAATATTATATACCTTGTAAATTAATAAACAGTAACAAAATCCATTGGAATATAACAATTAAGTAGGAACTTATCAAAGATGTCATGGAAATGTCAGTCAATGCTCGAGGTTTGAAGCTAAATTTCGTTTTACAAATGCTACGGTCGCGCTTTTTGACACACAAAATCGTATATACGATCAAACGCCCATTTAACGCCGGACCGACGAACGCGAGATTGTGATTTGGCCATGACAGTATCTCATCAGCAGTGGGATACGACGGTCGTGTTGGGGTGTACAACTTTTTGCAAAGAATTACAACAACAATTCCTTAAGAAAAGTCACTGGCTTGCTCTTTTTTTAGTAGCATTTTTCCTAACGCATTGTAGTGAGGGTGCATCAGGCGCCACTGCTTTAGAAAAAGCTCTCCCATAAGGCATGTACTGACAATTTTTGTTGGACAGAGTATAATTGAAACAAATCTTCTGTTGTTAGCCCAGAGCTTATGTCCATCGAAAGTTTTATAGATTTCCTTATTAAAGCAATACCGAAACACAACGGATAATTGAGTCAGAAGACTTATCAAGCATAATAGTAACAAAATCAAATGATTTCGCCATTGAGATACCTTTAAAACCGGTTGCCGTTTCGTATTGTTTCAATACATTTAAAAACTCAATAAAGACGAAACAGATTTATTTTGGCCTCTAAATGGAAATCATAAAAATTTAAAAAATCAATATAAGGACCAGTCTTAGATACATAGATGCAAATAAAAATAAGAAAACAAGATCACACTCTCGTCCTTCGTATCTATATTTACTCAAATTAAAAACCACTCAAATACAAAATACTTAATCAATTTCACATTTATCTTAGATCTTAGGACTCGATAATAATGTTAAATGCTTAAATGTTTATGTTTATTTCTCACCAAACTTTTGGGATTTAATATCTAACTAAATAGTAGATATTAAATCCCAACCCAATAACAACACAAGTAAGCAGACGCATTCCTTGTTCTTTCTACTACATAGGTACATGTTCTTGGCTAAAGGCGTTAGCTCAAGAATGTTAAAAGAAAAAAAGAAAATCTTAATTGGATCAAACTTCGTCCAATATATAAAGCAAAGAAAGGCTTTTTTATAGTACGTTATAAGTATTACCTATATTTAGATCAAAAATTAAGTTGTAGCGAGGTTAAAATGTAATTTGCAATTGAAATGAAAACTTAGATTTTCCTACCAAGAAAGCTTCTACTTTGGTCTTATTGTATTTCATTATATAATATTACAGCTGATCCTATGTAAAGGGTCAACAGCCTTTAATAGGGGAATTACTTTAAATTTAGTTTTTACATTAGGTACAATATAACTTTTCGGAATTCTTATTTCCTTATAATTATTATATTCTTATAAGAGATGAAATTATAATGTTTCGTTAAGTTTAAGTTTATAATAAGTTTTAAAGAAAAATGAGAATAAGTTAAAGTGAGAAAGATAGTTAAAATGTTAAACCTGTTTTTTACAATTTCTCTTTATTTCTATTTTTCGTTTTAAAGTTATCGGTCGTTTTTTAATTTTATAGTTTAATTTAATTTTAACATATTTTAATTTCATTTTGTGAAAAGGCATTGGATCAACAATTGATAATGTTATTATGCAATTAATACTGAATTTGCATATTAATTGTTGATACATTGTGTACTAACAAATGCATCGATATTCCTGCTTCGGGTCTTTAATTTGTGGTTGTTGTTGTGATTTCGCTTAATGAATGTGATGTGTGCTTAATGTGTTATGTAATGTCTTTGCATGTGTTATGTTGGACTCCAACATGCTCCACCCGCCGGAAAGTTTGTAGAGTTGAAGTGATTTAATGGCCAAAATTTGATCTTGAGTCGGCATGCATTTATCATATCATCATCATCTTATGTTTAGTTTGTTTATGTAAACGTGATACCAACAAAAAAAATAAAATAAAAAAAATAAAATTCATTAGTGTTTAAAAAAAATAATTATATAAATTTATTTTCAAAAAAGTATTTATTTATTGGGAGTTGATCACCCTTTTTGTTTTGGATACTCTTTCTCCATCATCATTTGGTTTCATTTGCACCTGTTGGTTTTAAGAGGGTGAGTTAATTAGTAGGAAAATACATTATTAGGTATATACACAAGTAGCACAGAATTACTTAACGAAGTCTTTAAGAATTCTAAATCGGTATCTGACATCTTCTATAAGACGGATTTAAGTTCCTATTAAGTAGAGAAAAGGCGCAAGTGGGCGGTCCGATAGAAGGAAATAAGAAGATAAATTGAGTCTTAAAATGGTCTTAAATCGGGATATCATTCTTCTTAAATACTTCATTACTCCTTCTTAAATAGTTCCTTACATCTTCTTAGATACTTCTTAACTCCTTCTTAAAGAGCTACGGCAATTCTTAAAAAAATTATTAGAAACATTAAAAATAATTTTTTTTTTATTAACTCTTTGTTTTTTATTATTGTTGATTATATTCGACTCTTTATGTGATTTTTTGCTGGAATGAAAGAATTTTAAAAGTTATTTTTTTTTAATTTACCTCTGTGCTTCCACTGAGATTCGAACCCGAGTCCTCTCGCTTGCCGTGCTTGTGCTCTACCTATTGTGCCACTGTGACACATAAAATATCTTGTCTCAAAGTGCTACTCAAATAACTCTCTCGTGTTTTTAATATAATACTGTTTAAGAAGACTTAAATACGTATTAAAGAATTTGAAAAATACCGATTTAATACCAAAATAAAAAAGGAATGTTTTTAGAAGGATTAAAGAAGGAATTAAGTAACAAAAACAACCGATTTAAGAAATGCCAATTTAAGAAGTGTTTAAGAATGCTTTAAGTAGAATAAACACACCAAGTTAAGTTCTTTAAAACAATACCTAATAAAGATCATATTAAGATGGAATTAAGTAGGCATAAATTTACATACCTAATAAAGAAGGAATAAAGTATGAATTAAGAAATGTGATACCGAATTTATACCATTTTGTGCTACTTGTGTATAAACTGTATTGGAATTTTATTTTGTTTAGGTTTAAGTATATTTTAATTTTTTGTTTTTTTTTTATTTGTTTTGATTTTATTTATTTTTAGAGGGTGATATGGGCGTTATTGATTGAATAATTAACGGTTGTATGGACTGAAATGGACTTTTGAAATAATTTTTTATTGAAGTATGTTTTATCTGTGTATTAATAGGTTAAATATTGTCATTTTAAGTGTTTGAGGGATAACATATCGGTAGAAGCGATAATTTTGCGATGGGTCGTCTTAAGATTGAGTTTTTTTTGTTACAACGCGCGTCAAACCATCCGAGCCAGGATGCAACTTTCTTTTCTTTCTTTACGAGAACTATGTCTCCAATTTCCATATTTCTTTGTTGATTGAGCCATTTTGGACGCTTCCAAAATTCCTGTGTGAGACGTTGCAAATATTCCATTTATTAAGAATGTTGGTGTTTTGTTCTTTAATGTTCCTTTCAGGAAGGGTACAAAGTGGAGCTCCAATTAGAAAATGCCCAGGTGTGAGCACTAATAGATCGTCTGGATCTGAAGTCATAGGGCACAGTGGTCTGGAGTTCAGACAAGCTCCAATTTGTGCCAAAAGCGTTGCGAATTCCTCAAATGTAAGTCTAGAGCAGCCAATTATGCGTTTTAAGTCAAACTTAATTGATTTCACGCCTGCCTTCCATAGGCCTCCAAAGTGTGGTGAGGAAGGAGGATTAAAATGCCAATTTGTGTTTTGAGAGGCAAGACTTTCACTTACTTCGCAGACCATTCAGAAGAAATAAACTTGCTTTCCTTTCTTAGCTCGTTACTTGCTCCCTTAAAATTCGTTCCACAGTCGCTAAACATATTCGCGCAACTTCCTCTTCGAGCAATGAATCTTCTGAAAGCTGCTATGAAGGCATCCGCGCTAAAGTCGCTGACCAGTTCAATGTGTATGGCCTTTGTGGATAAACAAATGAAAACGGCTATGTAACCCTTTGAAAATTTATTGCATTTGCCCTTCCACAATTTGATTTCAATCGGGCCGGCATAGTCCACGCCAGTGTTTGTGAACGGTCTGCATGCAACAACTCTTTTTGCAGGTAAGCTGCCCATAAGCTGTTCCTGCATCTTTGCGTTGTACTGATGACATCAAATGCATTCATATATTAGAGATTTAACTACTCGTTTCAAATTTGTAATCCAGTATAAATTACGAATTTTTGCCATCATAATTTGTTGGTCACCATGAAGTGTAGTTTGATGAACGTCATGTACTAGTAATTTAACGAACGAATGAGTATATTTTAATATGATAGGATGTTGTTGTTCAAAAGTTAGTGATGAATTTGTTAATCGCCCTCCAACTCGTAGTATGTCATCACTAGCGAGGAAGGGGTTGAGACTTCGAATGTGGCTCCTATTTGAAATAGGTTTTCCTTGTTTTAAGTTTGAAATTTCTTCAGGAAAGGTTTCTTTTTGTACAAACCTTATAATTTGATTATGGGCTGAGCTTAGTTCCTCGGGTTGTAGTGGGTGTGTTAAAAGCGGTTGTTTGTTATCCTTATGTCGAAGGTTGAAAAAATATTTCCGCCATATGGGCAACACATCGGACAAGTCGAATATTTGTCTACGATTGAGCTGATGTTAAAAATGTAATGTGATGCTACGTGAACACCTGAACAATACTTGTTAGTGAAATCTTTAAGTTTTCTTCGTACGAAAATGGGTTTGTTTGGGAAATTCTGTTTGTTTTCTTTGTTTCCAAATCGGTTTCGATAAGAATCAAATTCCTTATTATTTCAGGTAGCGTAAAATTTTGAAGAAATGGAGGTCCGTGCCACCACATTTTACTATTGATAAGATCTTCTGGTGACATTCCACGGGAGCCAATGTCAGCTGAGTTTTCTTTACTTTTCACGTGATGCCAAATAGTGGTACCAGTGAGAGACTGGATCTCGGTTATTAGATTTTCGACAAAGGTAGTTCTGGTTGCTGGGCTTCCTCTGATCCATACTAATGTAATCATTGAATCAGACCAAGCAAATAATTCTATATTTTCAAACTGCATCGATTTTGATATACGATGAAAAAGTTTAGCAAGCAGTAATGCTGCACAAAGTTCGAGTCTGGGAAGTGCAATGCTCTTGATTGGAGCTACTCTTGTTTTTGAGGCTATTATGTGAATTATCTCTTTTCCATCCTTTATAACCCTTGCGTATATAACTGCTGCGTACGCTTTCTCCGAAGCATCACAAAATCCATAAAGCTGAACCAAAGATGACCTTTCGAAATTAATCCAACGAGGTATTTGGACATCTTCTAATTTTTTGATGCTACTTCTTAGCTCAAGCCAGGTTTTCTTTATTTCTTGGGGTATATTCGAATCCCAAGATAACTCATTGATCCACAATTGCTGCATTATAAGTTTATCTTTAATTATGCAAGATACAATCCACCCTAAAGGATCAAAAAATCGTGCGATGTCAGCCAGAACGGATCGTTTTGTATACTTTTCAGTATTGGGAAGATTTATTTTAAATGTGAATACAGCCTTTGCCGGAAGCCAATGGATACCAAGCAATTTGATGGCGTTGGTAGAACATTAACTTCCCTTTCAGTTTTAGGTATCTGAACCAAAATGTTAAACGAATTGCTTGCCCATTTACGCAGAGGAAATCCAGCTTTATTCAATACGTCTGAAACGTCTCTTTGTAAAATGGTTGCATCCGCTTCGTTATCGGACCCATATAAAAAATCATCAACGTAGAAACCATATTTGATGGTTTTTGCTACGTGAGGTTGGATATGCTCAACATCAAAAGCGATTTGTTGTAAAGTGCGCACTGCTAGATAAGGCGCTGAAGCTGTACCAAACGTGACCGTGTTCAATGCATGTCTTTATTTTTTTAGTTTGATTATCTCTCCATAAAATAAGTTGATAAATTGTATCTTTTGGAGCCATCCAAATTTGCCTATACATTTTAGTGATGTCAGCTGCAAATGCTATTTTGAATTTTCATCATTGGGCGATTAGGTCTATTATGTCCCTTTGAAGACGTGGGCCCACCATTAAACAGTCGTTCAATGATAAACTCGTGGAAGTTGCACATGATGCATCAAAGACTATTCGAAGTTTTGTTGTCGTCGACTCTTGGAAGATCGCGTGATGCGGGAGATAATAATGATTATCTTCAACTACCATCGTCTCAGACGTCACGGCATTGCCATATGCTCATTGATGCAACTAGTGTACTCTTCCTTCTATTTTGTATTGGATGCCATCTGCCTTTCCAATTGAAAATATCTTGACATGGCTGCCCTTTAAAATCACCAAGGACAGGAAGGATGTTATCCTTGAAAGCAAGTTGAACTACATATCTCCCATCTACTTTCCTCTTTTTCATAATGTTGACATTTTTCTTCTTCTGACGTTAGTTTACGTTCGTTGAGATTTTCTGCTAATTCCCAAAACTGCTTTAGTTGTGAATTAAAGTGATTCTGAACTGTTATTGGGGTAGTTGGACTTCAGATCTGACAGATACAGTTAAAATTCATCCTAACTCGGTCTGCTGTGCAACTGGAGATCCAATTTCTCCCTTTATAAGGCCTTCCAGGATGATAGACGCATAAATGTCTGCACCAAGTAGGAGATCAATCTTCCCAGTGACAAAATATGAAGGATCAGCCAAAGAAAGTTGTGCAAGGTGACCCCAAGCAGACACATCAAATTGGTTTGTTGGAAGCAAAGTTGTAAGCTGAGAAAAAACAAGAGCTTGGATTTCAGGAGAAAACGATGGGCTTGTGACAGAACAGATAGTGAGTTGAACCTTGAAACTGGAGGTGCCTGTCAAGGTTTGACCTAGCCCGGTAGCATTAGCAAGTGTTCGTTGTTTCTTTAATTTAAGAAGCTGTGTTGCATTTTCTGTAATAAAACTGACCTCAGAACCAGGATCAATTAGTGCTCTCAGGACATGAGGGGTGCCGTTGGGAGCAAAAACCTTTACCAATGCGGTGGCGAGCAACGCTTTTGATTGCATTTGGTTAAAAAAGGTGCGAAAGGTTTGAAAATTTGTTGAATTATCTTGTTCGTTGGTGCTTGGAATAGAGCGATCTGGATTTTGCACCAGATGAACATTATAAATTTGGTTATTGTTGTTTTGTCTTCTAAACGGGTTTTGGTGTTGCGGCGGGTTATTATTTTGTCTTTTAAATGATGTTCTCTAAACATTTGTATCGTTATTTTGTTGTGTTTCTATATGCAACATGGTGTGGTGTTTTAATCCGCATTTGTGGCACCGATTGCTACTAGTGCAGGTGGATAAATGGTGATCATATCCTAAACAATTTGAACAGCTTGAGTTTCGCTTTGTTGCTTCTATTCGTGCTTTTACCCCCATGTTCGAAAATTGCCTGCAGAATCGAATCCCGTGGTTAGCCTTACAAAGGCGGAATTGGAACTGCTTTTGCGAATGCTGAGATTTCGCGTGAAAAGGAGTTGCTGGCTTTTTATACTAATTGGTAGTATTGGGACGGCTGAAGCAATTATCCTCAAAGGTCTGTTCTAATGAACTAAATCGTGCCTCTATAAAGGCTGCAAACGTTTTCCAATCTGGAAGAACCTTTGAAGTCCCTAAACAATACTCCCACTCCTTCTGAGTCTGAAAGTGTAGTTTTTGGTATACCAAATAAATTAAAATGCAGTCCCACGCATCTACCCTAATATTTAAATTTGCGAGTGCATGAATACACGATGTCGTTACATCATGCAAGGATTTCAAACCTGACGCCGTTTCATGTGTAAGTTTTTCTTGGTCTATTAACTTTCTGATTGGGGCATTAACCAGTTTTCGCGTACTTTTGTATCGATCGTTTAAAATTTTCCAGGCAGAAGCGTAAGATTTGCCTTCAATTGGAAGGTGGCTTATAAGATTTAAAGGTCTTTTTGCTAATGAAGAGAGCAAATACTGAAGTTTTTGTATCTCTGAGAGATCAATGTTTTTATGAACCATACTCTCAAAAATATTTTGAAATTTAAACTAATCCTCGTATTCACCAGAGAACGGTTTAATTGCAATAGGCTTAAGTTTTATTTCACATACCGACGATCTAGATGTATTTAACCGAGAAGAGTCAAGAGAAGTGTTTTCACTTTTAGAAGATAGCTTATCAAGCATATCCTTTATTTCGCCATTAAAACTAAAATATAGCTGCTTTATTTGCGAAAAGGTTTCGTTTTCAAAGTACTTGTCTTTGGCTGGATCAACAGCCGTATTCACGATGGACGTGTGGTCCTTTTTCGCCATTTTGAAAGTCTCTTCAACTTTCGAAAAACACGTGTTTAAGTAACCTTTTGAGTTTCGAGTTATCTTTTAGCAGTTTTTCACAGAACTTTTCATAATCATTTTGAAACTCTCTAAGCCTTAGCTCTAGAGCCTCTATAACCTTCGCTAATTTTGTCATTTTGTAATTGATAGCACTCATAAGATTATTTTAATTTAAATGTTATATTTTATTTTTATATATTAAGTTTATTTAGTTTTAAATAAAATATATTTTTTTTATTTGTGATAGTTGCCACCTTTAAACAAACGGTTAAGTTGTTGGTACCGTTATTACTCTGTTAAGTTGAATACCAGTCGATTTTTAATCTGGTTAGATTGTCCAGCGGGCACCTTCCTCTTCCAAACGCAGCAAAACTTATAATTTTCAATTGCCGTCGGCAAAAGCACTTCTCAGATTAGATCCGTTTAGATTTGAGTGTTTCCTAATATTTATGTCTGGGACTTTTATTTTCACTTTTTTAATGTTTATTTTCACTTTAATTTACTTTAAATAAAAATGCGCTGTCCTTTTAAAGGGCTCGAAGGACCATGTTCTTGGCTAAAGGCGTTAGCTCAAGAATGTTAAAAGAAAAAAAGATAATCCTAATTGGATCAAACTTCGTCCAATATATAAAGCAAAGAAAGGCTTTTTCATAGTACGTTATAAATATTATATCTATGTAAAGGGTCAACAACCTTTAATAGGGGAATTACTTTAAATTTAGTTTTTACATTAGGTACAATATAACTTTTCGGAATTCTTATATCCTTATAATTATATATTTATAAGAGTGAGAGTATATAATGTTTCGTTAAGTTTAAGTTATAATAAGTTTTAAAGAAAAATGAGAATAAGTTAAAGTGAGAAAGATAGTTAAAATGTTAAACCTGTTTCAGTTTTTTACAATTTGTCTTTAGTTCTATTTTTCGTTTTAAAGTTATCGGTCGTTTTTTTATTTTATAATTTAATTTAATTTTAACATATTTTAATTTCATTTTGTGAAAACGCATTGGATCAACAATTATTGGTAATGTTATTATGCAATTATAATTGAATTTGCATATTAATTGTTGATCTAGTGTGTACTAACAAATGCATCGAAATTCCTGCTTTGGGTCTTTAATTTGTGCTTGTGTTGTGATTTCGTGTAATGAATGTGATGTGTGCTTAATGTGTTATGTAGGTATGTCTTTGCATGTGTTATGTAACTAAACATTATCGCTTTTTCACACAACTAAACAATTTTTAATAATTTTTAATAATTTTTTACGATGCATCATCTTATAGTACGTCAAAAAACCTTCCATTTCATGTTTTATTATAATTTAATTATTGCAGTTAATTCCTTTAAAGTTTACAGACAATATAATTTTTTCATCCGAGTAAAAATTCAGTGTCATCCCCGTGGCCTTGTTATCTTTGTACCATATTAATATTTTTTAGTCTAACCACCGCCAAAAGAAAGGTATTTAATCATACTTGAACCTAATATAATTTGGATGACATTGAATTACATTGACTATATTAAAATTAAGAAATAGTCGATTTTGTAATCTCCGTGGCCATTTTCGTATTTGTTTTTTAATAAATGTTCTTTTAGCTTATAATGGCTCATATTATTATTAATTTTTTATATAGTAGATAAATATACTGAATTTCATCATTCCTTACAGTACTGGTACCGTAAAATTTCCAAGAAAGTTATGTGCCGTTATTTAAAAATATTTTGCTGACTCTTTCATGCTTTTAAACAAAATCATTTCGTAAACAAACAACTTTTTAATTAATTATCCTATTAAATTTAGTTGCTTTCCACAAAATTTCAACTATTTATTGTTACTATTTATTTTGTGGATTATTGTTATTTTATGCAAGAAAAGAACATTTTTAATACATTCGAAATTTTCAATTTTAATTTTTATCGAAAAATACTCGTAAAATGAAAAATATTTTAAATTATTTTTGCGCAACTCGGAGAACTCCTTTTCTACTTGTTTACTATAGATTTAGAAACTAAAACCCAAGAAAAACTGAAAAAAAAAAAATTTTCAAACGATCAATAAACAATGTCAATTTTTAAAAAATGACCCATTTATGTCAATGTTGTTTTATTGCATGAAATTTGGTACCGCAAATTTTAACGCTAAGGTATACTTTTTGTATGGTAGTTTTGTGTTGTGTTTAGGAAAGTATGATTTGAAAGTTGCGTTTTCAATATACATATGTACATAAAATGTTTATTATAGTATTTATTCATTTAAATTCTTGGTTTAGCGGCAATAAACCTGCTAACTGAGAGTAATCGCCACTGCTCTATGGCACTTGTAGAGCGCATATTGAAGCTTTTAGCTGAAAAAAGCACTTTTAAGAAGCTCAAAAGTGCTCTCAAACTCAATAATTAGCTGCAAGTGAGTTCCGTGTTTTCTCTCAAGGCGCTTCTAGAGCGTGATTTTGAATAAACAACATTATCTCTGAAAGCGCTTTTCAAGCTTTTACACAGCTAAAAATGCTTCTTAGTAACAATTCTTTCATGAAGTACTTTTCGATAAAATACAACGTTAAGGAGTTAATTCTATCTATTTTAGAGTGTTGTGTGTTTCTTATATAAATGACGATGTTTTCTAAAAAAAAATTAGATAGAGAAAGTGTAAAAAAGTCATATACGAAAATCCGATATTTTAGAATAAATTTCCTTGCAAACAAGTCATGGACGAACTTAATTTTGTAGACAGTACATACTATGTCTACAACGCCGAAATAATTTATTTGTGTTTGAAAAACCTTACTTGACGGAAATAATAACTGGTTCGTCCTAAACCTTCCACGAAACGATTTTAAATGTATCTAAGGGTTGAATTAAGTTAAGTTGAATCACCTAATTTTTGACATAATTATTTAATATCATGCAATCAATACGGAAACGCATTTATCAATGCGAACGGAGTTTATTTATTTTGTCAATTTATCATTTTAGGAACAATTTCTTTGACCCACTATCCAATATTTAGAAGACATCAGGGTCCAGGACTAGCTGTGTAGCAAGGGTGGTGAAGGTGCCGTCACAAAACCTTTTTCAAAATTAAAAGATACAAAATCTATATAAATAAAAATGAATCGCAAAATGTGTTGCTAAGCGTTAAACTCAAGAACGGCTCGACCAATTCGCCTAATTTTTTTTTATGTTTTTGTTAAGGTTCATGGAAGGTTCTTATGGAGAGAAAAAACGTTTATTGTGGGTGTGTGAAAGTTAAGTGTTACAAAAAATCGTTTGCTTATTGAAATACACTGACTCAAAAAAAAAAAAAAATAAAAGAAAACTTTATAGCTAAGGACATACATAATTTCTTGATTTAAATAATAATTAATAATTCTACAACAAACAACAAAATTAACGAGAATAAGAGAACTTAAATAAAGTTAATCTATATAAATAAAAACAAAAACCAATTGTGGTTTTATTTGTCGACTGTGTTTTCTTTTAGAACCATGCCGCCTATTACACGCGGGCGCAGCAATTTGAGTCGAAGAAATCGAAACGCTAGAAACCAAGCTTATTTTCAATCAAATCGGAGGTCACTGCAACGTGAAGAGCGAAATGAAATTGAAAGGATTAGGATATTACAAACACGAGCAACGCGTCGTGTTCAAACTGCTTTCACAGTTTTACGAGCGGCTTTCAGTTACGATGTTTCAATTGACTACAGTAATTATTAGGTTCGGTCGTTCAACTTTACCCAGGTTTGACCCAGGTTTTCTTGACAACCCTCAGAGTTGGCAACAAAAACTGAGGTTTTCGGTTTTCAAAAAACACCCAAGGGCTGTCAACTGTTTTGTTGACAACTAAAAGACAGACAAAATAATTTTGTGCTCTGATAAAACTTTAAATTTGTTATAAATAAGTTTTAAAAATGAACGAAAACAAAAGAAATACAACAAAAGAAATACATATGAAATCTCATATGACTTTTGACAGTTTGACCGTTACCTGAACTCGCCCCATCAAAATACCTCGATCTACTTCAGGGCGAGTTCAGGGCGACCCCAGGTCTCAAAAAACACAGAGTTTACTCACCAGGGTGACTTCAGGTTTTTCCAGAAACGATTTAGGGCGACCTCAGGATGACTTCAGGGCTCAACGAACAAACATATTATCTTTATCATGTGCCACCGAATTGTACAAACTGTTTGTCCATGTTGAATGACTGTCATTTAGACATTATTTTATTGACAGGTGCTCAAACTAAGAAAAAAGTTAGTTCAGTGATCTATTACTCCTATCGCCTGATGGTTCATGAAAATGAAGACATGTGCTTGATGATGTCGAACAAATTATTATCTCAATTAGAAATGGCCGCGCCTAATCGCCCAATGCACGACGCTTTTAATCTAGAGTTGCATTGTGAAAAACTGTTCGATCTCGATGCTTTAAGGGAATCGGTTCGAATAAATGTTCCGTTGTTGAACAAACAACAAAAGTATGTATTTGATACAATTATGAAAGTTGTAAATGATGGAACTGGAGGATTTTATGTTTTGGATGCTCCTGGTGGTACAGGAAAAATATTTTTAATTGCATTGATTTTAGAAACAATTCGCCTACAGAATGGAATTGCACTCGCACTTTCTTCTTCTGGTATTGCAGCTACATAGTTGGAAGGCGATCGAACAGCCCATTCAGCGCTAAAATTACCATTGAATACTCAAAGTAACGAAACTCCGACTTGCAACATTTCGTAGAACTCTGTAATGGCAAAGGTTTTGCAGCAATGCAAGTTGATAGTATGGGATGAATGCACAATGACACATAAAAAGTCTTTGGAGGCATTAGACAGAACTCTCAAAGATCTGCGAAGCAATCAAAACCAATTCGGTGGAGCGATGATTTTGTTAGCAGGAGATTTTCGTCAAACATTACCAGTTATTCCACGGTCTACAACAGCAAATGAACTGAATGCATCTTTGAAGTCGTCCATTTTGTGGAAAAAAGTTAAGATACTAAATTTGAGCAAGAATATGCGTGTCGAATTGCAAAATGATCGATCTGGAGAAATATTTTCAAAACAACTCATTGACATTGGTAATGGTAAAATCCCTGTAGATGTTATGAAAGGCTGCATTACATTTCCTGTCAATTTTTTTCAGTCTACAGAATCACAAACTGAGCTTATAGAAAAGGTGTTCCCAAACGTAGCTCAAAATTACAGAGATCATTGTTGGTTGAGTGAACGAGCTATATTACTCGTATCTGCCAAAAACACGGATGTAAATGAAATAAATTTCAAAATCCAAAATGAAATTTCCGTTGAATTAAGGACATATAAATCAATTGATTGCGCAACTAACCAAGATTGTTAAAGTCGGAACTGTTTTGAACCTACTGGCTGGACAGGGTGCATAAACCTTGACCAGACCGTATATTATACAAAAGGTTCTTGTACCTTTATATGCTTGAGAAGTTTGTTATAAATTATTATTGCCCCTTACCACTGGTGGGGGGAAGCAATAATTATGTAGAAGAAGAACACTCGACAACCTTTTGATCTTAACTGACGAAATTTTATTAACTTACAATACTATTTATACAATTATTTTGCTTACTTAGCTAAATTAAAAAACACTAAAATATACAAAAAATATCTACAATGCAAAACATAAAAAAAGAAACATGATACATTTTGGCCAGGTATGCCATTAGCTTGAATGCAGAAAACTGCTGACTATTATGGGAAATCAAATTGAATGCATTTTAAAAATAGAAGATACAGAAAGGCTGTGTACATGGAAATAAAGCATACAGTGAAGCTGCTGCTATTGTTGTTGATAATTAATAATTAACCAAACAGAGAAGCTGTTGTTAGATAAATGGTATAAAATGGTGGTATATGATAATCTGATAGATTAAAATATACAAAGATGATGTCGTCAATTATCAACCAGAATTTTTAAACTCATTGGATTTGCCGGGGTTACCTCCCCATAATCTTCAATTAAAAGTAGGATCGGTGGTCATAATGCTAAGAAATATCAACCAACCGCGACTTTGTAACGGCACATGGTTAGCAGGAAAATATTAATGAACAATATGATAGAAGCAACTACTATGAGGGGAAAATATAAGGGAGAGGATGTATTGATACTACGCATCCCAATGGTACCAACTGACGTACCGTTTGAATTTAAACGACTGAAATTTCCAGTGCGGCTTGCTTTCGCTATGACTATAAATAAACCACAGGGTCAGTCGTTGAGTGTTGGCGGCGTCAATCTGGAAAACCCATGCTTCTCTCATGGACAGTTGTATGTTGCCTGCTCTCGCGTCGGAAAACCGACGGCTTCATTTATTTTCGCGCCAGGTAATCAAACGAAAAAATATCATGTACGATAAGGCATTACATTGAAAATACCAGATTATGACTACTACTACTACTAAAGTCTTGCAATTGACAAAATAGGACACTTATAATTGTAAGTAATCGTTGTTTATCATGGAGACATAAATCTATAAATATGAAAAGTGATCACTCCTAAATATGTTTTATTACTGTTGTTTTAGAAAAAAAGGACAGAACAACGTCTGCCGGGGAAGCTAGTCTACAGAATAAAAATTCAGATGTTGCTTACAGGATTGAGTGTTAAGGTGTTGGATCGATACCATGTTCATCGGTTTATGTAGGTAGATCAAAACAGTAAGGCAAAAGGTTCGTAAATCAAATAGCAGGTCACATAAATATATAACCATTTAAAGTTATAACCAAAAGAACTTGAAATATTGAATATTAAAATAAAAAAAAATATTCTAATTGTGGTATGCTTAGTTATTTTAGTATTTGTATTAGTACTTAGCATTTTATATTTGCATATATTATTTTTTAATACAATTTAAAATATATGTATGATTTTCAAAAGATTGTATACTTCTTATTTCTTTTAAAAAACAATTATCTGTAAGTATTCAGTTTTATATAAAAGTCGAAAACGGGAAAGTAGAATATTGAAAATAAATTGATATAAATTAGCGTGATGTCTGATAAATGTAAATTGAAACATGTTTGAAAGGAAAAATTACCCATAGTCGATGAAGCTGAAGATCGCTGCATCCAAATTTATGTTTTCATTTAGGATAGCAGATCTCGATAAGTATCAAAGATATTGGAATATTTTAAACGCAAAAATGTTGGGCGCAAATTTTCCTAGGGGCGATGTCCGTTACTTTTTTTTAAATTGTATCTCGTTATATTTTATTTTAGTGAGTTTTAAAACTTTTAAGACAAAAAAATTTTTAGGAGAGGATATAGACCGCAATAATTTTTTTAGAAATAAAATAAATATGACCAAATGTAAAATATACGTTTCTCTAGGGGCGATGTTTCTCCTTTTTTTATTTTTTTTTTATTAAGCTTATTTAACCATGATTTAACCATTAAATTAAAAAAAAAAAAAAACAAAAAGTTTGGACCCTTATAACTTTGGATTGACTAATCGTAGGTAAAAAATCGGTACATGAAAAAATTAGAATTTCCAAACTCTAGGGGCGATGTTTTTTCTTTTTTTATTTTTTTGTCTATTAAAGTTTTTTAAACATGAAAGTTAAAAAAAAAAAAAAGTGTGAGTGCAAGGACTCACGGTTAAGATGTGTAAACATCAACGTTCGTCCGAGTGCCGAATTTTTGTTATCGAACGTACCCAACAAACATACAATGCAATCGTACTAGTTTGTGACTTTAGATATATACAATATACCTATATAATCGACAAAGTACTTCGCTTTTGTATGGGCATTTACACACCAATACGCTGACGTAGAAGTACATGCCAAAATCAGCTGTGAAATGGTAGAGCTGTAAAATTTTAAATGAAAAGTGAAAATGACCGAAAAATATTTGAATATTAATGCTCCAGAACCACTTTTTATTTTTTATTTTATTCTTGCTTTTTCAGGCGATTTGTAAATTTTAACAACTTAAACCGAATAACATCATAAAAAATTGTTTCGACGAACTTTAAGTTCGGTCCTTTTTACACGCCATTTCGGCATATTACTTCGATTCCCAGAGTTCGCACTGCTATATCGACACATATTCATTTCACACGACCCAAAAACCTTATCGACAATATGCTTCGATGAAGTAGTTCGTGGTGTGTGTTAGGGGTAATATTCAAATGAAAGCCACTATTTTTCCACAATTTATCCCTTCCACTTATACTTAAATCCAAAAATATCTCTACATAGCTGTGCATAACGCTTTCCACCTAAACACATGCATTTTTGTACGTTTTGAAATAATCAACTATTTTGTTGTCTTTACTTATTTCTAGTAAAATAATTATTTCGGAACGAGTCCAAACACATTTTTCTTGTTCATTTTCCATTATTACTTGTGTTTAGGATACTTTTAATGTAATAATCAAAAAATTATAAAGTGAATTTAAGATTAATGGGATCAAAACCACTAGTTAACAACTAAAACCGAATAACAACATAAAAAATTGTGTCGACGAACTATTTCGATCCTTTTAAGGCCAGGCGCGCACATTAAATTTTTAGTTTCACAACTACTGTTTAGTTGCTAAAATGAAACATATGGGCTTATATGGGACACCGCGCACTTAGAGCAACTCGATTCGAGCAACTAAAAAGTTTGTATTTTGACACAAACTAAACGATTGTTTAAAATTAATTTGCTACAGTTGCGCTGTTTTCTATAAGCGCAAGAGAGAAAAGAGTGTGAGCGTGAGAATTACCAGTGCGCGTTACTCTATCAACTGGTGATTAAACTATTTGATTTCGATCACAGTTGCTAGTGCGCGGCTAGCCTTACACACCATGTCGGCATACTACATCGATTCCCAAAGTTCGCACTGCCGTGTCGACACTTATTCATTTCACACGACCCAAAAACCTTATCGACAATATGCTTCGATGAAGTAGTTCGTGGCATGTGTTAGGAGTAAGTGGACTCCGCTACGCAACGTAAAGTTTGTTTGACTTATGTTTAACCAGGGATGTTGCTTATGACAGCATTATATTCTTACACTTATATTCAAACAGAGATGTTATCTGATAAAAAATAGACTGTTTTTACACGAATCTGATTTTAATCTCTGTTTCTCTTTTAGCTTCCTTTCGAGTGCATCTGTGCTTTTAAACACAGCGAATTTTAATATAAGTTAACTTTGTTCATGCGAAAAGGAGTTATCTCTTCGCACTCCTTACTCTAATCAGTTAAGCGAATTGCACTGAGCGAACGCCAAATATAAAAAAAGAAAACCACAAAGAAGAATGAACGATAACTCCGCATTTTTCTCAGCAATTGTAAGTGTATTAGTGAAAAAGTCACACGTATAGATTGGATGTAGGCTTGAAGAAATATCAAAATCTTTTCAATCTAGCGTACTGCATAGAAATATTGTAAATGCAAGGTTGATGATTGATCATGTATTTATTGGTTCATTTGCGTATAGTACGTTGAAGAGATAAGAACACAGCACAGCACAAGCACTGATTGAAATATTAAAACAGAAAACGAAAATTGTATGATAGAATGGACAGACAAAATAAAACAAATTACTCGGATAAAATTACAAAAATCCCAAAGAAATTCGTAAAAACACAATTTTCCTGAAAAAAAAACCACAAAGGGCAACGTTCTCTCGCCACTGAAATAATAGACTTGTACGTGATTTTCATGCATTTGAACAATGTATATCTGGCTTAACGCCGCCAACAAATATACTTGTCATGCAGCGAAAAAGTCAAAACTTTTTTTTAAAAAACCACTAGATGGAGCGTTCACCTTATCAAAATCAAACCAATCCTTTAACTTTTTTTTTAGGTTTCTGTACTTTATCTTACTCCCTCTGTCAGAGATTAACAAACCGATTGACATCATTCCCACCTTGTAATGGAATTATAAGTGGCAAAAATTAATTTTTTTAATACATTGAAGTCGTAGTCATCATCCAGTTCATGGCTTGACAGATGGAGAACGATCTATATTTTGATATAGTGAATGCTAAAAGTTCTTTTATTTCGTCAATGAAATGTTCTTTAAAGGAGACAAATGAAAGAAAATATATCAAAACATATATCAGTTAAACATATAAGTAGAGTATGGTCATGGTATTCTCAGAAACATATGAGATAAAATCGTATTCCATTGTATGGATACCCAGTGTGTAAGGCTAGGCGCGCACATTCCATTTTTAGTTGCACAACTGTTTGGTAGCTTATAGAAAACAGATGAACTACATAGTTGAATGTCCGCGCAGGTGCATATAATTATATGTTACACAAAATGGCCTTAGGCTAGGAGCTCACATTCAATTATTAATTTCGCAACTGCTTGGTTCGAGCAACTAAAAGTTTGTGTTTTGATACAAAATAAGCGATTGCCTAAAATGAGTTCGCTATTCTGTGTAACATACAATTATATGCACCTGCGCGGACATTCAACTAAATAGTTCATCTGTTTTCTATAAGCAACCAAACAGTTGTACAACTAAAAATTGAATGTGCGCGCAATCATTTAGTTTGTGTCAAAACAAAAACTATTTAGTTGCTCGAACCAAGCAGTTTCGAAACTAAAAATTGAATGTGCGCGCCTAGCCTAAGAGTTTACTTTTTTGTTCGTCATCTATTTCAATTATGTCAGATGAAATATTTTACATAAGGTGCGTTTTATTATTCACAAATCTATCGGGATCCGGATCTGGATTAAGTTTTAACATGTATTACAAAAACAATTTGGGATCCTGTTTTCTATCGGGATCTATTTCAAAGATCCAAAAATTAGTTATTACACTGGCGAGTAGATGGCTTTTATGATAAGGTAGTGCAAGTTATAGTGTAAAGAAAAAAGACAAGAAATAATTTAAAATTTACAAACCTAAGGATAAAAAGAGACGGGCTTATAACACTGCTGTCACTAAGATCCGTATCGTTTTATTTTCAAGGGATGATCCAGATCCGGATCCAGATAGATTTGTGAATAATAAAACGCACCTATAATCACAGCTGGTTATGATAACAGATTTAGTTCAGTTTTATAACAGATCTCGTTTTCGAAGTAACATAAGGCCAGGCGCGCACATTCAATTTTTAGTTTCGCAACTGTTTAGTTGCTAAAATGAAACATATGGGCTTATATGGGACACCACGCACTTAAAGCAACTCGATTCGAGCAACTAAAAAGTTTGTGTTCTGACACAAACTAAACGATTGCCTAAAATCAATTTGTAATAGTTGAGCTTTTTTCCATAAGCGCAAGAGAGAAAAGAGTGTGAGCGTGAGTAAAGAGTTGCCAGTGCGCGGTTCCCTTTCAACTAGTGATTAAACTATTTGATTTCGATCACAGTTGCCAGTGCGCGACTAGCCTAACAGACTTTAATAAAAGTTCGAACCTGAATACCAATCATAAAAGATCTTTTAAGGTGGAAATCTTTTATGATTTATAACAGAAAATCTATAGCAGAATAACAAATGTGGCAGAATAGTCCTAATTGGTCGAGAGGTGAAGAAATGTTGAGGGATTGAATTAAGTTCTAGCCAGCAATGGAAAGTAATAAAATCGAGATTTCAGTACTCAAAGTCTCCAATGTAAACACGATGTCGTAAGTACGCAATATTTACAATGTAAACATGGTGTTAAATGCAATCGTCGGTAAGGAAGGTTGCTACACGGAACGTGTAACCGTAACGTGTAACCGGAACGTGTAACCGGGACGTATAAGTTTTACACACGTTTTCAATTCACTCTACCACCGGGAAGGCGGGAAAGATGTTTACACATAAAAAAAAAAGTTTAGACCCTTATAACTTTGGATCAACTAACCGTATGTATAAGAACGGTACATAAAAAAATTAGAATTTCCAAGCTTTAAAGGCGATGTCTTTTCTTTTCTTTTATTTTTTTGTTTATTAAATTTTTTTAAACATGAAAGTTAAAAAAAAAAAAGTTTAGACCCTTATAACTTTGGATCAATTAATCGTAGGTATAAGAACGGTACATACAAAATTAGAATTTCCAAACTCTAAAGGCGATGTCTTTTCTTTTCTTTTATTTCATGTTCTTGAGTCATTTGTGTTCTAGCAAACTTGGTGCTAGTGCCATACTTGTAAACGGTGGGCAGAATTTTGATGTCTGAACTACTTGAAAAAAACTGAGGAAGAGTTACAAAATGTATATTTTCTCTTCAGTTGTGACTGTTGATCTAGATGGCTGGCATTACAAGAGGAATAAAACTTGAATCATCGTTAGAACTAAACCTAGTATAATTTTGTTTTAGCTAAACTAATAGCTCAACACCATCCTTTTTTGTTTTAGCTGTACTAAAAGCAATACATATTTTTCAATTCAAATTTGTTAAACATATCTCATAATATCTATCTAATTATTTTTATAGTTATTCTATAAAGTATATTCATTTTGGCATTTTCTTTTTCTTTGTCTTTGCTGAAATTTAGTTTTTGTTTGTATAACAATTAATCTTTTCTTTATATAATTCCAATTTTGTATAATTATTATCAGAATTATTAAAACTTGAATCGAAAAAATAAAAATTCATATGAAGTAAATATTATAATTTTGATAATATACAATTACATATTAATATAGCGCAATAAAAAATATAAAAATATTACAAATAATCAACATCTTAACTAACTAACACAAAACGTCGATATCTATTTTCCTTTTTGTTGTAATTTGTTGCTAGACAGCAAATGACTCAAGAACATGAAATAAAACAAAAAGAAAAAACATCGCCTTTAGAGTTTGGAAATTCTACGGTTAGTTGATCCAAAGTTATAAGGGTCTAAACTTTTTTTTTTTTTTTTTAACTTTCATGTTTAAAAAAATTTAATAAACAAAAAAAATAAAAAAAAAAGAAAAAACATCACCCCTAGAGTTTGGAAATTCTAATTTTTTCATGTTCCGATTTTTTACCTACGATTAGTCAATCCAAAGTTATAACGGTCCAAACTTTTTGTTTTTTTTTTTTAATTTCATGGTTAAATCATGGTTAAATAAGCTTAGTAAAAAAAAAAATAAAAAAAAAAGGAGAAACATCGCCCCTAGAGAAACGTATATTCTACATTGGGTCATATTTATTTTATTTCTAAAAAAATTATTGCGGTCTATATCCTCTCCTAAAAATTTGTTTGTCTTAAAAGTTTTAAAACTCACCAAAATAAAATATAACGAGATACAATTTAAAAAAAGTAACGGACATCGCCCCTAGGAAAATTTGCTCCCAACATTTTGGCGTTTAAAATATTCCAATATCTTTGATACTTATCGAGATCTGCTATCCTAAATGAAAACATAAATTTGGATGCAGCGATCTTCAGCTTCATCATAGTTGACAAATTTTTAATTTAATTTATTTTTTTTTTTAAATAATGTTTAAGGCGAATGTTAAAAAAATATATTTTAAATTGGAATGACAAACTTTCTTTCCTTCTTAATTTTGTTTGTTTTTCGGATTCCCAGCTGCTTGTATGAGTATAAAATTTCAAATTTTAAGGGATAATGAAAATTAAAAATTGAATTGAAAATTTGAATTTCGCAAGGATATACATATTAGTGTACAAAATTCATATTGATGTTTACTCATGTATATTGCTTATATAACTCTTATACCCAATTTTTAAATAAATGCAAAAATTAGGCTGATATTTTGTCTGTCCAAATTAGTTTTCTTTTAACTCTGTTGCCTACATCCGAAGTACATTTTATTAATAAAAGGAAACAATTAAGCAGCCAGAGCTTCACTGTTCATGGCTAGCTCATATACTAGGACATTGGTCATATTATTTTTATGGGATCTCAGAAGGCTCAATAAATTCCTCACAAGAATTCTCCACTTTTTCTGTCAAGAAGTGAGAATGAAAGTAAATTAAATAAGAACAAATACAGATTTATTTCTTAATTCAAAATGAAAAATCCATTTTTCATATTCAATTCTTCTGGTCTTTCAAAGTAATGAAAGAAAACTAGTGGGTGCTCAGTCTTATAAGCTGTTCGAAAACAGTTATCACTAAAGTTTTTAATACTCATCTACACTCACTTTGGTCGGTTCTCTATCATCAGACTTATGATTAGAATTGAAAGGAGTTTTTTTTTTTTTTTTGAGGAAATCATTGTCTTGAGTGGTTTTCATCTTCTTCCACTTTAATATCTGCGTCTGAGCTGTAATCAAAAGGGGAGAGATTGTTATCCGTAGTCGAGGAATTGATTTTCTCCCTCGACTTTAGTAGGCTTTTTCTACGTCATTCTACATACATTCTGAAGATATATCGACTTTGTTTTTTAGCTTTTGGCAGCTGAACTGTCAAACATTAGCCTCTTCACGCTTCACCACATCAATGTGTCGTCCAAACTACTGCCCGTTGTTCTCAATGCATACTTTTACTGTCGACTGGAATAAAACCGACACATTTCCGCTACTCATATTTCTTAGCTTATAAGGTAAACAAATTTGTTGTCAAGGACGATATGGCCTTGGGTCTTTTTTGTGAATTAATTTGACCAAGAAATTATTACAAAAATACCAAATTTACAAATCAATTAACTTCCCTACAAATAAAAAAATCGTATTCATCATTGAACATTTTAATTTTTGGACATGTCTAAGACAATTTTCTTTAATTGTCACGAACTAATTTTTGTTTTACACCAAGAAATAGGTCAGTTCAATATTAAAAGTAAATTGAAAAAGTTAACCCTTTTGATTGCGTGATGTTCCTTCAATATACATATCTTATATTTATGTTTGAGATATGTTCGTGATGATAAATAAGCAATTATTGAGAAAATTTCATTTGTTTCATTTTAACTTTATGATTGTTTTTTTATGTAAAAAAATGGAGAAAATAAAAACGATTTATTTATTAGCTATGCAAATAGACAAAAGCTTATGCATGATTTAAGTCAGACTAACCCCAATTTTCTGAATTAAACTTTCAATTATAATTTTTAAAGATCGATATCGGTCGGTAAGAATTACCATGGATACCACACCAACCTCTTATCAAAAAATTGAATCCAATAACATCCATCATTTTATATAAAAGGTGCGTTTTATTATCTACCGATCTATTTGGATCCGGATCTGGATTAATTTTTAACATGTATTACAAAAACAATTTGGGATCCTGTCCTCTATCTGGATCTATTTTAAAGATCCAGAAATTAGTTCTTTTCCTGACAGAAGATGGCTTTTTATGGTAAGGTAGTAGAAACTACAGTGTAAAGAAAAAAGACAAGACACATTTGAAAATGAACAAACATAAGGAAGAGAGAGATGAGCATACAACACAACTGTTACTATAATCCATATCGTTTTATTTTTGAGGGTTAATCCATACGGATCTTTGGCGATAATAAAACGCGGCTAAAGATGCACTAAGAGATATTACGTAGTCCTGCCATAAGTTCTGTCCCTAACAAAAAAATGTTTTATTTAAAAAATAAAAAAGCAATCAAAATTCTTTTTACGTCATTTATTAAGTATTAAATTTACAAAATACATAAATATATAAGATGTAAGAGTACTTGTTACAATTATACTTTATATTTTACTTTTATTTTTGTTAAATACTTTAGTATTTTATTATTTTTTTGTCATTAAATTAATAATTAAAAATCATTCAATTATAATAATTGAAGAGGATAAGATTGTTTTAAGAAATTAATATTTAATAATAAAAACCATCCTAACAACTTCAGAAGTGGGATTCTTTTCGAAAGCTTGAATATTAAGAAATCAGTACGACCAATAAACGAATAAATATGAACAGAACCGAGTTGCAAAATTGGCTTGAAAAACATAAAATAGAATTTTCATCAACTGCCACTTATACACAATTAAAAAAGCTGTATGAAGACAAACTTTCTGAACTAGAAGAAGAGAATTTTGAAAATTCCAACAATTCCGAAAATAGTCAAAGAGATGCACTTAACCCTTTGATAAGCCAAAAAGAACTTGGAAACAACAATCAAGTCGGGGAACCTGCATCAGAAAATCGGATTCTATCTCTTACAGCAGAGGAAGCTGAAATTGATATACACTTGAGAATACTAGAAACACGTCAACGTTTGCAACAATTGCAACAAGAACTGGCTCTTAGTCCGAATATTTTTCTTCCCCCAAAATTTGAAGATATTCAACATACCATCATACCGTTTGCTGGTGATGAAGCTTGTGATGCCCGTAAATGGATTGAAAATTTTGAAAGAGCTTGCGATTCTGTAAGTGGTGATGATATATTTCGTTTAAATTCAATTCGACGTTTGATGAAAACGGATTCCACTGCCGAAATTTTTCTTCGGGTGGATAATTCAACAAATTATGCGGCGTTTCGCAACAATTTTTTGTCAAACTTTGGACATTCATACTCTATTTCTGAAGTAATCGATACTCTACGAAAAACAACTTTCCAATCATCGAAGCTATCTGTTATCGGTTATATTCTTAAAATGCAAGAGTTGGCTGCACGTGCCAATATTGAAGAAACACAAGTTATTCAATTCATAATTGAAGGTTTTCAAGATAATTCAGTAAACATTGCTGTATTGTATCCAGCTTGCAGTTTACAACATCTGAAGCAATTGTCTCATCAATATAGTAAATTGCGCTGTAAACGTGAAGCAAATGAAGCATTCAAATCTTCATTAACTACGAGGGTGTTTTCTACAAGACCAACTTTTTCAAAACCAAATATTGACTGTTCCAAAATATATTGTTTCAATTGCTCAAATGTTGGACATTTGGCAAATTCATGTCCTTATCCCAAACGTGAAAAAGGTTCATGTTTTCAATGTGGTTCCAAGGAGCATAATTTTAGAAATTGCCAGCAAAAACCTACTAATCGAGTGGCTCTTTTAGATGAATTCAACTCTAAGAACACCGAAAATTTAGAAACAAAATATAACGATCCTTTTTCCGAGTTAAATTATGTAAGTGTTACCTTTTTGATTAATGGTTTTAGGCATAAATGTAATACTTTCCTTTCACTTTTTGATTCGGGTAGTCCAATTAGTTTAATAAGAAAATCTGCTGTTCCAAATTATTTAACCAATCAATGGACTCAATATTCTGGTTTTAAAGGATTGGGACATTTTAAGTTATATTCTTTCGGAAAAATTAAAATTGAAATTTTCTTTCGGAAGTTTAATAAACAAATTAATATTTTTGTTGTACCCGATTCGGTTATTCCATATCCAATCTTATTGGGTCGAGACTTTTTGAATGCATTTAACATTAAATTTATGAAAGTTGATTTAACCTTAAATAAAATTCCAAAACAAAATGTTAAAATTTTAGATGATCCAAATAAAAATGAAATAAAAATATTAAATAAAGTATTACATTGTGTGCATGATTCCACTGAGAATGAGAATTTAAACTTTTTGCCTAATTGCAACAAATGTCAATTCTCTAACGTTGTTGAAATACCTAATTTGTCAAATTGTATCGATCATTTTGTTCCGGATATTTTCAAAATAGAGGAAGATGTACTTTTTGAATCATTTGATATTAATATTGGTCTAAGCCCAATGCACCGGAAAGAGATTAAAACATTAATTGAGAATAATTATCTAGACCTTTCAAATATTCCAATTTCTAACGAACAAAAATATGAAATGAAAATTCACTTAACTTCCGACATACCAATAAGTTCACCACCTCGAAGGCTTTCATATGAAGATAGACGTATTGTCAGAGATATGATTAGTGACCTTTTGAAAAACAAACAAATACGACCTAGTAATTCTCCTTATACATTTCCAATTGTCTTAGTTTCTAAAAAATCTGGTGAAAAACGAATGTGTGTTGACTATCGACCCCTCAATAAAATTATGGTGCGAGATAGTTACCCATTACCTCATATAGATGATTGTTTGGAAAAATTAGAAGGAAAGACATATTTTACAACCTTAGATCTTAAAAACGGATTTTACCATGTTAAGATCTCTGAAAATTCGATTCCGTATACAGCATTTGTTACTCCAGACGGACAGTTTGAATTTTTACAAATGCCATTTGGATTGAAAAATGCGCCAGCAGTGTTTCAGCGTGGTTTCAGGAGAAGGCTTGCTGTAAGCCTCACCGAAATATTGAGTCTCTCAAAGCTGATTTGTTGAAGACAGTAGCTTCGTTTCCACTGGAAGTCGTACGTGCGGCATAGACGAGTGGCCGGATCGTTTAAGAAAGTGTTTGAAGGCTATGGGGGGGGGGGGCATTTTGAATAATTTCTTATATGTATGTATATTTATATTGTAAATTTAATACTTAATAAATAACGTAAAAAGAATTTTGATTGCTTTTTATTTTTTAAATAAAACGTGTTTTTGTAAGGGACAGAACTTATGGCAGGACTACGTATGATATAATGTAGGTGATTTGAAACAAAAGCTTACCCTGAGGATTCGCGATTTATTACCGTATTAATTTTCGTTCATAAGGATATCTTGTAACCTCTTTATATTGTAAGGATCTTCTTCTATCTTGTCTCCGTAAACACCGGAAATAATCAGTTTTAAATCTTCTTATTGCTTCAGATTAAGTTAAGTTTGAAAACCTGTCTTCTTATTTATAAAAGCCTTTTTTGGGTATTGGCGAAAAATTTTCTATCGCTATGAGGTTAAAACACAATTAGAACAATACTGCCTTGCAGTAGATGAATGATATCTCGTCAACCGGTCTACCATGAAGTTCAAAAATCACTTTCGAAAACTTTTAAGTAGATTACTAACTCTTTCTGAATTTTAAACTATTTTAAATGAACGAATACTTTACGGACTTACCGCGATTATTTATTTTAATTTTAATCAAATTTATATTTGATATTGCTTCAATAGGGTTTCACTTATCGTGGTCAGGGGTTTGACTGTAAGTGGGTGATTAAAAAAAATTGATTAAAATAAAAACAAATAATCGCGGTAAGATGGAAAGTATTCGTTCATTTAAAATGTCTCAGTATCACAATAAAAAAAAAGTCTTAAATCTACAATTTTCCCACTAGTATCGCGCTAAGGCTATTTTTTATAAATAGCTTCAGAACACATCTAAAGTAATGGCAGATCATGCAAACAACTATAAGTATGTAAATAGACCTGTTTTGACGTTTGTAAATATCAAAGAGTCATATGAACGATACTACAAAAATAAAATAGGTATTCGATGATTTTAACTTTAATAAAATGGTAGAGAGTATGATGCTATATTCGATTAAAATTAGCAAAATCATCGTTTTAACCAAGTTTCATACTAAAACAGCCTTAACATCGTACTAATTCAACTAAAATTTGTTGCCATTTACTTAGAATAGGATTCCAAAATATTTCTGGATTAAATAATGAGTTATTACATGCTTACTTTTACTAATTTATGATTTATGGAGGATAATTGAAACAACTGTTAGCCTAATGGCAATAACAACAATAAGAAATAGATAGTGAAATTTGATTGATTTTTCAATGAATTTCGATATTTTGTTTCCTGAACCCTTTGATCAAAAAACAACGCTGATATTTTTATTAATATCAATTTTATAACTTTCTTAAAGCTAGACAAAAATCATAAAAACTAGCTTACTTATCATACAGCTTACAACTACCTTACTGGCACTATATGGCCGCTCTGAGTTAAAATACATCTAAATTATACTGACATTCAGACTAAAAACAATATTTATGCCTAAAATCTTACAAACTATACAAACTTTTCACTGCAAAGAAATTTTGAAAATTCAGCAACTTATATTTTGTATTATATACAGGATGTCCCAAAAGTCAACGTCAAAACGAAAACGGGTGATAGGGTAGGTAGTGATAGTTATCAGAAAAATAATTGCAAAACATCGTAGCCATGTATTTTGTGAGTTATAGGCATTCGAAAAAAAAACGATAAAATGGTCACCCGTTGACGGTCTTTCATGTGCCGTGATTACAAATCTTAATTGTTCACAATTTTTACTTGCGACTTATAGATAGGTACTATAAGGCAAGTTATGCATTCGTAAAAAAATCGCACTCGACATTTCGATCAAAGTTGACATTACGATTGTAGCGAAGACTAAAAAAGTGGGTCTCGCAATTCTGTCTGTCTGTTCGACTACAGCCTAAACGGCTAGGCCGATTTTCTTTAAACTTGGTAGATATCATTTTTAATTTTTCCCCCCACACGTTTTTTACTTGCGACATATATAGTCCGGGAGCTGGCGACACTTTTCAATGTCTAAGATGCGTACTCATGAAATATTTTTTTTCTTGTAGTTCTGAGGTAGGTGACGACGAAATTCGACTGCTGCCACCTGGGTAGTGGTGGGTTGATTTACTGTGAATTTTTGAAGTTGCAAAAAAAACCGAAAATTTGTCTAAAATGCGTACTCATGAAACCAGTGACATATGTTAGTTTAACATTTAAAACGATGAAAAAACTTGTGCTTACACCTGGGGGGTGGTGGAAAGTACCGCTGCCAGTTAAGGGAAGTTGGGCCGCTCGTAATGCACTGTAACCTAATTATTTTTTTCCTGGCCTTAAAATCTTGTAGAAAAAAATTTTTTGATTGAATTTCATAACTAATTAGACAAAGATTACGGGAAAAATAGCACGTGCTTTAAAAGGTCATCTTTTACCCTAAAAAAGGGGCAAAAGGGGGGAAAAACACTCTTTTGAAAGTTTTTTTTTTTTAATCTCAAAAACTACATGCATTTTTATGAATCTGATAAAGAAATTTTAGATTTCATACAAACATAGACCAAATGATAAAATTATAGAAAAAATAGGGGGTGTCGGGGTTAAATGTTCCCTTTTTACGCATCTCAAAAACAAAATGTATTTTGAAGACTTTTTTCTTCTGAGGTTTTTTTATTCACAAATTCCTATATACTTTATTAATTATTATACATATATAAAATAAGGGAAGGTGCTTGGGGAGGGAATACATTTTTCGATTTTTTTGTCATATATCATAATGAAATTCATTTTTAGTAATCCGCTAATGAGGTTTATTCTGAACACATTCAAAATCAAACAAATTCAAAACAAATCGAAAACAGAATTAAAAAGATGGATAAGAATATTCACAAACCAATAACATTTTTCCTAGTATACGTTCCTATCCGTTTTAATACTGTTTCTAATTAGGTACTAATTACCTAAAATTTCCCCGTCGCGACTTGCAGGTCACCTTAATGCCTCAAAGAACAACATACCCTTTTTATTCAGAAGACAAATAATACAAAACGCAATTTTTTATATGTTTTCCTTTTTTTTTAATTTCGTGTTCTTTAAAAATTATAACATTATACTCTCGTCTGAATATCCAAAAGTTTCCATTAAACAGGATAAATCTTCTTCATCAAAATCCTCACTTGTGCTGACTTGGGTGTTTCTTGATTCTTCTTCAGCATCAGTTTCCTCACTATCATTTTGGATACTAGACCACTAGAGTCTATAAAATTGAGAAATAATTTCAAAAAAAGTATAAAATGAAGAAGGAGTCTATTTTGTAATTACCTGCATAACTGATTTTCGAAAGATCTTCGAATACAATTTCTCTGACTGAACTTGGTAATTGATTTTGTAAAAATTGACATTCGGGCTTCATTCACGTCGCTAAGCTGTTTGTAGCCGTACATACAGCAAACAAATTTCTCCAACGTTTGGAATACATCTACTTCAACATCTGGATAATTTTGTAGTCTTGAGTAGGTTTCGATGAATTGAGGAGAGTTTTGCAAAATTGTGAATGTTCGGATAATTCAGTTACTTCAATGTTTTCACTTTAAAATATGGAAATGTGTACGTTAATAGAATTTTAGTACAAACACTTTTCATTTAGATTCGAAACTATTGTTATTGCATGATTTTGTAAAAATAGATAAATTATAATTTAGAAATTATTTAGGTACACTTACTTTGTGATCACAGATGTTGAAAGTCCCGATATATTAGATTCACTTCTGGGTTCATTATCACATTGTTTATATTTTTTCCTTACTGCATTAAACTTGCTCAAGCACTTTGAATGGTAACCTTCACTTATGCTTAAAATTGGTTGCAATTTAATGTCGCGCCCGCTCAAGTTATTTTCTTGACGAATTTTCAAACTTACAAGACATTTATCTAAACGTTCTTGAGTGAATAAAATAATTTTATCTTTTTTTTTCTTCCACAAAAAACACAAACTGGTCGAGAATTAGCCATCGCACAAACTGATTACTGTTTACTGTCTTTATCTAAGAAAAAAAGAATTGTACTGAAAAGTTAAATATTTCGTGGTACTTCGTTAACTTCTTCTATGCATAATTAGAAACAGAATATGGCACAGGTAGGAACTTATACTTCAAAAAACGGTATGTTGTTCTTTGAGGGATTAAGGTGACCTTCAAGTCCCGACGGGGAAATTTTAAGTAATTAGTACCTAATTAGAAACAGGATTAAAACGGATAGGAACTTTTAATAGGAAAAAATGTTAGCTACCCAAGCAACAATTTTTAGCCCTGGCTCCAGAAAAAACCGAGGTTACAAAAAAGCCTAAGATAACTCTTGTCATAGTGGGACTAGAAATGATATACTTTTTACCCTAGTATGCTATACGGTAGAAAAAAACCAAAAATTATCTTAAGGCTGATTTCGGTAAAATTTTCTCTCTTGCACAACTTTTTGGTCATATATTGGTTTAAAAAATTCCTTTTTTAAACTGGTGATAATATTTGGATATTTTTTTAACCCTTTCAAAACCAATTTGTCATTTTTCTGGTTCCAAAACAACTATTTTTAAATCTAGGTTAAATTTAAACGGTTCTGGAACGGCTTTTTAGCCAATTTGTAACCCCTTGGTTTGGAAAACTTGAGTTCAAAGCCGGTTATTAAGCCGCTTCCAACCCACAAATTGTTGATTGGGTAGGTAGATATAGTGGCGTGGCGTCCATATAACACGATTTCCATCGTCTTCCCTTTTAGAAAATCCACAAGTAACACAATCTACCAAATAAAGCCTAGTACGCAGATCGCGCTAAATTTTATCTCCCATACAAAATTCTCTCCAAAATTTAGCCAAGCTAAAATTATGTCAAGCATTTTAGCAGAGAGGTACGCTGCTCCAGCTAAAAAATCAAAGTTTTCCTTCGAACTGTACATAACTTATCTGTCAAAATTTAGCGCACGAAATAATTGTCTAGCGCATTTATTCTCGAGCTAAATTTCAATTTCAATTTGAAATTGAATAATATTTGAATAATATTTAGAAGAATATTTAGTGACGGGAGTCTTACAAGATTTTCAACAACAAAAATCACTCATAATTCATAATTCTCATTCGTTCTCATTCATAATTCTTAAAAAATCATACTTTAAACCAAATTCTTTTAAATTTTTGAAAAAAATTTATTTAGAGAACAGCTGTTTTCTGTGACATATTCTCCACAAAGTTCTTATGTCAAAATTTAGCTTGGATTTTAGCTGATGTTTGGAGAAAAATCTGGGAGATAAAATTTAGCGCGATCTGCGTACTAGGCTTAAACATCGAATAAGTTTAAGTTTTCCATTCTGCTTCTCGTTTGTATCTTATACTTTATCCAAACACATTCCACAATCCACAACCAACACACATCAAGAGAGTCACAAAAATACTCTGACGTAAACTTTTCAATCACCGTCTTATTTATTTGTTTTATATCCCTTTCTTCCCCAAGCATTGTGTTTCGGATCCTCTTTGTTCAACATCCGCAAAAAATAAGACGCTACATTCCGTCTTATAAAATTTCCGATGTATACCAGTAGGAGTTGGAATTATTTGTATTTTATTCTCCCTTTAGCAATTAGCATTGCATTTCAGTAGGAAGATAATACATTGCAGGAGTTCAGGTGCTCGCCTTTTTTCAAGCTTGTGTAAGAAATAAGACGGTGTTATTCGACTTATTTGTTTTTTTTTTAATAGATACATATGTCATACGAGTATAAATATAAATATGACATGTGGGTATTGTTGATTCTTGATTTTGAATTTGATGTTGATGTACATGCTGATGTAAAATGCTTTCATTTTTCTCTCTCGTGATAGTTTATAATATACACGATTGATATTATTGCAAATTTACTGTGATAATTTTGAATTATAAAATAAATCATGGTAGAATATATGGCAATTTATCTGCAGTGTATAAATTTAGCATATCGCTGAATGAAGAGCACTTCTGTGTCAAATAAAATGCATTTGCTTTTTTTTAATAAAAATTTCAATTAAGATTGAATTGGAATTCAATAAAAGACTGTGTTGCACAGGTTCAATAACTTCAAATAAATCTAGTGTTTTGAAAAGCAAATTTGAACTTAATTAAAAATAGTGAAAAGTTAGATGTTAAAGTGAAGATTTAATTCCTTTTATTATCCACTATATTGATAAAAAAATTGGCTTCTTAATTTTAGTGCAGTTCTAGATTTTGATTTTTGTCTTTGATAAATGTAGATTGCTGTTTAACAGATTACCTATCGGAGAAACCAAATAATTTTAGTAAGGATAGTTGATAGTTTATATTTTATCCTTTTTTCCTTTACACACCAGGGATTTCGATCCCAGATCGAAATTTTTTGTTTAGTGTGCGTGTTGCATGAATACATGTAAATCCCTCTTGATACATAGTATCGCGGCTGTTATTAAATCTGAAATTAAAACAGAAATAATAGAAGCCCGGTTCGTGTCAATTATGATCGACAAAACATCAGATTTGAGTCATAGGGGACAACTGAGTGCCATATTTCGGTTCTTGTCAGAGAATAGAATACAAGAAAGATATCTTGTATTTTTTAATGTTAGGGCGAGTCTTAATGCAGATGAGTTGTCCCATCATATATTCAATATTCTTGACACATATGATTGCAAGGAAAAATTAATAGAACATTCCTAGAAAGGTGCCGCAGTTATGTCCGACGAAGGGGGTGGTGTCTAAAAGGAGGTCCTTTTTTATTATGTTTTAAGCTTATTGTTAATTGAAATATTAATGTCTTGAAGTATAAAAAATATAGCTACATATTTTTTGCTAAATCAATGTGGAATGTATTTGTAGATACTATGTCCCTACTAGAAATGTTCTTTTTAAGGTTCTAAGATTTTTTTTTTTCATTTTTACAGGTGACAAAATTTTATAACGTCTTCCCATTTAAAATTATCCACGCCACGCCACTGGTAGATATATTGGTTTGTGAATATTCTTATCCATCTTTTTAATTCTGTTTTCGATTTGTTTTGAATTTGTTTGATTTTGAATGTGTACAGAATAAACCTCATTAACGGATCACTAAAAATGAATTTCGTTATGATATATGACAAAAACACGAAAAATGTATTGCCCTCCCCAAGCCGCCTCCCTTATTTTATATGTGTATAATAAAGTATGTATGAATTTGTGAATAAGAAAACCTCAGAAGAAAAAAGTCTTCAAAATACATTTTGTTCTTGACATGCGTAAAAAGGGAACATTTAACCCCGGCACCCCCTATTTTTTCTATAATTTTATCATTTGGTCTATGTTTGTATGAAATCTAAAATTTCTTTATCAGATTCATCAAAATGCATGTAGTTTTTGAGATTTAAAAAAAAAACTTTCAAAAGAGTGTTTTCCCCCCTTTTGCCCCTTTTTTAGGGTAAAAGATGACCTTTTAAAGCACGTGCTATTTTTCCCGTAATCTTTGTCTAATTATCTATGAAATTCAATCAAAAAAATTTTTTTCTACAAGATTTTAAGGCCAGGAAAAAAATAATTAGGTTACAGTGCATTACGAGGGGGCCCAACTTCCCTTAACTGGCAGCGGTACTTTCCACCACCCTCCAGGTGTAAGCACAAGTTTTTTCATCGTTTTAAATGTTAAACTAACATATGTCACTAGTTTCATGAGTACGCATTTTAGACAAATTTTCGGTTTTTTTTGCAACTTCAAAAATTCACAGTAAATCAACCCACCACGGGTGAGCCTGCAGCGGTTTTCTGTTTGTCGGGCACCTAAATTACACAAAAAACGTAAAATCATGAGTACGCAAATCTTACAATTTTTTGTGTCGCCAGCTCCCGGACTAATACTTAGGTACTATAAGGCAAGTTCTGCATTTGGAAAAAAAATCGATCTCGAGATTTTGATCAAAGTTGACATTACGATGATAGCGAAGACTAAAAAAGTGGGTCTCGAAATTTTGTCTGTCTGTCGGGCTGTCTGTCGGTTCGACTACAGCTAAACGACTCGGCCGATTTTCTTTAAACTTGGTAGATATCACTTTTATTTGTTTCCCCCACACGTTTTTTTCTTTTTTTTTTAGACCAAAAATAACGGTACCTGCCATACGATTTTTTTCGAAATTTTATAAATATTTTTTTTGTCTCCAAAACTGTTCGACAGATTTAAAAACAAAAAACACAAAAAAAAGTTTCATTTGATTAAAGCTATGTATTGGTTGAAAAAAATTTCCCGAAAAATGGTTATTGAGGGTACCCCCCACGGAACCATTTTTTTTGTTTTTGATTTTCTCAAAAAAGGTACCACCGATTTTGATCATTTTTTTTTTTTTGCTAAGGCTTCCCAAAAAATTAAATTGAATTGTGTTTTCAAATTTTCAAACAATACTTTTTTGGATTTAAAAAAAAAATTGATAAATAAAAGTTTCACAATATTATCTACAAGATGTGAGGAAAAAATTTGTATGTTACCTAAAAATAAAGGTACCCACCATACAAATGTTAAAAAGTTTAAGAAAATGGTTTTCAAAAATCGTATTTTTCTCGAAAGTGGCACCTAGAATTATGATAAAAATTTTTTGCTTTCAATTAATTCTTATGATAGTTATTTAATTTAATAAAAAAATTGAAATGAAGATATTACAGCTTGTACCTACAATAGAACGAGTTTTTTCGAATTTTGAGTTTCTCATTATCGACATAACGGATCTTAATGAAATTCTCCATATTTTGTTTTGTAAATTTAATTTTTGTTCGAACAATAATAAAAACTTTAAATTGGCGTACCAAAATTTTTTCTTAAAAATGTTTTAAAAATTTTGTATATAACAGCTTATTTTTTTAAGAACCCACTACAACGAATTATAATTTTGTTCTTGCATAAACTAAATTTTGCTTAAAACACATGGCAGCCTGTGCTTAGCTCCAACGGCTAAAGGAGTTGTTTTAGTCATTTAAAAAAATTAATTTCATCCTTATGAACAGTTTTCTCTAATAACATTCATTTTTAAAATTCCTAGTCTATTACATAGGAGCAAGTTCGTGCGACCCAGTCGTGCATTTTATTTTTGTTGTTATGGAACTTTGAATAAAACTGCTAACAATTGCATTTAAAAAAATTAAACACACTTGCATTTTCGGCCCAAATAAGTACTGATAATTTTTACATGACCCTAATTCAATGTACTGTAGTGTAAAAAAAAATGTACTACGAATTTTTGGCAAGTTACCTTAAAAGTTGGCGTGTTCAATTCTCATTTTAAAATTGTATACAATGTTTGAGAATATTCTATAAATAATGGAAACAAAAATGTTTTTCTCAAATGCACCCTAGGCTTTCTCGTGTCTAAGTTTAAGTTCAAGAGGGGAAACAGTAACTAATACCAGGCCCAGAGTCCGCAGGCTAGCAGATAGTGATTCATTTCTATTTTTTCTGTTTAGTTTTTAAGTAAAATTCAATTTTTCAAACAAATAACTTGAAAAGTTTTTAGATCAGGGCCCTATTCCACAAAACAACTTATCAACTTTTCCCTTTACACTTATCAAATTTTTCGACAATTTGCAAAACTTTGCGTTCCTCAGAACTATTAAATTTGATAAGTGATAAGTTAAAATTGAAAAGTGTAATTTGCAAAGTCTTTGCAATTCTTATATTCTCTTTGCAATTTCTGTTCTGTGCAAAGTGAAAACTTAATATTGAAAAGTGTAATTTGCAAAGACTTTGCAAATAATTATGCTGTTTCGTTCCACAAAAACTATAAATTCTATTTTTGCAAAGCAAATTTTGATAAGTTTATCAAAAGTTTGCAAAGAAAACGATCGTGTTGAATGTATTCATTAATATAAAATTAAAGTAAAGCTAAGTGTACACGATTGGTAGATCTTACAATATTGTCAGATCTGTCAGTGAAAAACATGCTTACAATGTCTTACAATCGTGTAGTCTTACAATTAATTGTCAGAAAATTTGTCTGACAATTAATTGTTAGATCATTGTCTGACAATTAATTGTAAGAAACCTGACAATCGTGTGTACGCTAGCTGACAATCGTGTAATCTTCAAATTAATTGTCAGAAAATGTATCTGACAATTAATTGTAAGACGGTAAATTGTAAGGTATTTGATAATCGTGTACACACACAATTTATTGTCAGGCCTGCCAATTTTTATCGTTGTCTGACGTTTCTGACAATGAAGAAATTGTAAGATGTTCGTTTTTTAGCATCATACAATTTTTTCATTGTCAGAAAATTTGCAGCCAAGGTTTAATTGTGAGTTTCCATAACCAACAAAAACTGACAATTAATTGTGTGTGTACACGGTTGGTAGAAAATCTACCAATCTCTTACAATTAATTGGTAGGTATTAAGCTGACTATCTGAAAATGAATTGTCAGCCAACTTCTGACAATTAATTGTAAGAGATTGGTAGATTTTGTACCAACCGTGTACACACACAACTTATTTGTCAGCTCATTGGTAGATAATTGTCAGACATTGTAAGATCTTACAATATTGTAAGATCTACCAATCGTGTACACTTAGCTTAACTCTTATACAGTACATATTATAATAATTGTCAATGCTCTCTCTCGCTTTCCAGTTTCTTTCCAAGCCTTATTATAATTTAAAATTATGAATATAATAAATACTCACTCTTAATTTGTACTTCTTCTTCTTACTGATCGGTCGCATTTTTATTTAACAGGTTATGGGCCCAGACCCAAGTCCAAAGCTTACCGGTACTCTTAATTTTGTATTTAACAGTAAAACTAATTCTTGTTGTTGCGGCTAAAAGTTTAATCTTTTGCAATTTTTTTAATTATTTTAATAATTGAAAGATCGATTTTAAGAAAAGTTTAGTTTAGTTAAATAAAATCAGTAGGTAATATTATGGAAAGTGATCTAATTAAAATTGATAAACTTCTCAGCGCCGATCAGTCGTGCACATGGAAGTTCCAGATAAGAGTTATGCTAAATGCTGGGGATATTTATGATGTGGTAACAGGTGCTAAGACATGTCCAGCAGCGGCTCAGGCTGATAAGGTGTTGGAGTGGCAGAAACTGGACAGGAGAGCGCAGAAAATGATAGTGATGAGCCTCGGTCAACAAGCGCTTGTTCACGTAATGAATTGTAATACATCACATGACATGTGGAAAAAGTTAGAGTCGGTGTATGAGCAAAAGGCTCAAACCAATATTCATCTCGGTGCAGGGAAATAAGTCCACTGAGGGACTAAAGTACTATTCACATGAGAGCGACCAACGACCAACGAATAAAAAAAGAAAGGGGATTTAAAACATATATAAGCCTAAATTCTTCACAAAAACTTTACAAAAGGGTAGAAATCTAGTTTAATTTAATGTTAATATATTAAAATTTGCGTTGTAATTTATTAAATGAGAGTAATTTGAGAAAATAAATTGGTCGTCGCGAATTGCAATATGACTGCTACGAACTGTCAAACACTATTCGCGTTCCACATACCATCCACACTGCAACGAATGAATTGTTCGCGACTAACCTCAAAATCATTCTAAAATAATTTTCTTCGTGTTTGGTAATGGCTGAAGCGATCATGGAAAAAAAGCTAAATAAATATATTCAATAAAAATTCAAATAAATTTTTAAGCAAGGAATACTAAAATAATGTAAAAAATTCTAGGAATTTGACGAAAGATTGATTTTGGAAGTGGAAGCAAATCCAACACTATACAACAAGGCCGACTGTTCATATTTAGATAGGTACAAGAAAGAAGAGAAGACAGTTGTCTAAGTAAACGCCATTCGCGACGAATAAAATAAAATGCATGTGAACGAAATGTCAAAATGGGCGAATGTTCGTTCATTCGTCGGCCGTTGGTCGCTCTCATGTGAATAGTACTTAAGTTCTCACTTGAGGTGGGAAATAAGTCCACGGGAACTAAGTCCACTGATGGACTCAGTTCTCACTTAATGGGAACGAAATCCCCTTTACTAAAGTTTTCTTTGTTCCCATGCAAGGTGCGAAATTCGTTACAAGAAACTGTGGGTTTTAGTTCCATTTGAATGTGAAATAAATTCCCATGTTAAGCCATGGGAACGACACGTATAAACAGTGAGTGCCCCCTGCTTGGGCACACTATAGGATTTGGGGTAAGTGCGAGGTTGGGTGTATACAAAGTTTCTTTAGCAGTTAAAGAATCTGGAAAATAACCACCATAAAATCAATAAGTTTTTGTTGTTGGAAATTCATTCCCACTTTATACTTTCGAGTGTGTACTAATTTCCCATAAGAAAGTGGACTTAGTTCTCACTTAATGGGAACAAAGACCACTTTAGTAAAGTGGATTTCGTTCCCATTAAGTGAGAACTGAGTCCATCAGTGGACTTAGTTCCCGTGGACTTATTTCCCACCTCAAGTGTGAACTTAGTCCCTCAGTGGACTTAGTTCCCGTGGACTTATTTCCCTGCACCATTCATCTCATCCAGCAGAAATTTTATAGCTTTACAAAAGATCCAGCAGATGGTATCGCAACGCATATTTCGAAGCTTGAATCGATAGATAGCTCAACAATTAAAAGATTGTGGCGAGTCGATTACGTCAAACATGCTCATCACAAAAATTCTTATGACTTTGCCGTCCGAATTCAATCATTTTTATTCTGCCTGGGAATCAACGGCTTCGATAGATAGGACGATTGAAAATTTAACGGCACGTTTGATTATGGAGGAGTCCCGTTTACTTTCTCAATCTAGCGGGGAAAGTACAGCAAGTGCTTTGATGGCGGGTAGAAACATGCGGTCACACAATGCGAATTCTAATAAGCTGAAAGGAAAACCGGGCAAATGCTTTGTTTGCAAGAAACGGGGGCATTGGAAGAAGGATTGTCCATCTCGAAGTGGAAACTTTGCTCAAAAGGAATCATTTTTTGTTTTTTTTTTTTATAATTAGCGCGCACTCAAGGGGTTATTACTACCCTTAAAATGATTAACACAGTACGAGCGTTAGGAAAACAAGGAAGGGTTTAAAAGGAGATACCGATGCACATTAGTTTTAAATTTTTGAAGATTACAATGGGAAAGAAAAATAGAGCTGGGTAGAGCATTCCACATGCGTGTTGTCCGGCTAAAGAAAGAATCTCTGTATTTCACAGTACGTCCGAAATTGGGCTCAAGGGTAAACTGATGAGCATTCCTGTAAGCGCGAGTATTACGGTTGAATTGTTTAAGGGAAGGAATGCAACTGGCTATTTCGCTAGAGCACTGCTTATAGAAGTAACGGTAAAATAATGAAAGACAAGAAACATTGCGACGGTGCTCGAGAGATTCAAATGTTTCTGTTATACTTCTATCACCTATCATTTTTAAAGCTCTTTTTTGGATTCTATCCAAGAGACTCAAGTGTGTTACTGGAGCACCTGCCCAAATATGGGAATTGTACTCGAGCTTTGGACGAATATAAGCCTTATAGATTATAGACAGATCGGAAGGGGTGAAAAATTTCTTGCAACGTCGAAGGAAACCTAAACACTTGGCAGCGTTTTTGGCAACGTCGAATATGTGATCATTCCACACAAGGTGGTCTGTAATGCACATACCGAGCACTGACAGTTGTTCAGTTTCCTCAATGCAAGTGCCACTCATGGATAGCGGCGAAAGGGGAAGATTTCGCTTTAACGATAGAAGACAGCATTGAGTTTTTGAAGCATTAAATTCTACACGGTTTCTGATTCCCTATTGAACAATGCTGTCAAGATCAGAATTTAATGAGCTGCCGTTCAAATTCCACTTCCGAAGAACAAGGAAGTGAATCTTCAAACGAATATGAAAAACTGAGGGTACTATCATCAGCAAAACAATTTAGTAGATTAGAAGTTTCAGATAAGAGATCGTTGATAAACATGAGGAAGAGAGTCGGAGACAAAACGGAGCCCTGGGGTACACCAGCATTTATTTTATGAATTTCAGACTTGAGACCGTCCAATACGACTTGTATTGAGCGTCCTGAAAGGTAATTTCTAATTCAACGAAGAAGAGATTCATCGATACCAAATGCACGCATTTTCGATAAAAGAGCTTGATGCCAAACTCTATCAAATGCTTTTGAAATATCAAGTGCAATAATCTTACTTTCTCCAAAACGATGTAAAGATTTGTGCCACTGTTCGGTGAGATATACCATCAAATCACCAGTGGACCTATTGCTACGAAAGCCATACTGCCGGTCATTAAGAAGCTTTCGTTCTTCGAGATATTTCTTGAGCTGATTATTTACCAGTGTTTCCATGACCTTGGAAAGAAGGGACGTAAGTGCAATTGGACGATAGTTAGAGGGGGAAGAAGATTCACCTTTTTTAGGGACAGGCTGGACAAATGCTGTTTTCCACCTACTCGGAAAGAGTCCTGAGGAATAGGACAGATAGAAAAGCTTACGCAGTGGTTTTGCCAGCGTTGAAGAACACCTCTTCAGAACAATAGCAGGGATACTATCCGGGCCAGCGGATTTATGTATGTCAAGATCTTTCAGGACTCTTGCAACTGTACGAGTACGAAAGAAGATTCGTCCCATGGAAAAATTTGTGTTCTCAAGTACAGGAAGAGTCATAACACTCTCTGGCAGCGTCGAATTAGCAGCAAAGTGTGCTGCAAGCAAATTGGCTTTATCAATAGAGCTGACATAGGGAGTGTCATTGATAACGAGCGTTGGGACCGAGGACGAAGTAGTATTTCGAATGTTTTTTACAAATGACCAGACATTTTTACTACCCTTGGGACATTGTAGTATTTTTTGCCTAATTTGTTGGTCATGTAAGAACTTGGTCTGTCGAATATGATCATTACAGGTCTTTCTAGCTTGTTTAAACTTATTCCGGTTTTCCTCAGTAGGGTTGGCTTTATAACATCGGAAACTTACTTCTCTGACTCTGATAACCTCTTTACAGCTCAAATCAAACCATGAGTTCTCTTTCGGTTTGATAGATTTTTCCCTATGCGGGATATAATCTCTCATTCCGATGAGAATTAAATTTGTAATCATATCAGCACTGGAGTCCACGTCACTATCGAGGAAGCATAGTGACCAGTTAAAGTTTCTGAAGAAATCATTGAGACCATCCCAGTTGGCTTTCTCGTATTGCCAAACGGTTCTCTTGGGGGTTTTCTCTTTGACTGGGGTTTTTTGACACAGTGGTCTGAAGTACCTAGAGGAGATAATACACTGATGGTGTATTTATCAGGATCAGAGGTAAGAAACAAGTCTAGTGTGTTGGCATTTTGACCTGGAACGTCAGGAATTCGAGTTGGCTCATTAACAAGCTGAGTCAAGTGGTTTAACTCAGCAAAGACCTCAACATACCTTCCTTCGGGTGTTGTCTGACCAGAAAAGCGAAGCCAACTAGAATTGTGTACATTGAAATCGCCCGCAATGACGATTTCAGTGTGAGGATAATGGGAAACAATTCTTTGGATGGAATCGGACAGAGCATCAAATTCGTTAAAAGTTGAATTTCTGTCCAGGTTTGGACTTCGATAAATGAAACAGGTATGAATGATGTGCTTGTGTACCGTGAATTTTAACCATATAAAATTGAAGTTCGTATTTAAACATTTACCATATTGGGGTTGAATTTGGTACGCAACATCATTTCTTATATAAATCGCGAGTCCGTGATGAGGGATGAATAATGGCACTAAGCTATACCCATGTAGAGTAAATTCCGAATCATCGGTGTTTTCACCTACCTGAGTTTCACTTAGTGCCAAAACAGCTGGCCTGTTGTTTACAGTGTGGACGTACGTGGCATAGAAATTCATTCGCAAGCCCCGAATGTTGCTAAAATCAACCCTAAAATCACTTACCATTGAAATATTCACAAAACGAAAAAACTAAAACAAACAAGTAGTCTAATCTGACAATTAATAAATCTCAGTACCAATTGCATTATTCAATATACATTGCCATTAGTGTTATGCCTAAATGGCAACATGAATCAAATCCGCCCCTGGAATAAAGAGATTAAGAATTATTAAATATCCATTTGTTGTTATCTATACCCGATTCATCGCACACTCTGGGCCTTACCAACAATCAAATTAAGAGACGACTTTAATATTTGAGCGAAATGGACCATTTTTTAAAGAGCTCTATAAAGTTAACCATACATGTTATGAACTTAATATTTATGTGAACTCTAAATTATGAACCATTTATTGTACAGAACCTAAAAAATAAAATGCAGCATATATGGTCAGTTATATAGAGTCCATTAAATAATGCTTCATTTCACTCAAATATTAAAGTCGTCTCTTAATTTGATTGTTGGTAAGGCCCTCTATGTGAGATTACCCACACAGTGTACACGATGATCAGGCTATAGATTAACTGTTTGATTGAGAAAGGGAAAGGATGGGACGAGGGATTAGCACTTTGCTGACTGTGATTATATAACAATTTTTTTTTTTTTCTTTCTTATTTTTTTTTTGTTACACTTTGCGACGGCACTAATTTGGATTATTGAATTTTAATTTATTGGTTTATTGATTTTTTTTTTTTGGGTTATTGTTTTTTTATTTTTGGGTTATTGTTTTTTTTTTTTTTATTTTTATTATATTGATGAGGAATCATTTGGCCACGCACGTGATGCTTTTGTGTGTACTTTGGTTGCTACTGCTTAAGCCAAATCTCATGAATGGTTTCTAGATTCAGGGGCTAGTGATCATATGACCTTTCAGAAAAATTGGTTCAGTGATTATGTAGAGTTTGAGCATGCACAATATGTTAGAGTTGGGAACGGTGAAACTATAAGGGCGCTCGGAAGTGGAACAATGAATATCCTTTCTTTTAACGACAAAGATTGGTTGCCAAGACGTATGACTCACGTGTTGTACATGCCCGACATCCATATAAATTTATTTTCGTCTAATGCTGCGATGGATAAGGATTTAAATTTGGTCTCGAACAAAACAAGGTGCGAATTTCTACAAGATGGATGTGTTGTTGCAGTGGGAGTGCGGCAAGTGTCATTGTTCAAAATGAAATTTAAGGTTGTAGAACCTTCTGTTGCATGTGTCAGTGCTAAAGTGGAACCCATTCACAAATGGCATGAAAGGTTAGGCCACCAAAATGTTCAATATGTTCGGAGTTTTCTTAAAAAGCATGATATAGATTTTCTCGATGAAGACAATTTCTTCTGCGATGCTTGTGCCTTAGGAAAACTCCATAGATTGCCATTCGAGAAAAGTACAAGCAGAGCAAGCATGGTAGGTGAACTCGTTCATGCTGACTTATGCGGCCCTATGCAGCACACTTCTATAGGTGGATCCAAATATTTTCTCTTATTTAAAGACGATTATTCCCGCTTAAGAGTGGTCTTTTTTATTACAGAGAAAATAGAAGTTCTAGATTGCTTCAAGGCTTTTATAAGCAAAATTACGGTGGAGGCAGACGCAGATTTATGGAGTGGAAAGGCGCAAAAGATAAAGTTTTGTGATATCCAACTGTTTGGAACAGAATGTTATGCGCTCATACCATCACAGAAGCGACGTAAATGGAACGCAAAATCTAGGTCAGGTATCTTTGTAGGTTATCCAGAAAATACGAAAGGATATCGAATCATTTTTCCTGGAAGTAACAAAGTCGAGGTAAATCGAGATGTAGTTTTAAAAATGTGTCCGCTTCAGATCAGAAATGTGTTCAAGTATTTGGTAAAGAGGTTAGCCAGCAAGAAGAATACAAAAGAGACATGGAACCGATCAAAAGAGGTAAAGCGAAGCAAAGTTGATTTGGAATCTGCAGTAGCATATGTAGAGAGTGATGCGTTTATTGCCTCGATTTTTGAACCCACAGACTACGATGATGTTTCCAATTCTAGGGATAAGGAAAATTGGCAAGTTGCTATGCGCGAAGAAATAGAGGCTTTCGACAAAAATGCGACGTGGGATCTCGTTGAACTTCCAACAGGAAAAAAGGTTGTGGATAACAGATGGGTCTATAAAATAAAACAACTCAATACTGACGAACCAGAAAGGTTTAGGGCGAGATTGGTCGCAAGAGGATTTTCTCAACAGTTTGGTACTGACTATACTGAAACTTTTAGCCCTATTGCTAAATTTGGATCAATAAGAGCGATCCTCGCTATTGCTGCTAGTAAGAATATGATGTTAAAACAATTTGACTTAAAAACTGCCTTTCTAAATGGAGACTTGGAAGGAAGGAAGAAGTGTACATGCGTCAACCGAAGAGTTTTGATGATGAAACCGGTCAAGTGTGTAAGCTCAAAAAGAGCCTTTATGGGCTTAAAATATATATGCGTCATTTTGTAGGAGAGTATAAGAGGATTCCCTCGACCTGATTGAGAAACTAAGTAGTAGTCGTATCACTCTCGAAGGACTACCTCAACATGGCCAACTAGGGCGCTAACTGCATCACATTTCGAACCCAAGGTTCGACCGGGCAGGATGTTCGGTCAACAACCCGTTGTCCTAGGAATTACCACTCATCTCAGCTGACTCCGCAATCTCTACGAACTTAGTTCACCCCGCAACCCACCACTAGCCGAGCATCATCATTTCACACATTCCATTCGATGGCCATCGAATTGCGACACATTTTGATGCCACCTTCGGGTATATCTATAGCTATAGATATTACCATGCAAGCCAGCGACGATAGATACTTTTCTATCAGTTACACCGCAACCATCGAAATCGTCACCCACAAGCCAGTGACGATACGAGATACTTTTCTGTGCAATCGGTACATAAGCACGCATACTGCATATCGTCATTTATGAGGTATCGTCATCCAGTGGATAGTAGATACACATAGCATAACATGGGTATGGCTAAGCGGCTCGTGACGACGGCTTGCCCACTCATCGTCACTGGATACCTCTTGTCGCCAACCGATCGTTATTGCCCTATATTTATCTTGGATAAATACTGCGGACACTGGGGCTCAAAAATAGTTCTTGGAAGAACAAATAAACAAAGGCAACGACGATGGCTTCCCCTCAGGTGACTATCCCACGGATCTTGGCAGTAGCTGCTGGTGTCAGCACATTCTTTCTGGTGTGCATGGTACCAGCTATTGGACTCCCTGCACCTATGGGAGCTATGGTGACGCGGCATTTTTGGACACTGGCAGATGGCTTCGAGGTAACTACTTGGACTTGGTCTTGGCATTCCTTTGATACATTGAGACTCGTGGAGTTCACTCGTAAATTCGTTTAGTGTTTGGTTCTCGTGGAGACACCTTGGTTTTTTTGCGTCTATTGTTCCTACTCCTGGAGTGACTGAATATTGTTAACCTTGTATACTTATTTTAAGATTAATAAAAGATTTTAAACCCACAACTTGGTGTTCGGCAACGTGCCCTTTTAAATACTTTGATGACCTTCAGATTTACAACCCCAACCCCCTTGTACGGAAGAATAATTACCCGAACAGAAAGAAAATATATTAAAACACATATCATATAAACATATATGTAAGTAGAGTATGGCCACGGTATTCCCAGAAACATATGAGGTAAAATCGTGTTTCATTGTATGGATACCAATAGTGTGTAAGGCTAGGCCCGCACATTCAATTTTTAGTTGCACAACTGTTTGGTTGCTTATAGAAAACAGATGAACTAATTGGTTGAATGTCCGCGCAGGTGCATATAATTATATGTTCAACAAAATAGCCTTAGGCTAGGAGCGCACATTCAATTTTTAGTTTCGCAACTGCTTGGTTCGAGCAAATAAAAGTTTGTGTTTTGATACAAACTAAGCGATTGCCTAAAATGAGTTCGATTTTTTGTGTAACATATAATTATATGCACCTGCGCGGACATTCAACTACATAGTTCATCTGTTTTCTATAAGCAACCAAACAGTTGTGCAACTAAAAATTGAATGTGCGCGCCTAGCCTAAGAGTTTACTTTTTTGTTCGTCATCCATTTTAATTATGTCAGATGAATTATTTTACATAATCACAGCTGATTATAATAATAGATTTAGTTCAGTTTCATAACAGATCTCGTTTTCGAAGTAGCATAACAGACTTTTATAAAAGTTCGAATCTCTGAATACCACTCATAAAAGATCTTTTAAGGTGGAAAATTTTTATGATTCATAACAGAAAATCTATAGCAGAATAACAGATGTGCCAGAATAGGCCTAAATATGTCTCATCAAGTACAGCCCAAAACTGCCAATTTCTACATAATATTATTTTTTATATATACTTTCATAGACTTGGATTAAAATTCATGGAAACTGGAAGTGTTAGGTATATAAACGGAACAGATTTAAACGTTCGAATACCATGCGACAAGAAGCTAGCTAGATCATTGAGTTATTTAGGTGGAGCCCAGAAGAGTAAAATATTTAGGTCTATTGGGCGAGATCTTTTATTCTTCTATTCTGTTATTCTTCTATGAATTTCCATACAAATGTTTGAGCTGTCAACAAATTTTTTATGAATTGTAATTTTAATATTCAGCACGCTAAAATCGGTTATAAAATCTGCTAAGAGAACTTTTATGAACTGTCAAACGTTCGAACATAGAAAAAATCTTTTACGAATAGGATTTTTGGTATTCAGCATGCCAAAATCTGTTATGAAATCTGTTAAAAATCATAAAAGAATAAAAGACAAACTCCTGTGACTTTTATCATAAAAGATTTCAATAAGTACACAGGTGCATCATGTGAAAATGAATATTTATCTTTTATTTCCTGAACGAAATGTTCTTTAAAGGAGACAAATGAAAGAAAATATATTAAAACACATATCATATAAACATATGTATAAGTAGAGTATGGCCATGGTATACGTGTTTCATTGTATGAATACCAATAGTGTGTAAGGCTAGGCGCGCACATTCAGTTTTTAGTTGCACAACACTGTTTGGTTGCTTATAGAAAACAGATGAACTATTTGGTTGAATTTCCGCGCAGATGCATATAATTATATGTTACAGAAAATAGCCTTAGGCTAGGAGCGCACATTCAATTTTTAGCTTCGCAACTGCTTGGTTCGAGCAACTAAAAGTTTGTGTTTTGATACAAACTAAGCGATTGCCTAAAATGAGTTCGCTATTTTGTGTAACATATAATTATATGCACCTGCGCGGACATTCAACTAAATAGTTCACCTGTTTTCTATAAGCAACCAAACAGTTGTGCAACTAAAAATTGAATGTGCGCGCCTAGCCTAAGAGTTTACTTTTTTGTTCGTCATCCATTTTAATTATGTCAGATGAATTATTTAACATAATCACAGCTGATTATGATAACAGATTTAGTTCAGTTTCATAACAGATCTCGTTTTCGAAGAAGCATAACAGACTTTTATAAAAGTTCGAACCTCTGAATACCAATCATAAAAGATCTCTTAAGGTGGAAATCTTTTAAAATTCATAACAGAAAATCTATAGCAGAATAACAGATGTGGCAGAATAGGCCTAATTGTATGAGAGAATAAATCTATTATCCCTCTTATAGAAGGGAAGTTCAAAAAGATAAAAAAAAACATTTAAAATCTTTTTTTCTATTTCGCACGTGAAAGAACTCTATACTGACATCAAACTAATTTATTGGCCGATGCGTACAAATTTCATATTAGTTATAAGAGCCCGAGCAAACTAATAGCAAATAGAAAGTCTGTATTGTGTTGGAGCTTTTAAAGTTGTCAGAGACTAATCACTCAGGATTTTCGGCAGAGAGCGTGATGTGGAAATAAGATTTTGTTTTTGTGTTTCCTTAATATCTTGGCTTCAAAACAAATATCATCATTGATTTTTTTAAGCTGAAGGGAATAAAGAGCCAATGTGGCCATGCATTTTTCGAATTAACAAAGATATGCTTTACTCTTAATCATCACACACACTTGCTTTAAGTTCTTCGTACAAAACAAAGAAAAAAAAAACAATTTTTAAGTAGTTAGACTGCTTTTACACGAAAGCGATTTTTAATCTTTAATTCTCTTTTAACTTCCTTTCGATTGCATGGATGCTTTTAAACACAGCGATTTTTAATGAAAGTTAACTTTTCTTCTATTGAAAAGGAGTCATCTCTCCGCACTCTTTACTCTAGGGAGATAATCGAAGTTCGCTGAGCGAACGCCAAATAGAAATGAAACTTACCTGAGAAATGAAGAAAACCACAAAGAAGAAAGAACGATAACTCTGCAATTTTTCCAACCACAGCAATTTTGTGTACCCCCGCCACCCCACACATCTCTCTCTTACGGGCTTAAAAATCGCAAGGTAATATTGCTTCGTTTGAAAGCAGTCTTACTTAGGTATAAATTACAAAATTCATTACGAATTATAAATTTGACATTTGTTTTTTAGCTCTAAAACTAACGGTACCCCCATCCACCCGTAATGTATAATCTTTTTTATCTCAAAAACAGCTCTACCGAAACCGATTTTGATAAAAAAAAATTTTGTATGATATTATAGACATGGACATTTTGGTCAAAAAAAATTTTGGGGCAAAATGATATTAACAGTGCCTGTCATAGAACTGTTTTTTTGATTTTAGAATTTCTCATCAACGTATTTAACGATTTTAACCAAAATTTTTATGCAGGAGCTTCTTTGAGATTGAAAAAATATAATTTAAAATTTTTTTCGAAAAAATAGTTTTTGGATTTTAAAAAAAATAATAAAATTTTTTTTTTTTTTGAAAATTCAATATCTTGAAAACGGATACACGATTAAAGAGATACTGATAGACATTGGTTTTGACTGGGAGCCATTCGGCTTCCTCAATTCAAGTAATGCTTATGAATAGCATCATGGAGGGTAGGTTCTGCTTTAATGACTAGAGATAGCATTGAGTGTTTGAAGCATTAAATTCTACACGATTTTTCGTTCCCCATGTGACAATGCTATAGAGATCAGAATTTAATGAGCTTATCATACGCTGCCGTTCCAGATCCACATCCAAAGAACAAGGACATGTATCCGGAAACGTATATGAGAAGCTGAGGGTACTGTCATTAGCAAAACAATTTAATGGATTAGAAGTTTCAGACAAAAGATCGTTGATGAATATCAGAAAGAGAGTCGGACTTCAGATTAAAAACCATCCAATACAACTTGTATTTAGTGATTTAAAAGATAGTTTCTAATCCATCAAAGAAGAGATTCATCAATACCAAATGCACGCATTTTCGATAAGAGAGCTTGATGCCGAACTCTATCGAATGCCTTTGAAATATCAAGTGCAATAATCTCACTTTCTCCAAAACGATGTAAAGATTTGTGCCAATGTTCGGTAAGATATACCATCAAATCACCAGTGGATCTATTGCTACGAAAGCCATATTGCCGGTCATTAAGAAGCTTTCGTTCTTCAAGATATTCCCTAAGCTGATAGTTTATCAGCGTTTCCATTTCCTTAAAAAGAAGGGATATAAGTGCAATTGGACGATAGTTAAAGCGGGGAGAAGATTCGAGTTGTTTAGGGAGAGGCTGGACAAATACTGTTTTTCATCCACTCGGAAAGTGATCAGTAAAGTAGAACGGATGGAAAAGCTTACGAAATGGTCTTGCCAGCGTTGAAGAACACCTCTTCAAAACAATACTATCCGGGCCACTCTCTTAGCGCCACACCGTAACAGTAAACTGTGCTGCAAGCACATAAGGAGTGTAATTTAAAACGAGCGTAGGAACCGAAGTAGAAGTAGTATTTCGTACGTTTCTTACAAATGACCAAAAGTTTTTACTACCTTTGGGACATTCTAGTTGTTGGGTTTTTCATATTTTATATTTTCATATTTAAATCTATCTCTTGATTATAATTCATATTTAAAACTATTTCTTGAATTACAATAACTTTCCTATAAAAAATAAAAACTATTTGAATCGCCCGCCGAAGTACCAAGGTTCGGCATATTTTTTAAATATCGTAATATTTTAAGCTACGAGTATAATAAATAGTGTATAACGTTACTTAAAAGCTTTGTAAAATTTATAAAAGAAAAAATATATTCATTCGTCATCGGACAATCAGAGAAGTGTGTTCTTTTTATTTTTTTCTACTCACGATTGGAAAACGCTCCGATCTAACATTTTTGGCGCCCAACGTGGGGCATTACCCATAAATTTAATTAAATTAAAATTTTTATAGAACTAACGTGAAAAATAAAAAGTGATAAAGACACTAAAAACTTTGAATACAAAACTATCGGCATCGGTTCGGTAACATATTGGAAAAAAAAAAAAAGAAAAAAAAGCTATCGGCATCGGTTCGGTATCGGATTATCATTGCGAGTGATCAAATAAAAAGACATTAAAAGACTCTGAAATTGTGGGAAAAATTGAAAGAAAAACTAAAAAAGACAACCTGTTTTGCCAACACTTGGAGGGTTAAAGCCTTGGACAAATCTGGAATACCCACATCAGCTAATTCAAGGACAGATAAGTAAAAAACTCGTAAAGGTATGTGCCATCAAATTGGACGAATGTGCGTTAAAAGCTTTTATTAAAACACAAATAAATTGCATCAATCTTCATTTAATTGAACTATATTTTAATAAAAAAGATTCAGAAAAAAACGCACCTTCGCTACAATAAATTTATTTGATATCATCAATTCATAAATATATTTTTAAAAATTACCAAATTATACATATAAAATGCATAAAAATCATTTTCATCGCTGATCGTTCAATCTTGGCGCCTATTTCATAATCCACAAAAAGTGGAACATTTCTTCGAAAAAATATAGTCGCTCTTTCGCACTAATTACCTTAATACAAACCTATAGCGCATATGTTCGATAAAGACGGCATGTTAACTATTGCGCATTCACTTCGTGTCAGCTATTAGAGCAAGAAGTACCAATTCTCTTTAGCTTACTTTGTTTCGACATAAATCAAGAGAAATATTCAGTAACAGATTCCACATAAATTAGAATTAACATCATCATTGGAGTTCTCTTATTAATTGATCATCATTATCATTCGTATTGGTTTTCAATATCACTCGCATATGATCGTCGCTCGTTCGTTCTCTTAAATCAAGCTGAGCTCACACAACATATTTGACGTTGCTTTGGTTAGAGTACTTTATATCGTACATTTATCCCGATTAGCTTTCGCTACGTAGATCTTCTCGGTTTTGTCATCATCATTTTGGACACAATATGCTTATATATTGCATCATATTTAAATCGATCATCGATCCACAATAAAGCTAGTTTGGTTGTGGTTGGCTAGGTTCATAGGAACTGAGGTACATACACACACATTGTTCTATAATTTGTTGTCGTTGGTGTCGTTGCTGCTGCTGCCGTTTCTACTGTTGCTGTTTATTCGAAACAAAGGGCTTCATAAGAATTAAAAACATCGGTTTATTCTTCAAATTGTTGCTGTTAATATCTGGATTTACCTCATCGTACCTGCACACTTCATTGTTATTTTATCGCAAAATTGTATGCATTGCCTTACTGGAAAGGCGTTTTGATATTTGGATAGGATAATTTATTTTTAAGTTAATTTCATCAATCATGGCTGAAGAAGCGGCATCCTTAGAGGAGTTCAAGCAACAGCGAGCTTCAACCAAAGGAAACATAACTAGAATCAAAAATTTAATAGAGAAATCTAATAGTCTTACACCCACTGAACTTGAATGTAGATTAGGCATACTTGAATCTTATTTCAAACAGGGTATTGCATATCAAACACAAATAGAAAGGTTACAACCAACAGATACCGGTCGTGCAGACATAGAGGAACTCTATGTAACAACCAAATCTAAAATTATTTCGATGATGGGGGAAAGGAGAAGACCAAGTACAATAGAACAATCCTTTATGGTGCAGGCCGCTACACCAAGCTCTCGTTTACAACCTTTGCGACCACCCACTTTTGATGGAAAGCACTACTCCCAATACAAAAATTTCATTCACCAATTCGAAAATTTAGTTCATAATGATCAGAATCTTACAACAATAGAAAAATTCAATCATCTCTTGTCATGTTTGACTGAACACGCCTTGGACACGGTGAAAAGGTTTCCAATATCGGAAGAAAATTACCCAAAAGCAATTCAAAGCTTAAAAGATCGTTACGACAACAATTGTTTGATATTTTTGGAAAATATCTCCTTAATTTTTGAAATGTCAAAGGTATCTAAACCTTCAGCCTTACCCTTAAGACATTTAATCGATAATATATCTGCACTATATAGTTCACTAACATCAATAGGTACACATAACGAAATTTGTGATGCAATAATAATTTACATCGTGATGTCAAAAGTCGATTCTGAAACGCAGTCCAAATGGGACGAGCAATTAGATTTTAGCAAGCTTCCAAAATGGGACGAGTGTGCCAAAATGCTGAGCAAGCGTTGCCAGTATCTTGAAGCCAGAGAAAGCAAGCAATCTCGGTCCGAAACTGTTCAAAAACAACAAGAAAAGCCTCGTTCACAATATTCTAGCCATCGTCCTAAGACTTCGTTAAGTATCACTAAAAAGTCGTGTGCATTTTGCAAGGATACTGAACACGCAATTTATAACTGCGCTAGTTTCTTAAAACTCTCAGTGAAAGATAGATTTTCAAACATAAAAAGATTAGGACTATGCATCAACTGCTTGGCCAAGGGCCATTCCATGTCAAAATGTCCTTCAACATATAGATGCAAGACTTGTAAAATGGCACATCACAACTTGTTACACCGAACAACACAGACATCCAACTCAAATAGCCCAGAAGGATCGCAGGCAGATCCTCCTAAATCCAATTCGGAAACATCAGCATCAACATCAGCGAATTTCGCCTTCGACAAAAACGACTGTAATTCTGATAAGGTTATATTAGCTACAGCATTGATTCTCGTGAAGGACTCAACAGGTGCCTTTCAATTAGGTCGTGTTCTTCTTGATTCAGGATCGCAGGTGAATCTTATCAACGAAAAGTTTGCAAGGTCTCTTAATCTTCGAAAAGAGAAAAATCCTGTTGACTTAATTGGTGTAGGTGTCTCAAAAACTAAAATTGACAAGAAAACTCAAACCACAATCCGCTCTCGTTTTAACAATTTTGAAGTATCTCTTGAATTTCTGATCGCTCAATCTATAACTGGATACCAGCCTGATAGTAAACTCCAAATAGTTGATTGGAATGTTCCAAAAAACATTGAGTTAGCGGATGAGAACTTTAACAAGCCTTCGCAAATAGATATGCTTCTTGGAGCTGAAGCCTTCTTCGATTTATTATTGGTAGGCCAAATCAAGCTTGGCCAAGGGCTACCAACACTTCAAAAGACTTTCCTTGGATGGATAGTCTCCGGCAAATATAAGGTTGCTGCTAACACTCCTATTAAAAGTTGTTTAATGAATATTGAAGAAGATCCTTTACATAAGTATGTAGAAAAATTTTGGGATTTAGAGGAGGTTGTTGGTCGAAAATCGAAATGGACCGTAGAACAAATACAATGTGAAGCAATTTTCAACGAAACTGTTGAGGAGTTGGATTCTGGGCGACTTATGGTTAAATTGCCCTTTAAAATGGATCCAAAATGCTTAGGTTCATCTTATGATATTGCACTCAGGAGGTTCTTGTCATTAGAGCGGAGATTAAATAAAAATCTTGAGTTAAAAGAACAATACTCTCAGTTTTTGAGGGATTATGAACGATTAGAACACATGTCTGAAGTAACCACTCCTATCAATCACGATGAACCACATTATTATCTTCCGCATCAATGTGTCATCAAACCGAATAGCGTTTCTACAAAACTTAGGGTAGTATTCGATGCATCTTGCCGTACATCATCTCAAATTTCGTTAAATGAAACACTTATGGTCGGCCCAACTATTCAGGATGATGTTTTTACACTTCTACTTGGTTTTCGTCTTCATAAATATGCACTAACTGCCGATATAGTCAAAATGTATAGGCAGATTTTGGTTCATCCATTGCATAGAAATTTCCAACTCATTCTTTGGAGGGAAGACAGTAAAATGCCTATTAAGAGTTTTAGGTTGAACACTGTAACGTATGGCACCTCTTCAGCACCATTTTTGGCAGAGAGGTGTCTTCTGTACTTAGCTGAAAAGTACTCAGAATCTCATAAGCTTGGGTCAAAGATCTTAAAGAAAAATATGTATATAGACGACATACTGGCTGGATCAGATGATCTCACAACCCTTAAGCAAATTCAAGATGAAATCATTTTCATTTTAAATTCATTTGGTTTCGAACTTGCCAAGTGGCACAGCAATGCTGATTTGATACACCAATCATCAGACAAAGAATTGAAACTCTCAGAAGCAGGCTTAACCAGCACTCTGGGCATAACTTGGGACCCTCAGCAAGATACATTTAAATTTTCTTATAAACCTTCAAAAACCTTCTCAAAATTCACAAAAAGAACGATTCTTTCGCTCTCATCGTCTTTATTCGATCCAATTGGTCTCCTTAGTCCAATCATAATAAAAGCTAAAATCATACTGCAAAAGCTGTGGTTGGAGAAGCTTGACTGGGACACGTCTATCCCACAAAGCATCGAAACAGAATGGAAGCAACTTCTACTAGATCTAAATTCCTTGCAGGATGTCTCGATTCCTAGATATGTCTTAGCAGAAGCTAAAAAGGAGGTACAGATACACGGATTTTCCGATGCATCCTTAAATGCATATGGTTGCTGTATATATATTAGAACTACAGATGCGTTTGGACTCGTCACTGTGAAATTATTCACAGCAAAATCCAGAGTTGCTCCACTAAGGAAAAAACAACTGCCCAAGTTAGAGCTGTGTGGTGCACATCTCTTGGCCAAATTGGGGGCAAGAATCAAAGAATTGTTCGAAGGTTCAATCTCGAAAGTTTATTTTTGGTCAGATTCTAAAGTCACTCTTCACTGGATAGGTACACATTCTTCTCAACTTAATGTATTCGTTGGTAATAGGGTATCAGAGATACAGGAGCTTACAGAGGAAGCCACCTGGAGACACGTTCCTACCGAATTCAATCCTGCAGACGTGGTATCTAGAGGTTGCACGGTGAAAGATCTGAATGAGTCAATCTGGTTTTCTGGCCCACAATTTTTATATAAATCACTCGAAGAATGGCCACCAGTACTTTGTAAAGAGTCACCAACAGAAGAAATGACTAGAGAGATGCGTAAAACTGTATTACTATCGAAGAAAAAAGAGTCCAATCATCTTCTCGACCAGATAAACGAGTTTAGCTCATATACTGAGACCATTCGGGTCTTTGCAATTGGTTTAAGGGCATTAAAAACAAAATGGAAAGGTTCTGAATGCTCTGATGAAAATTTACTTTTACCGTTATCCGTGGAGGAGTTAGAGGTTGCGCTGACACGTATCGCAAGAATTGTCCAGCAGGAATTCTTCTCAGAAGAAATAATTGCAATAAAAAATAAGGAACCCTTGAAAGGTTCAATAAAATGGCTTAATCCTTTCCTAGAAGAGATTAATGGAGTCGAAATTTTAAAAGTAGGAGGAAGATTAAAAAATGCATCGATCCCTGAAATCCAGAAACATCCTATACTTCTACCAAAAGATTGCGTATTCGTCAAAAACATATTCATGCATTTGCACTTCAGTAACTACCACGCTGGACCGAAGACACTCGTCGCACTAGTTCGGAGACAGTTTTGGATACTCAACGCCAGAGAGTTAGCTCGCAGAACATGTAGGAAGTGGTGTATTCATTGCGTCAGATATCGTCCCGTACTCCTGAAGCAGATCATGGGAGACTTGCCGGCAGAAAGGGTTACACCATCTCGGCCATTTCAAAATTGTGGAGTGGACTTTTGTGGCCCCATCTACACGTATCTCAAAATTCGCGGCAAAACACCGTACAAATCATATGTAGCAGTATTCGTTTGCTTTGCATCAAAGGCTGTGCATTTAGAAGCCGTTTCTGATTTGACATCAGATGCATTCATAGCTGCTTTGAAAAGATTCATCGGTCGTAGAGGACTCCCCCAAAAAATCTTCTGCGATAATGCAACCAATTTTGTAGGAGCGAGATCTAAATTAAACGAACTGCGAGATTTCCTATTTATGAAAAATACTCAAAATGACTTGTCTAAATTTTGTACTAATCAAAATGTTTCTTTTAATTTTATTCCCCCCAGGGCTCCTCATTTCGGCGGCATTTGGGAAGCGGCAGTCAAGGTCGCAAAAGGGCACCTATATCGAAGCCTGAAGACCGCAAAATTGACGTTCGAGGAGCTCTCCACTGCACTGGTCGAAGTGGAAGCTATAATGAATTCTCGGCCCCTAACGCCACTATCATCGGATCCTAATGACTTAGAGGCACTCACACCGGGTCACCTTTTGATTGGCTCATCATTGAAGGCAATCCCAGAGCCTGCTATTCTCGTTGATGACATCAGCTATCTGCAGAGGTGGCGTCGCATTCAAGCTGTAAAATCGCATTTTTGGGAACGATGGACTACCGAGTACCTTCATGAGCTTCAAGCTCGGACCAAGTGGTCTGAAAAAGCACCAAACATTCATATAGGTGCAATGGTCATCATCCATGAAGACAACGTTCCACCTCAGAAATGGCTACTAGGAAGAGTACTCAAAGTTATCCAAGGCGAAGATGGTGTTGTTCGAGTTGCTGACGTTAAAACCACTAAAGGAATCATACGACGTCCGATTCGAAAGCTGGCGCTACTACCGGTTTGAAAGGAATCTTTCAAAGAGGCCGGAATGTTGGGTTTTTCATATTTTATATTTTCATATTTAAATCTATCTCTTGATTATAATTCATATTTAAAACTATTTCTTGAATTACAATAACTTTCCTATAAAAAATAAAAACTATTTGAATCGCCCGCCGAAGTACCAAGGTTCGGCATATTTTTTAAATATCGTAATATTTTAAGCTACGAGTATAATAAATAGTGTATAACGTTACTTAAAAGCTTTGTAAAATTTATAAAAGAAAAAATATATTCATTCGTCATCGGACAATCAGAGAAGTGTGTTCTTTTTATTTTTTTCTACTCACGATTGGAAAACGCTCCGATCTAACACTAGTATTTTTTGCCGTAATCTTTGATCATGTAAGAATTTTGTTCTTTGAATATGATCATTACAGGTCTTTCTAGCTTGTTTGAACTTATTCCGGTTTTTCTCAGTAGGGTTGGCTTTATAACATCAGAAAATTTCTTCTCTAACACTGATAACCTCCTAACAGCTCCAATCAAACCATTAATTATCTTTCGGTTTCATAGATTTTTCCCCATTCGGGAAAAAAAAATTCATTCCGAAAAGAATAAAATTTGTAATCATATCTGCACTGGAGTTCACGTCACTATCGAGGAAGCATAGCGACCAGTTAAAGTTCCTGAAGAAATCGTTGATAAACACACAAAAGAAAATTTTTATATAATATTATAGATTATAATTTTTCACATATTGAACTACGCCGGCCGTGCATTTACAGACTGAACGTTCCTGATATTAATAATAAAAGCAATAATGTTTGTAACTATAATTTTAAATCAGTATTATAAAAGTCAAATCTAATTTAGTTTTTTTTTAGACTTAATTTATTTAGGTTATTAATCTTTTATTTTAAATTAGAATAACATATATTTTTCTATGAATCTAATAGAAATTTTTTAGGCAGTTATGATTTAACTTAAGGCTCCAGCTTTAAAGAACTAATTTAAAATAAAACTTTGATTCAAACATGCTATGTAATTACTAACAAAATAATATACACATTAGTGTTGAAAATACATTTGAATTTGAGCTGTGAAAATGTAGAAGGAAGTACTGGAATATTTATCAAATCAATATTTTTTTTAATAATAACAAAAAATAAACAATAAAACAAAACTAAATACATATGTATATATATTTGTATTTACAAAATCCATCGTCGTATCACTGAAAGCTTAAGCAGTTAAAAACAGCTACAGATCTGAAATTGCAAAAAACAAAAATGATTAGCCATTTATGTACTATGAACTTTTAAACAAGCATACTCATAGTTTCTTGTTGAATCTCAACTTTATAGGATGGACTATCGTAGGCAGCATCACTTTTACGTGGTGGTGTAATTGATGCAGTTTGGTGAACCCTTCTTCTCGTGAGAATTAATAGCAGGACTAGATTTGATAAAATAGCAAGTGCGGCTATTACTGAAACAACTACTAGTGGTCCGTAATAATCGCCAACTGGTTGCTCCGCAACCGAAGCTGTCAAAAGTTTATCTAAAAAAAACAAAGGAAAACGGAAAATATACATAAATATATATATGTTTGTACATATATATGTACTTAAGTAAATATTACACCTGTTACTAAAGCAAAACCAATACAGGCGGATTAATAGAAAAATCGGTTTTCGTATCTGTATATACCATGAATTTATCAAACCATGTAATATGAGCTAACTCCCAAATTATACTTTTATATTAAAAAAAAACAAACCGTTCGCAAGTGGTATATTAAAGTGACATTTATCAAAAATCTATTACAGCAATGTCGTTTTTATTTTTATTTGGCACTCGTCAAACTCGACAGTTTTGCTTTTTTGTAAACCAATTGAGCGAAGTGATTTTCTTTCAACAAACATTATTCTTGATTTTGAAATGGATAACATAATTGTCCACATTTGACGTTTCAAATATACAGTTACAACAAATTTCAGAATCGTCAGAATCAAATAAAGTGTTCAGTTGGTATCGCGGATCAGAGAGACATTCTGGATTGCCAAATATAAATTCTCTTCTTTACATAATATATCCTATGGCTAACAAAATTAATTGTTAATTAGGTACTTATTTCTGTTTCTAACTTCTGATTTGTAAGTAAAAGAAAATATTGAACAATACCACAAGAAAAGGAAAAGAAGTGAAAACTGGGGCTATTACAAAGCACACAAATAACAAATAACAAATAACAAATAACAAATAACAAATAACAAATAACAAATAACAAATAACAAATAACAAATAACAAATAACAAATAACAAATAACAAATAACAAATAACAAATAACAAATAACAAATAACAAATAACAAACCAAACCACCTTCTTCGGTGATTAAATTTAATTGCAGTTAGTAGACGTCACTAAATAGCGACTGCATACTTGTCGATATATAAGTTTTTTTTGAAGATTAAAATTTTGTTTAAGACCTGCGAATATGTTTTTTATATGGCTATTTCGATTTTAATTCTAATAAACGGTTGCCAATTTTCTTATTAAACAGGAGAATACAAAAAAACATTGATGTGATACATATGCATATGCCACCTTCGAAAATAAAGTCATTTATGAATTAATAAATTACGATTTTTAAAGAAATGTTTTACTAGGAATTTTAGTTAAGGCAAACAATTATATAAAATAAACGAAATATATAAATTTATTTGAACTATTATAACCGATATCAGTGATTCATTCATCATGTTAGAGGTAGTACAATTATTTGAAATAAAATGAAAGTCAAAGAAAAAATTGATCAAGAATCGAAACCATTTTCCTAAATGAAGATAGGTAAACAGTTTATTGCAAGTCATTTAAGTTTTGCAATTAAACTGCCAAATTATTTTTAAGTTTAAAGGTGCCTTTAAAAATCTATAAATCTTTCAAACCAACCATAAATAAGAACTTATAAATTATTTAAACTAATAAAAATGGAGGATTTTTTCAATAGTCTTGTGGCAAGACTTAAAGGTGTAAAAAAAAGAAATACAAAAAGGTACCTACACTTAATTTTTTTTTCAAATTTGCTAGATAGTATCTATTGGGAACATGATAACAGAGTTCCAAGAAAATTCAGAATGTAGTTATCATATTAGTGAGTTTAAAAAAAAATCGAAAATGTTGACCAAAAGGTAAAATATTTTTGAGAAAATAAAGAAAATTTGCTTACCTAATCTTTAAGACAATGTTGAAAAAATCGCAAGTACAATGCCAGAAACATGAATGTACAGTATTGAAAATGTTTGGAAATCATGTTTGGTAAATTAGAAAAAAAAATCACTTTAAATTCAATGCATTATGTATATTTTATTTAATAAATAATAACAATTCTAAAAAATTATAACAATTCTTAACGGCGCCGTGAAATAAGGCCAAATAATAGTTTTAGCCTTATTTCGCTTTGCAACAATGAAATAAGGCTAATTTGGTCTTAATTCGCTTTGAGTTCAGAAAGTTTATGTTCAGTCGTCAAGCGCCTTTGTCAATAGTTTCCTGAGAACAGAAGGTTTAAAAACTTTTGACATACATACCTTACCACTGAACATACACTAATCGGAGCAAAAGATTTGCGCGAGCAAGAGAAAACATACAGGAAAACACACGCTGCCAGAAATTGTCATGATTCCTCCTGTGTATGATACGAGTATAGTAAATGACACATTATTATATTGTTTTTTTAAATACAAAGGTTACAATTACATTTTTTTTGTATTACAATTATGTTTAGAAATTTCCGCTAAAAATTCTACTTCTATAAGCTAGTGCTATTTTACAAAAGTTGAAAAGTACAAGAACCTCAATTTTATTAAGATGTTTTATTGTGAGTTCTTCTTGTAAGAAATCTCTTCCAAACAAACTTATTCTCTTTTCTCGCAGCACAGGACATTTGCCGACAAAACGCATAACAAGGGTTAATCTTCCTGATAGGGGATAAAGTTGAGACCAAGGAGTTCACCTCGTAATATAAATATCATTGGCGAAAATTTTTAGTTCAATTAGAACGATGTTAAAGCTGTTTTAGTAAGAAACTAAGTTAAAACAACGATTTTGCAAATTTTAATCGAATATACCATCTACCTCTACCCTTTTATAAAATAAATAAATAAAATCATCGAATACCTATTTTAATTTTTTAGTATCGTGCTATTTACAAACGCCACAAAAGGTCTGTTTACTTAGTTTATTGCACGAATTGTCATTGTTTAAGGTGTGTTCAGAAGCAATTTATTAAGAAAATTGCTTTAGTACGATACTAGTTAGAAAATGTTTGAAATTAAAAATGAGTTAGTAAACTACTTTAAAGTTAGCAAATTGTTAAGTAGTATCATACTAGTGCCTTAATAATAGGCTGTTTAAAATTTTGCGCCATTGATATTTGTTCCGTCGTGTTGGCATCATGAAAATAATTCTTTTGATTGAGATTGCTTACTGTACAACATTCTGTAAGTTGATTCTTCTGCTTCAGCTGCGTAACCCAATTTTAATCGCTCATCCGTAGCAGAAATCAGTTGATATAGTGAAGATTTCCAATTTAAGCATTCATATGGTGTGAGTTCAATATTAGCTGCTAACATCACCACGTAGTTGGGCGCATTTGGTGGTAGCCGAAAGTCTTTTTGATAGAGAACCGTAGAAGTTTCTCTACAGTTTCGTATTTTTTACCACCTGTAATGAAGTTACATACCTCACCTGCCGTGGCACGCCCAAGCTACTACTCAGCTACTTATCTGAAGCCGCCTTCTCTGTTCAATCACCCAACATCTAAACGTATACACCGAACATACAGCTGAAAACAATTGCATACCTTAAGGCGTCCACGGAGATGTACATATATAACATACATTGGAGTTTAGTCGTCGGTGGTTTAACAACAAAATATGAGGAGTACATTGTGTTTAATTTTATATATTCACATTTGCTGATGGCCATGGATGTGATATGGGAAGGTGGAAAATCGGTACAAAATCGGATTTCTTCTCGCCTATTGTTGTGGATGTACCAATACCGAGTACCGAGGTAGAAGACTACCCCTTGAAACACGTTGATAGAGTACGTAGTGTACCTACTGTCCAGAAGTTTCTAAGCTTTTTGGCTCTGGCCGTAAACTGTGTGTGTGTGTTGTTTTGCCTTCCCGGTACCTCTCCTTTATTTTGTCTCGAACTTCGTTTGAGGCCAGGGATTTAATCCTACTACGTTTGTACCCTGCTGCGATTTGAGCCGAGGCTAGAGATTAATCTCACTATCGTTTTTGCCAGGCAATTCAATCAAAGCTAAGGATTTAATCCTACCGTCTGACCGTGCCATGTCGTTGTCTTAGGCTAGGGATCTAATCCCACTTGCGTTCTGCCTATAGCTTCAGTCAAGGCTAGGGAAGTTATCCCACTTACTGTCACCGCCGCCCCCTTGTTTTGCCCCGAACGTTTGTTTGAGGATAAGGATTTAATCCTACGTTTGTACCCTGCTGCGATTTGAGCCGAGGCTAGAGATTAATCTCAGTACCGATTTTGCCAGGCAATTCAATCAAAGCTAAGGATTTAAGGATTTAATCCTACCGTCTGTCCATGCCCTGTCGTTGTCTTACACTTGCGTTCTGCTGCCTATAGCTTCAGTCAAGGCTAAGGAAGTTATCCCACTTTCTGTCACCACCGCCCCTTTGTTTTACCCCGAACGTTTGTTTTGAGGCTGGGGATCTAATCCCAAAATTTAAACTTTGCGACGATTTGAGCTGGGGCTAGAGATTTAATCTCACCAACCGTTTTGCCCGGCATTCAATCCAAGCTTCCGTCCGTGCCCTGTCGTCGTTTAAGGCTAGGGATTTAATCCCACCTGCGTTTTGCCTAAACGTCAGTCAAGGCTAGGGATCTAATCCCACCGTCTCGCCCTTGTATGTATGAAATACCGTGTTAATTATTTAGGTATATGAAAAAATGTGAACTATATGAAATACCGTGTTAGTTATTTAAGAATTTGAAACCATTGTATGAGTATATGAAATAAATTGTTAGTTAGAATTAAGTTAAAACTGAATAAAATCGGAGTTCTCAACTTTTAAAAACCGAGTTTTGTGCTTTCTTCGGACCGACCCTGGACAAGCTGACGCTACCTCAGCCCTTGAATAAAAAAGCATCACACACCCCATACCTGCGCTGCATATAGCAATAATGACTCAGCTACCGATTCGAATATTTTGTGTTTGCTACTGTCAGCTGTATGGTTATTATTAAAAATGTTTCGCCATGCAAAGTTAATTGTGGTTTTTGCTTTTTGCAGCTTTTCTGTGAGATGACATATTATTGTTCTTTGTAATTAAAACTCCCAAATATTTATCGTCATTTACGACATCGATTCTCTCGTTGTTATATGGCCAACATTCACGTCTATTTACTCTTCCACCTCCCTTACGGAAAAGTATTACTTTCGACTTTTACAGATCGACAACTAATTTCCATAATTTGCAATATGCACTTAGTTTGTTTATCATAAGTTGCAGTGATTCAGGTAAATATGCAAACAGAACTATGTCGTCCGCGAAAAGAAGAGCCTTGATAAAAGTTCCAGCATATTCCACACCTCCTGGCAAACAATCGCTGATGTATAAAAAAACACTTTTTTAACAAGTTAATCTGTTAAATGAATAACTTTGTGGTCTATATTATATTTAAATTGTTGAAAGTCTTCCTTATTGACCGCAAAAAAGATTTGAAGAAACATAAAAAATAAAATGAAAACAAAAACAAAATCAAAAGGCAATTAGCTTTAGTTGTACTTTATCTATTTATTTTTCTTAATACCGAATGCATTTCGGAAGGCATTGGCCTACCATCTTCAGCGTAATACGCGTGACAACTAAAAAGCTTAGAATTAAATGCAATAAATGCAATAACAAAATTTAACAACAGAGAGTGACATTAATATTTTATATTTAACCATACAACACATACAAATTATTTTGCAAGAGAAAGTAAATTAGATGCTATTGGACTTTCATCTATGTCGCTGATGTCATTGATGAAAAGTTTAAATATGCTCGGGCCTAACATACATCGCTGCCTTACTCCTGTCCGTGTAAGAAACTATTCCGAAATGTTTTATCCATCCCATACAGCTGCTGGAGTTCTCTGAAACAGGCTCTGCAAAACCCAAACTTAAAATGACATTCCCATTCCATATAACTTGTACATCAATGAGTTTCAGTCTGTTGTGTCAAATGCTGCCTTAAAATCGATGAAGAAAACATATAATTTCATATTTTGAGCCATTTTTGGTCAAAAAGTAATCGACGATGCTTCTGAGAACAAGGATATTGTCTATGCTGGAATATCTTTGGGATTCCTTCAAAAGTTTTTGTGACTCCATCCACGATCTTAGTCGATCTTACAGTATCGAGGTAAATAGCTTATAAGATGAATTCAAGAACGAAATTCCTCTATAGTTTGCAGGGTCCCTTGTACTGCCGTTTTTATGCATGGGAAATATAATTGCATCTTTAAACTGATTTGGTATAAGTCCATCATTAAAGATGTTATTGAAAATATACGTTATTTTGTTGATCAACTCATACGTGCCATGCTTTATAAAACTCAGCAGGTATGCCATCCGAACCAGCAAATTTACCATCTTTAAGACGTTTAACGGATATACATAAACTTCATCCATTAAGATTGTTCCATCTAAAACTGAGTTTTCGAAAGCAGGTGGCGCAAATTGTATTTTATCTCCGCCAACATCCGATTGGTTGAGCAGTTCGCAGAAGTGTAGTTTCAAGGTATCACAGTTCACAGCTAAGATTTCTATTAATAATATAAACCTTGCCATTTATTTTTTCGGCTGTCTTCCAGAAATCACGGGTGTTCTTACATAAAGCTAAATGTTTCGCTAGGTTTTCATAATGTACGGGCTTTTTCTCCTTACAATTTTTTTTTAAATTTACGGTTCTGTTCGAGATATTTCTGTTTCATAGACTTTTCATTGACTTGTCTATATCGCTTAAGCCAAATGTAAGACTGTTTTCTTGCTAGCATGCATTCCGAATCAAACCAGGGTTCTTTATTTATTTATTTCGAAAGCTATACACATTAAGCTATATATCTTATAAACTATAGTGTTAACCTATAAAATTAAACAATGAGAGCATTTTAAAAGTAAAAATTAAATAACATTTGTTTGCAAAAATTATACAATAAAATTAAATCGAAGTATTGATTGAAGAAAAAGAGAAAAGTAAAAAAAAAGAAGAGATGATAATAAATGCGGATAGGACTAGGATAAACCGAGAAAGGTGAAATGATAGAGTATAAACAAAAATTTTAAGATACTGACAAAAATTGTCTTAATTGGGCCTTAAGATGTGTATTGTTGTTGGTTCTCTTGATATGGCGAGGCAAAGAATTCAACAGACGTGAAGCGTTAAAGAAAAATTGGCGCTCAGACGTTAGGAAGGCGTAGCGGGGTTGAATCAATTGGTCAGATCTGGCTGAAGAGGCCCTCGTAATTCTCTCAAAAAGATATGGTGGTTGGGTTGTGAACAGGATATTGGAGAGAGAGGATAATGTGAGAAACTGGAAGTATTCCTCGAGTGACATGTTAAGTAAACAATTCGAAATATTTGATACCCTGTCGTACCTACGTAGTCCAAAGATGTATCTAATGATGTTATTGAAGACGACATTGAGCCTTCTTTTGCAGGCATAATTACAACTGGAGAAAATTTCGCAACTATAGACTAAAATGGGTAGAATTAAACTTCTCGCAAGCACTGTACGTGTCTTGATCGGTGTGTATGACTGGAAGACCCAGAGCACGCGTAACGGTCTATATGCCTTACCGACTACACCGTTAATGTGCTTATCCCAAGTTAGATTTCGCTTAAAGTTTATTCGGAGATTTCGAGCGGAATTCACATATTCAACTGTTTTATTATTTAAAGTTACTTGAGGGAAATAGGTTAAATCTAAATTTTTTTAGATATAACCAAGCACTTGGATTTTCACGGGCTTAAAGCCAGTCCATTAGTCTTAGCCCAAAGTGCTAGTTTTTCGAGGTCCTCATTTACACAGCAAACACCATCTTCAATAAGACCAAGATCGCAGCCGAGGTACATTTGCACATCAATTCGTCTCACTCTATTGAGTAACGGAGCCGCTTCCTTGATACACTGTCGAACATTTTCCAGTTCACTACATTCGTGTTTTCTCAAACTTATTTCCATTTTTTTCTGTAGATAGTTGCTCTTGAATTATTCCAGCGCAGCTTAGGTAACAAATTTAGGTTCACACTTTCCCCATTATCAGTTGGTAAAATTTTTCCGTTTTGATGGTGAATCCAGATTTCACTTTAGCCAAAATATTGCTCAGTGGGTTTAGTCCAATACAGAATCAAAGAGTACGGAGAGAGTCACCTTGGAAAATCCCCATTTGTATGAAAATGGACCCACAATTTTGTTTTTCAGTCCATCATCTAAATTTCTCAGACAGCTGACTATAATTGTATCCACTATGTATATTTCTAGAATCTTAATCAGATAATCATGAGGCATATTGTGTCAAATGCTTTCTGCGCGTCAATAAAGGTCATGCTTAGGTTTCTTTTCTTTCTCAGATTTATAACAGAGTCAGATGTAAGTTCATAATTGCATTCCATAGACTGTCTTCTTCAACCTTTTTACTCATCCAAGATGATGATATTTATTGGGATATGGTAAATTCTGCTTAATAGAGATCTGGTAGGTAAAAATTTTGTATGATGTTCATAAACAAGTTTGGTAAACAAGATATTATGATGGATCATCACACACGGAACATCCAAAGTTTGGCTCAAGGGTGTATTGATGAGCATTCCCAGCGGCACGAGTTTTACGGTGAAATATTTTTCAGCGGGGGAATGAAACTTGCTATTTCAATACAACATTGTTTTTAAAAAAGTAACGATAAAACAAGACAAGAGACATTTCGACGATGTTCTAACGCAACTAAAAGCTCTATTCTGGATTCTGTCTAGTAAGTTCAAAGATGTTTTTGATGCACCGGACCAATCGGCATTCGCTTTGTTTATTTTAGTGCTGCTCAATATACTTTTCCAGAATTGTTCTTTTTTTTTCGTTGGAAGAAAAGTATTATTGGTGTTATGATTACTCGATCAGCTTGATACATAAAGGTTTTCTTTGAGGATATATTTTCGGAAGTTCCGTGTGGCTAGCGATAATAAATACTTTGGTTTCCCCAAATAGATATCCTCATTTCAACCAGAGATTGAAGTTCATTAAATCGACCTGACTTTGATACATTTGCTCTGGATGTATCCCGTGTAGTACCTTGGCTTTCCATTTTAATATCAGCTCTTCTTTTGAATTCACATTATTAGGAATCGGCAAATCTTCTTCCCTTTGGTTAGAGGTACTGTAATTCCTATCTGCTATGCAAACAGTATGAATCATATCAGATGTTGCGATCTGTTCCCTAAAATATCTTCTCAGATTCAGCACTTGAGAGTAGTGAAGGTATAGGCTGTCCAAAAGACCACGTCCACCACCTTCATTTGGGAGTGAGCACCGCTCTATTGCACTTCTAGGGTGATGAAAAAGATGTTTTGACAAAATCATTTTAATGGATGTTAAAATTCGATGAAGATCTTCTTTGCTCATAATGATCTAGCCGTTTACGTACGTGTTGATGTTGCATATCAGCTTCTACCAAAGTATGGCCCCTGTTTTAATACAAGTTTCAATTATATGTGGTTTATATTCTATGTTCAAAGGCGCATTATTCATACATGTTTAATTTATCGCAGTCCAACTTCGGATAGTAATTCGACTTCTATTCAATTCGATGCCGTATCCGACACTATCCAGAGAATTGTTCCCCATTTTCCACAAAGGGAGATCATTGTTACGGACGATTTCAATGTACACAATCTTCGTGGCTGTGTTATTCTAGTCAGACAACACCCGAAGGAAGATATGTCGAGATTTTTACTGAGTTAAACAATATGACTCAGCTTGATGACGAGCCAACCTGACGTTGCAGGTCAATCGACCAACGCTCTAGACTTGTTTCTTACCTCTGAGCTCTGACCCTGAAAAATACACCATAAGTGTTTTATCGCCTCTCGGCACATCAGACCATTATGTTATATCTGCGAATTTCTCGTGTCAACAAACACCAGTTAAAAAAAATCTGTGAGAACCGTTTGGCTGTACGAGAAAGCAAACTGGGGCGGTCTCAACGATTTCTTCGGGAAATTTATCTGGTCACTATGTTTCCTCTATTTCTATACAGATGGATCTAAAACCGATGACGGGGTCGGTGGAGGCGTATACTCCGAAAAATACAAAAACAATATTACCTTTGTTGGATAGCAAATCTAGCATCGGTATACCTCTAGCTACTTGTAAACTTATGCTAAAGCAAGATACCATAAAGAAAGCTAACCACAGGTGGACCAGCACCCCAACTTGCCGGTCTACTAAACTGATTTGGCCATTGTTTGATGCTAAACGCTCAAAACAACTAATTTCTATTGGTAGATTGCATATTAGCTCCATTATAGGTGTCCTTACTGGGCACTGCCTAATAGGAAGACATGCTTCTCGTCTTGGAGTTCCTGCAAATGATTTTTGCAGAAGCTGCATGGATGAAGAAGAAGAGAAGTCAGTTCCTCACCTTCTATGTTCTTGTCCTGCCCTAGCGCAAAGACGTAGACTCCACTTGGGAGACTACTACTATAACGATCCTAGTGATCTAAATAATTCCGACATTCACTGTCTCAAACGCTTCATTATTAGCTCAAAATGGTTTAACGAGTAAGGGGGATTTTTGAAATCCTTGTGGTATCACAACGGACCAAATATTGGTCTAAGTGTGCTGACCTTTTCCGGTCAGCAGCCACTTTAACCTAACCTAACCTATGTTTCCTCTATAGGGATGTAGATTCCAGTGCAGATATGGTTGCAAATTTGAATATCTACGGTATAAGAAATTTTATTCCGAATATGATAAAATCTATCAAACCGAAAGAAAACTCCTGGTTTGATTCGAGCTGTAAGGAGGCTATCAAGGTTAGATAAGTAAGTTTTGTAGTTTAAAAGCCAACCCTTCTGAGGAAAAAAGGAATAATTACAAACAAGCTTGAAAGACCTGTAACGTGCATATCCGACGAACTACATTCTTAAATGACCAAAAATTACTACTATGTCCCAAAGGTAGTAAAATTTTTTGGTCATTTGTAAAAACTACGAAACAGGAGGCCCGATAGATAAAGCCAATTTGCTTGCAACACAGGTTGCTATTAATTCGACGCTACCAGAGAGTCACATGACTCTTCCTGTACTTGAAAGCGTAAACCATTTTATGAGACGAATCTTGTTTCGCACCCGTGCAGTTGATAGAGTACTAAAAGATCTTGACATTCACAAATCCGCTGGCCCGGATAGTGCCCCTGCTATTGTTCTGAAGAGGTGTTCTTCCACGCTGGCAAAACCTCTGCTTAAACTTTTCCATCTGTCCTACTCTTCAGGTCTCTTTCCGAGTGGATGGAAAACACCATTTGTCCAGCCTGTTCCTAAAAAAGGCGAATCTTCTTTGCCCTCTAACTATGGTCCAATTTAACTTACATCCCTTTTTTACAAGTTCATATTCAATTTTCAGCATAAGAAATATCTTGAAGAACAAAAGCTTCTTAATAACCGGCAGTATGGTTTTCGTAGCAATAAGTCATCTAGTGATCTGATGGTATATCTCAACGAAGAGTGGAACAAATCTTTACATCGTTTTGGAGAAAGTAAGATTATTGCAATTGATATTTCAAAAGCATTTGATAGAGTTTGGCATCAAGCTCTTTTAACGAAAATGCGTGCATTTGTAATCGATTAATCTCTTCTTCGTTGGATTACCTTTCGGACCGTTCGCTACAAGCAGTTTTGTACGGTTTCAAATCTGATATCTATAAAAAAAATCTGGTTTGCCCAAGGGCTTCGTTTTTTCTCCGACACTGTTTCTTATATTCATAAATGATATTTTATCTTAAACTTCTAATCCACTTAATTGTTTCGCTCACGACATTACCCTCAGCTTTTCAAACTCGTTTTTAGATTCACATCCTTGTTCTTCGGATGTGGACTTCCGACGGCAGCGTGTGATAAGCTTATTAAATTCTGATCTTGACAGCATTGTCCAATGGGGTATCAAAGACGGTATAGAATTTAATGCCGCAAAAACTCAATGCTGTTTACTGTCGCTTAGGCATAACCCTCCCTCAATGGCACTACCTATGGATGGCACTTGCATCGAGGAGACTGAACAGCTTTCACTTCTAGGTATGTGCATCACAGACCATCTTTTGTGGAGTGATCACATATTTGACATCGCCAAAAACGCTGCTAAGTGTTTAGGTTTTCTCCGCCGATGGAAGAAGTTTTTCACCCTTTCTGATCTGACTGTAATCTATAAGGCCTTTATTCGTCCAAAGCTGGAGTACAATTCCCATATCTGGGCAGATGCTCCAAAAACCAACTTGAGTCTCTTGGACAGAATTCAAAAGAGAGCTCTTAAAATGGTAGGCGACTGTTGTCTAACTGCAATATTTGTATCTCTCGAGCACCGCTGGAATTTTTCATGTCTATTATTAACCATTATTTTCATAAACAGTGCTCTAGTGAAATAGGAAATAACCAGTTCCATTCCTCCCCTCAAACAATTCAACCGTAATACTCGTGGTTCTAGGAATGCTCATCAGCTTGAGCCCAATTTCGGACGTACTGTGAAGTACAGAGATTCTTTTTTTAGCCGCACTATACGAATGTGGAATGCTTTATCCGGCTCAGTGTTTCCCACTCATTACAATGTATGGACATTCAAAACCAATGTGCATTGGTATCTCCTTTCCCATCCTATCCTACTTTCCTCATTGCTCGCACTGTTTTTAAAACATTATAAGGGTATTCATAACCTGCGTTACCACTTCCGGGAAAAAAAAGTCGAAGTAGATTTGAAGAAAAAAGTGAAGTAAATTGAGAAAAATCGAAGTAGATTTTAAAATAACTTTTTACTTGCTTTTAGAAAAAATTGAACTCAAGATTTTCATCAATTGACTTACAACACGAAAAAATAGAGAGGAGAAATTGAAATGTTTTTTTTTTTTTTTAAACAGCCATTACGAAAAATCATTACACATTACATATTCCACTACTCCGTAGATAAATCTACGAAGTAGAGACACTGAAAGCACTGGTAACTCAGACCATCGGCTTATACAATACAACAGAGAGAGACTGACAGAAAGAAAGAACAACAGAAAAATACATGTCAACAGCTCACGGTTAGTATTTGAACGGTCCCCCATCCATGTACTAACCGCGCGCAACGATGCTTGATATTTTTTTTTTTTTTTATTAAATTCAATCTTATAACTATCTTAATACTAGACAAAAATTCATAAAACTAGTATACTTATCAATAACTTACAACTAACTTACTGGCCCTATGCGGGCGCTCTAAGCTAAACTATGTCTTAAATCTAATGCTTTCGGCCTAAAAAACTATTTAATTAAAAAACTATATCTATATTTTTTTTTTTTTTTCTCGAGAAAATTTAAAAAACTCGGATTCTTTATCATTTTTACTTTGTTATATAAAACTTATAAACTAAAATTAAACTAATTAAAACTACCTAAAACCACTTAAACTACTTAAAATAAACCTAAAAAAAACTAGAACAGCCACAGCGGAGCTTTTCCTCTTTTTTTTTTTTTTTTTTTGTTTTGGTACATTGAAGAATGTAGTCTGTTTTTTTTTTTTTTTATTTTTTTTTTGCCACTGTGCCTATTCTACTTAAAACCTGTGATTAAACAGGTATGCAAGCCGGCCACGGCTCTAACACCCCACACCGACTACCCATTATCAAATGTCGTTTGAAGCCACCAAAACTGGTTCTCCTGCTTCACCCTATCAGTTTTGTCCCGTTCGGACATAGCCCTACTGAACCGAAGGAGCTCTTCTCCGTCTTGTGCCACGACGTCCCGAGTGTATAGGAGCCGCCGGTCCACGGTTCTTCGTTTGACGTGGTAGATTAGCGGTACTGCCAATCTATCCTGTATCAGACCGCATCTATCTAAATAGAGGAATGCCTCTGGAGGAATGAAGCCACTCAAGCGCGCATTTTCAAAATATTCGTCATTTGGGTAGAACGCCCCGAAAATCAAATTATTGGTCGAAGCCCTCGCAATGTGATCCCGAATTAGTTTTATGACGAAATTGTCAACTCTGTTGATCCGAGCCCCGTCGTATAGAGCCTCGTTCGGATAATAGTGAACATAAGAAGATTCGGGTGTCCGATGCAAACCAGTACATCGTCGAAGACACTGCCGCTCGAACACCCAAATTCTCTCCATCTGAGATGGAGCAACGTTGAACCACACTGGACAACCATAAACGATCATCGGCCGTATCAGGGCCATGTAGCAAATGACCTTCACTCTGGGGTCAAGCCGACTGCTGTAAAACAGTCGTTTCGTCAGACCGAAGGCTCCTCTGGCCCTGGCCAGTGCAGCATCTATATGTCTGTCGAAATACAGATACTGATCCAACCAGTGGGAAGCGATGCTTTCATCAGAGCCAAGGCCGTTGACTACGAAAAATCATATTTATGATGATATGATGTTATTAACGGTATCTGTCATATATCCTTTTTTTGATTTTCTACTTTCTCATTTCTGACTAGCGATTTCGATCAAAATTTTTATATCGGAGCTTCTTTGATTTTGAAATAATAATGTATACATAACATTTTTTCCTTAAATGTATATTATTAAATACTTAAATTGTCAATACATTCCTTTTAATTTTAAAGAAGTTTGTATATAAAGAAAGAATTTATTAATAAAACTTTCTTTTACAAAGAATAACATTGAAATGACTATAATTCAATATAATTTAATTTTAAAATAAAAACACACACGCAAGCGAAATTTTTATAAGATTCGTGATTTTATGCTCTTAAAATTAGTCATTTGTGTATTTTTATTATGTTGACAATTATTTTTTTTTTGTAATACTCGTGCTACATCTTTACTAGAGTGAAATAGAAGTAGATTTGTCCTTTTTTTAATTGGAGTAGTTTCAAACAGAGTTTTTTAAAATAGATTTAAGTAGATTTTAGTAGTTTACTGATGGTGCGAAGTAGGAAGTAGATTTTAAAATATTTTGAAAAAAAGAAGTAGATCTACTTCAATTGAAGTAAAGTGGTACCACTGTTCATAACCCCTTGAATATTTGGAATAAAAACGAGTTAGTCAGTACCGGAATTGCCCAGGTGTTAATGGCTGTACGTTTGTTTTCGGCATTAAAGTGCGATTTAAGAATTTTTCTCATCCTTGTAAAATTCTTGTCTTACCCTTTTCTTAATTTCACCATTTTCTAGTCCCCTTAGTTGTAAAAAACCCAGATACTTTTAATTTTTTCCCGTTGTTAGTATGACGATGGTATTATTTTCGTCTATTGAGTATCCGTCCGTGTCATCTTGAACTTTCCCTTTCTTAACGTGGATTGTTTTACATTTATCGATCCAGAACTCCATTCCAATGTTATCACTAAATCTTTTTACTTGCTCTCTCATTCTAAAAAGCTTCTCTTTGTTGCTCGCGTAGAGTCTTAAATCATCGACATACAGAAGATAGTTGATTTTAAAGTTTACAGTTTCAGCCTTAAAGCTGAAACCAATTAATGCCAAGACAGAACCAAGATGCCAAGGCTGAGCGCATCTACTTGCAAAATTCCACATTTGTCCCAGGTCAATTTAACATTCCATTTTTTCAAAGAGACTTCCATAAATCGAACGATGTTTGCTTCAATCTTGTATGTATCAAGGATTTTTAGCAGGTGCGGATACGGAAGGCTGTCAAATGCTTTCTTATAATCGCTATACCCCATGGACTTGCACTTGTTTTGAAGCTACTGGTGGACCATAACAGAGTCAATTGTCAGTTGTTGCTTGTATCCCATGGAGTTTTTCGAACATCCTTTTTGCTCACATGTTGTGATGTTGTTTAGAGTGCAGTGTCGATACACGCGATTGGTGAAGATTTTTGTTAGAACCTTGTATAATGTAGAAAGACACGTGATCAGGTATATATCGCACCCTCAGTGCAAAAGAGCGTTAAGCCAACAAATGACATTTTAGAGTTAATGATGAGGAAATATTGCTATTCAAATTACCTTTCTTTTGAGGGGTATGTCATTTTGGTGAACAAAAACATACGAAGATAATGACTATTAATAACAATTTTTTATTACATGACATGTCAAACTGTTTCTTAATTTCCAACGCAAAACAAAGCTAACACAAAATGTTCAACTTTTTTCTACTTGAAAGCTTGAATAATTCCAATGCAAGAGAGAGATAACCCCAAATAGTCCCATACACCGAACTGATTTTCTCATTTTGACAAAAAAAATCTATGCAAAACAGATATCACCTCAAAAAATTCTTGGTTCCAATGCAAAACAGATACAAAATAAAAATATTTCATTTTTCTTAGTGCACTACAGCGATAAACCAAAATATTACTCTTTTCCTCTTTGGATTTTTCCATGCAAAAGATCGATAAGAGGCAAAAGATTTTTTTTAATGTAAGATAGCGCGAATTCAAAATAGCGCGAATAATCAAACAATATTCTGTTAAAATAAGTGTAGTAGATTGCGAAGTTCAAAGGAGCGATGCAAACATATTTTAGTAATTAAGTATAAGAGAAAGTATAACAAAGAAAATGAATTAAGAAGAATAAGAGAAGCGATAATATGGATAATATGTATATGAAGTAACTAAAAAGAAATTGAAGATCAGTCTAAGTTCAGCCAGCATTGAATAAAGAGGCAATTATTTAAGAACATAAAAGAACGGTTTTATTTAATCACTAGAGATCTACAATAAGTCATATGAATTGAAATTGTGAAAGTGAGAAGAATAAATAATTTTATAGAACAAAAATGGAAAATTCTCGCAGTTTAAATATTTTAGAAAAGGTAAGAGTATATTTACTAAGTGTTCAAAAGAATGAGAAAACTATTATTTATTTTGTTTAAGTGTGCGGCAACATCATCTTTGCAAAACTTTGTCGAGGGCAACCAGAAAAATGAAAATAAGGTAAAATTATCTTTTTGTTGTGTAGTTATTTTTGATTATAATACCTATTTAATGTCTTCGTTATAAAAGGATTGTAAGAAATTGAGCGAGCAAAATATAACACAACGGAATGAAATAAATGTTGTGGGAAAATAGTTAATATTTCCGATTTAGAGACGTATACTTTTGACCCAACTATAATCGAGGTACAATAAGAGAACTCAAACAACATCACTTTTTGCTTTTTTTTATTATATTAAACGAATTAAGAGCTATTTTATTCACTACAAGTTGAACTCAACTTGAGGATTTTTATTCTCAACTTGTGATTTTGTTTTTCTTCACTCAAAGTTGACAGTTTCAACTTTCGATTTTCAACTCTCCAGTTGATCAACTTCTGGTTTCCTCAACTTCCGAAAATAGTAGAAGTTGAGAGAGAAAACTTGAGAGTTTTCTCTCAAATTCAAATTTGTAATACATTTTGTTGCATCTTCTGTCAAAAATTACTCTCGGTTTCGGTAGGAATAAAAATATTTTTAAAATAAAATGTTCCGAGAAAATTATTATTGGGAAAATCATCCATCGTCTGCTTCCGGAAGCGAAGATGAAGAAGAAGAAGAATTATTGGCGATCGAAAGAAGACAATATAAAATGTGTCCACGGGTCGGACTCGAAAAATGGGACGAGCATGATTTTATCTACTGATTTCACTTACATATTTATTTATTTTTATTTTACAATGCACAACAAGAACTTAATTTTCAAATAATCGCACAGAATAAATTCAAATCTCATCAAATCTCTATCTATCAAAAAATTCCCAGGGAAATTTTTAAAAACGCAAGTAGGCTAACTTTTAAATTTCAACTCTCGAGTTGAGATTAAAAATAGTGAAGAAAAACAAATTTCAACTTGTCACTCAACCATGGCCGTGACTAGGGGGGGGGGGCATTAGGGGACAATGCCCTACCTTAAAAATCATCTATCGTATCGTAATGCCACTGATTCAAAAACTGCTTTTCCAAAACACGAAAAATCCATTTCCCATTACCAAGCTATGGCGATGTGGCATGATAAATTAAATAGAGTCTCCAAAACTAGCAGTGTTGAAACGTTGATACATCAAAAAGCTTTAGAGAGATAGAGGTACTACGTTAAGTCCATTATTGGGGTTATACAATTTGTCAACGAATTAGTTATGTGTGGAAATTATATTTTGGAGTAAGAAAAAGAACAAGAATTATTTCAGAATTTGTTTGAATACACTTGCATGAATGATCCAAATTTGAAAGAGTCTCTTACTCATATACACAAATGTCACAAATTGCAACATATCGTCCACCTGAAATTCCAAATCAAATAATTCAAGCAATGATAGCAGTACGAAGTTCCATTGTTAAAGATATTAATGAATCGGACCCCAACTGGTCTACTATAATGGAGGATGGTACGAGAGATAAAAATAACCAATAATTTGCTTTCTCCAATGCAATCTGGGTTAAGGAAGCACCACTGCTGTATCTCTGCAGTTATTGACGTTGTGGACAATATTAGAGTGTCTATGGATGAGGACAAAATAACATTTTTGGTTTTACTGGATTTTTCGAAAGCCTTCGACACGGTTGACCATACCAACCTTTGAAACAAACTTTTGACGCTATTTGGTTTCTCAATGACTGCAGTTAATCTCATGTCATCTTATCTGAAGTCTAGAACATCATCTATCTCGTTAGGTAATGAAATTTCCAGCTTTCTATCTAATAGTAGAGGGCTTCCACAAGGATCCATACTTGGACCTCTACTGTTTTCATTATATGTTATTAAAATTCCATCTTTAGTATCCTCTTCGGTACAAATGTACGCCGATGATGTCCAATTGTATAAGAGTTGCCCCTTGGCTTGCTAGAGGACTGCGCAAATACAATTAATACTGACTTAGATAAAATCTCCGCCTGGTCTGAGAAGAATGGGCTTTTTCTTAACCCACTTAAAACAATATGCATAGTCATTAGCAAGAAACCATTAGACCTTTTCTACTTCCCCGAAATCTCCTTTCAGGGCTCAAAAATTGAATATGTTGAAACCACAAGAAATCAAGGAATGGTTTTTAATAAGACACTGACATGGAATAATCATATCAATATAGCTGTTGGGAAAGTCTATGGAACACTTCGCCAGCTCTGGATGTCCCACCAATTTACCCCTCAAAGAACACGTATGTTGTTAGCAAAACACTCATTATTCCTAATTATTCCTATGGCTGTGAAATTTTTTGAAATTGTGATTCTATTAGTAGGAGAAAACTTAACATTGCTTTTAACAACATCGCACGTTACGTATTTAACGTAAGACGTTTCGATCGGATTTCTCACTTCTCCAAACTACTTTATAATATGTCATATGATCATCTTATTCGTTACAGATCTCTAATATAATTAAAACTAATCAGCCTAGTTAAGTTACCTATTTAACAAGATACGCTATAGTACCTCAATGAGATCTCGTCAACTTATCCAACCTCGAGCCGACGCCATCTAGTTGCGCACTTCAAGGCTTCGGGCGTCCTGGTCTACGCCATCTCTCCAGCGCAAGCATGGTCTATCACGCTGTCGTCTACCATAGAATGTACCACAAAGAACTTTCCGAGCAGGTTCCTCTTCGTTCATGCGAGCTAGGTGCCCTGCCCACCGGAGTCTACGGAGCTTGATTTTTGTAACGATATCTGCTTCAAGGTAGATTTCGTACAGTTCATGATTGTACTGTCTCCGGAATCGTCCTTCCTCACATATAGGGCCAACAATTATTCTCCTTTAGACTTTTCCCTCGAACGCAGCTAAGAGGTCGGAGTGCCTTTTGCTAAGCACCCAAGTCTCGGATCCATATGTGAGTACTGGCAGGACCATGGTCCTGTACAGCAGTTTTGAATAAATAAATAAATAAATAAATCTTGATGGAGCCAATTTTACTGAATTAACGTTAAATAACATAACCAGAATTGAAAATAAATTGGGCCGAAAAATGCCTTAACGACCACTGCTTTAACCATCGCTTGCATTTGATATTTATTAGGGTTATCTCGGAAATGACTTTTATTTGTTTAGTTTCTGAACAATGCATCATGTTACATGAATTTTTTCAGCATGGAAAAAAAGCTGAGTTGTATGGTGAAAAAGGATTTTCCAGCTCTTAGAACAGAGTTGGTCAGGTTACTTGGCCGTAACAAAAGTTGTACACGATAATTATTCATTGATTTTGACGACTTTGGATGAAGTTAAAAATGACAGATTTAAGGGTGATGACGTCGCCAAGAGTGTGGACATTAAAAAAGTGATGCTCAATTTGGATCTCCGAATGGCCTTGATTGTGGCCAAAAAAATATCGATGCTACAGCCTTCAGACGCAGCTTTACAATCCCGAAGTGCACGATTAAAAGACGCCATAACAATCATTAAACTCACCCAAAATAAAATAAGGAAACTTAGATCAGAAATTTATCATCAAATTTTGGAAGAAGCAAAGTCTATGATAAGCGACGATTCCAAAAATACGACTCATACCCAAAAGAGGCAAATCAAAAAATCAAATGTTGCAAGACAAAATATAGAACATCAGAACGCTCATCCATTTAAGTCTGAGTATTTCAAAACGTTGGTTATACTAATAGCTAAATTACAAAAGAGATTTTCGGATAACAACGATCTACTGAATTCAGTAGCGAGTATAGATGAGTTGGATGTAGACAAAATGGTACCGTTGAAAAACTTAAGTAAGTGTGAGAAAACGAAACTATTTGTAAAATGTACAGTTTCACCAAACCACTTTTAATTCTAAAAGGACAATAAACGAACCAAAACAAATAAATTTATCAAGTCAACAAACTTTAAGACTTTTAACGAAAGCCCATTCAATTCCAATTTGGTGCAACTGGCCATAAGTTACTGCAAGAAATCAAATATTTAACGCTACTTCATTCAAAGCTGCAGTGCCAATATGACAATAAATAAATACATACTTTTAAATACGTCATAACAAAATTATTAATTACATATGTGGCGACCATAGGATGTAGCACTGCTCTGTGTGAATCTACGTTTTCAACTTCTGACTGCAATTAATAGGCCTTAAATGCTATCAATGATTCACGAAAGAAAGGCAAGCATGGTATTCCTCTGGCCTTTGAAAAGAAAAGAACCAAGTCAGTTGATCTGGATGAAGTCCTTCGTATTTTTAATAACGGGTGATTTTTTAAGAGCTTGAGAACTTTTTTAAAAAAAAAAACGCATAAAATTTGCAAAATCTCATCGATTCTTTATTTGAAACGTTAGATTGGTCCATGACATTTACTTTTTGAAGATAATTTCATTTAAATGTTGACCGCGGCTGCGTCTTAGGTGGTCCATTCGGAAAGTCCAATTTTGGGTAACTTTTTCGAGCATTTCGGCCGGAATAGCCCGAATTTCTTCGGAAATGTTGTCTTCCAAAGCTGGAATAGTTGCTGGCTTATTTGTGTAGACTTTAGACTTGACGTAGCCCCACAAAAAATAGTCTAAAGGCGTCAAATCGCATGATCTTGGTGGCCAACTTACCGGTCCATTCCTTGAGATGAATTGTTCTCCGAAGTTTTCCCTCAAAATGGCCATAGAATCGCGAGCTGTGTGGCATGTAGCGCCATCTTGTTGAAACCACATGTCAACCAAGTTCAGTTCTTCCATTTTTGGCAACAAAAAGTTTGTTAGCATTGAACGATAGCGATCGCCATTCACCGTAACGTTGCGTCCAACAGCATCTTTGAAAAAATACGGTCCAATTGCTGCGAACGGCGACGAATCGACATTTCACGGTCTTCAGCAACACTCTCAGAAACAGACGCAATATTCTCTTCTGTACGCACTGTACGCATTCGTGTGGTTGGTTTAATGTCCAATAAAGTAAACTGAGTGCGAAACTTGGTCACAATCGCATTAATTGTTTGCTCACTTGGTCGATTATGTAGACCATAAATCGGACGTAAAGCGCGAAACACATTTCGAACCGAACACTGATTTTGGTAATAAAATTCAATGATTTGCAAGCGTTGCTCGTTAGTAAGTCTATTCATGATGAAATGTCAAAGCATACTGAGCATCTTTCTCTTTGACACCATGTCTGAAATCCCGCGTGATCTGTCAAATACTAATGCATGAAAATCCTAACCTCAAAAAAATCACCCGTTATATGGCGAATCAAAGAATTCAGTTATTTTAATGAAAGAACTTTGCATTGCTTTCTGTAGGTCTAGGTATACTAAATATAATATGTTAAGAGAAATAATATTATAAACCATTATATAAATGAATTTTTAGCACTTATTTATCACCCCCTCCCTACGATTGAGTACCACCTTTACCAGATGAGATCATATTTCATATCAAGTAAAATTTTTACTTCCGCCCTACATATTATCACCGATGCCCTACCTTGAATTCAACTCTAGCTACGGCCCTGCACTCAACTCTCAAGTTTGTGTCAACTCTAGAGTTGGCCAACTTGAGAGTTTGCCTCAAGTTGAGCAATAGTGAAGAAAACCGCCCTAAATCTACCTAGAATCTGTATGATGCTGCTGGAGTTGACGGTGGAGTTGTGGTTGACATTGATGCTGAAATGGCGGCTGAAATTAATGCTGGGATCGAGGCTGAAATAACAAGTGGGGTTGAGGCTGAGATTGGAGATGATACTGAAAAAAATATTGAAGATATAAGAAGTGAGATGTTTTTCATTGTAACACATTTTTAGCTAGACCAACAATATTCTACTCGTTAGGCTACAATAAAAGTTCTTACAAGGAAGCGTGCCCGGAACACCAATAATTGGAAAATAAATAAATTAAAACGGAATTCGGGTGAGTGCTACAAGAGTGAATCTACAGGGCGCTTTTTTCTACCTAGAACGATAAAACCAGGATGCTCTAGTGATTGCTCTCACAAGTGCACATTAAAATTTTCATACAGTGAACGAGAAGATATTTTCAAGGAATACTGGAACTTGGGGGACGTATCAAAGCAAAGAGAATACATAAATAATAGTGTGAATGAAGTCCAAACCAAGTACCGATATGTTAGGAAAGGCTCTGACCGAAAAAAAAAATCTCGCATTTCATTTCCTTCAAGAACGTGTTCTTAATCGAGTATGTAAAACTTTTGTTTTGTAATACACTAGACCTTAGCGCAAATGTAATCCAAACAGCTCGATATAAATTCGCAAATAATGTTACTCAGCTTGACCTTAGAGTATAGTGACCATACGTCCCGTTTTTAGCGGGACAGTCCCGTTTTTGAGGTCTCTGTCCCGTGGCCATAACTGTCCCGCTAAATGTCCCGCTTTTCCTAAGATTGTAAAAATGTGTGTAGGTCTCTACAATTCTCAAAATGAAGCAATTATAAATAAATACTATTTTACATTCCTGTGCATACAACTTGGCGCATATAAAACAAAAGTAAGAGCTGTTAAAGGAATAAAATGAGTCCATGGAATACAAATGTTAAATTAATTGTCACTTTTGCCTGTATGTCATTTTTAAATCGAAATTGAGTGGTCTATTGGACGCATAGTAGCAGATAGGTAAATAAAGAACAACTGAAATGTTAGCACAATAATCAAAACGCGTCAACAAGAAATTCAAGAGGGATTGTAAATTCTCGGAAGATTTGAAAAAAAAAATCTATTCATTTAATCGAGCAAACGTAACACATTTGCTTATTGTAATTCTGCGAATGCGTAATATAAGTTTTGAATCAATTTTCCCCGATACATACAACAAAAAGGATCTGAAGCTGTTTCTCATTAGCCGTGTTTTTTTGCAAAAGTTATCCGTAGTACAGTAGGATTTTATATGAATAACAAATACAACATTCGCAGTAGGATCACTGCCGAAAAAGGAGAAGTGAAATACTGCTGCGGATAGAGATTTGACGTTTATTCGAGTATCTGCAGTGATCCTACGGCGGATTTTGTATTTGTTATTTATATAAAATCCTACTGTACTACGGATAACTTTTCCAAAAAAACACGGCTATTGTTGTAAGCTGTCCCGCTTTTGCTTCAAATAAATCTGGTCACTTTACCTTAGAGGCAAACACGGGAACCAACCATCCTTATCAGTAGAGCTCCAAGGAGGGATACGTCGACATATCAATAGCTTTGAAAGAATAGAGTCTCGCTATCTGAGACAACAAACGCAAAGAGATTAAGAGAGTACATTGATGGCAGTCTCAATATAACTTCAATGTACAGAATGTATAAGGAAAAATGCATTAACGACGGGGTTGAATACGCAAAGCAGCACGCTTACGAAAAAAGAAGCACATTTCATGCACGTCACAGAAAAAGAATTATCTAGAATTGAAAAAGAAGACGACAAGAAATTGTGTGAATCAGACAAAAGCACAAAGTCGTCTGTATGGATCTTCAAGCCGTTATTCCGGTACCATGTGGCGATGTGTCATCTTTTTTTTTTATAAAAGAAGATTGCTTTGTTTCAACTTCACCATTTTCGAGTTATTTTCGAATCAAGAATTTTGCTATTTATGGCATGAGGGTATAGCGCACAGAGGATCGGATGAGATTGCATCAACTTCAAACTAACGAGGTATACGACCTTATGCTCGAAAACTAGAGAGAATTTCCAAAAAAAACGAAAGTGGAGAAAAGGTTGTTTGGACTGATATAAAAGAGCTCATGGTCGAAAAAAAACCCATTAATTTTAAAGTACAAAACTTCATTTGCGGATGCCAGCTACAAATCCTTAAAGGTATGTAATGAACCTAAGCTCATCGAGTTAAAACCTGCTTATCCTAATGGGTCGCCAAAGATATAGCAGCAGCGAAGAAAAAGGACTTGATGGAGCTGTGCAAACAAAACTCTACAAGCATGTCACCACCAATTTTTCAATAATTTGGAAAGTGATGAAACGGAAAAAAAATTATTAAAAAACACAGAATATATTTATTTTTTCTTGTAATAGAGTTTCCATATTATGGAAAATGATTTCGATTAATAAGTTATTAGCTAAAGCTTGGAGTCAGTATTTTGAAGATTCTCGAAATGAAATTTTTTGAGTTAACGCTCTTTTGCACTGAGGGTGCGATATGTACATATGAATATCAATTTGTGTCTATAAAAATATACATATTGTAATATTTTTGCTAGGTTCGTTAAATAAAACTTATTACTCTTTCTAGTATCTCTTCTTTATTCACACTTTTCAAATCAAAACAGTAAATCTCAATTTATAATCAGCTCAAATACTCTTATTCAATTTAAATCTCACTTGTTTAATAACACAATCCAATAAGCAATACTTTTGCACACTTTCACAATCCAAAATCAACTGTGTCTCGCTCACCGTGAACACTCCCTTATATACTCAAATTAGTTGTTCTCGAAAGTTCTTGTGTTGGAATGTTCTAGATGTTTGGAATAAGGGGAAATACATTTGACATTGGAAAAGAGCTTTTTGTTTCTTCCATAAATTAGATATGCAGTTTTCCAACAGATGGCGCTGTAGTAGTATAAAGCTCTGTTCACAACAATATTATATCTTGTTTGTTCAAAAATATACATATATCATCAATTACGAGTATTTTATGCCAGAATCTGTTATATGTAATTTGTATCTCCTTAAAATTGTTGAAACGGAAAGACATCTCATAATGCATCCATCGTCATCACAACTTTACATTGAATGTAATTCAAAGAATGAAAGAATACATCATTATGGTTTTTTTTTTAATATGTATTACAATCACTTTTCACAGATTATGTCTCTTTGGTGCTGTTCAAGGATATGAAATTTAATTATTAAACACTACTAGCCTCATTGAAGGAAGGTAGAGTTTGGAACATTGACGGCAGCTTTATATTAATCAATTTAATCGAATTACGAATACACGCTCAAAATGCAGTTTAAAAGAACAAGACCGGGAAACTCTAATTTAATTCCATCCTAAAAAAATAAGGAATAGCATATATCTCTTGCGAGTAAAACCTTCTGGCAATACCAGACCTATTAATTGGATTAGTAACGCCTGGAAGTGGATAGCTGGAAACCCCGAGGCCGCCGCCGCCCACTAAAATGAAATCTCTCAAACCAAAGAAATAAAATGCACGACTGGATCGCACGAACTTTCTCCTACGTAATAGACTAGTAATTTTAAAAACGAATGTTATTAGAGAAAACTTTTCATAAGGATAAAATTAATTTTTTTTAGATTCTTTTAGTAGTAAGAGATAAAAACAGAATGCTATGCAAATATGAATTAATGCAAAAATTTCATTAAAATCCGTTATTTCGATAATGAGAAATTAAAAATAAGAAAACATTTTTTTATATAGGTACAAGCTGTAATATCATAATTTCAACTTTTTTTATTAAATTATAGATCGTAAAAATTAATTGAAAGAAAAAAAATTATCAAAATTCTAGGCGCCATTTTCGAGAAAAATATGATTTTTGAAAACCTTTTTTTTAACATTTGTATGGTGGGTACCTTTATTTTTAGCTAAAATAATGGATTATATTGAGAAACTTTTATATATCAAGCTTAAAAAAAATCTAGCATAGGCTTTTCAAAATATTGAGTTTTGCAAAAAAAATTGATTTTTTGTTTTTAAATTTTGAAAATTTAAATACACTTTTGGAAAGCTATCAAAAAAAAATGATCAACATCGGTGGTACCGTTTTTGAGAAAATCAAAAACAAAAAAAAATGATTCCATGAGGGGTGCCCTCAATAACCATTTTTCGAAATTTTTTTTTTTTCAACTATTACCTAGCTTTAACTTTTTTATATTTAGATTTTTTAAATCTGTCGAACAGTTTTTGAGAAAAAAAAAATATTTATAAAATTTCGAAAAAATTTGTATAGGAGGTACCGTTATTTTTGTTCTTAAAAAAAAGAAAAAGATGTGTGGGGGGAAAAAATTAAAAATGATAATTACTAAGTTTAATGAAAATTGGCCGAGCCGTATAGGCTGTAGTCGAACAGACATACAGACCGAATTTCGAGACCCACTTTTTTAGTATTCGCTATGATTGTAGTGTCAACTTTGATCAAAATCTCCGAATGCATAATTGTACCTACTTACTAAGAAACTCAGAATAAGCAGAGTGAACGACATTTTTCTTCTGAAACAAGATATCTTGAATGAGATATTAATCATTATGTTTTTAAATGGAAATTCTCTATCGATTGTAAATGCGATAGTTTGCAATGAAAGAGCCTTAGAAAAATTTCAGAAAATGACTGAATTGCAAGATTACTAAAAGGAGGTCCAGCCACTTGTGTCTATCTTTCAAATACGAGGCAGGCAGTTGAGATCATCAACAAAAATTCCATCTTTTGCGAACTTCAAGGGTCAGCCATCAGACGAATAGGGGGACTGGTGGAAGTGTGATCATAGCCTCTCCACAGCGGCCGCTAGAAACAAGCCTTTTAAAAAGGTTTGGCTAATATGATCAAGTTGCTTCCTCAAGTTGGCGACAGGTTAATTCCCTGTCCCGTAAAACTAAAACAATTATGAGACCGACAATAAGCCTCGGAAACGGACTGATCTTACGACGACAACCCACGCAACGAAAACGGAAAAACGATTTACGAATTTTCTTATGGAACGTACGATCGCTCTATAGAGCTCGATCTGCTCAGCAGCTAGCCGATGCCCTGTCAAAATATAAAGCTCACATAACAGCTCTTCAAGAAATCAGAGAGGAGTCCTCAGATGAAGAAAAAGAGACTTACTACGAACAAGTCGAGAGGGCCCTCAATGCCTGTCCAAGGTATGATGGTTAAATCATCCTTGGGGTTTTGAAGGCAAAATAGGTCGGGAGCCGGTATTCAGGCATTACGCAGGCACCCATAGTTTGCATGAGAACACTAATGACAATGGACTTCGAGTCTTAGAATTGGCAGCATCGAAAAACATGGTCGTTGCGAGTACCAGGTTCCCGCGTAAAGATATCTACAAAGCCACCTGGGTATCACCTGATGGAGTTACTCGTAACCAAATAGACCACGTGTTGATAGACCGTCGCCATTACTCGAACTTGATGACGGTACGAACGTACCGAGGTGCCAATATCGACTTGGATCACTATCTTGTTGGTATGGTATTCCGAGGGCGGATTGCCTTGCGAAGACGCATTGCATCCGCCGATCAGGTTCGAATCAACACGGCTGCCCTGCGCAATGAAAACACCAGTAACACCTTTGGTAATGTGTTAGGACTTGACCTAGAATCACTTGATTTAGGGAGAGTAAGTCCTGGAGCCAGTATGCTGGGCGTAAATGAGAAGTGGCACGCATTAAGAATACTGTCATTAGCACTGCCAACTCCATCTTAGGCAGCAGTCGTAAAAATCGGAACGACTGGTTTGATGATGAATACAAGCCAGCGACTGAAAGGAAGAATGTTGCGTACCGAGCAATGCAACAATCTCATAGAATGCGGGCACGCAAAGAGGAATATAAAGAGCTCAGAAGAATAGAATAGAATAGAATAGAATAGAATAGACAGGCGATGGAAAAATGTCTATAATTTAACATCCCAACATACCATCTGTTTATAGACTTTAAGGCCTTCTATGATAGCATAGCCAGGGTAAAACCTTACAAGGCCATGAGAGAATTCGGCATCCCAAATAAGTTGACACGACTATGTAGGTTGACCATGACCAACGTAACAAGCCAAGTAAAAATAGCCGGATTGCTATCCAGACTAATCAACATCTTTAATGTACTCCAACAGGAGGACGATTTGGCCTGCCTCCTCTTCAACCTGGCGTTGGAGAAAGCAATCTGTGACTCTGGCACGGCAACAAGAGGGACCATCGTCAACAGGTCCAGCCAGTTACTGGCTTACGCAGAAGACATTGACACCATCGGAAGAACCGAACAAGCTGTACACGATTCCTTCATCCAAATCGAGCAGGCGGCACAAAATCTGGGGCTGCACATTAGTGAAGGTAAAACAAAGTACATGGTGGCGTCGAATGTGAGAGGAACAGTTGGTCGAACAATCAAGGTAGCGGAGCACGAATTTGAAGTGCTGCAATCCTTTAAATTACAGCTCAAAAAGTTCTTTGTGGTACATTCTATGGTAGACCATGCTTGCGCTGGAGAGATGGCGTAGACCAGGACGCCCAAAGCCTTGGGGTGCGCAATTGGATGGCGTCGGCTCGAGACCGGGATAGGTTGACAGACTTGTTGAAAGCGGCGAGGAGAGGAACCCGGTTGTCGAGCCGATGATGATGATTATGAAGGGTCAGATTAAGTATCACGACGAAACTTCTAGACCTCTAGAATGTACATTTGATGTTCAAATTCAAAACGAAACGATCCAGTTGAATAAGGGAATATCATAAGCCTTCATAAAACAGCCTTACATGCCTTTCATCCAGTATTATTGAATTCTATATACAGAAAAGCAAAAAAAAAAAAACATGACATAGGAATGGTAAATATCGAGTGCCTAACTAAATGAAATCAGAGATTCGAAATTTCTCTTATTTCGGAAGTAACAATTCTCTTTCGATCTAATTGAATAACAGAAACTTCACAAGCCCTTAAAAAACAGCCTAACATGCCTTTCCTCCAGTATTATTGAATATTATACAATATACAGGAAAGCAAAAAAAGACATGACAAAAGAATGGTAAATATCGAGTGCCTAAGTAAACGAAGTCAGAGATTCGAAATTCCTCTTATTTCGGAAGTTACAATTCTCGTTTTGTTTATGTTCATGATTTTTTACTTTTGGAGAAAAATACACCATAAAATAAATGTACCACCAATTCTCACACCGGGAAATTCAGTTCTTCATCCAGTGCCTCGAGATCGGTTATCGGCCCTTTATACCAGCTGTGAGGTTACTTTTGATCTACGGGACGTAGGCCTTTGAAGGAGGAAGAGTTATGAAACCGTATGTGGGCCTCAAACATGAGTCTAAGACCCAATTGCTGTGTCATCATTTTATAAAAGAAAATCTGTTTGCGAACGTAACTTTCAATACGATTCCTTTGTTCACTAACGACATCGGATACTTATGCTGCGGGTCATTGACCAGTAGCGAACAATCAGCATATTTGCAGTATACTGACTTTGATATCGCCATCGAAACACAGTGCATCGTGGGACACACAGGTTAGAATAATACATTCCGAGTGAGACGTGCAATAGACACGGTCGTTATAATAAATTACTAATAAAGCAAGTTCTTATCGGAAATTAATAGTAATTAATTGAGTAAGTCGAACCGTTGGGACGGTCCTCGGACCTGCGTTCGCATATTTATTTGTAGTCCTTTTCCATGACAAACTCTAATATGTAATATTAAAATTTTAATATTTTTCAATAAATAATATTTAATAAATTATAATAACTAAAATAACTCACCAGTTTTAGCTGGGAGAGCAGGACCTCCAGGTTTCGTAACAAAGTTAACAACATTGCTTTTTTTTATGTTTCCACTTGTAAGATACATTTCAAGCCAGAGGCGATATTTAGTTCCTGACTTTAGATTCATTATAATGGTTCCTGTATCAGAATCACGTTTTGCTATCTTGAACACACTTGAATCTTCACTTCCAGAATCAGTCTGATATACGGCTCTGTAAATGTTAACGTATTTATCTTCCGGATAGGGTACACCATTCCAAGATACTTCTACAGAAGTTGGCTTCACTTTTGTCACATTGACGTTTACATTGAACGCAAAGATATCAACCTTTGAGGCAGTGCGTACTTTTATCACCTTGCCAGCTCTAAGCTCACCTCCATGCCCTGGCAATGGAATGTAAAATAATGCGATTTCATATCCGGTGCCTGCTTTTAAATTTTCTATTTTATATGTCGAAAGGGTTCTATGAATTAATGGTGTGGCATCATAAATGTTTCCAGTTAGTTCCTTGTATCTCAATTCAACACCGTCGATATATTCCAATTCATTGGTTGAAAGGGTGTTCCAACTCAACTGCAACCAAGTTGAATTAGTATTGATAACTTTAAGCTCAGGGTCTTTAACATTTGTCAATACATCCTGGAAATCCGGCCTGTAATCTGAGATTGACGGAGGTGGTGTAATTGTGCGTTCAGGTGGTGTATTAACTGTGTACACTTGGCTAGATGGCTGTGAATTCAAATCCTTTAGAATGAGTTTTATTTTGACTTTGTACATTGAATTTGGCTCAAGGTTTGGTAAATCAAATTCTAGTTGCGATGTTGCAATTAGGTCTTCTGGTGGTGCAAATACTTGAGACTCCCAAGTTGATGTATCATTGTTTGTACTGTTCGTATAACGTAATTCAACTCTACCATGTAAATTAACATATGCTTCTGGTACAGTAAAAACTATGCGAATCTTTCGTGGATCTATAGCTTCTAGTGTGATAACTTGTAAATCAGATTGTAGATTATTTAAAGATATACCTGAAAAAAAAAAAAAAAAAAACAATTTATGATAAAAATTTTTTCTGCCACATGAATCTTAGACTCAGTCTCTCAGTCGCGTTAAAGATCAGAGTCGTAGACAAAATATTTCGTAAGAGCTTAGGACTCTTTCAATCAAAATTAAATTGTTATGCTATGATAAATATATTAGATTTGTTTTAAATTGTTTATATATAAGAATTAACTACAGTGAAAAAAAAACTACACACGTCTTTGGTGATAGCAGTTATTCTTCTCTTTAAGTAGCATTTTTATGTTTTATTTGATAATAGGCATAATAAACAGCCCTATTATAGCTATCAACTATGAACTAGATACTTGATACATATCAACAAATTGAATGAGTCGGTATAATGCTATCAACAATCAACATTTTTTATCGACTGTGAATTTTATTAGATTTTATCATTACTGTGAATGATTTTTTTGATAGATACTCGTATGGTATTACGGATATCAACTAAATAGATACACATCAATTTTCTTATTAACCACAAATTCTTGATTGAAACGTAAACATACAAATTTATTCGGGATTTCTAAAAGCGAACAAAGTTAAAAAGAATGTTGACTTGTTTTTTGAGGAGTTTTGATGATTTTTTTATAAGAACAATTTACATTTTCGCATGAAGAATTTACCTTTTCGTGGCCGACAAAAAACAAATAAATATTTCAAATACGAAGCGTCAAACAAAATAAGCAAAACTCATTCACAATGAACTTTTTGACAAATAGATATTCACAATCGGTCTTAAATTACCAGTCGATAGAAATTATCGACTATCAAATTGATACTCATAATAGGGCTGAAAATTCAATTATTTAAGTCTGATTGTTATTTGATTAAGTAACTAAATATAAATTAAATCAAGTTTTTGCCGACTAGTTCAAAATTAGTTAAGAAAAAAACGTTTTGACAGTGGAATTAAAAAAAATTATTTGGAAATTACCATTCATAAAAGTTTTCATACTGTTCGAAATCATATCACAATTCTTCTTGAAGTTTTTTTTTTTTTTTTTTTTATAATCTACCCGCGCTCAAGGGATTAGATTACCCTTTAAATGTTTCAACACAGCGCGGGCGTGAAGTTAAGAAGAGAAAGAAGGATAGGAAAGATGTGTGGCACGATGTTCTGAGACTGAAGGTTGTTGTCTCAGATATTTTATCTTCAGGGATGGCGGCCGAACTAAAGCGGAGAATGCCGTGTCTTATTTCTATGTCGCTTATAATTCACATTATTTTATTCGTGTTCATTCTTGTTGGGCATACTAGTTTAACTCAATTACATGTTGTTAGTGTTATGCCTGAACAACATGTAATGAGTAAACCAGCAACCCATTGATGACAATTTTAGAAGGTTTTTAATGGAATTAAAACGACATAGACGACGGCAGGGATCGAACTTGTGATCATGAAGTTCACAGGCGAGCACACATCTATCGCGCCACGGCCACCCCTACTGATATGAAGCGCTTCAAAATAATATGCGAATCAAAAGATGCTTAGATTTGTATCAAGATGTTCACTGTATTCTAAGAAAATTTCAAGTAATTTTCAATGTTCAACACTTAAAGTTAAAAAAATTTAGAAAAAATACACCACTTTATACGGCAAGCAAGGAACAGCATCTGTAGTGCATGTGCAAATGTATTTTGATCAATAGAAAAGTATTGTTCAGAAACTATTACCGAAAAATGAATTTGGTACAGTACATACTCGTATGTGTATGTTCGAGCCCAGGGCGCAACAACGGGGGGTGTCCAGGGTGTCCGGACACCCCCTAGAGGTCGGTGGACACCCCCTCCGAAATCGATAGACACCCGAGTGATGATTTTTAAAACATTCTTAACCCCACAAATCCGGGGCGTAGCGAGGTCAAGCTCGCGAAGACGACACAAGCTATCTCCAAAGCCATTAACCCGATAAACCCGGGGTGCCACGGGCCAAGCTTTAGAAGACAATGTAAAGAAATAGCTCCTCCCAAAGCTGTGAACTCTTACATATCCGGTGCTCGATTTACGGTTTCAAAGCGCGTCGATAAAAAAAGATACGATTGTACGATGTCAAACTAAAAATCCAGTGCGAGGGAGGTGTTCGATGATTTTCAACTATAACCTACCTATCAAGGGACATGGACAATATTTATTACAGCTATTGTGTTTATATTTTATAAAGTATATAAAATATTAAATTCTGTAAAAATAGAAAGTTTCTTACTATAGATTTTACTCAATGGGGACCCTGTACTAAAATTAATACGAACCGAGATTTCATTATATTTTTAAAAATTTTCCCACCAAAAAAATCAAGCCGCTAAAAATCGGAAATATTTTAAGCCTAAATACACTAGGATTGGATTGAAAATTGTACATACTGATTTTTAATAAAATTCTAGTGTATTTAATCTTTAATTATTCCAAATATTTGTTAAAGTATGAATTTGAAGCGATTTTTTGCATCAAAGTCTTTGGATTTTTAAAAAATAAAAAAATTAGAAAAAACTGAATTTAATCTCAGTATCAAATGTAGTGCTTGATGTCTTTAACTTGAATAAATTTTTTATTCTGACTTTAGATTAAAAGATTGTGTATTATAAGGGTAAGAATGTTTTAAAAATTGACACCGCAAATCAAGAGAGCTATTGAAATTAATTTTTTGAAATCCTCTTTGAGAGCTTGGCCTCGCTGCGCCCCGGGTTTGTCGGGTTAATGGCTTTGGGAATAGTTTGCATCGTCTTCTTAAGCTTGACCTTCCTACGCCCCGGATTTGTCGGGTTATTTGGATTATTTTGGGTTGGACACCCCCCTAGCTTTTTAGGTTGTTGCGCTTCTGTTCGAGCCAGAAAAATTCTTTTTCTCTTCTTAGAATCACTTCCAAACTTTGATGCAAAATTTAGGCCGAATCAGTAAAAAATACATATATAATTAATTACAATAATAATTAACGCCGTTAAAAAGTGTTTAAAAAATAAGAAAAAGTTAGTGAACTGTTAATTAGTATCCTAGTATAGTACCCATAAATTTGTTTAGAATTTTCCGTCATTGTGTCCCAAGTTTTTCAAATGTCGCTTTCACAGTTTACGCTTTAGATCGAGACAGACAGATGGCAATCTATAAATATGTACATTTGTACATTCATTCATATAATAAAGAAAAGGAGATTTACGAGATCCACTTTTATTTGTGGTATTTCATCGTCAGGTGGGCTAACTGCCAAAAATGCTATTTTGAGTCAATTATTAAAAAGTCCGATTAAATAGTGCTAAGTTGTCTGCTTGACTGATTTATTTCAGTAATATACAGAGTTTGTATTAGGAAAAATCTTCCTAAAAAAAATAATTTTATATCCCAATTAAAAAGTTAATACTTTCAGCTTATTTCAAACAAACGCGTTGTCCAATCCAATTCAAATTCATTACAAAATTTGAAGTGGACATACAGGCAGTTAGACAGAAAACAAGTAATGGTCATTAGCCGTTCAGAATCGGCAGAAAATTTTAGGTTGGGAGTTGTAAGTCACTAGGTCCTGGTTCTCTTCGAGCTGTTGCACTAACAAATTATTTTTTTTTTGAATTATGTACAAAAATTGATGTTATTAGAGAAAAATACTTGAAGCATGCAATGCGAGCTTGGAATAATTCAGATAACACATCTCCTTTAGTAGTTTTGGGAAAAAAATATGGTCATGGCAATTCTTGAGCAAATATTCAAACCATCTTCCAGTTTCAATAAGCATGAATTCAGTCCCTGTGGAAAACTGTAATCAGCAAATCGACGTTTAACTATGAATACCTCCTAACATACATTTTTTGTGAAACTCACTTTTTGATGCAGTTTCGTTAATAATTTCCATCTGCTTCGCTGAATTTTTAAAATTTTAACTATTTCACATCATAGATATTCAAAACTGATAATTATGTATAAAATTTTATTAGTATGCGTTTTAATTTTGGGACTATAATCAGTTTTTTCGTGTCCCCTTTAAAGTTTACAAAATGCGACATAGGAGGTATTCATAGTTAACCGTCGAAATGCTGATTTGAAGAAATTTTTAAAATGTATGCGACTCAAATTGAGAAACATCACGGAAACGAATCCAAATGATATCAGTTGCGAACTAATTGACAGAGCTGTTAGTAATTTTACAGGTACATTTCTTGAAAGTACAATCCGTGCCTAAAAAAAAATCAAAGTCGAAATAATGGTTATTAACTTCCTGCTTATATAGTAGAAGCAATCAAAATAAGAAATAGAAATAGAAACTTGTGGATAAGAACTAGGGACCAATACTTCCTCTGTGAAATGAACAGGTTGAAATTTAATTTTTACTTTCAGGATTGAGACATGAAGCAATAAACTTCAAGTGTTAAATAAAGGTAGCAAACCCTTTTGGAACATAAATAATACCTAGGAACAACACCGTCAATAATAACAAAATATAATACATATATTGTAAGTCGATCTATGCAATTAGTTAACGAAAGCCTTTTTGAGGTACCCGGATATATAATATCACTTGATGACGTTAAATTTTTTATCAGATATCTATTTAACGATTGTTTTAGAATAGGATACTTTCCTAATGAATGGAAAATGGGCAAAATCATTCCTATCCATAAACCAGGAAAAAATACTAGTGACCCTTCTGGCTACAGACCAATAAGCTTATTGAGTTCATTAAGTAAGTGCCTTGAAAAACTAATAAGAAACAAACTAGTTTTACATGTAAATGAATTTGATATCTTCCCACCAGAACAATTTGGCTTCCGAAGGTACCATAGTACAACCAACCAAATTGCTAGAATATCAAAGCATGTTCAAAATGATTTGCCTGCATGTAAGAGCACAGGAATGGTGCTCCTTGATGTGGAAAAGGCTTTTGACACTGTTTGGCATGAAGGCTTAATTCATAAACAATGTATATCATTATAACTATATTTTCCTTTCTGTCAAATCGATTATTTAAAGTCACATGCATTTACTCATCAGATCAACTGGTTTTTGTATTGAAACCAATTGGCAATCTGCTCTGAATACTATACAAATTTATTGGAAAATTAAAATAAATGCATCAAAGACACAGACTTTTTTTTACGAGAAAAAGGAAGCCCTGTTTACAGCCTAACAACAGTCTACAATTGAACGGAGTGTAAATTGAGTGGAAATCAAGTGCAAAGTATCTTGGGGTACACCTGGATAAAATATTGACCTTTAAATAAATAAATTAAATACAGTAATCAAAATACTCGTACTTTATCCAATTATCAACCGGAAGTCCAAAATGAGTACTGAAACCAAATTGATGATAATTAAGTCTATCTTCCAAAGTATAATTTTTTATGGTTCGCTTTTCTGGGGAAAATGCGCTAAACCTCACATAAAAAAAATTGCAAATTATGCGAAATAAGATTTTAAAAATTATGCTTAATCTTCCATGGCACTTTTCTACAGAAGAACTTCAAAGAATAACAATTATTGATAAAGTTTCAGTTAGAATTTCGGAATTACAATATCGTTATATTTTATCCTGCAATAATTCGGATAATACATAGTTTAATCTCAAACTTAGCTGCTTAAGGTTTTGTATGAAAATTATTATTATTTATTTAATTGTTATTTATTCATAGAGTTTTATTTATTTATTTATTATTAATACATATACTTTTGTTTTTATTTATTTATCATTTTATTTATTTGTTCTTTAAAATATTTCATTTTTTGTTGTTTTTTTTTTAAGTTTTTGTTTACTTATTTATTTGTTGTTTATTTATTTATTTATTATTCATATATTTTTTTGTATGTTTATTATTTATTTGTTTATTTATTTATTTATTTATTTATTGATTTGTTCTCAATTTAATTTAATTGTTTTTGTTTAATTTTTATTTTTCGTTTACTAAACAATTTATTATTTATTTAAATATTAAAATTTTTTTCTTCATTTATTTTTCGTTTGTTTATTAACTTATTTAACTCCTCGTTCAGTTATTTTTTCAATTATTTTGTATTTATTTATTTATTTATTATAATATATACATTATTATATGTGATACTAAATGGAAACAAAATCTCAAGACAATTTTCTTCACCCCACTTCTCTTCCTTCCCATGGACAAATTCAATTGTATAATTAATAAAGGTGTTTACTTGTTTTTCCTTCAAAATATAATAAATCTGTGATATAAATTGAATACATATTGTAATATTTTCAGTAGTAAGGTGTAGTATGAGAAACCATATCTCTGTAAATTGTGCAATCTAGGGAAAAGAAACTCAGTTACAATAAAGATCTATCTGTCTTGAGAAAATATGAATAAAAGAAAGTCATTAAAAATCCAATAAATATTTTGCAGTTCTATAGTGATCTTCCCAATTCTAGCATACATAAATTTTTTTTTATCAAAATCACGTTTTCAAGAAAAATAAGATTTTCTTACCTCCAGTTTCACAGCGGAAGTTTAAACCCCACTATTAGTTTAAACTTCAGTTCAACAACAAATTTGGTTTCACAGTTTCATTTAAACCTTGAACAGAGTTCATTTTGTAGGTAAAGTTAAACGATACTATTCTGCCGTTTCAGTTCAACAACCCTTTCAAGCATTTGAAAATAGAATTTATTTTAATTTTTTAATTTGTTTTCTTGTACCAGGTCACAATTGAAACAAAGCTAACTTTTCTTGATTGTTTTTTCTTTGATTAAGATAGAAAGAGAAAACACTTTATTTAATCTACGTTCAATAGAACTGAAGTTCAGATAAGACTGTGAAACCGGTCACAGGTACAATTATTTTTTTTTAAATCGAAAAAAAAACTTTTCTTCTCTAACGTTTAGATATATAAAATAAAAACTTTCATTCGCTTCTGCATACGAAATTTTAAACAAATCTTGTTTGGCTTACTGTGTTATTAAAACACAGTCTAATTACTTTTTGCTAGTCTAAAATCTTTTTTGTCAAAGATTCAGTTAACGAGGACTATGAAGAGACCGACTGTAGCGGCTCTAGCGCTCTAGGCGGATCCAAGACTGTTTATTGTGGACGTTGTGGTGAGTTGCGTTGTGAACTAAGGAATCTTCATGGAAAGGAGAAATACATAGAATAATGATATAACATAGAACTATGTATTTAAATCCCGTATGAAATTATAGACAGGCAAAGAAACAACATATTGTAATATTTTTACTAGGTTAGTTTAATAAAACTTATTTACCTTTTTAGTATTTCTTCTTCACTTTCCAAATCAAAACCATAATCATTTATAATCAACTCAAACACTTTTATTCAAATTTAAATCACACTTGTTTAATAACACTTTCCACAATCCAATAGGAAAAGCTTTTTCACACTTTCATCATCAAAAATAAACTGTCCTGTGCTCACAATGAACACTCCTTTATGTACTCAAATTGGTTGTTCTCGAAACTAAATCGCGAACGTTCTCGTCTTAGAATTTTCTAGTTGGTTAGAATAAGGGGAAATACATGACATTGAAAAAGAGCTTTTTGTTCCTTCAATAAAGTAGATATGCAATTTTTCCAACAGATGGTGCTGTAGGAGTATAAAGCTCTGTGTCGGTGTTGTGTGGTGTGCGTTACAATATTTTTTTCTATTTTCTAGTATGTTAAATATGATTTTTTTTTAATTATTAAGGAAAAGGTTGGTTGGTTGTCAGCAGTTTCAAGCTGAAATAAAAGTATTATTCTTTTCTTTCTCTGTGTGGGGCTACTAGCGAAGAAATATACATATGTATACTAGCTTCCCCGGCAGACGTTGTTCTGCCCTTTTTTTCTAAAACAACAGTAATAAAACATATTTAGGAGTGAGCACTTTTCATATTTATAGATTTATGTCTCCATGATAAACAACGATTACTTACAATTATAAGTGTCCTATTTTGTCAATTGCAAGACTTTAGTAGTAGTAGTAGTCATAATCTGGTATTTTCAATGTAATGCCTTATCGTACATGATATTTTTTCGTTTGATTACCTGGCGCGAAAATAAATGAAGCCGTCGGTTTTCCGACGCGAGAGCAGGCAACATACAACTGTCCATGAGAGAAGCATGGGTTTTCCAGATTGACGCCGCCAACACTCAACGACTGACCATGTGATTTATTTGTAGTCATAGCGAAGGCAAGCCGCACTGGAAATTGCAGTCGTTTAAATTCAAACGGTACGTCAGTTGGTACCATTGGGATGCGTAGTATCAATATATCCTCTCCCTTATATTTTCCCCTCATAGTAGTTGCTTCTATCATATTGTTCATTAATATTTTCACTGCTAACCGTGTGCCGTTACAAAGTCGCGGTTGGTTGATATTTCTTAGCATTATGACCACCGATCCTACTTTTAATTGAAGATTATGGGGAGGTAACCCCGGCAAATCCATTGAGTTTAAAAATTCTGGTTGATAATTGACAACATCATCTTGGTTAGTTGCGCAATCAATTGATTTATATGTCCTTAATTCAACGGAAATTTTATTTTGGATTTTGAAATTTATTTCATTTACATCCGTGTTTTTAGCAGCTAATATAGCTCGTTCACTCAACATACAATGATCTTTGTAATTTTGAGCTACGCTTGGGAACACCTTTTCTATAAGCTCAGTTTTTGATTCTGTAGACTGACAAAAATTGACAGGAAATGTAATGCAGCCTTTCTTAACATCTACAGGGATTTTACCATTACCAATGTCAATGAGTTGTTTTGAAAATATTTCTCCAGATCGATCATTTTGCAATTCGACACGCATATTCTTGCTCAAATTTAGTATCTTAACTTTTGTCCACAAAATGGACGACTTCAAACATGCATTCAGTTCATTTGCTGGTGTATACCGTGGAATGACTGGAAATGTTTGACGAAAATCTCCTGCTAACAAAGTCATCGCTCCACCGAATTGGTTTTGATTGCTTCGCAGATCTTTGAGAGTTCTGTCTAATGCCTCCAAAGACTTTTTATGTGCCATCGTGCATTCATCCCATATTATCAACTTGCATTGCTGCAAAACCTTTGCCATTACAGAGTTCTTCGAAATGTTGCAAGTCGGAGTTTCGTTACTTTGAGTATTCAATGGTAATTTTAGCGCTGAATGGGCTATTCGATCGCCTTCCAACTATGTAGCTGCAATACCCGACGAAGAAAGTGCGAGTGCAATTCCATTCTGTAGGCGAATTGTTACTAAAATCAATGCAATTAAAAATGTTTTTCCTGTACCACCAGGAGCATCCAAAACGTAAAATCCTCCAGTTCCATCATTTACAACTTTCATAATTGTATCAAATACATACTTTTGTTGTTTGTTCAACAACGGAACATTTATTCGAACCGATTCCCTTAAAGCATCGAGATCGAACAGTTTTTCACGATGCAACTCTTGATTAAAAGCGTCGTGCATTGGGCGATTAGGCGCGGCCGTTCCTAATTGAGATAATAATTTGTTCGACATCATCAAGCACATGTCTTCATTTTCATGAACCATCAGGCGATAGGAGTAATAGATCACTGAACTAACTTTTTTATTAGTTGGAGCACCTGTCAATAAAATAATGTCTAAATGACAGTCATTCAACATGGACAAACAGTTTGTACAATTCGGTGGCACATGATAAAGATAATATGTTTGTTCGTTGAGCCCTGAAGTCATCCTGAGGTCGCCCTAAATCGTTTTTGGAAAAACCTGAAGTCACCCTGGTGAGTAAACTCTGTGTTTTTTTGAGACCTGGGGTCGCCCTGAACTCGCCCTGAAGTAGATCGAGGTATTTTGATGGGGCGAGTTCAGGTAACGGTCAAACTGTCAAAAGTCATATGAGATTTCATATGTATTTCTTTTGTTGTATTTCTTTTGTTTTCGTTCATTTTTAAAACTTATTTATAACAAATTTAAAGTTTTATCAGAGCACAAAATTATTTTGTCTGTCTTTTAGTTGTCAACAAAACAGTTGACAGCCCTTGGGTGTTTTTTGAAAACCGAAAACCTCAGTTTTTGTTGACAACTCTGAGGGTTGTCAAGAAAACCTGGGTCAAACCTGGGTAAAGTTGAACGAACGAACCTAATACATACTGTAGTCAATTGAAACATCGTAACTGAAAGCCGCTCGTAAAACTGTGAAAGCAGTTTGAACACGTTGCTCGTGTTTGTAATATCCTAATCCTTTCAATTTCATTTCGCTCTTCACGTTGCAGTGAAGTCCGATTCGATAAAAAATAAGCTTGGTTTCTAGCGTTTCGATTTCTTCGACTCAAATTGCTGCGCCCGCGTGTAATAGGCGGCATGGTTCTAAAAGCAAACACAGTCGACAAATAAAACCACAATTGGTTTTCGTTTTTATTTACGAGTATATAGATTACCCTTATTTAAGTTCTCTTATTCTCGTTAATTTTGTTGTTTGTTGTAGAATTATTAATTATTATTTAAATCAAGAAATTATTTCCTTAGCTATAAAGTTTTCTTTTATTTTTTTTTTGAGTCAGTGTATTTCAACAAGCAAACCATATTTTGCAACACTTAACTTTCACACACCCACAATAAACGTTTTTTCTCTCCATAAGAACCTTCCATGAACCTTAACAAAAACTTAAAAAAAAAATAGGTGAATTGGTCGAGCCGTTCTTGAGTTTAACGCTTAGCAACACATTTTGCGATTCATTTTTATTTATATAGATGTATGTATGGATATACTTAGATTTAGATTTTATTTAATATACGATACTAAATTTTATTAGAATTTTCCCATAAATTTACAATAAATGTTCTTAGATAGACAGTTTTACTTTCCCTAGAATATCAAAATCGTTGATAACACAGGTCTGCAAGGTGCTTGGTGCTGACACTAAGATTTACTTTTTCGAAAATTTTGGTTTGGTTAACTTGAAGCTGAACTTATAAATATTCTATGATGACGGTTTTGAGATACGTATACCAGTTTAAAAATTAGAAAATTGCTAACAGATAAGACAGTCTGTGCCAATATATAAATACTTAGATTTATATAAAAGATTATGATTGCTACCATCTAGCTTTGAAGAGCAATACTCTTGCTATATTTAACTACAATGGAAGGTTGCAAGTTGCTAATGAAAGCACTTCCCCAGTAAGAAACACCATATTCCAAACATGGTTGACTGAGGACAGTTATTTTGGTGGTATACTACGAGTAGCTTCTGTATTTGAAATAAGTTTGGTGCGGGTAATAAGACCAGTCGGCTAATAAGGCCTTAATTTCCAAAAAATAAGTTATGATAGTAGTAGGCACTAACGGCCAGCCTTCTATGTACCTAACAGTCATAAATGACTCATCAGACTCGCTTATCGTCATCAGTCCCAGTGTTGTGTCATTTATTGTGAGAGGTGATTGTGCGGTCCAAATAATAAAAAATCATCCTATTGATTTTTTAGTTTTTCTAAGATTACACTAATATTTATAAATTTGAGCTTAAGTTTTCCGTTGTTTTTTTTTTTTTTTTTTTTGGGTTTCAAAAATGTATTATAGTTTCAATAATGATTTATTTAATTGTTCTTTATAAATAGTGTAAAATTTTAGACATGTTAGTAAGCAATTACAACTGTTTGGAAATTGATTTATTGTTTTTTTTTAGCTACGTAAACTAAGATGTCTCCCAAGCAAGCAACCTTAAAATGACTTGATTTCTGCTGTCCGAGCAGTACAAAGAGGGACGCTTAGCACTTATAAAGCTGCTGAGAGATATAAAGGTCCCAGAAGAACTATTTGGAATCATCTTCAGACTGGCAGTTTGAAAAAAAAACTAGGTCGAAAGTCCATATTGAATGATGTCCAGGAAAAAATCTTAGAAACAGAATTATGAGGTTCGCTGAGGTAGGACCTTTGTATATAAAACTTATAGTACTATCAAGAAGACGAAAGATTGTGGCAACATCTTACGGCTAGGGACTGCAATTGCTAGATTTGTCTTTACTAAATTTAATAATTAAATATTATCTTTTTTACCACTTGTTTTCTATATTATCCTACTCTGCACTGCAAAAGCGTGCGCTAATTTCTGCGCCACCACCAGGCTAGCGTTCGCAATACAAAATCACGCTCCATGATAATACTATAGGTTATATACCTATACAAAGGTAGGACTGCCTGTTACACAACTGATCCTCGGACGCTTGGTCTATAAGTATTGCGAGCTTAATAAGAACCAACATAACTTTAATCAACAAGCTAAAGGTAAGGACTGGTTTAAATCCTTTATGAAAAGACATCCAGAAATATCAAGAAGATAAGCTCAGCTTATGAGATTATTTTGATTTTCTTTGATTTTCTTTGATTTTAAAAACAGGCCTTATTACCCGACTATAGTTTAATAAAGCCTATTGACAAGGTTTTTAAAAATGTTGAATTTTGGTTTTGTTTAAGGCAGAAGTTCCCATGTTTTGATCTTTTTTTATAGTAATATACGAGTATCTAATACATTAATTAACAATAAAAAGTGTCCATTCTGATAAATAATTTTATTTCAAGTCTCCCATAGCTAGGCCTTATTACCCGCGCCTACCTTACATATTTTACTAAGCGAAAATAAATATTTTTTTTAACAGTTCTTAAGGAAGATTTACGCTTAAGTTTACTGACTTAAATAACTCAAAGGTTCTCAAATTAAGAAATAGATTCAAGCTGAATGCGGGATTACAGTTTAAGTCATGTATAAAAACTCCTTCAATTAAATAGTCGTGTCTTAGAGAAAATCTTTAAATTACCAATTTCTGATACCTAACCTAACCTGCTAAGATAGATATAATAATATTCGTTAAAAGCTTTACGTCACTCATTGTGACGAACAAATTACTTCCTGTTCTGAAGATAGGATAAAAACCAAACTCAAAATGTTTTATCTGAAAGCAAACGCTGTAAAGTAAGTGAGTAATGAATTAGTTTATCAACTATTTTGTATAGCTACATTTTAAAAGGTATGTTTGGACTTATATCACCTTCAGATTTTCAATTATCTATTTTTAAATAAGTTTATCATCTTTGAATTTATTTTTTGAAACGCAATATTTGATGAAAATTTTTACAATTTTAAAAAAATCATTCTATATTTTTTTTAAACTATTTCTATTCTAAGAATTATACAAGTGATATTGTTTCCTGTGTCAGTTCTTGTCACATATGTCGATAACGGTTTCTAGTAAGGAGAACAAAACTGAAAAAAAAAACTAATTTTTTGGCACTCTGAACTATAAGTTCTGAAAAAAGTTTTGAACAAAAAAATGTATTAGTGAAAATATTTAATTTGATAAAAACAGCTTGAACTGTCGACGAAAAACGTCGAAAATAAAAAAATTCTTATATGGGAGAAATTAAAAATTCTATTGAAATCAGCTCAACCGGAAATTTTTAAAGGTTTGTAAAAAATTTCTGAGACAGTTACATATTATGTATCTATACTTACCTAAACATATTTTCCTTTCTAAAAAAATATATTTAAATATGCGGAAATGTTTGACTTGTATGTAATATAAATTACGGCAAGAGTACGATAACGATAGCGCCAAGAAATTATAACGGTTTTTTGTAGAACAGTTCAATACAAGCATTTTTTACTACGGGAGGGGGGGTCTATCTCCCCCCGTTTGGACGGGAGGGGCAATTTTATAAAAAAGGTACTAAAATGGAAACACAAATATTAAAAAATAACGGTAATACTTACAATTAAGTTTTATACCTTTTTTTAAGGCCAATACTCTGATCTATTAGATATTTTTTAAATCAAGTAGAATCTATGCACAGTTTTTGAAAAAACGAGTTTTAAACTCAAATTTTGGTGAAAAAAAAAAATAAAAAAAAAGTTTAAAGTTTAATTTTTCAAAACTGCAAAGCTATATATTATTATTTTTCCTAAAATTCGTTGTTCTAATTTATTCTTATTCAAAAACTGAAAACTAGATGATTTTATGTCGTCTAGTTTTTGAGAAAATTGAAAATAACTAAAACTACTTTTTTATGGGATATTTGCTTTTTTTGCTTGCTTACGCATTACGGCGTATAAACAGTGAGATATGCAACCCCCCTGCCTGGGCACACTATAGGATTTGGGGTAGGTGCGAGGTTGGGTGTATGCAAGGTTTCTTTTGCATTTACAGAATCTGGATTTAAAGAAACTTTGAATTTACCCTATGGTCTATATCCAATGTCTACTAAATATAATGTACTCGTATGTACGTAGCCCAAAGTTGCACATTTAAAATGTTCAGACATGAAAATTTAATACATTATGAAAAATTCACATTACCTAGGTACTACTGTACGAATGCAGCAAATTTATATAATTCCTTAATTAATATGTATGTTTGTTGTTTGTGTCTAACATTTTTAATGCTAAAATGTTGTACAGGTTATTGTTTACGAAGGTCATTCGTTATTCAACCTTTGTAAGAGTGAAGTATTTTTTTCTTTGAATAAAGAATGGCGACTAAGCATCCACTACTTCATCCTTAACTAAGTTAAAATATTGAAAAGTTCAATATTTCAAAAAAAAAAATATTACAAAAGCATCGCGTTCTTAGAAGAAATTGGTCTAATTCCAACTAAAGCGTCAACTCCCCTCAACTCCAACTCAAAAAGGCGACAAAAATTGTAAGAATACATTTATATTATTATTATTTATTCATCAACCAGAGCATATTATACTCTTACAGACAATTTTGTAGTTGGGTATATACTCGTAAAATTCAAATTACATTTAAATGATTTACATAGTTAATCTTTTATTTTAATAAATAACGTTACTTAAATTTTGCTTAAAACTAATGATTTAAAAGTTTCTCTGGTGCAATCCATATAAAAGTTAATCTCAGAGCAATAAACCTATCTATCGACACATTTTTCCATGGGCCTCAATATTGGCTAGAGATTCGGGAGGTACTTGCTACAATTTTTTTTTGTGATCAAAATACCTGTAAACACGGTTTTAATACATTGAACATTGAAAAATTGACTTGACTATTTTTAAGTAACACCTGACTTACTCACAAACTGACTGACTGAGACGCGAAATGCCATGCAATTCTACCTCCTCTGGTGCATTCTTGGTAACCCTAAATGATTTGCTGTACTTTACATACAAATGAACCACATTAACATTAATCCTCAAAATGAAATCACCGTAGTTAAATACCAAAAATCAAAAATTTCATAAAAAGTAGTTTTAGTAATTTTCGATTTTCTCAAAAACTAGAAGGGACAAAACCATTCGGATATTGTGTTCGATTCAGAATTAATAGTAGTATTGACCACAAAAAGCCAATTAAGCACTTCATTTTACAATTTTGAAAAAAAAATTGGTCTAAACTTTTTTTTTTATTTTTTTTAACAAAATTTTGGGTTTGCATGCAAATTTTTCAAAAACTGTTGACATAAATAATTTAATTTAAATTTACGATTATAGAACAGACTTCTGGCTTTCAAAACCATTATTGTATTTTATTGTAAGTGTTGCCGTTGTTTTTTAATAGTTTTTTGTTCAATTTAAGTCATTTTTTCTAAAATCGACCCTACCTCCTAAACGGGGCGAGATAGACCCCCCCTCCCATAGTAAAAAATGCTTGTATTTGACCCTTCTACAAAAATCCGTTATCAATTTTTGGCGCCTAAGTTATCGTACTCTCCCCTAAATTACAATCCGGTAGTTATTATTTTGATTAGAATTTCCATTTTTTTAACAGCAAAATTAATAATTTGCCAAAGAAGAAGATATTAAAATCCTTTTATATCCAATATTGCTATAGGTGATTTAGTCATAGGGGTAGTGAAAATAAGCACCATTGGTACAAAAAGTGAAAATTTTAAATTAAATGGCAAAGTCTTGCTAGAAAAATGTAAAACATACACATGTACATAATATGTACATATAGCGTTTTGAGTTTATATTCAAATATAGGCAAGGCATAGAAAAAATGTTTTATTTTGTTTTTCTGCTAGTTGCCATGACGAAAATTCTGCTTATTATTTTCAGAATATTTACTAACTATAGCTTATCGTCGCAGTAGATCGAATACCTCGTAACCCAGAAAAGTCGATTTTTCAGTAGAGACAAAAAACTTATTATCAAATCAATGAGAGGCAATGAGAGACGTGTTGTTAATTATGCGCGTGGCTCTGCAATTATAGTTTTTAGGTTCACAGGATATTTTTCATTAGATCCGGAATTTTGTTCACAATATAATTGCATCATTACCTAAAAATCGGTTTTTTCTGGGTTACGAGGTATTCGATCTACAGCGACGTTATACTATAGCTATAACTTACAACTAATATGTATATTTGTAGACTCCACATCCACATGTCGCACCCCCGGTGGAACAACGACGTAAGTGCAAATTTTAAATTTTCTGAGTTAAGTATGCCATAGTTCTAAAAAAAGGTATTTCCGTCCGATGAAACAAAGACCCAATTGAAAATGTACTATTTGCATCCAGGGGGCAGAAATTTCTTTGGAACATTTCATTGTTTTCAAACTAATATATCGCGAAAAAATAGCCTTAAATGTCACTTGTGTTTCAAATATCTAACAAACAACACTTTGATTAGTCAGTCAACGACTTATTTGCTATGTTTAATTTTCCTTTACTAAAAAGTTTGTTCGATAAAAAAAAAGAAAAATTGTATGTTTTTTTTAGTCAAAAACGTCTTCAAAATGTTAAATCGCGTTTTCTGAAGAATCGAGATTTTTGCACTTACTTCGTTGTACCACCGGAGGTGCGATGTCATGTACAAAGATTTTGGTGAATTTTTGGCCATAAATATAATTGTTCGTATTTTAATATATGTAATATGAAATGTTCACAAAAGTTTAAATCTAATATACACATAGTCCAAAAAGTCTCCGTACAGTAGAACAGTATTTTTTTATATTTGCAAAAAAAATAGTAATCAGTAATAGAATAGATGAAGTGGGAACACAAAACGACAATATGATTCTCCCATCATCTTTTTACCAAATCCCAAGAGCTTTATGATAAAGGAAAGTCTCTGGGTGAAAATTGTGAAAGATCGCGTTCCTCAATTTAGTACGTGTTACAACAATTTAATAAAACAAAAACAATTGCATACAAAAAAGATCTGGACGGCCAAAAAAAATTGATCGTCGTATGGAAAAGAGAATACTTAGGAGTGTTGTAGAGTATCTGAATCAAAGTGCACCCGTTCTTGCAGGTAAATTAGAAAAGATCGAAGGAACTGATGTGAGTCGCCAGACAATACAACCTGTTGACCAGAAATGGATTTATTGGTCGAGTGAGCCAGAAAAAGCCATACATTCGACAAGCGAATAAGAAAGCCATGCTGCATTTCGCTATGGAACATATGACAATTTGTTCTGAGATCAGGTTATATTTACTGACGAAAGTAAATTAAACATCTTTGGCTCAGATGCTCATCGTATGGTCTTGAGAAAGCCAGCAACGCTATGGATTCAAAAAATTTAATCCCTTCTACAAAACATGGCAGCGGCAATGTAATAGTGTAGGGGTGTATCGCTTATTCGGGCGTTGGAAGACTGGTTTTTATAGAAAATACCATGGACAAATATGGAAACTACAAAATACTTCAAAAAAATCTCCATAAAAGTGCTGAAAAACTGGATCCGGCCAATAATTTTGTCTTCCAACAACACAACGACCCTTAAAGCACATGGATGCTCATCAAGGAATGGTTTTTATACAACGTTAAAACACAGGTTAAACATCCCGTTCAATCCCCAGATCTCAATTAAATTGAGCATCTATGGGACCACTTCGAAAAAAAATTCGGGAGCACATAATTAGCAGCAAAACAGACTTGACAAAAATACTACTTGAAGAATGGAACAGAATTCTGCTGGGTACGACTTAAAACCTTACCCATTCTATGAAAACCCGACTTCAGGAAGTCATTGAAAATAAAAGATGTCCTACAAGATACTAAGTGTTGTTTTTTTGTTACGTTAAGTTAAATGTTTTACTTTCTTTTAAGGAAATCAACCAAAAAAATTAAATGTACGGAGACTTTTTTGTTCCTTTTTTCTTACTATGTGCTGTGAATAAGTTTTTATTTTAAGTATTTTCGATATAGTGTTGATTTTGTTTACTTTTTTAGAATTGTTATCATCTATTTGATTCGTAGTCGTTTTTTGTTATATTTGTTCAAATTCAATAGTTTATCGCAGAATAAACAGAAAATTTACTACTGTACGGAGACTTTTTGGAGTATGTGTAATTAAGATAACAAATTGATTCATTTGCAGTATTTCTATACATATCACCACGTGTCGTTAAAGACTGGGGACATCATCAGGTAAAACCATGGATTACTTACGCCAGAATATTATGAAATTATTTTGACACCGTTAAACTTATGCGCGAAACAGAATAAACCAGCAACAGCACCTGCATCGTCAACAACAAACAGCACGCTGACCAGCAAACATTTCTCAAACACATTGCCACCAGCAACGTCATTTCATCTGTTTGACATTTCATATCGAAAAAAAGTTTTTCATTTGCATAGATTCTTCACGAAAAATAGGATTTTCTTCTTTTATCGAAGAGAAACGAATTTTCCCTTATAAGTTCAATTAATTTTTCTTCCATTTCCTTAATAATCGTAGACGGATCAAAACAAACCTAAATCCGCAAACACGACGAGAACAATAACAATATCAGCAACCAACAAGCTCCGTTTCTATTTTGTTTTTTTGTTTGCATTGTGATGCCACTGAATATTGCAGTGGGAAAGTTGACAACACTGTACCACCAACAGCAAATTTAGGACTTTGGCCTAACGACGCTGTTGGCTGTTCTTATGTGTGTTGAACAATTGAAATACATTGGCTCTAAATTAATGGCGGCCGCTGTTGCTGTTGACGGTGCTGTTGCTGGTTCAATCTGTTCCGCGCTTTAGCACAATGCATCCACGCAGAGTTGCCAGCCCCTGAAGCACATCAAAATAGAGCTGTGGCTATCGCGATTGATTCGGTCTTTGTGACCCGTTCACCAAAAAGATTGATTGATTGCAATCACAGTAGACCAAATCAATCAATCCTAATGCCAACCTCTTGCCCCTGAAACCGATGAACATAAAGTGAACGAAGCGAAAGATAAAAAGTTATGTTTCGTTCGTTCAACTTGTTCTCAATCATTTCACAATACCAAATAGGAATTGAAATGAAACAGGATGTATATTCTTCACTTTATATACAATGGGCCTGCACACACGAGACTATTTCATCCGGACTAAGAACAGTTTTCTGGGCAAGGGAAGCGAAGTGTGCAGTATGAAACGGACTAAAATTTCATGGATGAACGAAGACTGAAACTAACACATTTGTTTATTTATTTCAATACGTTAATGCTAACGTTAAACTTACAATATTTCTTAAAATCTAAAATTTATCTATAAACAAAGTTTGATCGATTTTGCGCATAGAAATTATTTTTAAAGAGTTTGGATTTGAGATTTACATTTGTAGATTCAATAAGAAAAGAGAATTTATTAAAAATATTTATTGACTGGTTAAGAGGACTATAAGCGCCATAGTTTGATCTGCTAAAAATAGTACAAATTGGTAAATTTCTTCTTAAACTAGAACGACTTATATTGAAATTTAATCGACAAAGAACCGATGAAGATGAAATAGATCCATTCATTACTCCAGTTATGAAACAGAACTGCAAATATTCTCTGTGAACAGAAAGAGATGGAAGGCTTACCAACTGAAGTCTAAGAGCGTATGGGGGTAATATAACTCTATCTGACCAATGGAAAAAACGCAGGGCAAATCTTAAAAATCTTCTTTGAATATTTTCTATTCTATTTATGTGTACAGAGTAGTATGGTGCCCATACTACACACCCATACTCAAGAATTGGCCTAATAAAAGAAACATAAAGAATTTTTATAACATATGGATCACGGAACTCACGGGAAAATCTTTTTACAAAACCAAGTATTTTGTTTGCTTTCTTTACAATATAGTTATAATGATCGGTGAATGATAATTTTGAGTCTAATAAGATTCCGAGATCGGAGAAACTATACACTCTACATAAATGTGACGAATTCAACAGGTAGTCAAAAATAAATAAATTACGTTTGCGTGTAAAACACATAGTCTTACACTTGTCAATATTTAAAAACAAACAGTTATTATTGCACCATTCATAAAATCTCCGAAGATCGTCTTGTAGTAGTTCACAATCCGCAATGGAGTTAATTGTTCGAAAAATTTTCACGTCGTCAGCATAGATTAAAGCCATAGAATGTTTTAATATAGAGGGAAGATCGTTTATAAATAAAACAAATAGCAAAGGGCCAAGATGACTCCCTTGAGGTACACCAGAATTAACTTTAAATTGACACGAACGGTTATTTCTGAATATTACACTATAAAATCTATCTTTAAGGTATGAAGATATCCACAAAACAAAACAATGGTTAAATCCAATGTTCCTTAATTTATCTAATAGTATTTTGTGACTTAATTTGTCAAAGGCTTTACTAAAGTCAGTAAAGATGCAATCTACTTGATAGTGTTTTTCAAACGCATCTAGACAAAAGGTAGAGAATTGTAATAAATTTGTGACCGTGGATTTTTTCTTTTCAAAACCATGTTGATTTTCACATATAACGGATGAACAATTAAAAGCAAGTATGTCACAGACCAGAGATTCGAAAAGTTTGGGGATAGCTGATAGTTTCGCAATAGGACGATAGTTTGTTATTAAATTCTTTAGGCCTTTTTTTATGTATTGGCGTTAAAAATGAATTTTTCCAAAGAGCAGGAAATTTCGAACTTCTAATCGACTCGTTAAAAAGAACATATAACGGATAAGATAGGTAAGACACACATTTTTTTAATATAAATGATGGAACACCATCCGGGCCAGGACTAAAACATTCATCAAGTTTCAAAATATTGTCGTGTATAGAAGCTTCTGTAATCGAAAAATTTATAAAATTAAGATGAGTGTATTGTTGAGTATAAGAAGGAATGGAAGAAGAAGTATTCGAAGAAAAGTCTTCAAAGGCACTCTTAAAATAATCAGCAAACATATTAGATATCGTTTCTGGATCATGACTTGAAGAATTTTGATATAGTTCATACTAACTGGGTAACCATCAGATTTCCTTTTATTATTGACATACTTCCAAAATTTCTGTGGATCATCTTTAAGCTCACATTCAGTGTTTAAAATAAAATCAGAGTAAAGTAGATTTGAATAGTTTATAAAGTCGATTTGCAATTCTTGATATTCACGAAATGTCTCTTCAGTCTTCGATAGATTAAATTTCAACCAGGCTTTATTTCTTTTATTTTTCAATTTTTTTATATGCGAATCAAACCATGGCGGGTTATTACTTAAATATTTTGCTTTGCGAAATGGGATGGTATCTAAAAAATAATCAAACAAAATTTCATAAAATCGCAAAATCATTTCATCTAAGCTTAAGTTTGAAAATAAATCATCCCAATTAGATAAATAAGATAAAGAGTTGATTAAAATCACATTTTTTAAAATTGAACTCAAGTTGATTTTTACAAGCATTCAGAATTTTACATACACATAAATTCAATGAAATAGTTAAGGCTGGATGATGGCGATCTTCTTCTACAATCTTTGAATCGCATGAGATAACGGCAGCATCAGTATTCAATACATCAGAGAAGTAAACAAGATCTAATATTCTTCCATTTTGATTTTTGACTCCATTCAGCTGATTTAAGCCGAAGGAAGCCATTCCATCCAATACACATACACAACATACAACAACATACACAGAAATACCAACACAAATAAAAGAGGTTCATGTTTACATTTCTTCGCTCAGGTTGAAATCATCTCGTGTGTGCTTGGACTAAAGACTAAAACCGGTTTTAGTCCAAAAATTGTTCATCCCGTGTGTGCAGGCCCAATGGAAGATGGGGTGAACGAAGTCGAAAAGAGCCAAACTTTCGTTCATTTCCACATTGTTTCGGTCTCGGTCAGAACGAAACGATGGGAAAAAAATATTTTAGTTGAAAGTTGAATGAACGATTGAAAACATTTCGTGTCGGTCTTTATCTCCTTCCGAACGAAACGGCTGGATAAAAAAATGATTTTAACGATTGATTGAAAAGATCGAATCCTTGAACCAATCAATCAATGATTGATTCGGTCTTTCAAAATGAACGATTGGCACAGCTCTACATCAAAAGCAAAAGCCCAAAAACTAACCCATATAAATAAATATGAAATCTTCATTTATTACTTCTTTTGTAAAATTAACAAAAAAAGAGGACAGCTTTAGTTCTTCCGAATATTGGTTCATATTTATAAAAGTATATACACATGTATATGCATATGTATATATAAAAGTGCGATATATGTATCCCACTTCTCCATTTTTGGACTTCACACAAGAAAAATTGTTAAGGGATTAATTCCAGAATAAAAACTATTAAAAGTAAAATAACATGATGAAATAATATTAAATTGTGCTACTTTTTTCACTTGTTTTGTAAATAGAAAAAAGATTGCCCAATTTGCGATAATAGGCCATTTTGGCAACTCTAGGCCTGTATCGCGTAAGACTAAAGCGATAAGACGATTAATTGATTGTTATTTTGAAAATAGCTCTCTCTATATATCTCAATAGATGTGTATAGTCAACGACAATCAATAGTCAGTCACCTAAACTGAATCCATACCTGCCACTACGAGAATATTTCATAGAATATCATCTGTAAATTCCATGGAAGGAAAACTCATAGAATTTTAGTTGGGAATTTCATAGGTTTCTCTTTCATTTGACTTAAAAATCTATCTAAAGAATAATCTTGTAGGATTAAACTCTTAATAGCGAATTGAGAATGCTCGAAGTTTTGAACTAAAATGTGAGTTTTGATTGAAATATCCCCAAAAACTAAAGTTTTCCCTATAAATCCTTCATATGGTAAATAAAAGAAAAACATGCACCAACAAAATTGTAAAGAAAATACACATTTATTTAACGAAAAATTGCTTCTTCATAGAATCCAGGATATGATATGAGATAAGAAATTGTCGTATGTAATGTCTAATTATAAATAAATGATAAATAATTTTATATTTTAGACCTTCCCTTAAAAATTTAGATAATTAGGCCTATTCTGCAACATCTGTTATTCTGCTATGGATTTTCTGTTATGAATCGTAAAAGATTTCCATCTTAAAAGATCTTTTATAATTGGTATTCAGGGGCTCGAACTTTTATAAAAGTCTGTTATGCAACTTCGAAAACGAAATCTGTTATGAAACTGAACTAAATCTGCTATCATAATCAGCTGTGATTAAATAAAATAATTCATCTGACAAAATTAAAATGGATGACGAACAAAAAAGTAATCTCTTCTCTTACACATTATTGGTGTCCTCTACTCTACTTACATATACATATGTTTATATAATACTCGTATGTGTGTAAATATATTTTCTTTCATTTGTCTCATTTTAAAAAGATTTCGTTGACGAAATATAAAATATATCGTCGTCGTTCTATGAAACGTCCATTCTTAACAAAAATGTAATTTAATTCTTATTTAATTCATTCCAGATCAGCCATATTTGCAAAATATTGTATTGCACAATGGTATATCAATTTTTCATTAATATACTCGTATCTGTGTATGTATTGAAATCTTTTATGATAAAAGTCACAGAAGTTTGTCTTTTATTCTTTTATGATTTTTAACAGATTTCATAACAGATTTTGGCATGCTGAATACCAAAAATGCTATTCGTAAAAGATTTTTTCTATGTTTGAACGTTTGACAGTTCATAAAAGTTTTCTTAGCAGATTTTATAACAAATTTTAACGTGCTGAATACCAAAATTAAAATTCATAAAAGATTTGTTGACAGCTCAAACATTTGTATGGAAATTCATAGCAGAATAACAGAATAGAAGAATAAAAGATCTCGCCGAATAGGCGTAAATATTGGCACAGTTTTACTTTTCTTAACTGAATTCGTTCATTAATTTTGCATAATCTATTCAATCGCATGTTAAGAGGCCTCCGGACAAAATATTGAGAAAAACGTGAAATTGGGCAAATTCGTGCAAGGTTTGTGAAGTCAATGCAAGACGTATTGAAATAAAATAAATTGCATATGAAAGAATTACATTTTATCTTGAAAAGCGTCGAGCCACTTTTTTAATTTTTTTATATTTTTCTTATTTAATTTTAATATTCCGGTTGCTTCTTTCGTTAAATTCCACAAAACTGCAAAAGTTGTGCAAGGTTTGTGAGAAATTGAAGTGGAAAACTTATAATATTTTTACGTCATTTTAAAGGTAATGAAGAGACTTAGAAGAGCGTCGGAGCGGATTTTTAATTTTGGGCTCTATTTTTGAATAATCATCTTTTGAAAAACATTAAAATTGCTCATTTTCCAATGCATTTTTTAATGTGTAGTTATGTGAAAAGATCATCATAACTTTCCCAAAATGACATAATGTTTTCTAAAATTGATTATATTAAAAAAAAGTAATCAAAAAGTAACTTTTTATTGCAAAATAACTAATTTTACAAAAGTCTTTTTTTTTGCACAAAAGTCGTTACTTTTGTTTACTGGCTGTTTTTAGTTCATCTATTTGCCAAAACGTGGTTTTTTTCGAAGATAGCTATTTTTTGTTGGAACTGAAGCAAAAAGAAGTATGACGAACATGAAAGGCGAGTAGGCTTTTGGGTATAGAAGATGTTCAGTAAAGGGGTGGTGTAGAAGGGGAAGAAATGGATGTGAGCAGAACCACGGTGACGGTGGATGATAATATTTGAGGACTATGGTGGTATAGGGATTGGTAAGCGATGAGTATGGTGTGAATGTAAAATGAAGCAAAGGAGTAGATTTAACTTGTTGGATTGTTTTGTGTGTTTTTAGGAATTGCGACGAACGACGAGGTGAATATCCTTTTTTCGAATAGGTACATATTTAATATTTTTTAATAATTTGGACAAATATTGGATTTTGAGGGAATTATTCATTCTAATTGAAAAATCTTGAAATTTTTCATTTTTGAGCTAAGATTTTCAACTTTTCCATTTCAAGGCAGGTATTAGTTTTTGCAATTTTGAGAAGAGATATTAGAGTTTTTAGGATATTATCCAACCCCTTTTTAGTAAAATGACTTTTTTAAATCAGAATACCGACGGTTAACTATGAATATCTCCTATGTCGTATTTTGTAAACTTTAAAGGGGCCACAAAAAAACAGATTATAGTCTCAAAATTAAAATGCATGGTAATAAAATTTTATACATAATTATAAGTTTTGAATATCTATGATGTGAAATAGTTTAAATTTTAAAAATTCAGCGAAGCAGATGGAAATTATTAACGAAACTGCATCAAAAAGTGAGTTTCATAAAAAATGTATGTTAGGAGATATTCAAAGTTAACCGTCGCGTCGATACAATATTCTCAGAAAATAAAATATTAAATTATCCTTTCTTCGTGAGCTTTTCTTATTCATAAAAATGATGTTTGTCCTAGAGTGGGTGCAAGGTCAATTATAGATTTTGTTTATTTAAAAAAAAACACGAATACAAAAAACGCTCAAATAGGTACATAAGAAAAAAATTGGTATACATTCTTAATTATTGCAGTAAGTACAATCTTTTTTTTATTTTATTATTGTATAAAGATATGTATTGTATACTTAAATGTTTCTAATTAAAATTTTGTTCATGAATAGGTTGGAAGGAAGGTGTGATATCAGCTGAAACGTTATAACTCAATAATTAATCCACAAACATTGCAAACATTTTCATAAACAAAATGGTGCAAGATTTTAAACATTTAAAACCTAAATCAATTTTAGAATGTGGTTTGACTGTAAATATCGTTTATAAAACGAGAACCGACTTTTTGTTAATTTTAAACGCAAAACTATATTTTAACGTTAAAGAGCTCGTCTAACTTTAACAGTAGCAAATATGTAGCTATTTTATCTTTTAAAAGTATACTTTATCCAGATTAACAATGGTCATTTCATACCAAAACAAATTGGAGTTGATTTTTTTAAAAGATGTGCTTTGTAAGTAGATTGAATATTAGAAATGCGAAACAATTGTTCAAAAGTGCTCTTCGATATTAAATTTTCCAAAATTGCAGCGGGCGATGGATAAATAAATCGGTTATTATCTATTATAATTATAAAATTCTTTATTTAGACAATACAAGAATATTATAAAAAGTATATAAAAGAAAATAGAACAATGACATAATATGCCGTCTGTCGAAATAATTGACGTGTATTCTTACACTGATTCATTATTGAGTTGAAACTATAGCGTTACAAAAGAATTAATTTAAAAAAAACATTAGTTAGTTTGTTGGATTTAAGTTACTGTTCGCAAATACATTTATACAAAGCAAAGAATTTATTTGTTTAATTATTACAAAGTTATTACTATATTTAGGTAAAGGCATAAGCACAGTATCTAAAGAAATAATTGTCCAACATGTCGTAAATTATGAAAATGTTAGACAAAGATGTTTAAAATTTTGCGCCAATATCTTTAAAATTAAACTATAAAAACATTTTCCAAATATTTAATCATAATGTAACAATTTGATAGATAAGGAGTAAGGTATAACTCTTTATCTCTTTATGGTGTGATTCAAATTCCCTTCCCTTGAAAACTAAGAAATGTAAAATTATGTCTTTCACTCCTCAAAAGGATCCTATTGTTTTTAACTCTATTGGATGAAAATGAATTGACAAGAGTTTATGAGCAAAAAGATCTAACTGTTGTGTTTCACTCTAAGCTAATAATTGACAAACACTACCACTACTTCTTAGTTAATCAGGCCAGGAGCATATATAAAATATTTATAGCACTATACTACTCACTTTTCCGCAGTACTCTTAAATATGCATCCACTATTTGGAATCCAAATTACGAAACATTTTTAGACAAAACTGAAAAATTCAACAAAAAAATTCACAAGATATACAGAATTCAAAATGTTTAGACAGCATTCAACTTATTTTGTAGGCTAAGTCTATTCAATATCCTTTTTTTGTTTCAGCACAAGTTTTGTTAGACGAAATATTTATTTATAAGATTATTTCTGGCAGAATTGAATGTCAATTATTGTTTAACAACATAAATATACACTGCCCGGTTCGTTCTTATCGTAATAATACCATAACGTTCAGTATCCCATTTCGTAGAACAAATTCATTACTGTTTAAGCAGTTTATTAAGATTATAACACCCTATCAAAATCTAGAACACCTTATTCCCTACGAACATCACGACCCATACCTTTTCATATGGTTCCCACCAAAATTGCACAATCAGCACTTTTTACAGGTGCTATCCTATCGTATTACATTTATTTTCCCACATTTAGTTTCCCATGAAATGAAAATTATTGTCAAATGTGTTTATGAATCAATGTCAAATAGCCATGAAAATTATAATAAAATCAATTTTAATCCAGAAGTCAATTCATTTGTTTAATTCGAAATTGCTACCCCCCACCCAAGGTAAGGAGCAATATAATCAAATTTAAACAATCAAGTCGAATCTGAAAGAGGTTTCGATGTTGAACAATTACTAAATTAGTTATTTCTAGGACTTTAGAGTTCTAGAAATAACTACTAGGTTATGGGCCCAGAATTCCAACAAATATTAAAGAGAACATTTGAATTAATTATTATAAACAATTCAAAACTATCACAATTAGCTTTTACCGAATTTGATGTCTTAAGTTCACAATACGCCAATTTCAGTAGCGTGATATTAAGAAATGTTGCAGATTTTGGTTCGTCATTTATCTCTATTTTAAATAAATTCTTTATTCATACATAAACTTTATTGCGTGGCCACTTGGCTTTTTATGTAAGTTTTAATCTTTTTGAAAAGTATGTTCTTAAATGTACTTTTGTAATTTCTTTTCACTTATTTAAAAATTTAAAATGATATGTAGGTATGTACCAAGTTTAACGAAAATTGGGCGAGTCGTTTCGAGACTCACCTTTTTCGTCTTCGCTATCATCGTAATGTCAACTTTGATCAAAATTTCGAGTTAGATTTTTTTTTAACGAATGTATAACTTGCATTATAGTACCTATAAGTCACAATTAAAAATAGCTTTGTAGTTAAAAGTGATCAAAAAATATTATGCATGAATAGTACATTTGTAAATAGCTAAATACTCACGTACTTAGGTATTAATTTTCCCTTTTTGGGTTGTTTAGCCTTTTCTTAATCCCTTTTTACTTTTTTTTTTCAAATTGGTTACTACTTAGAATAAATATAAATGTAAATTTAGCAAAAACTCGATCACCACCAAAATGATTTTTAAGAGAGTAAAATTCGTACTCAGAATTTAAAATAAAAAAACCTTTCTAATTCAAGCAAATCCTTCTTTACATTTAATCGAAACGTGTAATTACAAATAAATCTGTGGTGTTTTGTAGAAACATGATAACTCCATAAAATAATTTGCATCCTTACATTCACTTTATATCGAGCTCGAACCTAAACGGGTAAACCTATTTTCTTAAAAATTGGAACATAATTTTTTAAAGAATATTTTCAACAGTTTTCCAAATTTGAAGAAAATCAGTCAACCCGTTTCAGCCCTAGCTCCAAGTAAAGTGAACGTAAAAACGCAAATTATCTTATGGACTTATCATGTTTGTACCAAACGCCACAGAAATAATGTACATGACTACGTATAGGTAGGTCGAAAAAATACATATCTGTAATATAGGTACAAAATCTTACATAATAACTCTGAATTATTTCAAATTCAAAGTCAACCTCACCAATTTTCTGTTTTATGATATACATAGGTATACCTACATACATACATATACACAGATTGGTATGTAACTTCATTTTGATAGACATATTGGAGCTTCTAGGTAGATACAAATAATATTTTTTTCTTGCTCAAATAATCCATCGCCTAATACTTCACACAACGGAAAGGTTGAACCTACACTTGCCCCTCTATACGTCTTTACACTACCCTTTTCTACAAACAGATCAAACAGAGCAGAGGATACAAAAATAAAACAAGCAAATGAAAGAAGGTTGTGTGTAGGCTGTAACTTCTCTGCAACCCAAATGCAACTTTCGAAGATCAAACATGTTGAATGTACAAATGCGGAGTGATTATTTTAATTCGAAGTTCCAATCTTCGAATCTGAGTTCGACATTTTGGACGGAGGCCTCTTAAAAGATCATGAAGCTATTACCTAAATGCAGGATTGTAAATTTTGAAACATCCTAGTTTCAAACAATTATCGTATACGAATAAATGTCAAAATGTTAAATATAGTAAGTACAAGACCAATTTTCAAAAATTGTAACAAATCTGACATATACATATGTATACTGTAAAATTTTCTCAAGAGTACCGAGCATCTCATAGTGATAGGACGAGTTGATAAGAAAACAACAAAAATTACACTCGCGGAAGAGAAAAAAAGTTAAAAGTGTTATATAGTAAGATGGCAGTAAATAAAAATAAACAAATTACTCACACAGTGAATTTCTTTGTTTTTCTTCCTCCCATCAACCACAGTGGCGGTCAGCCATCAGACGAATAGGGGGAACAACATGTAGCATACGAAAACATGCACGTGCCGTAACTATTCGGGACTGGTGGAAGTGTGATCATAGCCTATCCGCGGCGGCCGCTAGAAACAAGCCTTTTAAAAAAGGTTTGGCTAATATGATCAGGCTGGTTCCTTAGGTTGGCGACAGGTTAATTCCCTGTCCCGTAAAACTAAAAGAATTTCGAGAACGACAACAAGCCTCGGAAACGGACTGATTTCACGACGACAACCCACGCAAAGAAAAAGGAAAAACGATTTACGAATTTTCTTATGGAACGTACGATCGCTCTATAGAGCTCGAGCTGCTCAGCAGCTAGCCGATGTCCTGTCAAAGTATAAAGCTGACATAACAGCTCTTCAAGAAATCAGATGGACAGGGAATGGTGTTTTACAGAAGAAAGAATATGACATATACTACAGCTGTCATACAAAACACCATGTGCTCGGGGTAGGCTTCCTTGTCAGCGAAAAAATGAAGTCTACTATCATCGGCTTTAACGCTATAAGCGAAAGGCTATGCACCCTTCGCGTGCGAGGCAAATTTACGAACATCAGCCTCATTAACGTTCACGGACCTACGGAGGAGTCCTCAGACGAAGAAAAAGAGACTTACTACGAACAAGTCGAGAGGGCCCTCAATGCCTGTCCAAGGTATGATGTTAAAATCATCCTTGGGGATTTCAACGCAAAAATAGGTCGGGAGCCGGTATTCAGGCATTACGCAGGCACCCATAGTTTGCATGAGAACACTAATGACAATGGACTTCGAGTCTTAGAATTGGCAGCATCGAAAAACATGGTCGTTGCGAGTACCAGGTTCCCGCGTAAAGATATCTACAAAGCCACCTGGGTATCACCTGATGGAGTCACTCGTAACCAAATAGACCACGTGTTGATAGACCGTCGCCACTACTCGAACTTGATGACGGTACGAACGTACCGAGGTGCCAATATCGACTCGGATCACTATTTTGTTGGTATGGTTTTCCGAGGGCGGATTGCCTTGCGAACACGCATTGCATCCGCCGATCAGGTTCGAATCAACACGGCTGCCCTGCGCAATTAAAACACCAGTAACACCTTTGGTAATGCGTTAGGACTCGCCCTAGAAACACCTTACTTAGGGAGAGTAAGTCCTGGAGCCAGTATGCTGGGCGTAAATGAAAAGTGGACACGTCTTAAAAATACTGTCATTAGTACTGCCAACTCCATCTTATGCAGCAGTCGTAAAAATCGGAACGACTGGTTTGATGATGAATGCAAGCTAGCGACTGAACGTAAGAATGTTGCGTACCGAGCAATGCAACAATCTCATAGAACGCGGGCACACGAAGAGGAATATAAAGAGCTCAGAAGAACAGAAAAACGGCTTCACAGACAAAAGAAATCAGCCTGGGAGAAGAACCTAATCTGTGAAATAGAAAACAGCCGAGAGCGAGGTCCGCACCAGGCGCGGAAGTTCTACCAATCCGTCTGAAACATGACGCAGTACACACCACGCTGCACATACTGCAAGGACGGAGAGGGAAATCTGATCACCGATCCTGAAAGCATACTGGAGCGATGGGAAGTGTACTTCAATGAATTGCTAAATGGTCAGCTCACTGCAGAAGTGGAGGCTCCACTACTTCAAGAAGAATACCCTATGTTGCCGCCACCAAGCAAAGAAGAGGTTGAGAATGCTATAGGCCGGCTTAAACAGAACAAATCCCCGGGAGCCGATGGCATACCAGCCGAATTATTTCATCACGGCGGGCCAGCCTTACGTCAAGCAATTCATGATATTATAGTGCACGTATGGGAGCAGGAAGAAATGCCAGAAGACTGGTTAAAAGGCATAATATGCCCCATACATTAGAAGGGAGATGTCACAACGTGCAGCAATTATAGAGGTATCACGTTGTTGAGTACCGCATATAAGATACTCTCCTCTATCCAACAAGACCGGATAACCCCATACGCTAAAACCGTCATCGGACAATATCAGTGTGGTTTCATTCCAGGCAAATCAACAACTGATCAGATCTTTACCCTTAGGCAGGCGATGGAAAAATGTCTAGAATTTAACATCCCAACATACCATCTGTTTATAGACTTTAAGGCCGCCTATGATAGCATAGCCAGGGTAGAACTTTACAAAGCCATGAGAGAATTCGGCATCCCAAATAAATTGACACGACTATGCAGGTTGACCATGACCAACGTAACAAGCCAAGTAAAAATAGCCGGATTGCTATCCATACCAATCAACATCTTTAATGGACTCCGACAAGGGGACGGTTTGGCCTGCCTCCTCTTCAACCTGGCGTTGGAGAAAGCAATCCATGACTCTGGCACGGCAACAAGAGGGACCATCATCAACAAGTCCAGCCAGTTACTAGCTTACGCAGACGACATTGACATCATCGGAAGAACCGAACAAGCTGTACACGATTCCTTCATCCAGATCGAGCAGGCGGCTCAAAATCTGGGGCTGCACATTAGTGAAGGTAAAACAAAGTACATGGTGGCGTCGAATGCGAGAGAAACAGTTGGTCAAATAATCAAGGTTGCGGAGCACGATTTTGAAGTGGTGCAATCCTTTAAATACCTTGGGACAATAGTAGCAGCCGATAACAATATAGAAGAAGAAATACGCGGGCGGCTTCTCAAATCCAACAGAGCCTACTATAGTCTGTCAAAGCTCTTCAAATCCAGAAATCTCACCATAACTTCAAAACTGCTGCTGTACAGGACCATGGTCCTGCCAGAACTCACATATGGATCCGAGACTTGGGTGCTTAGCAAAAGGCACTCCGACCTCTTAGCTGCGTTCGAGAGAAAAGTCTTAAGGAGAATTGTTGGCCCCATATGTGAGGAAGGACGATTCCGGAGACGGTGCAATCATGAACTGTACGTAATCTACCTAGAAGCAGATATCGTGACAAAAATTAAGCTCGGTAGACTCCGGTGGGCAGGGCACCTAGCTCGCATGGGCGAAGAGGAACCTGCTCGGAAAGTTCTTTGTGGTACATTCTATGGTAGACGACAGCGTGGTAGACCATGCTTGCGCTGGAGAGATGGCGTAGACCAGGACGCCCGAAGCCTTGGGGTGCGCAACTGGATGGCGTCGGCTAGAGACCGGGATAGGTGGAGAGACTTGTTGAAAGAGGCCAGGACCGGATCCCGGTTGCCGAGCCGATGATGATGATCAACCACAGTTACTTTTCTTTTGTCGTTGCATGCATTGTTTGAGTAATGCCACCCACGCATTGCACCATGCATTTAATCAAAAGAATATTAGATAAATTACTGTTATTTGTTTTGGGAATGCAGGAACGGATCAATTCATTTACAACTAAGACATATTATGGTTATTTCTTAAATAGTAAATTGTATTGTAAAGTTATTTGAAGTCCATAACCCGATATCAACTTGGTTTATTATCTGATTTGATTTGGTATGTTTGTTGTTTGTAATGTTGAGTGTATTTAGGGTCGATGGAAACACCATTTGGGGGCTTAAAAAGAAGTGCTGCATATGACTATACTAAGAAAAAATGCTCAGAAGTTTTGGCACTTAGCGAAATTATAGCTTATTGTTTAGCTTAGTTATTTTTCCCACGGCTTGGTTTCGCCATGTACGAGTACATAATGATGTTGATTATCAGCTTCAACAAAAATATGGCATTTGTTTGAATACAAACTTGAATTTCATGTGATTTTAATAAGTGTATCATTCATAAAAGCTTTATTTATCGAAGCCCAATTCTGGTAACTCAATCGATATAATAATCGAATAATAATTCGATGTTCTGTACGACTCTTCAAAAGAATTGTGTTTCATTATCTTCCCTTGTCAGGGGCGAACGCAGGTAGGGGTTTTATGGGTTAACCCCCCCCCCCCCCTTCACGAAACAACCAAAAAATAAGAGTTAATTTTGTTAAAGAAAAAAGAGACAAAGTGCTATTTTCGTGCCATATTAATATTGATGTAAATTCAATTGATTATTAGAAGTTTTGTGTTTCCCTTTATCGGTTCTCTGCGTTTTTATTACGGCTTATAAGTACGATAAGGCAAGTAATGCATTCGTAAAATAAACCGAACTCAAGATTTTTATCAAAGTTGACATTACGATGATAGCAAAGAAAAAGTGGATCACGAAATTCTGTCTGTCTGTCTCTTCGACTACGGCTTAAGAGCATGGGCCGATTTTCGTTAAATTTTCCTTTTTTTAAAACAAAAAATAACTCTACGAATCATCTTTTGGAAGCCCTCTTGGAACCATTTTATTTTGTTCAGTACAACCGATTTTAATCATTATGAAGTTCCTCCAAATTTCCAATTGTATAACAGTTCAAAAATTGTGTTTCTTTTTTCGTTGAGAGCGTGTTCAGAGATTGTTCAGAGCGCACTCTATGAGCTCGGTATAAAATAGCTGAGTAGACAGAGTTAAATGCTGAAATCATTCTGACAGACAGAAAAAAAACTCAAAAACTCGCGTGTGTTTATAAAATAATTCAGAGCTCTTAGAACACACTTGATTCGGAGAAAGTTCAGAGCATGTTTGACATGCTCATGCTCTGTTCAGTGCTCTAGGTACTCTGAATGAAAAAAGAAAAACGCCAATTTTTTAGAAACTCAATATTCCGAAAACCCCTGCTCGATTTTTTAAGCTTGAATAAATAAAAGTTTCTTAATATAATCTACAAGATCTGAGAGAAAAAAATTGTTTTAACTAAAAATTAAGGTACCCACCATGCAAGTGTTAAAAAATCTTTTTCGAAAATCGTATTTTTCTCAAAAATGGCTCCTGTTTAGCTCTAACTACTAAACTACTATTTATAAAATAATAACTTAAGGAGTTGTTTCAGTCATTAAAAAAATGAATTTTTTGCTTATCAACATTTTTTCTCCAGAAATATTAATTTTTGAACTTTTTACATAAAAGCAAGTTCGTGCGACATAGTCGTGCATTTTATTTTATGTGTCTTCGTATTTTAACGAAGCTGTCCTATTTTGAATTGATCATTAACAAATAGAAACACGAAGCCAGCAGCAATTGCGTTTTTGATGATTGACATTATGTGCTTAAGTACGAGTATATAGGCAGTAACGGAGCAAGTTTGAGTTTTGATGGCTCCAAGGTCGGAGTGTGTTATATTGCAGCAAAAAAAAAACTAACTCATTTCGTTTGTTCGAAAGTTACATTTACTGACGAGTAGCACATAGCACCTTCTGGAAGCGTTGTGGTTATAATTATGTAGTATAGTAGTTAACGTAGGTACCAGTTGAGTGTCCTTATGTTTTCGGATAACTCTTTTTCGTATGATCGCAAAAGTACAACAAGATATGATTTTACGTATTAATAAATTCCGGAAATAATTTATTTATGAAAATCTCATATTTTTTTGAAACTCCCCCCCCCGTAATTTTTTTCTGCGTCCGCCCCTGGCCTTTGTACCCCTTGGTATAATGGTTAGTGCGTTGGACTGTCATCGAGTTCGATTCTCAGCCGCTGCAAGAAAGTTTCTTTCAGGAATTGACAAATTCTGCAAGAGTAGCTCTTGTCATGTTAAGTGCTGCTCATTAACCGTTCGGAATCGGCAAAAAATTGTAGGTCCCCTCCGTTCCTGGTAACACGCACACAGGAATGGTTGAGAGTTGTAAGACACTAGGTACTGGTTCACTCCGAGCTGTTGCACCACCAAATTTATTTATTTTTTTATTCATTATCTGCACAGTGAAATCATTGGTATTGGCAATTTCAATGAATACAATTCTTCGTGGCTACGCTTTTCAGGTCAAACAACACCCGAAGGAAGGTATGTCGATATTTTTTCAAGCTAATTTTTTTAAGCTCTTAGCTCGTTCACAGGCCTACTCGAATTCCTGACATTGCAGGTCAATTCGCCGACACGCTAGACTTGTGTCTTGTCTCCGACACTGATAAATACTCTATAAGTGTATTATCACCTCTAGACGCATCTCCATATTTTACTTGTCAACAAAATCCAGTTAGAAAACATTCTTTAGAGAACATAACGATAGTCTAAACGATTTCTTTAGGAACTTAAACTGATCACTGTGCTTCCTGGAAATCGAAAGTAACGTGGTCGCGCAGATATGATTACAAATTTTATCCAGAATAAAGAAACATTTATCAAACCGAAAGAGCATTATTGGTTTGATTCTAGTGGTTAAGAGGTTATAATAGTAATATAACCGTCTTCGGTTTCTACGCTCGTCTTCAAAGACAGACCTTTTGTCAGTTCACAAAAAGCTCAATTTGATTGCAACACAGTTTATTGTTATTTCGACGCTAAAATGAAATGAAAGTTGTAAAAGTATTGAATTATTTCGATATACACAAAACAACTTGCCCTATTGTTCTGGAGAGGTGTTGCATAACACTGGAAAATTTACTACGTAAGCTTTTTGTCCTACTAAACTGGGCTCCTTACGAGTATATGGAAAACAGCCTGTCAAAAAAAAGTCATTTCCTCCTCCCCCTCTAACTGTAGACCAATTGCCTCTCTTATTTTAGAGGTCATTCAAACGCTCTTATACATTATCAGCTCAATAAATATCTTTTGGAGAACGTCGTTGCAATAGCTAGTGATCTGATGGTCGAATAGAGGTACAAATCTGACAAAATAACTGACCCAGATGCAATTCTACCTCCTCATGGTGCATTCTGGGTAACGCTAAATGAATTGCGGTACTGAACTGACAAAGATTCATTATGTTTATTAACATTAATCCTTAAAATGGAATCACCGTCACCACCAAAAATCAAAAAAAGCAGTTTTGGTAATTTTCGATTTTCTCAAAAACCAGATGACATAGAACCATGCGGTTTTTTGTGTTCGATTAAGAACTGATAGATACATGAAACACATATAAGCTAATTTACAATTTCATTTCACAATTTTGAAAACAACCGGTCTAAACTTTTTTTTCACGTTTTTTTTTGTCAAAATTTGGACTTTAAATGCGAATTTCTCAAAAACCATTGACATGAGTAATTTAATTTAAATGCAGGATTATAGAACAATCTTCTGGCTTTCAAGCGCAGTATAGCACTTTATTGTAAGTGTTGCCGTTGTTTTTAATTTTTTTTTTTTTTTTCAATTTAAACCATTTTTTCTAAAAGTGCCCCTACCTCCTAAACGGAGGTTTTCTCAAAAACCAGAAGACATAGAACCATGCGGTTTTTTGTGTTCGATTAAAAACTGATAGATACATGAAACACATATAAGCTAATTTACAATTTCATTTCACAATTTTGAAAACAACCGGTCTAAACTCTTTTTTTCACGTTTTTTTTATTAAAATTTGGACTTTAAATGCGAATTTCTCAAAAACTATTGATATGAGTAATTTAATTTAAATGCAGGATTATAGAACAATCTTCTGGCTTTCAAGCGCAGTATAGCACTTTATTGTAAGTGTTGCCGTTGTTTTTTAATTTTTTTTTTTTTCAATTTAAACCATTTTTCCAAAAAGTGCCCCTACCTCCTAAACGGAGGTTTTCTCAAAAACCAGAAGACATAGAACCATGCGGTTTTTTGTGTTCGATTAAGAACTGATAGATACATGAAACACATATAAGCTAATTTACAATTTCATTTCACAATTTTGAAAACAACCGGTCTAAACTTTTTTTTTCACGTTTTTTTTTGTCAAAATTTGGACTTTAAATGCGAATTTCTCAAAAACCATTGACATGAGTAATTTAATTTAAATGCAGGATTATAGAACAATCTTCTGGCTTTCAAACGCAGTATAGCACTTTATTGTAGGTGTTGCCGTTGTTTTTTAATATTTTTTTTTTCAATTTAAACCATTTTTTCTAAAAGTGCCCCTACCTCCTAAACGGGGGGAGATAGACCCCCCCACCCATAGTAAAAAGTGCTTATTTTTGACCCCTCTACAAAAATCCGTCATCAAATCTTGGCGGCCAAGTTATCGTACTCGTGCCCAAGTCTTTTATTCATAAAATAAATAATGGTGTAGTCCAGGGCTCCGTTTTGTCTTCGACTTTCTTTTTTATATTCATCAATGATCTTTTGTCTGAAACTCACTCAGCTTCTCATATTTGTTTTTATAGTCACGTCCTTGTCAGACTTTCTGTCACCGCCTCATTTCTTCCTCGACGCCTCTTCTCTGCTAAACATATTAGTGTCCTTTGATGTCCAAATGTATCAAGGGAAGCTCGAAAACATTTTTTGACATACTTTAATAAATCGATATACGAGTATTTTGTCTGACCCCTACAATGAACTTAGATGTAAACCATGCAAGTATTTCTTTCTTTTTATTCTGTTCTTTAACTTTTTTGGCTGATAAGACTTGAACTTTTTGTCCTCCTTTTACTAATACAACGAGTTCGGACGGTTCTATGATCTATTAATACAATCGATTTAATTATTAAATAAAAATAAAATTATAAACCATTATTTTATTTTCAAGCATACCAAAGGAATTTTCTTCACAATAATTATTTGCAAAACTGATTGGTGGTTTTAACATTAATACTATAAAGTAACAAAATATCGCGAATGTTTTAATGTCTTTGGAATACGACTACTTTATTTTGCCTAGAAAAGAAGAGTTTTGGTGCGGAATTTGGTTTGAAAGGAACTAAATGAGTTTTGAATTAAACATTTGAGTGGAATAGTGTAAACTACTTTGTAAGTACTAGAATTATAGGAACTAATAAGTTATGATAAATTTTAGATAAATATAAACATGAGGGTCCTTTTAAAGAACACTTCCTCATTCTTAACCCATTTTTAAAAAAGGGGAATCGAAGAATTTGAAAATAATACCCTTCTATAGAGTTGGGGAGTGCTAGGGTACAAAGCAACCGTGTTTGGGTAAGAAAACTGTTTTTCTTTTTATGTTATTATGTTATTAAAGTTGTTTATAAAGAAGGAAAAGTGAAATTAGTTTTTTTACCGTAACCATCACCGTTAACAAATGCTTAACATAAAAACTGTAATCAAAGATAGAGTCTCAACCTGTTTGAGTTCTAGGTCCATGTTGAGGGTTAGCAGCTACTGACGGAAGTATGTCTTGATATCCTGGATTACCAACATTTTGTCCATCAAACACTAAAACTGGTGTTGCTCCTCCTGTCATCTGTTCATATCCAGTAACTGGAGATGAAAAGCCAGAGTATTGGCCATAGTTTATTTGACTTGGATCGTTTAGATGGAAATGTTGCAAAATATGTTCAATACGGACTTGAGATGCAATACCATTCTTTTGATTGCCTTCGTTTTCCCCCACAACGTTATACATATCAGCTTCACCTTGTGGCTTGCCTTGGGAAATGCCATTCGGGTCATACGAATCAAAATATCCTAGGCCAGCGTGTTGAGGTCGAAGCTTCTGATTATACGCAATGTGATAAGGGCTTCCTAAAGGTATAGAAGTTTCACCATCTTGTTTGACATATTTCACTTCTATATTTTGTGGGAATACTTCGTTTGGTTTTTTTAATTTTTCGTGTTGATCTTTTTGCTTTGACGAGTTTTCTTCATTGGGCAATTTTCCATCTTTTGTTGGGTAAAATGCGTGAGCTGGATTTAGGTTGTTTTCTTTTTTATTTTCATCGAATTGATTAGATGTCCCATTATTAAATGATATTGAAGTATGATGTTCTGATATTAATGCGATTAAAAAGATAAAAAGAGGAAATTTTGAAGAAAATAAAAAATAAAACAGGTTTAATAATGAAAAGGATGAAATCGAAGCTAAAATTATAATGTATTTATTTAAAAAAAAATTTTGATGTAATCAACAAAATTGTATTAGGCATTTAATAAATATATATATATTTTTTTATTTTTGAAAAGATGGGATAGTATTTAAAAATTTAAATATAATTATTATATAACTTAAAAAACTTAAAAATAGTTTTATTAAGGACCAAAACCGCTGATTGACATTACTATTCATTTTCATATTAAGCCAAGCCTAACACATTTCGTGCTTCAACCCAGTGTGAACCAATCCAGCATCATGCTCTTTCATCTTATTAGCCAAGAAGCATCAAAGTTTTCTTATGCGATGTATCGAATTAACCGATGCATATGTTACTTTAAATGTTTAACGATGCATCGATGTATCGCATTTGAGTTCCAGAATCAGTAGTAAACTAGAGCCATATAAATGAAAGAAGGTTATCGTCTGAGAGGTAAAACAACAATTTAGAAAGAAGCCAATAAAAGAAAATAAAACAAATACCAGACATCAGTCAGTGATTTATATTTAAATACTGTGATTAATCAGTAAGGGTATTCATGCAACGTGACAAGTTTACCAACTGTGTAAAATGATAAGATTACACAAGCGTTTGCATGAAGGCCCCTTTAGTCATTTATGTAAATGCTGTTTTATTGAGTCAGCTGTTTTTTAAATGTCAAAGAATAAACGTCTGAGATTATTTTTGAGCACAAACATTATTTCGTTTTTATTAAATTGATAATCATCTAAATTAAATAGTTAATCCAAACAATAGATTTCGTTAAACAACATTTGTAAAAGTTAACTCAGAGATACCAAAAATAAGCCAGAAAAAGAAATTTATTCAATTACATGAGAAAATTGTTTTAAATGATTTACGAATTTTGGAACTTTTCGGGAAAAATGATACTTTGTGAATTTTCTTTTATAGTGTAGCATTTTGAAAACAATAGATTTAGATAAACATAGGCAAATAGAGGATGCAATTTTAGAAAAGCTGATTCTCATGATGGTCTTACCCCTCGGCATAATGATAAGTGCGTTGGACTGTCATGCGGAAGGTCTCGAGTTCGATTCTCAGCCGCTGCAAAAAAATTTTTCAGGGGTGTACTGCCTCTTGCGAGGATTTGACAAATCCTCCAACTCCAAGAGTATATATCATGTTATGGAAAGTGCTGCTTTTATTAGCCGTTCGGAATCGGCAGAAAATTGTAGGTCCCCTCCGTTCCTGGTAACACGCACACAGGAATGATTGAGAGTTGTAAGTCACTAGGTCCTGGTTCACTTTGAGCTATTGCACCACAAAATTAAATTTTTTTAACTCTCATGATGATAATAGCTGAACGATGTCGATATTTTATTTCACACAACTAATTATAAAAGTCACAATATCTTTTGATTAATTTTATCCAATTTATGCATATCACTTCCCATACAAATTTTGAGAGTTTGTTAACCAAAATGGTAAACTTATGTATCTACTTAGTATTTTATACATATTAGTTGCATGAATACCTCTAGTGTATTTAAATCCTTCGATTTATCAGTATACTGAAAATTTGCGATTTTCCTGTATATTTTTTAATATAGCTTGAAAACTACCATTCAATTTAGACCAAGTTAGAATATCGTGTAAGCCGTTAACAGGAAAAACAAAACCGTAACCAGCAACCTATTATCCAGAAGCCAACAAAATACAACCGCGATCCGAATTTCGTTATTTAATTCTTAATTAACTATCATTGATTAAATTTCCTTTTTTTAAATAAAGAAATACCTGATTTAAAGCTAAGGTTTTAAGTATTTTCTTTAGCAAGGACCCTGGAAACGCCAACGATTATATTTTATCCTGGCTGAAAATTAGTTCAAAGTACCACTACGAGTACAATTCATAATCTAATTTAGTTATGGCTTTAACCATTTATTTATTGCTTAAACATTTCAGAAAAATCATATGGAAGATGTGTGAACAAAACCCTTTACATGAAGAAAAAAAAAATAATTTAAATGCAAGGTCTTGATTAATACAATTTCTGCCAAAATAATGTAATGTGGTTTTAAAAAAGTAAAAAAAAAATGTTTAGTTTTCAGGTATTTTGTCAAAACGTTCTCGTTTCTAACAAAAGTAAGTAGTTTTTGATATAGGAAGTAACATAATAAAAACATTATGTTATTATTTTTATTTTTGTAATTCGTAGGAACATACAAAAGCATCAGTTAAGTAAAAGAAAATTATGGAGTACGGGTAATATTAGTTCGTGGCAAAACTTATTACATCGAAAAAATGTTTCGGAGGAGATCATTGTCCGGACCATTTATTGTAAGTGAATCCTGAACGCAGCCATTTTGTTTTGAAAAAACGATAAAATAATCAAAATAGCTGAATGCTTTCATTCAAAGAAAAATCTAGGTTGTTATACATATTTTTTTTACTTCTCCGTTTTGTAAAACTAAGGGATATCTAACAAACTAACTATAATCCAACTTATTTACTCCCTTATCAAACTTATGTACCTACATCATACATAGTTTCCATTGGTTAAATAAATTAACGTACCTACTATTGATTTGGATACTGATTTTGGCGAATTTTTCATCCTGTTGACACAAAAAATCGGTTTATTTTTTTATTTAAAATTAATTTTGTAAATCTCATTTTTCTCGACAGACTTTCCTTCCCTGTAATAATACATAAGCAATTTTCAGTTGTCAGTTTGAAAATTTAGTTTTTAGTTTATTTAATTTATTTCAATTATGTCGAAAACTTTTCTAGTAAAAATTAAAGCATGGCATAATGACAAAGACACAAACTGACACTTTATTCAACGATACAAAAATCCACTTAAAATCGCATTCAATTGTTTTTTTTTATATTTTTCAATGAAATCTGAATTTGCCAAAGCAAATTATCGTCAGTATCAATGTCATTGAAATTTTTTTTCTTAGAAAGGAAATGAATACTAAAGGCAACGGTAATTGGACCAAAAAAAACTCACCCGTGCTCTTGGAAGGGAAAGACGGACAAAAATTAGTCTCACAATTCTGTATGTCTGTCTGTTCAGCTACTGCCTAAACGGCTCGGTCGTTTGGCCCCACGTTTTTTTTTAATACCAAAAATAATGGTACCTTCACATACAATTTTTTTTCGAAATTAAAAAAAAAAATTCTCAAAAACTGTTCCACAGATTTAAAAAAAAATTCGCAAAATTTTATTTACAGCCCTAGTATGAGTATCAATTTGATAGTCGATAATTTCTATCAATTAGTTGATAATTTCGTATTATGGGTATCAACTGGTTAGACCGATTGTGAATATCTACTTATCAAAAAGATAATTGTGAATGAGTTTTGTGTATTTTATTCGACGCTTCACGTTTGAAATATTTATTTGTTTTTTTGTCGGCCACGAAAAGGTAAATTCTTTGTGCGAAAATGTATAAAAAATTCATCATAACTCCTCAAAAAACAATTCTATTGAAGTTAACATTTTTCTTAACTTTGTTTCGCCTTTAAAAATCCTGAATAAACTTGTATGTTTACGTTTCAATCGTTGATAAGAAAATTGATGTGTATCTATTTTGTTGATATCCGTTATACCATGTCTATCAAAAAAATTATTCACAGTAATGATAAAATCTAATAAAATTCACAGTCGATAAAAAATGTTGATAGTTGATAGTCATAATACCAACTCATTCAATTTGTTGATATGTATCGAGTATCTAGTTGATAGTTGATAGCTATAATAGGGCTGTTAGTTAAAGCTATGTAATGCTTGTAAGTTAAGGGTACCCTTCAAAAACGTTACACCAATTTTGATTTTTCAAATTTTTCGAAATGGATTAAATTTTGTTTTAAAACTTCACCAGATTTTTTAATATAATCTACAAGATGTGAGGAAAAAAATTATTTTATTTAAAAATAACGGGGACCACAATACAAATGTTAAAAAAATGGTTTTGCAAAATCTTATTTTTCTCGAAAACGGCAACTTGAATTTTGATAGAAGTTTGTTTTCGATCTTTAATTCAATTACAAAATTGTGAAATTAAGACATTAGTGAATGTACCTACTAGAGAACCATTATTTCAAATTTTAAACTTCTCATTATTTATTTCAATTAAACTTTTCATAGAGGATCTTCTAGAAAGCTTGATAAACATTGCATCTCAAAACTAAGAAAAAAAATGTTTTGAATTCTTTCTTTTGTCATCATTTTACACAAACACAACAGTCAATTCAAGCTCTATTATACAAATTTTAAAAAATCTTTTATTGAATCATGGTCAGAGTCACTATTTATAAAAATTATTTTTGTTTCTTAATGTATAAAAAAATTCAAAATCTTCTAATCAATAAGAATTATTTACAGTAGGAATGAATTTTAAGTTCTGTAACCGAAAATTTAGAACAGCTGGAGCTATTTTAGAATTTTTGTAAGCAATTTATAAATGAATCTTACGTATTTAAATATTAAGTCTTGTGAATTTTTTTGTTCTCGACCTTCATCGACTTTTATTATTACGAGTATCTTGGTACTTATCTTCACTTTACCAAACTTTACAACTCCATCTATCAAAGCCACTTAATCCAAACACAAAACAATATTATTAAAGACCCTATATTCTTCTTCTCTCTCCCAGATCGTTGTATATAAACTCTAATACTATGTTTTTACCAAGAGATAATCCTGGATTTAAGTGAATTTATCTTAAATCTTTTCTAAATCTCCAAGATTTACCATACTAATTTATTTCGTAAATCTAGTAGATTAGAAATAAATCTTGTTAAATCTTCATTGGATCAATTGTTCTATTGTTCGAACTGACCTAATATCCATATCGTGCTAAGCTACGAGTATCTAGATGATTTTTCATTGTTTGAAATTAAACTTTCTTTCTCTCGCTTCCTCTTTATAAGAAAAATTGAAAAACAATTGATTAACTTGTGTCTTTCTGAAGAGCACAAATATTAGCAACTATTAATTATAACCAACTAGATACCTGTACCTGCCTATTTGTAGCAATAATCTCTGTTTATTTTTTTTATTGTAAGGTATGTTAGGTAGGTTTATGCGGATGTACGAGTATGAATAATAACCATAAAAAGGTACCTACAAATTTATTTAACAAACAGAAGGTATGAGACATTTCGTAATTATGCCAATTTAAATATCAATTAAAATAGGTATTAAGGTACGATTGTGAGAAAAAATAAAATGCACGACTGGGTCGCAAGAACTTGCTCCTATGTAATGGACTTGGAATTTTAAAAACGAATTTTATTAGAGAAAACTGTTCATAAGGATAAAATTAACTGTTTAAATTCTTTTATTAGTAAGAGACAAAAACAGAATGCTATGTAAACATGAATTTATGCAAGAACAAAAATTATAAGTCGTTGTAGTGGCTTCTTAAAAAAATAAGTTTTTATATACAAAATTTTTAAGAGATTCTTAAGAAGAAAATTTGGTACTCCAACCTTAAGTTTTTATTATGGTTCGAATAAAAATAAAATTTCCAACAAAAATATTGAGCCGTTTTTGAAATATTTAATTTTCCAAAAAAAAAATGTTTTTTTTTTCAAAAATTCATAAAATACTTTTTTTTTTTAAGTTTTGAAATGCAATGTTTTTGAAACATTTTAGAAGTATCTCTACAAAAAATTTGATTAAAATCCGTTTTGTCGATAACGAGTAATTCAAAATTTGAAAAAATGGTTCTATGGTACTGTAGTATATGAAACAAACACACCTTTCATCTTACATTCCATTGTCACATTTGACACATCACCGAACATTGTAAATCACTTATAAGAATTAAGTCATACAGAACAGACAAGCCTCTTTCTTTATATTACATGGCGCAGTTGGTAAATTAAAATAAAGTTAAAAAAAAAGATAAAGAAAATTGAAATTTACATATGTAGATATAAAAATTAAAATAGTCTAAAGTAAAAAGTAAATTGTATAAAAATTCAGGTGTAATTGCATGGGTGCATCAAAACTCAACATATCGCAAGGTCCATTGCATGGCAAAAAACCACGTGGCCGTATGGATTACATAAAAAGAGTGGAGGAGCTTAATCTTGATTACTACAATGCATTGTGACAGAAAACTGGAGAGTATTTTGGCAGAATTATCAAATTTTTGCAATATCTGCAAGCATAGATGAGAAACCAGAATCTGTGAGAATTGCGACGTTTTTAAATTCAATTGGACCAAAAGCTGTAGAAGTCTTCAATTCGTTTAATTTGACTGCAGAACAAAAGAGTAAATTTGATGAAGTTACTAAAGCTTTCGATGATTTTTGCAAGCCGAAAAAAAACGAAGTTTATGAAAGTTTTGTATTTTTCAATCGTAACCAAGCACATGGTGAGCCATTTGACAACTTCTTAATGGCCTTAAAACAGTTAGTCCGCAATTGTGGTTTTGAGACTCAAGAAAATCGTATGATCAGAGAAAGAATTGTTATGGGCACATGCAACAAAGTGGTACAAAAAACAAATTATTAGAGATGGAGAAGCTCGATTTGGAAAAGGCCATTGAGATATGCAGATCAGCAGAAGCTGCACAGAACCAACACCAAGAGATGCAGCAACGGCAAGGATTAGAAGCAGTAAACGCAATCAACAACAAGTATTTAGGTAGTTACCAAAATGAAAAAATAAAAATATTAAAAGTTTTAAAAATAGTTCAACAAATACTAACAAAATATTTGACAAAAATAGTGATGGTAGTATGTATTATAATAGACAATTGGCATATAATAATAGAAATGTTAACGAAAACTTATATTCTTGTTCATATTGTCTGTAAAGGCATGAAGTGTCAAAGTGTCCAGCTTATGGAAAGTATTAGAGAATTTGCAATAAACGAAATCATTTTGCTATATAGACTAAGAGCCCACAGCAATTTTTGGGTGTGATTGATAACAAAAAATAATTAGCATAATTAGATAGGCCTTTTATAGTTATTTACAAATGTGAAAGCCTTGCATACTCTAGTGGGCGCAATAGTGCATTATAGTGCATTATAGTGCATCAAGTATGCAGTTCTTTCCAAGTCCAAATAATTGTGATAACAACTTTGCCAAAATGTAGAGTTAAGCCCCCTGATTGAAAATATCGAGGTCCAAGACGTTTTACAGACAACCTTCTGCCTGCCAGACGCGATAAGAATAGGCAACTTCTTGCACTAAGAAGGCCACCTTTAAAACGTCATGGACTTCGATATTTGCAATCAGGGCACTTAGCTGTTCATTTTGAAGTTATGGCAAATTTTGTATCCCAATTTTTTAGAATTTGGAAAGAACTGCATACTTAATGCACTATAATGCACTATTGCGCCCAATAGAGTATGCAAGACGTTCACATTTGCAAATAACTACTAAAGGCCTATCTAATTATGCTTATTATTTTTTGTTATCAATCACACCCAAAAATTGCTGTGGGCTCTCGGTCTAATAGGCTGTAGACAAAAAAGGAATGTGCATAACCTACAAATATTAACGGGGGAAAATAATTTTGACGAAGGTGCCGATGATGAGAGGAGAGATGTGCTTTATCTTGATGAAATAACAGATGCTAGAGGGAAAAGAAAGGAGTCTTGGTACGAACCTGTTCAAATTCAAGGCAAAATAATAATGTTTAAGTTAGATTCTGGAGCAGACGTTAATTTCCTGCCTGCGGACATTTTTGATAATAAAAAATTTGATCTCTTACCACAAAAAAATAAAATTCAGGCCTATGGAGGCACTAGCTTAGATGTAGTAGGAAACATAGTAGCGAATTGTATAATTAAAAACGATATAGTTGATATAGAGTTTGTTGTGATAAAAGGATGCTTTGAACCAATTTTAGGATTGAAAGCATGTTTAAAACTTAAACTAATAAAGCGTTTGAATATATTAAATCAACAAGAAGATTGCTTAAAAGATCACGTAGAAATAAGAAAACGATTCGTGAATAAAAATATCGATGTATTTGAAGGCTTAGGGTGCTTTGCTAAAAATATTAAAATCGAAATGAAAGAAAATGTGACACCAGTAGCAAAAGCAGCACGCAAAGTTTCAATGGCAATAAGAATACCGCTAAAAAAATTGTTCAGATTGGTAGAATTGGGTGTTCTAGAGCATGTAACCAAAGCGTCAAACTGGATTTCTAACATAGTAGTTGTAGAAAAACCTGACAAGTCAGTTCGCATTTGTCTAGATCCGAAAGATTTAAACAACGCGATCAAACCATTTAAACATCCAATACCAACATTCCATGAAATTATATCAAAACTAGGAAATAATAAAAGGGTGTTTTCAATATTTGACTTAAAGGATGGTTATTTCCAAATCCACTTGGATTCTGAAACAAGTCAGAATTTTACATTTAGCACACCATTTGGCTGCTACAGATATTTGCGTTTACCACTAGGAGTTTGTGTAGCACCCGAAAGCATTACAGAATTGTAGAACAAGTTTTGAAAAGAGCCAGGGACCGAAATATCAAATTCAACGCAAAAAAAATTCAGTATAAGCAAAAAGTAGCGAAATTTCTTGGATATCTCATTTCAGATGAAGGTATTTCTATAGACATTGAGAGAATTAAAGCCATACAAAATATAAATGAACCAAAAACTAGAAACGATCTTTTAAAACTGATGAGAATGGTAAATTTTGTCCGAGAGCATATTCCAAATTTATCAATGCAATCAAGCACATGGTGAGCCATTTGACAACTTCTTAATGGCCTTAAAACAGTTAGTCCGCAATTGTGGTTTTGAGACTCAAGAAAATCGTATGATCAGAGAAAGAATTGTTATGGGCACATGCAACAAAGTGGTACAAAAAACAAATTATTAGAGATGGAGAAGCTCGATTTGGAAAAGGCCATTGAGATATGCAGATCAGCAGAAGCTGCACAGAACCAACACCAAGAGATGCAGCAACGGCAAGGATTAGAAGCAGTAAACGCAATCAACAACAAGTATTTAGGTAGTTACCAAAATGAAAAAATAAAAATATTAAAAGTTTTAAAAATAGTTCAACAAATACTAACAAAATATTTGACAAAAATAGTGATGGTAGTATGTATTATAATAGACAATTGGCATATAATAATAGAAATGTTAACGAAAACTTATATTCTTGTTCATATTGTCTGTAAAGGCATGAAGTGTCAAAGTGTCCAGCTTATGGAAAGTATTAGAGAATTTGCAATAAACGAAATCATTTTGCTATATAGACTAAGAGCCCACAGCAATTTTTGGGTGTGATTGATAACAAAAAATAATTAGCATAATTAGATAGGCCTTTTATAGTTATTTACAAATGTGAAAGCCTTGCATACTCTAGTGGGCGCAATAGTGCATTATAGTGCATTATAGTGCATCAAGTATGCAGTTCTTTCCAAGTCCAAATAATTGTGATAACAACTTTGCCAAAATGTAGAGTTAAGCCCCCTGATTGAAAATATCGAGGTCCAAGACGTTTTACAGACAACCTTCTGCCTGCCAGACGCGATAAGAATAGGCAACTTCTTGCACTAAGAAGGCCACCTTTAAAACGTCATGGACTTCGATATTTGCAATCAGGGCACTTAGCTGTTCATTTTGAAGTTATGGCAAATTTTGTATCCCAATTTTTTAGAATTTGGAAAGAACTGCATACTTAATGCACTATAATGCACTATTGCGCCCAATAGAGTATGCAAGACGTTCACATTTGCAAATAACTACTAAAGGCCTATCTAATTATGCTTATTATTTTTTGTTATCAATCACACCCAAAAATTGCTGTGGGCTCTCGGTCTAATAGGCTGTAGACAAAAAAGGAATGTGCATAACCTACAAATATTAACGGGGGAAAATAATTTTGACGAAGGTGCCGATGATGAGAGGAGAGATGTGCTTTATCTTGATGAAATAACAGATGCTAGAGGGAAAAGAAAGGAGTCTTGGTACGAACCTGTTCAAATTCAAGGCAAAATAATAATGTTTAAGTTAGATTCTGGAGCAGACGTTAATTTCCTGCCTGCGGACATTTTTGATAATAAAAAATTTGATCTCTTACCACAAAAAAATAAAATTCAGGCCTATGGAGGCACTAGCTTAGATGTAGTAGGAAACATAGTAGCGAATTGTATAATTAAAAACGATATAGTTGATATAGAGTTTGTTGTGATAAAAGGATGCTTTGAACCAATTTTAGGATTGAAAGCATGTTTAAAACTTAAACTAATAAAGCGTTTGAATATATTAAATCAACAAGAAGATTGCTTAAAAGATCACGTAGAAATAAGAAAACGATTCATGAATAAAAATATCGATGTATTTGAAGGCTTAGGGTGCTTTGCTAAAAATATTAAAATCGAAATGAAAGAAAATGTGACACCAGTAGCAAAAGCAGCACGCAAAGTTTCAATGGCAATAAGAATACCGCTAAAAAAATTGTTCAGATTGGTAGAATTGGGTGTTCTAGAGCATGTAACCAAAGCGTCAAACTGGATTTCTAACATAGTAGTTGTAGAAAAACCTGACAAGTCAGTTCGCATTTGTCTAGATCCGAAAGATTTAAACAACGCGATCAAACCATTTAAACATCCAATACCAACATTCCATGAAATTATATCAAAACTAGGAAATAATAAAAGGGTGTTTTCAATATTTGACTTAAAGGATGGTTATTTCCAAATCCACTTGGATTCTGAAACAAGTCAGAATTTTACATTTAGCACACCATTTGGCTGCTACAGATATTTGCGTTTACCACTAGGAGTTTGTGTAGCACCCGAAAGCATTACAGAATTGTAGAACAAGTTTTGAAAAGAGCCAGGGACCGAAATATCAAATTCAACGCAAAAAAAATTCAGTATAAGCAAAAAGTAGCGAAATTTCTTGGATATCTCATTTCAGATGAAGGTATTTCTATAGACATTGAGAGAATTAAAGCCATACAAAATATAAATGAACCAAAAACTAGAAACGATCTTTTAAAACTGATGAGAATGGTAAATTTTGTCCGAGAGCATATTCCAAATTTATCAATGCTAGAAAAATCTTTAAGAGAGCTTTTAAAAAAAAGATAATATTTTCCAATTTCACGATGTGCACCGTGAATGTTTAAACAATATAAAAGATCTTATAGGTAAGGCTCCTGTACATGTTCCATTTAATGAAAATAAATCAATTTTTGCTTCAAGAAGCTTACCCGATACTGAAGAAAGATATTCACAAATAGAAAAAGAACTACTGTCGATTGTTTTTGCATGCAAAAAATTTCATTATTTTATATACGGGAGATATTTTCAAGTCATTTCAGATCACAAACCACTATTAGGAGTTTTTAACAAGGAAATTTCACAAATTTCTAATGCAAATTTCCAAAGAATGAGGATATACTTGTTAAAATATATATTTGAAATAAACTTTTTGCTTGGAAAATATATGCATGTAGCAGATTTCTATCAAGAAACTTCAATAAAAATGAGACAGGCCGAGAAATACAAGATTGGTGCATAGCCTTAATATTTCTAACAACATGAAACAAAATTAAAAGAATTAAAAAATATTTTAAAATATGGTTGGCCAATAAACAAAAAAAAACTGCGAGATGAGTTAAAGATTTATTGGAAATTAAGAAATGATATCTATTTACTAGATGAGATTATATTTTTGAATGAAAGATTTATTGTGCCATTCAAAATGAGACCTGAAATTTTAGATAAACTGCATCTACCGCATTTAGGTATAGAAAAAACAAAAGCCCGAGCAAGGTCATTGCTGTACTGGGCAGGTATATTTGAAGCAATAGAAGACAAAATAGCAACTTGTGAAATTTGTCAAAAATATAGAAATCATAATACAAAGCAGCCGTTAATTTTGCATGAAGTGCCTGAAATACCATTTTTTGAAATTTGTATCGATATTTTAGAATACAAATCAAAAAATTATCTAGTGGTAACGGATTATTTTTCAAAATATATAATCTTTTTAAAATTAAGAAACAAAACAGATTTTGCTAAACACTGAACTCCTAATCAGAAAATTGCAGATAATCAACCGTTCGGGTCTTTCACTTTTCGTAAATTTGCAAATAATGAATTTAATATAGAAATAATAACAACAAGTCCTTATTATCCTGAATCAAATGGATTAGCAGAAAAATCTGTACAAATAGTAAAAAATCTGTTAAAGAAAGGGGATGATTCGAAGCAAGAGTTTTGGCTCATGTTCCTAGAGTACAATAATTCGCCTATAAAGAATTGTTTAAAATCACCTGCGGAAATGCTGATGGGAGTAAAGCAAAGGACGTCACTGCCAGCAAAAATTGAAGAGACTAAAGTAAATAGTTTTAGGGATTTCCAAAACAATTTGGATCGAAATTCAAAAAGCAACGAAATTAATTTTAATAGAACAGCTCATTCTAGGAAAAGTTTTGAGGCAGGTGACAAACTTTGGCTAAGAAATAACAATCAGTGGGTTAAAAGCATAGTTTTATCCAAGCATAGCTCTCCTCGCTCATTTTTGGTAGAAAGAGAAGACGGGACAGTATTAAGGCGGAATGAAAAATTCTTACGCCTACGTAGAATACCGACCTAAGCTTGGCATTAAAAAAAAATATATATATAGATATATTTTGTTGATGTTATCTTTAAATATGTATTTAATGATTTCTTAATACAGGCGCAGTTTTTGAGAAAAATACCATTTTTTAACATTTGTATGGTTGATACCTTAAGTTTAAGGTAAAATAAATTTTTTCCCCACATCTTGTAGATTATATTGAGAAACTATTTTTTATCAAATTTAAAAAAAGTATAGCATGGGGTTTTCGAAATATTTAGTTTTGAAAAAAAAAATTAAATTTATTTTAAAAATCCAAAATTTTTTTTTTGAAAATTTGAATACATAATTCTATTCAAGTTTAAGAAAAAAAATGATCAAAATTGGTTGTAGCGTTTTTGAGAAAATCGAAAATCATTGGGCAGGTTAGACTTAAAATTAATTTCGAAGACATGTTTTTGTTAAACAAGCGAACAATATTTTTGCCGAATAAAGAATTCGTAAAGTTATCATATTATATAAATATAATTTTATTTAAATTTATACAGGGTGTCCCGTAATTCGTGTGCCATACTATGGGATGTGATTCTTGGATATATTCTAAGAAAAAAATTGTTCTACAGTAAAGTCTGATTTTCAACTTTGACATCACTTTTTGACGATTTAAAAAAAGGCTAACTTTGGTGTACCCTGACCCATGTTAAGGTCAATTTTTCTGTCAGTACTAATGGCGGGGACCTCATTTTGGCTTTATTTTTAGTACTACTTACTAACATTTGAAACTACGTTTAAATTGAGCGGATATGTTTTTACGGTTGCCAGATATTCAATTTTAAATGGTGTTCAATTTTTCTTGCCCGAGCAAATTTTTGACTTTGAGGTAAATTTTTTTCCGAAAATGCGTTATAAACATAGAGTTTTCTTATTTTAACCTGATGACCAAAACAATAATAAAAAAAAACCATTAATAACTACATCCAAAAACCCATACATTTAATCATACTTGGGAAAATCTAAAACAGATAAAAGATCGAATTTCGGGTTTTTACCTACTTTTATTGCAGCACTTGGAAATTGCAGTGGTTTTCCAAGAATTGATAGTTTTTAGTTAATTTTTTGAAATGCCTTCATTTACGAGAGAAGAATACGGAGACATTTTATTCGTTTATGGGTTGTGCAATGGTTGTGCAAATGGCGGGGCAAAATCGCATCGTCACCTCCGCGCGGTGCCCGCTGGATAACCGAAAGGTGAACTAACGACGAGCGTTGGATCCATCGGATCCATAGGTTGTAGATACCTGAGTTCTCTTCTCAGGAACTAGGAGCAGGAGAAAAGATGCGCTCTGAAGATCCAACCACCAACACGATCTACACGTCATGCACAGGCCTCACTAGCCGGTCATGAAAGGGAAAATTTATTGTGATGAAAACCGCAAATTATGCCTCGGATGACAAAACCAATAACGTTGACGACCCCCCCCGCAAACGAAAAACGGACAACGATTTACGCATTTGCACATGGAATGTGCGAACTCTAAACAGGCCGCGCAAAGCCGAACAGCTAGTCGAGGCCCTCACCAGTCTACAAGCTGATATAACAGCCCTCCAGGAGATGCGATGGGATGGACCAGGCCTGAGAATTACAGATGACTGTAACTTTTACTATGGGAAATGCCACCTTGATGGGGGATCGCGCCTGTTTGGGTGCGGATTTGCTGTCAGAGGAAGACTTAGGCAAAATGTCTTGAGCTTTCGTGAAGTCAGCGAAAGAGTGACAACAATCCGCATTAAGGCCAAATTCCACAATATAAGCCTAATAAGCGCCCATGCCCCTACAGAAGAGAAAGATGACGCTACCAAAGAAAGCTTCTATGAGCTCCTCGCCAAAACCTATGAGCAGTGTCCCAAACATGACATTAAAATTCTCTTGGGAGACTTTAATGCCAAAATTGGGAGGGAGGACATCTTTGGTATGACGATCGGAAAACACAGCCTGCACGACACCACCTCCGATAACGGATTTAGGCTCATCGATTTTGCAGCGGGAAAAAACATGGTGCTGAGCAGCACACGATTCCCACGTCTCGACATCCACAAGGGCACATGGCGATCCCCAGATGGTCGAACCTGCAACCAAATCGACCACGTTGCGATTGATGGAAGACACTCCTCCAGCATTATGAATGTCCGTACTTTCCGAGGAGCAAACATCGACTCGGACCACTACCTAGTCGGTGCCAAACTTAGAGTACGAATCTCCATGGAAGTTCTTAGGCGAACACCGACTACGCCGAGGAAATTCAATGTTGGACGACTTCAATCGGAAGAGACCGCCGCTGCCTATGCCGACCGCGTATCCCTTGAGCTTGCGAGAAATCCTTCGACTGATGATATGAACCCGGAAGAACAATGGCAGCTATGTCAACAAGCTATAAGAAGTGCTGCGTCAGAGGTGTTGGGCTTCTCACGCCCTCCCGTTAGAAACCCCTGGTTCGACTCCGAATGTGCTCAGGCAAACAAAGCCAAAACGGAGGCATACAAGTCGTGGCTCCAGAGAGATACTAGAGCATCAAGAAATCTCTATGTTGAGCGAAGGAAAGAGGAGAAACGCCTACTCAGGAGGAAGAAAAAAGAACACCAGCAACGCGAAGTCGAGGAGATGCAGAGATGTTTTTGCAGAAAAGAGGTGCGGAACTTCTACAGAAAAGTAAAACAGTCTACATCAGGTTTCACAAACCGCCCTGGGCCCTGCAAAGATCAGGATGGAAATACCATAGTGGAAACGCAGGCGATGTTAGCCATCTGGAGAGACTACTTTAACCAGTTGCTTAATGGCGATGACAGTCAAAATCCCGCCCAAAATCAACTTGTACCAGCGAATCTAGATGACGTCCATGAGTTACATCCACCCGACCAAAATGAAATCAAAGTAGCCATCAACAGACTAAAGATGAACAAAGCAGCTGGATGCGATGGTCTACAAGCGGAGCTTTTTAAGCATGCTGGAGATGACCTGGTCAGGAGCATACACCAACTCATCTGCAAAATATGGTCGGAGGAAAGTATGCCCGATGAATGGAATCTCAGTACCATCTACCCGATCCACAAAAAAGGAGACCGCCTACTCTGCGCCAACTATAGAGGCATAAGTCTTTTAAGCATCGCCTATAAGATCCTGTCCAGCGTTTTATGTGAACGTCTCAAGCCCTTTGCTGATGATCTTATAGGTCCTTACCAATGCGGCTTCAGACCTGGAAAATCTACAACTGACCAAATATTCACATTGCGCCAGATCCTGGAAAAAACCCAAGAATATAACATCGATACCCACCACCTGTTTGTCGATTTTAAAGCAGCCTACGACAGTGTTAATAGAGCTGAACTTTATCGTACCATGTCCAACTTTGGAATCCCTGCTAAACTGATACGCCTTATCAGGATGACGTTGGAAAATGCTCGCTGTTCCGTCAAAGTTGGTAGGGACTTCACTGAATCCTTCGAAACCACCAGAGGGCTAAGACAAGGTGACGCACTGTCATGCAGCTGTTTTAACATTGTGCTTGAAAATGTCATACGAAACACCCATGCAAGCACATCAGGCACCATCTTCAATAAATCGACACAATTACTTGGGTTTGCGGACGACATTGACGTGATAGGAAGAACAAAGCGAGCAGTAACCGGTGCATTCACTACAATGGAGTCAGCAGCAAGCAGAATGGGACTGAAAATAAACGAGGGCAAGACGAAGTATATGCTTTCATCAACAAAAGTCCAATCCCACCACCGACTGGGTCAGAACGTGACCATTGATAGGTATAACTTCGAGGTAGTCAGTGAATTTGTCTACCTGGGTACTGCTGTAAACTCAGGCAACAACATCAGCGCCGAAATCAAACGCAGACTAACTCTTGCTAATCGCTGTTTCTTTGGGCTGAGTAAGCAATTGAGGAATAAAGCCCTATCGAGAAGAACCAAGGTGACACTCTATAAAACACTAATCATCCCGGTCCTGCTATATGGTGCAGAAGCATGGACCCTCTCCCAATCGGATGAAAAATCACTTGGAGTCTTCGAGAGAAAAGTTCTGCGTACGATCTATGGTCCTGTCTGCGTAAATCGAGAAAACAACATTTGGCGAAGAAGATACAACGACGAACTATACGAACTGTACAGCGACATAAGCCTAGCCAGAAAAATTCGAATTCAACGACTAAGATGGCTGGGCCATGTAGAGCGAATGGACAACGACGCTCCAGCTCGTAAAGTCTTCAACGCCAAACCCGAGGGAGTCAGAAGCCAAGGTAGACCTCATCTTCGATGGAGCGACCAAGTAGAAGGAGACCTCCGACAACTTGGAGTGCGAAATTGGAGACGGCAGGCTAGCGATCGAGTCGGCTGGAGGGGCATACTAAGCAAGGCCCAGGAGCACCACGCTCTAGTGGCGCCATCGTAAGTAAGTAAGTATGGGTTGTGCAATGGAAATTCAAGAAGAGCACAACGAAGATACCAGGAACTTTATCCTAACAGACGACTTCCTTCTCGAAATGTTTTTGGAAATACTTTTCGAAGGCTTCGAGAAACTGGATCAGTTTTAATTGCAAGACCTAACGCGGGAACTGCAAGCAATTGAACACCATTTAAAATTGAATATCTGGCAACCGTAAGAACATATCAGCTCAATTTGAACGTAGTTGTAAATGTTAGTATTTGTACTAAAAAAAAAAGCCAAAATGAGGTCCCTACCATTAGTACTGACAGAGAAATTGACCTTAACATGAGTCAGGGTACACCAAAGTTAGCCTTTTTTTAAATCGTCAAAAAGTGATATCAAAGTTGAAAATCGGACTTTACTATAGAACAATTTTTTTCTTAGAATATGTCCAAGAATCACATCCCAAAGTATGGGACACGAATTACGGGACACCCTGTATACTAATTATATCATTATAACTTAATTTTTTAAATTAAAATAAATCTTTGGGGGGTACCCTCAATAACCATTTTTCGGAATTTTTTTTTCAACCATTACTTAGTTTTAACTAAATGAAATTTTTTTGTATTTTTATTTTTTAAATCTGTCGAACAGTTTTTGAGAAAAAAAAATATTTATAAAATTTCGAAAAAAAATCGTTTGGCAGGTACCGTTATTTTTGGCTTTAAAAAAAAAGAAAAAAACATGTGGGGGGGAAAAATTAAAAATGATATCTACCAAGTTTAAAGAAAATAGGCCGAGTCGTTTAGGCTGTAGTCGAACCGACAGACAGACAGACAGACAGAATTGCGAGCACCAATTGCACCAATTCAAAAGGTTTAAAAATTACAAAATATTACTGCATCTTTATTTTTAGATTACCATATTAATATTTATTTTTTAAACATACAAGAACATAAACAAGTAAAATTTCCAATTATGACGAAACAATGTAAGCGCTTTGCTTTACTATTAAGACTTACTTTCCCTGCAAGTAAAAAGGACTGCTAATATAATTTGTATGAGTTACAAGCTAATATCCCTGACGCGTGAGACAAAAGATATTTCATTGAAATGTATCGAGAAATGAGCCTGCTCTCGTGCGGCGCACGAGAACCGAAGATTAACCGTAGTTTGACTAGAAGGCGCTGCGCCTGCGAATATGTAATGTTGTTTCGCTCTATCCGTGACTTGTTAAATAGTGTTGGTTTGTAGGAGTTAGGTTAGTAATTGTTTTTTATTTTGGTTTTGGTTCGATTCTGTACTGTGTACAGTGTGTGGGTGGGATAAAATGAACAGTGATTAGGTATATTAAAGACAGTAATAAATCTTTTTAAAATAAAGTTTTTAAATTTTACATGCAATATTTTTCTCGGAGAATCGATTTAGACAGAAACCTGGATCCACGATTTGACGCATTGAAGTGAAAAAATAAAAAAAAAACATGATTCCTTGTTAAATGTAATAAGTTTGTCAGTTTTATACATAGTCGAAATTCTTCGAGCAATTATACAAAAAATAAAAAATCAACATATACATGTAAATTGTTGTTTTTTTGCGATTTCTAATCTTAATACCTACTTAGTGAGCAAGTAAAGTGCACCACCTGTTCAACAACCCACCAGCCGCCACTGATTGCGAGACCCACCATTTTAGTCTTCGCTATCATCGTAATGTCAACTTTGATCAAAATCTCGAGTTCGATTTTGTTTTACGAATGCATAACTTGCAAGTAAAAAGTGTGAACCTTTTTAAGTGTTCCAAAATTGACCTAAGCGACTGAACTTTATTTAAATAAGAGCACTCCGAAACTATTCAAAGATTTTTGAGGGAGGCCAGAGCCAATGGCAGGAGTGCTCAAAAAAAAGCCTTTCATACAACTTAAAATAAGATAGATATGGTAAAATTTGCTTTCGAAGATGTTTGCAAAATCTTACCTTCATGGTTCAAATGGGAAAGTGGACGTTTGGACCCAGCCAAATATGGAGCTCCAAGCGAAGGTACTATAAAACACGGTGGGGGTCACGTTATGGTGTGGAGCTGTATGTCATTTGTCGATGTCGGTAATCCGGTTTTCATCGAGATATTGTAGATATATAGATATAGATATTGTAATTAAGGTTTTAATTTTAAGGTATTTTGAGATTGTAAAACAATCGGAAAGGCACTAATAACACATTTGTTTATAAAAAATAAATGCTCATTTATTATGAAAGTGACAACTAATAAAAGTAGCTGTCACAATAAACTATTACAAATATTTGATTGTCACAAGTGTCACATTTCATAAGCGTTTACGATCACAAATCACCTAATATTATTATACCTTAGGTTTGGTAGCACTAAATGCGATGGGTTTGAAAGTATTGCCGTTTATAATTTTGTAGTTCGAAATATAGCATACTTAAGATTTATTTTTTTTAAAGCTGACACTTCATCTGGGGTCATAAACGGAAACGTGGGTGTTAGTTGTCACCTTGATAAGGATTTCTTGCTAAACAGACATCAAATCCTATTAACATAACTACTGCAATATTTTTTTCCCTTGACATAATACAGCAAGATTTTCTTAAATAAATAATTCGACAAGTCTCATTAAATATATTGCCAAGTTCTCAGAGTTTATAGATATTCCATTATACTCGTAATATAAATTACCATTTGCAGCGGGTAAGGGAACAAGTCCAGCTGCTGGAGCACATGCCCAGTGCTTACAACATTCATCTGCAGGAATTGGGAGAAGCCTTGCCAGAGATTTATGACAAGGTAAATCATTTGGTGGTAACGCCAATACTGGTGGACAGGCTGGACGACATTCAACCCTGCCATTTTCACAATAGCAGTGTTGTTCACATCCTATAATTCTCGAAGTTATTAATAGATTGAAGAAAAAAAGCTGTCAAAATATCTCACCTGTTAAATTTGAAGAAATTTGAGACCAATTATCGAACTTATGGCCTTTAAAGTCACATGTACCATTATCAACGCAACGCATTCGTTCCGGACAGCATTTTGGAGCAATTGCTCGAAAGGAAGCTGGTTCTGGTTCCCAACGCAAACAATGTGGATCAAGAACATCCAAACCAAAACTTGATGGACAATCGAGTTTGGCACAATGAACACCTTCCTTAGTACATATGCAGAGAGCATCACATCCATCGTGAAACTGTTGTCCAATTTTATAGCTTACTCCTTTTGTTACACATGAATCTGGAAGATGTAAGTCCTCACTAGGCGATATTGAATTTTCATTGCCAAGATGCGACGGTGGCGATGGAGTTTGCTCATGATCATCTAATGTTACGTCACAAAGCTCAAGCTGACAGCATATATCTTTGGGATCCTTCACCAAGACGCATTTTTCCAATCGTGTATGATTGCGTTCAGCACACCTAGGACGGCAATTCATTTTACCACCTTCGTCGCAGTGACATATTTCATCGCAACCAATTTCAAGGCGCTCCCTAAATTTGTAAATTCCCCCGTTGAAATGGCATTCAACCGGTGTTGGCGTCACTTCAGTTTTAGTTACATCGGAGTCTATAAAGGGAGAAATAGCAATGTATGTAAGGAACTATTTTTTTTAAGGTATGTATATGTGTTCGTAATTTCACCATAATTAATATTCTCTACTATTTACAACATCAGTGGAATTTCAGATATCAGATATTCTAGGTAGATATCAGTTTCGAGAATATATGGAGGGCTCACAGCTGAACCGAACCAAGTCATTTTAAAAAAATCCAAAACCAACGCCAAAATTTCCGCAAAATTGACCTCTATTAAGAGCTGTAATGAACTATGTATAGTTCATTACAGCTCTAAATAGAACTATGTAACTCTACATGAACTATGTAGTTCATTACAGCTCTTAATAGAGGTCAATTTTGCGGAAATTTTGGCATTGGTTTTGGATTTTTTTAAAATGACTTGGTTCGGTTCAGCTGTGAGCCCTCCATATAAACTCACTTATTTCACTCTCTCATCGCATGGATTTTTTTATTTTGATAACAAAAAAAGTTGGTTTAAGTTTTAAGTATACGTTACTGCGGACAAGTCCAGAATTCCTTCGTATTATGTGACACATTTCTCCTGAAACATGTTTTATAATATCTTCTACCTTAATTAGATTTGTCTGTTATTTTGGTAATTTAAATTCATTTGGATTACTTTGGGAGAAGAAAAGAAATTATTCGGAAATTCTTCTGGGCAATGAGTGAATAATTATTGTATTTACATTTTCGTGACATACGATATGTGATTTGCCATTACAGAACCTAGGAAGACAAAATGTTGACAATATAACTGTAAAATTTTGTTCAACTGTATCGTATTTTTTTTCTGTTCAATACTCTTATACATAAAAAGAACAAAATGTTTCAAAATGAGAGAACCACGCTAACTACATGTAAATCGAGTCGACACCAGGCAACTTCTTAGAATTTTGTTGCGGGTTCCATAATACTAATAATAGAGCGCTTTTAAATTTATGCGAATCGCAGTAATTTTTTTTTAAATTTTTAAAAATTGTTGAAGTGTTGATCCTCTAATACCTCGTCCGATAAAAATTGTCAGTACAGGCCTTATGAAAGAGCTTTTTCAGTAGCGCGCCTTACATTTGCAATATACAGAATTGAAAAAAGATGCTCTATAAATAGTGTTTACCGACCCGTGAATTTTTCTTTGCATCCGACACAGATCCCACACGACCTGCCTAGCGCACGGTTGAGTATGAGTACGCACTGATTTGATTGACTACGAAAATGTTAATTGTAAATAAAACAAAAAGTTTTCAGAGAATTATCTTAATATTTTTTATTATGATAGAAGAATCTTTGACAATTATGAGTGAAATAAAATATCAGCCAAATGCTCGCTTCAGTGGCATACTTCTATTCGATTGTCCATATTTTCAATGACTAAGACATAATTGAGGTTCAATGTCGTTAATTTGCGAATTATCTCATCCTTTAGCTCTCGAATTGTTCTTGGCTTATTGTCAAATCACATGATCGTGGCGGTCAATTAACATCGCCACGACATGAGATTACACGGCCATTGAATTTCTCGCGCAATAGAGCCATTGCTTTGTTGACTGTGTGGCAGGTATGGCACCATCCTGTTGGAAGCATATATCTTCCAGACCCATAACCCCAAAATCTGGCCACAAGAAGTCCGTTAACATCTCGCGATAGCGAACACCATTCACGGTAACTGCTTGGCCAGAATCATTTTCGAAGAAGTACGGCCCAATGGCGCCGCCGCACCGCCAGCCCATAAACTGCACCAAACAGTCACTCCTTGTGGATGCATCGGCTTTGCAACTTTCACTCTTGGATTCACATTTTTCCAAATGCGGCAATTCTGCTTGTTAACGAACCCACTGAGGTGAAAGTGTGCCTCGTCGCTGAAGATGATTTTATTTATAAAGTCACCATTCATTTCTACATAGCTGTTCAACCAATTTTGAAATTTTGCACACTTATACTTGTATAACCAAGAATTTAAGAAATTAAAACCTTTTAAATAGAAGTAAATTATTTTCTTTTTTTAAATAAAATAAAATAAAAAATTTGTAGATTTTGTTTAATTTATGTGGGCAAAATTTGTTGGAGCAAGAATTATTGCAACAATTTGGATGAAATTCGTACAGTTTTTTTTTACTGGTGAAAACATTTGAAAGTAGTTTTTGTAAAATCCGCCCACTACCACGCCCATATTTTTTGATTTTTGTTATGTTTGTTATTTTCTTATTTTTAGTGAACAGGAAGCCGAAAATTTTTATTTGAGGTTTTTTAAACTTAAGACATCGCATGTATATTTTTTCTGCCCACTTTCCCGCCTACTTTCACTTCCTTTTTTTTTAATTTTTAGCTCAAAGTTCATTAAAAGCAGGCATTTTTTAAATTAAGTTTTATGTGTAGAAGTGAATTTATGAAAAGTGTTATTTTTTTTTAGTAAAATCCGTGTACTGCCACGCCCCTTTTTAATATATGAAAGTTTTTCGCCCTTAAGACAAAAAAAAAGGAATTCAAAAGTACACCTTATTACTAGGTATAATAATTAATGCCTAAAAGTTCTTTAGACTCGTCAAACAATTCTTTGGTATCATTTTTTGTTCTTGGTTTTCCCAGACTAGATAAATACGGATCAGATGTATATAATAAAGTGTATAGAACATCTTCGTTCGTAGCTGATCTTGAACATTTCCTTGCATGATGCAATCTAAACCTTTTATAGTCTTTTTTTCGTGCTTCCTGAGCATCTTTTGATTACTGCCCGATTGGCAAAGTTACGTTTCACCGTCCGATTTCGGTAAATTAAAATTTTGTACCAAGTACTCAACAATTTCATCCAAATTTTTACCGTTTATAATTAGTTTACACAGTTCACGCCGATTGCAAATAAATTCTCTCATTTTGATTTTTTTTTAAATTTAATCCGAATCTTTCAAACGCTTTATTGAGAATAAAAAGTTAGTAAGATCATTACATTATCTATGAATTTTGCCTCTTGATTGATTAATGTTACAACAACAATTTGCCTTCCCCATGCCAACTCTATCACCTTTTAGACTCTTTTCGCATGCTTTTGTTGTTGCTTTTGTTTGCTTCTAAGTAAAGTGTTAATATTTATATTATATGCAACATACCCCACACACCCCCTCCCACCCTCAAATGTTTGGCATTTATTTTTATTTAATTATGATTTTTTTTTAATATAAATATGAGTAAGGAAGTTTTTAAATTGGAAAACAAATATTTTAATCTAAAAATGAAATTTTGAATTTTAATAATATTGGAAATAACTGATAAGAACTTATAAGTTTTGTGGAAACATAGGCACTTATATGATGTTTACGAAAATGTGTTGTTTTTTTAACTTTTGACAAAAAATTACATATTTTTTTTTTAATTTTGAGCTAAAAGTAATAAAATAATGGTCTTAAACTTTTTGGAATACACATTTATGTGCGTCAATAAACGTAACACATTTTTGCCAAATTTTAATTTTTAAGAATACGAATTTTTATTCTAAAAACTTATTTTCCTTTCTCATCGTACGTTTTTTCTTCTTACACAAAAATGCATGAATATTTTTAGAATGCAAAACAGCCATTAACTAAACGGAGGCAGCCGGAGCCAACAGAGAAAACTTCAATTGAAAACAAAAAAATGAAAACGATACTGCACCTTACTCATTTTTTTTATTAATTTACTGGTGAACTTAATTAAAAAAAGTATAACTGTCTTGTAAAGAAGAGGGCCTGGGCTTTTCAAAAAGGTGTAATACTTATACATTTTGTCCAGAAAAATACGAAATAATTGACTTCCAACTCTCACTTCTAATAATTCTAAAAATAAAAATATCGAAATGTCATTTTTAACGGTAATTTTAGGTACCTAGAACAAAAGTAAGATACAAAAAATTTACTGTGTTTGGAGGAGCCCTATTTCTAGTATATAATCCCATCATTAGATTTTTCAAATTACGAAATTCACCAAAACCATTTTTGAGATGGATTTCATCATTTGGTCTCATAGTGCGACGCTTGAAATCGTCAGTAGGCTTCAGCTATTGAGTCAATTGAACCTTGTAAGCATGTGAACTCAAATATTTATTCAAAATTCGCATCAGTGATGTTCGTGAAATATTCAATTGTTGGGCACGACGACGACGAATCGAGGTTGACGGCTCTTCTGCCACACTATCGCGAATAACAGCTATGTTTTCCGCAGAACGAACTGGGCGAGTATGCACATGTGTTTTCGTAGATTCTCGTACCGTGTGGAACGTTCATTGAAACCTCGTGTATTTTTTTAGAATTTTTGCTATTTTGGTGCTATTGTTGTAACTTCTTCTTCTCTATTAACGCATATAATTGCTGAACTCTATGACACATATGTCCCTGTAGTAACAAAAGTCTTAAAGCCTCATAGTTGTCCATGGTTTACTCCTCAAATTAAAAAGCTTATTCAGGAAAGGGTGCACTTCTTCAAAACATACAAAAGAAATCGAACGGAGTATAATCGATGTCAATATATCTTTGCTCGTAACAACGTAACCTCACTCAAACGCAATGTCAAGCGCTCATATTTTATGAAACGTCTTGACCCTAAATTAAACTCAAAGGTCCTATGGAAAAATTTGAAAAGTTACGGCGTTATTGATAATGAAAAACCCAAATGCTCTTATAGTCCTACTGAAATGAGCCTGGTTCTTGCGCCAGACTCTTCTGAGGCGTTATCGTTTGAATTTGGTGAGTTCTCCTCTGATGACTCTTTTGAATTTAGGTGTGTAAGTGATTTGGAAGTTGAGATAGCAGTTCGCTCGGTCAAGTGAAACGCAGTGGGACCCGATGATATGTCACCGAAATTTATAAAATTAATTCTTCCAGTTCTCCTCCCTTTCCTGGTGCATATATTCAATTACTGTATCTACAGTTGTCAATTTCCTGAGCAATGGAAAAATGCCAAAATTGTTCCAATCCCAAAAAACCCTAACCCAAAAAGCCCTTCGGAATTCAGACCCATCAGTCTTTTATCATTTCTGTCGAAGACGTTAGAAAAAATATTGGCTGAACAGATACAAGAAAATTTGGACAGAAGAAATAGCCTATCAGTATGGAAATCAGGGCTTAGAAGAAGCATAGTTGTAAATCAGCCGTATTAAAAGTAACTTCTGACTTAAAAAGAGCAATGGATCGTGATGAAATCAGTGTAATGGTGAAGCTTGATTTTTCAAAAGCCTTTGATTGCATTGATCACTCGAATGTGGAAACTCAAAAATAACTTTCAATTTTCACGCTTAGCCCTTCAACTAATCTCTTATTATTTAAGAAATCGTTTAGTACATGTCAAAACTGAAATCGGGAGTTCTAGCCCGTTTCTTGTCAACACAGGTGTCCCACAAGGATCGGTTTTAGGTCCTCTTCCTTTCTGTGCCTACATAAATGATCTTCCTGATTTTATTGTAAATTGTAATGTCCATATTTATGCAGATGACGTAACAATTTATCTGTCTAGGAGACCTGGATTGTTAGAAGAATGCGTAACCCGAGTAAATGAAGATCTTTTACATATTCATGGTGGGCTGAGTTAAATAAAATAAGATTAAACCCGTTGAAATCATTTGGAATGCTGTGTGCAAGAAGCGAAATATTAGTATGTGATGTCCCCTCTCTTAATTTGAATGGCTTTATCTTACCTTATGTTGATCGAGTTAAATATCTCGGCTTTATAATAAACAGTAAAATGTGTTGTTGGGACGCTACGTCAGATTCCATTAGAAGAATTTACAGTGGACTAAGGAGTCTTAGAATGTCTTCAAGTTTGTTGAGTTCTAACATGAAGATGCATCTGTTAAAATCATTGCTCTTGCCCATCTTCTCTTACAATTGTATTATATACTCTTGTTTAGATTCTGAATGCAAGCGTAAAATAAATGTTGCATTCAATGACTGTTTGCGGTATATCCACAGTTTGCCAAGGTATATAAGCCTTTCGCGGTATATACCATTCGCTATTGGAAATGGAGTTGGATGACTTTTACAAGTTTATAGTACTGCAAAGTGGAAATGTAGTTTTCCTTCGGCTTTTTTGGGAAACCCCTTATCTTCAACGATTGCAGATCTTGTTTTGGACTATGTCTTGGATGAATGTTTAACTAACATGGAAGAGAAGCCTGTTTTCATGTCAAAATATGTTGATGACATATTTGCGATCATGGACAAAAGAAACATAGAAAAAGTACTAAAGACCCTCAACGGATTCCATCCGAAAATTCAATTCACCGTTGAAAACGAACACAACAAAACAATACCGTTTTTGGATGTAAAAATCCATCGTGAAGAAAATCGTTTGCTGTTCGATTGGTACCAAAAACCAACAGCGTCTGGTAGATTAATTAATTTTCGATCAAATCAAGCAAGACACATCATCACCAATACCGCGTCCAACCTCGTGAATAAAATTTTCAAGATAAGCGATGTACGATTCCACGCCATCAACGAGAAGAAAGTCACCAAAATACTAAGTGATAACGGTTATCCCTCCATCATAATTCGTAGTCTTCTTTCAAAACAAAAAATGCAAATTCCACCGAAAAATAATGCTGAAGAACCGACAAACACATACCACAAAAGTATAGTTTACGTCCCAACTTTAAGTGACAACTTCAAGAAATGCATTTCAAAAAATCTGACAGATGTTCGCCTTGCCTTTAAATCAAACAAAACACTCGACCATTGTTTTACGAAACTTAAAACGAAACCTGATAAGGACAAACGTACAGATGTAATTTACAAAATTAATGGAAAAGCAAACGAACCTTGTAACCTGTATTACATTGGAACTACTAAACAACTTCTTCGACAACGCATATCAAATCACAAATCTGACATAAAACTTAAAAATTCCGAAAAGACAGCTTTGGCCAGTCACAGTATTGAAAACGGTCATTCTCCGAACTTTGAAGACGTTGAAATCCTACAGACGGAGAAACATGTTTCAAAACGATACACGTTAGAAACATTACACATTCTCAACAACAAAAACAACATGAATCGAAAACAAGACACACAAAACATCTCTGCTGTGTATTGCTCTCTTCTTTCTTCCTAAATGTAATTTGTGCTTTGTTCAAGTCATACAGACTCAACTTCATTCTTTGAAGTGCTTATTTAACTTTTAATCGTAATATAAATGTTTTGACTATTTTCTTAATTTGTCTAAGTGAGTATTCATAATTGTGTTATTACTTTACTTATCAACCATTAATGTTATTTGTATTTTTTTGTGTAAATAAAGTACCCCTGAAGAAAGCAGCAACCCCTGCCGAAACGTTGGGAAAGCTAATGTAACTTGATTGTTTCATTGCGAAAATTACAGCGACCAAAAAAGCCGAAGGAAAACTACATTTCCACTTTGCAGTACTATAAATCCACAAATTGGTCAAAAACTAAACTTTATTTTACAAGTTTAGATCAGTTCTGAAACTCCATAATATAATTCATAATAAATGTCCTGAGTACTTGAATGAATATCTTAGTTTCCTTCAATCACCTTGAGGCCTTAAGTTAGTTTAAGCACAATTTACACATAATATTGAAGAACGATCATATTTTGTCAATGCAATTCGATTGTGGAATAATCTTCCATCTCAATTGCAAAGAACCATTTCGTCAGGGGGATTTCGAAAGGAGCTACTTAAACACATGTCGGAATGAATTTCAAATATCTGAATATCTAATATCTGAAACTAAATTATTATATTTTGCAACGTTTGTTCTTATTATTATTACTATTATTATCATTATTAACTTATAATAATTATTTATTATTTATTTATTAGTTCTAGAACTTATTAATGTTAAAATTTATACGAACGTCTACATCATTTATTCGTGCACATAACTTATTGTTATCTTAATTTGATACTATTCATGAGAATAATCTCGAAGTACAATGTAAAATAATTTAATATGAAATAAATGAAATGAAAAAATGATTAAAATATATCGATACCTGCCCGTAAGAATGTATTAAGCGACACTTTTTTCGAAAATTACTTTTTGATGTGTAACTATACTAAAAGTTAAGCGCCACATTTTGGTCTGGCTTTCACTGCCCTATCATGTATGCAAAAGAAACTAGAGAGAAAAAAAAATTGTAGCAACCGCCAAGTTTTCTCACTGGAATAAAGTTGATCCCTGAAATTTGTTAAATGTCGCATAGTTTAACCGAAATTGTCGCTTAGCACACTCATCCGAACCAAATAGAACTTGATCCATTTTTTTCAAGTAGGCTACTACTTTTTCCCCATTTATTTGTGTGTGTTTTTTTTTTGTTGTTGTCATCGTAATCCTGAAGTGTCCTTTTTGAATTTTCGTTTTGAAATCAATGTTATGTTACTTTTTATATAGATTTTTATTTATATTATTGTTAATGAGAAATAAAAATAAAAATGAATTAAACGGCACAATTTATTTCATACCTTTATTTTTTGTGACCAGTGTTTTAAGCGCCAATGTTTTGACCACGAAAATGTACTAAGCGACAAAAACTTCTTATCTGATTAAAATTTCGGTTTTGCAATAATGTCAAGTTTTGTATTGTAAAAATCTCTCTCCAGATCTGTTTCCTACAATAAAATACATATACACACAAAAATAACTAAATGAGACGTTTTTTTTCGTTTCCTAAACAATTTTAAAAATGTCGCTTAATAAATTCTTACGGGAAGGTATCGATATGTATGTAAATATTGTTTTTTTTACTAATAAACGCATAACTATTTTTGTTGTATTGTATTATTGTATTTATATGTATTGTTTCCCCTAAGGGTTACAAGCTGTTCGCCTCCTTACTCTCTCTACTCTCCCTCCTCTTGTTCATTCTCTCTCTTCTTACCTTTTCTCACCTTCTCTAGTTCCTTTATCCATTCTTCGCCCCTCCCTGTTTCGTCCATTATTTCCCTCATTTTGTCCCCTATTGATTTCCCTTCATCACCGCCTGACCTGCATCTTTCTATTAAATGTTCCCACGACTCTTGTTCACCCTCACATACCCTGCACACCCTCTCTTCTTCTCGCCTCCAGTACCACCTTTCTCTCACCTCATTTCCTAGCCTTACTCTTGCTATTCTCCTTGTCCTTTCTGTATTCCATCCCTGTGTCAAATATTTCGGTATTCCCTCCGTCATCACTTCTTTATACCACTTGTTATACCTGGATTCTTTGATTAGGTCTCGTCTTTCCTTCTCCTGCTCTTTTCTGCTTTCCATTTCCAGTCTCTCATATCCATTCAAACTATCTTCTCTTCCCTCCCTTTCCTTCATTTCTTCTCTCTCTTTTTCCCATCGTGATCTTCTCCCCCGTCCATCTCTCTGTCTCTCTTTAATCTCCTCCAAACATTCCCTTGCTATTTCTCTTCCTTTTCCAGATGCTAACTTCTCTTCATAATTCCATGCCCTTTTTCCTGCTCTTATCATAATCTTATCTCTTTTCGTTTCCTCTCTCACCATGTATCCTGGAGTTTGCCATTCTACCCCTAGACTCCATTTAAGGTACCTTTCTTGCATCCTTTCCATTTCTTGTCTCTCCTTCCATCCCCATACTTCTGCCCCATATCCCATCACCGTCCACACCAGGGTGTCGAAAAGCCACATTTTCCTCTCCCATATCTTTTCAAATTTCCTTCTTCCAATTCCCCATGCTTCCTTCATGACCGCTGCTGCCTTCTTTATTCTGTCCTTTATATGTGCCTCCTGCCCACCATTCTTTTTGAACACATACCCTAAGTATTTAAATTCTTTTACCTCTTCTATTTTCTTTCCTCTCCATCTCCAGTCTACTGTTGTGTTCCTCCCTCCTCCTTTTCTGAACCTCATCACTTTCGTCTTTCCCACGTTCACTTCCAGTTTTTTCCTCTCGAAATACTTCTCTAGTCTTCTTATCATACTTTGCATCTCTTCTTCATTTTTCGCCATTACCACCACATCATCTGCGTAAGCCAGTGAGCAAATCCTTCTTCCCTTCACTTTGACCCCTCCCCAGCTCCCTTTTCCCAGTTCCTCTTCTATATCCGCCGTTAACAAGTTGAACAGAATTGGGCTCATCGGGCATCCCTGCCTTACTCCCTTTCCCGTCCAAAATTTGTCTCCCATCACTCCTGCCGCTTTTACTCTACTCGAGGTTTCTTCGTAGACTTCCCCCACTCTTTCCCTTAGCCCTTCTCTCACTCCTCTTTCCTCCAACGCATCCATCATTATTTTCCTGTCTACTGAATCAAACGCAGCTTTTAGATCTATAAACAGTGCCACTAGCTTACCCCTCTCCTCTGCAACCACCCTGTTTACCACATAGTTCAGCACATATACGTTGTCTATCGTCCCTACTCCTCTTCTAAAACCTGTTTGATTTGGTGGTATCATCCCTTTCTCCTCTGCTTCTTCTTCTAACCTCTTCGCTAGAACCGCCGTATATATTTTGTATAGCGATGGCATGAGCGTTACTCCTCTGTATTCCTCTACCTTTGTTCCTGCCCCTTTCTTTACTATCGGCGCGATCACCCCTTCTTTCCAGCCCTCCGGCCATCCACCTCCTCTCCAGACTTTCCTACAGATTCCCCACGCTACCTCTATACCTTGCTCCCCTCCATATCTCCATGCCTCATTTGGTATACCATCTATTCCTACAGCTTTTCCTTCTTTGATTCTGATTATTAATTTTATTTTTGTTATATGAATCTATAAAAATAGCTTTTTTATTTTTTGCTTTTATTTTTAGTTAAAGGGAAAGGGAATAAGGCCTACTGGACAAACCCATCAAAAAACGTGCTGTTGCTATTTCAAAATGCTTAGTATACCAATTATGGAAAACGAAAGAGTGTGAATGAGAAGCATCCCTATCTTCCCTCTACTGACAATTATTATCGGGCAGGGTATAGTTAGATATATATTTATGAAAAACTTAATCTAAAACTACATTTATTTAAAACATTTAAATAAAATTAAAATACTTAAAGCTCTTATAATATAAGAATTGTTAAATAAATAAATTAATAAATTTTGTTTGCGTTATGCATAGTATATTTCGAAAGCTTTCGAAATAGTTTTCGGTGACAGTGCTTGCATAACTTAATGATTCGTATCAAGTTACCAATTTTCCTATATATTAAGACCTATCACAGAATCCATTCATAGCAAATTCGTTGAGAAAAATCTACTATAGATTTAGAAATTCGTGGAATTTTTTATCTGAGAATGCAAATGAAACGAAAAATATCTCAAATTCTCTACGACAAGTTATTCCTATCGTATTTAAATTGGAATTGCTGGGAAGGGTACGATAACTTGGGCGCTGAAAATTGATAACGGATTTTTGTAGAAGGGTCAAATACAAGCATTATTTACTCTGGGAGGAGGTCTATCTCGCCCCGTTTAGGAGGTAGAGGCGATTTTCGATAAAAACGACTTAAATTGCAAAACAAATATAAAAAAACAAGACAATACTTAAAATACAAAACAATAGCGGTTTTAAAAGCCAGAAGTCTGTTCTTTCACCTTACATTTAAATTATATTATTTGGTCTCAATAGTTTTCAAAAAATTTGTATTCAAACTCAAAATTTTGATAATTAAAAAAACGCAAAAAAAAAATTGGATCAATTTTTCTCAAAATTGTGAAATGGGAAAATAAATTTTCTTTTTGTGGTCAATGCTCATATTAATTCTGAATCGAACAAAAGAATCTGAAAGCTTTTATGTCTTCTAGTTTTTTAGAAAATTGAAAATTAGTTTTAGAATGACAGCTTGGTCTATCTGGCGATTTCTTGAATTTATTGAGAAAATCAAGAAAGTCATGTACAACTTGTTTGTTACCAAGGTTGAGCAAAGTGGATGGCACTCTTTTTGACGCACAGTTGGCGTTTTTTATGACGCAGAGACAGGGCCGGACAAGCTATACGTGCAAGCTGTGCAAATGCGCAGGGCGCTGAACTCAAAAGGCGCCTTGGGCAAGCGTTAAAAAAGCCACTACTTCATAACCACTATACCTACCTACCATCTTTTTTAAGTCTTATTTCTTTTTATAGCTCACTCCAATATTGATATTTATTATATAACTAACAGCTAATTCTGAATTTAAAGACAGATATACATATATATATAGATACATATCTACTTTTCCAAAAATAAGTTGATGTTTAATTTCCTATACACACCCCCATTCCCACAGTAAAAAAACTACATCACAAAATCTTTACAAAGTGCACAATTTTGTTCGCTTAACAACAGATACGAGTACCTACATATTTGCGTGTATGAGTGAAGGCATTTATTTTATTTTGATATCCCTCCCCTATGCAGTGTAACATAAAACAGAATTTCAACAGCAAATATAGACAATTAACAGTTTGCATGTTGTTAACTACTCGTAACATGCGCACGATGCCAATTCTTCTATATGAAATCGAAGTCAGCAATGTTACTCAAACAGAAATTCTGAGGTACAAAATTCATACTCATTGACATGTCAGTGCGCAGAATTAAAAGTTGCGTCTAGGAATTTAAACTCTTCTGGTTGAGTGTTTCTTGTACTATGTTTTAGTTTGGCACTGGCCTCTGTTTATGAGTGAAATTTTATCACTGCCGTGTGTCGACTGTCGAGAATGAGACAAAGGGATGAAATATGGAAATACTTGAGTGATGATGATGCGATGACTAATGTTGAGGAAGGTTTGTCGTTAATGGTGCTTATTTTGACATTCTCTTTGGTTAGAAAGTGAGTCGAATTCGTTGAAACTTAATTTTGAGACTCGGCGATTAGAATATTAATCGAACAAATCGAAAGTTCACCCAATCCATAGAAAGTTCATTCATTTGCGAAAGCTAATTTAATTTTGACATTCGAAAGAATAGAATTAAATGTCATTTTTGTGTCGTTTGAATTTTTCTGTCGAGTAAACAACAAAACATGTAAGTTTTTAATTATTTCATGGAAAATAAATTACTTTTATTATTTTTTTTGTTGTTTTATGTTAAAAGGTTGCATTCCAACTGGAAAAACCGCGAACAAAAGGAAAAGTTAATTAAAATAATGGAAGAAAACCCGGAGGTAGCAAAGGGTTTTTTTTTACCACCCGCGTTGATACGGAAAGAAAGAAAGCATCCACTATCCTTCTCCTCTGCACTTCTTTGACACCATCTTAATTTATAAACAACACAAATTCCATATTTTTATTTATTATTTTATGTCTTTATCTAAGAAATTTAAATTATTAAACAACAAACAAAACAATTACAAATAAACAAAGATTTCACCTTTTGGTTTTGACATTTCACAAACACTTCTCTTTTGTTTTTGATATTTTAGTGTGACCAAGTGTATACGAAAAAAAATAAAAATTTAGAACGCGTCATGAACAACTTATTTTTTTTAAGAATAGTTTCAAAACAGCTGAGTTGACACAAAAAATGTAATAAATATGTAGTTCTTTATGGTTAAACTTTACTTTATAATGAAAAAGTGTATTATTTATTTTGTTTCTTGATTATTTATCCAACATCTATAAAATGTTTAGAAACAAAAAAAATGTAAAACGGCCATACTAATTCAAATAGAAATATAGTAAATGTCAAACAGCTGACAATGAAAATGAATCTTTTTTGAAGTTCATTTTATGCTATCTTTCGCAAATGAATGTTATTCGTTCGAATCTCAAAATTAAGAAAGTTCATTCGAAGGAATAGAATCATTCTAACGAATAGACTATTCATGAGAATGTCAAAATAAGCATGAATGAGTGAATCTGTTTTATTCAATTTCTCCTTTTCTCTATTTTTTTTGTTCTTGCCAGTTATTGTTTGAATTTAAAAAGGGATTTTTTGACTGATCTAATTAGGTACTTTATTTGTCTATGTATTATGGTAAAAAAAAAACTCACTTGCTACGCTACTATTCCAGTAGTGTATACGAGTATGTATAAGGTTATGATAATGGTTCAAACATGAAAGTAAAAGAGGCTGGTGTTCAAAACAAAATTAAGTGTCTTGAACCAAGAGCTTATTTTGTTCAGGCTGCTTGCATTCCCTTTTATTGTTGTTGGTTTTTAATTATTCAGCTTGCTGTTCATTGGAAGCTGTTAAGTTTTTTGACATTGCTCAATGCATATAAAACTTTGTATCAGGTTCAACAATGTATATACAAAAAATTTCGCTGGTTTGAACTTTAAACCCCTTTCTGAAACCAGATGGGAGTAGACTAAATGCTTTAAAACCATTCGAAACAATTTTAGAAGCTATAATATGAAGCTCTTATTGAAATATCTGAGGCTGGAAACGTTGAGAATAGAAACATGCAGTCATTAGGAAGTAAAATTTTATTTTCAAGTTTATATGTTGCGCAAAATTTTAATTGAATTAGTACGATGCTAAAGCTGTTTTAGTATGATACTAGGTTAAAACAATAATTTTAATTGAATATAGCATCATACTTCTCTACCCTTTTATTAAAGTTAAAATCATCGAATACCTACCTACTTTATTTTTTTAGTATCTTCAGCTTCTAGCTTCATATGACTCTTTGACATTTGCAGATATCAAAAAAGGTTCGTGTACTTACTGTTTGACACGAAATGTCATTAATAAAATTAATAAAAAACTACTTCAGGACCCCAATGACTCAGGAAATATAAATTGACTAGTCAATCATGGCTATAGAGAAAGAGCTTATCAAGTCATTATATTATTATAATCTGGTAACTGAGTTTTCTAAAACAGAAGCCAGAAAAGTTAATCTATTGCAATAAATTAAGTTCTATTTATTTTTATTAAAATAATAATCTTATTATTATATCCTACACTGAATAAATTAAATATGAATATAAAACTTTTAATTCAACAACAATTAATGAGTTCATTATTTATTTGTATGTATCTATGTTTTTGAATCAGTTTTTAAATATTTTTTACTTCAAAAAATATTTTTTTCAGTTCCTAAATTTTTGTGATATAGTTTTTGACTATTATTTTTGTGATATATTTATGATTTCTTAGTTTTTAATAAAAATCATATTTATTTTAATTAAATATAAGTATTATCTAGGAATAGGCCTCTTGGGGATCCCTCGTTAAAAAAACGCATTGCAAAGGGTACCCCTTGGGTAATGAGGAAATGACTTTTTCCGCCAATCCAATTAATTAAATATAAGTATTATCTAGGAATAGGCCTCTTGGGGATCCCTCGTTAAAAAAAACGCATTGCAAAGGGTACCCCTTGGGTAATGAGGAAATGACTTTTACCGCCAATCCAATCCAAACGAGAGGCGCCAGTGATAAAGCTTGCGCAGGGCTCTAATTTAGCTCGGGACGGTCCTGCACACAGATGGCGCTTTTTCAACGCATATGATTACTAAGCTGGGTGCACATCATAAATCGTGAAAGGACACTCAGGTCTAAGATATCAAAAATTCAATGCTAGCCATATTTAGTGTATTTTTATCTTCGCTTAAATTTGTCAGATGGTAACATTAAAATCCACTTGAAAACGATAGACAAAAGTTTTTATAATTATGCCCGATTCGTAATGTGAAGAGGACATGAAACGAGAGCGAGATATGATTCACTGTCAACTTTTTGTAGCTTTAAAATCATCCCGCAATTTGCAAAGCCAGGAAATTTTTCATAACGAGATTTAGTTAAATCATATGTTTTTTCTCATTGGCGCTCATTTAATTTCGAAATGTGTACCTTCAAAAAGTTGTCAGTCGAAAATCGCCATAAGCGATTTTATCAGATGTCGACATTAAAATCCAGATGAAAACGACAGACAAAAGATTTTATAATTATGCCCGATTCATAATACAATAAGAACACGCGACGAGAGCGAGACATGATTCACTGTCACCTTTTCGTTGTTATAAAATGGTAAATATGTATATAGGTAAGTATATAGTAAAATGAAACATAAGCCCATGTGTTTCATTTCAGCAACCAAACAGATGTGAAACTAAAAATTGAATGTGCGCGACTGTTCTTACTTCATTTATAAATTTCATTTAACGTGACGCCAAATGCTTAATTACGTATATGCTCGTCTGCTTTCATAGTTTGAAACTGATTTTACAATAACGACGATGTTTCATCACGCTCACATCTCTTTTTACTTGCGACTTATAGGTACTATAAGGCAAGTTATGCATTCGTAAAAAAAATCGAACTCGAGATTTTGATCAAAGTTGACATTACGATGATAGCGAAGACGAAAAAAGTGGGTCTGGCAATTCTGTCTGTCTGTCTGTCTGTCTGTTCGATTACAGCTAAACGGCTCGGCCGATTTTCTTCAAACTTGGTGGATATGGGTTTTAATTTTTTACCCCTGGATGTTTTTTGATTTGATTATTTAAGACCAAAAATAACGGCACCATACGATTTTTTTTCGAAATTTTATAAATTTTTTTTTCTCAAAAACTGTCCCACAGATTTAAAAAAAAAAATCATAAAATTTCTTTTAGTTAAACCTAGGTAATGGTTGAAAAAAATTTTCGAAATAATTGTTATTTTTGGTACCCCCCTTGGAACCATTTTTTTTTTCTTTTTGATATTCTCTAAAACGGTACAACCGATAAGTTTCAATATTATTGTGTATTCAAATTTTCAAAAAAATTTTTTTTGGATTTTTTAAAAAAATTTCAAAATTTTTGTTTGAAAACTCAATATTTCGAAAATGCCATGCTCGATTTTTTCAAAACTTGATAAATAAAAGTTTTTTAATATAAATTATAAGAAACAAAATTTGTTTTACCTAAAAATAACGGTACCCTCGATACAAATGCTAAAAAATGGTTTTCGAAAATTGTATTTTTCTCGAAAATGGTTCCGAGAATTTTACTTAAATTTTTTTTTCTTTCAATTAATTTTTAAGATCTATAATTTAATAAGAAAAATTTTGAAAACAAGATATTAGTGACTGTACCTACCATAGATCGATTTTTTAAAATTTTGAATTTCACATTATCGGCATAACGGATTTTAATGAAATTTTTTAGAGAGAAGCTTCTTTTTTTTTTTACAGATGGATCGAAGACTGAAAACGGAGTGGGTGGTGGAGGGTACTCAGATGGACTAAATCTTAGTCTCTCCTTCCGCCTACCAAACCATTGTAGCGTATTCCAAGCGGAAATTCTGGCGATAAAGGAAGTATTGTCCTGGCTTAAAGAAAACGTGATATCTAACACGGATATCCGTATCTTCTCAGACAGTCAGGCTGCTTTGAAATCCCTAGCATCAGTCTCTGTAAACTCCATTACAGCCCAAGACTGTCGTTCGTCTCTAATGGAGATGGCCAAACAGTTTAACATTCACCTATTCTGGGTGCCGGGTCACAGGGACATTCCGGGGAATTGTAAAGCCGACGAACTCGCCAGAATTGGAACGGAAATGCCTATCTTACCCGAAAAGGCAAATATAGGTATGCCCATAGCTACAAGTAAACTTATGCTGAAACGAATCGCTCTGGAACAATCGAATACAAGATGGCTTAATACTACCACTTGTATGGCGACCAAGCGGATCTGGCCTAAACTGGATCTGAAACGGTCAAAATGTCTATTGTCCCTCAGTAGATCTCAGATCAGCTCCGTCATAGGTGTCATAACTGGACACTGTCTCATAGGTAGACACGCCGCACGTCTCGGTGTGCTATCAAACGATTTCTGCAGGAGTTGCTTGGACGAAGAGGAAGAGGAGACAATCCCACACCTTTTTTGTACATGCCCTGCTCTCTCTTACAGACGCAAACTTCATCTAGGAGAATATTTCTATAATGAACCAAGCGATCTCATAGACAAAGACATTAAAAGTCTCCTTCGCTTCATCAGAAGCTCCAAATGGTTTTAACTAATAGGAAACCTTTTTTGTTCCCTATTAGATCGTGGTATCACAATGGACCTCCAATGGTCTAAGTGTGTCAGACGCTTTAATGACAGCCACTTTAACCTAACCTAACCTAACCTTCTAAAAAGTTTTAAAAAACATTGCATTTCAAAACTTTAAGAACATTTTTTTTTTGAATTTTGAAAAAAAAAATCGTTTTTTTTTTTTTGAAAATTCAATATATCTCGAAAACGGCTCAATATTTTTTTTGTAAATTTATTTTTTATTCATACAATAATAAAAACTTTAAATTGGCGTACCAAATTTTTTTCTTAAAAATGTTTTAAAAATTTTTTACATAAAAGCTTATTTTTTTTTAATAAACCACTACAAAGACTTATAATTTTTGTTCTTGCATGAGCATATATTTGCTTGAATCACATGGCATTCTACTCGTATTTTTACCTCCAACTACTGAAGAAGTTGTTTTAGTCGTTTAAAAAATTAATTTTTATGCTTATGAACAGTTTTTCTCTAATAACATTCATTTTTGAAATTCTTAGTCTATTACATAGGAGCAAGTTCGTTCGACCCATTCATGCATTTTATTTCTTATCGCATTCATTGTGTTCGAGCCAAAGGATTCTTCTAATTGTAGGCAATGCTAATTTAATTTTGACACCTAATTTAAAACTCTTCGCATAATGCCAGTGCTAGTTTATATTTGACAACAAAAAAGCAGATAGTTTATTTACAATTTTGTAAATTTTAGTTCTTTGTTTTCAAGTTAAATAGTAGTAGTATTCAGTATTGTGTTGAATAACGTGTTTAATGTTTTAAATAAATAAAATTATAAAAAGTATATTATTTCCTTATGTTTTTTGTACAAAGGGAAGTGGTTTTCGATCGAGAATTTGTCCGGCTACATTATTTACAAAAAAAGCTTTTATTGTGTTTTTCAATGAAATTATGTCTTTAACTGTTTTGTTGGTTAGTTTTTGTGGTTTTTTCATTAAAGAACATTCTCTTTCGGCGAGAAAAGGTGTTTTAAATAACCTCGAACGAAATTCGAACAATAATTCTAAAAACTATTTAGCTGTCTTTGACGGATAACGTGTCGTTTGAAATGTCAATGACAACTCCATAGACATTTTTTACCCGATTCTTGCGTCTTTTTTTGAGTGGACGCATACAAAATATATTGCTGTGAAATTTCCAATTAATTAAAAAAGTGTTAACAATAATTACTATAATAAACAAAGACAATAATTACTAGTGTAGCTCGGCCAATTCTAAGTCGGCAAATGTTTATAATATATTAGTTTAAGTACAAATAAATGTAAAAAAATGTAAATGTAAAAGGGACTAAATCTCAATTAAGAATACATACACACATACATACATACATTTTTTACCCCAACGCCGGAAAAGAAGTTTTACTTCAAAAATGCTTGTATTTGAACCATCTACAAAAATCCGTTATCAATTTTCGGCACCCAAGTTATAGTACTCGTGCCGAATTGCTTATTGCACTAAAAACTAATGTTGTTTAAGAATTAGAAAATTAAACAAATAAATACTTTCATAAAGTTGTCAATTTTATATTTCAAACTGGTATTCCAGCCTTAAAAAAAAAACATTTGTAAGTCCAGGAGTCGAAAGCAAGTTTTTGGTTTCGAGGTACATACATATATAACCAATATATTAGTATTGGCGTTTATAGGTGTATGCTTCATGATATCGAATACAAAAGCCTGTCATTTTTTTTTTTAAACTTTAGTTCTTTTATTCTGATCTTCAAGATTAAGTTGTTTAGGCTAAGGGAAAATACAGACCATCATGTACTGTTTGTAGTAAAGGAATTAAGTCATTATAATGTACACCTGGAGCGAAAATAAATAAAATAACATTTCGTCTTACCCTGACCCATGTTAAAGAAAATTGTTCTGTTAATTTCATTTAATTTTAGTGGAGCCTTAACCCCCATTTATTGAGCTTAATTCTCAAGCTATAGCTTGAACCAATTCAGTTGGCCAACGGTCGGTTGCGCAGAGAGAGGATTTAAGAGAACAAAAATGGTGCACAAGATATTTAATGAGTAAAGATTTTTCCTTAAATCTTGCAGTGCCTAACTCAACTTTGCTTTGACAAATAGTTTAAGGATTATTGTTTATTTCTATGTTTTATGATTTGTGGCTAAGCAACAGAAAGGTTCCGGGGGCGTTATGTTTATATTTATTTTATGGTGTTAGTGTTTATTTGATATATGCATTTAGTATTTTTTGACCTGTGGGGTTTTGGGATTAATTGTAGATTAGTGTTAATTAGTTAGGTTAGTGTTTACAAGTTTGAATAATTTTTACCTACGAGTTTTTAAGAATTTATTTTACCTTAAAATAATTATTATAAATTTGTACTTCAAAAATAAATATAAAACATAATAATAAAATAAAAACAATATAAATAAGAATAATATAATTTAAATAATAAATGTTCATTTACATATATTTAGTTTTAAGAACTAATGTCGCTTTCATAGTCGGTTAAAGAATCGTCACCTGGATTAATTATAATTGAATCTGAAATTGTGTCCCACGTCAGGTTGTGAGAAAAGTATTCTTCCTCAGTTCTTATGGCTTTTCCACACACTTTTCAGCCGTTATTTTTGAAAATTCTTCCTCTGCTAATTTTTGAACATCCAATAAATTGAAATTCACCACCTGCATGCGCCATTATCAGCCTCTTTCCCTTTGAAATTTTCGTCTTCAACCCAGTGCTACTGTCATCAGTCCAAGCCCGTGGCCTTGTATGTGAGCTATGAATATAGCTTTCGTCCAAATAAATGATATCATATCCTTTTGTTCTGTATTCCCGGATTTTTCTCAGATACTTCACTCGCATGAGTTTAATATCATTTCTTTCACAGAGAAGTTTCCGGTTGTTTTGAGTTTTTTTTGTAGCTAAATCCGTTTCTTCTTAGAATCCTATTGAGAGACGTAATACTTAAGCTAAACTCCAGATCTTCCTATACTCGTTGTCTCAACATTTTTAAGAATATCGTCATTTTTTCCCCCTGGTGGAAGTTGTGCATTATACGCCAAATAGCTGCGATGTCAAATTCGTCTAGTTCAGTTTTCCACTCCGTATGCTGCACTTTTTTATTTGGTGACTGCACAACTCCTGTCTCTTCGTATTCCTTAATAATCCTTCTGTATGAACGTTCAGAAATTCCAGTAGTTTCCACTGTTTGCGTTGTTGCGTAACTCACAGGATTTTCAAGAAACGAATTCTTTGCTTCTTCCAGTTTGTCATTATATATCTTAACAACTATCTTACGCGCCTGGCTTCCAATAGGTTTTCCTTTTCTAAATGGATCCATTAAAATTTCTTTATTTCTTTTAAATGTATTTCAATGTATTATTCTTGTTTTTTTTTTTAAAACTGAATTGCAAACCAAAGCAAATATCATTTAAATACGTTAATTCCCTCAGATGCAAAAATTCATTCTTAAAAACTCGTAGGCAAAAATTGTTCAAGCTCGTACACACTAATCTAACTAATTAACACTAATCTACAATTAATCCCAACCCCACAGGTCAAAAAAAAATATATCATATATACACTAACGCCATAAAATAAATATAAACACAACGCCCCCGGAACCTTTCTGTTACTAAGCCTCAAATCATAAAACATAGAAATAAACAATAATCCCTAAACTTTTTGTTATTAATTCTATGTCGCAGCTCGCAGGTAGTTTTTTTCGTCTAACCCAATTGCATTTTGCAAAAGACTTATTTTTTTATTATAGGTGCACTGAAATTTATCCCAATAATAAAAACAAAAATTATTAATTTTATTTTTTCGAAGTAAAGTTTACACTTAAAAATCTTTTCTTCTTATCTCAACAGAGATGAAATAGTTTTTTAGACATCAAGCTATGAAAGAAAAATAAACCATGATCATATCTTATTCAAAGAGAGTCCATCGCTGGAAATTCATTTCTATTTTACTGTGAGCGAAGCTATAAAGAAAACTCACCCTCCTTAGTGCTTCAGTATGATCGCAGCAGCGTCATTGAAAACAACGCCGGCATGTACATCTTTTTTTTCTTTTTTTCAGTGATTTTTCTGTCTCTTTAAGAATTAAAGAGTAGAGCAAAGAAATTTAAAGAGACCTGCGCAGTAGAATAGCCAACTGAATTGGTTCAAGCTATATCAGTAAAACTTAAAAACTAACCTAATCTAAACTTGTAACTAAGAGTGGGCGTGGGTCAAAAGGAGTATGAGGTTGTAGGTGTTGATATTGAAATCAAATGAATTTGGATTCAAATTGACCAACTGGAGCATACGGGTCAGAGGTTCATTAAGGTGTGGTGTGATAGTAAATAGAAAAGGCGGTGGTTTCTCAGGTTACGGGTGTTAGTATTGAAAGAAATCGAGTTTTAAAGAGAGGAGCAGTTAACTGAACAAGAAAGAAGCCGATGTATGAAAAGTATTCCAGCAATTTCTCTACGTTCCTGTAATGAGTTGTGATTTAACAGTTGAAGGCGGTCACGATAAGGGGGTAAGATCAAAGGATTATGCCACGGAAGGCATTGAAGTGCAAAACGAAAGAATCGTCGTTGGATGCCTTCTATTCTCTATATATGTATATATGGATATAGAGACCAAACTTGAGACGCATACTCAATTAAAGGTCGGACAAACGTTATTTAGAGCGATCGGGTCAAGGGTTGGCAAATTCTTTAGACCGTCTTTTTTACAAAAACTAATGCTGTGTTAGCCTTATGGATTATTTCATCAATATGAAAAAGAAATTTAAATTTATGGTCACATAAAACGCCGAGATCCCTTATCTTTTCTACTATTTGTATGGTTTCATTTTGAAGATAAGATAGACGGGGAGTTGTTTTAATGCGTTAAGGTGAAAAGGTCATTGTCTGGTATTTGCTAATGTTTATCTCTATGCGATTGTTGGTACACCAGGTTGAGAAACTCTCGAGATCTGTTTGAGAGATATGTCTTCAGGTGCTGCGATGATTTTGAAAAATATTGTATCGTCAGCGTAAAGCTATATTTGACAATGTTTAATGACCATGTCAATGTCGTTAATTGTAAGGATAAAAAGAAGAGGGCCTAAATGTCTACCTTGGGGGACACCAGAAGTGGCTAGAATAGGATTGGATCTGAAGCGGACACAATATTCACGATTTTCTAGGTAAGAAGTAATCCATTGCAGGAAAAAGGATTCAAAACCTAAAGAAGATAGTTTAAAGACTATGAGGTTATGAGAAATTTTGTCGAAAACTTTGCTAAAGTCAGTCGAGACCATATCAACTTCGTTCCCGTTTTCTAAGGCTTTTAGAGTGAATGAAACGACTTATACAAGGTTTGTGGAGGTGTATCTGTTTTTTTAAGAAACTATGCTGTGCTGGAGTAATTAAGGACCTGCAACGAAAACTGAGGAGTTCATATAAAATGCTTTCAAAAAGTTTTGGGATATGTGGAAGTTCAGCAATTGGTCGATATTTTTTCACGTCACCTTTCGAGCATTTCTTGTGTTGTGAATTGGTGTTATGAAAGATGTTTTCCATATCTTGGAAAATGTTCCCTGATATAAGGATAAATACAAAATTTTTTATAGAGAATTTGAAAGAGAGGAAGAACATTTTTTTAGGAAAATAGCACAAAGACCATCAGGGCCCGAAGTGAATTCATCAATAAGTTGAGGAAATATGTTTTCTATGGCCGATGGAACGATGCAATCAGGTAAGAATGCACCCAACGAAAAATTCGGTAAATACTCGAAATAGGTTCAATCTGGTTTAAAATAATCTTTGGAGAATGAATCCTTAAAAAATGATGCAAAGTAATTACATAGTTATAGTTAGATTATCATTGGAGGTTTCATTATTCAAGGACAAAGAAAATGGATACCCATCTGACTTTCTTTTGTAACAGAGAGCTGCATGAATGTACTCATTTACCATTGTGAATCATTCGCAAAAATGTGAGCCCCACACAGTGAACACTATGTGCCTGGACACATTGACGGAAGGTCGCAATGCCTCACTGCGCACTTTATGGCTACACACAGAAATAAACGTACTTGGTGATGCAAGAAAATTGACAGTAGAAGAACAGTTGGAAAGTAGAACACGGCATATTGCGAAGTAAGTACCTGGACACATTGACGCAAGTGCACATGAAACTTGCATGAACATATAAAAGAGAGAATGATTTTTAATAAGAGGGAAAGAGATGGACTGAAGTTACCGGCTCGACGCTAAAATAAAAATGTAATTATCTGTCAAAATAGGAACGATATTAGAACGGAACTTGATTCACTGCACAGAGTTTCATTTGTACCTGGACACATTGACGCAAGTGCACATGAAACTTGCATGAACATATAAAAGAGAGAGAATGATTTTTAATAAGAGGGAAAGAGATGCACTGAAAAATTAAAAAACTGCACGAATCTCATAATTTATTATGAAACTCTGTGCAGTGAATCAAGTTCCGTTCTAATATCGTTCCTATTTTGACAGATAATTACATTTTTATTTTAGCGTCGAGACGGTAACTTCAGTCCATCTCTTTCCCTCTTATTAAAAATCATTCTCTCTTTTATATGTTCATGCAAGTTTCATGTGCACTTGCGTCAATGTGTCCAGGTACTTACTTCGCAATATGCCGTGTTCTACTTTCAAACTGTTCTTCTACTGTCAATTTTCTTGCATCACCAAGTACGTTTATTTCTGTGTGTAGCCACAAAGTGCGCAGTGAGGCATTGCGATCTTCCGTCAATGTGTCCAGGCACTTTAATAAATTATGAGATTCGTGCAGATTTTTAATTTTTCAGTGCATCTCTTTCCCTCTTATTAAAAATTATTCTCTCTATTTTATATGTTCATGCAAGTTTCATGTGCACTTGCGTCAATGTGTCCAGGTACTATGACACTATGAACGAAAACAAGTGAGAATCAGTATTCATTTCTCACAAAGATTCATTTTCACAATGCATTAGAGTGTGACTAGTTACCTTGCTTGCACTTATGAATATGGAATGCGTGGACGGCTCACACTCAAACCATTCATTCAATCACTTGATTCACAAAAGCTGTGAAACTTATGAGTGAGCGCCTCACAATCATTTGAATGGATTCAAATATTTTACTAGGAGGGTAGGTACTCGTAACTAAGTAAAGTATAAATAATTCTGACATGACTGTTTATAACATCAAAATATTGAAATGTTTGTATATGTATGTACATAAATTACATACGAGTATATATTATTATTATTAGATATACTACATTTTGGTCAAAAAATTTAAAAAAAAAGTATTTACCATACCTGTCATAGAACCGTTTTTGTTTTGTTTTCGCATTGACGGCTCTAAGGATTTTGACCAAAATTTTTGTACAGGAGCTCCTATGAGTTGAAAATAATATTGTATATAAAAATATTCGAAACTATTTTTTTTTTCAGTTTTTGAAAAAAAAAAAAATAATTTCATTTGTTTTTTTTTAAATCAAGATCTTGAAAATATGAGAACGATTGGTTTCTCTATATTATTAAATACTTAAAATTTGGCATAATACAAAACATTAATTTGATAAAATACTCGTATAAAGGTATACCTTCTTTTATTTATCCACAGACAACGCAACGTATGTAGTGTAAGATGATCGCGTGTCACTCAAATATTCATTGTCTTAAGTATTCACCCACATTCTATCGAGCACACACATAACACATTGCAGCATTCACTTCAGTCAATGCAGACAGTGCATGAATCGTTAAAAATGAATCATTTAGGCTGAAAACACACCGGATAAAGCAAAACGTTTTTTATTCGATAGTCAAAAAAACATTTTTTATTTGAACACACACCAAGCGAAACAGAATAAAACAAAACAAAACGTTTTGTTTTTTTGTTTCGTTTGGTGTGCGTTGAAATGAAACAAAATACGAACTATCGTAAAAGCTTAACTCCGGCTGAAAGTGTGAAGGGATCGCACTAGCGACCACTTAATTATCTTTTCCATACAGAACCATACTTCGATATTTGACACTCAATTCCCACAATATGAAATGCATTGCCTTAAGCCAAACATAACGATCAAAATCCAATGCAATGTATTAATTTGCCTTCTACGCCAGGGTAATAAAAGATATACATGAAATAAACATATCCGACTCGTTGTCGATGACCAACCAAGAAAAAACAGTATCATATTTCCCTAATGGCACGAACGGCATAAATATACAAAGTGCATGGTATTATGTGAATGGGTTGATGGTGTGCGATCAACGGTCATTTGTTTAGGTTGACAAAATATGTCAACTAAGCATTGTAGCCGAACGATTTGTGCCACTTAAGATAGCTGGTCGTTCACCCTTAGCCCATACGTACGAATTGTGATGATTTTAATATCGATTATTTGTGAGGTCAAAAATCGAAGTATGGATCGATTCCGATAACCAATTTGTAAGTATAAATAGGAACCGTATTTTCAAAATAAATTTGTCTTCGCCTTAGACATCAAAACAGAAGGTCTTTTCTTTTTTATTCTTGAGGAGCTTGCGAGCTGAAAGGAAAAAGGGAAAATACTTTGAATACTTTGATTTGTAGGTCAAAACCTCGAGTGCAGTTTTGCCAGAGGTTCGAGCTGAAGCATTCGTTGCTAAGCGATTTGATTCTAGATCTCTAAAGTATTTCGGTAGGACACCCCGACCCTCAACCATCTTTACATGGCGATCTTGCCAGTATTATTCAACCATCTTTACATGGCGATCCTGCCAGTTCAGTAGATTACTGAATTGGAACCAACGAATTTTACTCGCCACTTACAACCGTGGAAGTGTAGGCAACGATTCACCTGTTGCTACAGCCGCTGCAATGCAAGTATTTCAACAGAATATATTAAGAGCTTTGGCTGGCTCGAATCCCCGGCATATGATGCAGTTCAAACCCTTGCTGTATTCTTACCAAATGGCAATTTTACAAGCTCATGCGGGTGCTTTCAACAAGAAAAATGTCTCCTCCAGTAAGAACGCACCTAGTTTAGCAGATATTCAAAGTGCTGCAGAAACACAACGTAAGTGTTTACTCGAAATGATGCCACCCAAGATGCTGGCACCGAGTAACAGTCACCAGAATAATTGGAAGACCTAAAACTACCAATTTGTTTACTAACCCGACTATTAGAATGCAGCACAACAACATCCGATAAAAAAGAAAGAAAACAAAATAAAAAGCAATAGAATAAAATATACCATACCAAGTCCCACACTTTGCAATAAAAATGTAATAGAAATACTCCTGCTGTACTGTTTTCAAAAACAACAATAATAAGAAAAAAAATATATTGCAAACATAACAGTGAATTCAATTATAAAACTTTTTATAATTTCTCAAAAAAAAAAAAAGTAAAATTATGTACCTAGTTTGCTTGATTACGAGTAAATTAAATTAATTTCTTTTTTTTCAATCAGAAACATCAATATTATGTTAATTATAGCTCAATTTAGATGAACCATACTATAAATAGAAAAACAGAATAATAAAATGCAAGTGAACATTAAGTTTTCTAAGTAATTTAATTAAATATATATAAACCCATACATATATATATATGCTTTGATAGAATTTTATATTTATATGTTAATGTATTGATGTATTCATGAATTAAAGTCTATCTTCTTAATTAAAAGAACGAAAACAAGAACCAAGGACCGAATATAAACGTATTAATAATTTTTGAAAACAAACTTGCAGTGTAATTATCATTGTTAATATTCCTTAATTCTTTTTCTTAAATTAAATTGTATTTATTTAAATAAAAAAAAAAAAAAAAAAGTAAAGAAAATAAAAGCACGCACTTATAACACGAAAACCGACGAACAACGCATAACTGAACTTTTAAAATTACCAGAAAATGGACTCAAAATAATAGAGTTGAAGATTGTTGACAACTTCGAGGAAGATTTAGTTAGTTTCAAGGATACAGACATAATTATTGGCCCAAACAAGGTTTTGGCGTATATCCCAGAAGGGAATTGTTTACTCCTAAAAAAGTCCAAGGACAGCACTATAACCCAATCGACAATATTTGGCAAAATATTGTCGAGGGATGTGCAGAAACTCTGCGGATCAAATTGTATTAAAAAAATATATATTACTAAAAATGAAATAAAGAAGCTCGCATGCGGCCGCAAACAGAGCAATATTAATGAATTAAAAATGAAATTAGGAGAAATATTTAAAGAAAGTAATATTAAAGTGCACATTATAGATAAAAATATTGAAATAACTGATCCTTGTAAGAAGAAACTAATACTTAATGATTATCACATACTTCCAACCAGCGGACATGCAGGAATAAACCGCATGTTACAAAATATAAAGAAAAAATACTTTTGGACAGGTATGCAAAACGATGTGACGACATTTGTAAAGCATTGTCCAATTTGTCAACGAAACAAATATATTCAACCAAAGAAGCAACCAATGACTATTACATCGACAGCAGAATCAGGTTTCGACAAACTCTTTTTAGACCTAGTAGGACCTTTAGAAGAATCGGAAGACGGATCTAAATATATTCTCACCATTCAAGATGAGTTGACCAAATTTATCGAAGCTATACCACTCCCTAATAAAGAGTCAAGCACCGTAGCTAAAGCTTTAGTAGAGGGTTTTATTCTAAGATACGGAACACCACATACAATAGCATCTGATCAGGGAACTGAATTTATAAACCAGGTTTTCAAGGGTATTTGTAAGCTATTGAGAATAGAACAACTGCAATCTACAGCCTACCATCATGAGAGTATAGGAGCTTTAGAAAATTCTCACAAAGTTTTAGGAGCATATCTAAGAAGTTACGTTTCAGAAAAACATACCGATTGGAGCACATGGCTACCTTACTACGTTTTCTGTTATAATACATCAGTACACTCAGAAACCGGATATACACCTTTCGAGCTAATATTCGGAAAACAGTGTAACCTACCATCAAATTTAGTTAAACAGGTAGAACCTGTGTACAACTATGACGATTATGTGATTGATTTAAAACATAAATTACAAATCGCTCATAAAGATGCTCGAGAAAATCTGATAGGCAAAAAGATAGCAAGGAAGAACAGATTTGATCTAGAAGAACGAACAAAAAGCTCAAATTTTGAAATAGGAAGTCTAGTTTTACTTAGAAATGAAAATAGAAAGAAACTTGATCCAATCTACATAGGTCCATATGAAGTTTTGTCTCAAAAAGGTGTGAACTGCGATATAAAATATGAAAACAAGAAAATAACGGTTCATAAAAATAGATTAAAACCGTTTTATATATATTTAACACTGATTTAATGAACTCTGTAAATAAATAAAACACATAACTTGTAAACAATATTGTATAGAATTTATCTCAAAAAAAAAAGAGGGGAAAGAAAGAGGCGTTTAGTAGTACTAGTACATGTATATATAAATATGCAATCATAACAACAATTGTAGTTTTGTTGTTATAGGTTTAAATTAAAAATAAAATTAGGCGCGCATAGACTTACGATTTACATAACTATTGATAAGAAATTTAAATAAAAACTAAATATTCTGAATGTATAAAGCTAAAAACTATTGATAAGCATTTTAAAATAAAAACTAAATATATGTATAAATGTATATAGCTAAACGTAACTATTCATAAGCAATTTAAAATAAAAACAAAATATCCCGAATGTATAAAGCTAAACGTAAATGTTGAGAAGCAATTTAAAATAACAAAAAAAAATAAAAATATTCATTATCTTTAAAAATTATTGATAAGCTATTTAATATGAAAATATATATGTACACACTGTGCTACGAGTATATCTTTAAAATGTAACTATTTGAAACAATTTAAATTGACGTAGCTATTTTCATAGCTATAGCTATTTTCATATTCCATGTTGATAACTAATTTCAAGAAAATATATATTCACAGTTTAATGTAACAAAAAAAAAAACACAAAAGAAAAAAAAAAAACAGAAATAAAGTATCATATATACATAAGAACAAATGAAATAAAATCCCCATTGTACAAGTGGCGCGTAAAAGAAGAAATCAAGAAGTGTCATGATTTCTCCTTTTTCCCCAGGAAGGGTGGTGTGAAGGGATCGCACTAGCGACCACTTAATTATCTTTTCCATACAGAACCATACTTCGATATTTGACACTCAATTCCCACAATATGAAATGCATTGCCTTAAGCCAAACATAACGATCAAAATCCAATGCAATGTATTAATTTGCCTTCTACGCCAGGGTAATAAAAGATATACATGAAATAAACATATCCGACTCGTTGTCGATGACCAACCAAGAAAAAACAGTATCATATTTCCCTAATGGCACGAACGGCATAAATATACAAAGTGCATGGTATTATGTGAATGGGTTGATGGTGTGCGATCAACGGTCATTTGTTTAGGTTGACAAAATATGTCAACTAAGCATTGTAGCCGAACGATTTGTGCCACTTAAGATAGCTGGTCGTTCACCCTTAGCCCATACGTACGAATTGTGATGATTTTAATATCGATTATTTGTGAGGTCAAAAATCGAAGTATGGATCGATTCCGATAACCAATTTGTAAGTATAAATAGGAACCGTATTTTCAAAATAAATTTGTCTTCGCCTTAGACATCAAAACAGAAGGTCTTTTCTTTTTTATTCTTGAGGAGCTTGCGAGCTGAAAGGAAAAAGGGAAAATACTTTGAATACTTTGATTTGTAGGTCAAAACCTCGAGTGCAGTTTTGCCAGAGGTTCGAGCTGAAGCATTCGTTGCTAAGCGATTTGATTCTAGATCTCTAAAGTATTTCGGTAGGACACCCCGACCCTCAACCATCTTTACATGGCGATCTTGCCAGTATTATTCAACCATCTTTACAAAAGATTATAACTCTACGGCAAGTAAACACAAATAACAATTTTGTGTTTACAAAACAGACATTATATGTTTATTTATAAGAAAAGAGAAAAGCTTTTAATCTTGCCAATCTTCAAATGTCATAGTAGGAAGTAGCAATCCACAGCTTATCAATAGTAAGTTTATTGGCATGTTCCTTATCTTTATAATTATATGTAGATAGGGCTTCTTGCCTTAATAAAAAAAAATGAACTTCTATCCATCTACATATTTCATATTTATTTAAAATTTGCGCATAGAGTAAACGTAGAAGCAAAAAAATCTGTTAAGTGCAACGAAAGAAGAAAATAAAAACAACGGAGTCAAAATTTTGTTTTACAAAAAACAATAGGTCAGCTATCGGCAACGAAACATGTTTTTCTGTTTTGCTTTTGTTTTTATGTTTTGTTTCATTTGGTGTGCGTTGCGCCATAAGAAAGTATGCAATTATCGTCAACGACCCTTGTTCGAAAGAGTTTTGTTGCATTCGGTGTGTGTTGCTCGTATACAATAGCATGTATTTTCGACAACCACCATCGTAACACTTCAAAACAAAAACATGTGTTTTGTTTCGTTTTCTTTGGTGTGTTTAGTCTCATAAGAAACAATGTTCTCTTGTTTCACGAAACAAAAAAACATGTTTTGCTTTATCCGGTGTGTTTTCAGCCTTACTGAAACGAGTGAGCTCGTATTATGAATACTTCTTCAAAATCAAAACGAAAGTGAATGTGTGTGAATAGTGTGTAAGGCAACGAATGTTGTGAGTGGATCATAAAATGAGCTACTTGTTGCAGATCTCTGTTTTGTAATTAACGAACTGAAAGAAAAAAATTTTTAAATTTAAAATTCCTATTTAAATCAAATAAACAAGTTTATTCATTCTTTTCCTTACAAAAAGTTTAGGTCGAGAGATCTTGCCAGTGAACCGAACCATTTCTTCCTATCCATCGATCTCTGTACTCTTCATCTACCCAATTCATAACTTAACCATTGTGTTGGTTACGTGATCAAGCTATTTTAACCAATGGAATATTCTCAAACAGTTTTGATAAATCGGTTCGTTGAATTATTAAGTGAAGTTCAAACTGTGTCACCACAAAAAAGAAAAATATAAAAACACAGTTTAATCAATTTTAATTGAGCAATAAAGATTTCTGCAAAAGTTATCGTTTGGATAAAGAAACGGTTACATTAATTACAAATTTACTTATTATTGAAGAACTGCCTGTTTCTGGCAGCCTCCAGGCTTTAACAACACTAAGATTTTTTGGTAGAAATGTCTACCATGGTGATATACATACATAAGTAAGAAAATATCTATCTATTTCTAGACCAGAGTATGACTATAAACCCCTTATTTTCATTTAAGCTGATCTTCATGGTATTTTCCAACCAATGGGTAGCAGAATAGTCACCAAAATTGTACTTTCTTTTTTGATATCATCTTGATATCATTCCTTTTATCATCAATGATGTGTATGGACAGGCGAAGCAGTTCTCATAAAAGTTTCTTTCTCTTGTTGCGACTAATTTTCCTAGCGTTTGCGTTTAATTTTTAATATATTCCTTGTTGTTCTTTTAAAAATTTTTATAGAATGTTTGTTTGAGCTTTTTTTTTTCTTTTTTATTTAATAATTTTGTTTTACTTATATTTTTTTCGACGCGCAATATTAAGAAGGACCACACAAAATTTACACTTTAGAATAAGAGTATTCTTTTGTTTGACCTGTCATTATTTGAAGCATAATTGTGGTAGAACAACCTTAATCTGGTGTTCTACTAAAAACAGCTGGGAAACTGACTATGAACAGTAGCTGTGTTTATTTAACCAACAAGTCTTAAACTACGGATCAAGAAATCACAACTTTATTAATTCTCTAATAATATGCCCCTAAGTAGAGTTTTGTAGAATTAGCCTAGATTGTAGTTTGATGGGACAGATTAAATTTTTCTTACACCTAATTTTATATTGATGCTTAATTTGATACTTTGAAGATTTTGAAACTTTGTGATTCCATCTCTTGTAAATTGAGATTCTTTCGTCCAAAGAATTCCAAATCATCGGAAAGCAGTATGGATAAAGATCTTCTCAACGCAGTATATTAAAAATTGTATGCCTAGAAACATTGAATTGAAGAGCTAAGCGGCTGATGCTGATTGATGGATCAGTTGTAAATGCTTCCATTTTTTCTTTCTTTCATCAACTGAAATTCTGCTTACTTGTGTTGAGCTCCCGCATTAGACCGCATATTTGAAACTGATCCCATATCTTCGAAGTGTTAAAAACGTATTTCAAAATATTCCTTTAATAGGAAGTCATCGGTAAGGATAAGGCTTATGCTATCCTTGTCGCGTTCTATTCCAACTTCCAGTGCACACCTCAGAAACGTAGGATTATCTACATATTTTTATTAAAGTTGAGGTTTGTTAAAATAGGAATTTTAAATAATATTTCTATGCAACTTGAACCTTCATACACCAGAGACCAGACCCTAATTTTGTCTGTTGTTTTAAGAACATTATAAGAAAATGACGGTTTTGATAGGTAGCCATATAAATAAAAGAAATTTGGGTTTTGAGACGGAATCGAATAAATGAGTACATTTTGAAAGATTGAAAAAATATTAAAAAATATTAATCTTTGGAAAACCACTCCTATTAATCTTTAATTCCTTTTTTAATTTGATCCAGGTTTTCTCGGCTATAATAAAATCTATGGGTTTTTCCGAAAACTCATTAATTATAAAACTTTATGTTTATTACGCATTTTCTGAAGAAATGTACCTCAAAGTCAAAAACTAAGGAGGGCAAGAAAAAATTTACAGAATAAGAAATTGGATATTGGTATTGGATTTATCTGAATAGAGCAAGAGCCTACAGTTTTAGCACAGATAATTATCGACTAGCGACGTCTGTTGCTGAATAGAGCATACATTTACACTATATTGTCATACAGTTACTGTCATACATTATACTCGTATATATAATTATCTGTGGTTTAAGTTTAGTAAAAGTTAGAACCATTTTAACTTTTGCTTTTGTTGTTGTTTGGAAAAATACAGCCCATTTTGTTCACTTTTCACTCTTTGGGTGTTTTTATTTTTTACTTCAGAGTGGAACCTGAACTGTCAAACAAAAAATCGTGTTTCTTTTTTAGCTCAGAGTTCAAATTTGTGTTTCTTTTTTCGTTTAGAGCGTGTTCAGAGATTGTTCAGAGCGCACTCTATGAGCTCGGTAATCGGTATAAAATAGCTGAGCAGAGAGAGTTAAATGCTGAAATCATTCTGACAGACAGGAAAAAAACTCAAAAACTCGCGTGTGTTTATAAAATAACTAAGAGATCTTAGAACACGCTCGATTCGGAGAAAGTTCAGAGCATATGTTCGACATGCTCGTGCTCTGTTCGTATTTCGTATTTTCGTATTTATTAATAACAATTTCACATTAAGACTACAATCTTATTATAAGTGAAGGCTTTACAATATTTAAGAATATTCTAAAATGTTTAACAAAGCAAGATATACATAATAATTATTGAATTAAGTTTATATTTGTATGTTTTATGACCTTTATGAATTAGTGTAAATTGTTGTTGGCTTTTGGGCTGTAGGTCAGTTTTATTCCTTTTCAAATTAAATTAAACACAATAATTGTTTTTAAACGACGTTTCGTTCATGATTATGAACATCATCAGGTTTTTATTTATGTATTTTTACAATGAACATTTCAAATGTACATATATAATAGCTGACATCACTATACATTTATATTGCACTTGTTTAAACATTCATATTGCTTTATATACATATATATTGCACTTAAATTTAAACTTAAACAATTGAAAAACAAAATTACATTTTACTTGCGCACAATAATATACTTTACTTTTATTGTGTTTAATTTAATTTGAAAAGGAATAAAACTGACCTACAGCCCAAAAGCCAACAACAATTTGAATTAAGTTTATGTTAATAGAAATTAAATCTAGCATTTTTTTTTTCAATTTTTATTTACATAATTCTTTATTCATTTATTTAATCTTTTTACTTAAGTATTACTGGCCAAGTGTTTAAATAGACGGTTTTTGAATGTGCTCGCGTTAATGATGCTTTTGATCGTTATCGGTAAAAAGTTCCATAATTGAGTGGCATGGACAAAAAATTTACGCTCGGATTGCAGACAATAAAATCTAGGTTGAATCAAGTTGGCGGTTCTTAGTGAACTACCAAAAACTAATCGGTTGTACATGTACTCAGGTTGACGAGACTGCATAATTACATGTAAATGGATAAGTGACCTAAACTTTAAGAGATTATCGAATGTCAGACCCATTATTTGTTTTGAATAGCTGGAAATGTGATCAAAATATCTTATATTGAAGATGTATCTTGCAAGATTGTTGTATATGACATTAAGTTTTCGCCTTGTTGAGGAGTCAAAACAGCAGAAGACAACAAAATGGGCAGCAGGAGTGTTTTGACAAGCAACATCTTAGTTTTGACAGGAACATACCTTTGGGATGAACATAATAGGCGCAAAGCACTATATAGTTTACCAATTGTAGTAGCTGCATGATCAGTCCAAGTTAAAGTTTCGTTGAAAATTATCCCCAGGTTCCTAGCAGAATGCACATAGTCAATGGTTGATCTACCAAGTCGAACCGGTGGAAAACTTGACGTATCTAAGAAGCGTTTGTAAATGCATAATGTCTTTGACTTCCCCGGGTTGAGAGAAAGGTTATGCTTAAGAGCCCACTGCAGAATAATTTCTAGGTCTTCATTAATATGGCTGATAGCATTACGTATGCCATCTAACGGACTGCATAAGTATAATTGGACGTCATCTGCGAACATATGAACGTTGCAAGACTTAACTAGATGAGGAATTTCAGTGACATATAGCGAAAATAATAGCGGCCCAAGAATGGAGCCCTGTGGTACTCCTGCAGGGACTGCAAGATATGAAGACAACTGGTTTCCCACTGCCACACATTGCTGACGATCAGTTAAATATGAGTGCAAAAGTTTTACTGAACAAGAAGAAAAACCGAAATCATCCCTAAGCTTGTTACAAAGTATCAGGTGATCAACCGTGTCAAACGCTTTGGAAAAGTCCAACAACGTTAAAAAAGTAGCACAACTAGTGTCCATCGATCTTCGAATATCATGTACAACAAGTAAAAGAGCTGTCTTCTGCTTTCTCGAAATCCTGATTGGTTTGAGCATAAAAGGCAGTTTGTATTTAGGTATGCTTGGATTTGTTTTAAAATCGACTTTTCGAAAACTTTTGACAGGTGTGGTAATATAGCAATAGTCCTGTATTCAGGGTTAGCAGAGTTTTTTGTCTTATGAATTGGAAGTATCTTGGCATTCTTCCATAGTCTCGGATACTCACAAGTAGTTAGTATAGAGTCGAATAAATGAGTTATAAATTTAAGTGTCTGAGGCAGAAGAATTTTCAAAAAATTAGGATTTACTTCATCTATTCCCACCGCTGTCGACTTAATAGACAAAATACCATCTACTATATCTTCTTCTGTGAAATGAATAAAGTAAATACATTGTTCATTAGCATTTTCAATCAAATTAAAATTAAAATGCTCTGAGTCACGAGAACTTGATGAATTATTTGTTGAAGGATCGGATACAGACACAAACTGGGCATTAAGTAGGTTGCAATCTATATTTAAAGGAGTCTCTATGAGTCGTTTACCATTACCATTACATTGTTGCCATAAACTTTTTCCGGATTGGTTATCAGGGTTCAATAAATTTTCGTAGTATTGTCGTTTGGATGTTTTAATACGAAGCACAACTAAATTACAGAGGGAACGAAATCTTTCATAAAACACATCAAGTTTATAGCGCTTCCAACGACTATAGATGAGATTTCGTTTTCGAATTAAATCAGTAATAGATCTATTCAGCCAAGGAGTGGAGCTACAAACAATCCTTTTGAACTTAAGAGGGACATTGCGATCATAGAGCTCATACAAATTACCCTGTAGAAACTCTACCTGTTGGTTTACAGACTGCATTTGATAAATTTGTTCCCAAGGTATATTCTCAAAGTCATATTGCAGATTCTCATATTCAATCGCCTAAAAATCCCTACAGCTTATAATTGTTTCAGCTGAATCAAATTGTATAAGGTAGGTTAAGTATATCAAGTCATGTTTAGAGAAACCTGACGCGGAAAGTTGGTTGTAAAATAGGGTTTTCTCGACATCGTCAACAAAGAACACATCAAGAAGAGTGGGGTTTTCATTATTTGCGAAGTGAGTTGCCGTCAACAAATTTACAGGTAAAAGGTTCAAACTTTTAAAATTATCAATAAGAGAAGCGAAGGAACGAGCATTTAGCAAGTAGCAATTGATATCTCCACACACAACTATATTTGGAGCGTTAAAAGAGAATCTTTCTAAAGAGTTTATAACTGGAGAAATGTCTATGTTTCTGTTTGGCCTATAAATCACCCCAAGCAAAATACTCTCAAGTCCACAAATTATCTTAAGAAACAAGTAATCAATGCAAGTTCAGTGCTTTACTCTGAATGAAAAAAGAAAAACGCCCTTTCAAGTTGAATGCAGTTAAGTCTTAGAGTATTAACAGACTACATCTATCGGGCAATTTCCGTGTTAGGCTAGGCGCGCACATTCAATTTTAGTTACACAACTGTTTCGTTACTTATAGAAAACAGATGAACTATTTGGTTGAATGTCCGCGCAGGTGCATATAATTATATGTTACACAAAATAGCGAACTCTTTTTGGGCAATCGTTTAGTTTGTGTCAAAACACAAACTTCTTAGTTGCTCGAACCAAGCTGTTGCGAAACTAAAAATTGAATGTGCGCGCCTACCCTTAGTATTTTCAAAAAGTGAAAAGTGAAATTTAGAACCATTTCAACTTTTACTTTTTGTGTTTTTGGAGATGGAAGATAGAAATTTGAAATGAGTTGGAAAAAGAGAGCATGTAGTTCTAGCTTTATTCTATGCGTTACTGTTTTCAAATCTTCCCTGAAAATAAAATATCCCCCTGGTTTGACAAGAATGTGTTAACAAGCAAACAAGATATCAAATTCGAATTAGAGCTGAGTAAATCGTTCATTTCAAATGATTGAATCTTCAACAATCGATTACGAAAATGATCCGATCATTTCAACTAAACCGATCATTCGATCATTTTCATTTCACTGAAATGATTGAATACTGTTCCTATTCGATTTTAAGTTCGATTTCGATGATAAGATTGACTTATGGCTTTGATAGTTCTCACAAAATATTCTATTATTGTAAGCCATAAATTGCCAAATAACATCGAATGATGCCTACTTTGTACATGGATTAAAAAGTGTCAAAAAAGTTTTGGGCTGACATTTTGTACGAAATACACTTTGTACGTCAAAGCTGAATTATCTAATTGTCAAGTCATAAACTGTCAAATTCCATCAAAGGATGGCTAAGATTTCGATGGATTAAAAAACGTCTATAAATATCCAAAAAAAAGGTATTTTATTTGTTACTCCGGAAAAGAGCAATTTTAGGGCTTTCGGCTAACATTTGGTACAAAATACACTTTGTACGTCATAACCGAATTCGTCCTCTATTCGTCAAGACATAAACTGTCAAATTCCATTAAAGGATGGCTTAGATTTCGATGGATTAAAAAACGTCTATAAATATCCAAAAAAAAGGTATTTTATTTTTTGCTCCGAAGTGTTAAGTCCTTGCGTGAGAAATATCAAAAAATAAAACAACAGCTAAAAAATCGAGTGTTTTATTTTTCAAGAGACGCAAATTAAACTGGTGGAGGTCCACGGAAAAAAGAACTTCCTGCATTGAGCGAGTCATTGCAGGAACTATTTAAAATTTTGATTCCATCCACGTACGGTCTGTCGGCAGCGACTGGTGATAGTGACTACATCGTTGTGAACAACATAGCACTGGAACCTCCTGTTACCCATATTTCTGAAGTTGTAAGTCTCAAAGAAGCTATAGATGAAGAAATGTTTGTTTATGAAGATAATAGCAGTGACGTGGCTGTGGCCGATAATGCTAGAGAATGTTTGGATAACCAGAACCATCCTTTTCAAACGGCGGAAAGCAAAAACATTGTGGTGGAACATACTTGGGAAAGGGTTAACCCAGCAAAGTTGCGGAAACCACCAAACCCTTTGTTAAACAACAGACGTCGCAGGCACATTGAAAAGGAAATGGAAGCATCCAATAAGATTCCCAAATTATCAGAGGAAAGACATCAATATTTGGCTAATAAACATAAAATCGAATTGGAAATTCTGGACGGTGAAAGGGAAAGATATAAGCTAGAGCGTGAGAGAGCTGCCTTGGACATGCAGCGAGCCTCATTTGAACGCGACCGAGCGAAATTCGACCGAGAACGTTCGATAGTTGAGTTGCAGAGGGCCAAAGACCAGCTTGCTTGTGATAAGGAACTCCACAACATTCGTTTGGCTATTTTAAGACAAGGCCATGCAGAAAGCATACAAACCACAGTCCCAACAGCAGCAGCAAAAAAGTTTTTTTTTAGGTTTTAGTTTTAGTTACATAGTTTTTACTTTTACTTACTTTTTAATTTACTTGTTTTTTAATCACATATGTTAATAAGGAACACAATTTAAATATAAAATGTATGATGTTTTTTAATATTAAATTTTCAATTCTCTTCCATCGAAATCAAATGATTGGTTTCTTCTTGATCTAACATTGGCTGAAAATAAGTTCGAACCAATCGAGCCCGAGCGTTTCCAAAAGCAGCTGAAGGTGATTCTGTTTGCGTAGCAAATGGAACATTTGTAGCGGATAACATATCTGCGAATCCGGGCATTTCCGGTGGTGGTTGCGACTCCTTTTCATCGATGGCTACGTTGTGGAGAACGGCACAAGCAATTATGATTAATTGCAACGTTTCAACTCTACATCTTAAGCCTGTTGCCAAGGAAACCGCCTTTTCCAAACACCATACGAACGCTCGACACAATTGCGAGTGCGAATTTGGGACTCGTTATATAAATTTTCAACATCGTTTGAGACATTCTGAAAAGGTGTCGCAAGATAATTTGTATTTGAGTAGCCAGAGTCTCCAATTATAATAAAATGTTCAAATTCCCCTCTTTCAAATCTTTGCTTCAAATTCGATAAATTGAAAATTCGTTGATCATGCGTGGAGCCCTTTTTAAGAAGAAAACAACCTCAAGATACAGATATACTATAGATTATAATGTAATCCGGATAATACCTGCCAACGAGCAACAATATCGATAATTTTTAAGTTCGCAGCGGCCACAGTCTGAACATTAATGGAGAACCATCCCTTACGATTTCTAAACACTTCTGGATCAGTTCCTCCTGGCGATTGGATGCGGATATGCGTGCAATCTATTGCCCCGATTGTTCTAGGAAACTTAGCTTTAGCAAAAAAGTCACGTGCTGCTTGTAACCGTTGGCAATCGCTTTCGAAACTTTTATCACCATACGATGCACAGTTGAAATGCTTACTCCAATGAAATCTCCAATCGCCAATTGGATTGACCCGAGTTCATAATATCGTAACACTATCAATAGTTGAGTAATTGGTCGTAATTCACGTGATCTATCAAAGAATAAACGTAAGTCTAATGAATATTAATTAAATTTCGAAACCAATACCGTCTCTCATTGCAAAGCAAAGAATCTTCTATTTGCTGAAGCACTATTATTGTGGTGGACTTTGATAGACGAAAACGATAAACAAAGTCACGGTCATCCCATTTATCGAGTCCAACGCGAGGAAGCATCTTATATTGTCTTCTTTCAGGAGTCAAAAGTTCTTCTTCTTCATCTTCGCTTTCCGAAGCAGATGACAGCCGTTTTTCCCAAAAATTGTTTCCTCGAAACATTATAGTTTTATATTAATTTATTCAGAATATTGAAAGCGAAAACAACTTTTGATTAAACAAAATCTGAATTCTGATGGAAAATCTCAAGTTTGCTCGGCCTACTTCTACTTTTTTCGGGAGTTGTGAAAATCGAAAGTTGATAAACTCTAGAGTTGAAAATCAGAAGTTGAAACTGTCAACTTTGAGTGAAGAAAAACAAAATCACAAGTTAAAAATAAAAATCCTCAATTTGAGTTCAACTTTGAGTGAAGAAAACCGCCCTAAAAAACGTCTATAAATATCCAAAAAAAAACGTATTTTATTTGTTGTTCTGGAAAAGAGCAGTTTTAGGGCTTTCGGCTAACATTTTGTACGAAATACACTTTGAACGTCATAACTGAATTCGTCCTCTATTCGTCAAGCTATAAACTGTCAAATTCCATCAAGGGATGGCTACGATGACGATGGATTAAGAAACGTCCAAAAATCCACATTAAACATACCGGATTCTGATACATCAAATAACATCAGTTCAACCCAACAGTTGTTTTTGCGGCCTACAACATCAACAACCAATATGCAACGTGTCAAAAATCTGCAATGTGTCAGAAATGTGTATAGGTATGAAATTTTGTTAACCATTAACTGTTTTCCTTTGGAATCCAGGATTGAGTGCTTAGGTACTTCTCATTGCATTCAACAATTTAAAAAAATCATGAATTCTCTGTCTTTTATTGAATGATAATGAATTAAATAAATAAATTGGCACTCGAATTTCGAGAGCTGGGTCGGCTAGTAAAAGAAATTCCTCAATTATTTTCGACATTATCGATGTTTCCTTTTTGGTGAATAGGGAATACAAAAGACTTTTTGAATGATTTAGGGACGTTTTTATTATTGTACGAATAAAAATTAAATCAAAAAAAAATTTTTTTTTAGAGTTTTGAAATGCGATGTTTTTCAAACTTGTAAGAAGCTTCTCTATACAAAATTTCATTCAAATTCGTTATGACGGTAATAAGAAATCAAAATTTAAAGTCAGTAATAACTTAAATTCAATTTTTTTTACTAAATTATAGATGCTAAGAATTAATAGAAAGAATATAAAATCAAAATTTTAGGCACCGTTTTCGAGAAAAATACGCTTTTTGAAAAGAATTTTTTAACGTTTGTATGGTGGGTACCGTTATTCTTAGGTAAAATAAAATCTTTTCTCTTAGATCTTGTAGAATTAATTAAGAAACTTTTGTTTATCCAGTTTAAAAAAATCGAGCAATTCGAAATATTGAGTTTTGAAAAAAAAAGTTTGAAATTTTTCTTGAAAATCAAAAAAAAATATATGTAAATTTGAATACACACTAATAAAATCAAACTGGGGAGCTTTAGTATAAGCAAAATGATCAAAATCGGTTGTACCGTGGACCAAATCAAAAACAAAAAAAAATGGTTCCAAGGGGAGTACCATTAAAAACCATTTTAAGGACAGTTTTTTTTAACCTAGCTAAACTAAATAAAATTTTGTGAATTTTTTTTAAATTTGTGGAACAAAAAATTCGTATTGCGCTTACAGTTACTTATGGTCTTTAAAAAAGAAAAAACGTGTGGGGAGGAAAAATTCAAAATACTATCTACCAAGTTTAAGAAAAATCGGTCGAGCTGATCAACTTTGATCAAAATCTCGAGTTTGATTTTTTTACGAATGCATAACTTTCCTTATAGTACCTATAAGACGCAAGTAAAAATATGTGAGAATTGTATTGCCATTACTTCCCTTACAGATGCATTACAAATACTGTGGTATTGAATTAAATTTTAGTGTACGTAAGAGCTTTTTTTTATTTTTACAAACGGTATTCCTTTCAGAATATATGAATCTTTGATTTAAGAAATATTTACAAAATTAAAAAATTATAACTCAATTTCCCAAAGACAGGTTCAAAATATAAAAAGAAAAGTATATTTTTTGACTTTTGGTAAGTAAGAAGTTACTGTAAACAATAAAAAAAAAAATATAAAATAATTGGCTTTGTATAAAAGCTAATTTTACGTCGTTATGTTTTATACTTGTACTTATGAAGTTAAGCTCATTCATTTTTTCATAGTTTAGTACATTTTTTTTTAATAAAAACAAAATATAAGAAAAAGAAGAACGGAATATTTAAAGATATGTTCTTTTTATAAAAAAAAACATATAAAATAAAATAATATTTCGAATTTCCCCTTCATTTTTGTAAAGAACGTACTAAAATGTATGATTTTCCACTTGTGGCAGTTTCTAGGCATACAATTTTTTTAATTTTTCTTAAAGCTGCAGAATTATTTTACTTAACATTTTTCCAATCGATGACCGCTTGCTTCTTTCGGAAAATTGTGAAAGCTTAGTTTAGCGCAAAACTCCAACATCTTTTTTCACGTGAGACTACCCTAAACTCTTATTCCATTGTTTAGTATTTCTTGGAATAAAGGCGGAATAAGAATAAGGCAGAATATATCGCAATTGAAAAAATAACTGCTTGGTGGTCGATTGCTGCCTTAAAAATTTGATGAATCTCATCTTCATTATTTACAATGGATTAACAATGGATTGCTATTTCAAGAGTTAGATGGGTGAAATATTTCCGTTTTTGGTATTTAAAGGGTGGTTAAATCTTAAGCGCCGATGTTGATTTTGAATAAAACACAAATTATTTAGGAAATTATTGTCATTTCTTTTTATTTTGATAATATTGGTATGGTTCAATTATGTATGGAACAAAATATCGGCCAAATGGCCGCCGCGACCTCGGCGGCACACCACCATCCGATGGTCCAAATTTTCGATGACGCTGAGGCATAATTGAGGTTCTATGCCGTTAATGTGCCGAAGTATCTCATCATTTAGCTCTTGAATTGTTGCTGGTTTATCGAGTACACCTTTTCTTTCAAATAACCCTAAAGAAAGAAGTCCAACGGTGTCAAATCACATGATCTTGACGGCCAATTGACATCGCCACCACGTGAGATAACACGGCCATTGAATTTTTCGCGCAAAAGAGCCATTGTTTCGATAGCTGTGTGGCAAGTGGCACCGACGACGACGCTTGAAATGGTCAAGAAGCTTTAGTTCATGAGTCAATTGCACCTTGTAAGCGTATTAATGCAAGTCTTTATGCATAATGTTCATCAACGACGAGCATGAGAGGTACAATTGTTGGCCACGACGACGAGTTGAGGTAGACGGCTATTCAGCCACACTATCGCGAACAGCAGCAATATTTTCTGCAGTACGAGCTATGCGAGCATGCACTGGTGTTTTCACATCTCCTAGAGACCCTGTTTGCTCAAATTTTTGCACGATTTTTCCGATTGTACGCACATTTGGACAATTAAATTGACCGAAAAAATCACGAAGTGCTCGAAATGCATTTTGATTTGAACGCCCATTTTCATAATAAGCCTGAATAACTTTAACGCGTTGCTCTATTGTGTATCTTTTCATGGCCCTTAAAATTTAACCACCCTTTATATTGCTAAGGATTTCTGGTTAAGTAGCAAAAATTGAAAAAAAAAATCTTTTTGACTATGGATAAATAATTTCTGAAAACAAAAATGTTTTGAACAAATCTTAAATTTACTAGTGGAAATATTAAATTTGATCAAAATCGCTGGAGCCGTGTACGAAAAATTTCTAAAATAAAAAGAAAATGTGGTATAAAGACACCACCTATTTAAGGCACTTTCTGGGTTTCTTGTAAATATCTTTGCAGCCATTTTTATTTTACTGTGAAAAATTAAAAACTCCATTAAAATCAGTTCACCCGCTTACGGAAATTAAAAAAAGGAGGTAAGTACCCACCTACTGTAGGGGATGTGCTGTTTTAATTTTTTTTTTCTAAACTAAATATTTTTTATCAAAAGATAAACCGTATACATTTTCAACGCTTCTTAAGAACATTTCTGAGATATCTTTTCGTTTCTAGAAACATATTTAAATGTGCAAAATTTGGTAATATAAACAAAATCAGTTGTTATTTGTTTTTGCTTAGAATTCCCATTTTATTTTTGAAAAACAAAAATAATAATTTGCCAAAAAAGAATATAACGGGTGATTTTTTAAGAGCTTGAGAACTTTAAAAAAAAAAAAAACGCATAAAATTTGCAAAATCTCATCGAATCTTTATTTGAAACGTTAGATTGGTCCATGACATTTACTTTTTGAAGATAATTTCATTTAAATGTTGACCGCGGCTGCGTCTTAGGTGGTCCATTCGGAAAGTCCAATTTTGGGTAACTTTTTCGAGCATTTCGGCCGGAATAGCCCGAATTTCTTCGGAAATGTTGTCTTCCAAAGCTGGAATAGTTGCTGGCTTATTTGTGTAGACTTTAGACTTGACGTAGCCCCACAAAAAATAGTCTAAAGGCGTCAAATCGCATGATCTTGGTGGCCAACTTACCGGTCCATTCATTGAGATGAATTGTTCTCCGAAGTTTTCCCTCAAAATGGCCATAGAATCGCGAGCTGTGTGGCATGTAGCGCCATCTTGTTGAAACCACATGTCAACCAAGTTCAGTTCTTCCATTTTTGGCAACAAAAAGTTTGTTAGCATTGAACGATAGCGATCGCCATTCACCGTAACGTTGCGTCCAACAGCATCTTTGAAAAAATACGGTCCAATGATTCCACCAGCGTACAAACCACACCAAACAGTGCATTTTTCGGGATGCATGGGCAGTTCTTGAACGGCTTCTGGTTGCTCTTCACTCCAAATGCGGCAATTTTGCTTATTTACGTAGCCATTCAACCAGAAATGAGCCTCATCGCTGAACAAAATTTGTCGATAAAAAAGCGGATTTTCTGCCAACTTTTCTAGGGCCCATTCACTGAAAATTCGACGTTGTGGCAGATCGTTCGGCTTCAGTTCTTGCACGAGCTGTATTTTATACGGTTTTACACCAAGATCTTTGCGTAAAATCTTCCATGTGGTCGAATAACACAAACCCAATTGCTGCGAACGGCGACGAATCGACATTTCACGGTCTTCAGCAACACTCTCAGAAACAGACGCAATATTCTCTTCTGTTCGCACTGTACGCATTCGTGTGGTTGGTTTAATGTCCAATAAAGTAAACTGAGTGCGAAACTTGGTCACAATCGCATTAATTGTTTGCTCACTTGGTCGATTATGTAGACCATAAATCGGACGTAAAGCGCGAAACACATTTCGAACCGAACACTGATTTTGGTAATAAAATTCAATGATTTGCAAGCGTTGCTCGTTAGTAAGTCTATTCATGATGAAATGTCAAAGCATACTGAGCATCTTTCTCTTTGACACCATGTCTGAAATCCCGCGTGATCTGTCAAATACTAATGCATGAAAATCCTAACCTCAAAAAAATCACCCGTTATTAGATTTCTTATAAGGATCCTTGAAGCAGTTTCTTAGCAAAATAAATATTCTTTATTTTGTGAGAAATTAAAAATTCGATTACGCTTAATGAAATATAATATATATATATATAAAAATGAACCGCAAAATGTGTTGCTAAGCGTAAAACTCGAGAACGGCTCAACCAATTGGACTAATTTTTTTTTTTAAGTTTTTGTTTAGGTTCAAGGAAGGTTTTAATGGGAGAAAAAACGTAAAGTTTGCAAGGAAAATAATAAGAGCAACACTTTTAGTAGTAATGATGAATGTTTTTATTTGAGATACTCTCAATGTTCGAGGCCCAACATCATTCCAACATTTACGAACTGTTAATGATGAATTATGTGGCTCTTACAGAGAAGTCTGTCAGCGTTTGCAACTGTTAGAAAATGATGCTCATTGGGATCAAACTTTAAATGAATCTGTAATTTCTTCAAAAGCTCAACAAATATGGACATTGAATAAAAAAAGTGAATAAAATTTTCCTGGGAAGAATTTCCATTTTCGAAAAATCGCGAAACTGAATGAATTCGAAATAATCTCGCGTAATTTATGGCTATCGTGATTTTCTTCCATTTCTGAGGGATTTTAATGTTATTGGAAGCCTTAAAACTACACATACCTAATTCAAAGGTGTTTTTTGACAACATAATGTATGGTACTTCTTTTTATCGGAGGGGAAAAGTTTCGAGGGAGATTCAAGATTGACGAAAAAAATTCCGTGGGAACAAAAAATTCCGAGGGAAACAAAATTTCCAGGGAGTTTGCCGATAGGCCCCATTATTTTCTATGATTATATCAACATGCTTTCCGTCAAACCTAATTGATTTATAGATCAAATACAAAGATGATAATAATTTCAAGCATTTCTTCGGATTCAATTTTGATTTTTGTTATGTGTGACGATGATATCAAGATGCAAGATATCAAATGCGCAATAGAACAGGAAATCAACATTTACAATTCACAGAAGAAATTTACAACGAGGCATTGATATCAATTGAAGACATTTGCTTGATGATGTCGAACAAAGTATTATCTCAATTAGGCGTGGCCGCGCCTAATCGCCTAATGCACACGCTTTTAGTCAAGAGTTGCAACGTGAAAAACTGTTCGATTTCGACGCTTTAAGGGAATCGGTTCGAATATATGTTCCGCTTTTGAACCAACAACAAAAGTATGTCTTTGATGCACTTATGAAAGTTATAAATAATGGGGGTCAGGAAAGACATTTTTAATTTCATTGCTTCCTTTGGTATTGCAGCTACATTGTTAGAAGGTGGTCGAACAGCCCATTTAACGCTAAAATTACCATTGATATTCAAAGCAACGAAACTCCGACTTGCAACATTTCGAAGAACTCTGCAATGGCAAAGGTTTTGCAGCAATGCAAGTTGATAGTATGGGATGAATGCATGATGGAACATAAAAAGTCTTTTGAGGCATTAGACAGAATTCTGATAGATCTGCGAAACAATCGAAACCGATTCGGTGGAGCGATGATTTTGTTAGCAGGAGATTTTCGTCAAATATTACCAGTTATTCCACGGTCTACCACCAGCGGATGAACTGAATGCATGTTTGAAGTCCTCCATTTTGTGGGAAAAAATTAAGATACTAAATTTGAGCAAGAATATGCGTGTCGAATTGCAAAATGATCGATCTGGAGAAATATTTCAAATATAAACAATTCATTGACATTGGTAAAGGTAAAATCCCTGTAGATGTTATGACAGGCTGCATTACATATCCTGTCATTTTTGTCAGTTTACAGAATCAAAAACTGAGCTTATAGAAAAGGTTTTCCCAAACTTCGCTCAAAATTACAAAGATCATTGTTGGTTGAGTGAACGATTTATATTAGCTGCCAAAATCAAGGATGTAAATGAAATAAATTGTAAAATCCACAATGGAATTGCCGGTGAATTAAGGACATACAAATCAGTTGATTTCGCAACTAAATAAGATGATGTAGTCAATTATCCACCAGAATTTTTGAACTCATTGGATTTGCCAGGATAACCTCCCCACAATCTTCAATTAAAAGTAGGATCGGTGGTCATAATGTTACGAAATATCAATCAAATGCGACTTTGTAACGGCACACTAGCTAGCAGTGAAAAAATTATTGAACAATGTGATCGAAGCAACCATTCTAAAGGGAAAATATAAAGGAGAGGATGTGCTGATACCCCGCATCCCAATGGTATCAATTGACGTACTAGCTTGCTTTCGCTATGACCATAAATAAATCACAGGGTCAGTCGTTGAGTGTTTGCGGCGTCAATCTGGAAAACCCATCCTTCTCTCATGGACAGTTGTATGTTGCCGGCTCTCGCGTCGAAAAACCGACAGCTTTATTTATTTACGTGCCAGGTAATCAAACAAAAAAAAAATCGTGTACGATAAGGCATTACAATGAAAATACCACATTATTACTACTACCTTTGTATATATAACCTATAGTATTATCATGAAGCGCGATTTTGTATTGCGAACGCTAGCCTGGTGGTGGCGCAGAAATTAGCGCACGCTTTTATAGTGGAGAGTAGGATTACATACAAAACAAGTAGTAAAAAATAGAATATTTTATTTTTAAACTAAGCAAAGACAAATCTAGCAATTGCAGTCCCTAGCCTTAAGATGTCGCCACAATCTTTCGTCTTCTTGATAGTACTATAAGTTTTATATACAAAGCTACTACCTTTGTTACGTTTGTTGTATGTTACAGCACTGAACATCGACAAAATTATTAGCATGTTTATTTTAACTCATTTAAACATCTCTGAAAGTTAAAAAAGGATATTTTTTACATCAAACACAAAATGTTGCTTCAGCACAGTATTACCTAATAATTTGTGCTTCCTCCTTTTGCAGCTATTACTTCTGCGAGCCGTCTTGGCATTGAATCTATCAAATGTACGATTTGCTCGGTTGTAATCGTACTCCAAGCTTGTATAAAATCTTCCCATGTTTCATTCTTAGATCTTCCAATTTTTTGAGAAATTTTGGATTTGGCCAGATGCCAAACATTTTCAATTACATTCAGATCGGGGCTCTGTGGGGGCCATTTTAATACTTCTTGACCTACTTCTGATAAAAAGGTTTTTATAATCCGGGCCGTATGTACGGGTGTATTATCTTGTTGGAGGATAAAGTCACTTCCGATGAGTGTTGACCCTGCCACCAGTGCAACATTATTTAGTATTTCCAAATAATGCGACTTGGACATAGGGTCAGAGCATCTCACGAGTGGTCCCACTCCATCATATGATATGCATCCCCAGATCATAATTTCCCTCCTTTGGAATGCCTCGTGGGTTGTGTAACGGGTTGTTTGGCTTTGGTTTTTCGATCTGAAAAATGAAATTTTCGGCCATAATTACCATCCAAGGAACAAGTAGTCTCGTCCGTCCAAAGAACACTTCTCCAAAAAGACGGTGGCTTATTCATATGCTCCTTTGCAAATTAAAGCCTAACCATCTTGTTTTTCTCTGATATGTGGGGCTTTTTTTTGGATGACGTAGGCTTGAATTTTATTCTCCTTCAATCTTCGTCATAAAGTTCTTTCACTAATTAAGTTCTGACGATCATTGTTGAAATTAGTCAGGACATTTACAATTTTTTTACAAGGGTTACGTTTAAGGGAATGAATAATTTGGTTATCTTCCCTTTACGTTGTAGCCCTTTTCTTCCTCTTCCGGCAACATTTTTAACACTTCCTCGCGTTTTCTGTTTTTTATTTGATAGTAAACTGACTTACGACTGCAGTTGTATTTAGCCGACAGTTCTGCTGCCAAAACACCTGTTTGGAACTCAGCTACAATAGCCGCACGCTTCGGTTAATTCGGTTGTTCTAGCCATTTGAACGACTTGACTTAAAAACAGATGAAACCAAACTGCATTTTTTAACCTTGAATACTAATTTCCCGTTACACACTCTAAGCAGTTCATTGTAGGTCATTGCACTTGTGCAAATAATTTTGCGGGTTTATAATGATGTCAAAATAATTTTGTCACTTTTGTTTTTATGTTTTTAGAATGAACCGTTAGAAGTTCGATTTTGTTATTTTGTGTACCGTTTTGAGAATATGTATTCATTATTAATAAAAATAAATATTAACAATATCTTTTTTATTTTGTTAGTTATAATGCTTCAATGAAGAGGTTTTGTATAAATTTTACGTTGTGCAAATAATTTTGCCATTGACTGTACATATCTGATTTTGCTCTCAATATTTCCTTATTGTTGTCAGCATAAATATACTATAATCATCGCACTCTCTTTATACGTTCCACATTTTCTCAACATTCATATATTTGACGACATCGGCGCGTAACGTTTCCACAACGTATTATACAAAACTTGTGTCATAATTACTATAGATTTCATACATAAAGTTTGTGTCCAATTATCCAATTGTATTATTCAATTCTTTCGAACTTTTATGATAAGTAATTCTGCATCTTACTACCTCTTAACATTTTACTAAAGTTAAAATCACAAAATGACTACTTTAACTTTTAGTAACTTGCTAAATCCATTTGACATCTGGCGTTTTCCTCGAAAAAAAAATCTTACTAATTTTAATTGAAAGAGTGAAAGTTTTTTTTGTATGATTCATGTGCTAATTGTTTAAAAAAGTACAAAAGTACGAAAGCATCACATTGTCTTGAAAAATGATTTCCACGTATATCTGAGCGTTCAAACTGCCTCTATCGAACACATCAAGGTTCGTGCGAGCTTCATAACTGATGCCTCCCCAGACCCTCCTTGGTAACCCACTGTTTCGGTTATCGTACATGGAGCAAACCTTGCGTTTTTTCGCCTGTAGACACGCTGACGTCCATCTGGACCTACTCTGCTTTTGTCTGAGAATAGGACGTCCCTCTATTCCTCTGCAGTCCAGTTAACATATTCTCGCGAAGGACGAAGTCTTGCTGTACGGTGCTGTGGGAGCGATTTGGGGGCATGCGCTGTTCGGAAAGTTCTGATATTCAATTCTGCCAACCTTCTTCAGATGGTGCGTTCACTCACACTAACATTTCTCACCTCAAAAAGACGTGTACGAGCTTCAGTACCGGTGCAAAACTAATTTCTCAGTATGTTGCTGATGACAAAGTGATTATCCCGAGCTGAAATGCATCGCTGATGACCTTGACCTAGCCTGCTCGTGTATGTACCTTTTGAAGAGCTGGAGGATGGAGAATTTTACTCTAGGTAAAGGTTTGACAAGACAACAGTACGGTTCTTGGTGTAAAACTTAAACATCTAAGACTGAATAACAAACCGTGGGTTTCCGATTTCACCAGAGTTACAAGTAAGTATTAGTTAAATTACACTGATGATGGTAATATAATTTCTTAATGGCAAACAAAGGATATACCTATGTAAAATAATTAATCTAACCGGAGCATTAAATGGAATGGTCCAGTCCATAGTGAGTCCATAGTCCACATTTCGAATAATAAATAAATCACATAATAAGTGGCAAGTTTTCACTTTGACTTCTGATTTTCTGACATTTCAAATTATAAGGTCCATTCCCCAGATTTAGTTTCGTTTTTTTTTTACAAACAGATGCACCGTTTTTTTATAAAAGAGAATTAGAATTTTACTAGTTAGTAAAACAAAAAAAAAATTATTAAAATCTTCGAAGAGTTAGTTAATTACTAACACCCATATTAATAAAAAACGCTTATTCCTTCTATAGTCCACTGTCTTACTAAACCATAGAATAGGAGTTTAGTCCTGGCTTAAATATTTATATTAATAAAAACAAAATGTTCCCGGAATAGTAAAATGACGTTTACCAAAAATCCTTTTAAGAAAATCTTCTACAAAAGTAAGCAATCTCTTTTTTTATATTCTGTGGCTACCTAAATTGATTGTCAATCGCTTGTGTCTGACTGTGGACATTTCTGTTTCTTATTCCTTCGCTAAACCACCTACTTCGGTGGTTTAACTTAATCATAATTAGTAAACGTCACTTAACAGAAAATTTGTTTTATTAATGAAATTTCGCACTTAGTCCTGGACTTAACGATAAACCTCCACTAAACCATCTTTATTAATATGGGTGTAAATGTTTAACAAATTGCTTACTATAGCATGCTAAGTCCTTTACAATTGGTTGTTTAAAATTGTTCCCCAATTAATTAACAGGATGCCAAATACCATTGATACAAAACAGGCTTTGAATTATTTTATCTTGATCAAGTTTCCATTTAAAACTCTGATATCTTAGAAATAAATATTTAAAACTATTATTACCATTAGTTGAAGATGATACTATAGTTGTTATTTCAGTACATTCCATTATTGCACAGCATTCATCATCTTCAAATGGAACTTCATGGCAATTGGATTTTTCGAAAACGCGCCCACGTTTGAACGACATTCCAGAGCATCTAGGTTTACAAATCCATTCGCCGCGATTGCACGTGCATCTTTCGTTGCATTCACGATCCATTGTTTCTCCATTCTGAAAGAAGATATTTAAATTTGAGTTAGTCAAAATTGTAGTAAAAGCCCATAAAGTTCCGTAAGATTTATTCTACTGTTATAAAAAAAAAGATTTATCGATTCAAGTTAAGCTTTTTAACCTGCATTGATATACATAATGTACGTAATGTTCCAAAGTAAGATTTCAACAATTACTCTTAAGAAAAATTAAGAGGGCTTTCCCTATACTTGGTGAAATTTCTAAGAAAAGGCGATATGGTTTGCAGTTTTATGAGGTCATTTTTGAGCTCGCATTTTAATAATTTAAATGGCATATGAAAATACTATTTATTATCTTTGAAACTGTCAATTTTTTTTTGTTAATTGGAATATAGCCCATAATATTTAAATATATGTATTTTTTAAATATATGTTTTTTTTTTTCAGATTTCATCTCAATCTTGTTATCCGCAACTTTTTAGAACAACTTTTTCGATTGAATCAAATTTAGATTTAAAGTGGTAGACGTTTTTTTTTTTTTTGTCAAAATTCTGAAAGGTTTCGGAATTACATTGATATTAAAAACAGTAAAAATACTGGCGCAAAATTTTAGTTTAATTAGTACGATGCTAAAGCTGTTTTAATATGATACTATGTAGGTTAAAACAACGAATTTGCAAATTTTAATTGAATATAGCATTATACTTTCCCTACCCTTTTATTAAAGTTAAAATCATCGAATAGGTACCTACTTTATTTTTTAGTATCGTGCTAGCTTCATATGATTCTTTGACATTTTTGCAAACATCAAAAAAGGTTCGTGTACTTACTTTTTTACACGAAATGTCATTGTTTTAGGTGTGTTCAGAAGCAATTTATTGAGAAAATATAAATAAATATGTAATAAATATGTACTAATATTCCAAAATCTAGTAAAACATAAAAAGGATTTTTTTTGTATATACCTTCTTCATTAACGATCAGAAGTTGAAAATCCTTTTTTTATAGCTTTTCCTGAAGTAACTACCTGAACATAATGGCGCAAAATTTTAAACATTTAAAACCTGCTCTAAATCAATTTTAGAATGGGAGTCGACTCTTAATATTGATTATAAAACGAGAACCGACTTTTTGTTAATTTTAAAGGACATAAACTATACTTTAACGTTAAAGAGCTCGTCTAACTTTAACAGCAGCAAATAGCTAGTTTATCTTTTAAAAGTATACTTTACCCATATTGACAATGGTGATTTCATATGTTTTATTCGATTTTTTAAAAGTTGTGCTTTGTAAATAGACTGAATCACTGAATATTAGAAATTAAAAACAATCGTGATGTACGATCAACAAATCTGTACATATAAATATACATATATGTTATGAATGCATGGGAGACGAATACAGCTAAATGAATTTGCAGCTTGCACCAACAAAATTGAATTTGATGTGAATTAGCTATATAGCTATACTTCATTTCCATCTAAAATAATGGGAACAAATTTGTAAAACAATCAAAATCTGAAACGAGGTATTATATACGAGTAAAATGTACTTTTTTCGGCGAAAATTTAGGTATTTGGTTTGAAGTTGTCTGTTCTTTTTATTTGTGTAGTTGTGTTTGAGTTATTTATCTGTCAAATTAAGGGACGTTCAACGTTAATTCTCTTAGGTTCTGTTGTTAAACCCACATTAGTTAGAAGAGTTGTCTCACGTATTTAAAATTATGCAAAAGTAAGACAAAGTCTCCAAGCTAAACGACTTGCCGGTTTTATTCCTTAAACGAGAACTGTTTAAAATTTTGCGCCAATATGTATGCAAGGTATTCATTTTTATTGGATTCTGAGGCTTATGGTTATTTATTATTTTGTATTCAAACGATTGTATTAATTTTTTTGTTTCATTTACAATAAGCACTTTGCTTGTTTAAAGGTGTGACGTGAAAAAAATAGGTACACATCTGTGTACATAAAAAAAAAAAAAAAAAAAAAAAAAAATGCTGCTGTGGCTGTTCTAGTTTTTAAGTAGTTTAAGTTTATTTTAAGTAGTTTAAATAGTCTTAGGTAGTTTTAATTAGTTTTACTTTAGTTTGTAAGTTTTATATATAAAATTTTAAAAACAAGATATAGAATCCGAGTTTTTTTGTTTTTTTTTTTAAACATTTTCTCGAGAACACGAAAAAAAAAAATTGATATAGTTTAAATTAATAACAGTCTTTAGGCCGAAAGGTATTACAATTAAGATATAGTTTAGCTTAGAGCGCCCGCATAGGGCCAGTAAGTTAGTTTTTTTAAGTAATTGGATAATTAGGCTAGTTTTAAGGAATTTTTGTCTAGCTTTAAGATAGTTTTAAGATTAATAAAATAAAAATGAATTTAAAAAAAAAAAAAAAAAAAGGTGTGACGTGTGAATTGAAATTTAAATAAGTAATATAGACCGAGAGCCCACAGCAATTTTTGGGTGTGATTGATAACAAAAAACAATTAGCATAACTAGATAGGCCTTTAGTAGTTACTAGCCGAGAGCCGACCCAGCTCTCGAAATTCGAGTGCCAATTTATTTATTTAATTCATTATCAATCAATAAAAGACAGAGAACTCATGATTTTTTTAATTTGTTAAATGCAATGAGAAGTACCTACTAAGCATTCAATTCTGGAGTCCAAAGGAAAACAATTAATGGTAAACAAACTTTTAAACCTATACACATTAACAATTTTTGTTTCGATTCTTTCATGTCATTGTTCTTCAGCTGTTATTATGGCCATAATATTGGAATCGAACGCACGTCGCCGGAGTGACGTCAACCTGTGAATTTTGTTTTACATCTAAAAGGTTCACTCTCATCATTTTTTCATATCGCGGCAATAAAGAAAATATTTATCATTCTATTGGGACTCGAACCCACGTCGTTGCAGTGACGTTGACCTGTGAATTTTGTGTTACATACATGTGATTTTTTTTTTTAAATTTCACTCATCATTTTTTCATAACACGCGTAAAGAAATATAGCTTACTTCAAAAACATAAATTCAATTTACTTTTGTAAAACTTTTTTTGTTTGTTTGCACATCCATCGGCCAGCTGTTTATTGTCAACAAAAAATGACATAAATGGCAGTGTTCCAGAAATGAGGTAGGTTTGAGCCCATGGAACCCATTCAGCCATGGAGATTTAAATTTGTATCGTAAGTCATGTTCGTCCGCATTTTTGACGACGCGACGTCTCACGTCGGCATTTTCTATCTTCTTTCTTTCCCTGACAAATACATTTCGAGTATTTTGTATTCTCTTTTTTCGCAAATATTTAAAATTCAAATGCAGACAAATGTAAATAAGTTTTAAAAATAATTGACTTATACAAATACGCAGAGCTTACACTTTTGCATGAATACCCCTATTATTGTAAAGCCATAACTGCAATGAACTTGAGAAGTGAAAATGTTAAAAAAAAATCTGCTCGCCTTTTCCAACTCAATTTAAAATTTTATCTCCCGTGGCACGATGGTTGTGTGCTCGCCTGTCAACCTCATCATCACAGGTTCGATCCCTGCCGTCGTCTTTAATTCCATTAAAACCTTCTATAAATTGTCATCAATGGGTTGCTGGTTTACTCATTACATGTTGTTCAGGCATAACACTAACAACATGTGATTGAGTTAAACTAGTATGCCCAACAAGGATGAAAAACGAATAAAATAATGCGAATTATAAGGGACATAGAAATAAGACACGGCAATTCTCCGCTTTAGTTCAGCCGCCATCCCTGGAGATAAAAAATCTGAGACAACCACCTTCAGTCTCAGAACATCGTGCCATACATCTTTCCTATCCTTCTTTCTCTTCATTAACTTCACGCCCGCGCTGTGTTGAAACATTTAAAAGGTAATCATAATCCCTTGAGCGCGGGTAGATTATAAAAAAAAAAAAAAAAAAAAAAAAAAAAAAAAAAAAAAAAAAAGTAAATGTTCCACTTTTTGAAAACACTAATACGTTGAATAAAATTCTTCAGAAAATCACCGATAGATGTCTGAACTGTAATTGTATGGTGTAAATTATACGCTCTTTTCACCAAAAGTTGTCGCTAGTGTATGTGTGTATTCTTTTTCACTTTTTGCAGAAAGTGGCGATTGTAGTTAACGTTTAAAGTTTCAAAATGAAAATATTATTGTAAGAGCTCAAATACTAAAAAAAACACATGCCTAATATTTATATTGATAATATTTCTTCACTTACGGGCGTTCATATTCAACAACATGTTCGTCAACGTAATGTGAATCCACCTTAATGTTTCGGGTTCTGGCTTTGGGTTTTCGCTGAATCCTTTCATTTTTCATATTCTGGATTTGACATTTTATGTGTTCTAATTATGTGTCAGTCGATTTGACATTTCTAATTGTTTTTGTTTTTGTTTTCCGGGCTTTTTTTTAGTTTATTGTTTTAAACAATTTCTATGTAGTATATTTAAATGATTTTGGCATTCTGCACATCTATGCTCTCGTTTAATATGTAATTTATGCCCCTTCGGTTTTTTTGGGTTGCGAAAAGTGCACCACAAAAAACATGTTCGCCGTTTTATTATATGATTTACAAATGTGAACGTCTTGCATGATCTAGTGGGAGCTATAGTGCATAAAAGTGCATCATATATGCAGTTCTTTCCAAGTCTAAATAATTGTGATAAAAACTTTGCCATAATGTAGAGTTAAACCCCCTGATTAAAAGTATTGAGGTCTAAGACGTTTTGCAGACAGCCTTCTGCCTGCAAGACGCGATAAGAATAGCGTACTTCTTGCATGAAGAAGTTTACATACAATAGTGAAACTAATAATACGCGTATGTTATTGGTAATCTATACATAGTGCAGCAATGGAAGTCATATACATTTTTACTTTAAATTTTAAAGTTGGTATGCTTTGCATTTATACCCGTGTCAAAATCAGCTGATTTGGAAAAGAAGTAAAATAAATATGTAATTTCTTACAAAAAAAATACAAATTAAAATGAATAAAGATCCAAAACACAAAAGGGCTATACATAATTTTTGAGTTTCTTTTAACAAATCATCTTAATTTAGTAGATATTTCAGACTCATTAAGTGAAGAAAGTAAAAGGAAACAAAAACTAAAAATAAAATATATACCTACGAATAAACAATCCTTTTTTGAATAAGCTAAGGGATGCGTTGGAAAAGTATACGTTATTGTATGAATAAAACGTAAAGATGTGGTTTATGCTGAATTAACATCACTGACAAATTTGTTGTCAAACAAGTAGCAAAATTATTAATAAAATCAAATCTTAATGGCATGTATTTACACAAAGTCAAATAAAGGCTCGGTGTCAGAAAAAAATCATTTTCATGTCCTTTTTAATAGTTTGGCAACGCAGCCATCCTTCGATGAATTTCATACTCTCACGTGACAGATAGGGAACATACACACGCATAAGGAAGCAACATTTTGACCGTTGACTATTAACGTTTACCGTATAATCGTAAATTAATATTTTAAACCACATAATTTTGGCTCTTGTGAAAATTTATTAAAAAATGAACAAATATCACCGAACACATTCGCGAATAATCAAAACCTGCCAACCTCACGAAAAATAAAACTTTTGCAACTAATTTGAGTGTCACTGTAATCCAGATGCTCCAAAACTTTATCAGCAGTATTATGTGCACTCTTATTACTAGTTTATACGCACTCTTCTTTTGTTGTTGTTTACTGTGTAAAATTTTACTGCGCTGCCTATACATTTACCAATAAAAAACGACTAATAATACTGTTTTCTTTGTTAGTATTGGGAATTTTTTGTGAAATTCTATTCATGGGCCATGGCAGGTATCACACTACTATTTTGTGAAGACCCGTGTCGTTAGACACATAGAAGAAATGTTCATTACTACGAACTTCATGTCAGTTTGATGTTTTAAGAAAATGAATTGAGCTTTATGGAACTATGTATGTGTACATATGTATCATTTAAATATTGAACAGCGAATCTCGTCTATTATAGAGCAGTTTTGAAACCGATTGTATATCGTCGCCCTAAAGAAAACCGGCATAACTCAAAAAACTTGATTCTTCAGAAAACGAGTTTAAAGTTTTTAAGTCATACGATTTTTCTTAATATTAATTTTTTTTTAATATTAAAAATTTTTCTAATTTTTTCAAATATACTAGATAAGCTACTTCTATTTTATTTATTTAAATTCGGCAACAAAAATTAAAAAATGTACGACGAAGGTGAAAAAAAAAGATTTCCCAGACCCTCTCCGAAGTCCGAATTGTGTATTTTTCCGGACAAAAATTATGATATTCAAATAAGTTTTTTTTTTATTTTGGAGTTAGTTCACCATTAAATTAAAAAATAAAAAACGTTTTGTTGGGAGAACCTTGAGGATCAAAGTCTTAGACTTTACTACGAGTTTATTATTTAAAAGTAAAATTAATTCACAGATTTTTGTTCTTGCCTTAAGGCCTTAAAATTAAAGTGGCTTAGAAATTATCTAACCTTAAAGATTTAGGTACACATTGTTTTATTCATAAAGCCTTTTCGTTACATTGTTGGAGTCTTGATAATGAGATATATATATTTATGTATGTTTTGTATTTATGTTATTTAATTTAAAAACTTAAGTGCACATTAATTAATATCAATTTTTTTAAACAACACTTTTTGCTTGTAATGGTATTTGATCATTTAATGTGACGTATGTTGTGTAGACAATCGGGCTTAATGATCTATTAAGAATAATGCAATTAATTTAAAAAACTAATTCATTCTTGTCCCAACGTTTCACCGGTTTCTTTCCGGCTTCATCAGGGGTTTATATTTATTTAATCTTAAAAAACAATATGAAATAATTAATTGGAATCAAATGCTTAAATATAATATTGCACTTACTTTAAGTTTTGCTTTTTGTTTACATTTTATGTTGTTAAAATTTCAAATAAAATATTGATATATGAAACAATTAATTGACATTAATACTTTAACACTAGAAAATTTAAGAAACATTAACAAATTAACAAGATGAAATTTAGACAAAACAATGATTAACCTAATATCACAGATTGCTTGTTATGGCTATGGCAACACTATAACTGGCGCTTATATCATCTGTGTCCTCTTTGTGGTTCATCGTCTTTTTTATATTTTGTTGAATACGCAAACTCTCTAAGGTGAGGCGTGTGTTCATGCGCTTCTCTTTGTCTAATATTTTTGTGTTGTCAAAATCTGCTGTGTGGTTGTGTTCTACCTCTTCTACCATATCCCAGTAGGAAATTTCCAAAAATTCACTAGTGAAGAAGTAGGTGTTTCATCACGGAAAAGGAGCTGCACCCATGAATTTCCTACGGAATCCTATGAGGAATTTAACACAGGCTTGTCATTGCAAGGAGGTACACACTTTCTCGATGCATATTTTGTTGTGAAATCACTATGCTCAAGGCATCTTCGATTTCATGGGTCATTTTTGTGAGTGAAAAAACTGGTTCTATTGATGTGATGCTTTCCTCAATGGAAATAAATTAATGAAAAGTGAGTCAACATTTAATCAATTGCCTCAGGGAAAGAATCATTGAAAAAACTAATTATTCACTACAGAATTGTGTACATATTTGGAGCTCGTTTTTTCAGTTTTGAAAAAAGGAATGCATTTAGGCGATGTTTTATTAACAGAAGGAATATGAATGAAATCATTATCCATTTCTTTTCTTATTTCATCAATAGAAGAAGCGCTTGAAATGTATAGGCAAATTTATCGCTTGAATGAAAAAAACAAATTAAATTTGTGTTATGTACGTATTTATTTTATTAACTAGGTATTATACATTTTAAAGAAGTTAGTAGATATATGTGTCTTACATTGTCTTGTCTTGTTGTAAGACGTAACACAAACAGCTGGTCGAAAAACTCTCCTTTGACTCTTGGTAGCATTTGGGGAGCAGCTTGGGGATTAATCATCTTCATTCTCCTGTTCATTTGAGATCTAAGAAAAAGACGAATATGTAATTACTTTTTGCAAATTATTCAAAAGAATATAGGGAATTTACCGTTGGTGAATTGTTTTCCTTCTCGCTAATTGTTATTTAATCTTGAGTAAATTGATTGAAAACACAGAAAACCCCGCACAACCGTTTTCTTTGATCACAAAATTGACACTAAATCACTCCAAAACAAAAGAAATAACTCATGACAAAAAAAGACCTATTGAGCCATTGAGCGTCGCGGACCCATCGCGGGCAGTGTTGTCACTTCCATTTCAAAACCCGAGGTAGATTGAGATGAAAAACAGTGGTAGATTTAGATTTTGTGTGGTAGATTTGTAATTTCCCAAATGATGATAATTTAAAACGACAAAGTCCAAAAATATTAAATTGGGCAGTTAATATTTATTGATATTATATACATAAAATTAGCAAAATAAGTGGAAAAAAACGAAAAAAAATAGAGCTTATAATAAATATTATATACATACATATTTATGTATACATTATAAATAATACCTAATAAATACAAAAATATTGCGTTAAATCACATTTTTAAAGCACTTAAAGTCATTTATAAAGACAAAATTTTACACATTGATTTACTCGTAAGTACCCAAATATATTTGTTGTGATATTTTTTTCTATATGCATACATATTTTATATATACCTCTAAGCTTACCATCAACAAATTAAAATTTTCAATAAAAGCGGATCAATTCTGCTCAAGGAATAAAAATATAAGATTTATTTGTCATTTCTTTAGCAAAAAATAAGACGGTTTATAGTTTTGATGTCAAGTTTGTTTTTTGTTTTTATTTTTTATTTTATTCATTTCTGAAAAGGCTCTTTCTGCTGCTATGTGGTAAAGCAGCTCAATTGAACATACATTTACTAAAATCCGGAAACATGGACTCTTCGCATACATTCATCTCTTTGCTTAAATCAATCCATTTTTTTTTCAATTTCAAAGGGCAAGAGTGGAGATCGCACTCATTATTAATAACTTTCTGCGAAATATCGTTAAGAGGGAATACTCTTTTTAACGGTAATAGTTTGTTGCTGACCTTTTTGAAATTCTTTTGGACTTAAGAATTGAAGCAGCTGGAGATATACACTTGAAAAATCGAACCTTTTTATTAGCTGATTACAAAGCTTAATGTAATACGCAAGAAGATTTTCTTTAATTTTATAAATTTCAATTTCCTGGTTATATTTTTGAATGTGTTCAATTCGATCAGTTACTGCCTGCCTGCTCTAAATCTATCTAGCCAAATATTATGTACATAAATCAACCTAACCTTTAATTTGCCTGCGCAAAAGTGAACAAAGTTTTAGAAATCGATCCTATATAATTGGAAGTACTTATCAGAATGAGCCAAATGAAACTAAATAATATCTGGATGGGTACCTTCGAGTTTTATTAAATTTCCCATTGAAAGAACATTAAAAAAAAAAACAAATCCCTTAATTCTGGTACATTGAAGGAAACAAGAGGTTCTAACTGGCAACAATATGCGGAACAGTGTTCGCTAGAGTTCTCTGGCTATGTGACAAGATTTGTTTTAAGTTACATTGCAGCTACTGTAGGTGCTAATGGCTGCAGAAACTAATGAGTGTATGGAAACATGACGAAGATTGGGCTTCTAGAGCGTGGAACAAGAAAATAAACTATGGTTTAGCTGGTTTTGAGATTAATTGTGATGTGATGTTACAAGGAAAGCCACTATGTTTGTATGTGTTTTTTAATAAAATGGTCTCATGTCATACAAATTACGCTGCAAGTGTGTTTTCGGGAGCTGCTATTGTAGATTCTTACAAAAAAGTCCTATGAAAATGACTGCAACAACTCAGAGTTATAGAAATGGTATAAAATGTTGAGGATGATTGAATACAGCAATGAGAGTTGGAAACCGAAATGTTTCACAGTTGTTCATCTTTGAATCCTAATTTGAATCGTCTATACAGTATTAAAAAAAAAAAAAATATTAATTTGTTTTTGTTTTCAAAATGTGCTGCTTCAAGTATTTTGAGTTTAAGTAAAACTTGTAAAATTTGAAGTTGGGGAATTTTACAAGCAGGCTTTCTTTAGTACGTATATATAGAGCATTTTCTTGATGAATTTCAAATAGTATCGTAGTGACTTTCTTTCTAACTTAACAATTAATTTTAAAACTAGCGTTTAATAGTTTTTGTTCTTGTTTCACTCACCACATTTCCAAAAATTCGTACATTTCTGCAATCCTGGGCCGCCACCCAAAAGCACTTAAGGTTGCTTTAATGTAACTAAATGTACATCCTGTCACAAAGAACACCAGCGAACACTGATCCGCAGACTATTACCAGATGAAAAATGGATGATCTGGTAGGGAAAATTCAAATATATTTTGGTCTTATTTCTTTTTTCAGAGAAGCTGTTTAACAATCTGCTTGTTTAACAATCTGAAGCTTAAGGATAATTCTTACATGAAAAAATATTAAGAAAACTTACGTGCTAGGTTGATTAGTTTTGTCTTTTTGAAAACATTTTTCGCTTTCATTTTGCTTAGAAGTTGATGGTCCGCTCGTAAGATTCCTGGTTAAGAAATCAAAAATCCAAATAAGTCTGATTGGAAATGGAACACAATTGTCTAGACTTGTTTCAGTTGATTTTCTTATTCAAAATTTCCTCAGCTATACCACAAAAATTTCAAGTTTCAGCTATACCACAAAAATTAAACGTTTTTTATCGATATCACAGAAGGCATTATAAAAACAATAGAAATAAGCTTCTAAAGCAACATTCCTTAGAGTGTGTGTTAGCTTACTTTTTATAGGCAAACAAAATTGTAACATAAAATGTCTTGTTGAAAAGGGTAAAATATACGTAAATGAAAATGAAACCATCTTCATGAGTAAAGAAGTCTGTCCAGAAAATGTAGTAGAAGGCTGACTGCTGCATTCAGAAAAATTAAGACAAACAAATTGTGTTCTAATAGTAATAGAGGATTTTTGTTTGTAATTTTTCTTTTTGGAGGGAATTTAAAAAATAGTGGTAGAATTTTAAGCTACCGTGGTAGATGTGGTAGATTTTATAAATCTTAAAAAGTTGTGGTAGATCTACCACAATTGTGGTAAAGTGACAACACTGATCGCGGGAAAAACCCAAAAAAAAAGGATTGTTTATTGCAGGTCAAAATTTCTCTCTCTCTCTTTTTCCTCTCAGCTCGCAGACTATTTTGCTCAGTAAACGAAGTTCATGAAAGAATACATTCCTTTTCCCTAGCAATATCACCTGATCACCATAGTTTTGCTCTATTGAAAGGTTGTTTACTGATTTTTAATTCCAAATAAAAGAAAGGGTTGTTTTCTCTTTCACATCGCAGGCATTAAACACTCAATTGTGGATTACAATAACCACTGAAAAGATGCAGGAATAATTACAACGTGTTCAGCATTGTATTCATTAACATTAGGGATGTGTTAGAAGGATATTGCTTTGTTTCATGTACCTTCTGTACCTTCTTTCGAGAACAAAGCACAAGATGCAACTGGGATCGCAAACTACTGACTCATTGCATGACTTTCGATGAATGAAACCAATGCAGACCTTCTACTCAATGAAAGTGCCTCGTGATTTCTACGAGGAATTCAACTTTATTTTTCCTTGAGGAGCAAATTTCCTACTGGGATGTTGCGAGAGAGCTGTAGACATTTTCTTTTCTCTGATATCAGCTTCATGTTCTGACAATCGTACTCCTAATGCCCGTTTTGTTGTACCAATATATATTTGTCGACACTCTTCGCCAGGTTTTCCTTTGCACGGGATTTCATTTACAATGTTTATATGCAGTATCGAAAGATCGAGTAGGATTAGGGTCGGATTTTCGACCCAGGTTTTTCGTCATTTGAGTTGAGAGCTCGATTTGGAGTTGAGATGAAATGGTGTTGAGCGATTCTGAAACATTTTGTTAAGCCAACTCCTCGACCCAGGTTTTTCGTCACATATTTCGACTCGACACCGCTGAGCGAGTGAGATCGAGTCGAACGAAGCTCATTTCAACTCAATACCCGTTTACAAAGGGTCGAAGCGAGCTTCAAGCTCGCTTCAATACCTCATATAAACGTAGTAATAGACAACATCATGTTGCTCTGTTTTTTTGGTTGGTGGTTTAGTGTTTGTGAATATTGTCGTTAGTGTTGAATTCTTGAATTGGGTTTGTGTGCAGATATTGTTTTACCTCTATCAATTGCTATGGTACCTATTATTGAGAGAAAGGTTGTCGGTTAGGTGTGGGACGTAAGTAAGTGAGAAATATCTAGGGTTGCCTATTGTTTGTTTTGTTGCTTTAGGTTGATTGTTGGTGTTTTGTATTTGATGTATTTTAGTATTGATGAGTCCATTTATAATTCGATTAGGAAAATTGTTCATTTGTAATAATGTCCTTATTAAAGTGATATTTTCTTGGTGGAACTGAGTTTCACTTATGTCCAAAACTTTGTTAATTAGGTTTGTAGCTGTATTAATTTTGTATTTCATAGGTTGTGAAGATACAAAATTGATCATTCTGCCTGATGAAATAGGTTTAGTATACGAATCAAACATGATTTTGCTGTCGTCTCTTATCAGGGTCAAATCTAAGAACGGAATCCTATTATTGCTTTCAGTTTCAATTGTAAATTTTATTTTGGTGTGATATTCATTGAGTGTTTTAAGTATTATGTCGGTATTATTTTTATTGACAACTGCAATTATGTCATCTACATATTTTGCTATAAATTTAATTTTAATGTTGTAATTTTGCAATTTTTCCATTGTTTCATTTAGTAAGTGGTCAAGTACTATGTCAGCAATTGTTGGTGACAATGGGTTACCCATTGGCATACCAAATGTTTGAGTGTAAAATGTGTTGTCATATTTGAAATAATTATTGTCTGTTAGACAGAATTGTAAGATGTTTAGAAATTTTGTTTTTGGTATTTTTGTATGATTTTTAAGTATTTCCCATTTTTGCATTATTATTTTGATGGCTGTGTAAGTAGGTATGTTTGTAAATAGTGACACTTCATCGAATGAGACTATATGTCATTTTCTTCTATTGATATTTCTTTCATTTTTTCTTTAAGCCTGAAAGAGTTTTTTATATTGAGTTCTTCTGATATAATGTTTTTTAGTATTTCACTAATATATTTAGATAACCCGTAACATGGAACATTAGTGGATGATGCTATTGGACGTAATGGTAAGTTCGGCTTGTGCAGTTTTGGAAGCCCATATAAAACAGGTGCTGCTGGTGCAGAGCAGAATAGTTTTACCTTTTGTCCAAAATCAATGTATTCTTCTTTAAAAAGTTCGTTTACTAGATTATTGTTTTTTGTGTGAAGTTTAGATGTGGGATCTGTTCTTGTTGTTTTGTATGTTTTCTTGTCATCTAGTAATTCTTGCATTTTATTGTTATAGTCATCTCTATACATAAAAACTGTTTTATTGCCCTTATCTGAGTTCGTTATAATTATATCGTTTTTATGTTTTTTAATAATTTTCTTCGTTATATCAAAAGTTTTCAATATAAATTTTTCTTTTGGAAGCTCCGTTTAGCCGCAAATCGCTTTCAAAGATAAAAATTTGTTTTTCGTTTCATGCGATACGTGGATAGAAAGGTGGCTCTCCGTAGATCACGAATATGCAATTTCGAATCCTCTAAGATGCCTAGTTTAGCCAGAAATCACATAAGAAGATGCCAACTTTGAGGGGTCTACGAAGCTCCGTTTAGCCGCAAATCGTGTTCAAAGATAAAAATTTGTTTTTCGTTTCATGCGATACGTGGATAGAAAGGTGGCTCTCCGTAGATCACGAATATGCAATTTCGAATCCTCTAAGATGCCTAGTTTAGCCAGAAATCACATGAGAAGATGTCAACTTTGAGGGGTCTACGAAGCTCCGTTTAGCCGCAAATCGTATTCAAAGATAAAAATTTGTTTTTCGTTTCATGCGATACGTGGATAGAAAGGTGGCTCTCCGTAGATCACGAATATGCAATTTCGAATCCTCTAAGATGCCTAGTTTAGCCAGGAATCACATAAGAAGATGTCAACTTTGAGGGGTCTACGAAATCAAAAAAAAAATATTTTTGAAAATTTTAATACACAAACCGCTGTTCAAATTGCCAGGGAGCTTTAGCATAAAAAAAAAATATCAAAATCGGTGGTACAGTTTTTCAGAAAATCAAAAATAAAAAAATGGTTCCGCGGGGGTACCCTCAATAACCATTTTTCGGAAACTTTTTTCAACCATTCTAGCTTAAACTAAATCAAAATTTGAGAAAAAAAAAAATTTATAAGTTTTCTAAAAAAAATTCTTATGACAGGTACCGTTATTTTTGGTCTTAAAAAAAAGAAAAAAAAAGTGTGGGGGGGGAATTAAAAGTGATATCTACCAAGTTTAAAGAAAATCGGCCGAGCCGTTTAGGCTGTAGTCGAACAGATAGACAGACAGACAGAATTGCGAGACCCACTTTTTTGGTCTTCGCTATCATTGTAATGTGAACTTTGATCAAAATCTCGAGTTCGATTTTTTTACGAATGCATAACTTGCCTTAAAGTACCTATTAGTCGCAATTAAAAATCGCACATGTGTCATTTTCGAGTTCTAGAAATCTTATTTACAAAATGTCAGGTCTTTAAAATAACATAACAAGAAGAAAACTCAAATATAAGAAAAGTAGGCGTGGCAGGGGGTGTATTTACAAAAAACGCGCTGTTGGACCTAAAGTTCTTAATATCTTATTTACAAAATTTCAGATCCGTAGAGAAGCACAATATGGAGAAAAATCAGATGTTATAAAAGAAGGTGTGCCAGTGGGCGGAATAACAAAAAACTTATGTGTTCTAAATGTTCTAGACATTTAACAAAATGCCAAGTCTCTAAGTAGAACAGTAAAAACTGAAATATGAGAAAATAATACGTGGCAGTGGCAGTGAGTAGATTTCCAAGACATTTCACATATTGCGTCTGCCTTAAACTCAACAATATCCAAAAACCAATTTTCCATCTTTTGCCCATCAATAATTTGCTTTTGCGTTGTTGTTTGGAATTGTGATTGTTGACTCCGTTGTGATTAAGCTATGGCATATTGTTCTTTCACATTCCATGACGAAAATCACGACCAGACGTGGTGATCTGTGAGTTGTTTTTGCTTCTTGTGATTTTAATCTTGTTCACTGTTTGTAAAATAAATCACATCCACAGTTCTTCAAGTCGTGATTTGTGAATCGTTACTCTTCGTTGTCATATAAACAACGATTGTGATTTGTTCACACATTGTGACATGAGCGACTGAACAAAGCAAATCACGTTTAAGGAACTCACAGTTTATTGGTGAATCAATCACATGTTGTGATTGTGATTTTGTACTCACAGGTTGGAAATCACAGGTCGTGATTTTTTGATCTTCTCTAGAGAGCAAACATTTTAAAGAGAAAAAGCACTTCTCACATAATCTTAAAATAATAAATTGAAAACAGCTTTCTTAAAAGCTCTTTCAAATGAAGATTTTCATTTTCATATGTCAGTTTTTTCTATGGGCATGCGACATCTGTATATAATTATCTGTGATAGTATCTTTTGCAGTTATTTTTGATCATGTAAAAATTTAGTTCGTCGGTTGTGTTTTTTAAATGGAAATTTATGTTCGTGTTGTGTGTTTTCCAATGTTTGTTGGCTAATACTAATCTTTCACACCCATATTAATAAAAAATGCTTATTCCTTCTATAGTCCACTGTCTTACTAAACCATAGAATAGGAGTTTAGTCCTGGCTTAAATATTTATATTAATAAAAACAAAATGTTCCCGGAATAGTAAAATGACGTTTACCAAAAATCCTTTTAAGAAAATCTTCTACAAAAGTAAGCAATCTCTTTTTTTATATTCTGTGGCTACCTAAATTGATTGTCAATCGCTTGTGTCTGACTGTGGACATTTCTGTTTCTTATTCCTTCGCTAAACCACCTACTTCGGTGGTTTAACTTAATCATAATTAGTAAACGTCACTTAACAGAAAATTTGTTTTATTAATGAAATTTCGCACTTAGTCCTGGACTTAACGATAAACCTCCACTAAACCATCTTTATTAATATGGGTGTCAGAGTTTCGGTTACCTAGTTATAACTTGATGCCATTATTCTTTTGCAATCACGACTTTTTACTCTATGTTAGATATGATGTTGCTTGCTTACTTTCCGGACATTGTTTTAGTCAGTGATGCCATATCGTGGCTTTTATCCCTTTTTGTGGGTTTTTTTGGTCTTAAAAAAGCAAAAAGGGATAAAGGGTTTTTTTGAAGCTCGTAGAACAAAAAAAAAAGGTTTTTTCATAATGAGAATTTTCGTTTTTCATTTGTTAAAAAAAATTCCTACTAATCTAACTGAATCTTACTAATAAATAATAATACGTTGTATATTACAGAAAATATATTTTTGGGTCAAGAATATGAGGATTCCTTGATCTAGTTGGACAGCGCCGAAAGAGCAGATTTAAAAACAAATTGTTTGAATTTTTATAAATCATCCGTTTCAGAACTAATCAACCGAATGCCTTTTAAGGATGCTGTTATTGGTCAACTTCAATTTCTTGGCTCAAATATAGCATTTAATGTTTTCTACTGTCCAGCAGTAGACATTTTTCAATATCCGATCTTTTGAATCAAATTGGCATTTTGCTTATTAAGATCATGCTTCCAGGCCAAAAATATTTACTGCTACAATTTTGAAATTAAGGAGGAGCACTTAGCCGTACATAATTCAAAAATGTACACATAAAATATGTAAATGTAATAATGTTCATATAGATATCAGTTCTTATAACTGCATACGTGATTTTCTTATAAGTTAAGTGTGAAATAAGTTTTTTTTTTGTTTTTTTTAAAGGTTTAGGCTAGGACCGCACTTGCGATTTCAATCGCACGATTTTTTAGTCGCAAAAATAGAACACATGAATTTAAATGAGAATGAACGCACTTGCTACCAACAAATCATGACGATTTAAAAGTCGCAATTTGTTTCATTTTTCTTACGATGCGATTATCGTAAACTTAAATGAAACACATGTACTCAAATGGATATGCCCACACTTGCCATTTAAATTACTACGACTTAAAAATCTTAGTCGTAAAGAGAAATTGGCATGCACGCACATGCGATTTTTAAACCACGATTTTTTAGTCGCAAAAAGTAAGACACATGGCTTTAAATGTGAATGCACATGCGACTTAAAAATCGTAGCGATTATAAAAATGAAACAAGTTCTATTTTTTCAAGCGATTTTTCTGTCGCTACTTATTTGTAGCAAATGCGTGCACTCACATAAAAAGTAGTGTGTTTTATTTTTCGCGATTAAATAATCGCGCGGCAAAAAATCGCAAGTGTGTGCATGACAATAATTTGTAGCGACTACGACTTTTTAATCGCCTCGACGAAAAATCGCAAGTGCGGTCCTAGCCTAGGTGTGAAATGAGTTATTTTTTGTTTTTTTTTTTTTATCAGACTGAATGTGTGATTTTTTGTTTTTTATTGTTAATTTTATTTTATTTTTAAGTTTGTTGAAGACTGAATAATAAATACTCGTAAGTATGTTTTGTTATAAAAAACTTGTTTTTTTTTTATTTTAAAATGGATTATAATGAAAAAAAACTATAAATTTTTGATTTTACACTTCGTGGGATATTTGTGGGTTTTTTCTTGTAACACCGTGGGATAAAATGGTTTTTTTTCTATTCATTCTGGGATTTTACGCTTTAAAAGTCTGGCATCACTGGTTTTAGTACGAACTTTAATTTCATGCGGCTTAAATTTAATTTCGTCAAGCGAATCATCCATTATTATTTATTTTATTTATAGGAGTCCAAATTTTGACAACAATTCAATTCTTGATTTATGTACTGTCTGGATCCATTTCACAAATTGTTTAACGTACCTTCACAATGAAGTCGTAATTGCAGACGACTTCAATGTACAAAATTCAAATTGGCTCTGCTCTTCAGGACAGACAACACCAGACTGAAGATATGTTGAGGTCTTTGCTGAGATGCATCAATGGGTATAGGCCACATTTTGATTGAAACATTAAAGTATAAAAACAGAACATTTGGGATTACCAGCATTTATTTTGTGAAGACTTGAGACCGTCCAATACAACATGTATTGAAAGATTTAGAAGGTGATTTATAATCCAAAGAATAAGAGTTTCGTTGATACCAAAGACCAAACGCACTTATTTTCGATAAGAGAGCCTGGTGCCAAACTCTATAAAACGCCTTAGAAATATCAAGCGCAATAATCTTACTTTCTCCAAAACAATGTAAAGATCTCTTCCACTCTGCAGTGATATATGCCAACAGATCACTAGTGGAACGATTGCTGTGAAATCCGTATTGTTAGTAATTCAGAAGCTTTCAATCTTCGAGATACATATTTCTTGAGCTGATGATTGATCAGCAATTCCATGAACTTGGAAAAAAGAGACGTGATTGCAATTGGTTGGTAGAAAGAGTGGAAGTAAGGGTAACTTTTTTTGGAAGCAGACTGGAAGAATGCAGTTTTCCATCTTCTAGGGAAGATTTCAAAACAGAAGGAGCGATAGAAATCCTTATACAATGGTTTTTCAAGCGATGAAGAAAGCCTGTTCAGAAGAATGGAGAGTATACCATCAAGACCAGCGGATTTTCTTATATCAAGATCTCGAAGGGCTCTTGCGTTCTCAATGTAAATCTAACAGCAAAATGCGCTGCGAGTGCATTTTCCCTGTATGAAGAGCTAGTTATCGGGTTGTCGTCGTAGATGAGCGTTGGAACCGAAGATGAAGTTGAATTTTGTACGTTCTTGACAAATTACCAAAAATTTCTACCGCCTTTGGGACATAGCATGATTTTTTGCTTTAATTTCTGGTCATGTAATAATTTGGTTCTTTATATAACCGCATTGCAATGGTTTCTGACTTGGGAAGCCTTTGTCAGAGAAGAAACTTACGTCTCTCAACCTTATAGCTTTTTTACAGATTATATCTGACCAAGACTAGTCTTTATGTTTTATGTTCTTAATTTTGCTAAGTATAAAAGTACGCATCCCAAGATGAGAATAGTCTAAACTGTATTTGAGGCGTGAGTAAAATTTCTAAAGCAAAACAGACCGCAGCAGGGCGTAGTGTTTTGAAAAAACCTATTGTCAAATTTAATTACATACAATCTAGTTAAAGTGAAAATAATTTTGGAGGGAATCGCGAAGAACAGGAGAAGTACTCCATGATAAGCTGTGTAGGCTATCATCCACAAAGCAGTTTAATGGGATAACTAGACATACCTGCGCTTCAACTTTCAACTTGCGTACTGAAAAACTCAACCCACTACTAGCGTTATAACCAACAATTAACAAGCTGAATGTGACTGAATTGCAATTGCAAATATTCATCTTTAAACGGCTAACTACTTTATTTGCTTGCTTTCAGTCTTGCCCTACGGGTGAGTCATTTTAGTATAGTTCGGCCTGGCAGTCCATTATTAGATTCCACACCTAAATTTTCGTTTTGGATTTTGTTTTTATTTTCATATTTTCAACATTATTACCGGCAATCTGCGCTCCACGTCATTAATCTGCACGCGTCAGCTAATACTTCCGACAATCTGCAATCTTGGTTTGTGTAAAGTCTTCTATGCATTGAAACCTTTTAAGTCATTAGTTAAATTACATTTTGGATATGTAATAAAAGTCTTGGAGATGGAAGAGGGAAGACTACCTAAGCTGAACCTGAAAAGCATTATTTTATCAAAAGAGAATCTTGTCAGAAAGTGGGAGGAGCTGGGAGCTGGATTTGGAGAAAACGTGCGAATTCATGCAGATATTAGCCCGGGTGACTTGAGGAGCTGTTTTCAGAAGTTATTAGAAGGACCAAGTCAATCTATTTAAATAATAATTAGAATCAATTACATTCCACATCGGCCTGAACTGACAATTTTGTGCTACCTTTCTAATCTTAAAGAGAGAGAAGACGTGTACAATTTCATTGGAAAATGTCCAATTCTAAGAGAATTCCAAGTAAGATACTTTGGTAAGACTTTTATGGATATAAACGAAGTTCTGTGTATTTTGAATGGTGAATCAGGCTGGGACGTTTTATATACATATGCAGTAACGGCGCTTAGATATAGATCTCAAATAATTAAAGGCCACTTTTAAAATAAAATGAGAACAATCAAAAGTAAAAAAAAAAATAAAAATTTTACAGAGTATTCGAAATATTAAGCTTATTAAAAATAAATGTCAGTCTGGTAGACGGCCTAAGGCCAAACCAAATTAATCTTAAGTTAAAACCTGTAATTGTAATCTTATTTTATGCAATCAAATAAAGATTTCATTAAACTAACAAAAAAAGTCATTAGTTGAACTAGAAGCGTTAAGGAAAATCAGGGAATATCTAAGACTTCAGATGGTACTTGGAAGAGGCACGTATTAAGTATCAGTTAACAGTTCTCAATAAAACGGAGTGGTAATAGAACTCTCCTTGAAATGGCGAGATGTATGCTATATTAAACGCTGATCTTCCGAGTTCCCTTTTGCGGAAACAATACACACAAGACGTTAAACGACAAAACACCATATGAGATACAGAGTGGGCGGAAACCAAATATATCGCTTAAAAGAATAATTGGATGTTAAGCGTCTATGTTAGCTACAGACTGTTCTATTATAGACAAGCCTTCTGACTGAAAACGTATCGCCTTTATAAGTAAGACTTAAATAGTATTTTTAAAATCTGCAACGTTCGTTTTCTGGAAAAGGTAAATAATAGCTTATTCAAAAATGTCGCTTTGATTCTACAACAAGAAGCATATAAATCACCAACAAGTCTGCTCGAAAAAGAAAAGATTAAGACTTTTAAGTTTGAGGGTGATTCTCCGGTGTAAAAAGATCTATAAGCGCGTTGGATGTGAACCGCGAGGATGCTTTTGCCGCTGATATTGTTGCTGTTGATGATGATGACTCAGATGATGATGCTGCGGATGAAGACGCTATCGATGGTTTTGAAGGTGCAAACAGTATTACGAGTAGTAACACTTTATTAAGTTAGCACGTTAGAACAGATGATTCATATTGAAGTATGTTGTACTACATATGAGTGATGATGATGGGGGAAGAAATGCGTCGTGTTGGAGGTGAAAAAGACGTTGAATAAAAGATGTTAGCAGGTATACAACAAAGAATAAAAAAAGTGGTGCGATAAAGTGCACGAAGATCTTATTCTGTTAATTTTGTGCTAAAATCTGGTTGGTTTTTTTGTGAGCCCAACCACAACCGACACGACTGAAAACAATGGAAATAAAATGCACGACTGAATCGCACGAACTTGCTTTTATGTAAAAGTACTTTGGAATTTAAGATACATTTTATAAATATAAAACATGAATTTAAAATGAAATTGCCGTCTGATTTCTAGAAAAGTATGAATTTATGCAAACAAATGTTTAAAAAATCGTTTTATTATTAAATAAATAAATTTTTTATATAAGAAATTTCTTTAAAATTTTTCAAGAAAAAAATGTGGGATGCGAATTTTAAGTATTTAATTATATTGATTTTAGGAAATAATTTCAAAAAATAATCGTTCATAGGTTTTGAAGATATTGATTTTTGAAAAAAAAAATTTTTTTTGTAAAAAACCCAACAAATAATTTTTCAAATATTTTTATATACAATATTATTTTAAACTTAGGGGGACTCCTGCTGAAAATTTTTGGTTAAAATCGTTAGAGCCGTTAATGAGAAATGCGAAAATAAAAAAAACGGTTCTATGACAGGTACCGTTAATAACATTTTGCCCCAATTTTTTTTTACCAAAACGTAGTCCATGTCCATAATATCACACTTAATTTTTTTTTATCAAAATCGTTAGAGCCGTTTTCGAGATAAAAAAGGGGGTGTAGGGGGGGTACCGTTAGTTTTAGAGTTAAAAAAAAAAATTCAATTTCCCCTCTAGGGAATCACCGAAGACCCATGACTACCGAGTTTGAAGAAAATAGGTCCAGTGGCTTAGGCTCTAGATCGAGGTACAGACATACAGACAGACAGACAGACAAACAGACAGACAGACGGAATTGCCGGACCCACTTTATTCGTCTTCGCTATCATCGTAATGTCAACTTTGATCAAAATCTCGAGTTCAATTTTTTTTTCAAATGCAGAACTTGCCCTATAGTATAGTATATCGCAAGTAAAAAGCTATGCAATCCGAATACAGTACCCTTTTACATAATCATACTTGGGACCAGTGGCGGCTGTACCTTAAGTGCGCTCGTGCGCTGAACCACCAATTCAAAAGATTTAAAAATTACAAAATATTACTGCATCTTTATTTTTAGATTCCCATATTAATATTTATTTTTTAAACATACAAGAACACAAACAAGTAAAATTTCCAATTATAACGAAACAATGTAAGCGCTTTGCTTTACTATTAAGACTTACTTTCCCTGCAAGTAAAAATTCTCGTGCGCTTCGGCGAGCGCACGAGGACTGCTAATATAACTTGTATGAGTTACAAGCAAGTATCCCTGACGCGTGAGACAAAAGATATTTCATTGAACTTAATCGAGAAATTAGCCTGCTCTCGTGCGGCGCACGAGAACCGAAATGTTTGACTAGAATGCGCTGCGCCTGCGAATATGTAATGTTGTTTCGCTCTATCCGTGACTGGTTAAATAGTGTTGGTTTGTAGGAGTTAGGTTAGTAATTGTTTTTTATTTTGGTATTGGTTCGATTCTGTACTGTGTACAGTGTGTGGTGTGGGATAAAATTAACAGTGATTAGGTATATTAAAGACAGTAATAAATCTTTTAAAATAAAGCTACCTGAATCCACGATTTGACGCATTTAAGTGAAAAAATAAAAAAAACATGATTCCTTGCTAAATGTAATAAGTGTGTCAGTTTTATACATGGTTGAAATTCTTCGAGCAATTATACAAAATAATAAAAAATCGACATATACCTACATGTAAATTGTTGTTTTTTTGCGATTTCTAATCTTAATACCTACTTAGTGAGCAAGTAAAGTGCACCACCTGTTCAACAGCCCACCAGCCGCCACTGCTTGGGACCCAGTTGATTTACCAACAAAACGGAAGGCAATTAGACCAAAATTGGAGCGTTATAAGAACGGCAACATATAACACTAAAAGGCTATGCTGATGGCAAAAGGTGATAGCCAGAAGTTTGGACTTGACTATCATAGGACGTTATTGCACAATTATGTTGCTTGCTATTGTATACCAGATGGATTTTGCATTATGTCTACTGAAAAGGTGACTTTAAGAAAAGATTTATATATAATACAGCCAGCTAAGCTCATGGATTGGGATAACTCAAGTAAAGGATATTACATTACCTCCCCCAATCATTTCCCAAAAGGATGATATGTTTGGAGAATTCATTTGTGAAAATAAATTAGCGATTAACACCCTTATGTTCAAATATATATAACATTAGTGAGAAATCTTGGAAAATATATTTTTTTAATACGTAGATCAAACATAAATGCATATCTTAACTGTTTCGATAGATTATCGTATTAAAAAATCATTTCAAAATAAAAAACCGAATGGTCACCGTATGTTTTTTGGACCAAGTTAAATTCATCAGAAAGCCTCAAAAAAGTTCTTGAGAAGCTAATTACGGTTTTAAGTGGTCTGAATCTTCTAATTTGTTACCTACTTCGCATATTACAGATTATCATGATGTATACTTCTAAAGGTGCTCAGTCGATCTCCTACTGGGAAGGTAAGTACGAGTTTTTGGCTTTCACAATGACTATAATTAAATTCGTATGTGCAATTTTCAAATAGAACCAATAGCAAGAAAATATTTTTGGTGCATAATACTACGAGCATTTGCTTCTAAGTGTCGAGCATGTTTCCTCCATGGAACATTCCAATGATGAAGCAGTTTCCACTGAATCTGCCCGAGAAACTATGCACAGTGCAGATCGGGATTCCACAGATGTGATTCCGCATGTTGAGGTACCCCTCAACGTTTTTAGGAATGAAATAATTATAAATGTTGCGAATTCTGATGATCCTGATTCTTATGAGGAACCGCATCCTGGTTACTCTAGGCATTACACAACAACAAGATACTTAGACAAAGAAGCTTTGATGGATATTCTAAAAGCAAGACTACAGCCCAATATTATTACCGGCATTAAAATTCCAGAACTTTGCATGGAATTATTACAAAAGGTGTACTTAGAAACCTTTTCAAATTACAAAATCAGACTGACCCAAAGATTAGTGGAAGATGTCACGGATGAGAATCAAGTGTGGGAAATAATTTGTAAAGAGCACAAACGAGCTCATAGAAATGCGAAAGAGAATAAAGAACAACTTCTCGAAAAATACTATTTCCCAAAAATAAATAACTTGATAACACGTTACGTGAAGTCTTGTGACATCTGTCTCGCGAATAAATGTGATAGAAATCCGGCAACCCCTATGTTTCAGCCGACCCCGATTCCATCTTATCTCTGTGAAATACTTCATATGGATATAATGGAAATCCAGGGCAAAAGATTTATCTCATGTATAGATAAATTCTCTAAATTTGCCAAATTGTTCCACATAAAAAGCAAGTCTTCTCTCCATCTAAGGGATAAGGTGATAAAAGTCCTTCACTGCTTCACTGTCCCAAAGATCTTAGTCACTGACAATGAGAAATGTTTCATTAGCCCTAAAATGGTTAACTTCATAAAGATGCTTGATATTCAAATGCATCTAACACCCGTACCGTATTGAAGTTAATGGCCAAGTCGAGAGATTTCATTCAACAATCCTCGAAATCTATCGATTCTTGAAGGCCGAATATAAATATCTGAAATCAAAAGAACTTTTGAACATCTCTGTTGACCGGTACAATAATACGGTCCACTCTGTTACTGAACGGAAGCCATCGGATATGTTCTTTAACAGAAGTGCCAGTGTTAACTTTCAGAATAATGGCAAACTTCAGAATTAGAGTTAATCAAGAACTAAGGGAAAAAATAAGGCAAAAACAAAAAATTAAGAATGCATGGTGAAATAAAAAGAAGTCAGCTACCAAAAAATTCAAAAAAGGGGACATAATTTACACTTCCTTCAAGAGGATCCAGGGCAAGCACAAGCCACTGTATCGGAAGGAAGTTGTGGCCAGGGATAATAGGTTTACCATCGGAACAGACACAGGTCGCAAAATACACAAGACACAAGCTAAGAATGCCATAAAAATAAAAAAAGCGCATAAAATATACACAAAATATGTAACAAAAAAAAAAAAAAAAAAGGAAGGGAAGGGAAGGATAACCCAAACTAAACAAAAAAAAAAACTAAAAAAACACTAACAAAAAAATATTATTAAATAAATACTTATTAACGATTTAATGATATAACATTAAACTTTCTTATCTTTTTCTAGCATCAAATTATTTTCATAAAATTATCTTAAAAAAAAAGAGAAATTAATTATTATCTAATATAAGAATGAATTCAAATTAATTTGTTAATGTAACATGTAACCTTTTATTATACATTTTGTAGTTCGTAAGGCTAGTAGAACTTAATTTAAAATTTAACAATTATCTCTTTTTTACACGAATAATATTAACCATTATGCTAACAACAGTTGCTGAGGAACTTAACATCTTCAACTATAAGGCGCCGATCGTTTCACTCAAAGAAGGCAGAGGATGGATAATTGATGGCAATTTCAAGCTGGTACATGTGATTGACCTTGGACATTTTGAGGAAATGCTTGGAAAACTAGACGAAATTATAGATAACAATCTCAAAGAACAGGATCGAAAGCATTTAATCCAGTATCACCTCAACCAAACTAAAGATCGTATACATTTATTGAAAGGCAAATCGTTTTGCAAAACAAGATCAATAAACTGGATAGAAAGTGCCTGGAAGTGGATAGCAGGAAACCCTGACGCTGCAGATTGGGACCAGATCCTTCGGACTGAAGAAAAAATTGCACTTAACAATAATCAGCAATACAAGGTAAACAATAAGATCTTCGGCATCACTACAGAAATAACGGGAAAAATTAATATCCTCATAAGCAGAGTAAACAACGGTATAAAGGACACAATTTCCGGTAGAATTGAACAAGACATCTTGAATGAAATACTCGTTGTCAAAGGGAAAATAAATGAAATCGTCCGGGCTTGCTAGATGGCAAAAAATGGCTTGATTAACACCAATCTGTTGGATAAGGAGGAAATCGAGAATGAAGCAATAAAATATGGGACACCAGCTGTTTTCACCAACGAGACGATGTTGCTCTACGTACTATCCATGCCTAAGGTTAGAAAAGATGAATTTAATCTCCTGCAAACAAGAGCGTCGATCATAAAAACCAAAAAAATTGATCTTAATTTCAACAGAATGTTAGTCAATCATCAAGAGCCGTACGGCATTATAGACAATTGTCTTTCAATAAGTAACACGACAGTTTGTAGTTAAACCGCTTTAGAGGCAGTTCCTGAAGAAGATTGTGTGGCAAGGCTACTAAAAGGAGGTTCGGCAACTTGCACCTACCGTACAAACACAAAAGAGGTTATTGAACTTATCAATTCAGATACTATCTTCCTAACAAATTTTAAGGGTGAGGTCAAATCAAATAATTTCCAGAGATCTCTCGAGTGGACCTTTATCCTACAGATCCAAAATGAAACGGTAGAATTGAAGAACAAAACCTTCAGAAGCCATACTATAACGGTCCTACAAGCCCTTCCTCCGGCACTGACGAACATTACCAGGCAAGATGACAATTTGGATCTGGGCTATGTCCACAACATTGGTCTAACAAACATTGAACGTCTTAGCAACCTTGATGAAAGATTTTATATCTCCCTAATTACGGAAGCTACGATAATAATATTGCTCATCTTTACTATACATTACCTTTGGCGGAAGACGCACACAAAAATCAGCTTTCCATCAATCCAAACATCAGCGAATCTGTTTCCTGTCCAAGGACAGCATCCTACCCCCAGTTCAGTCGTCACAGCTGATCTACGGGACGTAGATTTTTGAAGGGGTAGGAGTTAACACGTGGCATTTCCATGCGCCCAAGTATGATTTGCTAACACAGCAGTTAGAACAAGTGATGATTTCCCACGATTGGCGAATATCATATTTCGGTGCATTCAAGGTTGCTGTCTCAGCAAATCGCCGCGCCGCGCCGTGGGACAGTGTAGCATATGGTTAAGCTTAGGTATAGGAAATTGTGTTTAAGTAATTTTAGTCTTAATTGGACAGCGGAACAATAAACACCTAATATAAAAAAAAAACTATAAAGATATTTCTTATTTGTAAGTCGAAAATTTGCGCCAGCCCCTCGGGTTTTTTTTTTAATCAACGGACTGGAAATCAAATATAAATATAATAAAGTTATAAAGCCAATTATGTTAAATTCTTTTAACTGAAAGTTTAATTGTTTAACTGAAAGAAATCTAATTGTGTGAAATTCTTCCCTTTTTCAACATATTGGTGTTTAAATAATACGAAAAGGGCAGCGGTCTTTGTTCTTCACTTTTCTAAGCATTATGACGATAGTCGTTTCAATAAAATACCAATTTATTGTTTCTAGAGCTTTGTCGTTTTACTGGCGTTTCAGTTAAACGATTATCGGAATAAGGGTGATTGCCTAAATAAAAGACAATTATTTATGACATTCTTTTTTACTTCGATAAAACAATACAAAAGGGTTTGTACCATGTTACGAAGTTGCGAAATTGAACAGGAAAAAGTTACATAAAAGTCAACCACAGTTTGAGAAAGAATTGAAAATTTTTTTTCTTTTTCTCTTCCTATTGTCTTGCAAAATTTGTTATAACCCTATTCCTCGTCGTCATAAAGTGATAATGATATGATTCAAGTTGACTATTTACTAAAGGAGTATGCCAGAACACCTAAAATTAATAAACACTGAAAGTGCAGAACTTCGTGGAAGATGTAGCAGAAAAATATTCAAAACAAAAATATTTTATTATTTCTTTATTTTAAATAGTTTCGCGTATATTTACATATACAATCAAACTAATATCATTTTCCGTTGGTCGTCCAGAAGCGTCTGGATTCTGGAAGCGTCCAGAAGTCTTTTCAAACCATTCCATTGGGAAAAAATACTCTTCTGAGAAGGGAATTTCGATTCTCGATTTCAAGTTAGAATCCACTTAAAAAGCACTAATACACATACTCAAATGTCAAAAGTAAAAACCGGCAGCAGCATTCTTGTTTGATTTTGTTTAACAATAAAAAACAAAAAATCACATATTCAGTCTTATAAAAAAAAAAAAACAAAAAAAATACTTATTTCACACTTATAAAAAAAAAAAAACACAAAAACAAACTTATTTTCACACTTAACTTATAAAAAACTCACATATGCAGTTATAAGAACTTATACCTATATTAACATTATTCCATTTGCATATTTTATGTGTCCATTTTTGAATTATGTACGGCTAAGTGCTCCTCCTTAATTTCAAAATTGTAGCAGTAAATATTTTTGGCCTGGAAGCATGATCTTAATAAACAAATTGAATTTATCATATCTTTTCCGAGGCGATTTCTTTTTTTGGATTTCATATCTGTTACAATAGAGAAAATTCTCTCTGCTTCTGCATTCGAATGCGGAAAACTTAAGGCCGTTTTGACCACATCATTTAAGCTTGGGAAAATTAGTTCGTCGTTGAAATTCTTCATGTGGCAGATCTCGAACCACATTTCGTCGATCGAAAGTTTCTTCAGTGAAGCTTTTTTCTCATCACTTAGAATGACAGAAATGCTTCTGAATTCTTCAACGACGTTTGAAGTTTAAATGGCAATTTGATTCAAAAGATCGGCAGTTGGCTGTTTTAAAATATTCAAGGCAGAACCATAACCATCTAAATAAATTAAATTTAGAAGTGTACTTCGTTGTCGTTCCGTAATTTACAAATTCAAAGCAAATAACAAACAACAAAGATACATTATCACAGAGACAGAGAACATTGTAGAATATAGTTGTATTCTATGGTAATCTCACTGAGGTGAAAAAGAATATGGTGATGGTGAATAGGTGAAAAGGGGCAGCGGAAAAAAATTGAACAACATCCTAACAATACGTTTAGATGAAGGAAAAGTGGAAGTGATTTCAAATTTAGAATTTTTTTTAGCAAACGAAAATTCTCATTATGAAAAAACACTTTTTTTTGTTCTACGAGCTTCAAGAAAAATCTTTATCCCTTTTTGCTTTTTTTAGACCAAAAAAACCCACAAAAAGGAATAAAACCCACGATATGGCATCACTGAGTAGAACCTTGAGTGAAACCAATAGAAAACGACATAAGCTTCAAAATAGTCAGAACCAAAATAGTGTTAAGTTGGAATCCCGGATCGGAGACAGATTCCGGATTGCCAAATAAAAGCGACATTAGTTTTCTCGCATGAGATAGGTCTAATTGAATTTACTTGCAATTTTTGAGACATTGTTTAGCTTCTAATAGCCACGCCATCTCGTCATCTGTGGGCCGTTTTCTTCGGTGCCCCTTCCATTTGTCGTCATTCAATAATGTAATATTTGATTTCGTATGTCTTTAATTTCACTAAAAATGTTTACATCCCATTTTAATAAACCAAACACAACAACAAGATTGAGGTACATTTCCATGCATGCATACACACATATGTACATACATTTATAGAAATCATATTTGGTTGGTGACGATCGATAGATTTTCATGAAATTATTTGTGCTTACACATACAAACCTAAGGTATACATGACAACGAACCTACTCCATTAAAATAATTCGAACCACGTTTGGCGCACGCTTTAAACATATATACAAATGTACGTACATATGTATATGTAAGTTGATTCAATTCCGGCATTGGTGAGAGGTTCATGAATACCGGTCCGTTTAAAATAGATATGCCTTATTACGGCTTTTAGAAATACTGTTTGATGCAATTTATACATACAATACACAGTAGGTATACCTTAGATTAATTTGTAATGTATCTTTTTAATACAGTTGAAGTTATAAGATGGCTTGCTATGCCAAATAAAAAGTTGATATTATTTAGTTTTTGAAAAGCTTTCAATTTTTATTTCTTGCATTATTTTACTCACTAGGGATATTAAATGACATACTCGTCATAACCTTTTACGAGAAAACAAGTAGTGAAAGTTATTTCCACTTAATATTTGAATTTGCGTGGAGGAGGTTAAGTCGATGCTAGTGACGTTGCGTATCGAATATATCAATAAGTTTAAGTTGCATACTATTGGTAGTTTACGTATATTAACGTATTTTATCTTCTTGGAGTTAGTTAAACTAGACAACCTTGGGGAATTAGAGATTTCTATAATAAATGGTGTCAGACAATAGCGAAGACACTCCTGTTTTCCGAAACCAGTACTCGAACAGACTTGTTGGCGGTGATCCCGATCACTTTTATAAAAATATGATGGAAACTATGGAAAACCATATCGAATAGTTATGAAAGTAGTTAAGATAGTTTTCAACTAGTTAAACGCAATGGAAAGAAAAAACGTTTTTTTCTTTATTCTTATGACTCGTGACACCCAACAAAACTCTTCAGATTCTATTTATATAGACCGCATTTATAGATATTCCTAATAGAACAAGAGCTATAACAACATCGAAAAAACATAAATTTTCATATGGCTGTTTTTTATTCATATTTTTCTTCTCACTCCTTCTATTTAATTGCGGGTAATCTGACAGCTAGAAGAAGTTGTGTTTTCCCGTGCATGTACTTTTCAGAGGGTCGATATCATTCTTTGTGTACCATCCGTTCATTATTATAATGAACAGTTCATTATTTGGAGAAAATGTTCATTATGAATTATTTAGTTTTAAAAACATAAAAATGTTCATTATTGCAAAAGCCGTTCATTATATGTATGTTAATTTTTTTATAACTATAATTTCGTAAAAAGTCAAACTAAAAACTAACCAACCCAAAATTCTTTCAACAAAGTGATGATGTAAACGTGCCTTAGTTTCTTAGTGCAAAAACAGTAATGTTTTCCAAATATTTCATTATGGCTGACAGCCTTCATAATTCATTGAACATATGCCCACTTTCGAAACGTCAATCTATATAAATAAAAATGAATCGCAAAATGTGTTGCTAAGCGTTAAACTCGAGAACGGCTTGACCAATTCGCCTGATTTTTTTTTTTAAAGTGTTTGTTAAGGTTCAAGGAAGGTTCTTATGGAGAGAAAAAACGTTTATTGCGGCGTTCTCGAGTTTACGCTTAGCAACACATTTTGCGATTCATTTTTATTTATATAGATTACACTTTTAGTCAGTGTTCGAGGCCCAACATCATTCCAACATTTACGAACAGTTAATAGTGAATTATGTGGCTCTTACAGAGAATCCTGTCAGCGTTTGCAACTGTTAGAAAATGATGCTCATTGGGATCAAACTTTAAACGATGCTGTAATTTCTTCAAAAGCTCAACAAATACGAACATTTTTTTTTTTACGAACATGCTTTCCGTCAAACCCAATTAATTGATGGATCAAATACAAAGATGATATGTGTAATGTATATCTTGCATATCAAATGCGCAATAGAACAGGAAATCGATATTTACAATTCACTGAAGAAATTTACAACGGGGCGTTGATATCAATTGAAGACATACATACATATGTGCTTGATGATGTCGAACAAATTATTATCTCAATTAGGAATGGCCGCGCCTAATCGCCCAATGCACGACCCTTTTAATCAAGAGTTGCATCGTGAAAAACTGTTCGATCTCGATGCTTTAAGGGAATCGGTTCGAATATATGTTCCGTTGTTGAACTAACAACAAAAGTATGTCTTTGATACACTAATAGAAGTTGTAAATGATAGAACTGGAGGATTTTACTTTTTGGATGCTCCTGGTAATACAGGAAAGACTTTTTAAATTTCATTGATTTTAGCAACAATTCGCTTACAGAATGCAATTGCACTCGCTCTTGCTTCTTCTGGTATTGCAGCTACATTGTTGGAAGGCGGTCAAACAGCCCATTTAGTGCTAAAATTACCATTGAATATTCAAAGCAACAAAACTCCGACTTGCACTCTGCAATAGCAAAGGTTTTTCAACAATGCAAGTTGATAGTATGGAATTAATGGCACACGATGGCACATAAGAAGTCTTTGGAGGCATTAGACAGAACTCGCAAAGATCTACGAAGCAATCAAAACCGATTCGATGGAGCGATGATTTTGTTAGCAGGAAATTTACGTCAAACATTACCAGTTATTCCACGGTCTACACCAGCGGATGAACTGAATGCATGTTTGAAGTCCTCCATTTTGTGGACAAAAATTAAGATACTAATTTTGAGCCAGACTATGCGTGTCGAATTGCAAAATTATAGATCTGAAGAAATATTTTCCAAACAACTAATTGACATTGGTAATGGTAAAATCCCTGTAGATGTTATGACAGGCTGCATTACATTTCCTGTCAATTTTTGTCAATTTACAGAATCAAAAACTGAGCTTATAGAAAAGGTGTTCCCAAACGTAGCTCAAAATTACAGAAATTATTGTTGGTTGAGTGAACGTCCTATATTAGCTCCCAAAAAAAAAAATGAAATAAATTTCAAAATCCAAAATGAAATTGCCGGTGAATTAAGGACATACAAATCAGTTGATTGCCAACTAACCAAGATCAAGTCGTCAATTATCCACCAGAATTTTTGAACTCACTGGATTTGCCAGCATTACCTCCACCTAATCTTCAATTAAAGTACTGCAATTTCCAGTGCAGCTTGCTTTCGCTATGACCATAAATAAATCACAGGGTCAGTCGTTGAGTGTTTGCGGCGTCAATCTGGAAAACCCATGCTTCTCTCATGAACAGTTGTATGTTGCCTGCTCTCGCGTCGGAAAACCGACAGCTTTATTTTTTTACGCGCCACGTAATCAAACAAAAAATATAGTGTACGATAAGGCATTACAATGAAAATACCAGATTATTACTACTAATACTAAAGTCTTGCAACTTACAAAATAGGACACTTATATTTGTAAGTAATCGATGTTTATCATGGAGACGTAAATCTATAAATATGAAAAGTGATCACTCTGAAATATGTTTTATAACTGTTGTTTTAGAGAAAAAAGGGCAGAACAACGTCTGCAGGGGCAGCTAGTATTGAAATAAAAATCAACAAGTGAATTGTTTTGATTCTGGGGTAAACATACAAATTGGTATGTAAATTTAAATTATCTGATCTGATCTGATCTGTCAGTCAGTCAGTCAGTCAGTCAGACACGGTTTTTGTGATTTTTGAGGCCTTATATCTCAGGAACCGCTTATGCTAGAAAATTGAAATTTGGTGAGGCGCCTGTGCCTCACTAGCTTAGCAAATATTCGGAATTTCAAGTTTCTGACTTCATTGTTACTGAAGATAGGGAGGGGTCAAAAATCGCCTGAGTTTGTTCCTGTAAAAAGGGTGTAGTGCCAGAACTTGGCTGGGCACTGCCGTGCCCTTTGATAAAATGAATTATCGTATTAATAAAAACTTAATCGTTTTAAACAGAATGTATCTTTAAATTTATATAAAAGAATAACCATAAGAAATTTGCAAGAAGAAAGCAAATCCAAGAAATTTTATTGAATTTTTCAGGAAAACAAAGTGGCATGGATTCCTTTTTATATTTTTTTATAAATACTTCCGATTCTTTGTTATTTGAGAGCTGGAACATGCAACCGAAGGATCATCAAAAGCAAATTTAACAAGCACTCAAATATATAAATTAATAAAATTAAAAAATTAAGTAAAAGTCTAACATAATATTAAACATTCAAACTAGATATATTAAATGTAAATACAACGGAGCAAGTGTTCTCCCTACATTTACTTACATAAATATAACATAAATTAATACCTATGTTATGTCAGTTCTAGACTCTATTTATTTTCGGTAGGTAGGTACTCAAAACATTTATCATTTAACTGAAGTAAAAGGAAGTTCGTTTGTACAAAACCAAATTCACTTAAAAGAAGGGTAAAAAGTGAATTCAAAAAAATGTTTAACAAATTTTGAATTTCATTACCTACCGAGCAGCAGCAATATTTTTTCTGATCACCCATTATGTTCTAGTGCTTAACTCAAAGAATGAGTTAGAAGTTTTTGTTCTATTTTCATAGTATTTTCGTAGTTTCAATGATTTAATTATTAAGTGCTTCTATTTTGTTCAATATTTAGCTTTTTTGTTCAATATCCATCAATTTAATCAACTTGTTTACAGCCCATACAACGTTGTTCAATATCCAAAATGACATCCCACTTGATTTTATTTTTTAACTATTTCAGGATTTAATAAAACCTAGATTTATAAATCATTTTGCAAACAAAAATTATTGAGTTTAATGGAGAAAAAAACTCCACAGTATTTCCTTTCAAATTTAAGTAAAAATTTTGCTTCTGAAGTTAAAAAATCGTTTTCCCAACATTTTCCAAAATGGACTTTGAACAAGATAGAACTCAAGTGACGATATGTACATACCTATATAAAATATGGTATGGTAGAAAATAATTTTGATTACAAAAAAAAATATTTTTATGCGTTCATAGGTATTTATATAATTAAAAATAAAAAAAAAGAAATTTTATATAGGTATAGACCAGTTTTTAAAATTTATTCATATAAACTTTGTTTGCAAAAAATATAGAAAATGTTTAATACTTTTTATGTTTATATAAACAATTTCAGAAATGTATAAATATTCACATAAAGCAATTGTGAAAAAAAATCAAATAAGTTTTTTGAGAAAAAAATAATTTTAGAAAACTTAAATTAATTAAAAAAAATTAGAATAAAAAGAATAAAATTATTATTGACATAATATTTAAGAAAATCAGATACCTTTCTTGAAAAAAATATGTTGTATGCATTTACTTTATTGCCAAAAAGCAATTTTAGAAAAATAAAAAAAAAAAGAAATATGGTGTCAATTTTAAAAAAATTATTGATGCACCCCACATGAAAAACTTTGAAAATAAAAATAAACGTTTTTTTATAAAAAATAGTTTTTATCCATATATTTTGTAAAAAAATAAGATATTTGCCCTGCGAATTTTGAACAAAAAAATATTTCTTTTAATGTTTGTCTACGAATTTTCATCAAATTTGGAAATTATTAATTCATTAAAATAAAAATTTTGTTTTTTTTTTAGTATTTTGTTAATATAAATATAAAAAGTACGAATTTATGCAAACAAAGTTTTAAAAACCTTTTATTATTAAACTAATTTTAAACATAAGAAATTTCTTTAAAATTGTTCTAGAAAAAAATTTGGGATATTAATTTTAAGTATTTAAAATAAAGATTCTAGGAAATATTTTCAAAAATTAATCGCTCAAACTTTTTCAACACATTGATTTTTCAAAAACAATTTTTTTTGATAAAAAAATATTTTTTCGTTTTCTCTATCATCGTAAAGTCAACTTTGATCAAAATCTCGGGTTAAATTTTTTCCACATAAAAATATTGAGCCGTTTTTGAGATATCGAATTTTCCAAGAAAAAAAAATACTTTTTTTCCAAAAATTAAAAAAATATTTTTTTCAAAGCTTTGAGACGCAATGGTTTTAAACTTTTTGGAAGCATCTCTATACAAAATTTCGATAATGAGAAAATTGTCAAATGTCAAAATTTGAAAAATTGGTTCTATGGTAGGTACAAGCTGTAATATCTTAATTTCAAAATTTAAATTAAAGATCATACAAAGAAAAAAAAAATGTATCAAAATTCCGGGCGCCGTTTTCGAGAAAAATACGATTTTTGAAAACCAGTTTTTAATTTTTTTTACATTTGTATGGTGGGTACCTTTATTTTTAGGTAAAATAAATTTTTTTTCTCACATCTTGTAGATTATATTGATAAACTTTTAATTATCAAGTTTAAAAAAAATCTAGCATGGGGTTTTCGAAATATTGAGTTTTGAAAAGTTTATTTTAAAAATCCAAATTTTTTTTTTTTTGAAAATTTTAATACACAACTATTTAAGTTTTTGGGGAGCTTTAGCAAAAAAAAATGATCAAAATCGGTTGTACCGTTTTTGATACAATGAAAAACAAAAAACTGGTTTCATGGGGGGTACAAAAAATACCCATTTTTTGAAAAAAATTTTTCAACCATTACCTTAAAATAAATAACCACTGCCAATCCCACAGACAATGATTATGAGAAAAAAACGCGAAAATTTATTGGCAATTAATGTATAATGCTGCTCAAACACCTATACATATCCATTTGCCTCTAAAAAACGGCTGAAATATGAAAAAATAAGACATGGTTGCCACATTTAAAAATTGCCATGTTAATTATTTTTTTCTGATTTAGTAGTTGAAGTTTACCTATTACAAATTAACCAAAAAAAATACATTTAATACATACATATATTTTTCTTCCATTAATAGTAAAAAATGTGAAAATATTTTTTTTTTTGAAAAACAAATGTTTATCTTTAAATGTGATTTGCGGCTAAACGGAGCTTCGTAGACCCCCCAAAGTTGACATCTTCTAACGTGATTTCTGGCTAAACTAGGCATCTTAGTGAGTTAAAAATTGCATACTCGTGATGTAGAGAGTTATGTATCACATGATTTTTTTCTAATTGATAAAATTTTAGTCAAAATTAAAGTTTTCAAAATTCTACATTTTGAAACTCTAATTCTCCAAATTCCGCATTTCGAAATTCTACTTCTCAAAATATCTTTTTCAAATATACTTTTTAAGTTTTCTGCATTTCAAAATTTTATTTCCTAAAATTCTGCATTTCAAAATTTGCTAATTTTTATGCATTTCAAAATTTAATTTCCCAAAATTCTGCATTCCAAAATTCTACTCTTCAAAATTTTAGCTTTCAATATAATTGTTCTGTATTTCAGAATAATACTCAAAACTCCAATTCTCAAAATTCTGCATTTGAAAAATCTGCCTACAAAAATAATTATCTATTCACACAAAATAATTGTTCTGAGTGGTAACCGTTTAAGAATTCGTGTATTTGAATAAAAATCCTACATTATTTGCTCCAATATAAATACAACAAAAATCAAACCCAACAATATACCGTTTTGTTTCTATGCGTGAAGCAAAAAATGCCTCCTCATACTTATTTGTATAGAAAATTGATAAAAAGAAAACAGAAAATAGCTTTCTTGTCGTCGCTTTGTTCTGCACTTTCGGTTTGCTTTTACCGAAACTATTATCACCCCTTCCTGATTATCGTCTGTCCTTTCTCTCCACAACTCTACGTAAACAATTATGGAATACGCTCGTATGGTGCCGCATCGTTCGTTCCTCTTCATGAGAGTACTATAGTTTATATATACAATGCACAAACCAAAGAAAATGCCATATGAATTTCTATCAACTTGGCAATGGTAACTCTGATTCAGTGTTTTTTTTAATAAACACAAGGGTTGGTTGCAAATTGGCGATAGAGCTGTGCCAATCGTTCATTTTAAGAGATCGAATAAATCATTGATTGATTGTTTCAAGGATTCGGTCTTTTCAATCAATCTTTCATTCAATCATTTTTAATCCATCCGTTTCGTTCTGAACGAGATATAGACCGACACGAAATGTTTTCAATCATTCATTCGACTAAAATATTTTTTTCCAATCGTTTCGTTCAGAACGAGACCGAAACAATGTGAAAATGAAAAAAAACTGGCTTTTTTCTTCTTTGTTGTTTCGTTCACGACATTCATCGCCATCTTCCATTGTATATAAAATGAGGAATATACATTCTGTTTCGTGTTCATTCCTATTTGGTATTGTAAAATGATTGAGAACAAGTTGAATGAACGAAACATAACTTTTTTTCGTTCGTTTCGTTCGTTTCGATCATCGGTTGCAGTGGCAAGAGATTGACATTAGGATTGATGGATTTGGTCTACTTTTGGTCTTTTGGTCTTTTTGGTGAACGGGTCACAAAGACCGAATCAATCGCAATTGACACAGCCCTGATTGGCGATCAGTCTCTTTTTACCCATGGAGCAGATAGGTTATGGTGTACGTGAACTCAAAGAAGATTACATAAACAATTTCAATGTAACTCAGTGATTCTCTTTCCTATTTCAGTGCCAATTTCTTAAGTTAAGGTGCCGTGCAAACAGCAGCAGGCACCAGTGTTTCTGAAAAAGCACTCCCATAAGGCCTGTACTGCAAATATAAATTGAACAGAGTATAACAGATTTCTTTGAAGGGATGAATCTCAATTAACAAGGGGAAGGATCAAACATTACAGTCTTCTTACTGGCGCCGTGAAATAACGCGGAGCGAAATACCGCCGAATTCCAAAATTCGTCGTTATTTCACTTTATGAAAGCGAAATAAGGTCGAATTTCGGAATTCAGACAGAAGGCAAAATAATTTGCTAAATATACAACGCGCTGGTTTCATTTTTTTTCAAGCAATCAGAAAAAAATCATAAAAAAGAAAAAAAGGTGTCTCTTAAGGCTATACTCGAACAGACAGACGGGCGGAATTGCGTGACTCATTGTTTTCGAATTCCCTGCCACCTTAATATCAAGTCTGAGCAAATATCGATTTTTTTTAACAAATGCATAACTTGACTTATACGAGTATGTAGTACCTACATAGTACCTACATACATAACATATATATGTATCACAAGTAAAAACTAAATATTTACACCTCCCCAGGGCTTCCTTATCCTTCTTTTTTTAAGAAAATATATCTATTTAGACTCCTATTGGTCTGAGAGAACAATGTTATTTTATGTAGTACATTGAAATTCGGTAACGATTGTGATATATTCTAAAGCCTTTTTACTTTGATTTTCCGACCTGAATAAAAAACGAAGTCATCGTTTTTATTATTATTATTATTTTCATCACCTTTTTTGTAATTAGTTTAGTTTGATATTAAAAAATATTTAGATTAAAAAACCTTCGTTTTTTGTATCTTATCAAACTTAACATTTTGGCGACGAGGTATTTCAGTAGAACCCATCATGGATATAAAACTCGTGGAAAAATTATTATCGCAGCAAAAAGAATGGATGGAAAACATGCTTCAATCCAATGCAGACCGCATGGAGAAACTTTTACAGAGTACGACACAATCAACGTCTGCGACATCCAATTCCATTCCACAGTTTCGCGCATTTTCTTTAGAAAAAGAGACTTGGGAAAACTATTTGTTCCAGCTTCAACAACATTTCAAAGCCAATGGAGTGGAGGACGATAATTTGAAAAAAGCTAATTTTTTGTCAACTTGTGGAAACTACATCAATGAGGTACTCCAGAAACTGTTCGAGACCACCGATGTGAGTATACACACATTCAAAGATTTGACAGCTAAATTGACAAAGCATTTCCAAACAAAACTGCATGTACTCGCATCGAGATGCAAATTTCTGCGGCAGAAAATGGCTCCAGGCCAAACTTACGCAGAGTGGATTGCCGATTTAAGGGGACTAGCCAGAGACTGCAAGTTCGTCTGCACAAAGGAAGGCTGTGGTACATCATACGCTGACTGTATGATTAGAGATATGATTGTTTATTACACCCCGCATGAATCCATCCGCATGTCCGCCACCCAAAAGAAAGACCCGACCCTAGGAGAGATTGAAGAGTTAGTGACAGCATTTGAGTCAACCCATATAGCCGCCGAAATTGAAATGAAGGGAAACGTTGCATCAACAGCAACATCAGCAATCGAAGTCAACCAAATTAACCATAAGCGTGAACAACAACATTCAAGTAAGTCCAATGAAAATTATCTTGCTAGGAAATCTTGCCCTGGATGTACAATCTACCACGACCGAGAGCAATGCAAACACAGTTTGTTTGTCAACAAAAAAGTCTGAAACAAGTGTACGTAGTAAGTCTAGACAGCGCTCCAAAGGCGGCAGGCGTAGGTTTTCATCCCATTATGTTGTTAAACATGAAAATGAAAATCGTACAAGCCCTAACAATGGCTCCAAGTACACGGAGACGAATCATTCAATCAATGAGATAGTTGAAAATTATCTGGACGATCAAGTCACGTCAGCTCAATGTGAGACCGAGCGAAAGGGTCGTAAAATTTGTGTGTCGCTTCACGTTAATCAGCAACCAATGCTTTTCCAGTTAGATACTGGAGCAACATGTTCACTGGTCGGGCTCGAAGGGTATCAGGCTCTTGGTAATCCACCCTGTGAACCTACCAGTCGTTCATTAAAGGCTTACGGAGATGTAAACATACCTATTAAGGGGTCCGTAAAAGCATCAATGCAATATGAAAACAAAATTCACAATCTGTCATTTTTGGTAAGCGAGTATGGTGCAAATATAATGGGTTTAGATTGGTTCGAGGCATTTGATTTCTCAATTAATTACGCAAAGGGAGAATCAGTTTTACAAATTGAAAACGGAGAAAGTTTGGTCACCAATGCTAAGTCAATCTGTGAGAAGCACAAAGCTGTTTTTAGTCCAGAACTAGGGTGCAGTAAACTATTTTTCGCTCATTTGACATTGAAACCGAATAGTCAACCTAAGTATTTTAAGCATCGTCCCGTACCTTTCGGATTAAAAGAAGCTGTCCGAGCTGAAATGACACGTTTGCAAAAGTTAGGCATTCTTCGACCTGTTGAAACTAGTCAATGGGCAGCACCCATTGTCGTGGTGAAGAAAACTAACGGGAGTATACGCATCTGTGGAGATTATCGTATAACGATAAACCCACAATTAGAGATCGATCGTCATCCAATTCCTAGAATTCAGGAACTTTTCCACAAAGTACAAGGTGGCCAATACTTCACAAAGGTCGACTTGTCCGACGCCTATCTCCAAGTCCCTTTAGACGAAGAGTCAAGAAAACTTTGCGTTATAAGCACAGAATTTGGTCTTTTTGAATACCAACGTTTACCTTTTGGAACGTCAAGTTCCACGGGAATTTTTCAAAGGTACATAGATCAATTAACCTCAGACATAGATTTTTGCACGTCATATTTAGATGACATCATCGTTTCTGGCCGAACCAATAATGAGCATCTGCATAATCTTCGAACTTTACTCGAGCGTTTGGAACGACATGGGCTGAGATGTCGTCTTGAAAAATGTCAATTTGCTAAGAGTGAAATCAACTATTTGGGCCATATTATCGATGCCGCAGGAATACGCCCATCGGAGGCCCGGGTTGCAGCGATAAGTGATTTGCCTGAACCAAAAAACTTAAAAGACTTAGAGGCGTTCATCGGCAAACTGAATTATTATAATCAGTTCATCAAGAACTTTGCCCAAGTAGCCGCTCCACTTAACAAACTACCTACGTTCGTTAGATCAGCCTTTTACCTGAACAGATCAAAAGAAGGCTTTTAATCAATTCAAAGACGACATCGTGAAAGTAACACGATTGGTACATTTTCGTGACGATTATCCAATCACATTAGCCACGGATGCATCATCACACGGAATTGGGGCCGTGATTTCTCACGTTTATCCAGACAAAACGGAAAGACCTATCGCGTTCGCATCGAAAACGCTTGATGACTCTCAAAAAAAAAATACAGCCAAATTGAGAAGGAGGCTCTTTCCATTATTTACGGAGTTAAGAAATTCCATCAGTACCTTTTTGGACGTCAATTTGAATTGATTACTGACCACCAACCGCTATTCACTATTTTTAATCCATCTAAAAAGCTTCCACACATGACTATACAGCGTCTTCAAAGATGGGCACTTATTCTCATGGGATACACATATAGCATACGTTATCGCCCTACAAAACAACACGGGAATGCAGACTGCCTGTCGCGGTTGCCATCCGGACCGGATGACGCATTTGATGGTACCGAAGAATCTTGTCACCATGTGGTTGAAATGAGCTCTACATTAATCGAAGATTTTCCTATAGATTCTCACACAATCGCAAAGGTTACTCAGAGCGACCCAGCTCTCTCAAAGATCATTCGTTACGTCCAGAAGGGATGGCCAAATGAAAAACTTGAATCAAATTTCTCCTTTTTACCCTATTTTCGTAGAAGACTTTCTTTTGAAATACTTAATAATGTACTTCTTTTCCACAGTGGAAGTCCTAGAGTAGTTATACCCAAACAACTACAACCGAAAGTCTTGGCGCTTCTTCATCAAGGACACTGGGGACTAACACGCATGAAGCAGATATCTCGACGGTATTGCTGGTGGCCCAGCATCGATGATGCCATCAACAGAACTATTTCCAGATGTGTTGCGTGTCAAAGTAATGGAAATAATTCGCCTCGAGAGTACACCAGCTGGCCAACAACTGAAGAAGTGTGGGAACGAATACACATTGATTTCGCTGGACCGTTTCAGAACCAGATGTGGTTAATTGTTGTCGACTCCAAGTCAAAGTTCCCATTTGTCGTCCGAATGGCGTCTACTACGTCGGCAGCAACAATTCAAGCGTTGAGATCAATTTTCGCATTAGAAGGACTTCCCAAAACGCTGGTGTCCGATAATGGGACCCAGTTCACTTCAAATGAGTTTCAACAATTCTGTCGAAGCAATTCAATTAAGCACATAACATCAGCGCCTTTCAATCCAGAATCCAACGGAGCCGCTGAGAGGATGGTGCCTTTTCAAAGCCTTTTCACTTTGATTTTTCGACCTGAATAAAAAACGAAGTCATCGTTTTTATTATTATTATTATTTTCATCACCTTTTTTGTAATTAGTTTAGTTTGATATTAAAAAATATTTAGATTAAAAAACCTTCGTTTTTTGTATCTTATCAAACCTAACAGATTGCTTATGACTTATGACTTTTCAGGCACTGTTAGGCCATGCGCGCAAATTCGATTTTTAGTTTCGCAACTGTTTAGTTGCTAAAATGAAACATATGGGCTTATATGGGACACCGCGCACTAAGAACAACTCGATTCGAGCAACTAAAACGATTGCCTAAAATTAATTCGCAACAGTTGAGCAGTTTTCTATAAGCGCAAGAGAGAAAAGAGTGTGAGCATGAGTAAAGAGTTGCCAATGCGCGGTACTCTATCAACTGGTGATTAAACTATTTGGTTTCGATCAGTTGCCAGTGCGCGACTAGCCTTAAGGGAGAAGGGACTACCGCAGGCGGTTGTTGCCCGAAAATTTAAAAAAACTCATGGTTGTTAAATGTTTTTATAATTAAGTTTTTAATTTAATATCTTTCTGTTATTTTCTCTTCATTTTGAATTTAGTTTTTATTTTTAATAAATGCCTTTTTTGTGCCTATTTTGCCTATTTGGATGTTTTATTTTGTCTTTTTTCAAATTTTTAGGTCAACAAAATCGCATCCCTGCTTATGACGTAATGAACGAAAAATGGTTTTTTTGTCGTTTAAATTAGAGTTTTTCAAAAAAATTTATGTAATTTAATATTGAATAATTGAACAATTTGAGCATACAAGAAACCATCAGAAACGTCCAATCTGGTTTCATATTCATAATTGTGTTTTGATTTAATTGTTTTTTGATGTAATCACAAAAATTGATAATTTTTAAATTTTGTATTTTAAAACTACTTAGATGGTTATCAACTTTTAATTAATAGTTATCAATTCTATTTTCATTCACAACGTTCTAGATGAACGGGCTCAATGTTTAAAATTTTATCAACATTGTTCTTGAATATCGAAATGTTATATTTTTCAAAAATAAATTTATAAATTAAAAACGACAATCACATAGCAAATGTTATATGGACAAATTATTGTAATTAGTTAGTAAATATTATTTAAAATATCACTCACTCTGTACTTTTTGTCATCTTCCGAACATTCTCTATTCTTCGAATCAGGCGATTTACCAATTCCGGTATCTTTATCTTCTTGTTTTTCATTTTCAACATGGGTTTTTAACTGTAGATTCTTTTCATACCCTTTTAATTTTTCGTGTTTGCCAATATCGTAATCTTCTTGCTGTTCTAGTACCAAATGATCTTCATCATTACCTATATTACCCCTGTGTCCATTAAAATCTATATCTTCTGTGTCCATACTGACATCGCTCAGATCCATAAATCCATTCGAATGCAGATTCTCATAATTTCTTCCTTCCTCATTTTTTTCTGTTGTAACAAAATTTAAATGCACATTTTTGTTATAAAAACTATTGAAATCATCGTCATTATTTGATCGTCCTTCAACATTGGATAAGGCGTGAGTTTGTTTTGAGTAAAACTCGTCCTCATCCTTGCTTTTAATATCAGTTGTACCGGGTTCTCCTTGCGTTACATAAAATGTATCGTTAGGTTCTTTCAACGATAAATTCATTGATCGTCCTTTGAGTGCATCAACGAAAAGATTCATTTCCTTTTCAGGACTGGTTGCATCAAACGTGTTATTCTTCTTAGTTCTACTTTCCTGTGATGATAAGACATCTTTAGACGAATTTGTTGCTCTTGTTGTTGTTGTAGCTAAAGGAGACGATGTTACTGCAAGTATATTTATTATATTTTGAGTTGTTGAACTTGTAACTGCTTTTGACTCTTCCGGATGATATTTAAAGTGTTGCGTTGAATTTGTATTATAATCCTTTGAGACCGTTGTGGGCACTTCTCCCTCATTTATTTTTATGGATGATTCAATTGACTCAGTACTCATCAAAGTTTTATAGTCGAGATTGTTACTAGAGTGATGAGGGGTGGAATGAAAATCATATTGTTGATAATCAATCAATGTTGTCTGTTCTTCATCAACACTGGTGTTCGTCGTTGTTATAAGATCATTTTGTGATTTATCATCTTGAGTCAAAACTATATCGGAGGAATTATTGTCTGGTTCCATTTGAGAATCAGTAGTGTATATGTCCATGTTACTGGTTGTATTTATTATTTCTTCTTGGTTTATTTCTGTGTTTGTTGTCATGGGCATAACCGTAATTTCGGTTTTGTATTCCTCTTTGTCTTGATCACTCAAGTTTGTCTCAGTTAAATTATCTAGGTGATAAGAAACGACTGAAGCTATGTTTTCCGTGGAGTAATTTTCTTGAGTTGGCTCTGTAGAAGATGACATGATTGCATTTATTTCTGTAGAAGTTTTTTTATCAACCTTAAGCGGAATGACTGAAAGCGACGGTTCATTGTGTTTGAGCGTTCTTGTCACTTTGACACCAATGTTGGGATTTTTTGTAAAACTTTCCACATTCCAAGTTAATGTAGAGTCTTCTGTTACTGTGCTTGCTTCCTCTGTCGTCATTTGTGTACCTGAAAATGATAAAAATGATGCTTGTTATTTTGATTGTTGTGAATTAAGCGCTCTTAAGGAATGATTAAAAATTAAATGAGGCAAAATAATGGTATTAAGTTTGCAAAGATTTGCAAATGTAATTTGATATATTATCTGAATATTATTAGATATGTAGGTATTTTTAGAAATTATTTTATTTCTTAATTTTATGTGCACAAAAAGTATTATTTGACACTTCCCTTAAAATGAGCATTTAAAACAAGATACCGATCACAATAGTTTGAATGGCTGGGTAGCACAATGGGGGGGAATATATTGAGCCAGTCCTACGGTCTAAGAAAAGAATATCTGGACTTGACAGTACATCCTAAAAGGGTAAACTGATGGACATGGGCATTTCCTGTAGCGCGAGAATTATAGATGAGTTGTTTTAGGGTAGGAATGCAACTAGATATTTTACACATTGTTCAATGTTTATATATATATAATAATACCGATAAAATAATGAAACACGTGAAACATAACATTGCAGAGGTTATATGTTTTATTATAGGGCTAGAAGCTCTTGTAGTATCCCTTGTCATAATGGTTAATGCGTTGGACTGTCATGCGGAAGGTCTCGAGTTCGATTCTCAGCCGCTGCAAAAAAGTGTTTTTCAGGAGTGTATTGCCTCTTGCGAGGAATCGACAAATTCTCCAAGAGTATCTCTTGTCATGGAAAGTGCTGCTCATTAGCCGTTCGGAATCGGCAGAAAATTGAAGGTCCCCTCCGTTCCTGGTAACACGCATACAGGAATGGTTGAGAGTTGTAAGTCACTAGGTCCTGGTTCACTCCGAGCTGTTGCACCACCAAATTTATTTATTTATTTTAGAAGCCCTTGTGGATATTATCTTTAAGTATTGTTCTGTACATTCATGTAGAGTGAAACAAATAAGAAAATCAATGATATATTTTATATTGGAACTGTTAATAATGTCTTCATTGAAAATTGTCTTTTATTAAATGTTAGGAGGTTTCCAGACAAGTTTTTATGGAAAGTATCATTATTTTTTATAAAAGAACTATTTTGTTTACATATTAAAGATAGTATTAAAAAACTGCTAGGTGACAAGTTTAAAAGAAATTGTGTATGTTGTTTTCAAAATATGTATATTAAATTTTCAAAAAAGAGCGGCTTACCAATATAATATGTATACATACTATGTAACATACCTACAAATACAAACTATGTAACGCAAGTAAAACTTTGTGTGACAATGTTACAAATTTAATATTTCTCTTTTATTGAATTACTATCAAAATGTTACATTTTAAACATTGAGAGTTTTCAAAAGGTTGTATTTACTTTACATCAAAAGGTGACATATACAAACTTTTTTGAAAAATATGAACTTACTAAAATATTGATAAATACAAATCATACAGTCTGCTTATGTGACAAATATATGTATTTGTAGTGTTTGGTATAAACATGATAGGTAAGTCCATAAATTAATTTGCGTTTTAACGTTCACTTTACGTGGAGCTAGGGCTGAAACGGGTTGACTGATTTTCTTCAAATTTGGAAAACTTGAAAATATTCTTTGAAAAATTATATTCCATATTTAAAGAAAATCGGTTTACCCGTTTAAGTTCGAGCTCGATATAAAGTGAATGTAAGGATGCAATTTATTTTATGGAGTTATCATGTTTCTACCAAACACCACAGATATGCAAAATAAAAATAAAAAAATTAAATATAAATATTCTTTTTATAACTTCCTACTTCTTTATTCTGCTTATCACAATCTTGGTGGTTCTAACTCGAATCTTCAAACACATCTCCGCGGTCCTTGAAAGTGTACAGCAGAACCCGAAGCAGTCGATTCTCGACCAGCACAAGAACTCGGCCTTTCGCAGGGGTTCACTACCAGCAGGTGACAATGCATTTTCAAAAAGTTACTGTTTAGTGTGGATCCTCTTAAGAAAAACATAACACGGGCCAAAGCTCTAATTCAGCCGGTTCTATGCAGAAGTTATTGAAAATTGAACCACTTGTAAAAAGCCAATGCAGGTATTTGAATCGAGTAATATTTCATACATAATGGCGTACATGGACTTTTCAAATAAAAAAAGAATTTTGTTAATACCTCGCACACAGCTTGTCTTTTTATAATGGGTGATTTTTTTGCTATTTTCTTTTTGGCAACACTGGTTTTGATAGCTCACGCACGTTTCGTGTCTTATATCAGTGTCAAACTGATTGTAATTTAACCATGGATCGTCTTACAAACGAATAACGCTTGCAAATTATTGAATTTTATTATCAAAATGCGTGAAAATTTATCGCATGCTTTTTCCATTTTATGGTCAGATTAATCGACCTACTGAGGCGACTAAATTGTGACTAAATTTCACTAGAGTGCGAACTGAGGAAAATATCGCAGCTATATCGGCCAGTTTTAGTGATGACGGTGAATTATCGATTCGGCGCCGTTCGCAGCAATTGGGCTTCTGTTACTTCACTACGTGGAAAATTTTTCGGAAGGATTTAGGCATGAAGCTTTTTAAAATACAGCTGGTACAAGAATTGAAGCCGAACGACCTACCACAACGCCGAATTTTTGGTGAAAAGGTGGCCGAAGATATACTCTTTTATCGAAAAATTGTGTTCATCGACGAAGCTCATTTCTGATTGAATGGATACGTGAACAAACAAAACTGCCATATTTGGAGTGAAGAGCAGCCAGAAGCATTGCAAGAGCTACCAATGCATCCAGAAAAAGTCACTGTTTGGTGCGGATTATGGGCTGGCGGAATCATTGTGCCGTATTTCTTCAAAGATGATGCGAATCGCAACGTTTCTGTGAATGGTGAGCACTACCGAGCGATGATAAAAAACTTTTTTTGCGCAAAATGGAAGAGCTTGACTTGCGTGACATGTGGTTTCAACAAGACGGTGCCACATGCCACACAGTACGCGTAACAATGGACCAATTGAGGGTGAGTTCGGTGAACAGTTTATTTCACGTTTGGGGCCGGTCAATCGGCCGCTTAGATCATGCGATTTAACGCCTCTAGACTAGTTTTTGTCGGGCTATGTTAAGGCTCATGTCTATAGCGACAAGCCCGCTTCGATTGACGCACCGGAAGCCAACATTGAATCATTTATTTGTGAGATACCGACCAAAATGTTAGAAAGAGTATGCCAAAATTGGACTAAGCGGATGGACCATTTGAGGCGCAGCCGCGGCCAACATTTGCATGAAATAATCTTCAAACATTAAATTATATTAACCGTACTATCGATTCAAATAAAGATTTCATGCATTTTTTTTTTGATTTTATGTGTTCATTTTTTATTTTTTTGTTATGTTTTTTTTTTTTTAATTTCCGATAGCTCTTAAGAAATCACTGTTATTAACATCTACCCACTCACCCTAACTAAAACACCCCTTACAAAAGTATTCAATTTTTTTTGTATAAGGGCGAACTTAAGTCCTTTTGAATATCCTTAAAATGATAAAACACAGTCCAAGCGTCAGAAAAATAGAGAAGGAATCCAAATTAACACTAACTCCTTTCTTAATAAACGACGAATAACAGGGTGTTAGAAATTATTTATATGTTAACTTGTAATTGTATTAATAAATGTGAGAGCAAGCGGATAATCCTAACTCGTGAAATCAAGAATTTCACAAAAAAAAAAATACATGTATGTGTTAATTTATTAAAATTTATTATTAAGTACAAATATGTGCGTTAATAAAAAAGATTACTAACCGGACAAGTTCTCTTTTCTCTATTCGTGTGGCAGTTAGTCCAGAGGAAAGGAGCGGATAGTGTTCCTAATTTATGAGGCAGTTTGACTTAAAAAACTTTATATGTTCCCCTCATTGAGAACTGAGATAATGGAAGGTGCTCTTATCTTCGGGATCTTAAACTTGATATATCTTAAGTCTATGTAGCATTTTGTTAGTGCGTTGGGCTGTCAAGCGAAAGGTCTGGGTTGGATTGCTCTCCGCTGCAAAAATGTTTTTCAAGGCTGTAATACCTTTTGCAAGGAAGTGACAAATCATCCAAGGGTAATCTCTTGTCATGAATCGTGCATCTTGTCTTAGCCGTTTGAACTAAGGAGAAAATTGGAAGTTTCCTACATTCCCGCTTACACACTTACAAGAATGGTTGAAAGTTATACATACATATGTCACTCAGCCTTATTTACTAACAAGTTTTAGCGACGGAGTAAAGTTACTTCGACTTTACAACGGCTCTTATCCTGAAAACCTTATTTATAATAAAAATGCACGAGGAATAGCGTCGGAATAAGCTAAAACTGGTTCATGGGAGGTTTAAGGCCGTTTTAGTATCTAAATGTCTTTTTGAGATGACATCTTGTGAAATTTACAAAAAGGAATGTAAGCTATTTTTTTTTTCGTTTCTTACTAAGACAAAAAAAATAGATATTTTGCATTACTAAATTATTTATATTTTCCAAACACTCTAACGGTACGGTATTGGTTGGTAGGTACATTCATTGATCATTTGATTACAATAAAATAAAAACTAGAAACATAATCAACTTGATCACTTCACTGGCAACGAAGAAAATTGGTTAAGAAAGTAAAATTGTTCCCGCAATCCGAACTAAGAAAAAAATTACTTCAACAAATATTGTCGATCGAATTATATGTATATTGAAAAGAAAGTATCTTTATTCTTAATTGTATAATAGTTGTGTTCAAGGAGAAAAAGGGCAGTGTAGAGTAGTGTAGGTAATCATGAAAACTGTCAGAGCAAACTGAAGCAAAAACTTCATACGTCAGATGTTAAAAACAAGAAAACAAATCAAATTCGGCGCAAGTAAAAGGGTATTAATAATTTAAAATACAATTTTAGAAGAGTTATTAAATTGTGATAGAGAAATTGATTTACTCGTATCAAGTGATTCTTCTTCCAAATTTGAAGATGAAGGAAGAAACGCGATTGTGTTCTCTTTGTTAAAAATAAAAAGAAGTTGCATTACCCAGTATTTAAATAAAAAATGTTTGTAACTCATTTTCGAGTTAGTAGTGCACTATATAAGCAATTAGTGGATACATTTTCTGAGACAGAAAAGTATAGAAAACTGGATCCTTCTAAAACTTTTCCTGCAGAAAGCCATTTAGCACTTTTTCTCTTGTTTACAGGCCATGAGGCGTGCTCTAACATATATGTATATTGCTGATCGATTCGACGTCGCTTTGGGAACAGTGTGTTTCATGATACGGAGGGTGATATATTTTTAAGTAATCTTTGCGAAATGGTAATTTTAATCTTTTAAAATAAATAAGGAAAATTACTAACATTTTGTTTTAGGAGTAACTGACGGCACTCACATAAGAATTGATCCACCTAAATATGGAAAAAAACGATTAGGTATATCGATAGAAAGAACGTCATAAGTATCTGCTTGCAAGGACTAAGCGAAGAGAAAAAAAATTATAGATATCTTTGTTAGATACCCGGGCTCATTCCATGACAACAGAGTCTACGAGAACTGTTTTATTTTTTCCCAACTACCAACATTATGCTGTAGTACCCCTTGGCATAATGGTTAGTGCGTTGGAAGGTCTCGACTCGAGTTCGATTCTCAGCCGCTGCAAGAAAGTTTTTTCAGGGGTATACTGCCTCTTGCGAGGAATCGACAAATTCTCCAAGAATATCTCTTGTCATGGAAAGTGCTGCTCATTAGCCGTTCGGAAACTGGAATCAGCAGAAGATTGTAGGTTCCCTCCGTTCCTGGTGACACGCACACAGGAATGGTTTAGAGTTGTAAGTCACTAGGTCTTGGTTCACTGCGAGCTTTTCCACCACCAAATATATTTAATTTTATTTTACCAACTAAGTATATGCATTTAACATCAAGGCAAAAATTTTTAAATCGAAAGCTTAGTTCCGGACGAATTGTCATTGAACATTCATTAAGAATTCTAAAGCAGCGATTTAGCTTTTTTTATGTCATTTCACACGCGCTGGTGTAGTGATACACAATTTAAATAATGTTTATCCTTAAGTGGGCTTTAGGTCAATTTTTGTTAATATTTTGTTTTGTTTTTTTATGTTGTGACGTTTCGGATGTGGTTACACCCTTCTTCAGACCTATTTATTAATTGAAATATAATTTAAAAACATATACAGGGTGATTGGCATAAGGTGTGACAAAAAGCTAGAGCGTGTAGGTTGGACTTAGACAAGAAAAAAATCGTATGGGAGGGGGGGTCTATTTCCCCCCGTTTAGGCGGGAGGGGCAATTTAAGAAAAAAATCACTTAAAACAGAAAAAAAATTATTAAAAAATAACGGTGATACCTACAGAGTAATGCTATAGCATTTTGAAAAGCCAGAAATATATTCTTTAATTTTGTTTTTAAATAAAGTTGTTCGAGTGCACAGTTTTTGAAAAATTATTTTTCAAAATCAAAATTTTGAAAATTTTTTTTCTGTTTTAAGTGATTTTTTTCTTAAATTGCCCCTCCCGCCTAAACGGGGGGAAATAGACCCCCCCCCCCTCCCATACGATTTTTTTCTTGTCTAAGTCCAACCTACACGCTCTAGCTTTTTGTCACACCTTATGCCAATCACCCTGTATACATATGTATATATTAATTAATTAATTAAAAATAATTAAGATTAATTAATATTACATCAAAATTATAAAAGAGTATACTTACAACTTTAAAAAATACAAATATTTTTTATTTGTTTGTTCGTTTTTGGTTTCCGTGTTTTTGTTTTTTTTTTTTTTAAATGTTTAAAAGACGTTTTAAATCTTTTTCTTTTTTGTTGTATATATCTTATCTCTTTTGTTTTTTTATTTTTTAATTTGTTTGAAAATTTATCAGGACGATGATTTTCTTCTATACAATGGAGAGCTAGTGCAGTCTTTTGTGTACTACCACTATTTATATCAGATTTATGACCTGATATACGATTTCGAAGTTTTTGCATTGAGGTTCCTACATAGATTGATGGGCATGATGTTGAGCCATCACCTATATATTTAATCTTGTATACTATATTTGATTTTTCTTCCTTTTCTAATTTATCTTTTAATTTTGAGAAAACTGAATTTCTAAGAGTATTTTTTGTTGATTTAAAGGCTATTCTAGTTTTTTCTTTATCTCTGATTGGTGCTTTCAACAAACGGTTTGAAAAATTTGGAACGTATAAAGCACTTTTATATATTCTTTGTGGTTCATTTATATTTTGAGTTGATCGTCTGACACCATTGAAATAGTTGTTAATAAGTGATTTAGTTATTCTTTTGGAAATGAATTAGAGTACAATGTATCTTTTATTATTCCAATGTTTTTTTGTTGAAATATAATATCACTATTGTCTAGAACTCTATTTATGAAATTTTGTGCTGTATTAATAATTACTAGTTTGGGTTGTTGAGAATTGAAATTTATCAAACGGCCTGAAGATGTTGGCTTTTTGTACCAATCAAAAATTAGATGTGTATTTTTTCTTATAACTTTAACATCAAGATATGGGAGCATTCCTTGTTTTTCAACTTCAAATGTAAATTTAATTTTATCATGAAAGGAATTTAATGCTGTTGAAGTTGAATTAAGTTCAGTTGATTTGATGATTAAAAATAAGTCATCTACATATTTCTTAATAACTTTTGGTGTATACGATAGTTTTTTTTAAAACGTTATCAAGTAAAGTTTCCATAACTATATCTGCTAAAATTGAGGATAAAGGACTTAACATAGGTACACCTTGTTTTTGCTGATAAGTTGTTTTATTAAATTGTAAATAATTATTATCAACTATGCAAAAATGTAAAAGTTCTAAAAATTGTTTCTTTTTAATTTGTGTATTTTCTTTGATAGTATTCCAACTTTTATCAACAGTTTCTATAGCCATATTTACTGGTATATTTGTAAACAGAGAAACTACGTCAAAAGAAACTAGTATATCGTTTTCTTCTAAAATAATTGGTGATATTGTTTCAATAAAGTCTTTTGCAATTTTAACATTATATTTTGAATTTTCAGTTATTTTTTTAAGAATTTTAACAATATATTTTAAAAGTTGATAGCAAGGGACATTTGTAGAAGGGCATATTAGTCGTAAAGGACAATTTTCTTTATGAATCTTAGGTAAGCCATAAATTTTTGGACTATTGGCTGTGTATGTTGTCATACATTTCTTTTCTGAGTCATTTAGAATTTTTTGATTGAATAAATCTTTTATATACTTATTATTACGAACTTGAAGTTTGTTCGTGGGATCATTTCTTAAAATAGTATAGGTTTCTCGATTTTTCATAATATCATTCATCTTTTGAAGATATGTTTCTTTTAAAATCGCTACCGTAACATTTCCTTTATCTGCTGGAACTATGTAAATTTCAGGATGTCTTTTGAGAAATTTTCATTTTGGTGTGTGGGGGGGGGGAATTCCGAATAAGGTCCTTTTTTTTGTATTTTTCTACTTACTTTGCTCAAAATTTAATTTGGTGTTGGGCGAACACTGAATCACCAGAGATTGTCCTTCACTCGAAGTTAGCTCTAATATATGTATGTATTATTTGAAATTTTAATTCAAAAACACAAAGCGCGGACAAAATTCAACGTAATTCGTTAGCAAAATATAATCAAATAATGACATCAGCTGATTTTGACAGTTTTCACCAACCTGCACTAGTTCAAAAGGTAGTGCAGAATATTCAGAACTAGAGTACACTAGTTCAGCTCAATGAACGCTAATCAGTGTAAGTAAGTGCAGAAATTTTGTCAATGAACACCAAAAACCTACGCTTTTCTGCCCAGATGGTTGAACAAAGCTAATATAAAAAACGTTATTTTAAGTTTCTAATAAAAATGAATACATCTGCTTTTCTCTACTTCACAATGCCGACTCCTCCTTTTTCTTTTTCTCTATGGACTCGTTCAGATACAGATAATATATCTTACACAGCATTGCCAGTATTCTTAAGAAATAGGTTTGGCATTGCCAACAGTCGTATTCCAATTAAAAAAAATTAAAATAAAAGATTTTTTAACATTAAGTGAAAATTGAGTGAAAATAATCAAGGATTTCAAAAAAAATTATAGAATAGAAAATACTTTTAATAAAACGATCACTTTAATCCAGAAATATATGTGTCGCTCAATTTAATAGTGAACTATCTCCATACAAATTAATTTCGAGATAATAAGGTTTTTGCGACATGATGAATAGACAAAAAAACAAAATCATTAGGTTAATATTTTTTATTATTCGTAAAAAGTCCAAGATTATTATTAACCTTTACAGATTTTATTAATTATTTTATTAAACGGATTTGTGACTTACTTAATTTTTATAGTTAAATAATAAAATCACTTTAAGAACAAAAAACATTAACTATCGGAAATATAATTCGTATTTGGAGTAGATTCTCTTTTATATTGAAAGATATTAACAAATATATCAAAGGGCACGGTAGTGCCCGGCCAAGTTCTGGCACTACACCCTTTTTTACAGGAACAAACTCAGGCGATTTTTGACCCCTCCCTATCTTCAGTACCACTAAAGTCAGAAACTTCAAATTCCGAATATTTGCTAAGCTAGTCAGGCACAGGCGCCTCACAAAATTTCAATTTTATAGCACAAGCGGTTCCTAAGATATAAGCCTCAAAAATCACAAAAACCGTAACTGACTGACTGACTGACTGACTGACTGACTGACAGATCATCAAAATTATGGAGCACTTCCCGACATCGTAGAATCTTGTAATTTTGCACAACGGTAGGTCTTGTCATGCAAGCAGAGGAAAAAATCGAAAATTTGAAATTTTCCATTCAGGGGGCGTGGTATCCGCCCACTTTCTCCGAATTGGTGTTGGTTGATTGAGGCACTTCCTACTGCTGTAAAACGATGAAATTTGGTGAACCGGTAGGGCTTATAATGCATATAAGGAACCAAAAATAAACACCAAGGTTTTCCTTTAGGGGGGCGTGGTATCCGCCTACTTTCTCCGAATTGGTGTTGGTTGATTGGAGCACTTCCGATTGCTTTAAAACAATGAAATTTGGTAAAACGGTAGGGCTTAAATTGCATACAAAGAAAAAAATATAAAGTTTGAGGTTTTCCATTCATGGGCGTGGTATCCGCCCACTTCCTCAGAACTGATGTAAATTATATATGGCACACTTCCGATTGCAGTAGTGCAATGAAATTTGGTGGAACGGTAGGGCTTATATTGCATATTAAGGAACAAAAATAAAAATTGAGGTTTTCCATTCAAGGGGCGTGGTAACCGCCCACTTTCTCCGAATTGGTGTTGGTTGAATGGAGCACTTCCGATTGCTGTAAAACGATGAAATTTGGTAAAACGGTAGGGCCTAAATTGCATATAAAGAAAAAAATATAAAGTTTGAGGTTTTCCATTCATGGGCGTGGTATCCGCCCACTTCCTCAGAACTGATGTAAATTATATATGGCGCACTTCCGATTGCAGTAGAGCAATGAAATTTGGTGGAACCGTAGGGCTCAAATTGCATATAAAGGACCAAGAATAAAAATAGAGGTTTTCCATTCAGGGGGCGTGGTATCCGCCCACTTTCTCCGAATTGGTGTTGGTTGAATGGAGCACTTCCGACTGCTGTAAAACGATGAAATTTGGTACAACGGAAGGGGTCAAAATACATATAAAGGACCAAAAATAAAAATTGAGGTTTTCTATTCAGGGGGCGTGGTATCCGCCCACTTTCTCCAAATTGATGTTGGTTGAATGGAGCACTTCCAAGTGCTGTAAAACGATGAAATTTGGTAAAGTGGTAGGAATTAAATTGCATACAAAGAAAAAAATATAAAATATGAAATTTTCCATTCAGGGGCGTGGTATCCGCCCACTTCCTCAGAACTGATGTAAATTATACATGGCGCACTTCCGATTGCAGTAGAACAATGAAATTTGGTTGAACGGTAGGACTTAAATTGCATATAAAGGACCAAAAATAAAAATTGGGGTTTTCTATTCGGGGGGGGCGTGGTATGCACCTACTTTCTGAGAAAATGTTTAATTCATATGTAGCACTTCTGATTGCCGTAATTAAGGTAGGTGTGTTAGTGTTAGGTATCTTGCCAGGACAAGAAGAAATAATTGAAGCGCAAATCAAAACAACCAATAACAAAAAGAAAATATACCAAAAGAAATAGGAAGCTTTAAACTAAGTTGAGTACATCCTTCTATCTTTCCGTATCTTTCGAGATTTTGACATGGCAAAATATTAAAATCTTTGCAAAAAGGAGTGAGATCAGACCAAAAACATAAATGTTAAAAAAAGAGCCAAGTTCTTCTATACAAAAACCTTTGTGTAACAAGGCAGCCGTGAAAAGTACTGAGATCTAAAAGTACGCCAAGTTCTTACTTCATGAAGGTTTAATACCGAATATTTAAAGTAGAATAATATTAAAACAGCTACAATGTAATAGAGAAATTTTATTATTTGATGATTATTGACTAAAATTTGATGGGCTTACTTGGCAAGTTTTTTTTATTCCCAAATTCGAAAGTTTTTAAAAACTTGACAAGTGAACCCATCAAATTTTAGTCAGTAATCATTAAATAATAAAATTTCTCTATTACATTGTAGCTGTTTTAATATTATTCTACTTTAAATATTCGGTATTAAACCTTCATGAAGTAAGAACTTGGCGTACTTTTAGATCTCAGTACTTTTCACGGCTGCCTTGTTACACAAAGGTTTTTGTATAGAAGAACTTGGCTCTTTTTTTAACATTTATGTTTTTGGTCTGATTACCATTAAGCAAAGAAATCCATTTTAAAAAAAAATGGATGTACACCACTTTTATAATGAGCGACACATATATAGAAGTAGGAACACTCAGAACAACTCTGAAGGAACTAGATCAGATAATATAAACAGAGGTAGAAATATTCAACAAAAACTAAGAGCTAAACGTTTTCCCAATTATCTTAAGATCTTGGGTTTGTATTATTGTAACAATCATTTAAGAGAAATAGCAAAAAGATATATTTAATACGCATTTACTGGGAAAAACCGACCTAAAAGTCAAAAAAATTAACAGGCTTAGAAATAGAATATCTGAAGACCCCAACAAGAAATAAACTTTATTTAAACGCAATTATAAAGGCGTGTATATCTTCTAAATGAAGTTTCTACCATTCGTATAAACAGAACAATTTTCGTTCACATGATGGGTAAGGGTAGACCAAATTAGGCCTTTTATTAAATCCCCGAAGAATGATGTCTACCTTGCATATAAAGGCCCATACTGAAGAACGATTTTGTTCTTAGAATAAAGCCCAAAATCATATCCCAAGATATCCATAAAAAATTAGGGGGAAAACAAAAAGTAATGAATTCTAGTAAACCACTAGAGGATCTAACTGATAAAGAAAAATTGTTGAAAATAATTGAATATGAACATTTGAAGAATAATTTATTAACAAATGCGACACATGTTATTTAACTTAATTTGACAAAATTCCTATAATGTACAATGTAACAGATTACCCTCTTAAAAATAATGACGTAGTGAACGTAAATACATAGTTTATCACACGAAAAGATATTTTTTAAAATACAATAGATAATAGACGCCAGCAGGGCGTGTCTTTTAGGAGACAGAACATAGATTTCAATAACTAAAACCTTAAAACCGGAATTCAATTTTTAGGAAAGCCCATGCTTATTATTATTGATAATGAGCTCGATACAGTGAGCAGTTCTTATCGCAAAATGATTACACAACTTCATGCGACAACTCCTTATTTAAAAACTGACAATGACGACATTGAAACGTTCGTATTCAACATTTGTAATGAAGAAATTAGACTTCTTAATGCTCCTCGTTGTAAAGAGGACAATCTTTATCAAAAAAATTGGTTCCATTTCCAAACTTATGTTAAAGAAATAATATTTGTAACTATAAATTTAACAAGGAAACCTTTTTTACAAGAAAGAATGAGCACACAATTGTAATTAAAAGTCTAAAAGTTGTTGAAATTGACCAAGACTGTATTGATCAGAAAATTGTTATGAAAAATCATAATATTGTAAACATTGAAAATTGTAAAATAAAGCTTAAGGAATTAGACATAAATGTAGAAGTTACAACATGTTAAGAAACTATTATAATACCACACCTAATAAAAAACAAAATCATAACAATAAATAACTTTGACTCAAACATCAGAAGCTTGCATGTATTCAATGCATTCTTTATAATCATCAATATACTATATTTATTTATATTTATATTTTAACGGCTACCATTCAAATAGTTTTGTTGTAAATTCTGGTGTTCCCCAGGGTAGCCATTTGGGTCCAGTTCTTTTTATAAGTTTTAAAGTACTCTAATTGTCTTATGTATGCAGACGATGTTAACATATTTAAAACCATCTCTAGCAATCTTGACTGTGAAAAACTTCAAATTGATCTAAATTCTTTCTACAATTGGTGTACACGTAATTATTTGTTGTTAAATATCGACAAGTGTAAGATTATAAATTTTACAAGAAAATTGTCCGTTTTATCTTTTGACTATAGTTTCAAGGGCGTAAATCTGTTAAATGTAAAAGATGTATCTATCCTTGGTGTATTGTTTGATAGAAAACTCGAATTCACACAGCCTATTAATATGACATGTAATAAAGTCAATTTAATATTAGGTTGGATTAAAAGGGAATCACCTCAGTTTTCTTATCCTTATTATCAAACAACTACAGTGGGTTGCCAAATTAATAGGGACAGTCATGGATTTTAAGAAAATTGTATGTTTCCTTATCAAATTATTGAAAATCGTTTGTGTATTTTGATAAATAGATATTTTTTATAAAGATAAGATATTATTACATAAAAAAAAGTAGTTAAATAGTTTTTTTTAGTTAATAATCTTTAAAAATAGTTCGAAATCAAAAAGAAGTAAGAAAATTACAAAAACTCAATATTTTGTAACTTTGCCTTTTGCCTCAATAACTGCTTGAATACGTTTCGGTATGCTATCAATGCACTTTTTAGCGCATTCTTTAATTGCAGGGCAGTGGGGCCAGACCTCTATTAGTTTTTCTTTAAGTGTTATTTTTGTTGTAATATTTTCTTTGGAAATTTTCATTTTAGTGATCTCCCACAGGATTTCTTTGGGGTTCATGTCAGGGGAATTGCCTGGTCAGGATAAAACTGGTATGTTTTGGCCATTTAGATATTTTGTTGCACTTTTAACTTAATGGCACGGGGCTGAGTCATGCATGAAAAGATATGGTTCGTTCTTAGAGAACCATTTTCTTTACTGGGGTATGAGACGAGTTTGCAGAATGTCCTTATATTGGTCCTGTCTCATGGTTCCCTGGACAATTTGGAGACGTCCAACACCTCTTGTGCTGAAGACCGACCACTCCATAACTTTAACAGGATGTTTTACGATTTCTACGATGTAATCAGGATGACAATTTTCACTGGGAAGCGCGCCGCCGATCGAAACTGCTCTTATCAGCCAAAATTTCGAGCCCAAGACAAACGTTTTTTTTACCATTGTCTGTGTGAGCCGTGGTTTTTTAACAGGACTACGACCCAAAAGTCTTATTCCGTTAACAACAGACTTAGAAACACCCGTAATAGTAGCTATTTCTCTTTGGAAGGGACTCGAATGAGGTAATAATGTTCTTATTTCGTTTTTTTCTTTCTTGGAGTGGTATCCAATCCTCGAACCATTCTGTTTCGGAAAAATGCCCAAAATCATTAAAAATTATTATTCTTTATTTAAGAAAAGCTTTGTTTTAAACAAAATAAATTACGTTACTAACGTTTCAATTAAAAAAAAGTTCAAAAAATATCCACAAACAACTATCAGAAAAAACACCTTTCAAAATAATACTGGTTTTTCCTCGAATAAAACCGGGTATTCCCCGAATAAGACCATATTTAATATCTGCCGTCAACTTAAAATAACCGTTAAACACGTAACCTGTGAAATAAAAATCACCACGCACACTTAGAACCAAAACAAATGCTCAAAAGAAAGCTAAAACATGAAAATTAATAAAAATTTAAGATGTTCCTATTAATTTGGCAACGCACTGTATTTACCACATTTGTCAGACCCATTATAAAGTATGCTTGCCAGGTATGGACCCCCTACTACAGTTGCCACAAAATAAGAATTGAACAAATTCAAAAAAGGTTCCTAAAATTTGCTCTTAGAGGCTTAGGCTGGCAGAATCCATTGAATATTCCTTCATATAGAAGCCGTCTAAGACTCATAGATTTACCTAGTCTGGAGCGAAGACGTTCTTATTTATGTTTCGTTTTTATTGTTAATCTTATTTATGGAAGTATCGATGCTTTGAACCTTTTGTCTCGCGTTAATTTTAATGTTCCACATCGTAATCTAAGAGGTTTTCGTGACCCAATTTACATAAAACACTATCGTACCAACTATGAGCAGAATTCACCATTTAATAACATTTTTAATTTGTATAACGTTAATCATAATTTATTAAAATTTTTTTCTGATGTATCAAATACTGGTTTTAAAAAAATATTCTATAATATTGTATAATTTATAAATTCTTTATTCTAAGAAATATTTTTGTACGCTAGATATTAATGAAGCACTTCTTGCTACGGTATAGTTTACCACAACAAAAACTATACTATTGGTGCTCCTTCTCTCGCGTCCATCCTTTCAAATATTTTTTACAGGTACTTTTTTCTGACCTACTGAGAGAGAGAAAGGTAGCCATGGTACATCAGCCATCAATTCTCTCTCACTAACTTGAAGAAACAATTACACTGCGTTACACGATTTTGGTACCCTCTTAACTGTTAGCTGGAATGAATAGGTAATGAATCATAGATTAAATGTCCCAAACATATGTGGTATCCATCACGTCTAGTTTTCGAGGTACATGCTAACTATTACTTCTACTACCTTTAGTTCAGGCATTAGATACCGTTACAGTTTCCTTTTTACAATGTATTGCACTTATTATTTTGTATTGTTTATTAATCGTTTCCATTCGATAACGTCGACATCTTGTACATATTTATTTGAAAATCCAATATGAATAATAGACTAAGTGGTCGTCGCAACTGTTTAAAAGCACCAAATAAGTTTTGTTAAGTCTGCGGACAGTATATTGTGAAATCACAAACAAAAAATGGTTCGGAAAAAGTGAAAAATGCATATTTACTCTATTTTAGACGTGCTTTTAATCAAGATAAACCATGGATACCAAAGTTTGTTTTTGTGTTTCGTGCTATGCTACTCTCATATCTTGGTTAAATGGGAACAAGATATCAATGCCATTCGTCGTACCAGCTTTATGGCGTGATAGTCCAGTGAAAGCGTCATGAAAAAGGGCCTGACCTTGCGCGCAGAGGCATGGTCTAATTTTTTTCATGGATCGACAACTTTTTTACCAAAGTTATTGGTAAAAATGTGTTTTGTGTCATTTTTTGGTCATTTGCGAATATCTCGGTTCCACTACTCGTACAAACAAAAATTAAACATGTATTTATTTCTAATAACGTTATCTATTATGTTATAAAGTAAACATTTGTTTAAAAAAGGTTTTGTAGATTGTAGCCAGATCAGAAGGAGAGAAGAATTTCTTGCACCGTCTCAGAAAACCCAAACATCTTGCGGCATTTTTGGCAACATCGCGTATGTGATCGTTCCACAAGAGGTGGTTCGTGATGCACATACCGAGAATATCGAGGTGTTCAGTTTCGTTGATGCAAGTGCCACTCACAGATAGTGGCAAGGGGGGTATATCACGCTTTAACGATACAAGACAGCAATGAGTTTTCAAAGCATTAAATTCGACGCGGTTTCTTATTCCCCATTGTACAATGCTGTTTAGGTCGTGATTTAATGAACTTATCATATTTTGTCGTTGCAGTTCCACATCCGAAGAGGAGGGATGTGGGTCTGAAAACGAATATGAAAAGCTAAAAGTACTATCGTCAGCGAAACAATTAATTGGATTAGAAGTTACAGACAGGAGATCATTAATAAAAATGAGGAAGAGGGTTGGGGACAAAAAGGAGCCCTGGGGCACACCAGCATTTATATTGTGGGTTTCAGACTTGAATCCGTCTAGTACAACTTGTATTGAACGGTTCGAAAGAAAATTTCTAATCCAAAGAAGAAGGGATTCGTTGATGCCGAAAGCACGCATTTTCGATAAAAGAGCAAGATGCCAGACTTTATCAAATGCCTTTGAAATATCAAGTGCAATAATCTTACTTTCTATGAAACGATGTAAAGATTTGTTCCACCCTTCGGTGAGATAAACCATCAGATCACCAGTGGACCTATTGCTACTAAAGCCATACTGCCGGTCATTAAAAAGCTTTCGTTCTTCAAGATATTTCTAGAGCTGATAATTAATCAGCGTTTCCATGACCTTAGAAAGAATGGACGTTAGTGCGATCGGTCGATAATTTGAGGGAGAAGAAGAGTCGCCTTTTTTTGGAATCGGCTGAATAATTGCTGTTTTCCATCTACTCGAAACGAGCCCAGAAAAATAGGATAGATGGAAAAACTTGCGCAGGGATTTTGCTAGCGTGGAAGAACACCTCCTCTTCAGAATAATAGCGGGGATACCATCCGGACCAGCGGATTTATGTATGTTGAGATCCTTCAAGACTCTTGCCACGGTACGAGTACGAAAAAAGATTTGTAACATAGAATCATTAACGCGCTCAAGAATTGGGGGAGTCATGACACTAACCGGCAAGGTGGAATTTGCGGCGAACTGCCTTACAAACAAGTTAGCTTTTTCACTAGAGCTTACGAAAGGAGTGTCATTAAAAACAAGCGGAGGAACCGAGGAAGACGAAGAATTCCTAATATTTTTTACAAATGACCAAAAATTCTTACTGCCTTTGGGACATTGTAGTATTTTTTGCCTTGATTTTTGGTCATGTAAAAATTTAGTCCGTCGAATATGGGCGTTGCAGGTCTTTCTGGCTTGTTTGGACTTTTTCCGGTTTTCCTCAGTTGGGTTGGCTCTAAGACACCGGAAGCTTACCTCTTTTTCCTTGATAACCTCTTTACAGCTCAAATCAAACCATGATTTATCCTTGGGTCTGATACTTTTAAACCTATTCGGGATAAAATTTCTCATTCCCAAAAGAATTATGTTAGTTATCATATCTGCGCTGGAATCTACGTCACTATCGAGGAAGCATAGTAACCAGTTAAAGATCCTGAAAAAGTTATTCAAACCGTTCCAGTTGGCTTTCTCGTACTGCCATATGGTTCTTCTAGGAGCTCTTTCTCTTACTGGATTTGTTTGACATGAGAAATTTGCAGATATAACACTATCGTCAGATGTGCGTCAATACACTTATTGTGTATTTATCAGGGTCAGAGGTAAGAAACAAGTCAAGAGTATTTTCTGCTCGGCCATTAACGTCCGATATTCGAGTAGGCTCGTTGACAAGCTAAGTAAGGTGGTTAAACTCAGCAAAAATCTCAACACACATTCCTGCGGGTGTTGTCTGGCCCGAATGCGGAAGCAGAAGCCAAGAAGAATTGTGAACATTGAAATCGCCCGTAATAACGATTTCAGTGCGAGGATATAGGGAAACAATTCTTTGGATGGAGTCGGACAGAGCATCAAATTCGTGGAAAGTTGAAACTCTATCCAGATTTGGGCTTCGATAAAGAAAGCAATAGTGAATGATGTGCTTATTAATGGAAAATTTAAACCACATAAAATTGAAGAAGGAGTTGGTGCAGCGACCAAATTGTGGTAACAGCTGATATGCAACATCATTCCTAATATATTAATATATATGGCGAGACCATGGTGAGAAAAGAATAGTTTTTACCTTCAACAAGTTCTCTTGGCTAACCACATCTAGTAAGTCAAAATGAATTGAATGATTTGGTACGAAACTTAGGTTTATCAATTAGACTGAATTACTAGGATCTAGATTAAAAGAGTGGAATTTATTGGATTCTAACAGAAATGTATCTGTGCAAAGCCAAAAATGGCTTCATTTTATTCAAATTTTCAAAACATATGTCACTGTAACGATATAGAAACTTTGATGAGTGAGTTGAACATTCCTTAAAAAACACAAGACTGTGAAGGCGATATTGCTGCACAATGGTAACAAGTATGCGTCAGTACCAATAGCATATTCAACTGTTTTAAAAGAAACATGAAAATATGAAATCAATATTAAATTTAATAAAATACAAAGATTACAGCTGGAAAGTATGCGCTGATCTTAAAGTTATAGCTATTTTGCTCAGACTACAGGGTGGAATTACCAAAAACTGTTGGTTTCTTTGTAGAAAAGCACTATTAATTGAACCTAACAATGTCATTTTACCACCACTCTGCACTCTACATTAAACTTTGTTTGATAAAAAATTATGTCAAGGCTATGGATAAAGAGGGGGAGGGCTTCTTATATTTAAAAACCGTTTTTCAAAGTAAAAATATTAAAATTTTATAACATATTTTTTTTGTTGTTGTTGTGTTATCGAAGTGTCAGTTGACACTAGGTCCCCGTTCGCTGATGTCACTCAGTAGGGAATGGCTGCTTGCCAAACTAAATAACGCAAGTCCTCATTCCCCCAAATATGCGCAAAAGTCCAGAGAGGAACTTAATTATACCAACATTTCTCCTTTATATTTATTAAAAATCCGAATAATAGTTTAACCGTGTTGTTCCGGTTCGGAACTCATACCAATTAACCAGTGGTGGAGTGGATTATTGGTTATGAGCTCATTGCAGCGGTGCAGAAATTTTTTTAAAAGCCCTGATTCAATGTAAAAGTGTGATTAAGAAAAGTCTACTGTGTTTGCATCTACTATGGCATACTAAAGCAAATATGGCCATTGTTGCTGAGAAATGAAAACCTTGGCATAGATTGGCTGAAAGCACTGGGGTTTTGAAAAACAGAAAAGAGGTCATCCATGCATGGTGAAAGCCTGGGAGAACACTTATTTGTTATCTGAAGAACGAATAGTTCAGAACAAAGTGATAAGAAATTTAAAATTTTTGAAATAAAAAGAGATTTGGTTGAGTGTAAAAATAAAGTCAGAATAAGTGGAACAAATTAGACAAAATTGTGGAGAATTATAGAAGCAATAAAGAAGGAATTTCCGATAGAAAGGACGAGAATAGAATTATTTTATGAATCATTCTGACCTTTCTAAACTAAGCGTTAATGGCCCATATTGTTAAGCTTATTAATTTTATATACAAGATGTTTGGTATAAGATCTACTGGAGGTTTTCCAAAGCAATTTAATAAATAAGTTTCAAAGAAAATAAAATCGTATCTGTACTTTTAAACTCGAAAATTTACCATTCAAATAAATTCGCTTTACTAACTAATGCCATATATAAAATTTGATTGAATTTCATAACGTATGTTTTTTTTAATCCATTTTTATTAACATTAAACTTATAAATATCTTAAAGCTGGAAAGACAATCCTAAAAAACTGGCAAACTTATCAAATTACTTACAATTAACTTATTAGCTCTATGCGGCCGCTCTAAGTTATATTAATGCAAAGAATTTTATAAACTGTCGGTCTTAAGTTTTCACCGAGCAAAAAATTAAGAAAACTCGGATTCATATCATTATTTTTAAATAAATATAACTTAATACTACACTTATCCTAATTAAAACTACTTAAAAAAAGACAGCCACTGCAGAAGCTTTTTTATACATATTTTTGCTGGTGCCAACCTTCATACTAAATCTTACCCTTAAATGTATGTACGTACAGTGACGAGCAAAAGTGGTCAAATGATTTCGCTTTATGGAAAAATTGATTTAAGTAAGGATTTTTTAATAGAATTAAAATCTTTTTTTATTTTTTTTATTTTGTTTATTTAACTCACGTTTATTATGTATAGTAAAATTTTCAAAAAAAATAATATATTATACAAAAAAAATAATAATAATAATTTCCTGGTTTTGTCCAATTATGCACGTTTTAGTTTCAGGAGATTTAACATCGTTTTTTCATTGAGAGATGTTCCTCTCTATTGTGCTATGTTTGTTTTACTGTTATTTACAAGTAACAGTTAAGATAATTTTATTTGTTGATAGTTTGTTGTGGGTAAATCGTTCATTTTAAATTATGTAAAGCTGATTATTGTCAAAATGAAAAAAAATTGTTAAAATACCGTTGACCGCGCTATTTTTTTAACTAAAGCGTAGTGAATCATCGCGTGAAGTGTCTAAAATTTTGAAAATTTCAAAAACTTCTGTGCTTAGTATTAATAAAACCAAAAATTTAATGTCCCCCCAATGAAAAAAGGACGGAAATGACTACTTTCTGATTTGGAAGCTAGAAGAATGGAAAGAGAGTTGAGAAGTTGTGGGTCCAAAACACCTAAGCAGGCATCTCAAAACATAGACAAGCCAGTTAGTGAATGGACTGCATGCCGGGCACTCAAAAGAATTGGGTAAAACGCTAAAGAGAAACCGAAGAAGAAGAAGCCACTGGACCATTGACCAATGGAAAAAAGTCATTTGGTCGGACGAGACGAATGTCAATAGAATAGGAACGGATGGTAGATCCTTTTATTGGTCACATCCTAGAGCACCACTTCAACAACATCAAGTTCAAAAGACCGTGTAACATGGAGGAGGTTCGGTGATGGCTTAGGGCTGTTTCTCGTGGAACACTGTTGGTCCTTTGGTGAAAATCGATGGCATCATGAACAGAGAAAATATTTGGACATTTTGAAGACAAATTTACCACCTTCTACTGCATCAACAGGCTTCAATGATTGTGAAATAACTTTTCAGCAGGACGGAGATCCGAAACACACGTCAAACATTGTCTCGGAATGGCTGAGAAATGTACAGTTTATGACGATAACATGGCCAGCACAAAGCCCTCACCTCAATCCAATTGAAAATGTATGGTCAATTGTGAAGCGACGGTTGGGGCAGCACAAAAATCATCAATCAAACACTCAGGAGCTTTGGCAACGAATGGAGCTGGAAGGGGGCCATAATCCAGAGTAATTTCTCCATAATTTGATGGAAAGTATGCCAAAGCGTTGCTTCCAAGTAATTAAAAATAAAGGTTTATGGACTAAATACTAAAGAAAAAACATTGAATTTAAACGTGCATAATTGGACAAGTCTAAAAACTAATGGTATATTTTTTGTTTTGTATAATATATTATTTTTTAAAAAAGTTTTTATAAATAATAAAATTTAGTTAAATAAACAAAATGAAAAAAATAAAAAAAGATTTTAATTCTATTAAGAACTCTTACTTTAAATCAATTTTTCAAGTAAGCGAAAACATTTGACCATTTTTGCTCGTCACTGTACGTAGAGAAATGCATCAGGCAGTATAGAGCCCGTTAGACACAGAATATGGTTATAATCAATAAATAATGTGGCCTCAAATTACCTTCCATTTAATTTTGTTTATTTTGGCTCTGTTGTACCTATATGTATAATAATGTTTCGAATAATATATTTGTACTCTGACTCTGGTATCCTGGGTTATCCAAGAGAACATCTAAGACACTGTCTCTTAAACACCTGAATCTTTTCCATTTAAGATGAGGCATCTTTGAACCACACCGGGGCCAAATAATAATGCTAACAATGGTCGTTCACATCAAATAAATGACAATAATTCTTACAATGGTCAATCACGTCAAACAAATCACAAACATTTTAACATTGGTCACTCATGTCATTGATCACTGATGACACAAATAAGTCCCAACAATGAGTCCCTGAAAATCTCATTTAATAGGCGCAACTTAAAGTCGTCTAAATTTTCCAAAGAGTCCAGAAAACAACTAGCTACATATATAATCTAACAAAACCCCTAAAACTTATCAGATTTGTAATTGACTGTGGCGCCGAGTACAATATTGTAAATAAAAACTTGCAATACAAATACCGAATACCGCGAACATCTTTTCAACTAATTTAATAGTTTTATAAATTCCAATTTTATGATTATTTCGATAGGTTCCTTGTCTTAGGCGTCTATGCTTAAGTCTCTGCTTTGTTCTATAAATCTATTTTTGTTTTTATAGAGGAGACGATGCCACCTTAAATAAAATAAGGATTACAAAAACTCAAATTCAAATATATAGTAAAGTGTACAAATATACCGAAGTCCAAACCGAAGAAGTTGATAGGCAAATAGAAGAGATGCTCAAACAAAAAATAACTACACCAAGCAAAAGCCCTTATAATTCGCCGATTTGGATCGAATTTCGAATATAAAAAAGACATTGACTTTAGGAAGCTCAATGACAATGAGCAAAGGATCGATGATAGATTTCCTATAAACGGCTAAGAAATACTTTTTGATAAGCTTGGTAAGTTTAATTATTTTTCTTTAATAGATCTTGTTAAGTCGAACAGCAGTATTGTGCAAAAACAGTCGAAAACATTTCAAAAGCTGGTGAATTACATCCATAAAAGATTTATAAATATTATCTGCGTACTTTATTTAGGCGATATTAATATTTTCTACGAGTTTTGAAGAGCACCTACAAACACTTCAGGAAATTTTGTAAATATCAAAGGATGATAATTTAAAAATACAAACTAATAAATCTAATTACAGTCGAGCTTCGATAACTCGAATATTTGATAACTCGAATGAAACTAGTTTGCAATAGCGCGAAGCCTGAAGTTTAAATGTAATTTTTGTTTGATAACTCGAACTTCTACAACTCGAATGTCTCGATAACTCGAAGATATTATTTGGCGCCACCTTGAATAAGTCGAATTTTTAGGGGAATTTCCGAATTATGTGGATTTTTACGAGATCATTTCATAATGCATTGCGTTTGTTGGCACTGTGTTTGTATGTTCTATGACCTTGTAGGTATACATTATGATTGTGTTGAAAATTGTGATTCCGTTAAGTGCGAGTAAAAGCTGTCATGTTTCGCTTTTAGAACACACATAATTAGGTTGGTATAATTATGTATTATAATATAATACGAATTCAAAGTCTTATTTAAAAAAAAAAAAAAAAAAACAATAGTAGGCGTCTTCTGAAAAATTAAAAAAAAAAAAAAACGGGAATAATAAAAAGTGTAAAGAAACTGGCGTAGATATTAACAGTGCAGTGTGTAGTTTTTATCAAAAGTAAAGTTAAAAGTATACCTAACGTGGATATGTCGCTAAAGCGAACTTTAAAAACATTATCGCTTGAAGATAAATTTAAATAATTATAAAGGAGGTGGAGAGTGGGTCAAGAAAGAAGGATAATTAAGTATAGCATTCCACAAGTACAGTCTCTACCATTTAAAAAAAAATAAAAAACAATTGTATCTTCCATGGAAAATGGTGGTGTATGTGCTAGTTCTAAGAAACTGGAAAAAGTTACGTTCGAAAATGTGGACAAAGCCTTTTTGTTTAAATCGACAAGAATGCAGGGGTGGAATCGAGTAAGGTGATAGTTGATTATCAATTTGTTGATTGTCGTTTTGACCATCGCTCTCTCTATAATTCTTAATTGGTATGATAGAGACAGCTATAGTCAAAAACGAAAATCAACGAATTGATAGTCAACTATCACCTAACGCGATTCCACCCCAGAATTTAGCTATATCCGGAGGGTTAATCAATGAAAAAGCGTTAGATGTATGTATAGACATAACATAAATAATGGAAATTAAGTTTTTTTTGTTTAAAGAAACGACATTTGTCATAAAAATGCTTGTAGAGAGAGTAATGATGTGACAGGAGCACTTTTTGAAGAATGGGATGTAAAATTAGACAAGGATTTTGAAAAAATGGATAGGAAAATTATTCTTTTCATTGACACCTGCCCTGCTCATCCAAAAGATATCCAAACAAAATTAAATTTATTTAACTCTCCTTTTTCCACCGAATATGACATCAAAATTGCAACCACTTGATCAAGGAATCATACGAAACGTAAAAAGTCATTACCGCTCGCTATAGATTTTATAAAAAAAAACAAAAGAATTTGAAGAGAACAAAATCCAAATAACTTTGTTGGACTGTGTTCATGAAATAACCAATGCGACAAATATCGACGTTAAATCCGAGACCATTTCAAATTGTTTTAAAAAAGCTGGCTTAGGTAAATATTCCGAGTGGGAGGAAGAGGATCAATTTCCTTTGATTTTCATAACTGAACGCTTGAACGAGAGATATGAGCCAGAAATTCAACTGCAGATGGAATTTGAAGCTTGGACGAATGCCAGAAATATAAAAAGGTGTTACGTATAATGATTTTCTGCAAGCGGATGAGGATTTGTTACTTCGGAGTTTCCCACAGATGAAGATATCAGACCAAAAACATAAATGTTAAAAAAAAAGCCAAGTTCTTCTATACAAAAACCTTTGTGTAACAAGTTAGCCGTGAAAAGTACTGAGATCTAAAAGTACTCCAAGTTCTTACTTCATGAAGGTTTAATACCGGATATTTAAAGTAGAATAATATTGAAACAGCTACAATGTAATAGAGAAATTTTATTATTTAATGATTACTGACTAAAATTTGATGGGCTTACTGGTCAAGTTTTTAAAACCTTTTGAATTGGGCATAAACAAAACTTGCCATTTTTTCCTCTCCTTGCATGACAAGACCTACCGCTGTGCAAAATAACAAGATTCTACGATGTCGGGAAGTGCTCCATAATTTTGATGATCTGTCAGTCAGTTAGTCAGTCAGTCAGTCAGTGAGCCAGTCAGTTACGGTTTTTGTGATTTTTGAGGCCTTATATCCCAGGAACCGCCTATGGTAGAAAATTGAAATTTGGTGAGGCGCCTGTGCCTGACTAGCTTATTCGGACTTTTAAGTTTCTGACTTCATTGGTACTGAAGATAGGGAGGGGTCAAAAACCGCCTGAGTTTGTTCCTGTAAAAAGGGTGTAGTGCCAGAACTTGGCTGGGCACTACCGTGCCTTTGATTCTCGATACATTAAATGCATAGCTCGACAATAACGATGACAGTGATATTGATGTAATCGAGGAGAGTTTCGGAGGAGAATTTGATTCAACCACCGTCAAACGAATTGGTTTGCAACATCGTTAAGTATCTTGCGATTATATTTAAAGACAAATAAAAAAACAACCGATTCTTTGTATAACCGCTTAAACTACATTGAAGTTTTCCTTGAAAACCAAAATAAAAAAAATCCACTCGCCAGTCAAGTATAACAGAATATTTTAAATAATTAAAACTGTATTTATTTTTATTCGCAAATAAATATGACGTACTTTATATTAATTTTGTATTTTACTTTAAACAATAGAATTAAGCCAAACCCAAAAGAAGTTTAATCTATAACTGAAACAACATTACTTACCAAAGTTAAGGGTATCAAACAATTTTTGAGAATCTCTGAGTACTACCAGAAATTTATAAAATGATTATACAAAAGTGGTAATGATTAGATACTTAAAAATCTTCGAAAACAACCACAACAAAAATGTTCGAACCGGTAGACTTAATATCATAGCAGATAAAAATAAAATTCTTGCTAACATGAAAAAGGAACATTTGAGCAAGAATCATAAGAGTATTAAGGAACTTAAGAAATTATAGTATTACCCGAAAATCCAGAAATGTATTAATATTTGCGATATTTGCAACGTAACCAAACATGAATAAAAGCCTCTGCAGATAACAATGCAAGTTACGGAAATATCTCTAAATGCATCAACGATATTATTTATGTCTATATTTGGTTTCCAAAACTTCAACCGACAAATTTTCAAAATATGCCACCCGTCATCTTTTGGAAGGTAGGAACTGGATTGCTTTTTAAGAGCAATTAAACAACGCATTCAATTATCAAGAAAACCAAACAAAATAGTATTTGATGGTGAAACCTGTACAATGTACATTGCACTGTGCAGTGGAACAATTTTTAAAGAAAAATCACCTAACATTTAATAAAACAAGGGCATCAATAAAAACTTAATATGAATTCTAATTGAGCATCTGAGAATATTAAATGACAGATTATTAAACATTATCAATATTTACAATAATACTATTCACTCCACAACAAAATTCAGACCAATAGATTTCCGTTGCAAGAACACAAGCAGAGAAGATATTGGAAAATATTATGAAAAATTTAAATACCAAAAAGAAAAGACAATAGAAACAAAACCAATGTCTTGACCAATGTCAAGATCTGGTTCAAAATAGAACACTTGTGAGGGCCAGACCAAAACATAAGAAATTAAAGAAATTTTCACACAATGGTAATTATACGAGTATCATACATAATACAACTAATCCAAATACTAAATACTACATAAAACCATTAAAAAGAAGGTATGAATACAAGAACACACGAAACAATTAAGTGTATTAGAAGTTTCGGACAAAAGATAATTTATGAATATAAGGAAGAGTGTCGGAGACAAAACGGAGTAGTGTGGCACACCAGCATTTATTTTGTGGATATCTGGTTTGAAACCGTCCAATACTACTAATAGAGAACGCTCCCAACGAAGAAGAGATTCATCTATACCAAATGCACACATTTTCCATAAGAGAGCTTGATGCCAAACTTTATGAAATGCCCCTGAAATATCAAGTGCAATAATCTTGCTTTCTCCAAAACGATGTAAAGATTTGTTCCACCCTTCGGTGAGATAAACCATACTGCCGGTCATTAAGAACCTTTCGTTCTTCAAGATATTTCTAGAGCTGATAATTTACAAGAGTTTCCATGACCTTGGAAAGAAGGGACGTAAGTGAAATTGGATGATAGTTAGAGGGAAAGGAGGATTCGCCTTTTTTTAGGGACAGGCTGGACAAATGGTGTTTTCCATCTACTCGGAAAGAGACCTGAAGAGTTGGACAGATGGAAAAGCTTACGCAGAGGTTTTGCCAGCGTGGAAGAACATCTCTTCAGAACAATAGCAGGGATACTATCCGAGCCAGCGGATTTGTGAATGTCAAGATAGTTTAGTGATCTAGAAACTGCACGAGTGCGAAAGAAGATTCGTCCCATAAAAACGTTTACGCCCTCAACTATAGAGGGAGTCATGTCACTCTCTGGTAGCGTCGAATTAACAGCAAATTGTGCTGCAAGTAAATTGACAAGAAATCATATATAAAATTGATTTTACCAGAATTTCAAGTACATACTATTTACATTACACTTCTATGGGAGAAATATCTATGAGGCTGATACTGGTAAGTTTACTTCTTAATGGAACACAAGGGATATATCTATGTACACCAATTAATCCTAAAGGAGCATTACATGTAATTGTCCCTTTCCGACATTTCAAAAAATATTTGGCACATATTCCGATGTACCATTTTTAATAAAAGGGAATTAGTATTATAGTAGTTAAGAAGAAGCGAAACAAAAAATATAAAGACAACAAAAATTGTGTTTATAGTTTTTGTTTTTGTTTTTTTGGATTCTATTGATTAAAAATCAAATTGAAAGTTTTTGCGACCTTTAGTCCAAATGCGTTTCGCCCAGGCACGACAGTTGGGCTCATCAGTTAGATGCTGTCGTACCTTTCTAAGACGCGATATATTATTCGATGGTTATCAACACACATGAAATTTACAGCATAAATGCAATGTAAATTATATTTTTTTTTTATACTAGTTAGTAAAACGAAAAAAAAGATTTAAGATTTTTGAAGAGCTAGTAAATTACTAAAAGTTTAACAAATTGCTAACTAGCTAAGCCCTTAATAAGAGGTTGTTTAAAATTTTACCCCATTGTTATTTTATAAATAAAAAAGGATTATTCACATACAGCAAACGACTAAATTGTAAACGAAAGAGTCAGCTCAAAATATGTTTTCAGGTAATACATTTATGTAGTTATTTCTACCGTGAAAGTTTAAGAACGTAACCCTTGAAGAATGTTAAAGAAATACAAATAACATTTTTTTAGGTATCAAAAAAAAACTTGTTAGGGGTTTTTCCTCCAACTTCATTTTCTGTGTTTATTATAAATTGTTAGATATCTGTCATTCAATTTGTCCAGCACGTATCAGTAAAGATCTTCATGTTAAGATTAATTGTCTATACAAAATAAAACTATTCGATTTTGAAATTATTTCCTAATATGAATGGCGTAAAAATTTAAACAGCTTAGTATTAAGGTATTACTACGATCCTACTTACCAATTCTCTAACTTTTAAGTAGATTACTAACTCCTTCTGAATTTTAAACTAGTATCGTCCTAAGTCTTTTTTTTAATAAATATCTTATGAAACACTTAAAGTAATGGCAGTTCATGCAATAAACAAAGTAAACAGACCTGTTTTTATGTTTTTAAATGTCAAAGAGCCATATGAAGCTAGCACAATACTAACTTATAAACTTACAAACATTTTTTACAAACCAACATAACAACTAATTGTTGATTAAGATAAAAATGAATTTGCAAAGTGGTTATACAATCAAAATAAAGTTGACGATTTTCGGTTAGCCACTAGAATTATATAAGGACATGTTCCGAAACTCAGCCAATTACTTTTCAAATAAAAAAAATGAAATAATTCATTCCTCACTTATTGTCTCTAGAAAAGATGAGTTTTGTGACATAGATGTAAAGTACAGATAGGTGTGTTCCCCGTTTGGCGATGCGGAAATCTACTTTTCGTTGGTTTTTGACATTCGCTTTCAGTGCTTTTTGGGAAACATCAAAAACAAATTTATTTAAAAGTAATTTAAGAATATTTTTGCAAATTGAAATATGTTAAAATTAAAATTATGTTAAAATTACTTCCAAATGAAATTTGTTGAAATATTTGTTCAATTTTAGCAGAGCTGTAAAGACTGCAGTCTTTTGGGTACTTTAGTCAATTGAATAAAAATACTGCTTTGCAAAAGTCTTTTAACTTACTAAAAGACTTTAACTATAATACTACAGTCAGCAGTCATTTTCAATACTCTGACTGTGCAGTTAAAGAAAGCAGTCAATTGACTGTAAGTTAATTGACTGCAGTACTTTTTGACTGGTTCCAGTATTTTAGTCATTACAAAGTCCTCGGTACTTTTAGGGTTTGGCTGATATTCAAAAAGTCTTTTAACTACAGTCAATTAACTGTAAGTCTTTTAACTATTTTTCAGTCTTTCGAATTTCAATACCATTTTTACTTTACTAAGATTTTAAAAACGATAAGTCAAGTTATTCATTCGTTAAAAATAAATATAAGACAAGAACCACATAAAACATAATAATTGTAGGAAAGATGAACTATGTATTTTGAAAAGAAATATAATAAAATACAATACAGCAGTAGAAATAAGTTGACAGTTTGCACACTTTATTTTTTTTTTAATAAGTTTTGGAATAGTGAGTTTTTAGTTCTTTTAAAATTCAGTGTTCGATATTTTTCTCCCGAAAGTTTGTTTTTATATAGTTGAGACCTAGTCTTTCTTCAAATAAAATCAAGCGCATGTGTATTCGTCGTCCTCTTGTATCCAACATGTACCTGGTTGCATATAACACCTTCATCTTTGGCTAAATATGAATCTATAGGCGATAGAAGAGTAAAGATGAGTCAGAAATTAAAGTTTTCATATAAGACTTTAATCTGTAAGAAAAAAGCCAAATTTCAAAAAATTTCACTTAAGACCTTCATCCTTTCAGCGCTTCAAATGTTTAAAATACCTACGATTAACACATAAACATATACAAAATTCTAACGAATGACGAATTCTGAAAATGACTGAAAAGTATTCAAAAGACTTACAGTTAATTGACTGCAGTTAAAAGACTTTTTGAATATCAGCCAAACCGTAAAAGTACCAAGGACTTTGCAATGACTTAAATACTGGAACCAGTCAAAAAATACTGCAGTCAATTAACTTACAGTCAATTGACTGCTTTTTTTAACTGCACAGTCAGCATATTTGCACTGACTGTTAACTGGTTTGTTATAAAGTTAAAGTACCTAGCACAGTATTAACTTACATTCGAATTAATAAGTTAATTAACTGCGACTTAATTGACTGCAGTACCAAAGTAATGCAATCTTTACAGCTCTGAATTTTAGGAAGCTTAAATTGGAACTCAGTTTCAATTATGAAGTAATTAGTTTTAGAATGGCACTTTCTTAAGTTTACGATATTGAATTTTCAAAAAAAAAAAAATTTAAATCCAAAAAATATTTTCCAAAATTATTATTATTAAAATATTATTTCAAATTCGAAGTAGGTATACTTTGTAATCTGTAGACCCGTCGAAGATATGAAAACGATTTTATGAGAAGTACCGTTAGTAAAATATTTATATACATATGTAGGAGTAGAACGCTCCTTCAATAGTACACATTTTTGATTTTGATCATTATCGGCGTTTTCGAAAGATATAAGCACAGATACATTAGTTCCAAAGATATTGCACGCAGAGCAAAATAAAATGATCAATTTTCAAACGACTGGGACGTACGGCTACGTTGGATCGAACACTTATTGACTATACTAGGACATGATGGTTTCTTGTATTATCAAGTTGTTTGTTGTATTTACTTTTTTTGTCTTATCTCTTCAATCTTCCTCCTTTCTTGACTTTTGTGTAAGGTGTGCGGGTTTTTTTTTTTGTGTTTCTGATTGATGTGATTCTTATGCAACGAATTCTTCTTGGTCAAGGTTGCTTAAATCCCTTTTGTGGATAAGAGAGCATTAGTGTGGATAAGTAACACACTAAAGTTTATTGTAGGTACCTAAAAATTTTAGTTGTTTTTACAGAAGGAAATAATAAAGCATATGCGGTGGGAGGGGGTTGTGTTAAGAAAAAGAGATTACATTTTTTCATTGATAAAGTCTGAATTGGTTTCCATGAGGACGATGCTTCAATATTTTCTTTCGAAATTTGTTTACAATTTTTATTGCTGAAGAAAAAAAGCTTGTGCATGTATTTTTCTTTATTCGTAATGGTTTTTTCTATATTTTTGTTTACATGACAAAGATTTTCTTTTTACATATGTATGTTACTTCATATACATATAGAAAAATATTTGCGAATAGTTTTTTTTTTTGTACAAATGATGTTCTCCCGTTGACAATTTAAAGATTTAAAATATTTATTGATTGTTATTACCTATTTGCTTCAAGATACGGTTTAATTTTGCTTTTTTTTTCTACATAATGAATTCTGGGAAGGATGTTTTTTACATTTGCTTGTTTTAAGTTTAGTTTAGTTTATTTCATCAATCTGAGATTAACATTCTCTTTTAGATTACATAAATATAAATAAAAATAACGAAAAATAATATAAGTGAGTTCCCCATGCCTCTCACTCTTGAGGTGCTTGTTTTAAGTGAGTTCCCCATGCCACTCACTCTCCTTCTCACTCCGCCTTTCTCTCAAAACGTTTTTGAACACTTATTCCCTGACAAAATTTGAAGTTTTTGATTTTTTATTTCTAATATATATTTATATTTTCCAAAAACAATGTTTTCGCAAGAGAACAAGAAGTGAAAAATAAAGAAGTTCCTTTCGATGCACATAACAAGGATTTTTCTCATCGAACCAGCTTGAGTCTCTGATATTTGTAATTCTCATGCATTCCATATCTTATATTCTTTTGATGTGAAAATTCCCTGAAATACTTTAAAATGAAGTTTGCATACATATGGTCATGGCCACGAGAAATGAAACCAAGCCACAATTTTTTTTTTTTTAGAATTTACCGCTACTATGCTCATTTTTAGAAAGAATATATCTCATACTAATGGTTGATATCATTATCAACAGCAAAAACATTTTTGGTGTGTCCTAAGCCACACTTCAAATTAGCTTGTTGATCTCTTCACACATAGCCGGAAATTCAAGTACTCGAAAAAGGGTAATATAAATTACCTTTTATTTATTTTTTTGTTTACCTTCAACTATAAATTTTATGGAAAAGTCTTACTTTAACTAAATAACTCGTTTTTTGGTAAAAAAAAATATTCAAACTTGTAAATTTTACAAAACAAAAGCGCTCTACTTTGCTGTAAGGTTATAAGACCAAATTTCTTAAAATTTTTTTACTTATGATATGAAAGTTTTAGAAACTGAACTTTTAGAATTTTATTGAGTATTATATATTTATTTAATAAAACTATTAAAAAATCATTCAAATTAAGCGAGCATTTTTATTTAAACAATATTGAAAGACGTGTAACGTTATAAGACATTTTCTGCTGAAACCAATAAAGATGAAGTTATGTATCTAACTTTTGAAACTCTATTGACTTTAGGTGACCTTGAGTAGGGCTGAAGGTAATAAGAAATACTTCAATGAATACTTCGAATGAATAATTCGACTCATTTCCACTCTACAGAGTTTCTGAAACACAGTTTTATCAAACGTGAATAATCAGAAACATTCAATAAACACGATCTACACAAGATCTACTTTATCCTTATTACCAAAGCAAATCGAAGTAAAAATGTTTACTTATGTTTTATTTTTATAAAAAAAAACACATTACTTAAAAGAGTTGTCTAACGTGTTTAAAATAAGGAAAAAGTTAGACGAAGTCTCCAAGCTAAACGACTGCGTTAAGAAGAGCCGGATTTATTCCTTAAGGTCTAGAATTCCAAAAAAAACGCATGATTTTTGGGAATTTCTTTCTCGGAAACCTTATTAGATATTAACATATTTTTTTTTTAAATAATGAATACATGCGTAAAGAATACAAAAAAAATAGTTTTTTTAATTTTCGAATTTTGGCCGAATTATACAGGGCACAAACGTCGACTCATCAAAAAATACATGGTCCCTTGGCGGACAGTTAATATCCGCATCTACTACTGAACCGATTTTCAAAAAATTTATTGCAACTTTATTGTTTTTATGTTTTCCAAGACAATTTACCACAATTTGACCAAAAAGTTATAAACAAAAAAAATGGTGACCCAAAAATGGCCAACAAAATTGCCAAAAAAAAATTTTTTTTTCAAAGCTTGACATTTTTTTTTTGTTTTTGACTTTTTAAACAAATTGTGGTAAATTGTCTCGTAAGAAACCTTCCTTTAAATAACCTTCTTTGTTTTTTTCTGTTTCAGTTCAGCCAATCCTGAGATTAACTGTCCGCAATGGGACTTTCTTTATCTTTTGATGAGTTGGCGTTGGTGCCCTCTATAATTTGGCCAAAATTCGAAAATTAAAAAAAAAAAAATTTTTTTTTTGTATTCTTGACGCATGCATTCATTATTTAAAAAAAAATTATGTTAATACCTAATAAGGTTTCCGAGAAAAAAAATTCCCAAGACTCGTGCGTTTTTTTGGCATTCTAGACTGTACTAGTACTTTAAACGAGCACTGTTTAAAATTTTGCGCCACTTTGTTTATTTCTGTTTTTTATTTCAATGAAAATTTTCAATCGCGCGTTTTTGCAACGAACAATTTGACGCATACTAAAGATACCATTATCCCATATTTGTATACAAACTTCTTTAACACTTCCAAGTAAGTTGAAAGTTTTTAAAATTTGGAGCGATTTGACCATCTTCCCACTTCAAAAACAAATTCTTTGCAGCCTTCTGTCTTTGAATCCAAATTTAGGATAAAATTTTCTTGGAACTATTTTGCCACTTCCCATGGCAAAGGATGCGTTGATGGAATTGGTGCCATCGCAAAAACTGTCGTGCGAAAGCACGTACGGGCTCGAGACTGTATTGTCAAAAACGCATCCGATTTTGTGAAAGCTTTTAGCTGCACTTATTCAACAATTTACGTTGAAGAAGTCCACAATGATGACATCTTGAAAATTAATAAAACTTTGAAGTCATCAGCCATTTTAATAATGGCAAAATAAAAACTTACCATACTAATAGATTGGGATATAGTATTTTTTTTTTTTTTTGTTTATTTATGGATTAATGTTATAATAAATAAATTAACTTTGTTCTATTTGCTTACTTTTGTTTTTTTTATGTATTTATATTACTTTCGGCCATATTGTTCCCATTTTTCATACAGAAATTCGAAAGGTAACGTTATAAGACTTTTTTCTGTAACGTTATAAGATACACATTTGAGTTGAAATAACGTATATAATAAAATTTTTTCTATAAAAAAAAAAGTTGTAAGCTATAATTTGGAATTTCATCTTAATTCTCTAAAAAGAAAAACTTAACTTAGCACACCAAATTCGCAGAGTTTTCAGAATATATTCAGCAACCTCAAAATCTACTTCCAAAAAATGTAACGTTATGAGCGAATTTGAACGGCAATATTTACAAATCTATAAGAGATAAATAAAAACTTTTTTCTACAAAAATTAGACCTTAAAGAGATCTATCAGATGTATGTTCAAATGTTAAACTAGCATTGCAGATTTCGAGTAATAAGCAAAAAAAACACACACAATGTAACGTTATAAGACCATGGCCGTGACCATATGTATATCTATTCAAAAATTCATCAATTGATGCTTTCAAATTTCCAAAGTCACTATTTTGAGAAAAAATTTTAGTAAAAATGAAAAATTCCGATGGACATGCTATTTTTTCATCTGTTTTTTTGAAAAATTTTTGAACAGTTTGCACAATTGTTCTTTGGAAGCATTTTAAAAGCCAAAAACCCTGCAAAATATCACATTGCACATGTTTCTAATGAAATTTCATTTCCAATTTCTATATCGCTAATGACTTTTTCGTACAAAGCCTCGTCGCATATTATTTCCTCAGGAGCTTTAAACTGTGAAGTATTTTTCGTTATTTTAGGTTGAGTTTCAGGTGTGTTTAAATTTAGAAATTCTACACCGTCATCTTCGCAATTACTATATGGAAAGAAAGTAATTAGCTTCGAGGAAAGATTTTTTGACATCCAAACATTAAACTCATAAGCTGAAGGATTTTTGTTGTTACCACCTTTACTCAGAGTAATATAAAATAAATTTTCTAAGATATATTGATGTATTCTTTTTGTCAGTAAATAATCAATATTCTCATACAAGCCACTTATACATATCTTAATTAAACTTAAGTCACTGTATAATAGTCAGGCCCCCTATGAGCCAACAAATGTAAATTTTCATAGATTATGTAGTATCTTATTAGTTGTAAGCCAAATTGTAAATAGTATGTTCAATAAAACAAAATTGAATTGAATTGAATTGAATTGCCACTTATATCTGCAATAAGTAATAAAACGCCGTTAATTGTCTGTTCCATTCCTTTTAAACACAAGTTAGTTGGAAGATTAACGATTCTTGTATATTCTTTAAGTTAGATCAGTGGTACCACTTTACTTCAATTGAAGTAGATCTACTTCTTTTTTTTTTTTTAAAATATTTTAAAATCTACTTTCTACTCCGCATAATCAGTAAACTACTGAAATCTAGGTAATTTTAAAAAACTCTTTTTGAAACTACTTGAATTTAAAAAAAAAAGAAGCCAAATCTATCTACTATTTCACTCTAGTATAAGGTTGTAGCAAGAGTATTACAAAAAAAAAAATAATTGTCAACACAATAAAAATACACAGATGAGTAATTTTAAGAGCATAAAATCACGAATCTTATGAAAATTTCGCTTGCGTGTGTGTTTTTATTTTAAAATTAAATTGTATTGAATTATAGTAATTTTAATGTTATTCTTTGTAAAAGAAAGTTTTATTAATAAATCAATTCCTTATATAAAAATTTCTTTAAAATTAAAAGGAATGTATTGATAAATTTAAGTATTTAATAATATACATTATACATTTAAGGAAAAAATGTTATGTATACATTATTATTTCAAATTCAAAGAAGCTCCGATATAAAAATTTTAATCGAAATCAGTAGAGTCAGAAATTAGGAAGTAGAAAATCAAAAAATGGATATATGACAGGTACCGTTAATAACATCATATCATCATAAATATGATATTTCATAATGGTTGTTTAAAAAAAAAAAACATTTCAATTTCTCCTCTACGCTGCAGGTTGACGTATGGACCTGGAGACGGACGGAAGCTCTACTTTTTCGTGTTGTTATGTCAATTGATGAAAATCTCGAGTTTAAATTTTTCTAAAAGCAAGTAAGAAGTTATTTTAAAATCTACTTCGATTTTTCTCAATTTACTTCACTTCGACTACTACTTCGACTTTTTTTCCGGAAGTCGTAACGCTGAGTTAGATACAAATAGTCTTAGTTCAATGTCAACTTCGATCAAAATCTCGAGTTCAATTTTTTTCCAAATGCAGAACTTGCCCTATAGTACCTATGTATATCGCAAGTAAAAAATAAATAATTCTGAAAAAACTCGCTCAACCATATTAATTACCATCCAAATAGTTCGAAAGTCGAGTCGAGAACGAACTAATAAAAAATAATAAAATCAAGAAAAATAAACCACCACCGCAAGCCGTCCACGGAGTAGATAGATATAGATTAGATATATATGTACATACAACGAACGAACTTGGATTATATGTACTAAGAAAGGGTTGTATTGGTGGCATACAAAATCATGAAAAAATGTGTATCTTTAGAATCCAACTCACTGGTGGACACCTTTTGGAAATGATGTTGTTAAATGGGAAAAATTAGTGAAATATTCCATTGAAAAGATGATCATTTTTATTTGTACTGAATGGAATATCTATGTAACTCTATTATCTGCGATATAAGGTTTTTTCATAACGAGATTAAATTTTTTTTCCATCGGTGTTCAAAAGATGGGATTGATTCCATGATTGTTTTGTTTCCTATCAGTTTTGCGCTCTGTTCAAAATTCTATCCAATAAATGAAAAGAAGTTTTGGCTGCACGTGTCCAAAGAAGTGAGTTGTACTCTACACAACTTTTGGTCATATAAACGCGGAAATATACCTGCCCCTTGAATGCCTTACGTTTACGAGGAAGGACACTAATTTAGAAAAATGGAAGGTAAACAATCAGGACCAGCCGATGTGCTTATAGCAAGATCTCGAAGGGCTCTTTCAACTGTGCAGATATATACCTGTCCTATGGAATGCTTTACATGTCCAAGTACAGGAGGGGCAAGTTTGCTGTCTGGCAATGTAGAACTAGCAGCAAAATGAAATGAGAGTACATTTGCCTTATCAGAAGAGCTAGTTATAGGGTTTTCGTCATAGATAAGCTTTGGAACCGAAGATGAAGCGAAATTTTTTACGTTCTTGAAAGATTATGAGCAATTTGAACTGTCCTTGGGACATTGCATGAGTTTTTGCCTTAATTTTTGGTCATTTAAGAATTTGTTTTTTATAATAGCTTTGCAATGGTTTCTGACTTGTTTATGCTTTTTCCGATTTTCCTCAGTTGGGTTGGCTTTGTTAGAGCAGTAACCCACTTCTCTGAACCTGTTAACTTTTTGACAGCTTGTATCGAACAAAGACTTTTCTTACTGTTTTATACTATTTATTCTGTAAGGAATAAAAGAAGGTACGCATCCCAAGAAAAATCACTTCTGTGATCATTTCTGTACTGGCATCAACGTAACCATCGAGGAAACATAGTAAGTCGAGTACGCAGTATGCCGTCTGGTGACCGTCAGGTTAAGAGTGCTAAGATTTGGACACAAAAAAACTTCTAAGTGTTTCTTTGACTCTGCAGAACGCGAGTTTATATTCGACCGTTTCAAAAGCCTCCAGCTCTTCTCACGAAATCTTCAGAAGAAAAAAGGTGCAGTTCATTTGTCCCGTCTTAATGACTTCCCAGTTATACATTGAGACCAACAGGTTCAGCCTCTGAAAACCGCCAATCACTTCCTGTCCTTTTAACTTAATGCTCATGAGTGACAACAAAATCCCTTTGGTTGTCCAGAAACATCCTCAGCTGGGATAAGCTTGAGTCTTAGGCTCTCGAAGTCATTGCAAATTTTAGCGCCACTGCATCGAAGAAAATTTCTGCAAAACCCGTCTACACACTTTATCACCCTGTGCCCCTTGAACACCTCGTCAGAGTCCTAACTTTTGTAGGGACCCTCGCTTGCCAACATTGTATGTGAAAATACCATCTCCAAGAAATCGATTAAGTTCCAAACAACCAGCAGACTTCTGCTGTTTGTAGGGATCCTATCTATAACCGATACCTGGAGATTATCTCTGACAAGGTCACTTAGAGTATGCGGTTGCGCCGCTCTGAAAGATGGCATCCTGTTAGTTTTTTTTTAGACCATCAAACTTAATTGATGGTACGAGACCACTAGACCTATTACATTTGACGGCCTTTTTCTTGCGCACAGTATAGTCAAATTTTTAAGTAACTTAAGTATAAAAAAAATTTATCAAAATCAGTTCCACCGTTTTTAGAGAAAATCGAAAAAATAGACCAAATTTTGTCTATGAGTGACATCGTTAACAGCATTGGGTAAAAAATCCCAAATCACAAAAAACCGAATAGTTCGTATTACAATGTTTAATAACAAAATTTCGTTCTATATTTGGCTACACTAGCATTTATTTTATGAATATCTGATTTGAAACCGTCCAAAGGGTTATTTATAATGCAACTAAAAAGAGACCCTACGACATAAAATGCACACATTTTTGATACAAGAGCTTCGTGCCAAAATCTATCAAATGCTTTTGAACAAATAAGTGAAAGTTTCTCCAAAATAATGTAATCCTTACTTCCACTTATCGGTAAGCTATGTTATCAGATCACCAGTACATCTATTGCTAAAAAAAAAAGCCATACCGCCAATTAAGCGCTTTCGTTGTTCAAGATATTTTTTAGGCTGATTGTTGATCAGTATTGCCATGGCTTTGGAAAGAAGTGATGTTTATGCAATTGGTCAGCAATTGGGGAGGCAGATATTCCTAATTTAGGACCCGGCTGGACAAATGCCGTTTTCCATCTACTCGGAAAGATAGCTAAGGAGTATGAGATAAAAAATGGAAAAGCTTACGCAACGTTTTTCCTAGCGTAGAAGAACACCTCTTCAGAACTAAAGAGGATATACAATCTGATTCATGTATTTCAAGATCTTTGAGGACTACTGTTCGAAGTGCGAAAGTAAATTTGGCCCATAAAACCATTTACGCTCTTAAGTACAGAAGGAGTTATAACAATGCGTGGCAAAGTCGAACTATCAGTAAACTGATAAAAGAAATGTTATTGTGACGGATGGTTGGAACCGATGCCTAAGAAGAGTTTTTAATATTTTTTTACAAAAGACCAAAAGTTTTTACTGCCTTTGCAACATTGTAATATTTTCCGACGTCGATTTTGATCATGTAAGAGCTTTGTTCTTGGAATAAGAGAATTATAGGTATTCCTCGCTTCCATGCATTTGTTCTGGTTATCCTTAATGTCCTTTGTTTTGTAGCATCGGAAGCTTAGCGCCCTCAACCTGATAACCTCTTTACCTTACGTACGTCTAAGAATTTATTTTTTTTTTTTTCCAAAAAAAAAACGGATTGGAATTAAATATTAGCAAGTGTTCAATCTTATCTTGGTGTAATTTTTGACTGCAAGTGTTAAATTTTCAATGCATTATGATTTTATAGTTTCACGAGCTAATTCTCTATTCGGGTTTATTCGTCTTAATACCAAAGAGTTTCAAGATCCGTACACCTTAAAGGCTTTATATAATTCTTTAATACGATATAGATTAGAATACTGTTGTTTAATATGGAGTCCCCACTGTCAGCGGAATGATGTTCGGATCGAAAGAGTCCAAAGGCGTTTTACCAAATTTGCCCTTCGTAAGATGGATTGGAACGGTAACTTACCAAACTACGAAGCCAGATGCGCCTTATTAGGACTAAAAACTTTAAGTAAAAGACAAATTTATTACGATGTTTTATTTAAACAGGATGTTTTAAATGGCCATATTGACTGTCCGTACCTGCTTTCCTTAATTAATATTTACACTCCATTCGCACTCTACGTCCCAGAGATCAATATTTCTTTTATGCGCCTAGACACAATACTAACTATGGTCTTAACGAGCCAAGATCCTTAGCATGTATTCATTATAATTCTCATATAAATTCTATTGATTTTAACATGGAGAGACCGTACTTTAAAATTCTTATTATGAGCTTAATATGAATTGTAAACATTTTCAGGCGAATCTATAAACAAATCTTAAAGGTTACTTAACTTTAAAATACCTCCAAGCGTCGAAGCAGCTCTTAAGTATGAAATCGGTATCTATAATCAATTTTCACATTTAAGTAACGTTACTTAAAGCCCTCTTAACTTAAACGCCATCAACCGCGTTAAAGGGTCACTTAAAGGCATTTTAAAATGTATTTTGACATATCGATTGTCATTTTGCAGTTTCAAATTTGTGAGTTTGTAGGTATTGCTTGTTGTGATATTATATTAGAACTATAAAGTGCAACGATTTAAGAAACATAAAATTTGTATTGATTAAAGTATGTGTACGCGCAAAGAAATTTCGTCCACGCTTCCCTCTTAGCCTTTAAAGTGTTTGTATCGACACTTTCTTCCTCGTTGTTGGAAGAGAATAGGCGTTTTCCTAAATGCAGTGTTGCAGCGCATCGTGGATTTTGATGCCCTTGCAACGTTTTTCTTCACTCTGAAATTTACTTTTACAATTCATTAAAAAAAAACTCTAAAATTTAGAATTCGTATTTAATAACGTTATTTTATTGAAGCAAGTGAATAAAAAAATTGCAAATTGCAAATTCTAAAATAAAAAAGTTTCCTTATAGGAGGCATCCCAATTTTCAGATCTTTTTCTTTTATTTATGGCGGCGGGTTTGGGTGTGTGTTCGGTAGCCATTTTTGTTTTTGATTTCACAAATAAAAAAATTTGTCTTCCAATTATTTTGTAAAAGAAGGTGTCACAAAACAGCTGTGTTGTATAAAATGAAGCAGCATTTGTTTTTTTTTTCTGTACTAGATTTTCACATTCTTTTACGTTACGTGACACAACCATTGTTTAGTTAAGTACCAATGAAAAATCGATTATAGATACGAATTGAAGTTTCGTCATTTAAAGCCAAATTAAATATTTAAGTATGCTTAACTAAATAACCTCCAAGATGCAGTTTAAGAAAATCTTATAGATACGGCTGTTTATTTTTAAATTTAATGTAAGTTATAATCAAACCATATGTATATATATATTTTTTGTAATTGTTAATGTACTCGATGAAAGTTATATTCTTGTTAGACGTAAATCCTATCCTACTAATATTATAAATGTGAATGTTAAGATGTATGGGTATTTGTTACTCAATAACGCTTGAACAACTGAATGGATTTTGATAAAATTTAACACACAAAAAAGTTATTGTCTGGATTACCGTATAGGCTACTTTTTTCATCATCAGGGGAGGGGCATTGGGTGGTCGAAACACCCCAAAATTTTTTACCTCTACTTCTATCTTCGTATTGCACTGAAATGTAGTACATATACATAAGTAGTTGCATTGAAATGCCATACTTTGGTGGTGCTGGCCCAGAGGAGGGGCATTGTTTGATTAATTTACCTAAGGCCGGGCATTCACGACACAAAATAACTGCGCAAACTGGGGTTTGCGCAGTTTAGTTGTGTTGTGAATGGGGTTGTTTGTGCGGTTTGTGCAGTTAACTGTGTAAAAATCAAAAAATTTTGATATTTTTGCTCAAGTCTTAAATTTGTGCAGTTATTGGTGTCGTGAATGTCAAAAACTGTGCAACCGCTCAGTTGAAAAATTTTATTTACGCTGTGTACATTGTTTTTTTTTTATAATGGCTGGTGCCGGAGCCGATGATTATTAGTCCAATCAAATTAGTATTTTATATCTACAAAAAATACTGCGTCGAATTTTTTTTTTGTTTCTTAAAGAGTACCTATTGGAGAGTGTAAATCCAAAAAGTTCGAACAAAAAACGCCCTTGCGTTGTCCGCCATTTTGAAAAAGGCTTTGGAAAGCTTGAACTCGATTTTCTCGGCTCCTATCATATATAGAGCTGTATTTTTTTTTAGGTTTGTACGTTAAAACATCTTCTTTAACTTTTGTTGAGAAAAAAGTTTGAAACCTCTTTCCAAAAAAAAGTTATCGACGAAAAACTGTCGAGATTTTGAAGTAAAAAATGGTTTTTAACGTTTATCTCGCCACATGTTCATCTGATCAAAAAAATACTTAAGTTGTTTTTTATAGATCACTTTATTTCCTACATTTTGGTATCTTTAAATTTTATGTGCGACAAAAACTGTAGGAAATATAACCTGTCAAAGTGGCCAATATCCTGCGAAAATTAAAAAAAAAAGAAATTTACTCACGTTTGAAAATTTTCAAATTTGATTATGTTCATTATGAAATTTAAAGAAACAGTTCAAACTCTTTTCCACAACACCACCGAGGTAGAGTTACGGCGCATTTTTTTTAATATGGGGTCTCCAGGAGGTATAATGCAGATCCAACGATGTTGATAGCAACGTTTTGGGAGCCGCCGGAGAAAAAGTTTTTATTGCGTTGTTCAATGGGAAGGAAAATGGGTCACTGGATTCTTTGCGATATAGCGACTTTGTTAAAACGTCAAAAAAAAAACTAAGTTTAATTTAATTTACTGGATGATGTGAAGACTTTTCCTCACCTGAAAACATTGAAGAAACTACCATTGACGATCCCAGCACAAACAAAGTTAATATGGAGGGCTCACAGCTGTACCGAACCAAGTCATTTTAAAGATTTCCGCAAAATTGACCTCTATTTAGAGCTGTAATGAACTACATATGTAGTTCATTTAGAGCTACATAGTTCTGAACTATAGTTCATTACAGCTCTAAATAGAGGTCAATTTTGCGGAAATTTTGACGTTGGTTTTGGATTTTTTAAAATGACTTGGTTCGGTACAGCTGTTAGCCCTCCATATGATCATTGATATCCGCACGCCTAGCCCCAAAAAAAAAAGGAGATAAGAACGACATGAAAAAACTATGCCACATTGAGCTATCGATAGGCTGAAATAGAAACGAAAACGATTGAATCGTGGATTATACCTCCTGGAGACACCACATTCAAAAAAATGCGCCGTAACTCTACCTCGGTGGTAGTGTGGAAAAGAGTTTGAACTGATTTTTTTAAATTTCATAATGAACATAATCAAATTTGAAAATTTTCAAACGTGAGTATTTTTTTTTTTTTAATTTTCGCAGGATATTGGCCATTTTGACAGGTTATATTTCCTACAGTTTTTGTCGCACATAAAATTTAAATATACCAAAATGTAGGTAATAAAGTGATCTATAAAAAACAACTTAAGTATTTTTTTGATCAGATGAACATGAGGCGAGATAAACGTTAAGAACCATTTTTTACTTCAAAATCTCGACAGTTTTTCGTCGATAACTTTTTTTTGGAAAGAGGTTTCAAATTTTTTTCTCAACAAAAGTTAAAGAAGATGTTTTAACGTACAAACCTAAAAAAAAAATACAGCTCTATATATGATAGGAGCCGAGAAAATCGAGTTCAAGCTTTCCAAAGCCTTTTTCAAAATGGCGGACAACGCAAGGGCGTTTTTTGTTCGAACTTTTTGGATTTACACTTTCCAATAGGTACTCTTTAAGAAACAAACAAAAAATTCGACGCAATATTTTTTGTAGATATTTCGAATTAATTAATTTAATTTGACTGGACTATATATGATATGAACACATGCTTACAGAATGAAAACTTTTTAAAACTGAGAACAGTGCAGTTTACTTGTATCGTGTTTTGCACAAACCGATTTGAGTGAAATGTCAGTTTGCGCAGTTATTTTGTGTCGTGAATGCCCGGCCTAAGCAGTAACGATAAAAACACTCAAAAAAAATAAAAAAAAAAAATAAAACAAAAATAAAATTATGCGAATTAAAAACAAAAAAAAATTGACAAATATTTGTGTGTCTTTGAATTTAAACTATTTTAAGGTAAGTTAAACTTTATGTGCCTACAGGTTTAACTACATACATTGCTATAGGATAGTTACATATGTATGTGATTTGCTCATTGTTTGTTAGTTTTTTCAAAATATCCTTCGCTTGGCTCCATTACCTTTAAGAAAAGGACTTGATTGGATTTATTGGTTTGCTGTTTTGTTTTAATCCAGGTACATGCATACGTTAAATAAAAATAATTCGTACGCATTTAACTTCTCATGTTGAACAGGAGATCAGTTGTGACAGTTCTTGGCTAAGCTAAATGTGTTTTTTTATTTCAGTGGTAAGTCGTCTTTTTCAAATAAACACCCAAAAACAACATTCCGTACTTCACACAAGATTTCTATTTACACAAGATTTCCAATGCAAGAAAAACTGCGCGAATCTACAGAAACTTTTAGACACATGATTTATTTTGAAAAACTTCAGCTGAAAAAAAAATTGCTTGCGGGAGTTCCCGCACGGGTACGCTAGTAAATAAATAAATAAATAAAAAATAGATATTTGGGAACAGTTTTTGATAAAAAATATATTTTCTTAAATTTCGAAAAAAAGCATATAGCAGCGAACCTTCGGGAAAATAATCAAAAAAATACTTCTACAAGTTTAAGAAATATTAAAATAAAGACTGAACTAAGAGACTCACTTTTTTCAAGTTCGATTTTTTAAGGAATGCATATCTTGCCATATAGTACCTATATAAGGAAAAATTAAACGGCCTTAAGCATAATTGATAAAACAATTGAATTGAAAACAACAAAACTATATGTACTTTACTACGTATAGTCTGGGGAATGAAGTGCAAAAAGCGTTGAAATGTATGTTCATTTTGATGGTTTTCCTAAATACTTGTTGTAAAATATAATATATATATGTATGTAGGAATTTATGTACTACTACATATTTAAAGTTCCGATTTCATTTTAGTTTAAAAAACCAAATGCTTTATCAATTAGTTGTGTACAACCATCTTGGAATGATTATAAACACAACAAGATGGGGATTTAATTTATTCCCTAAAGGTGTTGGTCTTAGATTTTTGATTTTTAACACAAATACATTTATTTAATCCACAAATAATGACTCAAATAAAATTAATTAATTAAATGCTTGGTCAAAAATATCTTTAGATCGTAACCGTTATATTAAGGAAAAAATATTAGAGAGGTATATAATTACGAGTACTTCTTTGAAAAGTAACCGTAAAACTTAATCGGTATTCAAGTTAAATTTATAAAATTTTACGAAGAAAAAAAGGTTAATTTCATTTGACCCTCCCTCAAATGCAGTCATAACAGTTATAATCATATTTAAAAAACATATTTTATTCATTTGATAAATAAGTATTAATTTGAATTTTATGTTTTATTTCCAGCTGCTACAAACATTTTTCAGGAATGTACTGCCTTTTTCGAAAATCTGAAAGCTCTTTAAGAACAAATAACATATAATTTATTTATCTTTATGAAAATATTATATATTTAAAAACAATATTTATTTCAATATGGCTAATGAACAATGGTGAAAGATTTATTTAGCAAAAAGTAAAGTACAAAAGTGAACTTATGCATAAACGGCAAAAAAATGCATTATATATTACTTGCTCTTATACAACTGTATGACGAAATCTCAAAATACAAAGACATGTCTTGTTACATATATTGATTATGATTTAAACTAAAAACTTAGATCACAAAATAATAATTCCTACTTTTATTGTCAATGAACTCTTTCACAATTGAAATACTTACCATTTTCTAAATCAGTAAAAAAAGTATCCAATAAATTAGGTGTTGTTGAGATAGGTGAAGTCACTGAACCAGGCTCAACCGCTTCATCATCGGCAGTTACATATCCAAGCAGAAATAATCCAAAAATTATGAGTACGAATCCGGATTTTCTCCTTTTGTTTAGATACATTTTTATACTATTTCGTTTGAAATGTTGAATTAAAATTTTCTTTTCATATACCTATTTGTTTTATATTTATTTTTCAAATTTATTTTTTCTTTGTATCAACACATAATTTATTTTTATTTCACTTTTCGATCGAATATACGCAAAACACTAGACGAATACCAGCTACGTTTTTTTTATTATTCTGTTTTTCTCTCGTTTGATAAATATTTTAACTCTCTTCACATCTCAAAAAATTTAATTCCAAATCGATAAAGTAAGTTATATACTCGAAGGTACTATGATTTGATTCTTAGAAATTAATTTAACCTGTTTGAGCTAACATGACCCCAAAGAGAAAAAATAATGAATAAAGGCATACATACATAGATGTAGATGCCTAATGAATTATTATTACAAGATGAATTATGAAAAATAAAATAAATATGTATTTTTATTGTTTGAAAATAATTTAAAACATAAACAAATTTTATATCAAATCGCTTAAATAATATTGGTAACTTAGTGATGGAGTTTTTTAAGGTCACCAAAAATCTAAACGCACCGTTGAGTTGACCGCAATCGTCGTCAATGAACAGGGTACGAATTTGAACTGAAGAAAATAAGTTTGGTTTTTAGTATAGAAATGGAATCGTTTGTGTTCGTCGGGGGATATGTAGATTATTGCTAGGCTTTTCTTCTTTGGTATCTTGCTTTCTTGTGATTTAAAAACCGGCCACGTAGAAAAATATGAAACACAGGGTATAGAGAAATCCGAAATCATACAACGATCAAAAATCTCTTAAGCAATATAAAATAAAAATTGTGATTAAAGAGAAATAATAAACACAACATATATGTATGTTTGTATGTATCTATATATGTATAATGAAGTATAACCAAGTCGAAAGGAAAAGTTAAACTGACGTTGTTTCGAGTTACTGTTAACGAAAACCATTCAAGTTAAGTATGTACATACATATACTCGTACATACAAGGCAACCAACTTTTTTCTTGTTTTTTGTCATCATAATATTTTTATGTTTAAGGCTACATTCCTTACTTTTCTTAAGAAACCAATGCGAACCTTATATTATCTACATACTCTTCATACATGTAACGCAAGTAGGAAGGAAGGTCTTTTTTGTTCTAAGCTAGCCAACATAAATGAGTTCTTTTGACTAGTTTTTCTTTTTTATTAAAGGAGACTTTTCCTACAACATTGTATGTATTTAAAGTAAGCTAAAGCAAGTTATACTTTATGCACTGTAAAATACTCTGAACCGTGTTATAAACATGTACATAAAACCGTTATTTACACAAATCATTCTGTGTACACCCTATAATAGAGTAAGTGAACTAAAGATTAATATTATATGTACATACATATGTATGTACATACACAGAAAATTAAGAGAACAAATCTCACACACAATTTTTATTGCACGTGAACTTCTCTCAGAACAAGTTTTCTGCTCAAGTCTTTCGTTTCGCCTTCTTGTGTCGCGTAAGCATATTGGTGGCACCTCAACACTCAAGAGTTAATGTATCTACATGTATGCCTAACAAATTCTTGTTGTGCCCGTAAAAGAAAAAACAAAAATATAGATATACATAGATACACACTTCGGTTTTACTTTTGCAACGGGTAAGTTCTGTATTCGTACTAAAATTCGAATTCAAGATTGAAATGTTTACAACCCGTCGCGAGGCATCGTTACGATTATAGAGAAGATAAAAAGTGGTTCTTTCAATTCTGCAATACCTACTCATTCAAACTTTGTATCAAAGTACAAATCTTTTTAGATAGCTAATAATAATAGTGTTGCGAAGTTTATAAACTATCTTACGAATTTTATTAAAATAAACTTTCTTTTAAATTTTCTAGATATAAGGCGTTAATCAATTGATTTAAACTTAAGAGAGATCCTTTTTAGTACAATCAATTAACTACATAAGTATCAACCAAATAACTTTTTTTATTGAATAAATCCGAGGTTAGATAAATATTTTATAATTAAATCTATTCAAGAATTTATAAAATCAATTTATTTATAAAGCTTTTCTCAAATATGAATATATAACTGATTAAAAAAAAAACCAGCGCACGCACATGCGACCAGGCCGCATACTTTAATTCTTCATGTGTTGCTTTACACAGGTATTAATGTATCTTTATTTTAACCCAATGGTGTGTCATAATATGGCAAAATTAAAGTGACTTACCTCTATGCAGATATTAACATAACATTAAGCGATACTGAATACCAAATAAATATCTTTAGTCTCGAAAGCGTTGGTTTGACGGGACTTTAAGTAAGAAGATTTTATAGTGATCGAATTAAATAAGACCAAATAAAAATTAATATTAATATATACATACATATGTAAGCCCTGAAGAAATGATTTCATTATTGTTAATACAACATTCATTCGGATATGATTCATAGCCAAACAGTTATGTACCTTAGAAGAAATAAAATAATAATTTAGGCGAGATATAATACTCATAAACTGTATGACGTTTAGAACAATATTGTTTCAGTATTAAAATTTGAGCAAAAGTAGAATATATTCATAGAAATGAGATATAATAACTAAGTTTGTTGATGGTATTATAAAAGAGAGGTTTTACCAACAAGTTGAAAATCTAGTTCTTCATTTATATATTGTTGCATGAAAAGTTAACCATACTAAACTTGATTACATTTTATTATAGATAGGTACAAAATCACTGATTTAAAAAGAATATAGTCACATCAGTTTTGATAATATATGTGTACGTCTATTCAAAAAGCGAATAATAACCTTTATGTATTTAAATTCTTATTGGTTTCAAAAGGCTACATATAGAGTTATTATTTTTTTTTGTTTTTATTTTAAGAATGTAAAAATGGGGATACTTAAAAATATTTTCATCAGGTTGGAATTTGTTTGGTTAAAAATTTTATTGTTCCTTAAAATCTAAAGCACACACACAAGAAATTGGCGTATTCCCCAACGTGACTCATTCCCACCATTTCATCGCATAAGTTTTAAAAACTGATTTATTTCAATTCCTCTCGGTCGGATAGGAAAGGATACCTATAATATAAAAATATTTTTCTTTGTACAAACAACTTTTTTATTTGAGGCATGGAAAAACATCAAGTTTTAAACAAGACTTAAGATGGACTTATATTAATACCAACAAAATTATCGTAGAGGGTAACTTTATGAAACTCTTTGGAGCCTCAACAGTAAAGTAAACTCCAGCATTGAGAGACAAAGAAAAAATAAAACATAGTGGGTTGTTCGCAACTGATTTCTCTTTATTCTGAAATGCATACTATTTTTTTTTAACAAATTCCAAATTGGCAATTTTTTTATTTCGATTATTTTTAAGGCGCAATTTTTTTTTTCAAATTGGCCTGATATACCTATGTTTTTTAAAGCAACTTATAATATTTAACAACATAGAAACCTGAATTTGTTAGTTTAATTTAAAATAAAATGCACGACTGGGTCGCACGAACCTGCTCCTATGTAATAGACTAGGAATTTTAAAAACAAATGTTATTAAAGAAAACTGTTCATAAGGATAAAATGAATTTTTTAAATTCTTTTAGTAGTAAGAGATAAAAACAGAGTGCTATGCAAATATAAATTTATGCAAGAACAAAAATTATAAGTCGTTGTAGTGGTTCTTTAAAAAAATAAGCCTTTATGTACAAAATTTTTAAAACATTTTTAAGAAAAAATTTTGGTACCCCAATCTTAAGTTTTTATTATTGTACCAATAAGAGTCTAATTTCCAAAAAAAATATCAAGCCGTTCTTGAGATATCGAATTTTCCAAAACAAATTACTTTTTTTCTAAAAATTGAAAAAAAATATTTTTTTTTAAGTTTTGAAATGCAATGTTTTTTAAACTTTTTAAGAGCTTCTTTATAAAAAATTTCATTAAAATCCGTTAGAAATTCAAAATTCGAAGGTACCGTTAGTTTTAGATAAAACAAATTTTTTTCTTAAATCTTATATATTATGTTAAAAACCTTTTATTTATCAAGCTTCAAAAAAATCGATCTTGGGGTTTTCGAAATATTGGGTTTCCAAAAAAAATTTTTGATTTTTTTTTTAAATCTAAAAAATAAAAAATTGAAAATTTAAATATGTAATAATTTGGGTTCGGATTTCCATGCAAATGCATATTTTTTTAGGAACACCTTGGAAGCAAGGCAACTAATTATGTGTACGAATCAAGAAATTTCCTTTAAAATGGCATTTAACCGTTAGTGCATATTTTTGCATATTTTACTATAAATGCATATTTTGCATTTTTTTGTGCATATTTTACTATAAATGCATATTTTGCATAATTTTGCATATTTTTAAAGTACCTACCTATATTGTTCAAAAACTAAACTAGGCAGTTAAAAAAAATGTAAATTTTATGTCAGTGCAACCGAACCTTAAGACTGTTATCTATTTCTTTTATCCATTTCACAATCTTGAACCATATTCAAACACCACAATATAAAGCATTATATTGATAAACAAAAGTGGATATATGAACTTGACTAGATTGTTGAAATGAAAAAAAAAATTAAGTCTGTGTGTTTGAAACTGTATAAATGAGATCGAAATTTAAACGATCATTTATCAAAAATGAAAGTGTGTGGGTATAATGTGGTAAAGCTTAAAGTGCGAAACAGATTGAACCAGCACCAGCAACGTCAACAGCGTCGTTTGGTCAAAATCCAAATTTGCTGTTGCTGGTTACAATAACAAAAAATGCAACAACAATAAGACGTATAAATGTCAAAACACGATGCTGGTTTAATGTGTATGAAAAGTATTTGCTGGCCAGCGTGCTGTTTGCTGTTGACGGCGCTGGTTCTGTTGCTGGTTTAATCTGTTTCGCGCATAAATCTTAACACGTTTCATGTACAACAGCCAACTGTTTTCGGTTGCGACTACACATAAACCACTACGTATAAACTGAAAAATGTTGACTGATGCACTCATGCTCATATACGAATATAGGTAAGTACTTCGTTGAGCCGTTGGCGTTGTTTCTTGAAGCCATGAATTGACGTTTCTCGCAGCGGTGCCACTCTCCTGCAATTGCAGTAGATCAACTGCACTTTTCCCAAAATATAAATCTTCTATCACAAAATAAAATCTACTCCACCTTTTTCAAAATCCCGCAAAATTATATGTTTGAAATCCGCTCTTATAGAAAAATGAATCTAAGACTTCGTTTTAAGATATTATTTTATTTAAAAAAAAAATAAAAAATTGGCACAAGTAAAGAAATCAAGCCCGAAGGTGGATACATAAGATCCGAAACGCGTCGCTTATTATTAAATGTATAATTAATGTTGTGTTAACACTTTGCTAAAACTAAATAAATAAAATAAATTATATACAATTATAACAAAATTTTATCGTGTTCACATTTATCACTAATAAACACACAACATGGAAACTACTAAACCAAATAATAAAAAATTAACTTATTTATAAAGATGAAGAAAATGTGTTTTTATATTGAATAGAAATTAAGTTGAATCGGTTTTAAGTGCATATTTTAAATGCATATTTTGCATTTTAAGCGCATATTTTAAGCGCATATTTTCAGATTTAAAGTGCATGAGAATCCGAAGCCTAGTTATAATATTCAAACTGTGGAGGAGCTTTACCATAAAAAAAATTATCAAAATCGGCTGTACTGTTTTCGAGAAAATCAAAAACAAAAAAATGGACCCAGGGGGGCTACCAAAAATAACAATTTTTTGCAAAATTTTTTTCAACCATTACCTAGTTTTAACTAAATGAAATTTTTCATTTTTTTTTTTAAATTCTCTGGGACAGTTTTTGAGAAGAAAAAATATCTAAAATTTCGAAAAAAATCGTATGGAAGGTACCGTTATTGTTGGTCTTTAAAAAAAAGAAAAAAACGTGTGTGGGGGGGGGGGAAATTAAAACCCATATCTACCAAATTTGAAGAAAATCGGTCGAGCCGTTTAGGCTGTAGTCCAACCGACAGAATTGCGAGACGCACTTTTTTGGTCTTCGCTATCATCGTAATGCCAAATTTGATCAAAATCTCGATTTCGATTTATTTTACGAATGCATAACTTACCTTATAGTACCTATAAGTCGCAAGTAAAAATCTGAATTTTAGAATTGAACTGTTTTGCTTATCATTACTTTTTGGAATGAAAAAACATCTTTTAAATCTGATTGGTGCAAGGCTTTAAACATTGCTCATTTAAGGAATTAAAGCGAATCTATTTTATGCAGTGTATTATTACGGGACCTTATCTAACTCCTTGACAAATAGACAAGTGTTCTAACTGATGTGAGATTCGCAACGTTAAGAAAACAAATTTACTTTTTTGAACAGATAAAGAACTCAATACTTTTTAGTTAAAATAAGTACATTTTACAAAATTGGTTTTGGTATGAAATGACTCTTGTTTTTCTGGATAAAATATAATTTTAAAATATTTAGTCTGAAAATATAAAATATAAAGTCTGACGTAGAAAAAAAAGCATTACTGAATTTCAACAGCGTTAAACAAACCGAATGTGTGCTACAGCGCTCTCAAAACCTCTTTCATACATATTTATGTGTTGATATCCACTTGTGAACAAAAGTGACTTAGGTTTGAGGTTTTGCTGGTATCATTCAAACACATACGATGAACTAAAGTTTGAATCCCAAATCACATTTTTACTTGCGACTTATAGGTACTATAAGGCAAGTTATGCATTCGTAAAAAAAATCGAACTCGAGATTTTGATCAAAGTTGACATTACGATGATAGCGAAGACTAAAAAAGTGGGTCCCGCAATTCTGTCTGTCTGTCTGTCTGTCGGTTCGACTACAGCCTAAACGGCTCGGCCGATTTTCTTCAAACTTGGTAGATATTATTTTTAATTTTTTCCCCCCACACGTTTTTTTCTTTTTTTTTAAGACCAAAAATAACGGTACCCATACGAATTTTTTACGAAATTTTGTAAATATTTTTTTTCTTAAGAACTGCACGACAGATTTGAAAAAAAAAGATACACAAAAATTTTATTTAGTTAAAGCTAGGTACTGAATGAAAACATTTTTCCGAAAAACGAATATTGAGGGTACCCCCCATGGAACCATTTTTTTTAAGTTTTTGATTTTCTCAAAAACGGTACAACGGATTTTGATTATTTTTTTGTGCTAAAGCTCCCCAAAAATTTAAATAGAATTATGTATTGAAATTTTCAAAAAAATTTGTTTTGGATTTTTAAAAAAATTTCAAAATTTTTTTTTCAAAACTCAGTATTTCGAAAACCTTATATTAAATTTTGTTCAAACCTGATAAATAAAAGTTTATCAACATAGTCTACAAGATGTATGAAAAAAAGTTTTATTTTAACTAGAAATAAAGGTACCCACCATACAAAAGCCAAAAAATGACTTTCAAAAATCATATTTTTCTCGAAAACGAAGCCAAGAATTTTGATAAAAAATTTGTTTATCATCATCATCATCGGCTCGACAACCGGGTTCCGGTCCTGGCCTATTTCAACAAGTCTCTTCACCTATCCCGGTCTCTAGCCGACGCCATCCAGTTGCGCACCCCAAGGCTTCGGGCGTCCTGGTCTACGCCATCTCTCCAGCGCAAGCATGGTCTACCACGCTGTCGTCTACCATAGAATGTACCACAAAGAACTTTCCGAGCAGGTTCCTCTTCGCTCATGCGAGCTAGGTGCCCTGCCCACCGGAGTCTACCGAGCTTAATTTTTGTCACGATATCTGCTTCTAGGTAGATTGCGTACAGTTCATGATTGCACCGTCTCCGGAATCGTCCTTCCTCACATATGGAGCCAACAATTCTCCTTAAGACTTTTCTCTCGAACGCAGCTAAGAGGTCGGAGTGCCTTTTGCTAAGCACCCAAGTCTCGGATCCATATGTGAGTACTGGCAGGACCATGGTCCTGTACAGCAGCAGTTTTGAAGTTATGGTGAGATTTCTGGATTTGAAGAGCTTTGACAGACTATAGTAGGCTCTGTTGGATTTGAGAAGCCGCCCGCGTATTTCTTCTTCTATATTGTTATCGGCTGCTAATATTGACCCAAGGTATTTAAAGGATTGGACCACTTCAAATTCGTGCTCCGCTACCTTGATTGTTTGACCAACTGTTCCTCTCGCATTCGACGCCATCATGTACTTTGTTTTACCTTCACTAATGTGCAGCCCCAGATTTTGTGCCGCCTGCTCGATCTGGATGAAGGAATCGTGTACAGCTTCTTCGGTTCTTCCGATGATGTCAATGTCTTGTTGCCGTGCCAGAGTCACGGATTGCTTTCTCCAACGCCAGGTTGAAGAGGAGGCAGGCCAAACCGTCCCCTTGTCGGAGTCCATTAAAGATGTTGATTGGTCTGGATAGCAATCCGGCTATTTTTAATTGGCTTGTTACGTCGGTCATGGTCAACCTACATAGTCGTGTCAATTTATTTGCGATGCGGAATTCTTTCATGGCTTTGTAAAGTTCTACCCTGGCTATGCTATCATAGGCGGCCTTAAAGTCTATAAGCAGATGGTATGTTGGGATGTTAAATTCTAGACATTTTTCCATCGCCTGCCTAAGGGTAAAGATCTGATCAGTTGTTGATTTGCCTGGAATGAAACCACACTGATATTGTCCGATGACGGTTTTAGCGTATGGGGTTATCCGGTCTTGTAGGATAGAGGAGAGTATCTTATAGGCGGTACTCAACAACGTGATACCTCTATAATTGCTGCACGTTGTGACATCTCCCTTCTTATGTATGGGGCATAATAAACCTTTCCGCCAGTCTTCTGGCATTTCTTCCTGCTCCCATACATGTACTATAATATCATGATGGAATAATTCGGCTGGTATGCCATCTGCTCCCGGGGTTTTGTTCTGTTTAAGCCGGCCTATAGCCTTCTCAAACTTTTCTATGCTTGGTGGCGGCAACATAGGGTATTCTTCTTGAAGTAGTGGAGCCTCCACTTCTGAAGTGAGCTGACCATTTAGCAATTCATTAAAGTACACTTCCCATCGCTCCAGTATGCTTTCAGGATCGGTGATCAGATTTACCTCTCCGTCCTTGCAGTATGTGCAGCGTGGTGTGTACTGCGTCATGTTTCGGATGGATTGGTAGAACTTCCGCGCCTGGTCTCGACCTCGCTCTCGGCTGTTTTCTATTTCACAGATTAGGTTCTTCTCCCAGGCTGATTTTTTGGTCTGTGAAGCCGTTTTTCTGTTCTTCTGAGCTCTTTATATTCCTCTTCGCGTGCCCGCGTTCTATGAGATTGTTGCATTGCTCGGTACGCAACATTCTTACGTTCAGTCGCTAGCTTGCATTCATCATCAAACCAGTCGTTCCGATTTTTACGACTGCTGCCTAAGATGAAGTTGGCAGTACTAATGACAGTATTTTTAAGACGTGTCCACTTCTCATTTATGCCCAGCATACTGGCTGCAGGACTTACTCTCCCTAAATCAGGTGTTTCTAGGGCGAGTCCTAACGCATTACCAAAGGTGTTACTGGTGTTTTAATTGCGCAGGGCAGCCGTGTTGATTCGAACCTGATCGGCGGATGCAATGCGTCTTCGCAAGGCAATCCGCCCTCGGAAAACCATACCAACAAGATAGTGATCCGAGTCGATATTGGCACCTCGGTACGTTCGTACCGTCATCAAGTTCGAGTAATGGCGACGGTCTATCAACACGTGGTCTATTTGGTTACGAGTGACTCCATCAGGTGATACCCAGGTGGCTTTGTAGATATCTTTACGCGGGAACCTGGTACTCGCAACGACCATGTTTTTCGATGCTGCCAATTCTAAGACTCGAAGTCCATTGTCATTAGTGTTCTCATGCAAACTATGGGTGCCTGCGTAATGCCTGAATACCGGCTCCCGACCTATTTTTGCGTTGAAATCCCCAAGGATGATTTTAACATCATACCTTGGACAGGCATTGAGGGCCCTCTCGACTTGTTCGTAGTAAGTCTCTTTTTCTTCGTCTGAGGACTCCTCCGTAGGCCAGTGAACGTTAATGAGGCTGATGCTCGTAAATTTGCCTCGCACGCGAAGGGTGCATAGCCTTTCGCTTATAGCGTTAAAGCCGATGATAGTAGACTTCATTTTTTCGCTGACTAGGAAGTCTACCCCGAGCACATGGTGTTTTGTATGTTACATACGTCATATTCTTTCTTCTGTAAAACACCATTCCCTTTCCATCTGATTTCTTTCAGAGCTGTTATGTCAGCTTTATATTTTGACAGGGCATTGGCTAGCTGCTGAGCAGCTCCAGCTCTATAGAGCGATCGTACGTTCCATAAGAAAATTCGTAAGTCGTTTTTTCCTTTTTCTTTGCGTGGGTTGTCGTCGTGTGATCAGTCCGTTTCCGAGGCTTGTTGTCGTTCTCGAAATTCTTTTAGTTTTACGGGACAGGGAATTAACCTGTCGCCAACCTGAGGAACCAGCCTGATCATATTAGCCAAACCTTTTTTCAAAGGCTTGTTTCTAGCGGCCGCCGCGGAGAGGCTATGATCACACTTTTTTATTTCAATTAATTTTAACGATCTTTAATTTAATAAAAAAAAATTTGAAATTAAGATATTACAGCTTTTACCTACCATAGAACTATTTTTTTAAATTTTGAATTACTCATTATCGACATGACGGATTTTAGTGAAATTTTTTGTAGAGATGCTTCTAAAAAGTCTAAGATCCATTGCATTTCAAAACTTAAAAAAAAAGATTTTTTGAATTTTTGAAAAAAAAATTTTTTTTTTTTGGAAATTCGATATTTCAAAAACGGTGCAATATTTTTGTTTGGAAGTTTAATTTTCATTCGTACAGTAATAAAAACTTAAAGTTGGCACACCAAATTGTTTTCTTAAAAATCTTTTAAAAATTTTGTATATAAAAGCTTTTTTTTAAGAAACCACTACAACGACTTATAATTTTTGTTCTTGCATAAATTCATATTTGGATAGCATTCTGTTTTTGTCTCTTACTACTAAAAGAATTTAAAAAAATAATTTTATTCTTATGAACAGTTTTCTCTAATAACATTTGTATTTAAAATTCCTAGTCTATTACAGACCACAAAGTATGTGGTTAATTTCAAAACCCATTTTATCCACTTGAGTTTTTGTTTCAAAGTCCATTATATTAAAATTTTTTGTTCGCATCAAAATCCATTATATTCACTCAAAATATATTTTAAATTATAAACTTTAAATTCAAAAACCCTTTATCCATCGTATGAGGTTAGATGGGAATATCCGAATAGTTGTAAGAAATATTTAAAAATTATTCCCAAAGAGGCATTCTTTACATTTTTTTACAGAGTAGGTGTTATGCTTATGACCCATCCATGATTCAGTACTTTTTATGAGAGAAACCCCCGAGCTCCGAGATGAGTTTTGTTTTTAAATAAACAAATTTAAAGGATGGAGCCATTGAATATAGAAGTGGGATGAGGGAGTACGACTTAAAGAGGAAAAGTTGAGAGATATGTTCAATTTGCTTACCAAACACTATGTAGGGGATTGGAGGTCCATCGACGAACTTAAGTTCTATAAAAATATAGAGTAAGTTAATGGTTTAGGGCACATACTGGACAATGACGATCCGTTATGGGAACCTAAACCAGTTTTCAATGACATTCGAGTTTAAAAAATTTAATAATTTTGCATTCCAACCCACAGTATTGTTTTACTTATTACTTAAATAAAAAAAATAATAAAAATGAAGTTTTACCCTCTTAATACATTTGCTACACAATTTTATTTTAGTCTGAAATCCAGAGGTAATTTTCAAAACCCATTATACCTATTCATATTTTGTTTTTTGGCGCCACTCGAAAACTAAAACCCTCAGATCACGATTTCTTAACTTAAACTGTGAAGAATCCCAATTCGAACAGTCCTGCAAACAAAAAATTTCTAAAAAATGTTTCGTTGCGAAGAAACCTATAACTTGTTCTCGATTTACTCGAAATCTCTAAAAGTGGATAAAATGGGTTTTGATTTTGATCAACACATTTATTCTCTTGCTTTCTTCAGGAGAATTTCTTTCTGAATAGAAAAAATCATTTTTTTTTTCTATCGCCCTTACATTGTTTTTTTTCTCAGTTTCAAAAAAAAAGTTTGTGGTAAGTGCTAAAGTTCATTCATTCATTCAAAGTCTGATTTTCAATTTTGACATCACTTTTTGACGATTTAAAAAAAGGTTCACTCTGACCCATGTTAAGGTCAATTTATCTATCATTACTAACGGTAGGGACCTCATTTTGAACTTTTTGTTAGTAGAAATATTAATCTTTAAAACTACGTTTAAATTGAGCTGATATGTTTTTAGAGTTGCCGGATATTCAATTTTAAATGGTGTTCAATTTTTCTTGCCCGAGCAAAATTTTAACTTTGAGGTAAATTTTTTTCAAAAATGCGCTATAAACATAAAGTTTTCTTATTTTTACCTGATGAACAGAACAATAATAAAAAAAACTCATTAAAAAGAGCACCTAAAACCCATACATTCTATAAAACTTATTGGGAAAATCTAAGACTACTTTTATTGCAGCACTTGGTAATTGGAGTGGTTTTCCCAGAATTGAGAGTTTTTAGGTAATTTTTAAGACTGTGCAATTATGACAAGGTTTAAAAGTGTACTTATGCCTGACTTATTGCTGTCAAAACCCTAATTTACCTTACCTCTTCTCAGAGAGAGTTAAATTTGGGTTATGAATGTTTAATCGGTAAATTAACTAAATAAATGGTATAAAAGAATAGAAAAACAAATTCATTCATCAGATTATCAAGTTAAGTCACGATTACATTTGAATAAGAACGCTTTTTGAAATGCCTTCATTCACAAGAGAAGAATACGCAGACATTTTATTCGTTTATGGGTTGTGCAATGGAAATTCAAGAAGAGCATAACGAAGATACCGGAAACTTTATGCTATTAGACGACTTCCTTCTCGAAATGTTTTTGGAAATACCTTTCGAAAGCTTCGAGAACCTGGATCACTTTCAACTGCAAGCACAAGAAGAGTTTCGGTCGATGAAAGAATACTGGCAGCTGTTGAAATCGATCCTTCCATCAGCATAAGACGCTTGGCTCTACAGTTTAATGTTTCCAAACACAGAATTTCCAGTATACTGCATGGAGAAAATATGTATCCATACCACCATACACCTGTGGAAGAACTGCTTCCCGATGATTTTGGAAAGAGACTTGAATTTTGTAACTGGTTGCTAGAGAGAAGCTTGGATGACAACCAGTTTATAAACAGAATTCTTTGGACAGACGGATCTCAATTCACAAGAGATGGTATTACGAATTTCCATAATCGCCTTACATGGGCTTCGAGCAATCCACATTTAAGACAGCAAAGATTATTTCAGCACAGATTCCAATAAGTGGGCAGGTGTAATTGGAAATAAATTAATCGAGCCTTTCAAATTACCAACCCGAATTAATTCTACTAGCTATCTGAAGTTTTTACAAAATAATTTACCAGACCTATTGGCGGATGTTCCACTGCTTCAATTAGCTTCATCATATTTCCAATAAGATGGTGCTCCGGCCCATTATGGTCGTGAAGTTAAGGATTGGCTGGTTGAAGAATACGGTAATCAATGGATAGGCAGAAATGGACCGATTCACTGGCCTGCAAGATCTCCCGATCTCACTATACTTGATTTTTGTGTATGGGGACGAATGGAAGAAACCGTTTACTCATCTCAAATAACAACTTTAACTGAATAGTTAGTCTCTTTCTAAACAGTGGCCATCTCCGTGTACCCCGAAGATTACATTTAGTATCCTCAGAAATTCAAGCTCAATCCCTACTATTGCCAAAATCGTCCAATATCTCGAAGCTGATAGTTAAGGAACAACATACAAAATTATTCCATGCTGGTGTATTTTCAGTCTTAATGCATTTACGATTAATTTACTGTATTACTAAGAGTCGACAGATGTTTAAATTCGAGATCAAGAACTGTTCGATTTGCAAGGCTCTTCAAACTATTCCCGCAACTCAACCATTCGCGCATAACATTTTCTTCACCGTTTGAGGACACTGGGATCGACTTCGCTGGACTTTTGTACACATATGACTCTGGCCAAAGAGTAAGGTGTACATTATGCTATTTACTTGTGAATCGATTAGAGCGGTACATCTCCAACTAACATCAGATAGATATTACTACCGTAAGTTGTTTATTAGGCAAACGACAAGTTTTATTGGTTTATTCGGACAATGTGGCTACCTTCAATAAATCTTCCAAAGAGTTGCTAAAGTTGAGTTTCACTAATGAAAGGTTAAAGGGTTTCTTGGCTAATCATCGTAGACGCTGGAGATTCATAGTAGAATGTGCTCCTTGGTGGAGTGGATTCTGGGAACTGATCGGCAGTGTTGTTAAATCGGCTTGGATAACAGCAGTAGGTGTGGTTCTGATTGCATCTTAATTTACTCCTCTCTTATCACAAATGTATTCTATTCACCTTTAAAAAAACTTCTTTCCTACTCATACTCTTTCCTAACCACGATTCTTGTAGTGACAACCACACAATAAAGATACATATAGCCTTAAACCATATTAAGTTTTCCTTTTTTTTAAATAGAGAGGGTGAGCTATTTTAAGCATAAAAAAGTTACATTTCAAAATAAATTTAATAATTCAGTTTACATTTTTTGTTTTTAAGGATTTAATTACTATTAGCGTTTAAAAGAAAAATTTTAGTTGCTTTTTTCTTGTTTTATAATTTGTATTTGCTTAAGTTCTTGAGGCATTGAATTGATGATTGTTGGGACAACGTATTGCAACTGTCTCTTTCCATACGTGTTGTGGGGTCGTGGTGTTTGAAGTACACCTTTTGTGCGTTGTCTGGTATTAATGTGATGTTGTATCGGGCGAATAAAGTGGTTGTTGCCGTGATATTCTAGAATTGTGGTCATCTTGAAAATTTGCTCGACTTGAAGTACCCGAAATTTGTTTTCAGTTTGCTGTCTGTTATTATGTTGTATTATTCTTAGAGCTGAATTTTGAAGTTTTTGAAGATTGTTGATGTGTGTTGGTGCTGCTTTTCCCCAGGCAAGTATGCCATATCTCAGCTTTTACTCTACCAATGCGTAAGAAACTTGTCTCAGAACATCCTCAGTAGCATGGTACTTTAAGTGCGAAAGTGCGTAGAAACTATTCTTCAGATCAGTACGTAGCTTGTCTATATGTTTGTTCTAAAGGAAATGGCAGTCAATAACAACTCCAAGATATCTATAAAGTTTAACAACTTCAATGTATACTGTGGGCGTGATTGGACAGATATCATTCCTGAAATATATTTTTCTGTTTTTTTTTTGACACGTGGACTTCGGATATGCATAATTTTTGCCTTAGACGCATTTATTACCAGTCCGTTGTCGTGACACCATCGAACAGCAGCATCGAATTCGTTTTGCATTATCATTCAGGCCGATTCTAGAGACCAATCCGAACAACAATTGCAGTGTCATCAGCAAAAGCAAATTGGATACTTAACTTGAAAACACGAAGAAGTTGGTTGGTATAAATGATGAACATAAGTGGTCCCAAATTAGATCCTTGTGGAACTCCATATTCAACATCAGTTAGGCTTGGATTTATTATTTTGCACAATATTGGAGCAAATAAATCAGTATTTTTCTTAATATCCACTGATCTTATCCCATCTATTCCAGGAGACTTATTCACCCCAAGTGGCTTTATAATCGTGTTAACCTCACTATCATTTGTAGCATATGTGAAAATTGTGTTTTCTGTGTGGATATTTGTGTGTATGGATGTTTTCAAATCACATTGATGTATTATATCGGGTTTTTCAATAAGATCGCTACAAAAGTTTTTTTAAATAAAACAAAAACGGTTTTGGATATCAATGAAATTCCTGTGAAAGTACGTTTGATGCTATTATGTATGGAACTCGATTTCTTTTGCATGGCCACCACGGGCACGCTTGCAGAAGTCCAGACGCTGAACCCAATTTTCGACGGTTTTCAAACATAAATCGGCCGATACTGCTGTTATTTCACGTTCGATATTAGTACGAAGTTCATCAATCGTCGCTGGCTTGTTGGCATAGACCATAGACTTGACGTAGCCCAACAGGAAATAGTCTAACGGCGTCAAATCGAACGACCGAGGCGGCCAAGCGACTGGACCATTTCGTGAGATAACACGTTCTCCAAACTTGGTTTCCAATAAATTGATTCTGACATTCGCTGTGTGGCTTGTGGCGCCGTCCTGTTGGAACCACATGTCTTCCAAGTCCATATCATCCAATTGGGGTTAAAAATATTCGGCTATCATTGAATGGTAGCGATCCCCATTCACAGTAACGTGCCGATCTTGATCATCACGGAAGAAGTACGGCCCAATGACGCCGCCGGCCCATAAACCACACCAAACCGTAATTTTTCCAGGATGCCTGACGAATACCGCATATTTTGTTTATTGACGAAGCCATTCAGCCAGAAATGAGCCTCATCGCTGAAGATGATTTTTCGATGAAAACCCGAGTCATTTTCAAGTTGTTGCTCAGCCCAATTCACGAACATACGACGCTTCTGGTGGTCAAGCGGCTTCAGTTCTTGTGTCAATTTAATCTTGTAAGGATATAGGCCAAGATCTTTTCGCAAAATTCGCCACCACGACGTCACAGAGATGCCCAACGCTTGTGAGAGACACATTTGGGCTTTCTGCAACTGAAGCCTCAGCGGCAGCAATATTCTCGACACTATGGGCACTTCTTTGTCACACTGGCACGGGAAAATTTTGTACTGTGCCTGTGGATTCAAATTTTTCCACTAGACACTCAATTGTTGATCTGCTAGGACGATTATGACGACCATAAATTGGACGTAGCGCTCTTAACGTTGAGGCCACTGACTCTGAATTTCGGTAGTAAATTTTAATAATTTCTACTCGTTGTTGGTAATATATTTTAATAAGAACACCAGTTCACTTTTGAGTCTGTACCTTTTATTCATCATCTTAAGACTAACTTATTTCTAACCTATCAGTTGACTCAAGCTTACATCGTATTAATTTCCAATACATTTATATAATTAAAAAGAGAAGTAAAGAGAATATTAATACATATATAATCTCGTCTTCTTATTATACATATCAACTCCTCCTTAATTACTATAAAATAACATTTTTTTTTTTTTTAATCTTTTTTTTTTTTAATATTTATAACACAATAATGTTTTCACTTTTATTTACGAATTATTTCATTGACGTTTAATTCTCAAATTAAATTTCCTTTGATCTTTCAAAAATTGCTTTTTCAGTTGTTCTTTATTATCATTAACAATGTCTTCTTCTGCACTATGAAACTCATCATTTTCATTTTCAAATTGCAATTGACTTTGCACTTTGTTTTCATTACTATTTTTATTGGCCCTGAGTAATAGATCCGAATCTAGCCTAAGTTCGATTTTAACCAAACATTCGTAGAAATAAAACAAATTTAAATTATAAATACTTAAAAGCTGCTTTCCTGTAACTAAGTTAAATTTAAAATGATAGAATCACAATAGAACTTTACGAATCTGGTTAATAGAAATCTGTTTGTATATCAGTTCACAATAACGAAATTATGAAAATGAGTCACAATTATTGGTATAAATAAGACTTTTGTAAATTTTATCTGTTACTACGAAATTTTAAAAGCAATTTTTCTACATCTAACAAAAAGTGACTTTAAAACCGATTCTATGAATGTCTATTACTAAGGGCCATTGTTTATAAGAGTTACATGTGGACTAAATTGAATAGAAAAATTTCTGTGTTTTAATTGATTTATGTGAGGTATTTTCTGAACCCCATTTACAGAAATCTTATATAGTGATTTAGACATTTGTTTTATAATATGTCCAGAAATCCATTTGACATGTGATTTAAAGTTGTTTTTTATAATATATATTTTCTTTATCTTTAAATTTAACAATTCTATTTAAATAGCTTAATTTATGTGTGTTAATATTTACATTCTCAACAGTATTATTTTGAATTTTAGGCTTTGATGTTAAAACATCTAATAAAGTTATTGTTTTAAATTTATTGAAAAGGAGGTCCATTGTCAGACACTAACTGAGTTGGTAAACCAATTACGTAATTTGCAAATCACTTTTTCTGCTTGTGTACTTTTCATTTCAGCAATCTCAATCCATTTAGAAAAACTATATCTACTAATAAAAGAAACTTTAACCCATCTATGTAAAAAAAAATCGATGTGAACTCTTTCAAATGGATAAGAAGAAGGAATCCAGTTCGATTCTTCTTGGTAAAATTTTGAGTCTGAGCGCAAACTTGACAGCACTTAACAAACTCTTCTATGTCTGCATCTAAGCCCCTCCCCCAAACATAACTTCTTGCCAGCATTTTCATTCTTGTCATTCCAACATGTGTATCGTGTAACATTCTGATAACATCATATTTCAAAGTTTCTGGAATAACAATTCTGTCCCCATAGTATATGCAACCATCATTACACGAAAAACTTCGAGCTCTTTCTATTTAATATTTCGTTTCTACATCATTTTTTAAGTTGTCCCTATTCAAAAGCCAGCTATAAACCTTACTCAAAATAAAATCTTTGCTCGTTTCAGTTTTGACATCCTCTAGCTTCAGAAGTTTCATGTTGTCAGGACCAAACTTAAGCACACCAAGAACCCAGCACGGGTAGCCTAGATAATGCATCTGCATGTCCTACCTGCGAACCTCTTTTGTATTTAACCTCAAAATTATACATCGATAATTGGATAGCCCATCTTTGTAGCCTTGCTGCCGCTACAGCTAAGTGTCCTTTCTTTTCGCTAAATATTTCTCTGAGCGCCTGGTGATCTGTCACAATAGTAAATTTGCGTCCATATAAATATTTATGAAACTTTTTAACTGCATAAATTATTGCCAGCGCCTCTCTATGAGTTTGCGAATAATTTTGTTCTGATTCACTTAGTGTTGTAGATGCAAAAAGTACTGGTTTTTCCTCCCTATTAACTATATGAGCAAGAACCGCACCCCCACACCGTATGGACTAGCATCACACGTCAAAACGATTAGTTTTTTTGGATCAAAATATTCTAAAATATTATTGCTAATCAAAAGTTTTTTTGCTTCATTAAAAGTCTGCTCATGTTCTGGCCTCCATTCAAATTTATTATTTTTTTTAAAAGATCGTATAATTTTCTTAATTTAGTTACCAAATCAGGTATAAACCTATTGTAAAAGTTTAGAATGCCAAAAAAACTTTTGAGTTGTGTAACATTCTTGGGACTAGGAGCTTCCAAAATAGCGCGAATTTTTTCTTTGTTGGGTTTGATTCCCTTACCACTAATAACATGGCCTAAATATTCAACCTCCGATTCAAACCACTTACACTTATCCCAATTTAATCGAACATTACGCTTTTCCAATCTTTCTAAAACTTTCACAACATTAGCTTCGCAGTCCTCTATATCGAACCCTCCAATCAACAGATCATCTAAATATATATCAACCTTATCAAGATCCTTTAAAATTTCATCCATAACTTTCTGGAACTCGGCGGGAGCAAAAGAAACCCCAAAAGGTACCCTAGTAAATCTGTATAACCCTTTTCTAGTATTGACAGTTAACAAATGTTGAGACTTTTCATGCACGGCTAGTTGTAAATAGGCTCCCGTCAAATCGAGAACGCAAAACACTTTGCAATCAACAAATTTTGTAAATAATTCTTCCATTATTGGAAGATGATAAATACTATTTTCGATAGATTTGTTTACAGCTACTTTACAGTTGAGACACAACCTTAAATCTCCATTTTTCTTGGGCACTACCACCATTGGAGAAGCCCATTTGCTATATTTGATCGGTACTAAAACTTTTTGAGACACCAATTTTTCAATTTCTGCATCTACTCTGTCGCGTATCCCAAAAGGTACTGAATAGGGCTTTGAAAAAATTGGAGTCACATTTTCTTTCAACTTTAACTGGACATTATAACCGACAATGGGATCCCTCTATCCCTCATGTCATTAGAAAAAACTTTCGGAAACTTTGTTGCTGGTTACTGGGATAGGAAAAGAGATGAAGGGATTTAGGAAAAGAAGGATTTGAGGATACGGATAGGTAAGCTGGTAGGAAACGTTCAGGCTGAAATGAAAAGGTTAAAGGTGACGGAAGTTGAAGAAGAGGTAAGAATCGAAGGTAAGTATTGAAAAGAGGCTGACAGGATGAAAAAGCGAATTGATGAAAATGAAAAGAGGTAGAACAGGAAGGTAAGTATAGGAAAGAGGCTGATAGGATAAAAAAAAGACGAATTGATGAAAATGGGGAAAGTAGAAGATGAGAATTTTAAATTTTAAGAAAATTGAATCGGATTGCAAAAAAAAAGGAAGGAAACGAGACATCCTGAACGGGGAAAGAGTGTCTGGCCACGGAACTGGCACGCTTGCACGGCTCGGCTCAGCTCGCCGGATAAGGGGGGGATCTTGTTCCGAAAACCAGACGAAACCATCAACAAAACATAAATCGTGCCGGACAACACAAACAAAAATACAACGGATTTGTTATCACCACATACGAAATTTTGATTCAGCGATCAAATCTTACCCTCGTACTGCTGGTGTTGTGCAGGTATGCCGCCCTCCCTACCGTGAGTCCGTGGCAGGAATTTTCGGACTCCCCTAAGCTGGCGTCAGAAGTCACCTTCAGATCATCTCTTCATCCGAGTTCCTCCATCTCGGTCCACCCCCTGAAAAGTTGCGCTTACGAGCCCATTAAGCCGCTTTTGCCGCTTAGTAAAAGATTAATGGGTTTGCGTGATTTACAACCATTTTATTTATTAAAGAAACATTATGAGTATTTTTACCAGAAAAAAAAACAAAAGCGATGAAAATTCGCGCGCATTTACACAAAAAAAATCGACAATCGTATTAACTTTAATCAAATAATTGGAAAAATCAAAAATTATCAAAGAAAAAAAAAAAACAGATTTAGCAAAAAAAAATTATTTTACAGAAATGAAAATATTACTTTACAAAGAAAAAAACAATCGAAAATTGCACAAATAAAAGTAAACTGTCCGAAATTGCCCATAAATTGTAATAATACAGAAAAATTTAAAAAAAAAATGATTTTGGTTTTTTTGTTTTTTTTTTTTTTTAAAATTTTGTTCAAAAAAATTTTCTTTTTTTCTTCTAGGCAAGGGTATCGCCTCACCTCCTTTCTCTTTGGGCCGCCTAGCTACCGTAGGACCTCCTTTTCGAGGTAACGTATGCCCTAACCGATTCCCGCTTTGGAGACCCTACCTATATAGAGCTCTATCCAGGTCTACGTCTATCCAAACTGTAAGCCAAAAAGCTATTTCGACCGTAGGCGAAGCGCAAGAACTAAGGAACGAGATAACGCCCTAACCTTATTTGAATTTTATGTTTTAAACGATACTGAGAATTCTCTAGCAATACGAAAGAAAAAAAATCAAAATATCACGCAAAAAATATTTTTTCAAACAAACAAAAAAAACTCCAAATGTGGTGGAAAAGTCCCACTGTAGGGTGATGATAATCGTAATATCCCTCTTAACAGCTTTCAAATACGAAGGAAAGCTATCGTCCAGCTTTAGAGTAGGTATCGCACTTCCAAAAAAAAAACGGCAAAAGTGTATATAAAAAAAACTCGGCGGTCACGACCGGTTACTACAGCCGCGAACCGCCAATCTCGTATCTTAAATTCACCACCTGTATCTATGATGAACGGTAAGTTTATATATCGCACTTTCGTTGAAAAAAAATTTAAACTTACATTCAGCGGTTTTTCTTTTTTTCAAGCTCTCGATGTCGATCCCTTATCAAATTTAACCGTACGATTACTGCTTTAGTGATTCTAAAGGTAAATTTACGTTAATATTTTCAAACCGAACAAAAAAATTCTAATTATCACCTCAATAATCCTTTTCCTTTTTTTTTTTGTTTCAAATACTGGACCCTAATGCGGATTTCTTCTCACTGTTTCTAATGTAATATTTTATTTATTTTAAATATTTTTTTCCTAATACGATTATTAAAATTTTTTTTTTTTTATATATTTTTTTTCTTTTATACAAAAAACTCACCCTTTATACTTTATTCTTATTTCTTTTTTATCTCCTTTTTCCTTTTTTGTTGTTTTACTTCGAGGCGTTTCTAAAAAAAATTTTTTTACTAGACTTTTTTTTTGTTTAACACTCGCGCACTGTCTTAAGATCTCTATATTTCCAACCGCTTTATTCGACACTGTGATTACTGATTACTAATGCTCAGCCCAAGCTTTTCCTATCCAAGATCCTATTGCTTTTTCTTACCAATACTATGGCCTTCTACACCTGTAAGCATCCACCGCTCCTCAACTGTATCAATTCGTAAGTATTTGTTGCCACTCGAATACTCCTTTCCCCGTAGTCAATCGCTAATCAAACCTTTAACGCCGAAACTTATACTACACTTTTATTCCCAAAATTTTGGTTTAGTGTATACTCTACCCAATCTCTTCACGTCCATTTTGATTCGAACTTAATTGTTATATTATAAAAATGTATAACACCTTCGCCCTACTCTCACAGCCCACCAATCAAAACAAACCTTTTAAATTTTAATTTCGAATTCATTGATAACCAATGTTTACAAATTTTCTCCTACTCTTGTTCGCGGTTCGTGGTGGTGTGTTTAATTTTCATTTATGTTGTTCTTGTTTAGTTTATTAGTTTTTTCCTTTTATTTCGTTGTTTTCTTTAGTTTGAAAATTTGTGTTGTTCTTTTTGTGTTCATTAAGTTTAAATTTTTGTATTGTTTAACCCTTTTAATGAAGTAATTTATTTGTGTATTTTCAGAAAAAAAAATTAGACATCGAGGCAATGGCGACTGCAGGGCGAGGAGGATTTCACCAGTACGTGTACTTGTAAGTATCAAAAAAAAATTTTGTATCCTATTTGATGAATATAATTTATTTATTTATTTTTATTTCTTTCATATTTCAGGCGAACGCAACAAAACACCGGCATTGAGGAGAAGCAGTCGGACTCAGAGACGGTGGCGAGAGGATTTGGTTTAAAATTTTTAATTTACTGTTACAAGGTGGGGAGTTTAACCCACGCCCAAAAAGCCGGGCACTACATTGTTTGTAACTATATCGTTTTCACAGGTAATTTATCATTTTACTATATAATTTTTTTTCAGATAAAATGATTATATGCTGTTTGTATGCAGTTAGTTTAAGATCGTATTTTAGTGCTAGTGTCGGTTATTTTACGTAGTTTTAATAAAGCTACAGACAATGGATATTGCTTTGTTTTTCTGTTTCTCATAACATTATAAAATTAAAACATGTTTTTATTCAATTTACAGAAAAATTTGGCCGATCCTGTCAGTGATAGGAAGCTGCATAAGACCCCAGCTGGTCAAGGGCGAGGAACTGGAAATTAAAGAAAAACTGAAATCAAGGTGAGTGGTTACTATACAAAAACTTTGAAGGCTCCGATATTTTATTTTAAGTTGAACTGAGTGGTTACAGCTCATTTTATTTTTGTTTTTGGTGGAGCTTAGATGCAAAAACAATTTTTTCTTGTATATCGGTTACCCGTTTTGACTATCTTCCCTGCACGGTTATCGATCTAATTCGCGTGCACTTACGGTTATATTCCAGGTTATTTTTATAAACCAAAAAGAAATATAATTACTGAGGATTTGAACTAATATTTTTCGGTCCCAATACGTGTATATAAAAAAACTAAAACAATTTTTATCAGGCGATAAACTCGTAACTCGTTATGTGTATCGTACTATACGGTAACAGAATCGACTATGTATCGAATACTAGACTTAATAAGTGAGTAACTATCTATTCGAATATTATCTACTCCTTGACTTAATGAATGGACGATTAATGGATACGACTTTTCGTGTGTTTGAATACGTAACTGCATTTAATAGAAATAAAGGTACTATGAAATTAAACTAAATGAATAAAATAATAATCTAGGAATTCAAAATTGAAATAAAAAAAATATAATCTAAGTTTAAGTACTAACATTAAATCGCTTGCACAAACAACCTTAACAAATAAACTATATCATAGTAATACTTAAGTAACGAATGTAATTTTTGGATCGGGCAGAGAAAAAAAATTTAATTTTCAGATATATAAATAGTACTATGTACATCAAAAAAAAATTCTTTGAAAAGTTCCCAGCCAAAAATTTCATAAAATATAAATCTCCATTTAAATAAACGATTATAAATAAAAAATAAAAAAATTATAAACTAAATCTAACTGTATATGCAAAGAAAAATAAAAACAAAAAAGTAAAGTATACATATATAAATTTCTTTTTTTTTTTTTTATATATATTTTTTTTTTTTTTTTTTTTTTTTTTTTATATATATAATTGACACTAATAACTACAAAACATATACGCAATGACCCAAAAAAAAATTTATCGATACCTAACTATTAATTTTTTTTTTTTTTTTTTTTTTTTTTTTTTTTTTTTTTTTTTTGTGTGTATATGTATATAAAGAAAGAAAAATACGAAATGCAAAAAAAAAAAAAAAATATAATCATATAAACTAACCTAATTTTTTTTTTTTTTTTTTTTTTTTTTTTTTTTGTTTTTTTTTTTTTTTACTCTAACTACAGAAAAAAACTACGAAATGAATAAAAAAAGGACTTTCGATACCTAACTACTATTTGTCTTTTTTTTTTTTTTTTTTTTTTTTTTTTTTTTTTTTTTTTTTTTTTTTTACTAACTTATTATAAAAAAAGACTAGCTATTAAGTTTTTTTTTTTTTTTTTTTTTTTTTTTTACTAACTTATTATAAAAAAACTGAATGAAAAAAAAATTTTCGTTTCATGAACTACATAATACAAAAATGATAAAAAAAATTATACTGAAATACTACTTAACTAAGAGAATAATGAACAAAAAACTATATATATATATAAAACTATGTAACTCAAAGGAACACGAAAAGTATAAATAATTAACCTATAAACTAAAATCACTATCTAATCAGGTACATTTTGTTAATCGATCACAGGTACTAAATTTACTTTATTGTTTTATATCCTTCGCGTGGAAGACACCTATTTTTTTACCCGTAAGGTTTTCTAGTTCATACATGTTCTTGCCGACCATTTTAACTATCCTACACTTAACGTATTTTGGGCTAAGTTTCGATGAAAGGTATTTCGATGAGTCGCTCAGCACGAAATTTCGTCGATACACCTCTTGCCCAGGCACAAAGTGAACCTTGCGACTTCGCATATTGTATGTCCTAGCACCTTTTTCATTTGCTTTCAAAATACTTTCTTTTACCTTTTCCCGAATGCACTGCAGTCGGTTCTGCCTCGGCAGAGTAAACAGTTCGCCATCATCTATAGCGTTCAATTTTCTGACTAGTTCGTAACTCTTGCCATGTGTCATCATATTTACTCCGAACAAGGTGAAATATGGCGATACTCCTGTTGAAGAGTGTACAGAACTTCTCAGTGCGCATGCAATATCACTGATATGCAAGTCCCATTCTCGCTGATCGTCTTTCAAATAGGATCGAATAGCTGCCAGTAACGTTCTGTTTACCCTCTCCGACGCATTCGACTGAGGCGAATAGTAAGCGGTTTTAAAATGACGAACTCCATACGATTTGAGAAAGTTTTGAAAATCTTTGCTTAAGAATTGTCTACCGTTATCAGAATGGATTATTTCCGGTACTCCAAACGTATTGAAGACCTCATTCTTTAAAAATTTGATAACACTTACGGTATCAGCGGAACGCAAAGGTTTCAAAAATACATATTTCGATAAATGATCTAATACTATTAATACATATGCATTCCCAGCTTTCGATCTGGGGTATGGACCCAAGAAATCAATAAAAAGTTTTTGAAAAGGCAGTTCGGTGACAAAATTACTACTCATAGGTGGACGAAGAACTTGATTTGTCGGTTTACTCTGTTTACATATAGCACATTCAGATATAAATTGTTTGATCTGCACGGTCATTTTCGGCCAATAGAAATATTGTCTTATACGATGTAAAGTTTTAGCAATCCCGCCGTGAGCTGCTTGTGGAGGTTCGTGAGTCAATCTAATGATTTCCTCGGTCAAACCAGAAGGAATCCACAACCGCCACGTGTGATCTAGTAAAGGCTCTTCACCCAAGGGCAGACATCGTTTATATACGAAACTATCTTCTACTTTTAAATCAGGTAAGTCTTGACTGTTACTGTTGATTGTCGCTATTAAATTCAGATACTCCTCTGATTTAAACTCTTCTGATTCTAAATCTATCAACGGTGCTACTTCTAATCTCTCAATACTATCTAAATGCGCCCGAGAAAGGGTGTCTGGCACGACATTCAGAGTTCCCTTTCGGTGCTCTATGTCGAAGGTAAATGCTTGAAGGTCAAGACTCCACCTTGCCAATCTACCATTTAGGTCCTTCATGTTCATCAGCCACTTAAGGCTGGCGTGGTCGGTGATGACGGTAAAAAGCATACCCTCGACATAAGGCCTGAACTTTCTGACTGCCATGACCGCGGCCATACACTCTTTCTCGGTCACCGTATAGTTTCGTTGACAAGCGTTTAATTTTTGAGAGAAGTAAGACACAGGAAATTCTTCGCCGGCATCGTTCTTCTGAAACAATACCGCCCCAATTCCGGATTCGGAGGCATCGCACTGAATAAAGAATCTCTTTGAGAAATTCGGGTGCGTGAGTACCGGTGCTGTGGTTAAGGCTTTTTTCAAACCTTCAAATGCAGCTATCGCCTGTTCCGTCATTTTAAATTTCTCATTTTTCTTTTTCAGAGTATCAGTCAGAGGGGCAGTCAAGGTAGAAAAATCTCGAATAAATCGCCTATACCACCCTGCTAAACCAAGCAACCGACGAACTTGCCTTGGATTTTTAGGCAAAGGATAATCCACTACTGCTTCCACCTTAGCAGGGTCCGGTTTTAGCTTCCCCCCACCAACAATGAAACCCAAATATTTAAGCTCCTTAAAGCAAAATTTGGATTTCTTTATGTTGATGGTGAGGTTCGCTTTCCGCAGGCATTCGGCTACTTCATCCAGCACGGCAATATGGGTCTCGAAATCCGGTGCTATAATGAGTAAGTCATCCAGATACACGAAAACGCGTTCCCTGAGTCGTGCAGGAATCACCTTGTCCATTAGACGACATAGCCTTTGGGCCGCATTACACAGTCCAAAGGGCATGACCGTAAACTGGTACAAGGGTCTTCCCGGTACCGCAAACGCAGTTTTCTCCCTACTCTCCTTCTCCAACGGTATTTGCCAGAAAGCTTCCTTCAGATCGACGCTACTAATATAGTAGGTGTCTGGCAACCGACTGAGAAGCCCGTCGATATGAGGAAGTGGGTTCGCATCCTTTTTACTCAACGCGTTGACCTTACGAGAGTCCAGACAAAAACGATATTTTATGGTACCGTTCTCGCCTGGCTTCTTGATAAGGACAACGGGGGAACACCACGGACTCTCACTTTCCTCTATAACGCCGAGCCTCAACATTCTATCTACTTCTTGGTACAAAAGGGCTTGTACCGCTGGAGAAACAGGGTAGTGACGCTGCTTCACAGGAACCGCGTCTCCAGTATCTATAACATGCTCCATTATAGACGTCTTTCCGAGACCATGGCGATCAAAATCTAAAAATTTCTCCTTAACCGCCTCCAACTTGCACTTCTGTTCCGGCGACAGCTGATGAGCATTAACCACATCACCGGTCTCGTCCAGAATTGAGACGGAGCTCACGATATTAGGCGCAATCTGAAATGATTTCCAAAAGTCCACCCCTAGGTATACCTCTTGATCCAAACTGGGCACTAAATAAAAGGTAATTACATGTGTTTGACTTTTATATTCTACTGGCGTTTGAATTTTTCCCACAATCTCTTGTTTTTTCCCGTCTGCTGTTTTGACATCAGCTTTATATGGTAGCATTGGTATATTCAACGATTCTATTGCAGACATACAATTTTTTCCTAAAATACTAACGCTCGCCCCACTGTCTAAAAGTCCTAAATAAACTTTTCCTGCTATGGATATTTTGGCATAAGGCCGAGGGTCAGCGTTCGTATCTACTACCGTTGCCACAATATTTCTTCTCGTGTTTTTCCTCAGTTTATAACGCTCTCTTGTTTTTAAAATTCTATTTGTGACCTTTCCAACGTGATTATTAAAAATTCTATTTCTTGCTAAATTGTACTCTCTGATCCGAATGTGAAAGGGTTTTAATTCAATAAGTTTTTCTTTCTTTCCCTTATCTTTAACTTCATCTCTTTTTAATATTTTAATTTTACTATTTACAGATTGGTTTTCTACTTCTCTCCTAAATTCTCTCGGGGTTTCTGAGCCGAACGCGACTCCCCCTCCGAGATCGCGTTCCTCGTATGGTTTTCCGGGTTGCAGACGCGACATTTAGGGGTAATAACTCCTTCCTGTCCACATCTATAACAAAATATATTTCTTACAGCCGATAGGCACTCCATGAAAGAATGACCTGGACTTCTACAGTTCCAGCAGATCAAATTCTTCGAATCCGCGTACCCACGACCGTTCTTTTGTCTATTCTCTGAATGATGGAAGGCAGCGAGGTTTTCTTCCTGATACTGTTGGGAAGCATCATCAACGAAATCAATTTCATTCGCTCTATACCGAATCGGCGGCCTCTGAGATTTCGACCCGTCTCTATCTCGACCCGAAAAAGCCCGTTCAGCGTCTTTACACGCTATTCTTAATTGGTCTAAAGAATAAACCGCCTGGGGGTACACCAACCGCCGGATCCGCTCATTCAAATTTTCTTTCAGTACCCGCACGAGTTCCACCTCCGGAATCTGCATCCTGAGCTGAGACTTCATCTTATTCACAGCAGCGAAATAATCATCACTGGACTCCCAGGCACCTTGCTGACGGTCCATTATGTCTCTCATTATGTCTAAATCAGATTTTGAATTCTGAAACTGGCGCATTAATGCGTCCCGAAGCATTGGCCAATCCGGACTATAATGAGACCGCTGAAATTGCCAGTACCACTCATTGGCGGTACCCGAGAGCAGGATATGAAAATCTCTCAAAATCTCCGCCCAGGAACACCTGTACTGGTACTGCAAGGTCTCGACTCGAAATATGAAATCCTCCACGGTAAGTGTTTCCGGTTTTCCATCAAAATTTAATTTCCATTTATCTAATTTAATAGGTGTTCTCATACCCATCTGCGGCATATAGACAGGTTGCCGGTAACCCCCACCGTGGAATCCTCCCATACTTTGAGAATAATCCTGAGCGGTGAACGGCTGGTGACCACCATTTGGCCTTTCGAAATCACAATCAGGATGACGATTTGAATAACCAAAACCATTGTCATTTGGAGCTCTAAATCTTACCGAAGAATTCTGCTGTTCATGCCCGCTTGCAACTGGCTGAGTGGGCTTATAAGGTCGGTTCTTCATCCTATCAGCTGACGTCTTCGGAGAGCGCTCTTCCACAGGTGGTGTGGTACGAACGTTCTGGTTAATGTCACCCAAAAATTCCAAGAAGTTTCTCCTGACCTCGATCTTCAGAGATTCTGAAATTTCCTCCTTCAGAGAGTTGGTATAGGAATCGTACGCTTGCGTGACCGCCAGATTGATAACGGTCTTCAGTTCTGCCGAAATATTGCTGACGTTATCAGCAGCAGCTTTATTTGCCAACGGAGGAGCAATTTCTCTTGGCAATTCCTCTGATGCAATTGTCGGTCTAACTAAATGCTCTAATTCCATCCCCCTAAGAGGCGGATTGGTAACCTTCGGAAGTGTCCCAGTTCCGAACAACGCCCTATCTCTAAGGAGGTGAGCTCTCCACGACCCGACATTTTCAGTTGGAGCCCTATTTTGAATTTGGATGTTATTCGCCCCCACACAAGTATCAAACTTACTATGATTTCGACGTGGATTACTACTTTGGCCTATTGGACGTTGAGGAACTCGCATACCTAAATCGCCATCAAAACTCTTGGGTCTGGGTCTTCGATTCAAATCCCATTCGCTTGGAAGGAGATCTTGGCCCCTTATCTCTACTCGAGCCCCTAAAGACGCTGACCAATCGATTGGATTCCGGTTTGTAACATTTTCGATTCCCTGTAACCACTCATCCCATGTACTTCTATTTTTTGTTATAGGATCATTCTTCTTCATCACCGTTTCCGGTTCTCTAGACTGCATCTCCAATGACGTATCTCCTACACCTGTAAGACTACTGAAGGAAGGAGCTACCAGTGATTCAACACTTACTGATCGACTTGAGGGCATCGGAGGCACTGGCGGAGGTGCATTAGGTGGTATAGTATCAGGATCTTGACGAGGTATTGGATTTGAGCCTTTCTGAACTGGAGAATGTTTTACAGGTGCCATGTTTGAAATATCTACTATATTTAATTGTTTTTTAGCATATAAACGAGTAATTACTCGATTTCTATTTATCGTATTTATCTTATTAATTTTATTTTCTTTTCTTATAGATTTCATACCCTGGAATATCTTTACTCGAAAGCTGTAAAATCTAACCGGAGATCCTGTTAGATAATAATTTGATTAAATATGTTTTTAAGCTGATTAATTTTAAAAATTTGTATGTAATACTTTCAACCCAAATTGCCTCGTTTGTATACTTAGAATATGTAACTCCAATTTTACCACTGGCTACTTTTTTAAAGAATAGATTGTTATTTGATTTTGTAATTCTTTATGTTTCAAACGATCAGCCCATAAAACTTGATGTATAAATCGAAATTTTATAATTCTTGTTATATTGACTATTATCTTTCAAAAGGGAATGTATTGTACCTACTTTCAGAAAAAATTTAATCTTAAATCTGAATTGTAATCGATTACGCCAAAAAAAATGTATTTATTCGGATCTGTTTCCTAAAACTAAATTACCAATATTCTATTGTAACCTATCTGATTTGGAAAGAAAACTTAAAGCTAAAGAACTATCTATACTGGCAAACAGATTAAATAACAACTTGAAATAACTAAACTTAAACTCGAAATTATATTCCTAAGTATAACTATCCTATATATAACTATTATTCAAACAAAAACTATCTAAACTGCTATGCTAAAGTAAATTATCCTATCTTATCAAACGATTTGTTAAAACTATACTATGCTTATAATTGAATAAATCTTAATTCTACTTGATCCTAACTTAAACAAGAAAAAAACTATATATTTGTATGTGAACGTATGTTGTATAAACAAATAACTCCAACTGCAATAGTATTGCTTTTAACACGTACGAAAATTGTTTTACTAAAACTTATTTAAACCCAAAAAAAACTACATGTAATATAAAGTTGTAACTATAATAACTATGTTTCTTCTTTCACTATTAATGATTTTAACTATCTTTTGAAAATATTCTAAAGGAATTTGTATCCTAATCTGAAAGATTTTTAATGTTCTTAAATTTTGTTTGTAATGTTTGTTTCATCTGATTTGATGTATTTATGATATATGTTTGTATTTACCCTTATTTTTGTAGATAAACGTTTTATATGTGTTGTTGTTTTATTTCATTTAAATCGGGGGTGTTGGAGATGGCTTTCTTCGGAGGTCCTATTTTGACGATGGCAATGAGATTGGATCTGAAGGTAACTTTGGTAAGACTGTACTATTATTCGTTTCTTTTGTCGCTTTGGTATGTGGTAGATAACAAAAAAAACATAGAAACACGGACACATGATTCATCCTTGCTGTCGCCGATGGAACCGAGATGACTCGTCGCTATTGGTCAGGCCTTCTGAAGAGCTATCCTGCTCAAGACTTACGATTCATCTCCGTTTCATCAGCGGCATCAATAGAGAATGGAGATGATCATTCCACATCGAAATTCCAAAATCCTGCCGCGATTCAAAAGTGCTTAGTAAGCTTCTATTTAAAGACATGCAGGTATTTCGAACTCCGATGAGAGAAGTGATCTGGGGGAACATGAATTTGAAATCACTTCACTACCGATGACATCATTTAACTCGACGTCGCAAGTGTTCAGGCATTCTAAAAAGCTATCCTGAACACGACATACGTTTCGCTAGCCAACGCATCGAGAGTGAAATGACTTGCTGGGATACGGACTTCACTGTACGTTGGGCGCCATTTGTTGCTGGTTACTGGGATAGGAAAAGAGATGAAGGGATTTAGGAAAAGAAGGATTTGAGGATACGGATAGGTAAGCTGGTAGGAAACGTTCAGGCTGAAATGAAAAGGTTAAAGGTGACGGAAGTTGAAGAAGAGGTAAGAATCGAAGGTAAGTATTGAAAAGAGGCTGACAGGATGAAAAAGCGAATTGATGAAAATGAAAAGAGGTAGAACAGGAAGGTAAGTATAGGAAAGAGGCTGATAGGATAAAAAAAAGACGAATTGATGAAAATGGGGAAAGTAGAAGATGAGAATTTTAAATTTTAAGAAAATTGAATCGGATTGCAAAAAAAAAGGAAGGAAACGAGACATCCTGAACGGGGAAAGAGTGTCTGGCCACGGAACTGGCACGCTTGCACGGCTCGGCTCAGCTCGCCGGATAAGGGGGGGATCTTGTTCCGAAAACCAGACGAAACCATCAACAAAACATAAATCGTGCCGGACAACACAAACAAAAATACAACGGATTTGTTATCACCACATACGAAATTTTGATTCAGCGATCAAATCTTACCCTCGTACTGCTGGTGTTGTGCAGGTATGCCGCCCTCCCTACCGTGAGTCCGTGGCAGGAATTTTCGGACTCCCCTAAGCTGGCGTCAGAAGTCACCTTCAGATCATCTCTTCATCCGAGTTCCTCCATCTCGGTCCACCCCCTGAAAAGTTGCGCTTACGAGCCCATTAAGCCGCTTTTGCCGCTTAGTAAAAGATTAATGGGTTTGCGTGATTTACAACCATTTTATTTATTAAAGAAACATTATGAGTATTTTTACCAGAAAAAAAAACAAAAGCGATGAAAATTCGCGCGCATTTACACAAAAAAAATCGACAATCGTATTAACTTTAATCAAATAATTGGAAAAATCAAAAATTATCAAAGAAAAAAAAAAAACAGATTTAGCAAAAAAAAATTATTTTACAGAAATGAAAATATTACTTTACAAAGAAAAAAACAATCGAAAATTGCACAAATAAAAGTAAACTGTCCGAAATTGCCCATAAATTGTAATAATACAGAAAAATTTAAAAAAAAAATGATTTTGGTTTTTTTGTTTTTTTTTTTTTTTTAAATTTTGTTCAAAAAAATTTTCTTTTTTTCTTCTAGGCAAGGGTATCGCCTCACCTCCTTTCTCTTTGGGCCGCCTAGCTACCGTAGGACCTCCTTTTCGAGGTAACGTATGCCCTAACCGATTCCCGCTTTGGAGACCCTACCTATATAGAGCTCTATCCAGGTCTACGTCTATCCAAACTGTAAGCCAAAAAGCTATTTCGACCGTAGGCGAAGCGCAAGAACTAAGGAACGAGATAACGCCCTAACCTTATTTGAATTTTATGTTTTAAACGATACTGAGAATTCTCTAGCAATACGAAAGAAAAAAAATCAAAATATCACGCAAAAAATATTTTTTCAAACAAACAAAAAAAACTCCAAATGTGGTGGAAAAGTCCCACTGTAGGGTGATGATAATCGTAATATCCCTCTTAACAGCTTTCAAATACGAAGGAAAGCTATCGTCCAGCTTTAGAGTAGGTATCGCACTTCCAAAAAAAAAACGGCAAAAGTGTATATAAAAAAAACTCGGCGGTCACGACCGGTTACTACAGCCGCGAACCGCCAATCTCGTATCTTAAATTCACCACCTGTATCTATGATGAACGGTAAGTTTATATATCGCACTTTCGTTGAAAAAAAATTTAAACTTACATTCAGCGGTTTTTCTTTTTTTCAAGCTCTCGATGTCGATCCCTTATCAAATTTAACCGTACGATTACTGCTTTAGTGATTCTAAAGGTAAATTTACGTTAATATTTTCAAACCGAACAAAAAAATTCTAATTATCACCTCAATAATCCTTTTCCTTTTTTTTTTTGTTTCAAATACTGGACCCTAATGCGGATTTCTTCTCACTGTTTCTAATGTAATATTTTATTTATTTTAAATATTTTTTTCCTAATACGATTATTAAAATTTTTTTTTTTTTATATATTTTTTTTCTTTTATACAAAAAACTCACCCTTTATACTTTATTCTTATTTCTTTTTTATCTCCTTTTTCCTTTTTTGTTGTTTTACTTCGAGGCGTTTCTAAAAAAAATTTTTTTACTAGACTTTTTTTTTGTTTAACACTCGCGCACTGTCTTAAGATCTCTATATTTCCAACCGCTTTATTCGACACTGTGATTACTGATTACTAATGCTCAGCCCAAGCTTTTCCTATCCAAGATCCTATTGCTTTTTCTTACCAATACTATGGCCTTCTACACCTGTAAGCATCCACCGCTCCTCAACTGTATCAATTCGTAAGTATTTGTTGCCACTCGAATACTCCTTTCCCCGTAGTCAATCGCTAATCAAACCTTTAACGCCGAAACTTATACTACACTTTTATTCCCAAAATTTTGGTTTAGTGTATACTCTACCCAATCTCTTCACGTCCATTTTGATTCGAACTTAATTGTTATATTATAAAAATGTATAACACCTTCGCCCTACTCTCACAGCCCACCAATCAAAACAAACCTTTTAAATTTTAATTTCGAATTCATTGATAACCAATGTTTACAAATTTTCTCCTACTCTTGTTCGCGGTTCGTGGTGGTGTGTTTAATTTTCATTTATGTTGTTCTTGTTTAGTTTATTAGTTTTTTCCTTTTATTTCGTTGTTTTCTTTAGTTTGAAAATTTGTGTTGTTTTTTTTGTGTTCATTAAGTTTAAATTTTTGTATTGTTTAACCCTTTTAATGAAGTAATTTATTTGTGTATTTTCAGAAAAAAAAATTAGACATCGAGGCAATGGCGACTGCAGGGCGAGGAGGATTTCACCAGTACGTGTACTTGTAAGTATCAAAAAAAAATTTTGTATCCTATTTGATGAATATAATTTATTTATTTATTTTTATTTCTTTCATATTTCAGGCGAACGCAACAACTTCAACATTATTTTTTTTCCCTTCTGGTCGTATACCTTTCCATCATGAAATGGCAAACCTTACTGAAGAGAAATGTCAAAAGAGCGGCAAGAAATATTGCGTCGTTTGCTGTCCCTGTCGCTCTACTTTTGTAGCGTCCCTGTTGAAAACCCTTTATTTGCTGTTTGTGATGAGAAAAACTCAGCAAACTCGTTCGCAAGTGATTTAAATTCTATTTTAAAGTTTTTTGTTATTGTTTCAAAATTATATTTTTGGATTAATATAGCCTTATTGATTTTGTTTCGTAAGATCTTGTAATCGTTTTCATAGCTTTAGTTTTTTATGTTGTTTTTCCATTTTCTATAGAACTTGTCTCGTTTTTTACAGTCATCAATGAGTTCCGATGTTATCCATGGGTTGTTTTTCCGTGTTTTTGAAATTTTTTTAATAACTGTTGATTTCATGTTTATATCTTTAAGTTTAGAAGCAAAAGTATTATACTACATTCTTTCAGCATTTTCCTCTTTTAAAAAAGACCTCCAATTTTCTTCTCGCATAAGTTGGTTTAATTTGTAATTGCTTATGTGTTTAATACTAACAATCTATTTTTGCGCATGTCTTTCAGTTTTAGGCTCGTATTCACCGAGCGCTCCTAAACGGCTCTTAACTTTACGAGGCTCTTAACTTGAAATTTCTGTGGGGTATTCACCAACCACTCGCAAGTGTTTTTCGAAGTTCGAAAATGAGAGCCACTCTCTCTTGTTCAGGCATACCCAAACTGTGAAATGTTGTGGAATGTTGGTCTTGACAGCAAATTGATACTCTTCTACTTGGCATTGCTCACATGGATTCGAGTCAAATGCGTGCGTGGCACACGCACAAGCGAACAAACTTTCGAAGAGAGCGCTCGTAAGTTAGGAGTGGTCGGGACCACTCCTAACTTTTAAGAGCGCTCGTAGATCTTCACTAATATTGCTTGGTGAATAGGTTTATGAGCTTCTTAAGTTATGAGCGCTCGGTGAATACCGGCCTTAATGTAGTACAGTGTTGGATATTGGTCTGTAATTTCGTTTTCAATTACCGCAGTCGCAGTGTAAATTGGATTATCTACTTTACTAACTAAGATGTGATCAATCAAGGATTTAGTTCCATTTCGTGGATCAATTCTCGTGCACTTTGTTATGACGTTCAAAAGTCTCGACGATGATAGCATCCCCAAATATTCTTTTACGTAGCTTATTATATTTTATTTTTTTAACATCAATATTTATATCACCCATAACAATATATTCTTCATTTTTCTTCATTTCTCTTAAATCATTACCAAGTTCTTCAATAAATGAGACTTTACTAAAACCAGGAGGTCTATATATTGCAATCATATTTGTTGTTTTATTTTCTTCTGTGAATTGGTTTTTAATGCTTTCAAAAAAAATTGTCGACGAGGGTACTTTTTGGTGATTTATATTATTTCGAATAAACGTTATAATTCCTCCTCCTCTTTTTTTACTACTCCGATTTAACGTTTCTCTTTGAAATCCATCAAGTTGATAAAAACCATTCTCTTCATCTTTAATATTTGTTTCTACCAAAATAATAACATTCATTTATAAAGTGGTTAATATTCAAGCAGAAAGTACTCCAATGTAGACGCATCGATCTTATATTGAAACTTATAGGTATAGCAACGTTTTTTATTTTTTAATTCATTTACATCGATGCCGCTAGAGAAATGTATTACCCTACAATTTAAATCAACTTCAAGTTCATGTGTTTCGGTTGAGTTATCCATTTGTGTTTACTCTTTTAAATTTCGGTTCGCTCTTATAAATAGCAACAACAATTACAGTGTGCTCCTTATATTGTTCACGTCGTTATCAGTGTTAATAATTATGTATCGAGTGTTCCCGCTTCTACGTGCTAATATTTTTCCCGCACTCCCACACATACTTCCAATTTTCTTGCATTGCCTTTTCTTTTGTCAACCACGTCCACAAGAGATGCTTATTGTGTCTTGTAAGCTGGGGCCTGTTTCTCAGATCAATCACAACATACATTTCATAAAACATACAACATTTTCATACATCATACAATTTTCTGTTTCTCAGATTTCACTGGAAGTGTTGTATGACATTTCGCTGGCTGAGAACTATAAGGTTGTATGTCGACCAAAATACCAAAAATGTGTTTTATATACCAACATTTTCGTAATTTTATCGGCTTTCAGATAGAATAAAAAAGAAAAATTAAAAAAAATTACTGGCAACACTACAGCCAAAAACGACATAGAACTTTCATTGAATTCGCACTATTATTCAGTACTATAAGGTTCTATGTTAAACATAGAACCTTTAACATACTTTTTGTCACACACAAAACCAACGCGTTTAGGTTACATAGAACTTTTTTGCTCAAAATTAATCCACATATAACCTTTTTGAATTTAGTGCTTTTCGATTGAAGCAAAAAGTCCTACGTTTTCTATGACATTTTTCATAATTTCAAAACCGTTTAGTTTTGTAAACAATAAGATAAAGAACTTTCTCTCAATGATTTTATGTGCATTTTTGGCGGTAAGTCTAACATGAACTTAAAACATAGAGTTATTGAAAGAAATTTGAAAAATTGCGAGTATTATTCGCCAATTTTTCAGTTTCGGATATTGTTGAAAATATTATACAAGAATAAAAATTTAATTTTTCTTCAAATGAAAGCACAGGATTTTAAAAATTATCAAGATGGCTCAAAAATATTTAACTTCAAAACAATACCTTTCACAAAGGTATGTGAGATAGTGTTTTCAAAAAATATTTTTACTGTCGGGTTCAAAACTATTTATACAAAGAAGATTGATTTTTAAAGCTTGAAGTATGATAAAGCCATTAAGAAGAGTAGCCAAAAATCAGGGTTGCGAATTTTTGAATTAAAAAAACCATAAGTCATAAGTCTGTAGATGATTTGTGATGAAAAAAAAATCTAATTCATAAGTTAGTTAGTGACTTATGATTTAAAAAAAAAAATTAATTCATAAGCTACTTAGTGACTTATGAATTAAAAAAAAATTATTATTTATTTTAATTTATTATTATTTATTAATCCAACAATAAATTTACAGAGTAATAATTATATCAGCTGGAGCGGCTTGGGCTTTCTGCTGTAAAAAAAAATTGATTCACTACCTATAAGTGACTTATGAATTAAAAAAAAACTGATTCACTACCTATAAGTGACTTATGAATTAAAAAAAATTAATTCACTTTCTATAAGTGACTTACACATACAAAAAAATTTAAGTCATGAGCAAGTTAGTGACTTATAAATTAAAAAAAAATTAATTCACAAGCTACTAAGTGACTTATGAATTAAAAAAAATTTAATTCATAAGCTAATTGGTAAATTAAGCTTGTTCTGACTACATAATTATTTAATTATTAACGAAAGTAGATTTCAAGCTTTTGTGTGCCATAAAATTATCATGCTAGCTTATAAATTTTCCAATTAATAATTTCTTAATCAGAATTTATCCATTAGCTTATGAATTAAATTTTTTTTAATTCATAAGTCACTAGGTAACTTTTGAATTCAATTTTTTTTAAATTCTTAAGTCACTTACTTGCTCATGACTTAAATTTTTTTAATTCATAAGTCACTTGATAGGTTCTGAATTAATTTTTTTTTAATTCATAAGTCACTAAGAAGCTTATGATTAAAATTTTTTTAATTCACAAGTCACCTAGCTGCTGAATTACATTTTTCTTAATTCAAAAGTCACCCACTAGCTTGTGAATTAAAGCCAAGCTTGAGCTATAAAGTGATTTAAGTTTTTGCAACCCTGCCAAAAATACATCACTGTTGGAATATCCGAATATTGAAATTGAAAAAAAAAATAACGAAACTGAATATCCTAGGCTAAAATAAAATTGTTTAAGGCAATGCATTCCGTTCATGCCAAAATTCGATTTTGATTATTTAAAAAAATTAATCAAAACAAATTCAGAATAGTAATTAATATTTGTGTATTTCCATTTCTTGAATTTTTTTATTGCAAAAATGCAGTCGTTTATTGTTATTTATTTAGTTCTAAAAGAATTACCATTGAAATAAATTTATTTATGTTATAAATTTTATGGTGTTTTTAATTTGACTGTGCTTTTGAGTTTTAGAAAAATTCAAAATTATGGTGCTTGAAATAAGTTAAAATAAAACATCATCTTCTTTTTAAATGTATGGTTTTTACATCAAGTACGTGAATTGTGGACTTTTTTTTCAGAAAATATATTTTTATTGATTTCTTTTATTTTTAAATATAAAAATATCAATCAAACGCAATTTAGGTCTTGTTTTTAGGATAAATGCTTTTTTTCTCCATACAAAAACATTTCATCCCCTATAATCTCTTCAGTACTAAAAGGTTCTATGTTGTACATAGAACCTTTTTTTGAAATTTTTAATCAATTTTTTCGCAAAAAGGTTCTATGTTGTTTTTTAAAATGCTTGTCAAATCATTTAAAGTGATTAAATTAACAATATTTTAATGCTTTTATGGCTTTTTGATGGTTCTTTATCATATTGCATTAATACTTTACTGATATCTTACTGTTTAATGCAAAAACCAGCCTTCTAAAACTTTAAAGGCGATTATCTCGGAAAAATTTGTTTTAACATACAACCTTATAGTTCTCGGCCAGCGATTTGTATTGTGGTATGATGTGTATGATTTTGACATTTCATTATTATTTGAGTGTTAGGTTAATAATAAATCTCAACTTTGTTTTCTTGCGAAATAAAAAAGTTTGATTAATAATTGTAATTGATTATAATAGATTATTACAAAAATAAAAAATGCTTCCATGGTTCTATTAATTATTATTATTATTTATTAATCAGAGCATAAATAAACAAATTAATTTTAAGAACCAACAGCATTAGCTTCATGGCTTAAGGCTGGGGGCTCTATTTATTTTGAGTCTTCTAGGTGGATTTTTAGAATTTTTTGTTCTTTGGACGACTGTAGAAAAGAAAACAATGAAAATTAATTCAAAATTGTTATAATTTTACTAGTTCAAAAAATACTAACTTTTGTATATTTCCTTTTCATGTTGTACATGCATTTTCAACGCAATTTTGCGTTGTATTAAATGTATAAAAATTTGTAAGTTAATTTGCTGTATGATGTGTATGATAAATTTCTGAGAAACAGAATCATACAACATTCCAATATTTCCAGTATAAACTTCGGTCATACATTGTTGTATAACAGCCGATCATACAACAAAACTTTGAAACAGAAATCATACAGCAGAACTATTAATAGCCGTGTTTTATTGGTAAGTGAATACGCTACATCGCAAAATTTAACATGGAAAACAACAACAAACGATTAGTGAATAAAAATAAGCTAGTAATTGAATTAGAAAGAATATTTTAGTGAAGATGGTGTTTCGGATGTTGAAATGTGGGAGGTGTTTAGGTGGTGTCCGAAAAAAAATATATAATGTTGGCATGCTTGAGGGTGTGTTCGTTGATATTTATTTTGTTAAAATTTGCCTTTACTAGTCCAAAGTGTTATCGCTTCGCAATTTACGGAACATAATTTAATTCATATCATAATTCCGGTTTTACACTGCTGCCATTAATTTTTGTCACAAAATATTGAATCGATTTACACGAAGGCGAATAGTTTCGATTGGTATTTTTTATCAGTAGGTACACTGTCATTTGTTCAGAAATGTCGTGTAACTTCGGCATTATGCTGAATTTATATAACAAAACTGACAAAATTTGCACAAACATTTAGTTGAACTAACACGATGTTAAAATTGATTTAGAATAAAACTAGGTTAAGATAACGATTTTGCAAAATTTCAATCGAATACAGCATCATACTTTCTCTACCCTTTTATAAAAGTTAAACTCATCGAATACCTATTTTAATATTTTTTAGTATCGTGCTAACTTCATGTAACTCTTTGATATTTATAAACATCAAAATAGGTCTGTTTACTTAGTTTTTTTTTCTCTTTTCATTTTTGAATTATTTAATTTATTACATAAATTTGAACTTTGTAAATTCATAAACTACCACTAGCTTATAAGATTAATCTTACTGTGTTAGTATTTACCCGAAATAAATAAACTAAACTAAACTGTCCAATGACAAACAAGTTTTAGGTGTGCTCAGAAGCAATTTATTAAAACAAATTGTCTTAGTACGATTAGTTAGAGAATGTTTAAAGTTAAGAATAAATTAGAAAGCTACTTTAAAGTTAGGAAATATATAAAAGGTATTATAATATTACATTAATAATGGGCTGTTTAAAATCCCCAACACTCAAAAGAATTTTTTTTTTTACAAATATAAAAATTAAGAAATACTTACAATAGTAACAATAGTAACATTTTGAGTAGATTGTAGAAAAAAGATATATTTTCGCACTATTCTAAGTGTTAATGCAATATTTAGGCCGGTATTCACCGAGCGCTCATAACTTAAGAAGCTCATAAACCTATTCACGAAGCAATATTAGTGAATATCTACGAGCGCTCTTAAAAGTTAGGAGTGGTCCCGACCACTCCTAACTTACGAGCGCTCTTTTCGAAAGTTTATTCTCTTGCGAGTGTGCCACGCACGCATTTTACTCGAATCCATGTGAGCAATGCCAAGTAGAAGAGTATCCATTTGCTGTCAAGACCAACATTCCACAACATTTCACAGTTTGGGTATGCCTGAACAAGAGAGAGTGGCTTTCATTTTCGAACTTCGAAAAACACTTGCAAGTGGTTGGTGAATACCCCACAGAAATTTCAAGTTAAGAGCCTCGTGAAGTTAAGAGCCGTTTAGGAGCGCTCGGTGAATACGAGCCTTAATAGTGAAAAAATCTCTAAATCAACTCGATTTGCATTTTCATGAATATTTCAACTCGATCTGCATTTTCATGAATATTTCATCTGCAGCTTAAAAACGAGATACAAATCTTTCGAACACATCCGTGTAAGTTAATTCAACAAGTAGGAAGGTTTTGGCACATAATAAACTGATACCAATTTCGGGAGATTATTAATAGTGAGTTAAAGAGTGAATAAATCGTTTTTTTTTGTGCTTGTATTACTGCGCTAGATAAAGATTACCAATAATACGCTATGCACACCTAATCAAAATCTAGATTTCGAGCAAAATTCTCAAAATCTCATCCAAATCTACTAGATTTCCCATACATTTTCAGATTTCCAAATCTACTAGATTACGACAAAATCTCCTCAAAATCTACTTTAGAACACAAGATTGTCGAAACAAACAAACCTATCGAAATGTTCTGCCTTGTCAGCAAATTGTCAGCAAGCGAAAAGGCAGATAAAGGATTCTCTCTTTGAATTGTGGGGAGAGAAGGAAAGAAGATAAATTATATCCGAGGAAGCAGGAAAAATGGACAGATTTATAAAGAATAGAAATAGCTGCAGCTTTTGAAGGAATGTCCATTGCTGATGAATTTTAAATCATTGACGAGCGCCTTAAAGTAATAGTAGAAAAAATAAATGAAATGGATGCCGACAATAACAACATCTAAAAGAATATATTGAATCAGCTAAGGAATTTTTAATTATCAGGATTCATTTTTTGTTCACATAAACAAGAAATTAAAAATAATTGGCAAGATGAAAGAAACGTCAAACGAAATCCTGATTCTGTTCGGTGCGAACGCTTCAACGAGATTTCGTAATCTTGTTTCTGAAATCCGAGATTTTAATTCGGTGTGAAAATCCTATAAAACACACCTAATATTATACAATGTATGATGTGTATGATTTGAGAAACAGGCCCCTGATTGTTCACATAAATTGTAGCATCGAACTCAACCCGTGTAGAATTTATAAGGGTATTCATGTAACGAGATAATTTTCCGCTTTGTAGAAAGATATAACTTTCCGCAGAATGTTTTCATGAACACCCCCTAAGAAATACTTGCGTAAATGTGGGAAATATTTTGTGAAATGTCAAATTAAAAGTCAGAATCCATACTTCTTTAGTTTACGAGGTTTATTTCTGCACTTTCCGCAGCAAATTTGTGAGATAATTTTATGCGATTTGCAGAAACTTTTTCCCATACAAATTTTGACAGCTCGTTTCTGCGGAGATAAAATTATCTGGGGCCAAATTACCGCTTCAGTGACGAGTGAGTGAGTCCCATCAGTGATCGAATGAAAATCTCAAATTGGAGTAATTTATTGCTCGATAACGTAAGCGGTAATGCCAAACTCACATAATTCAGTCACGTATTACTCGATAACTGATGCGGTAATTTGGCCCCTGGTTTACGAGGTTTACGAGGGTTTTCCACGCTTACATGAATACCCCTTATATGTTTTGTTAACGTTGTTAGTGTTTTGTCTGACAGCGACAGCAGAGAGTTTAATTGGTCGTGTGCTTCTCGCTTAATTGATAAATTTTGTTTTACATTGATTCGATGCAAATTTAACAATAATATTCGATTTTTCAGGATTTTTTATATTTATCCTATATCATTGTCATTAATAACTATTTTAATTGTTGTTCCTATTCCTTTCACGATTTCAATTAAATTTTCTTGTGGCGTTATTGGAATGTTTTTTATGTCAATGTTTTTACTGAACATTTGTTGTTCTATGTTGTTAATTTGTGTTTGCATGCTCTTTATTATGGAGGAGAAACACTTTTTTATGGTAAAAAAGTAAAGTATAAAAAAATGATTATGGGCCATAGGGTAAATTCAAAGTTTCTTTAAATCCAGATTCTGTAAATGCAAAAGAAACCTTGCATACACCCAACCTCGCACCTACCCCAAATCCTATAGTGTGCCCAAGCAGGGGGGTTGCAGGGGGGCAGCATGTCCCCCCATACATATCTCACTGTTTATACGCCGTAATGCGTAAGCAAGCAAAAAAAGCAAATATCCCACAAAAAAGTAGTTTTAGTTATAGTACTGTGGGTGGTCCGCTTATACTTCACTTTTTTACCATAAAAAAGTGTTTCTTCTCCATAATTTGATGTTTTTTATCAACAGCAAACACTTTTTTATCGATTCGTTAAAAAAAAGTTAATTTTGGTGGGCGGGGGAATTCCAAATAAGGTCCAAAAAATGAACTAGGAATCACTTTGAAAACACGTCTGTTCACCTTGACTCACTCACTCACTCGAGTGAGTTGTATTTATTTAAAACATAGTTTTATGCAAATTATATAATTGCATGGTGCCGTAACCCTTTTTAATTGAACAGCGCTCTTTAAAATTGATTGAAAGCGAGTAGATCAATTCTACGAAATTTCATTTTTAAAACCTGGAAATTGTGAAAGGAACAGTACAAATTTTTCGAGACGGCTGGCTGTGAAAATAGGTACAAAACCAGAAAATATACAGATTGCGACGTTCATGTCCAAAATTGGCCCAATAGCGATCCAACTATATAATACTCTGCAACAACCCGAAGTTCCAGATGGACGAGAACTAACATTGGTACAGGTAAAAAATGTTTTTGAGCATTATTTTATCCTAAAATTAAACATAACATTCGAACGCTAAAAATACTACAAAATTTACAACGAAAGCTTCGATGAACTAATGTCAAGACTCAGACTTCAAGTCCGAATTTGCTTCGAAAATTTAATCGACGGAATGATGCGCGACTAGCTGATTTTAGGGATCAAGAATGACGAGTTACGTAAGCGGCTACTTTTTCAAGATATAACCCTAGATCAACCCATAAGTAAAATGTAAGGCCACTGAAATAGCACAACAATAAACTGCACAAATCACAAAAGAAGCAGAAAAAGTAGTGTCTTTCGTCTATCCAAGTCCAAAGTAATCTATTAAAATGAATGATTGCTAATCAAAAGTACAAAATAGAATTTAAAGTGGTCGAAGAAGACATGCCTATGTTGAGTGCAAAATCGTGTGAACTTTGAAGCGTTGGGTCCTGTACGAAGAATTTATTCTGTCGAAGTCGATAAAGACATAGGTTGTCTAAAACATTTCGAACATGTCCTCCTAGAAGAATTCCGGACAAGATAAGAGATAACTTAAAAATGCTCTCGATGAGATGGTTAATATGGACGTCATCGAACCAATCAAGGAACCAACACCAGCTGTAGTCAAAAAGGAAAAGAAAATCCGAATCTTCATCGATCCGACCATAGTCAACAAAAATATTCAGCGTCATCACCATCCGATGACAATAATCGAAGATATCTCTGCAAGGATCCAAGGACCAAAGTTCTTTACGATACTGGACTGCCGGAGAGGATTTTGGCAAGTCCGAGTGTCTGTTCGACCTGTCGACCTGTCCGTCTTTTGATGTCATCACTTCTAAGAAACTTCCTCTCGGCCAAACATTTCTTGGGCTCTTAGGGTCAACCACCAACACCAGATCACCTACACGGAGCGGAGTTGTTCTTTCATGCCATTTATTTCGGCAAGTTATAGATGGAAGGTATTCGTTAATCCATTTTTGCCAAAAGATGTCTGCATATTGTTGCGAAATACGCCAGCTATTTTTTAACACTATTGCCTCATCGTCGTATGTTGCCATTGGTTTTATACCACTAAAACTTCCAAGCAAAAATTGGTTAGGCGTTAGAGTCTCCGCCGTGTCATTTTCCAGAGGAACATAGGCCAAAGGCCTCGCGTTCACGATGTTTTCAACCTCTGCCATCATGCTGCGAAAGAGTTCATCGCTGGGAGGGCGACTTGGAGCTATCTGATAGAATATTGTTTTGATGGAGCGTACAAGCTGCTCCCATGCTCCACCCATGTGAGGAGCTGAAGGTGTATTAAAGTTCCATTTCGTTATGGCTGTTGTGAAATTTCGAATGAAAGCATTTGTGTCCACTTCCTGTAGTGCTTCCCTGAGTTCCCTCTCCGCGCCAACAAAATTAGTCCCATTATCGCTAAAAAATTCTCTCGGAGTACCTCGTCTTGCCATAAAATTTCGCACAGCTAGAATACAAGAACTCGTCGTTAACGAATACACGATTTCGACGTGAACTGCTCTTATTGTGAGGCAAGTAAAGAGAGCCCCGTATCGTTTTTCTGTGTGGCGACCCACCGTGACCAGCATTGGACCAAAAAGTCTAATCCTGTATATGTGAACGGCGCTACGAAAGTTACAAGTCAAGCGCAAGGCAGTTTAGCCATTTGTGGTATTTTTGGCAACGCTTTTTTGATCTTACATTGTTGGCAGTTTCTAACCGCTTTTCTGAAGACAACACGAAGACGAGAAATGTAATACTTCTGGCGAATCTCGTTGATGACTGTCTCATGATTCAGGTGGTGGTACAAGCTGTGATAATGATTTAGGACGAGATTAGTAATATAGTTGTTTCTCGGTAAGATTATAGGCCTTTTTTGTTCTTCCGGGACCATGGCGTTATCAATCCTTGCATCCGCTCGAAGAACTTCGTTTTCGTCTATAAATGGTGACACTTTATAAATCAAGCTGGACTTCTTTAAACACTTGCCGGCTTTTAGATCGCGGATACAATCTGCGTACTCTTTGTTTTACGCTTGACGATAAAGTAAATCTTCTGCCTTCTGGAGTTCTTCTTGGTTTATCTCTCCAGTTGTTATTGGGAGTTGCTTCACTATGCGCCGTAGATTAGTAAAGTACAGGAAGATGTATAAGGCGGTCCTGAGTAATCTATTCCATTTCGAAAATTTCTGAACATCAATCAAGGAGTTCGCCAGTTAAATATGAAAAATTTCATCTCAGTTGTTATAGGTGTCGTATCATACTCTTCCTTTGGCCAGGCTGCTTCAGGTTGTTTTAAAAATGTTGGTCCACTAAACCATTGACTACTTTGGAGAAGTTCTGAGGTTCTCGCCCCCTTTGTTGCTTCATCTGCGATGTTGAGCTTAGTCGGAACCCAATGCCATTCTTTCAGTACTGTTATTTCGAGTATTTCACTTGTTCGGAAGGATACAAACTGATGAAAGCGACGATGATCAACCGCTCTTAGTCATGATAGGACTGTTTTTGAAACCGACCAATAAAATCGTTGACCTATGTTAATCGAATGGCTTTCCATAACATGTTTAGCAAATCTTGCACCAATCACCACTGCCATGAGCTCGAGGCGTGGAACTGATAGAATTTTCAGGGGTGCCACCCTTGTCTTAGACCCTATTAAGGAACATGATGTTTTCTATCCGTCCGAAAGTCGAAGATAGCACACCCCGGCGTAGGCCGTTAGACTTGCATCAACAAATGTATGTAGTTGAATGTTGAGGCCGTTATAACTAGAAAACGGATGCAGATGACAACGTGGGATTCTTATGTTTTGCAGAGACGGGAGAAACTTAACCCATAGTTTCCACTTTGTTATTTGTGCTTCCAATATAGGTTCATCCCAATCGACATTGCTCCTCCATACTTCCTGCAGTAAGATTTTGAGATACATCAGAAAGTTTCCGATTAGTCCTAAAGGATCGATGTTGACATGAATATGCGGAGCATCTCCCTTTTTGAAGGCAGTCTTATTCCAAGAAATATTTCATTTTGAAGAATTGCCTGTGAAATTTTGAAGGTTATTGCATCCTGGTGAGGTATGCAAAATACACGCAGTACCTTTTCTACCTTTGGTTCTTCGCTTAGAGCTAAACTTTTTCGTTTCTCCCGTTGGTCTTTTTCGATAGATTGGAGTACATCTTGACAATTAGAAGACCACTTTCTTATATTAAAACCACCTTCTTTGTGGATAAACTTGATCTCAGAAATAGTTTTTTTTACTTCTTCTATGGTGTCAACTGACGTCAAAAAGTTATCAACGTAATGATCTTCTTTAATGGCTTTTGCTGCCGCTGGAAATTCATTTTCAAACTCTGAGGCGTTCAAATTTTTTATGAACTGAGATATACTGGGAGAGCAAGGAAATCATTACGTTCATGACGTAGACGTCAGTTGAATTGTTTTCATCACAACCTGGCCACAAAAAACGCTGAACATCTTGGTCTTCTTTGCGGATAAAAATCTGATGGAACATCTGTTCAATGTCACCGCAAACAGCAATTAGTTTTTCCCGAAAGCGAAAAACTATAGAAGGCAAGGATGTCATCAAATCTGGCCCTTTGATAAGGAAAGAGTTCAACGAAACGCCTTGAGACTTGGCAGCCGCCCTTTACCGGGCTTGTTCTTGTTAAACACCGCAAAAATTGGAAGATACCAGACTCTACGTGATTTTGTCGTTTCTATTTCATCGTTGGCCAACTTACGGATATATCCTTTTTGAAGATATTCTTTAATGGTTTCTTTAAACAGCTCGCCTAAATCCGGTTGTAATTTTATTTTTCTTTGAAGGCACTGAAGTCTTTTTTTTGCCATGTTGTAACTTTCTGGCAGCTGAAACTCATCAAAGCGCCATAAAACCCCTGTCTCAAAATGTTTGTCAGCTCGTTTCTTCGTATATTTGTTTAAAAGCATGTTTGCGCGCTCTTCTTCATAAGTTGCTTTTGTATTAGAAACTATAATACCTAAATTTTCCAGAGAAAATGAGTTTTTTACTAATTCATGCAATATATGGTTTTTTTCTTGTGCACACTCACAAATATGAAAATTAAACAATTCGTCGCATCGCTTTCCACCCCCGTAAATAAGCCATCCTAATTTTGTTCGCACGGCCACGGGTTCGGACGGCTTATTCTCTCGAATTTCTTTTGGGATTCCTAAGCTCCAATTATTAGCACCGATTAGAATACGTGGCGTGGCGTCTTTAAAACTGGAAATTGGTAAATTTTTGAGATGTTGGAATCTATTAGATAAAGCTTCGTAATCGAGAGTCTGTATTGGCTGTGATGTATTTTCAGTGCGTTGTACTTGTCCCGTCCATTTCAAGCATAGGGGGTGTGCTGTTCCTTCGAGACTTAACTCTCGTACTAGTTCTTCATCGCATAAACTAACTGAAGACCCTTCATCTATGAAGGCGAAAGTTTTTACTATTTTATTCTTTCCAAAAACAGAAATCGGCAAAATCTTGAACAGCGTTTTTTTTAGACTCACTATGCGAATGCGTGTTGACATTTACTTTATGTTGTTCGATGTTCCTGTTTTCTCTTTCTGGGAAATGGCGATGAAGTAGAACGTGATGGTTATATTCGCAGCCATCTACTCCGCACCTTTTCTGACTCTGACATTTAGAAGCATGCGAATATAGACACTGCTTGCATAGGTTATTTCTTCGTACCAGGTTCCATCTTTCGCTGCGATCGGCGTTCAGAAAATAACTACAGTGAGGTATGCTTTTACAAGACGATTTGCATATGACGCAGCATTTATCTTTTTCTTCGCTATGTGTGTGTATGAATGCATTTCTCGTTTGTTTGCGAATATGGTTATCGGAAGAATTGGAACTGGCTGTTGTCACTGTCACGCTGCTGGCTGAAAGTCCGTAGCTAAATATCCAATTTGAGAACTCGAGTAGGTTTGGCCTTTGATTAATCTTTAATAGATCCAATTTATGTGTTCCCCAGTGTAATTGATATTGTGGAAGCATTTTTTTTATTAATTCTTGGAGAAGGGAGGAATTATTGAGTTCATCGTGTAATCCACATGCTTCGATTGTAGCTATATAGTCCAGTCAAAGCGTCATTTGACCTTGCGCGCAGAGGCATGGTCTATTTTTTTTTTATAGATCGATAGGTGCTTATGAGAAAAGCTTAAAACCAAATTTGCACCACCTGACAACTTTTTTTACCAAAGTTATTGATAAAAATGTGTTTTGTGTCATTTTTTGGTCATTTGCGAATATCTCAGTCTACTATCTCGTACAAACAAAAATTAGACATGTGTTTATTCCTAATAACATTATCTATTATTTATTTATTTATTTATTCGTCTTAAAAGCTACACACTCTACTTAGACTATTTGAATTATGATAAATAACATGATTAAACATAGTTTGAGGATAAAAATAAAATACATAATTGAACATATAGCATTATAACAAATTTAATAATTTATGCCTCAAAACATTTCTATTAATATTAAAATCAATTGCAAAATCATATTCATTAAAATCCATACAAGCTCTTGTGATAGGATTATGCTTAGCATAACTAGTACTGTGGTAAGGAACATTTAAAAAATCGCAGTTACGCGGGCGCAAGTTTCGAGAAGGCGCATAAATAAAAAACATAGATAACAAAACCGGACAGTCAATATTACAATTCAATACATCAAAAGCAAAAAGTATTGAGTTTAGTTTTCTTCTCTGAGCAAGAGGTTTTAGATCAATTAAAATACACCTCGTCTCATAAGGTGGAACATTAGAATAACCAAAAATTTTTCGTAAGGCAAACTTTGTGAACCTTTTTTGAACTTTTTCTATACGATAAATGCTAGACGCGGTAAAGGGGCTCCATATAACAGTACAATATTCTAAATGTGGTCGGACAAGACTAGAATAAAGAGCTTTCAATGTATATGGGTCTTCGAAATCTTTTGAATTTCGAATAACAAACCCTAGCATAGAGTTTGCTTTTGAGATGGCATGGTCTATGTGATTTGAAAAATTCATCTTGGAATCGAAGATTACGCCTAGATCCTTATGGCAATCAAATCTTTGTAAAATGTCGTTTTCGAGTTTATAATTATAATATAATGGACTATGATTTCTAGAAAATGTCACAACGCTACATTTTTTATTGTTAAAATATAGCCCATTGATATTACACCATTTAATTAAATTATTTAAATCAATTTGAACGTTCTTTGCATCGTTCAATGAATTTATGGAGCTGAATATTTTTAAATCATCAGCAAATAGAAGATATTTAGAAAAAGTGAGATGTAATGGTAAGTCGTTAATAAAAATGATAAAAAGAAGTGGTCCAAGGTGACTACCTTGAGGAACACCCGAAAAATTTATAATTTCCTTAGACAAGGCAAAGACGTTGTAATCGGAAGGGAAATATTCACCATTCAAAAAGTTATCATTTAACCAAGTTTCAGTTAAAGCTATAATGTTGTATGGACAGTCCAGGACAGCAATAAAGAAATCATGCGATTTGGTTCTCAAACCGCTCGCATTATGATAATAGATGGAAAAACCGTTGTCATAGCTAAAAATCGGAAGATCATTCACTATGTTGATGTTGGATTTTGTTTTTGGCCTAGTCCGTTTTTTGGATGGTTCACAAACTGCTTAACTTGTACACCAGTTGGCCATAAAGATGATTGAAGAACAGCATTGAAAGATCCCGAAGGTACACCAAGTTTAAAGTTTATAAAATGTAATTGAGAAACATCTGCATCTTTCTTTACCAGTTTAGAGCAAATAAGATTTTCTGCTGGCAGATTTAACTTTTGTGCAACAAATTTCTTAATGTCGTTTTCATTGACAGTATTTTTAAGCCGAGAAACATGTATAAAGCGTAGTTTAGGTACCGAAGGAAGAACGGAAACGGCGAGAACATCGCTGCCTATTAAATGTTTTTGTTTCATACACTTACTAGTAACATTATTGCTTACAACAGCTTCAGCAACACGATCTTCAACAGCAACAAGTTTTTCTCTATCAACATTAACATCAGCAATATCATCAACATCACCAACGTCACCGCGAACATCGACAGCAACACGATCATCAACAGCAACAAGTTTTTCTCTATCAACATTAACAACAGCAATATCATCAACATCACCAACGTCACCGCGAGCATCGACAACAACAACATCTGATACAATTGAATTGTTATTATTACTATTGTCATTGTTGCTAGCATTAACATCGATTTTTTTCGTAGGAACATTGTTCTGGTTAGGTGTCAATTTGACTTTATTGGAATTGGATAACGTAGAAGTTGATAACATTTTTGTTGATGAGGGAGTGAGAGAGGAACGCGTAGGAACGTTATTTTTGAACGAAGAGCGACTCTGAGGGGTAGAGGTTTCTTCGAGAGGAACTTTTTTGTTTTTTGTATTAGTAATTGACTGTTTCTTTTTATCAGTTACACTTAAACTTGTTGTTCTCTGAGCACGAGTAGAAATACGGATGTTTCGACTGAGATCCGGAGAAGGTATTGCACTCTGAGAAGAAGAACTTGTAGATGGAACATCGAGCAACACAGAAAGTTCTCTTAATTTGTCAATGCACAGTTTTAAAGGAATGAGAATGCACTTTTCGCATTTAAAGAATAAATGTTTATTTGATTTGAAAGTGATAATTTCTTTTTTATCGATAAAGTTTATACACCCCGCATGTATGCTTCTGCCACAAACACCACATGATAGAAGGGAAACATCATCAACAACCTTTAAGCATTTATCACATTTAGAATTCATTTTAAGTAAATAATAGAAGAGAGCACAAAAAAAACACAGCCGGCTTCTATAGAATGACTTTACACATTGATTATGTAATAAAAAAAACATTTGTTTAAACAAATGAAAAAAAAGTTATAGTAAGTTAAAATAATTTTTTGTTGTTTAAAAATCACTTTTTCGTGATTATTAAGAAAAAAGCTCATTTAACGATGAAATTTTTATTTTTTATTATTTAAGTTCTTGTAATTCCCTACAATTTGAAAAAAAAAAATCAGCACTCTACGGTCAACAAAAGCCGAGTAATAAATTATTGAACATATGTAAGTCAGCGCACCCACGCATTTTATGATTTTATGTTTTATTTAATATCTCATCCACAGTATGTCGCAAAGTGAAAATAAAAAACAGTATTGCTAATAACAATATTTTCTATCAACTTGCATTTAATTTAATATGTTTGAGCAAAAACATAAAAAGTTACCGTTGGTTTCAACGTTTTTTTCTTGTTTTTAATACCTATTTTTCATAGTTATTGAGAAAAAAACTGTGTTTCACGGTAAATATTTTTCAGTTTTGGATTTTTGTTTTATAGTCCTGCTAATTTTCTTCAAAAAAAAAATTAGTCCATTACGACAAACGGGAGCCAAGATATTCATGATTTAAAAACTGATGTCGATTTCCTTTACACACTAGGGATTTTAGGGATTGCGATCCCTTGTCAAATTTTGACTTTTAACACAGATTTTACGTTCCTTCACACCAAAAAAATCGATTTTTTTTTGACAGAGATCAAATCCTTCGAATCCGTATTTGGAGAGGGATTTACATGTATACGAAATACGCACACTAAAAAGACAAAATTTGACAAGGGATCGAAATCCCTAAAATCCCTAGTGTGTAAAGGAAATCGACATTAGGAAAGCTTACAATTTAGTATCTTAACCTTGTAGCTTGTAATTTTGGTGTCGCCAGCAACAAGATATATTGGTATCCTTCAAACACTCCACACATAGAGCCTGTTTAGATTGGGAAGATTGAGTACGGACTGGTGAGTACCATCGTGTTTACATTAAAAAAACTTTGAGGCGCCTCACGATGGGTTTTACGTGCAATTATTTGAATCGAAACATTTTTTTTTCGTCATTAATAAATATTTATCAGGAAACTTGTTTGCTCTTTTGTCCAATTCGTCATTTTTTTCCTTAAAAAATTCACACGAACAAAATTAAATACTTTTATAGACAGACAGCTGTTGTTCCTTGAAAATTGACAAATTGAAATGGACAAAATGAAATAAAACGAAACGTTTCGGTTATGAAACAGTACTCACGAGTCCAGTTTTTATGTTTTCTTCATGCCTCACGAGACCTCTCACCCCGCACTTTTCTTGCCGTCATAATTCTTAAGGACAATTCGCAGCACTTGGCTTCGTTAAACGATGGTCCAAGAAATTCTCCAACCAATACGTGACCCGATCCGTCTATATAACCTTTGTTCGTCCTCTGCTCGAATACGCCTGTCAAGTATAATCCCCATACCAACAAATTCACATCGCTAGAATCGGGAGTATTCAATGTAGATTCCATCGTTTTGCTTTTCGAGGTCTTCCCTGGAATAATCCCTTGTTCTTACCTCCCTATCACGACCGCCTTAAGCTAATCAATCTAAATTCACAAGAACAACGAAGAAAAATTTATGAAATCCTCTTCATTCATAGACTACTTACAGGTTCCGTTGACTGCATTACTCCTTACAACTCTATCTTCTTTAATACCAACCCATACATACGTAATCCCCCTCTTTTTTATATACCCACCCACCGTACATCTTATGGCTCTAATGAACCAGTCTCTCGTATGCTCCAGAGTGTTAACTCCAAAACTAACAACTTCGACTTTAACCTCAGTACCCCCTGCCTTAAATTCCTTCTCCTGAATCAACCCCCCGACCAACCTTAAAACGTAGCTATAATTTTCTTAGTTCTTAAGTTAGATTAAGCATTAGCTTGTAATTAAGCCAAATAAATGGGGGTTATGCCTCCACCAAAATTAAATTAGAACAAACCCGCTTCACAAGTTTAACAGCAGCCGATGAAACATGTCAGCACCTAATAAAATACATCTTAAAGGGCTGGCCACAAAATATACATTGCCTACCCGAATCTATACAGCCATATTGGTATGTGATGTCATCATCCACAAAGCGCATAAAATATTTATACCAGAAGAAATGCGCCTCGAAATCTTAAAGACCGTTCATGGAGGTCAACTACGCTATAAAAAGTACATACGCCACGCAAGAGACTACGTTTTCTGGCTTAGACTTAACAAAGACTTTTAAGATGGGAGCATGTCTTAATATCGAAGGATAAAAATCTCGAATGACAAAAATCTAGAATACAATTGCTTGTAATCTAGAATGCAAAAATCTGGAATGCACAAAAATCTCGAATGAATTATAATCTCGAAAGAGAAAATCTCGAAAAAAAATCTCGAATAAATTGTAGATTCGAGATTTTGTATTAAGAGTTAATACTCAAGTTAAACACAGCCCTTTAGGTAGTTGTTATTTATTTTCTGAACTTAAAATGAAGAAAAAAATTCAATATAAAAAAGCAAAAAACACAAGAATATTATTCAGTTTTATATATGTAAATATAAATATCTATAGCCAACAAAACTATAAATGAGAGTTGTATGCAAGACTTTTTAAATATCCCACATGACTTCTCTCTTCTTTTTCGTTCAAAACCTTCAATATTTGTTTTTCTTTTTTTATAACCTCTCGCCTGACTCTTGTTTTTCTCCTTTGTGCATCTTTTCAACTTGGCAAAGGACGTGCACTGATTCCTTGCCCAAAATTTCGATTAATTTATAGAGGTCAATGTGTGACCTTCCCACTAAGACTTTCAGCCTTCTGTGCCACGACTCAACTTTGTTTTGTGTCCTGGGTAAGTTCTGCTTTATTTGGTCAGCACAAGACCAAAATGAAGGGGAATATAAGGGCTTACATCTTGTCGATCCAATATAGTTCTTATCAAACCATTTTCTAATTTTTCGACTACTTACGCAAAATTGAAAGTTCAACGAATTGAAGTAGTCAGGAATTTCGTGTGCTGGAACAAACGCCAAACATTTTAACATTCGCATTTGGAAGCTGAAGTTCTCATCTCTTCCGTATTTCTTGGCAAAACCTTCTTTTTGAATTTTTCTATAGAGAATTTGGCCTAAATGAAAAAAACAGCCTTTAGGCTGGGCTTCCGGAAAAAAAGATTGTGCCGATTTGTAACTTGCTTTTTCGAAGTCTGAAATTATCATTGATGGATTAAGGATTATGTTGTTTTCGGCAGACAATTTAATTATTTCAGAAAAAAAAACGTCGTATGAAGCCCGTGATTTTGAACTCATGATACAAAATATTACTGGGACAATATCATCCTTCACCATGCAGTGTAGGGAAAATAGTTGCCTCATAATCGATGGCACTACTTCAAACGTCCCATCCATCAACCAAACTCTTGAAGAGCCGAGAAGGTTTAGACTCTCTGTTGTTCCTAAAATTATGACTTTGTTTCCCTCGTAATCTTTTTCAGAAAGGACAAAAAGCTTCCCATCAACGTACCTTGAAGACAAAAATAATAAGAATCATTTACTAGCAGATTAAAATATATTTAAAAAAATGTATTAGACATAAACAATATTGACGAATAAAAAACATGTATATAAATTAGTTTCTACAGACGAAGACAAGATTTGTTTTTATAATTTGTATTTAATTTTTGTTGGGAATTACCGTAGGCGTTGCGGTACATTGATTTCGCTTAGATCAGTAGGTTCTCTATCGTTTTGATAGCTTTTGCTTATCGTTTTGATAGCTTTTGCTTATACTTACATAACTCATTCAAATCATTACCTGATGTTATAGTTTTATCTGAAATATGGATTTTTAACCATGAAATATGCAATTTTTCGATTCCGGGCTATAATCTATACGCTGAATGTAATGAACAATATCCATCCGGTGGAATAGCAATTTTTATCAAAAATAGTTTGTACGTTTTGGAAGTTTCTACACCTGACTTGCGAAGTGCTGATTCAGTAGTTGTTAAATTAAAACTTCGTGGTGATGTATTTATTGATATTGTTTGTTTATATAGGCTGCAGTTTGTTCACAAAGATATGTTCCTAAAAGATATTGAAGACTTACTTTGCGGATTAAACGGTCATAATGTGTGTATGATTGGTGATATGAACATAGATATTTTAGGTTTACACTCTGGTTGCGATGAGTATCTTCTTCTTCTATCTTCACTGGGCTTTGAATCTTTGATAAATTTGCCAACAAGAGTAACTCCAGTTAGTAAAACATGTATTGACCATATTTTTATTCGGGCTAAAAACCTTGAAAATATCTGCCCAATCCTACTGGAATGGGACATAACCGACCATTATGCTACTGGACTATCCCTTTTGGATATATTTTGCAATTCTGATCGTACAAATGAACGATTAAATAAAGAAACTTTCGAAGAAATTGATTACTTCATGCTGAATGAGAGATTATTTTTTGAAAGTTGGAATGAAGTTTTTAGCTTAACCTGCCCTTCAAAGGCTTTTGATAAATTTATAAATACTCTATCCGCACAGGTTTCCAACAGCAAGTTCGTAAAACAAAAAAGTAGACTCAAAATGATTAAACCGTGGATGACCAAAACTCTGTGTGATAAAATAAATTCAAAAAATATTTACTATTCTAGGAACAAAAATAGCTTTCATATACCATGTATAAAAAACACTTATAAAAAAATGCAAAAGGATATTCATGATCTTATAAATAAACGAAAAGAAACTTACTTTAATCAAAAGTTCCATGAAAATAGGTACAACCCTAAGCAGCAATGGAATATTATAAATAACCTCTTGGGCAAAAGAAACGAAGACAAACGCTTAAAAACTATTAATTTCTCTCAAAATGTTATATCAGAAAATGAAGTTGAAATCGCAAATAACTTTAATAGTTTTTTTAAGAATATAGTAATAAGCCAAGAGTCAAATTACTCTGGATACACTGAAAGCATTCAACAACAATCATTACTTGCTAATGAAACCTTATCGTCTTTCTTCTTTGGTGAGGTAACTGAAGCTGAATTATTTCAAGCAATATGTAATCTGAAATCTAAAAACTCTTGTGGCGTAGATGGTTTCAGTAGCTTTTTTGTCAAAAAAGTTAGTAACCTTATTATCAACCCTTTGACATATCTTGTGAATATTAGCTTTCAAAAAGGTATTTTTCCAGAGTGTTTGAAAACTTCAGTAGTAATCCCCATACATAAAAAAGGTAACAAATGCGATCCAAACAATTATAGGCCGATTGCCTTATTATCCGTATTTTCCAAAATTTTCGAAAAAATTATTACTAAAAGAATGATGAAATTTTTTGATAAATACAAAATTCTTAGTAAATCGCAATTTGGCTTCGTAAAGGGAAAGTGTACTGAAGAAGCTATACTCTCTGTCTTGGAACATATACATCTGGAAATAGATAAAGGTAACAAAGCATCTGCTCTGTTCCTAGATCTAACAAAGGCTTTTGACTTAGTTGATCACAAACTGTTGTTAAAAATACTTTACAAATATGGCTTCAGAGACAATATTTTGAACTGGTTCTCATCCTATCTTCAAAATAGAAAGCAACTTGTTCGTGTTAATGCTTCAATGAGTAATTCCATCTTTTGTTCAAATGTGGGGGTTCCTCAAGGCTCAGTCATCGGACCATTGTTCTTCCTTATTTACTTAAACTCCATCTTTAAGCTTAATCTAAATGGTAACATAATAGCCTTTGCTGATGATTTGGCCTTAACTTATGGTGCACCCCTTTCTGAAGACTTAAAGATCTTAATGAATGCTGACCTAACTGTTTTAGCATGCTGGTTTAAGTATCATAACTTGGTACAAATAGCAGCAAATCGAAAGTAATGTGTTTTTCTCTTACAAACGAGTATTTTATCCATGGAGTTGTTCTACATGATTTAAATTGTGATCGTCATAGTTGCAATGTCTCTTGCTTGCAACTTGAAGCAGTTTCTGAGTTTAAGTACCTAGGAGTCACTATAGACAGTAAACTTAATTGGAAACCACATATACAAACTGTGAAACAAAATATTTACTATGCTCTGAATAGAATATTTCACTTACGCCGGCTAGTACCACCAAACTTAATGACATCAATTTATTATGCGTTGGTCAATTCACGTTTGGAATATGGTATCTCTTGCTGGTGTAGTGCATTCATTAGTAATCTGAAACCTATTATCACAGCTCAGAAAAAGATAGTCAGAATAATGCTTTTCAAGCCTAGTTGGGAGCCATCATTTCCATTGTTTGAATCTTTTAAGGTATTGCCACTCAGACAACTATACGTATATAAAGTACTCAGACTGTTTTACTTACGAAGTGGTTTTAATAATTTAACTAGTAACAATTTTACCCATTCATTAAGAGCCTCTAATACTGTGATAGTTCCTAGAGCTAGAACAGAACATGTTAGACGATTTGCAATTAATATAGCTCCTCATATCTTTAATAAACTTCCGGCCGATATATCAAATAGATCTACCCTTAACAAATTCTTGATTAACCTCAGAATCTGGCTTTTGTTCAAGATCAGGTGTAGAAGATTTAATTCAAATAGTTACTTAATTCAACGTTCATTACTTGCTTAATTCATGAATATTAGATGTCTCAAAAAATCTAAATCTAAATCTAACACGAGCGATTTTTCGTTTCTGAGCGATATCAGGAGGTAAATAGACCCTACATTCTGATGGGGTTTCTACTTTCGTGTTTAACACTATTTGAGATGGTGCATCACAAGTTGACTTTCCTTTATTTTTGACAGATGAATTACATTTCAACACGTGTTTTTTATATGCAGTTGGGGTATGGGAATGCTCACTGGGAAGTTTAACAACACTGTGTGTACCACTATTTTTCACCGTAATCACTCTTCCCCGACAGTTGTGAGTTTTGTTAAGTTCGCAGATCCAATAGACCTTATTTTTTAAACTTTTATTTGAGTGATAAATAAATCCATCGATTTCAATTTTTGTAAACCCTTTGTTCGATGTTATTTCGTTCACCTTCATTTTTCTTTTTTTTTTTATTGTTCTTCAAGTAACGATGTGAACACAGCACCATAAATAGTTTAACTAATCTCTGCAACCTGTTTTTACAGTTGCATTATACCTACAGTTCAGAGAGGTCGTTTTTTTTTTATCGCAAAGAGTGTAATAATTTACCATGAGTTAAAATATTAATTTTTAATATTAATATTTTTTTTCGAGATTTTCGCATTAGAGATTTTTTTTTTCTAGATTTTTGTATTTCGTGATTTTTTTCTTTCTTGATTTATTTTTTCGAAATTTTTTTATTCTAGATTTTTTTTCGAGATTTTTGCTTTCTAGATTTTTGCTTTCTAGATTTTTATTTTCTAGATTTCGTGGTAGACCCCTTTAAGATTTTATCCAAAAATGTGCATTTTGTCAGGTGCATCAAGGTAAGCAACAAATAGCATCCTGTAGCATATAAGGACGTACCAGAATACCCGTTTGAAATCGTTGCCACCGATCTTTTCCAGTTTATGGGGGAGGAATACATCGTTCTCACAGACAGTTACTCAGGATTCTACACCACTCAATCACTAAACATCCACTAATAAATCCACGATCATATAATCTGAAATTCAACAATGGGAGAGAGTTACGCCAAAATATTATCAATATCAAGCCAACAAATAACCTTCCCGCAGGGTTTCCACCTTGGAGCGGTGTGGAGGCTTACGTTTGGAACTTCAGCTGATCGGCTGTAGATTTTTATTTATTTAATCCTCAGCCGATTGGCTGAAGTTCTTAAGCCAACTACGAGAAACCCACAACGATAAGAATAATGGACCAGACACAACAAACGAATAAAACTCCAGCGGGGATATAAGTACGCTGAAACGTCGACAGTAGCCACGGTTGCTGCCGCGGGCTTGGTCTCTCCAATAGAAGGAGGGGAGAAGTCGTCAGTGACAAACAACAACAACGAACACGACAACAACAACAAACACAACAACAAACACAAAAAAAACATCAAAAACAACAACAAAAACAACAACAAACACAACAACAACAACAAACACAACAACAACAACAAACACAACAACAACAACAAACACAAAAACAACAACAAGAACAACAAACGCATAACAACAACAACAAGAACGACGGCAAGACAAGACAATTCGGAGTAGAATCTCCAATTGTAAGAAAACAATCAAATGACTTGGTAACCGGAGTTGGGAGGAATTTAACGACAACGAACGAATACGACTTCGAAACGCTCGTGCATTCCTGGCAAATGATCCTAAGAAGACAGGAAGGGTACTTTCCCAGCCGTCCAAAGAGGTGAATTCTACAGATACGCCTACGAATACGCCTACGATGACGCTACTGATGCAAACAGCGGAACCACTTCTCCCAACCAGACTTTGTATGGAGCCACATGCTCCATTGGGTCTGGAGGAGCCGTGTGGAAGTGGCGCTAGAGGCACTAGCCTATGGGCAACTCCGGTACATCTCTTCCATCTTTATCAAGCGGAAGTAGTGTCATAGACCTGATAATAAACACGACAATGAACAGCTTTATCGATAAAAGTGCCTCACAGAGAGCTGAAAATATCACTCAACGGATTCTGAGGAAGAAAAGACGGAACGCTGAGAGGATTGTCCGGCGTCTATCTAGCAAAAATCCCGAAACCTTAACGGCCAGGGAGAAGCTAGCGCTGGGAAATGCAACTCAGAAACTTAAGACTTTGACGACTACTGACATAACAAACAAATTGACCAACACAAGGGCAAAGACCTTGAGAGCGGGAAAGGAGATGGCCGGCACTACGCCCCACCCTGAACCAAACTCAACGGCGGCGTCAAAAAGAACTAGGCAGGATGGTAAATCTTAGAAAGACCTTGATTACGGAAGGGATTATGGCCTCTTCGACAATTTGCCATTGCAGATTTCGGCAGTGATCCTACAGTGTATGTTGTATTTGTTATTCATATAAAATCCTACTGTACTACGGATAACTTTTCCAAAAAAACACGGCTATTGTAGCTAGGAAACAGTTTAATCTTTTTCTTCTATCTACATATAGTTATCTTAATCAGACTGCCGTGAAGCTAGAGCGGATCGGGTTCCCACCACTCATCCTGGCATCTTGTTATATGACGGAACGGAGGGACCACCTACAGATCTCACAGGCCAGCTTGTAGAGCGAGCAGCAATTGAAGGCTGGGACGCCACAGTGGTTTGGTTTGTATGGGAGAGCGGAAAAAAATCTGTACAATCTGAACTACTTGACGGATTTCAAATAAAATTTGGCACACATGTTAAAATCTATCTTATACATATGTGGTCCAAACTTGGTTAAGAAATAATTATTAGAAAAAAAGTTATTGACGTTTTTCTAAAATTTGCGCGTTTGGATTGGAGCGGAAAAAAGTCTGTAAAATCTGAAGTACTTAACGGATTTAAATGAAATTTGGCACACATGTTAAGATCTATGTTATACATATATGAGAAATAATTATTAGAAAAAAGTTATTGACATTTTTCTAATATACAAAAGTAGAAGCAGCTATTTTACTGTGCTAAAATGAGGTTTCTAGCATCTGCACTCATTGGTAGTATTTTCTTTTTTGCCTGTGGCCTCAATCCTGTTATTAGTGGATCTGAGGATATGAGGATACGGTGCATCACATCTTCATTCGTTGCAATCCGACTGCATTTTCTCGAATTAAAACTGCGATAGATTTTATAGTCCTTATTTCGGCATTCTTGGGCTTTCTCGGAGAGTGATCCAACACACTCAAAAAATTTCGTGTGTAAATATTACTAATTCATGCGTGCATTCTACGAATTTTATTCGTGGTTTTCAGCCACGAATAGTATTCGTAAAATGGACGTTTATTAGTACATTTTACTAATATTTTATTAGTATTCGTAGAAAAACAAACGTATATTGTACGAATATTATTGGTACAATGTACGAATATTATTGTAATATTTACCAATGCCATTCGTATATTGTACGAATATCATTGTAATATTTACTAATGCACTTGTAATTCATTCGTAAATTATACAGCTCCATTCGTATATTGTACGAATATTATTGTAGAACTTTTACTACCATAAATATGTTCTCTGAAATTTCCTTAAATATCCATTGTAAGAAATAATATCAAAAGGTAATATATTTTTTAAGTTAAAAATAGTTTTTTAATTCATTTTATTGTCATATAATAAAGTTAAAAACAAAATAAAAAGTATCTCAAAATTAATTAGTTTATTATAAATATAATTAAAAATGAAAGTAATATTTCCAAACTCCTTTTTTTTTAAGGGCAACTGAAAATAAATTTAACATTTGATATTGAAAATCTTTCGAAAAAAATTTGTACTTACATTAAAATTCCTTTAGTAAAAAATTCCCACATATGTATGTATGTTCTGCTGCTTCTGGATGCTGTATGTTAAATATAAAATAAGCTTTAAGGCATATGTATGTAACTAACTACTCACCTCGTCTTTTCGATGTTGATCTGGTCCTCAAGATTTGTATCTTATACATACACCTTATGAATTTACAAAATTATTAATGAATTCAGACTCACTGCAGCAAGAAACACGTTTCAACGTGTTGACGAATGGAATACATTTAATTTTTAGAGCTGAACACATATTATTTTTTACTCATGATTAGTAAATAATACTAATGTACTTGATAAAAAAACGAAGTTATTAGTACATTCTACGCATAATGCGTACGGTCAACCTACGAATGAATTATGTCTACTAATATTAGTTTTACTTAGTAAATAGTACGAATTTATTAGTAAATACTACGAATGCGAAAGATTAAAGTACGAAGTCATTCGTACGAGAAATTAACGAATGTTATTAGTTATATGTACACAATAATTCGTACAATGTACTGCACAAAATTGTTAACTTCTTGTTTACGAATAAAATTAGTGCATTAAACGAATAGATTCGTGGATACTACCACAGTTATTAGTAAAACTTTACAAATGCATTCGTAGATGTAGCACTGTACAAATACTTAGTACATGTTACGAATATTCGTACAATGCACGAATATTTTCTTTACGAATATCATTCGTAGCCATTTTACTAATAAATTTTTTGAGTGCAGGAAATGTACAATTTTTTATGATTTCTTCTCCATGGATCAAAAATTTTTATAAGGTCGCTGGCATATGGTACCATTTATAATTCTCTACAAAAAGTTGTGCGTTTCCCACGCGTACTCTGCATATTTTTTGAAATCTATTTTTTGATTCGATGTAATTACATACTTCAAGAATAACATTAGTCATAAGTTCGGAACACAAAACCGAATAAGGAATTGCGATTAAATCCATTTTAATGGAGGGAAATTATCGCTCGAACAATTCAAAAACAACCGCTGATTAAACTCCCTTTTTGTTTTTATTTTTATTTCACTTCCTTTTTGGTTATTGGTTGATAAGAGTTCTAATTTTTCTTACACACACAAATGCACAATCAGTCAATAATGACTTTTTTTGTTTTTAATTCTTTATATATTTATATAGTTTTAAGTAAGAACTTAAACATTCTTATGGGGCATTACCTACTAATCTTTAAAGGTCATACAAAATTGTGCAATACACAACAAAAATAAAGCAATAACACTTAACAACAATAAAAATTGTTAGTTTTCGATTTATGCCGGAAACGGAACAGGTAGGGAAAAACTCATGTACAGAAAAAAAAACTTTTTTTTATTTTTACCTGCCTCTACTTTTTCCGTGAAATCAACAAAACTCTGAGATTATACCTAATCCTTTTGTTTATTTTTTACTAAGCTCTATCATATAATTCTAACTGTCATAAGATAATAAAATTTTTAACATAATTTTGCCAAAAAAATTGAGTTGAAGGTTGAAAAATTTTCGAGGCAGAAATAAATTGTTTTGCAAAAAATCGAATTTCGCAGACCTTGGTCAAGGTATGAATTTTATTTTATTTTTAAAATAAAGTACGCATTTTTTCTAAAAATAATGAGATTAAACAGCTCGTTCTGATAATTAGAACCGAAGAAATTATAACTATTTGATATACACCACTTTCAAAACCGAGTTTTTTGAAAACCGATTCAATAAGACAAATTTGAACATAACTTCCAGATCCGCAGACATCCGCAGCTGATTTCTTCTGTGTTGTTACTTGAAGGTATTGAGCACACATCGGCGTACTCCACTACGTGTAGGCAAGTGTAGCTAAACTTGAAACTCAAAAAGTTTTCATCAAAACCATATTTTGGTGGTAACCATATCTGACGCTTCTTATAGAAGGCTTCTTATATAATTCATCTTTTTTGTTTTGTTTTTTTTTTTAGATAACCAAGAATAGATTAACAACACGGTATATAAATTTTAAGAATTTAGTTTAAGGAACTTCGGTAAAAGACATTTAAAATTTTGTTGAAAATACGGTTCGCGACTTGAATAAAGGCTACTCATTACCTTCTGAAATGGATTTTTTACGCTCTCACACCACTGTGGGACGTGGTCCTAGGATATGATGCTAATTCACATCATGCTCAATGGGCAAGTACCGACACTAACAGTAGAGATGAGTATCGTTTGGATTTATTATTGAACATAATTTACTGGTAGCAAATAGGGGCAATGAGCTCACTTTTGTTACTAAAAATAGGGCAGTGAAATTGAAGGAACAAACGAATCTGCCAGGCTAAGAAAAATTCTTTCTAAGGATTCAATCTCTCTAGGATCTCTTAAAACGCCCACTGGGTGCTGGACCGAATCCTGCAAATCTTGAGCAAATCTTCTCGGGTTGCGGGTCAAATGACAGCAACCCGTAAACTGAGTCCTACACGGAACACATGGTCATCGAATATTATAACGGATGAAAAGATCAGAGGAGCAATCCATTCCTTTTCTCCGTATAAATCCCGTGGCTCAATCCCAATGATGCTACAGAAAAGCGAAATCCAAATAATACCGCTCCTGAAAAATATATTCCTTAATAGTTTAAAATTGGGATATGTTCCTTTATCATGGCGCGAAGTCAAGGTGGTTTTCATTCCAAAAGCTGGCATGCCCAGTCATGCAGAAGCAAAAGATTTCAGGCCAATCATTCTGACATCGTTTATTCTTAAAACGTTTGAAAGACTGATAGACCTACATATTCGCGGCACTCTGAAACTGGTTGATTTATCCCCAGCTCAACACGCCTACACAAAGGGCAAGAGTGTATAAACGGCACTTCACAGCGTCGTTAGCATGATTGAGAAGACACTGAGCGGCAAAGAAAATATCCTTGCTGCGTTTCTTGATATTGAAGGAGCTTTCAATAACGTGAACAATAAAGCAGTAAAGGCGGCTCTAGTAGACAATAAAATTGATAATTCGATAGCAGGTTGGGTTATGTGCATGTTTAAGAACAGGCAAATTAACACGAAACTGGCAGGGATTCAGATGACAGTATCCACATCCAAGGGCACCCCACAGGGGGGAGTTCTCTCACTACTCCTTTGGATGCTAGTTATTAACACAATCCTCCTTAATCTGAAATATTGTGGAGTAAAGGTAGTAGCCTACGCTGATGATCTTGCGTTATTAGAAACAGGTAAATTCTTATCCACTATCAGCGAACAGATCGAATATGACCTTTCTAAGGTTAGTAGATGGACTAGAAAGTGTGGCCTGATGGTCAACCAGTCAAAACCAGAATTAGCCCTTTTTAAAACAACCAGAAAATACCAAGCTTCAGAATACCTTCAATTGAAGGCATCCCGCTGAAGATTTTAGATCAGGCAAAGAATCTTAGTATGATTCTTGATAGGAAACTAAACTGGAGTCTTAACACTAAGGATAGAGCTAAAAAAGGAATGATTGCATTCTACTCCTGTAACAGAATCTTTGGGAAATCCTGGGGACCGAGCCCAAAAATTATCAGGAGGATGTATTTGGCGATAATCGGACCAATACAAACTTATAGTAATTTGATTTGGTCGAATGCAATTGAAAAAATCATGAACCTCAAAACTCTGACAAAAGTACAGAGACTTGCGTGCATTGGGATTACGGGGACCATGAGATCTACTCCAACTGCAGGGTTAGAGGCGATACTCAACCTGAAACCCCTAGATTTGTTCGTACAAAAATCCGCAGCATATAGCGCCTTAAGGCTAAGCCAAACTAATACCTGGAAGAACAGCACAATAGGACATGCTCAAATTCGGAAATATTTGGGTGATAGTATCATTGCAGCACCCGAACTTGACTTTCATAAACCTTTCCATACTGCCTTTCCAAGCAGAGAAGAATGCATAGAGGAAATTTATTACCTAGAGTTACGACCGGTACCCCTCTTCCCTGAAACACCCGCAAATTTTTTTTGAGGTGAGTAAGAGAAAACTCTCTTAAATTCCCTATCCATGAATACGTGTGAATGGTGGATTAAAATACAAAATGAAGTCAGTAGCTCAAAATTTTAAGTTTTGTTTTTTTTTTTTGAATATCAAAATGACAGATGTCATAATTGTATAAAAACAAATATTTTATATCTCGTTTTTTTCCGGGCATCTAGCAAATTTCGTGAAGCTATCCCGATTAGGAATCAAGATCTACTGGCAAAAATCTATCAAACGTTCCGGAAACCGAAATACATTCAGGATATTATATTGCCAACACCTTGGGTTTTTGTCGAAGACAACATGCTGAATACGTTGTCCTGTTTTATATTCTTTAACAAAGTCGGGATTGTCACACTGATACAAGATACAAGATATGTCGAGATTCGTTCTACAAAAACCTAACGTGCTTAGGAATTCTTCAGGCACTGTTAGGCTAGCCGCACACTAGCAATTTTTAGTTGCGAAACTGCTTGGTTCGAGCAACTAAGAAGTTTGTGTTTTGACACAAACTAAACGATTGCCTAAAATAAGTTCGCCATTTTATTGAACATATTATTATCTGCAAATTCACCGACATTCAACCAAACAGTTCATCTGTTTTCTATAAGTAACCAAACAGTTTCGCAACTAAAAATTGCTAGTGCGCGGCTAGCCTTAATAACTTTGATAATGGCCGATCACAAGACAAAATCAGCTTCTATTGATATTTTGACTGCAATTGTCGAGTTTTCGACATTGGTTGTTCGCAATTACACATTGCAAAAAGTGAGCAGGACGGACGAGGTAAGTGTTGGAAACTAATACGAATATAATAGTTTTAAATGCATCTTTTTTTGTTTTTCTGGAGGAATGAATGCTACCTAAATAGCTAGTGAACAAATATTGACTGATTCCGAATCAAAGAACATGCTCACCTAGAAGGGGGACTTCCTAAATTTCTTTTACAAGCATAGTATTCAAACCTTGGTATAATAATTTTTATTTGGTTTATACAAGAAGCTTAATTATTGTCTTTATCGACAGCTCCACTTTTAATGAATACCATTGCTGATAGACCACAAAACGAAGATAATCAAACGGCGCAGTTGTTGGCTCTAGTTTTGGACATTCTATCATTCTGTGTAGAACATCACACGTATCACATAAGGAATTTTATAATACAAAAAGATCTCAAGAGAATACTAGTGCTTATGAAAAGCACACACACTTTTAAGAAAAATAAATGCACTTAAAGACACTTAAACGCTTGTCCCACCTGTTAATGACATCTATCGTTCGAAGCAACAGAAACGATTTTCTAAAATAAAAAAAATTGAGAACTGTTGATCAATTGATTTTAAATCTAATTTGAATTTAGCTATCCTAATTGAAACTTGAATGAATGGATTTGGTGTAAGTATATGCTGCGTACAAGTCAGCTATTTCAAAAAAAGGCAGCAAATGACAACATAGTTCATCGATCACATTCGAAAATATCGTGATTTTTCATGAAATTCTTGAAATGGTAGATAAACCATGATGTCATTTCTGAACTAGTTGCTTCATTTTGATGATTGAAACGGTTTTAGATGTTGATTTTAATCTTCTAAGTGGTTCTGAAAACGAAATTTTAATTGTAACAAGAACTTGAAAAAAAATTTCATATGGGGGACGTTTCAACAATTTCAATATGAATATGAAAATGTTGAAACGTCTTTGGCATGAAATTTTTTCAATATTCTTATCAGATTTCAAAATAGTTTTCACAAGCATCTAGAGGACTTAAATCAATACTCGAAATCGTTTCAATCATCCAAATGAAGCAAGTAGTTTGTAAATTACAACATGGTTTATTTACCATTTTCAAGAATTTCATGAAAAATTCTATGATTTTCTTAAAAGTGATCGATAAACCATGTTATCATTTCAGAACTAGTTACTTAATTTTGATTATTGAAACGGATCCAAGTGTTGATTTAATTCATCTAAGTGATTCTGAGAACCAATTTTAATTTTAACAAAAACCAACTTTAATTTTATCAAAAACTTCGAAAAATTTGCATATGGGTATCGTTTCAAGAATTTCAATATGAATATGAAAATGTTGAAACGTCTCTGGCATGACAATTTTTCGATGTTCTGGTTAGATTTTAAAATGGCTTTCAGAATCACCTAGAGGATTAAAAACAACACTAAAGACCGTTTAAATCGTTGGAATCAAGCAAGTAGTTTAGAAATGACAACGTGGTTTATAGATCACATCTAAGAAAATCATATGATTTTTCATTATATTCTTCAAAATAGTGGATAAATCATCCTGTCATTCCTAAACTACTTGCTCGATTCCAACGATTTAAACGGTCTTTAGTGTTGTTTTTATTTCTCTAAGTGATTCTGAAACCCATTTTAAAATCTAACCAGAACATCGAAAAAATGTCATGCCAGAGACGTTTCAACATTTTCATATTCATATTGAAATTCTTGAAACGATACCCATATGCAAATTTTTCGAAGTTTTTGATAAAATTAAAGTTGGTTTTCAGTTCTACTTAGAGGACTTAATACTACGTTTCCACTGAACGATAATCTAGATTATTTTCCAGTTTGATTTAAAATAATCTAGTAGTGTTTCCACTGGACTTGTTAGATTTATTTTGACATCTAAAATCTTAATTACAAGCAGTGTCAGTTATTAAAATGTTTTTTGTTTTCTTCAGTTTGTCAACAGACTGTTTTTTTTCTTTTTTCTTCCAACAAACTGTCAGATTCATTGGAAATGGAAAAGTGAATCCGTTCAGTACAGTAGATTTCAAATAGATTTATTTGAAATCTCGAATCGAGATGATTAATTTTTGTATGGTAAATCTAGTGATTTCAAGTAGATTTGAGTAAATCTCAGATTGCTCGGCATAAATCCTCGTATCAAACCCTCCTAGTGGGTGCCGGGCGGTAATGATCACCACAGAAATCTTGTGCGTTGTCAAGATGGGGATCAGCTAAGGTCAGGTCGCAATGTTGTAAGGTTCCTTTACTCCTCAATAGTTCAACCCTCAACAATGCGATTTTACCATAGATACAGGTTGTTACCAACGCCTGTGTAAACTCATTGTTACCAACGCCTGTGTAAACTCATTCTTCGGTCTCCGTGAATGCTGTTCGTTATAATTTGGTTTGGATGCGTTCATTGTTCTAGAATGTTCAGAACATTTTTATGTTTAGAATTTTGAACAAGTCGTTTCACGATTCTGAAACGGCTTTACTTGACTTAGATTTTAAAGAAAACCACGAGCAGCAGCCACGGCAGACCAAGAGTAAGTACAAAATCAAAATCATTATTTTATATATATTTATTAACTTTACTTTCAATAAAGTTTTTTAAAGTTTTTCACATTGGAAGACGAACTGAGTTTTCAATAAACGAAACACTGATTTTAACTTGGAAAAGCCTTGAAGTTCTTGTCGTCAAGGAATCGACGACAATTTCTTTAAAAAATCTTGTGGCGCTACAAGAGTGGACTCCAACTTTATTGGCAAATTGAATACTTGGATGCCAATCACTCGTGAAATTAAATAAATCATCATGGCACCAAGAAGTAGTTGTGCTGCGTGCACTAATGAGGATTCGGTGGAAGCGATGGTCCAATGCGATGTATGCGATGTCTGGTACCACTTCAGCTGCGCCAAGGTAGGTGCTGACATCAAGGACAAGGATTGGATGTGTGAGGGCTGCGTCGCTAAAGAAGTTGAGGATGATGAGAATGGTGACGACCAAGTTGTGGACCAAACAATTTGCCAACAAACAGCTGCAGCGAAAAAGGTACGTACATGTAAAGACAATGGTTCCAAAAGTAGTGGTGTGCCATCTAGATCGCGTCGAGCAGTCAAATTAGAACTGATGCGTCTAGAAGAAGAGAGGCAAGCCGAATTAAATTATGTAAAAAAGAAATTCGAGTTACTTGCTATGCAGAGTGATTCCGACTCAGATGATTGCATGCAAAAACAAATTAATGGGAGAGAGGCAAATGATAGCTTAGGTAAAGGACTGGGTGAGGGCAAGGTGAGTGAGGTAGGACATGGTACTGAGGCGAAAAATATACAAAGCGTTAAGCAAGGTGAACAAAAGCAAGATGTTCATGTCGTAGCTCCTATTGCTACATTAAATGCACCGAGTCACGAGAATTTTTGCGCTCGTCAGGTGGTTTCAAGAGAGCTTCCCGTATTCAGTGGCAGGCCAGAGGAATGGCCACTCTTTTTTAGTAGTTTTGAGACATCAACTCGCATTTGTGGTTTGAGTAATGATGAGAACCTCCTTCGACTGCAGCGATCTTTAAAAGGGAAAGCACTTGAGTACGTGAGTCATAGTTTGACCTTACCTGCATTAGTTCCCGAGATTATGTCAACTTTGCGCATGGTTTTCGGTCGACCAGAGCACATTATTAATAATCTCTTGTCAAAAATTCGTGCTACTGCACCAATAAACCCAAATCGACTTGATTCTTTAATCAACTTTTCTCTTGAGGTGAAAGGCATTGTTGCAGCCATGGAAGCGTCCGGATTAGTTTCGTATTTAAATAATCCTTCGCTGATTCAGGATATAATAGAAAAATTTCCAGTTCAAAAGCGTATTGACTGGTCAATTTATTCTGAAAATATTAATGACGTAAATTTGAAAACTCTAAGCGACTGGCTTTTTAAATACGCTGAGGCAGCAAGTAGAGTGATATCAGCTCCCGTCGCAAGTAGTTCTGAATCAGAAAAGCGTAAGGTACATCGTCTAAACTTTCACAAAGACAGTTCTATGCCAAGTCAAGGTGGTTCATCATCGAGTATTAGGTGCTATGCATGCGAAGGGACCCACGGCATTATAAAGTGCGAGCAATTTAAAAGGTTGAACTGTAATGAAAAATGGAATGTTGTTAACACCAACAAACTGTGTCGCTCTTGTTTAAGACGTCATGATGCAAAATTTTGTCGAGATTGAAAAGAATGCCAGGTTGGTGGATGTCACATGAAGCATCATCCACTGCTGCATAAAATAAATGCAGTAGGTACTGAAGGATGCAATGACGTTGGTGTAGTTGCCGTCCACAGAATGCAGACTTCAAAAGTGTTATACCGAATTGTGCCTATAACAATTTTTGGGAAAAACTCCTCCGTGGATGTTTACGCATTTTTGGACGATGGCTCGGGTCCAACTCTTATCGAGAAAGATATTTTGGTACAGATAGGCAGTCAGGGTATAACATCAGACTTGTGTCTCAGGTGGACGGATGGAACGGTGCGCATAGAGGCGAATTCACACCATCTTGATTTGCAGATTGCTCCCAAGGGAAAGGACAACAAGCGTTTTTCACTACGAAATGTGAGATCCGTTGAAAGACTTGACCTACCGTGTCAAACTCTAAAAATGTTAGAACTTACGGAGGAGTATAAGCATTTGAAGGGGCTTCCAGTAGAATCTTACCAAAACGTAATTCCAAAAGTCATAATCGGTCTCAACAACAGAAGCTTAGCCATGCCTTTGAACCATCGTGAAGGAAAAATATATGAACCAGCCGCTACAAAGACTCGTCTAGGGTGGACGATATACGGTGAACTTGGGCAAAGTTCCAATACACGTTCAACTGCTGAAGCTATCAACATGCACCTGCATATTTGCGAATGTGACGATGATGTAGCGTTACAAAAGCTGATGATAGATAACATGAAGATCGAGAATGAAGGCCTGGAACTATCGCCACGAGAAAGATTGAATCTTCATACGAAAGAGGTTCTACAAAATAGTATCAAACGTGAGGGTGACCGGTTCATATCGAGATTACTTTGGAAGTCCGAAAACATGACGCTTCCAAATAATGATGCAATGGCGTACCGAAGATTATGTTGTTTTGAAAAAAGACTTGAGAAGGATCCAGATTTGAAAGAACAGGTGAATATTCACATTCAAAATATGGAAGCCAAAGAATATATACGAAAACTCCGATGGGATGAAGTCGATATCAACTATCCTCGTAAATGGTACCTACCGATGTTTGCAGTCAGGAACCCAAATAAACCCAAGAAGATCAGGGTAGTATGGGATGCCGCAGCGGAATGCAATGGCATATCCCTAAATGGGTGCCTTGAAAAGGGACCAGATCTTATGACTTCCTTGACAGAAGTTTTATTTAACTTCAGAGTTGGAAAAGTGGGAATTTGTGGCGACATATGTGAAATGTTTCACCGAATAGCAGTGGATGAAAATGATCAGCAATCTCAACGGTTTCTTTGGCGAAGTGGAGAAACCCATCGCCACCCAGATACATACATTTTAAAAGTCATGAGTTTCGGAGCAAGTTGCTCACCATCTGTCGCCCAGGGTGTCAAAAATTCAAATGCAGTGGAATACAGTCAGCAATTCCCAAGGGCAGCAAAGTCCATTATCGAGAGACACTACGTAGACGATATGCTTGACAGTGTCAACAGTATCAAGGAAGCAATCGATCTCGCCAAAGAAGTTCGAGAGATTCATAAACATGCTAATTTCCACATTCGCAACTGGATATCCAACTCAAAGGAGGTCATTGATGCATTGGGTGATGCCGGAACTGCAGATAATTTTTGTCGAGCTGGAAAAACTGTGGAGCAGGTCATGGAGGTGGAGAAAGTTCTCGGAATGTGGTGGCAGACAAACAATGATACTTTTACATTTAATTTGAAATTTACGAAGGCGAGTGAAGAAATTTTGCGTGGGGAGAAGTTGCCAACCAAAAGACAGCTGTTAAGACTGCTTATGTCCATCTTTGATCCACTGGGCATATTAAACTTTTTTACGGTCTATATGAAAACTTTACTGCAGGACATCTGGCGAAGTGGAATCGGATGGGATGACATTATCCCTCAAGAGTTTTCGGATGCGTGGAACAGGTGGCTCTCCTCACTTCGACGGATTGAAATAGTTAATTTCTCCAGATGTTACTTCAATCTAGCAAACAGTGACTCAAGTAAGATACAAATACACGTTTTCGTAGACGCAAGTGAGACAGCATACGCAGCGGTTGCATACTTCAGAATAGTTTCGGAAAAGGGAACAGAGGTAGTACTTGTCTGTTCTAAAACTAAAGTAGCCCCTCTCCGACCAATCTCGATACCCCGAATGGAACTGATGGCAGCTGTGTTAGGATCACGCCTTGGGAATATTGTAGCCAAATCCCATGAACTGGAAATCGAATCAACGCATTATTGGTCTGATTCCAAAACTGTACTACTATGGCTAAGAGCGGACCCCAGAGCCTACAAGCAATTCGTTATGTTCCGTGTGGGCGAAATCCAGGAGTCAACAGATGTTTCAAGCTGGAAATATGTACCGACTAAACAAAATGTAGCTGATTTGGCCACGAAGTGGAATCATCAACCAGATTTCGATCCGAAATGTCCTTGGTTCACCGGACCTAAATTTTTACATCAGTCACCAGATCATTGGCCGTCGAATCAACTACCACCAGAGAAAACAGCTGATCCAGAACTTAGAAGAAATAATGAGATACAACAAGTAGCAGTACAAATCGATGAAGATGATCCAATCGTCAACTATCGCCGCTTTTCAAAATGGGAACGGCTCTTTTATTGTATGGCCTACGTGAAAAGGTTCAAGGATCGCGTATCACAGAAGAGATTGACAGGTAAATCAATCAGACGTACTCAAGTTAATGCCAACATCAATGAAGTGCCTTACCCAACCAACGAAGAATTACTATGGGGACACCAAACTCTCTACCGCCTTGCTCAGTCCCAAACCTATAGCTTAGAAAAGCTTCGTCGTATGTCCCCCTTTGTAGACGAAAATATAATAATTAGAATGCGAGGACGCTTAGAAAAAATGACTTTAGTAAGTAACACAGATAAGAATCCAATCATAATGCCAAAGCCACACTACATTACTGCACTTATTGTCGACTGGTATCACCGAAAGTTTAAACATGCTAATCATGAAACGGTTATCAACGAAGTTTTCCAAACATACCAAATATCAGGTTTACGAACGCTTTTTCGAACCATCCGAAGTCAGTGTCCGAAATGTAAGTTGCAGAGAGCCAAACCAAGTCCTCCAGAGATGGGATCTCTGCCACCAGCGAGGCTTTCACCTTATACAAGGCCATTTTCTTATGTTGGTGTGGATTTCTTTGGTCCCTTCTTAGTAACAGTTGGGCGACGCACAGAGAAAAGATATGGTGCTGTTTTTACATGCTTAACCTGCCGTGCAGTACACGTTGAAGTTGCGCATAGCCTTACAATGAACTCATGTGTTATTGTCATTCGAAATTTCATCACTCGCAGAGGTAACCCAATACAATTCTACAGTGACAATGGGACTAACCTAAGGGCAGTCGAAAAGGAACTGCGAGAGGCTCATGATCAAATCAACTTCAACGGTATTCAAGCTGAGTTCACTACCGCACACACCAAATGGGAGTTTATACCACCAGGCAGTCCTCATATGGGAGGTGCATGGGAACGTATGGTTCGTTCTATCAAAACCACATTGTACCAGATAATATCCGGTGACACTAAATTGAATGATGAAAAGCTGAACAATCTGCTTATTGAAGTGGAGAGTATTGTGAACTGTCGACCACTTACTTATTTGTCACTTGACACAGCGGAACAAGAAGCCCTCACACCCAACCACTTCTTGCTTGGGTCATCATCCGGCTGTAAGCCCCCAGGCGTTTTCGAAGCTACAGATAAATATGTCAAATCATCTTGGCGCCATTCCCAATTACTTGCTGACATGTTCTGGAAAAGGTGGGTTGCAGAGCTACTACCGACATTAACTCGACGAACCAACTGGTTCGACAAAATCAAACCAATCAAAGAAGGAGATGTTGTGGTTATCGTCGATCCTAGCCTACCCAGACATTGCTGGCCAAAGGGAGTGGTAGTAAAGGCGGTTTCAGCAAAAGATGGGCAAGTACGAAGTGCCATCATACGTACAGCAAATGGAGAGTACCACCGTCCAGCCGCAAAGATAGCAGTTTTAGACATACGCAGAGAAAACGAAGGCGCTGGTTTAGTTGAATCAGTATTTACTCACTCCGATCGCCATACGGGGGGGAGAATGTTACCAACGCCTGTGTAAACTCATTGTTACCAACGCCTGTGTAAACTCATTCTTCGGTCTCCGTGAATGCTGTTCGTTATAATTTGGTTTGGATGCGTTCATTGTTCTAGAATGTTCAGAACATTTTTATGTTTAGAATTTTGAACAAGTCGTTTCACGATTCTGAAACGGCTTTACTTGACTTAGATTTTAAAGAAAACCACGAGCAGCAGCCACGGCAGACCAAGAGTAAGTACAAAATCAAAATCATTATTTTATATATATTTATTAACTTTACTTTCAATAAAGTTTTTTAAAGTTTTTCACATTGGAAGACGAACTGAGTTTTCAATAAACGAAACACTGATTTTAACTTGGAAAAGCCTTGAAGTTCTTGTCGTCAAGGAATCGACGACACAGGTCCATAATTTTCAGTGGTGGTGTGAGCGATTATTCATAATCCGTGCCGAAGAAATGGAAGGCTGGGGGGAAAACCAGTCACTAACGAGCTCATTCGGGTGCCCTGGCCGGGTCCGTCTTAATACTTGCCTTATCCCGGTATATCGGCTCTGCCGGGGCTGACCTTTCTTTTCCGACCTACTCGTGGGACCAAAATTTTTTAAAAAACTATAAAATGAACAAACAAACGACAAATAATAGCGACACAACTGACAACGAAGACGAACTCTTGGCCTCTAGCCAAGAGACATTGACAGGAAGCTCTCACGGCACAGAAGCCGTTGAGATAACTTCCAAACCTTCAGGGAGCATAGCGAGTACCAGCCATAGTACTCCTTTGCTCCCTAAGCCGATCAATACTGCCAAGCCATCGGGTAGCAATGCCAGCCATAGCAATGCTAATCGTGGTAAGAAGAAATCTCCTGGCGTTCTTCGAAAGAACCAGTTCCTGCATGCCTCTTTTATCCTTAGCAAGATTGCCAAGAATGAGGCGGAGGGAACTTGTCACGAGAGGGATGCCGAGGATAAAATCAGGTACCAGAAGGTTATTGACGAATACAATAACCTTCTGACAAAAAAAGAAAAAGCCGTCAAGCGAGACAGGTCTCAGGAAGAGACTTTACCTTCCCAAAAGAAGACGAAACTTGATGGCAATATAAAGAAGAAAAAAGCCACATCTCTCAGAGCGGCGCAACCGCCTACTCTAAGCGAGGTCGTCAGGGATGACCTCCAGGTAGCGGTTGTAGATGAACTCTCCACCAACAGCAAAGGTCTGCTGTCGGTGTGGAGCTCAATCGAAGCCAAGCTCTCTGAGATGGTTTTCACGTACACCCTATCTACAAGTGAGGGACCCTACCCCAGCTTCGACTCTGGGGAAATGCTCAGGGGATACAGGGTGATCAAATGCGAGGACGCGTTTTCAAGGGACTTCCTTAGAGACAGCATTGCTAAGGTCAGCAATGACTGGGAGGGCTTGAAGCTCAAGCTTATCCCAGCTAAGGAGATCCCTAGACAACCAAAGGCCCGCATCTGGTTGCCCCTCATGGGCATCAAACCGAGCGGACTGGAGCTGATCCGGGGTCTTCAGAGGTTGAACCCGCTGGTCCCCATGCACGACTGGGTCGTCATCAAGGCGGAAGAACCGCAAAAGACCAGCACTTCATACCTTCTGAGGATCACGGAAGAAAGCAGAGGGGCACTCGAGAAGGCTGATTATAAACTCCGTTTTGGCATCAGGCATGCTAAAATCAAAATCCTGCAAGATCAGGGACCAGACACTGATAAAGTGGATGAGAGCGCTAAGACCAGCGCTGTTGTCGACGGTTCGGTTGTCCTTGGCGCCGCAGGACCCTCAACCAATTAAAACGCGCTGAAGGTCATTCAGATTAATCTGAAGCACTCTAAATGTGCCTCAGATAATCTAAGAGTTTTCCTCAGTGAGGAAAACATTGACATTGGCGTTATTCAAGAACCATGGGTAAATGGCCTCAATGTAAAAGGCCTCCAAGACAACCAATACGACCTGTTATACAAAACAGTAACCCAAGAACAAGGTAATCCCAGAACTTGTATCTTAGCTAAAAAACACTTAAAAGCTTTTTTGTGTCCTAATTTTAGCACTCCGGATTTGACAGTCGTCAGGCTGGAAGATAAAGATGCAAAGGGACTACTGGTGGCATCTGGCTACTACGACCACAACCGGCAATCACCGCCTGAGGAGGTGAGGAAATTGGTTGAAGCAGCTAATCAGCAAAATACGAACCTCCTGATTGGATGCGATGCGAATGCACGGCACTCTCTCTGGGGCAGCTCTGAAATCAACGAACGAGGTGAGTCTCTTTTTGATTTTATTATTGAAAATAACCTAATTGTTTGTAACAGAGGTGACTCACCCACCTTCGTTTTTCCAAGCTCGGAAAACTACGACGGGTGGGAAGAGGTACTTGACATCACTGTTGCAAACAACTGTAATGTGGTGGTGGAAAACTGGAGAGTTTCCTCTTTAAATTCCTTCTCGGATCATAGATGGATCCTCTTCAACATAGGTTTCAAGGTAGAAACCCCCCCACCATATAGAAATCCCAAAAGAACTGACTGGAAGAAATTCAGTCAGATCGCAAAATCCAAACTAGGCAATTTACCATTAATTAGTGTAGAATCTGTGGAAGTTCTTGAATCTAAGGTAAAGACTTTCGAGGCAGCGATTAACACTGCCTTTAAGGTCTCCTGTCCAGTTAAATACAGCCGCAAAAAGTTCCCTCCTTGGTGGAATGAAGATCTTTCTGCACTTAGAAAAATGACCAGAAAGATCTTCAACATATGTCAGAAGGAGAAATTCTATCAACCTTATAAAGACTGCCTAAAAGTGTACAAGCGAGCCATAGCAGCATCTAAGAAGCTTGGCTGGAAAGAATACTGTCACTCAATAGAAGATATTAAGGATTCTGCTAGACTAAGTAAAGTTCTGTCAAAGGAACATTGCAGCCCTTCATTTCTGAGAAAAAGTGACGGTATCTGGACAGCCTCTCAAGCTGAGTCCTTGGAACTGCTTATGACAACACATTTTCCGGGTTGTGAGAATAGCTACCCCGAAACGCTTAGCACTACAAATACCATTATAGCTCATAGGGAGCAAATCAATTCTGTTATATCAGGAGATAGTATTTCATGTGCGATTAATACTTTCTCCCCCTACAAATCACCTGGCCCTGATGGCATAATCCCAGTTATGCTGCAGAAACTGCAAGACTTGGCAGTACCATGGCTAGAAATGATCTTCAAAGGTTGTCTCTATCTCAATCATGTACCCGAGTCATGGAGACATGTAAGAGTAGTCTTTATTCCGAAGGTCGGCAAACGAGGTCATGAATCCGCGAAGGACTTTAGGCCTATTAGTCTGACATCTTTTGTTCTAAAGACACTAGAGCGCATCCTTGATACTCACATCAGAGTTTTACTAGAGGGTCGTCCTCTTGATGAATCGCAACATGCATACCTAAAAGGCAAGTCTACGGAGACTGCCCTGCATGAAGTAGTGCGTACAATAGAGAAGACGATTCACTACAAAGAATATACCCTAGCAACCTTCCTAGACGTGGAGGGTGCTTTTAATAACGTCCTAACTGAATCCATTCGCGAGTCACTTGTTCACTTTGGTGTAGAAAGTTTCATATCCAAATGGATTGTATCTATGCTCAGTGACAGAAGGATCCAAGCAACGTTAGGAAACACAATTTCTACTAAGCATGTTAGTAGGGGAACTCCCCAGGGTGGTGTTCTCTCCCCTCTTCTATGGCTCTTAGTCATGGACAAAATTCTCGTCAAGCTCAGAGGTAGTGGTGTAAAAACTGTAGCGTATGCTGACGATCTGGTTTTATTGGCATCAGGTAAGTTTACCACTGTGATTAGTGAAATCACTGAATTGGCTCTGAAAAGAGTTAGCAACTGGGCCACTAGTAGTGGACTAGGAGTTAATCAGAGTAAGACGGAACTGATGCTCTTTACTACCAGGACTAAAATACCTACATTCACCCTACCTCGACTTAACGGTCAAACTCTTTCTTTATCTTCCAAAGCTAAATACCTTGGAGTTATTCTCGACCCCAAATTGAATTGGAAGGTAAATATTGAAGAACGGGTTAAGAAAGCCTGTATAGCTTTCTATGCCTGCAGAAAGACCTTTGGTAAGAAGTGGGGCCTTCAATCGAAGATGATTTTGTGGACGTACACTGCAGTGGTACGGCCAATTTTGTCTTACGGATCGATTGTTTGGTGGCCTGCACTTAGCAAGCAATATAACGTCGGAAAACTTAAAAGGGTTCAAAGAACGGCTAGCGTCGGCACTACGGGGGCTCTCAGATCATGCCCAACAGATGCCCTGAGCGTTATCCTGAACCTTTTACCACTCGACCTTCATATAAAATACCTAGCGGCATGCAGTGCTGTAAGACTTAAAGAATCTAACTGTTGGTTCTCCAAACCCTATGGTCATGGAAACATAACAAAATTGATTCCTTCGGATATTTTCTTATCGAACACCGACTATACTGCGTACCTCCTCTTGGCCCAAGCGGGGATTTCAAAGCCATTTTTCCCACTAGAGAGGATTGGAAGAATGACGTTGTCACAAAGGATTTCGATTCGATAATCTACACTGATGGATCTAAGATGGAGTGCGGTGTTGGTTCAGGAATTTTTTCCGAGTCCTCTAACATCTCCAAGTCACTCAGACTACCAGACTTTGCGAGTGTATTTCAAGCCGAAGTACTAGCAATCAAGGAGGCATGCAAGTTGCTTCAATCTAACCAAAACCAATTCAGAAATATAGCTATCTGCTCAGATAGCCAGGCGGCCATTAAGGCCATTAAATCATCTACATCAACCTCAGTACTTGTCCAGCAATGTCGGGACGAACTGGCGAGTCTGAACATTGACCTCCAGGTCACTCTCATCTGGGTTCCAGGTCACAGTGACATAGAGGGTAATGAACGGGCTGACGCTTTAGCTCGGCAAGGCTCGACCTTACATAGCTCACTAGCGGAAAAAGTTAATATTCCTCTTGGTGCTATGAAGAGAAAAATCTTCTCGATTTTTCTCAATGAATCCAACCGTAGGTGGAGCAGTCTCACAAGCTGTGTCATATCAAGAAAGATATGGCCTACTTACAACAACTCACGTTCCAACGATCTAATATGCAGACCCAGGCGCGACATAGCCAGGATCACAGCAATATGCACCGGGCACTGGCCCATAGGTGAACATGCAAGAAAGCTAGGCATTCCCTTCAACCCACACTGCCGTAGTTGTGGAGATCCACAAGAAAAAGAAACTGTGGTTCATTTTCTTTGCGATTGCCCCACCTTAGCAAATTACAGGATGGCTTCCTTTGGGAAAGCCTTCCTCGATGACCCCAGCGAACTTTCGGAGAAGAAAATCAAAGATCTGATTATCTTTCTGAATGCGACAAAATGGCTTTAGTAATGCTCCGCTAAAGTATATAAAACCTTATTAGGTTGACACGAGTTTAATGGTATCAAAACGGCGCACCCCAGCGCTAATTGAGTCGCGGGCCCAGCTGGCTGGCGACTACCATCTCTACCTACCTACCTACCTACCTAAATCTCAGATTATCGTTCAGTGGAGACGCAGTATAAAACAACACTCGAAACCGTTTCAATATTCCAAATGAAGCAACTAGTTTAGAAATGACAACATAATGTATCGATCACTTCCAAAAAAATCATATAATTTTTTTATGAAATTCTTGAAAATGGTAGATAAACCATCCCGTCATTTCCAAACTACTTGCTCAATTCGGATGATTTAAACGGTCTTCGGTGTTGTTTTTAATCCTCTAGGTGATTTCAAAAACTAATTTTAATTTAAACAAAAACTTCGAAAAATTTTCATATCGGGAACGTTTTAGCAATTTCAATATGAATACGCAAATGTTGAAACGTCTCTGGCATGAATTTTTTTCCAAATTTTTCTCATATTTGAAAATAGTTTTCGGAACCATTTTGGGGACTCAAATCAACACTCAAAATCGTTTGAATTGTCCAAATGAAGCAACTACTTCAGAAATGACAGCTTGGTCTATCTACCATCTCAAGAATTTCATGAAAAATCATGTGATTTTCTTGAAAGTGGTCGATAAATAATGTTGTCATTTCTAAACTAGTTACTTCATTTGGATGATTGAAACGGTTTCGAGTCTGGATTTAAGTCCTCTAGGTCCTACCGTTTCAACCATCCAAATGAAGTAAGTAGTTTGGAAATGTCGAATTGTTTTATTGATCACTTTTAAGAAAATCTTATAATTTTTCATGAAATTCTTGAAAATGGTAGATAAACCATCCTGTCATTTCCAAACTACTTGCTCCATTCGGATGATTCTAACGGTTTCAAGTGTTGATTTAAGTCTTCTTAGTGGTTCTGAAAACAAATTTCAATTTTAATAAAAACTTCGAAAAATTTTCATATGAGAAACGTTTTCACAATTTCAATACGAATATGAAAATTTTAAAACGTCTCTTGTATGAAAGTTTTTCGAATTTTTTGTCTGATTTAAAAATGGTTCTTAGAAACACCTAGAGGACTTAAATCAACACTCTAAACCGTTTAAATGATCCAATTGAAGCAAGTAGTTTGGAAATGACGACTTGGTTTATCTACCATTTTCAAGAATTTGATGAAAAATTATGTAATTTTCTTGAAAATGTTAGATAAACCATGTTGTCATTTCCAAACGACTTGCTACATTAGGATGATTTAAACGGGCTTGAGTGTTGATTTACGTCTTCTAAGTGGTTCTGACAACCAATTTTAATTATAACAAAAACTTCGAAAAATTTTCGTATGAGGCACGTTTCAACATTTTCATATTCATATTGAAATTGTGAAAACGGTCCTCATATGCAAATTTTTCGACAGTTTTGTTAAAATTAAAATTGGTTTTCAGAACCACTTAGAGGATTAAAATTAACACTCGAAACCGTTTCAATCATAAATATGAAGCAACTAGTTCAGAAATGACAGCTTGGTTTATCTACCATTTTCAAGAATTTCCAACAGCATTTGCTCGATTGATCCTATTTTGAATCCAATCAAATTATTCCTAGAACATATTTCCATAATCCCCACATCAATTTCACTCACAGGTTTAACCGAGTTATTGTATCAAAACTTCAGCACTAACTTGGCTGGAATTTTAGGTTATATTCCGGCGGACATCTAGTTTAACGAAATTTTGTTAAACTATCAAGTTGGAAGGCCAATTTAATATGGAAGAAAATTAAAAAAGTAAACAAAACATTCTTGAGTATAAAATAGTATTTTTTTTTAATCAAGGCATTTTTTGTTTTTTTTTTTCAACTGAATTGAACTTGAAGTTCAAGGACAAACAGTTAAATTGATTCAAGATCTAATTTGATGACGTTGGCCGATTTTCGTGATTAGATCTTGTTGAAAGCTGCGATATCAACAGATTGGACAAAGTCCTCCAACTCTTGCATCTTTTCTTGCAACAAGTCAATTGAAACCTTGTCGATTACTCACATGATTTGCAACTTGTTGATGCCATAGCCGACTGGAACGAGCTTGGAAGCACCCCATAACAGACCGTCCATCTCGATGGTGCGGACACACTTTTCCATTTCTTTCATGTCGGTCTCGTCATCCGAAGGCTTCACGTCGAGCAGGACGGACGATTTGGCAATGAGCGCGGGTTTCTTTGATTTCTTGGCAGATTAGGCGGCTACACGCTCCTCGCGGATACGTGCTGCTTCAGCGTCTTCTTCTTCGTCGGCTGATCCGAATAGATCTACATCTATATTGGGTAAACAGAGATTTTTAAATTTAGATGCCAATTGGCAAGAACAGTGACATTCGAAATTACCATCATCGTCTTCAGCTACTGTGGGCTTGGCGCCAACAGTTTGTGGAAGTGCCTAACAGCCCCATGCGGCTCTTTCGGCGGAGGTAAAGGACGCAATGTGTTATACCAACTGCGGACCACTAGTTTGAAGTGGTCCTTGGATGAGAATACCACCGGGTTGTGATTTTTGATTACCAAAGTTTGGGTGGCACCTACTGTTTAAGAGTTCTGCTGCTGCTGTTGTTGGTGCTGCTGCTACTGATGGTGTTGCGGCAGACCTGCAGCCGACGTTACGTCTTGATGGTGGTGGTGTTGGGCAGCTGGGTCGTGGACACGGCTTGCAGAATGGATGCAGCCTGGCTCTGCGAGGCGATATTGATCGTGCCGTTGGGTAGCGACTGACTGGTAAAGGTGATCCGATTCCCACCAGCTGCCTGGTTGCTCAAGTTAATGCTGGTTGGTATCTTGGTGGTTCTTATGAAACTTTTTTTTTTTTTTTTTTTTTTATAATCTACACACGCTCAAGGGAATACGATTACCCTTCAAATGTTTCAACACAGCGTGGGCGTGAAGTTACGGAAGAGAAAGGAGGATAGGAAAGATGTGTGGCACGATGTTCTGAGACTGAAGGTGGTTGTCTCAGATTTTTTTATCTCCAGGGATGGCGGCTGAACTAAAGCGGAGAATTGCCGTGACTTTTTTCTATGTCCCTTATAATTCGCATTATTTTATTCGTTTTCATCCTTGTTGGGCATACTAGTTTAACTCAATCACATGTTGTTAGTGTTATGCCTAAACAACATGTAATGAGTATACCAGCAACCCATTGATGACAATTTATAGAAGGTTTTAATGGAATTAAAGACGACATATACGACGGCAGGGATTGAACCTGTGATATTGAGGTTGACAGGCGAGCATACAACCATCGCGCCACGGCCATCGCCATCAAGAGCTGGTATTGCGTGGTGTGCTGTTGGTGCTGCTGAGGCTGTTGCGCCTGTTGCTGCTGCTGTTGCTGATGCGATGCTGAGAAAGCTATCTTAATCGGTTCATTGCTTTTTGGCATATTCCGCTGAATTATTTGTGTCTTCTCAGGCGAAGAAAATATTTGCCCACCAGCAGGCTGATTTAGGTGACTGTTAGGCTTGTTTTCCTCCCTTGATTCTTCCACTGGCTGCACTTATTGTTGTGCTGTTTTTTAAATTATCGAAATTTATATTATTGTTTTTTAGCTCGCGGGCTGTTGTTGAAGGGAAAACACTTTTATTGCGGTCACTACTGATGCTGTTCGTTGTCGACAAAATTAGTAGGTCGCTTGCACTATTTCTGGTTATATGTAGTGTAGGGAAAAACTTGTGTGCGGAAAAAAAACACGTTCGAAATTTACGCGATTAATTTATGATTTGCACACGAAATTTTATCGGGTATCGACGGGGGAAACTTTGATGTGCATTTTTATGGGCAGTTTATTTGATTTAGTTGAGAAAATTATGCTAAAATCGGTGAAAAACTTGTTTACTAATCAGAAGCAGCGACGGCACTTTTGTTTTTTTATGATATTTGTTTTTTTATCGATTTGTTTTCTTGTCAACATTTTCACCTTTGGGCTAAAATGTCTATATTTCGTGGTCAACGTTGGGCACTATACGCATTGATTTTCTAGGGTGCGCTTCTACTTTTGCTTGGAATTTCTTAGCTTTTAACAGAAATATATATAAATATTAGGGAATTTGTATCCGAAAAGCAACAAAATTAATATCTAATATAGTTTTTATTGATAAAGAGATAAAAAAGCAAAATTAATAAAAAAAGATTTGTGTTTTAAAATTTTTGAATTAAACGTATTCCTTTTTTGAATATTCAAACGCACTTATTCAACTTTTAGCGCATTGAGCAAAAACCCACAAAATTTGAACAAAGCTGTGTTGGTCCCATTTAAAATGCATGGGGCAACTAACACATGTTTGGACTGTGGGTTTTTTCCTCTCAATTCAGCTTGTAGGGTTAAAGAGAGCGAATCTCCGAAGTCGTGAGTCGTGACTCTAGGTAATATACATATTTCCTCTATGGAAGAATGAATTAACAACCAGTGATGCCATATCGTAGGTTTTATCCCTTTTTGTGGGTTTTTTTGGTCTAAAAAAAGCAAAAAGGGATAAAGGTTTTTTTTGAAGCTCGTAGAACAAAAAAAATGGTTTTTTCATAATGAGAATTTTCGTTTTTCGTTTGCTAAAAAAAAATCTAAATTAGAAATCACTTCCACTTTTCCTTCATCTAAACGTAGTGTTAGGATGTTGTTCAATTTTTTTCCGCTGCCCCTTTTCACCTATTCACCATCACCATATTCTTTTTTACCTCAGTGAGATTACCATAGAATACAACTATATTCTACAATGTTCTCTGTCTCTGTGATAATGTATCTTTGTTGTTTGTTATTTGTTTTGAATTTGTAAATTACGGAACGACAACGAAGTACACTTCAAAATTTAATTTATTTAGATGGTTCTGCCTTGAATATTTTAAAACAGCCAACTGCCGATCTTTTGAATCAAATTGCCATTAAAACTTCAAACGTCGTTGAAGAATTCAGAAGCATTTCTGTCATTCTAAGTGATGAGAAAAAAGCTTCACTGAGGGAACTTTCGATCAACGAAATGTGGTTTGACACATGAAGAATTTCAACGACGAACTAATTTTACCAAGCTTAAATGATGTGGTCAAAACGGCCTAAGTTTTCCGCACTCGAATGCAGAAGCAGAGAGAATTTTCTCTATTGTAACAGATATTATGAAATCCAAAAAAAGAAATCGCCTCGGAAAAGATATGATAAATTCAATTTGTTTATTAAGATCATGCTTCCAGGCCAAAAATATTTACTGCTACAATTTTGAAAATAAGGAGGAGCACTTAGCCGTACATAATTCAAAAATGTACACATAAAATATGTAAATGTATAAAGTTCTTATAACTGCATATGTGAGTTTTTTATAAGTTAAGTGTAAAAACAAATTTTTGTTTGTTTTTTTTTTTATAAGACTGAATATGTGAGTTTTTGTTTTTTATTGTTAATTTTATTTTATTTTTAAGTTTGTTGAAGACTGAATAATAAATAAGTATGTTTTTTATTAAAAACTTGTTTTTCTTAAATTTTAAAATGGATTATAATGAAAAAAAAAACAATAAATTTTTGATTTTACGCTTCGTGGGATATTTGTGGGTTTTTTCTTGTAATACCGTGGGATAAAAGGGTTTTTTTCTATTCATTCTGGGATTTTACGCTTTAAAAGTCTGGCATCACTGTTAACAACCAACCCTACCAGTGTTGTCACTTTACTACAATTGTGGTAGATCTACCACAACTTTTAAAGATTTGAAAAATCTACCACATCTACCACGGTAGTTCAAAATCTTACCACAATTTTGAAATTCTCTTCAATTCATCTGTATTTTTTTTTCTGAATGCATCCGGCAGCCTCCTACTACATTTTCTCGACAGACTTTTTTACTCGTGCAGATGGTTTCATTTAATGTACATATGTACATATATTTTGTACTCTTTTTAACAAGACATTTTATGTTAAAATTTTATTTGCCTTAAAAGTAAAGCTAACGCACTTGCTCTTAGGAAGCTTGCACGCAACTTTTCTAAATATTATTTCATGTCGAAATTGTCCTTAGATTAATTTGGTTTTTTGCTTTCTGAACCAGTTAAATATCTAGTTAGTTGCGGCAGACGGCTTAAAAGCCATGCTTTGCTCTTTGATAGATACAAAATTAATGACAATTTTAAAGGGGATATCGTAAAAGGATGTGTTGATCTAAGCAAAGAGATTTGAGTAAATATACAGTTGCTGTCAAAATAATAGAATTGTAAATAAAATCCCTGAATTTTCATGTTTTTATGGAGGAATATTCTGTGTCCAAGATTGTGTTATATGCTGGAAAAGGATGTCGTCAATATGTAAGAAGACCTCCAAACACAATATAATCCCCGCTTCACATCCAATACAATAAAACATGGAGGATCCAACATAATGTTTTGGGCATGTTCTTTTTTCTATGGTGTTGGCCCCATATACCGGATTGAAGGCATTTTGGAACAACATCTTTATGTGAAGATCATGGAGGTGAAATACCACTGAAAAGGGTCTTTCAACAAGACAACGATCCAAAGTATACAAGTTAACTTGCTAAGCAGTGGTTCCAAAAAAAAGTGGGCTAATGTCATGGAGTGGCCTGCGCAGTCGCCAGAGCTTAACCCTATAGCAACGTCGTTATACTGCTGTTATTTATAACAATGGATATGCAACTAAATATTAATTTAAGGTTCAAATGCTCGACTATCACTTATGGTAGAAATTGTTTATTAAATTTCCCTTTTGTAATATTTAAAGATGGATTTTGAATGTGCTACTTCTGCTGTTTTTCTATATAACTTGGATATATTTGAAATTACCAACTAATTTATTGAATTTCAAAATGATTTTAAATCAAAGAGTACAACTTTTTCTTTATAAATGACCTTAAGTGCTTAAAAAATGTGATTTACTGAAATATTTATTTTAAACAAAGAATGCCCAAGCAACACAATTGTCTCTTACAGATATCTTGAAAAGTTATTTTCCAAGTGTTTTCAACTCTTTGAACAATCTTAAAACCCAAAAAGGCCTAAAGGGGAGGAGTCTATTGTATTGAACAAGGAGTTCTAAGTAAAGTATTTGTAAGACTTCATAAAGATAATTTTTTGATTAATCTATAAAGACACTTTCAAGTGGTTTTCAAGATGTTTATATTTTTGAGTAGAAAGATTGAACTGCGAAGAAGAAAAATGTATAAAAAATGTCTTTCTCTTTCACGCAAATACAAATTTAATGCAATTCAAATAAAATGGATTGACTAATATAAATACACAAACATGGCGAATTCTTTCCTTCAATAATTTATGACTGGATTTACGATATTCATTGTATACCCTTTTTATGATTGTGTGTTTTGATTTGCGAGAGAAGATTTAATTTGAAACCGCATACTCTACCCTTCTTGAAATTAACGCGCCTTCAAATAGAATAGTATTTACAAAGAAATATTCAGAAAAATAATGTTATAATAATAAAATGCCCTCAGAAAAAAAAAAAGAAATGACGTTTATGTATGCAATAGATATGGCCGATTCATGTATGTGTATGTATCGAAGGTATTCCTACCTACAGGGTGCTTTATTTTATGGAAGGTCTTTTTTTGTTCGATCTGAATAATTTTAAAATGTAAAATAATTTCAGCAAATAAATACAACTCAAAAGGTTTACAAACTGAGCGACATATTAGCACTTACGTCTTTAGAATTTTGTATGAAATAAAAATAATCAAATTTTTTATTGTATATGGTGATGCTAAGATCTCCTTTATACTACAAAACACGAAGAAACATAATAATTGTTTGAAGAATGATTCCGAATTTTTATTGCATGTTTTTCAAAATTTAAATGTAAGTTGACAGGTTTTATACATCTTACGGAAAAAAGATACAAAAAGACATACTATATGAAAATAAATGAAAATATATGTCATTCCACAAAGTGTTAAAATCCCTGGATTAAAAATCTGTTAGAAAGATATGCTAACTTGACATTTTATTGTTGCGTCAACATTCTATCAAAATACAAAATATTGAGTTCAACTGTCAACCGACTAAAGAAACATTGAAAATTCAGAAAATTTTATATTATACATAATCAAAATAATACCCATTATCAATTTTATTTGAATTTTATTTCAACATTTCTTTTATATTCTGCCAAAGTTCTTCAAATAACAACATTTCCTTATTTCATTTACTTACATAGAAACTGATGACTTCGTATAGTAAACGATAAAACATAAAAATCTAGTAAATAATAATTTTATCTTCAATATACGTTTAACAATGTCACCCTTTACAAAATATATGTATTTTATACAGATACGCCACCCATTTGTTAAGAACTCTTTAAAATATCTTACGCACTTCACAATAAGATATCGAAACTGAAATTCCAAGCAAAGAGTGAAAAAAGTGTAAACAAAGAGTAAAGGAAGAATATAGCTGTTTACAATCAGTCAAATTCAAAGAAAAAAAGAGCAAACAGAGTGTAAGCAAAGAGTAAAAGAAAAAGATAACAAATTCACAACAATTAGGCTAGGCGCGCACATTCAATGTTTAGTTTTGCAACTGTTTGTTACGAGCAACTAAAAAGTTTGTGTTTTGACACAAACTAAACGATTGCCTAAAATGAGTTCGCTATTTTTTGTAACATATAATTATACGCACCTGCGCGAACATTCAACCAAATAGTTCATCTGTTTTCTATAAGCAACCAAACAGTTGTGCAGTTTTGCTTATTTTTTGTTAAACATAATCATATGCAATGGCGCGCACATTCAACTAAATAGTTGAGTTGTTTTCTTTAAACAGAAGAGAGAAAAAAAGATTTTCGCTTGGTTTCACAATTCACAATTGTTAGGCGAAACAAAACATATTTTTTCAACCAAAGAGGAAAGTAGTAATTCTTGATGTTAAGCTCTCATAAATACGTTTTAGTGAAAACTTCCACAGAATATCTTCAAGATGTATTCGAAAGATTAAAATGAAAACCTCTTTCAGCATTTTAAAACTACTCCTTTTAAAGAGGTTTTATAGAGGGTACATAGAGAGTCAATATGGTGACATTTGTCATGATTATCTCTAAGATGTTTTAAAGAGCATTTAATTATACTATAACAAAAAGAACATTTTAAAGAGCAAATTAGGAGGTCATAAAGTAAAATGGTATTAAGAAGATTGAACTAACAGCTTGTAAAGAGCTGATACATTTATTGAAGTACTCTCCAAGAGTTTATGTGTTGCTTGGGTGTACCCTATCTATTCTATGTTATAAAAGTGTTCTTTTGTTTGTCAGTTTGGCTGTATATAACAAAAAAGCTTATAAAGAAAAAATACTCAAAATAATACATAAATTAAACATTTTGCTTATTTGTTATGTTATAAGCCCAATCTAAAAGTGAAACATTTGCTAAATAAACTATTCTCATTTCTATTCTATTAAAAAAAATCGTATGGAAACAATTTGAGGAATTCCATTTTACAGTGTTTTGACTAATATTCTTCTTATTTGCGGCCCTCTTAACGATAACAGCGCCAATGTTCATATTTGCCATCCCATTGACATACTAGATATGGACTGCTAGTAGCTGATTACCATTGACATATTATACATGGACTGCCAGAGCCCAACTTCACGATGGTTCAACTTAAAACTATACGGAACTAGCGCTCTTGGAGCAAACTCGGAAAACATAGTGTAACTTGTGGTTTTGGTATTTGATAAATCAATTTTTGACATAATTGAGTTTGTAAAGGGTGTTGAGCGGGAATTGTTTAAGTTTATTATTAAATAAAAACTTGAGGGATATTTTCATGTTTTATTTGCCGATTTAAGAGTCATAATAGCATTTATCATAGACAGGAGAAGAGCATTACCTTTATCAATTTGTAAACACCTTATTGTTTAACACAAATCAAAATTTCAACTTTTCATTTCAATGTATTGTGAACAAATTGTGTTCAAATCATGATGAAAACTATCTAGTAAAAACTGGATGCGATTCAACATGATTAGATAAATTAAAAAGTTCATTTTGTTTTACTTACATTTATGTAGATAGGAGATTTTTTGAAATAATAGCAAATTCACTTATAGTTAGATAAATATAATGACAAAAATGCCATTTCCATTTTAAAATATAGATATAAATTTACGAAGAACCGGTTCTACCTTTTTATTAGGTTACCTGTCAAAACCTTACAGCAACAATCGCCAGGCAATTCAGGCCCTAGAAGACAATATCCGCCGTAAAGCAGTTTTCATTAAACTAAATGCTTTGCTCTCGCGTTGTTCACAAATTTCGCTGAACACCCTTTATATTATTCTTATTATTTTGTCTTGGATAACGTTAAAATGTAAAGTTCAAATTGAGATAGATGGCTATAGTTTCTATTGCAAAAATCGTAGTTCAGGGCAGGAGCCAAGAGGTGGCCTCTGGAATTAATATTTATTTTTGCCACTTTTGCGCCAACAGCTATACTATCGATAAGGAGTGGTTGAACAACTTTCATTGTAACTTTTGTATGGAAATATTATACTACTAGCAGTCCATATATAATATGTCAATGCTGATTACAGAATGGTCCAACGGATTACCAAACGACACTAGCCCTCGTGCCGACACTGACGGAAAATTTGAGTACTATGAAATGGAACCAGTGCTAAAGGGGCTAATGTGCAAATAGTCCAATTGCCAAATCTGAAAATTTCCCTTTTTAATTTTCCCTTTTTCATTTTTGTTTTCAACGTATAAATACTTTTATTAAAGCAATTAGTTTCACTTTTACAAATAATTTTATTTTTTATACTAAAAATCAAGAGATAAGCTAAGATCTTTTTGGCTAGAGCGAAAATATTTGCAAAAAAATCCTAATTTTGATTTAAATTAACAACTCACTTTAGAGAAAAACCAATCCTACAATTTGTATCAAATTTACAAAAAACTTTCTTTAGGTGCTTTTTATTATTCGCAAATCTATCTGGATCCAGATCTAGATCTTCCTTTGAAAATAAAACGATACGGATCTTAGTGACAACAGTGTTATAAGTCCGTCTCTTTTTATCCATCTTTTTAGCCATCTACTCGCCAGTGTAATAACTGATTTTTGGATCTTTGAAATAGATCCCGATAGAAAACAGGATCCCAAATTGTTTTTGTAATACATGTTAAAACTTAATCCATATCCGGATCCAGATAGATTTGTGAATAATAAAACGCACCTTATCTTAAACTAGAACTGTAAGGCTAGGCGCGCACATTCAATTTTTAGTTTCTCAACTGCTTGGTTCGAGCAACTAAAAAGTTTGTGTTTTGACACAAACTAAACGATTGCCTAAAATAAGTTCGCTATTTTGTGTAACATATAATTATATGCACCTGCGCGGACATAAAATCATTAAGTAAACCAAAATGATTCATAAAATATTTTAAAGGGGATTTTTTTTTTCGAGATCCCTTATCACTATTCTCAGCCGATTATCTCTCTAACCATAGACTAGCACCGTTTCTTCAAAGCAATGTCAATATAATGTCCTTAGTTTCTATGAGTAAACATTTCTGTTGGCACTAGTAGAACAAGAGATGGCGTTAAATATGTTGTTTATTTTTGCCACTAGTGTCGGCACGAGGGCTAGTTTCGATTGTATCCGTTGGACCATTTTTGTTGCAAATTTTGTATGAGAATTATACACAACTAGCAGTCCATATATAATAAGTCAATGTGCCATCCACTTAAGCACTTACACTTGTCTTTATAAAACACTGTTAAGATTGTTACTTTTCATTTTTTGTCGATGAGATCGGAGAGGAGCTCTGTACACTATGGAAACAGAGTCTAATTGGCATATTATTCATTTGATTTATCCAGTTTTAAACTTAAATCCGAATGTAAATTATACAAATTCAGTGTAAATATATTCAGATTTTAGTTTTAATGAAAAAAATATAACACAAAAATAAAATATGAATATTATGCGTAAATCAAAATAAAAAGTAGTTTAAATAAAAAAGTTCATGCGTCCATTAGTTAAATTTGGAAATGTTTTGAATCATGTTTGAGGATTGCAGTCAAGAAACCCCGGGAAATGCCGGGTATTATTGGCTAGTTTATTATAAAAAAAAATTTACTTTATGAAATTGTTCCTTACATTTATTTAAAATAAAGAATATTATTTTCTTCATTTGTTATTTTACATATGTTACTCTTTATTATAAGGTCTATTGTTTTAGTTTTGTGTTTTTTCAATAAATACAAAATATTGAATAGAAACTAATTCTCACTGTTTGCTATTTTTATATAATATCAATTAATATTTACTGCCCATTTTTTTAGTATATAATTTAATAATTTTGGATTTTGGTTTTGAATCTCTATCGGAAAATTCGAAATCTACCACACAAAATATGAATCTACCACTGTTTTTCATCTCAATTTACCACGGGTAGTAGTGGAAGTGACAACACTGAACCAGTGAATCAGCAATAGCAATCTATACGGATGGCTCCAAAATGGACACAAGTGTTGGTGCAGGCTTTTTCTCAGAATCTCTTAAGCTAAGCAACTCACTTAGGCTCCCAGATTAAAGCAGTGTCTTCCAAGCGGAGGTCCTGGCAGTGACAACAGCTGCTAAACATGTATGAGGATGATGACGATACCACGGGCTGATATCACCTTTTACATTGATAGCCAAGCGGCAATAAAAGCGATTTCTGCCACTGTGATAAAATCGAAGCTTGTTGCTTGCTGCCGCTAAGAGCTTAAGGTTCTTGGTACACAGCACAATATTAGACTGTGCTGGGTTTCGGGACACAGCGGCATACCAGGTAACAAAAATGTCGATGAGTTGGCAAGACAGGGATCAGCGCTTGACGCTAACCAAGCAGAGCTGGTCAGTATCTCACTCTGCAACATTAAACAGAAAATTTCAGATTTAATCCTTAGGAAATCTAATGAAAGGTGGATTCAACTTGACAGTAGTGATACTACTAGGAAAGTATGGCCTTGCTTGTTGTTATTGTTAATGTTATTGTGCAACACAGAGTGAGAGTTTATGTTAAGTGGAGAGGATGTAAAAGGTCTCGAAAAATTGTGCATAACAATGGAGGAAAATCGAGAGGGGCAATTGAAAATTGTTGACAAAAAGCGATAAAACAGTGAAAGACAGGAAACTTTACGACTGTGTTCAAGAGAAACAAAAGTTTCCGTAATGGATGTGTTTCCTATAAGTTTAAGTGCTCTATTCTGTATTCTATCCAACATCGTAGCCAGATAAGAAGAGCAAAAAAATGTCTTGCTGCGTTTTTGAATACGTCAAGTCATGATTATTCCATAAAAAAGGTTATTAACGCACATACCGACTATGGCCAACTTTTCTTTGAAGCAAGTGCCGCTCATGGATAATAGCATGGCCAACAGAAGACAGCTTTGTGTTTTCAAAGCATTAAATTCCACGCGGTTGGTACCACATTTTATAATGCTGTTTTGAACGGAATCTAATGAGCTTATCATTCCCTGCCATTTCAGTTCCACAGCCGAAGAACAGGGTTGTGAATCTGGAAATGAATATGAAAAGCTGAGGGTACTGTCGTCAGCGAAACAATGATGTGGATTAGAAGTTTCAAACAAGAAATCACTTATGAAGATAAGGAAGAGTGTCGGAGACAAAACGGAACTTTGTGGCCATGGAGCATGAAAAATTTGCTAGTAGTATGCAGTTGTCCGACGTGCCTTAAGGTGCTAATACACTAATAGTGTGTTTATCAGGGTCAGATGTGAGGAACAGATCAAGCGTATTTGCGGAATGACCTTCAACGTCAGGCATTCGAGTTTCGTAAGAAGTTAAATTGGTATCTAAACTCGTAGGGCTCCACAAAAAAACAAAAACAATTTTGACGATAACAAAAACAAAAAGAAGCAACCCAACAATACGAATGTCTTTCAACCGAAGATGACAGAAGTCGAAGCTCAGAAATCTTATGCCAGCGGTGAAAGGAACGAATATATTCAATAACTGATGTAGTTCCATAAGTTCAAATACATCAGATCAACTGATCTGGCAATTGGAGATGTAGTATATACTTATAGAGGATCGTTCATTTCCTAATACAGTTTGGCATTTGCGCGTAATTGTAGTTCGAGAATGTGAGGTGCAAATTTCGAATGGAACAATATGTCAAATACCGGTTCAACGGCTTCACCCCCTGGAAATAAACGATCGTCATTAATATTGTTTGTCGGATGATGATTAAAATTAAAGCTTTCAATTACATTTGTATAGTAGTACATAGTAGTATAGTAGTATGTAGTACAATAAACATCGTTTTCTCGCCTTGAAGTATATCTTCCTGAAATCTACTATAATTATCCAAAAAATTTCTAGTTAAATTGATATTTTTAATCGGGAACTTTAAGTAAATTTGGAAACAAATTTTACAGTAGTTACTTAATTTTTACTCATTCACAACTTAATCCATAAAATATTATGTTACCCAAAATCCTTACCGGTACTTCTCTTGCCCGAAACACCCACAAATTTTATTAGAGATAATCAAGAGAAAACTCTCCTTAATTCTCTATCCATTAATACTTGTGAATGGTGAATAAAAATACAAAATGACGATAGTAGCTTAAGAATTAATTATCAAAATGACAGTTCTCACAAATTGTATCAATAAATTTTTTTTTTCCATATCTTGCTTTCTCATTCCACGAATTTAAAACTAGTTTAATAGACAAAATAAAATATATATTTTGAATCATTTAACGCGTAAAGACTGTGAATGTCCCAAATAAAATAATCACACTATCAAAATCAGTGAGTACTACACAGTAGTATCGGCGACGGTTTTGGACTGTGGTGGGAAGAATGATTATGTTCACCGAGTTTTACTTCCTTCAGGCTTAAGAATTGCTCGATGGGAGAAGGAAGACTTATTGAACATGGGACAAGATTCAACAGCAAAAAATTCCTGCCCAAAATCATCCAGTTCAGTGATGCAAATCGCCGAAGATCAATGACAGAATTGTTGTTGGTGTATTTGACGTGTTTTATGTATGACGCTTATACTCCCGGAGAGCACGGTGATTATATCATTGTTGAACTTCAAAATGACCCCATATCAAGTATAAACTCGCATCTGTTAGATTTTTAAACGCCGCAACAAAAAAGGAAATGGGCTTTAGCATTATAATGCCTATCAAAAATCCATAGGTATTCAGAAAACGCCGCCGACTTAAATATTCCCCGATAGTCTTTCAAATTTCAATGCACAAGTCACTCCAATTCTATCTGATGTTATTATATTTTGATTCAAAATAGTTTTTTTTGACCTTTAGTCCACAAAAATTAGCGTTTTGTCCCGACGATCTCACATGGACTCATCAGTTGACTGTGAGGACCTTGTCAATACGCAATTTTTGTTAAATTTAGTTATCTTACATCGATTTTTTTACAAAAAAACCAATGTAAACTATACCCAACCAAGATTAAAATTGTAATCATTAACTTTGGAAGATTTTGCCCGTGACCTGGCATTGATTCTATATGAAGGTTTTTATAATACAAACTCTATATACTACTGAAATAAATCAGCCAAGTTAAATAATCAGCACTATCATTGGACTTGTTGAATTATTGGTTTAAAATAGCTATTTTGACCTTTAGTCCACAAAAATTGGCGTTTCGTTCCGGCGATCTCACATTGACTCATCAGTTGACGCAATTTTTTTTTGAATTTAGTTCAACTTACATCCATTTTATTGACAAAAATCCAATGTGGACTATACATAATGTATGTACCTGCTTATAAACAATTTTAGAAAAATTAAAAAAAGGAAATTTGGTTAGTCAATTTTAAAGATTTATTGATACACCCCACATGAAATTTTTTTCAATAAAAATAAACTTTTTCACAAAAATAGTTTTTATCCATATATTTTGTAAAAGAATTAAAAAAAATAATATATTTGGCGTGACAATTTTCTGCGAATTTTTATCAAATTTGGGAATTATTACTTTTTTTTTACCTATAAAAATAAAATAAAAATCCTTAAACTGTACATTTTATTATAAATACGAGAAGTTCGAATTTATACAAACAAAGCTTAAACAACGTTTTATTATTAAACTAATTTATATTTCTTCGTGCTCTCTCTATCGTCGTAAAGTCAACTTTGATCAAAATCTCGAGTTATAGTCCAGTAAAATTAAATTAATTAATTCGAAATATCTACAAAAAATATTGCGTCGAATTTTTTTTTTCTTTCTTAAAGACTACCTATTGGAGAGTGTAAATCCAAAAAGTTCGAACAAAAAGCGCCCATGCGTTGTCTGCCGTTTTGAAAAAGGCTTTGGAAAGCGTGAACTCGATTTTCTGGGCTTGGTAAGCCAATCTTGAAAACTTATTGATACACACGTATAAACTATTTAAAAAAAATCAAATAACTTTTCTTAAAAAAAATATTTGCATGCCTCCAAAAAAGTTGGACTATAAAAAAAATAGGACATAATTGCCACATTTAAAAATCATCACATTAATCACATTTTGAAAAGTTATTTTGAAAAATCTATAGTAATTTTTTAATATGAGATACCTGCTTATTTAGTTAAAATACATACTACGATTTGAAAAATATTTATTTGAGTGAAAATTAATTACACATACAATCCATTGGTTGTTTCTTTTTTTCCTTATTTTGCATTTCAAAATTCTACTTATCAAAATTTTGAATTGTAAAATTTTACTTCTCAAAATTCTACATTTTGAAATTCTACTTCTCAAAATTCTTAGTTTAAAGATTCTAATTGATAAAATTTTAGTTTTCAATATACTACTTGCCAAAATTAAAGTTTTTAAAACTCTGCATTTCAAAATTTTACTTACTAAGTTTTCTGCATTTCAAAATATTATTTCCCAAAATTTTGCACCTCAAAATTCTACTTCTTAAAATTTCTTTTTCAAAATTCTGCCCTTCAAAATTTTACGTATTAAGTTTTCTGCATTTCAAAATTCTACTTCTCAAAATACCTTTTTTAAAATTTTACTTTTTAAGTTTTCTGCATTTCAAAATTTTATTTCCCAAAATTTTGCATTTCAAAATTCTACTTCTCAAAATTTTAGCTTTTAATATAATTTTTTTGTATTTCAGAATTTTACTTCCCAATATTTTATATTTAAAAATTCTACTTCTCAAAATTTTAATTCTCAAAATTCTAATTCTAAAAATTCTCCTTCTAAAATTCTGCATTTGAAAAATCTGCTTACAAAAATAATTATCTATCTATACAAAATAATTGTTCTGAGTGATAACCGTTTAAAAGTTTGTGTATTTGAATAAAAATCCTACATTTGCTCCAACATACATTCGTCACAGCGAATGAAAAAAATTAAACCTTCATTCCAACAATATACCGTTTATTTCTCTATATGTTTAGGAAAAAAGCCATATCATACTTATTTTTATAGAAAATTAATAAAAAGAAAACAGAAAATAGCTTTCTTATTTCCGCTTTGTTCTGCACTTTCGGTTTGCTTTTACTGAAAATGTTTCTACCCCTTCCTTATTCTCGACTTACCTTACTCTGAACAACTCTCCGAGAAAAGTTGGGAAACATGCCTGTCCAGGCGGCGCGCCGCGCCGGTCGGTCGTTCCTCTTAATGAGAGTACTCAAAGAGGAAATATATTACCTAGAGTCACGACTCACGTCACGACTTCGGAGGTTCGCTCTCTTTAACTCTACAACCTGAATTGAGTGGAAGTTGTTAAACATACCTGTCCAGGCGGCGTGCCGCCGGTTGTTCCTCTTCATGAGAGTACTCAAAGAAGAAATATATTACCTAGAGTCACGACTTCGGAGATTCGCTCTCTTTAACCCTACAAGCTGAATTGAGAGGAAAAAACCCACAGTCCAACATGTGTTAGTTGCCCCATGCATTTTAAATGGGACCAACACAGCTGTGCTCAAATATTGTGGGTTTTTGCTCAATTGCGCAATAAGTTGAATGAGTGCGTTTGAATATCCAAAAAAGGAATCCGTTAAATTAAAAAAATTTAAAATACAAATACTTTTTTATTAATTTTGCTTTTTTTATCTCTTTATCAATAAAAACTTTGTTAAATATTAGTTTTATTGCTTCTGGCATACAAATTCTTTAATATTTATGTATATTTCTGTTAAAAACTTAAAACTTCTAAGCAAAAGTAGAAGCGCGCCCTAGAAACTCAATGCGTATAGTGCCCAACATTGACCACGGAATATAGACATTTTAGCCCAAAGGTGAATATTTTGACAAGTAAACAAATCGATACAAAAATACAAATGTCATAAAAAAACAAAACTCGAGAAATTCAAGTAAGTTTTATTAAATAATTTTTTAGAAAATTATTCCGGAAAACCAAAAGCGAAACTCGTTTTATCGAAGCTACAAAAGACCTGTAACATATCGTTATTCTACAACCTCTTGCTCAACTATTGCAAAAATGAAGAAGGAAACCGATAAGGCTATGGGGTTGTGGAGTTAAATGCAAAAGGAATCCATTATTCCCAGTGACGAGTTCCTTACAAAGTGGGCACTACTTTTGAAGAAGAAGAAAATGGACTCTTCTCAGTGAATTTTTTTTTAAGAATTAAAAGCTGTAGATAAAGCAATTGAATTGAAAGACAATTCGCCCACTGGGCAATCCCCGAGTATGAATGATATTTTCCAGCTAATAAGGCTACAAAGTACGTTTTCAAATTGCTAAACTAGTTGCAAAGGTCTTCTTTGAATAAAATTGCAGATACTGGCGATGTGGAGACAGTTGAAAGAATCGGTGAAATAGTGGGCAGAAAGTAGATTGCGAGCGAAAATGTGGGCAGTATTTGAGTGGGCTATATGAGATTGCAAACGCAAATACGCCTAAGGACATAGCTGCCGCTCTAGACAAAGTCCCACGAGGTCGATTATTGGGATTCTTGAAATTTATCCTGAGTTATTGCCAAAATGATTTGTGAAATGTTTTTTTTCTTAATATTCAAAATAATTATGTTACTATTTTTTTACAGTCGAGGATCTGGCAAAAAATATTGCATTTGAAAGTGACCCAATTCAATTTATTAATCGTACCGCAAATAAGCCTTAGATGTTTAACACAGCAAAACCAATTTATAAAAGTTTTTTTCTTAAATACTTTTACCTAGGTACTCGTATCTATACATTATTTAAAAGATATTGATTAATCTGTTGATGTATAATCAATCGGCTAAAATTGATAGATAGCCATTTAATTAACAATTAATGTTATCTCCACTGTTTCAGCGAAGCCATTTGCGAATAAAAACAGTTACTACGGAAAAAAGAATAAACGTAATGTATGTACGTATGTATGTATTTTTGAAAATTAAGATAATAAAAGGCATGTGCCGATATAACATACTAATATAAAATGATTTCCTTATTTCTAAAACTATAGAGAACAAATTTTTAGTTTTAGGGGTTACCATAAATCTCCTTTAAATCTCGTAGATTTACCATACAAATATAAATCACCTCAAATGAAGATTTAAAATAAATCTCCTTGAAATCTTCTTGCAGTCAGAAGATTTGCAAAACAAACAAACCTTATACTACGTTTTCACCTAGAGTAAATCCGCTAGAGATTTAAAATAAATCTTGAAGTTTTTTCACCAAAGAAACCGAGATTTATTTGACGTTTTCACTCTGTCTTGTCATTCAATTGTCAATTTGGACAAGAGAAAAAAATTGCAATTGTATAGTAAACAGGAAAAAAACAGATATTTCTGTTTTGTGTTAATTGTCAGTGAAGAAAGTGGGTTTAAATAGGTCCGTTCTACAAAATAAGGTTTGTTTGTTTTGCAAACCTTCTGATTGCGAGAAGATTTCAAGGAGATTTATTTTAAATCTTCATTTGAGGTGATTTATATTTGTATGGTAAATCTACGTGATTTAAAGGAGATTTATGGTAAATCCACTTAAATCCCGGATTTACCTTTGGTGAAAACGTAGTATTATTTTGTAGAACTCACCTATGTAAACCCCACTTTCTTCATTGACAATCAACACAAAATAAAAATATCTGTCAAACTTGTTGAGTTTGTTTTTAAAAGACAGAATTTCTAGGACAGAATGTAAGTATTTAAACAAAAAAGAGACTAATTATTTTAATTAACAAAAAACTTACAGAATGGCAGATACAAAAAAAAATAATAATGATTGTGGTGATATGATTGAGGCTGTTGTTGAAAATAATGATGATGCGGCTCAACATTCAAATACGATGTCAAATGACTCAAATGGCTATTTTCGTCATCTAGCTTTGTCTTTGGTGTTCGATAGCTGCCGCTTGACATTGACTGCGACGATAACTTTGTACGATCTCGATAACTCTGTTTATGATGGTGCTGCTGAGGAGGGTGTTAGCCATGAGTTAGAGTTCGAGTTTGTGGCCTTGAATTGACCACTGGCACTAAAAGCATTCCACTTCCACCAGCTCCAGCTACAATTGGCGGCAGTGTTAGTTTCCCACTATGTATGGCAGAATTCATTGATGTTGTATCCGGTTGACGATTATAATAAGTATATGGAAGTGGATTTTGGCTAAGCGTTGGCGACAAAGAGCAATGGTATCAGTTACCGATGGGTTAGTTTGAAGAATGCGAACGAATTATTGGCCCGTCTAAAGATGATTCCATCCAATGTTTGTTATTTTGGGTAGCTGCCCATAACAAGTTCTCCCCCAACTGAATATAAATTTCCAAGTGACGGACACTCAGGTGAATTTTGTAAAAAGATGTCCCAGGTGGGAGTGTAGTTTTTTTGGCCAAAGGTTTTAAACTGTGAAACTGGTTTACATTCACGCTTTCATTGTCCAATTCAATATAACTATTATCACACCAAGCAGATCTATCATTATTCGATAGAGCTCTCCACAAATTCTAGTGTTGATTCTGCTCAAATGCATTCAATGGTGGCAACGAAAAAGCATCAATACTTTAATATATCTCTAAATGCGGTTGACTTACATTGTTGTGGCATACCAAACAATAGCCGTGTTTTTTTGGAAAAGTTATCCGTAGTACAGTAGGATTTTACGTGAATAACAAATACAACATCCGCAGTAGGATCACTGCCGATAAAAGGAGAAGTGAAATCCTGCTGCGGATAGAGATTTGACGTTTATTCGAGTATCGGCAGTGATCCTACTGCGGATGTTGTATTTATTATTCATATAAAATTCTAATGTATACTACGGATAAGTTTTCCAAAAAAAACATGGCTAATGATGACCATTTGAAATAAATGTGCTTGTTGTTGTTGGTGCGTATCTTTTAGACTTACAATTTTGAGGATAGACATATTGTTTTATATTTTGACTGGCTTTAATGAATTTGCCATCGGTGTACATTTTGACTCGTTGGAGACAATTAGTACTTATCACATTGTGTTATGCCAAGTATATTTGACAAGTTTTCATTACTACTGCGTCTGTTGTTGTTGTTGTGATGTGGCTTTAAGACATTGTATTTGTTACTATTGCCTGCACTTTGATGATGAGTACTTCCAACACTCCCACTGTCATTGTATTCAAACGATGGTAATTTCATTAAACTCAAAACGTAAAACCGACGTACTGTCATGAAATGAATTGGTTTTCTGCGGTGGACCTTGGCTTTTTAATACTCATGGTATTCGGATTGGCTGATGATATCTGTTGATTGTTGTTGTGTTTGTTTTCTTGAGCGAGATCATACTCTGATTTGGAGAGTGTATAACGATTACTTTTGTCATTGAAATGCACATTATTTTTGGGAAGTTTTAAGCTCGAGCTACCTTTACGTCGAAGAATTGACTTTGTAGTAAAAGTAGACACACTGCCACCACCACCGGTTGAACCAATAGTTCCACTTAGCTTGCATCAAATTGTGTGATAATAATAGCTTAAAGTTGTAAGTTTTATAAACTGTTTATTGAAAATAAATTATTTTTTTGCTCAGAAATTGATTTTCCTTTTTACTATCCGTTTTAAATTACAATTTTTTTTATTCTTGTCCAAATTGACAATTGAATGACATGTCAGAGTGAAAACTTCAAATAAATCTCATTTTCTCTGGTGAAAACACTTCAAGATTTATTTTAAATCTCTTGCCTTAAATCTCGGATTTATTCTTGGTAAAAACGTAGTATAAAACTACTACTACTACTACTACTACGTCATTTTGTATTTTAATCTTTGAGTATATATAATATGGAGGGCTCGTTCCTATCCCTAATGCATGGTAGTACTTGCAGTTGTGATAGGGGTCGCTGTCTAACTTCCTGTAAGTTAAGGATACAGCTGTATGCTGTCAATTTGTGTTTACCTTCTCCTCGCACATCGTTCTCCGTCACATGTGATATGAAGCACTCGGTAAATTTTCAGTCTTGTTTACAAAAACCGCATATCAATAATAGGGCCCATACACTACGCAAACCGTTTGAGCAAACAAATGCCTTTTGTTGTTGTAAAAATGTTTGTGCAAACTGTTTGAGTAGTGTGTAGCGATGTTGAGTATTTGCGCAAACGGTTTGAAGAAATTCAAAAAATTTTGAATTTTCCGTGACTGCACAAACATGTTTGAGTGGTGTGTGTTGAATTTTGCTCAAACAGATGCCAATTTTCATGAAATTAAGATTAATAAACAAGACGAACGAATTTTTTTGGACCAAATTCTTTTTTTTTTTTGTTTTTTCTATTTTTTTTTTTAATAGAAATAGAGATGAAAAACGTCACGCAAACTAATATCTCTCAAACATGTTTGTGTAGTGTGTGGCGAAAATATGTTTGCTCAAACACACGTTTGAACAAACGTGTTTGCGTAGTGTATGGGCCCTATAAGCTTTGTGACTGTTTTAATTCTTTAAGCCTAGTATACAGTTCTTTTTGAAGAAAAAAAAAAAATGAGTGGTGAAAAAAAAATTTTGTTCTCATGAAAAAATTTCTGTAAGTTTTTTCCGTCAAAACAATGGGATGCACATTGTTTTGCGTGAAAAAAAATCGTGGTGAGTATAAATTTTTTTTTCGATTTTGGTTTACAGTTTGGTGAAATGAAAAAAGTTTTTTTCGGGAAAAAACTCTCCCATAAGAAATGCATTGGTTTTTTTTTTTAGAAGAACTGTATACTAGGCTTTACAAATTATACGTAAAAATAAGATCAAAATTTAAAGTGACTGTTAATTGCTATTTTGTAATCAAAATATTAAAGTTCCCTACTTGGAGGCGAATATCTTCCCCACAATGTGACGAATACAATGGATTTACCAAGGATGGCGACCACAATCGGGAGATCTTTCAACATCTGGACTGCAGTAATTTAGCCTCGATTAAGAGAGATATGAACAGCAGAATGTTTTTCCCGACATCAGCGATCCATTCCCTGCAAGTGGTTTGTGTCACCTTTGTAATGAGGTAAAGATTAAGGAACTGGCACAATTCCAACCGAAAAACGAGTCCAAATTCGAAGACGAACTCAAGGTGTAATGAGTTTTAGTTGGATTTAAAAAAATAAATTTGTAGAAATATTTAGCTTGAAAAAGTTTGTGTTTATTTGGTGGTTTAATGATACAAAAATATTGAATAATAAAATGTTTTTTTGTTTGTTAATTTGTATGCTATTCTTTTGTTCTAACTTATGTCGATTTCCTTTTACACTAGGGATTTTAGGGATTGCGATCCCTTGTCAAATTTTGACTTTTACCACAGATTTTACGTTCCTTCACACCAAAAAAATCGATTTTTTTTTGACAGAGATCAAATCCTTCGAATCAGTATGTGGAGAGGGATTTACATGTATACGAAATACCCACACTAAAAAGACAAAATTTGACAAAGGATCGCAATTCCTAAAATCCCTAGTGTAAAAGGAAATCGACATTAGTATCTTCCCGCAAGTCAATCAATCCTGCCAAAAACTTTTTTTTGGTTGCTGCTGTCAAAAAACTTTGTCTTACACAAATTTGAGCAGCGCCCCCTATGATAGTCACGCATTTGGAATAGAAACGAGCCTCCATATTATATATACTCAAAGATTTTAATTCACCATTCACACGTATTCATGGATAGGGAATTTAAGAGTTTTCTCTTACTCACCTTTAAAAAAACCATTGGAGTTCCCGCAAGAGGGGTACCGTTTGGGAGTTTGGACTCTAGGTAGTATATTATACTCTATGAGAGTACTATAGATGTTACATACAAATTACAAAGGTTTATATGTATGATATCTTATCTGGGTTCGGGTTGAACAATTTATTATTTACGTTCCTTTATTAAATTAAACCGGCAATGTTATAAATAACTTGTTTTGATATAAAATAATAATTTCGATAATAATGTATATATAATGAATAAGAGCAATCCTGACGTAGTCTGCAATTCTCGCTTCATTCGTAGTCGTGGAAAAGGTTCGTGGAACAAAGGGAGACCTTACTATTTTCGAACAGGTGGAAATGTGAAACGTTCTAAGTCAAATATTCCGAGTGTTTTCCCTCAAGTAGCAGGGGGACCATCTGATTGTTTGCAAACAAATTCATTTTTTACAGCCCCAGTATACAGTGGCGACGAAAAGCTGCGGGTTATATCCATAATTAACCCAGTACAATATCCTGGGTGGCGATTATACTTTCAAACGGAAATCTTTTCAGAATCCTCTCCTTTGGTCTTTCGTATAAAAGCTTTCGAAAAACACATTCAAAAACACCCTTCGGCTTATAATCTGTCAGAAATACTTCAACAAGAGTGGTTTAAAGTCTATGCTAGTATTCTTTTACGGGACGATGAATTTTGTATGTCATGGTCTAATTTCTCTGAAGATCTTCACATAAATCCTTACAAAGTCTTATCATGTCTAGGAGTAGGAATGCACCATGCTGTCACCACTATGGCTAACGTTAAATATGTGGAAGCAGAAACTTACTGTAGATTGAACGAGTACAAGAGGAGAAATAAAATTATCCCAAAAATAAGCGCAAGACCTGTTGATTTCTTAAATGTGTCAAGCATTTCTGACATAACATCGGAATGTTTTGACAAAATGTTTGTTATAAATGGGCGCGTTAGCTGCATTACAGGGGAAGAAACCAAATGTAGCTGGGTTGCCTACAAATGTAGACGTTGTGGTCATGAACAAGCCATTAAACAAACGGACTATTGCACTAAACCTATTTGTTGCCGTATTCAATGTAACTGTAAAAGAAACTTCATAGAGTTACGTTCTTCAGCCTACACAAAAGTTGAATGCGTTCAAATGATACAACTCGATGAAATAGGATTTCAAAATCTATATGATTATCTTTGTATAGATATTAAGATGCGAAAAGATTTGGTTGATCAAGTTTTCCCAGGCGTTGAGATAACAGTAATGGGAGTTTTGAAAATGAAAGCTTTTACTCACGCTGTAGATCATCAGAATGGAACAAGGCAAAATTATTACATGGAAGCAGTTTCATTATCGAACTGTTGGTCTATTAATTCGACTCAAAAAGATAATGAAATCGTTCAAATGATAACGATGGAACAAAACTGCCTGCGTTTGCTGGTACAATCACTTGCGCCTGAGATGTATGGATATGAAATGGTTAAGCTTGCTGTGTTGCTGTCTCTGTTCGGCGGATCCGGATCACAACTTCATGATGAAGGTGAACTTAATGTGCTGCTTATAGGAAATCCTGGTTTGGGAAAGTCCAACTTGCTTAAAAATGCTGCCTCTGTTTCCCAAAGAGGTACAGTATAATTACATGTTACTGCTTAGTTCTTGCTTCTCTGATTAAGTTTTCTTATGCTGAATTTTCAAAATTTCGTTAGGAAATAAATGATCGGGGAATAAATGGTGATAAAAATTTGAAACTTAAACGATGCTTTTGTAGAAATCTTTTATTGCATTAGAGTTTAAGCCAGATGTGTAACAATAGATTCCTAGGCTATGCCACCTTAACATAAAATATGTTTTCTTCTCGATATCACCTTAATGACCTTAGGCTAGAGGCAGGGACAAAGCGTCCATATATTGAGTGGAATGAGTGCTTCCGTTGAATCATTTGAAAAAATCGTACCTAGCAAGGAATTAAATTCAAAATTCCAAATTGTATTAATTTTTTTATTATATTATTTGTATCTATTAATGAATCGTCATTTACTCTGTAAATTACATTCCAACATTTTACTAAAATTACTAAAGGAAATCAAATCTCTCTCTTGTTATAACAACTTAAAATGCCACACTGCAAACCAACTGAGAATGCTCAACATCACTCCATTATTTATAATGCTCAATCTCGTGAAAGTTCTTGCTAAAATGCTTAACAGCAATGCATTCCTTATTATCGCCTCCATAACTCAATTTCAAAATACCCTTCCACTCCAAGTCAACTGAAAATATACCTACAACATCACTCACCAATATTCACAAAATGCTCAAACAAAAATGATTCTCAAACAATTTAGAATGCAGAACAGCTGGGCATTCCATTATTTCGCATACTTAACTTAGATCTCAACCCAAAGTCAAAATAATTTTGTCTCGTTTCTTGTCTTTTGCCCAATGTGTAAAGAATGAGTTGAGTGAATGCATTACGAGAATTTCCTACAAGACAGATAGAAAAACAAAGATGTATCTATTGAGTTGCTTATTATCTCAAACTGATAATGAGTTTAATTTCATGGACAAAAGGGGTAGAAAAGTTTTATTTTAATATAATGTGTGTGCAATTCAATTAGGTGCAATTCATAACTATCAGAAAACAAACAAACATGAATTTAAAAGGTGGTAGTTTTTTAATTATTTTCGTGGAGATAAATACAATCCACCTGTTTTCTGTTTATTTTTTGTTATTATAAAAAAAAGTGGCCAAAAATAGTATTTCTAATATTCATATCTGAGGTTTCTTGACTTAAAAGCCTTAAAAGAAAAAGCATAAATCTTTGCAAAAGGCATCAAGCTCTCTTTTTTTAATTAGACTTTACTGTAAAATATTATTTATGTATATTATTTTATGTGTATTATCATTAAGTGGAATTTAAAAGTTTGGATCTCAAAGGTCTTTCATTTTTGGTTTTATGTTAAGTGCTACCGCTATCGAAAAAGTCACGCCTCGTGCCTGGCTAGAGGGTATATTAAGCCAGTCCACGAAGCAATATGGAAGGGAATCCCAGAAAAAGCAGATGAGGTGTTCTTCCAACAATGCCTGAAAAATTATTGAAACGCGAATTGCTAGATTTGCAGATAGCCCCTCCTTTAAATACTCAATCAAAATGTACATCAATAACGATCAAATCACATCCTTCAAAATCTCAACATAGGCGCTATTTATATGTCATATATGGAATGCATAAAATCGTAACCTCATAAAAATAAGTAATTAAAGTATAGTTTTTTATTTCTCGATTTAAAAAAAAAACTGATACATGTACTTCAATATAGAAACTGAGTTTTTTTTAAATCTATCTCGAAATTTCTTATTTTCTTCTCTCATTCCGTTACTTTCCCCCGCAAAAAATGGCTTATATGAGAATTTATTTTACTTTTCTATATTTAAGGAAAACTGATCATTTTGCTGTTTCTTAATTCCTTCCAAAACATTTTGTACTTATGTACATAAGTAATAAATACTTAAGCAAAACAAAAATATTATATTATATGACATATGTATGTACATCCATAATAATTATAAAGTCAGTGTTGATTTTTGAAATAAAAAACGAATGTATAAGATTTGTTTAAATATTTTAATGGAAAACTTAACAAAAAAATTTATTTCAATTAAATGAACACTTTTAATTCTTTATACTTTGATTTTAAGGAGAAATTAACTAAAAAACTAATAATTCACTGTGAAATAACTATAAAGGCAGTTATCTTTTTTATTTTTAACTAATCTAATAATGAGTATGGTTCCCTTTGTTGGCTATAACTTCTTCCAGACGTCTTGGCATGGAGTTAATAAGCGTTTGTACATAAGCAGGATCAATCTTCTTCGTGGAAAATCTGTTGATATAAATCGTAGATTAAATAAATAAATAAATAAATAAATAATCCTCCTGAATTGCACCTTTTAATTCCTTCATATCCTTGAACTGGCGGCCATGATTAAAAACTCTTGATGATAACTGTGACCACATGTTCTCAATAGGATTTATGTCGGAACTTAAGGCTGGCCAATCGAGTTTCGAGTGTTGTGATTTTCCGAGACTCCAGGAATTCTCTTGTTCTCTTTGAACGATGAATTGCAGCATTGTCTTGCTGAAAAATGAAGTCTGTTGTGGCTATTTCCTCTCCAAAGCTGACCAAAACATCGTCGAGCAGCTGAATGTAATAGAATCCATTTTTGTGCTTACGAAGCAAATAGGACTAGTTCCCTTGTACCCTATGGCTCCCCAAACCATGAGTGACCCACCACCAAAATTTCGACGCTGACGCACTTTTTTGGGATCGTTTTTGGATCTCCAATACTTGTGTACACCGTCTGGGCCATCCAAATTAAACTTTTTCTCATCGCTGAAAATAACGGCTTTCCATTTCTCGTCCCAAAATCTATGCTTTTCTGCGAAGCGAAGCCTAGCAAGTTTATGTCTTGGTAAGATGGCAGGTTTTCCGCATTTATTTTCGTAGAAAAAGTTTAACTCCACCTTCATTATTTGCTGCACTCGTCCTTCCAAGTTCATTTTATCCTTAATTTCGCTTGCATACAAATTTTCCCGGAGAATAGCTCTTTTTATTTCCCTTTTGGCTCTTTCGCTCACCAATGGCTTTTTTCGCTAAACCTTACACTTAATTTGAAACTGAGCTATGCCTTTATATTTATTATGCTTCAAAACAGCAAAAAATAACTGTTTTATTCTATTCTAATTCATTTAACATGCACTAAACAAAAAAAGGGTTGCCAGATATTCAACAAATATTTGTTTTTTAATTTATATAGAAATTAAAAAATAATTCGCTTTATATATATAAAAACGCATTGAATAATACTGCCTTTATAATTATTTCGGTGAGTGTATCAGTATATCACCGACCAATAGATTGTCATTTTTTTATTCTAGTTTTTTTATTTATTTACCCTGGATAAACAATTTGTCTTTCTATCATTTGATCTCTTCTTCTGGGATTGAATAAAGAAGCAAACTATAGATGTACAGTACATACATACATACATATATAGATATATGTTATATATGTATGTATATGTTTTGAACTTTCCTGTTTTGCATTGAAATGTTGACACATCTAATTATGTCAAAACAGTCAATATAAACATTTTTTTAATTTTCCTGTTTAACTATGGCTGTGTTCGTAAAACAGGCTTCAAATACATTAATGAACACAATTACAACAGCATGTTTGCAGTCATCATACTTTGTTTAAAATGAGTTCATAATTGCTAAAATAGCAAACAGAAAAAGTCAGATATGTAGTAGTGTACAATAAATATTAATAATTTTTCAGGAACCTTTATATGGTTCTGGTTAAATCATAATTTTAAAGCTCATTGTCCTTAGTCTTTCGGAAGGAACCAATTTTGAAAACATGGGACAAAAATTGGTAAAAAATAGAAGATTAAAAAACCAAAGACAAAGGAAAATATTTTTGAATAAGAGAACCTGCAGAATGATGTTTAGGCATAATTCCAAAAAAATTGAATTTCATCAAAACGATTGTGTTGAGATCCACAAACATTATTGAACTGATGGAAGTAATACAATGAAGAAGCCTTTCTACCGTTTAGTTTATTTCTTTTTTTAAATCCTATGATAGGAAGCTTTTAAATTTTGGAACTTTTATAATATCCTCCTTATCATAAGGAAACATCGGCAAAATAGTTTTAATTTCTTGGAAAACCTTTCCCATAGAACGTTTTTCTTCCTGCGCCCAGCTAAAAATTCAGATTCCATTCCCAAACGGATAGAAACCAATAGTTTGATATCACCATCGGTACAGATTTTGGCCTCGTACTACATCCTGTGGATGGATAGTTATTAATTTCTTATCAAAGATGAAAAAAATAAATATTTTTACGATTATAAATTAATTTCAAAAAAAAATTACTCACATTTGTTCCTCTGCAATTTTGCTGCAAATTCAGCAACATAAAAAACACACATGCCAAATTGACCGCATTTTGACTGTAAGTTTACTTTTATGAATACAAATGTTGCCATGCTCATGCAGAGATGATGCTGTTTGTTTACAATTATGAACACAATTTTTGCCCTTTCTATGCTCACAAATATTCTCCTGAACAATTAACCTGTCTCTTAGAGATGTGTTAAGTTCGGCATCCTCATTGAGAACGTGAATGTTGATTCAACCGCGCTTTGTATCTCTTATATCCGAACGTCAATTCCTTGTATATTCTACACGTTTATGGAATTCTTTACCTCGTAATTTGAGAGAAATAAATGATGCTACAGGATTAAAGCAAAAAATCAAAACTCACTATTCCCTTCTATGAAAGTATCTTTAATACCGTCTTAGTTTAATTTGTCTTTCTCCTTTCTTTATTTCTTGTTAATATTTGTTATTTCCGTTATAATATTCTTTTTTTGTTCATTTTTTCATTTTTTTCAAACTTTTTATAATCTATATAAATAAAAATGAATCGCAAAATGTGTTGCTAAGCGTTAAACTCGAGAACGGCTGGACCAATTCGGCTAATTTTTTTTGTATGTTTTTGTTAAGACACAAGGATGGTTCTTATGGAGAGAAAAAACGTAAAAATTGAGAATTTGAGGTCTTCAGAAAAGATATATAAAAACCAACAAATAGTATGGAAAAATAATTTTTAATAAAAATGGATAATGAATCACAATGATGTGTTCTGAACGGAAACTCTTAAAAGAATAATTATAAATTGAGACAAGTATCAAACAATAAATTTCTAGGTTGCTTATTGATTCTAATTAAATTACTCTAACTGACACCGCCTCTTAATTTCATAAGAATTTTTAACATTTTCTAATAACATCTATATAAATAAAAATGAATCGCAAAATGTGTTGCTAAGCGTTAAACTCGAGAACGGCTGGACCAATTCGGCTAATTTTTTTTTTGTATGTTTTTGTTAAGACACAAGGATAGTTCTTATGGAGAGAAAAAACGTAAAAATTGAGAATTTGAGGTCTTCAGAAAAGATATATAAAAACCAACAAATAGTATGGAAAAATAATTTTTAATAAAAATGTATAATGAATCACAATGATGTGTTCTGAACGGAAACTCTTAAAAGAATAATTATAAATTGAGACAAGTATCAAACAATAAATTTCTAGGTTGCTTATTGATTCTAATTAAATTACTCTAACTGACACCGCCTCTTAATTTCATAAGAATTTTTAACATTTTCTAATAACATTGAACCAAAAAAAATCAAATTAAACTTAAATACGGTCGTAGCTTTTCGAATTGAATTCGACCTAGTCCTTTCGTCATTATATCAGCAGCTTGTTCACCAGTGGGTATATATTTTAATTTAACAACCCCCTTTTCGATTGTATCTCGAACAACATGATACTTTATTGCGACATGCTTCAACCGTTTATGATTCTTTGGTTTTTCGGCTGCATTGATGCATGATTGATTATCTTCGTTAATAATCGTTGGTTCATTTGGTTCGATACTCAATTCGCGAAGTAGTCCTTTGATCCATTCTGCTTCATTCATTGCTTCAACAACTGCTGCATATTCGGCTTCTGTTGATGATTGACTAATTGTACCTTGTTTATGTGTCGACCAAGTCACTGTATTACCAAACAGCTTGAAAACAAATCCTGAAGTTGATTTACAATCATTTTTGTCTCCGGCCCAATCGGAATCAGCATATCCGATTAAGGTATCAGCGTTTTCATTTTTGCGATATTCCAATTTCAAATTCAATGTGCCTTGAATGTAACGCAAAATCCGCTTTGCGTGTGTAAAATGTTCATGTGTAAAGCAACTTTGGAATCTACTGAAGTAATTTGTTGCAGCACATAAATCCGGTCTTGTCGTTAATGTTGCGTATGTTAAACAACCAATTAATTCACGGTATGGTATATTTGAATCACTGATTTCTTTACCTCCCTCCAATTGTAAGCCCTTTTCAATGGGAGTTGATACTGCTTTGCACTTGTTCATACTAAATTTCCGCACGACGTTTTTCAAATATTGTTCTTGACTTAATTTAGTGATTCCATTTTCTTGATCATGTTCCATGTGCATTCCAAGAAACGAATCAACCTTTCCAATATCTGTCATTTCGAATTCTTTAGCAAGTAAACGCTTTACAATTTCAATCATATCAATGCTTTCACAAATAACCAACAAGTCATCCACGTATAAAAGTATGCAACAACGAATACCTTTATCGAATTTTGTAAACAGACAATAGTCCGATGAGCAACGCTTGAATCCGATGCGTGTAATAAACTTATTGAATTTCTCGTTCCACATGCGCGATGCTTGTTTGAGACCGTAAATTGATTTATTTAATTTGCACACTTTTGAGTCCTTTACGAAACCATCTGGCTGTTTCATGTAAATTTCTTCGTTCAATTCGCCGTTGAGAAATGCTCCCTTTACATCCATTTGGTGAATATGCATATTAAACTGTACAGCCATTGCAAACAAAATGCGTAACGTTGGCAATTTAGCTACTGGTGCGTATGTTTCATTATAATCAAAACCTTCTTTCTGAGAACATCCCTTGGCAACCAATCTGGCCTTGTATTTGTCAACTTCTCCATTAGCTTTACGCTTGAGTTTAAAGACCCACTTGTTCGGAATTGCTTTGCGGTCTTTCGGTAATTCACATAATGTCCATGTTTTGTTTTTAAGTAGTGATTCATATTCATTTTCTATTGCCAATTTCCATTCCTGCCAATCATCACGTGTTTTTGCCTCTTCAATTGATTTTGGATCATTTTCAACGTAATCTTGTGCAGACAATGCAAATTTTTCAACAATGTCCATTGAATCCGCCAGTAAATTTATTTGGTTTTTTACGCTCTCGTTCACTTTTTCGAATCTGTTTTTCTGGGTTCTCGATGTAACCAATGCAATCCGTTTTAACTTCGTGGATTTTATCTTTCTTCTTATCATCATCCCCAAGTTCTATGCTATTTTCCGATGATGTCCCGTCATTGAATAAATTGTGATCATTGCTATCGTTGTTAAAATTAATAACCGCCTCTGAATTTGAAAAATCGTTGATTTTTGTCCGATTCAAGATTGATTTCTCATCAAATGAAACATTTCGTCCAATGATCAGATTATCGTTGTCAATATCCCATAGTCTGTAAGAATTGTTGGAAGCATAGCCAACCAAAAAACATTTCTTTGCCTTTGGTTCTAACTTCTTTCGCTTTTCGGATGGAATATGATTGTAGCAAATTGAACCAAAAATGCGTATGTTGGAAATATTTGGCCGTTGACCATACCAGAGTTCAGCTGGTGTCTTGTTTATGAATTGCTTCCCATATGCGCTCGTCGGACATCGATTCTTGATGTAATTCGCCGCTAGAACAGCTTCATTCCAAAATTTGCGTTCTAAACCACTTGCCGTCAACATTGCCAGTGCCTTCTCTTGAAGATTTCGATTTAACCGCTCAGCAATACCATTCATTTCAGGATTGTACGCAACAGTGTACGAAATTTGAGTCCCCTTCGACCTACAGAAATCTTTAAACTCTTTGGCAATATACTCACCACCATTATCAGCACGAATTTTTGAAACTTTACTATTGTGCATTGTTTCCACCATGTTGATATATTCTTTAAATTTGCTGAAGACTTCACTCTTATTCTTCATGAAATAAACCATCGATGCTCGGGTAAAATCATCAGTGAATGTTACAAAATACAAAGATCCATCGTATGCAGGTTTTGAAAAAGGCCCACAAACGTCAGTGTGTATTAATTGCAATACTCGTGTCGATCGTATGGTACCCCTTTTGTCGAACGGTAATCTTGTTTGCTTGCTCAAAACGCACGATTCACAGAACTTGTTATCTGTATTAACATTGATTTTGTCGATGCCGTCAACCATGGTGTGCTTAATTAATTTTTGTATGTCAAATACATTCAAATGGCTCAATCGATAATGCCATAAATCCTGAGAAACTGATTTTAAATTGTCCTCACCTGCGATACCAGCAAATATATTGGGTTCCAAGTAAAACGTTACCTCATAAAGCTGTCCACTTGCATGTGCAACAAATTGTGTAATGCCATTTTTCGATGCATACGCATAATCACCATCAAATACAATTTTGTACCCTCTCTTCGTTAGTTTTCGGATCGACAGAAGATTGCATTTTAAATCCGGAACATACAATACATTTGGAATTTTTCTTACTGAAGAGTCACCCTTGTAGAAAGTTCTTATCAAAATATTCCCTTGTTGAGTTGCTGTGATTTTCTCATTCTTCTTAGCAACAGAAATATTTATTTCTTCAATGTCAAACAAATCATTAAAAAATTGTTTGTCCTTACACAAATCGTCCGTTGCTCCAGAATCTAACGTAAACGTGATTTTCAATGCGTCATTGCGTTTCGCTGACAACACTTCCTTTTGTTCATTTCTTGTGTTTGTTGCGAGCATATTATTTCTTTGAACACCTTGTATCGCAGATAAAATTAAATGTTCATTCGAATTACTCTTTGTAGCACAGTTAGCACTTAATTCATTCTTCGATGAAGCTCCCTTCCAAATTTTGGATTTGGCTCTGCACCTGGATTTAATGTGACCTTTTTTACCACATTTGAAACAAACGATGTTTGGATTTTTCGCTTGCATTGCACAAGCATCAATCGTTTTGCTTGGCTTGGTACTACTATTTTGTTTAGCAAACACATCCAGTAATCGACTTTTAGCATAGTCCAATGTTAATTTTGATTCATCCATTCCGTTGAGCGATTCGATCAGAGCATCATATTTCTCATTCAAGGTGAGAAATAAACTAACAATTAGATCCTGTTCCTCCGGTTTGGCTCCTGCCAAACGTAAATCACGAACAATGTTGTCAAATCTTGCAAAATGTTTCTACATATCATTCCCATCAAATTTCATTGACATTTTTTTTTAATTTTTTAATTTTATTTATTAGTTTAAAAAAACTCTTAACAATAACATGTTATACTTAAATAATACTTAAAATATAAGCACAATATTATACAGCATTATTCTTTAAAAGAGGTTTTAATAAAGATTTAAATTTAATTAAGTTTCGCTCAGTCTTTAAGGTATTAGGAAGGCTATTAAAAAGTTGGATGCGTTTGTATAGTAAGTTGTTTTGGGTTACAGCTCTTCTGTATAATGGAAGTCTAAAATCACCAGTATTCCTTAGATTATAAAACGAATTTGTTATATAGCTCACGTTCCGTTGTAAATATGTAGGATATAATTCATATTTGATTTTAAAAATCATCACAAGTGCATTAAATTTAAGTCTTTGTTCAATATTTAACCATCCGAGGACCGTAAGCATGTCATAAATTGGTGTTCTATATTCACACTTAAGCACTGTTCTCATTGCTCTATTTTGTAATACTTGAAGTTTTCTTATATTTTCACTATTTGACATGTATATTATCGACGAACAGTAATCGAAATATGGTAGAATCAATGTATTATAGATAGTTAACGCACAATTTAAAGTTATATACTTTCGAATTCTTTTGAAAAAACCGATTTTTTTAGAGATTTTAGCGCATTGAATATAAACATGTTGACTAAATTTGAGTTTATTGTCGATAAAAACACCGAGGTATTTTATTCCATCCACACACTCGATAAGTTGATCATTCATTAATATGTTGGCATTAAAACCACCATTATTTAAGCACATGCATTTAGTCTTAGTTACGTTAAGTTTTAATTTATTTTTGCAGAGCCAGTTGTTGATTTTTTCAATTTGACTTTGCATTACACTTTCACAAGACTTGAAATCATCTCCTACAACGTAGATCAGGGTATCGTCTGCGAATAATGATATTTTAATATCAGATATAATTTTCACGATATCGTTTATATACAAAAGAAATAGGATTACACCCAATTTCGATAATTGGGGCACGCCAAGGTCAACCTTTATTTTTTCCGAAAATGTTTCACTTATTTTTACTTTTTGGAATCTTTCTGACAGATAACTTTTAAACCACTTTTGTTCAACGTCACGAATACCATATTTGTTAAGTTTTTCAATTAATATATTTCTATCTATAGTTTCAAACGCGCGTTTTAAATCAAGAAAAACACCAATTATAGTTTTAGCGCTATCGATTTCTTTTTTCCACTCGTTAATAAGCCAACATATCGATGTTTCGCATGAGTGACCCTTTCTAAAACCCTATTGCTCTGAACATTAATTGTTTGCGCAACACTAGTTGACTAGTTATACTTTTTCGCTGAAACATACTCAATAGTCCATCATACATTTCTTTTGCATTAGGTTTATCCATTATGTAAGTGAGCTGTTCGTCATTGACCGTTTGTGCAATCAAGCTTCGACATTTTGCATCTTTGGCCACCAGTTGATCCTTTCGATTTCGGTTTTTGCTTCTTGTTTAAAGAAGTCCAAATCACCATCGACAAATTTCTTTAAAGATTTTTCTTCCAAAAACAAATCAAGTCGAAATTTCCATTGACTAAAATTTGTTCCGTCGAACTTTTTTTTTTTTTTTTTATAATCAACTCACGCTCAAGGGAATATGATTACCCTTTAAATATGTTTTAACACAGCGTGGGCGTGAAGTTACGGAAGAGAAAGAAGGATAGGAAAGATGTGTGGCACGATGTTCTGAGACTGAAGGTGGTTGTCTCAGATTTTTTTATCTCCAGGGATGGCGGCTGAACTAAAGCGGAGAATTGCCGTGTCTTATTTCTATGTCCCTTATAATTCGCATTATTTTATTCGTGTTCATCCTTGTTGGGCATACTAGTTTAACTCAATCACATGTTGTTAGTGTTATGCCTAAACAACATGTAATGAGTAAGCAGACAACCCATTGATGACAATTTTTTTGAAGGTTTTAATGGAATTAAAGACGACATAGACGACGGCGACGGCAGGGATCGAACCTGTGATACTGAGGTTGACAGGCGAGCACACAACCATCGCGCCACGGCCGCCCCCATCCATCGAACTTCGGAATAGAAATCTTTTCACCGTCAGCCATTTTTATTTTCCAGCAGAGATTGTTCTCGAGAATTATTTTTCACTAATAACCCAATTTGCTGAATTTTATATTTTTATTCTGGGCCCATAAGCTGAGAATTTGAGGTCTTCAGAAAAGATATATAAAAACCAACAAATAGTATGGAAAAATAATTTTTAATAAAAATGGATAATGAATCACAATGATGTGTTCTGAACGGAAACTCTTAAAAGAATAATTATAAATTGAGACAAGTATCAAACAATAAATTTCTAGGTTGCTTATTGATTCTAATTAAATTACTCTAACTGACAAAAATTACAAGGCGGTTAAGAACTTTCTGAGTTTAGCGATTTGGAACAAACATACATTTAAATTTTTATTTATATAGATTACTCTTAGTCAATGTTCGAAGCCCAACATCGTTCCAACATTTACGAACTGTTAATGGCTCTTACAGAGAAGCCTGTCAGTGTTTGCAATTGTTGATGCTAATTGGGATCAAACTTTAAATGATGCTGTAATTTCTTCAAAAGCTCAACAAATACGAGCATTGTTTTCTATAATTCTATCAACATGCTTTCCGTCGAACCCAATTGATTTATGTATCAAATACAAAAATGATGTGTGTGACGATATCTTGCATCAAATGCGCAATAGAACAGGAAATCAACATTTACAATTCACAGAAGAAATTTACAACGAGGCGTTGATATCAATTGAAGACATGTGCTTGATGATGTCGAACAAAGTATTATCTCAATTAGGCATGGCCGCGCCTAATCACCTAATGCACGACGCTTTTAATCAAGGGTTGCAACGTGAAAAACTGTTCGATCAAGATGCTTTAAGGGACTCGGTTCGAATATATGTTCCGCTGTTGAACCAACAACAAAAGTATGTCTTTGATACACTTATGATGGAACTGGAGGGTTTTAATTTTTGGATACTCCTGGTGGTACAGGAAAATTACCATTGAATATTCAAAAAAACGAAACTCCGACTTGCAAAATTTCAAAGAACAAAGGTTTTGCAGCAATGCAAGTTTAGTATGGGATGGCACATAACAAGTCTTTGGATTATACAGAACTCTGAAAAATTTACGAAACAATCAAAACCAATTCAGTGGAGCGATGATTTTGTTAGTAGGAGATTTTCGTCAAATATATTACCAGTTATTCCACGGTCTACACCAGCGAGAATGCATGTTTGAAGTGTTCCATTTTGTGGAAAAAAAATTAAGATACTAAATCTGAGCAAGAATATGCGTGTCGAATTGCAAAATGATTGATCTGGAGAAATATTTTCAAAACAACTCATTGACATTGGTAATGGTAAAATCCGTATAGATGTTTTGACAGGCTGCATTACATTTCCTGTACATTTTTGTCAGTTTACAGAATTAAAAACTGAGATCATTGTTAGTCGAGTGAACGAGATACATATATTACATAGCTGCGAAAAAACGGACGTAAATGAAATAAATTTCAAAGTTCAAAATGAAATTGCCGGTGAATTAAGGACATACAAATCAGTTGATTGTGCAACTAACCAAGAACTCACTAGATTTGCAGGGATTACCTCCCAATATAATATTCTATTAAAAGTAGGATCGGTGGTCATAATGTTACGAAATATCAACTAACCGTGACTTTGTAACGGCACAAGGCTAGCAATGAAAAACTAATTGAAAAATGTGTTAGAAGCAACCATTCTAAAGGGAAAATATAAGGGAGAGGATGTGTTGATACCCCGCATCCAAATGGTACTAACTGACGTACCGTTTGAATTTAAACGACTGCAATTTCCAGTGCGGAATCTGGAAAACCCATGTGTCTCTCATAGAAAGTTGTATGTTGCCTACTCTCGCGTCGGAAAACCGACAGCTTTATTTATTTACGCGCCAAGTAATCAAACAAAAAATATCGTGTACAACCATTATTACTACTACTACTAAAGTCTTGCAATGTACAAAATAGAAAACTTATATTTGTAAGTAATCGTTGTTAATTATAGAGACATAAATCTATAAATAAAGTGATCACTCTAAATTATATTTTATTACTGCGAAGGGCCAATACCAATAACTTTTAACAAAACAAAGTCTGTCGGGGAGGAACTATTAACATAAAAAATCAATGTTGCGTTCTTTTACAGAAAAAGGGCAGAGCAACGTCTGTCGGGGCAGCTAGTTATTGTAATAATTTTAAACTTGTATCTACCTTAAAAGACAATATGTCTTCATGTATATAAGCAGTTTAAGAATGAATAAATAAATAAAGGAATTAGTAAGGCGAACGCGTTGTAATCCCTTTATACGGCTCTCGTTGGATCTATACATGAATATGCTGATGTTATCTGGAATCCAACCTTTAAGACTTTCTCTCTTCGTGTTGAAAATATCCAGAGACGTTTTACGAAATTTACATTCTATAAAAAGAAATGAAGCGTTGAAGCGTTAAAAAAAAAAAAAACGATAACAAAAGCCAATGACGAAGTATGCTCTTTTACCCTTTCACACGATTTGCAAAAACCTGTCTCAAAAGTCGCCTTTTTACATTTGCGATCAAGGTGCTTGCACATCATATGTCCGCAAATGTTTTGGTCTATATGCGTGATGCTGATGACAATGTACTACAAAATCCGCATACCACCATTTGCAATCATATGCCTAATTTGCGAACATTACAAGAATCAAGTTGCTTAGCGAAAATAAGATTACAATGAAGATTGTCAAGAACTAATTTTTTTTAACGTTGTATTCTGCTTTCTGTTGGTTGGAAAACCACGTTTTGATCAAAATAAATTTTAAACAACTACAATCTCTTAAGAATTCCAAAATATGTTCCACATTATGAATAGCGATTATTCAAGAACTTGTTTAACTAAAACTAACTAAAATAAATTAATAAATAAAACAAAATAAGAATTCACAAAATAAATAAACAGAAGATTTACATAAAAGATCCGACGTCAATCGAATCATGTTCTGGACGCTGTGATACTCTGTTTCCCTCATCATCGTCTTGCACAATGATTTCTCCCAAATCATTAACAGTTATTTCGCATTCACGTTCATCGACAATATGAACCGGCGATGGCGACGAACCTTGGGATTGGATTTCATCCAAAAAAATCCAACATTTAAAAGGTTTTGCAATGGATCACCAATCACCATGGTAATCTGGAAGCTCTCTTTATTTAAATGCCAAATAATCGCAAAAGGTTGTATTTTTTTCGGCTGCGATCAAGGCAAAAACAGCCGAATTTAAAATTTCTAAGCGAACTGTTATTTTCGACGATTGCAGCAGACTTTAAAATGTAAAAAATCAAAAGAGCAAAATCAGTGGTTTACAAAAGTAACATTGGAGAAACAAGAAACATATTGTGTAGAGTATAGCACTTCTTTGGCGTCTGAAAACATCATCTGGTTAAAGAACTGCCGTGAAATAGATAATGGTTCTATGCCCTGCCCCGACTTCTTCGTTTGCATTTTTGTCAAATTTGACTTAAATGTCAATCGCAAACAGTTTCACTAGGATTTGCCTTCGTTTATATTTATGTCAAAGCCATGGTCATTCAACACCTTACGCCAAGCGTTAAGTTTGCACAGTTTATAGTCTGGGGCACCAGCATCCCAAGGACGCTTCTGTACCGCAGCAATTAATAAATTGATCTGTTCGCCTGTCCAGTTATGTTGCACTTTTATTGTTCCTGATTCCGATTTCTTTTGCTTTGGTTGCGAGGGTTCCATATCCATGAGATCAGTGGATGTTGTCTCAGGCTCAATATCACTCATTTTGTTTACACACAATCATGCTTTCTTTTCTTCTTTTTATTATTTCTATTTTTTCATATTTCGATTCTTTTTTCTTTTTTAAACTTAGGCTGGTATTCACCGAGAGCTCGTAACTTAAGAAGCTCATAAGCCTATTCAACAAGCAATATTAGTGAAGATCTACAAGCGCTCATAAAAGTTAGGAGTGGTCCCGACCACTCCTAAACTTACGAGCGCTCTCTTCGAAAGTTTGTTCGAAAATTCGAAAACTAAACAAACGACGGTGAGTGCAAAACCAAAACCAGTTATCGTCACCAGCAACGCTCCCCAAGCAAAATACGAAATTGACCGAAGGATTCTCACTGCCAGCTGTCATTCAACTTCGAAAACAGTTTGATTTCACAGTTTGGGTATGTCTGAACAAGAGAGAGTGGCTATCATTTTCGAACTTCGAAAAACACTTGTGAGTGGTTGGTGAATACCCCAAAGAAATTTCAAGTTAAGAGCCTCGTAAAGTTAAGAGCCCTTTAGGAGCGCTCGGTGAATACCAGCCTTAGAATCAACAATACCACTGCTGGCGTTTTTAATGCAACTCGCAAATGCTTAGAACATGATCGCAAACTGTCTCAAATTATATGCGAGGGCGTTTACACGATATGCAAGAAAGTCGCAAACTTATATGCAATCTGGTTGTTGCACTGCACGTACCAAAGGAACATCCGAACGATTTGCGATTAAAGAATTCAAATATGCAAACTGAAAAATAGGCATAACACTTTTTTTTTAGATTGTATGTTAATCGGCATTAGTTTTCCTACCTGTTAAAAAGCTTAGATATCGTTACTGTCAAAATTGTGTTTTGAAAGTTTGTTTATTTTCGTGATGAGTAATTTTCGGTTGGATTATTGCAAAATTCGTCGCTTAAGAAATAATTTCATTGCTGCGTACATCTATGCTGTAAAGTACAGGCAGTCTATTTGGCGTTGAGTGATACCCAAGTGCGTGAAAATACTGATATCTTATAACTAAGCATACGAAGTTATAACTATTGTCGTTTTTATTTGGAATCCGAAAGCCTTCTGCACTCTTCTGAAAGTGTTCTGCGAGAAACAGATTGGCACAGCAACTTCAACAGCAACTTTGACAACCACGTCACTCTTTTTAGAGCTACTGGTTTTAAATGGCTTTGATTACATTAACACAGCTACTTCGACATCGACATAAACGTTAGACCTACATAAGACATAATTCGATGTCGCTGTGCAAATGCTACCAACTTTTAAAGCGAAATTTGTCAGTATTATCAACACTCAAATGTAAATGTGACAACCATTTTTTTGTTTGGTCTATTTAATTTGGTTTTGACAGTGACAATGACAATAATTACTAAAAACGAATTAATTTTAGTACGATAAATTGAGCAGGTCGTATACATTGACGCAATTCACGTTAATTTTTATCATATTCATGTCGATTACAGAATTCGCAGAATTTTACTCCCTGTGAGCTGACTCGATCCGTTGACCTTTCGCATCCGCTGAAAAATGAATTATGATATTCGCCGGATGAACTACATTGCCGATTCCTAAAATTACCTTATCATTTGTGAACTTTTGTATCGACACTGTCAGATACAGACATTCATTCAACGGCCTAGGCATTGATAATAGCATCGCTATCGATCAACGAAATCAAGCGTCGTAGCGCGTGGTTAGTACTTGGATGGGGGACGGTTCAATACCAACCGTGTGCTTTGTTTTTTTTTTTTAGATTTCTGGCTCTCCGGTTGCGTTTTTAGTTCTCTGTTTTCTATTAAAATTTGTTACAACACTTTAACATTCAGTATGATAAGCTTTTGACTTACAATTTTGTGCTTTCCATCGCTTATTTTTGTTTTTTTTTTCGTTTAATCAAAAATTCACTTCAGATTCGTCTCGAAATTGGTGCGAATGTAAAATGATAGAAATTGTATGGAGTGCGGATGGATTGCGGATTTAAAAATACCAGGGGCCTGTTTCTCAAATCATACACATCATACATTTCATACAACATACAACATTTTCATACATCATACTCATCATACAATTTTCTGTTTCTCAGATTTCTCTGGAAGTGTTGTATGACATTTGTATTGTTGTATGATGTGTATGATTCTGACATTTCATTATTATTTGAGTTGTACGTTGATATATGTATGTAAATCTCAACTTTGTTTTCTTGCGAAATAAAAAAGTTAATTGTTAAATAAAAAAAAAAAAAAAAGTTTTACTAATTTAAAAATAATATGGAAAATGATTTATGTATAAAACTGTGGAATTACTATACAATAGTGAAAACCATATTCGTTCATTAAAAACTGTAATTAATTATAACAGTTGATTACAAAATTAAAATTCTTGGAAGAAACAGAAAAATGCTTTCACGGTTCTATTTATTATTATTATTATTATTTATTAATCAGAGCATAAATGAACAAATTAATTTTAAAAACTAATAGCACTAGCTTCATGGGTTAATTGATTGGTTCTTTTTATTTCAAGTCTTCTAGGTGGATTTCACTTAAAACATAAAATTATTTTGTAAAACTACGAGATAATTTGGATTTTTGAGTTTCAAACTAGTGAACTTTCCACAAATAAAATTTCTTGTTTTCAAAGAAATGACTGCAGCACTAGAATTTTTTTGTTCTTTGGACAACTGTAGAAAAAAAAACTATGAAAATTAATTCAAAATTGTTATAATTTTATTAGTTCAAAAAATACTAACTTTTGTATATTTCCTTTTCATGTTGTACATGCAGTTTACAACAGAATTTTGTGTTGTATTAAATGTATAAAAATTTGTAGGTTAATTTGCTGTACGATGTGTAAGATAAATTTCTGAGAAACAGAATCATACAACATTCCAATATATCCAGTGTAATATTTGGTCATAAATTGTTGTATGACAGCGGATTATCCAACAAATTTGAGAAACAGAGATCATACAGCAGAACTGTCAATATCATATAATGTATGATGTGCATGCATTGACATACTAGATATAATATATATATATATATATATATATATATAATAAGTCAATGTGTGCATGATTTGAGAAACAGGCCCCAGATAAGTTGAAGCGAATGTCGGTGGTGCAGGGCATGCGACCGACATTCGTTCAACTTTCATTCGTCGGATTCAGTAATAGCAAAAGTTTGGAAATGAATTGAAACTGTCACTTTAGCTCATTCGCCGAATTCTGTAATTTGAAACTATTTTGATTATATGCTGTCAAAAACGCCGTCCACGTCGTAATATATTTCACAAGACTTTTGATGTTGAAGTTTTCGTTGCTGTTAAAGTTGCTGTTGAAGTTGCTATGATAATCTGTTTCTCTCATTCACTTGAGAAAGAATGACAGTTCTGATTCTGAAAAGAAGAGAAATTTGCTCCTGGATTTGAAATCAGAATCGAAACCAGAAGCACTAACGCATTCATATACATAAACGTCAAACTCAACAGCTGTGATTAGTTTTGTTCAACCAGCTGTACTGGACTACTCTGGGCAGAAAAGTGTAGCTTTTTTGTGTTCCTTGAGAAAATTTCTGCACTGACTTACACTGATTAGCGTTCATTGAGCTGAACTAGTGTACACTAGTTCAGAATATTTTGCACTACCTTTTGAGCTAGTGCAGGTTGGTGAAAACTGTCAACATCAGTTGATGTTATTATTCGATTATATTTTAATCGCGAATAAAGTTTATTTTTTTCCGCGCTTTGTATTTTTGATTAAAATTTTTAAATAATGCATAGACTAGAGCTAACTTCGAGTGAAGGGCAATCTCTGGTGATTCAGTGTTCTCCAATTATTCCAATAATATCCTAATTTCCGAACGAAAGTAATTGAAAGTTCGATGAAAAAAGGTGAAGAGGAGGAAGAGAATTTGTTCCAAAAATGCCAGCAACGTCGTCGCAGGCAGTGGGAATGGATTTCGTCCTTTTGCCATCGACTTCAGCGCAGGCATAAGGCATTTTACTTGAGCCGAATTTAATTTGTTTTCTTGTTTTCAACATCTGACGTATGACGTTTTTGCTTGAGTTTGCTCTGACAGTTTTCATGAACCTGCACTGCACTACACTACTCTACACTGGCCTTTTTCTGGTTGAACACAAACTATTATTGGTATCCTAATTGTGCGAAGTGTATCTTTCAACAAACATTATTCTTGATTTTCATTATTGTCCACATTTGATGTTTCACATAATACAATCACAAAAATCATCACCGGAAAGAGATTCCGGATTGTCAAATAAAAACGACATAAGTGCCACTTTAACTACTTTAAATTACCATTTCACTAACTCGCTGTTTTTTGTTTGAAGTGTTGTTGTTCCAAACAAAAAACGATGAGTTGGTGAAATGGCTCTTCAGTAAGAACATCATAGATGTCAAAGAAAAGAACAAGATTACCACATACATCGCACATTTCCCCCATGTTCATAGTTTACCTAAAATAGACAAGATAAATATTCTACTCAGACCTATAGCAGACCTATCATGTTGTTATGAACTGGCAAAATATATAGGTAAAATATTACACTCTGTGACAACAAATTTAGATTATTCAGTTAAACATTCTTTTGAGTTTGTGGAAAAAGTTAAAAATTTCAAACTATTAGAAAATGATGTGCTAGTTTCATTCGATGTAGTATCTCTTTTTTCTAACATTCTAATTTAACTCGCTACGAATATTGTAAAGAAGAAATGGGAAACAGTTAAACAAGTAAACTTTTTGAAATTCTTGATTTCTAACTCAAAGAAAATAATTACCTACAGTATAAAGACAATGCCGCAGAATTTTAGTTGAATTAGTACGATGTTAAAGTTGTTTTAGTATGAAACTAGGTTAAAACAACGATTTTGCAAATTTTGATCGAATGTAGCATCATACTTAGGCTCGTATTCACCGAGCGCTCCTAAACGGCTCTTAACTTTACGAGGCTCTTAACTTGAAATTTCTGTGGGGTATTCACCAACCACTCGCAAGTGTTTTTCGAAGTTCGAAAATGAGAGCCACTCTCTCTTGTTCAGGCATACCCAAACTGTAAAATGTTGTGGAATGTTGGTCTTGACAGCAAATGGATACTCTTCTACTTGGCATTGCTCACATGGATTCGAGTCAAATGCGTGCGTGGCAGACGCACAAGCGAACAAATTTTCGAAGAGAGCGCTCGTAAGTTAGGAGTGGTCGGGACCACTCCTAACTTTTAAGAGCGCTCGTAGATCTTCACTAATATTGCTTGGTGAATAGGTTTATGAGCTTCTTAAGTTATGAGCGCTCGGTGAATACCGGCCTTAATCTACCCTTTTATTAAAAGTTCTGTTCAACCAGCTGCACTGGACTACTCTGGGCAGAAAAGTGTAGCTTTTTTGTGTTCATTGAGAAAATTCCTGCACTGACTTACACTGATTAGCGTTCATTGAGCTGAACTAGTGTACTCTAGTGCAGAATATTTTGCACTACCTTTTGAGCTAGTGCAGGTTGGTGAAAACTGTCAAAATCAGTTGATGTCATTATTCGATTATATTTTGTTAACGAATAAAGTTGATTTTTTCCGCGCTTTGTATTTTTGATTAAAATTTTTAAATAATGCGTTCGTCGCAGCACTGGGAATGAATTTTGTCCCTTTGCCATCGACTTCAGCGCAGGCGTAAGGCATTTTACTTGCGCCGAATTTAATTTGTTTTCTTCTTTCGAACATCTGACGTATGACGTTTTTGCTTGAGTTTGCTCTGACAGTTTTCATGAACCTGCACTGCACTACACTACTCTACACTGGCCTTTTCCTGGTTGAACACAAGTATTTACAAAACGCCACCAAAGGTCTGTTTACTTAGTTTTTTGCACGTCATTGTTTTAGCTGCGTTCAGAAGCAATTTATCAAGGAAATTGCTTTAGTACGATAAGGTTAAGAATGGGTTAGTAAACTACTTAAATTTAGCAAATTGTTAAGTAGTATCATACTAATACCTTAATACTAGGCTGTTTGAAATTTTGAGTCAATGTATACAAGCAGATTCACGGCATGCCACTGGAAAATCCACAAATCACAAAATCCAGTTTATCATTGAAAAGGAAAAAGACAACTCCATAGCATTTTTAGACATCAAAATCGTCACCAACATTCTCAAGGGCAATTGTTATCCAGAATAACTCATTGGGAGTTTAATACTGCGACAAAAACAGAAGTGTCTGTATAGTTTATGTTCCAAACTTGCCGAAAGCTTCAATGAAGCCATCTCGAGGAAATCAAAAGATGTTTGAACTACTCGTAGATAGATAGATTTAAGATAGTTATAAGTTGAATTAAAAATAAAAAAATAATTTAAAAAAAATACCCTAGCACCACTCTTTACCTATCTATGTAGACGTCAAATCTGGTAGAAATAAAATGCACGACTGGGTCGTTGTATAGTTTATGTTCCAAACTTGCCAAAAGCTTCAATGAAGACATCTCGAGGAAATCAAAAGATGTTTGAACTAGATAGATAGATTTAAGATAGTTATAAGTTGAATTAAAAATAAAAAAAATAATAAAAAAAAAAATACCCTAGCACCACTCTTTACCTATCTATGTAGACGTCAAATCTGGTAGAAATAAAATGCACGACTGGGTCGCACGAACTTGCTCCTATGTAAACGACTAAGAATTTCAAAAATGAATGTTATTAGAGAAAAACTGTTCATAAGCATAAAAATTAATTATTTAAACGACTAAAACCACTTCTTTAGTTCATAGTTGGAGGTAAAAATAGAGTGCCATGTGATTCAAGCAAATATAGGTTCACGCAAGAACAAAAATTATAAGTCTTTGTAGTGGTTTCTTAAAAAATAAGCTTTTATATACAAAATTTTTAAAACATTTTTAAGAAAAAATATTGGTACGCCAATTTAAAGTTTTTATTATTGTTTGAATAAAAATTAAATTTACAAAAAAAATATTGAGCCGTTTTCGAGATATTGAATTTTCAAAAAAAAAAAAAACGATTTTTTTTTTTTCAAAATTCAAAAAAATATTTTTCTTAAAGTTTTGAAATGAAATGTTTTTTAAACTATTTAGAAGCTTCTCTCTAAAAAATGTCATTAAAATCCGTTATGCCGATAATGAGAAATTCAAAATTTTAAAAAATCGCTCTATGGTAGTTACAGTCAGTAATATCTTATTTTCAAAATTTTTTTTATTAAATTATAGATCTTAAAAACTAATTGAAAGAAAAAAAATTTAAGTAAAATTCTCGGAACCGTTTTCGAGAAAAATACGATTTTCGAAAACCATTTTTTAACATTTGTATGGAGGGTACCGTTATTTTTAGGTAAAACAATTTTTTTTTTCTTAAATCTTTTAATTTATATTAAAAAAATTTTTCTTTATCAAGTTTTGAAAAAATCGAGCATGGGGTTTTCGTAATATTGAGTTTTCAAAAAAGAATTTTGAATTTTTTTTTTTTAAATCCAAAAAAATTTTTTTGAAAATTCGAATACATAATAATATTGAAACTGCTGGGGAGCCTTAACATAAAAAATGACCAAAATCGGTGGTACTGTTTTAGAGAAAATCAAAAACAAAAAAAATGGTTCCAAGGCGGGTACCAAAAATAACCATTTTTTGGAAAAAATTTTTCAACCATTACTTAGGTTTAACTAAAAGAAATTTTATGAATTTTTTTTAAAAAAATCTGTCGGATAGTTTTTGAGAAAAAAAAAATATTTATAAAATTGCGAAAAAAATTCGTATGGCAGGTACCGTTATTTTTGGTCTTAAAAAATCAAATCAAAAAACATCCGGGGGAAAAAATTAAAACCCATATCTACCAAGTTTGAAGGAAATCAATTAATAACAATTTATAACGAATTTCAATTTTGTATATAAAATGTAAAAAATTTAAACTTATGTTTTTCAACAATATTGAATAATAAATATAAATTATGATATTAGATTATAAGAACTATTTTTAATATTGGTAACGTTAGATTTTAACGAATTAAATAAATTAAATTAAATAAAATTAAATTTAAAATCGACCGAGCCGTTTAGTTGCAATCGAACGGACAGACAGACAGACAGAATTGCGAGACCCACTTTTTTGGTCTTCGCTATCATCGTAATGTCAACTTTGATCAAAATCTCGACTTCGATTTTTTTTCCGAATGCATAACTTGCCTTATAGTACCTATAAGTCGCAAGTAAAAATGTACTGATGTGATTAACAAAATAAATTGCCTCGGAAACAAAGATGGGACTTGTGACCTAAACGTAATAGACAATATTTCTGGAACAGAAGTCCTTTTTTAATTATTTTGTCTTGACTTTTTTTATTTATAAATAATAATTTATATATCAGTTTCTTTTTGTTGTTTTTCTATTTACAAAACAATATACGTTAGTTAAATTATATATTATTGTTACGTAAGTCATTTACCATACAAATTGGTTTTATATACTGTCTTGTGCATACTGCAGAAGAGAATTCTTAGTTCGACTACGGCCGTAGAGAGGTTAACAGGTTGAGAGAGTTAAGATTAAGATGCTACAACACAAACCTAACGGAAAAAGTACAGGCAAGCCAAGAATACCTATAACAGTCTTATTTGAAGAACAAAGTTCTTACATGACCAAAATCTACGGCAAAATATACTAAAATGTGCCAAGGATAGTAAAAACTGTTAGTCTTTTATAAAATATATTAAAAACACTTTTAAATCATCGGTTGCAACAATTGTTTACAACAACACTTCTTTAGTCAGCTCGCAAGAAAAAGCGAATCTACTTCAACGCAGTTTGTAGCAAATTTAACTAAGCCTAAATAATTCTTCTTTCACACTCGTACAGTCGCAAGTATTCTTGGAATATACAAATCCAGTATCTAAAAAAATGGATATCTTCCTTTCCCACAATTACTGACCAATTGCACTAACGTTCCTTCTTTCCGAGCTCATGGAAACGCTGATCAACGGTCAAGAAAAATCTCGAAGAACGAATATTTAAAAGAACGAAATTCTGATCTCGACAGCATTATACAAAAAGATTAAAAAACCGTGTGTAATTTAATGCTTCGAAAACATAAAGCTTCTGTTCTCGGTTTTCCCCCCTCATTGTGATGTACAAGCTTACAAAACCATTGTGCATCGACATCTCCTTTTAAATCCTCTCCATTTTTCCTAAAAGCCCGCACTGTGTTATGCCAAAATATTATAAGGGTAGTCATAACCCCTTCAGTGTGTGTATATTACAAAAAAGAAAATACAGAATTTACTTCGAACTACTTGAAGAAAAGCGGAAGGTCCTTCGTTCCTGACGGAGATCCACCAACCGCTCACGTTTCTTACTTGCGACTTATAGGTAATATAAGGCAAGTTATGCATTCGTTAAAAAAATCGAACTCGAGATTTTGATTGAAGTTGACATTGCGATGATAGCGAAGACGAAAAAAGTGGGTCTCGAAATTCTGTCTGTCTATCTGTTCGACTACAGCCAAAACGACTCGGCCGATTTTCGTCAAACTTAGTAGATATCGTTTTTAAATCCCTCCACACGTTTTTTTCTAAGACCAAAAACAACGGTAACTGACATACCAATTTCTTTCGAAATTTTATAAATATTTTTTTTTTCTCAAAAACTGTCCCACAGATTTTTTGAAACAAAATTCGAAAAAATTTAGTTTAGTTAAAACTAGGTAATGGTTGAAAAAAATTTCCAAAAAGTGGTTGTTTTTGGTATTAGATCTAAAAAAAATTTCAATTCATCCTCTAGGGAAGAACCTTAAATACCGAGTTTGAAGAATATCCCTTTAGCGTGTAAGGCTGCAGGTCAGGGAACAGACAGACGGAATTGACACTTTTTTCTTGTTCTCTATTATCGTAATGTCAACTTTGATCCAAATATCGAGTTCGATTAATTCCAACGACGACGCGTCGCGACGCACGGTTCATAATATAATTTTTTATCAATTCAATATGCAAACAAAATAGAAAATGAACAATTCAAAAAAAAAAAATAATATGTAATTTATGTACATATCTACATATAAATTTTTTGATGTTATAAATAGTCATGTCAGAAATGTTTATACTTTACTTAGGTACCTACCCTCCTAGTTAAAAATTTGAATCCATTCAAATGCTTTAACATCGTACTAATTCAACTAAAATTTTGCGCCAGGGTGTTTCCCACGATAACTCGATATAGTCTTAGTGGCTTTTGCAGTGAATATTGAAGCGAATTCAGGCAGGTTGCCAATGCAGGCAGTGGCACCGTCTTCGAATGTGATGTGTTTTTTTCGTTGTACTTAGTATATGTTTGTTTGTAGTCCCTTTATTTTTCTATTGCTTTAAATATGTGCTATTATTCGAATGTACATTTAATGGAAATGTTCGCGTAAGAATAATTCAAATAAACATTTTTTCAATAATAAAATTGTTCTTCTATAGATCGCACCACTTGGATTCTTTAGCTTCATATTTAATTCAAATAAAACTGAAACTAAATAAATTCAATTAAATTTAAAAATTATTTTACTTTTTTTTATAGGAAAGCTTGTTTCGGTAAAAGCAAAATCAATTTTCATGCCAGCTTCTCAAAATACAAAAAATTCAATTTATACTGGATCAATAATGATGTCTAATGCAGGTCACTGTTGTGTTGATGACATGGAAAAAATATCTCAAAATCAAGAAATCCTTATACACATAATGCAAACAAAGTCAATAATTTCACGATGTCATAATGTAGCACTTAATATAGTTGCAAAACCATCAATTATTGCAGCAGTTAATCCAGCTAGCGGCCATTATGACTCTTCGAAGTTACTTCGGGAAAATGTGCGCTTAAGTCCATCTTTTCTATCGCTGTTCCATATGGTATTTATAATATATGACAAGGCTGACAAAGATCAAGATTCTACCCTAACAGAACATGTAAAAGCTTTGCACTCAGGCATAAAACAAATTCTATCCATCCCATCCAAATACAGTATGGAGCTTAAACCCAGCGATTATAATGTACAAAGCGAAGAATTAAACTTTGATAACCACTTTAAAATGAATTCTGATGAGCAACTAGACTTACTTCCCGCAGTTCTGTTGAAAAAATATATTGGTAAAGTACAATTTACGTTAGATCATTATATTACAAAACCCATCATAATTAACGTATTGAAATTCACACTTCAAAGAAATCATTATTTTGATCGCTGTATAACAAAATACATTGAAAAGAAATTAAATACATTTTCATTTAAACAACAATACTTTAGTCGATGGGAACCAACTTTGAAATTTGTAGGTACCCTCCATTCATGTTGAATAAAAATACACTTAAAAGGTTGCTTCACTTTGATTCAATGAGCTCCACTAATTTATTAATTTAATTTAAAAAGTTTAAACAAAAATGTTTCAAATAGTAAAGTAGAGAAGTTTCGATTATGGTGGATTTTGTGATTTGAAAACTTCTGGCAGGTACATATAGATGTTATAGTTTTTATTAAAATGTTTGTATTAAACATAATCATAAATTATAAACAACTTAATAATAACATTGATCTTAACTTTACTAATATTTTAAGATTATGCTCGAAATAATATTAAGCCGTTACTCTCAGAGGATGCTGCAAGTAAATTAAAAGAATATTATATGGGACTTAGAAGTGAGAAAAATGAAGAAGAGCTATTTTCAATTACAACAAGGTAATTCTGATAAATCAACTGTAGGTTTTTCGGCACAATATATTTTCTGGTTTTATTTTCTAAGTAAATATATTAAATAAGTTTTTCGAAATATTTATAAAGTGAGAATTCTCTATTTAAATAAAATGCACTACTGGATCGCACGAACTTGCTCTTTTGTAAGAGTTCTTTGGAATTTAAAATACATTTTATATGTATAAAACATGGATTAAATGAGATTAAAAAGTTCAAATGCACGAAATTGCCGTGTGATTTATAGAAAAGTATGAATTTATGCAAAAAAAGTTTAAAAATCGTTTTTTAAAGTTATTTTTTATATAACAAATTTCTTTAAAATGTTTCAAGAATAAAATTTGGGATGCCTATTTTAAGTATTTAGTAGTATAGATTTTATGAAATAATTCCAAAAACTAATCCTTCACACGTTTTAAAGATATTGATTTTTCAAAAAAAACTTGAAATTTTTTTTTCAAAAAACACAAAAAATATTTTTTCGAATATTTTAAATACAATATTATTTTAAATTTTTTGGTTAAAATCGTTAGAGCCGTTAATAGGAAATTAGAAAATAAAAAAAAAAAACGGTTCAATGACAGGTACCCTTAATATTATTTTGCCCCAACATTTTTTCTGACCAAAATGTAGTCCAGCTCCATAATATCATACCTATTTTTTCTTACATCAAAATCGTTAGAGCCGTTTTCGAGTTAAATAAGTTTATGCATTACGGGTGTATGGGGGGTACCGTTAGCTTAAGAGCTAAACAAAATTTCCATTTCCCCTTTAGGGAATCACCGAAGACCTTTAATTACCGAGTTTGAAGAAAATAGCTCCAGTAGTTTAGGCTGTAGATCGAGGAACAGACATACAGACAGACGGATGGAATTGCCGGACCCACTTTATTCGTCTTCACTACCATCGTAATGTCAACTTTGATCAAAATCGCAAGTTCGATTTTTTTTTCCAAATGCAGAACTTGCCCTACAGTACCGCACGAACACGAACTTTTGTGGTTCGAGGCTATGGGTATATATAGGTAATTAGAACTATCGCAGAAAGTCTTAAAGTCAAATGTAATACAAAATTAATTTATTCCCTGGTTTTTTCTTAAAAAAAGTTTTTTTGTCGTGAAATTTTGAAATGAGATATTATATTTACCAACTTTACAATTTTAAATATCATATACATTTGTCCAAAAATAGTCCATCCACGATATACTATGCGATGATCAAAAATAATATAATTTCCAAAAAAATGCTAAAGCTCTATTTCTGTTGTTTCCTTTTTTCAACAAAAACTTAGTTTTATAAAAACTAACTTACTGTATGGTACAGTTAAATTAAAATCGATAGAAAAAAAATTGAAGAAGGAAATATTTGTGCATGGCAACTACTCCTTATCCTCTAGAGAATTACATAAATTTTCTGTACCAAGCTCGATTAACATGGGAAATGCACAAACAGATAGTACATAGACCGGCGGTATACAATTTCGTAAGCATTGTGTTGATAACGCCAAACCTACTTAGGTATTATGACTACTGGCAATGATGTGTATGATGCATTATCTGTATCTGAACGAGTTTATAGTGTACGAAAGAGGGTGATCATTATCATTTTCGCAACCTGACGTATAATCGGCTCTATTGAGGTAACCGTCGGAGCGGAACTTTCTCCGCAACGCATCCTTCATCAGAGCTTCAATTTCAGTTCGAAGTAGCTTTCATTAGAGTTGTGCTAAACAGTTCCAAACGCGGAACGAACATGGAACGGTTCTTTTTCCGGTCGGAACTAGTTCCTGGAACCATGTCTGCGGAACTATCAAGATTTGATATTAGGTGGCATGAGCTAGACAAATCTCGGTGAAGCACTAGTATAGCCAGAATTTAAAGAATTTGAAGTAACTTCATTCGTGGAGGTTTTAATTTTTATTTTAAACAAATGCATATTGTAAACTTGAACACAAAAAAATGTAATACGAAAAAAATGCAGCTTTCCAATTAATTTTTTAACTTAATCAATATAAATATAAGAAAAATATATTCACTCAGAAAAATAATAAATAAAAAAACAAACAAAAAAAAATAAGAATTCAGTCTTATGTAAATATTTTAAGGTATTTTTCTTCAGTGTTTCTATAAGATTTAAAATCTAACTTAATATATATTAGCTCAGAAAAATATTAATTATATACATATGTATTTGATTACAAAAAATTAACATAAAAAAATAAGAATTCATAGTAAGGATTTTTAGGTTTTTAGCACAGTAAAAAAAATTAATTAAAAACTAAAACAACATAAGAACAAAAACAAACTTTCCAAATTTTCTCTAAAGCTTTATACTAACCTGCAGAGGGGAAAATAACGGTACTTACAAAAAATCCGCTATGAAAAGGGTTATTTTTCTCGATAGCGGCTCTAACGATTCAAACAAAACTTCGTTGGATAAGCTAAGAGGAAAATTTAACCAAAACTGCAAACCAATATTTTCAAGAAAAGTTTTTTTGAAAAGAGTAAATAATATTTTTTTAAATATTTAATTTTCTTAAAAACAGGTGTCTTGGTTACCGTAAAATTTCTTATTTGGACGGCTTTTACTAAATTCTTAAAAATGGCATACTTTGCAAAAAAATAAAAAAACAAAATCGATCATATAAACTGGATGAACAATTTTGATTTTTTTTTAACCTTGGTGAATAAATCAATGACACAGAATGTTAATCTTAGATTTTGACAGAATTTCAACTAGTTGATTTATCATAAATATGCTTTATCTTGACGGTTATATGGCAGGTCCCGTAATTTTAAGACAGAAGTTCAATTAGAAAAATCCCTCTGTAGGTCTGCCTTAAATAACGGGTTATCCATTTTGCGGTTTTAAAAGTATAGGGCTGGAATTCGACATCTGTCAAACCAAGTTGTTAAACCAATTTTTTTTCATTTGAGTCTGACATTTACGAAAATGGATCGCTTAGTCCCCTATTACACGATGTCTCACGAGACGAGGCTCACGTAAGTGCGAAAAAGAAAGCAGATATGAGGAAATGAGATGCAAAAAAATATTCCCAGTGAGTACCGGGCTGATTTTTAATAGTCTCATTTTGACGTTTCTTTTTCTCAAATTCGTTTTATGTTGTGTTGTACATTAAAAAATACGAACAACAGTCAAATTTGAGACATGAGTCAACGTGTAACAGCTTTTGCCTCACGGGATACAAATTTAAAAGGAAAGTAAAAAATGAGACATGTCTCATGAGGCAACGTGTAATAGGGGACTTAACTATCGCACAACGGATAAAAATTGTTAAAACCTACTACAAAAATGGTGATTCTGCCACAGCCACATATCGAATAATGCTTTATTGCAAGAGACATTTCCTGGCCGCGTAATTTCTCATCGTGACGATATCAACTGGCCACCAAGATCATGCGATTTGAAACCGCTGGACTTTTTTTTGTGGGGCTACGCGAAAGACCGTGTTTATGCAGATAAACCTTTAACTCTTGAGCACTTAAAAAACAACATTCGTCAAGTTATGGCTGAGATACCGCCCAATATGTGTCAAAAAGTGGTCGAAAATTACTTCAAAAGAATCGATGCTTGCAACAATTCGCGTGGTGGTCATTTAAATGATTTAGTGTTTCACACATAATGTCAACGTTCAAACTTTACAATAAAAAAGAAATACCTATCATGAAAAAAAATATTTTATGTGTTTTATTTACGTTTACTTTTGAAACCGCAAAATGGATAACCCTTTACTAAGGCGAAATCGGTCAAGCCGTTCAGGCTATACAAGCAGACAGACAGACAGAATTGCGTTACCTAGTGCCCACTTCTTCAGCCTCTCTACTCTATAATGGAAATTTCTTTGAAATGTATTTGATTGTTATCTCAATTTTTTTATACACGCATGCATAACTTTCCTTACAATTCCTACCTTACCTTACCAATCTCAATTTTTTTATACACGCATGCATAACTTTCCTTACAATTCCTACCTTACCTTACCAATCACAAGTGAAAAATAAGTTAAGTTAAAATTGAAACAAAAATGTAGGTTCAAAATATAAAATCAGTATTAAAAAAAAAAATTACTTTTCACATTCATATTCACTTCGTAGTGAAACCAATTGAAAACGACATAAGAAACCGTTCTGAGTTAAAAACTTAAATTACCTATATACCAAAATCCACCTAAATACTATTCCGAAATTGCAAATCAAATGACAATAATTCACATTCACAACAGCAAAACAATTTTCAAAAAACTATTTAACAGTTGAACTGAAGAAAAAACTATAAAAAATAAAATTACCAATTATCCACCTGCATACGATTCCAAAATTCCAGATCAATTCACAAAAGCATAACTAATTAAAAAGCCCAATTCATTATCATTAGATACAAAATCAAAAACTGTATCCTATCTGAATCCGAACAACAAGAAAAAACAAACGTGATAATGCGAGCAAGTTTCATAATCCTAATCCTAATAAGAAAAAGAAAGAATGGAAATACAATAGGGGGGTTCACATGGAAGAACATGGTTGTACAACATTGTTCCATGGGAAAATAACTGTACACACTACTTTGCGTTCACATAGGATACTGATGTTGTCGAACATCATTATTTTTATATCTTAGAAGTGAACGGAAGCAGTATGGCGATACAAATTTTGGCAGCCGTAATTATGAACGATATTCTTGAAGAGGAAGAAAACACGAAACTTGCATTTTCTTTCACTTCTTTATATTTTGTTAGGAGTTTTATTCTTATAAAATTTATTCTTTATAAATTTCACTTTTTATTTTCCACAATTCTGGTAAATTTCTTATTATAAAGTTCAAAAAATATTTTTAAAACTCATTATTTGGTATAGATGCCATTTTTCCGTTGAATCTTTTATGGCCGAGACGATTTACAGAATGAAAAAAAATATCAAAGTTGTCAACATCTGTTCACACAGGTTGGTTGGTTGCACGAACCACCCAGGTTTTCAAAATATTTTGAAAACCATGCAACATTGTTCGGTTTTGCGTTCATATGATAGAACATTGAAGGTTATCGAACCATGTTGTACAAGATGTTCTTCCATGTGAACACCCCTAATGAAAACAAAGGACATGGAACTATTAAGGGAACTATGAGCATGATAAGAGATCGGACCGATTTACATTCAGCCGGACATGAAGGAACTACGACAAATGCAATATACTCCATACTTAAGCTAAGTGTACACGATTGGTAGATCTTACAATATTGTCAGATCTGTCAGTGAAAAACATGCTTACAATGTCTTACAATCGTGTAGTCTTACAATTAATTGTCAGAAAATTTGTCTGACAATTAATTGTTAGATCATTGTCTGACAATTAATTGTAAGAAACCTGACAATCATGTGTACGCTAGCTGACAATCGTGTAATCTTCCAATTAATTGTCAGAAAATGTATCTGACAATTAATTGTAAGACGGTAAATTGTAAGGTATTTGATAATCGTGTACACACACAATTTATTGTCAGGCCTGCCAATTTTTATCGTTGTCTGACGTTTCTGACAATGAAGAAATTGTAAGATGTTCGTTTTTTAGCATCATACAATTTTTTCATTGTCAGAAAATTTGCAGCCAAGGTTTAACTGTCAGTTTCCATAACCAACAAAAACTGACAATTAATTGTGTGTGTACACGGTTGGTAGAAAATCTACCAATCTCTTACAATTAATTGGTAGGTATTAAGCCGACTATCTGAAAATGAATTGTCAGCCAACTTCTGACAATTAATTGTAAGAGATTGGTAGATTTTGTACCAACCGTGTACACACACAACTTATTTGTCAGCTCATTGGTAGATAATTGTCAGACATTGTAAGATCTTACAATATTGTAAGATCTACCAATCGTGTACACTTAGCTTTAGTAATATGAGTGGAACTACGAAGAAATGTTGTAGGCAATGCGCTTGAAGAAGATATGGAACTATTTCGTTCCTGTATGTGTATGTTATGTATCTACGATCTACCTCGTGTATGGTGCAGTTGTGGTTTGGAGTTTTGTGTGGCTCTCAACTCAACTCGTTCTCATACTTGTGTGTTGGCTTTGGTTGGTAATTTTGCAACATATGCGTAATGCGTGTGTTTGTGTATTTTGGTTTGTAACTTAATAGAGACATGTTCGCTCTCGTTTCTCGTTCTTCTTTTGTGTTGACGTAGTCGGAACTATGGACATGTTTAAATTCTAGTTGTGGAACGAAAGGAAATGTGTCCGATTAAGAACATAGTTCCAGGAACTACGAGTATATAGGTCCGGAACGACCCAACTCTACTTTCATCGGAACACATTTTACAGAAATCCAGCGACGCATTGCGATGGATATAAATTTCAGACAGAGATGTGCTAATTAACCAATAAATCGAAAATGCGATATATTTTCGATAGTTTTTTACAAAATAAACACCATAAGCGTTTTAAACCATTAAAAACCGGTGAGAGAGTGTAGGGTGTTTTCATAAATGCATGGTTGCTTTGTTTACATGCGATCAATTGCAATCATATTAAAGTCATACAAAATATTTGCGCATGTGTTTTACGCTGCATTTATGAACACTTTTTCTTGATTTTCGTCATATGTCAATTTTTTTTGAACAATATTTTAGTTTTTTGCAAACATTTACCTTTATTTTGAGCCAGAACAATGTTGTGGTGCCGTTTGTTACTGTTTTCAATTGAACTTTGAATTTTCAAGGGAAAGAATTAGACAGATGGAACAATAAAGGAAAGGAAATCATTTATATTATATACCTGTCTCTTTCATTAAGAAAGAAATTCAGATTGCATGTGAGTTTTTATAGTTGCACATTTGCGCTGCAAATATTTGCGTTTTGCTTTTATGAAAATCTGACATTTATCATTTGCATTTATGAAAGTTATGCATTCGTCAGACTTTCGCAACCATGCATTTATGAAAGCACCCGTAGTTTATTGTCTATAAAAAGTATTTTTTTCAATTATAATGCCCTAGCGTTTTTAAGAAATGTAATTAGATGCACCGATTTTTAAATCAAAACTATCGAATAAAGTCCCCTCCCTATGTTTTTTGTTTCCATTTGAAGTGTCAAAAAAAGAATAAATTGAAAAAAACTTGAAAAACAATATTTTATATTTATTTGGCTAATAGGTACTTTAGGGCCCTATTATGACTCGCGAGTCGAACGTTCGCCTTTAGTCGAACGATTTGGCGAATTACCTTTGTCGTGGTATTATGAATAGCGAACTACGAAGTTTGAAAACAATTCTGCCAACGGCAAAAAGTAAAAATGTAATGCCATTGAGTCATTAATAAGTGAAACAACAAATATATCAAAAATATTTGTTGGTGGAAAATAATTGTTATCTGTTAAAAATATAAAATAAAATATGATTAGCAGTGCTGATTTGTTTATTAAGGACGAGGATGAGAATATGGGAAACGAGATGCGGAGACTGAAAAGACGTTTACCAGATAGATCCAATCCACTTCAAGTTCCAGATAATTTGTATGAATAAAATCATTAATTATTTTTCAGTTCAACTCAGTGTTCTTTTTAGATTTTTGAATGGCTTCATTGTGTCTCCGTTTGATTTTGAAGTAGCTTCAATCGTCCATAGTCATTACTTCTCTTGATAAGGGCTGTTTTACCTTATGAGGAAGTCGTAGCTGACGGCGCGCGGGTTAGCGTCTTGGACTTCTAATTCCACTTCTGCATAGCGTTGCAAGACTTCAGGAGGATGCGTCCCAATGTATTTCCCGAAGGGTTCACACCCTATTGGAAACTGAGTTATCCATCGACAGCCTGTTGCAACAGTATACAAAGAAAACTGCCCACAAGATCTTCGTTGTTGGTCGCTATTTTTTTTTTTAATTTTAAGATAAATTTTAATAATGCATTTCTCCAACAATTTTTTTTACATACTTTATAACACTGTTTTCCTTCGCGGTGAAACCGATCCCAATATTTTGTTTGGCTTTTTTGTTTGAAGATCCAAACTATCCCACACCTTTGGCCATATCGGGGTTTGCTTCCATAAGCTCAACAATATTTGAAAATGTATTGTTGTTCGTTCTTTTTATATTAATTATTGTATTGTTAACTTTATTATTAAATTATTTCTTTGAATAATCTTCTTTTATTTTAACTAATTTCATATGTAAATAATTTCAAATATCACATACAAATTTCGATTTTATTCAGTCACCAAGAATTACAGTTCGACCTATTTTGATAGATAAAGGCGAACCTTCGCTAATTGTAATAGAGCGAGATTTCAATTCGCCAAATTTTTGACATTTAAAGCGAACATCCAGTAGGCGATTCGCAAACGTTAATGCCAAATAGTCACATTCGCCAAATTTTTCTTGCGACTCGCAAGTCATAATAGGGCCCTTAATCGCAATGGAAATATATCAATGCACAAAACAAAAGATTACGAAACTTTTTTTCCATTCAAACATCCATTTGTCTTGGTCCCAATTAATTTAACTGATTGGGCCAGAGCTTCACAAACACAGTTACAATTTCTGGTGTCCTTTTGGTGTTATCCGCTCATATTGTTGTGAACTTGTTTTTTCGCTTTGCCTAAGAAAAAAAGTCTATTATAAATAGGTAACACAAGTTAACGCAAATAAAGTTAATTTCTTTATTACTTACATTTTAATTAATTAACTATTTCTCTAAAAATAAAACATTTTCCGCAACAAGAACTTGTCGGACGATTTCGGAGAAAATTTTGTTTGTATGTGTCAGAAATAAGACCATTAGAAGTGCTTCATCGCACACAAATGCCATGCTTTGAATTTCGTCGGACAGAATTTCCGATCAGTTGATCGGAGAAATACCATTAAGAAAAATGTCTCCGATTCGTAGGAAATCGGAGAGAATTCCGCTCCGACGGTTACCTCAATAGGGCCGAATGTCAATTCATTGTACAGCCTTGAGAAGAGGACGACATTCAATTTATGGACGAAAAACAAAAACCCGAACATCGCTCTCATCAGTGAAACCTACCTCACCAGACGCAACAACATCGACATGGACGGCTTCAAAACCTTCCAAGAAGACAAGGATGAGGGCCTCTTCTACGGCAATCTACGTAAAAAACAAGATTTCCCCCAATACCGCCGAAACCTTCATCACATGTCTCACAACCAGCGAAGCCACTGCCGTTACCATTGAACTTACAACAAACCTATACCCACCCTGCTGCCCACCAAGAAGAAGATGACCAGCCTAAACTACAAAACATACATGATATCTCAACAAGTAGTATTGATTTACTACGTTTATATGCAGTATCGAAAGATCGAGTTGGATTAGGGTCGGATTTTCGACCCAGGTTTTTCGTCATTTGAGTTAAGAGCTCGATTTGGAGTTGAGTTGAAATGGTGTTGAGCGATTCTGAAACAATTTGTTAAGCCAACTCCTCGACCCAGGTTTTTCGAGCTTCAAGCTCGCTTCAACACCTCACATAAACGTAGTAAATAATAACCCCCAATCGGGGTTGCCACTAATATAAATTATTTTTTATCTATTTAAATTCCTTAACATTTTTTTAAATTTTATAATCTTTTTTATTCTATTATTCTAATTAATATTTTTTTATTTTATTATTTTTTATATTAATTTATGTCTTTTAATAATTAATGTATTAGCATTTTATTTTATTAACTTCCCATAGGGAGTTATTAGGCGTTTTTCTTTTTTAGTTCAGAACAGAACCTGAGTTGTCAAAAAATAAATTGTGTTTCTTTTTTAGTTCAGTGTGTTCAGAGTTTCGAAAATGTGTTTCTTTTTTCGTTCTGAGCATGTTCTGAGCGTGTTCAGAGTGCGCTCTATGAGCTCAGAATAAAATAACTGAGCAGACAGAGTAAAATGCTTAACACAAGCATTTGACAGATGGAAATTAAAAAAAAATGGCGACAGCTACATAAGTGTTCAGGTCTGTTTCAAAATATACTCAGAGCGCTCAGAGCACGCTTGGTTCAGAGAATGTTCGGAACATGCTCGACATGCTCGGACTCTGTTCAGAGCTCTATACTGAACTAAAAAAGAAAAACGCCTATTGTAATCGGTCCGATTTGTCAAATTGGAATTTTTGACATTTCTCGACGTTTCAAGGTCCCTAGAGGCTATATCAATCATTTTTAGAGAGATGTCTGTGTGTGTGTGTGTACGTACGTTCGTACGTTCGTACGTTCGTACGTGCGTACGTTCGTACGTTCGTACGTCCGTACGTTCGTACGTCCGTACGTTCTGGTACCATTTTTCGTCGTCGATATCTCAAGAACGAGTAAAGATATCGACTTCAAATAAATTTTGTTTAATAGATAATAACTTCGAAAGAGGCTGAAAGGGCGTTTATTAAAATTCAATGGGTAGTTTTTTCACTATATCGGTTTAAAAAAAAAGTAAAAATTTTGGTTAGTTTCAAATATCTCACGAAAAAATAATGCTATTGATTTCAAATAAAATTTAATGTACTCATTATAAGGTCATACATATTTGGTATGAATTTGGAAAAAAATGAACCTACCGTTATTTTTTTAAATAAAAAAAACTGAAAAAAAATTTCATAACCCAGATATTCTAAGAACGGAAAACAATTTGAAACTCAAAATAATTTTATTTAACGAAAAATAATGTGTTTGACAACTGGTGAAAATTTCAAAAAAAATCAGTTTACAGTTTTTTTACAAAAAATAAAAAACTATAAAATTCTATTGAAAATTGTAAAAATTGTTTTTCAACTCAAATTTCTCGAGAACTAGTAGTGATATTGACTTCTAATTTAGTTTATTTTATACATAGTATAATTTTGTACAATTGGTAAAATGTTGACAAATTTTTAGTTAATAGTTTTTTTTTTTTTAAATAAAAAAACTATTAAAAATTCTAGTGAAAACTAGTTAAAATTGTATTTCAAGTCGAATTTCTTGGGAATGAACACCGATAGTGCCTTCTAAAAGTATGTCGTTTTATACATCGATACCTTCCCGTAAGAATGTATACTAAGCGACATTTCTAAAATTGTTCAGGAAACGAAAAAAACGAAGAAAGTTCTAGTTGAATCATAGTGTGCTAAGAGACAATTTTGGTTAAACTAAGTGACATCTAACAAAATTTTTTGTTGCTCACGACAATGAGATCTTTATTAATGTCACTTAGCATAATTTTTTTGGCGGATAATACAAATTTCAGGGGACAACATTATTTTAATGAGAAAACATACAGAACTGAAATAATAAAGTAATTTCTATAATATAATACATAATTTTATAATTTTATTATCAACTTAGTTTTTAGAAGAATGTATGTACTGTACATACGTATATGAATAAGGTTGTTCAGTTGTACCCAAGTCCCACATATTCAAATTCCATTAATAGCTATGGTAAAATTGAAGAAAACGTCACAATATGTTTTTATCTTTTTGTCCATGAAAAAGATGTAAAATTCTACTCAAGGTTTTCTTAGGTGTAGGAACAAAGATATATTAAAAAACACGGAAATCTATAATTCAGTACATAATATGTACCTACCAACCTTCGTAATTATTACAAGAAATTTAACATTTTAAATAGAAAATTTAAAATTAGTTAAACACATTTTCTGTTAGAAAAAAAACATAAAATGAGCGACTAAGTATCCTCATCATCAACAAAAAAAAAGATTGTGTGTACTGACGTACGCGCGGTTGAAGTAAAACTTCTTTTCCCTCAAGCAAAGCTTCTGTAAGATTATAACCTACGAACAAACATTTTGTATTCTAAAAACATGTCACTGTCTTTGACGGATAACGTGACGTTTTGACATGTCACTGACAGCTGCATAGAAATTTTTTTACCCCCAACGCCGGAAAAGAAGTTTTACTTCGAAAAAACATCAAAAAGATATGTTTGTTTGTTTTTTTTTTTAGATAGTGGTTTCTGCTTGTTAAATTGGTCGACCACATAATTCACAAACATTTTGTATTTTTAAAACATGTCGCTGTCTTTGATAACGTGACGGTTTGACATGTCACTGACAGCTGCATAGAGAATTTTTTACCACCAACGCCGGAAAAGAAGTTTTACTTCAAAAAATTGAATGTGCGCGCCTAGCCTTAAATGAAATCGAGAAGAAAAGTACAAAACTCCCATGCCACTTGACAAGCAAGTTGCCTCGCTTTGTTTGTATTACCCTAGGGCTGCACGTGCAAGTATTGGCAAGCATGTTGCATGTTGGAAAGCAAGTACACTGACAGCGGCACTCTTGTAAAATTAATTATTAAAGTATGTGATTGATTAGTCGGGTGATGTTCAAATTTATAAATACCAAAACAAATGTCGGTGGCGTTTGCGATTAAGCGAATAAATATTATTAAAAAGTATAATTTCAAAACTTTCAGGCAACCGTCTATGACAGCAAGAATACAAATGGTAGTGGATATACCCAACTTTTTGGCGAGTACTTTGTATGCGAGGGTTAGGTGTTGGTAAAATTTATTTGGATTGCAATATGCTTGTCAATAATTATTCGGTTGCATAGCCATTGCGCGTCTGAACCTATAGTTTTATGTTTATCTTTGAATGCAGCCATTTGAAATATGTAAATTCTAAATCGTATCCAACTTCATGTTTTACTTTGCACATGCTAAAAACATGTCGCTGTCTTTGACGGATGGCGTGACGGTTTGACATGTCACTGACAACTGCATAGAAATTTTTTTACCCCCAACGCCGGAAAAGAAGTTTTACTTCAAAAAGCAAATTTCCTAATATCATAGTATGCCACAAGCAAAACAATTACACTATGAAACCATCTACTTCGATCTTCCATCTACAGCTCTATGGATCGAAGTATGTATACAAAATATCATACCAATTACCACAACAGATACAGAACAGATACAGCTAAAGTTTGTTTCGCTGAAAATTTGGTTATTTAAAAAAAAACTAAATATAAAGTTTTCAAGACCACAAATGGGAAGTTATCAGTGTGGGTCGCACCCAGCCTCTTTTTTTTATTAGATTTCAAATGCGGTTCCTCATCATTCCTCTTACGGCGGTGTTGTTTTCTAGTTTTCGATAAACAACAAGTTGAGTCTTTCAGTAATGGGTAGAAACAATATTTCGCAGGCTAGAAGCTCTTCATATGTCAATATAACGAATACAATGCTTAAGGTTTTTCGTAATAGATATGACGGACTTTCTATTTGTCACATCAACGCACAAAGTTTAAGTAGGTACATTGATGAGTTTAAAAGAACATTTGAGGGGGGCATGATGGATGTTATTTGTGTATCGGAGACTTGGTTGACCTCTGAAATAAGCAATGGCGCTCTTCAATTAACTGGGTATAGAATATTTCGTAACGACCGTGTAGGTAGGGGAGGTGGCGTTGCCATTTGACGTCACATAATTTATTTTCTTCGAATGTTTCGATGCCTACTCATTTTACAGCAACAAGTTCAACGCTTTTAGATCTGATTCTGGTTAATGAACCCGATAAAATTAACTTTTATAGCCAGCTTCCAGGTTTTTCTAAACATGATCTTGTTCTTGTTTTGTACGATATTAACTTAAGGCAGTCTTTTGAAATAGAAACTATACAGTATAGAGATTTTAAGACAATTCATGTGGATGAATTATTGAGCGAAGTGGTATGTAGCTTCTGGGAGAATATTTATCTATTACCTTCGGTTGATGAACAAGTACAATTATTAACGAATATGGTCAATCGCCTCTTTGATTTACATGTCCCTTTTAAAACTCTAACTAAATTTGGCTTACAAACGATGGAAACGCTTCAGATTGCCTTCTTTTCATGAAAGTTTTAGAACTCTACGTAATCTTGTGAACTCTGAAATAAAACAATCAAAAAAGAGGTTTTATGCTTCAAAATTTAAAAATATCACTTCTGAAAAACTGTGGTAAAATATAAAGTCGATGGGAATATCCAAGAAGTTGACAAATAATACCATAGATTGTGATCCAAATGGACTTAACCAGCAATTTGGAAATGCTTCTTCAAACTTGTCAACTGAGGAAAACTTTGACTTTTTGCTCTACCATACCGGAGAAAGGGACCTTGGTGAGTTCAGTTTTCGCAGGGTGGAAGAATTCGAAGTTTTCAAAGCAGTCCATGAAATTAAATCTGAGGCAATTGGTTTGGATTTCTTGCATCCTAAGTTTTTAAAGATAATTTACCCATTTATTTCACATTACCTTACTTATATCTTCAATTCTATCCTTACTAGTTCCTGTTATCCAAAGTCTTGGATAGTTTCAAAGGTTATTCCGGTTCCCAAAAATTCCACCCCCAGCTCTAAAGAATATAGACCTATTGCCATTCTATTATTTATTTCAAAAGCATTAGAGAAAATTATGAGTAAGCAAATATCATAATACCTATCAACTAGCGAAATGCTCTCTTCAGTCCAGGCTGGCTTTAGACCTAATCATAGCTGTTCTACAGCTCTTCTGAAAGTTGTTGATGATTTAAGGCTACAAATTGATAAAGAGCGGGCAACAACCTTGGTACTACTCGATTTCTCTAAAGCTTTTGATTCTGTTCCTCATGACATTCTTTTGAGAAAATTAAAAAACCATTTTTGTTTTCAAAGGTCAGCTGCGTAACTCATGCACCAATATCTCAGTGGGAGAACTCAAGCTGTTTCTGTGAACTCCCAGCTATCCGATTTTCTCCCAACAAATGTCCGGTGGACCGCAAGGTTCAATTTTGGGTCCTTTGTTATTTTCAATATTCATAAATGATCTTCCATCTACCTTTAAATTCTGTGACATTATAATGTACGCTGATGATGTTCAAATATATCTGAGCTACCCTATTGGAATGGTCGAAGACGCAACAGATCGCGTGAACTCAGATCTAAAGAGGATTTTTCAATGGGCTGAATGAAATAGATTGCGACTCAATCCCAAAAAATGCCAAGCCATCGTTGTCCGCAAAAATATTATTGAAACGTCTTGTCTGCCCCGAGCAGTTCTAGGTAATTGGACGGTTGATTACGTAACATCTGTAAAAAATCTGGGTATAAAATTCAACCAAACACTTACTTGGGATGATCATGTTTTATATGCACTGGGGAAAACGTATGGTGCCCTTCGGTCTCTCTGGCAGCTGCCTACCAATAAAAGTTAAAATAACACTGGTAAAAACTCTTCTACTACCGATACTGTTTCATGGATCATTAATTTTCTGCAAATTAGATAGCGTGAGTGAACGAAAGCTATGTGTAGCTTTTAATAATTCTGTTCGGTTTGTGTATCCGCTTGGCAGGTTTGATCATATTTCACAATTTGCAAACAATATCTTCAACATGCGCCTTGAAGACTATTTAGATACTAAAGTACTAATATTTTTATTTAATCTGATGCAAGCTGAAAAACCTGAATATCTGTACGAAAAACTAGTCTTCTCGCAGAAGCAGGGTTCTTATTTCCCCTAGATTTAGGTATACTGTTTCTCAACGACAATATTTTGTCTACGCTGCTAGTTTGTGGAATTATCTACCTGCCGTATTGAGGAGGATCAGCAACTGCTATAGATTTAAAAGTGCCTTATATGATCATTTAAAAATGCTAAATATGTAAATTAATTCTTAAATAATGTAAATAATTAATTTTTCACTTAATCACCCTTATTCCGATAGTCGTTTTCCTAAAACGCCAGTAAAACGACAAGACTCTAGAAACGAAAATTGGAATTTTATTGAAACGATTATCATTGTAATGCTTAGAAAAGTGAAGAACATAGAGAACGCTGCCCTTTTCGTATTATTTAAACACCAAAATGTGGTCTCTGGAGCCTTCTCATTTTAAAGGCGTTTTATTAAAACGACTACCGGAATAAGGGTGAATATTTAAATTTTCTCTAATTTTTAAGCTTAATTGTCAGTAATTTTCAATTTTGTTTGTTTACCCACACTGTACTTAGCATTTCTTACAAAAACTATCTAAGTTTTAATATGCTAATGTTTTTCAATGAAAATAAATACAAAATACAAATACTTGAGGAATTGATAACCTTATCATTATCAGTGTCTATTTCAAGTGCCAATCCAGCATAAGGAATATTCACAATGACCTCCAAATTCTCAACGAGAGAAGCTCATATGGACTCATCGGCGGTGATTTCAATGCCACTTCACTTCATCGGGACATCGAAGACAGCTTTATTTTTCCACCTTCTAACAGGAATCTTCTGGATACCGAAATCGATGCAGCAATTGTCAATTTTTAAACATGCCGTATCTGAGAAGCAAAAACAGCCTAGAACGTCAAAGGATAGGTACCAACACCTTCCCGAGTCTGTACGCTCACAGACAACATCTCCAGCAGATGCTTTCAAAAACATCAACACGATCTTTGGAAAACAGCCACAAACAACGAAAACCATCATCAGCAACAATACTTAAGCTACCTCGTCCCAATACAAGGTGGAAGCATTTGCCGACTACTTCGAAGCAAATTTCACGCCGAACCCACCTACTGAACCACGTTTTTACAGGAAGTTGAGGCAACAGTTCAACAAACACTGCAGAAAAACTCGGATAAAATCAATTCCGATAACATCAATCTAGCAAATGATTTCTCCGATAGTCCACATTCATGCAATCTAGAAGAGGTTGTAGAAATCGTCGGCAATTCTAAGCAAAAAAAGGCTGCTAGACCAGATGGTGTCTCCTACTACATCCTGAAAAGGCTGCCACATACAGTAATGATCTTCCTCATAATCATTTTAAACAACTGCATCAACTGCTGTTACTTCGCCCAGAAGTGGAAATAGCGAAGGTTGTACCAATTCCCAAGAAAGGTGCTTCCAACCTAGTTTCAAACTACAGGCCGATATCATTTCTCTACATCATCATCAAATTACTAGAAGAAGTAATCCTCCGAAGACTGAAGAAGTTCTGCAGTGAAAATTCCATCATCCCTGATAATGCAAATCGGCTTTCGAGAAAAACTCAACCTTGCATCCACTGCTAAAATTCAAACACAATATCACCACGGCCCTCAACAGTCATCGTGTCACCGTTGGATGCTTTCTGGATGTCGAGAATCGAGCGTGTGGATAGACGGCCTAATCCACAATTATCATCTTATGCAAGTACCTCCGCCATTAATAAAAATTCTCTTTCTTTCTCTCAGGAAATTTTGTGTCCAACTAAATAACTACAAGCCAAACATGAAGAGCTTCAGAGCTACAGTCTCCCAAGGCTGAAAACTAGGGCCCTCCTCTACCTCTTGATGACTTCCGACCAACTTTCTCCAATTAGATGCGAGAACCTTCTGTATGCTTATGATTCGCTCACCTATGCCACATCAAACTCACCACTAACCGCTTTCCGAAAAATAGAAACCGAAATCACAGACTTACAATTCAACAAAAAATGGGGCATCCGGATAAACTCTTCCAAATCGGAACTTGTCTGCTTCAACTGGTAGGGGCACTCGCACCATCCATTTACAGAAATCTGGTCCTGAGACTCTTGACGAATTCAACAAAGCCAAACGTCAAGAACATGGGAGTGCTCTTCAACGAGTTGCTAAGGTTTAACCTGCACTCAAGAAATGTTCTGAAAAAAGCCAGTTGGGCCTTCAGCCGTTTGCACCCATTGCTGAAAAGAAGATCAGGTCTTAGCCAACCGACAAAGATATTAATCTACAAGCAGCTCCTGCGACCAGTGATCAGCTAATCTTTCCCAGTCTGGTTTTCAATCTCGAAGACAGCTAGGAAGGAACTTATGTTAAAACATATTCCTTAACAGTCTAAAATGGGGATATGTTCCTTTATCATGGCGCGAAGTCAAAGTGGTTTTCATTCCAAAAGCTGGCAAGCCCAGTCATACAGAAGCAAAAGATTTCAGGCCAATTAGTCTGACATCGTTTAATCTTAAAACGTTTGAAAGACTGATAGACCTACATATTCGTGGCACTCTGAAACTGGTTGATTTATCCCCAGCTCAGCACGCCTACACAAAGGGGAAGAGTGTAGAAACGGCACTTCACAGCGTCGTTAGCACGATTGAGAAGACATTGAGCGACAAAGAATATACCCTTGCTGCGTTTCTCGATATTGAAGGAGCCTTCAATAACGTGAACAATAAAGTGGTAGAGGCAGCTCTAGTAGACTATAAAATCGATAATTCGATAATACGTTGGGTTATGTGCATGCTAAAGAACAGGCAAATTAACTCGGAACTGGCAGGGATACAGATGAGAGTGTCCACATCCAGGGACACCCACAGGGGGGAGTTCTCTCACCACTCCTTTGGGTGCTGGTTATCAACACAATTCTCATTAATTTAAAACACTGTGGTGTAAAGATAGTAGCCTACGCTGACGATCTTGCGTTATTAGCTACAGGTAAATTCTTACCCACTATCAGTGAACAGATTGAATACGCCCTTTCTAAGGTTAATAGATGGACTAGAAAGTGCGGCCTGATGGTTAACCCGTCAAAAACAGAATTAGTCCTCTTCACAAATAAAAGGAAAATACCAAACTTCAGAATACCTTCAATTGAAGGCACCCCGATACTCAACCTGAAACCCCTAGACCTTTTCGTACAAGAATCCGCAGCATATAGTGCCTTAAGGCTAAGCCAGACTAATACCTGGAAAAACAGCGCAATATGACATGCTCAAATTCTTCAGAAATACTTGGGTGATAGCATCATTACAGATTATACAACACCCGAGCTTGACTTTTATAAACCATTCCAAACTGCCTTTCCAAGCAGAGAAGAATGGCTGAACAACCAACCCTACACCAGTGAATCAGAAATAGCAATCTATACTGATGGCTCCAAAATGGACACAGGTTTGGTGCAGGCTTTTTCTCAGAACCTCTTGAGCTAAACAACTCACTTAGGCTCCCGGATCATAGCAGTGTCTTCCAAGCGGAGGTCCTGGCAGTGACAACAGCTGCTAGACAGGTATCAATGATGGCGATACCACGGGCTGATATCACCTTTTACATTGACAGCCAAGCGGCAATAAAAGCGATTTCTGCCACTGTGATAAAATCGAAGCTTGTCTCCTGCTGCCGCGAAGAGCTTAAGGTTCTTGGCACGCAGCACAATATTAGACTCTGCTGGGTACCGGGACACAGCGGCATACCAGGTAATGAAAATGCCGATGAGTTGGCAAGACAGGGATCAGCGCTCGACGCTAGTCAAGCAGAGATGGTAAGCATCCCACTCTGTAACATAATCCTAAGGAAATCCAATGAAAGGTGGAATCTACTTGACACCTGTGATACTACTAGGAAAATATGGCCCTGCTTTAACAAGCAGAGAACTGACAAAATTATACAACTTAGTAAGAAGTCCCTTCGCTCTCTTACGAGCATAATCACCGGACATAATTTATTGAAATACCATAAATTTAAAATGAAACTAAGTACAGATGACCTATGCAGAGGATGTGGTGACGAAGAGGTACATGAAGACACCTCACACTTTCTCTGTCATTGCCCGTCACTATGCCACCAGAGAAGGAAATGGCTTGGTAGCTACTTCTTTGATAATCTAGAAGATATTTCTAATATTTCAGGAATACCCATATTGAACTTCGTCAACGCCTCAAAATGGCTTGACTGATTAATAGAATACATAGGTTTTATCAGGAAAGACTGATAACACTCACGGGTAACAAAATGGATCTACATTGATCTAAGTGTGACAATAGCAACATCAATTGTCAGCCCAACAACCTAACCTAACCTAGGAAGGAACTTCAACTATTCTTGTGCAGACTTCCTACATGTGTGCTCTCCTAAGACATATCCGTGCATTAAAATTGAACGCATGCTTCACAAGGGCTTCCTGCGTATTTTTTTTGCTCCTGCACAAATTGACGATAATGGCATCATCCCACTGGCTCCTATTGTTTTAAGGAGATTTCCCCAAAGTACCTTACTCTTCTCCATCACTCCTGCTTGTTTATAGAATTTTTGGCACTTCCGATATCCTTTGTAGTTTCCACTGTTTTCTTTTTTTTTATAATTAACGCGCACTCAAGGGATTATGACTACCCTTTAAATGTTAGTTGAGCACAGTGCGAGCATTTAGGAAACAGTGGGAGGAATGAGTAGGAGAAACCGATGTACATTCGTCTTAAATTTCTGGACATTGAAATGGGGAGGAAAAACAGAGTCGGTTAAGGAATACCAAATTCGAGTCGTACGGCAAAAGAAAGAATCTCTGTACTTAACTGTACGTCCAAAGTTTGGCTCAAGGGTATATTGATGAGCATTCCCTGCGGCATGAGTTTTACGGTTAAATTTGTTAAGGGGGGGAATGCAACTCGCTATTTCAATAGAACATTTTTTATAGAAATAACGATAAAACAGTGATAGACAAGAGACATTTCTACGATGTTTCAACGAAACAACTGTTTCGGAAATTATTATGTCACCTATCAGCCTTAAAGCTCTATTCTGGATTCTGTCTAGTAATTGTACAGATGTTTTTGATGCACCAGCCCAGATATGAGAATTGTACTCGTATTCTAGTTTAGGACGTACATATATAAGCCTTATAAATTGTGGCTAGATCAGAGGGAGAGAAAACGTTTTTACATCTTCTTACTAAACCTAAACATTTAGCCGCATTTTAAGCAATATCCAATATGTGGTCATTCCACAAAAGCTGGTCAGTAATACTCATACCAAGAATTGATAGCTTTTCAGTTTCTATGATGCAAGCACCATCCATGAATAGGGGCATAGGGGGAATATTCTGCTTTAATGACAAAAAATAGCTCTGAGTTTTAGAAGCATTAAATTCAACACGATTTTTAATACCCCATTTAACGATGCTATTTAGATCGGAGTTTAATGAGCTCAACATATCGATATCTTCCCGTAAGAATGTATTAAGCGACATTTTTAAAATTGTTCAGGAAACAAAAAAAAAAGTCTCATTTAGTTATTTTTTTGTGTATTTTATTGGACGAAAAAGATTTGTTTCCCGTAAGAATGTATTAAGCGACATTTTTATATTTGTTTCATCCAATAAAATACACAAAAAAAAATAACTAAATGAGACGTTTTTTTCAATTCAATTTGCAATTCACCATGCCATTTTTCCATACCTTTTCATATCTTTCATGCGTACGATACTTATACCATCAAAGTTTTAAAATTCAACATAACCCACACATTGAAAAAGTGGGTAACATTAAAAATAGTTTGAATAAATACCTATTTTCCGACTTATATGAATTTGTTGCAAAAATTTTAACCTTGCCTTATGGCAGTGCCTGCGCTAAGAGGGTTTTTTCAAGCTAACTTTGATGAAAAACAAACTCACCAACAGACTAAACACTGAAACTTGCGAAAATATGTTGCCTTCTTTAAATTTAGTAAGCAACTGTGATTTAGCTGAGTGGAGTCCAGATGAGCTCCTCATAAAAAAATATAGGGAAACCATCACATGAAAGTAAAATGTGATACGAATTCTTTTAAATAAATTATTATTTATTATGTATTCATACTTTTATTTATTTATTTAAGTTGAATAATCAATACAAAATGAACTGTTAAATTTTTTGTTTTTAGTTTACGTTGCAACAAACCTTAAAATGATTGTTTAAATTATGTGTTCTCTTCAACTCCTATAAATTCGTTGAGATGTGTGTGAAATTTGTTCCCTTAAGTCAATTTTCATACATATATGGTGTTGTTTTGTTTTTAATTTTAAGTGCCACCTTTTTTTCCCGAGTGCCACTTTTCCAAAATATCCTAAGGTAACGCTGCTCTCCAGTACTCTTTGCTTTATTGAAGAGCTTTCTTACCTTGGATCTTAGTTTTGACAGATTATTGTTCCACCATGGAGCATCCTTCTGCCTTTTAATGGGTTCATTCATTCAATACATAGTTTAATGTTCATTCAAAAACTTATTATTGTTGAGTTTATATTCAAAAATTGTTAAGTTTTTCTTAAAAAAAAAATGTTTTACTCGGTTTTGTTCTTCGTGACTTCCCCTAATTTTGTATTTTTTGCTTCTTTGCCAGCCTCTTTGAACGCCGAGGAGATGTACTTGGAGAAACACCTTCCTTTTTATGGGTAATGATGTCTTCAACTTCAGGTTGAGGTACTTCAGGATGATTTGTATCTAATGCAAGCCGTTTGGTGGCGTATGTTGAAATATGAATATCACTTTTCTTAAGCTGGTTAACGTGTGCATTTCGAATCACGCCATTTAATTTAATAATACTCGTATAGATAACGTTGGTCAATTTTTGTATAATTGTATCCGGTATCCATTTGATAAGTTCTTTGAAATGATTCCGGTACAGGACATTTTCTCCCACCTTAAACATTTTTTTTAATTGTAATGTGGAACATTCCGCATAAGGGTATCTATTTTTAGATGGTCCTCCTATAGCTTCGTAGATTTCACTTGATTTTGTCCCTCGATCATTGATTTTATCTAATTTCGTCCGTGGTATAAATTCAAAAAGTAATGAGGCTGGAGAAACTCCCGTAGTTGTCGTAGGTGTGTTCCTGAAATCGAGTAGAAACTTGTCCACAAATTTCTGCATGCCTTTTATGTCCGGATTTAATATAGCCTCTCTTTTAAGGGCCAACTTAGCCGTTCGGACTGCGTTTTCTGCCGCTCCATTAGACTCTGGGTGATAAGGGGGTGAGTAAACCAAAAGTATGGAGTTTGTCTGGCAAAATTTCCGGAAAAGATTGGAACTAAATGGGGGTCCGTTGTCCGTCACAATTTTATCATCAATTCCAAAAGTGACAAACTTTGATCTTAGCCAATCAATTACAGCCATGGCATCGGTATTTCTGAATATTCCTACTTCCATCCACTTTGAAAACGCATAAATCAAAATAAGGAATTTTGTCCCCTTAAGATAAAAAAAATCCAGATGTACTCGCCCGAATGGTTTTTGAGCCTTTGTCCAAGAAACGAAGTCGGATGATTTGCAAACTCTCTTTGTTGATGCACATGCCTCACAAGATTTTACACGTTGCTCAATATCCTGGTCTATTTTTGGCCACCAGACATAAGACCTCGCACGAGCTTTTATTCGTACTATCCCACAGTGTCCTTCGTGTAGAATTTCTAGTATCTTATTCGTCAGAATTACAGGGACTACCATGCGATGTCCGTAATATAAACATCCGTTTTCAACCTCCAAAACAAATCTTTTTTCCCAATACGAGTCAAGTCCAACTTCCTTTCCCGATTTCCAATTGTCCATTATATGGCTGATTACTCTTACCAACTCTTTATCTGGTATATTTGACAACGACCTTACTATCTATGGGTAGGTCATCCACCATCGCGATTGAGTTGATATAACCTACGGTTTGAGGTTTCTTGAAGAGGAAGACGAGATAATGCATCGGCTTGTGCCAGTTTCGATCCCTTTCTGTATTCTATTTTGTATCGGTACATCCCTAAGAAAATTGCCCACCTCTGAAGCCGCGCCGCTGCTACTGCTGGAGTCCCTTTAGTTAGATTGAAGATCTCCTTAAGGGGCTTGTGATCGCTGACAATCGTAAACTCATGACCATAGATATATTTGTGGAACCGCCTTACTGCAAATATTATCGCCAACGCTTCACGGTGAATAGTTCTTCTCCGCTTTTGATAAGGAACAACTCGCAAAAATGACTGGACGTTCTATATCATTAATAACATGGGCCAAGACGGCTCCTATACATTGTACATCTCATATAATTCGGACGACAAATTAGGGATGAATTTTCCATAGAAATAGCCCTAAGTATGCCTTCAACTCAGTAATGTTAGTTGGTTCTGGTGCATGTAAAATGGCTTTGACTTTTTCAGGATTCGGTAGAATCCCCTCCTTATTTATTACGTGACCCAAATATGCTCAAAAAATTTGCATTTAGACCCATTAACCTTAACGTTGTTTCTTTATAACCTCTGCATTACTAAAATCAAGTTTTGTTGACACTCTATACATCTACCGCCTACAAGAACGTCATCCAAGTAACAGCTGGTTCATTCTAATCCGCTAAGGAGTTTATCCATGGTTTCCTGGAAAATTTAAGGAGCTGAAAAAACACCAAACGGAAGTCTTTGGAATTGATATAACTCCCGATGGGTATTTATGACTAACAATTCGTTAGAAGCTTCCGTCACTTGCAATTGTTGATACGCACCCTCTAGGTCCAGAACGCAATAATCTGAAGAATCTCGTAAGGATGCGAAAATATCGTCCATCCTAGGCAGCGGATAATGATGGGTAACTACAAATTTGTTAACACTGACCTTAAAGTCTACGCAAATCCTGATTTGTCCATTTTCCTTTGGTGCTACAACTTTTTCCCTGAGCCCATAGGGGACCGTATATGGTTTACAAAAAATAGGTTTTGCATCTTTCTTAATATGAATCTGTGCTTCGTACCCGCGATTGTTGCCCCCCCCCCTTATCCCCATCAAAACAAGCTTTAAATTCTCCCCGAATTTTTGCAACTTCGAGTATTTTATCAAATTGAATGTTATTTATATTACCACCTGTCAACTTTTCGCGCCATCCCGGAACGAGTTCATTTAACCATGTCCTTCCCAACATGTTGAATTGAGCCTTTACGATACAAGTTCCCTTTACATTAATACACCCCCCGGTAATGACACTTAAAGGAGAAATGTTTGATTCAATAATGTCTGTTTTTTTAATATTCAACTTTTCTATCTCCCTTATTTCGACTATCGTTAAACATGCCTCTGAGTCCATTTCCACTGGAATATCATTTACTAAAACATTTACATATAAAGGATTATCTTCTTTATCTACAAAGTTTATAGTGCTAATTTTAAGTTCATCGAGGTCTACATCTTCTTCTTCTTCTGTATCATATTCTTCAACACAATTTACTTTGCCTCCTCTTTTCCCTGTTTCCCTTTTCTTTTCTGCACGCGAAGATATTTTCAATGTACACTTATCTGGATAGTGTCTCATTTTTCCACACTTAAAACATACTACCACTTTACAGTCTTTTGCAAAATGTCCAGCTCTGTTGCACCTAAAAGAATTTCTTTTTGAATCTTTATTACTGGACTTTTTTTCATACCCTTTAAAATAATTACTAGAACTTGACCAAACTATGTTTAAATCTGGTTGTCCAGGTTTAAATTGTCATAGTTCTTTTTCAGTAAGCTCAAAATTCGTAGCTTTATCAATCGCCATTTCTAGAGTTAAGTCCCCTTCGTTTAAGAGTGTGCTTCGTAATTTATCACTTTGTATGCAACAAACAAGTCGGTCTCTCAGTGCATAATTCAGAAACGTATCAAATTTGCAGTCCTGGGCTAGAGATTTTATGGCCACAACAAAGTCACTAACTGACTCCTCATGCTTTTGGTAGCGTTGATAAAATTTATACCGTTCGGCGATGATATTCTTTTTAGGTTTAAGGTAACCGACATTGGGGATTCAGGGGCTACCAAAGACTTTAAAATTTTATATAATTCCGCACCCCCTAGCGTAATGAAATAGTCCCGTTTATCATTGTCTTCAGTTATTTTGTTCAGTTTGAGGTATAATTCCATGCGTTCTAACCAAAGTTCAAAGTCCTCACCGGGAGTAAAACACTCGATTTGACCTATCAATTGTCCAGCCATTTCCACAATTTTATTATCTTTCTCTTCTTGTTTTAATCCAGCACAAATCCTTTTTTGTTTTTATCGTCCATCTATTTGCAGCATCAATATTTGTATAGTAATGTACGAGTATTAATGTTCAAATTTTATGTAAGAACCATACAAAAAAAGGGGAGAGTACGATAACCTGGCCGCCAAGATTTGATGACGGATTTTTGTAGAGGGGTCAAAAATAAGCACTTTTTACTATGGAAGGGGGGGGTCTATCTCGCCCCGTTTAGGAGGTAGGGGCACTTTTAGAAAAAATGGTTTAAATTGAAAAAAAATATTAAAAAACAACGGCAACACCTACAATAAAATGCTATACTGCGTTTGAAAGCCAGAAGATTGTTCTATAAACCTGCATTTAAATTAAATTACTCATATCAATGGTTTTTGAGAAATTTCTATTTAAAGTCCAAATTTTGATAAAAAAAAAACGTGAAAAAAAAGTTTAGACCGATTGTTTTCAAAATTGTGAAATGAAATTGTAAATTAGCTTATATGCGTTTCATGTATCTATCAGTTCTTAATCGAACACAAAAAACCGCATGGTTCTATGTCTTCTAGTTTTTGAGAAAACCTCCGTTTAGGAGGTAGGGGCACTTTTAGAAAATATGGTTTAAATTAAAAAAAAAAAATATTAAAAAACAACGGCAACACTTACAATAAAGTGCTGTACTGCGTTTGAAAGCCAGAAGATTATTCTATAATCCTGAATTTAAATTAAATAACTCATGTCAATGGTTTTTGAGAAATTCGCATTTAAAGTCCAAATTTTGATAAAATAACGTGAAAAAAAAAGTTTAGACCGATTGTTTTCAAAATTGTGAAATGAAATTGTAAGTTAGCTTATATGTGTTCCATGTACGAGGGCGGGTCAATAAGTCCGTGACTTTTGGAATAAAACAGATTTTTTGATAAAAAAATAATTTTATTTTTCAACGTAGTCTCCCTTGAGCTCTATACACTTTGTCCAACGCTTCTCCAATTTTTTTATCCCTTCCAAAAAAAATGATTTGTCGAGGTCCTCAAAATAGGCCTTTGTTTGCGAGATGACTTCATCATTGGAGTCAAATCTTTTTCCACCAAGCCATTTCTTCAGGTTTGGGAACAAGAAGTAGTCGCTCGGAGCCAAATCTGGAGAATAGGGTGGATGAGGGAGCAATTCATAGCCCAATTCATGGATTTTTGCCATGGCAACTGCACATGTGTGCACCCTTGCATTGTCTTGGTGGAAAAGAACTTTTTTCTTGGCCAAATGAGGTCGTTTTTTTTTTTTTCAAATCGTCATTGAATCGGTCCAATAAGTTGGCATAATATTCCCCATTGATTGTTCTTCCCTTTTGAAGGTAGTCAATGTGGATTATCCTGTGTGCATCCCAAAAAACAGTCGCCATAACTTTATTGGCTGACAAACCCACCTTGGCCTTCTTTGGCGCCGATTCACCCTTAGAAACCCACTGTTTTGACTGTTGTTTGATCTCTGGTGTATTGTGATGGATCCATGTTTCGTCCACGGTTACAAAACGGCGCAAAAACTCCTCCATATTGCGATTAAACAACGCCAAACCTTCCTGTGAAGTTGTTACACGATTGCGTTTGTGGTCGACTGGAGCAAACGCGGCACCCATCTTGCGGAAAGCTTTCTCATGTCCAAGTGATCATTCAAAATTGAAACCACTGAGCCATGCGAGATCCCTACGGCTTCCACAATCTCTCGCACTTTCAATCTTCGGTCGGCCAACACCATATCGTGAATTTTTTCGATTGTTTCGGGTGTAGAGACCTCAACTGGGCGTCCAGGACGTTCGGCATCTTCAGTGCTTGTACGGCCACAACGAAATTCAGTAAACCACTTTTTTACCATTGAAATCGATGGTGCAGAGTCCCCATAGTATTTATCAAGCTTAGCCTTGGTCTCGGTAATGGGTTTTTTTTCGTAAGAAATAATGCTTAATAAGCACACGAAATTCACTTTTCCACGAAATTCCATTTTCTCCTCAAATTAGTGAGTGTAGTGCAGTTGAATAAATGTAACAAAAATAAAATACTGTTGGGATCAGTCTATCGTCCACATCGTAATATTGATTTAACACCATTGCTTTCAGTCATAGATGAGTTATCTTTTGTATCACCTTTCATAATTGTTGCGGGAGATTTTAATAATAGCCGTGTTTTATTGGTTAGTGAATATACTACATCGCAAAATTTAACATGGAAAACAACAACAAACGATTAGTGAATAAAAATAAGCTAGTAATTGAAATGGATAATTTAGTGAAGATGGAGTTTCCGATGTTGAAATGTAGGAGGTGTTTAGGTGGTGTCCGAAAAAATATATGTGGCATACTTGAGGGTGTGTTCGTTGGTATTTATTTTGTTATACTTTGCCTTTGATAATCCAAAGTGTGATCGCTCCGAAATTTATAGAACAAATATTTTTTCAAATGCAAAACTTTAATTCATACCATAATTCCGGCTTTACACTACTGCCACTAATTTTGTCATAAAATATTGAATATTGAAATATTGAATTCGATTGATATGCTTTATCAGTTCACATTTGTTCAAAAATGTCGTATAACTGCGGCATTATGCTGAATTTATATAACAACTGAAAAAATTAAAGCTAAACTCTCAGAACACCTATTTTATTTATTTTTTATTTTATTTTTTTAGTATCGTTATAACTTCATATGACTCTTTAACATTAAAAAACGTCAAAATAGGTCTGTTTACTTAGTTCTTTGCACGAACTACTATTGTTTTAAGGTTGCTCAGAATCAATTTATTAAAAGAAATTGCCTTAGGCTAGGCTGTTTTGCAACTGTTTGGTTTAAGAAACTAAAAAGTTTGTGTTTTGACACAAACTAAACGATTGCCTAAAATGATTTCCCTATTTTGTGTAACATATAATTATATGCACCTGCGCGGACATTCAACCAAATAGTTCATCTGTTTTCTATAAGTATAAAAACAGTGTTGTGCAACTAAAAATTGAATGTGCGCTCCCAGCCTTAAGACGATATTAGTTAAAAAATGTTCAAAATTAGCAAACTACTTTAAAGTTAGGAAATATTATAAGAAGTATAATACTACTACCTTAATAAGAGGCTGTTTAAAATTTTGCGCCAATGTCATTTTATTGACTACTATGTTTTTTTTCTCCAATACTCAGTATATATATGCCATATATTTTCGCACTTTTGTAAGTTTTAAATCATATTTAAGGCTAGGCGCGCACATTCAATTTTTAGTTTCGCAACTGTTTGGTTCCTAAAATGAAACATATGGGCTTATATGGGACACCGCACACTTAGAGCAACTCGATTCTCGAAACTAAAAAGTTTTCTGTTTTGACACAAACTAAACGATTGCCTTCAAAACAGTTGAGCTGTTTTCTATAAGCGCAAGAGAGAAAAGAGTGTGAGCGTGAGTAAAGAGTTGCCAGTGCGCGGTTCTCTTTCAACTGGTGATTAAACTATTTGATTTCGATCACATTTGCCAGTGCGCGACTAGCCTAACAGTGAGAAGAACTCTAAATCAACTCGATTTGCATTTTCATGAATATTTCAACCCAATCTGCATTTTCATGAGTATTTCAACTCCAGCTTAAAAACGAGATACAGATCTTTCGAACACATCCGAGTCCGAGTAAGTTAATTCTTAATTCCACAAGTAGGAGGAACAAGGAAGAGTGAGTTAAAGAGTGAATAAAGCGTTTTTTTGGTACTAACGTACTTAGAAGCTCTGAGCTCACGGATAGCATGAAATCGCTTAACTTATTTCCTGTAAACACAACAACCCCAACACATTTTACCAGGGACAACAGTACCTTGCTGGATATGTTTTTTGTGAGTCATTTATATAAAGTTCTTCTCTATGACCAACTTTCTGCTTCTTGTTTTTCTCATCACGATCTAATTTATCTTACGTTTGAATGTTGGCCTTTGCAATCATCTTCTACGTATAGCTATAGAGATTTTAAAAATGTCGACATACTGCAGCTAGAAGCAGATTTGAATTCAATTGAATGGTTTCAAATATATGGTATGTTATCTGTTGATGACCAAGTACAATTTCTTCAAACTAATATAAATAATCTCTTTAATTCATATGTCCCTCTCATTACAAAAGTTTGTCGAAATAAAAATCAGTCTTGGTTTGATAACAATATTAAGTCTCTAGTAAAAGAACGTAACCTAGCATACAGACGCTGGAAGACTTTTAGGCTTGATGAATTGTATAATATTTACAAAGTTTTGAGAAATAAAGTTATTTCTAAGATACGAGAATCTAAAAAACGTTTTTATGCTCCTAAATTAAACCCTTCTCTTGCCAAAGAGAAGCTCTGGAAGAATCTCAAGGAAATTGGTGTGGGTAAGCAAATAAATAACAATACTCCATCTATTGATTGTAATCAACTTAACAAAAGTTTCACTACATTAAATTTTTTAAATTCTGAAAATCAAATTGATGATTCACAACTATTTGAAGATCAGTTAAATGAAGTTACTTGGACTGGTTTTAGTTTCTCCTCCGTTAACGAGGCTGATGTCCTAGAAAGCCTTTTAGCCATAAAGTCTAACTCCGTTGGTGTTGATGAATTGCATCCTATTTTTCTTAAAGCCATACTGCCTTATGTACTTAAATACATAACACATATATTTAACTCTATTTTTATGACCAGTACATTTCCCACGGCTTGGAAACGAGCCAAGATTATACCTATTCCTAAAAATCGTGAATGTAATGATTTCCGACCCATATCTATCTTGCCTTTTCTTTCAAAAGCTTTGGAAAGACTAATGAACAAACAAATAAGGTTGTATCTTAATGCCAATGGAATGATATGTAACAATCAATCAGGTTTTAGATCTAGACACAGTTGTACAACAGCCTTAATTGAGGTTGTGGAAAACATTAGAGTTGCTGTAGATGATAATAGGGTTACTATTCTCACTCTCTTAGATTTCTCTAAGGCTTTCGACACTGTCAATCCTATCACACTTTATGAAAAGCTTAAAAATGAGTTTAGTTTCACATTACAATCAGCTAAACTTATTCTTTCTTATTTAACAAATAGATCCCAGGCCGTTTATGCTAACGAGTCGATGTCTTCATTTCTTCCTTTATGTAGAGGTGTTCCCCAGGGCTCTATTTTGGGCCCTCTGTTGTTTTCTATGTATATTAATGATTTACCTTCTTGCTCGTTGAACTCTTCCCTGCGTATGTATGCAGATGATGTCCAATTACATAATAGTTTTCCACTTGGTATGCTTGAGAATGGCGTGTATGAAGTCAATGAGGATTTGAATAAAATAGTAGCCTGGTCCCGTAAAAACGATCTTTGTTTGAACCCAAAGAAGTCGAAGTGATTACTGATTTCCAGGATCAATGTTGACACTTCCTATTTCCCTCAAATTTATCTGAACAATACAGTTATTGGTTTCGTTGATTCTGCGAAAAATCTGGGATTAACATTTAATAAAACATTAACCTGGGATGACCATATAAGACTTACACTAGGAAAGATCTATGGTGTTCTTCGAATGCTTTGGACTTCTCATCATCTGATACCCTTGAAGACCCGATCTATTTTGGCTAAAACCTTAATCGTACCAATTATGCTTTTTTGTTGTGAAGTTTTCTGCAATTGTGACTATGAGCACAAGCGAAGACTTAATGTTGCGTTCAACAGCATAGCACGTTATGTCTATGGGCTAAGGAAATTTGACCACATCTCACATTTCTCTAAATCCTTGTACGGTGTCACTCTGGAAAACCTATTTAAACACAGAACTCTAACCCTTCTTCACAATGTGTTACAATCACGTCAACCGGAATACCTATATAAAAAAATCAAGTTCCCACAATCTAGTAGATCTTGTGACCTTATCCCAATACGCTGCTCATATTTAGTATCCGAACGACAGTTTTATGTGTATGCTACTCGATTATGGAATTCACTCCCTCGCTCTATTAAGATGTTAAGCTGTACGACACGGTTTCGAGGAATGCTAAAAGAATTTCTCGAGAGATCTTGATGATGATGATGTTCTTTTTTTTTTTTTTTTTTCTCTTCCTTTTATTTCAATCTTTATTATTTTTAGTATAAGGTAAACTGCATTAATTTTTATGTTGTATATTGATGTTCAAGAACTTACAACATATGTTTAAATACCAATTAATAAGCTATTCTCTTTTTTTTTCATTAATTTTACACTTAATGCCACTTTAAGCAATTGCATATATTGAATACACTTATATAGTATTAAATTACTGATGTTTACTCTAATTTATAAGGTACTGTATCTTACTGAGTAAATTATACCAAATAAATCTAAAATCTAATCTAGTGAGTAGTCTGATAAAAATAGCTGTCAAACACAAACTAACTGACGCAGCAAGTTTAAATTTCGACAGGAGTCAACTGACAGATGCCTGTTGACAGGAGCAGTGTTGCTGTTTCAGTAAAGAGGTCAGAAATTCAAAAAGTCACGGACTTATTGACCCGCCCGCGTATCTATCAGTTTTTAATCGAACACAAAAAACCGCATGGTTCTATGTCTTCTAGTTTTTGAGAAAATCGAAAACTACCAAAACTGCTTTTTTTGATTTTTGGTGATGACGGTTATTCCATTTTAAGGATTAATGTTAATAAACATAATGCATCTTTGTTAGTTCAGTACAGCAATTCATTTAGCTTTACCCAGAATTGCACACGGCCACGGGAGTTGAATTTTCATTTGGTATTAAACCAATTTCTTTGAAAAAAGTAATGCTTTTTTCGTTGGTCGACACTAAATCACCGAAAGAAGAAAATATTGGAAAATTATTCAATTTGGGATGAAGTAGTGGATGTTTAACCGCCATTTTTCATTTAGAGAAAAAAAAAACACTTCACTCTTACAAAAGTTGAAAAACGAATGACCTTGGTAAACAATAACTTGTACCACATTTTCATTAACGAACAAAAAACAACGGTACAAATTGGAATGTTAGTTTTTTTTATCTAAGTTGGTATACTTTGAACATTACAGTTGCTTTATATAAATTGGTATGTAAGACACAAACACAGATACATATTAAGAAATTATATATATTTGCTGCAGTCGAGCAGTAGTGCATTACATGTGAATTTTTCATAATGCATTTTAATATTTAAAAATTTTAATTTTGGAACTTTGGGCTACTTATATAAATATATATGCATTTAGTGGACACTGGATAAATAGAATAAATTTGAATTTTTTTAAATACAGATTCTGTGAATGCAAAAGAAACTTTGCATGCACCCAACCTCGCACCTACCCCAAATCCTATAGTGTGCAGCATGCCCCCCTATACATACTTTACTGTTTATGTATTGTAATGTTGGAAGCTAGCACTGATTTATTTATGTAAGGAAGCAAAAAATATCAAACATTTTTTAGTAGTTTTAGTTATTTTCGATTTTCTCAAAAACCAGAAGATATAGAACCATGCGGTTTTTTGTGTTCGATTAAGAACTGATAGATAAATGAAACACATGTAAGCTAATTTACAATTTCATTTCACAATTTTGAAAACAATCGGTCTAACCTTTTTTTTCACGTTATTTTATCAAAATTTGGACTTTAAATGCGAATTTCTCAAAAACCATTGACATGAGTCATTTAATTTAAATGCAGGATTATAGAACAATCTTCTGGCTTTCAAACTCAGTATATCACTTTATTGTAGGTGTTGCCGTTGTTTTTTAATATTTTTTTTTTCAATTTAAACCATTTTTTCTAAAAGTGCCCCTACCTCCTAAACGGAGGTTTTCTCAGAAGAAGACATAGAACCATGCGGTTTCTTGTGTTCGATTAAGAATTGATAGATACATGAAACACATATAAGCTAATTTACAATTTCATTTCACAATTTTGAAAACAACCGGTCTAAATTTTTTTTTCACGTTTTTTTATCAAAATTTGGACTTTAAATGCGAATTTCTCAAAAACCATTGACATGAGTAATTTAATTTCAATGCAGGATTATAGAACAATCTTCTGGCTTTCAAACGCAGTATAGCATTTTATTGTAGGTGTTGCCGTTGTTTTTTAATATTTTTTTTTTTCAATTTAAACCATTTTTTCTAAGAGTGCCCCTACCTCCTAAGCGGGGGGAGATAGACCCCCCTCCCATAGTAAAAAGTGCTTATTTTTGACCCCTCTACAAAAATCCGTCATCAAATCTTGGCGGCCAAGTTATCGTACTCGTGCCCAAAAAATGGGTACGCAAGAATAACAAACGAAAAATAAAATAAAAAATTGCAAAACTTATCATAAATTTGGTAAGCCAACAAAAAAAAAATTCACTGTTACTACTTATACAGTCTCAGCCGTTATTTCTTATGACTGTAACTAATTGTAACTTTTTTTTTTTTTCGTCGCCACTTAATATGAACGAGTGAAAGGGGGACCCCGGTAATAGGAGGGATCGCAAAAAGAACAGACAACACCAGCGATCTTTGCGTTCGGCTCCCTTTATTACTACTGATCTTAAACATAATTATATAATAGCACCTAAGCCTGTGTGGTGAATTCAATATTGCAATAAGCTTAAGCTTTATGTGAAATTCACTGCTCTTCTTTACTTTAATATATATCATCCTTCATAATCATTGTAGCATTTTCCAGGCGTAACTTATGGCGAGTAAGGAAGTTCTGTCTTGGTTCAAAGAAAACGTGTTATGAATTACTGATCAGAGAGCTACATGAATGTACTCATTTACCATTGTGAATCATCCGCAAAAATGTGAGCCTCACACAGTCACATACAACTATGAATGAAAACAAGTGTGAAAGATTCATTTTCGCAATGCATTAGAGATTTTTAGATTAAGAATTTTATTTTTCAATTTGTTTTATATACAATTTGACTTAAAACTAACTTATTACTAAATTAAATCATGTTGGCTCAACAATAGGGGCCCAACGTTCTTCATTTGGCTTTACATGCATGCCTTTTGAATTTGAGTTTGTTGGAAAAGTTGATTCCCAAGTACTTCGTTGATGATTTGACTGTCACTTCAGTGTTGTCTGGAAACTTTATTTTGATTGCATCACAGCGTGTTGCAAACGCTCGTCTTCGAATGACAGTCACTGGTGTTCGGAAGCAGATGAGTTCAGTCTTTTCGCTGTTTATCCTCAGTCCCCATTTGACATACTATTCCCATAGGTTTTTAATGTGCTTTTGCACTCTCCTGGCAGCAATTTCTGGTGAAAAAGCGGTGGCGTATGTGATTGAGTCGTCTGCATAAAGCTTTGTCTTTGTACCTGATATGTTGGCTGGTTGATCAGCAGTGTAAATGTTGAACAGCAGTGGTCCAAGTTTTGATCCTTGAGGAACTCCAGCGTAAAAAAGTCTATGAGTTAGGAAATTTTTGATTATTCTTACCAAGTAATTAGGAAGTCCAAGTTCCGAGAGTTTGTATAGTAATCCTTTTATCCAGCATTATCAAGCTTTTTCGATGTCCAGCAAACACGCTACAGTGGTTTCCTTTTGTTGAGTCCAATTGTAACATCAGTATAGAGTCCCAGTAATGGATGTAGGGTAGAGTGTTAAGTTTGCATATTTATCTCTGCTGGTACGGGGTGTTTTCTGCCTGTCCAAAGTATTGTTGGCCACTGTTTCAAATTGAGCAATGGTGTTATCGATCTCATTGTTGTTGAGATTGTTGACGCTGGAGACTTCTGGTAGGCGTTCTTCAACTTCTGAACGGAATCTTATCCAGTTCATTTTTTCGTATTGGATTTGGAATTCGGGAGTACGACGTTCAGTTGTAATCCTGTAATTCAATCTGACTCTCATCTCAACCGCCAGATGGTCCGAGTCACTATCGTGTGCAACACAAGTGAAGTTTTGGAACTCGGGAAGGATGTTCGTAAAATTGGACGTCACTAAAAAGAAGTCTAGGAGCGACGGAGTTCCTGGAAATGTGGGCCTATGTTGTGATATAACCACCAGTGAGTGAAGCTCGGGGTTGTCTTGCAGCTAGTCCACAATTGCTTTTCCTTGTGTAGATTCCCTGGTGTCCAGCCAGAATGGGTGTCGTGCATTGAAGTCACCTCCAAGTACACAGTACGTATGTTGGCTAGCCAAATTGTTGATGGCGTTGAGGTCATGTATGATGTCACATCTCGTTGCGTTACACTTGTTGTATAATGAGATGAGAAGCAGCGTCTCATCATCCGACATATTGATCACAACGGCTGTAGTCTCCATGCAGCGCAGTACAGGTACCCTAACGTACCCGCTTTTGAGGTCCGATTTTAAGAGGATGGCGGTTCCTCTGCCTTCAGATGTCTTGTCCTGTCTATAGGATGTGTAGCCTTCCTGTTTAAATGTGTTTCTTGCTGTTATGTTTGTTTCCTGTAAAAAGATAATATCGGGTTTCTTTGATTTAAAAAAAAAAGTGAAATACTCGTACGTCTGGCTGTAGAATAAATAGAATTAACGTTATATGCTATGAAGGATAGGTAGTTTCTTATATACATAATGAACAAATAAGTTTACCCAATATAACTGTCTTTTCTTTATCATTGAGACTACCGTAGTTGCTTGGAACTACCTCCTTTGTCTTTTGGAGAAGAGAAAGGAAATCTGTTCCAAACAGTCTTTCGGTATCATCAAATATGTTGAAAGACTGTGATTGTCCTTTTTGGCTTGATGTGTTGGATGGTGCAGACCTCTTCTGGACTATTGGTTTGGCAAATGGCGTTGTAGCTGGTGCTGGTGGAGCTGGCTTATTTCCTACCTTCTTAAATTGGCCTCGCAAAGGTTTTGAAGCCGCTCCGTGGCTGCAACGCTAGCGTATGATAAGCCATTCACAATCGCTTTTTTTGCTGATGTTACAGCAAATTGGTGATTTTCACGCTTCTGTGTTGCTGTCTTCGTTTTTTCGGCCAGTTTCTTCTTCCTTGCAGGACATCCACTGTAGCTGCAGGGTGCAAAGTCTGTTGGCTGTTAACGCAGAATACCATATCGTCACTGACTTTGTGGAGAGTCCTAGAGCAGTTTCCTGGATTATGATCATTCTTGCACTTTACACAACGGTATTTCATGCCACAGTTGCTAGCAACATGTCCAAACTTTTGGCAATACTTATATACACTGTGTAATGGTGGTGGACTTAAACTTCTCCCAATGGACTCTTTGTTGCATAAGAAGTGTTTTTCTGTAAATTGCTGGGATATCAGATATTTTGGAAACTTCAACGACGAAGCTATTATACTTCCTGTCCGATTGGGTCTTGTAGGGACTTACTGCTCAGACTGCGATGCCTTCCGTAATGCGCTCCTCCTTAACTTCAGTGGCTTCGTAAGTTTGATGAATTCCTTTAAGGAACAGCAATGTTTTCCTTGGCGGTATAGGTGTTGAATTCTGTCTTCTTCACCTTCAGGAAATCTTGGATCTTCTGGTGTTCCTCTTTGGTCTTTGTTGTGATAACAGATTTTTTTGTTGCGCATCCATCACTTCGTCCTTGTCATCTTCGTAAAGCTGGTCTATATCACCGAGCTTGGCGGAGTTCTCATGCCTTCTTTGATGTGTCTTGAGTGCCTCGTATGCTAAATTTACGTCACTCTTCCTTCTTTCGGCTTTTCCCATTTTAACTGGGATTTCCAGAAAATAGATTTATTTTTTTTTATTTACTTAAAGGATTAAGATTAAAAATTGTGAGTAACAAGAAGGATAATCCACATTCGGAAAAACCCTTCTTGTAATTAACTAGATTAATTTTATCAGGTAGCGTAAGTAAACCTTTGCTAATCACTTTTTTTCACTGAAATATATTATTTTATTACTTTTTTTATATATATGAAAAAGATAAAATAAACAAAATTAGTTTTTAAATTATTTTATATTTTATCAACTAATATCACAACTTAAGTTTGTTTTTTAAATCGCTACGCGTTTCGGAAATTATGTTTCCATCTTCAGGCGGATTTTTAAATTATTCGATTTGCCACTTGTCATTTATATTATATACAGTTGCGGTCAAAATAATAGCAGTGTAATCTTACCATTGACATATTTTAGTACAAACTAAGATATAGGCAACTTTTTAAAATATTCTAGTACTATTTTTGTAATAGAATATTTTATCTTTTGTTTCCAGAATAAAAAAAAGCCATATCATAACGGTTTTCTTCCAAAGGTCATTTGATTTCACTTAAAGTGTATTTTTGCGCAGTCAAAATAATAGCAGTGTTTAATAGTTTGTGAATTTTTTTCATTGTTTTTGAATCTTAGGAATATGTTTTTTGTTTGTTATTGAAACTAAAAGGTAAGGTATAAAAACCGATAGTTTTCCTACATTTATATTCCTTCAAACTTACAGTATGGGTCGTAATAAGCATTGCACTCCGAAAATGCGGCGAATCATACGCCAACTCCTCTCCGAAACCAGGGGCAGAAAAAAAGTTATTTCTCCAAAATCAGAGAGGAGAACTATGAGATACTCAAGGATCTCTCCCCATTTGCCGGCTACGGAAATAAAAAAACCTCTAAATCTAAGCGCTAGTTTAGAAACGTACAGAAGAATATTGCGGAAGAATGATCTCAATGCCAGAAGCCCAAGGAAGGTTCCTCTTTTGACAAAAAAACACATCTCCAAATGAATGCAGTTTGCCAAAGCCCATGTCGATAAGCCCCTTCAGCATTGGCGAAATATTTTATGGTCTAATGAGAGCAAAATTGTTCTGTATGGTGATTCTGGTTCTCGGGAATATTTGCGACGCCCACCTAATGCTGAATATGTGTCTAGGTATACGCGGAAGATTGTAAAACATGGCGGTTTTAGCATAATGGTATGGGGTTATTTTTCCTATCAAGGTGTATGGCCCATATATAGCATAAATGGTGCAATGGATCAGCATCCTTATGTGGATATTCTTCTAATAACCATGCTGCCTTACGCAGAAGAGGAATTGCCAATAAGATGAGTCTTTCAGCAAGACAATGACCCAAAACACACGAGCAAAAAAGGCAAAGAGTGGTTTCGGGTCAATGAGGTTTCTGTTATGGAGTGCCCTGCGCAATCCCCCGACTTGAACCCAATAGAGAACCTTTGGGCAGATGTCAAGAAATTCGTTTCAAATGCAAAAACCCTCAAATAACAACCAGCTTGGGGAAGCAGTGGAGACTGCATGGAGAAATATTTCATTGGAGAGATGTCAAACTTTGGTGGACTCAATGAAGAGAAGTTGCGAAGCTGTTATAAGCAATAAGGGGTCTACCAACAAGTATTGACGTAAGAAATACAAATACATTTTGTTTTACTTTTTAATCCAATGTAATTTTCTTATTTTCTCCATTTTTATGAATACTGCTATTTTTTTGACTGTGCTATTTTCTTATACATTGAAGATATTTTTTTTTTTTTAAGTTTTTTTTTCGATATTTTTAAATCTTTCTTTTATAATTGATTTCATATAAATGTAACCTAATAAATAAAATTTTATTATAAAGTTTCATGAGCACCATCTTTCTTTTTTTATTGAGTATTTCTTTGAACTATTTTCACTGCTATTATTTTGACCGCAGCTGTATATAAATATACACGCAACTTGGAGACCAAAAATAACAATGATTATTTTATTACCGTTAGGTAGATTTAGTTTTTATTTTCACCACTTTTCTCCGTGCACTTGTGTACTCGATGAATGTCAACTGTAAACTGCAATGCATTAGAGTGTGACTAGTTACCTTGCTTGCACTTATGAATATCGAATGAGTGGACGGCTCACACTCAATCACTTCATTCACAAAAGCTGTGAAACTTATGAGTGGCTCACAAGCATTGTCGGCTCTAACGATTTCGACCAAAAGTTTTGTACAATAGGTATATTGTATATAAAAATATTGGAAACAATTTTTTTTTTAGTTTTTGAAAAAGAAATAATTCTATTTTTTTTTAAATCAAGATCTTCAAAATGTGAGAACTATTGGTTGCTCTATATTATTAAAACCCTAGAAAAATAATCTACGTCTGCCAGACGTATCCCGCGCAAAAAAAATTTAGTATGCTTTTAACTTTTAACTGCAAACCGCATCGTGTTGGCTGCCTAAATATGCTCAGTCCTCTTAGAACCCGACGTGCAGAGTGACACTGAAGACGAATTTATTGACGATGCTGAGGATGTTCCTTTTTGACAGCTCTTTTTCGGGAACTCGTTATGTAGCAGTTATGAGTCATGACAGATTCGACTTTCTTATCGGATGTATGCGCATGGATGATAAATCGCTACGTCCACCACTCAGAGGTACGGATCTATTTATACCTATCAGAAAAGTTTGGGACATATTCATAAATCAGTGCTTGATCAATTACACTCCGGGATTACATCTAACTATTGACAAGCAGCTGTTGGGATTCCGGGCAAGATGTCCTTTTAGGATGTACATTCCGAACAACCCAATAGGTATGGAATAAAGATTCCGATGATGTGTGACAGCGGCACAAAGTACATGATAAATTCCATTCCTTATATCGGACGAGCAACCAATATTAATGGCATTCCTCAAGGTGAGTACTATATCAAAGAACTATCAAAGCCGGTGCATGGCATCTATCCTAATATCACCTGCGACAATTGGTTTACTTCTGTAACCTTGGCAAAATCCTAACTTCGGCAACCTTATCAGCTTATATTGGAAGGTATACCATACATTACAACAAACGAGAAATTCCAGAACTAATGAGAAATACGCGTTCACGTCCTGTAGGCAGTTCAATATTCTGTTACGACGGTCCTTTGACACTTGTGTCAGGTGGCCAATGACAGTATATGGGTGATTCATTATAGCGGGTGCAACATTTAGACTCATTGGAAGTACATTTAATAATAAAATAAGCAAAATATTTAATGACATTATTAATTGAAGGGATACATTTTCACCTATTTATTTTTAATCCATTTAGAATTCTAAAATATAATAAATGGCAGAAGAATGGTTTCAAAGTGCGATCGCGGGCGCAACAGAATTGGCCCGACTTTTCTAGATCATACTCGTAGTACAAAAAACACAAATTCTGTTAATTTTGAAACATTTATCATGCTATTCTTACCTTATTGAACGACGTTGATTCAATTAACTAAATAAATAAAAATAAAGACGGAAAACAAAAGTAAGCAACGAAATATTAACTTTTAAATCAATCGCGGGTGCAACATCAAATTATTATAGTAAACTGGTTTAAAAAACTGGAAAAAATATAAAATAAGTAACAAGTCAGTACACTTGTCTATTAATTATAATTTTTTTTTTTTTAATACTTCAATATTTTTTCGAAAATACATATAAATGTATGTTAGAAGTACTCCATCTTTATCGTTATCGGTTAAGGATAACCTCACATAATGATATTATGATATTGCAGCCTACCTGTACAAGAACGTACAAACCTGCGGAAATAACTTTTGGCAATACTGCTGCTGTAAAAACAGAACGGTATTTTAGAGCATGGATCTACTGGTAATATAGAGGATTCAAAAGAACCTTTTGGAGATTTAGAATTTAATGCTTCGTCTTCTGACTCAATAAAAACATCGAAAACTTAACTTCATGAATGCTCATGGTAATGTGCTCTTCTCGATTCTTAACTTTTGAATTAATCGATTTCACATCTTTTATACCCGGCACTTGTCTGCTAATATTATCCCTTTTATAGAAATTACCTGTCATCCTTCAGTTTTTTAGGCATTGCTTTGGTGGAATCAGTTTTTTTTTTAAATACATTTCTGACCTCTTCAACTACGTTAGTGGGACTCCTTGGGCGATTACGTTTCACTTGTGCTACTTTTTCAGTCTAGAGGGACTGATGTAATAAGTGCCTGCCTTTTTTTTGTTGCCCGCATTTTTTCGTTTTGTCTGATTCTGGTCAGAATTTTAAAATTTGTATCTGCCTTAATTTTCTCTTTCAATACATCTCCACATTAAATCAAGAGTCTTTTTTCTGCATGAAGCTCAGCGTTTTTGTTAAGTTTTTGTCAATTTTCTGTAAAGCAGTCTCTTTTCCTTGTTTCATTTCCATTTAACCATATATTTTTATATAAAAAAGAACAAATTTTATTATATTACATAATTAAAAAAATAACTTGAACAGTAGAAATTACTATTCAAAGCATATTTTATTAATGAAATATAATAAATCACGTTATAATGTTAGTAGTCAATAAGTTGCACCCGCGATCATAATATTGCGATCGCGGGTGCAACCACTTGAAATCAACGTTTTCTGTCGTTCAACGTACAATATATTCCTAATAACGACTGTTTCAATTTTAGTTTTATTTTCTTCTTACTTTTTGAAAGTTTCAAAACGCTAGCACTTTATTTCTGCCAAAAAAGTAAACTTATATATCTTTTATGTCGCGGGTGCAACAAACTTACATTGGCTATTTGGAATCAATAATGCTAAAAATATAATAACAAATTCGTACATGTTTTTATGCAAACGATTAAATGGCATTATTATATATTTAAAGACAACCGGTTAGTTCGACAGTTCATTTATTTCTTGTTCAATATATGTATCACAGTTTAGTCTTAAGTCTAAGTATACAAGAAAAGGAAAAGTATGTATCACAATAGCGTGATGTTGTACCGCATTAATACTCTATATAAGTGATGCTTCTTGTACATAGAAAGTAAGAACTTTACTTCATGAGCTTACTTTATAATTAGGTATACTTATATCAAGATACATAACATCACCTCCTTTTTTTAAATATTAAATGAAATGCATATCAATTTTACTGAATTCAAATTAAAATTATAACTCATATACATTATCTATACATTATACAAATTCAAAAATATAAACCATTATTCATTTTTAAATAACGTTTAAAATTTCAAGTTGGATAAACTTTAATAAACTCAAAACAATATTTAATTTCACATTATTTATATTTTACCGGTTTTTGGCTTCTTAGTTTTTTCCGATATTGTTCATTTACAATTCTTATTTTGGTTGTAGCCATTTTCTTTTTTCTTTTCTCAACAAATTTTTCGTTTTCTGGTTTGGTTTCAATTTCATTTTCTCTTAAATCATTATTAGATTCTACTTCTTTTTTACATTTTTCATTATTTGGAGGAATGTATAAATCAACTTTATAATTTTTTAATTGATTTCTATGAACAATTTTTCTTTTGCGATTACATTCAATTGTGTATAACAAATAACTATTTCGCTTTATAATGACAGCAGGTATATATTTTGCATAACAGTTTTCTGGATTCAAATACAAAACTTTTTGATTAACAACAAAATTTAAAGAATTATTTTTTTCTTTCAAAAATTGTTCATAGACTTCGAGTTTCTTTTCTTTATAATTATTTTGTACGGGTTTAATTATTTGTTTTTTATTATTAGTGTTTATATATGTTAACATAGTTCTAGGTTTAAAAGTAAAAACTACCTCACTTGGTGAAATTCCTGTTACTGTTGTGGGCGTATTTCTGTATTTAAATAAAAAATTTAAAACCTTTGCTTCCAGAGAGAGTTTTTCGGGTTTGGTATCATTTAAATATGCAATTAAAGCTTTCTTGGAAGTCCCAACGGCTCTCTCTGCTAACCCATTACTTTCCGGATGGTATACAGGACTTGGGAAATATTCAATTCCATTGGTCTTCAAAAACATTTTGAATTCGCAGCTAGAAAATTGTGGACCATTATCACTAACGAGTGTTTTGCAAAAACCGAATACGGAAAACAGATTTTTAAGTTTGTCAATAATAGACAAAGCGGTAGTCTTTGTTAAAATAAAAATCGAAATCCACTTGCTATAATCATCTACTGCTATTAAGAAATCTTTTCCACAAAACTGAAAAAGATCAACATGCATCCGTTCAAAAGGAAAACTAGTTTTATTCCATGTAAAATTTGGACAAACTTTTGTTCTGTTTTGGCCTTTCTGACACGTACTACAACTTTTAACAAATTGTTCTATATTTTTATCTATCAATGGCCACCAGACACTATCCCTAGCTAATAATTTCATTCGAACTACACCGACATGTTGATCATGCAAAATGTTAAGAACTTTAACCTGAAGATCTGGTGGTATAACAACCCTATCACCATAATATAGGCATTTATCATTAACGCTAATTGATTTTCTTACTCTATAAAAGGAAGTAATTAATGAGTTCGGATTCCTTTTTTCATTATAATTAAGCCAACCATCGTTTGTACACTCCATAACAGAAAGTAGTACTTTATCCTTAACTGTAGCTATACCAATTTCTCTCATTTCCAAGGGAATACTTCCTTCGGATCCAAAATAATTTAAAAAATAATTTAAATTATATTCGCTTACACCAGTTGGACTGTTTTGTGGCAAACGCGATAGACCGTCAGCGTTTTGTAATTTTTTTCCAGGTCTATATATAATTTTACAATTATATGACGATAAAAACAAAATCCACCTGTGGAATCGAATAGACACAATATTACTTAGTGCTTTTTGATCACCTAACAAGCTTTCGAGAGGTTTGTGGTCGGTATAGACTGTAAATCTGTAACCAAAAACAAATTTGTGGAATCTCCTTATCGCAAAAATTACCGCGAGAGCTTCGCGATCAAGCTGAGAATAATTTTTTTCAGCTGCGCTGAGAGTAGCAGATACCATATAACATGGTTTCTCCAACCCGTTATCCACTATGCTCAGAATCGCTCCAACACCGTATGGTGACGCATCGCATGTTATGATAATGGGAAGCTTTGTGTTAAAGTGAGCCAATAAACTGTTGTTGGACAACAAAAGTTTGCTGTTTTCAAAAGCTTTCATACAACGTTCATCCCAGATGAACTGAACATTTTTATGCAAAAGTCCGTACAATGGACTTAAAAGATCAGCTGAGTTCGGCAAAAACTTAGAGTAATAATTTATTAAACCTAAATAACTTTGTAGCTGTTCTTTATTTTGTGGCTGAGGTGCAGACATAATAGCTTCAGTTTTAGATTTTGAGGGACTTATGCCATTTTCCGATATGGTGTGCCCAAGGTACTCAAGACTTGATTGAAAAAATTTACATTTTTCCCAATTGACACGAACGTTATATTCTTCCAACCGTTGGAGAACATTCCAAAGCCTATTCTTACATTCTTCTATGGACCTACCTGCCACAAGGATATCGTCTATATATATCTCAACGCCTTCTAAATTTTTCAAAATTGTGTCCATTGTCTTTTGAAACTCCATTGGTGCTACGGACACACCATATGGAACCCTTAAAAATTTATAAAGCCCTTGATGAGTGTTTATAACTAAAAAGTCTTGTGAATTTTCTTCAACTCTTAGTTGTAGGTATGCATGCTTCAAATCTAACGTGCAAAACATTTTATTTCCACTCATTCCAGCTAAAATTTCATCCACCAAGGGGAATGGATATACATTTAATTCAATTGCAGGATTTATGGTTACTTTAAAATTACCGCACAATCTAACCGTATTATTTTTCTTTAGAACGCAAACTAGTGGTGTTGCCCACCTACTATACCGAACTGGTTCTATTATTTTTTCGTCACACATTCTCTGCAACTCTGATTCTATTTGCGGCCTCAAGCTAAGCGGAGTTGTATACGGCTTACAAAACTTAGCTTTAGCGTTTGGGTCTATAATTATTTGCGCTTTAAAATCTTTTATCGGATCTGTTGACCCTTCAAACAATTTTGGGAAACTTACTTTGATTTGTTCAATTATACTAGCCTCGCACTTAATTTCATTGGTTACCGAGTTCAGCCACTTACTTTCCACAAAAACTTTTCTCCAATTAAGCTAAGTGTACACGATTGGTAGATCTTACAATATCTGACAATTATCTACCAATGAGCTGACAAATAAGTTGTGTGTGTACACGGTTGGTACAAAATCTACCAATCTCTTACAATTAATTGTCAGAAGTTGGCTGACAATTCATTTTCAGATAGCCGGCTTAACACCTACCAATTAATTGTAAGAGATTGGTAGATTTTCTACCAACCGTGTACATACACAATTAATTGTCAGTTTTTGTTGGTTGTGAAAACTGACAATTGAACCTTGACTGCAAATTGTCTGACAATGAAAAAATTGTATGATGCTAAAAAACGAACATCTTACAATTTCTTCATTGTCAGAAACGTCAGACAACGATAAAAATTGGCAGGCCTGACAATAAATTGTGTGTGTACACGATTATCAAATACCTTACAATTTGACGTCTTACAATTAATTGTCAGATATATTTTCTGACAATTAATTGGAAGATTACACGATTGTCAGCTAGCGTACACATGATTGTCAGATTTCTTACAATTAATTGTCAGACAATGATCTAACAATTAATTGTCAGGCAAATTTTCTGACAATTAATTGTAAGACTACACGGTTGTAAGACATTGTAAGCATGTTTTTCACTGACAGATCTGACAATATTGTAAGATCTACCAATCGTGTACACTTAGCTTTAGGTAATATTTTATCAAGCCAATTTCTCCCTAGAAGTGGTTTGAAACTTTTCTTTGACTCTATGATATATAACGGCAATTTACAACACCCTTCAACTGTAACAGAAATAGCACCAGCGACTTTAACCTCTTCACCTGTAATAACCTGTAAGGGAGGCAAATTATTTTCTGAAGATATACATAATTTTGGAAATAAACTTAAATAATCAAATTTGGACATCACCGACACCACCGCTCCCGTATCAATCTCCATGCTGACTATATTTCCTTCGATATTAAGGTCTTTAACGGCTGGCTCTCCACAATTATCCATCCAGTGAAGTGTTCCCAGTTTCAACTCATTTACATGTGGTTTCTGCTGATAACTGTTGCTGGTAGTTTTCTTGTATTTTTTTGTCTTATTCATATTTTGCTTGAAGAAACAAGCTTTTGCTGAGTGTCCTTTCCGTCCGCAAGTGTAGCAAACCCAATCTTGAGCTGGGCAGGCCCCTTTGGCATGCTTCGTGGTACACTTTGTGCATTTTGGAGTACCTCTGTATGGCGCAACTTGCTTTGGGTACAATTTATTAATCTCCTGGGCTGAATTCATGTTTCGCTGCTCTCTATTGATGAGCTCAAATGACTGAGAGATTTCACAAGCGCTGCTCCAGGTTAGGTCTTTGGTAGACAGAAGTTTGGTTTGGAGCTGTACGTTCTGAACTCCACTTACTAAACGATCTCGCAGGGCTTCTGGCAGGAACGTCTTAAACTCACAATTTGCAGCTAATAACTTCAAATTAAATATGTAGTCTTCTACAGTTTGACATTGTTTTTGCGAGCACGTGTAAAACTTGAATCTTTCGGCTATTAAATTTCGTGTGGGCGCGAAATGAGGTTTAATCGCGTCAATTAATTCTTTATATACTTTTGATGTTGGTTTTTCAGGCAAAAGAACCGACTTAATTCGCTTATACGCGTCTGGACCAATTAATGTAAGGAATAACGCAACTTTACGATTGTCTTCGGTTTCATTGATTTGGAACAATTGATCCATTCTTTCCAGATACTCGTCAAAATCATCACCAATTATAAATTGTTCGATGGATCCGATTAATGCCATTTTGACTAAACTTTATTTTTTTTTTTTGTTTTTAAACAAAATATATATTTTCTTATATTTTATACAAAATATTTTTTTTTTTTAATGTAGTTTAACAACTTTTTAACTTTTTTTTTCAACACGTGATTCTTAATTAGCCTCGTCGCCAATATTATATATTTAAAGACAACCGGTTAGTTCGACAGTTCATTTATTTCTTGTTCAATATATGTATCACAGTTTAGTCTTAAGTCTAAGTATACAAGAAAAGGAAAAGTATGTATCACAATAGCGTGATGTTGTACCGCATTAATACTCTATATAAGTGATGCTTCTTGTACATAGAAAGTAAGAACTTTACTTCATGAGCTTACTTTATAATTAGGTATACTTATATCAAGATACATAACAGGCATGTTGCTTCATACGTCTATTGAGTAAAGCATAACTTAAAGCTGTCGGAAATAGCTATTTTGAGCTTATGTTACCAGTTATAATAATTGCAGTTCGTACCAACTGTTCGTATGATAATGTTGACAAGCGCAATAAAAATTTTCTCTAAGTTAGGTCTCAGTTTTTGTTTTTATTATTAAATATAGTATTTCTACTTTGAAAAAAAAAAACATATAGCTTTCGTAAACTCATATGCCATTTACTGTCATAATATGCAGTCAAAGAATGAAAAACCTCTCAGTCGCAAAAATTTCATGAACAAACTGAGGACAGAACTCACTTCTCTTAATATGGAAAAAAGGCTAGAAGCTCCAACTTAGAAGAGGACTCTTCGCCAAAATATTTCGGAGTTGCTACTTATTACTAGTGGAAAAAGTGTTCAGGCAAATAAGGGAGAGCCTGCTACAAAAAAGAAGAGATACTGTGCCTATTATCCATCAGAAATTCGCAGAATGTCAAAAATATCATGTGTGGTATTCAAAAAGGTAGTGTGCGGCGGACATAAAAATGACGTGTGCCATTTTTGTATTTAATTTAATCGTATGCGATTAAAAATTACTAATACTTATTTATTATTATTTTCGGCGCAAAATTTTAATTAAATTAGTACGATGCTAAAACTGTTTTAGTATGATACTAGGTTAAAAAAACGAATTTGCAAATTTGAATCGAATATAGCATCATACTTTCTCTACCCTTTTATTAAAGTTAAAATCATCGAATACATACTTTATCTTTTTAGTATCGTGCTAGCTTCATATGACTCTATGACATTTGCAAACATCAAAAAAGGTTCGTGTACTTACTTTTTTACACGAAATGTCATTGTCTTAGGTGTGTTCAGAAGCAATTTATTAAGAAAATTCTTTTAGTACGATACTAGTTAGAAAATGTTTAAAATTAAGAATGAGTAAGTAAACTACTTTAAAGTTAGCAAATTGTTAAGTAGTATCTTTGTATATATATCTTATAGTATTATCAATTGACGTGATTTTATGTTAGAGTCCCTAGCCTGTGGTGTCGCTGAAATCAGCAAAATTTGTCAGTGGAGAGTAGGATAAGAAAGATAGAAACAAGTAGAAGTAGTAAGAAAGAGAAATTTTATTATTTTCTGATGGTAATAAATGCCAAACCAATTAATAACTACCCATCACTATTCACAAAGTTATACTGAATTTGTAAAGCTAACATACCTAAATTGTGTTATTCATTTTATCATGTCATTATGATTCTTTTTTCATACTTATCTTTTACTTCCTTTTTACAACTTAAATAAACCACACTGAATTATTAGTATTAAACTCTTTTTTCTTTTATTTAATAAAGTCAACTAGTTTTCAATAAATATTTATCACGTTTCATCAGGTTATGGGCCCAGATGACAATAATCAATTTAATTTTTCTTAATATCGTGGATTAACCTGGATTTAAGTCGATTGAAAAAGATAACCTTAAATATTATTTTATATTCTCTAGCACGTTTGTCTAAGAATACATAAGTTTTTCTTCATAAGCTTTAAGATGATAGCCAGCCATTCTGCAAATATCGATAAACTTCTTGGGAGAGAAAATTATTCAACTTGGAAATTTGCCATTAAGGCATACTTAGAACATGAAGGATTATGGGATACGATTGAAACGAAAGGTGATAAGGTAGTTGACGAGAAAAAAGATGTGAAAGCCAAGTCTAAGTTGATACTGCTGGTAGATCCAACTATTTTTGTCCAAATTCAGGAAGCCAACACTGCGAAGGAAGTGTGGGACAATCTTCAACATGCTTTTGATGACTCCGGGCTTACAAGAAAGGTTGGTTTATTGCGAGATTTGATAACAACGAGCTTAGATAGTTGCAGTAATGTGGAAGAGTATGTTACAAAAATCATGTCCACGGCACACAAACTTCGAAACATAAACTTTGTAGTAGGCGACGAGTGGCTTGGAACTTTGCTTCTCGCTGGTCTGCCCGATTCATACAAACCTATGATGATGGCCATGGAAAGTTCTGGTGTGACGATTACTGCGGATGCTGTAAAAACGAAAATACTTCAGGAGGTCAAAGTATCAGATTCGTCGGCATTTTATATAAAACACAATAAAAACACTTATAATCATACAAATAATAAATTTAATAACAATAAAAATCACAATTACAGAGCTCACAGTAAAGGCCCACGATGCTTTAAATGTAATAAATACGGGCATATTAGCAAAAATTGCTACAGCAAAAGAAAAAACGACTCCACAAACAGTTTTGACAATAACACGTTTCTTGCGGCTTTTTCAGCAGCAACAAATCTTGACGACAACAGCTGGTACGTTTACTCTGGAGCATCGATGCATATGACGAAGCATCAAAGCTGGCTCTACGATATAGAGTGTCCACCAGTACGTAGCATCAAGGTAGCAGATAATAAGACGTTGGAAGTCAAAGGCTGCGGAAAAGTAGACATAGAAATCAAATCAAGAGATGGTTTCGTGAACAAGGTTCAAGTCAGGAACGTTTTATACATCCCCGAATTAACAACGAACTTGCTATCGGTAAGTCAAATGGCCAGAAAAGGTTGTGAAATAAAATTTGAATCACATGGTTGCACAGTTTATCAAAACAAAAAAGAAATCTTGACAGCAGCACTCAGTAATAATGTTTACTTATTGAACACAACAAGAAACAACAATTGCGTTTTCTTATCAGTTCTCAAAAATAATGATTATTATCTATGGCATCAGAGAATGGGGCATGTCAATTTTTCTGACTTGCAGAGGTTGAATGAAAGTGTGGATGGAGCTAAGCTGTCACCAAAAAGAGAGGATGTTGTTTGCACTATTTGCCTAGAAGGTAAACAAACAAGGCAATCATTCAAGCACACCGGTACAAGAGCATCTCAGTTTTTGGAGGTTATCCACTCAGACTTATGTGGACCGATGGAGAACAAATCATTCGGAGGGGCTAAGTATTTGTTATCATTTATAGATGATTACTCAAGAAAGGTATTTGTGTATTTTTTGAATAGTAAGGCCAATGTTTTCGATATGTTCAAGGAGTTTAAAAGCTTTGTTGAAAAGCAGAAACGAAAATAAAAATACTTCGAACAGATAATGGTACCGAATATACCAATAGTAATTTTGAACTTTACTAAAAGCAGGCAGGGATACAGCATCAAACAACAAATCCCTATACTCCTGAACAGAATGGGTTGTCTGAACGCATGAACCGGACTCTGGTGGAACTTGCCCGATGTATGCTGATAAATGCAGGCCTGCCAAAGGTTTTTTGGGCAGAAGCAGTCTCTACAGCAGCCTATATCGTCAACCGCTTTCCAACAAAATCATTAGAATACAAGACACCGGAAGAAATTTGGTCAGGAAAAAAGCCAAATTTGAGCCATATTAAAATTTTTGGATGCGAAGTGATGGTGCACGTACCTAAAGAGAAAAGGAAAAAATGGGATTCTAAATCGCAAAAGCTGATTTTTGTTGGATATTCTTCGGATAGTAAAGGATATCGGTTGTATGATAAATATAAAAATCAGGTAATTAAGAGCCGTGATGTAGTGTTTTTAGAGGATTCAATAAAAAGAGATTTTGTTAGCATGCCGTTATCTGAGTTGGAAAATTCCAATAATGTGTCTGATTCGTTAAAGCCAAAATATAAAACAGAAGAAACATTTTATGATGCAGATGATAGTTACATATCTAATGGCCATGATCGTGAGGATGATGATCATTATGTTCCAGATCAAACAGTTAAAAACTCAAGACAGAGTCCTATAAAACTAAGACACAAAAACACTACAAATAAAACGAATGCTGTTTCTTATTTATGCCAGAATGCGTTAACAAATGATCCTGCTAATATTGAAGAAGCTTTAGCTAGCGAAGATGCCAGCGCTTGGAAGGAAGCAATGAATGCAGAGTATAAGTCTCTTATTGAAAATAATACATGGTCATTGACGGACTTACCTGAGAATACAAAAGCAATTGGTTGCCGCTGGGTCTATAAATCTAAATTAGATGATACAGGTAATGTTTTGCGACATAAAGCTCGGCTTGTTATAAAGGGTTATGAGCAAAGAAAAGGAATAGAATATGATAAAGTATTTGCTCCAGTAGTCAGACAGACTTCAATGCGGTATCTTTTTGGTTTGGCTGTTAAATATGATTTACTGATTGAGCAAATGGATGCAGTAAGTGCTTTCCTACAAGGTGACATCGATGTGGATATATATATGTATCAACCACCTCTCTACGAAAAGGGAAACCAAGTTTGTAAATTAAATAAGGCGATATACGGACTCAAGCAGGCCTCACGACAATGGAACAAAACATTTTGTAAGGCCTTAGAGGACATTGGATTGAAGAGTCTTGATGCCGATGCAAGTGTTTATTATAAAATCAAAGCTACTGATATGATTTTCATTGCAATTTATGTGGATGATCTCCTCCTATTTTATAATAATGAAGAAACGGTCGAAGCTGTAAAGAAGAGTTTGTGTTCAAAATTTAAAATGAAAGAAATTGGAGAAGCCAAGCAGTGTATTGGTTTTAAAATAACGCGTGATAGAAAAATCGGTGAGTTATATTTAGATCAAACAGCTTACATAGAACGTATTTTACAGAAGTTTAGAATGATTGATTGCAACATATCCAATTCACCGAGTGATCCAAACAACAAACTTTTAAGTTCAAAAAACGACGAAGATGTGCTAGTAGGTGTACCCTACCAAGAAGCGATAGGAAGTCTGCTTTATCTATCGCAGGGAACCAGACCTGATATAAGTTATTCGGTAAACATCCTTAGCAGATTTAATTCTAGACCTGAATCTCTAGCTGCTGTTAAGCGAGTTATAAGGTACCTTAAGGGGACTAAAGATTATAAACTTGTTTTTAAGGAAAATCAAAATGGAAATATAACAGGATTCTGCGATGCCGATTGGGCTTCAAATACTGAAGATAGGAGATCATGTACAATCTATGTATTCATGTTCCAAGGGGCTGCAATATCATGGGGTTCTAGAAGGCAGCAGACGGTTGCTCTGTCAACTATGGAAGCAGAATATATGTCGCTGGCCAGTGCTACACAGGAAGCAGTTTGACTGAAACAATTAGAAGACGAGTTATGGTCAGACTTAGAGAAACTCCCAATTACTCTTTACTGTGACAATCAAAGCGCAATCAAGCTTGCTTCAACAGATTCTTTTCACGCTCGTAGCAAGCATATCGATGTGAGATTTCACTTTATACGTGACAAAATAGCTTCCAAGAAGATAGAAGTCAAATTTGTGGGAACAGATGAGACGACAGCAGATATCTTAACCAAAGCAACTTTTAGGCCAAAGCATGAATACTGTACAAAGAAAATGGGTTTGCATTTAAGAGAAGATGATGGTAATAAATGCCAAACCAATTAATAACTACCCATCACTATTCACAAAGTTATACTGAATTTGTAAAGCTAACATACCTAAATTTTGTTATTCATTTTATCATGTCATTATGATTCTTTTTTCATACTTATCTTTTACTTCCTTTTTACAACTTAAATAAACCACACTGAATTATTAGTATTAAACTCTTTTTTCTTTTATTTAATAAAGTCAACTAGTTTTCAATAAATATTTATCACGTTTCATCATTTTCATTTTTCAACGAAAGACAGAGTAAGGCTAGGACCGCACTTGCGATTTTTCGTCGAGGCGATTAAAAAGTCGTAGTCGCTACAAATTATTGTCATGCACGCACTTGCGATTTTTTCCCGTGCGATTATTTAATCGCGAAAAATAAAACACACTACTTTTTATGTGAGTGCACGCATTTTCTACAAATAAGTAGCGACAGAAAAATTGCTTGAAAAAATAGAACTTGTTTCATTTTTATAATCGCTACGATTTTTAAGTCGCATGTGCGTGCATTCACATTTGAGGCCATGTGTCTTACTTTTTGCGACTAAAAAATCGTGGATTAAAAATCGCAAGTGCGTGCATGCCAATTTCTCTTTGCGACTACGATTTTTAAGTCGTAGTAATTTAAATCGCAAGTGTGGGTATATCCATTTGAGTACATGTGTTTCATTTAAGTTTACGACAATCGCATCGCAAGAAAAATGAAACAAATTGCGACTTTTAAATCGTCATGATTTGTTGGTAGCAAGTGCGTTCATTCTCATTTAAATTCATGTGTTCTATTTTTGCGACTAAAAAATCGTGCGATTGAAATCGCAAGTGCGGTCCTAGCCTAAGGGAGATTTCCGAGTGGTGGAAATGAAAAAAAAATTTCTTTTTTGACCTTTTTCTGTTGGAATATATTTTCTTGTTTGTATGTTTTTGTGAGTATGTATTGAGGTAGATATATTTTTTGCTTGAACTTTTTTGTCTGAATACATTTTCTTGTTTGTATGGTTTTTGTAGGTATTGAAATAAAGAGATATGCTTATCATTTGATTTGAAATTTTCAATTCTGGTGAAAAATCAAATAATTTCTATCTAAAGCGAGAACTCTCAACCAATGCTACAAAGATACAGTAGGGGTATTCACGATCTAATGCAACAGGTCTAGTATCATTGTAAAAATGCAAAAGTGTAAAATCTTACAACACTACAACATGTTGTACATATCTTGATTTCAATTTTTTTTTTATTAAATTATAGATCGTAAGAATTAATTGAAAGACATTAATTTTCTCTGAACCTTTTTAGAGGAAAATGCGATTTTCGAAAACCATTTTTTGACATTTGCATGGAGGGTACCGTTATTTTTAGGTAAAATACACTTTTTTTCTCATATCTTGATTATATTAAGAAAAGAAGAAATTTTTATTTCAACTGGCACTGCAACTGATTCAAAAAGCGGGAAAATTATTTGCAAGAAAATATTTTGATATGGCATAGGAAACAAAATATACATGTATACACAAATCCACAAAAAAACGTTAAAATTTGCAGAGGAAAAATCAGACAGAAAGTCATGGTTGCCAAATTGATTATTTTCAATGCATTATGTTTCGTATCATTTATTCCATATAATTTTGATTATTTTTTTCATTTTCTCAAAATGTGTTCCTTTACTTGTGCAAAACTACTAATTTCAATGTATTTAACCAAAAAATAACGCTACCCACCATACAAATGTTAAAAAATGGCATCTAGAATTTTGCTAAAATTGTTTTCTTTCGATTAATCCTCGATCTATAATTTAATAAAAAAAATTGAAATTAAGATATTACTGACGGTACCTACCATAGAACCATTTTTACAAATTATCTACATAATGGATTTTAATGAAATTTTGTATAGAGAAGCTTTTAAAAAATTTGAAAAATATTGCATTTCAAAACTAAAAAAAAATATTTTTTGAATTTTTGAAAAATATATTTTTTTTTGCAAAATTCGACATCTCAAAAACGGGTCAATATTTTATTTATGTTTATTCGTACAATAAGAAAAGCTTTAAGTTGGCCTACTAATTTTGCATAGCATTCTTTTTTATCTCTTGCTAGGTACTTAAAGAATTAAAAGAAAAATTATTTTATGCTTATGAACAGTTTTCTCTAATAAAATTCGTTTTTAAAATTCCTATTCTATTACATAGGAGCAAGTTCGTGCGATCCAGTCGTGCATTTTATTTATTTAAAAAAAATATATAACCCAGTAAGTGCAACAGACTCGGTTATTTCAACTGCCTTAATTTCTATTAGTTGCGTAAATCGAGTTAGTACTCTTTATCCTAATAATTTACTGTACACATATTCATATATATTTAATTTTATTTAAAAGTATTTAAGGTAATTAGTAAAATAAGGTTAACCAAAACATAAAAAACTTTCTTTAATTCTATATGTCATGATTACATTCTATATTTATATTTATTTGTTTGTGGCAACCATGGTGACAGATTTATATTTTTTCATACAAATATATTTTCCCTATCCTCACAAAACTTCACATACACATCCATGAATATAATTTTCTCGTTCTGTTACTATTCCTATTTTTTCTTTCTGCGCACATTCTCAATACAATTTTTTCTCATTCTTCCATTATCTCTACACCCATATTTTGAAGTCTCCAAAATTTAGCAGAGACACATTTTAGCAAATGCGGTCCGTAGCCTGAAGATGCCGCCACAATCGTTTGACTTGTCGATATTACTTTAAGATATATATACAAAGGTAGTATCATACTAATACCTTAATAATAGGCTGTTCAAAATTTTGCGCCATTATTATTATCTTTATTTTTTCAACATATAAATTACAAACATTTGAATACAAAAAGATTTACAAGCATGGCTATAAAGCCGTCTGCCGGTATTATCAAGATTTAATTACATTGAGAATATGTATATACTAATATACTTGAAAAAAACAGCAAAAGATTAAAAGTTGATTATACTATGTAAATTAATTAAGTAAATGTTAAAAAAAGGTTTTGCCAGTTAGTAAATATGGAAATTTCGGGAAAATTTAAACAATTATTTCATTAATAATATAAAAAAAAGAAATGAAAAACAAAAAAAAAACAACAAAAAGATTAATTTGGGCAATATCCATTGAAAAGTGGGCTTTTAGTTTAGCTAAAACAAAAATAATAATAGATTGGATCTATAGAAGATTTACGTACATATTTCTATACGCGGTTGCTTGTGAGACAAATCGAATAAGATCTTTCCATCCACTCTCTCCATTCAAAATTAGGTAACACTCCTTTGTCGAAAGAAAGCTCCTGTTAAAGCATAAACGCCGTATTTCTTTCAGTATTGGACAACGGGCTAAGAAATGATAAACATTTTCGATTTGATTTAGGTTGCAGAGCGAACATTTGTGATCTATGTCTTCTCTTTGTGATCATTTATTGTAAACTCATTTCGAAAATAATTAGAAACAAGGTCAGATTCAATGTACAATTGTATTCGACCGCCAAAACTTGCCATTCTTTAAATGGTTACGGCATAGAGCAATCATCAGCATTTTTCTTTGCAGGCTATCATCAGACCTACTTAAGACTTTGACAATGTGGTCTGCGTTTGCCTTAAGGTTTTTCAAGAAAATAGGAGGCAATCCTGATTCAATATATATAGCATAGTTGGGTGTGTTCGAGGGGATTCTAAAATCACGCTTGAAGAAATATCTCTGGATTACTTCAAAATCTTCACACATTGTATGACCATATACTTCATTAGCATAGCAAAGTGAGCTTTTAATGCTTGCATCAAAAACTTTGAATTTGACAGTCGGATCTACATTTTTGTTACTAAAAAAACTTGTCCAAATACAGTTAATTGCTGCTTTTGCAACCGACGATTTATCTTTTATATGAGGACCGAGACTTAAATTATTCGTTACGATAAAACCGAGGTATTTAAATTCATTAACAACTGCTATATTAGCTCCATTAAGATTCCAAGAACGGTCATTTCTGATACTGCGATTATGGGATCTAAAAACCATGATCTTCGATTTTGTACTGTTAATTTGAAGATCCCATAGATTGCAATAATTGCTCAGCTTATTAATTTGGAGTTGTAATGTTACCGGATTATCAGTAAAGACAACAAGATCATCCGCATATGAAAGAACCTTAATATGCAAATCACCATAATATACACCGCCTGATAAACTGTCTTCAATATCGTTAATAGAGAGTGAAAAGATTAAAGGACTCAGAATACAACCTTGTGGGACACCCAACTCTGTCTTGAATTTGTTTGAGGATAATTCACCATTTGACACTACAGCACTTGTGGTAAAAAGGAATTGTTCATAAATTCTTAGGAATTTTGTCGATAACCCGATACCTGCTAATTTGAAAAGCAATAGCTTTCTGGAAATAGTATCAAAGGCAGCCTTGAAATCAACAAAAAAAGCGTACAGATTAATTTTATTTTCTAAAAACCGTTTGGCAACACTTGTCAAGGTAAAAATTTGATCAACGGTGGAGAGATTAGATCGAAAACCCGCTTGAAAGCAAGTAATTTTGTTGTTCGTTTCCACCCAAGACACAAGTCTTAAATATAAAATCTGAGTAAACAGCTTCCGTAAAGAGCTGAGAACAGAAATACCTCTATAGTTTTCAGGGAGATTAGGATCACCTTTTTTATAAACCGCAGAGATGGATGACTGCCGGAAATTATCTGGTATCGTTTCGTTGTTAAATATACGGTTAAGTAGGTATAATATATGTTCTAAAAATTGTGAGCTGGCATTTTTATAGAACTCAGCTGGGATGCCATCTGAACCCGAAGCCTTGTTGTTTTTCATTTTTTTCAATGCAAACAATAATTCTGACATTGAGAACGGAACATCTAACTCTTCGACGTAATTGAAAGGTATCGCAAATCTAATATACGATTGATTAGGGTTCGCTAATGTAAGTTTTTTCAAAATACGAGCCCATTTCATCCATACTGATTGGAAAAGCAACCGACCTATTCCGATTACCTAGAATTCGTACATTTTTCCAAAACTCTCTGGCATCTTTACATTCGATCAATTTCCAGGCCATCTTATGCAAATATTGTTGTTTTTTATAGATGCATAGGTTTTTGTAAGCACTATTTGTCTGCAGGTAAAGAGATCTTAGCGCTGAATTGTTGGTTTTCCTAAAAAGCTTAAGTCATTTGAACGAAATATCCCTACTTCTCCTACAGTCTTTGTCATACCAGCTGCAATTAAAAGCACTGCTTCTGTTGACTGAATAGGTGACAACAGACTGTCTAATAATAGCAATAATGGCATCAGTTGCTTCATCGATTGTGCTAGCAGAGGAGGTTTGAAGATCGAGTAAATGTTGATTTAAGTTTTGCTTATAGAGGTCAGATTTCTTTTCCACCCAACGTAATTTTTGGATTCTACTTTCATTTTTTTGCTGAATATAATCATGCTTATTTTGACATTCTCATGAATAGTCTATTCGTTAGAATGATTCTATTCCTTCGAATGAACTTTCTTAATTTTGAGATTCGAACGAATAACATTCATTCGCGAAAGATAGCATAAAATGAACTTCAAAAAAGATTCATTTTCATTATCAGCTCTTTGACATTTACTATATTTCTATTTGAATTAGTATGACCGTTTTACATTTTTTTTTTCTAAACATTTTATAGATGTTGGATAAATAATAATCAAGAAACAAAATAAATAATACACTTTTTCATTAAAAAGTAAAGTAAAGAACTACATATTCATTACATTTTTTGTGTCAATTCAGCTGTTTTGAAACTATTCTTAAAAAAAATAAGTTGTTCAGGACGCGTTCTAAATTTTTTTTTTTTATTCGTATACACTTGGTCACACTAAAATATCAAAAACAAAAGAGAAGTGTTTGTGAAATGTCAAAAGTCAAAACCAAAAAGTGAAATCTTTGTTTAGTTGTAATTGTTTTGTTTATTGTTTAATAATTTAAATTTAAGGTTAACCAAAACATAAAAAACTTTCTTTAATTCTATATGTCATGATTACATTCTATATTTATATTTATTTGTTTGTGGCAACCATGGTGACAGATTTATATTTTTTCATACAAATATATTTTCCCTATCCTCACAAAACTTCACATACACATCCATGAATATAATTTTCTCGTTCTGTTACTATTCCTATTTTTTCTTTCTGCGCACATTCTCAATACAATTTTTTCTCATTCTTCCATTATCTCTACACCCATATTTTGAAGTCTCCAAAATTTAGCAGAGACACATTTTAGCAAATGCGGTCCGTAGCCTGAAGATGCCGCCACAATCGTTTGACTTGTCGATATTACTTTAAGATATATATACAAAGGTAGTATCATACTAATACCTTAATAATAGGCTGTTCAAAATTTTGCGCCATTATTATTATCTTTATTTTTTCAACATATAAATTACAAACATTTGAATACAAAAAGATTTACAAGCATGGCTATAAAGCCGTCTGCCGGTATTATCAAGATTTAATTACATTGAGAATATGTATATACTAATATACTTGAAAAAAACAGCAAAAGATTAAAAGTTGATTATACTATGTAAATTAATTAAGTAAATGTTAAAAAAAGGTTTTGCCAGTTAGTAAATATGGAAATTTCGGGAAAATTTAAACAATTATTTCATTAATAATATAAAAAAAAGAAATGAAAAACAAAAAAAAACAACAAAAAGAGTAATTTGGGCAATATCCATTGAAAAGTGGGCTTTTAGTTTAGCTAAAACAAAAATAATAATAGATTGGATCTATAGAAGATTTACGTACATATTTCTATACGCGGTTGCTTGTGAGACAAATCGAATAAGATCTTTCCATCCACTCTCTCCATTCAAAATTAGGTAACACTCCTTTGTCGAAAGAAAGCTCCTGTTAAAGCATAAACGCCGTATTTCTTTCAGTATTGGACAACGGGCTAAGAAATGATAAACATTTTCGATTTGATTTAGGTTGCAAAGCGAACATTTGTGATCTATGTCTTCTCTTTGTGGTCTATAATTAAGTTCAATCATCTCCGTACGGATCTTAAACATCAAACTGATCTCATTTATTGTAAACTCATTTCGAAAATAATTAGAAACAAGGTCAGATTCAATGTACAATTGTATTCGACCGCCAAAACTTGCCATTCTTTAAATGGTTACGGCATAGAGCAATCATCAGCATTTTTCTTCGCAGGCTATCATCAGACCTACTTAAGACTTTGACAATGTGGTCTGCGTTTGCCTTAAGGTTTTTCAAGAAAATAGGAGGCAATCCTGATTCAATATATATAGCATAGTTGGGTGTGTTCGAGGGGATTCTAAAAACACGCTTGAAGAAATATCTCTGGATTACTTCAAAATCTTCACACATTGTATGACCATATACTTCATTAGCATAGCAAAGTGAGCTTTTAATGCTTGCATCAAAAACTTTGAATTTGACAGTCGGATCTACATTTTTGTTACTAAAAAAACTTGTCCAAATACAGTTAATTGCTGCTTTTGCAACCGACGATTTATCTTTTATATGAGGACCGAGACTTAAATTATTCGTTACGATAAAACCGAGGTATTTAAATTCATTAACAACTGCTATATTAGCTCCATTAAGATTCCAAGAACGGTCATTTCTGATACTGCGATTATGGGATCTAAAAACCATGATCTTCGATTTTGTACTGTTAATTTGAAGATCCCATAGATTGCAATAATTGCTCAGCTTATTAATTTGGAGTTGTAATGTTACCGGATTATCAGTAAAGACAACAAGATCATCCGCATATGAAAGAACCTTAATATGCAAATCACCATAATATACACCGCCTGATAAACTGTCTTCAATATCGTTAATAGAGAGTGAAAAGATTAAAGGACTCAGAATACAACCTTGTGGGACACCCAACTCTGTCTTGAATTTGTTTGAGGATAATTCACCATTTGACACTACAGCACTTGTGGTAAAAAGGAATTGTTCATAAATTCTTAGGAATTTTGTCGATAACCCGATACCTGCTAATTTGAAAAGCAATAGCTTTCTGGAAATAGTATCAAAGGCAGCCTTGAAATCAACAAAAAAAGCGTACAGATTAATTTTATTTTCTAAAAACCGTTTGGCAACACTTGTCAAGGTAAAAATTTGATCAACGGTGGAGAGATTAGATCGAAAACCCGCTTGAAAGCAAGTAATTTTGTTGTTCGTTTCCACCCAAGACACAAGTCTTAAATATAAAATCTGAGTAAACAGCTTCCGTAAAGAGCTGAGAACAGAAATACCTCTATAGTTTTCAGGGAGATTAGGATCACCTTTTTTATAAACCGCAGAGATGGATGACTGCCGGAAATTATCTGGTATCGTTTCGTTGTTAAATATACGGTTAAGTAGGTATAATATATGTTCTAAAAATTGTGAGCTGGCATTTTTATAGAACTCAGCTGGGATGCCATCTGAACCCGAAGCCTTGTTGTTTTTCATTTTTTTCAATGCAAACAATAATTCTGACATTGAGAACGGAACATCTAACTCTTCGACGTAATTGAAAGGTATCGCAAATCTAATATACGATTGATTAGGGTTCGCTAATGTAAGTTTTTCAAAATACGAGCCCATTTCATCCATACTGATTGGAAAAGCAACCGACCTATTCCGATTACCTAGAATTCGTACATTTTTCCAAAACTCTCTGGCATCTTTACATTCGATCAATTTCCAGGCCATCTTATGCAAATATTGTTGTTTTTTATAGATGCATAGGTTTTTGTAAGCACTATTTGTCTGCAGGTAAAGAGATCTTAGCGCTGAATTGTTGGTTTTCCTAAAAAGCTTAAGTCATTTGAACGAAATATCCCTACTTCTCCTACAGTCTTTGTCATACCAGCTGCAATTAAAAGCACTGCTTCTGTTGACTGAATAGGTGACAACAGACTGTCTAATAATAGCAATAATGGCATCAGTTGCTTCATCGATTGTGCTAGCAGAGGAGGTTTGAAGATCGAGTAAATGTTGATTTAAGTTTTGCATATAGAGGTCAGATTTCTTTTCCACCCAACGTAATTTTTGGATTCTACTTTCATTTTTTTGCTGAATATAATCATGCTTATTTTGACATTCTCATGAATAGTCTATTCGTTAGAATGATTCTATTCCTTCGAATGAACTTTCTTAATTTTGAGATTCGAACGAATAACATTCATTCGCGAAAGATAGCATAAAATGAACTTCAAAAAAGATTCATTTTCATTATCAGCTCTTTGACATTTACTATATTTCTATTTGAATTAGTATGACCGTTTTACATTTTTTTTTTCTAAACATTTTATAGATGTTGGATAAATAATAATCAAGAAACAAAATAAATAATACACTTTTTCATTAAAAAGTAAAGTAAAGAACTACATATTCATTACATTTTTTGTGTCAATTCAGCTGTTTTGAAACTATTCTTAAAAAAAATAAGTTGTTCAGGACGCGTTCTAAATTTTTATTTTTTTTTTCGTATACACTTGGTCACACTAAAATATCAAAAACAAAAGAGAAGTGTTTGTGAAATGTCAAAAGTCAAAACCAAAAAGTGAAATCTTTGTTTAGTTGTAATTGTTTTGTTTATTGTTTAATAATTTAAATTTAAGGTTAACCAAAACATAAAAAACTTTCTTTAATTCTATATGTCATGATTACATTCTATATTTATATTTATTTGTTTGTGGCAACCATGGTGACAGATTTATATTTTTTCATACAAATATATTTTCCCTATCCTCACAAAACTTCACATACACATCCATGAATATAATTTTCTCGTTCTGTTACTATTCCTATTTTTTCTTTCTGCGCACATTCTCAATACAATTTTTTCTCATTCTTCCATTATCTCTACACCCATATTTTGAAGTCTCCAAAATTTAGCAGAGACACATTTTAGCAAATGCGGTCCGTAGCCTGAAGATGCCGCCACAATCGTTTGACTTGTCGATATTACTTTAAGATATATATACAAAGGTAGTATCATACTAATACCTTAATAATAGGCTGTTCAAAATTTTGCGCCATTATTATTATCTTTATTTTTTCAACATATAAATTACAAACATTTGAATACAAAAAGATTTACAAGCATGGCTATAAAGCCGTCTGCCGGTATTATCAAGATTTAATTACATTGAGAATATGTATATACTAATATACTTGAAAAAAACAGCAAAAGATTAAAAGTTGATTATACTATGTAAATTAATTAAGTAAATGTTAAAAAAAGGTTTTGCCAGTTAGTAAATATGGAAATTTCGGGAAAATTTAAACAATTATTTCATTAATAATATAAAAAAAAGAAATGAAAAACAAAAAAAAAACAACAAAAAGAGTAATTTGGGCAATATCCATTGAAAAGTGGGCTTTTAGTTTAGCTAAAACAAAAATAATAATAGATTGGATCTATAGAAGATTTACGTACATATTTCTATACGCGGTTGCTTGTGAGACAAATCGAATAAGATCTTTCCATCCACTCTCTCCATTCAAAATTAGGTAACACTCCTTTGTCGAAAGAAAGCTCCTGTTAAAGCATAAACGCCGTATTTCTTTCAGTATTGGACAACGGGCTAAGAAATGATAAACATTTTCGATTTGATTTAGGTTGCAAAGCGAACATTTGTGATCTATGTCTTCTCTTTGTGGTCTATAATTAAGTTCAATCATCTCCGTACGGATCTTAAACAGCAAACTGATCTCATTTATTGTAAACTCATTTCGAAAATAATTAGAAACAAGGTCAGATTCAATGTACAATTGTATTCGACCGCCAAAACTTGCCATTCTTTAAATGGTTACGGCATAGAGCAATCATCAGCATTTTTCTTTGCAGGCTATCATCAGACCTACTTAAGACTTTGACAATGTGGTCTGCGTTTGCCTTAAGGTTTTTCAAGAAAATAGGAGGCAATCCTGATTCAATATATATAGCATAGTTGGGTGTGTTCGAGGGGATTCTAAAAACACGCTTGAAGAAATATCTCTGGATTACTTCAAAATCTTCACACATTGTATGACCATATACTTCATTAGCATAGCAAAGTGAGCTTTTAATGCTTGCATCAAAAACTTTGAATTTGACAGTCGGATCTACATTTTTGTTACTAAAAAAACTTGTCCAAATACAGTTAATTGCTGCTTTTGCAACCGACGATTTATCTTTTATATGAGGACCGAGACTTAAATTATTCGTTACGATAAAACCGAGGTATTTAAATTCATTAACAACTGCTATATTAGCTCCATTAAGATTCCAAGAACGGTCATTTCTGATACTGCGATTATGGGATCTAAAAACCATGATCTTCGATTTTGTACTGTTAATTTGAAGATCCCATAGATTGCAATAATTGCTCAGCTTATTAATTTGGAGTTGTAATGTTACCGGATTATCAGTAAAGACAACAAGATCATCCGCATATGAAAGAACCTTAATATGCAAATCACCATAATATACACCGCCTGATAAACTGTCTTCAATATCGTTAATAGAGAGTGAAAAGATTAAAGGACTCAGAATACAACCTTGTGGGACACCCAACTCTGTCTTGAATTTGTTTGAGGATAATTCACCATTTGACACTACAGCACTTGTGGTAAAAAGGAATTGTTCATAAATTCTTAGGAATTTTGTCGATAACCCGATACCTGCTAATTTGAAAAGCAATAGCTTTCTGGAAATAGTATCAAAGGCAGCCTTGAAATCAACAAAAAAAGCGTACAGATTAATTTTATTTTCTAAAAACCGTTTGGCAACACTTGTCAAGGTAAAAATTTGATCAACGGTGGAGAGATTAGATCGAAAACCCGCTTGAAAGCAAGTAATTTTGTTGTTCGTTTCCACCCAAGACACAAGTCTTAAATATAAAATCTGAGTAAACAGCTTCCGTAAAGAGCTGAGAACAGAAATACCTCTATAGTTTTCAGGGAGATTAGGATCACCTTTTTTATAAACCGCAGAGATGGATGACTGCCGGAAATTATCTGGTATCGTTTCGTTGTTAAATATACGGTTAAGTAGGTATAATATATGTTCTAAAAATTGTGAGCTGGCATTTTTATAGAACTCAGCTGGGATGCCATCTGAACCCGAAGCCTTGTTGTTTTTCATTTTTTTCAATGCAAACAATAATTCTGACATTGAGAACGGAACATCTAACTCTTCGACGTAATTGAAAGGTATCGCAAATCTAATATACGATTGATTAGGGTTCGCTAATGTAAGTTTTTTCAAAATACGAGCCCATTTCATCCATACTGATTGGAAAAGCAACCGACCTATTCCGATTACCTAGAATTCGTACATTTTTCCAAAACTCTCTGGCATCTTTACATTCGATCAATTTCCAGGCCATCTTATGCAAATATTGTTGTTTTTTATAGATGCATAGGTTTTTGTAAGCACTATTTGTCTGCAGGTAAAGAGATCTTAGCGCTGAATTGTTGGTTTTCCTAAAAAGCTTAAGTCATTTGAACGAAATATCCCTACTTCTCCTACAGTCTTTGTCATACCAGCTGCAATTAAAAGCACTGCTTCTGTTGACTGAATAGGTGACAACAGACTGTCTAATAATAGCAATAATGGCATCAGTTGCTTCATCGATTGTGCTAGCAGAGGAGATTTGAAGATCGAGTAAATGTTGATTTAAGTTTTGCTTATAGAGGTCAGATTTCTTTTCCACCCAACGTAATTTTTGGATTCTACTTTCATTTTTTTGCTGAATATAATCATGCTTATTTTGACATTCTCATGAATAGTCTATTCGTTAGAATGATTCTATTCCTTCGAATGAACTTTCTTAATTTTGAGATTCGAACGAATAACATTCATTCGCGAAAGATAGCATAAAATGAACTTCAAAAAAGATTCATTTTCATTATCAGCTCTTTGACATTTACTATATTTCTATTTGAATTAGTATGACCGTTTTACATTTTTTTTTTCTAAACATTTTATAGATGTTGGATAAATAATAATCAAGAAACAAAATAAATAATACACTTTTTCATTAAAAAGTAAAGTAAAGAACTACATATTCATTACATTTTTTGTGTCAATTCAGCTGTTTTGAAACTATTCTTAAAAAAAATAAGTTGTTCAGGACGCGTTCTAAATTTTTATTTTTTTTTTCGTATACACTTGGTCACACTAAAATATCAAAAACAAAAGAGAAGTGTTTGTGAAATGTCAAAAGTCAAAACCAAAAAGTGAAATCTTTGTTTAGTTGTAATTGTTTTGTTTATTGTTTAATAATTTAAATTTCTTTGATAAAAACACACAAATTGGGAGATGCACTGAGTAGTTAGCTGGAGTAACATTGAAATCTTTAACAATATCAAGCCAGTCACCTTTGATTAAGCAATAATCGATAACAGAACAACCTTGATTGCTAATAAACGTTAAGTTTCCTAAATTATCATTTTTCGATACTCCATTTAAAAAAAAAAAAACGGAAATCCTGAATCAACTCAATTAACCGATAACCATTCGAGTTTATGCAATTATCAAGAGAATTTCTTTCGACCGAAAACTGTTCACCACTCATAAAATTAGAATTTTGGAAATTTCCTATTCGACTGTTTAGATCACCAATAATTAGAACATTTTCGTCATTTTGGCTCAATAGAAAATGTTGAGGAGATTCAAATTCTTGATTCCATTTAGCATAGTTCAAGTAAATTGGGACAATAAGAAAATGTTTCATGTTAATGAAGCAATCTATTATTAGTTTGTTTTCACTAATTTTATAACTAATGTGATTGTAAGTGGTACTACTTTTTATTCCATATAGAATGCCCCCACTAGCACGACCCAGACTATTAGGGGCCAGTTATAGCTCATCAGAAAAGTCCATCAGAAAAATGGGAGCAATCGAAATCTGACACATTTTTCTGATGGCCGGTTATAGCTACCAATAATTTTACGTCAGAAAACTAACAATTTTTTCCTGTCATATCATCAGAAAAAAATTTTCTGATGCATTCGGAACAGAAAAAAATCGGAACACAAAAGAAAAACGAAATGGAATATATTTTGAGTTTTGGCAATCAGCTGTTCAGAAAAATTAAATTCCATCAGAAAAAAATATTTAAATCCATTTTCTGAGCAAATTTAGCAACAAAATGTTGTAATTCTTTTTGTAAAAATTAGTCCAAGCAAGTAGTCGTCTAATTGCATTAAAATTTTACTCAAAATCGAGTCGTAATATGGTCAAATTTGGAAGACAAAATTTTTTCTGATGGACTTTTCTGATGAGCTATAACTGCCCCATTATTTCTAGTTGCTGGTATCCATTTAAGATTAAAACCTTCAAAATACTTCAGATATTGTAACTCTTTACCCTCGTCTACAAACGTTTCCAATAATATAAATAAATCGTAATTTGAAATAAGTTTAAAAAATTCTGGCATTAATAATTTGTTTTTAAGACCTGTAACATTGTAGTAAAAAATAGTTAAATTAAAAAAGATTTAAAAAAAAAGAATTTAAGTGGCAGACGGCATCTGAATGCTAGGTTGAATAAAGATGTTGCGTTGACCCTGGACACGAACCAAGTTGATTCTTATTTTTGTGGCGTTCAGATGACTCTCTGGGCGTATTAGTGTGGCGACAGTGTATTCGACAGTCGCGCCTCTGTCACTGAAAGACTGAAAAAATAAACCCCAAGCCAAAAATAACAGATAGGAGAAAATTCAAATGTTCCAACTCACTCTTTTTCTTAACGGCGCTCAACACAGTCCATTTTCATTTGTCTGCTCCATTTAGTTTTTATATAATTCATTAAATTAAATATTTAACTTTTTTCTTAATAAATTTACTAACAGTGATACTTCACTTTTAAATTAGTTTTTTGCTTTTATTTCTAATTCCGCTTTGGTGACGTTTAACAAAACAAAAAGTTGGTGTCAAGAATAGACACCACATTGGTGACCCCGACGTGATATTAAGACTTTAATAATTACCTACATGTTAAGCCGACAAAAAGCACCTATACACCTCGTCACCTGAGTTCTATCTTGTTCAAAGTCCATTTTGGAAAATGTTGGGAAAACGATTTTTTAACTTCAGAAGCAAAATTTTTACTTAAATTTGAAGGGAAATACTGTGGAGTTTTTTTCTCCATTAAAATCAATAATTTTTGTTTGCAAAATGATTTATAAATCTAGGTTTTATTAAATCCTGAAATAGTTAAAAAATAAAATCAAGTGGGATGTCATTTTGGATATTGAACAACGTTGTATGGGCTGTAAACCAGTTGATTAAATTGGTGGATATTGAACAAAAAAGCTAAATATTGAACAAAATAGAAGCACTTAATAATTAAATCAATGAAACTACGAAAATACTATGAAAATAGAACAAAAAATTCTAACTCATTCTTTGAGTTAAGCACTAGAACATAATGGGTGATCAGAAAATATATTGCTGCTGCTCGGTAGGTAATGAAATTCAAAATTTGTTAAACATTTTTTTGAATTCACTTTTTACCCTTCTTTTTCAAATAAATACATTATTTATTTTACATACAATTTGTAACTTAAATTTTGTTATTGTTTTAAACAAACTGGCGCAAAATTTTAATTAAATTAGTACGATGCTAAAGCTGTTTTAGTATGATACTAAAATCGTCGAATACCTATATTATTTTTTTAGTATCGTGCTATTTACAAACGCCACACAAGGATTTAGTTCTTTGCACGAACTTTCATTGTTTTAGGTGCAATTTATTAAGAAAATTGCCTTACCACGATACCACGATTTCCGCACTCGTACAGTTGCAAGAGCCCTTCGAGATCTTGATATAAACAAATCCGCTGGTCCTGATGGTATACCCCCCATTCTTCTGAAGAGGTGTTCTTCATCGCTGGTAAAACCATTGCGTAAGCTTTTCCATCGCTCCTACTGTTCTGGAATCTTCCCTAGAAGATGGAAAACAGCATTTGTCCAGCCTGTTCCTAAAAAAGGTGACCCTACCTCCCCCTCGTCCTATCGACCAATCGCACTTACGTCCCTTCTTTCCAAGGTCATGGAATCGCTGATAAATCATCAGCTCAAGAAATATCTCGAAGATCGAAAGCTTCTTAATGACCGGCAATACGGCTTTCGCAGCAATCGTTCCACTGGTGATCTGATGGCATATCTCACCGAAGAGTGGAACAGATCTTTACATTGTTTTGGAGTAGATTATTGCGCTTGATATTTCTAAGGCATTTGATAGAGTTTGGCACCAGGCTCTCTTATCGAAAATGCTTGCGTTTGGCATCAACGAAACCCTTATTCTTTGGATTAGAAATTACCTTCTAGATCGTTCAATACATGTAGTATTGGATGGTTTTAAGTCTGATCTTCACAAAATAAATGCTGGTGTTCCCCAAGGCTCCGTTTTGAAAAAAATGTATCGATTGATAGAATCAAACCCTGCAAAACAGATGAAGACCCAATTGATGAAACACCTTCAGCATCAACCAACGAACAAATCCAGTCACATCGTTGGGGCTCCATAATGGATCCACCTCAACAAACTTACAAAGCAAAAAGAAAACACACCGTGAACTTTCATCATCCAGCCTTTAGAGATCCAGCTGCTGAAAGACACTCGAGGGGGAGTGACTGTGGCGACAGTGTATTCGACAGTCGCGCCTCTGTCACTGAAAGACTGAAAAAATAAACCCCAAGCCAAAAAGAACAGATAAGAGAAAATTCAAATGTTCCAACTCACTCTTTTTCTTAACGGCGCTCAACACAGTCCATTTTCATTTGTCTGCTCCATTTAGTTTTTATATAATTCATTAAATTAAATATTTAACTTTTTTCTTAATAAAATTACTAACAGTGATACTTCACTTTTAAATTAGTTGTTTGCTTTTATTTCTAATTCCGCTTTGGTGACGTTTAACAAAACAAAAAGTTGGTGTCGAGAATAGACACCACATTAGTGTTGTTACTGATGTTTACGTCAAAAAAGCACATTGCTTCCTCGCCAAATGTTATTTTGACAAATGACAGTTCAGTGCTTGTTGTTATTTTTAAGCCTCGTAAAGAATCGTGTGAAAACAAGACATCCGATATTTTTAATTTCGATCCTCTAATTAATATTCTGATATTCGGATTAATCGCAAGAAGCTTTGATGTCAATTCGAAAAGTGCTTTCCTTTTGTTTCGGTAGAGAAAAGATTGTTCTCGGTGAACCACAACTCTGGTACCTTTCAACTTTGGCGCAGCTTTCAAGATTTTCTGTGCAGTGGCTTTGTCATTGAATTTCAATACCATTGTGGTTTTGTTGTTGTGCCGGTTGACAAATTCTTGTGACTTTTCATACGATAATTGTGTATTTACATCTAGATCGAGAAGGCTGAGACAAGTTTGTTTTGCTTAATTATCCTTGTCCGCTTTCTCATCTGGGGGCAAATGCAACACAACTGAGTTTTCATGAGACTTTTCGTGTAAGAACTCTAATTGTTTTTCAAGAGATTCGCAGTAGCTCTCAACCGCAGCTAATCGTCCCGTAAGGTGTTCGTTCTGAGACCGCAAAAGCTGTATTTCGATGGAGATAGCGCTAATGTCATCCTTTGTTGAGATGTTTTTCAGATGCTCTATCAGGCTCAGGCAGCCATCAACAATAGATTTAATATCGTTAATCTGAGTTAAAGAGCTCATATTTGTGTGTTTATTCAACAAATCTCTTTTTTGCGGTGTGGACAATTTACTTTTTGGGGGGTTGGCTGGCGATATTTCCCGCAGTTTTCGCTTCGATAGCATACAAAAGTTGCACACAGACAAAGAAAACAATGGCCTCTCACCACGCAATATTGAATGTTTTAATTAATCCTATCTTTTTGTCTATTTAAGAAAAGGATAACACTTTTTCAAACTTTAATCAACTTTTACTATTGTTTTTGAAGTCATTTTTTATTTTTTTTTACTTTGAATTAACGATTAAGATAAAATAATTATTAAGAATAAATAATCAGGAGCACTTAAAATCTTGACTTTATATTCTCACTCTCATTTTCCCATAATACTGATACTACTACTAATACTTATTAGTAGAATTTTTTTATAGTGATGCGTCTCTGAGACGTATAATTATCTTTTACGTCATAAAAAATATGATTATCTTTCTAGGGTTAAATACATAAAATTTGGCACTATATACAAAATTAATTTGATAAAATATTTGTATAACGGTATACTTTCTTTTATTTATCCACAGACAACGCATCGTATGTTGTGTAAGATGATCGCGTCTCACTCAAATATTCATTGTCTTAAATATTCATTTTCTATCGAGCACACACACTGCAGCATTCACTACAATCAATGCAAACAGTGCAAAAAGAAATTTGAGCTCGTACAAAACGGCATACAATATGAATATTTTTTCAAAACGAAATGGTAAGGCAATGAGTGGCTCATAAAATGACCTACTTGTTGCAGATCTCTGGTACTGATATCCGCATCTTCTAGGAAAACGGCTATTAAAAATCTGAACTCGATCTCTGCTAACTCTATAACAGTCAATGCTTGATCTAAAACGTTCTAAGAGTGTGATATTCTTAAGTAGATTGTACATGAGTACCGTTATTTGTGTGATTTTGTGTCATAACCGGAGACTGTCTTATAGGCAAGCACACAAGGGAGCTTGGCGTTTATTCAAACTATTTTTGCAGAAGCTGTATGGACGAGGAAAAGGCAGAATCAATGCTTCTTCTATGCAAATGGTCTGCTCTATCCCTTTTAACGTGGGCTCCATTTTGTAGATTTGTTCTTTCAGGAACTTAGTGATTTAACTTATATAGACATTTTCATTGTGGTATCACCATACCCCAATAGTCACTTTAACCTAACATAAGCTACCATATGATTTTTCGCTGTGAACTTCCCAAGTCTAGTAGAGTAAAGAGAGTGGAGAGATGACTTCTTTTCACTTGAACAAAGTTAGTTTTTATTCGAAACTAAAGCAAACCAACATAAAAACAAAGATTAAGATTCTACTCCGTGTAAAAGTAGTCTTTTATATTCATATAAACACTAAGTACTTAATTTCTTTTTGATATTTTGATTTTGAAAAAAATGTGCTATATTTTTTTTCAGACAACTTGAAGGACTTATTCTTTTGACACAAGCACGAGCCCGAGCAGATCTGTGCTCCGAAGCAACTAAACAACATGCGCGGGAAATAATTGAACTGGTTCGTCGTAGTCATACATCAATTGTTGACATAATGAATACGACACCAAATGGAAGTATTGCTGGTACAAGTCATGGAAGTCAAATTAAAAAATTCATTCAAATGCTTCAGTTCCGTTCCAATGCCTTGGGAAGAACGGCTTTCGAATTTGAAGAGCTAAAGGATATGGCTACACATGCAGGCATTAGGTGTGGAGTTGCAAACCTGATAGATGTTGTCAATATACGAGGATATTTGCTGAAAAAAGGGCCAAATTTATATGAATTCATAACTCAATAAACAAAACAATTGTTAGAATGTAAATTCATTTTACAATTTTATTTATGGAAATTAATACATTTTTATAACCAAGTTCTTTAACGTGTCTTAAAGTAAGTTTAAATTGAGAGAAGTTATCACGTAACGAAAAAGCGACTTCTATACTATATCTTTGCTGTTACTCAAAAAGGTAGTAGGTCTAAAATAGCAATTTTCCGTAAAATGGAATTAAAGATTGTTTAATTATTTGCAAAACAAGATTAAATTTGTTTGAATAAGTAATAATGGAACTTATTTTCTGACCTAAGAACTTATTTTACGTTATTACTTATTCAAACAAATTTTATCTCGATTTGCAAACAATTAAACAATCTATAATTCCATTTTACCGAAAATTGCTATTTCTGGCTTAACACCTTTTTTGCCTTGCCTAAGATACATTTAACAGATCGGCAAGCGACCCTGGTAAAAACTGTCTATTTCTATCATACAAGTTAAAGGCAAAACTCTATAACCAAGCAACTAATACCCACAAGTCGCTGACGCTGCAGTTCGCGAAATTCCAGTGGTGTCCATTGCATCGGCAGCCAGGTGCAATACGATCACCTGTGAAAGTGTGGGAATGCGAATGACTTTTATTTAGTATTTAAGCTGTAGATTTTGAGCATTCTGTGTCATGTTGTAACGCCTAGGTCACCGTGCTTTCCACGAAGGGAGAAGAGTGATAGAAAAGATAAAAAGATATTTATATTGTTACTTATTTGCCCGCTGTCTCAAGCTAGGCTGCGACCAATAGTTTAAATTTATTATTTATTTTGCTTTTATTTTCTATATTTTACTTTTATTTATTAAAATGGCCCGCTGTCTTGAGCTAGGCTGCGACCAAGTTAATAGTTCTTCAAATCTATTCTATGGTATTTCTGTAATATTCCTGCCCTTTTATACTCTTTTCAAAATACTTTCAACGAATTGATAGTCAACTATCACCTTACGCGATTCCACCCCTGAACTGTCAAACAAAAAATCGTGTTTCTTTTTTAGCTCAGAGTGTATAACAGTTCGAATTTGTGTTTCTTTTTTCGTTTAGAGCGTGTTCAGAGATTGTTCAGAGCGCACTCTATGAGCTCGGTATAAAATAGCTGATCAGAGAGAGTTAAATGCTGAAATCATTCTGACAGACAGAAAAAAACTCAAAAACTCGAGTGTGTTTATAAAATAATTCAGAGCTCTTAGAACACGCTCGCTTCGGAGAAAGTTCAGAGCATGTTCGACATGCTCGTGCTCTGTTCAGTGCTTTACTCTGAATGAAAGAAGAAAAACGCCCATTATAAGCATTTTGTTTTGGATTTGTGTACGTACAATCCGTTGGACATTAGGCGTTTTTCTTTTTTAGTTCAGAACAGAGCCTGAGTTGTAAAAAAATAAATTGTGTTTCTTTTTTAGTTCAGAGCGTTCAGAGCTTCGTAAATAGGCGTTTTTCTTTTTTAGTTCAGAACAGAACCTGAGTTGTCAAAAAATAAATTGTGTTTCTTTTTTAGTTCAGAGTGTTCAGAGTTTCGAAAATGTGTTTCTTTTTTCGTTCTGAGAATGTTCTGAGCGTGTTCAGAGTGCGCTCTATGAGATCAGAATAAAATAACTGAGCAGACAGAGTAAAATGCTAAACACAAGCATTTGACAGATGAAAATTAAAAAAAAATGGCGACAGCTACATAAGTGTTCAGGTCTGTTTCAAAATATACTCAGAGCGCTCAGATCACGCTTGGTTCAGAGAATGTTCGGAACATGCTCGAGATGTTCGGACTCTGTTCAGAGCTCTATACTGAACTAAAAAAGAAAAACGCCTAATGTGTTTCTTTTTTCGTTCTGAGCTTGTTCTGAGCGTGTTCAGAGTGCGCTCTATAAGCTCAGAATAAAATAACTGAGCAGACAGAGTACAATGCTTAACACAGGCATTTGACAGATGGAAATTAAAAAAAAAATGTCGACAGCTAAGTGTTCAGGTGTGTTTCAAAAAATACTCAGAGCGCTCAGAGCACGCTTGGTTAAGAGAATGCTCGGACTCTGTTCGGAGCTCTATATTGAACTAAAAAAGAAAAACGGCTATAGTTAATCTTTTATTTTAATAAATAACGTTACTTAAATTTTGCTTAAAACTAATGATTTAAAAGTTTCTCTGGTGCAATCCATATAAAAGTTAATCTCAGAGCAATAAACCCATCTATCGGCACATTTTTCCATGGACCTCAATATTGGCTAGAGATTCGGGAGGTCCTTGCTATAATTTTTTTTTTGTGATCAAAATGCCTGTAAACACGGTTTTAATACATTGAACATTGAAAAATTGACTTGACTATTTTTAAGTAACACCTGACTTACTCACAAACTGACTGACTGAGACGCGAAATGCCATGAAATTCTACCTCCTCTGGTGCATTCTTGGTAACCCTAAATGATTTGCTGTACTTTACCTACAAATGAACCACATTAACATTAATCCTCAAAATGAAATCACCGTAGGTAAATACCAAAAATCAAAAATTTCATAAAAAGTAGTTTTAGTAATTTTCGATTTTCTCAAAAACTAGAAGGGACAAAACCATTCGGTTTTTTGTGTTCGATTCAGAATTAATAGTAGCATTGACCACAAAAAGCCAATTAAGCACTTTATTTTACAATTTTGAAAAAAAAAATTGGTCTAAACTTTTTTTTTTATTTTTTTTAACAAAATTTTGAGTTTGCATGCAAATTTTTCAAAAACTATTGATATAAATAATTTAATTTAAATTTACGATTATAGAACAAACTTCTGGCTTTCAAAACCGGTATAGTATTTTATTGTAAGTGTTGCCGTTGTTTTTTAATATTTTTTTTTTCAATTTAAGTCATTTTTTCTAAAATCGCCCATACCTCCTAAACGGGGCGAGATAGACCCCCCCCCCCCCCCTCCCATAGTAAAAAACGCTTTTATTTGACCCTTCTACAAAAATCCGTTATCAATTTTTGGCGCCTAAGTTATCGTACTCTCCCCAAATTTCTCTATTACATTGTAGCTGTTCCAATATTGGTGCTTATTTTGACATTCTCTTTCGTTCGAAAGTGAGTCGAATTCGTTGAAACTTAATTTTGAGACTCGGCGATTAGAATGTTAATCGAACAAATCAAAAATTCACCCAATCCATAGAAAGTTCATTCATTTGCGAAAGCTAATTCAATTTTGACATTCGAAAGAATAGAATTAAATGTCATTTTTGGTTCGTTTGAATTTTTCTGTCGAGTAAGCAACAAAACATGTAAGTTTTTAATTATTTCATGGAAAATAAATAACTTTTATTAATTTTTTTGTTGTTTTATGTTTAAAGGTCGCATTCCAACTGGACAAACCGGTGGAAGAAAACCCGGAGGTAGCAAAGCTTTTTTTTACCACCCGCGTTCGTTGATACGGAAAGCATCCACTATCCTTCTCCTCTGCACTTTTTCAACACCATCATCATTTATAAACAACACAAATGCCATATTTTTATTTTGTATATATTATTTTATGTTTTTATCAAAGAAATTTAAATTATTAAACAATAAACAAAACAATTACAACTAAACAAAGATTTCACTTTTTGGTTTTGACTTTTGACATTTCACAAACACTTCTCTTTTGTTTTTGATATTTTAGTGTGACCAAGTGTATACAAAAAAAAATAAAAATTTAGAACGCGTCATGAACAACTTATTTTTTTTAAGAATAGTTTCAAAACAGCTGAGTTGACACAAAAAATGTAATGTAATATGTAGTTCTTTATGGTTAAACTTTACTTTAAAATAAAAAAGTGTATTATTTATTTCGTTTCTTGATTATTTATCCACCATCTATAAAATGTTTAATAACAAAAAAAAAATGTAAAACGGTCATACTAATTCAAATAGAAATATAGTAAATGTCAAACAGCTGACAATGAAAATGAATCTTTTTTGAAGTTCATTTTATGCTATCTTTCGCAAATGAATGTTATTCATTCGAATCTCAAAATTAAGAAAGTTCATTCGAAGGAATAGAATTATTCTAACGAATAGACTATTCATGAGAATGTCAAAATAAGCATGATTATTCTACTTTAAATATTCGGTATTAAACCTTCATGAAGTAAGAACTTGGCGTACTTTTAGATCGCAGTACTTTTCACGGCTGACTTGTTACACAAAAGTTTTTGTATAGAAGAACTTGGCTCTTTTTTTAAAATTTATGTTTTTGGTCTGATCGCACTCCTTTTTGCAAAGATTTTAATATTTTGCTATGTCAAAATCTCGAAAGATACGGAAAGATAAAAGGGTGGAATCTTCCTACTAAAATCAACTTAGTTTATAGCTTCCTATTTCTTTAGGTATATTTCGTTTTCGTTATTGGTTGTTTGATTTGCGCTTCAATTATTTCTTCTTATCCTGGCAAGATACCTATTTACCTAACACTAACATACCTAGCTTAATTACAGCAATCGGAAGTGCTCTATATAAATTAAATATTTTCTCAGAAAGTGGGCGGATACCACGCCCCCTGAATGAAAAACCTCAATTTTTATTTTTGGTCCTTTATATGCGATTTGAGCCCTACCGTTCTACCAAATAAAAATTTAGAACGCGTCATGAACAACTTATTTTTTTTAAGAATAGTTTCAAAACAGCTGAGTTGACACAAAAAATGTAATGTAATATGTAGTTCTTTATGGTTAAACTTTACTTTAAAATAAAAAAGTGTATTATTTATTTCGTTTCTTGATTATTTATCCACCATCTATAAAATGTTTAATAACAAAAAAAAAATGTAAAACGGTCATACTAATTCAAATAGAAATATAGTAAATGTCAAACAGCTGACAATGAAAATGAATCTTTTTTGAAGTTCATTTTATGCTATCTTTCGCAAATGAATGTTATTCATTCGAATCTCAAAATTAAGAAAGTTCATTCGAAGGAATAGAATTATTCTAACGAATAGACTATTCATGAGAATGTCAAAATAAGCATGATTATTCTACTTTAAATATTCGGTATTAAACCTTCATGAAGTAAGAACTTGGCGTACTTTTAGATCGCAGTACTTTTCACGGCTGACTTGTTACACAAAAGTTTTTGTATAGAAGAACTTGGCTCTTTTTTTAAAATTTATGTTTTTGGTCTGATCGCACTCCTTTTTGCAAAGATTTTAATATTTTGCTATGTCAAAATCTCGAAAGATACGGAAAGATAAAAGGGTGGAATCTTCCTACTAAAATCAACTTAGTTTATAGCTTCCTATTTCTTTAGGTATATTTCGTTTTCGTTATTGGTTGTTTGATTTGCGCTTCAATTATTTCTTCTTATCCTGGCAAGATACCTATTTACCTAACACTAACATACCTAGCTTAATTACAGCAATCGGAAGTGCTCTATATAAATTAAATATTTTCTCAGAAAGTGGGCGGATACCACGCCCCCTGAATGAAAAACCTCAATTTTTATTTTTGGTCCTTTATATGCGATTTGAGCCCTACCGTTCTACCAAATTTCATTGTTCTATTGCAATCGGAAGTGTGCCATTTATAATTAACATTAGTTCTGACGAAGTGGGCGGATACCACGCCCCTGAATGGAAAACCTCAAATTTTATATTTTTTTCTTTGTATGCAATTTAAGCCCTACCACTTTACCGAATTTCATCGTTTTAAAGCAGTCGGAAGTCCTCCATTCAACCAACATCAATTCGGAGAAAGTGGGCGGATACCACGCTCCCTGAAAGGAAAACCTTGGTGTTTATTTGTGGTTCTTTATATGTAATATAAGCCCTACCGGTTCACCAAATTTCATCGTTTTACAGCAGTCGGAAGTGCTCCATTCAACCAACACCAATTCGGAGAAAGTGGGCAGATACCACGCCCATTAAAGGCAAAATTTCAAATTTTCGATTTTTGCCTCTGCTTGCATAACAAGACCTACCGTTGTGCAAAATTACAAGATTCTACGATGTCGGGAAGTGCTCCATAATTTTGATGATCTGTCAGTCAGTCAGTTACGGTTTTTGTGATTTTTGAGGCCTTATATCTCAGGAATAGCTTATGCTAGAAGATTGAAATTTGGTGATGCGGCTGTCCCTGACTAGCTTAGCATATATTCGGAGTTTTAAGTTTCTGACTTCATTGGTACTGAAGATAGGAAGGGGTCAAAAATCGCCTGAGTTTGTTCCTGTAAAAAGGGTGTAGTGCCAGAACTTGGCTGGGCACTACCGTGCCCTTTGATTTGAAAAGAGTAAATTTTAGTAGCTTTTACTAAATTTTTAAAAATGGCATACTTTGCAAAATATAAAAAACAAAATCGATCATAAAAACTGGATGAACAATTTCGATTTCTTTTTTAACCTTGGTGTATAAATCAATGACACAGAATGGTAATCTTACATTTTAACAGAAATCCAACTAATTACAAGTAAAATAGGCTTTATCTTTACGGTTTTATGGCAGGTCCCGTAATTTTAAGACAGAAGTTCAATTGAATCGGTCATTTCAAAAACCTCTTAAGTCAAATTTTTTTCCAAAATGCTTTTTTTGCTGAAAATGGTTCCTTAAAGGGAGATGCGTATTCTGGGTAAGAACCACGTAAGTCTGTACATTCCTTCCTCTTCAAATAATACCGTGGGAAAGACGTTCATTGCATAAACAACATTGGTCAGTGACTTAAGAGGTTTTTGCATGCACTACCAAAATGGCTGGAGTAGTTTTATGTCTGAGTTTTTTAAAATTTGCTTTGCTCTGATTGGTTCAACAATATTAAAATCTTCAATTTGATAACAACCGTCTTTAATGTCATATTTGCATCTTTCACACAACTGTTTTCTGCGAAAAATAATTTTAGTTTTAAAAATGTCTTCAAGTGAAACAGAGAGTGATGGTGCGTCGAAAAAGAAGAGAACGTGTAATTCCTTAAAGTATATCTACCTTGATGAAATAGTATAACAAATTATAAAATTGAAAGACAAGAATAAACTAATTATCTTAGAGATTTGAAAACCCGAGGAACTGTCGATATCAAGTTGCAGAAGAGTAGAATCATATGTCGAAGTAAGATCATTGAGCTTGTTATTTCTAAGGCATTTGATAGATGTTGGCATTAAGCTATTATATCGAAAATACGTGAGTTTAGAATCAATGAAGCTCTTATTCGTTGAATTAGAAATTTTTCAAATTTCAAATCGGATCTTCGCAAAATAAATGCTGGGGTCCTCAAGGGCTCCGTTTAGCCTCGGACTCTCTTTCTCTTTTTTATGAGTGATCTCTGAAACTGAATAATCTTTTGCACTTCATTGTCTATCTCAGCTTTTCATACTCATCCGTCTCGTCTGCCAAATTCACGTCCATCACATTCGAAATTAAGAAAATATAGTCATAGAGCTAAAACCTGAACATATTTTGGAATTCATGAAAAGGTGGCTAAATTTGTACAAAAAAACATGTTTGTCAACACTGAATCTTATAGAAAAAAAGTCTCACAAAAACAGAAAAAAGCACCTTCGACATACATGAGCTTTAAGTATGCTTCACATAGAAAAGGTACTATCATAGGAATATATTGATGGATTGATTAAACAATAATTCTTATTAATAAAAAAAGTTGCAACTTCTGTTTCACTTCTATCAGCCAAGGCTTATGTTTGAAAAGTGCCCATCAATAAGAAAATGTTGAAGATAATCAATTTATGTACCTTAAAGATATTAAAACATGACAAAACGTTATTCTTAAGTGTAATTTTCAATAATAAGAAATACAAAATATGATTACTACCATTGTTTTGGTTAAATTATATACCACTTACCCCAGTCCTTGCTAAAACAACTAAGTCAAGAACAGTTTTTTAGGTTTTTTTCATTATTTTTATTAATAAACTGTGAATTTTTTTCGCTTTATAATTTTCTTACCACTAAAATACTTAATTAAGCATAAAAAAGTAGTTTAAAACTTATTTGTTTGTGCATAAACAGTTTTTATTGATTCCTGAAAAATTCTAATTGAATGACTTATGAAGTTTTTGAAATGACCGATTCAATTAGAAAAATCCCTCTGTAGATCTGCCTTAAATACTAAGGCGAAATCGGTCAAGCCGTTCAGGCTATACAGGTGATTTGCATAAGGTGTGACAAAAAGCTAGGGCGTGTAGGTTGGACTTAGACAAGAAAAAAATCGTATGGGAGGGGGGGTCTATTTCCCCCCGTTTAGGCGGGAGGGGCAATTTAAGAAAAAATCACTTAAAACAGAAAAAAAATTATTAAAAAATAACGGTGATACCTACAGAGTAATGCTATAGCATTTTGAAAAGCCAGAAATACATTCTTTAGTTTTGTTTTTAAATAAAGTTGTTCGAGTGAATAATTTTTGAAAAATTAATTTTCAAAATCAAAATTTTGAAAAAAAAAATGAAAAAATTTTTTTTTAACAATTTTTTTTCAAAATTTTACGTAATTAAGTATTATTTTTGTATTCAATATTCAATGCTCTCATTAATTTTTGATCAAACACAAAAAACCGGATGTCAAAATGTTTTGTAGTTTTTGCGAAAATCAAAAATAACAAAAACTACTTTTGTTCTAAGAAAAGCCTTTTATTTTAGTTTTTATACGTCTTTGGATTCTTACGTGAATTTACGATTGAAAGGATTAACTTTCTTTTTACTATTTTTTTAATTATCGTCTTATAAACATACAATAATGTGACAAAGTACTGGATTAACCATATTTCACACATTTTTTCATTGAGAACACCTGCGTGAGAGCATTGGATTAATATTGACCTGCGAATGTTTTTTAAATAATGCAACGTTACACGCCCTAACTAGTGACAGAAAAATGCAATTGCGAAATAAGAACAAGAGTGTTCCTGAATCTTGAAATCAATTAAAATAAGAAATACATGCATATTTAGATAAAATACATATTTACTGTTTATTTAAATTTTTAACTATTTTTTAACTAAAGCTTATTACAAAAAATTATTTAAAAAACGCAGGTGTTCTCAATGAAAAATGTGTTAATCCAGTACTTTGTCACTTTATTGTATGCTTATAAGACTGATAATAAAAAAATTTTACAAAAAAAGTTAATCCTTTTTTTCGTAAATCCACCTACGCCAAGCCGACCCCACCATAATAAAAAAGTGGCAGGTCAATTTTAAACCAATGCTCTCACGCAGGTGTTCTCAATGAAAAAATGTGTGAAATATGGTTAATCCAGTACTTTGTCACATTATTATATGTTTATAAGACGATAATTAAAAAAATAGTAAAAAGAAAGTTAATCCTTTCAATCGTATATTCACCTAAGAATCCAAAGACGTATAAAAACTAAAATAAAAGACGAGAATGAGAAAATGAAATTTGTTTTGTAGCATTTTTCTTTTGAGGGATCTTCTGTGTGTTTTGTTGTTATATTTTTTTGTCAAGAATATTTGTTTTGTTTTGTTTATTACATACGCAACGAAGCAACGTTGTTCAATTTCGGTATATTTAACCAAAATACAACGTTGCTTTTTATTTGTGTGGACACACATACCTATTTGAATAGATTTAAGTAGGAATAATTTTGAAATTTGATTCTTGATAGGATTAGGCTTTTTTTAATTTTAGTATACCTACATAGGTACTTTATCTTAATATACTATTAGGTAACTTATCTATGTTGATTGCAATTATTATTATTTTTGTTATTCAAAAATATAATAATTGGTGTAGTTTTGAAGAATAAAAATAATAATTGCAATCAACTAGGTTAACTGCCTACATCAGATGCAGTGGGTGGTTAGGTAGTGGACATTGTTTTTGTTTGCAATTAATATAATTACGTACATACATATATAGATAGAAAACTATTTCTTTAAGAAACCTTATAGGTACGTATACCTATATTCTTATTAAAGAAAATAGCTTTTTCATATGTACATACCTATATAAAATATGGTATGGTAGAAAATAGGTAGGTAATTTTGATTACAAAAAAAAATATTTGTATTCGTTGATAGGTATTTATATAATTAAAAATAAAAAAAAGAAATTTGATATAGGTATAGAACAGTTTTTAAAATTTATTCATACCTATAAACTTTGTTTGCAAAAAATATAGAAATTTTTTAATACTTTTTATGTGTATATAAACAATTTTAGAAATGTATAAATATTCACATAAAGCAATTGTGAAAAAAAGAATCAAATAAGTTTTTCGAGAAAAAAATAATTTTAGAAAACTTAAATTAATTAAATAAAAAATAGAATAAAATTATTATTGACATAAATTTTTTAAAAAATCAGATACATTTTTTGGAAAAAATATTTTGTATGCATTGTAAATGCTTATAAGCAATTTTAGAAAATTAAAAAAAAAAAAGAAATTTGGTGTCAATTTAAAAAAATTATTGATGCCACCCCACATGAAAAATTTTTAAAATAAAAATAAACATTTTTTTTACAAAAAAATAGTTCTTATCCATATATTTTGTAAAAATATAAGATATTTGCCCTGCGTATTTTGAACAAACAAATACCTATTTCTTTTGATGTTTGTCTACGAATTTTTATCAAATTTGGAAATTATTACGAGTAATTCATTAAAATAAAAATTTTGTTTTTTTTTTTGTATTTCTTAATATAAATATAAAAAGTACGAATTTATGCAAACAAAGTTTAAAAAACCTTTTATTATTGAACTAATTTTGAATATAAGAAATTTCTTTAAAATTGTTCTAGAAAAAAATTTGGGATATTAATTTTAAGTATTTAAAAATAAAGATTCTAGGAAATATTTTCAAAAATTAGTCGCTCAAACTTTTTCAAGACATTGATTTTTAAAAAACAATTTTTTTAGATAAAAAAATATTTTTTCGTGTTCTCTATCATCGTAAAGGAAACTTGCATCAGAATCTCGAGTTAAATTTTTTGCACATGCAAAGCTTGCAATTACATAATTTTGTAAGTGAAAATAAAATAAAAAAATTTGGTACGCCAACCTTAAGTTTTTATTATTGTACGAATGGAAATTAGTTTTCGAAATACAATATTGAGCCGTTTTTGAGATATTGAATTTTCCAAGAAAAAAAAATTACTTCTTTTCCAAAAATTAAAAAAATATTTTTTTCAAAGCTTTGAGACTCAATGCTTTTAAACTTTTTGGAAGCATCTCTATAAAAAATTTCGATAATGAGAAAATTGTCAAATGTCAAAATTTGAAAAAATGGTTCTATGGTAGGTAGGTACAAGCTGTACCTAATATCTTAATTTTAAAATTTGTTTTTTTAAATTAAAGATCATACAAAGAAGAAAAAATTTATTAAAATTCCAGGCGGCAATTTCGAGAAAAATACGATTTTTGAAAACCATTTTTTATTTTTTTATTTTACATTTGTATGGTGGGGTACCTTTATTTTTAGGTAAAATACATTTTTTTCTCACATCTTGTAGATTATATTGATAAACTTTTACTTATCAAGTTTAAAAAAATCTAGCATGGGGTTTTCGAAATATGTATTGAGTTTTGAAAAGTTTATTTTAAAAATCCAAAATTTTTTTTTTGAAAATTTTAATACACAATTCTATTTAAGTTTTTGGGGAGCTTTACCAAAAAAAATTATCAAAATCGGTTGTACCGTTTTTGAGACAGTGAAAAACAAAAAAAATGGTTCCATGGGGTGTACAAAAATACCCATTTTTTGAAAATTTTTTTCAACCATTACCTTAAAATAAATAGCCACTGCCAATCGCACAGACAATGATTATGAGAAAAAAAAAACGAAAAAATTTATTGGCAATGAATGTATAATGCTGCTCAAACACCTATACATATCCATTTGCCTCTAAAAAAACGGCTGAAATATGAAAAAATAAGACATGGTTGCCACATTTAAAAATCGCCATGTTAATTATTTTAGCAGAAATTGTTTTTTTCTGATTTAAAAGTTGAAGTTTATTACAAATTAACCAAAAAAAAATACATTTAATACATACATATATTTTTCTATAAAAAATGTGAAAATATTTTTTTTTTTCGAAACACAAATGTATATCTTTAAATGCGATTTGCGGTTAAAGGAGCTTCGTAGCATATTCGTGGTCTAGGGAGTGCCACCTTTCAATCCACGTATCGCATGTAACGAAAAACAAATGTTTATCTTTAAATGCGATTTGCGGCTTAACGGAGCTCCGTAGACCCCCCCAAAGTTGACATCTTCTAACGTGATTTCTGGCTAAACTAGGCATCTTAGAGGATTAAAAATTGCATATTCGTGGTCTAGGGAGTGCCACCTTTCAATCCACGTATCGCATGTAACGAAAACCAAATGTTTATCTTTAAATGCGATTTGCGGCTAAACGGAGCTCCGTAGACCCCCCTAAGTTGACATTTTCAAACGTGATTTCTGGCTAAACTAGGCATCTTAGCGAGTTAAAAATTGCATACTCGTGATGTAGGGAGTGATGTATCACATGATTTTTGTTTGTTATTTTGCATTTCAAAACTCTACATTTTGAAATTCTACTTCTCATAATTCTGCTTTTCAAATTGTACCTATTAAGTTTTCTGTATTTCAGAATTCTTCTTCTCAAAATATCTTTTTCAAAATTTTACTTTTTTTCTGCATTTCAAAATTTTATTTCCTAAAATTCTGCATTTCAAAATTTGCCTTTTCAAAATTTTACTTACTAAGCTTTCTGCATTTCAAAATTCCTTTTTCAAACTTCTGCTGTTCAAAATTTACTTATTAAGCTTTCTGCATTTCAAAATTCCTTTTTCAAACTTCTGCTTTTCAAAATTTTACTTATTAATTTTTATGCATTTCAAAATTTAATTTCCCAAAATTCTGCATTCCAAAATTCTACTCTTCAAAATTTTAGCTTTCAATATACCTAATTGTTCTGTATTTCAGAATAATACTCAAAACTCCAATTCCCAAAATTCTGCATTTGAAAAATCTGCCTACAAAAATAATTATTTATCTACACAAAATACTCGTAATTGTTCTGTGTGGTAACCGTTTAAGAATTCGTGTATTTGAATAAAAATCCTACATTTGCTCCAATATAGAACGAAAAAAATCAAACCTAACAATATACCGTTTTTTCTCTATGCGTGAAGCAAAAAATGCCACCTCATACTACTTATTTGTATAGAAAATTGATAAAAAGAAAACAGAAAATAGCTTTCTTGTTGTCGCTTTGTTCTGCACCTTGGGTTTACTTTTACCGAAAAATATTATCACCCCTTCCTGATTATCGTCTGTCCTTACTCTCCACAACTCTACGTAAAAAGTTATGGAATACGCTCGTATGCCGCCGCATCGTTCGTTCCTCTTCATGAGAGTACTATAGTTTTTATATACAAGGCTTCAACACGGCTCTAATCCTAAAAACCTTTTTTATAATGAAAATGCACGAGGAATAGCGGTGGAATAAGCTAAAACTGGTTCATAGGAGGTTTAAGGCCGTTTTAGTATCTAAATGTTATTTTGAGATGACATCTTGTGAAATTTACAAAAAGGAGTGTAAGCAATTTTTGTTTCGTTTCTTACTAAGACAAAAAGGATAGATATTTTGCAATAATAAATTATTTACATTTTCCAAACGCTCTAAAAGTTGTATTAGAAACGCAATGTGGTTAGTACATTCATTTATTGGATTTGAAGTTTATACAATCCAATTTTAAATGCATCCAATTTCTAATATGCATATCGTACAATGATAATAAAATGAATAATAATGGAAATCAGCTGGGGTTTGCTTAACGTGTATAATAACTATAGTTGGTGACTTTTTTTCCCAGTATATTTGACATAAGGAAAGCGTGATCATTGTATATATATCTTATAGTATTATCAATTGACGTGATTTTATGTTAGAGTCCCTAGCCTGTGGTGTCGCTGAAATCAGCAAAATTTGTCAGTGGAGAGTAGGATAAGAAAGAAAGAAACAAGTAGTAAGAAAGAGAAATTTTATTATTTTCATTTTTCAACGAAAGACAGAGTAAGGGAGATTTCCGAGTGGTGGAAACGAAAAAAAAAATTCCTTTTTTGACCTTCTTCTGTTGGAATACGAGTATATTTTCTTGTTTGTATGTTTTTGTGAGTATGTGTTGAGGTAGATATATTTTTTGCTTGAACTTGTTTGTCTGAACACATTTTCTTGTTTGTATGGTTTTTGTAGGTATTGAAAAAAAGAGATATGCCTATCATTTGATTTGAAATTTTCAATTCTGGTGAAAAGTCAAATAATTACTATCTGAAGCGAGAACTCTCAACCAATGCTACAAAGATACAGTGTGTTCTAAAAAGCATAATAATTGCAATGAAAAACTTTATAAAAAGTATATTGGCGATAAATTTTATGGAAATTAGTAATTAAACTGTTTTAATTTTAAATAAGTATCTGCCATAAATTTTTTTCCAAATTTTAGAAAATATTTATTTTTTTCTCTAGAATGTTTTTGTTTTACTTTCGTATTTGAGTCGGATTGATGAAAAAAAATCGAGGATGAAAAAAAAATGTTAATTTATACTAGTTTCAGGGCTTCGAATTTTCATGTAAACGCACTTATTCACGTATAATTGTTGATAACTTTATGTTTTTTCATAATCGACACAAAAAGGAAAAAACAAACAAATTAAAAAGAATCATACGAAAATGTTGATTTTTCATGTTTTTCCAATTCAAAATAATAACAATTTCTCTCAAAACTTACCTTTTTCACATATCATTTGTACCTTTTTTATCAAGTAATTATCAAAGTAATCGTTTTTTTTTTGTAGATTAACAAAAATAAAATGCACGACAGTGTCGCACGAATTTGCTCCTATGTAATAGATAGACTAGGAATTTTAAGAACGAATGTTATTAGAGAAAACTGTTCATAAGCATAAAATTTATTTTTTAATTGACTAAAACAACTCTTTTAGCAGCTGGAGCTAAAAACAGGATGCCATGTGTTTTAAGCAAAAATTAGTTTATGTAAGAACAAAATTATAATTCCAAGTAGTGGTTTATTTAAGAAATAAGCTTTTATATAAAAAACATTTTTAAGAAACATTTTTGGAAGCCCAATTTAATGTGTTTATTAATGTACGAATAAAAATTTGATTTCCAAAAAAAAAATATTGATTCGTTTTTGAAATATTGAATTTTCCAAAAAAAATTGATTTTTTTAATTCAAAAATATATATTTCTTAAAGTTTTGAAATGCAATGTTTTTTAAACTTTTTAGAAGCTTGTCTATACAAAATTTCATTGAAATCTGTTATGCCGATAATGAGAAATTCAAAATTCAAAAAAAATCGTTCTATGGTATGTACAGTCAGTAATAGGTTTCTTGATTTCAAATTATTTTTTTTTTATTAAATTATAGATCGTAAGAATTAATTATGGAGGGTACCGTTATTTTTAGGTAGAATAAATTTTTTTCTCGTATCTTGATTATATTAAGAAAAGAAGAAATTTTTATTTCAACTGACACTGCAACTGATTAAAAAAAGCGGGAAAATTATTGCAAGAAAATATTTTGATATGGCATAGTAAACAAAATGTACATGTATTCACAAATCCACAAAAGAACGTTAAAATTTGCAGAGGAAAAATCATACAGAAAGTCATGGTTGCCAAATTGATTATTTTCAATGCATTATGTTTCGAATCATTTATTTCATATAATTTTGATTATTTTTTTCATTTTCTCAAAATGTGTTCCTTTACTTGTGCAAAACTACTAATTTCAATGTATTTAACCAAAAAATAACGCTACCCACCATACAAATGTTAAAAAATGGCATCTAGAATTTGCTAAAATTGTTTTCTTTCGATTAATCCTCGATCTATAATTTAATAAAAAAAATTGAAATTAAGATATTACTGACGGTACCTACCATAGAACCATTTTTACAAATTTTGAATTACTCATTATCTACATAATGGATTTTAATGAAATTTTGTATAGAGAAGCTTTTAAAAAGTTTGAAAAATATTGCATTTCAAAACTAAAAAAAATATTTTGTGAATTTTTGAAATATATATTTTTTTTTTGGAAAATTCGACATCTCAAAAACGGGTTAATATTTTATTTTTGTTTATTTGTACAATAAGAGAAGCTTTAAGTTGGCGTACTATTTTTTTTTTATTTCATATTTACATAGCATTCTTTTTTATCTCTTACTACTTAAAGAATTAAAAGAAAAATAATTGTATGCTTATGAACAGTTTTCTCTAATAAAATTCGTTTTTAAAATTCCTATTCTATTACATAGGAGCAAGTTCGTGCGACCCAGTCGTGCATTTTATTTATTAAAAAAAATATATGTATAACCCAGTAAGTGCAACAAACTCGGTTATTGCAACTGCCTTTATTTCTATTAGTTGCGTAAATCGAGTTTGTACTGTTTATCCTAATAATGTACTGTACACATATTCATATATTTTTTATTTTATTTTCAAGTATTTAAGGTACTAAGTAAAATAAGGTTAACCAAAACATAAAAAAAACTTTCTTTTATTCTATATACCATTATATTCTATATTTATATTTATTTGCCTGTGGCAACCATAGTCACAGATTTATATTTTTTCATACAAATATATTTTTCCTATCCTCACAAAACGTCACATATACATCCATGAATATAATTTTCTCATTCTGTTATTATTCCTATTTTTTCTTTCTGTACACATTCTCAACACAATTTATTTTTTCGCATTCTTCCATTATCTCTACACCAATATTTTGAAGTCTCCAAAATTTAGCAGAGACACATTCTAGCAAATGCGGTCCGTAGCCTGAAGATGCCGCCACAATCGTTTGACTTGTCGATATTACTATAAGATATATATACAAAGGCGTGATCATTGTATATATATCTTATAGTATTATAAATTTACGTGATTTTATGTTAGAGTCCCTAGCCTGTGGTGTCGCTGAAATCAGCAAAATTTGTCAGTGGAGAGTAGGATAAGAAAGATAGAAACAAATAGTAAGAAAGAGAAATTTTATTATTTTTATTTTTCAACGAAAGACAGAATAAGGGAGATTTCCGAGTGGTGGAAATGAAAAACAATTTCTTTTTTGACCTTTTTCTGTTGGCCTGTTCTGTTTTCTTGTTTGTATGTTTTTGTGAGTATGTATTGAGGTAGATATATTTTTCGCTTGAACTTGTTTGTCGGAACACATTTTCTTGTTTGCATGGTTTTTGTAGGTATTGAAAAAAGAGATATAGATAGATAGATAGATAGATAAAGTCTTTATTTTTCAATCATAATCATTCAAAAGTACAATAGTTTAGATTCAAAAAGATTTACAAAGCATGGCTTGATAAGCCGTCTGCCGGAAGAACTCAAATAAAAAAAAAAATAAAAAAGTAGTAATACAATAATGAGAGAAAATAATTTAAACAAATAATTTAAAATATATGTGTTACTTAACAAACTAAATTATTCTAATGGAGAACAAAGAACACAACCACGTTGTTCGAATGTCTTTTTATTATGCTCAGCAGCAAAAATTCAAAAACGGAAATACTACAAAAGCCATATAAGATGTGGGAATTGACATTTGCCAAGTTAAATGTTAAGTGTTGTCAGGTATGTTGTTTAAAAGCGGGTGTGGAAATTCAGCATGTGGAATTTATATCAAACATCCTACCCGGTTGAACCTTCAGGTTCGAAACTGCCTGAATCCACAAGTCGACATAACTTTTGTACTGCCCTAGTACATAATCCGCCAGATGTCTTCAACGTTACATTTCGTATCAGCCCATCACTGCCCGGGTGAACCTCCACAATCCGTCCCAATCGCCAATGTGTAGGTGGTAAGTTCTCATTGCGAACGAGGACAATGTCCCCCAGCTTGATGTTTTCTGAGCGCCGCTGCCACTTACTACGAGTTTGTAACGTTGACAAATACTCCTCACTCCAACGCTGCCAAAAAGTTTGATGTATGTGTCGTAACCACTGCCAATGCTTAATGCGATTTATTGGAATCTCAATGACGCTCGGCTCCGGTATTGCAAGAAGTGGAGCGTCTATCAAGAAGTCCCCAGGTGTCAGTGCAAACTTGTCCTCCGGATCGTCATGTAATGGAGTGATTGGACGTGAATTTAAACATGCCTCAATCCTTGTAGCTAAATTGTGCAACTGATTGTACCAAAGAGCCTGTCCGCCTACCAAACGAACTAGGTGATGCTTAGCCGACTTCACAGCAGCCTCCCAAAGCCCACCCTGATGTGGAGCGCCGGGAGTAATGAAATGCCAGTTGGTTCCAATACTTGCTAATGACTGTTTAGTATGATCACTCTGCCAAGCCTTTATGTCTTCTGTCAGCAAACGATTGGCGCCGACGAACGCTGTGCCATTGTCACTAAACAAATCTTGACATGGTCCTCGACGACTAATGAAGCGTGTAAACGCGTCAAGAAACGAATGTGAAGAAAGATCCTCCACGACCTCAATATGCACAGCTTTCGTTACCATACATATAAAAATAGCCAAATATGTTTTGACTGTTGTGCGTGACCTCTTTGTTCCAACACGAACAGTAAAGGGACCACAATAATCCACGCCAGATGATAGAAACGGATGAGAAGCATTAATTCTTTGCATAGGTAAAGAAGCCATTTGTTGTTTATAAATGACTCCTCTTTGTCGACGGCATATGACACATTTTTGAACGAAACTCCTAACTGCTTGTCTTCCATTCAAGATCCAAAATCGACTTCGAATTGTTTGCAGCATTAGCTGGGTTCCACCATGAAGAGTATCAAGATGAGTTTTGTTGATTAACAGCCAAACAAAAGGACTAGCCTTGGGCAAGATCATAGGGAAACGATGGTAACGCGACAGCGCAGATCTACCGATACGGCCACCCACTCGTAGAATTCCAAAATCATCCAGAAATGGGTTTAAGGACAACAATCGACTAGTCGTTGATAAATTGGATCCATTTCGAATTTGCCGAATATCTAACGAAAATGCTTGTTGTTGTTCAAAACGAACTAGTACCTTCAATGCGTTTTCTAATTCAAGAGCATCGAAAAATGTAGATCGACGATTGTGTCGCCATGTGCGTGTCCACCTAAGCATCATTGCGACAACCCTTTGGAGTCGCTGAAGACTGCTAAATCTTTCACTAAGTGGGATGACGGAACCATCACGTATTGTTGTATTAAGCTCGTTGACATCCACCGCAGCTGTAGTAAGAGAAGTTGCCTTCTGCTCGACTTGAATAGCATTCAGCTCTTCTTGGAGTAGATTGTCCTCAAATTCTGAATGAGATAATATTTTATAATCAATTAACCACGTCGGGCCAGTCCACCAAAGTTGATGTGTCAAGAGATCAGATGCAGTCATGCCACGACTAGCGCAATCGGCTGGATTCTCTGCTGATCGAACGTGACTCCAATATCTCGACGTCGCTATAGCCTGAATAGAACGAACTCGATTGGCCACATATGGCTTGAGCGTTGTTGAGTCCTTACGTAACCAGCATAATACAATGCGAGAATCTGACCATAGATTGAACGGAGTGCTTATAAGACCCAATGCCAACCGAACACCTTGGAGCATAATAGCTAGAAGATGGGCTGCGCATAGCTCAAGGCGAGGTATTGTAGCACCCTTTAAAGGAGCAACCTTTGTACGAGCGGTCAGCAATGATACTTGCCAACCTTTATCTGAGCTCCAAGTTTTAGTATATATCACAGCAGCATAAGCCTTCGAACTAGCATCACAAAACCCATGCTACTCGGTAATCTCTCCATCTACCATCCCTATCCAACGTGGAACACGAACTCTATTTATTGCGTAAAGATCATTTCGGAACTCGCGCCATGAATCTCGCAGCTCTCCTGAAAGCGCATCATCCCAAGATAAACCAGCTGACCATAGCCTTTGGATAAATATTTTACCAGAGATCACAACTGGCGCCAGTAAACCTGTCGGGTCAAAAAGCTGAGCAACCTCGCTAAGCACGATCCTCTTCGTAGGAGGAGATTCACAACCTTTTAATTGAACCTTGAAAAATAATTCATCCAGGATTGCATCCCATCGCAAACCAAGCACTGATGTTGTGGAAGTATCGAGAATAAGCTCCTTGGAAGAATCGTTACCAGGGATATGTGCTAACAGCTGAGAGCTATTCGAGTTCCACTTCCTCAAATTAAATTTTCCAGCCAATAATATTGTGTCGACATTTGTTGCCAAGGATATAGCTTCGTTGACATTATTACAGCTGGTCAAGAAATCGTCTACATAAAATGATGATAAAATTGTGTCTCGAGCATGAACAGCCTCAATTTTGTTTTTAACTCTACTGTAGTTATCGTATACACACTGATGAAGAGCTCGTACTGCCAAATAGGGCTACAAGCCATGCCATAAGTGACAGTTGTCAGACGAAAAATCTTTATGTCCTCAGTAGGTGATTCTCGCCAAAGAATTCTCTGATAATCCCTGTGTTCCGGAGTCACCAGCACCTGCCGGAACATTTTCTCAACATCTGCTATGAGCGCAATACTGTATCGACGAAAACGAAAAATAATGTTGACCAATGGCTCCTGAATAGTTGGCCCTGTCAACTGAATATCATTTAATGAGACACCAGAGCTTGTCCGGGCTGATGCATTAAAAACAACGCGAAACTTAGAGGTCACCGCGTGATGCGGAATGTAATAGCATTCGGAGGATGCGCAATGTTGATCCACTCGCTCCATATGTCCCAAAGAAGAATATTCTCGCATAAATTTTACATATTTGTCTCGTAGGTCATCATTCGCAGCTAGCCGATGCTCCAAACAATAAAATTGTCGCAACGCTGAAGAATATGAATCTCCGAGAACTGGCCTATTATGACGAAACGGAATGTGAACCACATAGCGCCCATCATTAGTGCGAGAATGGGTTGCTGCGAAGATTGGACTGCATTCGTCGTCTACAATGTTAGTTTCTGTTGCTTCTTCCAGTTTCCAAAACCTAGATAAGAGTTCCACCAGATCAGTTTCTTCTTCCGAACGTTGCATGCAGAATGTTCGAAGGGAAGGAATAGATCTTTTCCTTTCAGTAGTTGGCCCAAAAACAACCCAACCCAATTTGGTACTTTGCGCAGTAGGTGATCCCGATTTGCCACTGATAATACCACTTTCAACAATAAGACCCCACACGTCAGCTCCAAGCAGTTTATGGCTAGATTGAAGTCATTGTACAAAGATTTAATTATGAGCAAAGCGCTGCTATTTGTTCTTGTACCAGAAAAACCTCCAATTCCTTCTATTTGTACGTTTTGTGATTTTCTGCGGAGATGTAGGCAATTAGCAAGACGTTCTGTCACAAAACTTATTTGAGATCCGAGATCGCAGAGAATGCGAGCCAAGCGCTGCTGGGTTGCGAGTAAAACTGGTTTATCCGATTCAATTTTACCTGTGACATCAGAATCGGATAGTCATGCTGTTTGTTGTGCTACAAATGATGACGTAGTCGCACTTGGTTGAGCCTCACGGTTAAAGGCATCGATAGTTGGAGCAGCTACCTTTAATTGTTGTGATTGCGGCTGCCGACAAAACAATGTATGGTGTTTCCGCCCACACTGACGACACCCTTCTGATGGGCATTGACGTGAACAATGTCCAGATTTAAGACAATTGAAGCATAAGCCCGAATTCTTTAGCAGTTCGAACCGCTGCTCAGGCTTCACAGAAAGCAATGTTTGGCAACGGTTAATTCGATGTGGACCTTGACAGTGAGAGCACTTAGTCTGTCCCGTTACAACAACATGTGACTTTACTATTCGATGCGCACGTTGTGACTGACGATTTGACGAAGAATCTGATCGGCATGATACATTTACCAGCTCAGTAGCTAAACTGTGGGCTCGTTTTTCCAAAAAAGAAAGTAAGTCTGAAAGCTTCGGGATTTCATTTGACGAACAACTCATACACCATTCGCGTTGAGTGTTCGAAGGAAGCTTAGAGACTACAATAGGAGTTGCCAGAGCATCCCACTTGTCAACCGGTAGCTTCATAACACGAAGAGCTCGAAGTGACTCTTGTACAGTGTCAACAATTGAAAGCAAGGCCTTTGCGCCCTCATCAGATACTGGCTTTATGTTAATGAAGCGAGACACATGCACTTCGGCTAACAATTTGGGGTTATCAAACCGGTCCTTTAACGCATTCCAAACCTCATTATATCCACCTGAGTACATACTACCAACCAAAGGTACCTTTGTCGCGTCCACTGCCTGGCGAAGTTTACTTAACTTATAAGCTTCTGGATAGTCTGTGGCATGTACTAAGGTTTCAAATCCATCCTTGAAGGCTAACCAATTATGTAACGATCCGTCAAAGGAAGGCACTGCTACAGGATCTAGTCGCAAATCGAAGTTTCGAAGAGATGAAGATACCAATGGAGGCATGGGCTTAGAACTGGCCTCTAAAATCCTTCGGTCCAGAGTGACGCAGACTTCGTTGTACATCGTTTCCACCTGGTCCCAAAGTCTGTCATGTGCATCGAGCTCATCGACCTTCGCTCGACCTACCAAAATCTGATGATTGATAACGAAACGATCATAATGCGCCTGCACTGCTCTCAACTCTTGATTCAACTGGGAAATGTCGCAGATCGATAGGTCAGCATTACTTAGACGATCAGAAATCCGCCTTATCCCATTGCTAGCTGTCGTTCGTAGATTGAGCTCTGCCATGTCCTATCGAACTTGAAAGAAATTCAAATTAGCAAAAATAGGAAAATACCAAACAAATAAAAAGTGTTCAATTTAGTATATGTATTTTTGTCCTCACAGGAGGCACCAAAATGTTACTTAACAAACTAAATTATTCTAATGGAGAACAAAGAACACAACCACGTTGTTCGAATGACTTTTTATTATGCTCAGCAGCAAAAATTCAAAAACGGAAATACTACAAAAGCCATATAAGATGTGGGAATTGACATTTGCCAAGTTAAATGTTAAGTGTTGTCAGGTATGTTGTATAAAAGCGGGTGTGGAAATTCAGCATCTGGAATTTATATCAAACAATATGTGTATACAAGAAATATAAAATTTATAATGAACATTATGTATTTAATATTGCAACTTTTAGTTTAGTCAAAACAAAATAGAAAATACTTCAACTGTCTTATTATTCTTTATTAGAAGCAAAAAATATATTTATGTATGTATACATGAAAGTTTAAGTTTGAATTCAAAAACAAAATTGGAAAGATTTATTATTCAAAATTCAATATCATAATAATGTGACTTTTAGTTTAGTCAAAACAAAAAAAAAAAATTGATGAAAAGTACAAGCTTTTAGTTTAGCTAAAACAAAAAATAGTCGAGATACATCTCTTAAGGCTGTTATAAATAAATATAAAAAGAAGAAAGAAGGACTGCATGTATAAAATATTTATTTTAGGTAAAGGCTTTTAGTTTAGCTAAAACAAAAAAAACAAAAAAGAGCAATTATAATTATATCTCAAAACATATTCATATATTCATTTCGAAAGTTTCTTGCGTGTGAAACATAGCGTATAAGAGGCTTCCAACCAAGGTCTCCATTTAAAACCCTGACACATTCCGCTAGCGAAAGAAAACTAGAACTAAAATAACGTCTTCGGATTTCCTGCAGAACTGGACAAAGTGCTAGGAAATGAAAAACATCTTCGTTCTGATTTAGGTTGCAGAGGGAGCACACAGGGTTTAAATCTGTTCTATGAGGCCTAAAATTCAGATCAAGCATTTCGGTTCTAGTCTTGAAAATTAAACTCATTTCGAGTACAGTAAACTCTTTTCTAAAATAATTGTTTTCTCCCAGTTTGAGATTAAGCTGCCTGTATGTACTCCTCGATGCTGATTCTGTTCCTCGCAAAACACACAACTGAAACATCGTATCATCTATTACAGATATGCATTCATATAATGAATTTTTTAAATCTTCTAGATTATCCACAGTCAGTGATATTGTAAAATTATGTGTTATAGCAAGGTCATACCAGTTTTTGATTGGACTGTAACCGCATCTAAAACAAATCATGAGAATCCGTTTCTGCAGGTTTCGATCTGATCGCTTTAATACCTTAATAATATAATCCGCATTTGCCTTTAGATTTCTCAGAAATATTTGTGGTAAGCCTGACTCCAGGTGAATCGCGTAATTAGGGGTGTTGGAAGGTAACCTAAAAATTCGCTTGAAGAAATACCTTTGCAGGTTTTCTATTTCTTCTAACTGTTCGTATCCGTACACTTCATTCCCATAGCAGAAACAACTATTCACTGTAGCGTTATAGACTTGGAATTTCGAAGCTGGATCCACGAAATTGTTGGCAAAGAACTGAGACCATATGGTATTTATTGCAATTTTCGCAGCATTTGTTTTTGCTTTAATATGTGCGTGAATATTCAAGTTGTATGTCATTATATATCCAAGATACTTAAATTCATCTACCACTTCAATAATCTCACCATCTAGGGTCCAGTTCCGTGCATACCCCATAGATCTGTTTCTAGACCTGAAAACCATTATTTTCGATTTGGTAGTATTGATCTTAAGATCCCACAAGCTACAGAACTGTTTTAGCTTGTTAATCTGAAGCTGTAGGGTAAGCGGGCTATCTGACAGAATCACTAAATCATCTGCATAGAGCAAAACTTTAACAGAAACATCTCCAAAGTGGATTCCTCCAGGTATGTGGTTTTCAACGTCATTAATAAATAAAGCAAAAATAAGTGGACTTAAAACACATCCTTGAGGGACACCTGTTTCACATCTAAATTGCCTTGACTTTTTGGAGCCGTTTTGTACAGATGCAGTCATATTTTCTAGTATTTTTCCGTAAATTCGTATAAATTTCGTTGACAAACCAATTAGTGAGAGTTTATAAAGCAAGGAGCTTCTATTGATCGTATCGAAAGCCGCTTTCAAGTCAACAAAGAAGGTGTATAGACACTTCTTTTTGTCAATAAAACGTCTAGCGCAAGTGCTAAGTACGAAAATTTGATCAATAGTGGAGAGGTTGGCTCGAAAACCAGCTTGGAAACAGCTAATGATATTATTTTGTTCGACCCAGTTTAGTAGTCTTGCATAGAGTATATGTGTGAAAACTTTTCTTAAAGAGTTTAATACTGCAATACCCCTATAGTTTTCAGGAAGTTCGCGGTTACCTTTTTTAAAAATTGCTGAAATTCTGGACAGCTGAAAATTTTCGGGAATTACCTCTTCACTGAAAATTCTATTTAAAAAATCTAATATGTACTCTAAAAACTCTGTGGTTGCATGTTTATAAAACTCTACTGGGATTCCATCAGAGCCCGAAGCTTTATTATTCTTCATTTTTCTTAGTGCAGTCATAAGTTCCATCATTGTGAATGTGGAGTCCAAATCGGGAATTGTAACATTTGGAGACGCAAAACTTATACTCTTGGAGTTAGGGTCTGGCAAAAGGAGGGTTTCAAAATAAGTCGCGAGTAAATTTTCATCAATTGTAAACGACATTCTGCTACTTTGTCCACCTAAAAAGTGCACGGTTTTCCAAAAAGATTTTGAATCCCTACATTTCAAGAGTTTGGAAGCCGACCTTTTAATATATAATTCCTTTTTGAGGTTACATAATCTTTTATATTCCCGATTTGACTGCAGGTAAAGTGATTTAAAAAATGAATTATTTGTTTTTCGGAAAAGTTTTAAGAGGGCGAACGATTTTTTCCTACTTCTTTTGCATTCTTCGTCGTACCACTTAGAGTGAAAAGTAACTACATGGTTATGTGTACTAGTGTCCGCAGACTGTCTTACCGCTGAAAAAACTAAATTAGTAACAATTTCTATAGTCTCAGATGTTACATCAGGCATGTTAATTAGGTGTTGCTTAAGTTTTATTTTGTATGTATTAGCTTTCCTATCGTTCCATTTCAATTTAGTATTGTTATCGGTCGATTGGACACTCACAAAACGATTATCGAATTTACAAGAAACAACGATTGGGAGGTGCGACGAGTAATTGGCTGTGTAAGTCTCAAAATCTTCAATTATACTTAACCATTCACCTTTTATAAGACAATAGTCTATCACAGAGCAACCCTGAGCAGAGACGAAAGTATAGTTTCCGTTCGAGTCACTATAAGAAGTTCCATTTAAAACAAAAAATTCAAAATCTTCTATTAATTCTAATAACGACTTTCCATTTTGATTCAGACATTTGTCTAATGATTTTCTTTCGTAGGAAAAGCGAGAATTATTCAGGAAGACCGAGTTCTGAAAGTCACTTATACGACCATTTAAATCCCCGATAATCATCATGTTTTCATGGTTGTGAGTGAACAAAAAATTATAAAGCTCATTATATTTTAAACACCAATTATTATAATTTAAATAAATAGGAAGGATTTCAAAATGCTTTCTGTCATAAGTGATGTCTATAATTATATTGTTCTCACTATTTTTAAACTTAATATTGTTATTGATACTTGTATTTTTTATACCACACATTATACCGCCACTAGCTCGGGTTGACGTTTATGTTGTTTAAGTCATTAATGTTCTTTATTTGTTTTTATCTTTAGACCTCGGAAAGTGTCGTATGTAAAAGTAATATTGTCTATTTGCAGCTTTGCTCCTTTTACGAAGATTTTTATATTCGGATTCCTCGAAGCTAGTTTGCTCTTTATCTCAAATAGACGTCTTCTTTTATTGCGATAAATTAAAGATTGTTCTCGATGAATAAAGACACCTGTGTTTTTCAGTTTGGAAGCGGCTCCCATAATTTGAGATATGCCTATCATTTGATTTGAAATTTTCAATTCTGGTGAAAAATCAAATAATTACTATCTGAAGCGAGAACTCTCAACCAATGCTACAAAGATACAATGTGTTCTAGAAAACATAATAATTGCAATGACAAACTTAATAAAAAGTAGGTATATTGGCGATAAATTTTATGGAAATTAGTAGATACCTAATTAAACTGTTTTAATTTTAAATAAGTACCTATCTGCCATACATTTTTTTTCCAAATTTTAGAAAACATTTTTTTTTTTCTCTAGAATGTTTTTGTTTTACTTTCGTATTTACGGCGGATTGATGAAAAAAATTTCGAGGATGAAAAAAATGTTAATTTATACTAGTTTTAGGGCTTCAAATGTTCATGTAAACGCACTTATTCACGTATAATTGTTGATAACTTTTTTACAAGCAATCGAATTAAGTTTTTATATTATATTCTAATTTTTTATTTTATGTTTTTTCATAATCTACACAAAAAAGAAAAAACAAACAAATTAAAAATAATCATACGAAAATGTTGATTTTTCATGTTTTTACAATTCAAAATAATAACAATTTCTCTCAAAACTTACCTTTTTCACATATAATTTGTACCTTTTTATCAAGTAATTATCAAAGTAATCGTTTTTTTGTAGATTAACAAAAATAAAATGCACGACAAGGTCGCACGAACTTGCTCCTATGTAATAGACTAGGAATTTTAAAAACGAATGTTATTAGAGAAAACTGTTCATAAGCATAACATTTATTTTTTAAATGACTAAAACAACTCTTTTAGCAGTTGGAGCTAAAAACAGGATGCCATATGTTTTAAGCAAAGATTAGTTTATGTAAGAACAAAATTATAATTCCTTGTAGTGGTTTCTTAAAAATAAGCTTTTATGGTCGTTTTAAAAAAATTACATTTTTAGCGTTATAGCTTCTTTTTTTTTTTTTTGCATTTCAATTTAAAGACTTGAAATTTGGCATGGAACTGTGTTTATATGTCAGCATTATAAGAAAACATTTGCAGATCGATTGATGGTAACGAATAGCCATGGTAATTAATAATGTGTAATCTCCGTGGCCTTTTTGGGATGTGATTTTCATGCTTAATCAGTTTAATTAATATTTTTAATGATGAAAATGATTTTTTATTTAATTTTGGCCTTGTCGTTTGAAAGGCTTTCTCTCACTTCAATTTTATGATATGCCAAAAAAAAAATTGTTTTGTTGTCCGAATTCTTAGTTGAACGAGTGTGACAAGATTTGGAAAAAAAAAAAACCTAATTAAACATTTTCGCTTTTTCACACAACTAAACAATTTTTAATAATTTTTTACGATGCATTATCTTATAGTACGTCAAAAAAACTTTAATTTCATGTTTTATTATAATTTAATTATTGCAGTTAATTCCTTTAAAATTTGCATACAAAATAATTTTTTCATCCGAGTAAAAATTCAGTGTAATCTCCCGGGCCTTGTTATCTTTGTACCGTATAAATATGTTTTAGTCTAACCACCTCCAAAAGAAAGGTATTTACTAATACTTGAACCTAATATAATTTGGATGACATTGAATTACATTTACTATATTAAAATTAAGAAATAGTCGATTTTGTAATCTCCGTGGCCTGTAATCTCCGTGGCCATTTTCGTATTTGTTTTTTAATAAATGTTCTTTTAGTTTATAATGGCTCATATCATTATTAATTTTTTTTATATTCTAGATAAATATACTGAATTTCATCATTCCTTACAATATTGGTACCGTAAAAGTTCCAAGAAAGTTATGTGCCGTTATTTAAAATTATTTTTTTTTTGTCTTTCATGCTTTTAAACAAAATCATTTCGTAAACAAACAACTTTTTTATTAATTATCTTATTAAATTTAGTTGCTTTCCACAAAATTTCAACTTTTTATTGTTACTATTTATTTTGTGGATTATTGTTATTTTATGCAAGAAAAGAACATTTTTAGTACATTCGAAATTTTCAATTTAAATTTTTATCAAAAAATACTAGTAAAATGGAAAATATTTGAAATTATTTTTGCGCAACTCGGAGAACTCCTTTTCTACTTGTTTACTATAGATTTAGAAACTAAAACCCAAGAAAAACTGAAAAAAAAAATTTTCAAACGATCAAAAAAAATGTCAATTTTTAAAAAATTACCCTTATATACAAAAACATTTTTAAGAAACAATTTTGGAAGCCCAATTTAATGTGTTTATTAATGTACGAATAAAAACTAAATTTCCAAAACAAAAATACTGATTCGTTTTTGAAATATTGAATTTTCCAAAAAACAAAAAATGATTTTTTTTAATTCAAAAATATATGTATATTTTTTAAAGCTTTGAAATGCAATGTTTTTTTTAACTTTTTAAAAGCTTGTCTATACAAAATTTCATTGAAATCCGTTATGCCGATAACGAAAAATTCAAAATTCAAAAAAATCGTTCGACGGTATGTACATTCAGTAATAGGTATCTTGATTTCAAATTATTTTTTTTTATTAAATTAAAGATCGTAAGAATTAATTGAAAGAAAACAATTTTCTCGGAACCTTTTTAGAGGAAAATGCGGTTTTCGAAAACCATTTTTTGACATTTGTATGGAGGGTACCGTTATTTTTAGGTAAAATAAATTTTGTTCTCATTTATCTTGATTATATTAAGAAAAGAAGAAATTTTTATTTCAACTGGCACTGCAACTGATTCAAAAAAGCGGGAAAATTATTTGCAAGAAAATATTTTGATATGGCATATGTCTAAATAGTAAACAAAAATACAGTGCAACCCTAGTATAAGGTACCTAAATATAACGACTTATTCGATTTAACAAGTTCTTCGTAATCCCCTTAAATTGTCCATAAGAGTTAATGTAAAATATGTATACCTTTACATTGCGAACATTTTTTGCGAACAAGCTCTTTATAACGAATTTTCAACTATCAAGAAAAAGGATAAACACCTTTAACTAAAGAATTTTCTCAACCCAAACCTTTATATAAAGTTCCCACCAATGTATGACCCTTAATCTCATAGTATGTGATTCATTTCGCTACAGGTTTCGACCCGCTTTTGTTCGTAAAACAATCATTGTTGTTTGATGGAAAGTAATGCAAATACTGCTGCTCGTCACTTTTACCTCTTATACCTATTTATAACTAATTTTAGACCAATCTAACCTCAACATAACAAACCTCAGTTCAACGAATTACTTGATGTAAAGAATATTTACTTGTTCCCTTCCGATTTGTTATATCGAGGTTGAACTGTATACATGTATTCACAAATCCACAAAAAACCTTTAAAATTTGCAGAGAAAAAATCAGACAGAAAGTCATGGTTGCCAAATTGATTATTTTCAATGCATTATGTTTCGAATCGTTTATTCCATATAATTTTGAGATTTTGATAAATTTTTTCATTTTCTCAAAACGTGTTCCTTTACTTGCCCAAAACTACTAATTTCAATGTATTTAACAAAACAATAACGCTACCCACCATACAAATGCTAAAAATGGTTTTCGAAAATCGTATTATTCTCGAAAACGTTTATTCATACAATAATAGAAGCTTTAAGTTGGCCTACTAATTTTTTTTCTTATTTCATATTTGCATAGCAATCTTTTTTTATCGCTTACTACTTAAAGAATTAAAAGGAAAATAATTTTATGCTTATGAACAGTTTTCTCTAATAAAATTCGTTTTTAAAATTCATATTCTATTACATAGGAGCAAGTTCGTGCGACCGAGTCGTGCATTTTATTTATTTAAAAAAATATATAACCCATGCAACAGACTCGGTTATTGCATCTGCCTTAATTTCTATTAGTTGCGTAAATCGAGTTAGTACTGGTTATCCTAATAATTTACTGTACACATATTCATATATATTTAATTTTATTTACAAGTATTTAAGGTACTTAGTAAAATAAGGTTAACCAAAACATAAAAAAACTTTCTTTAATTCTATCAGTCATCATTACATTCTATATTTATATTTATTTGTGTGTGGCAATTATGGTCACAGATTTATATTTTTTCATACAAATATATTTTCCCTATCCTCACAAAACGTCACATACACATCCATGAATATAATTTTCTCGTTCTGTTACTATTCCTATTTTTTTTTTTGCGCACATTCTCAATACAATTTATTTTTTCTCATTCTTCCATTATCTCTACACCCATATTTTGAAGTCTCCAAAATTTAGCAGAGACACATTTTAGCAAATGCGGTCCGTAGCCTGAAGATGCCGCCACAATCTTTCGACTTCTCGATATTACTTACTACGTTTATATGCAGTATCGAAAGATCGAGTTGGATTAGGGTCGGATTTTCGACCCAGGTTTTTCGTCATTTGAGTTGAGAGCTCGATTTGGAGTTGAGTTGAAATGGTGTTGAGCGATTCTGAAACATTTTGTTAAGCCAACTCCTCGACCCAGGTTTTTCGTCTCATATTTCGACTCGACACCGCTGAGCGAGTGAGATCGAGTCGAACGAAGCTCATTTCAACTCAATACCCGTTTACAAAGGGTCGAAGCGAGCTTCAAGCTCGCTTCAATAACTCATATAAACGTAGTAACTATAAGATATATATACAATGGCGTGATGGCTAAAACGGCTAAGAAAATGTGTTATATAAAAGGATTTGTTTGACGTGGCGTAAACTCGAAGTGCTTCGGCTCGGTTTAACTATTCCGAGGTTGAACCCAGTATTAGTGAAAAATAATAAATAAGGCTGTAAAACCTTTTCAAGCTAAATATTTCTACAAATTTATTTTTTAAAATCCAACTAAAACTCATTACACCTTGTTCGTCTTCGAATTTGAACTCGTTTTTCGGTTCGAATTGAGCCAGTTTCTCAATCTTTACCTCATTACAAAGGTGACACAAACCACTTGCAGGGAATTGATCGCTGATGTCGGAAAAATCATTCTGCTGTTCATCCCTTTTAGTTGGGGCTAAATTACTGCAGTCCAGCTGTTGATAGATCTCCCGATTGTAGTCGCTATCCTTGGTAAATCCATTGTATTGGTCACATTGTGGGGAAGCTATTCGCCTCCAAGTACGGAACTTTAATATTTTGATTACAAAACCAGCAATTAGTAGTCACCTTAAAGTTTGATCTTATTTTTACGTATAATTTGTAAAGAATTAAAACAGTCACAAAGCTTATTGATATGCGGTTTTTTTCGTTTTTTTGCAAACAAGACTGCAATTTACCTAGTGCTTCACATCACATGCGACGGAGAACGATGTGCGAGGAGAAGGTAAACACAAATCGACAGCATACAGCTGTATCCTTAACTTACAGAAAGTGAGACAGTGACTCTATCACAACTGCCAGTACTACAATGCATTAAGGATATTATACTTATATACTCAAACCTACAAAAAAAAGGGAGGTTAAAACTGAAAAATAGAAAAAATGTATGATCTAACGGTGTTTCCTCACTTTAATATTTTAAATCTGTTCTATTGAGACCCTAGCTAACTGTAAAAAACATCAATATTATATTCATGCTACCTTAAAGGAAAATCACTCCTAGTTCAAGCGTCTATATGAATGAATTAGAAAATGAATTGAATTAAATTTTGAGACTTACATTCTACAGCTTTTTGATTGACGATTATTAGGTTCGGACACAACAGTTATATCCACAAGCAAACATATGCCATAAAGTCCACGAAAAACTCCGTACGTATGCATTTAGTCAAATTTAAAGATCTTATACGATACAAATATACATACAGCCATATTTATAAACTCATTATAGTGAGTACATAAGGCTATGCAACCCTTATAATGCCTCTAAACGCAAAATCGTTATTTATAAAGCTTATGTGACGTTGAATAGAGGCATTATAAGCTAAACGCGTTTGGAGGTTGAATAGTGCCTACATAAGGACATTTTAGTATTGAACTGTCACATTCACTTTGACATCACATTGAATTATAAAGATTATCAACAATTATTTGACTTGATATTGAAACTAAAACCTTGTGTTATTTTTATTTATTGAAACAAAAATGTTATACTAATATATTAAAAACAAATTGAATTGAAAATTGTTTAGAATTAAATAGATAAATATATTTGTTGGCGATGTCTCTCCACGCATCCTTCTTCATCCGGTGTGCTAGGCTAGTCGCGCACTGGCAACTGTGATCGAAATCAAATAGTTTAATCACCAGTTGAAAAAGAACCGCACACTGGCAACTCTTTACTCGCGCTCGCACTCTATTCTCTCTTGCACCTATAAAAAACAGCTCAACTGATGCGAGGCAATCGTTTAGTTTGTGTCAAAACACAAACTTTTTAGTTTCGAGAATCGAGTTGCTCTAAGTGCGCGGTGTCCCATATAAGCCCATATGTTTAATTTTAGCAACTAAACAGTTGCGAAACTAAAAATTGAATGTGCGCGCTTAGCCTTAGGCTAGTCGCGCACTGGCAACTGTGATCGAAATCAAATAGTTTAATCACCAGTTGAAAGAGAACCGCATACTGGCAACTCTTTACTCACGCTCGCACTCTTTTCTCTCTTGCACCTATAAAAAACAGCTCAACTGATGCGAGGCAATCGTTTAGTTTGTGTCAAAACACAAACTTTCTAGTTTCGAGAATCGAGTTGCTCTAAGTGCGCGGTGTCCCATATAAGCCCATATGTTTCATTTTAGCAACCAAACAGTTTCGAAACTAAAAATTGAATGTGCGCGCCTAGCCTTAGTGTTATAATTATTATTTTGCATTATTGAATTTTATCCTCAAGAACTTGTCTGAGGAGTATTCCAGCTATAATGAAATGAATAACAATTTGATTACCAGTATTGTGCTAGAGATAATAACATACTTTATCTGATGAATCAAAGTTAACTGTTGGAATTCTTTCAGCTTTTGGTAGTTCCGTTTTTGTTTATTAAATTCGATAGACAGACAAGATATTTTTTTTTGTTTTTTGATAAACAGCTGATTGTTATGAAGGCTAAATGTAATAGATTCTTACTTTTTGGTACTTTATTTGACACAAGCTCAGTATAACTATGCAGGGTAGGCAAATGTTTTATAAATATGAATTTGCATAGCGGATGATTAAGTCCTTATGCATTGTATTACTATTCACGCGTTTAGGGAATTCTAATAAATACGGCTGTTAGTAAATAAGGCTGAAAGGGTTTATCAGGGTTTTCCGCGCTTACATGAATACCTTTTGAGTTATAAATATGGATGAATGTCTTAGGCCTCGGCTACGCAGTAAGCGGCTAAGCGGCTGAGCGGCTAGCGGCTGAGTGGCAGCTCTAAGCGACGTATGGCCAGGCACTGAGCGACTGCTTTTGAGCGATTAGTAAATCTGGTCGAGATTGCACACACGAAATTTACAACTCAATGTTTTCTTTGGCCATCTTTACTTCTTGCCGCTCAGAACATTACTAAAAATTAAAACAGGTTTGGTTGCTGAGCGGCGCCACTTAGCCGCTCAGAATTTTGTTTCGCCGCTCGCTCATAGCGTGGCCGCTTGTATGTGATTTCATATGTTTTATATTTTTTTTTCCGCTCAGCCACTCAGCCGCTTACTGCGTGGCCGCGGCCTTACAGTAAAATCGGCTATTATTTTTCACATAAGCTAAGCTTCTTACTTTTAATAAGGGTATTCATGTAAGCGCGGAAAACCCTCGTAAACCTCGTAAACCAGATAATTTTATCTCCGCAGAAACGAGCTGTCAAAATTTGTATGGGAAAAAGTTTCTGCAAATCTCATAAAATTATCTCATAAATTCGCTGCGGAAAGTGCAGAAATAAACCTCGTAAACTAAAGATGTATGGATTCTGACTTTTAATTTGACATTTCACAAAATATTTCCCACATTTACGCAAGTATTTCTTAAGGGGTGTTCATGAAAACATGCTGCGGAAAGTTATATCTTTCTACAAAGCGGAAAATTATCTCGTTACATAAATACCCTTAATGTGTTTTTGTGACAAGAGTCCATAATGCTAGAAAATATATGGTGATTTGTCAGTCACGTAAGCCCAGAATAATGGATAAAATATGGCAGAAATGATGTACATATGTAGCTCGTCTAAACTTATACATTATCCATTTCAATTTCTATGGCAGCCCTACCAAAACAACGCACGCACACAAACAATTCAACAAACTTGTTTTCAACTAGACTTGTCAAATTGTTTGTATCTGTACGAAAAAGAAATTAAATATAATATAGTTTTTTGGTAAATGTCTATTTATTGTGAGCTGTAATCCAATAAGCAAAAAATGTAAATAACTAAATGAATAGGTTTAAATTTTGGATTACAATGGGAGCCTTTACTACCTTGCATTTGTTTTTATTAATACAAGATGATTTTTTTTATTTCTCAATAGTTTTTTTTTTTTTAAACGTCCTAGTTGCAAAACGAAGGCATTGCATTGAGTTGGGGCACATCAGAACGAAAATAATTAAAAAAAAAATTCAGTGAGATTATCGTCGAATACTACATTTACACACCTTACTTTAATTGGTTACCGTAATCAGTGCTTATTATAACAACACTAATTGATGAAAAGATTAGTTTAATGATTTTGGTGAGTTGTTTACTTCGGGTCTGATTGACAATATTTTTTTAAATTTTTCTAGGAAACTCATTTATATTAATAATTCATGTTTTTTGACTAAGTAACGACACTCGATAATATAAATTTAAGTAATGATCTAGTTTAGCCTCAAGCAATTAAATTTATTATATCATGTACCTACCTAATTATGTTGGGCATTGCATTGGTAGGTCTTCATTCGTTTATATGAGCAGAAGCTGCAACCTTATACGGTTGCGCCGGCTAGGGTGATCATTAACACGTTCTTTGTTTCTAAATTCCATTTAGTTCATTTTCACTGTCAGGAAATATTTGTAAAATCGATAGAATGCGACCTCTCATTTGGATGGAAACAATTTTATTATTTTTTTTTTATACAGGTATGTATGTTTTCTCAGAATCGGCGGAATACAATGCAGCAGAGGTTCAGTAGGAATAAGTAGATAAGGTCAAGTTTTAAAACAACAAAACATGTTTCAGAATAATCTAAAAATATTTACATTCTATATTTTATTAAACTAAATTATTATGAACCTACAAATATGTAGGTATCATATGTATTTACATATCTTATTTATTTTTGGATGGTGCAACTTTAATTTTCATGTATTCTTAAAAGCTTAGTTAAAATATCGACAAACATTATTTAAGAAGTTAATTTAATCAATTTTTCGTTAATGACATCTCTTACAAAATTATGTCGGATATTTACATATACACAGCTGTTCAAAATAATAGGGAAAGCAACAAACCTTTAAAACGAGAAGGCTCCAGAGACCACATTTTGGTGCTTAAATAATACGAAAAGGGCAGCGTTCTCTATGTTCTTCACTTTTCTAAACATTATAACGATAGTCGTGTCAATAAAATTCGAATTTTCGTTTCTAGAGCCTTGTCGTTTTACTGGCGTTTTAGTAAAACGACTATCGGAATGAGGGTGAATATTTTTTTTTTAACCAAATTAGTTTTTTTTTCGTTTTTGAGTGTTCAAAATAATAGAGAATATTAAACTAAGTATGTGAATTGGAATTTAATTAAGTAGCAGTCAGTTTTGAAATAAAAAAAATGTTGTGTGGTTTTTTCAATAGCCAGAATGACCTCCTTTATTATCTATAAGACGCGGCATGGAGTCAACAAGTTCTTGGCATTAACTAATCGGACTGGCGTTCCATTGCTTCTGTATTCCAAGCCATAGTGGGTGTTGATTGTTGAAAACCTTTGTGGCTAAAGTTATTTTCAGATCCGCCCACAAATTCTCAATCGGGTTGAGATTGGGGGACTGAGATGGCCAGGTTACCACAGAGATTCGATGATCGCGAAGCCAAGCACTCACCAATAGATCGTCATCTTGCTAAAAATTCCATCTAAGTGGCATATTGTCGTCAGCATACGGGAGCATTCAAAATATCGCGATATGTTTCGTTGGTCATGTTATCATGAATTTGGAAGATCGGTCCAACACCAAACCAAGAATAGCAACCCCACACCATGATGCTACCGCCTCCGTGTTTCACGTTGCAGAACAGCATCAACTAAACAAATGATTCACAAATCTAAAGCTCATCATTGAAAGACAATATAGCAGTGCTAATATCGGTTCTAATTTGACTTCGCACAGTAGAACAAATATTAAAAAAAAAAAGGTGTTTGCCTTTTCAAAGTGATTCCCTATTATTTTGAGCACCTGTGTATGTATGTTTAGTCCTTCCGTTTTAAATATTTGAAGTATTTAATCAAACTGCATATTGATTATCACAGATGAATATTTGCTTTTGTACGTATGGAAGCAACAGCACTTCTTGAACAGCCGTAATTACAAAAAGGTTGCAAATAAATTTTGTCTTATTTTACGAAACAAAAATAATAAATTAAAATTAGAAGAACGAATGCAAATCAGTTTTTCTAAGCTTTTGTATTGAATGGAAAATAATTCTGATATAGCTAAAGGCATAAGAGTGTTTAAGAAACAACAAAAATAATTTAATATTAGAAGACCGTATGCAAACCAGTTTTTTAACTTTGTAGATTCAATCAAAAATAATCCTGATATATGTAACTAAAGGCATAGGAGCGTTTGAGTTAAGAAAAAAAAGAAAAGATTATTGGGAACAATTTGCAACAGAACTGAGTTCTCTTCTTGGATAAAGACATTTTTTTTTTTAATCTAACAAGTTTTTTGTGTATAGATAGGTTTTGGTGGACTTTAAGCTGAAACTTAACATATATGGTATATGGTATGGTAACCTACAGTGTTAGACAAAACTAAAGCACTAAAAAATATCATATTGGAAACATACGAATAAAAAGTGAAAACACTCGTGATACTTTTATATATTTTATTTTTTCCTAATCACAATATATTATTCTATATTTTACAACTTTTAATTTTATTTTAAATCTTAACATATTTCTAAAAAATAAAAATAGTTCAAAACTCATTAAAAATTAGCGCGACAAAACTAAAGCACATGTACCATATTTCTGTTTACAGTTATCGAATTTCACCACTTACTTCTTAAATGCTACTACCTTCAATTGTTATTTTGTCAAGTTTGTTTTAGGCAAGACAAAAAGTTAATCGCGGATCTTTGCACCATGCTAACGGTCAAAGCTAATGAACAATTTAATATTTAAATAGAAATTGTTAAAATGGCGTGGAATAAATATTCCAATAAATTAAAAGAATAAATAGTGTCCGACTTTCAAAGCGGTGAATCAATTACATTTATTAGCAATAAATATGATATAAGCCAAACGGTTATTTCTCGGATAATAGCTCGATTTCGTGCTCGGGGTAATGTTCAAACAGTGCACAATGGTGGTAGACCTCGAAAAAGCACGTCGCATTGCGATAAAAGAATAATGAGGTTAATCAGAATGGATCCTTATATTACCTCTAAAAACATACAAAAAAGAACTAGACTTATAAATCTCTTGCAGAACGATCCAGCGAAGAGCGTTTGACAGAGGCTTGAAAGCTCGTCGTGTTGTAAAAAAGCCATTTATTTCCCTTAAAAAAAGACATGCAAGACTAGAATTTGCCAAAACGCACCTTAGCTGGACTAGGGAAAAATGGAAGACGGTTCCATTCTCGGATGAATGGAAATTTAATTTAAAAGGATCGGACAGATTTCGTACGGTACGAAGCCCGAAAGGTGAACGCCTCAATCCTCGATTTAACAAGGCAACTGTAAAGCACTGTGGGGGGAACATTACTGTCTGGGGATGTTTTTCCAGTCAAGGGATCGGACAACTTCATAAGATAAGTGGTATAATGGATCGTTTCATGTACTAGGAAAACCTTCAAAATGTCATGCTTCCCTATGCGAAGGAGAATATGCCGTTGCGATGGATCTTCCAACATGACAACGATCGGAAACATACCGCTAAATTGGTGAAAGATTGGCTTAATGAAGGTTATATTACGGTTATAAAGTGGCCAGCGCACTCCCCTGATCTCAACCCCACAGAGAATCTATGGGAAATGGTAGATCAGAGGATTTATCGAACAAAATTGTAACAATTTTGATTCGCTACTTGACAACAAGTACATACTGCCTGGGAAAACATCCCCATACAAATAATTGACAATCTCATTGCATCCATGCCTCGCCGATATGATGCAATTATCAAAAGTAATGTTTACGACACCAAATAGTAACATTAAAACTTTTTTTATTTATTTTGTATATGAAATCAAAAATGTGCTTTAGTTTTGTCGCGCTACTTTTTAATGAGTTTTGAACTCTTTTTATTTTTTAGAAATATGTTAGGATTTAAAATAAAATTAAAAGCTGTAAAATATACAGGGTGATTTGCAAAAGGTGTGACAAAAAGCTAGGGTGTATAGGTTGGACTTAGACAAGAAAAAAATCGTATGGTAGGGGGGGTCTAAATTATCAAGTATAAATTTATGTGCAGCAATAAGAAGGCGCTATAATATTTGCCTTCTACAAAATGGGGATCATATCGAAAATTTTTTGTAATAATCTTTAGTTAAAAAATAGTTAAAAATTTAAATAAACAGTAATTATGTATTTTATCTAAATATGCATGTATTTCTTATTTTAATTGATTTCAAGATTCAGGAACATTTTTGTTCTTATTTCGCAATTGCATTTTTCTGTCACTAGTTAGGGCGTGTAACGTTGCATTATTTAAAAAACATTCGCAGGTCAATTTTAAACCAATGCTCTCACGCAGGTGTTTTCAATGAAAAAATGTGTGAAATATGGTTAATCCAGTACTTTGTCACATTATTGTATGCTTATAAGACGATAATTAAAAAAATAGTAAAAAGAAAGTTAATCCTTTCAATCGTAAATTCACCTAAGAATCGAAAAACGTAAAAACTAAAATAAAAGGCTTTTCTTAGAACAAAAGTAGTTTTTGTTATTTTTGATTTTCGCAAAAACTACAAAACATTTTGACATCCGGTTTTTTGTGTTTAATCAAAAATTAATAAAAGCATTGAATATTGAATAAAAAAATAATACTTAAATTTTGAAAAAAATTATTTAAAAAAAATTTTCATTTTTTTTTTTCCAAAATTTTGATTTTGAAAATTAATTTTTCAAAAACTATTCACTCGAACAACTTTATTTAAAAACAAAATTAAAGAATGTATTTCTGGCGTTTCAAAATGCTATAGCATTACTCTGTAGGTATCACCGTTATTTTTTAATATTTTTTTTCTGTTTTAAGTGATTTTTTTCTTAAATTGCCCCTCCCGCCTAAGCGGGGGGAAATAGACCCCCCATCCCATACGATTTTTTTCTTGTCTAAGTCCAACCTACACGCCCTAGCTTTTTGTCACACCTTATGCAAATCACCCTGTATAAAAAAAATTACACAACGAGTAATCTTTTTTCGTCTCCCTCACACAGTTGCTTTGGCCTGACAATTTATTGCATTCGTAATGATGAGGATAAATAGAAATCAATTATAGTTTTGGTTTCAGGGGCGGATCAATTTATACTACAATTAAGGCATATCACCAGTCGTAATGTTTTATTTTTTTTATATCCATTATGATTGATAGTTTTAACTTGGATTATTGTATTATGTATGGGCTGAAAGCCAATCTTCTGTCAGTGACCTCCATACTGTATTATACAGGTCTTGGCACTAGGCGGAGCTCAGGTAGGTGAGGCTTCAGATCACTCGGAATCATCTGCATTTTTACAACTTGGTCCCATTATTCTTCTCAAATCATAGTCTCCATCTATATTCGCAAAGATGTCGCGTACCTACTGCTACCACAATACGGTTTATGTTCAAATTCTTTCTTTTTTTAACTTCATGTTCAAATTATAGGTAAATACTCACATGATTCATACTTGGTCGAGCGGAAAACACCATAGACTAGTTCTTTACTTCTGACCTTTTTACAAGCACTATTCAAATATTACCGTCTCTAGGCACATCAGAGCATTTTGTCATATCCGCAAATTTCTCAGGCAAACCATTGAGAACCGTTTGACAATACGTGAAAACCAACAGGGGCGGCCTCAATAATCGCTTCAAGAACTTTAACTTTAAGAAAAGGCTAATTTGTTTGCAACACAGTTTGTTGTTAATTTAACGCTGACAAAAAGTGTCATGACTCATCCTGTACTTTATTTTTTTTTTTATTTATTTATTTACGAAAAATTGTCGTTCGGACGTTAAGCATGTGAAACGAGATTGTAAGATTTGTTGAGATCGAATTGATGAGGTCATTTGTATTCTGGAGAAAATGTAAGAAGGCTGGTGAGTGAGTATAGTCCGAAACAACAAAATTAACGTTCGATAGCGGATTAGATTATGAGAGCGTAAACGATTTTATGCGACAAATCTTTCGCACTCGTACAGTACATTTTCGTACATTTTTTCATTACTTTTTTCAAAATATGAACTTTATAAATTATTTATTCAAAAACTATCTGTTCACTAGTTTTTGTATTTATTTCATTTTTATTCTATAATATCTGAGACAACCACCTTCAGTCTCAGAACATCGTGCCACACATCTTTCCTATCCTTCTTTCTCTTCATTAACATCACGCCCGCGCTATGTTGAAACATTTAAAGGGTAATCATAATCCCTTGAGCGCGGGTAGATTATAAAAAAAAAAAAAATCTTATCTTATTATCTTATTTTAATTGCGAATACTTCTGTATACATGCATTAATTTATATTGCGCAATAACGTTTGAAGTTGATCAAAGATAAATATATATTTTGTTTAGTTAAATTACTTAAAAAATTGTCTCTAAGAAATCTTAAAAAGTTTTGCACCCGATATATGTAAATAATATATTATGTAGTTATTTTTTTTAATTACTCACCCAACACAATTATTTGTTAAGACAAAAATAAGTTTAACAAATAAGAACGGATTTCAATAAATTTTTACTTGTGGCATTTGTACATATATACATATATGCACATACATATGTACATATATAGGAATTATTTGGCAAGTTTTGTGTTTTCCCCCACTATTGTAATTGTAACCCCTTTAGAACCATTTTTTTTATTTCCTCAAGAACGGTACAACCGATTTTGATCATTATTTTAAGCTAAAGCTTCCCAAAAGTTTGGATAGTATTGTCTATTAAAGTTTTCAAAAATTTTCTTTGTATTTAAAAAAAATTATTTTTTTTTTAAACTAAATACATATTTCAAAACCCCATGTTTGATTTTCTTAAAACTTGACAATTAAAAGTGTTTTAATATAATCCACAGGACGTGGGAAAAAAAAAAATTAATTTAATTTTAACCCACCATTCAAATCATATAGAAATTTTGAAATTAAGATATTACTACCGTACGTACCATAGAACCATTTTTTCGAATTTTGAATTTCTCACTATCGGCATAACGAATTTAAATGAAATTTTCTATAGAGAAACTTCCAAAACTGTTTTCTTTGAAAATTCGATATCGTACAATAATAAAAACTTCAAGTTGACGTATCAAAATTGTTTTTAGAATTTTGTATATAAAAGCTTATTTAAAAAAAAAACGATCCTGTTTTTGGCTCCAACTATTAAAGGGTTTGTTTTAGTCATTTAAAAAATGACCCAGTCGTGCATTAAATTTTTTTAGACGTCATGTTGAGTCAGCCTTGCACACGCAAGGCTGCCGAGAAAAGTATCTGAACAAAATTTCTATTTCAACTATTTGATGATTTTTTTTACACTTTGTTTCCCCACGTAAGATCTTAGAAGAAATTTAAAGAAAACATAAAAAACTCTTAAGCAATTGCTAAATGGATAAGCTTTTACTAAGCTACGAAGCGTACTTGCCAATTGCTCCGTTTTTTTTTAATCTCCCCGATTGATATAAATACTTTACTTATTATATATTGCCAATTCTTTATCATTAATTATTGCTTAAAATGTATCTGTTTTTTCAGTTAATACGATTGAATATCATTCAGTAACCCATGAAGTTAAGTCGTACCATATTAATTACTGAGAAGAAGTCGGTAGAGTTATTTGACAATGACATTTAAGATATTTCGTAGAGGAACAGCGAGGTGTATCGGGTTACTTTCAGCTTTCGTAACAATATTGATTTGCCTCTACTACATATCGATAGGTCAACCTTCTGTTGTTCAACCAAAAAACTTACGATTAGTTGGGCAAGTGGAACAAAATCAAAGCAATGGAAAACAACGACAGGAACGACGTCAACCACAAACTATTATAGGTTCAAATTCATATACTAAACGCGAACCTACTTCTGGTATAGATAATAGAAAATCATCATCACTGTGGTTCAACAAATGTTATACTCTAAGTGAACAAGAAACTAATATTACGGCATTTAATGAGTACTCCCGGTTTAATTTTCAGGTAAGATTTATAAAACGAAAAATTAAAGTTTTTTTCAAACTTCATTTCATTTAAAGCCTGAATGGATACGAACGAAAGAGTATTGGGATAAATCATTTGAAGATCGATACGAGCAACAGAAGAAAGATGATTTTCGTCAACATTTAAAAGTAAGTTTTAAATTATAAAATTAATGAAATAACAAATTTATACCTTTTTATAGATAATCATTGTGCCACATTCACATAATGATCCTGGTTGGCTGAAGACGTTCGTAAACTACTTCCAGTCAGACTCTAGACAAATTTTGAATTTAATTGTCACTAAAATGCAAGAATATACTGACATGACGTTCATCTGGTCAGAAATTAGTTTTTTGCAACTTTGGTGGGATCAGGCACATCCAACTAAACAACGAGTAGTTAAATTTACAAAAATAAATGATAATATCATTTAGAGTAATACGTACCAAATTTAAATTTTCAGGCCTTAAAACGATTGATAAATTCAGGGCGATTTGAAATAACAACTGGTGGATGGGTTATGACGGATGAAGCCAATGTACACTTGTTTCCTATGTTGGACCAACTAATTGAAGGTAAACTATAATTATCAACAAAGTACTTTAGTTTCCATTTTGAATCAAATTTAGTCATGGAAGAATGTATCCATGAGTTAATATTTAATGTTTCTTTTATTTTTGAAATTAAATTTAAACATTGGCGCAAAATTTTAAACATTTAAATCCTGCTCTAAATCAACTTTAGAATGGGAGTCGACTCTTAATATCATATATAAAACCAAAACCCACTTTTTGTTAATTTTAAACGTTAAATAGCTCGTATAATTTTAACAGTAGCATATAACTATTTTATTTTTGGTGTTTCGTCTCCAGTTGTGCGGTTTTGACAAAATTTGAATAAAATAAAATAAATTAAATGGATAAAAATATTTTATGTTATTTGTTTTATTTAGAAATTAATTTACACAACTTTTATTTTAATTTAATTTAACGACGCGTTTCGGAATAAATTCCATCGGGTTTCATGTCATTTGAACCCGAAGATGGAATTTATTCCGAAACGCGTCGATAATTAAAATAAAAAGTTTTGTAAATTAATTTCTAAATAAAACAAATAACATAAAATATTTTTATCTATTTAATTTATTTTATTTTATTCAAATTTTGTGTAACTACTTTAACTTTTAAAAATATACTTTATCCATATTGACAATGGCCATTTCATAGCAAAGCAAATGAAAATAAAAATGTTTACTGAATATTAAAAAATTTAGAAAATCGTACAAATGTGCTCCACGAAACAAATCTGTACCTCCAAATGTATATGTATGCATGTACGTTAATTGCCAAATGAATTTGCACCTTGCAACAACAAAAACGAGTTTTGTTTTGTGAATAACTGATATATACTTCATTTCCATCTAAAATAATGTAAATAAAGTATAAACAATCGAAATCTGTATGTAAGTACATATTATATAAAACGTACTTTTCTCGGCGAAAAATTATTTGGTTCGAAGTTTTTTTATGTTCTTTTTATTTTATTATTATATGGGTTGTTCAACGTAAATTCGGTTCTTCTAGGTTCTTTTGTACAACACACATTAGTTAGAAGAGTTGTCTAACGACAAATTCTCCAAACTAAACAAAGGTGTTAAGTAGAGCCGGTTTAATTCCTTTATCCAGGAACGTTTAAAATTTTGCAAATTGATGGTTTAATGGTTTCTTCTTAAACCATAGATTATTTCGACACTGATAGCTGTTTCTCGCTCGAAATCTTGACAGAAAGTCAATATAATACCCCCGCGAAATCAAATGAGTCGCTTTACGCTTGCACCACGTTGGGGAACAATGAAAATTCATTTGATTGCTGTGTAGTCCAAACAGTGTTCACGAACATCAATACATTAAATGTTGAGATCGATATCAGCTCAATATTTCACGCACTAACCTGAGAATTATTCGCTTACAAGGTCCAATTGAAGGGTCACGACAATCCGCTTGAATGACGTTATGTTCCATAATTAATGGGAATGTTTGGTCTTTCTAATAAATACATGAAGAAAATTTAATTTTGTTAAATTTTATTGCATTCTTAAAAAGAAACTTGTACTTGGCCCACCCATTTTAAAAAGTTATCATTATGAATATTTTTCATATTAACAACTTTCGTTTTTCTAGATTGGACTATCTTTTAAAATCTTTCTGTGCTCCAAAAATTAATTTTTTAATCAACCGATCGAAGCCTCAACGAGCTGACTTTTTATAACTTATTTATTTATTATAAATTTAATGTTTTGGATGCCAAAATCTAATCTTTGATGGGGCCCTCCATTAGTTTCGATTAAGTTCCATACCAAACCCTATCATCTTTATCTGATATCCCAAATCATAAATCGCTGTGGTCGCGCCGCTCCCCAGTTACCCGTTTATGTATTATTGGATGAAAAATTGTATTTTCGGTTAAGTCCGTATTGGACAACTTTTTAATTCATTCAATTAATATGAAAAGTTTACAAAAGTCAAATATTTGTACATCGATTATGCATCACTGCTTTCTTGCGATGTTGATTAATTTAAATAATGTAATTTAATATTTTATTTCATTGTATTACTCTTATCTCCTTTTCCGCACTTTTCAAACCTTCTAATTTCTACGAATTTTGAGTGAAAGTCTGTCAAAGTTAATATACAAAAATAAAATCGCTTAAAGTGTTGATTTTGGTGGATTTTGCTGGATTTACCCTGGGGAGGCTACTTGTCTTACTTTGTTCATAGTCTTATTTGTCTAGAACTTTTATGCCGTCAAAGCATTGTGTCCGCTCATGATGTTATCTATTTTTCCCAACGTCATTTAGTGTTCAGCTAGCCCTTTAGTGAGCCTACATGTTGCGGCAATGTCAATAAGTTCTCACTCTTCGTTTATCTTGGTTGCATTTCATTTCGTATACCACATATCTTGTAAAGGTTATTCTTTGATGTTCTTACTTTGTTTTGTTAATTTGTATTGCCTCATATATATTTCTGTATTTTGTATGTTTGTATTTCTGTCTTCAGTTAATTTCATCATTTTGTTCTTGTAATCTTTTTTTTTTATATTATGATTGTTTTCTTTCCCTAGTCTGTTCTAGTTACTTATGTATATCATACCATTGTATTTTCATTATTTTTTTATTTTTTTTTTTTCATATGCCTATTTATCTATTTAAATTTAATTTTAATTTTTTTGAGCTTGTGATGTAAAAAAAATACCAAAAAGAATTAAAATTCATTAAAATTTAATTATTTGTCAACGAATGTTAAAAAGATTTGTTTGTGCTTTGAGTTTCAGCTTCTTATGTAAATGAATTAACGTTAAAAAAAACACTAACTTCTAACCAAATAATTTTTTGCAGAAAAAAATTCATTGTATATAATACTTACATACAGATTTTGATTCTTTATACGTTATTTTCATTATTTAAGATGAAAATGAAGTATTTATTGCTAATTCACAAAATAGGAACTCAATTTTTGGTGCAAATTTATTTGGCTATACTCTTACATGCATACATATGTACATTTGTCAGTACACAACTTAACATGTTTACTTCGTTTTGTTTTAGTATGAAATGACCATTGTCAACCTGGATACTCTTAAAAGATAAAGAAGTTATTTGCTACTGTTAAAGTTTAACCAGCTCTTTAACGTTAAAGTATAGTTTAAGTCGTTTAAAATTAAGAAAAAGTCGCTGAGAGTCGACTCCCATTTTAAAATTGATTTAAAGCATCCTTCGAAAATTTTATTTGATCACAGTAGCTCAAAACAAAAGAAAATACCGCTTCAATCGGTTTATATCCCAACCACCAAACAAAATTTTAAAACACCCTATGGACTATAATATTACTTATTTTTAGTTCTTTGCTATCGTATTTAATAAAAAACTTACAATAAAAAACACAACCAAACACTCGTAAGAATAGAATTACCAAAACTACCTTCACAATTGCCAATGAAATTATCACCAACTACAAGACCAATTTTTCAATATTACAGTTCCTTCTTAATGGCTTAGTAAAAAGTTTAGGCTGTAAGTAAAACCAGTTTTTACAACAATTTGTTTAAGTAATTTTTTGAATAAAATTCCGCTAAATGAAATAAATTTCTAATGAACATATGTTTATTAATAAAAGAAGACCATTGGAGGACTCAAAACTAAAAATTCATATCTTTGACAATCTTAAGATACATCAACACCCCGTCATCGGTATTTGAATAGTTCCATCAAAAAAAAAAAATAAATAAAGAATTCTTAATGATAAATCATAATTTGTTGTACTCAACAAAAATTATATACGAGGCCTCGTAAATAAGTAAGTCCTTATATTCACAATGTACAGTGACAAGCAAAAGTGGTCAAATGATTTCGCTTTTTTGAAAAATTGATTTAAGTAAGGATTTTTTAATAGAATTAAAGTCTTTTATTTTTTTCTTATTTTGTTTATTTAACTCACATTTATTATGTACTAATTGCCCCGGCAGACCTTGTTCTGCTCTATTTTCTCTAAAACAACACAATATTGATTTTGTATGTTAATATTGTCCATTCGCAGTAATAAAACATATTTCAGAGTGATCACTTTATTTATAGATTTATGTCTCCATAATAAACAACGATTACTTAGGCAAATATAAGTTCTCTATTTTGTACATTGCAAGACTTTAGTTACCTAGTAGTAATAATGTGGTATTTTCATTGTAATGCCTTATCTTACACGATATTTTTTGTTTGATTACCTGGCGCGAAAATAAGTAAAGCTGTCGGTTTTCCGACGCGAGAGCAGGCATGTGTTTTCCAGATTAACGCCGCAAACACTCAACGACTGACCCTGTGATTTATTTATAGTCATAGTGAAAGCAAGCCGAACTGGAAATTGCAGTCGTTTAAATTCAAGCAGTACGTCAGTTAGTACCATTGGGATGCGGGGTGTCAACACATCCTCTCCCTTATATTTTCTCTTTAGAATGATTGCCTCGATCATATTGTTCAGTAAGTTTTTCACTGCGAGCCGTGTGCCGTTACAAAGTGGCGGTTTTTTTATATTTCGTAACATTATGACCATCTATCCTACTTTTAAATGAAGATTATGGGGAGATAATCCTGGCAAATCCAGTGAGTTCAAGAATTCTGGTGGATAATTGACGACATCATCTTGGTAAGTTGCGCAATCAACTGACTTGTATGTCCTTAAATCACCGGCAATTTAATTTTGGATTTGGAATTTATTTCATTTACATCCGTGTTTTTGGCAGCTAATATAGCTCGTTCACACAACCAACAATGATCTCTGATATTTTGAGCGACGTTTTTGAACTCCTTTTCTATAAGCTCAGTTTTTGATTCTGTCATAACATCTACAGGGATTTTACCATTACCAATGTCAATTCGTTGGTTTGAAAATATTTCTCCAGATCGATCATTTTACAATTCGACACGTATATTCTTGTTCAAATTTAGTATCTTAATTTTTTTTTACAAAATGGAGGACTTCAAACATGCATTCAGTTCATCCGCTGGTGTAGACTGGTGAATAACTGGTGATGTTTGACGAAAATCTCCTACTAACAAAATCATCGATCCACCGAATCGGTTTTGATTGTTTCGCAGATCTTTCAGTGTTCTGTCTAATGCCTCCAAGGACTTTTTATGTGCCATCATCCCATACTTTTTTTTGCGTTGCTGCAAAACCTTTGCCATTGCAGAGTTCTTCGAAATGTTGCAGTTCGGAGTTTCGTTGCTTTGAAAATGCAATGGTAATTTTAGCGCTAAATGGGCTGTTCAACCGCCTTCCAACAATGTAGCTGCAATACCAGAGGAAGCAAGTGCGAGTGCAATTCCATTCTGTAGGGGAATTGTTGCTAAAATCAATGAAATCCATCATTTACAACTTTCATAAGTGTATCAAAGACATACTTTTGTTGTAGGTTCAACAGCGGAATATATTTTCCAACCGATTCCCTTAAAGAATCAAGATCGAACAGTTTTTCACATTGCAACTCTTGATTAAAACCGTCGTTCATTGGGCGATTAGGCGCGGCAATGCCTAATTGAGATAATATTTTGTTCGACATCATCAATTGATATAAACGCCTCGTTGTAAATGTTGAATTCATGTTCTATTGCGCACTTGATGCAAGATATCGTCACACATATAATCTTTGTATTTGATTTTCTAACAGTTGCAAATGCTGAGAGGCTTCTCTGTAAGAACCACATAATTCACCATTAACAGTTCTTAAATTTTAGAACGACATTGGGCCTCGAACATTGACTAAGAGTACGTAAGAGTAAGTGCTGTTTTTATTATTTTCCTTGTAATTTTTACGTTTTTTCTCTCCATAAGAACCTTCCTTGTACCTTAACAAAAAAGTTAAAACAAAAATTAGCCGAATTGGCCGAGCTCTACTCGAGTTTTACGCTTAGCATTTTGTACATTTTGCGATTCATTTTTATTTATATAGATAATAAAATTTTCAAAAAATAATATATGTATTATACAAACAAAGAAAATAATAATTTTCCGACTTTGTCCAATTATGCATGTTTTAGTTTCAAGAGATTTAACATCGTTTGCTCATTGAAAGATGTTCCTCTCTATTGTGCTTTGTTTGTTTTACTGTTATTTAACAAGTAACAGTTAAGATAATTTTATTTGTTGATAGTTTGTTGTGGGTAAATCGTTCATTTTAAAACGTGTAAAGCTGATTATTGTCAAAATGAAAAAAAGATTGTAAAAATACTGTCGACCGCGCTATTTTTTTTTACTAAAAAGTGGTGAATCATCGCGTGATGTGTCAAAAATTTTGAAAATTTCAAAAACTTCTGTGCTTAAAATTAAAAAAAACGAAAACATCGACGTCCCCCCAATGAAAAAAGGACGGAAACGACTACTTTCTGATTTGGAAGCTACAAGAATGGAAAGAGAGTTGAGAAGTTGTGGTTCCAAAACACCTAAGCAGGCAGCCCAAAACATAGACAAGCCAGTTAGTGAATGGACTGCACGCCGGACTTTAAGAATGTAAAGAATGTAAAAGACTTTTGAAAGACTGCAAGCAGTCCAAAAATAATGCATTCTTTTGATTTGAATTCATTTGACTGCTTCAGATAATTTTTAAATAAAAGACTGCAAAATTGACTGGGACTTTAGTTTGAAAGTCACAGTACTGAGGTTAAATCAAAAGACTTAAAAAAAAATTCTTTCCATTCAATTGGCTGGAATACTAAAAAGACTGCATTCTTTCACATCTCTGCCCGGCACCCATATAAGGTGAATGTTAAACTGTTTTGACATCTCCACCAGAGATGATCCACAATTTTGGGCTGTTAGTGAGTTAATGGAGACAGAGTCCAATGAATTTATGGCAGCTTGACTGTCTGAGAAGATACGTATATCACTAGTTGATATAACGCCAAGAGAGGACTTCTTTCATTGCTAGAAGCTCTGCCTGGAACACGCTACAGTGGTTGGGAAGACGAAAAGAAAGACAAAGATTTAATCTTTCGGAGTATACGCCTCCTCCGACCCCGTCATCGGTTTTAAATCCATCTGTGTAGAAATAAATCGCTTCGTCTACCAACAGTGACTCATTTTACCAGATAGACCTGGAAGGGATGGGCACTTGAAAGTTTTTATTACATTTTGGATGAGGGGTGGTGTAATCGAAGTTACTAGGTAGAGATCTGAACGAGTTCAGTTTAGTGGAGTGGCCAATATCATTATTTATCCACTGCGAGGAGGCTTTAAACCGAATGGCTGTGCTAGCGGCCGATTGCTTGCTAAAGATATCTAGCGGTATGAGATGAAGCAGGCTGTTCGTTGGACTTTGCTGAGCTTATCGCGGTTTGTTTGTTGTTTGTTTCCAGCACAGTCCACCATACTGTTACTCCACATCGATATCTTAATGCACACATGTGCTATGTCCATTTTTGCTGTTTTTGGCAAACTCAAGTTAAAATTTTGATACGTGCATAACTCTACTAATGGAGCTCATTTAGCATTGATATTTCAATATGTTATGGCCTGATACCTTTTTAAAATTATAATGACCAAAAATATATAATTCTTCAACAGTTTTCCATTTTATTCATGATAAAATAAAATATGTAAGGACATAGCACTTTTATACTTGATATCAGTTATCAAAATAGGACATAGAACACAATTTAGTTCTTAAATTATTATGCTGAAGACATTACTTTCTTACCAAAACGTGTTATAATGAAATAAAAACTATATATTATTATTATTTAATAAATAAAAATAATTTAATTTAATAATTTTTATATTTACTTTTAGGAGTAATTTTATCCAAATTTTTATCAGAAGGGTTAATATCTAAAAATTGAAATTCTTCCTCAACATTGTTAGTTTTCTTTTGACGATGCAACAAGTATTTCACCTCTTTTGATTTGGCTTTATAAAACCTATATTCGTCCAAAGCTTGGGTATAATTTCCATATTTGGGCAGGTTATTGGTGCAACCCACAATCCAATAAAAGCTTGAAAATTAAAGGTGGTAGAAGTATAACAGAAACATTTGAATCGCTCGAGCACAGGCGCAATGTTTTCTGTCTTTCACTATTTTACCGTTACTTTTAAAAACATTGTGCTAGTGAAAAAGCTTATTTTGCTTCCTCCCCCCAAAAAATTTAACCGTAATACTCGGGCTTCCAGGGAATGTCCATCAGTTTGTACTTGGGCCCAAATTCAGACGTATTGTTAAATTCAGCACTAAACGAATGTGGAATGCTTTACCCGGTCCAATATTTCCTTCCCATTGCAATATTCAGACATTCAAGACCAATGTGTATGTGCATCGGTATCTCCTTTTAAATCCTCTTCAACTTTCCTCAACGCTCATACTGCTCTCAAATATAATAAAGGTACTCGTAGTCAAAATCCCCCTAGTACATGCATAATTTATTCTTTCTCCAGTTACTGACTTGTTCTTATTCGTCACTTTAATGTTATTTAAAGATCAAGCACCAATGAATTAATTGTACGTTAGATGACTAACAGTGTATTGAAATGGTGTTTTCCTGCTCATTTCGATTAACAATTTGTACTCCATAGGGGAGTTCAACTGTTTTGACTTCCGAGCTCTTTCTATTCTTCTGTCCGCTTCGAGATAACTATGTTCACTTTCTATGAATTTTAAATCAAGATTTTGCAGATTACTACCTGCGCTATTCACAGCGTAAAACATTGTAGCGAGGACATTTTGATTTCGGTTCTGTCCGCCACAAGTATCAGCATACAAATAGGTGCTCAAGCTCATTATACAATTTAAAGTTAGATTTTAAGATATGAATTCTTTTACGAAAGAAGTTTGGAGCTCAACAAAAGGATTCAATCGATTACTGTCATACATCGCCTTTTCCGATTCCAAAAATAAAGTGCACAAAAGTGCTATGTCCAGACGTAGCCCATAATACGAAACATATAATGCGGACATAGCACAAAATGTTGGACAAAGAACAATTGTGCTTTTCCGATAACTCAATATGGGACATAGAACATTCGTCTTTTTTGCAAATTTAAGCAATTTTAGAGTTTATTTGGACATAGAACTTGAGTGAATATGAAAGTACTGCTTCTCACCTTTCCATTGGTACCAATATCTCAAAACAGCAAAAAATGGACATAGCACATGTGTGCATTAAGGTATCGATATGTAAGTATTTGTCTAATTACTGAGATGTATAGCCAGTGTGTAATATGAGTTTGTAGACCCCATTTGTTACCTACGGCTTTTTTGCAAGAGAATAGAGCTATGTCGGCTTTGTTGATTCTCTTTTGGATATTGGGCTTTCAGCTTAATTTCTTGTCCAAAATAAGACCCAAATATTTTGCTTTGTCCGAAAATTTAAATAAGACAAGTTCAGATTTGTGGGGGTTGACCGAGTCTACATTGATCTGCACAGGTAGGAAGCTTGTTTAAAGCATTTTGTAGGAGTTCCTTCAGAGTGTTAGGATGCTTACCAGATAACGCTATCGCAACATCGTCTGCATAGGCAATCACCCTGTACCCCTCCCTTTCTAGAATCATTAGTAGTTCATTTACGACTCTACTGACAGTTCTTCGAGTAGTAAATTAGTCCAGAGATGACAGCGCAGATGTAATTGCGGATGCGTCGGCATTGTTAAAAGCTCCTTCTATATCTAGGAAAGCAACTAAGGTGAACTCCTTGTGATGAAGGGAATGTTCGATAATACGAACCAGCGTATTAAGATATGGAATTTTTCTATAATTCCGCTGGAATTATTCCATCTGGCCCAGCAGATTTGTATGGATTGAAACTGTTGATTGCCCATTTTAATTTTTCCTTTGTAATCAGACCTTGTGGAGGAGTTATGCTACTGTCGATGTTATTAAAATCAGTGTTATTATATATAAATAGTTATGATAACTAGTTTGAGAATTCATTTTGTTTTTGTTTTATTTTGTCTCCGAGTTGTGTGATTAAATAAAAAAATAAAAATATACAAATAAATTACAAAATTTTTTTGCACTACTTTTATTTATAATTTAAAAAACCAAAAATGTTCACAACTTTTTATATATTTTAATTGGTGTAGCGACGCGTTTCGGAGTGTACCTCCATCATCGGGCAATTTACTCAATTTGACATTGGTGTTATATGTCATAGCCAATGTTTGTTGTTGTATGGTTGTAATATTAATTTGTTGTTGTTGAAAGTTGAATATGGTTTAGTTTTGTCTTCTTTTATTAGTTTTAATTTTGATAGCTGTGTCGTATAGTGGGTTTATTTTAAGTGTTAATTTATCGTTTAATAGTTTGTCCTGTTCTTTGTCCCACCTCAAATGTCCCATAGGACAAACCTATTTTAATGGGCATTTTCAACAAAAAAATTAAATTTTTCAAAGACGTCTATTGATCTCATGATCATGAAATTTGAATAAAACATACAAAGTTATATATGTATGTACATCTAGGTACATACATACACATGGGTATACAAAAACATATTTATTATTCTCTTTTCATATTCTTCTTCGATGCGAGACACGAAAAATGAGGCGACTGAAATTTGAAAAAACTGAAAACTGAAAAATGAAAAGCAAAGCAGAGATTAGGAGACTATAAACTAAACTGCACTAAACACTAATCACGCACCCGAACACCAAAAAATGTTTTTTTTTTCTTATGGCTCACAACTACTCACAACTCTAACAAAAACAAAACAAGAAAATGATTGCAGTTGAATAGCAAAAAAAAAACTTCCTCAAACAATAACAAACCTCTTTCTCCTTCAAACAAACAATAACAAACCTCCTTCAAACCTTTTCAACCCTTTGGGTGATTATCTGCAATTCTGCTTAGCTACGAGTATCTCCATTGCTTATTAAAATGTGGTGCAACATTCGCATGTCCTCTTCATTATCCGATTATCTCTCCTCATTTTCTCTCTTCAAACAAAAGTACTTCAAATGTCCCAACCTGCGAAAATGTCCCAGCCCGTGACAATGTCAAGCCTGTCACAGTGTCACAGCCTGTGACAATGTCACGAATTGGTACATTTATGTAAAAAGTACTGATAACACAAAACCTCATACAACACACATTCATTCATTTTTCATTTTAAGACAATCGTCCTCTTCCTCATAATATTGCTATTGGTTTGGTGGGACAGAGAATGTATTGTGTTTGTGACTAGTGAGTGCGAGACATTTCCTCATACACTTAACTTGATTCATCAGTTCTCTTTTTCGTTCATCGACAACGGCGAGTGAGAAGAGAAGTAAGAATATTTTTTTTCTAGCGAAAGCGCAAGAGAAATATTTTGTGTTGCTTTTATGATGAGGTATGAGGTATAGCTTGAACCAATTCAGTTGGCAATTCTACTGCGCAGGTCTCTTTAAATTTCTTTGCTCTACTCTTTAATTCTTAAAGAGACAGAAAAATCACTGAAAAAAAGAAAAAAAAAAGATGTACATACCAGCGTTGTTTTCAATGACGTTGCTGCGATCTGCGATCATACTGAAGCACTAAGGAGGGTGAGTTTTGCTTATAGCTTCGCTCACAGTAAAATAGAAATGAATTTCCAGCGATGGACTCTTTTTGAATAAGATATGATCATGGTTTATTTTTCTTTCATAGCTTGATGTCTAAAAAACTATTTCATCTCTGGTGAGATAAAAAGAAAAGATTTTTAAGTGTAAACTTTACTTCGAAAAAATAAAATTAATAATTTTTGTTTTTATTATTGGGACAAATTTCAGTGCACCTATAATAAAAAAATAAGTCTTTTGCAAAATGCAATTGGGTTAGACGAAAAAAACTACCTGCGAGCTGCGACATAGGATTAATAACAAAAAGTTTAGGGATTATTGTTTATTTCTATGTTTTATGATTTGTGGCTTAGCAACAGAAAGGTTCCGGGGGCGTTGTGTTTATATTTATTTTATGACGTTAGTGTATATTTGATATATTTTTTTGTTGACCTGTGGGGTTGGGATTAATTGTAGATTAGTGTTAATTAGTTAGATTAGTGTGTACGAGCTTGAACAATTTTTGCCTACGAGTTTTTAAGAATGAATTTTTGCATCTGAGGGAATTAACGTATTTAAATGATATTTGCTTTGGTTTGCAATTCAGTTTAAAAAAAACAACCAAGAATAATACATTGAAATACATTTAAAAGAAATTTTAATGGATCCATTTAGAAAAGGAAAACCTATTGGAAGCCAGGCGCGTAAGATAGTTGTTAAGATATATAATGACAAACTGGAAGAAGCAAAGAATTCGTTTCTTGAAAATCCAGTGAGTTACGCAACAACGCAAGCAGTGAAACTACTGGAATTTCTAAACGTTCAATCAGAAGGATTATTAAGGAATACGAAGAGACAGGAGTTCTGCAGTCAACAAATAAAAAAGTGCAGCATACGAAGTGGAAAACTGGACTAGACGAATTTGACATCGCAGCTATTCGGCGTATAATGCACAACTTCCACCAGGGGGAAAAAATGATGATATCCTTAAAAATGTTGAGACAACGAGTATAAGAAGATCTGGAGTTTAGCTTAAGTATTACGTCTCTCAACAGGATTCTAAGAAGAAACGGATTTAGCTACAAAAAAAACTCAAAACAACCGGAAACTTCTCTGTGAAAGAAATGATATTAAACTCATGCGAGTGAAGTATCTGAGAAAAATCCGGGAATACAGAACAAAAGGATATGATATCATTTATTTGCACGAAAGCTATATTCATAGCTCACATACAAGGCCACGGGCTTGGACTGATGACAGTAGCAGTGGGTTGAAGAAGAAAATTTCAAAGGGAAAGAGGCTGATAATGGAGCATGCAGGTGGTGAATTTCAATTTATTGGATGTTCAAAAATTAGCAGAGGAAGAATTTTCAAAAATAACGGCTGAAAAGTGTGTGAAAAAGCCATAAAAACTGAGGAAGAATACTTTTCTCACAATCTGACGTGGGACACAATTTCAGATTCAATTATAAATAATCCAGGTGACGATTCTTTAACCGACTATGAAAGCGACATTAGTTCTTAAAACTAAGTATATGTAATTGAACATTTATTATTTAAATTATATTATTCTTATTTATATTGTTTTTATTTTATTATTATGTTTTATATTTATTTCTGAAGTACAAATTTATAATAATTATTTTAAGGTAAAATAAATTCTTAAAAACTCGTAGGTAAAAATTATTCAAACTTGTAAACACTAACCTAACTAATTACAACTAATCTACAATTAATCCCAAAACCCCACAGGTCAAAAAATAGTAAATGCATATATCAAATAAACACTAACACCATAAAATAAATATAAACATAACGCCCCCGGAACCTTTCTGTTGCTAAGCCACAAATCATAAAACATAGAAATAAACAATAATCCCTAAACTATTTGTCAAAGCAAAGTTGAGTTAGGCACTGTAAGATTTAAGGAAAAATATTTACTCATTAAATATCTTGTGCACCATTTTTGTTCTCTTAAATCCTCTCTCTGCGCAACCGACCGTTGGCCAACTGAATTGGTTCAAGCTATATCACATTTTTTTGATTTGAGGTGGTGGGACATTTTAGAGTGGTGTATGCGACATTTTGTATTGCCTCATGAACGAGGTACCCATCACTATTGGTGTCAAAGTCTGTATACTTATTATTATTATCAATTAGGTGTTGGGGGAATGTACAAAACGAAACAAGAGTCATCATTAATAAAAAACTTAAAAAACTAGTTAAAAACAACAAAATAAACAAAAATCTCCACATTAAATACAAAGAAGACAAAAAAAATTTCAAAAACATAAATCAAAAATACAAGACAATAACGCAATAATAACAAAAGCAGACAAAGGCAATACAATTGTCATCATTGACAAAAAAAAAACAAGACTATATTACAAAAACAAAAACTTTCTTCAACAACAACAAAATACAAAACCTACAAAATGACCCCACTAAGACATATCGTCGCTGTAGATCGAAAACCTCTTAACCCAGAAAAAATCGATTTTTAGGTAATGATGCAATTATATTGTGAAAAAAATTCCGGATCTAATGAAAAATATCCTGTGAACCTAAAAACTATAATTGCAGAGCCACGCGCATAATTAACAACACGTCTCTCATTGCCGCTCATTGATTTAATAATACGTTTTTTGTCTCTCCTGAAAAATCGACTTTTCAGGGTTACGAGGTATTCGATCTACAGCGACGATATACCAAAGAAATCAACAATGCCATAAACAAATGCACCAATCTATTTTCTAATATGAACAAAAACGCACTAAAACAACCAAATGCCTAAATTACCTAAAATCCACAAAAATGGAACACCTATCCGACCCTTAATTTATTACACAAAAGCACCAGGATACAAAGCAGCTAAAACATTACAGAAAATGATTAAAAACAACATCAACCCAAGAAACAACAATAGCACCTATAATTACACTAATTTAATTGAAAAACTTAAAAAATATAAACCTATCCCCAAATCACAAAATGATTTATTTCGACGTAACTAACATGTACACAAATATACCAATAGACGAAAGCATCAACATATTGAAAGACAACCTTACTACCACAGCAACAATCAATAAAATTCAAATTGACGAACTAATATACAGTGGTGGACAAGAATTTAGCACATTAATAAAAGAAAAAATTAATCTATATTTACAAAATTTGTTTCTATTTCAATATTTTCATTTTTATGTTATTTACATTATTTACGGATATAAGTATATTTTTCCAAAATACAATCTTATATTTTTTATATATGAAAGAAAAAAATGAAAAAAATAACAGAAAACATACTTTTTTGTCTGGACATGAATTTAGCACATTTCATTAAAATTGATTAGTTATGTTATTTACAGTTACTAAAACTATATTTTCTTTTATATTTTGTTGGAAATCCTTTGTTCTTTAATACTGAATTGAGTCTTCTTGGCAAGCTCTCGTATAAGGCCTCACAGCCTTGCTTAGGTATTGAATACCAAGCATTCTGTATCTCTTGCCACAAATCCATTAAATTTTTCGTTTTTTTTTCTTCAATGTGTTGCTCAACGTCATTCCACAAATTTTCGATCGGATTCAGATCGGATGATTGAGCAGGCCACTTTAAAACATTCACTTTATTGACCTCTAAGGCACTTTTCACTAGTTTTGAAGTGTGCTTAGGGTCATTGTCGTGCATGAAGCGCCATAAAACCGGCAAATTATCTTCGGCATATGGAATCATATGGTTCGAGAAAATATCTTTGTACAGGTGCTGGTCCATTTTGGAGTCTATCTTCACTATTGGACCAATACCGTGCCAAGAAAAGGCAGCCCAGGCCATCACGTTTCTACCCCCGTGCTTCACCGTCTTAATGGTGTATTTTGGATCATGTTCCTTATTTTGTGGACGCCACACATATTTTTTTCCATCTGATCCGAATCGACAGAACTTTGATTCATCGCTCCAAAGTACATTTTTCCAGAAATTTAGTAGTTTGCCTAGATGTAATTTGGCAAACTCTAATCTAGCCTTCAGATTTTTTTTCGAAACCAATGGTTTTTTTTGCGCAATGCACCCTCTCAAATTTTTTTCATTCAGGCGTCGTCTCACGGTTCTTCAGGATACATTGACATTGTAATTCTCCATTAATTCATTTCGAATGACACTAGAGGTCTTAAATGGATCCTTTGTTGATAATATGTAAATGACTTTATCTTTCCTCTTTGTTGTCTTTCGTGTGCGAAAGGCTTGTTTTACATGTTTTGTCACTTCATACTTTTCAAAATGTCTAAGAGCATTGTAGACCATCTTCCTGGAACATTCTAGTAGCTCAGAAATCTCCGTTACTGTGCGACCCTTTGACTTCATCTTAATGATAATACTCCTTTTGTCCTCAGAACACCATTGTCCTTATGCCATGACTATTTAATGTTTTTTTTTAAATTTTTTTTGAATATATAACATTAAGAAGATATAAAATTACCTCGAAAATAATTTTCTTCTCTTAAAAACCTACAAATTAAAAAAAAATAACCAAAATTTGTACACGTGCTAAATTGATGTCCAACCAAAAACAATGCAAATGACAAACTATCAACGATTTTTTCACTATGTAATTGGATTGCATATGAAAATATATAGTTTTGTTTTCTCTGATTTGTTGTCATATATATTAGTTCAAAATGTACCGTTGCTTGGAACAAAACAAAAGAGAAAATTAAAAATATGGTAGTACCCATCTCAGTGTGCTAAATTTGTGTCCACCACTGTATATAATAAAAATTATATTAAAACAAAATTACTTCACTTTTAACAACAGATATTCATGATTATTTTGACATTCTCATGAATAGTCTATTCGTTAGAATGATTCTATTCCTTCGAATGAACTTTCTTAATTTTGAGATTCGAACGAATAACATTCATTTGCGAAAGATAGCATAAAATGAACTTCAAAAAAGATTCATTTTCATTGTCAGCCGTTTGACATTTACTATATTTCTATTTGAATTAGTATGACCGTTTTACATTTTTTTGTTTCTAAACATTTTATAGATGTTGGATAAATAATCAAGAAACAAAATAAATAATACACTTTTTCATCATAAAGTAAAATTAACCATAAAGAACTACATATTCATTACATTTTTGTGTCAACTCAGCTGTTTTGAAACTATTCTTAAAAAAAATAAGTTGTTCATGACGCGTTCTAAATTTTTATTTTTTTTTTTTTGTATACACTTGGTCACACTAACATATCGAAAACAAAAGAAAAGTTTTAAGTTTTTGTGAAATGTCAAAACCAAAAAGTGAAATTTTTATTTATTTTCAATTGTTTTGTTTATTGATTAATAACTTAAATTTCTTTGATAAAACATTAAAATAATCATGCTTATTTTGACATTCTCATGAATAGTCTATTCGTTAGAATGATTCTATTCCTTCGAATGAAAGATAGCATAAAATGAACTTCAAAAAAGATTCATTTTCATAATCAGCTGTTTGACATTTACTATATTTTTATTGGAATTAGTATGACCGTTTTACATTTTTTTTTGTTTCTAAACATTTTATAGATGTTGGATAAACAAAATAAATAATACACTTTTTCATTATAAAGTAAAGTTTAACCATAAAGAACTACATATTTATTACACTTTTGTGTCAACTCAGCTGTTTTGAAACTGTTCTTAAAAAAAATAAGTTGGTCATGACGCGTTCTAAATTTTTATTTTTTTTTTTCGTATACACTTGGTCACACTAAAATATCAAAAACAAAAGAGAAGTGTTTGTGAAATGTCAAAACCAAAAAGTGAAATGTTTGTTTATTTGTAATTGTTTTGTTTATTGTTTAATAATTTAAATTTCTGTGATAAAAACATAAAATAATAAATAAAAACTAAAAATATGGCATTTGTGTTGTTTATAAATGAAGATGGTGTTGAAGAAGTGCAGAGGAGAAAGATAGTGGATGCTTTCCGTATCAACGCGGGTGGTAAAAAAAATCCTTTGCTACCTCCGGGTTTTCTTCCATTATTTTAATTAACTTTTCCTTTTGTTCGCGGTTTGACCAGTTGGAATGCGACCTTTAAACATAAAACAACAACAAAAATAATAAAAGTAGTTTATTTTCCATGAAATAATTAAAAACTTACATGTTTTGTTGTTTACTCGACAGAAAAATTCAAACGACACAAAAATGACATTTAATTCTATTCTTTCGAATGTCAAAATTGAATTAGCTTTCGCAAATGAATGAACTTTCTATGGATTGGGTGAACTTTCGATTTGTTCGATTAACATTCTAATCGCCGAGTCTCAAAATTAAGTTTCAACGAATTCGACTCACTTTCTAACGAAAGAGAATGTGAAAATAAGCATCAATAAATAAAAACATAAAAATATGGCATTTGTGTTGTTTATAAATGAAGATGGCGTTGAGGAAGTGCAGAGGAGAAGGATAGTGGATTCTTTCCGTACAACGCGGGTGGTAAAAAAACCCTTTGCTACCTCCGGGTTTTCTTCCATTATTTTGATTAACTTTTCCTTTTGTTCGCGGTTTGTCCAGTTGGAATGCGACCTTTAAACGTAAAGCAACAAAAAAAAAAATATTAAAAGTAATTTATTTTCCATGAAATAATTAAAAGCTTACCTTTAAACATAAAACAACAACAAAAATAATAAAAGTAGTTTATTTTCCATGAAATAATTAAAAACTTACATGTTTTGTTGTTTACTCGACAGAAAAATTCAAACGATTCAAAAATGACATTTAATTCTATTCTTTCGAATGTCAAAATTGAATTAGCTTTCGCAAATGAATGAACTTTCTATGGATTGGGTGAACTTTCGATTTGTTCGATTAACATTCTAATCGCCGAGTCTCAAAATTAAGTTTCAACGAATTCGACTCACTTTCGAACGAAAGAGAATGTCAAAATAAGCACCATTATATCCAGACCGAGGGATTAGCTATGGGATCACCTCTAAGTGGTCTTATAGCTGACATCTACCTGAATTTCTTTGAAAACAAATACATTTAGTCTACATTAAATCCACAAAAACATAAAATTATTTCATATTCAAGATATGTTGATGACACATTTGTTATTTTTGACGGAACGCATATACAAATAGACATTTTAACTAAATCCATTAACAACATTAACACCAAAATGAAAGTTACTACAGAAATCGAAAATAATAATACAATAAACTTCCTTGACTTAAACATTACTAAAAACAACAACAAATATAAAGTATACAGGAAACCAACAACAACAGACATAACCATACATAAGAACTCTCATCATCCATACCCCCAAGAAATGGCAGCATATAATGCGTTTATAAACAGACTATTCAATATACCATTGGATAAAAACGATTTTAACAATGAACTAAACACAATAAAATATATTGCACATGCAAATGGTTACAACCCTACAATAATAGACAAATTAATTACAGAAGAAAAAAAAGAAAATAAATAACAATAAAATAGTTAAAAATTCACCAACAAATACACTTCAGTTACATATACCAAGATAATACCCCAAACGGTACAATACGAATTTAAAAAACTAAACATAAATATTTCTTTTAAAATAAACAACAATATACAAAACATCTTAAAATGAAACCAAAACATGTTCTGGTGTATATAAATTAAAATGTGACGATACAAAAAATAATTAGCACAATTAGATAGGCCTTTTATAGTTATTTATAAATGTGAACGTCTTGCATACTCTAGTGGGCGCAATAGTGCATTATAGTGCATCAAGTATGCAGTTCTTTCCAAAGTCTAAAAAATTGGGATGTGTGAACATTGCTATATCACTCAAGCAACTACAAACAGCTGCACTCAAAAAATCGCTTAAGAAACAACATGAATATATTGAGAGCAAACTAACAGAAACTGATCAGGAAGAGTTTTTTAATACTCAAGAGAGTAGGAAAAATAAAATTAACATTGAAACCAAAAGTACAAAAAAAAACTAAACTAGAACGGTTAAAAACTGACTTGAAACAGAGCATGGGCGTAGACTTTCAAGAGAAATGGTTTGTTAACAAAACAAATGTGAAATTTCTCCCGGACGTCAAATGGTTACTCTCACTCGGTCCCAAATTTGCTTTACCCGTTAAGAAAGGAGAATTTCCACTCTTTAAAATTATCGCAGATGGGGAAGTGATGATAAAAACGATGGCACAGGGTGACCAAGAAACAGGTCGCTCTAATTTCACTAATTTGTTACAAAGCTACATGAGAACAGCATCAACACCTTGCTATGATTAGTTTATCAACAAAAACCATGATGACACTAGAAAATTCCTACGACAGCATAAAGACGTCTATATTGTTCCGGCGGACAAAGGAAACGTCACAGTCGCCATTTATAAGTCCGACTATACGAACAAAATGAAAGATTTGATGGCTGACAGAAGTGTCTACCGTTTTTTGAGAAGCGACCCTACCACCACGTTGCAATCGACTAACAATGAGTTTGTAAAAAAACTCTTGCAGAAAGATTTGAAAAGAATTACATGACCACTTATACAGCGAATAGTCCCAAGATTTATGGCTTACCGAAGATCCATAAAGCTGATATGCCGTTAAGGCCAATCTGTTCTATCAATGTTCCGTGCTATGAATTGTCAAAATTTATGGTGATATTATTGAAAAAAATCACCGAAAACTCGTCTTATAATGTCAAGAACGCGAGCGAATTCATTGAAATTGTTTGTCCAATTTATTTAGAAGAGGATGATATTATGGTATCGTTTGACGTAGTATCATTGTTTACCAACATACCGATCCAATTGGTTTTGACAACAGTTGAGAAAAGTTGGAAGCCTATAAAGGAGCATACAATGATTAAAAAATCAATGTTCATCAAGATGTTACGGTTCTGCATCATTGACAACAATTATGTGCAGTTCGATGGCCTTATATATCAGCAAAAACAAGGTGTCCCAATGGGTAGCCCAGCATCACCTGTCCTTGCTGATATAGTAATGGAGACATTATTGGATGAAGTTTTTGGCAAGCTTAGCATCAAACCGAAAATTCTAACCAAATATGTAGATGACTTGTTCGCTGTAGTAAAATCGCCTAGACTTGAAACGTTAGAAGCACTGAACTCATTCAACAACAAACTTAAGTTCACAGTAGAAATTGAGAAAGAAGGTGAACTCCCGTATCTAGACGTGAATGTGATAAGAAATAATGACCGCATAATTTTCGATTGGTACATGAAGCCCACTTCATCCGGTCGACTCATCAATTTAAATTCGAAACAGCCAAAAGGGGTCATTATTAATACAGCACAGAATTTCATTAATCGTGTACTTAATACTAGTGACAACATTTTTCATAAGAAAAATATTAATATCATACGAAACACCCTATGTTCCAACTCTTTCCCACTACCTTTGGTCGACAAGTTGATACGCAATCATAACAAAGAAAAAATACTCAGAGAAAATGTCCAACAACTAGCAATTTACAGAAGCTCTCTATACATATCCCTTCTTTCGAACCGCATGCTCCATGCACCTATAAGAGACAAAGAAAAAACAAAAATAGCTTTCAAACCTGCAAATCCTTCACGCTCAAAATTGTTCACTAACAACAAAGGAAAATTAGATGATATGGAAAGATCCAATGTCATATACCAAATTAATTGCTTAGGAGGGAACGGTACACCATGTTCCTCTGTTTACGTTGGCACATCAAAGCAGAAGTTAAAAAAGCGTCTCTCTGACCACAGGTCAGACATCAATAATGGGAGTGCGCAAAAAACAGCACTCGCTCTTCACTGTATAAAAGAGATCCATAAACCAGATTTGGGGAAAGTTAAAATCTTACAGACAGAGAAAAACCAAGCGAAGAGATTTCTTCTTGAGATGCTGCATATCATCAACACCGACAACGCAGTGAACCGACGATCGGATTGTGAGAATCTAAGCAGCACATACAGCCAATTGATAAAGAGACCAAACAAGTTTGGTTGATTAGAGTGGGTCTGCTTGTGCGTGGGTGATGATGAGAAGCCGATTGTTATTACTCTTCTTCTTTTTTGAATAATTTAGTTTTGCTTGCACTTTAATAAGTAATTTATGAAAAACATATACTTGTCAACCTAACTTTTATTAATAAAATAACTTTTGTGTTTTCAGCTGCAATGCATTTAATTCTTTGTATTAAATTTTGATTCTTCCTGTGTTTTTTTAAGAACATTTTTAACATAATTTTTGTAAGTTTATTTGTTTGACTTTTCACATTATTTGGTGAATTAATGTGTGTTTATTTCGTTTTTTATTTTGTTTAATAATAAAAAAGGCCTGATGAAGGACGTATACACGTTCGAAACGTTGCATTAAATCAACATCTTTTATTGACCTAAAGCCCGCTTTAACCAGTTCATATTAAATTATTATCTCGAAGAAACCTCTTGACCCTTCTCAGTTCCCAAAAATTAAGCTAGATGGGGCTACTATAGAATATGTTGAGACTGCAAAGAATTTAGGAACTACGTTTAATCGGACACTAACATGGGAAACGCATATAAACATAGTCACTGGGAAAGTTTATGGAGTACTCCGCAGACTGTGGCCAACACATTATTATACACCACCTAAACAAGACTAATGCTTGCTAAAACCATGATCATACCTATACTCTTGTACGGATGTGAAATTTACTGCAATTGCGACCAAATTAGCAGAAGGAAACTTAATGTGGCATTTAATAGTATCGCTAGATACATATATGGGCTTATCCCTGTAAATTTTAACTTCTTGAGTTTAAAAAAAAAAACAAAAAAAAAAATTAGGGCACGCATGTAAATTTGAGTTTTTCTTCAATTATAGACCACGAATAAATAAAAAACTTCAAAATAACTCATATGTATTGTTTGTTGAAGAGTATAAAGGTATAACGTATAGAAAAATTAATTTAAAATAATTTATTTTAAGCACCGAGTTAATCGATTTGGTTTTTATTTTTAATCTTCACAGCTTCTGTTTTCAAACTTATTTGTTTAACACTTTTACCATTTTTTTTTATAGTTTCTACAGTTTAAATTACGCTCATTGTAAGGGTATAATCATACAATGCTTTGGTGTGCTAGTAAAAAATGTGCTTTTTTTGAAACAGTTACGTTTTTTACGTTCATTTTGTTAACTTCATAAAATTTGAACATAATGAAGCACGCATTGAAGCCAAAGTTTTTTTTACTCTAGATAGCTTAAATAATGATGCAGACCATAAAAAAATGCCCTATGATCAATGTTAAAAAAATAGACACGAAAATTTGTGACAATTAAAGATTTACGAAAAATCACGCATGGCAGTTCTTTCTAAAATTTATATCATATAGGATTATATATAAGGAAGGCACGCACTCAAAATGAATGATTTCAATTAATTTTGACCTTCATTTATCTGAAAAAACAAAAATTTTACTAAGTAATCTTATGTTAAACATTATTTTTGCAATAATACAAAACGTTAATTATCCACGCACGCAGCCAAAAGTCTCAATATTCGATGATTTTTTCGATTTCAAACACTTTCGCACTATCTCGATGGTTCATTTTATAAATTGAATAGTTAAAATTCAATGATTTATATAATATAATAAGTTCCAAAACCTGAATATTTAATAATAATGTCTATATATTTCGACGCATGGCAAAAGTTAAAATTTGCACGGATAAGCCTATATGGTCTAAAAAGATTTAATCATGTTTCCTTCTTCTCTAAATCTGTATATGGTATTTCATTTGATAATCTAATCCGCAATCGAACGTTAATTTTGTTGTTTCGGACTATGCTCACTCACCAGCCTTCTTACATTTTCTCCAGAATACAAATGACCTCATCAGTTCGATCTCAACAAATCTTACAATCTCGTTTCACATGCTTAACGTCCGAACGACAATTTTTCGTCCATGCTACGCGGTTATGGAATAATCTTCCACGAAAAATAAGGGTAATAAGAACCTTGAAGTGTTTTAAAAAAGAACTAAAGACACACTTTTCCTTACAGTAAGACCGGGGAGAGTACGATAACTTGGCCGCCAAGATTTGATTACGGGTTTTTGTAGAGGGGTCAAAAACAAGCACTTTTTACTATGGGAGGGGGGGGTCTATCTCCCCCCGTTTAGGAGGTAGGGGCACTTTTAGAAAAAATGGTTTAAATTGAAAAACAAAATATTAAAAAACAACGGCAACACCTACAATAAAGTGCTATACTGCGTTTGAAAGCCAGAAGATTGTTCTATAATCCTGCATTTAAATTAAATTACTAATGAAAATGGTTTTTGAGAAATTCGCATTTAAAGTCCAAATTTTGATAAAATAACGTAAAAAAAAAAGTTTAGACCGATTGTTTTCAAAATTGTGAAATGAAATTGTAAATTAGCTTATATGTGTTTCATGTATCTATCAGTTCTTAATCGAACACAAAAAACCGCATGGTGCTATGTCTTCTCGTTTTTGAGAAAACCTCCGTTTAGGAGGTAGGGGCACTTTTAGAAAAAATGGTTTAAATAAAAAAAAAAAAATATTAAAAAATAACGGCAACACTTACAATAAAGTGCTATACTGCGTTTGAAAGCCAGAAGATTGTTCTATAATCCTGCATTTAAATCAAATTACTCATGTCAATGGTTTTTGAGAAATTCGCATTTAAAGTCCAAATTTTGATAAAATAATGTGAAAAAAAAAGTTTAGACCGATTGTTTTCAAAATTGTGAAATGAAATTGTAAGTTAGCTTACATGTGTTCCATGTATCTATCAGTTCTTAATCGAACACAAAAAACCGCATGGTTCTATGTCTTCTAGTTTTTGAGAAAATCGAAAATTAAACACCGATTTTTGGCGGTGACGGTGATTCCATTTTAAGGATTAATGTTAATAAACATAATGAATCTTTGTTAGTTCAGTACCGCAATTCATTTAGCGTTACCCAGAATGCACCATGAGGAGGTAGAATTGCATCTGGGTCAGTTATTTTGTCAGTTAGTCAGGAGTTAGTCAGTCATAGTTAGTTAAAAAAGGTCAAAATGTATTAAAAAGGTGTGTAAGTCTCGTCAATAAAGCCATCGTCCTTACTATAACTGTCGAGTTCGTTGAGTTACTCTTTTATGGTGGGAAGCCGAGGATGTTTTGGCGGTATAACACTTTCTAAATTTTCGCTCTGAAGGGTGGGAGGATCGATGTCTTTTAACTGTAAACCCTCACATATATCACCATCGGTATAACAAGGGTAAACTTTTTTTACATCTGATAAAAACTCTATTATTTGCGAACCCCAGTCGTCCTTATATTTCCTTTCTAAGCAGTATTTTCGATAGAAAAATAGTGCCATGTATTGGTGAACATGGTCGGAAGTTTGTTTTGGTTTTCAAGATCGTTTATTGTATTTTATATGTATTTAGTGGACATTGGATAAATAGAATAAATTTTAATTTTTTTAAATACAGATTCTGTGAATGCAAAAGAAACTTTGCATGCACCCAACCTCGCACCTACCCCAAATTCTATAGTGTGTCCAAGCAGGGGGGTTGCAGGGGGGCAGCATGCCCTCCCATACATACTTTATGTTGGAAGCTAGCACTGATTTATTTATGTAAGGAAGCAAAAAAGATCAAACATTTTGTAGAAAAGTAGTTAAGTTATTTTCGATTTTCTCAAAAACCAGAAGACATAGAACCATGCGGTTTTTTGTGTTCGATTAAGAACTGATAGATACATGAAACACATGTAAGCTAACTTACAATTTCATTTCACAATTTTGAAAACAATCGGTCTAAACTTTTTTTTTCACGTTATTTTATCAAAATTTGGACTTTAAATGCGAATTTCGCAAAAACTATTGATATGAGTAATTTAATTTAAATGCAGGATTATAGAACAATCTTCTGGCTTTCAAACGCAGTATAGCACTTTATTGTAGGTGTTGCCGTTGTTTTTTAATATTTTTTTTTTTTCAATTTAAACCATTTTTTCTAAAAGTGCCCCTACCTCCTAAACGGAGGTTTTCTCAAAAACCAGAAGACATAGAACCATGCGGTTTTTTGTGTTCGATTAAGAACTGATAGATACATGAAACACATGTAAGCTAACTTACAATTTCATTTCACAATTTTGAAAACAATCGGTCTAAACTTTTTTTTTCACGTTATTTTATCAAAATTTGGACTTTAAATGCGAATTTCGCAAAAACTATTGATATGAGTAATTTAATTTAAATGCAGGATTATAGAACAATCTTCTGGCTTTCAAACGCAGTATAGCACTTTATTGCAGGTGTTGCCGTTGTTTTTTAATATTTTTTTTTTCAATTTAAACCATTTTTTCTAAAAGTGCCCCTACCTCCTAAACGGGGGGAGATAGACCCCCCCCTCCCATAGTAAAAAGTGCTTATTTTTTACGCCTCTACAAAAATCCGTCATCAAATCTTGGCGGCCAAGTTATCGTACTCGTGCCGTAAGACCTGCAGAATATAAATGTTTTTATAAATGTTTTTATAAATTGTTTTTATAAATAATAATTGTAAAATTATAATTTTAAATAAGAATTTTGTAATTGCAATCATTTTTTTAATTAATTAATTATCAGATATTTCAATTATCTTTTACATCTGTATAAAGCTATGATAAATTAATAAATCAATGCTTGTATTAGTTTATAAGATATTGTATCTTAATATGCAAGCATGCCAATAAATAAATAAATAAAAAAAAAAATAGGAATTAAGAAGGAAGATTTCCATTCATCTAGGAATATTCCCGAACTAAGTGATTTGTTAAAAATAATACATAATGGGCTAGAGATTATCTTAAAACATTCTTTTAGAATTATGGCAGGTATGCCATCAACACCAGGCTTTGAATTTGGTTTCAAATTAAAAAGCGCATTTTCAACATCAAGGATATCAAGATGCATTATTCCAATATCAATCTTTGATACTTTATCAAAATTTGTTTTGGTATTGGAGTTAAATTAGAATACACAGATTGGAAAAATGGAGCAAATAGATCCAGGGTTTGATCAACATTATTAGAAATAATCACCCTTATTCCGATAGTCGTTTTAATAAAACGCCTTTAAAAGGAGAAGGCTCCAGAGACCACATTTTGGGTTTAAATGATACGAAAAGGGTAGCGTTCTCTATGTTCTTCTCTTTTCTAAGCATTATAACGATAGTCGTTTCAATAAAATTCGAATTTTCGTTTCTAGAGCCTTGTCGTTTTACTGGCGTTTTAGTAAAACGACTATCGGAATAAGGGTGAATATCATTAAAAAACATAGTTTTCGGTATCCCAATTGACTTTTTTACTTGCGATATAGGTACTATAGGGCAAGTTCTGCATTTGAAAAAAAATCGAACTCGAGATTTTGATCAAAGTTGACATTACGATGATAGCGAAGACGAATAAAGTGGGTCCGGGAATTCCGTCTGTCTGTCTGTCTGTCTGTCTGTATGTCTGTACCTCGATCTAGAGCCTAAGCCACTGGACCTATTTTCTTCAAACTCGGTAGTTATGGGTCTTCGGTGATTCTCTAGAGGCGAAATTGAAATTTTTTTTTTAGCTCTAAAACTAACGGTACCCCCCATACACCCGTAATGCAAAATCTTATTTATCTCGAAAACGGCTCTAACGTTTTTGATAAAGAAAATTAGGTGTGATATTATGGACATGGACTACGTTTTGGTAAAAAAAAAAAAATTGGGGCAAAATGTTATTAACGGTACCTGTCATAGAACGGTTTTTTTGATTTTCGACTTTCTCTTTAACGGCTCTAACGATTTTAACCAAAAATTTTCAGCAGGAGTCCCCCTAAGTTTAAAATAATATTGTATATAAAAATATTCAAAAAATTATTTGTTGGGTTTTTTTGAAAAAAATTTTTTTTTGAAAATCAATATCTTCAAAACCTGTGAACGATTATTTTTTGAAATTATTTCCAAAAGTCAATATTATTAAATACTTAAAATTCGCATCCCACATTTTTTTCTTGAAAAATTTAAAAGAAATTTCTTATATAAAAAATTTATTTATTTAATAATAAAACGATTTTTTTGTAAAAAGTATCTTAAATTCCAAAGTACTTTTACATAAGAGCAAGTCGTGCATTTTATTTTAATTGCGTATGTATGAATGACCAAAATGACTTCGAATCAAATTTGAGCTTGCACTCTGTATCAAAAATGTAGTTTCTATATAGAAACTTGCTCAGAACCTCAAAGTCTTTCCTATGAACACAGAAGAGATTTTAGTCGCTTTCACTAAGGGTTTTTTTATATTTAGCGTGGGCTTTATTTTTCACATTTTTTAAGTGAAGGAGCTGATTATTGTACCATGGGGGCCTTGACAATTTTCTTTTAGATATGCATGGAACAAACCTGGGAAAATTTTTTTTTAAAATCCTTGTGAAAAAAGAAAACAATTCCTGAGCATTAAGATTCATTAATTTATACTCTCAATTAAAAATACTTACGTACATAACTATTAAGACCCGAAAAATTAGATTTTGAGAAATTGTAAACTTTCTCAGGTTCCAAAAATGAATAAATTTTGATTTCAATTAAAATTTGATTATGGTGAATAGAGTTATTTGCTAATTTATAGGGAGCTTCAAAAACGTCGGTTTTATAATCATCATTACTCACAAAAACTAAATCTAGAATTTTATTAAGAGAGTTCAAGACTGAATTCTTCTGTACAAAATTTAAAGAATACAAATGATCAATGTATTCAAATTCGAATTTTTTTTTTCATGTTACAAGGGATCAGCGTTACCGCCAAAAAAAAAAATTTTCGTGCCACACTCTTTGAAAAAACGTGCCATTTGTGACATTTTCGTGCCATATGAAAAAAACTCAAGTTATTCTTTAAAAATAAATTTTAATTAAATACTATTACAAACAAATAAGAAACAAAAAATCAGTTCCTCTATTCGTGTATAGGTGTTTTACAGAAACAGGAGTTTTTGGCAAGTTCATAATAAGTAATAAGTTTGTATTATTTAACTACCTATTTCACATCACATGATGAGTACCTATTATTATTATTAAAAAATATAAAGACGTAATAAAGCTTTATTGTAATAAGTTAAATAAATAAATTAGCTGGAGGTTTGAAATTTTGGCAATTATTAGGCTTAATAATTTCATTATATGACATTATAGCATTAATTGTTTTGTATATGACAGTCTGTTTTTGTTGTTTGTTCTAATATTATTTAGCCTTGAAAACACTCGCTCTGCTGATGCACTTCCGTGAGACAAACTAAGAAGAATCAACATAAATTTTTAAATATTAATGAACATTCCTTCGTCAATATTGTTTTTTTTTTAATTTGTACAACTTAACCTAGAACGTTTTGGAATCTTCAAGAAAAATACTTTCGGCTAGTCCAATCTGAATTTTTTTTCTTATTTCGCCAAAAAGAACATCTTTCTCGCACTCTAATTCTGATAACAAAATATTGAAGTGTGGCAAAATACTTTGTATGTTTAGATTATTTTTTAAAAAGGTTTGGTCAATTATCTTAAGTGCATTCAGGTAAAATAATAAAAAAAAACGTGCCATATTGAAACTTTTCGTGCCAACGTGCCACGAGAAAATTTCCGTGTCAAAATATCACGATCGTGCCACATCGGCAACACTGCAAGGGATTAACATTTTGTTATTATCAGACCAAGTCCAAACAATATCACTTAGATTTAAATCTCCAATTATACAAATATTGTTAGAATCATTACACTTTTTAGAAATAAAATCTATATTCATAATATGATTTAAGTAGGTATCCAAAACACTATTAGGTGGAACATAACTAATTATAAATTATAAAATATGAGAAACAAGATTAATTGATACACATAATTGCTCGACATCTGGAACAAGCAGATCTATTTGATTACTCGCAAGAGATAAACGAGTTGCTATTAAAACTCCACCTCCACGATCAGCAGCCGTTTTACAACGATCAACACGGAAAACGTTGTAAAGTTTACTATCAAATATCTCAGTTGATAAAATTCCTTCATAAAGCCAGGTTTCAGTTATAATTATGACATCATATTCAGTATGACTCGACTTTAGTTCTTAGACCACTTATATTATGATAATAGATTTTTTAATTATTGTTCATATCTTTGAGTATCGTCGTTCTCATTTATCTGAGAACATGTTACTCTACGTTTTTTGGAATGAAAATAAATGGGCGAATGATGATTCCTGCGGGCCAAAAGTCTGCATTGTAGACTGAATCGACGAAATCAATTGGCACACTTAATTTGAAGTTCGCAAATCTTGAGCTACGATCACTTTCTTTGGGCTTAGTAAGTAAAAAGCAGGAAAAATCAGATGTATTTGCGTTTAAGTTAGATAAAATGTAAGATATAATTTCATCTACAGTCTTAGGATGAAAATTCGAGACATGAAACCATTTAATTTTACGCATTACTTTGATGTTTCCAAATTGCAATCTATTGCCAACTATACCTGGCAGGTTCATGGATCGTAAGCCAGAAACAGAAGCATTGTTGGCAGACGTTCCTGCTGCATCATTGTAGACACCTGTAGGCAGTTCATCAAGTGTGTTAGATGATGTCTTAACTCGAATAACATTATCATTGATTGTTTTCGCAGAATCAGTCAAAGTATTTTCAACACCAACGGAAACTTTCTTCCTATCAGCGGTAGGGACAGCAGCAACAGCTGCATGAGCAACATCAGCGACAACAGCAACACCAGCAACATCAGCACCACCAACACCATCAGCAACAGCATCAACAATTTGAGAGTAGTCTCCCGCAACATTCGCATTAGTGCAGGTAGCAACAACATCTACAATAACCGTTGATACTAAATCAGAGCGCACATTTGACACATTATGTGCACACGCACCAGCACCAGTATTCAAAGAATCGCCAACTGCAACGGTCTTATCCGCTGATTTTTCAATAATTGAACCACTCAGAGGACATGAGTCGGAATTGATAATAGCTTTGTAGTTGGATTTGGACGAAGAAGCCGCTTGTTTAGGAGTAACTGCAGCGATCTTGTTATTAACACCACTTTTAAGAGCTCGAGTAGAATGAGAAGAAAGTTTATTATTTTTAGGTGGCAGAGGCGAAGATGTGGTTCGATTATGGGCTGGGGAAAGGGAAACGCCTTCTTTTAGGAGCGAAAGCTTGATTTTTTTTATTAACTTGATCACTCACGCTAGGTTTACTTTTAGATCGGGTAACGCGGGGGATATTTGGTTCAATATTGTTAAGAGAGGGATTAAGCTTTTTAAAATCACTTTTATTTTCAATAAAGAAAGAGAAAAGTTCATGGATTTTAGGTATGCAGGCTAAAAATGTTAATTGCTTGCACGCATCACACTTCCAAAATAAATTTTCATCTGCATTTATTGCGGATAAGTGCATTTATTGCGGATAATGAAAAAGTTAGATTTTGTTTTCACGCAGCATGTAGTCGAATATTTTTCATGATTCTTCTTGATTCGCTAGTGGAGGTTGTTTGATACGTGGCACTTATCCTAGGTTAATCTCGTGCTTAACTAACGACTAGAGAAAACATCACGAAATTCAAGAGCTATGTATGCTTGATTTTTTTTTTTTTTTATATAATTAGCGCACACTCAAAGGTTTTTTTATATCCTTAACATGCCAGAGACACAGTGTGAGCATTAAGAAAAAAAGGAGGGGTGGAAAGGAGGTGTCGGTGTACATTGATTTTAAATTCTTGAACATTGCAATGACTGGGAATGTGTGGTAAGGAATTCCACATTCGCGTAGTACGCCTGAAGAACTAACCTCTGTACTTCACGGTACGGCCGAAGTTGGGCTCAAGAAGTGCAAGTATTACGGTTGAATTGTTTAAGGGGAGGAATGCAGCTGGCTATTTCACTAGAGCATAGTCCGTTAAAATAACGGTAAAAAAGAGTGAGGCAAGAAACATTACGACAATGTTGGAGTGACGTAAATGAGTCAATGATGTTATTGTCACCAATCATTTTAAAAGCCCTTTTTTGAATACTGTCCAAGAGACTTAAGTAAGTTACTGGAGCACCAGCCCATATATGGGAGTTATATTCAAGTTTTGGATGTATATAGGTTTTATAGATTGTAGCCAGATCAGAAGGAGAGAAAAATTTCTTGCACCGTCTCAGAAAACCCAAACATCTTGCGGCATTTTTGGTAACATCGCGTATGTGATCGTTCCACAAGAGGTGGTTCGTGATGCACACACCGAGAATATCGAGATGTTCAGTTTCATTGATGCAAGTGCCAATAATAGATAGTGGCAAGGGGGGTATATCTCGCTTTAACGATGTAAGACAGCATTGGGTTTTCGAAGCATTAAATTCGACGTGGTTTCTTATTCCCCATTGAACAATGCTGTTTAGGTCGTAATTTAATCAGCTTATCATATTTTGTCGTTGCAGTTCCACATCTGAAGGAGAAGAATGTGAGTCTGAAAACGAATATGAAAAGCTGAGAGTACTATCGTCAGCGAAACAATTAATTGGATTAGAAGTTGTAGACAGGAGATCATTTATAAAAATGAAGAAGAGAGTCGGGGACAATACGGAGCCTTGGGGCACACCAGCATGTATATTGTAAGTTTCATTCTTAAAACCGTCCAATACAACTTGTATTGAACGGTTCGAAAGAAAATTTCTAATCCAACGAAGAAGGGATACGTCGACACAGAAAGCACGCATTTTCGATAAGAGAGAGCTAGGTGCCAGACTTTATCAAATGCCTTTGAAATATCTAGTGCAACAATCTTACTTTCTCCGAAACCATGTAAAGATCTGTTCCACTGTTCGGTTAGATAAGCCATGAAATCACCGGTGGACCTATTGCTACGAAAGGCATACTGCCGGTCATAAAGAAGCTTTCGTTCTTCAAGATATTTCTTAAGCTGATAATTAACCAGCGTTTCCATAACCTTGGAAAGAAAGGACGTTAGTGCGATCGGTCGATAATTTGAGGGAGAAGAAGAGTCAGGATAGAACAGGATAGATGGAAAAGCTTACGAAGGGGTTTTGCTAGCGTGGAAGAACACCTCTTCAGAATAATAGCAAGGATACCATCCCGAGATCTTTCAGGTCTCTTGCCACGGTACGAGTACGAAAAAAATTTGTCCCATAGAAGCATTAACGCGCTCGAGAATTGGGGGAGGACACTATCCGGCAAGGTGGAATTTGCGGCGAACTGCCTTGCAAACAAGTTAGCTTTATCGATAGAGCTAACAAAAGGAGTGTCATTGACAACAAGCGTAGGAACCCAGGAAGAGGAAGAATTGCTCATACTTTTTACAAATGCCCAAAAATTCTTACTGCCTTTGGGACATTGCAGTATTTTTTGCCTTGATTTTTGATCATGTAAAAATTTGATTCGTCGAATATGGGCGTTGCAGGCCTTCCTGGCTTGTTTGGACTCTTTTCGGTTTTCCTCAGTTGGGTTGGCTCTAAAACACCGGAAGCTTACATCTTTTTCCTTGATAACCTCTTTACAGCTCAAATCAAACCATGATTTATCCTTGGGTCTGATACTTTTAACCCTATTCGGGATAAAATTTCTCATTCCCAAAAGAATTATGTTAGTTATCATATCTGCACTGGAGTCTACGTCACTATCGAGGAAGCATAGTGACCAGTTAAAGATCCTGAAAAAGTTATTCAAACCGTTCCAGTTGGCTTTCTCGTACTGCCATACGGTTCTTCTAGGAGCTCTTTCTCTAACTGGATTTGTTTGACACGAGAAATTTGCAGATATAACACTATGGTCCGATGTGCCTAGAGGCGTCAATACACTTACTGTGTATTTATCAGGGTCAGACGTAAGAAACAAGTCAAGAGTATTTTCTGCTCGGCCATTAACGTCCGATATTCGAGTAGGCTCGTTGATAAGCTGAGTAAGATGGTTAAACTCAGCAAAAATCTCAACACACATTTCTTCGGGTGTTGTCTGGCCCGAATGAAGAAGCCAAGAAGAATTGTGAACATTGAAATCGCCCGTGATAACGATTTCAGTGCGAGGATATAGGGAAACAATTCTTTGGATGGAGTCGGAAAGAGCATCAAATTCGTGAGAAGTTGAAACTCTATCCAAATTTGGGCTTCTATAAAGAAAGCAATAGTGAATGATGTGCTTATTAATGGAAAATTTAAACCACATAAAATTGAAGAAGGAGTTGGTGCAGCGACCATATTGTGGTAAGAACTGATAAGCAACATCATTCCTAATATATATGGCGAGACCATGGTGGGAAAAGAATAATGGCACCAAGCTATACCCATGAATAAAGAATTCAGCAGGATCGGAATCCTCACCTACTTGGGTTTCACTCAGTTCCAAAACAGCTGGCCTGTTAGAAACAGTGTGGATATACGCAGCCAGAAAATTCGCTCTCAGCCCACAATAGTCTACTCTAAAATTACCAGCCATTGCAATATAATAAGAACACTAAAACCAAAACAGACGAAATCTAAGAAAAACCACCATACAAGATTAGTTAAAAAGTCTTTTTTCAATACAATATCACTAAAAGTGTTATGCCTTTAGTAGTTACGTTGTACTCGTATTGATCCGAACCCTAACAATCAAAACAGTAATCCTCTATGCATCTGTTATTGTATGACTCAGCAGATGCAACCACTGAGTGAGCTTATATAATCTCAGCTCAATGCATGTACCCGCTAAGCCACACAACTGTAGGGGAAAAAAAAAGAGAAAGGAAATGTCACTTATTGTGCTCTAACATAGGATTTTTTTCTTAGCTTTTTTTCCTATGAGTGTCTGCTTCTTTTTTATTGTTGTTGTATTTGTTGATTGATTTTTTTTTGTTAGTTTTGAACTTTTATTTTTTTCTGTAACTATTGAGTGTTCTATGTTTTGTGTTATATGTTTTGTTTTATTGTATTTTTATTCGAAATCGAAGAGAAGTATAATATGTATGTATACAATAGTTTATTTTTATTTACACTCAATATATGTTCATATGTAATTTACAATAATTAATTTCTTAAGTCTAATGCTTATTAATTTGCGAGCACAAAAGGGGCTCTGCTTCGTTAGGTTGGTTTTGTTTTCTTATTACATTTGAATAACATATATGTGCCTTAAGTCTAAATTTTTTTTTTTTGTGATATTTGCGTCAGCTTGATCAGTGCTAACGGTCGTTGGCAAACAGAAAAATTTTTTTAAAAAAATACCTACAAACAAACCAAAAAAAATAAATAATCACCCAAACCCAAAATATAAAAGAAACAAATAGCCACAACAAAACAAGAACAAAAAAAAAATCAAGCACTCGAAGGAATAAATTACAACAAAAAATACCTACAGTGGATCAAAAAAGAAATCGGACATACAAGTTTTGTCTCTTTAAATCACAAAATAAAATTGATGAAGGTTTGAAAAAAACGGATTTCTGCATTTATACATAGTTTTTACTATAAACTCTGGATATTTAGCAAAAATTACAGTTTTATTGACAAATTATCATCGAAATTCAATATAAAAGAAAATAATCGCAAATTTAATATCAAAAAAGAAATCGGACACTCTGTGTTGAACTCATTTTTTTGTTTTTAACGGGACAAATATAACACTTTTAGGTTCTTAATATACCGTTACATTTGTCAGATGTTTATTTGATTTGAATTTAATGCGTTATTATTAATAAGGTCAAAATGGAAGAACAATGTTGATATACAACGATAGAAGTACGAAAAATAGTGATAAAAAATTTTTAAAAAGGTAACTCTGTACGTGCTATTGCAGAAATTGTAAAAAGAAGCAATTCTACGATAGGAGACATCATAAAAAGATTCAAAACAACAAAATCTGTTGAAAATTTACAAAAATCTTGAAGACCAAAAAAGTTTACTGCAGGCGATGAACGTTGGATATTGTAATAAGTTAAAAAATAAACCCCAAATAGGTGCACCAAAGTTGACGGGTGTAGGTAATGAAATACCTGCACTAAGGTATTAACCCTGAAACCGTAAAAACAGTGCTGCGAAAAAGTAATTTTCATGGAAGAGTGGCAAGAAAAAAACCTTTTATCAACAAGAAAAACCGAATCAAGAGAAATAATTTATAAGGAGCTACCAAAAGACGGATTTGTCATTCTGGAATCGTGTTTTGTCTCTGAAGAGAGTAAATTTAATATAACAGAGAACAAAACACGATTCTAGAATGAGAAATCCGTCTTTTGGTAGCTCCTTATAAACTATTTCTCTTGATTCGGTTTTTCTTGTTGATAAAAGGTTTTTTTCTTGCCACTCTTCCATGAAAATTACTTTTTCGCAGCACTGTTTTTACGGTTTCAGGGTTAATACCTTAGTGCAGGTATTTCATTACCTACGCCCGTCGACTTTGTTGCACCTATTTGGGGTTTATTTTTTAACTTATTACAATATCCAACGTTCATCGCCTGCAGTAAACTTTTTTGGTCTTCAAGATTTTTGTAAATTTTCAACAGATTTTGTTGTTTTGAATCTTTTTATGATGTCTCCTATCGTAGAATTGCTTCTTTTTACAATTTCTGCAATAGCACGTACAGAGTTACCTTTTTAAAAATTTTTTATCACTATTTTTCGTACTTCTATCGTTGTATATCAACATTGTTCTTCCATTTTGACCTTATTAATAATAACGCATTAAATTCAAATCAAATAAACATCTGACAAATGTAACGGTATATTAAGAACTTAAAAGTGTTATATTTGTCCCGTTAAAAACAAAAAAATGAGTACAACACAGAGTGTCCGATTTCTTTTTTGATATTAAATTTGCGATTATTTTCTTTTATATTAAATTTCGATGATAATTTGTTAATAAAACAGTAATTTTTGCTAAATATCCAGAGTTTATAGTAAAAACTATGTATAAATGCAGAAATCCGCTTTCTTCAAACCTTCATCAATTTTATTTTGTGATTTAAAGAGACAAAAATTGTATGTCCGATTTCTTTTTTGATCCACTGTATGTCAGTAGCACGGTAAGTGACATTTTCCCTTACTGGGTGCATGCATTGAGTTGAGCTTATATAAGCTCTCTCATGTGTTTGAAGAAGGCTTTTTAAATAATCTTATTCAGTGATTTTTTCTCTTAGATTTCGTCTGTTTTGGTTTTAGTTTTTTTGTTATATTGTAATGGCTGGTAATTTTAGAGTTGATTATTGCAATATTCGCGGGCTGAGAGCGAATTTTCTGGCTGCGTATATCCACACTGTTTCTAACAGGCCAGCTGTTTTGGCACTGAGTGAAACCCAAGTGGGTGAGGATTCCGATCTGAATTCTTTATTCATGGGTATAGCTTGGTGCCATTATTCTTTTCCCACCATGGTCTCGCCATATATATTAGGAATGATGTTGCTTATCAGCTCTTACCACAATATGGTCGCTGCACCAACTCCTTCTTCAATTTTATGTGGTTTAAATTTTCCATTAATAAGCAACTCATTCACTATTGCTTTCTTTATAGAAGTTCTTCATTCGGGCCAGACAACAACCGAAGGAATGTGTGTTGAGATTTTTGCTGAGTTTAACCACCTTACTCAGCTTATCAACGAGCCTACTCGAATATTGGACGTTAATGGCCGAGCGGAAAATACTCTTGACTTGTTTCTTACCTCTGACCCTGATAAATACACAATAAGTGTATTGACGCCTCTAGGCACATCTGACCATAGTGTTATATCTGCAAATTTCTCGTGTCAAACAAATCCAGTTAGAGAAAGAGCTCCTAGAAGAACCGTATGGCAGTACGAGAAAGCCAACTGGAACGGTTTGAATAACTTTTTCAGGATCTTTAACTGGTCACTATGCTTCCTCGATAGTGACGTAGATTCCAGCGCAGATATGATGACTAACATAATTCTTTTGGGAATGAGAAATTTTATCCCGAATAGGGTTAAAAGTATCAGACCCAAGGATAAATCATGGTTTGATTTGAGCTGTAAAGAGGTTATCAAGGAAAAAGATGTAAGCTTCCGGTGTTTTAGAGCCAACCCAACTGAGGAAAACCGGAAAGAGTCCAAACAAGCCAGGAAGGCCTGCAACGCCCATATTCGACGGATCAAATTTTTACATGATCAAAAATCAAGGCAAAAAATACTGCAATGTCCCAAAGGCAGTAAGAATTTTTGGTCATTTGTAAAAAATATGAGGAATTCTTCCTCTTCCTCGGTTCCTACGCTTGTTTTCAATGACACTCCTTTCGTTAGCTCTATTGATAAAGCTAACTTGTTTGTAAGGCAGTTCGCCGCAAATTCCACCTTGCCGGATAGTGTCATGACTCCCCCAATTCTTGAGTGCGTTAGTGATTCTATGGGACAAATCTTTTTTCGCACTCGTACCGTGGCAAGAGTCCTGAAAGATCTCAACATTCATAAATCCCCTGGTCCGGATGGTATCCCCACTATTATTCTGAAGAGGTGTTCTTCCACGCTAGCAAAACCCCTGCGTAAGCTTTTCTATCTATCCTATTCTTCTGGGCTTATTCCGAGTAGATGGAAAACAGCATTTGTTCAGCCGATTCCAAAAAAAGGCGACTCTTCTTCTCCCTCAAATTATCGACCGATCGCACTAACGTCCCTTCTTTCCAAGGTCATGGAAACGCTGATTAATTATCAGCTCAAGAAATATCTTGAAGAACGAATGCTTCTTAATGACCGGCAGTATGGCTTTCGTAGCAATAGGTCCACTGGTGATTTGATGGTTTATCTAACCGAAAAGTGGAACAAATCTTTACATTGTTTCGGAGAAAGTAAGATTATTGCACTCGATATTTCAAAGGCATTTGATAAAGTCTGGCATCTTGCCCTTTTATCGAAAATGCGTGCTTTCGGCATCGACGAATCCCTACTTCTTTGGATTAGAAATTTTCTTTCGTTCAATACAAGTTGTACTTGACGGATTCAAGTCTGAAACCCACAATATAAATGCTGGTGTGCCCCAAGGCTCCGTTTTGTCCCCAACCCTCTTCCTCATTTTTATTAATGATCTCCTGTCTGTAACTTCTAATCCAATTAACTGTTTCGCTGACGATAGTACTCTTAGCTTTTCATATTCGTTTTCAGACTCACATCCTTCCTCTTCGGATGTGGAACTACAACGACATAATATGATAAGTTCATTCAATTACGACCTAAACAGCATTGTACTATGGGGAATAAGGAACCGCGTCGAATTTAATGCTTCAAAAACTCAATGCTGTCTTGTATCGTTAAAGCGTGATATACCCCCCTTGCCACTATCTATGAGTGGCACTTGCATCAACGAAACTGAACATCTCGATATTCTCGGTATGTGCATCACGAACCACCTCTTGTGGAACGATCACATACGCGATGTTGCCAAGAATGCCGCAAGATGTTTGGGTTTTCTGAGACGGTGCAAGAAATTCTTCTCTCCTTCTGATCTGGCTACAATCTATAAAACATACATGCGTCCAAAACTTGAGTATAACTCCCATCTATGGGCTGGTGCTCCAGTAACTTACTTAAGTCTCTTGGACAGTATTCAAAGAAGAGCTTTTAAAATGATTGGTGACAACAACATAATTGGCTCATTTACGTCACTCCAACATCGTCGTAATGTTTCTTGCCTCACCCTTTTTTACCGTTATTTTAACGGACTTTCCTCTTGTGAAATAGCCAGTTGCATTCCTCCCCTTAAACTATTCAACCGTAATACCCGCACTTCTAGGAATGCCCATCAATTTACCCTCGAGCCCAACTTCGGTCGTACTGTGAAGTACAGAGATTCGTTTTTTAGCCGTACTACGCGAATGTGGAATTCCTTACCACACTCTGTCTTTCCCAGTCATTGCAATGTTCAAGAATTCAAAACCAATGTACACCGACACCTCCTTTCTAACCCCTCCCTTTTTTCCTAATGCTCACGCTGTGTCTCTGACATATTAAGGGTATACAAAAAACCTTTAAGTGTGTGCTAATTATAAAAAAAAAAAAAAAATTGCGGTAAGAGTAGGGTTTTTGGTGAAGAGAGGTGCAATGGCGGACAGCTTTTCGCTCGAATAATTGCAATTTTTTCATATAAGTGGGGCTTATTGTAAACCATATAGGGAAACAATATGTTAATGTTGGGCGAATGAGTTGCTTGTATAGCAGAAGCTTCGTCCTGGATTGGAGACCACCCCTCACTTTCATAAGGGGACGTAAAAGGGTAAGGCATAATTTGCCTTACGAAGTGTGAATTTGGTGTATTGGTTAAACATGAACCTTTCGAAGAAGTGAACTCCAAGGTTTTTAACACTTTGCTTGGGGGTGATAACTGTGTTATCAGGAAGAGTCAAGGAAAGGTTTTTGCATTTTGTTGCTAGGCCATTACGCGAGGGTCGTCTAAAACAGATTAGTTGGCACGAGTACGATAACTTGGCCGCCAAGATTTGATAACGGGTTTTTGTAGAGGGGTCAAAAACAAGCACTTTTTACTATGGGAGGGGGGTCTATCTCCCCCCGTATAGGAGGTAGGGGCAGTTTTAGAAAAAAATGGTTTAAATTGAAAAAAAAAATATTAAAAAACAACAGCAACACTTAAAATAAAGTGCTACTCGTATATTGCATTTGAAAGCCAAAAGTTTGTTCTATAATCCTGCATTTAATTTAAATTACTCATGTCAATGGGTTTTGAGAAATTCTTATTTAAATTTTGATAAAAAATGTGAAAAAAAAGTTTAGACAGATTGTTGCCAAAATTGTGAAATGAAATTGTAAATTAGCTTATATGGGTAATTTTTTAAAAATTGACATTTTTTATTGATCGTTTGTAAAAAATTTTGTTCAGTTTTTCTTTGGTTTTAGTTTCTAAATCTATAGTAAACAAGTAGAAAAGGAGTTCTCCGAGTTGCGCAAAAATAATTTTAAATATTTTTCATTTTACGAGTATTTTTCGATCAAAATTAAAACTTCGAATATATTAAAAATGTTCTTTTCTTGCATAAAATAACAATAATCCACAAAATAAATAGTAACAATAAATAGTTGAAATTTTGTGGAAAGAAAATAAATTTAATAGGATAATTAATAAAAAATACAAATTAAATAAATTCAAAATCATACTCTTCAGGGGAAAACTGTTTTATTCTTTGAAATTTAACTTTCTTGGAACTTTTACGGTACCAATACTGTAAGGAATGATGAAATTCAGAATATAAAAAAATTAATAATAACTAAAAAACTAAAAGAACATATTGTTTATATATAAACCAGTTGCTAAGAACTTAATAGTTTTTTGTACATGACTTCGACTTAAAAAACAAATATGAAATAGTCAATGTAATTCAATGTCATCCAAATTATATTAGGTTCAAGTATTATTAAATACCTTTCTTTTGGCGGTGGTTAGACTAAAAATATATTAATATGGTACAAAGATAACAATGCCACGGAGATTACACTGAATTTTTACTCGGATGAAAAAATTGTTTTTTATGTAAATTTTAAAGGAATTAACTGCAATAATTAAATTATAATAAAACATGAAATTGAAGGTCTTTACTACTATACTAAGTAAGATGATGCATAATATACTATATAAGATGATGCATCGTAAAAAATTATTAAACATTGTTTAGTTGTGTGAAAAAGCGAAAATGTTTAATTATGTTTTTTTTTTCAAAATCTTGTCAAACTCATTCAACTAAGGAGGAGAGTACGATAACTTGGGCGCCAAAAATTGATAACGGATTTTTGTAGAAGGGTCAAATACAAGCGTTTTTTTACTATGGGAGGGGGGTCTATCTCGTCCCGTTTAGGAGGTAGAGGCGATTTTGGAAAAAAATTACTTAAATTGAAAAAAAAAATATTAAAATACAACGGCAACACTTACAATAAAGTACTATACCGGTTTTGAAAGCCAGAAGTCTGTCCTATAATCCCAAATTTAAAATAAATTATTTATGTCAATAGTTTTTAAAAAATTCGCATGCAAACTCAAAATTTTGTTAAAAAAAATGAAAAAAAAAGTTTACACCATTTTTTTTTTCAAAATTGTGAAATGAAGTGCTTAATTGGTTTTTTGTGGTCAATGCTACTATTAATCCTGAATCGAACACAAAAAACCGAATGGTTTTATGCCTTCTAGTTTTTGAGAAATTCGAAAATTACTAAAACTCCTTTTTATGAAATTTTTGATTTTTGGTATTTACCTACGGTGATTTCATTTTGAGGATTAATGTTAATGTGGTTCATTTGTAATTAAAGTACAGAAAATCATTTAGCGTTACCAAGAATGCACCACAAGGAGAATTGCATGTCATTCCGCGTCTCAGTGAGTCAGTTTGTGAGTAAGTCAGGTGTTACTTAAAAATAGTCTAGTCAATTTTTCAATGTTCAATGTATTAAAACCGTGTTTACAGGCATTTTGATAATTATAGCAAGCACCTCCCGAATCTCTAGCCAATATTGAGGCCCATGGAAAAATGTGCCGATAGATGGGTTTATTGTATTCTTACAATTGTTGTCACCTTTTGTTAGAGCTTTTTTCGGAGCACCGCCACATCCAACCGAACTTGAAATTTTTATATTTTTCTACCTTTATCGTTAACTTGCAACACATTGGGACAGTTGACGTTTTAGTTGGAATTAGACCAATTTCTTCTTAGAACGCGATGCTTTTGAAATATTTTTTTTGAAATATTGAAAAGTTATTTGATTTAGGATGAAATAGTGGATGCTTAGTCGCCATTCTTTATTCAAAGAAAAAAATACTTCGCTCTTACAAAGGCTGAATAACGAATGACCTTGGTAAACAATAACCTGTACCACATTAGCATTAAATGTTAGACACAAACAATACACATATACATATTAATTAAGGAATTATAAAAATTTGCTGCATTCGTACAGTAGTACCTAGGTAATGTGAATATTTCATAATGTATTAAATTTTCATGTCTGAACATTTTAAATGTGCAACTTTGGGCTACGTACATACATACTATTTAGTAGACATTGGATATAGGCCAAAGGGTAAATTCAAAGTTTCTTTAAATCCAGATTCTGTAAATGCAAAAGAAACACCCAACCTCGCACCTACCCCAAATCCTATAGTGTTCCCAAGCAGGGGGGTTGCATACACATCTCACTGTTTATGTGTTGAAACATTTAAAGGGTAATCATAATCCCTTGAGCGCGTGTAGATTATAAAAAAAAAAAAAAAAAAAATGCGTAATCAGGCAAAAAAAGCAAATATCTCATAAAAAAGTAGTTTTAGTTATTTTCAATTTTCCCAAAAACTAGATAACATGAAATCATCTAGTTTTTAGTTTTTGAATAAGAATAAATTAGAGCAACGAATTTTAGGAAAAATAATAATATATAACCTTGCAGTTTTGAAAAATTAAGCTTTAAACTTTTTTTTTATGTTTTTTCCAAAATTTGAGTTTCAAACTCGTTTTTTTTTTCAAAAACTGTGCATAGATTTTACTTGATTTAAGAAATATCTGATTGAACAGAGCATTGGCTTTAAAAAAAGTTATAATACTTAATTGTAAGTATTACTGTTATTTTTTAATATTTTTGTTTCCATTTTAGTATCTTTTTTTATAAAATTACCCCTCCCGCAAACGGGGGGATATAGACCCCCCCTCCCATAGTAAAAAATGCTTGTATTGAACTGTTCTACAAAAAACCGTTATAATTTCTTGGCGCCTAAGTTATCGTAGATACTCTTACCCAACTAAGTATTGGGACAACAAAACAATTTTTTTTTTTGCATATCATAAAATTGAAGTTTAAGAGAAGGCCTTTTAAACGACAAGGCCCAAAATAAAAAAAAAAAATAATTTTCATCATTAAAAATAAATAAAACTGATTAAGCATCAAAATCACATCCCAAAAAGGCCACGGAGATTACACATTATTCATTACCATGGATATCCGTTACTATCAATCGATCTGCAAATTTTTTCTTATAATGCTGACATATAAACACAGTTCCATGCCAAATTTCAAGTCTTTAAATTGAAATGCAAAAAAAATAGAAGCTATAACGCTAAAAATGTAATTTTTTTAAAACGGCCCATATGTGTTCCACGTAACTATCAGTTCTTAATCGAACACAAGAAACCGCATGGTTCTATGTCTTCTAGTTTTTGAGAAAATCGAAAATAACTAAAACTACTTTTCTATAAAATTTTTGTTATTTCTAACATAAATAAATCAGTGCTAGGTTCCAACATTACAATATTTAAACAATAAAGTATGTATGGGGGGCATTCTGCCCCCCTGCAACGCCCCTGCTTGGCACATATAGGATTTGGGGTAGATGCGACGTGCGAGGTTGGGTGCATAAATTTTTTTTTTGCATTCACAGAATCTGTATTTAAAAAATTCAAATTTATTCTATTTATCCAATGTCCACTAAATACATATATACATATATATAAGTAGCCCAAAGTTCCAAACATACAATTTCAAATATTAAAATGTAATGTATTATGAAAAATTCACATAACCTAGACACTACTGCTCGACTGCAGCGAATATACAGTGATGGAAAAAAAATAGAAACAAAGCTTTACATAATGATCAACCATTAATAACTACATACAATTACGTCTTCCTCGGTTCTAATTTTTATATATTAATTGCACCTAGCATGACTTTGAAATGGTGCAGCGGTTTTTTGTCATTAGCTCTTTCTTTGGACTTAACGGTAAAAAAAATGAGCTAAGTGATAATTTCGCCTGGAAAAAATAATAGAAACAAGGTACTTTGACTTTCAATTTGACTTAAATTTCGTTTTTTATTTTTATTAAAATAAACGTTTTATTGTTGTTTATTAGTTTTGCACGTGTTTCAGTCGTTTTAATAAAAAAAAATATAACAGTTATTTTAAAATTTTATAAAAATGGGTCGTGGAGTGCATTGTACTATTACTGAGCGCAATTTAATAAGAAACTTCAGAAAAAATGGGAAAACTATTGAAGAAATAGCACAAGCAATAAATTGTTCAAAAAAGAAGATATTTACAGTTCTCCTTTCAAGTCCAAAGCCAGAAACAAGAGGCAGAAAACGAAAAACCTCAACGCGGTTTGATAAGATATTGGTACGACTGTGTAAAAAAAGCCTTTTTCTTCTTCAAACGACTTGAAAATTGCACTAAATGCGCCTGTTTCAAGTCGTAAAATAAGAAACCGACTAATGGAAGCAAGGCTTCCTGGAAGGAGTCCCAGAAAAATACCATTCTTGAGGAAGAAAAATATTCTGCAGAGAATGACTTTTGCAAATAAACACGCCCAACGAGAAAATTGGAACAACGTTTTATGGTTGGATGAAACAAAGATAAATTTATCTGGTTCCTATGGCAAAATGTATGTCAGACGTCCTAAGAACGCAGAATTCGATCCAAGGTACACAAAAAAGACTGTTAAATATGGTGGAGGAAATATCATGATTTGGGGGTCCTTCTCAACATCTGGGGTTGGTCCAATTTTTTGGCTAAAAGACTAAATGTGTGCTAATGACTACTTCCGAATCATAAATGAAGTTATGCTGCCATTTGCCGAAGAGAACATGCCAATTAAATGGAAACTCATGCAAGATAACGAACCCAAGCACTCCTTAAAATTGGCTAGGGAATACTTTAACAAAAATAAAATAAATCTTATGGAGTGGCCATCGCAGTCCCCGAATCTTAATCCCATAGAACACCTGTGGGGCATACTTAAGAGGAAAATTGGAGGCTTCAGAGCCAAGAATAAGGAAGAACTGCGGTCTATAATACAAAATGTATGGTATTCCATACCTTCCGAGATATGCGCCAAGTTGGTTCATTCCATGGGGCGGAGATGTGAAGCCGTCATTAAAAATAAAGGTGCAATGACCAAGTACTAAACGAATTTGAACCAATTTAACTGTTAAGTTTCTCTTTACCAAAAAGAAAAACAAAATTATAATATTGTTTCTATTATTTTTTCCAGGGTAAAATGGCTGTTAATATTAATTTTAATTTTTCTCATTACTAATTTTTCTTTTTATTAATAAATTTAATATTGTGTATATTTTAAACTTTATAGATACTTATTGTATGTATTTTCAATTTTCAATTTCGTTCCAATAAACTTTTTGTTTTTAAAAAACGGCACAGAAGAAGCTTGTTTCTATTATTTTTTCCATCACTGTATATAATTTCTTAGTATGTATGTTTGTGTCTTACATACTTATTTATATAAAGCAACTGAAATGTCCAAAGTATACCAACTTAGATAAAAAGAAAAAGCTAACATTCCAATTTGTACCGTTGTTTTTTGTTCGTTAATGAAAATGTGGTACAAGTTATTGTTTACCAAGGTCATTCGTGTGTTTTACCGCCAAAACATCCTCGACCATTAATGAGGAACTCAACGAACTCGACAGTAATAGTACGGACGATGACTTTATTGACGAGTCTTACAAAATTTTTCAATACATTTTGACCTTTTTTGACTAACTATGACTGACTAACTCCTGACTAACTGACAAAATGACTGACCCAGACGTGGAATGCCTCCTCGTGGTGCATTCTGGGTAACGCTAAATGAATTGCTGTACTGAACTAACAAAGATGCATTAGTTTAGTTTATTGACTTCAAAAATATACATTATTTTCATTTCTATAAAAGTATAACTAAGTCTATAGTGGTTTAGCTGAAGGCCGTCTACCAGATTGACATTTGTATTATTTTTAAGCATATACTTTGAAAGGAAAAAAACTAAAATACAATATATTAAATGGTGGTATTTATAATAATTGTTGTTGGCTATTATTCAAGCGGATATTCAAAAATTTTCTTGTACAATGCGGATTCTATAATGGAAAGAGGTAACGATGTAGTTGTTTAACAGGTCCCAAACTCGTTCTCCATTCAAAATGTTGATTACTTCTGTTATGTCCAGAACTTCTACCCCAAAGTAATATCTGCGAAATTTCTTTAATATTGGGCATATTCCAAGAAAGTGAAAGACATCTTCTCGTATTTTATTATGATTACATAAATCGCACAATAATGGTAGCTCTCGTCTGTGAGGTATGAAGTTTAGACGGATAAGTTGTCTTATTTTAAATATTGTGCTTATTTTTTCGGAATTATTATGGGTCAGAAAGTAGGTGTTGTTATTTAGGAAGTGGTTCAATTTGCTGTAGTAAGCTCGATATTGAGATGATTTTGCTTCAACCATAAACTTGTCGTATATCAAATTTCGCATTTTCTGTAGTAGATCTTTGGATTTAAGCTTAATGGAATCAGAGCTCTCATTGACCGTTATCGTTAAGGTTGTCGAACACTCGGCAGCTATTTTTCTCCACTCCTCTACACAGGTTCTACCAGAACTAATCATTTGAGACAGTACCAACTTTGGGATTCTTTCTTCTTTCACCGTCATTATTTTTGCTATATAGTCGAAATGGATTTTCAGGGTATCTAAAAATAGTGGAGCTACCCCTGTTTCCAGGTAGAGCATATAATTCGGTGAACTACTGGGCAACTTGAAAGTGGTTCGCAGAAAAAATCGTAGGAACTTTTCAACAGCGTCGAAGGGAAGGTAACCCCATACTTGGTCTCCATAGAAGAGTATGGAAATTACAGCTGTACGAAAAATTTTGTTTTTGGCAGCATGAGATATATTATTCTTGACAATGCAAGTCCTCCAAACGGACCGCAAAGCACGCTTAGCTTCTGGTAATTTGGCATTGAGATGTTTATTAAAGTTCAGGTTTGATGTAATCACGATTCCTAAGTATTTATATTCCTTGAAAATTTCTAATTGTTCCTCTCCGTAACTCCACGTTTCCATTCTCGAATACCTGCCACCTCCGTTTCTCAAAATCATCATTTTTGACTTTGAAAGGTTAATTGTTAGGTTCCAGATTTTGCAGTAGAGTTCCAGTCGGTTTATCATTAACTGCATGCCATCTATAGTTTCTGCAAAAAACACAATATCATCTGCGAACATCAAGCCGGGTATGTTTTTCCCGTTTATATTGATTCCACCTTTCACCGTATAAAATAAGTCATTTATGTATAAAATAAATAAGAGTGTGCTGGACGCATCCTTGCTTAACACCCATCAAAGTAGGAAATTCATCTGAAAGAAATTTTCCATCCCAAACACACGCAGTATTTTCCACGTAGCTAGCTCTGATTATAACATAGATACCATTTTTGTTGAAATTCCATGTTTGTACAGCTTGTAGAAAAGTGTTTCACGAGGAATTGAGTCGAATGCTACTCGGAAATCTACGAAGAATGCATACAGCTTTTTGCCTTTTTTCTTGTAGTTATCAGCGATATTTACCAAAGAAAAAATCTGATCAATCGTTGAGTAGTTTTTCCTAAATCCCGCTTGGCATTCTTGTAAAATCTTTTTAATTTGTACCCATTCACTAAGCCGGTTAAAAAGTGTTGCGCCGAAAATCTTTGCAGCAGTATTTAAAAAAGAAATTCCCCTATAATTTTCTGGATCTTCGGGATTTCCTTTTTTATGCAAAGGAAAAATAATTGACTTTCGGAAACTACCAGGAACATCACATGTCTCAAAAATTCGTTCAAATTCGATAGTAAGGAGTTCTAAGAACTCTGGTGTAGCATTTTTGTAATACTCAAACGGAATTCTGTCTTCCCCGGGAGCTTTTTCGCATTTTAGGCTTAGTATGACTCTTTTGATTTCGGCCAAAGAAATAGGGGCATCTAAGAACTCATCAACAATTAAAGGCGCTGCATACTGGAAAACGGGAGATATTTGCGTTATATTAAAGTGATTCATAAAATGTGTTTTTAAACGTTGAATGTGCAAAACCGTTGATATCGTATTCTTTTTACCGGTTACCAGACTAACTGCTTTCCAGAATTCCGATGAGGTTTTCGCTTTATTGATGGATTCCATATTTGATTGATCAAAATAAATCTTTTTTCCCTTACAAAGCGCTTTGTAGTTTTTGTTGGCCGTAGCATACAGAGTTTTGAAATTGTTATTGTCGGTTGACCTGATTAGTTTCAATAAAGCAAAAGACAGGTTTCTGGCTTTTTGCCCGATGTATTTGAAGGTGCTGCTTTTTGTATACTGTTCGTTAGATATTTCATGTTTATAATGTTGGAAGCATTTGGGGTCATCAGTTTTTCAAGTTCACTGTTTAAGTTTTTTTGGTATACCTGAAGGAAACTGTCTTTCCATTTCAATTTTGGGAGGATTTTCTTAAGTTCCGGATCTGTTGCTTCAATTTGCGATTCTATCGATTTAAAAGTTACTACCAAAGGCATGTGGTCGGAAAATGTTTTTGCTGCTACTTCAAATTCATCAAAAATAGATATCCAATCTCCTGATAAGAAACAGTAGTCAATTATAGAACAGGCTGTCCCTCGGAGAAATGTGAATTCACCTGTGACATCGCCATCGCAACTTCCATTCACTACGTGACAGTCAAATGCATCTGCTAGTTCGAGGATTTTAAATCCTTTCGCATCGCAATGTTCATCTTTCGAAGTTCTTTTGTAATATATACGAGTTGAATCAATACCAGTATTGAAGTTATTCTGAGATTGACCTATCCTTCCATTAAAATCACCGATTAACATAATATTTGTAGATCCCAGCACATTTTGAAGGTCTCGTAATTTGTCAAAACCGCGCTGCCAATGGCTGTAATTAAGATACGAGTATATTGGTAGAATGTGAAGGATTTCGTTGCCTATTTTGATTTCAAAAAAGCAAGAATCATGAATGATTTTAAAAGTTATTGCAATATTTTTAAGCTTTTTCTTGTATCCGAAGAGTTCACCACCACTTCCTCTGTCAAATATGTTTGTTTTAACAGCTGTCAAGCATTCTATTTCGTAATCCGCGAAAATATTCTTAAAACTAGTTTCATCATAATGTGTTACATGTGTTTCTAATAAAATAAATATATCAAAATTCTTAATATAATTGAAAAAATCAGGGAATGCGTTGCGAAAAAATGTTGCGGGAATAAGAAGCATTTAGTTATCAGTCAAGTAAAAGTGAGCTTAAATTGTGTGATAAGTCTTTAAATCTTTTAAAATCCGTAAAAGTGCAAAAATCTTCATATCACTCATCCCCAGACAGATTGACTTAAAATTATTCTCATTCCTTTACCCAATTAAAAATAAAAGAAATTGATAACCATGGCTAATCTCCGAAAAAAAGGTATATCAACGAAACCAATACCATCTACCCCCACCCCCTGTTCCCCTGCTCTCAAGCAGTCACACTCAAACAATGTCCCCCTCACTACTGACATCTTGGCGGAGCAGCTATCCAAACAGGCCGACTCTATCCGTCTCGGTTTCACCAAGGAGATTTCCAGTCTTCGCAACGATTTTCTTCTCAAGATTGAAACTATTTCTGCAAGTTGGAGTCAACGCTTTGATGAACTTAACAAAACAGTCAAAAGTATAGTCGACCGTGTTAATCAGCTCGAAGCCGATTTCAATAAAAATGCACAACTGCAACATGCTGAAATAACGTCACTACAAAAGCTATGCAATGACTTGCAAAAAAAGGAAGTCTCTTGTGATGCTGTTCTCTTCGGTATTCCTGCCCTTCCTGACGAAAACCTCTCTAACCTTTACAAAAGACTATGTCATACAATTAATTGCAAGCCACCCGTCCTAACAAACATTTTCCGAACGAAAAAGAAAAACAACAACAACACTTCTTCAGCTCCTATCATCATTAAATTCTGTAACCCATTTGAGAGAAACACTGTTCTTGCGTCAGCCGCTACTTATCGGAAACAGCATACGACTGAACTTCATCTGCTTGATCTAGGCATCGACTCAGTCTCGAACAACAGCTGTTACCTCAACGAGAGTCTAACGCGACAAACTCGCTTTCTCTTAAATAGCGCTCTGGCTCTTAAACGTAAAAAACAACTAGACGCTGTGCATACAAAGCATGGAAATGTGTATGTGAAGAAGATGCTGGACGGAAAAAGCTTTCTAATTGAAAACTCTCAAGATTTGCTCGCTGCTGCAACGACTGCGACTCATGATTAATAATTTAGCATCTTATTTTATTCTAAGCTTTAATATTGTTAAAATTGCTATTCTTTGTTTTTTTTTTTTTTTTTTTTTTTTCATCTCTTTCTTAATTTATTATTATTTCTATACTTTGTTCCTTATACCCAATTTGTCTTTTTTTGTATGCACTCCCCTATCGTAAATGAAATGAGTACTTTTAGCTTTTTCGGTGGTGATAACAACAGTATGTATGAAAAGTCAACGTCAACTTTGATCAACATTATATCTAAACGTCGTCAAGGTTTGAAAGTTTGTTATTTAAATACGCGTAGCCTTAATTTTTGTAAACTCGATTATTTAAAGTTCTTGTTCTCCAGTTCTTGTATTGATGTTGTCTGTGTTACTGAAACCTGGTTCAAGCCCGATATATGTGATGATGTGTACGATATTCCAAACTTCAAATTATTTAGAAACGACCGAATAACAGAAACGGTAGGTGGAGGTGTTGCAATCTATTGTAGGTCATATATCAATGCCAAGGTCGTTACCAGATCCAGTGGGCCTGGAATTGAGTTCATAATAGTTGAAGCCAGTGACACGTATAAGAAATGCTTAATTTCATGTGTTTATAATAATAGTCGTCACTCTTCTGCTGTTCCATTTTTCTCAGCTCTCAGTGATTTCTGTGCAACGACGGAGAATATTATAGTTTGCGGTGATTTCAATTCCGACTTGCTCAAAAACGATACCCTTGCCTTTGAGATGGAAGACTTAGTGTCATCAGTTGGAATGGGCATTGTAAACACCACTATTCCAACACGCTTCGCCCCTAATTGCTCTCCTAGTCTTCTTGATCTGATATTCGTATGTGACCCCTCATCCGTGCTCCTATATGATCAAATTTCGTTTGATATTTCTGACCATGATCTTCTATTTTGCACTTACGACATACAAGTATCTCAATCTGCTTGTAATGATACATTTTCCTACAAAGATTTTAACTCCATCGACTTACATAACCTCTACCACGCGACTGCCTCAGCTCCCTGGCTCAGTTGCCGCTTTTTTGCAAATGCTAATGATAAAGTTAGTTTTTTTCAACATTTGTTGGTGCAGTTGTTTCACCAATTTGTTCCTACTAAAACGGTAAGAATCAAAAATAACTGCTGCCCATGGTTCACTCCTGCTGTCACTGCTGCCATCAAAAAAAGAAATAAGCTGCATAGTAAATGGAAGCACAGACCTACTGCTGTTAATTGGTCAGTGTTCAAAGTTGCCCGTAATGAAGCCACTATGATAATTCGATCATCTAAAGTAAATTACTACTCTTCTAAGCTAAATGCTTCATTATCTCCCAAAAAACTATGGAAAAACCTCAATATGATTGGTATCTCCAAAAGTAAAGGTCCCCAATGCTCTATCGACCCCGACGAAATGAATGCTTTTTTTCTTGGTGACCCTGCTCTTAATGGTGACCTTGCAATAAGCTCTTCAGGAAACTCGATCAGGGCTGGCCCTACATTTGAAGATTTTGAAGTGGTCAACGAGGATGAGGTTGGTAAATGTGTGATGGCCATAAAGTCTGATTCTGTTGGTGAAGATGGTGTACCTATTCGTTTTGTTAAACTTATACTGCCACTTATTATCAGCCATCTTACTCATATAATAAATTGGTGCATCACAACATCTACTTTCCCTCAGTCGTGGAAAATTGCGAAAGTTTTTCCCATTGCGAAGAAACGGGATTTTGCATCTCCTGCAGACTTCAGGCCGATAAGCATCTTGCCTTGCCTTTCCAAAGTCCTTGAGAAGATAATCCAGAAGCAAATTTTAAGGCACTTATCAAGTAACAAATTGCTATACGAAAGACAGTCGGGCTTCAGAGCTAATCATAGCTGCTCCAGTGCTATGACTAATCTTCTCGAAGATATTAGAGTTGATTATGACAAGGGTTATGTGAATCTTCTCTGCCTCTTGGATTTCTCTAAAGCTTTTGACAAGGTCAACCATTCTTTGCTCAAGTGAAAATTGAAAAATTTGTTTGGCTTTAGTGATCGGGCATGCAAACTCATAACAGACTACCTGTCTGGTAGATTGCAAAGAGTCTTCTCTGGTGGGAAATGCTCAGATCCAAGACGTCTTGTACAAGGAGTTCCTCAGGGGTCGATTCTAGGCCCAATACTCTTTTGCATGTTCATTAATGACCTCCCCTCATGTTGTTCCTATGCTTCAGTTCACTTATATGCAGATGATGTTCAGCTTCATCTTGCCAGACCATTCGATAGGATTGATGAACTGTGCCTCTTGATTAATAATGATCTTAAACAAATAAATGATTGGTCTATAGCTAATAGCCTACTCATAAATCCTAACCAATCTCAAGTCATCCCTATATCAAAAAGAAAATTTGATCTAGAAACTCTACCAGACATTTGGCTGAGAGGTAACAAAATAACAGCAGTCGATCACTGCACTACCTTGGCTTCGTCATTGACCGTCATTTATCTGGCTACAAACATACCAATGTTCTTATTGGTCGCATCTATGGGTGCTTACGAAAACTATGGCCTTCTGCTAACTTTACGCCCTTTGCAACCAGACGGAAATTAATATTTTCCCTAGTCATGCCCCTGATATCGTATGCTGAGATCGTGTACAGCCACCTTGACTCACTATCACAACGTAAACTTCAAGTTGCATTCAACGATGCTGTTCGCTATATTTATGGGCTACGGAGATTTGACCATATTTCCGACTGCTCCAAGCAATTTTTGGGTTGTACCCTGCAGCAATACATCAATGCAAGAAACTGTATTTTCTTACACAAGTTAATATACCTTAAATCTCCGACATATTTATTTAATAAACTCTCGTTCAATCGCTCTACTAGGAATATTAACATTATTCCTCGCCTTAGTAACTACTTAAACTCATCGCGTTTATTTTTCATTCATACTGTTAAACTCTGGAACTCGCTCCCTACCCATATAAAATTCATAACCAGCTTAAAAAACTTCAAAAGTGCAATCCGTCATCACTTTTCGTCCCCTACAACTCTACCTTAATACTCCTCTTTTCCCTCTCCTACACAAAGTATAGCTATTTAGTAACTATTAAAAACAACATTATTTGCTGCCTGTTACTTTCTAAGTACTATAAAAGATATTATCTTACTGTACAACCAATTTTATTGTTAATAAACTTAAACTTAATGATTTTTTGTTATTTAACCCGGCGACATTATAGCTTAATATTTTGATTTGTGAAAAAAGAATGTTCGCCTGGCAGACGGTTTGTACTCAACTGGATGATGTCCCGTGTGGACTCTCGTTCAAATTATGTAAAGCGGTTGTTTGGCACCCTTAGCATTTCGATGTTTGACATTTCGTTTTTGTTTTGTTGTTTGTTGTCATTTCGTTGTTATTATTTACTATTTGTATTTGTGTTTTTAAATTATTTAATAAAATTAATAAAGATGGTGGAATTTCTCCGATTAACGATTCAACACGACTAAACTATCACTGGCCATGTTGTTTTCAGTTTTTAACTCCTGAGATGAACCCCAAATGAACACAGTATCTTCAAAGATGCATTATGTTTATTAACATTAATCCTTAAAATGGAATCACCGTCACCACCAAAAATCAAAAAAAGTAGTTTTGGTAATTTTCGATTTTCTCAAAAACTAGAAGACATATGTAGAACCATGCGGTTTTTTTGTGTTCGATTAAGAACTGATAGTTACGTGGAACACATACATACGTATAAGCTAATTTACAATTTCATTTCACAATTTTGGAAACAATCGGTCTAAACTTTTTTTTCACGTTTTTTATCAAAATTTGGACTTTAAATGCGAATTTCTCAAAAACCATTGACATGAGTAATTTAAATTAAATGCAGGATTATAGAACAAACTTCTGGCTTTCGAATGCAATATATCACTTTATTGTAAGTGTTGCCGTTGTTTTTTAATATTTTTTTTTTCAATTTAAACCATTTTTTCTAAAAGTGTCCCTACCTCCTATACGAGGGGAGATAGACCCCCCTCTGATAGTAAAAAGTGCTTGTTTTTGACCCCTCTACAAAAACCCGTTATCAAAACTTGGCGGCCAAGTTATCGTACTCTCCCCGATTAGTTCTGTTTTATTGGGATTAACTTTAATTCCCCATTGGAGATAATATTCCCATAGTCTAAGGATGTGTGCCTTAACTCTTCGGAGGGCTACGTCAGGGTTAATGGATGAGCTGTATGTGATGGAGTCATCAGCGAATAGCAGAGTTTTTGTCATTGGCAGGTTTGCAGGTTGGTCGGAGGTATAGAGGTTAAATAGATTGGGTCCAAGGCGGGATCCTTGAGCGACTCCACGCTAACGTAAAACTTACGGTTAGTGAGGAAACTATGGATGATGAGGACAAGATGTCTAGGCAAGTGAAGAGACTTTAACTTGAAAACCAAACCATCTATCCAGACAGAGTCAAATGCTTTTTGAATATCAAGCAGACATGTTAGAGTGGTCTCTTTTTTGTTAAGAGCCAAAGTTGTATCAGCGTGGAGCTTCAACAACGGGTCGAAAGTGATCAGCATTTCAAGAAGTTGCTGAGGTTAGGGAGGAGGGAGATTGGTCGGTAGTTGCTTGTATAATTTGCCCCTGGCTTTTTTGGTACCTATTGGGAATATCTCGGCTATTTTCCATTTATTTTGAAAATAGCTGTTGTTGATACAATTATTCAAAATAATTGTGAGAATAACAATTGCGGTTGAAGGGAGTTTTTTGATGACGAAATTTGAAATCTTGTCTGGACCTGACGATTTTTTTGAATTAGGTACCATAGTGGATTGAGTCGTGAAGGTCTAATGGATTAGTAACAATATCATTGGCTGTCGTAAAGACTGATGAATTTGCTTCAGAAAATCTTGTAATAGGGTCTGAGTTTTGAGATATCAATCCAAAAACGACGTCACTGTGTTGGAGTTCACCAAATATAGGAGATTTCTTTCCCACAATTTTGTTAATTTTCTTGAAGGTGTCTGGTCCAGGCTTTATGACGTTGAGTCTTTTCCTGAATTGGGAGTCTATTAATGTTTTGGTTTTTTGTTTGATGAGAGTATTGAGGCACTTGAGTTGGGAATGAACACTCTGGTATTCATCTCCTTGTGTACTTAAAGTACGATGAAAAATTCTTTGCAGAATTTTCCGAAGCTTTTGTCTATATTTATACATATTTTGTATATGATGGGGAACGTCTATGTATTTTGAGCTTTCAATAGTATCGATTGTGGAATCGATTTCTTGGTTACTAAGGTTTGTCGATGTGTTGGGCGTGTTATTCCTAAGGAACTTTGGAATACTTCCCAATTAATTTTTTTATAGTTTATGAATTCCTGCTGAGGAGTAGCAAGAGTATTAAGATTAGTCAGTAGACGAATAACTAGTTTTACCGCTAAATGGTCAGAATCTGATACAATTGCAGTGCAGGTGAAATTAATAAGTGAGGGAATTCTACAAATAAGATGTGGAGAGCACATGAAGAAGTCAAGTATCGAAGGAGTTCGGGGGAACGTAGGGATTGGTTGAAATACAATCTCGAAGTTGTGGTTTTGCGAATTAGCACAGAGCCAGTCAGAGATAGCTACTCCATGAGGAGAGCTTAAGGTATCGTGCCATAGTTGGTAGCGCGCGTTGAAATCGCCCCCAATTATAAATTGAGTGTACATATTGAAGTAAAGCCGATGCCTTGAAACTAGTTTAGTTTTAGAAAGCAAAACGACGTCGGGTTTGTTTTTAGTGAGGAATTTTTCGAGGGAAATCCCATTACGATGAGATATTAAAGATCCAACGTTATACGCGATAACGTTTAATTGGTTTACTGTCCTAGACATATTTTAAAGCAGAAGTCAAGAAACATATGTTTCTTGCCGGTTTTTTTGAGAGTGATTTTTGAGAGAATTGTGACAAAGTCACAACCGAAGAATTTTTGCGAGTCGTTTAAGAATGAACTCGTTGTGGTCTTGGGAACACTAAAGGTTTTGACAGCAGTTGGGTTCGATGATTTAGGTTTTGTTGGCTCAGGATGAGCAACAGGAGTGGGTTTGGCTTGGGGTTTAGGGATATCATTATTGTTTATATTGTTGTTAATTTTAAATATATCAGCAAAGGACTTACCTGGAGTAAATTTCCTGGACGTGGGTTTCGTCGGTTGTTTTGCCATTAATCTAGGTGTTTCCTTCTCTTTTTTGGCGGCTACCACCTTCTTTCTGTAGGGATATCCTTCATAGCTTGCTAGGTGCCCTTCTTCTTTGCAGAGAACGCAATACGGTTTACCAACCTTGGGATCGGTCCTCAAACACTTGCCTCGTTCGTGATTTTCACTGCACTTAACACAACGGTGCTTCATTTGGCAGTTAACATGACATGTCCGAATGCTTGGCAGTTCCGGCACTGTGTGATGATGTTCGGTTGCAGCTTCTCCCATCTCACTGCTTCACCAAGTAGATTCCGGATCCGGCTAACGGCTACCAGGTCAGTGCCTTTTTGAAATTCAACAACAAAGGCGTTGAAGCTTGAAGTTTTGTCCCTCCTGGAACGGAATGGAGACGCTTTAACAGCTTGAAATTGTAGAGTTCCTAGGTGACCTATGATGTCTTCTGGTTGGTGGGAATGGTGTATTTTTTTAACAAAAAAAAGCACTTCCTGTCTTCCTTTGAAGTGAACGAGTGATGCTGGATCTTGTTTTCCACAAGGTAATATTTGATAACTTCGTTATCTTCCTTTGTCGTTGTCTTCACAATTGTTTTTGTTTTGTTGACATTAACAATTGTGTACTTCACCTTTGTTTCCTTCAATTTGAAGTGCCGGTACATCGTGGCAGTTTGTAAATTGTAGCATACAATTGGGGCTGCATTTTTTCGATGGTGGCTGCTTGCTTGTCAGTTGATATTCTTAATTCGGTGCTGTTGATGATGTTATTGCTTGACTGGATAGTGTCTTACGCTTCTTTGCTGGGGCTACTATGGTGAATCACGTGTCTTCGTCTTGGGCTTCCACAGCAAGTTCTTGCCTTTTGCTGTGTTCAGCTTTGGGCTCAGCTTCTTTCATCCTTTTTTCGGTTGAAAGAACTCCAGTTCAAGAAGCAGTTTCCATCGTGCTGATATCTTCCGCTTCATTATCTTCGTTTGTCAAATCTTGGTTGAGGTTAACTTCTACCTCTGGCGAAAATTGATTTAGGATTTTGTCCACCTCGAAATTGAGTCGCACTGCAAAGTCCGTTGACACATCTGGGCCGTAGAGGCTTCGCAGGTGCACGACTTCACTTTTTATGGTGCTGATTAATTGCTCCCTGGCAGCTTTCACTTTCTCACGTTGTTGTTCACTTAACACTTTAATCCTGTGTAGTCCGGTTGTTAATTACTTTTTATGTTTACACTGCAGGTAACACGTTTTAAGGGTCACTTTTATTAATTACTTTATAATTTCGCTTTAAGATAATCCGTACACGTCCGATCACTAGAAAGGTTTGCACAAGAATGACCTCGAAGAGAAGTAATAAAAATATGATGCAAAACAACATTAAAGTTCATTTGCCCATCGACTGGACTCAATAGATACATTTATGTTTAGATCGGCAAATAAACTATGCAAGCTGAACCCTCATAGCTTCGCCCACCAAATAGTACATTAGTTCAGTTGGATCTTAACACAAATACGTAAAGGTTGTAAAATAATATTAAATACAGTTTTTAAAAGTGGTTTTTTGCTAAAAATAACTTTTCTCAGGCACCATCGCATACAATAGAGTAAGACAGAGATTTGTTCAATATACGAGTAGTCCACGAAAAAAGAAACTATAATTTTTTTTTTATATTTTTGGTTTTTCCTTCTTACATCAGCCAGTTCCCGGGCTTTATTTTAAAGGTGTTTGAATCTGACCAAATTTCCTAGAAAAATATAATTTATATTGCGTTCATGCTGTCGTGTCTGGGCGAAACGCATTTGGAATAGAGATTTCAAAAAGCTTTCAATTGATTTGTTTAATAAAAACTATATCCTTTTTTTATTTTTCGTTTTTCTTCTTTTTGAAAATTATTAATGATTAATTTAAATTTCATTATTGTAAATCCAAGTTGACTCCTATTCCAAAAATTTCAAATTCATCATCATTAAAAATGAATTACTTGTATTGAATATTTTATTTTTAATTTCTGAAAAATAATAAATTTAATTTTGCCTTACTGTTTCAAATTCGCTGCTAGAATTTGTGTTCAGATAAAGAGGAAATGTTTTTTTAAATAAAAGCTGAATAGTTGGAAGGATAAATAGTTGTATCCAATTATATTTCATTCGTGCTTAAGTATGAATAGACCTGTGCAACTTTACCTTTACGAATAGAAAATTTTAATGCAGTAGTTGAAAATATCGATTTTCTTTTTTTTTTGTTTTTAAAAATATATTTTGAATATTAATATGTGATAATCTTTAACATATTGCAGGTCACCAGTGGCTGCGAATAAATCTTAACATTACACCCAAAGTAGGATGGTCAATAGATCCATTCGGACATGGTAGTACCGTGCCTTATCTTCTATCAGAGAGTGAGTTTGAAGGCACAATCATACAAAGAATACACTACGCATGGAAACAATGGTTTGCCAAACATCAGGCTGGAGATTTCTTATGGGTTCCGTATTGGAATTTAATTAGGGATAATGGTGAAAAAAAACGTATACCAAAACATAGTTTGCTTACTCACAACATGCCATTTGACATTTACTCCATTAAACATTCATGTGGACCACATCCTTTTATATGCTTGAATTTTGACTTTCGGAAAATTCCAGGAGAATATACTGAATATTCTATTAAAGCTCAATTTATAACAGATGAAAATGTTGACGAAAAAGCACAACTGCTATTGGACCAATATTCCCGAACTGCATCATTGTTTCCTCACAATGTGGCACTTATTCCGGTAGGCGACGATTTCCGCTACAACAAAGAACGCGAAATCGACCAGCAATACAGAAACTATAAAAAGCTAATTGATCACATTAATGCAAATAAAGAAATTTATAATGTGGATATAGCTTTTGGCACACCACAGGATTATTTTCGTGAAATTAAAAAACGATCCGATGGATTTCCAACTTTTAAGGGTGATTTCTTCGTTTATTCAGATATATTTTCCGAAGGCAGACCGGCTTACTGGTCTGGATATTTTACCACGCGTCCATTTTATAAAATTCTTAGCACAGATTTAGAACACAATTTACGAGCTGCTGAAATATTATTTACAATTGCTTACAACACAGCTCGTCAGTTCAAACACGAAAATGCCATTAAGGTTTTCGAAAAGAACTATGAGAAAATGATACTTGCCCGACGAAATCTTGGCTTATTTCAGCATCATGATGCTATTACAGGAACCTCAAAATCTGCCGTAATGCGAGACTATGGATTGCGCTTATTTGAGAGTATACAAGATGTTGTTAAAATGCAAGAATCAACAATTGAACTTTTATTGCAAAATGCAACCTCAAACCATAACTTTCTTTTAAGTGAATTAGAACGGGACAATTATAATAAATTGCCTCGTAAGACTCCAATTTCACTTTCAGAAAATAATGAGGCATCTTTTGTTGTGTTTAACCCCCTCACCCAAAAACGATTAGAGATTTTAAACATACGGACTACAAATCCAAATTTGAAAATACTTAACGAAGAGAACATTACAGTGCCCATGCAGGTGAATCCAGTATGGAACATCACCGATAATTATGAGAATCCAAACTCTATGCACTCTGAGCGAATAAGAATTTCTACAAAACAATTTGAGATCCAGTTTTTAGCAACATTAGAACCCCTGTCATTGACAACTTTTAAGATCGTTCCTGACGTTAAATACAAAAAACAAATGGCAACTATATACTGTGATGAATGCAATGACGTTAATACAAGTAGCGAGTTCGATGTTAAAGCAAAACCTTCTGGTGATATTCAGTTAGAAAACAAGAAAATGCGGCTTTTATTCAATGAGAAGTCCGGTTTTTTGAAAACGATCACACGGAAAAATTCTGGAAGATCAATGCAATGCGCTGTAAAATTTGCTGCCTATAGAAGTGCTCAGTTTCATTCTGGGGCGTATCTTTTCAAAACTGATCCTGAACAAAACGAAGCTGAGAAGGATGTCCTCGAACAATATGAAGATATTCGAATAATTATAACATCAGGGCCTATTACTAGTGATGTGACTGTGATATACGGCCCCTTCTTGGCCCATACGATGAGAATCTTCAATACTCACACCTACGTCGACAGTGCTATTTATATTGAAAATGATATTGATTTTGAACCCCCACCAAAAAATCGAGAAACCGAACTATTTATGCGTTTCCTCACAGACATCGAAAACGGTGGTGAAACACCGGAATTTTATTCAGATCAAAACGGATTTCAGTTTCATAAGCGGGTAAAAATTTCGGCTATTGGTATTGAAGGAAATTATTTTCCAATTACTTCAGGAGCATTTATTCAAGACAACAAAGTACGGTTGACTTTGCTTACAACTCATGCACAAGGAGCTGCTAGTTATGAACCTGGTCAAATTGAGGTGATGCTCGACCGCAGAACCCTTTACGATGACTACCGTGGCATGGGAGAAGGAATTGTAGATAGTAGACTTACAAGGCACAAATTCTGGTTACTTATCGAAGAAATGCCACATCAAACAAAGAACAAATATGAAGTTCTGAGTACAACATCGAATTATTTTTCAAATGGTCTACGCTACCCACCGAATATATATTTTATTGAAAACTTTGAAATACGAGCCCCATCGAATTTACGAAGTAAAGTTTCCCTAATTTCGCATTCATTACCTTGCGATTTGCATTTAGTTAATCTTAGAACTATATCTGATGAACAATTAGAATTATTTCCCACAAGGTCAGCTTTGATAATATTACATCGACAAGGACATGACTGTAGTATTGGAAAACAAGATAATGTAATTCCCTGTGATGATTTATCCGAAGCAACTGATGCACTATCCCAAATTACATTAAATAAGTTAAGTATTGAATCAATAGAAAGTACCTCTTTAACTGGAGTGCAGAGTAGAAATAAGTTAAGGTCTTTTGCCAATATAAGTTTAGATCCAATGGATATTAAGACATTTATTTTGACATTCAGTGGTTGAAAAAACACTATATAACTTCAGTGGAGTCTGGTATACCAATCTTTCAGCAAATATATAAGAGATATCTAACGTTTTTATTAAAATTTAAGCCTAATGACATTTTCGCATTGCGTACGGACGTGTCTTTTTTGTAACTATTAGTTCCAGAAAATGAGACACTATTCTTTGCAATCCTATAATCGTAGCCCAGTACTAATTATTGTGTTCTTAAAACTTTTTTAATCACGTTAATATTTGATTGATAGTAATATACAAAATTGAAGTATTTTTAGATTTTTAAATTGCTGGGATTATGGCACTACTCTTTTTGACTATACTCTGTCCAATAAAAATATGCAGTGTGGGCAAGATAGGACGTTTACCTCGCATTCTGGCTACAGTGAATTGCATAAATCTGTCCTTCATTAAAGCTCTCACAGGGTTATCGTAGTGTAGTTTTTTAAAGCTCTAAAATCAAAAGCACCTCAACAGAAACCCAAGGAAAAAAAACTGAACAAGTTACGAAATGAATAAGGGTAACTCTGAACGCACATCAATATTTAAGGGGGGTTGAAATTGAATATATATATCTGAAAAAAAAACAGCCATAGACCACAGCAATTTAGTGCACACTCAGATGTGCAGTCAATAGGACGTCGGGTCTGCGTCAGATGCAATCGAAAATTTATGGGCGCACAAACACTTTTTTACGGAGGAGTTCTTTCAATTTAGTATGGTGCAAAAATATAGAACGCTACTGATTTTGAAAAAGCTCTCCCATAAGACGTGTACTGCAAATTTTTATTGGATGAAGTATAGCCATGTATTGAAATAAAAACAAAACGTGTGTGGTAGGGGGACCGCCGCACGGTCGGAAATCACAAAAGGCTGTTATTATTGAGCAATATATTTTCTTACTCGGGGGTTTTAAGGTCACTGATTACATATTTAAAATTAGTTTTCCAAGACATATAAAATGGTGAACACAAAATGTCGGATGTGTTTATTAATGTTGGTGTCTTATTACAAAAATAAGATATTCGATTGGTATTGTGGGTCGCAGATTTAATTTGATATTTTTGACAAATTAAATATATAATTTTCAGACCAAAATACTTTTGTTTAGACAAAAATAATTACTTTCTGAATGTCTGAGCCCGTTTTTTTAATTGATTGCTATGGGTTCAAGATATTTTGGGCACCTTAAAACCGTCATTGTTGATTGACTTCCTGTTGGGACATCTTCAATCAATTTCAGTGCATTCTCGTTTCGGTTATCCCGAAGACTCACCTTACTCCTCGGGGTTATGCTGTTGAAGTATATATTCAGTCCTTCTTCGCTTTCTTCGGTCACTCAATTCTTGGAATGAAGATCTAGAGCAGGGGCGACAACTGTTTCCCTTCTTCATCATTTTTACTGTCGAAAATATTCTCAAACTTGAATCACTGATAACTTTTTCTGAAAAAAAAAAATGTTTGGTCCTTTAAGCATTCTTTGATATGTATATGTATTTTTTTTATATTCAAAATCAATTTTATGAGGATCTTCAGATGTAATAAATGCTGAGTTTTTTGTAAAGGTATTGTTGGATAACAATGAAACAGCTACAAGAACTATCAAAAATCTTTGTTTCATAGAGTTTAAACAATTCATTTCGGGTTACAGAAATTTGCTTTTCTTTATCTATAGAGAAAAGTAATGTCCTACCTAATTTAAATGAAGATATATTATTGTATTTATTTAAAAAAATGTTTGTTGGTTGAACTGACGAAAGATCGAATATACCTATATTTCTAATGAACGTTTCTGAACGCATTCAAACATATAATTGAAAATGAAGTTTCAAGGTCGAATGGTAAAATACGGTCACGAGAAAAATACATTTTATTTCATTTAAATTTAAATTGCCACTAAGCATCGTCAGGGTAGAAAGTCCTAACACTTTTCAACTCTGAATGTAATTCGAAATAAAATCTGTGTATTCAATTTTGTCTCTTCTCTTTATGAAGGTTTCTTAAAATACAAACTTTATATACTACTGAAATAAAACTTGACTTGTTGAATTATTGATTGAAAATAGCTTTTTTTTTTCGCCTAAGGCCACAAAAATTGTTTTTCGACCTGGCGATCTTAGACTCATCACTTGTGGTTTTTTGAATTCAAATAATATAAAGTAACGAATCAAATCGAAAAGTTTCATTTAAAATTTTAGGAAAAATATTTATTTATTCAGGTTATATGACCGGCTGTAAGCGAATAATTCTAGATCTTTTTGCACACACAGTCGCATATAAAAGAAATGTAGAAAAGAGTGCACACCCGGCCGCGCCCTCGCCTGATCATGTTATTTGATGCTCGTAATAAAATTAGCATGAAGGGGCATTACGATTTTTCTTTACGGATGAATTTGACCAATTCAATACTACTGTTAACGAACTTCGGGCTCAACTTTCCTTTAAGGTAGCACGAATTTCCACACGCGGATAGTTTTATTCGGTAGATTAGCACTTTTAAATAACAAATATCGCCATTTTAAAGTGAGGAAATATAACTATTTTTAATTAATTTTTATAGTTCTTCAATTTCTATACAAAATGCTTTTTTTTTGTTTATTTTGACAATTTTGACAGAGTTGGGTTATTTTTGGAATATTATTGGGAATTTTTCCTTCTTTGTTAATTTTGTAAGGGAATTATTTGTTGATTTAAATGAAGTTTCTGAACCCACAGTACTTTTAAGTTAAAACACTGTTGACATTGGCGCCTGCCTGGCAACTTTACATACCCTAAGCGGAGCAACGAAGTTGCGTGAGCGGGTGTGTGCCCCGAAAAGGGAGTTAAAATCCTGCGAACCCGCGAAGCCTGGTGGCTTTACATACCCTAAGAGGTATTAAATATTGAAATCTGGCCACTTTCAGTACCGTTAGTCAAGAAAACACAAACAAAAAAGCAAAAAGTGAGGTAAAACTGAAAAATAAAATATTTTTTTTTTTATGATTTACCGGTGTTTCCTCACTTTAATATTTTAAATCTGTTCTATTAAGAACACTAGCTAACTGTAAAAAAAAAATCAATACTATACGCATGCTACCTTAAAGGAAAGTCGCCCCCTGAAGTCTATTGTTGTTTTCCTTTCAACCGTAGATTCCTAAAATCTCAACTTTTAGCAAGATTTACTCGCTCTTGCTTCCTCACAGACATTCACGCACACGCGAAAAAAAGTAAAGTGACGTTACTGTAATTTTTGTTTTGTTTTTCGATTGTTGTGTTAAATTTTCGTAATAGTTTAGTGATTACTTCATATCAAAATTGGATTAAAATGCCAAACTCTAATTTCGGTGCTAAAAAGAGTGAACTATTCGTAATTTCATCCTCATCATTCTCGGATCCGGAATAACACAAACAACAACCAAGAAAATAATAAATGCTGCTCGCATCTGCTGGGAATATTTGAATCGCATTTAAAATTAAATTTTATGTTAATAGGAAATTGGGAACGCCCGTCTATTTGATACAACTGTCAACTAATTAGTAGTTGATATTTGGTAACCGTAATACCAAGTTTATCAATAGAACTATTCACAATAGATTTTAAATCTTATATAAGTCATAACTCATCAAAAATATTGATAAGTGATCACCATCATACCGAGTCATTTTTTTTCCAATCAAAAATCGTGTTGATATTTGATAATTATAATAGGACCTATAATCGACTGATTTTCATAATTTTTTAAAAATTTAAATTTCAATACTGTGCTAATAGCCTACATCTCATTTTTGTTTTTAACCATATCGAACAGATGTTCCAGTTGTATGGAGAGGGGTGTTAATCCAAAAAAAATCTTAACCACCAAATTTGTTTTTTCTTATACCTAACGAAGCGGACCGAATTTGATTGAAACTATCTTAACCCTCTAACGGGTAAGACCGTCTCAAGACTGCCTGCAGTTTATTGCCTCCAGTATCAAATTTAAAATTTATTTTTGTTTAAAACAACAGAAATTTGTTTTTGTTTACTTTTATGTACAATTTAATACCTCTGTCATTTCGTTTCGAACAGGTGTTTGAGTGCTGTCATTACTTTAATGCGAACATTCACTGAAACATCATCAGAAATTAAATTTTTATTTTGTACATTTTCAATTGTTTAAAAAAATCAATTAGAATAAAAAAATCGAACTCATAATTTTACTGTAAGTATATTATTTAATTTATTTTTGTTTAGTAACAAAATTAAAGTGATAAAACAGTGTTATGTGTCTGTTGGAAGCAAAAAATGCAAGACCGTCTCTAGACGGTCTTGTCGGCTTACGTGTTGTTATTGTGTATTTGTTTATAGTTATTGTGTTCATTATTGTCAAGCCAATAAGCAAATATTTTATGATCAAAATGAATTCTTATGAATTAGATGGATCTTCGAAAACGTGAGCGATAGCACAGCCATCTTCTGGGGAATTCAGCGGAGTGCTTAGTGCTGTTACAAAGGACTCAAAAAAGCTTTCCAAATTGGTCTGGCGTAAACGCTCAATGCGCCTACACCTACACGTAAATGAAGTTGCATTTTGTCGTGATGCATCACTGCTAATGAGTGTCAAAAATCTTGACAAGCCAATTGGAAATTTTTAATCATTTTTTTACTGACGAAATCATTGAGCTTATCGCTGAAGAGACAAATCGTTGTGCTTTGACGGTAAACATAAACTCCGGTTTCAAAACTTCTGCCCCAGAAATAAGAAATTATATCGGTGTATTGATTTTTATGTCGCTATACCGTTATCCTAATGTGGATAGCTACTGGGGCAAAAATGCCTTCTCATCGATCCAAAAATGTATGTATGTATATTTATGTATGTATATTTACTGCAATCAAGAGGTTTTTATGTTTTCAAGATGAATCTCAACGTAGAAAAAAAGGTGAAACTAGATACGACTCTTTGTTTTGAATCCGTGTTCTAGCCAACAAACTCAATGAGCGGTTTGATTCAATCCCAAAATCAACCACCATCTTCGTCAATATAATTATGCCAAACAAACCGCAAGAGTGGGGTGTCAAATTATTTGTTCTCTGCGATTCAAATGGATTTGCCTATCGTTTTAAGGTGTACAATGGTGCAGGTGATAATGTCATCTTACCTGGCACCCCGGATCTAGGAGCTACATTCAATGTTGTTGTTCGGTTATCGCAAAAAATTCCCGAGTTTGCTAACCATATACTCTACTTCGATAACTTCTAAACATCACTATCTGTTTTGGTCTATTTACGATCCCGAGGAATCTTCAGTTTAGGCACAATTAGAGGTAATTTTTTAAAAAAAAATTTTAAAAGCCGAAACATCATGACGAGGCTCTTTTACCATTTTATTGACATGACCGCAAATAACGCCTACATTTTATGTAAAAGAATTCAGGCCGAAAAACGGAATGATTTGTTCGAAGGAGAACAGCTCCCGCAGCTTCCACAATTTCGGGAGAAAATAGCTGCTGCACTTGTTTCTTTCAAAGAAAAACGACCGGTAGGACGACCCTCATCGGCTCAAAGTGTGAACCGACCAACATCACCAGTTCCGAACACATCCAGTATTGGATATAGCTGTTCACCCCGTTGATGATGTTCGTTTTGATGGAGAAAATCATGTTCCGATTTGGGTGGATAGAACCGAAAAGAAAAGGTGTAAGCACTGTAAAAAGTCAGACACACAAGTCTATTGTTCCAAATGTGAACTTCATTATGTGCTGTACAGCTAACAAAAATTGTTTCTGGGACTACCACCATAGAAAATAAAACCTTTTATATTTGTTTTCTTGTTTTTTTTTTAATAAAAAAATTAAATTATAACCGCATAAAAGTATTTTTTTTACACGCAAACCGACAAGACCGTCTTGAGACGGTCTTCAATAATTCTCACCTGGCGGTTGATCTGGATGATATTTTTCCCTGAAAATTTAAATATATGCTTATTTTACCTATATCTACCTGCAAAAAAAATATCAACTTGATTCGACCATTTTTACTATTTTGCCCGTTAGAGGGTTAAACAAAGAATGAATTTTTTTAATTTTACTTAAGCCCAATATCAATCTGCCTAACCATTTTCCGCTATAATATATTCCGCTATAAAGACTTTACTACATGTAAAAATTATCATTTCGACATAATCGAAAATTTAGTGATCCAATCCTATATGAAGGTGAAAACACGCTTATTTTACAAAAAAAAATTGTTTTAAATATTAATAAAATCAATAAGTTTCATTATTTAAAATGCTTTTATGGTTCATATTGTGGTAAAATATATTTCAGTATTGAACACGTTTGTAAAACACGTGCGTCGTTATTCGAATGATACTAACCATTTGTTATAGACTGGTTGTTAAATTCGAATACTTGTCAGTAAACTTACGATAGGCTTCAACTCACAAAGACTCTTATGTCGTTTTTATTTGGCAATCCGGAAGCCTTCCGGACGCTTCTGAAAGTTTTCACTTGGGACAAATGACAGTTCTGATTCTAAAAAGAAGAGAAATTGGCTTCTGGATTTGAAATCAGAATCAAAACCAGAAGCACTCACACATTCATATTCTTAGACGCCAAATTCAACAGCTATGATTTTTTGTATCCTCATTGTGCAAAATGTATCTTTCAACAAACATTTTTTTTTTGATTTTCATTATTGTCCACATTTGATGTTTCACATATACAATCACACAAAACTTCAGAATCATCAGAAGCAAAAATAGTGTTCAGTTGTTGTGTTGGAGTGTTGGAGATTCCGGATTGCCAAATAAAAACGACATTACAACGCTAACAGTTTGCATTTCTTTTCTGTGAATCTTTTTGCTTATTTATTTGCAAATACATTTCATGGAATATAGTAAACGAATAGCTTAATTTCTTTTATTTGTTAGATAATATAAAAAAAAGAAAAAATGTTCGTTATTGTTATTTTTAACAAAAACAGTTAGGCATGTTTTTCTTCTAAATAGTTTTTAAATTTGAATTAAGTTTTATATTTTCAATTTCAAAATCAGACTCCATTGTAGGCACTACAACTATTGAAAGAGAAATTAAAAGAATCTCAGTATAATAGAAATTCCTTCCACATTCCTCTTTGAATGTACTAAGGTTTCTCTTTGTTTTCCAATAAAAAAAAGGAACTAATGCTCGATCATATTTCATAGTCATCAAGCAAAACATTTTGTTCTTATGAATAAAAACACATTTTTCATAAAAAAATAAACAAGCCTAGTTATGTATTTATTAAGAAAAATAAACTGTTTATATAATCTTTACCTTTATGTGGTTTAAGATGGATTTTAAGATTTTATTTTTTATTTTATGATTTTTTTGACTGATGTGATTTAAAATAAATTTTATTCTTATTTATTAGCTGAGTATCAATTAATATTATACAAAAATCTCTCTAAAATAGTATTTAACACATACGCTTACGATAAATAGAGGCAAATATTTAATACAAAATATAACTGTATACACATAGACAATTTAAATTAAAGTTTATTAGTGAGCATACAAAAGAATGCAAATTAAGGTATGTATATACATAAATACAAATAAATGAAACAGAATTGTATTATTAAATTAATTCATCTAAAAAATAAAATGCACGATTGGGTCGAACGAAATTTCTCTTATGGTTCAAGTCACTAAATATTGATCATGTAAGGTAATCATTCAATAAAACAATTTAATATGTACCTAGTTACGGAGAAAGTGTGATAAAAATTGAAAAGTATTACAAATATTAATTTCTTTCATGATTTGTCTACAAAAAACAACACGTCGTTTTTTTTTAATATACATTTTTAAACAACAACTTGAGCTGCAGTTTTCTTTAACAATAACTTTGAGAAAATAAAGTAAAGTCTATAGATTGGCTATTGAAAAAAAAAATCTTTTAACATTTTGTTTGGTTATAAGAAATTAAAAAAAAACTAATAATAAATAAATTCGGTGGTGCTACAACTCTCAACCATTCCTGTGTGCGTGTTACCAGGAATGGAGGGCACCTACGATTTTCTGCCGATTCCGAACGGCTAATGACCAGCACTTTTCATGACAAGAGATACTCTTAAAGGATTTGTCAATTTGTCAAGGCCCTGAAAAACTTTTATCGCAGTGGTTGAGAATCGAACCCAAGACCTTCTGCATGACAATCCAACGCACTAACTATATGCCGAGGGGTACTACTAAAATAATCATGCTTATTTTGACATTCTCATGAATAGTCTATTCGTTAGAATGATTCTATTCCTTCGAATGAACTTTCTTAATTTTGAGATTCGAACGAATAACATTCATTTGCGAAAATGGCATAAAATGAACTTCAGAAAAGATTCATTTTCATTATCAGCTGTTTGACATTTACTATATTTCTATTTGAATTAGTATGACCGTTTTACATTTTTTTTTTGTTTCTAAACATTATATAGATGTTGGATAAATAATCAAGAAACAAAATAAATAATACACTTTTTCATTATAAAGTAAAGTTTAACCATAAAGGACTACATATTTATTACATTTTTTGTGTCAACTCAGCTGTTTTGAAACTATTCTTTAAAAAAATAAGTTGTTCATGACGCGTTCTAAATTTTATTTTTTTTTCGTATGCACTTGGTCACACTAAAATATCAAAAACAAAAGAGAAGTGTTTGTGAAATGTCAAAACCAAAAAGTGAAATGTTTGTTTATTTGTAATAGGGGGTGGCCGTGGCGCGATGGATGTGTGCTCGCCTGCAGCCCCAGCAAAAACAACAACAGCCACTGCTCAAAGATAAGCCAAAGCAGCTGGCAAAACAACAACAACAACAGCCAACACAGCAGCAGCAGCAAGAACAACAGCAGCAGAGACAACAGCAGCAGAGACAACAGCAGCAGAACAAACAGCAGCAGAATCAGCAGCAGCAGAAACAACAGCAGCAGAAGCAACAGCAGCAGCCACAGCCGCAACAAAACAAGAAAAAAGAACAAGTGCCACCAATCAATGTTTATAAGATGGACCTGAAGGAGACCATTGAGATATGTAAGTCGGCCATAGGTCAAAATTTTACTATAAAAATACTAGGTCCTAACAGACATGCTCTCCACTGCCTCACAGTGGAACAGCACAAAATTGTGAAAAATTTATTAAAAGCCACTACGACTGAATTCTTCAGTTATACACCTAAAGTAGATAAATTTCAAACAGTCCTGTTGAAGGGCATAGATTCCTACACGGAACCGCAAGAGCTCTTAAATGAGCTCCGTGAAAAAGCGAGCGACGATCTCGACTTTATCGAAGTCAAGCCTTTTGCCACAGTTAAAGCCAGACGGGAGAATCGGAAGTTGCCAATCTTCCTGGTTCAGCTTTCACCCAACAGCAAACTGGATAGTTTGAGGAGTATCTCCGTCCTCAACTACCAGGTTGTAACCTGGGATAAATTAAAGAGGCGCGGCGACATGCTTCAATGCATGCGCTGTCAAAGGTTCGGCCACGCCGCGGCTAACTGCGAAATGCAGTCACGCTGTGTAAAGTGTGGAGAGAACCACAAACTAGGAGAATGTAAGTTAGGGCAAGAAAGGGTCCAAGACATGACACTACTTAAGTGTGCACTCTGCCGGAAGGACGGGCACCCCGCAAACTATCGGGGATGTCCCATCTTTCAGGAAATGAAACAAAAAAAAGCGAAGAAAACAGAGGTAGAAAAACGACCAATTACGCGTGTTCCTACAACAACGCCCGTTAATCCCCAAATCTCCTACGCCCAAATGGCGGCAGGAAGTGGTAAGACGGTACAGCCTGCGCCAAAGGCAGCCCCACAGGCCCTCGTGCCTAAGGCTCCGGACGCACAGGCCGAAATAAGAAGCATGTTGCTGGCCATTTCTGGTCAGATAGCAGGTCTTCAAAATCAGATAACGGAGCAGGCGAAGAGGGTGGACCATATCTACTCTGTTTTGCCGAGCTTTACGCAATTTTTAGGTTAAGGGCGCGCTGCCGGAGAGGCCCTTAAGGATCCTTGCTGTGAATGTAAATTCACTGATTAGGATGGAACGCAGAGCAAACCTATTCCAATTGTTGAAAGATCAAAGTCCTGATGTGTTTATGGCTAGTGAAACTAAACTAAGTCAGAAACATAAATTGACACATAACAATTACAATATCGTACGAAGAGATCGGCCCAACTCCACTTTAGGGGGAGGCGTCGCAATCTTTGTACGAAAAGGCATAAAATATAAAGTTATATATAGTAGTGAAGTACGCAGATTTCGGCTGCTTGAGGCGTGCATTGTATGCATTCCTCTCCAACAGGGGAAGCGAATGTATGCGATCGCGGCTTACGCTCCGGAATCACCTCAGCCAACTGACTTTTTGACAGAGCTCGAAAAACTTTTTCAAGTGCTACAACTGAGCTCGGAAGATAATTACTATCTCATGGCTGGTGATTTAAATGCCAAACACATAGATTGGGGAAATCAAGTACAAAATCCGAGAGGTAACCATCTATTCAATTGGATGGGTCAATACAGTATTGAATATATGATCGATCTTCTAGCGACTGATAGACCATCGTTTCCAAGAAGCGGTGCCTATCTGGATCTATTACTAAAGGACTCTAGACTGACAATTACTAACACTGTGGGTCAACGGACAAGAAACTGCTTACAAACGATAGACTACGACAGCGACCACTGTGGTTTCGCCGCAGTAATACAGTTGCCGAACGAGCTTGTAGAGTTGGAGGAGTATGTACCTGCGCATTCTTACAATTACAGTAAGATGCGCTTGCCACGCTTTACCAACGCTTTAGCAAGCGAAATTCGTGCCAATAATATATCCCCACCAAATAACAGGAATTTAACAAACAACGAAATTGACCAATACCTAGAACAAATGGACGAAACAATCCTACGAACTATGAACAGAACTATACCAAAATACAGAGAACGTAACATAACCGACATGTACCGTAACGCGACAATTAATGCACTACACAGACAAAAAAGTGGACTACTGACAAGACTTAAACGCTTGTACCGACGGTTTACTGACTCACGCGATCTGGAGATTAGGACACTGAAGTCGTCAATCAAAAACATCAACCAATTGATCAAAGAAAATTATAGGTTGTCTATTAATTTGTATTGGAACAATAAAATTCGGGCCGTTAACTCTAGCGACCCGAGTATGTTTCCACAAATTAACAAGATATTTAGACGGAATGATCAAAACGAACTTCCATGTCTTAAGCTCCAGAGAACGACAGAAAACAGAAACGTACTTCTGACAGCAGGGATAGATCCAGATGACGCGGTCTTGGACGATGACCTCTTTATTGTCGAGGATCCGCTGGAGAAAGTGGAGGCTGTGGGGGCTGCTTTTCAGCAAGTGTATAAGGTGAATGCAAGCATCCACCCCAACCACGACCTGGAAAACAGAGCTCTACTCCATCACTTCTATCTTCGTAATGAAATGACGCAATGGCGATCAGAGAATCTAGGTTTCATCCGGTTCAATGAAGAAAACTTGGCGAATGCCATCATCGCCGTGCAAGAGGGGAGTAGTTCCCTGTTAGTTACGAGGATGGAGCTCCAACTCATCTTCGATTCATTAAAGAAGAAAAAGTCAACAGGAGTCGATGGTATATCCAATATTGTACTTCGACATCTACCTAAGGAAGCAATTGACATTTATGCCACACTGTTTAACAACGCACTGAATAATGCATATTATCCAGGGCGGTGGAAGACAGCTGTGGTTCATCCTCTCCCGAAAAAGGGAAAGGACAACTCCAATCCGGCGAATCTCCGGTCGATAAGTCTTCTACCGAGTATCAGCAAGGTATTCGAGAAAGTCATAAATAGAGCTCTGTCCAAGTGGGCGGAGGACAATAATATCATAACGGATAATCAGTTCGGGTTTAAGGCGGGACATGACACCATTCATGCCGCGTCTAAACTCGTTTCTGATATCCAATGGAACAAAACTAAAAATCAATGTACAGGTGCTTGTCTGGTTGATTTGGAGAAGGCTTTCGACACCGTATGGTTAGAGGGTCTCTATCTAAAATTGACTAGACTCGGCATAAGTAAACCACTATTATATATACTTTATGACATGCTCAATGGTAGAAAGTTTGTTGTCAAAAGTGGCAATGTAACTTCTACCGCAATCTTCGATATCAAGAATGGTCTTCAGCAGGGAGCGGTGAACTCGCCGATTCTATTCAGCATTTACACCAGCGATCTGATAAGTAGTCTAACTCAGGCAATTGCGTATGCCGATGACCTAATAGCGTACAGAACAGCTACAAAAGTTGAGGTTATCAGAATTTTCTTACAGCGTGACTTCGACAAGATTCAGCGATATTGTGATGACTGGAAGTTGAAAATCAACTTTCAGAAATGTGAAACGATTCTGTTTAGGACTAGAGCCCCTAGGGATACTAGAAAGAACTGGCGTAAGCTGATGATCGTAGGGCCGCACCGGCAACCACTGGCGAGCAGAAGTGTGGTAAAGTACCTTGGCATCTGGTTGGATCAGTATTTGTATTTCGACAGACATATAAATGCTGCTCTGAACAGGGCTAGGGGAGCTTTTGCCCTGACGAAACGGTTGTTTTACAGCAGCCGGCTTGACACCAGGGTGAAGGTGATTTGCTACATGGCCCTCATCCGGCCGATGATTGCCTATGGTTGCCCGGTGTGGTTCAACATTGCCCCATCTCAAATGGAAAAGATTCGGGTGTTTGAGAGGCAGTGTCTTAGACGTTGTCTTGGATTACACAGAACACCAGAATCGGAGTACAAACATTACTATTCCAACATAGTCCAGTCAAAGCGTCATTTGACCTTGCGCGCAGAGGCATGGTCTATTTTTTTTTCATGGATCGATAGGTGCTTATGAGAAAAGCTTAAAACCAAATTTGCACCGCATGACAACTTTTTTTACCAAAGTTATTGGTAAAAATGTGTTTTGTGTCATTTTTTGGTCATTTGCGAATATCTCGGCTCCACTATCTCGCACAAACAAAAATTTAACATGATTTTATTCCTTATAACATAATCTATTATGTTCTAAAAAAAAACATTTGTTTAAACAAATGAAAAAAAAGTTATAGTAAGTTAAACAAATTTTTTGTTGTTTAAAAATCACTTTTTCGTGATTATTAAGAAAAAAGCTCATTTAACGATGAAATTTTTATTTTTTATTATTAAAGTTCTTGTAATTCTCTACAATTTAAAAAGAAAATCAATACTCTACGATGAACGAAAGCCGAGTAATAAATTATTGAACATGGGTAAGTCAGCGCACCCACGCATTTTATGATTTTATGTTTTAATTAATATCTCAGCCCCAGTATGTCGCATAGTGAAAATAAAAAACTGTATTGCTAATAACAATATTTTCTATCAACTTGCATTTAATTTAATATGTTTGAGCAAAAACATAAAAAGTTACCTTTGGTTTTAACGTTTTTTTTCTTGTTTTTAATACCTTCTTTTCATAGTTATTGAGAAAAAAACTGTATTTCACGGTAAATACTTTTCAGTTTTGGATTTTTATTTTATAGTACTGCTAATTTTCTTCAAATTAAAAAAAAAATTAGTCCATTACGACAAACGGGAGCCAAGATATTCATGATTTAAAAACTTAGGAAAGCTTACAATTTAGTATTTTAACCTTGTAGCTTGTAATTTTGGTGTCGCCAGCAACAAGAAGCAACAAATATGTGTAAGTATGTGTGGGGTGTTTGAAGGATACCAATCTATCTTGTTGCTGGCTACACCAAAATTACAAGCTACAAGGTTAAAATACTAAATTGTAAGCTTTCCTAAGTTTTTAAATCATGAATATCTTGGCTCCCGTTTGTCGTAATGGACTAATTTTTTTTTTAATTTGAAGAAAATTAGCAGTACTATAAAATAAAAATCCAAAACTGAAAAGTATTTACCGTGAAATACAGTTTTTTTCTCAATAACTATGAAAAGAAGGTATTAAAAACAAGAAAAAAAACGTTAAAACCAAAGGTAACTTTTTATGTTTTTGCTCAAACATATTAAATTAAATGCAAGTTGATAGAAAATATTGTTATTAGCAATACAGTTTTTTATTTTCACTATGCGACATACTGGGGCTGAGATATTAATTAAAACATAAAATCATAAAATGCGTGGGTGCGCTGACTTACCCATGTTCAATAATTTATTACTCGGCTTTCGTTCATCGTAGAGTATTGATTTTCTTTTTAAATTGTAGAGAATTACAAGAACTTTAATAATAAAAAATAAAAATTTCATCGTTAAATGAGCTTTTTTCTTAATAATCACGAAAAAGTGATTTTTAAACAACAAAAAATTTGTTTAACTTACTATAACTTTTTTTTCATTTGTTTAAACAATTTTTTTTTTTAGAACATAATAGATTATGTTATAAGGAATAAAATCATGTTAAATTTTTGTTTGTGCGAGATAGTGGAGCCGAGATATTCGCAAATGACCAAAAAATGACACAAAACACATTTTTACCAATAACTTTGGTAAAAAAAAGTTGTCATGTGGTGCAAATTTGGTTTTAAGCTTTTCTCATAAGCACCTATCGATCCATGAAAAAAAAATTGACCATGCCTCTGCGCGCAAGGTCAGGCCCTTTTTCATGACGCTTTGACTGGACTAACAGGACTCTATACAACGGAGCCAACATTAACAGAATAGATAATTTTTTGATAAAGCTGATTCGGAGTCACATTGCGAGAGCGATGACCTCAGCAAATAGCTTAATCTTTGGGGCTTACTACCCCAACACAGAATACTTTGAGAGTGTGCGTTTAAGTGGCCATATTGCACCTAATGCATTCCTCTATTTAGATAGTATAGGGTTGATCCAGGATAGAGAGGCGGTTCCGCTAATCTACCACGTCGGCCGTAGTACTGTGGATAGGCGGCTCCTTTATAGTCGAGACGACCTCGCACAAGACGGAGCTGAGCGACTTCGCTTCAGTAGGACTGTGTCCGATCGGGACCTGAAAGACAGGGTACGACAGGAGAACCAGTTTTGGTGGTTGTCTATTGATAGCGATAGTTGACAAGTTGTCTTGGCCGACTTACATAGTTTTAAGGGTATTCTTAGGTAGGGACAGTCGGGGTGGCACAAAAAAAAAAAAAAAAAAATTGAAGTACATTCTTCCAATGTATGTATTTAAAAAAAAAAAAAAAAAAAAAAAAAAAAAACTGCTGCTGTGGCTGTTCTAGTTTTTAAGTAGTTTTAGTTTATTTTAAGTAGTTTAACTTGGTGTAGGTAGTTTTTTAATTAGTTTTACTTTAGTCTGTAAGTTTTATATAAAAAATATAAAAAGATAATGAATCCGAGTTTTTTAAATTTTCTCGAGAAAACAAAAAAAATAGATATAGTTTTTTTTGAATTAAAAATAGTTTTTTTAGGCCGAAAGGCATTAGATTTAAGATAGAGTTTAGCTTAGAGCGCCCGCATAGGGCCAGTAAGTTAGTTTTAAGTTATTGGATAATTAGGCTAGTTTTTATGAATTTTTGTCTAGCTTTAAGATAGTTTTAAGATTAAATTAAATAAAAATGAATTATAAATAAAAAAAAAAAAAAATGTGTGCTCGCCTGTCAACCTCATGATCACAGGTTCGATCCCTGCCGTCGTCTATGTCGCTTTAATTCCATTAAAAACCTTCTAAAAATTGTCATCAATGGGTTGCTAGTTTACTCATTACATGTTCAGGCATAACACTAACAACATGTAATTGAGTTAAACTAGTATGCCCAGCAAGGATGAACACGAATAAAACAATGTGAATTATAAGCGACATTCAAATAAGACACGGCATTTCTCCGCTTTAGCTCAGCCGCCATCCCTGGAGATAAAAATATCTGAGACAACCACCAACAGTCTCAGAACATCGTGCCACACATCTTTCCTATCCTTCTTTCTCTTCATTAACTTCACGCTCGCGCTGTGTTGAAACATTTAAAGGGTAATCATAACCCCTTGAGCGCGGGTAGATTATAAAAAAAAAAAAAAAAAATTGTTTTGTATATTGTTTAATAATTTAAATTTCTGTGATAAAAACATAAAATAATAAATAAAAAATAAAAATATGGCATTTGTGTTGTTTATAAATGAAGATGGTGTTGAAGAAGTGCAGAGGAGAAGGATAGTGTATGCTTTCCGTATCAACGCGGGTGGTAAAAAAACTCTTGCTACCTCCGGGTTTTCTTCCATTATTTTAATTCATGCTTATTTTGACATTCTCATGAATAGTCTATTCGTTAGTCTGCTATTACACGATGCATCTAGACGCTTGCGACTTTTCGAATAACGTAAGTGCAAAAGAGAAAAAATAATCGAAAGATGAGACGGAAAAAAAACTGCCCTGTGTCGCGTGGGTAAGATTTTCGGTGCAACAATTTGACGTTTCTCTTTTCTCTTCTCCGTTTTTCTTCTATTCTGCTTCATATGATTTCGTTGTCCGAGGAGTAAACTTCAATGTAATGCATAGAAATACTTCTTTCTGATTGCTTCTTTATTTTAAAGAGCACACACACTGACCAACACCGAAATGAAAAATAAAGAGAACTGTCAAATTGGATTCATGAATCTGGTTTCAACGTGTAATAGCGCTTGAATCAGTGGACGAAATATTAAAGAAGAATTCGAAGAAGGCGCATGCATCTAGATTCATCGTGTAATAGCAGACTTAGCATGATTCTATTCCTTCGAATGAACTTTCTTAATTTTGAGATTCGAACGAATAACATTCATTTGCGAAAGAAAGCATAAAATGAACTTCAAAAAAGATTCATTTTCATTATCAGCTCTTTGACATTTACTATATTTCTATTTGAATTAGTATGACCGTTTTACATTTTTTTTGTTTCTAAACAGTTTATAGATGTTGGATAAAGAATCAAGAAACAAAATAAATAATACACTTTTTCATTATAAAGTAAAGTTTAACCATAAAGAAATACATATTTATTACATTTTTTGTGTCAACTCAGCTGTTTTGAAACTATTCTTAAAAAAAAATAAGTTGTTCATGACGCGTTTGTGAAATGTCAAAACCAAAAAGTGAAGTCTGTGTTTATTCGTAATCGTTTTGTTTATTGTTTAATAACTTAAATTTATTTGATAAAAACATAAAATAATAAATAAAAAATAAAAATATGGCATTTGTGTTGTTCATAAATGAAGATGGTGTTGAAGAAGTGCAGAGGAGAAGGATAGTGGATGCTTTCCGTATCAACGCGGGTGGTAAAAAACCCTTTGCTACCTCCGGGTTTTCTTCCATTATTTTGATTAACTTTTCTTTTTGTTCGCGGTTGTCTAGTTGGAATGCGATCTTTAAATATAAAACAGCAAAAAATTAATAAAAGTAATTTATTTTCCATGAATTAATTAAGAACTTACATGTTTTGTTGCTTACTCGACAAAAAATTCAAACGACACAAAAATGGCATTTAATTCTATTATTTCGAATGTCAAAATTGAATTAGCTTTCGCAAATGAATGAACTTTCTGTGGATTAGGTGAACTTTCGATTTGTTCGATTAACATTCTAATCGCCGAGTCTCAAAATTAAGTTTCAACGAATTCGACTCACTTTCGAACGAAAGAGAATGTCAAAATAAGAACCATTAACTTTTCCTTTTGTTCGCGGTTTGTCCAGTTGGAATGCGACCTTTAAACATAAAACAACAAAAAAAATAATAAAAGTAATTTATTTTTCATGAAATAATTAAAAACTTACATGTTTTGTTGTTTACTCGACAGAAAAATTCAAACGACACAAAAATGACATTTAATTCTATTCTTTCGAATGCCAAAATTGAATTAGCTTTCGCAAATGAATGAACTTTCTATGGATTGGGTGAACTTTCGATTTGTTCGATTAACATTCTAATCGCCGAGTCTCAAAATTAAGTTTCAACGAATTCGACTCACTTTCTAACGAAAGAGAATGTCAAAATAAGCACCAATAATACTAAAATAAAATAATAACTTCAAAGAAAGAAAACTGAAAAAATACCAACATTTAACCAACAATTTCCAGCTTTCCTTAGCACTTGCATTGTGTTCAAACATTTTAGGGGTAGTCATAATCCCTTTAGTGCGTGCAAAATTATAAAAAAAATCGCTAAGATGAGCAACGATTTCGAGAGCTTGAAGCTCAAACTTATCCCAGCTAAGGACATCTCCAGACAACCAAAGGCCCGCATTTGGTTGCCCATCATGGCATCAAGCAGAGCATAAAGGCGCTGATCCGCGGATATTAGACTGATTCATATGCACGGCTGGACTGTCGTTAAGGCAAAGGAACTGCAGAAGAACAGCTGCTCTTAATTTCTGAGGATCATCGAGAAAAACTGGGGGCCTTCGAAAAATTCAATTTTAAATTAAAATTCGGCATAAGGGATGAAAAAATCAAGATTATGCAAAGTCAGGGAAAAGACTCCGACAAAACTGATGGCAATGCCGTGGTTACCAATAAGCCCCTGGGCCCTGGCTCTCCAGGTGAGTCCCTTCCACTGTTGTCTTTGTAGTGTTTGATACAAATCGTTTAAATGAAACACGCCGGTTGCTGTGAGTCTGAATGACAACTGATTTATTCATACCTGCTTACAAATGCTGAGAGTGATAAATAATACTGAAGATTTAATAACACTTGTGGTGTAAAGTACACATACACTACAGTCTTTCCCAGCTCGGAAAATAATAAAGGTTGGGAGGGTGTACTGGATGTTACGATCGTAAACAACAACCTTAATAATTGGAGAGTTTCCACCTGGAAAATTTGACATTTTACTTTTCGCCTATTGTGAGTTTCACCCAAAAAATTATTCATGTTCGAAAAATTCCCCTTTTTGTGAACAATCATTTCGGGCGGAATGATATGCCATTGACATGACAGCCATAATTTTCACTTATTTTTATTAGGCGAACGAGAGCACAGGAAGGCGGAAAATGTAATGTCGATTTCATTTACACATGAGAAATCAATTTCTGTGTGAAGATTTCGATCTCGACAGATTTTACGATCCTTCACACCGAAAAAATCGATTTTTTTCTGACAGACATCAAATTCTTCGAATCCGTATTTGAAGAGGGATTTACATGTATACGAAATACGCATACCAAAAAGAAAAATTTGACAAGGGATCCAAATCCCTAGTGTGTAAAAGAAATCGGCATAAGTTGTTTGTTTATTTTTTTAAAATAAAATTTAAAATTCATGTTTTTTGTTAAAATGCAGGAGCAAAACAATATAAAAAGATCAAAGCGATATGCTGCTTAATAAAATGCAGAAGAATCCTGGGGCCCTAGCACGTAACTTGATACGATCGAGTTAGGTCGATACAATCGAGAACAGGCAGTTCTTTTTTATGATCAGCCGATTGTTTTCGATTCGATTGAATCAAATAAGGAACTCCCTATACTCGATTACATCGACTAGACTCGATTGTATCAAGTTACGTGCTGGCACCCCAGAAATTGTCAAGGGCTTCACAAATCGGGAGAAAGTGAAGAGTTAGTTTGAGTGGAAAAAAAAAGTAAGAATAAGGATAAAAAAGGATTGTGCCAAACCAACATCGTGGTCTTTGCCAACTCCTTTTTGGTACCCACCCTCTGCAAAGAAATCCTCTGCCTGTAGTATTGATGAAATCTGGGAAAAAAAAATAAGGATTAGCCGTGTTTCATTTGTTAGTGAATACGCTACATCGCAAAATTTAACATGGAAAACAACAACAAACGATTAGTGAATAAAAATAAGCTAGTAATTGAAAAGAACATTTTAGTGAATATGATGTTTCGAATGTTGAAATGTAGGAGGTGTTTAGGTGGTGTTCGAAATAATAGGTGTGTTTTTTTTACATTTTCAATAGGCGAAGATAAAAAAAACGATGCCTGGGGCAAACAATTCACATGTTAAATGCAACAACAACTCAGTGACTATGGGCATCAGGATGCCCCGAGAATTTTCGGAGCATAATTTTTATCGAGGCTTAAAACTGTGCTAGCAAAGCGATGAATTGTATACAAACGTCAGATAAAAGAAAAAAACAAGAAGAAAATTGTTTTTTCATTCAGTTGACGTTGACAGCTGCGCCCAAAATATCTAGTTTCAAATATCTAGTTTTCAATAGTGCCGACCAAAAATATCTCACAATCGGTGGAAGGAGAGTATACGTATCTGTGTAGGTATCAACTTTTTCCATCCCGGTGCAACAATGGGACGCAATCGAGACAAAAATCGAAGTTGCAGTGGTAATCGCAGCGATAAGAAACATTCACGTGACGACAAAAATAAATTTTTCGGAGTCTTTTTTTTCATGTTTTCCTGAGTCATGTTGTATAATTGTGTCTTCTTTCTTTACTCAATCCAAATTTTGTCTTGTCGTTAGTTATGACGAGTTTCATGAATGGTAGATCAGAATTTGCCTAATCCAGCTATCAATTATTGGTTTGGACCTTCAAAAATAACTACTCCGTTAAAAAAAAGGAACACAACATACATGTATATGCAAGTAAGACCCAGGGTATATATATATCTATGTAAATATATGCTACAGTAAATACCCGAAATAATTCTAGAATTTACCAGCAAGATTTTAAATTTTTCAATAGCATTGGTAGGTACATTGATTTTTTTTTCAAAGTACCTTGCTTGGTTTGGCAGATAATTTAGAGCCAATTTGTTCTTAAGACCAAACTTTTCACGTTGAATAGAAGTATTTCTTATTCTATGGTGAAAGATAGCGACGAAGGATGGAAATGTCAAGAATGTGATATGAGAAAGAGATGTTGTTTTGTTTTAAAATGTCATTCCAAAGCACAGTGCTGCCAAGTTTTATGCCCCGATGCGTTTTATTTATCGTCGCCTATTAAAGCTGTAAAAAAAACACACCTAATATGCAAAATTTAAATTCATACCATAATTCCGGTTTTACATTACTGCCATGTCACAAAATATTGAATCAATTTAAACGAAGGCAAATAGTTTCGATTGGTATGTTTTATCAGTACACTAGCATTTGTTCAGAAATGTCGTGTAACTACGGCATTACGCTGAATTTATATGACAACTGACAAAATTTTGCACAAAAATTTAGTTCAATTAATACGATGTTAAAGCTGTTTTAGTATAAAACTAGGTTAAGACAACGATTTTGCAAAATTTTAATTGAATACAGCATCATACTTTATCTACCCTTTTATATAAGTTAAACTTATCGAATACCTATTTTATTTACTTACTTGCTTACTTCATTTACAAACGCCAAAATAGGTCTGTTTACTTAGAGGCGAATCTATAAACAAATCTTAAAGGTTACTTAACTTTAAAATACCTCTAAACCAGGGACGAAGCGTCCATATATTGAGTGGAATGAGTGCTTCCGTTAAACCATTTGAAAAAATCGTACCTAGCAAGGAATTAAATTCAAAATTTTTTTATTATTTTATTTGTATCTATTAATGAATCTTCATTTACTCTGTAAATTATATTCCAACATCATTATGACAACATTATCATCTTTTACTAAAATTACTAAAGGAAATCAAGATCTCTCTGGTTATTAGAACTTAAAATGTCACACTGCAAACCAACTGAGAATGCTCAACATCACTCCATTATTTATAATGCTCAATCTCATGAAAGTTCTTGCTAAAATGCTTAACTGCTATGCATTCCTTATTATCGCCTCCATAACTCAATTTCAAAATACCCTTCCACTCCAAGTCAACTGAAAATATACCTACAACATCACTCACCAATATTCACAAAATGCTCAAACAAAAATGATTCTCAAACAATATAGAATGCACAACAGCTGGGCATTCCATTATTTCGCATACTTAACTTAGATCTCGACCTAAAGTCAAAATAATTTTGTCTCGTTTCTTGCCTTTTGCACAATGTGTGAAGAATGAGTTGAGTGAATGCATTATGAGAATTTCCTACAAGACAGATAGAAAAACAAAAATGTATCTATTGAGTTGCTTATTGTCTCAAACTGATAATGAGTTTAATTTCGTGGACAAAAGGGGTAGAAGAGTTTTATTTTAACGTAATGTGTGTGCAAATTTATGTGCAATTCATTCATAACTATCAGAAAACAAACAAATATGAATTTAAAAGGTGGTAGTTTTTAATTATTTTCGTGGCGATAAATACAATCCACCTGTTTTCTGTTTATTTTTTGTTATTATAAAAAAAGTGGTCAAAAAAAGTATTTCTAATATTCATATCTGAGGTTTCTTGACATTCCAGCAGAAATATAACTAAAGGTTATTTTCAATTATGAGAATTTTAAATCAAAAAAAACTTCAAGGAATCTTAAGATTTTTAATATCCCTTAATAATGGCATCTGTAGAGAGATCATATTCATGTTTTAAGAGAATTAAATATTTTTTTAGAAATAAATGTGGACAAGAAAGGTTATCTACTCGTAGCTTAGTTCTTATCAAATCGTACTTAGATAATTTGGCTTAAAAGAAAAAGAATAAATCTTTGCGCAAGGCATCAAGCTTTTTTTTTTTAATAAGACTTTACTGTAATATATTATTAATGTATATTATTTTATGTGTATTACCATAAAGTGGAATTTAAAAGGTTGGATCTCAAAGGTCTTTCATTTTTGGTTTTATGTTCAGTGCTTCCGCTATCGAAAAAATCACGCCTCGTGCCTGCTCTAAACAGCTCTTAAGTATGAAATCGGCATCTATAATCAATTTTCACATTTAAGTAACGTTACTTAAAGGCCTCTTAACTTAAACGCCATCAACCGCGTTTAAGGGTCACTAAAAGGCATTTTAAAATGTATTTTGACATATCGATTGTCATCTTTGAAATTTTGAAGTTTCAAATTGTGAGTTTGTAGGTATTGTTTGTTGTGATATTATATTTTAAATATAAAGTGCAACGATTTAAGAAACATAAAATTTGTATTGCTAAAGTATGTGTACGCGCAAAAAAATTTCGTCCACGCTTCCAATTATTTACTGAAAGAAGGTGTCACAAAACAGCTGTGTTGTATAAAATGAAGCAGCATTTGTTTTTTTTCTGTACTAGATTTGCACATTCTTTTACGTTACGTGACACAACCATTGTTTAGTTTAGTACCAATGAAAAATCGATTATAGATACGAATTGAAGTTTCGTCATTTAAAGCCAAATTAAATATTGCTTAACTAAATAACCTCTAAGATGCAGTTTAAGAAAATCTTATAGATACGGCTGTTAGTTTTTAGCATGAACTGTCATCGTCTTAGGTGTGCTCAGAAGCAATTTATTAAAACAAATTGTCTTAGTACGCTATTGGTTAGAGAATGTTTAAAAAATAGAAAATATGTAAGAAGTATTATACTACCTTACCTTAATAATGGGCTGTTTAAGATCTCCAACACTGAAAAGAATTCAGTATAAAGCAAACAAAATAGTTTTTTTTACATATGTACAAATTAAGAAATACAATAGTAGCAATAGGTATACGAGAACATTTTGAGTAGATTGTAGAAAAAGGATATGTTTTCGAACTTTTGTAAGTATTATTTGAAAATTTAATAGTGAGAAAAACTCTAAATCAATTCAATCTGCATTTTCATGAATATTTCAACTTCAGCTTAAAAACGAGATACAAATCGTTCGAACACATCCGTGTTAGTTAATTTACGAGTAACAAGTAGGAAGGTTTTGGCACTTAATACACTGGTACCAACTTTGGGAGATTATTAAGAGTGAGTTAAAGAGTGAATAAAGCGTTTTTTTGGGGCTTGTATTACTGCTGCGCTAGATAAAGACTACCAATAAAACACGCCTATTAATTCCTTTTCACATTCACAAATCTCCAAAGGATTAGAGTGATCCCTCAAATTCCTTTGAAGTGCTCGCTCCTCAAACATATGTTCTTCCTCAGACAAGATATGTGGCGCTATGCTATGCTAACTTTGCTGGGGACCACTTGCCGTTATATCTTTTTTTCATATGCCCAATATTTTAGTAGAACCTCTCACCATGTTCATCAGATACGGCACCAAGATTTTCTGGAAAAAAAACCTAAATGCGAATCCAAGAAGTGTATTTTTAAAGACATGTTGCATCCGAGTTCTTGATATGAAAATGAAGTTCTTGTACCAGTTCTTTGTAGTTTGCAGCCCTTATATTTCTAAGAAAATTGTGACATACATTTTCAAAAACTGTCCATGCTCTTTTTTCCTTATCGACCAACTTATATTTAAACAATTCGTCTTTTAAGATTTCTCTTATTTGGGGACCAACAAATATGCCTTCCTTCAATTTGGCCTTAGTAATGCGTGGAAATTTACTCTTCAGGTGTTTAAAGGCCTCCATCTCTGTCCATAGATTTTACCAAGTTTTTATTAAGAAAATAAAGAGTAACTAAGCCGTTGGATCTTCAGGCAGCTTTAGTTCTTGAAGTAGTTTTAGAGGGTCAGTGCAATAAACTAAATCATGATCTTTGGAAAACAATTCAGAGACCTGAGAATGTGTCTTCGTGAAAAACGAAATATTGTTATCTTTTTTTAACAGATTCCATTGTTGTAATCTGGAACCTAAAAGTTGGGCCTTAGATTTCGAAAGTTCCAAATCGCGGACAAGATCATTAAGTTCAGATTGGTTGAGTAGATGTGGTCCTTCTGTTAAACTAGACGAACTGCTAAGAGAAACTTCATTGGACTTTACAGATAGTGATTCGGATATATCGAATGACACGTCAGTTTGTACTTTCGAAGGGGGAACTGGCGCTGGTACTTCTTTTTTGCGAGGATGTGGACGTTGGGCCGAAGGAACAGAAGAATATTTTATTTTATGTTTATTTTTTCTAGAAAATCCTTTGACATCCGTCATGCAAAAATAGCAGTCATCTATATGGTTTTGTTGCTCCCTCCAGATCATAGGCTTACTAAATCGTAATGATTTTTTAGTTCCTTTTAACCAACCTGTCAGAGCTATTCCAAATGTTTTGCAACATATATTTGGGACACAGCTTTTTTCTCTTTCGTCTATTTCAAATCCAAAATAATGAAGGTAAGTCCTTTTTATTAAGGGTCTCATCTTTCTGCGATGTAAGGCCACTACAAAATCACCACATATATAACAAAAATTGTTTGGCGAATTTTTACATAAGCGTGGCATTCTCTTTAACCTAAACAATTTAAACACAAGCAGCCGTATCTATAAGATTTTCTTAAACTGCATCTTAGAGGTTATTTAGTTAAGCATACTTAAATATTTAATTTGGCTTTAAATGACGAAACTTCAATTCGTATCTAAAATCGATTTTTAACTAAACAATGGTTGTGTCACGTAACGTAAAAGAATGTGAAAATCTAGTACAGACAAAAAAACAAATGCTGCTTCATTTTATACAACACAGCTGTTTTGTGACACCTTCTTTCAGTAAATAATTGGAAGACACATTTTTTTATTTGTGAAATCAAAAAAAAAATGGCTATCGAACAAACACCCACACCCGCCGCCACAAATAAAAGAAAAAGATCTGAAAATTGGGATGCCTCCTACAAGGAAACTTTTTTATTTTAGAATTTGCAATAATACACTACAAACCTGAATTATTTTATGCACAGATTGGGCGTTTTCCTAAATGCAGTGTTGCAGCGCATCATGAATTTTGATGCTTTTTTTTATTCACTTGCTTCAATAAAATAACGTTATTAAATACGAATTCTAAATTTTAGAGTTTTTTTTAATGAATTGTAAAAGTAAATTTCAGAGTGAAGAAAAAAGTTGCAAGGACATCAAAATCCACGATACACTGCATTTAGGAAAACGCCTATTCTCTTTCAACAACGAGGAAGAAAGTGTCGATGCAAACACTTCAAAGGCTAAGAGGGAAGCGTGTACGAAATTTCTTTGCGCGTACACATACTTTAATCAATACAAATTTTATGTTTCTTAAATCGTTGCACTTTATAGTTCTAATATAATATCACAACAAACAATACCTACAAACTCACAATTTGAAACTTCAAAATTTCAAAGATGACAATCGATATGTCAAAATACATTTTAAAATGCCTTTAAGTGACCCTTAAACGCGGTTGATGGCGTTTAAGTTAAGAGGCCTTTAAGTAACGTTACTTAAATGTGAAAATTGATTATAGATACCGATTTCATACTTAAGAGCTACTTAGCGGTATTTTAAAGTTAAGTAACCTTTAAGATTTGTTTATAGATTCGCCTGAAGGTATTGTATAATTTTATATTCATTAAAAGCTATTACATTTTAATAAATAAATAACTCTTCTGTTTTTATAACTTTTTACACACGTACGTCGGTAGCTCACTTATTCAAAACAATCACTGCGGTGGCGTATGTAACTTATTTTGTGGTAAACAATATATTACAACCTCTCTTTCTCCATCTTACACCGAGATCAATACAAGGAATAGCGAAATTCTTGTCATCGATGTTCACAAATAACGCTATCAATATCGAAATGTAAAAAAAATTGCTTATAGCAGCTAAACTAGACGTGCTAGATAAATTCTGCTTACATATTTAGATTTAGCGCGTCGATATGTATCAATTCCACATAAAGATTTGTTTGCTCTTAACTCAATATTAACTTCAGTGTCATCTCTAAGTTCCAGATCATAGTGACACTGATGGGAATGAACGGGCATACGATTAGTATAATTAGATAGTCATTAAGTAGTTATTTACAAAATTGAGCGTCTTGCATGCTCTAGTAGGGGCAATAGTGAGTAATACTGCATCAAAAATGCAGTTTTTCTAAAGTCTAAATAATTGTGATAACAACTTTACCATAACTTCAAAATGTAGAGCTTTGCGCTTTGATTGATGGCGGCCTTCTGCCTGCAAGACGCTCTCAAAGTATGCCAAAAATCGACTTTTTAGATAATTGTGGCAACAACTTTCCCATAAGTTCAAAATGTAGAGCTAAGTGCATTGATTGCAAATATCAAGGTCCAAGACGTTTTGCAGGTGGCCTTCTGCCTGCAAGACACGCTCAAAGTATGTCAAAAATCGACTTTTTAGATAATTGTGATATCAACTTTTCCATAACTTCAAAATGTGGAACTAAGCGCCCTGATTGCAAATATCGAGGTCCAAGACGTTTTGAAGGAGGCCTTCTGCCTGGAAGACGCGCACAAAGTATGTCAAAACCGACTTTTTAAATAATTGTGATAATAACTTTCCCATAACTTCAAAATGTAGAGCTAAGCACTCTGATTGCAAATATGACTTATGACTAACTTATACTGCGTCTCCACTGAACGATAATCTGAGATTTACTCAAATCTACTTGAAATCTTCTTGAAATCACTAGATTTGCCATACAAAAATTAATCATCTCGATTCGAGATTTCAAATAAATCTACTTGAAATCTACTGTACTGAACGGATTCACTTTTCCATTTCCAATGAATCTGACAGTTGTTGACAAACTGAACAAAAAAAAAACATTTTAATAACTGTAAACAGCTTTAAATAACTTGATGCCGCAAAAACTTTTGGCTGGAACATAATGGTAAATACGATTGTATTTTAGTTGAAAAAAATATTTTAAATATTTGTATTTCTAAGGAAAAGAAAACAAAATCAAAAAGAAGGAAGTTGTGATCGAAGAAAGAGGAAGCATTTTTCAACAGCTTGTATCCTTTTTTTAATGTGCTGGAGACTGATACAAAGGATTTGAAAATGATGGCGGTACATAAAAAATTCTCTTTGAAGAAAACATCATCATTCCTTACGATGTCTTGTTCCCAAAAAGTACTTCTTCGAGGTTTTGAAAGATAAAAGAATGGATTTAACAAATAAACAATTTATGTATGTATGTTAATAAAAAAAAAATACAATTACTGATAACTTACTTTGACCCACATGTTTCTCGTTTTCAATCTTTAGGCAGTAAAATTTTTGTCTTCCTCAGAGAAATTATTTTTAAAACATACATTTGACGTTTTTTCCTCTGACGTTCAGATTATCTGTTTAAGGCCGCCATCAAAAACTTGATTTTTTTTTCTTCATTTAAATAATTTAAAACTAAAATTTTAATTTCAGTTGAGAACATTCTTATTTTATTTTTAATAGCCAACAAACTTTCAATTGTGACACTGCTTGTAATTAAGATTTTAGATATCAAAATAAATCTAACAAGTCCAGTGGAAACGCTACTACATTATTTTAAATCAAACTGGAAAATAATCTAGATTATCGTTCAGTGTAAACGTAGTATTAGAAACGTAATTCAGCCTTATTGTGAGTTTCGCCCGGAAAACATTTACCCCGAAATTTTAAAAGCTATTATGAGTTTAGCCCGAATAAAAATTTCACTTCGAATCAGGAGTGACAGTTCGAAAAATAGGCACGTTCAGAAAAATGAGGCCCGCGATAAATTCTCCCTCGGCTGTGATGGAAACGCAGAATGAAATGTAACCTCGAAGTTCTCTGTTAACTAAAATAGTGCTATAATTGAATTTGGGGCATCAGTTATTTGTCGAAATTACTTGCAATGGAGATAAAATTGTGGCTACGCTAGTAGTGCCACTTACTGTGGCTCCCAATTTTTAATTGGATTATCTGAAATGAATAATTTGCACACCTATTTTTAGACAGCGGACTTATCGCGTTCGGAAAATGAACAGACAACAGACCTTCTTGTGAGTTTGAATAAACATATGTTTGTTTTGACAATTGTTAAATAAGAATTTCAGGATTGTAATGTATTTATTTGTACTATGTTATGTTATGTTACTTGTTAAACTATAAGAATTGCTAGATGAAATACGAGCCTTAATCTATCCAATAACGCCACCTCGCGGTCAACACTTGAACAACTATGAATCGAATCAACACCAACTTCAAGTAAAAGAGATTCAAATTGGACAACGCCTATTAAAAACCAACTGCCGTTGAAAAAGGACGCCTCAGCAAGTTTCTCCGTGAAAAGTTTCATTTTATTATAATTTAAAGTCGAATAAAGTATTCATTTTTGTTGAAATTTACCTTTTACAGGATATAAAATTAAATTGTTATTTTATAATAAAGTAAGGATAATTATCATAAATATAGCATAGAATATCGCTATGTATCTTGTCTGAGGAAGAACAAATGTTTGGGGAGCGAGCACTTCGAAGGAATTTGAGGGATCACTCTAGTCATTTGGAGATTCTTGAGTGTGAAAAGGAATTAATCCTTATTTTTTCGAGATTTTATCAGTATTACAGGCAAAAAGTGGGTACCAAAAAGGAGTTCGCAAAGACCACGATGTTGGTTTGGCACAATCCTCTTTTAGCCTTATTCTCACCTTTTTCCACTCAAACTCACTCTTCACTTCTTCCGAAATTCGGCAACTTTCTGGCGATTTGATTTAAGTGAAGCCCTTGGCAATTTCAGGATTCCCCTGCATTTTATTAAGCAGCATATCGCTTTAGTCTTTTTTTTTATTGTTTTGCTCCTGCATTTTAACAAAAAAAAAACATGAATTTTAAATTTTCTTATCTTAAAAAAATAAACAACTTACATTTTCCACCTTATTGTGCTCTCGTTCGCCCAATAAAAATAAGTGAAAATTATGGCTGTCAATGGCATATCATTCCGTTCGAAATGATTGTTCATAATAAGGGGAATTTTTCGAACATAAATAATTTTTCAGGTGAGACTCACAATAGGCGAAAAGTGAAATGTCAAATTTTCCGGGTGGAATGTTGTTCGGATGAAACTCACAAAAAAGACGTCTGCTGATAAGTCTGCTTTTCTAAAACATTTAGAAGAAATCGCTATTCACTCTTCTCTAAATCAAGTAAATGTTATTATATTGGATAGTTTTTTTATTTTGCATACTTTAGGGGACTTACCCTTAACATTTAATAAAATCGCTATGAACATTCTTAGAAAAATCTCTCGAATGAATGCCAAAACTATTCTCGAGTGAATGTCAAAACAAGTGTTGTGTGTAACACCCAAAAACCAAAACAATTAATAAATGTAAGCAATAAAAAACAAAAACCAAAATAATTAATAAATGTAAACAATAAAAATGAAAATCAAAACAATAATAACGTAAACATTCATGAACTCGACGCATATCGACCTACATGTAATTGTGTTTAATCATCAGCCGTCACCAAGCGATACCATCGCGCATTGAACTGATCGTATTACACACTAAGCATGTTCGGTCACTATGCGCCAAGTGCATAGATCGATTTTTGCTTATGACTGCAATCATATGCGACACATTGACTGAGCATTCGGAATGCCTATGAGGAAATACAACCGAAGGTGTATTTTGTCAAGTAGACATTTAATTCTTACGTCTTGTGGGACAGTGTAGTGTAGGTCATAGGCAAAATAAATCAATAAAGAAATAGAATAAGAATATGTATAAAAATAATTTTTTGTAAAACTAGTTGTAAGTATAAATACAAGAAAATTTAGAAAATAAAATCAGTCTAGTTTTGAATTGAAACACGACTCTCATTATCGGCTGAAGAGCTCAGATAATACTTAAAAAAAAATCATGCAGATTAACTGCCCGGATATATAAGCGGCTTTCGAGCTAAGAAGTTTAAATAAGAAGAAGATTAGATAAAATAACTTTACGCTAGTTTTTGATCGCATAATGTCACCTTCCATTAAATACATACATTGAGAGAGAAAGATGAAACTGTTCACAAGATCAAGTTCAGGGATGCCACCACGTAACTTGAGACAATCGAGCATCGTCGATCGTAGGTCAACTCGAAACAAATTATTTTTGGTAGCACCTAATTTGATACGAGTTTCATTGTGACTTCCACTTAAAAATATCTTGTGACCTATAAAGTGTATAAAGTGGAATGTCAAATTGGTATTCATCTGATATTTCAACTTGTGTCTAAAAAAACGGTCTGATAAATATATGTATGCACATATATATTTACATACATCTGTACTTGTATTTGAAGAACGACCTACAATTTCCAATCTTTGAGATGTGGAGGACCCACTGTATTTTAAGAGGTCAGCAAGTTTTACCCACAGCAAATTGCTGTTTTTCTTTCCTTAGGCACTTTTAAGCATTCCTATGGCTAAATCTTGGTGAGAACTCATAAAAGTGTTGTAAATCTCCGTCTGTTTTTTAATTATGTATTTACATTTTTTTTGTTTTTCCATTCTATTTATTAAAAAAATTGCTGCCGACGATAACTTTTTTCTGTCGAGTGAAAACTTTTGTTTCAAACATCATTTTTTGCAAGTTTGTGTTGAATCGATTGAATCAAAATAGTTGCTGCCGATGCTCGATTGTATCGATAAAACTTGATTGTACCAAGTTACGTGCTGGCACACCAGTACAGCTCTTCACAAAAGAATCACAGAAGAAGTTGTTTTAAAATGAAACTAAAAGCATTTCTGGTCGAGAAATGGTGCGAAATGGTTCCGAGTGATTTTCATTTAGGAATGAAAATTGTAAAGTTGTTATATTGTGATTAAGGGCCCTATTATGCCTCGCGAGTCAAACGTTCATCATCAGGAATTGTCCCAATTGACAAATATATTTACAACCTCAGCACTAAGATGCTGAGAAAAATCTCAACCCATCCCAGTCGTCTTATTAATTTAATTACAAGTAATTCAGCCACACACGACCAATATCTCCAGGTGCACACCATGATGGACCCAGCATTTGGAATAGCTGGAGAAGACAGCTTCGGGAACTTCTTTGATGGTGCAGGGACGCAGCACAACAGAGGTTCAAGCCACCAAAAGACCAGCCAGCAATCAACAATGACCTAAATCTACCCACCCCTTCAACACCACACGTGCCAACGACCGTTAGCAATGCTCAATGCTCAAGCTGATGCACAGTAGGTCCCGTACATACTAAGCAGTGCTCAAAATTCAGAATCTTGTTTAAAATGCTGGAAACTGTTATAAATAGATACTAACTGCTCTTGAAAATGAAAATATTATTAATATTTAAGGTAGTTCTGACCATAGTAAACAGTATCTACAGCATTTTGAAGGTTATTAATAGATTTATTTCAAGAAAACGATGGTTCTTCGAGTAACATATCTATGACTTCAGGATAGAACATTTTTCGGTTAATGACTGGCGTTGTCCGTGATGTTATCAAGGGATCGAGAGAGATAAGTAACATAATATATCAGACCAAAAACATAAATGTTTTGTGGACGCTCTGTCTAAACTTTAACACGTTATGGGTGTAAGCGAAGCCTTATAAATTCTGGTTCCGATCTTAGCGACATCTAGTTGTCAAAAGTAGAAATCGAAGAGTATGTGTTCGATCTTAAAAGAGACGTTTACGGAACGTCAACCCAAAGCAAAGGATGGAAGAAAAATAATTTGTACTACCACCTTGAAACGTTAATGAGTATAGGACATATAGGATCGGATGATACGAATAGAGTAGGAGCTGGAATTAAGAAAATAAGTGGTCTGATTCATCTCCAGATCTCGTATGACATCAGAACGAGATTAACCACTCAGTTTATTTGAAGAGGAGAATTGATATCCAGCGGCTGGTCACGTCACTATAGTTTGGAATTTAAATCTGAAAATTCTTAAAATGTTTAAAATATACGTTATATTTCTTTGTTTGAAGAACTACTGGTGCGTAATAATTAACGTCTAATTTTTGCTTATTTGTCGGTTTTATTTGAATATTTAAAGGATTTTGAAGTATCTCTATCTCTACCTTATTATTTTTGATAGGATTTCGGATACTTAAGTGAAACAATCGCGATTAATTTATTATACATATAAGATTAAACTTCAGTTTTGGGTGAGTTTTAAAGAAGTTTTTTTTTTGAAAATCTGTGCTAAGCAGGGTATTTTTATACAGGTTCGAATTTACAATATTTGATTTCTGGCGGCACCAGTTGGCCAGCGGAGCGCTGGGCCGCCACATATTTTTTTTTGCTCGTTCTTCCTTCGACTTGTGGGATGAATCTGGACTTTGCCACAAAATTTGGTTGCTCCTGTTTGAGGGTACTCGATGGGCCTTCATCGTTAACGCTACAGTCTGGCAACACATCGCTGAAAATCCCTGGATTGGCCAGATTCCCAGCAATACGGGACCGTGGATTTCTGTCTAATAAAAACAATCCACGCACGCGAAGAGGAATATAAAGAGCTCAGAAGAATAGAAAAACGGCTACACAGACAAAAAAAATCAGCCTGGGAGAAGAACCTAATCTGTGAAATAGAAAATAGCCGAGAGCCATGTCCGCACCAGGCGCGGAAGTTCTACCAATCCGTCCGAAACATGACGCAGTACACACCACGCTGCACATACTGCAAGGACGGAGAGGGAAATCTGATCACCGATCCTGAAAGCATACTGGAGCGATGGGAAGTGTAATTTAATGAATTGCTAAATGGTCAGCTCACTGCACAAGTGGAGGCTCCACTACTTCAAGAAGAATACCCTATGTTGCCGACACCAAGCATAGAAGAGGTTGAGAAGGCTATAGGCCGGCTTAAACAGAACAAAGCCCCGGGAGCCGATGGCATACCAGCCGAATTATTCCATCACGGCGGGCCAGCCTTACGTCAAGCAATTAATGATATTATAGTACACGTATGGGAGCAGGAAGAAATGCCAGAAGACTGGCGAAAAGGTCTAATATGCCCCATACATAAGAAGGGAGATGTCACAACGTGCAGCAATTATAGAGGTATCACGTTATTGAGTACCGCCTATAAGATACTCTCCTCTATCCTACAAGACCGGATAACCCCATACGCTAAAACCGTTATCGGACAATATCAGTGTGGTTTCATTCCAGGCAAATCAACAACTGATCAGATATTTACCCTTAGGCAGGCGATGGAAAAATGTCTAGAATTTAACATCCCAACATACCATCTGTTTATAGACTTTAAGGCCGCCTATGATAGCATAGCCAGGGTAGAACTTTACAAAGCCATGAGAGAATTCGGCATCCCAAATAAATTGATACGACTATGTAGGTTGACCATGACCAAAGTAACAAGCCAAGTAAAAATAGCCGGATTGCTATCCAGACCAATCAACATCTTTAATGGATTCCGACAAGGGGACGGTTTGGCCTGCCTCCTCTTCAACCTGGCGTTGGAGAAAGCAATCCGTGACTCTGGCACGGCAACAAGACATTGACATCATCGGAAGAACCGAAGAAGCTGTACACGATTCCTTCATCCAGATCGAGCAGGCGGCACAAAATCTGGGGCTGCACATTAGTGAAGGTAAAACAAAGTACATGATGGCGTCGAATGCGAGAGGAACAGTTGGTCAAACAATCAAGGTAGCGGAGCACGAATTTGAAGTGGTCCAATCCTTTAAATACCTTGGGTCAATATTAGCAGCCGATAACAATATAGAAGAAGAAATACGCGGCCGGCTTCTCAAATCCAACAGAGCCTACTATAGTCTGTCAAAGCTCTTCAAATCCAGAAATCTCACCATAACTTCAAAACTGCTGCTGTACAGGACCATGGTCCTGCCAGTACTCACATATGGATCCGAGACTTGGGTGCTTAGCAAAAGGCACTCCGACCTCTTAGCTGCGTTCGAGAGAAAAGTCTTAAGGAGAATTGTTGGCTCCATATGTGAGGAAGGACGATTCCGGAGACGGTGCAATCATGAACTGTACGCAATCTACCTAGAAGCAGATATCGTGACAAAAATTAAGCTCGGTAGACTCCGGTGGGCAGGGCACCTAGCTCGCATGAGCGAAGAGGAACCTGCTCGGAAAGTTCTTTGTGGTACATTCTATGGTAGACGACAGCGTGGTAGACCATGCTTGCGCTGGAGAGATGGCGTAGACCAGGACGCCCGAAGCCTTGGGGTGCGCAACTGGATGGCGTCGGCTAGAGACCGGGATAGGTGGAGAGACTTGTTGAAAGAGGCCAGGACCGGAACCCGGTTGTCGAGCTGATGATGATGAAAAACAATCCTCAGGTGCCAAAGTAGCCTTCAAGGTATTGTTTCTGAAAAACATTATGAAACCATCTGCTTCAATGTGAGTACCTAAAAATAAGAGATTAAGAGCCGGATTAATAAAGAAGTGCAAAAGTCCAAAAGAAGAAAGAACATAGGGGCTATAAAAATCATTTTTTTTTTCTCCACGGAAAGAGTGAAGATAAATTCTTTCTACTAATTTACTTCGTTCAATTAGTTAGTAAAGTTTTATAAACCTCTTTATTTTTGGAATTTTACGAACTACGTCATTTTGTTAATTTTTGATGAGCGTTGAAATGTGTTCATAATAATTTTGTTGTTTAATTTTTATATGTTTTGTTAATTTAAAAGCTGTAAGTGAACGAGGTAGTGTTTTTTTCTTTTTTGGGTCTGTCAACGCGATTAGCTAAAACTTTATAAATTTCATCCCCCTCCATGCAGGCAGGGCATTTTTATTCGCATATTCCCAGTTTTGTTTTGCAGCTAGCCACCAAAAAGGGTGATTATAAAAACTTTCCTTGATAGTCCAGACAAGAAATATCTCGCCTTCACGTTTCTTTTTCTTTCAATTATTGTTGTCAAAATTGTTGCATATAATTTTTAAAATATAAAGTTAAATATTGTTTTTTTGGTGAAATGCTGTTTTTTTTTGGTTTACTGTATCAATTAAGATTCTAATAAAACTTCATTTCTCGCCATCAGAGTTGTAATATCATGTTTATTTTGATTTCGAATAAAGAAATCATGATTTTTTGAAGACAATTTTTCAGGGGTGTGGACGGTAGCTCAGTTCCTGTGGTGAAAATGGATTGACAAGAAAGTGGTGTCTTTCTTTTGGGGGAATTCAAAAATGGCCACGAATTCCTAAGGTTGGGTGGGTAATGGCCACACTGCGATGACACCTGCAGTGCCCTGATGTGGCAATAGTCCGTCCGTGGTCATAGCTAGTCCGAATCCTTTTTTTTCCCTAGTTCCCTCAGGCCTGATTTGTGTTTTTGGCTGCAAGCGAGGTTAAGTTTCCGTGGCCAAGATCCCCCCCTGTCCAACGAGCTGCATATGCAAGCAGGCCGCGTCCCCGGGACTTGACATTCCATCCGTTTTCCTAACCTCTCCCTTTCCTAGCTTCCTACCCTTTACTTTCCCCTATCCTACTTGCTTACCGACTCCGCACCTCCTCTTGCCTCGCAACAAATGTTAAAAAAAGAGCCAAGTTCTTCTATACAAAAACCTTTGTGTAACAAGTCAGCCGTGAAAAGTACTGAGATCTAAAAGTACGCCAAGTTCTTACTTCATGAAGGTTTAATACCGAATATTTAAAGTAGAATAATATTGCAACAGCTACAATGTAATAGAGAAATTTTATTATTTAATGATTACTGACTAAAATTTGATGGGTTCCCTTTGGGCATAAAAAAAACTTGCCAAGTAAGCCTATCAAATTTTAGTCAGTAATCATTAAATAATAAAATTTCTCTATTACATTGTAGCTGTTTCAATATTATTCTACCTTAAATATTCGGTATTAAACCTTCATGAAGTAAGAACTTGGCGTACTTTTAGATCTCAGTACTTTTCACGGCTGACTTGTTACACAAAGGTTTTTGTATAGAAGAACTTGGCTCTTTTTTTAACATTTATGTTTTTGGTCTGATCTCACTCCTTTTGGCAAAGATTTTAATATTTTGCCATGTCAAAATACTCAACTTAGTTTAAAGCTTCCTATTTCTTTTGGTATATTTTCTTTTTGTTATTGGTTGTTTTGATTTGCGCTTTAATTATTTCTTCTTGTCCTAGCAAGATACCTAACACTAACATACCTACCTTAATTGCGGCAATCAGAAGTGCTCCATATAAACTAAACATTTTCTCAGAAAGTGGGTGGATACCACGCCCCCCGAACGGAAAACCCCCATTTTTATTTTTGGTCCTTTATATGCAATTTGAGCCCTACCGTTCTACCAAATTTCATTGTTCTACTGCAATCGGAAGTGCGCCATGTATAATTTACATCAGTTCTGGGGAAGTGGGCGGATACCACGCCCCCGAATGGAAAACTTCAAATTTTATATTTTTTTCTTTGTATGCAATTTAAGTCCTACCACTTTACCAAATTTCATCGTTTTACAGCACTTGGAAATGCTCCATTCAACCAACACCAATTTGGAGAAAGTGGGCGGATACCACGCCCCCTGAATGGAAAACCTCGATTTTTATTCTTGGTCCTTTATATGCAATTTGAGCCCTACGGTTCTACCAAATTTCATTGTTCTACTGAAATCGGAAGTGCGCCATGTATAATTTACATCAGTTCTGAGGAAGTGGGCGGATACCACGCCCCTGAATGGAAAATTTCAAATTTTATATTTTTTTCTTTGTATGCAATTTAAGTCCTACCACTTTACCAAATTTCATCGTTTTACAGCGGTCGGAAGTGCTCCATTCAACCAACACAAATTTGGAGAAAGTGGGCGGATACCACGTCCCCTGAATGGAGAACCTCGATTTTTATTCTTGGTCCTTTATATGCAATTTGAGCCCTACCGTTCTACCAAATTTCATTGTTCTACTGCAATCGGAAGTGCGCCATGTATAATTTACATCAGTTCTGAGGAAGTGGGCGGATACCACGCCCCTGAATGGAAAACTTCAAATTTTATATTTTTTTCTTTGTATGCAATTTAAATCCTACCACTTTACCAAATTTCATCGTTTTACAGCGGTCGGAATTGCTCCATTCAACCAACACCAATTCGGAGAAAGTGGGCGGATACCACGCCCCCTGAATGAAAAACCTCAATTTTTATTTTTGGTCCTTTATATGTATTTTGAGCCCTACCGTTCTACCAAATTTCATCGTTTTACAGCAGTCGGAAGTGCTCCATTCAACCAACACCAATTCGAAGAAAGTGGACGGATACCACGCCCCCTGAATGGAAAACCTTAAATTTTCGATTTTTTCCTCCACTTGCATGACAAGACCCACCGTTGTGCAAAATTACAAGATTCTACGATGTCGGGAAGTGCTCCATAATTTTGATGATCTGTCAGTCAGTCAGTCAGTGAGTCAGTCAGTTACGGTTTTTGTGATTTTTGAGGCCTTATATCTCAGGAACCGCATATAATAGAAAACTGAAATTTGGTGAGGCGCCTGTGCTTGACTAGCTTAGCAAATATTCGGAATTTCAAGTTTCTGACTTCATTGGTACTGAAGATAGGGAGGGGTCAAAAGTCGCCTGAGTTTGTTCCTGTAAAAAGGGTGCCAGAACTTGGCTGGGCACTACCGTGCCCTTTGATAACATCCCACATGCTGAATTGTTCCCGATATATGAAAATCTCTATTCCGCGCCTCCTGGGCTTCTTCGCTTAACTGGCCAATTGAAAGTTGGGCATCAGCTATTATTTCACTTCCATGGATAATGATTTTCTGAAGACTTGTGCTCCACATGAAATCGAGCTGCTTCTAGGCAAAAACACTTACATAGATCTTTCCGCGTGTATCTGAAAACCGATTTATATAAAGCAAGAAACTAACCAAAAGTCCGATATGACTCACTAAAAAGCTTGAACTTTAAGTTCTATTATTCGGATAGTCAACATTCGGCCCTAGCGAGGTATCCGTTCGGAGCAGAAAATTGTCCGCAACGCATACTTTGTGGGAGGTTCAAATTGCTTTCGAGGTATCCTATCAGAAAGAATAACAATACACAAACGCGTTGGCATAATTTGTTCCTAAGTTCATAAGTTCATAAGTCATTCAATTAGAATTTTTCAGGAATCAATAAAAACTGTTTCATGCACAAACAAATGAGTTTTAAACTACTTTTTTATGCTTAATTAAATATTTTAGTGGTAAAAAAGTTAAAAAGCGAACAAAATTCACAGTTTATTAATAAAAATAATGAAAAAACCCTAAAAAACTGTTCTTGACTTAAGTTGTTTTAGCAAGGACTGGGGTAAGTGGTATATAATTTAACCAAAACAATGGTAGTAATCATATTTTGTATTTCTTATTATTGAAAATTACACTTAAGAATAACGTTTCGTCATGTTTTAATATCTTTAAGGTACATAGATTGATTATTTTCAACATTTTCTTATTGATGGGCACTTTTAAAACGTAAGCCTTTGCTAATAGAAGTGAAACAGAAGTTGTAACATTCTTTATTAATAAGAATGAATGTTTAATCAATCAATCAATATATTCCTATGATAGTACCTTTTCTATGTGAAGCATACTTAAAGCTCATGTATGTCGAAGGTGCTTTTTTCTGTTTTAGTGGGACTTTTTTCTATAAGATTCAGTGTTGACAAACATGTTTTTTGTACAAATTTGGCCACCATTTCATGAATTCCAAAACATCTTCAGTTTTTAGCTCTATGACTATATTTTCTAAATTTCTAATGAGATGGACGAGACGGATGAGTATGAAAAGCTGAGATAGACAATGAAGTGCAAAAGATCATTCACTTTCAGAGATCATTTATAAAAATGAGAAAGAGAGTCCGAGACTAAACGGAGCCCTTGAGGACCCCAGCATTTATTTTGTGAAGATCCGATTTGAAACCTTCCAAAACAAAATTTATTGAACAATCCAGTAGCAAATTTCTAATCCAACGAATAAGGGCTTCATTGATACCAAACTCACATATTTTCGATATACTCGTAAGAGCTTGATGCCAAAATCTATCAAATGGCTTAGAAATATCAAGCTCAATGATCTTACTTCGACATATGATTCTACTCTTCTGCAACTTGATATCGACAGTTCCTCGGTTTTTTAAATCTCTTAGATAATCAGTTTATGCCTGTCTTTAAATTTTATAATTTGTTATAGCATTTCATTAAGGTATACTTTACGGAATTACACGTTCTCTTCTTTTTCGGCGCACCATCACTCTCTGTTTCACTTGAAGACATTTTTAAAACAAAAATTACTTTTGGCAGAAAACAGTTGTGTGAAAGATGCAAATATGACATTAATGACGGTTGTTATCAAATTGAAGATTTGAATACTGTTGAACCAATCAGAGCAAAGCAAATTTAAAAAACTCAGTCATAAAACTACTCCAGCTATTTTGGTAGTGCGTGCAAAAACCTCTCAAGTTACTGACTAATGTTGTTTATGCAATGAACGTCTTTTTCACAGTATTATTTGAAGGGGAAGGAATGTACAGACTTACGTGGTTCTTACCCAGAATACGCATCTCCCTTTAAGGAACCATTTTCAGCAAAAAAAGCATTTTGGATAAAAATGTGACTTAAGAGGTTTTTGAAATGACCAATTCAATTGCATTAAGCTGTCAGAAATTTCACAAATAAAGCACCTGATCGGGTGCGTTAAAATAATGGAGAAAAATTCCGAACAGCTGTTAGGAAGCAAAAATACTCCGAATCGTACAAAATCGGGAAATTTTCCGCTCCGAACGGATACCTCGCTAGGGCCGATTAAGGTATCTCAACTAACGTTTAATAACAGAGCATCAAATTACGTATACTCGTATTTAAATTTTATATTTATGGAAGTGGTTTCATACCTGGACTAAAGATTAACAAAATAGTTAGTTTTGAACTTCACTTCACCCAATATTGAGAAAAAACCTACGGCAAATTTTGGATTTGATATCATGAAAAGATGGTGGGTGCGACCCACACTGATAACTTCCCATTTCTTTAAAAAAAAAACTATTAATTCAATATTTGTCAACATTTTACCAATTGTACAAAATTATACTATGTATAAAATAAACTAAATTTTTACAATTTTTACCAATTTTCAATAGAATTTTATATAGTTTTTTATTTTTTGTAAAAAAACTGTAAACTGATTTTTTTTTTAATTTTCACCAGTTGTCAAACACATTATTTTTCGTAAAATAAAATTATTTTGAGTTTCAAATTGTTTTCCGTTCTTAGAATATGTGGGTTATGAAATTTTTTTTTCAATTTTTTTTATTTAAAAAAATAACGGTATGTTCATTTTTTTCCAAATTCACTGTATGACCTTATAATGAGTACACTAAATTTTATTTGAAATCAATAGCATTATTTTTTCGTGAGATATTTGAAACTAACCAAAATTTTTACTTTTTTTTAAACCGTTATAGTGAAAAAACTACTCACTGAATTTTAATAAACGCCCTTTCAGCCTCTTTTGAAGTTATTATTTATTAAACAAAATTTATTTATTTGTTTTTTTATATTTTGTATTTATTGTTATCAAATCATAGGCATATTAAGACATGGTGTCTTTTTTGTTATGCTTAGTACATTCGGTTAAGAAATATTTAATTAAAAACATTTATAGTATTAAAAAAAAATATAAATAAAATAGATTTTCAAATATAAGAGAAATATGTACATAAATGAGAATTACGATAAATTACAGAATTAAAGAAAAGTTTAGAAAAATTTTAGCATCTGAAGTGATTTTTCAAAAGAGTCTCAAAAGTCTTATAGCTGTTTAGTCCTCTCAGGTCGGCTGGTAGGGAGTTCCAAAGGCCAGTCGCATGCACAAAATATTGTTGCTTAGAGTTTCTGTATTTAAAAGTAGGTAAAATAAGAACTTTACTTCTTTGTAATACAGGAAAAGTAAGTTTTTCAAATAAGTATGCAGGATTTTTGCTATGCATTAGTTTAAAAAGAAAAGTCTGTACTAGAAAATCTAGATGTTTGTTTAAGGGTATATCAAGGACATTTTTAGCATACATAGAAACACGGTCAAAGCGACGCAAGCCATATACAAATCGGACGGTGTTGTTAAATGCAACTTGAAGCTTTCTTCTACTTACATGATCCACACTGCAGAAAATAAGGCTACCATAGAACAAAGCGGGAAAGACAAGGGTTTTGGCAATCGTCATTTTTGTTGCAATTGGAAGACAGCCACCAGACAGGTGTAATATCCGAAGAGTGGCATATGTTCTTCCAAGAGCACATGCTAAGTGACTATCCCATGTCAGAGTTTGATTAAAAGTTATGCCTAAATTTTTTACTGTGCTTTCGTAGTTCAACATTGATCCATCAAGCTCAACGCAAGGTAAGCAAGTAGTGTCAATAGCAGTATTGCTTATAACAATAGCCTGACATTTTTTTGCGTTCAGTTTCAAAAGATTTTTATGTGACCATTGCAATATACGCATCAGATCTTCATTAATTCGAGAAGTTGCATCCTCATCCTCAACCATTCCAATAGGGTAACTCAAATAAATTTGTACATCGTCAGCGTACATATGAATTTCGCAATTTCTTAGGACCGAGGGTAAGTCATTGTTGAACAGCGTGAAAAAGAGAGGGCCTAAAATTGATCCCTGGGGTACACCAGCGTGAGTTGAAACGAAATCGGATAACTTGGAATTTGCAAAAACCGCTTGAGTTCTTTCTGTAAGATAATCGAAGCAAAAATAATGCTTTAACTTTTTTAAAAGTATTCTGTGCGAGACAGTATCAAAAAGTATCATTGCTTAAATCGATAATAATAATTCAATTTTGCGTTATAATGTCAAGTAACAAAAGATCTGCTCGGAACATTCAGTTTAATAAAACACCGGTTGGATCTCTAACACCGATTGGATCTCTAACACCATTGAAAACAAATGATACAATCAAAGTCGATGATCTATGGGCTCGTATTGATAAACGCCTTTCTCTGTTGGAAGAGAAAATTAACAACGAAATCTCCCTTTTGAAAGCTACACAAGATTGCATCCTCAAGAAGGTGAGTGCGATTGAGTTGTCAACAATGGGTAAACTAACTGACATACAACAAAAATGCAATACTCTGGAAGCGCGGGTAGATTCTCTTGAAAGAATGCAATTTGCCGCTGATGCTGTGTTGGTGGGCATACCAGCTTCAAAAGATGAGAATCTCATTATTGTCTTTGACAAATTATGTAAAGCAGTTAACGTCAATACACCACCTCTAAAGTCAATATTCAGAGTAAAACAACAAACGACAATGGAAGGAAAAAGATCTTCGTATGATGGCACAATAATTATAAAGTTTTCCGAATCACGTGACAAAAGTAATTTACTGAGAGGCTGTTTAGAGAGGTATAGAGAAACCAAATCTGCGTTAATTCGAGAAGTTGCATCCTCATCCTCAACCATTCCAATAGGGTAACTCAAATAAATTTGTACATCGTCAGCGTACATATGAATTTCGCAATTTCTTAGGACCGAGGGTAAGTCATTGTTGAACAGCGTGAAAAAGAGAGGGCCTAAAATTGATCCCTGGGGTACACCAGCGTGAGTTGAAACGAAATCGGATAACTTGGAATTTGCAAAAACCGCTTGAGTTCTTTCTGTAAGATAATCGAAGCAAAAATAATGCTTTAACTTTTTTAAAAGTATTCTGTGCGAGACAGTATCAAAAGCTTTAGAAAAGTTTGACTTCAAATAAGAAGAAAAGAAAAATAAGTATAGGTAAAATAAGAAGAATGAAAATAGTATGAAAAGTTAGTTTTTACATCGAGATTGAGAAATACAGTAATACATACTTCTATTTTAAAATGAGTGGCACTTGATATTGCCCTTATATTTATTGGCAAGGAGTTCCATTGTTTAATTGCATGTATAAAAAGACAGACGGGATGAGTTAAGGTAACGATATCGAGGTACAATGAGGCAAAATGTCCTAAGGGAACGTGATAAAATAAGTTTGTCATATAAATAAGATTGAATGCTAGAAAGGTCCTCGTTTATGTTGTGTGTTAGCTCAGTTAATTCAGAAATTGGACTGGACGAGTACAACTGCACATCGTCAGCGTAAAGGTGTATTGTCGAGTGACGACAAACAGATGGCATATCATTAACGAAAATAAACAGAATTGGGCCAAGAATTGATCCTTGTGGTAAACCCTGCTTAATAGGCAGAAATGCTGAAGAAGAATTAGAATTTATAACTCGTTGAGAGGAGAATGTACACTTGTCGAGAGCAGTAGTGTTTTTAATCGCTCCCGGTCTTTATTGATATTTAATAAGTAAACCACAAGTAAAACCAGACTTTTTTAATTTTGTTAATTCTCCTCATCATCACAAACAATTGTGCATTTTATAACAAGTGATAGTTTTCATTTCATTGCTTAAATCGATAATAATAATTCAATTTTGCGTTATAATGTCAAGTAACAAAAGATCTGCTCGGAACATTCAGTTTAATAAAACACCGGTTGGATCTCTAACACCGATTGGATCTCTAACACCATTGAAAACAAATGATACAATCAAAGTCGATGATCTATGGGCTCGTATTGATAAACGCCTTTCTCTGTTGGAAGAGAAAATTAACAACGAAATCTCCCTTTTGAAAGCTACACAAGATTGCATCCTCAAGAAGGTGAGTGCGATTGAGTTGTCAACAATGGGTAAACTAACTGACATACAACAAAAATGCAATACTCTGGAAGCGCGGGTAGATTCTCTTGAAAGAATGCAATTTGCCGCTGATGCTGTGTTGGTGGGCATACCAGCTTCAAAAGATGAGAATCTCATTATTGTCTTTGACAAATTATGTAAAGCAGTTAACGTCAATACACCACCTCTAAAGTCAATATTCAGAGTAAAACAACAAACGACAATGGAAGGAAAAAGATCTTCGTATGATGGCACAATAATTATAAAGTTTTCCGAATCACGTGACAAAAGTAATTTACTGAGAGGCTGTTTAGAGAGGTATAGAGAAACCAAATCTGCGTTGTCACTTCGTGACATTGATATACCATCTGATAAGAGAATCTATTTAAATGAGAGCTTAACCAAAGCTAACTACCTCTTGCAAAGGAATGCACTGAAAATGAAGCAATCCAAATTGATAACATCAGTTCATACCAAAAATGGTCAAGTGTATGTACGGACTCTTAGAGGGGAATCCAAACTAATCACCTGTAAAGAAGACCTGGAACTATTTAACACGAGACGAGTTGAAAATGAATCAACGTAAGCAGCGTATCAACAAAACTATATTATTAGATTATATTTTGTATATGTACTCTCTTAAATCTTTCATTGTTTATTTCTTCTCCTTTTCTTACAATAAATTTCCTCTTTCTTTCTTTAACTGTCAATTCTCCATGCATTACTTATTTTGTGAAGTCATTGTCTTGTTTAGCATTGATCTTACTTTTGACCTGTTTTTCTTTTTAATTGTTCCATGTTTCCGTATGTTCTTTATTTGTTTTTCATCATACTACAATGAATTTGTTTCATAACAATATATCTGGAGGGAATTATGTACCATTGGGGAATAGCATCAACAAATCGAGAATGCTGTTTGAGATAGTATGCAAAAATAAAATAGGTATTCGGATGTGCCATTTAAATGCACAGAGTATGGTAAATAAAATTGATGAAATGCGTTTATTGTTTGGGAATGGTTGTATGGATATAATTGGAGTTTCAGAAACCTGGACCAAACATCAAATGTGTAATGATCTATTTAATATTAAAGGCTACGAATTGTTTCGAGGTGATCGATGTTTAAAGCGGGGTGGGGGAGCAGCAATTTATATTAAAAATTGTTATGGTGCCAAAATTGTGAGACAATCTAATGAACTTGACAAATCCGAGTTTATTTTTGTGGAGGTTATATCCGGTTCGTATAGATTATTAGTCGGTGCAATATATTCCGCACCTGATGTGGCAAACTGCTCTGAGATTAGTGATATTCTTGAAATATTGGGACCAAATTATTCAAAAATAATTGTATGTGGTGACATGAATATGGACATCCTAGCAAACAAAAACAAACAGTTCGTTGATTCAATTGCATCTCTTGGTTTAAAATTTGTGAACAACTCCAACCCTACTCATTATTTTCCTGATAAAACACCTTCACTTATTGATGTCTTTTTGGTACCCAAGACAGATATAGTATCACATTACGACCAAATTATGTCCCCAGGATTTTCATATCATGATATGATTATACTGGTGTTAGATGTATTTCCTTTGGGTATGACCGATGTTTATTCAAAATTCCGTGATTTTTCGTCAGCTGATGTCCCTTCACTTTTTAATGATTGTCTTAGACTTGACTGGTCACCCATTTATTGCTCATCTGACGTCAATGTTCAAGTCTCGGCTTTAAATAGGAACATTGAATACTTGTTTGAGAAATATGTCCCTTTAAAAACAAGAAAAATAAAGAATACTGAGTTACCCTGGTTCAACCAGGTAGTTCTGAACAAGATCAGAGAACGAAACCTTCTTTATTACAGGTGGAGAAGATACCGTTGTCCGTTTTTACATGTTGAGTTCAAGCGATTACGTAATGAGTTAACTCAAATAATTCGTAAAAACAAAAGCGCTTATTATAAAACCAAGTTTCAAGGAAGCAAATCGAGTGCAGGTTTTTGGAGAGCGATAAGAGAAGCAGGCATTAATATTCGTGAAACAGGTAACCAAATGTCCAAAAATATGAAATTGAATCTCAACGAATTAAATCGTAAGTTTGTGGGTTCGTTTTCATCATCGCATGATCGAATTGAAGATCTTGAAATAAATACCCATCGGTCATTTTCATTGCAGTGCGTGGATGCTTTTTGTGTTGGTGAGACCATACTCTCTATTAAATCGCAGGCCACTGGCTTGGATGGGATTCACCCAAATATTATAAAAATACTTCTTCCTCTAGTTGGGAAGCACATAACCCATATTTATAACACAATTATAACTACTTCTATTTTTCCTGATAAATGGAAAAGTGCAAAAATACTACCTGTTCCTAAATCATTCTCTCACAAATGTACTGATTTTAGGCCAATAGCTATTCTTCCATTTCTGAGCAAAGCTTTTGAAAAAATTGTAAGCCATCAAATCAAAGTCCATCTGCAGGAACAAAAGCTCATAACGGAGTATCAATCGGGGTTCAGGTCCAAACATAGTTGTATAACTGCACTTATAAAAGTAAGTGATGATATTCGTGAAGGGTTTGATGAAGATATGATGTCCTTTATGGTATTGCTCGATTTCTCAAAGGCATTTGACTCGGTAAACCATTCGATTTTATTGCAAAAATTTAAGACTCAATTTGCCTTTGAAGATTCTGTTTCCATTCTTATGGCATCTTATCTTGCTAATAGAAGACAAGCGGTCTATTTTAATGATAATCATTCAGATATGTTGTTTGTGCCTACTGGGGTTCCTCAAGGTTCAATTTTGGGCCCTCTTTTCTTCACGCTCTATCTTAATGACCTCTCAAGATGTATTGAGAATAGCAATTTTCATTTTTTTGCTGATGACGCACAATTAACGCTTAAATTCAAAAAGCCCTGTTATTGTCATGCCGTTGAACTCATGAACAGTGACTTAGACAAAATTTGTATATGGTCCCAAAGAAACAAAATAGAAATTAATGCATCCAAAACTAAAGCTCTTTTACTATGGAAGACCGAACATAATAATATAGAGTCCTCACCGTTAAAAATAAATAACTCAACTATCGAGTTTGTAAGTAAAGCAAAGAATCTTGGCATTTACTTCAATCAAAATCTGAATTGGACAGATCACATAAATCAGGTACTGTCAAAAATATATTGTATTCTTCGCGGATTGAGTCCAACAAAAATGTATCTTCCAATAGATGTTAAACTTAAGTTGATTAAGTCTTATGTTGTTCCCATCATTTTATATGGCTGCGAAATGTACTCAAATCTAGACTCCGAATCGTTAAGAAAGTTAAATATTGCTTTTAATAACTGTGCAAGGTACATATACAATCTGGGTCGTTATGACCACGTTTCAATATATGCCAAGACAATAAACGGTTGCTCCCTTAATGCTCTATTACAGTATAGAACAGTCCTCGCACTACATAAAATTATAACCACCAGAACGCCAAACTATCTTTTTACTAAAATAAAATTTAATAATTCTCAAAGAACGCTTAAAATAGTTCCACCTAGACATCGCTCTTTAGTCAGCAGCAGGCAGTTTTTTGTTCATGCTGTTCACCTTTGGAATAATCTCCCCCAAAATCTTCGAAGAACAAACACGGATGGGACATTCAAAAAGTTATTATTTGAATACTTCGCAAGCACCTTTTAACAGCACGATGACTCGAGTACATGCATTTCTAGTTCTGTCTTTTTCTCTTTCTTAATTTTCTCTCTGTCTTAATTCCTTACTATCTATCAGCTTTCATTATATTGTTATAAAATTATCTTATAAGCATACATATGTATAAATATTAAAAATACTATTTCCTGTACAAGAACAAAAGAATATGATTCTTAATTATGTACAGCGTCAAGAATGAATAAATGAATAAATAAATGAAAAAAAAAAAATAAATGAAATCTTTCTGGTAAAAAGCTCCTCAGAAGCGTAACTGCACTGGTACCAAAACCAAACAAGTTTTTTAACTACCAACAAAGAATATCATGTCAACTTTGTCAAAGGCTTTCGAGAAATCAAGTAAGCAGAGAAGTGTAACATATCCTTTATCAAAACTTTGTCTTATATCTTCGAATATATTCGCTCTAAAGCCAGATTGACCAGCATAAAGTAAATTATGATTAGATAAATGAAAAAGGATTTGTTTTGCTATAAGCTTCTCGAAAACCTTTGACAAGCATGGCAAGATACTAATTGGTCTAAATTCACCAGGAGTAATAGCATTTGTTTTTTTAGCAACAGGTACAACTCGAGCAGTTTTCCACAGTTTAGGAAAAGTTGAACTAGTAATGCAGTGGCTTATAATGTGGGTTAAATGAGATGCAATAAACGGCAGAATCATTTTTATAAAACGCATAGGTATGCCATCTTCACCAGGTGAGCAGGATTTTAATATGGCGATACAATTAACGACTTCAATTTCAGTTACTGCAACTATTTCAAAATCCCTCATTAAGTTAAGAGATTGGTGCACCAAATTACCAAAACCAAGACTAGTATCATTAGTAGTGCCTCCGACGAAGTAATTATTTAATTCGTCGGGGTTTGCGGTCGGCTTTTCTATTATTTATTTATTCAACCGCGAACTCAAACAGTGATATTTTAAATTTGCGCACCTAACTTTTACTTCTGTCTTTTGATTATTAATAACAAATATTTCTTCTTTCATGCTGTATACTTAGATTTAAAAGTTCTTTGCGCTAATTAAAAAAACTACATTTTAAAGATTTAATTGCGCGTGAGTAAAACCGTCTTCCATTTATGTATTTTATACCCTAAATTACACATTTGAAAATAAAATAAAAATGTATTTGCAATCTACATATTTTGGTCAACAAAGGACATATTTTTGATTTTTTTTTTGTTCAATGAATTTAACTTTTAAAAATTAGCCTTATGTTGACATTCGATTTCACTAGAAAGTATGTCGAATTCGAGTAATTTGTGTTTTGAGATTCGTACGATTAGAAAGTTCACTTTATCAATGGAAAGTTCATTTATCTTTCGAAAACTAAGCAAATTTTCACTTTCGAATCGTTCGAAAGAAATGTCATTTCATTCTCGCTCAATTTTTTCTGGCCAATAGTGATGTAATGTTAGTGATAATGGATGCATTAAATGGATATGATGCATCCATTATCCTTCTCCTATACTAAACTGCTCCTCACCGTTTTCTCTTTTCATACATAAAACAAATGCCAGTTTGATTTTTAACGTCCGTTTTCAATTTATCAATATCTTCATAAAACAATTTACAAATGGTAATTCAAAATTCAAGTGTGACCAGATTTGTGTAAATTAAATAGGTTTTGAAGTTGCTTCCTTTTTTTGTTTATCACTTTGGAAAACAAAATTAGTTTACATGAAAATTAAAAAATAAATCAAGTATTTTATTATACAGAGAAGTTGTACCGTAATTTTACTTCTTTTTGATATCAATAAACTTACCATACTGTTTTGTAAATGCTCCCAATTTTTAAAATGTCAGTTTTATTGATGTTTTTCAAATTTAAACTTTACCGGGCTGTTAGCATTAGTTTATTTTTCTTAAATGATAAAGTAGGTATTATTCGACAATGAACAGTTTTCGCTCGAATGTCAAAATATGCAAAATTCATTCGAATGAAAATATCTATTCTATCGAATTAGCTATTCGTTCGAATCTCAAAATAAGCATGAATAAAAGAAAACTGGAAAATGAAAACTTCCGCACGTGTAATGAAAAATCAATGCAAAGAGTCAATTTAAATGTACCGTAACTTATAATATATATATTGATTGGGCATATTTTTATTTTTTTTATTGACAAAAATTAAAAACGGTTTTTGAGCATTATTGTGTATGGTGAGGACCCACTGTGCGACGTGAAGATCATAAATAAAAAAAACCTATGTTAGACTTAAGGCACCTATGTTATTCAAATGTAAACAGAAAACATAACGAAATTGAACTGACTCAATTATAACTTAAAATCTAAAGTTATGAATTTGTCTAGTATTAAACGTGCTGTTGTCAGCAATTGCATGGGAACCATTCCGCAGTTGCAATCACAGACTCGGGTTGGCCATGAAATTATGATCTGTTGTATTAACTTGGATGTTCACTGTTGAAAAAATTAAATACATAAATAAAATAAAAGGTGATTAGTAGTTGAAGATGAGTATGAAAACGAGAGATGTGAAAACTGAGAAGAAGCTTAGGGTATAGCTCCAACCAGCTTCAAGTTCTAGATAATATGATAGAACTAAATTATAAATTACTTTTCAACTTATTGTTCGTTTTAGATTTTTGACCGATGCAGAAATAAGTTTCTGTTATGTCTCCATTTGTTTTCGTTCATCATCAACACTTCTCTTGCGATGGGGTGTTGCCATCCCCTTGTGAGGGTGTCGTAGCTGACGGCATTTTTGACGTCTACTTCCACTACGACATGTCGTCGCAACAGTTCAGGAAGACGCGTTCAAATGTATTACCCGAAGGTTTCACAGCCTGTTAAAGACCGAGTAACCCATCCACAGCCTGTTCTTAAGGAGACAAAGAAAGCACAAGGTAAACTTGTCTTTCTTGTTGATCGCTATTTTTTTTTTATTTCAATTTGTAGTCAAGCCAAACTTTGGAAGATAATTTTTAATAAAGCATTTCTGGAATAATTTTTGTTTACATACTTTATGCCACTGTTTTACTTCGCGGTGAGGTGGTCCTAACGTGTTAGGTCAATAACAAACTGATCCCATTATTTTGTTGTTTTTTTTTTAAGATCCAAACGATCCCATACCTTTGGCCATGCCGTATTTTGCATCCATAAGCTCAACAGTCTTTAAGAACTAAATATTGTTCGTTCTTTTTATGATCTTAATTGTTTTTTTTTTGTGTTAAATTTATTAATAAACTATTTCTTTGAAACATTTTCTTTTATTTTCAAAAATTTCATATGTAAACAATTTCAAATCTCAAACACAAAAACTTCGATTTTATTCAAAGTCACAACTGCTTGGTTCGAGCAACTAAAAAGTTTATGTTTTGACACAAACTAAACGATTGCCTAAAATGAGTTCGCTATTTTGTGTAACATATAATTATATGCACCTGCGCGGACATTCAACCAAATAGTTCATCTGTTTTCTATAAGCAACCAAACAGTTGTGCAACTAAAAATTGAATATGCGCGCCTATCTTTACGCATAGAGGAAATATATTACCTAGAGTCACGACTTTGGGGGTTCGCTCTCTTTAACCCTACAAGCTGAATTGAGAGGAAAAAATCCACATTCCAAACGTGTGTTAGTTGCCCATGCATTTTAAATGGAAACAACACAGCTTTGCTCAAATTTTGTGGGTTTTTGCTCAATTGTGCAATAAGTTGAATAAGTACGTTTGAATATTCAAAAAACGAATCCGTTAAATTTAAAAATTTTAAAATACAAATATTTTTTATTAATTTTGCTATTTTTACCTCTTTATCAATAAAAACTATATTAAATATTAGTTTTATTGCTTCTGGGATACAATATCCTTAATATTTATGTATATTTCTGTTAAAAACTAAGAAATTCCAAGCAAAAGTAGAAGCGCACCCTAGAAATTCAATGCGTATTGTGCCCAAATTTGACCACGGAATATAGACATTTTGGCCCAAAGGTGAAAATTTTGACAAATAAACAAATCGATACAAAAAATACAAATGGCATTAAATTAACTTCAAATAATGCACAATGCGATGAATCATTAAGATGGACCTCGTATAAGTCGTTTATTTCTAAATAAAGATTAAATTTGTACATTTATTACAATATTATTTGATATTATTACCGCAGTTTTACTCCCTTCTTTCTTCCTCGGCTGGCGAATGACAAATGAGTCAACTTAAATGAACTTCGCTCTCAAGGCGGATGAGCACAAAGAAAATAAATAAAAAGAAGTAAGGATGCGTTCACATTAATCTGGGTTTAGACTTGTCGTTCTGCAACATCCCCGCCCCCATGGATCGGTCCCGATTCACCCATGTTCAGGTCCAGAACGGCTAGCTTTGATCCAGGTCATCTCATCAGTCCTTTACATGTACGAACGTCAGCACTTCGAACTTCTCCATCGACTCCTGTATACACATTTTCAATTCGACCTCGACACCAGGCAGGTGAATAATGCTACCCAGCGCTTCTCCGTACGGCGTCCGATAGAAACAGTGAGTGGACCAAAGAAATCTAAGCCTGTATATGAAAACGGTCTCACGAACGGCGTAAGTCGGTCCTCAGGCAAGGGACCCATCAATGGAGTAACTGCTGTGGCTTTGGAAATCTTGCAGATAGGACAGTTGGCGATGACCTTGCGCATAGTTTGTCGTAGACGGGGAATCCAATACCTTTGACAAATCTCACATATTGTTGCTTCAATGTTCTGGTGCTTCTGCTTGCTGTGTTTGTCAGCAACTACAAGCGTCATAGGCCTATGATCAGACGGCAGTATGATTGGTCGCTTGGCGGCTTAGGTGAGCCAGCTAGCTGCATCGACTCTACCATAAACTCGTAGGAGGCCGTTGCTATCAATGTAGGGTGAGAGTTGGTACAAGGTACTTCTCTTTGAAACTGCTTCGTTAGACCTAATTTGTCTTCACTTTACAGAGAAAGCTTCCGATTAAGCCTGGCGACACAAAAACATTTCGGCCACATTTAGTTCACAAGCTGTTAATCCGTGGACATGGGAGCGTTTGCGGCATCGATTCAAGAATTTGAATACCCAAGCCATTGTTCTTACAAGCCTGTTGAAGGAAGAAAAACGATTAAAATCTATGATTCTTATACTCACTATGATCATCGAATATTTAGGGCGAGAAGCTCTTCTTCATCGTCTTCATGATCGATTGAGATGGTGGTGGCACTAACAGGCCACTCATTTTCGTTCCTCACCAGAAAATCTTTAGCCAACGTGATGAAGCCCTGAAGTCGGGATGACTAGCTGACAGCGTAGCTTCATCAGCAGGGTTCTCATGGGTATTAGTAGCCGCTAGCATCTCCGCAATCTTATGTGCCACAAACAAATGATTGTTGTTGAATCACTCCAGAGAACACAGCGAACGATGCGTAGAAAATGTTGTTCCATTATAGTTGTCATCAGGCGTATTCCCAAGACCGCTGCCTGATGCTCAAGACGTGGGATTGTCAGTGGCTTCAGCGGAGCACATTTCGTTTTCGAACAAACAAATGATGTTTCTACTTCACCATTCGCTTTGACCCATCTCCAGTACGACACTGCAGCAAAGGCATCCTCGCTTGCGTCAACGAAAACGTGAAGCTGGAGCTCTTGTGGCAAGTCATTTCGGAAATAAAAGCGTGGAACATTGAACTTGACTACATCTGAAAACTTTGACCGCCATCTATTCCATCCCAGGAGAACTTCCTCTGGCAATGCCTCATCCCATCGTATATTATGTCGCCAAACCTCTCGCATAAGCAACTTGGCAGCAACAGCAAAATGGCAATTAAGTATGGACATTTTGTCAGTTAAATAAACGGATGTCATCAAAAAAGTCACATTTTAAATAAATGCTATTTTAATTGTTGTTTGTCTGCAATAATGAAACAATCTCTTTTTTTTAAAGATTTAGGCCGGTATTCACCGAGCGCTCACAACTTAAGAAGCTCATAAACCTATTCACCAAGCAATATTAGTGAAGATCTACGAGCGCTCTTAAAAGTTAGGAGTAGTCCCGACCACTCCTAACTTACGAGCGCTCTCTTCGAAAGTTTGTTCGCTTGTGCGTGTGCCACGCACGCATTTGACTCGAATCCATGTGAGCAATGTGAGCAAGTAGAAGAGTATCCATTTGCTGTCAAGACCAACATTCCACAACATTTCACAGTTTGGGACGTTTGGGTATGCCTGAACAAGAGAGAGTGGCTCTCATTTTTGAACTTCGAAAAACACTTGCGAGTGGTTGGTGAATACCCCACAGAAATTTCAAGTTAAGAGCCTCGTAAAGTTAAGAGCCGTTTAGGAGCGCTCGGTGAATACGAGCCTTAATAAATTCGGTTTACACATTTTGCTTTCCATCTAAAACTAAAAGTACGAAAACGGCGTTATAAATCAGACTGTTTCAGAAGACTTAAATACGTATTAAAGAATCTGAAAAATACCGATTTAATACCAAAATAAAAAAGGAATGTTTTTAGAAGGATTAAAGAAGGAATTAAGTAACAAAAAAAACCGATTTAAGAAATGCCCATTTAAGAATGCTTTAAGTAGAAGTAAACACACCAAGTTAAGTTCTTTAAAACAATACCTAATAAAGATCATATTAAGATGGAATTAAGTAGGCATAAATTTACATACCTAATAAAGAAGGAATAAAGTATGAATTAAGAAATGTGATACCGAAATTATACCATTTTGTGCTACTTGTGTACCATCTATTTGGTGAATCGGTCCCAGTCCATGCCCTGAAAAATATCCCCACACCATTACGTTTCCTCCTCCGTGTTTTACAGTAGCTTTGGTGTAACGTGGATTTAGTGCCTCTTTGGCTGGTCTGCGAACACGACGGACACCATCGGAACCCTTGAAATTGAATTTGGACTCGTCCGAAAAGAGTACGCTCCTCCATTTTCTAACGGTTCAGTAGATGTGGTCATGAACAAACTTTAATCTCGCCAGCTTGTTTTTGGTTGAAATTAAAGGCTTTTTTACAGCTTGAAGGATTTTACTCCACCATCAACAGCTCGTCTCCGGATTGTTCTCGCGCTTACGCCCAGGTCAAGTTAGACTCTTATTTCTCGCGATGATATAAAAGGGTCTTTTTTAATTGATTTTATCGTAGCAGAATCTTCTCGTTTTGTTGTTTTTCTTGGTCTGCCACCTCGATGAACCGTTTGGAATGACTTTGTGGATTTATAAAATTTTACTAATCGGCAAATCACTGATTTTGGAATTGAATATTTTTCCGATAATTTAATTTGACTCCTTTCTCTATTATATTCTTTTATATTTTTTTTTTATTTCGTTAGAGTATTTGTTTCCGGCCATTTTAAAAAAGTTAGCTAGAACACTGATTAGCTTGCTCGTGAACTGAATAATACCTAATAAATAGATTCAACTGCACTTTTTTGCCAACACCTTTACTATGAGCAATGATTTTTTTAGTTAACGGTCTAACTTCCCTTTATTAATAAGAAAAAGAGAGATAGCTATAAAAAGCTGCTTTTGTTTTTACCAGCAAAAAATTGGGTTAACTGTCCTACTTATATCATATTAAATGAACCGTTTTGAAAACTATTTTCTCTTGTTGTCTATTCAGAAGTACATACAAATAATGTATTAAATTTTATAAAAAAAAATAACATGATTTGTTTTAGTTATTCATTTTTGAATGGCATAATGATGGAGGTAGTTTTAGTTGCTAATGTTTTGGCCAACACTGTATATATGTATAATGAGATCGATTTTCAGGTTGATTTCGATTGCTTTTCATTGACAGATAAGGATATTTTAGACGGTTTAGCCAATCTTGATTTAAATAAAAATGCTGGAATGGATTTGATTTTTCCTATTCTTTTATCTAAATGTGCTGTTTCGCTTTTTAAAATTTTAAAAATTATTTTTAATAAATCACTTCAAACTGGTGTTTTTCTTCAAGAATGGAAATCTACAAAAGTGGTCTTAAACATTTAATAAACAATTACAGACCAGTATCCAAGCTTTTGGCTATTCCAAAATTATTTGGAAAATTAGTATACGATAGGGTAAATTTTGCAGTAAAAGGAATCATTTCTTCGAGGCAGCATGGATTTTGCAATGGTCGGTCCACTACAACTAATTTGTGTATTTTTACAAATTGTTGCCTCTACTATTTGGAGAACAAAATACAAGTTGATGTCTTATACACTGACTTAGTAAAAGCGTTTGATAGAGTTCATCACAAGCTTCTTATTAAAAAATTAGAGAAAATAGGGTTCATGTTTAGTTTTCTTAGATGTTTGAAATCTTACTTGACGAATCGGAAACAGGTTGTAAGAATTGGAGTACTGCTGTGTAATATAGTCTCCCTATTATCAAAACTCTTCCGATAGGATTGAGAATATTCAAGAAAGATATACGCGCTTTGCGTTGAGAAATTTGTTTTGGTCAGAAGGTTTTCCATCATATGAATCTAGGTGCGCATTGATTGATTTGAAATCTCTAAAAAGCCGCCGAGAAACTTTGTGTACACTTTTTATAAAGGATGTAGTTGTTGGTAGAATTAACTCACTTGAGTTATTAAATCCTATGCCCTTTTATTTTCCAGAGAGAAACCTTAGAAACAGAGACGCTCTTTTACTTGTTCCCAGTCACAGGACAAACTATGGTTTAAATGAACCTATGTATATCACGTTCATTATTTCTTTTTAATTCAATTAATCTTGAAGTCGACCTTCTAATGGATAGAAGTATTTTTAAGAATATTGTTTCTAGAATTTTTAATAATAATCAATAAATGAATTAATTGTCAAATGTAATCAAAGATAAATATCCATTGATGAATAAATAAATAAATAAAGCGAAGCCCGCATCTTTGTGGATCTCCCTTACTTGCACTGATATTTCGATGGCTTGTGCGATGTAGTCAAAACTATCTGCGAAGTCATCCACATAATGATGGTCCATGATAGCTTTGCGAGCGCGAGGGTGTTGGCTTTCATGATCCATAGCGTTGATCGTCTTAACGTATTGGGCTGCACAAGGCGAACACGAAGCCCCAAACGTCATGACCACCACTTCATATACATCTGGCTGCCTTGAATCATCGCCGTCGCGCCAAAGAAATCGCTGTGCGCATTTGTCTTCTGACCGAATCAGTATTTGATGGAACATCTCTCTGATGTCCCCACACACGGCGATGGCTCCTTCACGAAAGTGAAATAATACTGATGGCAACGGTTGGTACTGTTAATGTCCTTTCATCAGGTATAAGTTGAGTGATGTTCCCTTTACCTCGGCTGCGGCATCAAAAACAAGTCGTAGTTTGGATGGCTTATTAGGGTTCACTACTCCAAAAGATACCATGTTTTCGGACCATCTTCGGCGGTTTCTGCTGGCTGCAGTTTAAGGGCGTAATTTTTCGTGACGTAAGATTTGATAATGGAACTGTAGGCAGCGGCGAAGTTCTCATCTCTCTTCGTTTTCCGTTCTACTCCAGCTAGACGTTTATCTGCTATGGAAAAGCTTTCGGGCAATTCAACTTCATCATTCTTCCACAATAGTCCGGTTTGAAATCTTCCATTAATCCTTTTAGTCGTTGACTGAAGAATCTCTTTAGCTCGAATGTCGGCTTTGCTTACGTTTGGAGGTGATGGTCTTACCCCAAAGCTCTCGGTCTCAAAATACTCCGCAACCATTTTATGTAATAACTCGTCATTTGATGTGTAGGTGAGAAGGCATGACGGCGTTGTGGAGGTGATCTTTGTAGTTGGGCCGAACACTACCCAGCCTAGTTCCGTATTCGCATCGTATGGTCCATTTTTGTGAATCACATGGGAATCACTTGGCAATCCCAAGTGGCAGTGATCTAGACCGATTAACAGCTTGGGCTCAGCATTGGAATATGGCTGCAACTTGAATCTCCCAAGGTGGCTGTTGAGATTACGAAGATCGCTTTCACACAAGCTTTGAGTCGGTAAATTGAGATTTGACACTCCGTGAACATTTCGTAACATATGCTTCTTCTTTTTACCAGCTCCTCTCACGTAGACATCGACTAGCTGCGTGCGTTCTTGGGCGTGTATTCCTCCTACCCATTGCATATTTAAGCTGCTTTGTTGACCATGCAGACCTAGTTCCTTCAACAGATAGGCATCCAACATAGATAATGAAGATCTTTAATCTAAAAATGCATATGTGTCGATGGCTTTATTTGAACCATATAACGTGACTGGCAATACACTAAATATCATACTGCTGTTTTTGATGTGTAAACATCTTTTCCGGCGGTAGAGTGAATCGAAAACGTGAGTAAAACTTATACGTTCGGTGTAACCCGTTACGGTTACACGTTCCGTGTAGCAACCTACCGACGATTGCATTTAACATGTTTACATTGGAAATATTGCGTACTTACGACATCGTGTTTACATTGGAAACTTTGAGTACTGAAATCTCGATTTTATTCCTTTCCATTGCTGGCTAGAACTTAATTCAATCCCTTAACATTTCTTCACCTCTCGACCAATATGTCAAAAAGACGAAAGGCAAATCAATTGGTGTAAAATTTCATAGCGAGTTTATTCAATGTCTTAAAAATATCCACTTCACGTTGGTGATGGACGATTACATTTTATTTTACGCTCGCAAAAAATGCATTTTCAGAGTTGACCTTTAATAATCCAAAAAATAATGTTAAAGGCAATCAGTTGACATCTGCAACGAAGTATTCTAGATACGTCAAAATTTAATTTGTCTCTTATCCGTCATACCATATAATTATTTTAATAATCGAACTAAATATTCTTTATTATATCAAAATATACTTTTAGCATTCACTATATCAAAATACAGATCGTTCTCCATCTGTCAAGCCATGAACTGGATGATGACTACGGCTAGGCGCGCACATTCAATTTCTTCAAATTCCAACGATCAAAATTGTCCGGGTAAAATGGCATACTGCCATACTGGTATGCCATTTTACCCCGGAAAGTAAACTAACTAGGCAAGTAAACCAAAAACCATTTTGAATTCAATTTAAACTTTATTTAAAACAAATCACAGTTCAAAGTAAAATAAACATAAGCAATACTCAACAACAAAAATAAAAATCAGCAATTCATTTAAAACAACTTTACTTAAAGTATAAAATGGCACACTATGCCATTTTAGGCGAGTGCTTAGTAGGCCATTTTGCCCATTTAAGGGTTTTTTTATTTAAGTTTTAATTCCGAAAAAAATGAAATAGTTATAGGCCAATTAATTTCAGTAAATTAATAAGAAATACTTAATACTTACATACTCGTACATCCATTTACTGTTTTCACCAAAATTTAATGTTTTTTTCTTTTAATTTATTTTTTGTCAACAAACTTTTTACAACATTTTATTGGTTCTACTTTTGTAGATGGCTGGAGACAGTTTGACCCGTAAAATTTCAAACAATAGTTTGAAGTTGCTAATATTTCTTATATGCCGATAATGCCAGATAAAATTACCAAAACCTTCTAATTCTGTTCGATTCTAAAATTTCTAGCAAGGGGCCATTTTACCTTAGAGGGCCATTTTAGTCCATCTTCCTCTATTATGTAATAACTTTAGAAACATTACATAAGGTATGACATTTAAATTACTGCAAAGTACAGTGAAGAAATTAATCGTGCATGAAGAATTCAAATAAATTACACTGCGTTACACGATTTTGGTACCCTCTTAACTGTTAGCTGGAATGAATAGGTATAGATTAAATGTCCCAAACATATGTATGTGGTATCCATCACGTCTAGTTTTCGGGATACATGCTCACTATTATTTCTGCTACATTCTCTTTAGACATTACCGTTACACAGTTCCCATTTTACAATGTATTGCACTCTTTTATTATTTTGTATTGTTTATTAATCGTTTCCATTCGATAACGTCGACATCTTGTACATATTTATTTGAAAATCCAATATGAATACTGGACAAAGTGGTCGTCGCAACTGCTTAAATGCACCAAATAAGTTTTGTTACGTTTGCGGACAGTATATTGTGAAATCACAAACAAAAAATGGTTCGGAAAAAGTGAAAAATGCATATTTACTCTATTTTAGACGTGCTATTAATCAAGACAAACCATGGATACCAAAGTTTTTTTGTGTTTCGTGCTATGCTACTCTCATATCTTGGTTAAATGGGAACAAGATATCAATGCCATTCGCCGTACCAGCTTTATGGTGTGAACCTAGTAATCATTTTAATGATTGCTACTTCTGCATGACTGACATACGAGGTTTTACTAAAAAAATCAAGCACAACATCAAGTATCCTGACGTTCCTTCAATGTCGAAACCAGTACCACACAGGAAAGAAATGCCTGTTCTTCTATCTCCCTCCAAAAATGAAATCGAGACTTCAGAAGAACCAGATTTGCTAAATATTGTGGAATATAATGACGGAAGCAGCAGATCCTGAGGTTTTACTTTCAACAAGTTCTCTTGGCCAACCACATCTAGTAAATTAAAATGAATTGAATGATTTGGTACGAGACTTAGGTTTATCAATTAGACTGAATTACTAGGATTTAGATTAAAAGAGTGGAAAATATTGGCTTCTAACAGAAATGTATCTGTGTAACGAAAACGTAATAGAAAAATGGCTTCATTTTATTCAATTTTTGAAAACATATGTTATTGTAACGATATAAACTTTGATGAGTGAGTTGAACATTCCTTACAGAACACAAGACTGGCTATTATTTATTGATGGTTCAAAAACAGATGTGAAGGCGGTATTGCTGCACAATGGTAATGAGTATGCGCCAGTACCAATAGCATATTCAACTGTTTTAGAAGAAACATGAAAATATGAAATCAATATTGAATTTAATAAAATACAAAGATTACAGCTGGAAAGTATGCGCTGATCTTACTACAGGGTGGATTTACCAAATACTGTTGTTTTCTTTGTAGAAAAGCACTATGCTACGTATATATTAAAGTATGGCCAGAAAGGTCAGAGTTTATTTGCGGAAAATCTAATGTGAAAAACATACCAATAATGGATCCTAACAATGTCATTTTACCACCACTCCACATTGAACTTGGTTTGATAAAAAATTATGTCAAGGCTATGGATAAAGAGGGAGATGGCTTCTTACATTTGAAAACAGTTTTTTCAAAGTTAAGAGTGATGCCAAATTGAAAGAAGGAATATTTGTGGGACCACAAATACGCACATTGATTAAAGACCTACATTTTGAAAAAAGCTTACTAATAAGGCACTTAATGCCTGATTATCACCGAAAGTAGTCATAAAAGGGTTTTTAGGGAACCAGAAGGCCGTAATTGCGGAAGAGCTAGTTAACTACATGTTAAAAGCATAGGAAAACCTTGGTTTCAGAATGTCAATAAAAATTCACTTTCTTCATTCTAATTTTTCTTTTTTTCCATATAATCTTGGTGCGGTCAGTGATGAGAAAGGTGAGGGGTGCCACCAGGATATAAAGAAACTTGAAGAACGATTTCAAGGCCGATGGGACACAACTATGTTAGGTGAATATAGTCTAAGAGCCCACAGCAATTTTTGGGTGTGATTGATAACAAAAAATATTTAGCATGATTAGATAGGCCTTTAGTAGTTATTTACAAATGTGAACGTCTTGCATGCTCTAGTGGGAGCAATAGTGCTGTTACGACAGCCTATGAAGGGAACAAGCTTAATACCGAAAACTATGACTGAACGCTAAGGCCTCTGAAAGACCGGTTGAATACGCCATCGTCATAACAAAAAAAAAACTCATATAATTCTTTAAATGAATCGGTGTACATTTTTATTCACTTACTGTTTTGGAATATGGAAGAATAAGCTTGGTTTCGTACCTCAGAGCGTGCTGCTTGAGGATTTGCTCGGTACTGTAGTCTTCTTAAAGATGGTTTGTCTTCATCGTGACATTCTGTGAGGGCGGGGTGTCAAGGGTTGAATTTCATTACCGCTCTGGCATATGTAGGAAAACAAATAAATAAATATTAATGGTAACCAAGAAACACACATCAAAAGCATGTAAACCTACTAGAGGTAATCCGAACCCATAGGCTTCTGCTGGCAACGGGAGAGGTAGCGCTTCTGAACTGAGCGTTCCACAGTGGTGGCACGGGAATGACTGGTCGACCTGTTCGAGACGACGTATCTGTTACCAAATCGTCAAAGACGTCTTTTATAACTAGGTTTTGGCTTATGTTTATAGGGATGCTGGTGTTCTTGCCGAAGACGCTAGTGGAAATTGCTTGCATTAGGATCGCTTCCTACGGCGGGTTTTCTTCTAAATGCTAAAATAAGAAAACTGTTTGGTGCGATGTTAAACCCTGTGAAGAGAATTACCTTCTTCGAACAGTGGATGACGGAAACGTACATCTTCAACACCCCAAGACAAATTGTTGGGAACTTCATCATCCCTAACATCAGACGCGTGTCGTCGTAGCTTCGGCCGCGAGTGGTCTTCTCTGTTGGAGGAAGGTTGTACAGGGCCACGTTATGTTCGCTTTTATTTATTTGGCAAGAGGATTATCGCGTAATGTTTAGATTATTTAGCGAATGATTAGAGAAGAGAATGAAGGTGAAGGAGGACACAGCAAGCAACCAAATTCAAACAAAATTATATTTTGAAATGTTTTGTTGTAATTTCGAGTTTCATTGCCAAATGACAGCTGGCGATTTTCGAAATTATGACAGCGGTAGGTTAGAAAAATCTGTACAGCGGTGTTGAGGTTCGAGAATGAGAGGACTGGTTGGGTAGTGCACACCAGCGTTGCCGCGAAGGAAAAAACATAGAGGGCCATTTCGAAATTTTTTGAGGGCCATTTGACAAAAGTTGGGGCCAAATATTTTACTTACAAATCCGTCCTTAAAACATTAAACTACAATATATTAAAATTATATTTATTCTTATTTATTTATTCAACGCATTTCTTAAATCTATAGGCAGAAGCAGATCTTGACTCTGTCGTCTGATTTGATTTCTTGGGAATTACCTTAAAATATCTTAAAAAAATTGAAATCACACCAGTAATATTATTTAAATATTTATATTACTTTTTTCATATTTTATTTCAATATATAAATGGACAGCCAATGAACAAACAACAAGCGGCGAAAAAAAACCAAAGGTCTGTACGATTTATTTATTTATTTTTATTTCATCAAGCAGTTTTATACAAATAATATAGGTATAATCTTACAGACTACCGAATAAAATTTTTCTATGGAAAAATAGAAAAACAAAATAATTAATTAGTGGAACAAACAAAATAAAATTATAAGCTTAATCTAAAATAATAACTTAATACCACCAGATTACGAATTAGATATAAGCAATATGTGCTTCTTAAAAAATTCTCGACTTTGTTGAGAAAAAAAAAATCAACATAATTACAAATAATACTGTTGGCTTCTCTAATGCATCGAGTTAAAGGTTCATTTAGATTATAGTTTACCCGATGATGAGGTTCATTAAAAAGGAAAAGGGATCGCAGATGCCTTGACGAAGCATACATAATTATTACAAGAGACAAAAGAAAAGGGCAATTTATATGGGATTTAATAATATCGCGCAAAAATATTATTGCAAAATTTTTCGGACGAACGACAAGAGATTGTAAGCCAAGAAGTTGACACTGTGTTTTATAAGTTGGGGTATGAATATTGTATGTTTGTATGTTTTCAATCCTATTAGAATGAACTTGAAAAAATGGATCCCTAATTACACAGCAATACTCTAACGATGACATTACATACGCAAAGAAATGAGATCAAAGAGTAAAATGATCAGTGAACTCTTTAGAGTTCCGATTAATGAATCCTAACATAGAGTTAGCCTTAGCAATCACTGTCTATATGGGATTTAAAGCGTAGTTTCGATATCTTTTTTTTCGTTAAGTATTGAGAGTTCCGTATCTTCTATAGAATACTGAAAAGGAGTAGATGATAGGCTCCTAAAAAATGATAAAGATTGACACTTTAATACGTTCAAAAAGAGCTGATTAGCTAAAAATCATTCAGACAAGCGATGAAGATCAAATTGGAGTAAATGACAATCATTAATTGACGTAACACGACGGAATATTTTAATGTAATCCGCAAATATCAAAAAGGAAACATTTTTTAAAAAATCAGTTATATCATTGATCAGCAGCCAGAATAGAAGAGGGCCCAAGTGACTTCCTTGTGCTACTCCTGATGTGACCTCAATTAGATCTGATAGTACGTCATTAATACCCACAAATTATTTTTTTCCGTTTAGGTAGGATTTAAACCACTTTAAAATATTTGAGTGGATAGATTCCAATTTTTGTATTAATTATGGTGATTTATTCTATCGAACGCCTTAGCAAAGGCGGTATACATGACATCGGTTTGGAAACCATTTTAAAAATTACTAATAATCTGGTTACTAAATATTGCGAGGTCGTTGTTGACCTTCCAGCGAAAAATCCATGTTGAAGTGGAAAAATAATTTCTTTAAGTACAAGCTATCAGAGACAATTTGTTGCAAAATTTTTGGTATCGAATAGGAATTTTCCAATCATCAAGAAAATAACTATTTATTAAACAATAAAGTTAATGGCCCCGATAGAGCAGCTGCCCAGTTTGAAAAACTGGGAGGAATACCATCGGGTCCTGGTTGCTTATCATCATTTAGTCCAATTATTAAGACTATTTCAACATCTTTGTTACTTAAGTTTAAGTGACCGATACTGATTGAATTTAAACATGAAATTGCAGAAAGGTTAGAGGGAATACTTTGGGGGTTATAAACGGAGTGAAAAAAGTCTGCAAATTGTTAAAATGTATATGTAGATGTATTTCCAGAATATTGAATGCAATTGGGGATAGCATTTGAACATTTTTAATCATTGATAAATGACAAAACAAAATTTACTGTTAAGTTTTAGACTCGATTCAGGTCGAATTAAGTAGTCCTTGTATTAAAACTTATTTAAAAAATCAAATTCTTTTTGAAAACGCAAATATTTTATCAGAAGATCTTCATTATTGGGAAATTTACGATACAATTTGTAAGATTAAGTTTTTGATATTTCAGTTACATAAACGGTTTGGTAGATGACGAAAGTAAATGACATGAGAGAAGTCAACACGCTGCACGAAACTGACGTGAAAAAAGTCAAATCATTAAACGAGATAAATTAATGAAGTCAGTTTCATTTTAAGTATGGTTATTTTTATATAGTGGAAACACATTGTAGTGGCGATGCATTGCAATGGTTTATATTTAATTTTGTAAGGCTTTTTAATTATTACTAAGCACGATATGATGTGATGTTAAATCTTCTAAAATTTAAATTTGGGGGCCATTTCTAATTGGCCCGGGCAAAGGGCCAAAATGTAAAACAGAGGGCCAAATGGCCCGATCGGGCACTTTGTGGCAACGCTGGTGCACACACCGTGGTAGGTTTAGGGGTATTATTTCTTACCCATAAAGGGGAGGTTCTGCAGAGAGGGCTCCTCCAAACTGGTGGTGTTAGCCCAAACGGGGCTCATTTACCTTACCAAACAAAGGCAAAGCGTTTCTTTGGTGTGGAGGATTTATAGTTGTCGGCAAAAGTAGGAGAACATAGATTTTAGTTCGAAAGTTATCGTCTTGGAGTTTGTGTTTGTGCGATATAATAGGGAACGGATACTTTTCACGAGTGTGGCCATTGACGTATTATATATGGACTGCTAGTCGTATGAAATTTCTATACAAATATTTCAATGAAATGATTCAACCTCTCCCTACCGACATTAGAGCTCTTGGTGCAAAAGTGGTAAAAATAAATATTAATTCCAGAAGCCATCTCTTGGTTCCCAGCCTGAACTACTATTTTTGCCATAGAAACTATAGCCATCTATCTCAATTTGAACTTTACATTTTAACGTTATCCAAGACAAAATAATAACAATAATATAAAGGGTGTTCAGCGAAATTTGTGAACACGCGAGAGCAAAGCATTTAGTTTAATAAAAACTGCTTTACGGCGGATATTGTCTTCTAGGGCCTGAATTGCTTGGCGATTATTGCTGTAAGGTTTTGACAGGTAAAGCCTAGTACGCAGAACGGGAAAAATTTTGTCTCCCATACATTTTTTTCCTGGGACAAATTTTGTCTCGGATATTTTTCCGAGCAGTACGCAGTTCGCGCGCAAAATTCATACTATTGTGAATTGCTCTTCAAAATGTCTCCACTAAATTTTGCCAGGAAAAAGAATGATACAAGCATTATTCTGCGGGACAAATTTTGACAGCCACAGTATTTCCGAAAGTGATTTTTGTTAAAACTGATTTTATGTAAAAGGTGCTGATGCTTCTCTTGAAAGCATCAAGAGGAGATTCCAAAAAGGTATGAACAACTTTTGTAAGACAACCCGTTCCAGAGATATACTAAAAAACACATTAAATTAGATTTATTCTCTCCAACTTCAAACTTTTGCGCGAGATTTGAAAAAGTTTTGTAGAGATTAAAATTGTAGAGATAAAATTTGTCTTGTCTCGATCTGCGTACTAGGCTTAACCTAATAAAAAGGTAGAACCGGTTCTTCGTAAATTTATATTTATATTTTAAAATGGAAATGGCATTTTTGTCATTATATTTATCTAACTATAAGTGAATTTGCTATTATTTCAAAAAAATCTCCTATCTACATAAATGTAAGTAGAACAATATGAACTTTTGAATTTATCTTTTCATGTTGAATCGCCTCCATTTTTTACTAGATAGTTTTCATCATGATTTGAACACAATGTTCACAATAAATTGAAATGAAAAGTTGAAATTTTGATTTGTGTTAAACAATAAGGTGTTTACAAATTGATATAAGTAATGCTCTTCTCCTGTCTAAATGTTATTATGACTTTGAAATCGGCAAATAAAGCATGAAAATAGCCCTCAAGTTTTTATTTAATAATAAACTTAAATAATTCCCGCTCAACACCCTTTACAAACTCAATTATGTCAAAAATTGATATATCAAATACCAAAACCAAAAGTTACACTATGTTTTCCGAGTTTGCACCAAGAGCGCTAGTTCCGTATAGTTTTAGGTTGAACCATCGTGAAGTTGGGCTCTGGCAGTCCATGTATCATTGACGTATTATATATGGACTGCTAGTCGTATGAAATTTCTATACAAACATTTCAATGAAATGGTTCAACCTCTCCCTACCGACATTAGAGCTCTTGGTGCAAAAGTGGTAAAAATAAATATTAATTCCAGAGGCCATCTCTTGGTTCCTGGCCTGAACTACGATTTTTGCCATAGAAACTAAAGCCATCTATCTCAATTTGAACTTTACATTTTAACGTTATCCAAGACAAAATAATAACAATAAATTAAAGGGTGTTCAGCGAAATTTGTGAACACGCGAGAGCAAAGCATTTAGTTTAATGAAAACTGCTTTACGGCGGATATTGTCTTCTAGGGCCTGAATTGCTTGGCGATTGTTGCTGTAAGGTTTTGACAGGTAACCTTATAAAAAGGTAGAACCAGTTCATCGTAAATTTATATTTATATTTTAAAATGGAAATGGCATTTTGTCATTATATTTATCTAACTATAAGTGAATTTGCTATTATTTCAAAAAAATCTCCTATCTACATAAATGTAAGTAGAACCATATGAACTTTTTAATTTATCTTTTCATGTTGAATCGCATCCATTTTTTACTAGATAGTTTTCATCATGATTTGAACACAATGTTCACAATAAATTGAAATGAAAAGTTGAAAGTTTTATTTGTGTTAAACAATAAGGTGTTTACAAATTGATATAAGTCTATGATAAATGCTATTATGACTCTTAAATTGGCAAATAAAGCATGAAAATAGCCCTCAAGTTTTTATTTAAGAATAAACTTAAACAATTCCCGCTCAACACCCTTTACAAACTCAATTATGTCAAAAGTTGATATATCAAATACCAAAACCAAAAGTTACACTATGTTTTCCGATTTTGCACCAAGAGCGCTAGTTCCGTATAGTTTTAGGATGAACCATCGTGAAGTTGGGCTCTGGCAGTCCATGTATAATAAGTCAATGCCATGTATAATAAGTCAATGAGTGTGGCGATTAAAAAAGATTAAACTGGAACGTAAAAGAAAACGATTTTATATAAAAATTTGCAACGGAGGGTTCAAGGAAAAGGCGGTCACCGATAAAGGTCCAAGTCGGTGCCGCCATATTTTTACCGGCAGGATACAACTGAAAAAAAAAAGAAAGAACCGTAAAAGGATTAAGTACTGCTATCCAATAGCTTATGTGAAGGCGGACGTAACCATTGGCAACAAAATTTCAAGAAAAGAACTCGGTTGATAAGTACCTTTAAATGATTTTATATTTTTTTTGTGTTATAAAATGTACAAAGTGTCACCCTATCAAAAAAAGACACTATCCATAAGATACCTAAGACACAATCCATATTCGATACTTCGAAATAAGTGAAATTAAACTTCGATAATTCGAACATTGCATGCACGAACCAACCCACGTTAAGAAAATTATCGAAGCTTAAGAAAAAGAACGAATATTCAATACAACAGCCCGACTTCGTCAACGACCCCATTACCAAAACTTCGGAGTAGATGAACTACGCCGAAAAGCTCTCCTGCAAAACTGATCTGAGGAGAATTGCATACTGTACGGAGGATTAGATTTTGAGCGTTGGCCTTTTGAAATCCAATTAATATTGCTTTATTTTTGCTTTTTATATTTTCATTAATTTTCATAATACTTAAATTTCTTCTATATTATTTAAACATATTTAAACACGTACATATATATTTTTTAAAGAAGTGTTGAAGAGCGGTGTAAGGGCAGCGTAGCGTTGGCACACTAGCTCGACACGGACCGAAGCTGGTTTCGCCTCGAGATTAAATTCGCAAGTGTGGTACCCAGGGTACGGACTTTACTTCGATCGAAGTAGATCTACTGCGATTTTGAGAAAAAAGTTTAATCTACTTCCCTACTTCTCTTTTTTATGATCTACTTCTCTTTGAAATTCTTAACCAAAATATTTAAAGACATCGCTGATCCCTCTGTTTTACATAAAAAAAAAACAAGTTTAAAAATCGGTTTTAGGTAAGCACCGTGGAAAATTTAATGTTTTCGAAATCACTTACAGAAAAACGTAGAGATATTTATGAACCACCCACCTATTGAATTGATACAATTCATACAGAAATACAAGTTCATTGATGGAAAATTTACTTTAAAATATTTATATTTAATTACTATTTTTTTACAAGTCTGTAGTCTGAATTTACTTTTATATGTTATTTTTATATAATTTAATTTCCTAAAACTACTTCGAAAATTTTGGATCTACTTCAGTTTTTTCCGGATTTACTTCGAAAATTTAAAACTTAAGTCCGAACCCTGGTGGTACCGTATTGTTGTTATTTTTATATAATTTAATTTCCTAAAACTACTTCGAAAATTTTGGATCTACTTCAGTTTTTTTCCGTATTTACTTCGAAAATTTAAAACTTAAGTCCGAACCCTGGTGGTACCGTATTGTTGTACCAACCCCCCTGTAGAGCGCTCCATAGGTAGGTTCGGAGGTATACGACATTTGGTCATTACAGAAAGCCAAGGGTGAGGCTAGGCTCGGTTCCTTTTTTTGTTTTTCGACTTATAGTGTAGTGCCGCAAAAAAAAAAATATACGTTCCGCTGTTTTTTTTTACGCGCGGGTGCAACATTTGTTTTTTTTATTATCATTCATTTTTCCTTGTTCCTTTTTTTTGTAATCTTATGAGTCACCTAATCTTGAATATTGAATTTTAAATTTTTGTTTCCTTTTATTATTAGTCAATACTTACGAGTATTGTAAATTGACATGTCGTGGGTACCTTTTCTTTAACATTTAGATATTGATTTTTTTGATAAATAAAACTATGCTTTGTAAGCCTCGCTCACATTTGGGGTTTTTATGGACTTCTAAAGTTCAAAAATAAAATGAGTAGTTAGGGTTTGAAATTTTCAGGGGATGCCGAGGGCGGGCGAGTTTTGAACGGTGAGGAGTGATGCTGTAGCGGGTCACTAACGCTAAAGGGGAATCCATTACAGAAAGGGCCCAATGGATTCCTGGAGAGGAGAGGGTTGGCCAAGTTTGCGACAACATCGGCATCTTCTCTTAGAGCAGCAGCATATGGTTGGGATCGGTTAGTATTTTTTGTTGGCATGAAAGTTTTTTTTTGTAGCGAGGTGAGGTTTGGCGGAGAAGCAAGATCCCCCCAAATCCGGCGAGCTAAGCCGAGCGTCGCCAGCATGCCACCGCTTCTTCCAGTCAAACATTCGTACCCGTCCTATCCGGCCGGCACGTTCTCCAGATTGTAACCCTATCGAAAACCTTTGGGAAATTTTGACCCGCAAAATGTATGCCCATAATAGACAATTTGTCAGAATGGAACTCTATAGACGATTTCATATTAAAAAATCTTGTCAACAGTATCTTGGTCGAAAATAGGGGCAGCAAGATCCCTTACTAGTTTTTCCTAAAAAATTTACTTAAAATAAAGAAAAAATAAAAATAAAAATACGGTTATACTTTTGCAATACATAAAAATCTGTTTTTAATTTTTAAACAAAAGAAGAGAAAATAACGGAACTTTTGTTTCTTCTCAATTTACTTGATTAGTGATGTCATTCAATAAAAAAATAGTAAGGTGTCATTCCCATTTTAATTTTCTAGAGAACTCATTTTTACAGGGTGCGGTTATACTTATGCAAGGCACTGTATGTTTAATAAACGATAGGTGTAAATAAGAAAACATAACATTTCAAAGCGGGTACTCAAATTTTTTTTTTTCATTTGTAATGCAGTGTTATTTATTCAAAGCAAAATTGAATGATATTAATCCGGAACATCCTGGCCGCCAGTTTAGTTATAGGTCGTACGAATGTGCCTTTGGCAGTTCTGACTGTTGCGACTCAAACGATATCATCGGCACCTGGGGTCACGTCTACAACTCTCGCAAGTACCCATTGAGTAGAGGCTTAATGTTAGGTTTCTTTAGCTGCCACTTCTTACGCTCTTGGAGTGTTGTGAGATATTCCATATGCCAGCGCCTCTAAAATCCTTGAACCATAATTTGCAATAGGTTCCACTGGGTAACTCGGTTTTGTAGAATGTTTCCGAGGGTTGGTTCTGGTTCTGGGTTCGCAATCAAAGGCTCACCTATAAGGAAATGGCTAAGTGTTAGTGGATTCAAATCTAGGTCAGAAATGCTACATAGAGGACGAGAATTTAATACTGCTTCTATTTGACATAATACCGTTGTGAGCTCCTCAAATACGAGTATTAAAACAGTTGAGCCCACAACTCGACGGAGATGAAATTTCATCGATTTCACCCCAGCCTCCCACAACCCACCAAAATGGGGAGCAGAAGGTAGAATGAAGTGCCTGCATAATCAACCCCTGTGTTGTGAAACGCTCGAGTTAGTTGAACCTTTTCAACCGGTAAGTCACTCATCAGCTGATTGCTTCGTAGGCGGCTTTGCATGAAGCAAGTTTTGCAACGAAAAATGAGCTTGCGAATGAGGTTGCGGCTACCTAGTATCCAGTATTGTTGGCGGACGATGGCAAAGGTTCAGTTATTCCTGTATGCAGACTATTCTGGTGGATTAGGCCTTTCGGCCTAAAAATTTTATTTTTATTAATTTTTTGTTTTTATTCGGCTTTATTTTATTAGAAAATTTAAAAAAAAAAACTGATAATCGTGTAACATTTTGTTGTTTTTCCTTACGTTCTACTTAAAATTAGGTCCTTAAAATAAAACTTAAAACTAATTAAAACTACCTACTCTACCTAAAATCTACTTTAAAGACTGAAACAACAACAGCAGCAAATCTACGTTTTTGTTTTTCTTTTTATTTCTATCCTGTCAGTTTTTGTTTTCATATTATTTTTGGTAATTTTTTTTGCTTTTTTTTAATATTTATTATTATTATTTTTTTTTCTATGTATTTTTTGTTTTGGTGCCACTATGCCTATTTTACTTAAAAGCTAAACCCTAGTTAAGACGCGAATCGATTGAAACGGTGCACAAGCTGTCCGATAAGTGACGGTGCGAAGACGAAAATGTTGAATCTCATTACCTTGATTTTCACGCTTCGTTTCAAATAAGATCTGACGAGACATTTTAACCACGTCAGCTGGAACACTTTCCGATGCTGCCGAAATCTTAAACAGACGCCAACAAGATCTCTTTGAATTGGTGGGCCTATATGCAATGTACTATTAAGCGAACGACCGAGGGAATCCTTTGAAGAACCGTCGAAAACTACGCGGAGTTTTGTTGTAGAGCTATCCATTTTAAAAACGGCGTGATGGGGGAGATAGATGTCAGCGCAGCTTTCGTCTAGACCCTCTGGAGGAATGCGTTCCATATGTCCCAACTCTAGATATTCACGCATGAATTTTGAGTAGGAATTGAATAGCTCTTGATTTTTAGCAAAACGACGCTCCATGGAGTGTAAACGAGAAACAGCAGCTCTAAGCGTGTTACCAAATGAAGGAGTAGATTAAATGAATGGTAACCAAACGATATAACGACCATCAGGAGCGCGCGAAAATGCTTGACGAAAATGAATCTCTACAAGATCCTCACCTGCATGATGAGAACAGGGGATATCCTCTTCCAGCTCCCAGAATTTTTTTAAAATCTGATCAATATCGAATGTAGAAGAAAAAGGATGAGATAACGATAAATCTGGTGGATTAATTAGACACTCTCCGCTGACAAACCAACCAAAGTGAGTTCTATAAGCAAATGGAGTGCCATCCTGACCCTTGATTTTATTCCCATCTAGAATATTCAAAAATTTGTCCGCTCCTATTGAGGCATCAACAGAACTAGAAATATTATATGTAGGATCAGCGAGTTCCAAATTATGAATGTATGTAAGCGAAGAAGTGTCTATTGAACGAGTTGGCAAATTCGAAATTATTTTGGAAAGAACAAACACATCGACTGGAATGCATCCTGAATGGAATCGCGAATATAATGTGACCGACATGCTCCCTCTTGCGTACCCTGCTTCGGTGGTGGAGATTCCAAGGACTGGAATGCGAGCATGTGCTCGTGGTAAACCGAGTTTTTGCGCAAATGACTCCGAAACAAATGAGCTCTGCGAACAATAAAACACGGCAACTAACAAAATTTCCCTGAACATCCTTAATCTTGGCAACTTGGTTGTCGACAGTTTTGATTCGAATGATTACTAACGATTGCGGAACCTAACGATTTATCTGCATCTGCCACAGATTCTACCACTTTTTGAGGGGGTTGCGATTTGACATTTTCAGGATGAACTAAGAAATGGTGCTAAGATCTGCTCAAGCGGAAGCGACAAGAAGAACGACAGTTATTGATCGAATGTCCAACGTTGAGACAGCTAAAGCAGTGATTTTTCTTTCACGAATTCTCGGCATTAGAGCAACAAATTTAGAACATTGACCTAGCACAATGTTCCTTATTACACATTGGACAACGTGAGGAACCTTGTTTTGTTTCAGCATTGTGTGCCTTAATGGATGTCTGATTTTTAGCACGTGAGTTTTTGCGAACGATTAAGCGATTGACAAGATTCTAACGCGTCACAGCGAAGTTGTAAGAAATGTAACAATTCCTTTATCTCACAATTATGACGAGACCCTACCTCCTTTGCTCATGCCTCCTTGGTTTCCTGATCTAATTTTAGCAGCAATAAGTACAACAACCACAAATCTCTTTCAAAGCTCTAATGCACTCATCAGCACCATTAGAAACTTTCATGAGAAGCCCTATATTACCGGATGAGACATTTGGAAGCGACAAGTAATCTTGGATATGAGAATGGACGATGAGATTCGAACGATCGTATCGATTTTTTAACCGTTCTAACGTGTCTACATAATTGATATCAGATATTGGTATTTTGCTAATCAAATCTGCAGGCCGATCGCGGAGCAATGATTTTAGGTATCGAAACTTTTGAGTTGACGATAAGTCCTCCCTTTTGTCTATCGACCCGAGGAACAAGTTCCTAATACAAGGCCGTTCCTTGTAGTCCCCAGTAAATGGGGGAATTTGAAACGTGGGCAAGTTAACCGATTTTAATTTTGTCGAATCTTTAAATGTGTTTGAGAAAGAAGACTGCCGTGCAAGGTCTTCTACAACGGAATCATTCGATATGGTTGGCGTTGGTTGCATTCGCGCGCGCACAGTTTTAGTTAAGGTAGCGTGAGTAATTAAGTACTTTTCTCCATACTCAAATACATAATGTCGATATCAGTATCCTCAAATTTCGGATCATCTGCAAATTCTATCAGGTCGTTAATAAGAGTTTTAATTAGTTCCCACGTGGTCTCGAGGGATTTTAATCGAAGCTCAATCAATTCCACGAATGATTGTTTTTTCTTATAGGTTTGTACCGAAACTAATTTTAAAACATTCGGCTCGAAGGACCAATTAATGTTCGAGAAATAGCCAATAAAAGTCAACACTTATAATTTGCACGAATATATTTCAATTTCAATTTCAATTTATTAAAAGTGGTGTACAAATAAGACATTGTCTTTTATAGTACCTGAGTTATTACAAAAAATCGTGCGGATAAAGGAAAATTATAAAAATATAAACAAATTAAAAATAATTTCAACTAATTAATTTAAGAAAAATTAGAGTAAGATTTTTTTTTTTTTTTTTTTTTTTTTTTTTTTTTTCAGATAATGATTATTTCAAATTGCTGTTTGAGTATTCTGTTTGAGATTCTTATCGAAAATTCAAAAATAATGCTTTTTTAAACTTTATAGTTCCTATAATTTGCCTTACCATTATAGGCAGGGAGTTCCATAGTCTGATGGCATAAACAAAGAAAAGTCTAGACGAATTCAAATAATTAGAGGAGTGAGTTATGAGGTTCAAGGTTCGAGCAGAACGCGCAAAGCGGAGTTTATCAAACAGATAAGGTGGTGTCTTACTATAAATAATCTTATGTAAAAACAAGCAACATCTTGAATCAAGAAATTGCTTGAACGTACATCCTAGGACAAGTTGATGATATTGGGAAACGTGGTCAAATCTTCGCAAACCATAAACGTACCTGACCATGTCATTAAAAGCAACAACCAATTTCTGCATGGAGTGTGAATCAGGCCGACAGTAAACCACTGCAGCATAATCAATGATAGGTAGCAACAGAGATTTAATGAGCCTTAGCTTAGTTTCTAAAGGTGTCAAGGTGGAGAAAAGATTTAATTTTCGGAGACCACCATAAATTCGGCTGATGGTGAAATTGACATGATCATTTGCTGAGAGGGTGCGATTTATTTTAAAGCCTAAATTAGTGACAGATTCAACAAATTCAAGTTGAAAACAAGAAATAAAGACAGGTGGAAGATTTGTCACATCAAATTTCTTTTTAGAAATAGCAATGATCTGCGATTTAGCAGGATTAAGAGTTAACCCGTTGCACAATGACCAATTGTAGATCTCTAAAAGGTCTTCATTTACTCTGTAGATAAGGTCTTCCAACAAGTTAAATGGAGCGGAAAGGTATAATTGGACATCATCAGCATAAAGATGCAACATGACATTTTTGCACACTAGGGGGAGGTCATTAATGAACATGCAAAATAGCAAAGGACCCAAAATTGAACCTTGTGGAACACCAGAAAGTAGATTCATTGAATCCGAAAAAGTTTCACCAACTTTAACTCTCTGACTTCGGTGTTCCAAGTAGTTTTTAATTAAGCATACCGATCTTCTACTGAAGCCAAAGTACAAATCCAGTTTTTTACATAAGATCTCGTGGTTAACTCGGTCAAAGGCCTTGGAAAAATCAAGCAAACATAAAATAGTATTTTCAATTTATTTATAATCCGAAATGACACTATGCAAAATTGTTTGATACACACGATTACCAAAATTTAATTCTAGGTGTTACCTTGCTGCTGGTCTCTTTCCAAGTGAACGAGAATAAGAAAAAACGAAATCAGAATTCAGCTAGTTCACTGCCGTTAGAAATTATTATGTAATAACATTAGGAACATTAAATAAAGTTTGACATTTAAATTACTGCAAAGTACAGTGAATACATTAATCGTGTATGAAGAATTCAAGTAAATTATTAATTCAAAGCAAAGTTGAATGATATTAATCCGGAACAAAATCGTTAGAGCCGTTTTCGAGATAAATAAGATTTTGCAATACGGGTGTATGGGGGTACCGTTAGTTTTGGAGCTAAAAAAAATTTCAATTTCTCCTCTAGGGAATCACCGAAGACCCTTAAGTACCGAGTTTGAAGAAAATAGGTCCAGTGACTTAGGCTGTAGATCGAGGGATAGACATACAGACAGACAGACGGAATTGTCGGATCCACTTTGTTCGTCTACGCTATCATCGTAATGTCAACTTTGATCAAAATCTCGAGTTCGATTTTTTTCCAAATGCAGAACTTGCCCTATGGAACCTACATATATCGCAAGTAAAAAATTAAGGTCGATAATCAAGTGTTACATTGTGAATACAGTAACTTGTTGGGAAAAGAATTGAGAATTCCTTCCATATGTTTCTTATGCAGTAGCCGCCAGCTGTCGGTTTAGCTGATAGTATATGCGATAAACCTGAGAACACAAACTGTCATTTAGTACCTGATATTTGATTTAAATGAAACCGGGTCTGAATCTTATAATATTAATCCAGATATGTCTTTTTCAAAAATAAAGAATTAAAGAAATTATATTTTCCGATTATTTATGTGTTGATAATATTCCAATTATTGAACACGATTATAAGATGAAAATACATATTCTTCTTATAATCCTATAAGTTATGCTCCGAGAAGAATGTCATAATGCAGATAAGAAGATTGTTGAGGAGACTGTTCAAGAATTATTAAAAAAGAAATTCATACGTCCAAGTGAATCGCCTTACGCCTTTCCTCTAGTTTTGATTCCAAAAAAATGTGGTGCAAAACGCCAATGTGTTGACTATAGACAATTGAATAAAATAACTGTTCGTGATAGTTTTTCGTTACCACATATTGATGAATGTTTAGAGAAGTTGATTAACAAAATATTTTACTACTTTAGATTTAAAAAATGGATTTCATCAAATTCGCATGGATGAGGATTCGGTTAAATATACTGCTTTTGTTACCGCAGATGCACAGTATAAGTATTTAGTTATGCCTTTTGGTTTAAAAAACGGCCCACCCGTTTTTCAACGCTTTATAAACTACGTTTTGCGTCCATTTTTAAAAGAAGGATCCATTGTTGTTTATTTAGATGATATAACCTTGGCTTCTGATACACTTTAAAACTTTATTTTACTTAAACGTGTTTTATGGCGACTTGCTGGATTTCACCTCGAACTTAAATTTAAAAAATGCCAATTTTGTTATACGGAAATAAAATATTTGGGATTCACTATGAGTCAAAAAGAAATAAGACCTAACAATTAACATTTAAGTGTCAATAAGCATCTTCCGTTACCTTCTAATGTTTCCAAACTACAAAAATGTCTTGGACTATTTTCATATTTTCGTAGATTTTTAAAAGGATATTCTACGGTCTCGTTTCCTTTACGACAATTGATGAAATCAAATGTTCCGTTTATCCGTTTAAATTTCACTTCTTTGTGTGAACAATTAGTAACTAGTCCAGTATTAGCGCTTTACGATCCAACACGTGAAACCGAATTGCATTGCGATGCTAGCTCATTGGGATATGGTGGTATTCTTCTTCAAAAACAAGACGATGAAAAATTTCACCCGGTTGGATATTTTCAAAAGCTACTTGTGATAGTGAGGCTCGTTATCATAGCTATGAATTAGAAACGTTAGCCATAATCTATTCTTTTGAAAAATTCCATACTTATGTTGATGGTAAACTGTTTCGAATTGTTACTGATTGTAACTCATTAGCTCAAACCTTAGATAAACAGACCATAAATCTACGTATTGCCCGTTGGGCTCTTGCTTTCGAAAAGTACAATTACACCATCGAACATAGAACTGGCTCATTGATGGGTCACGTAGATACTTTGAGTCGATATTTTCCAGTATTAGCGAAGGATACACAAAATTCTATAGTTTCAAGTATTGACGTTGATGATATTGATTTTCAGCTAAAAGCTACGCCCGCCGCCGCCTCCCGTGACGAATGAATTGTTTAATTTAGAGATAAGTTAGAACATGAATTATAGTTCCTAATTTTGTTTTGGAAAATAGACTTGTTTATAAAAAAGACAAAAATGATCGTTTGTTGTTTTATGTTCCACCTGAAATGGGAAGTAATGTTATTCGTGCAGCACATGAAAAAATTTGTCTTGACTAAATTAAATACCTATACCTTTTAATACTTTACATATTGACCATTTTGGTCCGCTCCCATCTATTCGTTCAAAACGAAAACATATTTTGGTCATGCTGGATGCTTTTTCAAAACATGTAAAGCTTTATCCAGTCAATTATACTAGCAGCAAAGAAGTACGTGCTTGTTTAACTAAATATTTTGAATATTTTAGTAGACCTAGAAGAGTTAATAATGATCGAGGTCCGTGTTTTACTTCCTTAGAGTTTAGTTCTTTTCTTATTGATCATAATATTGCACATGTTAAAATAGCGACATCTTCCGCTCAAACTAACGGCCAAGTAGAGCGCGTTAATCGTATTTTGAAATCTATGCTCGCTAAACTTTCAGAACCCATTCAACATTCTGATTAGACTAAAATGTTAACGCAAGTTGAATTTGCTACTAATAATTTTATCCACGGTAGTACAGGTGAAACACCTTTTAAACTTTTGCGTGGATGAGTTCAGCGCGGTCCTAGAATTGATGTTCTTACCGATTATTTAGATGAAAAATTTGAAAATTGTGTTCGTCATTTAGAAAAAATGCGGGAAAAAACTTTGGAGCAAAAAAATCTCAGCAACGAAATTCAGATCTAATAACAAAGTAGTTTCGGCCAGCTAAAATATTTACCAAGGGCGAATTTGTTGATATTAGAAATTTTAATAAAACAGTTGGAACAAATAAAAAATCTATAAACAATATTAAAGGATACTATACAGTTTACAAGGTACTCCCTAATGACAGATATGTTATCAGGGATACTGAGAACTATCAACTTACTCAATTACTATACGATGACGCTATTGAATCTAGACATATCCGCAGCTGGGCTGATCGGTGTAACTCAATGGATGTCAGTTTTGATTCTGAGTGTGAAGATTAACACCATTTTATCTATGCATATTTTCCAATTTTAATGTCAATCATTTAACTTATCATTAAAGTTTTTTTTTATTACATTTGTAAACCTATTAAATTTAATGTATAAGTTTTATTAAGGGCAAGAGTACGATAACTTAGGCGCAAGAAAGTATAACGGTTTTTTGTAGAACAGTTCAATACAAGCATTTTTTACTATGGGAGGGGGGGTCTATCTCCCCCCGTTTGGACGGGAGGGGCAATTTTATAAAAAAGGTACTAAAATGGAAACAAAAATATTTAAAAATAACGGTAATACTTACAATTAAGTTTTATACCTTTTTTTAAAGCCAGTACTCTGATCTATTAGATAATTTTTAAATCAAGTAGAATTTATGCACAGTTTTTGAAAAAACGAGTTTTAAACTCAAATTTTGGGAAAAAAAAAACATAAAAAAAAGTTGAAAGTTTAATTTTTCAAAACTGCAAAGTTATATATTATTATTTTTTTCTAAGATTCGTTGCTCTAATTTATTCTTATTCAAAAACTGAAAACTAGATGATTTTATGTCGTCTAGTTTTTGAGAAAATTGAAAATAAGTTTTAGTTTTATTTTTAGTTTTTATTTTATTCATGACAAACTTACACTGTAAGATATAATATCTTATAAATATAGTGAAGCTTTTATTTTGTACATTAACTACATTATTTGAAATTAACACATTCAGTTTAAAATGAAATATTAATAAATTTTTGAACAGAAATAAAGAAGCAAAATCATATTATTTATACATTACTAAAATGAAGTTTGAGTTGTTTTTTCATCAGAGATGTACTATTAATTCCTCTTATTTGGCGCGGCAATGAATTCCATATGCGTACAGAGTTTACAAAGAACTGTCGTTCAGATGTTAGATACTTGAATCTGGGTATTACTAAAAGACACGACCTATTTGAATTCAGATAGGTTATTTCATTAAACAAGTCAACTGGTTGATGGGTTAGAAGTATATCCGAAAATAAAGTTAAGGTTCGAAAACGGAGAAGACTTTCAAAAGACATACCTAAGAGGTTTTTTGAATGCTGTGATACACGATCAAAACGCCGTAGCCCATAGACATACCGTATCGCACTATTAACTGCAACAGTTAATTTTCTTTTACTTTCGTAATCTGAATTGCAGAAAATTTCACACCCATAAGTAGCTAAAGGTAATATAAGTGTTTTCACAAGTAATGAACGTATTTTTACGGGTGTATAGTACTGTGTAGACCAAAGCGTGCGGAGAACACCGTATGTCTTGCCAACAATATAATCTATGTGATTTTTCCAAGTAAGTGTTCGGTTGAAAACTACACCTAAGTTCTTTGTGGTATCAACGAACTCTATACGACAAGAGTTTAAGATGATAGGGGGAAAGTATGAAAGCTCTAGCTTACTCCTAGAAATAACAACACATTTTGATTTATTTGGGTTTAGCACTAAACCATGATTGTCCGACCAGCGCTTAATTACTTCAAGGTCTTCATTCAAAGAAGCTGCAGTATGTTGGATGAGTCCCAACGGACAACTTATGTAAAACGAAACGAAAGTAAAACGAGTTTAAGAGTTTATCACAAAGTAAAGAATGGTTTACCATATCAAAGGCCTTTGAAAAGTCCAAGAGCACTAAAAATGTTATATACTGAAGATCGATGGCCTTTCTAATATCCTCTGTGACACTTATTAACGCTGTAATACAACTATTTTTCCTACGGAAGCCGGATTGTTTGGAAGTTAACAAATTTTCATGGTTAAGAAATCTCAGTATTTGAGCTTGGATGATTTTTTCAAAAACTTTTGAGAGAAATGGTAGAATAGATATCGGCCTGAAATCATCACACCTGGAGGACTTAGGCACTGGTATAATTTTTGCCTTTTTCCATTGAATTGGAAACTCACTTGTCGAAACAATTGAATTAAATAAATGAGTTATATATGGTAGAAGCACTGGCAATAAAAGTTTGAGAAATGAGGGATGCATTTGATCAAGACCTACTGCGTTTGAATTTATGGAGAGGACACTTTCGACCACATCCTCAGAACAAATAGTAGTAAATTTAAACGATCGTCTACTTGAAGTTTCTCTATTATAATCGGTTGCTGCAGTGGTATTGAGAGTGCTGTTGGAGATAGAGCTGGAAACAAATTTCCGGTTCAAGCTGTTAATATCCAACTCTTCAATCTGATTATTTTGGGACTTACAGATGCCAGTTTGCTTAAGTATCTGCCAAATTTGTTTGCTGCTTTGGCAATTACTAAAACGACCAGATAATAACTCAATTTTTGCTGTACGTATCGCTAACACTGTTTTGTTTCGAAGTGAACAATATTGTTGATAAAAAATGTCAACACGAAACCGCTTCCATCGCTTGTAAGCCAAATCGCGCTGTTTCATCAATGATTTTATCTCTTCTGTGAACCAAGGTTTCCTGCATGAATGGGAGCTTTTAGTTTTTAAGGGAACATGCATATCGAAAAGTCTTAACACATTACTGTTGAGATATTCTACTTGTAGGCTAGGTGAAGACTGTGAAAGAATAAGATCCCAATTTACACTTAGAACATCACTATGAAGTAAAGGGTAGTTTATGTTTTTGAAATCCCGGTATTCGAAGGTATTAGCGTGGATATCTAATTGAAAGTCGAAGGTTAGGAAAATTAGCTCATGTCTGGAGAACACTGGAACCGATAATTGATCATAAAGTAAAATTTTGCTTTTGTCACTAATAATAAACAGATCCAGTAATGTAGGTTCAAAGTTAGAAAAATGAGTTGGAAGAAGAAAATAACTAAAACTACTTTTGCTTGCTTTCGCATTGCGGCGTATAAACAGTGAGATATGCAACCCCCCTGCTTGGACACACTATAGGATTTGGGGTAGGTGCGAGATTGGGTGTATGCAAGGTTTCTTTTGCATTTACAGAATCTGGATTTAAAGAAACTTTGAATTTACCATATGGCCTATATCCAATGTCTACTAAATATATGTACGTAGCCCAAAGTTGCACATTTAAAATGTTGAGACATGAAAATTTAATACATTATAGAAAATTCACATTACCTAGGTACTACTGTACGAATGCAGCAAATTTATATAATTCCTTAATTAATATGTATGTTTATTGTTTGTGTCTAACATTTTTAATGCTTATGTGGTACAGGTTATTGTTTACCAAGGTCATTCGTTATTCAACCCTATTAAGAGTGAAGCATTTTTTTCTTTGAATAAAGAATGGCGACTGAGCATCCACTACTTCATCCTAAATTAAATAACTTTTCAATATTTCAAAAAAAAATATTTCAAAAGCATCGCGTTCTTAGAAGAAATTAGTCTAATTCTAACTAAAGCGTCAACTCCCCTCAACTCCAAAACTCAAAAATGTGACAAAAATTGTAAGAATACAATATTATTATTATTATTTATTCATCAACCAGAGCATATTATACTCTTACAGACTAAGATACATAAGTAAATATATAGTTACAAATTTGTAGGTGGGTATATAAAATTCAAATTACATTTAAATGATTTACATAGTTAATCTTTTATTTTTATAAATAACGTTACTTAAATTTTGCTTAAAACTAATGATTTAAAAGTTTCTCTGGTACAATCCATATAAAAGTTAATCTCAGAGCAATAAACCCATCTATCGGCACATTTTTCTATGGGCCTCAATATTGGCTAGAGATTCGGGAGGTGCTTGCTATAATTATCTCTTTTGTGATCAAAATGCCTGTAAAGACGGTTTTAATACATTGAACATTGAAAAATTGACTTGACTATTTTTAAGTAACACCTGACTTACTCACAAACTGCAATTCTACCTCCTCGTGGTGCATTCTTGGTAACCCCTAATGATTTGCTGTACTTTACTTACAAATGAACCACATTAACATTAATCCTCAAAATGAAATCACCGTAGTTAAATACCAAAAATCAAAAATTTCATAAAAACTAGTTTTAGTAATTTTCAATTTTCTCAAAAACTAGAAGGGACAAAACCATTCGCTTTTTTGTGTTCGATTCAGAATTAATAGTGGCATTGACCACAAGAAGCCAATTAAGCACTTCATTTCACAATTTTGAAAAAAAAAATGATCTAAATTTTTTTTTTCATTTTTTTAACATGCATGCATGCAAATTTTTCAAAAACTATTGACATAAATAATTTAATTTAAATTTACGATTATAGAACAGACTTCTGGCTTTCAAACCCGGTATAGTACTTTATTGTAAATGTTTCCGTTGTTGTTTAATATTTTTTTTTTGAATTTAAGTCATTTTTTCTAAAATCGCCCCTACTTCCTAAACGGAGCGAGATAGACCCCCCCCCCTCCCATAGTAAAAATCCGTTATCAATTTTTGGCGCCTAAGTTATCGTACTCTCCCCTTATTAAGCTATAAAAAAAATCAATATTAAATTCCTTATAATTTATAGGTCGTTATGATCGGGACGATCATTTGTCAGGTTGGTTGGTTATAAAGACAAGTAATATGTACATAACTATTTAACAATACCTACTCTAAACTTTCTGTACGTACCTTAAATATTATATACTTTATACCTAGCTCTAAGGCCGGTATTCACCGAGCGCTCATAACTTAAGAAGCTCATAAACCTATTCACCAAGCAATATTAGTGAAGATCTACGAGCGCTATTAAAAGTTAGGAGTGGTCCCGACCAAAGTTTGTTCGCTTGTGCATGTGCCACGCACGCATTTGTATCCATTTACTGTCAAGACCAACATTCCACAACATTTCACAGTTTGGGTATGCCTGAACAAGAGAGAGTGGCTCTTAACTTTACGAGGCTCTTAACTTAAAATTTCTGTGCGGTGTTCACCAACCACTCGCAAGTGTTTTTCGAAGTTCGAAAATGAGAGCCACTCTCTCTTGTTGGCATACCCAAACTGTGAAATGTTGTGGAATGTTGGTCTTGACAGCAAATGGATACTCTTCTACTTGGCATTGCTCACATGGATTCGAGTCAAATTAAGAAAGAAGAGAACATTTAAGTAAGGAAAAGTTCTTTTTATTGGAATTCATTAAAACTTATTTAACAATGATAACAAAGAATACGATAGGTAAACTAAAGATCCTTTTATAAGTGTCAACAATTTTAGCGCCCAAAATTATTTAGCTCCTTTTGAAAACAATCCTATCTATTTGATTTCATTTAGAGAAAAATAGAGCTGTTTTGAAAATTACAAGCATTGTATGAAAAATAGCACCCATTTGATTGTTAAAAACATTAAAATAGTAATAACTTCTAAACCAGCCCGTTTTGAAATACAATTTTTCCACCATTCTATAGCTCTCTTTAATACGCAAATTTTGGTATACCACACTCCATATTTTGAAAAAAGTGCCTTTAGCACCGTTTTGATTGTTAACGTCACATATACAGGGTGTCCCGTAATTCGTGTGCCATACTTTGGGATGTGATTCTTGGACATATTCTAAGAAAAAAATTGTTCTACGGTAAAGTCTGATTTTCAACTTTGACATCACTTTTTGACGATTTAAAGAAAAGCTAACTTTGGTGTACCCTGACCCATGTTAAGGTCAATTTCTCTGTTAGTACTAGTAGTAGAGACCTCATTTTAGACTTTGTTTTAGAAGAAACACTAACCTTTCAATCTACGTTTAAATTGAGCAGATGTATTTTTAGGGTTGCCAGATATTCAATTTTAAATGGTTTTCAATTTTTCTTGCCCGAGCAAAATTTTGACTTTGAGGTAAATTTTTTTCAAAAAATGCGTAATAAACATAGTTTTCTTATTTTTACCTGATGAACAAAACATTAATAAAAAAAAAACTCATTTATAAGCGCACCAAAAACCCATACTTATTATGATACTTGGGAAAATCTAAAAAAGGGTAAAAATAAAAAAAAATGATTTTTTTGCCCTGAGGTATAAAGGGTTTGAATAAACAATATTTTGTTTAGTTAAAAGTAATTTTTTATTTTATGTACACACAAATACAGTCATAATAAGTGCCCAAAGTGCCCTCCTGCGTTTTGAATGCATTCTAGAGGCCGTTTTTGGATTTTATTTTGGATGTTTATTCTCGATAACTCTTGCCTTACTTTTAGTGGTCCTTCCGAAATACGTCGTTCTAATTCAGTTAAAGTTGTTTCTTCAGATATGTGAACGATTTCTTTCATTCGTCCCCATAAGAAAAAATTTATTTATTTATTTATTTAAACAAACTTAGTATGACATAATGCTTCAAGATTTAATATCTTATGATAAAGATAAATTTACAAAAAAAAATGTTTTACAATATTTTAATTCAAATTGGAAGAGTAAGAAAAAATTATTTTATTTAAGAAATTAAAAATAATGAAGCTTCATCATAATACGCAACTGAAAATAGTCATTAAGACAAATTCCGAAGATAGTTGACTTAAGGTGTGAAACACTGGTGTGTCTTGGAATATTGTAAATGAAGCGTAAACAGTCATTGAATGCTACGTTTATTTTGCGTTTACAGTCCTAGTCCAAGGTTGGATATACGGAACAGTTGTATAAGAAAAATGGTATAATGAGGCTTTTAACTAAACGCAATTTCATGTTTGGGAGAAGGAGACTGGCAGATGCCCTCAAACTTCTCAGTCCAGAATATATTCTTCCTATTGTACTCGAAATAGCATCGCAGCAGCTCAAATTTTTATTCAACGTATACCCAAGATATTTAACTTTTTCAACATATGGTATAATTTCTCCATTGAGAATAATGTTTGGAAATTCTCGGGTACTAATATCTCTCCTTGAACATAGCATCGCTAAAGTCTTTGAAGGGTTGAGTTTTAGTTTATTTTGAGTGGACCATAGTTGTATCTTTGAAAGATCCTCATTGATTCTTTCTACTAGGTCTTCTATTAGTCCAGATGGATGACTCAAATATATAAATACATCATCTGCGTACATTTGAATATTACTTGATTCTATACTATCAGGCAGATCATTTATAAACAGTGTGAACAAAAGCGGACCTAAAACAGAGCCTTGTGGGACTCCTTGGCTTATAGTAACTGGTCTTGAAACACCACTATTAGTTTTAACTGTTTGAATCCTGTCTTTGAGATAGGTCTGCAGTAAACGTATAGCAGTACTTGAAAAGCTAAAGTTATTTCTCAATTTTGACATAAGAATTGAATGATCAATACAATCAAATGCCTTTGAAAAGTCCAATAACAATAATACACCAAATTTGTCAAAATCTAGTTCCATCCGCAAGTCTGTTGTAACTTTGATGACTTCTGATTCACAACTATGCTTTACCCGAAATCCAGATTGCCAGCGAGAAATCATGTTATTTTCATTTAAAAAGTTTAACATTTGATTTTGAATAACTTTTTCAAAAAGCTTTGAGAGATAGGGTAACAAGCTTATGGGTCTGAAGTCAGCTGGCAAAGATGGACTTGTTTTCTTAGGGATAGGAACAATTTTGGCCTCCTTCCAGCACATCGGAAAAATACTTCTACAAATACAGAAATTAAAAATATGCTTAACATACCGCACAATTAAGGGTAAAATTAACTTGATAAACTTTGGAGATATATCATCAGGTCCGATGGCATCCGATTCAACAGAACGAACTGAATCAATAACATCATCTAATTTAATGCATTTAAAGTAAAAGCCCATGTTTGAATCAGGGTGATTGACATCGTCAAGTAAAGAGGAGCTTGAACTGCTTGGAGCAAATTGTGACATCATAACATCAGGGTTAAATGAACACTCAGACATATTTTTGGTCGCGACTATACCGGCACCTTTTAAATTCTTCCATAGATGTTTTGAACTAAGTGATGGATCCAGTAGGTACAGTGAGTTTGGGAGATCTTTTAGGCCAGTGAATTGGTCCATTTCTGCCTATCCATCGATCACCCTATTCTTCATCCAGCCAATCCTTTACTTCACGACCATAGTGGGCCGGAGCATCTTGTTGGAAATATGATGAAGCTAGTTGAAGCAGTGGAACATCCCCGAATAGGCCTGGTAGATTATTTTGTAAAAACTCCAGATAGTTAGTAGAATTAAGTCGGGATGGAAATTTGAAAGGCCCGATTAATTTACTTCCAATTACACCTGTCCACATATTGACATTGAATCTATGCTGAAATGATCTTTGCCGTCTTGAATGTGGATTGCTCGAAGCCCATGTATGAAGGTTATGGAAATTCGTAATACCATCTCTTGTGAATTGAGATTCGTCTGTCCAAGGAATTCTGTTTATAAACTGGTTGTCATCCAAGCTTCTCTCTATTAACCAGTTACAAAATTCAAGTCCCTTTTCAAAATCATCGGGAAGCAGTTCTTGTGCACAGGTGTATGGTGATAATATGGAAACATATTTTCTCCATGCAGTATACTGGAAATCCTGTGTTTGGAAACATTAAACTGTAGAGCCAAGCATCTTAAGCTGATGGAAGGATCGATTTCAACAGATGCCAGTATTCCTTTATCGACGAAACTCTTCTTGTTCTTGCAGCTCCTGCGTTAGGTCTTGCAGTTGAAAGTGATCCAATTTCTCGAAGCCTTCGAAAGGTTTTTCAAAAAACATTTCAAAAAGGAAGTCGTCTGTAAGGATAAAGTTCCGGGTATCTTCGTTATGCCTTTTTTGAATTTCCATTGCAAAACCCATAAACGAATAAAATGTCTGCGTATTCTTCTCTCGTAAATGAAGGCATTTCAAAAACCGCTCTTATCCAACTGTAATCGTGACTTAACTTGATAATCTTATGAATGAAATTGTTTTTCTATTTTTTTATACCACTTATTTAGTTAATATACCCATTAACCATTCATACCCCCAATTTAACTCTCCCTGAGAAGAGGAAAGGTAATTAGGGTTTTGACAGCAAGCTAAGTAGGCAAAAGTACACTTTTAACCCTTTTGATTAGTGCACAGTCTTAAAAATTACCTAAAAACTATCAATTTTCGGAAAACCACTACAATTGTCAGGTGCTGCAATTAAAGTAGTTAAAAAACCCAAAATTTGATTTTTTGCCTGTTTTAGATTTTCCCAAGTATCATAATATTGTTGCGAACAGAGCTTTATACTCCTGCAACGCCATCTGTTGAGAATTACATATCTGCTTTATGAGGGAACAAAAAAAGCTCTTTTCCAATGTCATAAAAATATCCCTTTATTCCAAAAAACTAGAACATTCTAAACAAGAACCTCAATATGTATTTCCCCGGCAAGAGTACGATAACTTAGGCGCCAAGAAATTATAACGGTTTTTTGTAGAACAGTTCAATACAAACATTTTTTACTATGGGAGGGGGTCTATCTCCGCCCGTTTGGGCGGGAGGGGCAATTTTATAAAAAAGGTACTAAAATAGAAACAAAAATATTAAAAAATAACGGTAATACCTACTATTTGTATGTTTTATGACCTTTATGAATTAGTGTAAATTGTTGTTGGCTTTTGGGCTGTAGGTCAGTTTTATTCCTTTTCAAATTAAATTAAACACAATAATTGTTTTTAAACGACGTTTCGTTCATGATTATGAACATCATCAGGTTTTTATTTATGTATTTTTACAATGAGCATTTAAAATGTACATATATAATAGCTGACATCACTATACATTTATATTGCACTTGTTTAAACATTCATATTGCTTTATATACATATATATTGCACTTAAATTTAAACTTAAACAATTGAAAAACAAAATTACATTTTACTTGCGCACAATAATATACTTTACATTTTGAACAAGAAATTTTAGGAGGAGGAAAGCATGAAACGATAAAACAATTGTTTGACATCATTGTGCGCAAGTAAAATGTAATTTTGTTTTTCAATTAGTCTAATTCCAACTAAAGCGTCAACTCCCCACTGTGTTGCAACTTACCGATAAAGGTACGAGTAGAAAAACATAAAAATTTCAAGTTCCGAAAAAAGCTCTAAAAAAAGGTGACAAAAATTGTAAGAATACAATAAACCCATCTATTGGCACATTTTTCCATGGGCCTCAATATTGGCTAGAGATTCGGGAGGCTTGCTATTAATATCTCTTTTGTGATCAAAATACCTGTAAACCATTGAACATTGAAAAATTGACTTGACTATTTTTAATTAACACCTGACTTACTCACAAACTGACTGACTGAGACGTGGAATGCCATGCAATTCTACCTCCTCGTGTTGCATTCTTGGTAACGCTAAATGATTTGCTGTACTTTACTTACAAATGAACCACATTAACATTAAACCTCAAAATGAAATCACCGTAGTTAAATATCAAAAATCAAAAATTTCATAAAAAGTAGTTTTAGTAATTTTCAATTTTCTCAAAAACTAGAAGGCTTAAAACCATTCGGTTTTTTGTGTTCGATTCAGAATTAATAGTAGCATTGACCACAAAGAGCCCTTAAGCACTTCATTTCACAATTTTGAAAAAAAATTGGTCTAAACTTTTTTTTTTCATTTTTTTAACAAAATTTTGAGTTTGCATGCGAATTTTTTAAAAACTATTGACATAAATAATTTAATTTAAATTTACGATTATAGAACAGACTTCTGGCTTTCAAAATAACTTCATTTTTTTCTAAAATCGCCCCTACCTCCTAAACGGGCGGGATAGATCCCCCCCTCCCATAGTAAAAAAACGCTTGTATTTGACCCTTCTACAAAAATCCGTTATCAATTTTTGGCGCCTAAGTTATCGTACTCTCCACATTTACCCTTATTCCAAGCAACTAGAACATTCCCAGACAAGAACAACTAATTTGAGTATATAAGGAAGTGTTCACGGTGAGCGGAGACAGTTTATTTTCGATTATGAAAGTGTGCAAAGCTGAACTATTGGATTGTGGAAAGTGTAATTAAAGAAGTGTGATTTAAGTTTGAATAAAAGTATTTGAGTTGATTATAAATTGAGATTTATTGTTTTTATTTGAAAAGTGTAAATAAAGAAGAAATTCTAAAAGGAGTAATAAGTTTTATTTAAAGAACCTAGGAAAAATATTACATTGGTGTCAGAAAAGTGGAATAAAACTTATTGTGCAGTGAAGTGTGCGAAAAAAAAATTAATAAAAATGAGCAAGTTATTGAAAGAGCTCAACTGTAATGAGCTGAAAAGTGAATTAGGCAAGCAAGAACTTTCTAGAGCAGGATCGAAAAAGGAGCTTGTTCTGCGTTTGGCCGAATATTTGAAACAACAAAATGAAGACCCAGACATTTTCGTCTTTGAAGCTTACGCTGAGGAAGCAGACGTAAGTAAAAATGTAGATGTTTCAAATATGATTAGTCTTCTGCTTCAACGTTTCGAAGAGCAACGAAATGAACAAAACGAACGTTTCGATGAACAGAAAAACGAACAAAAGAATATTCTCGAACGTTTTGAAGTGCAACAGAAGAATGTTCTCGAATGCCTGGAGAAACAACATAGCGAACAAAAAGACCTTCTCGAAGAGCAGAGAAACATGTTAGAAGGCAAGCTTGTTAACATCGAGAATAATGTATCTGCACTTGATGGACATGTTTCATTGCTGGAGAATCAAATCGACAACAAAATGGAGACGTTTTCAAAAGCGTTAGATGAACGTGTTTCATTGCTAGTCGACAACAAAATGGAGACGTTTTCAAAAGAGTTAGACCGTGTTCGAAACATAAAGATTCGGGAAAGCTCTGTGGAAACTTTGAGAAAAAAAAGAGATGCAACCTCCAACCTTTGATGCACAAACTTCTTGGTCTATATACAAGAAGCAATTCGAGGCAGCTTCCACAACAAATGGCTGGGATGAGGCTGACAAGTATATACCCTTAACTCTTGCTCTTAGAGGAGCAGCTGCTGAGTTATTGCTAACCATACCAGCAGATAAGAGCGGCGACTTCAATTCCTTGGTTTTGGCTATAGACAAACGCTTTGGTAACAACCACATGAAAGAAGTCTTCAAAGTGCAACTTAATTCCAGAGTTCAGAAGAGGGGCGAAACTACAACAACTGCAAGCGGACATTGAAAGGCTTGTTCATCTTGCATATCCAGATGTTGGAGAGGAAATTTGTAATCAGTTTGCAGTTGAGGCATTTGTTCGCGCCATTTCCGATATACATCTTCAAAGGGCCGTGCGAACTGTTGGAAAACGAACGCTTTCTGAAACATTAGCGTTTGCCCTGACAATAAGCACCTGAGCAAGATTCTCACGGAGTACATCGACTTAGAGAAACCATCGTCGAAGAATGGTCATGTCAAAGAACTGATGTCCAAAGGAACCAACGAAACGGACTTGCAAAGTGCTGGAATTGCAACAAGACCGGACATTTACAGCGTCAATGTCGATTACCACCAAGAAGAGCTTGTCAACATTGTGGACACGGAGTTTCAAACCCAGAACAAGGTAACAATAACATCAGTGTTACTTCCCGAACAGTTTCCCAACAGGAAAACGAGTAAGAACCAAATTCGAGGGGCAGAAGCTGACTAAGCGAGGCAATAGAAGTCTGACTGTCGAGGCAACTTTAAATGGCAACAAACGTGTGGTCACCATCGACACTAGTGCCACAGCCTCCATTGTGCGACAAGACCTAGTGCACCTGAATTGGCTACACAATACCAATAGCTACCGTCTAAGAACTGCCACAGGAGAAGCAGCTAGGGTTTATGGTGAAGTCCGACTTAGAATTCAAATTGCAAATTTTTGGTGGCAGATATATGTGACGAATGCATCATAGGCATGGACTTCATGAAAGAACATCGAGTAATTTTGGATATTGGGAACCAGGATACCAGAATACAGAGATTTCAATGATCTATGGGCACGAAAGAACAACAACTCTAAGGACTGTCATCAAAGAAGACGTGATTATTCCTACTTCTTCTGAGGTATTCGTTTGGACAAAAGTAGAAGGTGAGTGTGGACGCCATCGATACCTGATGGTGAAACCAGGCCCAGATTGTTCTTCCCAAAACGTCATCATTGGGAAGACACTTGTGACTCCGAAAAACAATATAGTCCCCGTACGGATACTCAATACCAAACCGTACGATGTAAAGTTAGCAAAAGGAGAAGTTATCGGTAAGTGCGAATCTGTCGCAGCCATAACAAGAATTGACGCTGAAACACCGAGAAAGACATTATATCCTGAGGAGCTCAATAGCATCAAGGCAAAGATACTCAATTCAGCTAACCTAGACCAACGTCAGGTTAAAATGGCAGAAAGTCTTCTGAATGAATATGCCGACATTTTCGCTTCACCAAACGGGAAATATGGAAGGACAAATGGTGCAGCATCGAATAAATACAGGAGATGCAAGACCCATTCGTCAGCCCGCAAGACGTCTGCCACTGGCCAAACAAGGTGAAGCTGAGGAAATGATTACCACCATGAAGAAGGATGTTTTGATTGAGAACTCCAAGAGTCCTTGGGCGTCACCAGTTGTCCTAGTCAAAAAGAAGGACGGAAGTACACGGTTTTGTGTTGACTACCGAAGGTTGAATGACGTGACCAAGAAAGATAGCTATCCCCTGCCAAGAATTAGCGACACCTTAGATGCGATGGAAGGAGCACAATGGTTTTCAACACTGGACTTGAAAAGTGGATATTGGCAAGTTGAAATTTACCCTGAGGATCGAGAAAAGACAGCGTTCTCCACAGGTAATGGGCTGTGGCAGTTCAATGTGATGCCGTTTGGTCTTTGCAACGCTCCGGCAACATTTGAGCGTTTGATGGAGTGCGTCCTTCAAGGCCTGACGTGGAAAGCTTGTCTTGTCTATTATTTATTATAATCCGTTAAACAGCTAACGTTAAAGCTTAAAACTAATTTTACATTATATTCTTAGAATTAAATGAACTACAATACCTATATAAATACAATATGGAATTTTGAATTAAAAGCTAAAGAGAATAGTTGAAAAATTTTTCTTTAAATGCTTTACTTTTAAAATTATCATTAAGGGAATAAATTAAGAAGTAGTAATTGTTATAAACTGAAATCATTTGGTTGATAGGGTTATTCTTAGCATAGTTTGTTCTACTTGATAGAGGACGTAATGGAATTTGTCTCCTTATATTTGCTCGGCTATAAGTGAAGTTTATGCGACCCAATATAGATGGCGATGTGATTGACCCATTGATTAATTTTATAATAAAACAAAGCTGAATATATTGTCTGTGTTTAGATAGCAATGGAAGATTTATGAGTGTGAGCCTTTGATTGTACGGTGGAAGTTCAAATCTATTGGACCATGGAAAGAAGCGAAGACAAAAGCGCATGAATCTTCTTTGAACTCCTTCTATTCTGTTTATATGAACTGAATAATAGGGGGCCCATACTATGCAGCCATATACTAGTATTGGTCTTACAAACGATATGTAAAGAAGTTTAAGGACATACGGGTCGCGGAAGTCATGTGAAAAACGTTTTATAAATCCGAGTGTCTTATTGGCTTTTTTAATGATATAGTCGTAATGATCTGTAAAAGTTAATTTAGAGTCAAGAATAATACCTAGGTCAGAGAAAACAGGGAGTTTAGTCAAGTAAGAGGAGTCTAGTTCATAATTGAAAGTCAAAACATTACGCTTGCGTGTAAAACACATTGCCTTACATTTGTCTATGTTAAGTAAAAGCTTATTTATATTGCACCATTCCCGAAAACTATTAAGATCATCCTGTAGCCGTAAGCAGTCGTCAATTGAGTTTATACATTTAAAAATTTTTATGTCGTCAGCGTAAATTAGAACGGACGAGTGTTTAATAATCGAAGGTAGATCGTTTACATATAAAATAAATAGTAAAGGTCCTAAATGGCTTCCTTGAGGTACGCCAGAGTTGGTGTAAAATTGAGATGACCGCACATTCCTAAATATGACGCTATACGATCTGTTATATAAGTACGAAGAGACCCTTAAAATAAATTTATCATTAAAACCTAGTGCCTTCAGTTTTTTTTTTTTTTTTTTTTTTTTATAATTTACTCACGCTCAATTGAATATGAATACCCTTTAAATGTTTCAACACAGCGTGGGCGTGAAGTTACGGAAGAGAAAGAAGGATAGGAAAGATGTGTGGCACGATGTTCTGAGACTAAGGTGGTTGTCTCAGATTTTTTATCTCCAGGGATGGCGGCTGAACTAAAGCGGAGAATTGCCGTGTCTTATTTTGATAATTAATGTCCTATCGCACAGTTTGTCAAAGGCCTTACTGAAGTCTGTGAAGATACAGTCAACTTGCATTCGTTTTTCGAACGAATCAAGACAAAAAGAGGTAAAATGAAGGAGGTAGGTAACTGTGGACTTATTTTGAACAAAACCATGTTGATTGTCACAAATTATAGATTTACAATTAAACGATAGAACTTTACAAATAATGGATTCAAATAATTTGGGAATAACGGAGAGTTTTGCAATGGGACGATAATTTTGTACTTCGTTTTTACTACCCTTTTTATGGATTGGTGTTATGTAAGAGCTTTTCCAAAGTTCTGGAAAAATTGAGGATCTGAGCGATTCGTTGAAAAGTACTTGAAGAGGATAGGATAAATAGGACACGCATTTTTTTAATATATAAGAAGGTACACCATCTGGACCAGGGCTATAACAAACTTCGAGTTCTGAAACCTTGTTAATGATTTCATCTTCAGAGATCACAAGACTGATTGTATTCAGATGTGCAAAGTTTTGTGTAAGGTCCAATGATTCCGACGTTTCGTAAGAGTTCCTAACCTCAAAAGCATCTTTGAAAAAATTTGCAAACATGTTTGAAATCACTTCAGAGTCATGGCTAAGTTTGTTATTGAAAAATATGCAATTTGGATACCCATCGGTATTTTTTTTACTGTTAACGTAGTTCCAAAAGTTTTTCGGACTCTTTTTTAATTCGGCTTCAGTGTTTGAAATAAAGTCATGATAAAGAATATCTGAATAGTCAATAAACATATTTTTCAACTCGTTATAGATTAGTAAGTCACCATCTGCTTTTGTTTTATTATATTTAATCCAGGCCTTGTTTCTTTTATTTTTTAGGTTTTTTAGGCGAGAGTCAAACCATGGTGGAGATTTAAAAATATTGCGAGGTTTTCTCATTGGTGTGGTCTCATAAAGAAAATTAAAGAGAGTATTGTAGAATGTAGAGCACATAGAATTAATTTCAGAATTCATAAATAAATGATTCCAGTTTACATTACATAAAAGATTACAGAGTTCATTTAGTCTACATTTTTTAAAATTGAATTCTAAGTTTTCACTGGAATAACTAGGAATATTGTAAAAGTTTAAGTTAAGTGATAAGTCTAACGCTGGGTGATGACGGTCTTCTTCGACTAATAGGGTGTTGGCTGGATTTATAGCAATGTCAGCATTAAGTGTGTCCGAGAAAAATACAAGGTCCAATATTTTGTTAAAATTGTTGTGAATACCATTAAATTGACTTAGTCCACATGCGGCAAGACCATCAATTGTCAAGAATTCGTTGGTAGAGGACAGGTTAACAGGAGATAGAAAGTTCTCGTCCGTCGACTTAGACCAGATCAGGTTTGGAAGATTAAAATCTCCTATGACAAGTAAGTCATCTTGAGGCTCCATTTGATCATATATTCTATCGATGCAGTTCATATAGTTGTCATAAACGTTGTTGGGAGAACTTGGAGGTATATATGTTGCGACGATGTATAGCAATCCCGTATCTGTTTTAAGTTTTATAGATATGATTTCTTCTTCATGTTGATTGAAGTCGTCGACCAAAGTGCATATAAAGACATTTTTGACGGCAAGCAGTATTCCACCTCCTACAGTGCTATTATCGTTCAGGCGATGTCTGTCACGTCTGTACACTTGATAATTTGAATCGAAAAGTTCCGTATCTAAGAAGGTGTTGTTTAGCCAAGTTTCTGATAAGATGATTATGTCGTGAGAGAGATAGTTAATGTTTTTGGAGACCTTATTAATCTTCGTACTTACTCCGTTTACATTCTGATAATAGATTAGAATTTTTTGAAGCTGCCTCTTTGATGATGTGGCGTTGTCTGGATATTGCGAAAAGGGTTAGAAGATGATATTCTTGTGTTGAACTGCTTGTTTTCAAATTCGTGAACAATTATACCACTTGGCCACATAGAGGCGGAGTTGAGAAGTCCAAAGATAGAGTCAGGCAATCTTAGCTTGAAAGATGCATATTTTGAAAAGTTGCGGTGGATCAGTTTTTCTACTTTCATAGTTGTCGAAAGACCAAACTTATTAGAAATGTGATTTTTTATATCAAGAGCATTAGTTGAGGGGTCAAGTTTTGAAATGAACAAAGTGCGATGTCCTTCGACTACTTTCAATCCACGAGAGATTGGAGATATGTTTTGAGCTTCCTGCCCAACTTTATTATTCGTAGCAATTGATGTAGATTGTAATGACAGCTCAGTTTCTGAAGGTAGCGTAATGAGAGGAACGAGATGACACGTTGACAGCAATGATGGTTGAGAATCTGTTGAAGGAGTTTCTATCGGTGTTGGCAAATGAGTTTGAGTCTACTTGGATGATGTTATCGTTTATGGAAAGACATACGACCAACACTGTAAAAACCTAAAGGGTGTGTTCCAGAGACTTCGAGAAGCTAATCTTAAACTGAACCCAGAAAAATGTGCACTGTTCCAGACTGAAGTAAAGTATTTGGGACATATCATCTCGTCCCAAGGAGTCAAGACCGATCCTGAAAAAGTTGACACCGTCAAAAATTGTCCAACACCACAGGACAAACATCAACTACGAAGTTTTCTTGGTCTTGCTACTTATTACAGACGTTTTGTTAAGAACTTTGCCGGAATTGCGAAGAGTTTGCATCAGCTTACGGAAAAGAACAAGCAGTTAAGATGGTCAGGTGAGTGTGAAAAAGCCTTCCAAGAACTGAAATACCGTCTATGCAATGCCCCGGTGCTGATCTATCCGACTCCAGGCAAGCCTTTTACCATCGATGCTGATGCAAGTAACGTGGGAGTCGGCGCTGTTCTGTCACAAGTGCACAATGGCGAAGAAAAGGTTATCGCCTATTTCAGCAAAGTACTGTCGAAGACCGAAAGGAACTACTGTGTGACCAGAAGAGAACTCTTGGCACTCATCTTGGCAACGAAACACTTCCACAAATACATCTATGGACAGAGGTTTCTTCTACGAACCGATCATGGTGCTCTTAACTGGTTGTTGAACTTTAAGAACCCAGAAGGACAAGTCGCAAGGTGGATAGAAAGACTGCAGACTTACGATTACGAAATTCAACACCGAAGGGGAAAGCTGCATTTAAATGCCGACGCTCTATCCCGAAGGCTTTGTAAAATAGATTGCAAGCATTGCAGGCGACAAGAAGAATCCATCGACATTCTGCGAATAAGGGCTGACCCCATTTGTGGATGGAGCAATGAAGAATTAAGATCTGCTCAACCAGAAGACCCCGACATTGAACCTCTTCTCGCATGGAAGGAACATGAAGAAAAACCCGCATGAAATGACATTTCCGATAGGAGTCCAATATTAAAAGCCTATTGGGCACAATGGTACTCACTTCATGTGCACGAAGGTGTTCTTAGGCGAAAATGGGAGTCCGCTGATGGTAAATCCTATGTGATGCAGCTTGTGTTACCTCAATCAAAAATTAAAGAGGTTCTTCGAGAAATGCATGATGGACCTTCAGGAGGCCATTTGGGAGTCAACAAGACGTTAGAAAAAGTGAGACAACGATTCTACTGTTTGCATGCAAGAGACGACGTTGAAAAGTGGTGCCGAAATTGTGTCGCTTATGCTGCAACCAAAGCCCCTGGTAGAAAACTGCACTACCAAAGAAACTGGGATAGGCACATACCACTATTTTTGATGGCCTATCGAAGTGCAGTACATAGCTCAACAGGACAAACACCATCTGAAATCATGTTCGGAAAAAGCATACGGCTGCCTAGTGAGATAAGGTTTGAACACCCACCTCAAGAGTCTCAGGAAACAGGGGATTACGTGAGTGACCTAAAAGAGAGGCTAATCGACATCCACGAAAGGACCAGGACTAGAATGAGCACTTACAGCGATCGAATGAAGACAAGGCACGACACAAGAGCAAACACGAGAGGATTCCAAGTAGGAGATCGTGTATGGCTGTATAATCCACATCGTCAAAAGAGATTGTCACCGAAACTTCAACAAAACTGGGAAGGTCCTTATACTGTCGTCACGAAAATCAATGATGTCGTTAACCGAATCCAAAGAGGGTTAAGAGGAAAGTTAAAAGTTGTGCATAGCGATCGACTGCACCGATACAGTGCCGAAGCTGGTGATAGAGTTGTTCGGGACGAACAATCTTAAGAAGGGGGCAATGTTGCGAACAGAGCTTTATACTCCTACAGCGCCATCTGTTGAGAATTACATATCTGCTTTATGAGGGAAAAAAAAGCTCTTTTCCAATGTCATATAAATTTCCCTTTATTCCAAACAACTAGAACATTCTAAACAAGAACCTCAATATGTATTTCCCCTTAATCCAAGCAACTAGAACATTCCCAGACAAGAACCTTTGAGAACAACTAATTTGAGTATATAAGGAAGTAAGCAGTGAGCGGAGACAGTTTATTTTCGATTATGAAAGTGTGCAAAGCTGAACTATTGGATTGTGGAAAGTGTAATTAAAGAAGTGTGATTTAAGTTTGAATAAAAGTATTGGAGTTGATTATAAATTGAGATTTATTGTTTTGATTTGAAAAGTGTAAATAAAGAAGAAATTCTAAAAGGAGTAATAAGTTTTATTTAAAGAACCTAGGAAAAATATTACAATATGTATGGGTTTTTTGGTGCACTTAAAAATGATTTTTTTTTATTATTGTTTTTTTTTTCATCAGGTAAAAATAAGAAAACTTTATGTTTATTACGCATTTTTTGAAAAAAAATGACCTCGAAATCAAAATTTTGCTCGGACAAGAAAAATTGAACACCATTTAAAATTGAATATCTGGCAGCCCTAAAAATACATCTGCTCAATTCAAACGTAGTTTGAAAGGTTAGTTTCTTCTAAAAAAAAAGTCCAAAATGAGGTACTACTAGTACTAACAGAGAAATCGACCTTAACATGGGTCAGGGTACACCAAAGTTAGCCTTTTTTTAAATCGTCAAAAAGTGATGTCAAAGTTGAAAATCAGGGGCCAAATTACCGCATCAGTTATCGAGTAATACGTGACTGAATTATGTGAGTGTGGCATTATCGCTTACGTTATCGAGCAATAAATTACTCCAATTTGACATTTTCATTCGATCACTGATGGGACTCACTCACTCGTCACTGAAGCGGTAATTCGGCCCCAGACTTTGCTGTAGAACAATTTTTTTCTTAGAATATGACCAAGAATCACATCCCAAAGTATGGCACACGAATTACGGGACACCCTGTATAAAGATTGGTTTGTAAACCTCTTTTTTAATAAAAGAAGACCCGTTATAGGTTCAAACAATGATACTGGTTTTGGGACTAGTAATGCTAGTTGAGAACAAGCTAAGTTTGTGGAAAAAGCCAACTAATAAAGGGAAGCAGCAGTCAAAACCAGGTAAGTGTTTCATATGTAAGGAACGGGAACACTGGAAGAAAGACTGTCCTAGAAGCCGAGAAAAGCGAGGTTCGCCTAGCCAAAGGTTTATAGGGAAGGTGGATGGTTCCTAGATTCAGGCGCTAGTGATCACATCACCAGCAGAAAAGAGTGGTTTATAAATTATAAACACTTTGAGCAACCTATGTATTGCGTTACACTTGAAGATAAGAAGACCATTAAAGCTTTTGGTAGAGGAGATATTAGGTGCGTTTTATTATTCACAAATCTATCTGGATCCGGATCTGGATTAAGTTTTAACATGTATTACAAAAACAATTTGGGATCCTGTTTTCTTTTCTATCGGGATCTATTTCAAAGATCCAAAAATTAGTTATTACACTGGCGAGTAGATGGCTTTTATGATAAGGTAGTGTAAGCTACAGTGTAAAGAAAAGAGACAAGAAATAGTTGAAAATTTACAAGCCCAAGGATAAAAAGAGACGGGCTTATAACACTGCTGTCACTAAGATCCATATCGTTTTATTTTCAAGGGAAGATCCAGATCCGGATCCAGATAGATTTGTGAATAATAAAACGCACCTATTAACATCGTTTCTTATAATAGGTGCGTTTTATTATTCACAAATCTATTTGGATCCGAATCTGGATTAAGTTTTAACATGTATTACAAAAACAATTTGGGATCCTGTTTTCTATCGGGATCTATTTTAAAGATCCAAAAATTAGTTATTACACTGGCGAGTAGATGGCTTTTTATGATAAGGTAGTGTAAACTATCGTGTAAAGAAAAAAGACAAGACATAATTTAAAATTTCTAAGCCCAAGGATAAAAAGAGACGGGCTTATAACACTGCTTTCAGTAAGATCCGTATCGTTTTATTTTCAAGGGAAGATCCCGATCCCTAATAAGTCGACATGGATAGAAATTATTTGACAGATCTTTTATTTGTTCCAGAGATTCGTCTCAACCAATTTTCGCTTAATGCGAAATTTACCGAAGTAACATTGTGGGAGTTCGACAGGCAAAACTCTTCAAGCTTCTTATAAAGGTGGTGAAAAGTTCGGGCAACGAAGTCTATGCAAATGTGGCATCTGAACACAAAACACCTTTGCGTGTTTGGCATGAGAGACTTGGATACCAAAGCATAAGTCACATACGAAATTTTTTTAAGGCTAGAGTAATTAGTTTTAGTAATGATCAGTCATTCTTTTGTGAGGGTTGCGTTTTTAGAAAGCAGTATCGGGCTGTATTTAAACAAAGTCAAAATAGAGCGAGCTGTGGTGGAGAGTTGGTGCATTCAGATCTATGCGGTCCAATGCAGAAGAATTCTATCGCTGCTCCGAAGTATTTTTTAATTTTTAATAAAAGAAAAGACTGAAGTACAATTATTGATAGCTAAATTTTTGAGTTTAGTTGAAACAGAGACTGGAGTCTGGAGCAAAGGTGAAAGCCATACGAACCGACAATGGCCTAGAATTTACGAACAAAGGAATACAAAGTATTTTAACCCAGAATTGTGTACTGCATCAGAAGACTGTTCCGTACACACCGGAGCAAAATGGCCGTGCATAAAAGGATAAGAAATCCAAGAAAGGTGTTTTTGTAAGATATGAAGCCAATGTAAAAAGCTTCAGAGTTTATTTTCCATGAATCAATAATATAGAGATGTGTAGAGATGTGGTTTTGAACGAAAAGGGTATTTCAAAAACTAATGGGAGTGCAATCACAAAGTTGAGTTGTTTTGAAAATCCACAATGTATGTATATTGCTCGGCAATGCTAGTGGATATGTTGATGATGGGAGTACTGGTGACAATTCTAGTGACGATGCTCGTGGTGGTTATAGTAAAGACGTTGGTAACGGTGATATTGGTGATGCTGGTTCCGGTGTTGGTGACGATAAGGTTGGTGGTCCTGTTGGCGGTGATAGTGAATCCGGAGATGTTTTTGAAGAAACTGTTGGCTGTTGACAAGGATAGACATGCGGAAAATGGAGGTAATAAATGAATTGATGTTGGAATTTTAACTTCTGCTATAAGTCAGCGCTTGAGAAGCAAGTCAAGTAATGCTCAGAGTGAAGTTCATTGCTGCATGCATGAAAGCTTTGTTTTTCTAGCTAAATAATTTCTACCAATGACTTTTGAGGAGGCATTATTTGTGAAAACTCGGAAAAGTGAAGAGCTTCTATGGAGGTGGTAATTATTTCCCTTGATAAAAACAGAACGTGGAAGTTGATGCATCTACCCAAGGATCGTAAGCTGGTTGAAAAAAAGTGGTTTTATCAAATAAAAAGTGCAACGAACCTTTTAAGGCCAGATTGGTATCTCGTGGCTTTAGTCAAATTCTTGGGGTTGATTATTCTGAGACGTTCAGTCGATTGGATAAATTTTCATAAATTCGAGCTATTTTAAGCATTGCAGCATCGGAAAACTTGCACCTCCATACAATTCAACATTAAAACAGCCTTCTTAAATGGAGATATTAATGAAGTAATTTACGTTTGCCAACCGAAGGGATATGAAGACCGGACAGGCTGAGTCTGTAGATTACAAAAAAGTTTGTATGGACTACATCAGGCTTCAAGGTTGTGATGTGCTTTTTGCTTTCCAGACGAGGTTCTGCTCTCCGGTCTCGCCAGGGTCGTCCTGAAGAAAACACGAAACTTCAGAGTAAAAGGTCTTCAAACCTTATAACAAAATCTTTTTTGAAAATAAATCTTTAACACACACTATACTGTTACTAATATTTCACTTATTCCGGGTAGATACATAATCTACTTGGTCTTAATCGTCGTACTTTTTGCTGATGATTCGGATCTGGTACTTAGTTACGTGTATTCTCGTTTCTGGTAATTCGGCTTCAAACGGGTCCTATCATTCGGATATCGGCTTGTGACGGAATCCAACAGTACAACGCCCCTGGTAGCACTAATCAGCAGTGGCGTGGCGTCCATATAACACGATTCCTATCGTCTTCCCTTTTAGAAAATCCACAAGTAACAGAATCTACCAAATAAACATCGAATAAGTTCAAGTTTTCTATTCTGCTTCTCGTTTGTATCTTATACTTTATCCAAACACATTTCACAATCCACAACCAACATTAATCAAGAGAGTCACAAAAATACTCTGACGTAAACTTTTCAATCACCGTCTTATTTATTTGTTTTATATCCCTTTCTTCCCCAAGCATTGTGTTTCGGATCCTCTTTGTTCAACATCCGCAAAAAAATAAGACGCTACATTCCGTCTTATAAAATTTTCGATGTATACCAGTAGGAGTTGGAATTATTTGTATTTTATTCTCCCTTTAGCAATTAGCATTGCATTTCAGTAGGAAGATAATACATTGCAGGAGTTCAGGTGCTCGCCTTTTTTCAACCTTGTCTAAGAAATAAGACGGTGTTCTTCGACTTACATATTTGTTTTTTTTTTTTTTTAATATGTCATATAAATATAAATATGGCATGTGGGTATTGTTGATTCTTGATTTTGAATTTGATGTTGATGTACATGCTGATGTAAAATGCTTTCATTTTTCTCTCTCGTGGTAGTTTATAATATACACGATTGATATTCTTGCAAATTTACTGTAATAATTTTGAATTATGAAATAAATCATGGTAGAATATAAAGAGCAATTTGTCAGCAGTGTAAATTTAGCATATCGCTGAATGAAGAGCACTTCTGTGTCAAATAAAATGCATTTGCTTTTTTTTTAATAGGAATTTCAATTTAGATTGAATTGGCATTCAATAAAAGACTGTGTTGCACAGGTTCAATAACTTCAAATAAATCTAGTGTTTTGAAAAGCAAATTTGAACTTAATTAAAAATAGTGAAAAGTTATACGAGTATGTTAAAGTGAAGATTTAATTCCTTTTATTTAAAAAAAAAAAATTGGCTTCTTAATTTTAGTGCAGTTCTAGATTTTGTTTTTTGTCTTTGATAAAAAATGTAGATTGCTGTTTAACAGATTACCTATCGGAGAAACCAAATAATTTTAGTAAGGATAGTTGATAGTTTATATTTTATCCTTTTTTCCTTTACACACCAGGGATTTCGATCCCAGATCGAAATTTTTTGTTTAGTGTGCGTGTTTCTTGAATACATGTAAATCCCTCTTGATACATAGTATCGCGGCTGTTATTAAATCTGAAATTAAAACAGAAATCATAGAAGCCCGGTTCGTGTCGATTACACTGAGCCTCCACTTGAAATAAATGATTGCAAGAAATGTGTCATGTAGCCAATATTTCTTGTGGAGCCCCCTTATGTCTCGATTTTTGTTATTTTTAGACATAATTTTTTCTATTTATTTCTTGTCTTCATAGAAGAAATAAATGCAGATATAAATTTTGACGTTTCGTGACTCGTGACTTCACTAGACACAAATTTCTCACAAGACGTCGAGTCTTGACACCAATTCCCACATTTTCATGTAACATTCCTTCATTTCATTGACAAACTCATGTTATGTTTTCACTTCGTATAGAAATTATGTCCTGTTAAGCCAAGATGTAATTTTTCTACCATTTACTGTCTGTTGAAGTACATACATAATGTTGTTTGGTTGTTTGCAGGCCAAAATTAACATTAAAAGAATTAAACATTGAAGATAGTAAGTATTTTGATAATTTTTTTTTTAAATTAGTTAAGGCATTCAAAGACTTTTCATGCTTGTGGGACTACTCAATTATGTCGCGGAGCAAATGTTCTTCAAGGTCGTGCAAATCTCTTTTGCTCAAAAATGGATTGACCCAAAACCTGTGCTTCCTTTTGTATTCTTCCCGTCTTGCCTCTTCCAGTTGTTCCATTGCGTTTATCGCTAAAATCAAACGACGTGACTAACCTGCTGAGATTATGGCGAGGAATGAATAATCACGACATAATTTGCTCACAGAGTTAAAGAAATATAAACTTCAGATATAGTGTCTGATATAATGTCAGAAATAAATATTGCTAATGGAGGTGCGGCGTATGATCGACGAAACATCAGATTTGAGTCATAGGGGACAACTGAGTGCCATATTTCGGTTCTTGTCAGAGAATGGAATACAAGAAAGATATTTTGTATTTTTTAATGTTAGGGCGAGTCCAAATGCAGATGAGTTGTCCCATCATATATTGAATATTCTTGACACATATGATTGCAAGGAAAAATTAATAGAACATTCCTAGAAAGGTGCCGCAGTTATGTCCGACGAAGGGGGTGGTGTCTAAAAGGAGGTCCTTTTTTATTATGTTTTAAGCTCATTGTTGATTGAAATATTAATGTCTTGAAGTATAAAAAATATAGCTACACATTTTTTGCTAAGTCAATGTGGAATGCTGCTTGTAAGTGTTGTGGGGTACGCACGTATCAAGCAAAGTGTGCATTAAGTTTAAACTTTAAATTCCCATACATAAACTATCCGTTCTTTATAAAAACTATTTTAAGTCAAATAAACAATCATAAGTTGTATCTGTGGTGAAAAAATTCAAAGAGGTGATAGCAAGATTAATTGTTGTGACTGTAAAAAGATTTTTCATGGTGCTTGCGTTAACTTACTTCCAGCTGACATTGAATATTTAAAAAAAGACAAAGCTGTGTGGAGATGCCCGCGCTGCACCTCACTCCGCAGATCCTCCTTTGTAGAAAACATTACTCTCCCTACCCTCCATAATAACCAAACTCAGAATTCACTAGTGAATAACAAAGAACAATCACCAAAAACTGAAATTTCCAACCAAACCATATATAATGAACTTGTTGAATTGAAAAAAATAAATCAAGACTTTATGAGTTTAATTAACAGACTTCAAACTGAAAATAGTAGGTGTGTTTTTTTTGCAAGTCCATATAGAATTGTAAAAAAAAACGACATCGGGACTAAGCGTTTTATATGCAAATGCAACAACTACTTAAATCTATACAGAGTTAAGCCTAGTACGCAGATCGGGAAAAATTTTGTCTCCCATACATTTTTTTTCCTGGGACGAATTTTGTCTCGGATATTTTTCCGAGCAGTACGCAGTTCGCGCGCAAAATTCATACTATTGTGAATTGCTCAACAAAATGTCTCCACTAAATTTTGCCAGGAAAAAGAATGAAACAAGCATTATTTTGCCGGACAAATTTTGACAGCCGAAAGTGATTTTTGTCAGTAGTGGTTTTATGTAAAAAGTGCTAATGCTTGTCTTGAGACCATCAAGAGGAGATTTCAAAAAGGTATGAACGACTTTTTTAAGACAACCCGTTCCAGAGATACACTACAAAACACATTAAATTAGATTTCATCTCTCCAACTTCAAACTTTTGCGCGAGATTTGGAAAAGTTTTGTAGAGATTAAAATTGTAGAGATAAAATTTGTCTTGTCTCGATCTGCGTACTAGGCTTTAGCTAAGACCAGATAATTATCGAGAGTTAATCTAAGACCCGATAAAAATGGTGATGCCAAAATAGTATTATCTATATGTTATCGATAATTTGCTCAGAGACGTCAAAAGTGAAGTTTTTTGGATTAGTTAATGATAGTCGTCAATAAGCTGACAAATGTCATAGCGTACACAGTGCTTCCAGCTTTGTGGAAAAAAGCTCCTAAATCCCGATGTCGTTTTTTTTTTACAATTCTATATGGACTTGCAAAAAAAACACACCTAGTGATCTTAAAACAACAATAAGTGAATTAAGAGACAAAGTCCATGCCCTAGAACAATCCAACCTCTCCAACACAATAGAAATATTTAATGTACCCAATATTCCAAACACAAGTGCAACACAGCTTGCATTGCAAATCGTGAGAGAGGGTGTAGGTGTGCAAATCGAAGAGAAAGACATATACAAAAAAAATTAAAAAGAGCAACGGAGTTTCTCTTAACTCTAAACCAAACACCAGCATATCTTCAACTACTGCTAAAATCTTGGTTGTCAAACTAACCCGCCGTGAAACAAAACAGGTTATCATGAGAACAAAACAGTTGAAGAGAGCAAATCTAACAACAAAAATCTTTGGCGATGACTTCGACGATACAAACATCTATATTAACAACAGCATGACTTCTCATACACGGGAGCTCTTCAATGCAGCAAAGAAGGTGAAGGCGGTAAAAAAATACAAGTATATATGGATGAGAAATAACATAATTTGTTTGCGTAAAAGTGAAGGCGATAGTGTTGTCAGAGTGAGTTGCCCTGATGACTTAAGCAATTTATAGTTTAAATTTAAATAATGAGTTCTAATTTTCCATTAAATGCAAAAAATTATGTTAATTGTATTGAAAAGTGTTCACCTTTATTTATTCACCAAAATATTCGTAGTATGAGGAAAAATTTTGATTCTTTCTTAGCTCATTTTGAAGCATTGAATATTGTAGCAGATTTTATTATTTTAACATAAATTTGGGTGTACGACCTTGAACTTCCAGATTACAGTATTCCTGGTTATGATACTTATGGTAATTGCAATAATTCTTACAATGCAGGTGGTGTTGCAGTGTTTATCAAGAAATCTCATCAATGTAAAATTTCTTGTTATAATTTGAGCAGTGCTGATATAATTAAAATAGATTTTATGTTAAATAATGATAACTTCACCTTACTGTGCGTGTATCGCTTACATGCAACAAGCTTAGGAACATTTTTGGATCAATTCAGTGATATTTTAAAGTTCATAAGAACAAAGAATTTAGTAGTGGTAGGGGATTTGAATATAGACATCCTTAAAAATAACACAGATTCTGACAATTACTTACTGCTTATGTCTTCATTTGGGTTAAAATCGATTGTGAATGAGCCCACACGAATAAGTGAAACATCTCAAACATGCATTGATCACATATTTGTAAGACTACAAGCAAATTGGTTTGACGACCTATCATGCGAGGTCCTAGATTACAAAATAACAGATCACTGTATGACAACTCTTCAATTAAAGCGTCTAATCCAAGACAATACAAGTAGACATATTCCATTTCGTGTAAATGACCAAATAAACTTTTCATCTCTTTTATAGAGCTTAAAGTTTGAGTTCTGGGAACTAGTTTATAGTCAAACAAATCCTTCTAGTGCATATGATATTTTTATTCACATCTTAATAGAACATATCAATCACTCTACATCTTCTTGCTCTAACTCTAAAAATGTAAAAAGCTTGCAACGCCTTAAGCCCTGGATAAGTGAAAATCTTATTCTTCTGATTAAAAAGAAAAATTCAATTTTTAAAAAACATAAACGTAATCCTACAAACAATGCCTTGAAAAAGTATTATAAAAAGCTTTGCAATAGCGTAAATAAGCAAGTAGTAGTTAGCAAAGACGCCTTTTAATTTAAAAAGTTTGAAAATTGCAGGGGAAATATAAAAGAGGAATGGAAAATAGTTAATTGTATTCTGAGTAGGAAAAACGGGGGGGATTCCATTAAAAAAATAGAAGTAAATGATGGGTTAATTTCAAATCCACTTAGTATTGCTAGTATCTTCAATAATTACTTTATTTCAATTGCCTCAAACCGCGTCCCACACTAAATGATTGTGGTTGTGAATTGTATCCAGATTTGAAGAAAGATCAGTTTCAAGTTTGTTCCTTTTACATCTCTTGAAATTTAGAAGAAAATAATTTCCCTTGACAACAAATCCTCAAGTACTTCTGATGGTATCACAAACTGTCTCCTCAATGCTTTGGAATTAGTAGCCGGTGTACCTCAAGGCTCTGTTTTGGGTCCGATTTTATTTTTAATATATACTAACTCTCTCTTCAATCAGCCACTGAAAAGTAGTATAACTGCGTTCGCTGATGACATAGCTTTGACATACACAAATAGTTCCGTATTTCAATCGGTCACAGATTTGCAACAGGATTTATTTGTTCTAAGACAATGGTTTGCCAAGCACGAACTTATCGTTAGTGAAAAGACTAAGATTATGCTCTGCAATCTCAAAGATAATTTTCCACTTACTGATTGCAAAGTTATGTTTCATTCAGCAATATGTGAAAAACTTAGCTTAGGCACTCATTCTTGTGGTAAATGTAGTTTTCTGAAAGATAATGTATGTTCTAATGGTTATTTTGAGATCGAGTTTGTTAAAACATTTAAATACCTAGGAGTATTTATAGATCAAAATTTAAACTGGAAATTTCATACTACTAATCTTAAGAAATATATGATAGCTTTAACTCGTAAACTATTTCTATTAAAACGAACCTGTTCAAAAAACCTACTTACTACCATTTACTTTGGTCTTATTCATTCAAAACTTCAGTACGGTATAGCTAGTTGGGGTGGTGCCTACAACAATACGCTTAACCCGGTAATTTCAGTGCAGAAGCATATTGTCCGAATCATATGTAAAAAATCAAGACTAACAAGTAGTTGGCCTTTATTTCAAGAATGCTCTATATTACCATTAAAACACTTGTATATATATAAAGTTCTCAAAGTTTTTTTCATGAAAAGCGGATACAGCAAGACACTCAGAAGTTCAAATTCCTATAGCTTAAGGATTAATACTCAAGGTTTAGTGAAAATTCCACTATGTAATAAAACACAATTCTCAAATTTTTTACTGCAATAGCACCTAAGCTTTTCAATCAATTGCCGCTTAATGTAAGAAGGCAAAACTCTCTTCATTCATTTTTAAAATCGGTTAAGCAATGGCTTTTTAGTATGGATAGTTCGATGGTCAAAAATCTCTTTTTAACATTAACTTAAATAATAATTTTACTATTTAATTTTTTCTATCTACATTGTTTTTGAATTTTGTTTTTTTTTCTTTATTGTTCTTTTAATTTCATGTTTTCATTTTTGAATTTTGTTATTCAAGTAACTTTTGTATCCCAAATACTTACTTATTATTGAATTAATATTTTGATTATGGTTCATTCACCACTAGTTTTAAGCAAATTACAGAATGAACCTATTATTCTTTCCTATTTTTTTATATATAATACGTATTTATAGTTACAGTTAAAAAAAACTTATTAAAATTGTATTTAAAATAAGGATGAATAAATTGAATTAAAAAAAAAAAAAAAAAAAAATGCATTTGTAGATACCATGTCGCTACTAGAAATGTTGTTTTTAAGGTTCTAAGATTTTTTTTTCATTTTTACAGGTGACAAAATTTTATAACGTCTTCCCATTTAAAATTATCCACGCCACGCCACTGCTAATCAGCAGGTACTATACGCCCCTGGTGGCACTAGAGCAGCAGGATTAAACACTCTGGTTGATCAGCAGGTACTATACGCCCCTGGTGGCACTAGAACAGCAGGCCTAGACGCTCTGGTTGATCAGCAGGTACTATACGCCCCTGGTGGCACTAGAACAGCAGGCTTAAACGCTCTGGTTGATCAGCAGGTACTATACGCCCCTGGTGGCACTAGAACAGAAGGCTTAAACGCTCTGGTTGATCAGCAGGCAATTAGGACATTAAACTTCAAACTAAGACCCCTTACCGCTGGTGGGGGGAAGCCTTAATAAGAAATAGCTGGACAATCTCACCTAGAGAAGCCTCGCAAAAGCAAGAAAAGCTACCGTGACCAATTCGTCTGTACTACTCGCCTACGACTGGAATTCTAAAGATATATGCAATCAATTTACTGGGTCGCCTGACTTTGTGTATGATTGAAAGTCTGATTTTCGTTCACCCAAGTAGGACCTCATGATGACTTTTCAGTAAAAACTGAATGTGAACTATGTATGTGGCGAACGAAAAATATTATTGTTGTTAGTTTTTCTGTGACGTCGTGTCTACAGTGTGTGTGAATTGCATTTGGGGAAGTATAACTCTAGGTATAAATACTAAAGTAATATAGAGTGGGGTAGCATGGAATGCTTCGTTACAAGGTGTTGGAATAAGACTTTTTCCCAAATTTTAAAGAATTTAAATTTGTTGCCATCTGATGCTGATTCGTGTGTTTACGTTAAACACCAGGATGAAAGAAAAATGATCCTGGGTATTTACATAGATGACGGTCTTGTAGCGGCAAATTGTAAAGATGACACATTCAAACTATGTAAAAATCTGGAACAGAGATTGGAAGTTATAGTTTTTTCTGTTTCTTGGTTTGGAAATAAAATGTTTTTCTATTCACTTGAATCAATCGAAATATACACGCAGATTGATATCGCAATTTAATATGAAGGATGCTGTATGTAGCTGTATCAACTCCTGCGGCTACCTCGATTTATTCAATTGGCGGCTTCGATGAAGGACCTGATGCAACAAGATTTCCTTTTCGACAAGTGGTGGGTAGCTTGATGTATCTTATGGTGGCAACTATAAAATAATAAATTTAAATAATTTAAATGTTTTAGCGATGCAGACTATGCTGGCGAACGTATTTACTAGGCGTTCTAGTGGTTTTGTACTTATGATGGGTACATGCTGCATTGCATGGGCTTCGCAGACAACAGTGCGTTGCCTTATCAACAACCGACTTTACCTAAGGACAAGTTTTAGCGTTTCCGATTTATGATGGGAGTAGCTCCTTCTAATTGTTAATTTGCCGATTTGTATTTAAATTAAGAGGCGCAAAATTTTAGTTGAATTAGTATAATGTTAAAACTTTTTTAGTATGAAACTTAGTTAAAACGACAATTTTGCAAATTCTATTCGAATATCATCATACTTTTATTAAAGTTAAAATCATCGAATACCTATTTTATTTTTTTAGTATAGTGCAACTTCATAATGACTCTTTGACATTTCCAAATATCAAATCAGGGGCCTATTTCTAAGATAATACACATCATATATTTTATATAACATACAACATTTTCATACATCATACACATCAACAATTTTCTGTTTCTCAGATTTCACTGGAAGTGTTGTATGACATTTGTAGATATTGTTGTATAATGTGTATAATTCTGACATTTCATTATTATTTGAGTGTTAATTGTTAGATAAAAAAAACTAAAGTAAAGTAATAGGGGTGATAATTTATATGTAAAACTATGGAATTACTATACAATAGTATAAACAATTTTCTTTGATTAATAATTGTAATATATTATAATAGTTGATTACAAAATTAAAATTTTAAATATAAAGCTAAATTAATCATTCTTAATGGAATATCGACGCTCAAAACTTTTCCATAAAACATTTAATCAAAAATTAATTGGCCCGTTGTTGAGTCGCAACTGTTTTGAACTGACTGGCTGGACAGGATGCATAAACCTTGACCAGACCGTATATCATACAAAAGGTTCTTGTACCTTTGTATGCTCGAGAACTTCTACAAAGTTTGTTTGTTTTAAATTATTATTGCCTCTTACCACTGGTGGGGGGAAGCAATAATTATGAAGAACACTCGGAAACCTTTTCATCATAACTGATGAAATTTTACTGAATTACAATACTATTTATACAATTATTTTGCTTACTTAGCTAAATTATACAATGCAAAATATAAAAAAGAAACATGATACTTTTTGGCTAGGTATGCCATTAGCCTGAATGCATTTTAAAAATAGAACACAGAAAAATTGTGTGCATTGAAATAAAGCATACGGTGAAGCTGCTGCTATTGTTGTTCATAATTAATAATTAACCAAACAGAAAAGCTGTTGTTAGATAAATGGTATAACATGGTAGTATATATGATAATCTGATGGATTAAAATATACACCCGTTTTGGAAGAATCAGAAAAATGGTTCTAAGGTTCTATTTATTATTATTAATTAATCATAACATAAACGTACAAATTAATCTTAAAAGCTAGCAGCAATAGCTTCATGGTTTAACGCGGGGGGTTCTATTTATTTTGAGTCTTCTAGGTGGATTTCACTTCAAACATAAAATTCTCTTGAAAAACTACGAGATAATTTGATTTGTGAGTGTCAAGCCAGTAAACTTTCCACAAATAAAATTTCTTGTTTTCAAAGAATTGACTGCAACTCTAGAATTTTCTGTTCTTTGGACGACTGTAGAAAAGAAAACAATGAAAATTAATTCAAAATTGTTATAATTTTATTAGTTCAAAAAATACTAACTTTTGTATATTTCCTTTTCATGTTGTACATGCAGTTTACAACAGAATTTTGTGTTGTATTAAATGTATGAAAATTTGTAGGTTAATTTGCTGTATGATGTGTATGATAAATTTCTGAGAAACAAAATCATACAACATTCGAATATTTCCAGTGTAATCTTCGGTCATACATTGTTGTATGACAGCGGATCATACAACAAAACTGAGAAACAGAAATCATACAGCAGAACTGTCAATATCATACAATGTATGATGTGTATGATTTGAGAAACAGGCCCCAGGTTTGTTTACTTAGTTTTTTGTATGAACTGCCATTACTTTAGGTGTTCAGAAGTTTGTTAAAAAAATTACCTTAGCACGATACTAGTTAGAAAATGTTTAAATTTAAGAAAGAATTAGTAATCTACATAAAACTTGTTAAGTAGTATCATACCAATTCCTTAATACTAAGCTGTTTAAATGTTTGCGCCCTTGTCTTTAAAAAGTTTGCTAGAATGTTTAAATAATGCTTTTTTTATTTAAATTATAAACTTATGAATTTAAAGCTTTAAAATATTGTAAAAAGTGGGAGTTTCAAAAATTTATATTTTATAATAATGTTTTAACAAATTTGCTTAATGCTAACCCTTAATTTTCCCTTGCTCTCTTTATATAAATTTGGCTTACGTTATAGTTCTATTGACAATCTCTTTAATTTAGTTCATTACAGTTTTTTTATAACTAATTGTCTTATATTTCTTATGTAATAAAACAGTTCTTCTTGAAGCTTGAAACCAAACGAAACGGTCGCTTTTCTCATAAATTGCAACACTAAACAGTCATTCGAAAACTACTAGCTTCATTGGGATCATGACGAAATCCCGCAGCACAAAATTACGTGTAACGAAATCCCGCCGATTAACATATTGTTTTGTAGCATATTTTAATAACAGAAAACTTCGCTGGTAACAAAATCCCTCCGATTGCGGCGGGCTTTTTCTGCTCCTGTTTTACAAGATTTACGCTCTTTAATAAAAGATTGGTAGTTTGGATAGGTAGTAGCTTGGAATTAATATTTTACAAGTAAATATTTCTTTTTAGAATATTATACTTTGAAAATTTCATTGGTGAACATTGGTTAATGGATTTTTGGTCCAAATGACACTGAAAATTAATTTTTAGCTTGAAAAAATTATTTTTCGCTTAGAAAAAAAATAAATTTTGCCAAAACGCTCAAAATGTATTTTAAGCGTGAAAAAAAATATTTTTTTTATAGAAAAACCATGAAAACGCTCCTCAAATCAAATGAATTTTTAGCTTCTTCATAGAAAATTTCATTGGTAAATGGAGTTCGAAATGACACCAAAACCGAATTTTTAGCTTGAAAAAAATATAGAATGGACTACTTAGAAAAAAATAATTATGCCAAAACGGTCAAAATGTATTTTAAGCGTAAAAATACAAATCGTACGAAAAAAATTGAATTTTATGCTTAAATAGCATTTTAAGCGTTTTTTGAAGTCCGTATCTAAGAACTTCCAAAACGCTCAAAATTACAGCGTCGCCCTACCAACCAAAGTGCACAAAGCTAATATCCCTTTGGATAATTGTTTAATCTCGAGGTGTTACCTCAATGGAGTTCTGATATGAACTGAAAAATGTTCAAGGTTTATTATTGAACTTTAATATATACAATTGTGAAACTTAAGGATAATATGTATAGGGTAGAAAAATGTTGGCATATAAGGGGCCTAACTTATAAAATGACTTAAAATCTAAAAAATTATAATATTTTTAATGTATACATGGTTCAAAATTAACATTATGATAAATTGTCTTGGTTTTTGACTCGGGTTGTTAAGTCCCGGTTGTCCAGACTGAAGAATGTTTCCAAATCACTCCTGTATTTATACTTTTTATTGTTCAACTTATTGGCCATTCGTTCTCCTTGATTCCCAGATTTACTTATGTATGAGAAATTGTTTTGATTAATTATGAAAACAGTGCAGTAGTGACGACGCACGGGGCGGCCTGATTTTGATGCCGATGACATCGAATATGAAAAATATTTGTCGGGGAATTATACTTCCGAACACAGGGGTCGGGGTACAAAAAAGGGTTCCAAGAACGAAAGGGCACTCTGCCAAGTTAACCTTAACCAAGTTAATTTTATAAAATATATTTATTTAATTATTTACAATGGGTTTCTACAAAAACGCGACCAAGTCGTACAACTCCACGAGTCTCAAATCCAAACGATAACGATGCTAAGAACGATTCTAGAATGACTGCCAAGACCAAGTCCAAGTCATGGCCTCGAAGCCACCAGCCAGTGTCCAAGAAAATGCAGCGTCACCACAGCTCCCATAGGTGAAGGGAGTCCAGTAGCTGGTACCATGCCCACGCCTTCGATATCCAACGGTACACCAGAAAGAATGTGCCGACACCAGCAGCTATTGCCATGATCCGTGGGATAGTCATCTGGAGTAAGCCATCAACGTTGAGTTGTTTATTTGTTCTTCCAAGAACTATACTCGAACCTCCAGTGTACTGCTATATTTATCCATGCAGAATATAGGGCAGCAACGATCGGTTGGCGACAATAAGTATCTGGTATCCATAGTCCAGACTGTTAGCAACCCATGGTGCCATGCTATGCTATCCACTGTATACGATCCCTCATATGACCATACGGAGTGTGTGTGCCTGTGTACCTTGTGCACAGAAAAGTATCTCTTATCGTAACTGGCCCGTGGGTGACGATTTCGTTGGGTGATGTGTAGCTGATAGAAAAGTATCTATCGTCGCTGGCTTGCATGGTGATATCTATAGCTATATAGATATACCCGAAGGTGGCATCAAAATGTGTCGCAATTCGATGGCCATCGAATGGAATTTTATGAAATGATGATGCTCGGCTGGTGGTGGGTGCGGAGGGCACCAAGTATTTGGTAGACACAAATGATGTGTCAGCGATGACCCTGATGAAGGGTTTATTCTCTCGGTCATCGGTTGATGACCAGACATCCTGCCCGGTCGAACCTCTGGTTCGAAACTTGATGTCATCTAAGCCCTAGTTGGCCATGTTGAGGTAGGTATCGGAAGGATATGGCTACTACCTAGTTTCTCTGTGTTACACGTTGTAGTCGACCAAGCGACTTAGCTTCTGGACAGGTCGTCGGCACTCGCCGGCCTGTGTTTGAAGGGTAGCATTGCGGACCAGGCCATCACTGCCCGGGTGCACTGCAATAACTCGACCAAGTCTCCAGTGGGTGGGAGGAAGATTCTCTTGACGTACCAGAACGATGTCACCAACTTGAATCTCTGGCTCACGTTTTTCCCATTTACTCCGATTTTGTAGGGTAACCAAGTATTCCTCACTCCATCTCTCCCAAAACTCCTGATGCACCTTGCGCATCCATTGATAGTGCTTCAATCGGTTGATAGGTATATCGCCAATCTGAGGTTCAGGCACTGCGATGAGGGAACCACCTATCAGAAAATCAGCTGGGGTGAGTGCCATCTTGTCTTCAGGGTCGTCATGTAGCGGGACCAGGGGCCTCGAATTGAGGCAGGCCTCTATCCTGGTTGCTAATGTATGCAGCTGATGGTACCATAAGGATTGGGCCCCGACCAATCGCTTCAAATGATGTTTGGCAGACTTCACTGCGGCTTCCCAAAGACCGCCTTGATGGGGTGCGCCAGGGCTGATGAAATGCCATGTCGTACCGGCGTTGGCTAACGCTTGTTGATTGTAGTGGGATTGGAAGTGTGCCAAGTCTTCCTTCATGATCCGGTTGGCCCCCACAAAGGCCGTTCCATTATCACTGTACAAATGAGCGCAAGGACCACGTCTGCTCGTAAATCTGGTGAATGCATCGAGAAACGTCTGCGAAGCCAAGTCTTTGATTACTTCCAGATTCACTGCTTTCGTTGCCATACAAACGAAGATGGCCAAGTAGCCCTTGACCGTTGTGCGGGAGCGCTTGTTCCCAACTCGAAGGGTGAAAGGTCCGCAATAGTCCACACCGGACGCTTGAAAGGGCCGTGCTGGATTCACTCTAGGGCTCGGTAACGGAGCCATCTGTTGTCTCAATAATACTCCTCGGTGGCGCCGGCATATGACGCATTTATGTAGGAATGATCGCACAGCTTGTCGACCATGCAGAATCCAATACTTCTGCCGCAAAAACTGTAACATAAGTTGCACTCCACCGTGCATAGTTGTGGTATGTGCGTGTTGGATGAGTAACCAAACCAAAGACCCTGTTTTGGGTAGGACCATGGGGAACCGTTGGCCATGCGGTAGTGGAGCGTGTGTAAGTCGGCCTCCGACTCTTAATACTCCTCGGGTGTCCAAATATGGGTTCAAGGACAGTAATGGGCTGGAACTTGCAAGTGGAGATCGGCGACGGAGGTGCTCTATCTCTTGCGGGAAACTGTTGCTCTGCTCATTTCGAATAACTCTCTCTAGGGCGTGGTCGAGCTCGTCTGCTCCAACCACCGGGCTCTTCATCAAATGCCGATAAGGCTTTAACCATCTTAACATGTAGGCTACGGTCCGTAGCATCTTGTTCAGGGAACTGAACCGCTCCACCAATGGGATGACCACGCCATTTCGTAGTCTTGTGGATACTCTGGAATCGGTGACGGTAATACCAGCAAAAACCGCCGGCTTGACCTCTTGGTCAACCTGGATGATGTCATCAGGGTTGAGCTGCCCGGCTGGGAATAGCGGGAGTGGGCCTGCTGCTAACCATGATGAACCTTGCCACCATAAAGTGTGTTGAAGAAGGCTCGTGGCTGAGAGACCTCTACTTGCACAGTCTGCTGGGTTCTGGGCAGACCGCACATGATGCCAATGCTCTGGTGATGTGAGTTCCTGGATCTGTCTCACTCGATTAGCGACATATGGCTTGAGTACGGACGGCTCTTTCCGTAACCAGCATAGAACGATACGGGAATCCGACCAAAGGTAATAAGGTGACGTCTTTAGACCCAAAGCGTTACGCACGTTCTCTAACGTGACTGCAATAAGAGAGGCGGCACATAGTTCCAACCTTGGAATCGTGGCTCCCTTCAGGGGGGCAACCTTAGTTCGGGACGTCAGGAGCGAGACGTGAACTTGGTTGCACTCATCGATCGTGTGCAGGTAGATGACTGCAGCATAAGCTCTCGAGCTGGCATCACAGAACCCATGGATAGTCGTCAAACTTCTGCGATGCATACCTAACCATCTCGGGACTCGGATTTGATTCAAGTGGAGAAGTCCCTCTCGAAATGATGTCCATTGTTGTGCTAACTCTGGAGGTAGAGGCGCATCCCATGTGAGGCCTGCTGACCAGAGGGTTTGGATGAAAACCTTTCCCACAGTTACAACGGGAGCAAGTAGTCCAGTCGGGTCGAATAACTGAGCTACTTCACTGAGGACTCGCCGTTTCGTGGCCGGGGAGCCGGCTGCTTTTAATTCCACCAGGAAGAAGAGCTCGTCAGCTGTGGGGTCCCAACGTAGACCAAGGACAGTGGCAGTTGGGCATTCTATAACGAGCTCTGTGGAAAGAGAAGAAGATACACTGTTAGATACCTTACCAATTACCTCTGCGCAATTCGAGTTCCATTTGGGCAACTTAAAGTGTCCAGCCAAGAGGACCGTATTGATGTCCGCTGCCAAGCGGATGGCTTCTGTTTTACTGCTACAGCTGGTGAGAAGGTCGTCCACATAAAAGGCCTTCTCAATTGTTTCTCGGGCTGCCCGGGAGCGGGTTGGATCGCGCACCAAGTGCTGATTGTCCTGTGCACACTTCATCATAGACCGTATGGAGGTGTAAGGACTGGAAGCCATACCATAGGTGACCGTCTTCAGTCGGAAAACTGCGAGCTGGTCTGATGGGGATTCTCTCCAAAGAATCCGTTGGAAGTCTCGATGTTCGGGTGCCACCAGCACCTGGCGAAACATCTTCTCGACGTCGGCTGTCAAAGCTATGTTGAAGCGACGGAAACCAAAAATCACATTAACAAGTGACTCTTGTATGGTGGGACCGACCAATTGGATGTCATTAAGGGAGACACCCGTTGTGGTCCGTGCGGATGCATTGAATACCACTCGAAATTTATCCACCACAGCATGATGTGGAATGTAATAGCACTCTGGGTGATCGCCATGTTGATCAACCCTTTCCATGTGGCCAAGGTTCTCGTACTCTCTCATAAAGGCAATGTAGTTCTCTCGTAGCTCTGGATTGCTGACAAGGCGACGTTCTATGCAGTAGAATTGTCGCAGTGCGAACCGATAGGAGTCCCCCAAGGTGGGCGCATCGTGCCGAAACGGAATCTGGACCATGTATCTTCCATCGGGCGTGCGAGAGTGGGTTAGCAGGTAGTGTCGACTGCACTCGTCTTCTCTGGTCTCATCCAGGGAAGCTTCTTCTAGTTTCCAAAAGTTCTTCACCAGCTCTTCCAGGTTGGGATCCGCTGCACCTCGGTTCAAGAATGTTCGGGCGTGAACTTGTTTCTGCGTCTGGGCGGTTGGACCAAAAACCACCCAACCAAATCGGGTCTTCTGTGCATGTGGCTCGTGCGGTAGTCCATGAATCACCGCATCTTCTACTAGGAGGCCCCAGACGTCGGCCCCCAAGAGGACGTCAATTGGACCAGGAGTACCCAAGTGTTTATCGGCCAGAGGGAGGCCAGATATATGTGACCAACGAGATACGTCCACTGGTGTATCAGGCAAGATTGAAGTGATCACAGGGATGACCAAGGCATTGATAGTCACCGTGAGTGAAGATCGCGTCGAACGGAGTGACAGCGTCACCTGGTCGTGAGCGGTAGAGGCTTTGGAGGCGCCAATGCCATGTACGGCTACCTCCACTCGGGACATTGTGAGCTTGAGTCTGTGGGAGAGATCAAGTGTAACAAAACTTACCTGCGATCCAGGATCGCAGAGGCATCGAACCATGTGCTTCTCAGATGAGCTACCAAATGCGTAGACTAGGGCTGTAGCCAGCAAGATGGTAGCCGGTTGTGTAGGGAGTCACTCTTCTTCCTCATATAGCTCGACCGGACCCAGAATCCGGTTTTCCCAATCCGTCGGAGCAGCTGCTGGCTTCTTGGATGTGGCGCCCTTTCTCACAGGCGCCTGCGGGTTGTCATTCGAGTAGCATAGTAATGTATTGTGTCGCTTACCACACCTTTGGCAGGACAGGTTGGACGGGCACTGGGAGGCGCTGTGTCCTCGCTTAAAGCAGTTGAAACAGCCGTTGGCATCACGGACGGCAATCAAGCGCTGTCGGGAATCCATGTCTCTAAACTTACTACACTGGGCCGATCGGTGCGGTTGCTTGCAGAACACACACTGCAGAGGATTGGCGGCCGTAACATGAGCTCTTCTCACCTGTGGCTGCTGGCGGTTACGTCTAGTTGATATACCCGGGACGGCTTTCTGTAGACCAGATGTGGACGGGGTAGTCCTCTCATCTTGTAAGCTGTGGGCACGAGAGCGGAGGAAGGACATGAATGTTGCCAAGGTTGCTATCTCCTTGGGCTTGCGGTGCATACGCCAAGCTCGTTTGGTTCTGGGTGGCAAGCAACGTGTTACCACCAGGACTATCCAGTGGGCCGATTCCAGAAAGCGCGGCGCATCGCTTTTAATGGCGGATTTGTGTTTTTCTATTCTCAAAAGCGAATCGCTTTCCAATTGGAAAGCAAAAGTTCTTTCCAACAAAATGTCATTCTTTCAGTGTGTTTTGAAAGCGATAGGTGGTGTTTTGAAAACGACAAGTGTGATGGTGGCGGATTCCAACAAAATGTAAAGAAAAATAAGTTTTATTTGTGTTTTTTTGTTTTTAATAAATTAAATTAAAGTTTTCAATTACCTTTTGCTGTTCAATATTTCTGATTTATTTTTTTCTTTGATTAAGGAGTAACAAACATACCTCCACGCAACAATTTTCAACCCTCGTTGAATTTTTAAAAGAAAATAGCGGAATAGCTAAGGGAGTCCTCAATGCTCCCGAATATAAGGCCAAAACCAGGGAGCTTTGGGATGGAATCACGACTGTACTTAATAGCTTAGGACCTCCAGTAAAAACATCAGATGGTTGGAAGAAGGTTGGTCGATGCTTTTTTCTCAGTTTCGTGTTCATAATAAACTCGAATTTTATTTACATTTAAGGTATGGAAAGATTTTAAGTACCATATAAAGGATAAGTTGCGTGAAAACAAAAAATCCATACATGGGACAGGAGGTGGACCGAATAAAACACATGTATTTTCGGTCCTAGAAGAAGAGGTTATAGCTTTGCTGGACTTAAACACCCAGGTGTGTGGTCTCAAAGTACAAAAATTTGGAACAGCAGTTTGTGTTCCAGCCAGAGAACCTTTGAAAGAAAAAAATATGCAGTTACGTGAAAATCTTTCACCAGAAACCCGTCAATTAATTGAAAAGTCTGAACTGCTGCTTTTAGGAGAAATAAATGAACAACCACAAGAAGAGGAGTTCGAAGAAGAAATGGAAGAGCATGCGCAAAAGACACCACCTCGCCAGACCAGAACTTCCGTGGCAACATCGAAAAATTTGTTGGAGCTCCAAGTGAAACAACAAAAGATGTACCAAGAAAAATCTTTACAGCTGCTCGTCGAGCAGAATAAGTTGTTGGAAAGAAAAAATAAAGAACTTAAACTGCAAACGGAAGAGATGAAAAAAATTCGAAGACTGAAAGAACAAAAACTAAAGATTTTAAAAAGAAGAAATGAATTTATGGAAAACGAAAGCAAGGAAAACGCGAAACTTAAACTAAGAGAGTTGGAAATTAAAAAAAAGAAACTCGATTTAAAAGAGTTTGAACTGAAAATGCAACCAGAAGAAGACTTATCTTAAAAATTATTTAAAAAAACCCTAACCTGAATAATATTAAGTTCCTGTTATGTGTAATGAAGTGCTATTTTTTTTGTAAACGTTTAGATATAAGTTTTTATTTACAATACGTTATGAAGTGCTATTTTTTTTATAGGTTTAGATAATTATTTATTTATGTCCTTTTATGTTTTGAAAACTTAAAAGATGCCAATGGAATGCCTTTTTTTTTCTATACAAAAATAGATATGAGTATTTATTTATTTAATAAAAACAAAGAATTTAATACAACTTAAAAAGAATCTTTTATACTATTTCGTATTTGCTTTGCAATATTTTTGAAGTTGCCAGCATTTTGAGGAGCTGCACTTACGACATTATCATCCCTATCTTCAGGAGCTAAAAGCTGATCGTCAAAATCTACTTTGCACTTTATGCAAACATTGTGTAACATTGCACACACATTTGTAATCAATGCTGCCTTTTCTGGCCGGTAATGAAGTTCTCTTGAGTGCAGCAGACATCTAAACCTTCCTTTCAGAACTCCAAAACATCTTTCTATTATGCTTCTACATTTTGAATGAACCGTATTGAATTTAGCTTCACGACTGTTGGGTAGAGGTGATTTGTAGGGAATCATCAACCATGGTTCAAGGGTATAACCGGCATCACCTTAAATTCAATGTTATATCAGTTTTAGTGTAGAGGTAGGTACTTGTGAATAAGCTTATAAAAAAAGCATAATTTTGTTACCAAGAATTTTGCTGCAATCTCCTTCCTTGAACTTTTTTTCCATAAAGTCTCTTTCGGAACTGATTGCCCATACAGCAGAGTCATGGGAACTTCCACCATAGCTAGCATTAACGCAGGTAATCCTAAGCGTATGGTCACAAGCCTGTTGTTTTGTTATTACATATATTGACTTAATGTAAGACTATTATAAGCATGTTACCTACCATCATTACGTTCAGGCTATGGTATCCTTTTCTATTGTAGAAATGATGTTCATTTTTTGAAGGACGGACTATGCTTATATGCGTCCCATCGACACACATTATAACACCAGGAAACCCACTTTTTTGAAAGAAAGACGTTTTTGCCTTCAATTTTTCCTCCTCGGTCATTTTAAACGTTATGTGTCTTGGGCAAAGTGTCTTCTCCAGTATGTCCAGCGTTTCACTCATCACCTTCGATACTGTTGGTTGAGCCATTGCGATTCGGTAGTCCTGTCCAACGCTCTTTTGGTATGAACCTTCCGCTAAAAATCGCAATGTAGCGGCAAGCTTGAGTATTGAAGGCAAAGAGGTAGTGTTTTCGCGTTTGAAATCATCTTTGATTTCTTTAAAAACGTACACAAAAGCTTCTCGTGACAATCGAAACAATTTTATAAACCTTATTGAACAGAAATCATTAAAAAAATACAATTCTGATAAAGATAATTAAATATCTACACACTCTTTGTGGGGAATATCAAGAGGGGAAGACCCACTTCTAAATAGTTTTCTTTGTATGTTTAAAAAATTTGCATCTTTTCTTCTTTCTTCTTTTTCTGCATTTAAGAAAACACCTTTGGAATCCATCTAAAACTAGTTTTTTTAATTGAAACCAAAAATATTATAAAAATATACCTACATACATTTATTGAAATACTTTTGTCAGAGAACAAATTTTTTTTTAGTGGAAGGAAATTTCATATTTTTAGAAACAGCTGACAAATAAATGGAAAATTGGAAAAAATCATGGAAGGGGATGGGAAATATTTGACATATAAGCTGGAAAAATGGAAGGATCGCTTTCTTCCATGTTCGCTTTTGGAATTAACTTAAAGCGAAGACGGTCGAAATTGAATCTTCGCTTTCAAAGCGATGCGCCGCGCTTTCTGGAATCGGCCCACAGGCATCCCAATGATCCACCGGTAGGTCCATCACTCTCAACGCCCTCACAGTGTCCTGCACGGTATCCACTATACCTAGGATCACCTTGGCGGACTCCTCTGACTCAACCGGCAGGTCCAACAACCGGTTCATGTGTGAATCGGAGAGGAGACTCGGGTCATCGAATCTCTCCGTCAACTCGTTCCAGAGTTCCTCATATCCTCCACTGTAGATGGCTCCCACCATCCCTACATCACTCGTGTGAACTGCGCTCCGCAGTTTCTGAAGCTTGTAGGCCTCGGGTAAGTCCGGATTTGCGTGTATTAGGCTCTCAAACGCGTCTTTAAAGGCCAGCCACTTGTGCCAACTTCCATTAAACTCTGGGATCTCGACTGGGGCCAACTTCATTTCAAGCTTGGCAGTCGGTGCTGGAGCGGGTGTGCTCGGTGTAGGTACCATGACCCGTCTGTCTCTAGTTTGCAGCTCTGCTATTCTGCGCTCCAAGACGGCAGTAGCATCACTGTGTTGCGACTGAATCACATGCAGCAAGGCGTCGTGTGCAGTGTAATCTGAGTCGGTGTCCTTCACTTCGGCCAGGCACGCATCGTGGGCCGCCAGGAACTTGTCAAACTGCTGGTCCAGTGCTCGCCGTTCAACGTCAGTACGGATGACATCCCAGGCGGATATATCACCTGTCGTAATGCTAGAGTGCAAGCGCTTGATGGCTGTGCATGCAGCAGATCGCTTCGCTAATTCACTCATATTGGTCGCAGGGGACACACAAATTTAACAAATGTTTGTCGCAGGGGACACACGTAAACCACCAATTAATTGTCGCAAGGGACACCAAAATGTTCACCAATTGATTTTTCCTCACAGGAGGCACCAAAATGTCGGGGAATTAAACTTCCGAACACAGGGGTCGGGGTACAAAAAAGGGTTCCAAGAACGAAAGGGCACTCTGCCAACACCAAGTTAATTTTATAAAATATATTTATTCAATTATTTACAATGGGTTTCTACAAAAACGCGACCAAGTCGTACAACTCCACGAGTCTCAAATCCAAACGATAACGATGCTAAAAACGATTCTAGAATGACTGCCAAGACCAAGTCCAAGTCATGGCCTCGAAGCCACCAGCCAGTGTCCAAGAAAATGCAGCGTCACCACAGCTCCCATAGGTGAAGGGAGTCCAGTAGCTGGTACCATGCCCACGCCTTCGATATCCAACGGCACACCAGAAAGAATGTGCCGACACCAGCAGCTATTGCCATGATCCGTGGGATAGTCATCTGAGGGTAAGCCATCAACGTTGAGTTGTTTATTTGTTCTTCCAAGAACTATACTCGAACCTCCAGTGTACTGCTATATTTATCCATGCAGAATATAGGGCAGCAACGATCGGTTGGCGACAATAAGTATCTGGTATCCATAGTCCAGACTGTTAGCAACCCATGGTGCCATGCTATGCTATCCACTGTATACGATCCCTCATATGACCATACGGAGTGTGTGTGCCTGTGTACCTTGTGCACAGAAAAGTATCTCTTATCTTCACTGGCCCGTGGGTGACGATTTCGTTGGGTGATGTGTAGCTGATAGAAAAGTATCTATCGTCGCTGGCTTGCATGGTGATATCTATAGCTATATAGATATACCCGAAGGTGGCATCAAAATGTGTCGCAATTCGATGGCCATCGAATGGAATTTTATGAAATGATGATGCTCGGCTGGTGGTGGGTGCGGAGGGCACCAAGTATTTGGTAGACACAAATGATGTGTCAGCGATGACCCTGATGAAGGGTTTATTCTCTCGGTCATCGGTTGATGACCAGACAATATTTGTTGGGATATTCTTACCCGATTAGCTTTAAACGCTGCTCAAATGATTTTAAGCTAGAAAAAGTTATTTTAAGAGATAAAAAACATTGAACATTGTAAATAGAAATAATTTTCTTGAACAGCAGCTATTTTGATTAAGAAAACTGTTGCTACAGGTGCCTGCCTTGCGACTTTACATACCCTAAGCGGAGCAACGAAGTTGCGTGAGCGGGTGTGTCTCCAAAGAAGGGAGTTAAAATCCTGAAAACCTGCGCAGCGGGCCACCCAAGGTATTGTTGCCCAAGAAAACTTTTGCTGCGGGCGCCTGCCTGGCGACTTTACATACCCCAAACGGAGCAACGAAGATGCGAGGGCGGGTGTGTCTCCGAAAAAGGGAGTTAAAAATCTGAAAACCCGCGCAGCGGGCCACCCAAGGTACTGTTGCCGAAGAAAACTGTTGCTGCGGGCGCCTGCCTGGCGACTTTACATACCCTAAGCGGAGCAACGAAGTTGCGTGAGCGGGTGTGTCTCCGAAAAACGGAGTTAAAATCCTAAAAACCCGCGCAGCGGGCCACCCAAGGTACTGTTGCTCAAGAAAACTAACTACATCACCCTGCCTATTAAAATGTATGAAAAACGAATTTTTATCTTTAAATGATATTTATGGCCTATTGTGGCTATTTGCAGCTCTGAAATGCTATTAGTGTTGTCATAAAATCTGAAAAGAATTTTAAATTTGAAGACGCAAATATTGGTCGATGTTTAGGATACGACAGCATCTAACTGATGAAGCCACTGTCGTACCTGGGCGAAAAGGACTTTGAAGTTGAGGTCACTTGAGCTTTCAATGGAATTATTATGTATCTACCTTCAATATAATATATTATGTTAATTTGTTTTGATGTTTTATATTGCAATAAAGATTTTTATGAAAAAAAAAATAATTTTGTTCACAACAATAGGTATGTATGTATGTCTGTTCGTGTAAAATGCCAATTTTTATACAATTTTGTGTATGAATTTTAACAGACTTTTAATTAAAATTCATTGAAATTAATCGTTTTGCGCAAGTAAACGAACAGACATAAAGTTCCTGAGAAAATGGGAAAATAAGTCTACTTGAAAATTTAATGGAATAAACGATTCGATACACAATGTATTGAAAATTAATGAAATTCTGCACTCAATCCACGACTTTCAAATAAACAAAGACAAAGTCAAAATTCGGAAAATGGTTCTATGGTATTTTCAGGCAGTTATGTTTTAATTTATTTTTTTTTTTTTGAAATAAAGATCGCATAAATTTAGTGAAATTTTACGTGTCGTTTTTAAGATTTTCGAAAACCATTATTTAACATTTGTATCGTGGGTACTGTTATTTTTAGATAAAATCTATAAAATGTTCCTTCATTTTGTAGATAACATACAAATGTTAGTCAAGTTTAAAAAAATCGAGCATGTGGTTTTTAAAATACATATTTGGTTTAACATTTTAATTCATTCATTTAGTTAAAGCTAGTAGTGCTTGAAAAAATTCCCAAAAATGGCCCCTCAGAACCATCTTTTTGTTTTTGATTTTCTCAAAAACGGTACAAATGATTTTGATTTTTTGTGCTTAAGCTCCTCAAAAGTTTAAATATACATACATAAAATAAATAAATAAATTTGGTGGTGGAACAGCTTGAAGTGAACCAGGACATAGTGACTTACAACTCTCAACCATTCCTGTGTGCGTGTTACAAGAGATACTCTTGGAGGATTTCTCAATTTCTTGCAAGAGGCAGTAAACCCCTGAAAAAAACTTTCTTGCAGCGGCTGAGAATTTATATCGAGACCTTCCGCATGTAAGTCCAACGCACTAACCATTAGGCCAAGGGGTATCAAAGGTTTGGGTCGTATATTGTGTATTCAAATTTTTTAAACAAAATTTGTAGGTTTTAAAAAAAAATAAATTTTGAAATTAAGATATTACTGACTCATACAATACTAAAAAATTGAAGTTGGCATGCCAAATTTTTTTCTTAAAAATGTTTTAAAAATTTTGTGTTCCTATAAGATCTTATTTTTTTTTAAATCGCTACAACGAAATAGAATTTTGATTCTTGCATAAATTTATATTTGCTTAAGAAATCACTTTCTGTTTTTATCTCCCACAACTAAAATAGTTAAAAAATGAATTGTATTCTTACTAACAGTTTTCTGTAATATCTATTCTATAAGAGCGAGTTCGTGCGACCCAGTCGTGCATTTTTGAATTATGTTAGTTTGGCATTACCGCTTACGTCATCGAGCAATTGATTAAATTAATTTGATATTTACATTCGATCACTGATGGGACTCACTCACGCGGTCACTGAAGCGGTAATTTGACCCGTTTTTTTATTAATTGCTTCTAAACTAAAACAACGAAACGATGAAACCAGACCTTTTTTAAATTTCGAAATGAAGATATTGCGATACTAATGCCCGATTTTACGAAGGACTTTTAAACATTTAACAGGCTTCTAAACCTTAAAATGAGATGTTTTGGTTTCACCAAGCGCTTTTAAATTAAACAAGCTTTTAAACACCCTTATAAACTAAATGCCCATTTTTGGCTCATTAAATTTTAAAAGTGTCATTGAAATGTCATCAGATGTAGATAACAACAATTGGTTATAGGTATAGCAGCTGAAATTATCGTTCTGTAAGGATTTAGTGTTCAATTTTTGAAAATACAAAATAAATAAATTAATACTAAATATTTAAATGATTTGTTTCTTTATTTCGAAAAAAATATTGATCGTCTTCATCCAATAATAAAGTGCAACACAAAGTTATTCGCTGAGCAAGAATATTCCCGGTTCACAAAAATACATTATATGACTTCAAAATGTGGTTCCGACTTTCCAACACATCTGTGGATGAGTTTGTTGAATATGTTTGGTCTTTATTTGGAACCAAAACAAACCCAACAATGCAACAAAAATAAATTAAGTGGTTATTACTTAGCGATTTTATGCCACAGAATGTCAGGATCAGAATCTTTCCAAATATTTTGTGTGCATTTCTTTTTTTTTTCATTTCTTGGCATTTGTTTGAACACATAACGCTTTCTCATTTCTTCTCATACATTTCGCTTGTTAGAAAGAAAAAAGGAATTTATTTTTCCCAGGGATGTGAAGAGAACTCAATTTTAACAAAAATTTCCCCAAAATGTCCCTTTTATAGATTGGTGAAACTAAAAATTTTTAAGGCTCATATTCACAAAGCGCTCCTAAACGGCTCTTAACTTTACGAGGCTCTTAACTTGAAATTTCTGTGGGGTATTCACCAACCACTCGCAAGTGTTTTTCGAAGTTCGAAAATGAGAGCCACTCTCTCTTGTTCAGGCATACTCAAACTGTGAAATGTTGTGGAATGTTGGTCTTGACAGCAAATGGATACTCTTCTACTTGGCATTGCTCACATGAATTCGAGTCAAATGCGTGCGTGGCACACGCACAAGCGAACAAACTTTCGAAGAGAGCGCTCGTAAGTTAGGAGTGGTCGGGACCACTCCTAACTTTTAAGAGCGCTCGTAGATCTTCACTAATATTGCTTGGTGAATAGGTTTATGAGCTTCTTAAGTTATGAGCGCTCGATGAATACCGACCTAAGAGTCTGATAAAATTTAAGAGGATTTTTGATAAAAGTGCTTTTAGTGTTTGTTTATGAAATCGGCCATAAGGCTCGTATTCACCGAGCGCTCCTAAACGCCTCTTAACTTTACGAGGCTCTTAACTTGAAATTTCTGTGGGGTATTCACCAACCACTCGCAAGTGTTAATCGAAGTTCGAAAATGAGAGCCACTCTCTCTTGTTCAGGCATACCCAAACTGTGAAATGTTGTGGAATGTTGGTCTTGATTGACAGCAAATGGATATTCTTCTACTTGGCATTGCTCACATGGATTCGAGTCAAATGCGTGCGTGGCACACACACAAGCGAACAAATTTTCGAAGAGAGCGCTCGTAAGTTAGGAGTGTTCGGGGCCACTCCTAACTTTTAAGAGCGCTCGTAGATCTTCACTAATATTGCTTGGTGAATAGGTTTATGAGCTTCTTAAGTTATGAGCGCTCGGTGAATACCGGCCCAAAAATATATAAAATATGTATGTATGTAGGTATTGGATGATTTAAAATTTAACAAAATGTTAGTGAAAGTATGTTGTTAAATAAGAGTAACATTTAAAACAGTTTAGACTTTGTACTAATTTGAATATAATTTGGCGCTATATTGTATATTCGTAAATTCAAAAAAAAATAAAGAACCGCTGCTGCGTAAGTACAAAACAAAATATTTTTATTTCATTTCCATCACCTTACTCTGCAGGTTGCCATTTCACAAAAAGCTGATTCGGAAATCTCTTTTACTCCGCTTTGCGTTATAAAAGCGATATAATAAAATAATTATCTTGTTTACTACTTATTTTGTACATATTCCTTATGCTACTCTCTACTGTAAAATTATACTAATTTCAGCTCGACAACAGGATAGCGTCCGTAACACACAATCATGTCCTATGGTAATACTATAGGTTTTATATACAAACATTATAATGATTACAATTATGGCAAGACTGTGGATGTTTAACAATTAAAAACTCAGCCAATCCTATTAGTATTAGGAAATAGACATTTTAATAACTTCCCATGAGATGTAGAGTAAAACCGCAATAGTTTAAAAAAAAATTAGTTGCTTTTATTAAAAATTATGTTATTTAGCCAAGATTTATACAAATAAAATATAAAACATAATTTAAATATTTAACTTTGGGCAAATTCCTAAACGATTATCTTGCGCAAATTATAAGCAAACAGTTCCAAAATGCAAATATAAAAATTCCTGCTCATCAGTGTCGCAAAATGCAGTCGATACTATTTTCTTGTGCAAATGCAGGCATTTGAGCAAGTGTTAAAATTATGTAGCGCAAATCACTTGCTTTTTTATTTTGTTTTTATATCTGCTTTGCAAATATTTAGGAATTTAATGTTTTTTTTTAACCATTTTCTTTCTTCGGAATACTGTAGAGATTAATCATATTTAGGATAGCATGCAGACCATTTTAAGAATGTGCAATGCAAACAAAAATCTTATTTAACTTAAAAATCCTCCTGTAATGACTTATTCTTCATCACTGCTAGAAGATGGAAAAAAATCTTGATAGTCTTTTGGCTGATCCCTCAACTTTTGTTGTTCTTCTATATATTCATTTTGAACTTTAATTACATCTTCACTATTTTTGCAATCGGAATACTTGTCCAAAATAGTTTCATTTAACTCAATGAACGAGTGTCCCCAAGAAAATTTACCCATATACCAATGAGCCTCCTGTTTGAACCCAGTTATGTACAATGTGGCTGCAATTGCTTCAACACAACTAAGCTTACATGGTTTTCCATAATTAATTGGATTAGCAGCAACTAAGAATGGTAGTAGTCTTGGGTGCGGACTTCTCATTTTATTAAATGGAGTTTCATCCAATTTTGCCCATGAGCAATCGACAACAGCCAAACCGTTTATCGCAACTATATTTCTGTCCAAGGGGCTGACACAATTCGTACCGACTGGAGTTAACACTACTCCGGGAAATTTCTGGCCTAATCGCAAATTCTTAATAATGCCCAAACGGGATAGTTTTCTGCCAGAACACTTCTTGGGATCACAGTGATTTAGGTCCCACATTGCAACAGGAAATGATGGGAGATGATCTCCTTGTTTGTCGATATTTTTGGAGTTATTTGCCGAAGACGATGAACCATCGCTTTCACTACTATTCTGTTCAGTCAGTTCATTCACATGTTGGACAAATTTACGATCGCAATTTCTATTAGTTTTTACATTTTGGGAACGTCCGTTGCTAAGTCGAGATTTACATCTATTTCTTCCACTCATTAAACAATTTTTTAAATAACCAATTTTGAACTTATGCGTACAATTACAATTACAATGTGAACATAGCATATATATAAATAAGTAATAGAAATCTTATCCACAGATTATCAAATAAAGATAAGAAGGAAACGGTCGCAGTCAATAAATTTGCTCTTTGTATATTGATACATGGAGTCACGGCACCTGGCAGTCAGCGCGTGAACCTTCAATTGGAGATAGATTTTTTTTCGATTTTACGTTCAATGTATTTGCCATAAGAAAAAAGCAAAAAAGGGTCGGAAAAACATTGATTTAACTTAACAAGTTTATATGAACCGGTATGCATTTTATGATTTTAAGAGAATAGAAATATGTGTTAATTTCTAAATCAGGTTGAAAATATACTAAGAAAATTAATTAATCTTTTGTAATTCGTCTTCAAAAATCGTAAACATATCGTATGTGAATGACAGATGAAACAATTTTTTAAAGAAGTAATTTGTATGGTCTTCTTTGACTAGCCGTATTTTAGTCTCGAGGTAGAATATTTGTCCTTAAATCAATAATTATCTATTTAATTAAAAATAAAACAAACATAAGACCCCTGTGTGGCCTGGCCAATTCTAAGTCAGCAATTTTTCAAGTGAAATTAAATTACTATGTAATATACGGAAACAAATGTAACAAAAAAAAAAAACACAACAAAGTTAAATAATACTACTTCCATTAATTTTTCAATTCAATTCAGTCGGTGTACTTCGCGTCGTTTAGTGTTTTCATGTTTTGTGAAAATTTTTATTTTTTCTTGTTAACAAGTTTCTATGATAAAAAAGACAAATTAAAAAGCAGGAAAATGTAAGAAACTTTGTTATTTTTGTGACTTAATTAAAAAAATTTATGTTACAAAAAATCGTGTTTCTTTTTTAGCTCAGAGTGTATAACAGTTCAAATTTGTGTTTCTTTTTTCGTTTAGAGCCACTGATCTCTATAATACACTGGATAGCGCATTCCCTACATTGTATAACAGATTGTTTGACTCCAATTGAAGATGACAGATGGTGGGCAGCTTCATAATTTGACGTCTTCTTTTCACAAAAAAAAAAATATTTTGACATGAGATAGAGGAAAACAAATGTGACTGCACTTGTTTATGCGGGAAACAGATTGACACAGCAACTTCAACAGCAATTTTAAGGCTAGGCACACACATTCAATTTTTAGTTTCGTGCTTAGTTCGAGCAACTATAAAGTTTGTGTCTTGACACAAACTAAACGATTGCCTAAAATGAGTTCGCTATTGTGTGTAACATCTAATTATTTGCACCTGCGCGGACATTCAACCAAATAGATCATCTCTTTTCTATAAGCAACCAAACAGTTGGTCAACTAAAGAGTGAATGTGCGCGCCTAGTCTAACAGCAACGAAAACTTCAACATCAAAAGTCTTGTGAAATAGATTACAACGTGAACAGCGTTTTTGACAGCATATAATCAAAAGCGGTATGACATTTACCTGTCAAAAAGTGAAAGTTAAAAATTTATAGTCTCTTGCTATTTTATTAAATTTAAAAAAAAATTATAACTTGTGTCAAGAAAAAGCCACGTCAATTGATTCATCTCTTTATATCCTGCTGAATCGTAAAAAAAATCATCGAATTTCAATAAAGGTACGAAGTTTTATCTATATTTATTTTTTGAGTAAATCTTGCTTCACTACGGAAACTTCCTTATGAAAAATAACCGTAACAAGCGGAATATAACCGAGATATCACCCGAACCAAATACCAGCACTAAAAAATATTCTGTACCAAAAACCGAACTTACGATGGAAGTAGGAAAGCTTTCAACTGAAGAATTAAAGAATATTCTTAGTGGTATCCTTACTGAAAAGCTGAAAGATCTCGCTACAAGAGACGATCTTACAAGCCTGTACAGCGAATTGAATGCACTGAGGGCTACCAACACACAACTCAATCAAAAGCTGTCCGTAATGTCCGAAAGATGCGATCTTCTGGAAAGTCAGTTGGAATTCATATCACGAAAGGCTAACGAATCCTCAATTGTAGTTCACCTTTCTTTAAATGCGCAAACCGATGCAACTCAATTTGCTTTACAGACTTGCAAGGGGCTTCTTAAGCTAAACGAAGGTGATAATATACAAACAAAAAGAACCCGAGAAATTCGCAACAACAATTTACAACGTGGTACTGTCATCCTCGAACTCTTGTCAACAGAAATTGCAGACAAAATTATAGCCACGGCACACCAACTTAAAAATTCTGGAATCAGTATCTTCCGCGAACAATCGCTTATTTATCGAAAAAAAAGACAAACACTTATCGAATTAAGAGGAAAATTGATGGAAATAAATGCAAATGCAAAAATAATAGTGAAAGGCGACAAATTACAAATAAACTCGCACACATTTGTTTACAAATATTCAAGAGGTCTTATTGTCAAAACTTCGGCGGAATTGACTTTCATCAAGCAGATGTTTGGTGACAGATCATCAGAATTTTTTGACTGCGGCGAGGGAGTGAAGCTAACTTCAATTTCTACCGAGGCATCGCCATCTTTCTCCCACCTGACGCTGAGGCCATCTATGAGTCAACTCTTACAAAAACCTATGATGGAAACACAATGTCGTCTCTGTCGTCTGCCAAAATATTAATAATTTTCACAATTTAAAAATTTTTTCTTATAATATTACAGGTCTAAAGAGTAAACTTTTACAACCTGATTTTTTTAACTATATTCAAAATTTTGATGTAATCATTCCTATAGAGACTTTCTTAGAAACACAAAATGAAATTAACTATCTAAAATATTTTAAAAATTTTAATATAATGTGTGTTCCTGCAACTAGATCTAATGTATTTGGTAGAGCCAGTGGTGGTATTTTATGTGGTGTTAAAAAATCTTTGAGTAGTCATTTTGTTAAGCTATCTTACAGAGAAAACCGACTTATATTTGAGATTTTTAATAATAGCATTAAATATACAATCATTCCAGTCTATTTAAACTGCAATAACTGGCAGAATGACTTCGATAGTTTAGTAGATTTTGTAACTAATAGCGAACTTGAAAATTTAATGATAATTGGAGATTTAAATGGTCGTTTCGGAAACTATCAAAATCCTTCTGTTCATATTTTACACCCACAAGATATTCTAAATGAAAGAAATTCCAAAGATGAATTCATTAATCGAAATGGAAGACTGTTAATAGAATTTTTTGAAAACTTTGGATTGTTTGTGATGAATGGAGCATCTAATGGGGATAAGTCCGGGGAGTATACTTTCATAAGCGGCCAAGGACAATCTGTGATAGACATTGCAGCAGTATCAGCTGGATGGCTGAACTTACTCGCAGATTTCAAAGTGGAGATGGCGAACTTCTCTGCGCATTTTCCAATAGTAGTCTCAGCTCATTTTACCAATGAAAATACGCAGAGCCTTCTTTCAAACAATTTTCTGAAACTGAAATGGAATGAAAACTGTGCTCCCCGTTACAGATCGTTGTTAAACCGACATTGCAACTCTCTCCCTCTCCTATCACCCAGTGCGATGGAACTTTATGACGAGCATCTTATTAGAATTATTAAAGCTTCATCTTCGTTTGCTGAAAATAATAATAATAATCAGCCTTTTTTACCAAGGAGCAAATGGTTTGATAATGACTGTAAAAGACTTCGTAAGCTTTCCTTCGCAAATCTAAAACTATTTAGATCAACTAATTCTGAGTTTTTTAAAAGCATTTACTTAAACTTAAATAAGGAATTTAAAAAGGTATGTGCAGTAAAGAAAATTCAATATCTCGACAACATCGCAAATAAACTTACCAACAGTAAGAACTCTAAAGAGTTTTGGAGTAATGTTCGAGAACTTGGGGCGCGAAATCGAAGTTTGGTGAATACTCTCGGAGCTCAGACTCTAGCAGCTCACTTTAAAACTCTTTTGTCAGCTAACGAGAATCAACTTACTTTCTGTTACGCTCTACCCAACACCATTGTTCACGATTTGGATAAGCCTATATCTATGTGTGAGTTGGAAACAACTCTGCACAAGATGAAAAATAACAAGGCGCCAGGAATAGACGGCATCCCTGTCGAATTTTACAAAAATAGCACTGAACAATTTAAGAATTATATTCTGGTTTACTTCAATATGCTATATAACCGTTCAAATGTTCCAAGTAATTTTAACAAAGCTTTTATTTTTCCAATTTTCAAGAAAGGTGATACTAACCAACCAGAAAATTACAGAGGAATTTCTGTCCTTAGCTCTTTAAGAAAGATTTTGACCTCAATATTTTATGAAAGGCTCACTAAATGGATCGAGGAAACTAACCTTCTCAGTAAGTTTCAAGCAGGTTTTCGACCAGGGTTCTCTACAATGGATCATATATTCGCCCTTACTACCATTGCCAAGAATTCCATTGATAAAAGGAAAAACTTGTATGCTTGCTTTGTGGACTTTAAAGCTGCCTTTGATAATGTAAATAGACAGGCATTGATGTATAAACTATCAACAATGGGAGTTTCTCGTAAGTTTCTTTGTATGTATTTCAACTTTCTGAACTCAGCTACTGCAGCGGTATGGGATGGGATGGATATTTCAGAATGGTTCGAAACGACATCTGGTGTTCCCCAGGGATGTATTTTAAGGCCGGTATTCACCGAGCGCTCATAACTTAAGAAGCTCATAAACCTATTCACCAAGCAATATTAGTGAAGATCTACGAGCGCTCTTAAAAGTTAGGAGTGGTCCCGACCACTCCTAACTTACGAGCGCTCTCTTCGAAAGTTTGTTCGAAGCCACGCACGCATTTGACTCGAATCCATGTGAGCAATGCCAAGTAGAAGAGTATCCATTTGCTGTCAAGACCAACACTCCACAACATTTCACAGTTTGGGTATGTCTGAACAAGAGAGAGTGGCTCTCATTTTCGAACTTCGAAAAACACTTGCGAGTGCTTGGTGAATACCCCACAGAAATTTCAAGTTAAGAGCCTCTTAAAGTTAAGAGCCGTTTAGGAGCGCTCGGTGAATACGAGCCTAAGTCCAATACTCTTCGCTTTGTACATTGACGATATTAATGATGTACTTCCAGGAGGAATACTTTTCGCTGATACCCAAATTAAAGTTTTACTGTACGCTGACGATTTAGTGTTATTGGCCGAAAGTCCGTTCGCCCTTCAGTTGAAAATAAATAGACTGAACAACTTTTGCAAGACTTGGGGCTTAATTGTCAATACCAGTAAAACCAAGATAATGATTTTTGAAGTACGTCAAAGGAGAACACTAGCCGAAGAAAATTGGTATTTCAATGATCAGCCTATCGAAGTTGTGAAAGAATTCAAGTACCTAGGAGTTCTACTTACATATAACATGAACTCTTCCAAGCATGCTAAAGATAAAAGCGCTGAAGCCAAACTAGCATTAAACCTAATGTGGCCCAAATTCTTTTCAAACCAAAAAGTTGATCTGATATCCAAATATCGTGTTTTCCATGCCACAGTCAATACATGTATGTGCTATGGTGCACAGGTTTTTGGATATTTGCCCCTAGAGGAGTTTGAAGCCATTCAAAGGCATTTCTTCAAACGTGTATTCAGATTACCAAACTCAACACCTAATTATGCAATATATGTGGAGTCAGGTGTAACCCCGATATATATCCTTAATCTAAAAAACAACTCCGACTATATAATAAAAGTAATGAACTGCAACGAAGGAAGTCTTCATAAATCTTTAATGCTAAGACAACTACATGCCAACGCTTCACCTTTTAAGGAATGGAACCAGTTAGCTCTCTCTCACGGGGCTAACCTATCTTTATTGGATTCAAATGTGCAGGAATGGCGACTTATGTTTGCAGATGTAATTGCTAAACTGGATGAACAAGTTTATATTCAAAATTTATCGAAAGCACTTTCATCAACAACCAGAAACATATACAGGAATCTCAATCACCAACTGCCATCAGAAGCTAATTATTTTAGAAACGACATATCGACGGAAGCTATAAGTTATATCTTTAGAGCACGAGTTGAAATTTTAAACTTAAACTTTATGCCACATCGAACGAATCGAAACGAATGAAGATATAATACACTTCATTGCAAACTGTCCAATTCTACAGGAAATTCGTCGGTTACATTTCAATGAAAGTTTTTTGTCTATAAACCGACTTTACGAAATTTTAAATGGAGCTATAGGATGGTCTACCCTTTATAAGTATCTTAAGCATGCATTAAATTTTCGTAACAGTTTCTTAACAGTCGATCTCGTACTGTGACAGTGTAAAGACGTCCTCGGCTTCACAGTTTCCCAATTATAAAGTGTGTGATTATTATCAAGTATAAGGTTTGACCAGCAGTTTCCAATATAGAGCATAGCTCAGGTGAAGAGGTGGCGAACTCCGGAGCGAGAGATCCTGAGTTCAAGTCCCCGTCGGGCACTCAACTTATTAGTGCTTTTTTTCATAATAGTGAAGTTGAAAGCATCATAGAAGAAGACGAAAAGCAAATTAAGCGTTGCAACAACAAAGCGGGGGCATCAAAAGGTGTTCTACCAGCTACAACAACAACAACAATGCAGAAGGCAACGGCAGCGAAACCGGGGACATCGAAAGATGCCCTGACGAAGGCGACCGGTGCGATACCGCAAGCATCGTCCGATGCAGAGAAGGCAGCATCAACCGATGCTCCGTTGAAGAGGAGGAAGAGGGTGCAGGTTGTGCCCAACTTGGTGAAGCGTCGCACCATCACCCCAGCTGAGCTGCAAGCTGAAGGGAAGGTGACGGCGCAAAAGGCAACAATACCAGCAGCAGAAAACAACAAAAAGGTGAATCCCTCGCCAGCTGATGATGACGAGGAGATATCGTATATGTCCGAGGGTGGAGAAGGTCTCTTCACAACGGGCGACAGCCAAACGTTTGTGGATTTGTCGACTCCAGAGGCATCCGCAGACGAGGAAGAAGAAGAGACCATTCAAGCCAGAATTGGTACGATACAGGGGCAGATCGTGACCCTTCAAAGCGATCTAGCCAAAATGGTCCAGGCGCTGAAGGAAAAGCAGCAAGCGCGAAGAGAAAGAGAGAGACAGGAGCGCGCAGATAAAAAAAAGTCTCCAGGCCCCATCCAAGGAGGCGCAACAAAAAAGTGATGATGCGGAGCTGCAACCGCCAACCAAACAGCCCCATCAGCCACAACAAAAACAACAACAGCCGCTGCTCAATGATAAGCCGAAGCAGCAGGCAAAAAAACAACAACAACAACAACAGCCAACACAGCAGCAGCAGCAGAAACAACAGCAGCAGAGACAACAGCAGCAGACACAACAGCAGCAGAGACAACAGCAGCAGAACCAACAGAAGCAGAAGCAACAGCAGCAGCCACAGCCGCAACAACTAAAGAAGAAAGAACAAGTGCCACCCATTAACGTATATAAGATGGATCTGAAGGAGACCATTGAAATATGTAAGTCGGCCATAGGTCAAAATTTTAATATTAAAAGACTTAGTCCTAATAGACATGCTATCCACTGCCTCATAGTGGAACAGCACAAAATTGTGAAAAATTTACTAAAAGCTACCACGACTGAGTTCTTCAGTTATACACCGAAAATAGACAAATTTCAAACGGTCCTGTTGAAGGGCATATACTCCTACACGGAACCGCAAGAGCTCTTAAATGAGCTCCGTGAAAAAGCGGGCGACGATCTCGACTTTATCGAAGTCAAGCCTTTTGCCACAGTTAAAGCCAGACGGGAGAATCGGAAGTTGCCAATCTTCCTGGTTCAGCTTTCACCCAACAGCAAACAGGATAGTTTGAGGAGTATCTCCGTCCTCAACTACCAGGTTGTAACCTGGGATAAATTAAAGAGGCGCGGCGACATGCTTCAATGCATGCGCTGTCAAAGGTTTGGCCACGCCGCGGCTAACTGCGAAATGCAGTCACGCTGCGTAAAGTGTGGAGAGAACCACATTCGGGGAGAATGTAAGTTAGGGCAAGAAAGGGTCCAAGACATGACACTGCTTAAGTGTGCACTCTGCCGGAAGGACGGGCACCCCGCAAACTATCGGGGATGTCCCATCTTTCAGGAAATAAAACAAAAAAAAGCGAAGCAAATAGAGGTAGAAAAACGACCAATTACGCGTGTTCCAATAACAACGCCCGTTAATCCCCAAATCTCCTACGCCCAAATGGCGGCAGGAAGGGGTAAGAAGGTACAGCCTGCGCCAAAGGCAGCCCCACAGGCCCTCGTGCCTAAGGCTCCGGACGCACAGGCCGAAATAAGAAGCATGTTGCTGGCCATTTCTGGTCAGATAGCAGGTCTTTAAAATCAGATAACGGAGCAGGCGAAGAGGGTGGACCATATCTACTCTGTTTTGCCGAGCTTTACGCAATTTTTAGGTTAAGGGCGCGCTGCCGGAGAGGCCCTTAAGGATCCTTGCTGTGAATGTAAATTCACTGATTAGGACCGAACGTAGAGCAAACCTATTCCAATTGTTGAAAGATCAAAGTCCTGTTGTGTTTATGGCTAGTGAAACTAAACTAAGTCAGAAACATAAATTGACACATAACAATTACAATATCGTACGAAGAGATCGGCCCAACTCCACTTTAGGGGGAGGCGTCGCAATCTTTGTACGAAAAGGCATAAAATATAAAGTTATATATAGTAGTGAAGTACGAAGATTTCGGCTGCTTGAGGCGTGCATTGTATGCATTCCTCTCCAACAGGGGAAGCGAATGTATGCGATCGCGGCTTACGCTCCGGAATCACCTCAGCCAACTGACTTTTTGACAGAGCTCGAAAAACTTTTTCAAGTGCTACAACTGAGCTCGGAAGATAATTACTATCTCATGGCCGGTGATTTAAATGCCAAACATATAGATTGGGGAAATCAAGTACAAAATCCGAGAGGTAACCATCTATTTAATTGGATGGGTCAATACAGTATTGAATATATGATCGATCTTCTAGCGACTGATAGACCATCGTTTCCAAGAAGCGGTGCCTATCTGGATCTATTACTAAAGGACTCTAGACTGACAATTACTAACACTGTGGGTCAACGGACAAGAAACTGCTTACAAACGATAGACTACGACAGCGACCACTGTGGTTTCGCCGCAGTAATACAGTTGCCGAACGAGCTTGTAGAGTTGGAGGAGTATGTACCTGCGCATTCTTACAATTACAGTAAGATGCGCTGGCCACGCTTTACCAATGCTTTAGCAAGCGAAATTCGTGCCAATAATATATCCCCACCAAATAACAGGAATTTAACAAACAACGAAATTGACCAATACCTAGAACAAATGGACGAAACAATCCTACGAACTATGAACAGAACTATACCAAAATACAGAGAACGTAACGTAACCGACATGTACCGTAACGCGACAATTGATGCACTACACAGACAAAAAAGTGGACTACTGACAAGACTTAAACGCTTGTACCGACGGTTTACTGACTCACGCGATCTGGAGATTAGGACACTGAAGTCGTCGATCAAAAACATCAACCAATTGATCAAAGAAAATTATAGGTTGTCTATTAATTTGTATTGGAACAATAAAATTCGGGCCGTTAACTCTAGCGACCCGAGTATGTTTCCACAAATTAACAAGATATTTAGACGGAATGATCAAAACGAACTTCCATGTCTTAAGCTCCAGAGAACGACAGAAAACAGAAACGTACTTCGGACAGCAGGGATAGATCCAGATGACGCGGTCTTGGACGATGACCTCTTTATTGTCGAGGATCCGCTGGAGAAAGTGGAGGCTGTGGGGGCTGCTTTTCAGCAAGTGTATAAGGTGAATGCAAGCATCCACCCCAATCACGACCTGGAAAACAGAGCTCTACTCCATCACTTCTATCTTCGTAATGAAATGACGCAATGGCGATCAGAGAATCTAAGTTTCATCCGGTTCAATGAAGAAAACTTGGCGAATGCCACCATCGCCGTGCAAGAGGGGAGTAGTTCCCTGTTAGTTACGAGGATGGAGCTCCAGCTCATCTTCGATTCATTAAAGAAGAAAAAGTCAACAGGAGTCGATGGTATATCCAATATTGTACTTCGACATCTACCTAAGGAAGCAATTGACATTTATGCCACACTGTTTAACAACGCACTGAATAATGCATATTATCCAGGGCAGTGGAAAACAGCTGTGGTTCATCCTCTCCCGAAAAAGGGAAAGGACAACTTCAATCCGGCGAATCTCCGGTCGATAAGTCTTCTACCGAGTATCAGCAAGGTATTCGAGAAAGTCATAAATAGAGCTCTGTCCAAGTGGGCGGAGGACAATAATATCATACCGGATAATCAGTTCGGTTTCAAGGCGGGACATGACACCATTCATGCCGCGTCTAAACTCGTTTCTGATATCCAATGGAACAAAACTAAAAAACAGTGTACAGGTGCTTGTCTGGTTGATTTGGAGAAGGCTTTCGACACCGTATGGTTAGAAGGTCTCTATCTAAAATTGACTAGGCTCGGCATAAGTAAACCACTATTATATATGCTTTATGACATGCTCAATGGTAGAAAGTTTGTTGTCAAAAGTGGCAATGTAACTTCTACCGCAATCTTCGATATCAAGAATGGTCTTCAGCAGGGAGCGGTGAACTCGCCGATTCTATTCAGCATTTACACCAGCGATCTGATAAGTAGTCTAACTCAGGCAATTGCGTACGCCGATGACCTAATAGCGTACAGAACAGGTACAAAAGTTGAGGTTATCAGAATTCTCTTACAGCGTGACTTCGACAAGATTCAGCGATATTGTGATGACTGGAAGTTGAAAATCAACTTTCAGAAATGTGAAACGATTCTGTTTAGGACTCCGTTGGCTAGAGCCCCTAGGGATACTAGAAAGAACTGGCGTAAGCTGATGATCGTAGGGCCGCACCGGCAACCACTGGCAAGCAGAAGTGTAGTTAAGTACCTTGGCATCTGGTTGGATCAGTATTTGTATTTCGACAGACATATAAATGCTGCTCTGAACAGGGCTAGGGGAGCTTTTGCCCTGACGAAACGGTTGTTTTACAGCAGCCGGCTTGACACCAGAGTGAAGGTGATTTGCTACATGGCCCTCATCCGGCCGATGATTGCCTATGGTTGCCCGGTGTGGTTCAACATTGCCCCATCTCAAATGGAAAAGATTCGGGTGTTTGAGAGGCAGTGTCTTAGACGTTGTCTTGGATTACACAGAACACCAGAATCGGAGTACAAACATTAATATTCCAACAGGACTCTATACAACGGAGCCAACATTAACAGAATAGATAATTTTTTGATAAAGAGTCACATTGCGAGAGCGATGACCTCAGCAAATAGCTTAATCTTTGGGGCTTACTACCCCAACACAGAATACTTTGAGAGTGTGCGTTTAAGTGGCCATATTGCACCTAATGCATTCCTCTATTTAGATAGTATAGGGTTGATCCAGGATAGAGAGGCGTGTGCCCTTCATTAGGCACAATGTTAATATCCAATGATCAAAATAACACAACACGTTTTATATACATAAATTAGGTTTAAGTTTTATTTATTCTTAAGTTAAGTTTTACAATTGAACATTTTGCTTTTTATTAATTACTAGAGCGAGAGCGAGAGCCAACTTGCCACGACCGCGTATGTATAACTTCTGTAATATGCTTGACGGAAATGACGTTCATTTTATATTTTCTTTGACGGAGATGACGTGGCGAGCTTCAGTGTTTTGTTGTACAGTACGAGTTAAAATTACGCGTTAGTATTTTGAATGCGCGTGTACATGTTTACACGTATGTTTATATGGAACTTACAATGTAGCACGCCACATCACTCCCGCCGTACAAAAGAGTTCATTATTATTTTTTGAAAATTTATGTCAATATCTATGTATATCTTTTTACTTTTTAATAATTCTTTTTGGTATAAAGGAATGAAATTTTGGTTTAAATTTTAAAGGAAACTTGTGGTTTAACTTTTGATCTTGTCATGATTTGTGGTTTTGTTTCAAAAGCTGGTTTTAATCTATCTATGCTTATTGTTTCAGATTTATCTCCTCTTTGGACTGTAAAATGTTTTTCGGATTTAGATATTACTTTAAAAGGTCCTTGATATAAAGGATTTAGACTACTTGTTTTTGTTTCTTCGCGTATGAAGACAAAATTGCATTCTGTTAAACCTTTCGGTACATAAATGTAATTTTGAGTTCTTTGTCGACTTGGGGAAGGTCGAACTTTTAAAATTGCATTTTTGATGTTTTGAGCTGTAGACGACTTAAGAATTGTTTCTTTGTCCGTCTGTCCAGTGACTAGCTCGCCAGGCAATCGTAGTGCTTGTCCATAAAGCAATTCAGCGGGACAAATTCCGATGTCATCAATGATAGTTGAGCGAATTCCTAATAAAGTCCAAGGAAGGTTGTGATACCAATTGACTTTGTCTTCTTGGCACCGCAACGAATCCTTTAACTGTCTATGAAATCGTTCCACAAGACCATTAGCTTGGGGATGATAAGTGGTTGTTCGAATTCTTTTGGATCCGAGAATATTTGCAATTTCTTTGAAGAGTGAGGACTGAAATTGTGAGCCCTGATCAGTTGTAATGGTTCAGGAACTCCGAAACGAGAAATCCAATTATGTATGAATGTTGAAATGACGGTTGGAGTTTCAATATTTTTCAAAGGAAATGCTTCAGGCCACGAGGAGAATCTATCTTTTATTGTTAAAAGGTAAGTATATCCATTGGATGGTGGAAGTGGTCCAACCAAATCCATGTGGATGTGACAAAATCTGTCTTTTGGAATCGGAAAGTTACCGTATTTGCTTTTCGTATGTCTTGTTATCTTGCACTTTTGACAAGAAATGCAACTTTTTGCCCATCTATTGATATCACGATTCATGTGAGGCCAAAAATATTTTGAGGTTATAATTTTTCTAGTTGCTCTTATACTTGGATGAGACAGATTGTGATGATTATTGAAAATGGTACGTTTAAATAAGTGAGGAATGTATGGGCGTTCTACCATAGTAGTAACTTCACTTTTTTAAAACGTGCTGAAGAGTTGTTATTTTTTAAAAAATCTTGCAATTCATCGTCCTTTTCTTGTTCTTTGGCAAGAGTTTTTAAATCTAGTTGTTTAAAATTGACTAAGTCAATATAAGCTCTTGAAAGCGTATCTGCAACAATGTTTTGTATGCCTTTTATATATCGTATATCAGACGTGAATTGAGCTATATACTCCAGGTGACGAGTTTGTCTTGGGCTTTTTTCAGTTTTAGAAACAATTGCATTCGTTAGTGGTTTATGGTCGGTGAGGACTATGAATGGTCTACCTTCCACGAAGTAACGAAAATGTTTAATGGCTAAAAAGACTGCGAGTAGTTCGCGATCAAAGGTGGAATATTTCTGTTCAGCTGGACTCAAACGTTTTGAAAAAAAACCTAGAGGTTCCCATTTGTTAAGTCTGTGTTGTTGAAGAACAGCACCGACTGCGTCACTTGAAGCGTCTGTCATGATACTGATATCAGCCTTTGGGTCTGGATAAGAAAGAATTGTTTGTTTAGCCAGTTTGTTTTTAAGCATGTTGAATGCATTTTCGCATTCTTCGGACCATTCAAGTTCTTGCTTTTGTTTAGAATTATTGTTTGGTCGAAGCGTTTTGATGAGGTGGTACAGTGGTTTCGCGATTACCGAAATGTTTGGTATGAAACGGTTATAAAAATTGATCATGCCGAGAAACCTTTGAATTTGCTTCATAGAATCAGGCCTGGGAAAATCGTTTATCACTTTGACACGATCCAATGTTGGCTTAATTCCATCTTTTGAAAAGGTATATCCTAAAAAATCAATTTGTGGAACTCCTAATACGCATTTGGAAACGTTAACATTGAGGCCATGTTCCTCTAATCTTTTAAAAATAATTCTGAGATGTTCTTTGTGTTCTTCGGTGGATTTACTTGCGATGAGTATATCGTCAACGTAGACGAATGCGAAGGACAAATCACCGAGTATGCTATTAATGAAACTTTGAAACGTTTGTGCTCCGTTCCTAACGCCAAAAGGCATTCGGAGAAATTCAAATAATCCAAATGGAGTTATGACTGCTGTTTTATAAATATCCTCTTCTGCAACAGGAATTGTGTGATACGCGCGTGGTATGTCGATTTTTGAATAGATGGTGCTACCATTCATGTTAGCAGTGCAATCCTGTGGATTGGTAAGTGGAAATTTGTTTGGAACTGTCACCGCGTTGAGTTGCCTATAGTCTCCACATGGTCTCCAATCTCCGGAATTCTTGGGAACCATGTGAAGTGGCGATGCTACTGGTGAAGTTGAGTGTCGACAAATTCCTAAATTCATCATCTGCTGGAACAGTGTTTTGGCGATAGAAAGAGCTGGTGGGCTTAATCGTCTAGCCCGAGCAGAAGGTAAAGTGCCATTTGTTTCTATTCGATGAACAACAGAATGTTTGACAGGAAATGAATAGTCTGGAGGTGACTTGAGTGAAGGATATTCATCAAGAATTTTTCCGAATTCGCTTTCAATATAATATAAAACAGGCGAGTCATCAAATGAAATTTTGGATACCGTACAATTTGTGTTAAGAGAAGTTGTGTTATCAATGAGTTTCTTTGTTCGTAAATCAACGGATAAATTGAATTTATAAAGGAAATCGGCTCCTAAAATAGCATGGTTGATGTCAGCCACAACGAATGTGTAATCAAAATCGCGACGTAAATTGAAATCAACAGCTAATCGTTTTAAACCATAGGTTAAAATTTTTCCACCATTAGCAGTTAAAAGCGTAAAGTCTACGGGGTCGCGAAGATTAGGATATGTTTTCCGAGGTATTATTGAAACTTCTGCACCTGTATCTACAAGAAAGTTTTGTTTAGAATGTTTTTCAAAAATAAAAAGGCGGCGAGACAAATTCTGAACACTCGATGCCGCAGTCGAGGTTGAAACTATTGGTTTTTTGGGGCGCTTTTAATGTTTGTTGCATTTGTGTTTGTATTTCGAAAATTACATGGAGCTAAACATCTTCGTGCTTCATTACCATGTTTTCTGTGATACCAACAAATACTATTATTTTCGGTACGTTGCCTACTTGGGTACCTAAACCGAGAATTGGATCGTCCACGTGAAAAACTGCGTTGTCTGCGGAAGCTGTGTCGATCCACTTCAAGTCTCTCAATACGCTGTAACAATTCACTATAGATGTTGTCATCGCGTTGACTTGCGTTTGTTTGTTGCATACCTATTTGTGAAATGCTTACCTGTTGCGTGTTTACTTGTGATATTTGAAGTTTACCAGAGCAATCGTGAATTCGGTCGGCGAGCTTGAATAGTTCTTCTTGGGATTGCGAACTTTCTACGGCCATGAGACAAGTTCGGAGAGAAGGTGGGAGTTTATTGAGCCAAAGTTTTTTTTAAAAGTGAGTGATTGACAAGATCGTTGCCAGTGGCCAAACTCTCCATTGATCTATACAGTTCTGTTGGCTTCTGATCGCCAAGCTCCATTTTGTTAAGGAGTGCGTCCAATCTTCTCTCCTCACTATCTCTGTTTCGTTCTAATAGGGCTTTTTTGAGGGATTCATACCTTTCCTGGCTCGGTGGATTCAATAAAACGTCCGCAACGGATTCCATTGCCTGGTTTCCGAGGGAAGCTACCAAGTAATTATATTTTGTATTTGAAGAGGTTATTCCTTTAAGTAAGAATTGGGTTTCTATCTGGAGGAACCAAAGATCTGGTCTACTGCACCAGAAAGGTGGAATTTTCATAGAAATCAATGCTGTGAAAGCATTTTCGCTTGCCTGGGGGCTGTCACCGGAAGCGGTGTCGTCTTCACTCATTTTTACAATATTCATAAAAATTAAATCAAAACGAGAATCAGAAAAAAATTCCACTATCCAAAGGATAACTTGAAATATATTACGGGTTTAGTTCTTAAAGTTTTAATTTAAAATGACACGACCAATTACAATTAATTTGTTTACCTTTTTTATACCTTTTGTGACTTTTTGTTGAATAATGAAAATGTAATTTTTTAAAAATTTAATCGAGATTCGTTCTCTGGCCTTTTTGAAATTTATTAACTGAGAACATAGTATAAGAATAATAATATGTAATTTTATTTCAATATTTCAATAAATGTTTGAAAGATATGATATAAGAATAATAATTTAATATGAGAATTGTTTAATAAAGTCTTAAAATCTATTAATTTAAATGTATGCTTTTATTTTATAATTTGTTGGCTTTATTTTTGCGATACATACTGTGTAACATTTATTTAATATTAATTTTTTACAAATATTAATTCAAATTTTATTGTGCACGCAATATATTTTTTTTTTTTTTTTTTTTTTTTTTTTGAAAATATTTTACAAGTGGCTTTAATTTTGTGGCACTCACTGTGACTTTTTACTTGCTGTTGCTTTGTCCTATTTTCTTGAATTTGTCTTATGCTGCTGTAATGTGAGTGCTGCGTTTGAGAAATTGTTCGTTGGCCTGCCTGCTGCTGCTGCTGCTACTAGATGTTGGTCGATGATGTTGTTGTTGTTGTTCGATTGAATGAGTTGTGCTTGTGCGATTTAAGCTGTATAGTTGTATTAGTAGATAGGGGTGAGGAAGAACGCTTTGGTTATGTATGTTGTTTGTGTAAATGTGGTGTGATCAAACTGTTTTTTTTTTATTTGGTAGGATATGCCGTTAATTACTGTGTCACCTTGTGTGGGGTGATCTTTTCACTTTCAGGAATCGTATGTATGTTTGTCCTTTTTTTTATACATATGTGGCATGTGACACTGAAATTTATGTGACTGAGTTTTAGCTATTTTTTATTTTTGTATTTTGTACTTTTAGGTTTTTTGTTTTTTGCTTGATAGGTATTTTCTGTTGGTTAACTTTTTCACTTGGTTGTATGAGGGATTTTATTTTCTTTAATAATTTTTTTTTTGTTTGTTGTCGGGGTCACCAATTTGTGCCCTTCATTAGGCACAATGTTAATATCCAATGATCAAAATAACACAGCACGTTTTATATACATAAATTAGGTTTAAGTTTTATTTATTCTTAAGTTAAGTTTTACAATTGAACATTTTGCTTTTTATTAATTACTAGAGCGAGAGCGAGAGCCAACTTGCCACGACCGCGTATGTATAGCTTCTGTAATATGCTTGACGGAAATGACGTTCATTTTATATTTTCTTTGACGGAGATGACGTGGCGAGCTTCAGTGTTTTGTTGTACAGTACGAGTTAAAATTACGCGTTAGTATTTTGAATGCGCGTGTACATGTTTACACGTATGTTTATATGGAACTTACAATGTAGCACGCCACAAGGCGGTTCCGCTAATCTACCACGTCGGCCGTAGGGCTGTGGATAGGCGGCTCCTTTATAGTCGAGACGTCGTCGCACAAGACGGAGCTGAGCGACTTCGGTTCAGTAGGACTGTGTCCGATCGGGACCTGAAAGACAGGGTACGACAGGAGAACCAGTTTTGGTGGTTGTCTATTGATAGCGATAGTTGACAAGTTGTCTTGGCCGACTTGCATAGTTTTAAGGGTATTCTTAGGTAGGGACAGTCAGGGTGGCACAAAAAAAAAAAAAAAAAAAAAAAAAATTTATAGAGTACATTCTTCCAATGTATATACAAAAAACAAAAAAAAAAAAAAAAAAAAAAAATCTGCTGCTGTGGCTGTTCTAGTTTTTAAGTAGTTTTAGTTTAGTTTTAGTTTATTTTAAGTAGTTTAAGTTGGTTTAGGTAGTTTTTAATTAGTTTTACTTTAGTCTGTAAGTTTTATATATAAAATATAAAAAGAATGAATGAATCCGAGTTTTTTAAATTTTCTCGAGAAAACAAAAAAAATAGATATAGTTTTTTTTTAATTAAAAATAGTTTTTTTAGGCCGAAAGGCATTAGATTTAAGATAGAGTTTAGCTTAGAGCGCCCGCATAGGGCCAGTAAGTTAGTTTTAAGTTATTGGATAATAAGGCTAGTTTTTATGAATTTTTGTCTAGCTTTAAGATAGTTTTAAGATATAATTAAATAAAAATGAATTATAAAAAAAAAAAAAAAACAGTTTCTTAACTTAAAACTTGAAGTTCAGCCAGTTATTGTAGTTTTTTATCTACTTTTACTTGTTTTATACGTAATATACTTCTTTTTGTGCTTCAAACCAGTACTTAATTGATATTTTCTTTTCTTTTGTGTTTCAAATCATTCCAAAATTGATATTTTCTTTTGTGTTTCAAATCATTCCAAAATTGATATTTTCTATTTGTGTTTCAAATCATTACAAAATTGATGTTTTTATTTTGTGTTTCAAATCATTACAAAATTGATATTTTTATTTGTTTCCAATCATTAAAAAATTGATAATTTTCCTTTTGTTTAATAACTTTTTAAATTTGCTTAGAGATAACTCAATCACATTATTGGAAATTTTTAATCTTCTTTTTTTCAAACAATTTTTTTTCTATGAAAATAATTGAATTCAAATAGATTAGTCTTTTTTTATATTGTATATCTAAAATTGTACACTTTACTTTATATTATTTTGTTATGTAATGTCATATCAGGCAGACGGCAGAATTGCCATGTCTTATTCTTAAGTAAGAAATATTGTGAAACTATTTTATAAAATAAAGAATTCATCTATCTATCTATCTATCTATCTATCTAATCAAAATAAATTCAAATGCGAAATAATTTTGCCGTACATTTAACGATAAAAATTAACGTAAATTGCGTCAATGTATACGACTTGCACAATTTGTCGTACTAAAATTTATTTGTTTTTAGCAATTCTCCATTGTCAAAACCAAAATAAATAGACCAATCAAAAAGATGTTTGTTACATTTTCATTTAAGTGTTGATAATATATGGTGGTGCTGTCGGTGCTGCTAATGATGTTGCCGTTGATGATGCTGTTGTTGTTGCTAATGTTGGCGTTGGTGCTGCGAATACTGTTGCTAATGCTACTAGTGTTTCTGATGCTGTTGTTGTTGCTGGTGATGCAAATATTGTTGTCGTCGATGATGCAGTTGTTGTTGCTAATGTTGGCGTTGGTGGTGAGAATGCTGGTGTTAATGCTACTAGTGTTGCTGGTGTTTTTGTTGTTGCTGATGATACTGATGGTGGTACTGGTGCTGCAAATGTTGTTGTAGTGGAGGATGACGCTGATGTTGCTGGTGTCTCTAATACTCGCGTTGCCATTGTCGATGGAAATAAGGATACTAGTGCTGCTGCCAAAAGATTAAATCCTAGACCTCAAGGCCTTGTGGGAAACAGAGGGCAATGTCAAAATATAAAGGTAATGCGAAAAGTAAAATGTTTCCATATCTCCGGTTTTCATCCTGACACTACCTCAGTTGCAATAATTGACTACATTGTTTCGAATTTATCTGCGTTTCCAAATCCTTCAGGAATATCTTGTTTCAAGCTTAATAAAAATAAGGAAACAAAACATAATTTCATAAACCTTAAAATAATTGCCCCAAATGAATACACCAGTTCAATCTATAATGCGAATTTTTGGCCATCGGGAGTTACTATACGACCATTTGTTTTTATTCCAAAAAACGAATAAACGGTAGTTCTCAGAGGTCTGAGAATTACGCTTTGCTTTCTTCAAATGATATATCTCAATCTGCTGCCCTTCCACCTAAGCTTTCATCTATAAGTTCATCTAGACTATCATCATCTACTCATTTTGGAAAAAGAAATATATCCTTTTATTATCAAAACGTAGGTGGGATAAGAACTAGGTTTGATAATGTATTTGTTTCTTTATCTTCTTGCAATTACGATATTATTGTTTTAACAGAAACATGGTTGTCTGAAAATCACTTAACATCAGAAATTTTTTCAAATCATTATTCTATATTCAGAAAAGATAGATGCAAAATAAAAACTGGAATGGAAAGGGGCGGAGGAGTACTGGTTGCTGTTCGTGCCTCTCTGACATGCAGTGAAATTGAACTAGACTCTTTTTTTTTGTATTTTTTTTTTTCGACTGCAGTACATATTTATTTTTTTATTTCTATTTCTATAATCAAAAATTACAATATATGTGTTTCTAATATTATATAAGTAACAGTTCATTCATATTATTCTTCAAAATAATTAAATATATTAGTATTAAGGAAATGCTTAGCAAAAATGTATCTTCATAAGTATGACATCTTGAAATGAATCTTCAGACATGAACTAAATATTTTCGATTTATTAATTTAATATGTATGTAAATTGTACACACTCTGTGACAGAATTTGTCAGTAGCGAGCGTGCATTTTCAATTTTTTTATTTATTTATTAAAATTTAAGAGTACTGGATATGCATATGAAACTATGGTAGCAATATTTTATGAAACAACTTCAATAAGAGTCTCAACCTCTGATCTTGAGAGAAGCCAGTCTTTCAATTGTTTTAGAAATATGAAACTATTACAAACAGTCTGACGTATCTCAAACGGAAGTTTATTAAAGATAAATGGTGCAATTACATTAAAAAATCGCCTGCATTGTTCTTTTGAAACAGCTGGCATATGGACACTGGTAGTATTACGAAGCGGGTGGTTCTCATTCGTTTTAAACCTTACGTTTCCACTTCTAGTATAGAAAACTTTCAGAGTTTTGAAAATGTAGAGATACCGAAATGGAACTACCTTTAGGTTCTGAAATAGTGGGAGAGCATGCTCAATCCTTGGACTATATGTAATCAATCTAATTATTTTTTTTGAGCTATAACAATAGGCTGAAGATTTGTCTTGTATGCACATCCCCAACATGCAAGCCCATATTCAAGACGAGAACTTACCAGGGCGAAGTAAATGGATATTAATAATTTGCGCGGAACCAACTTGCGCAAGAAATATATTTTGCTTATTGCAAAATATAACACTCGTTTTACTGTTATAATTTGTGGTTTCCAAGTTAATCTGTTGTCAATAATAACGCCTAGATATTTGTACTCACTTGCAAATTCCAAGGGAAAGCAGAGATTGTTGCAGGATAAAGTGTCGCATGATATGTGATGATATATAATAGCTTCAGGTGATACAGATCGAGATAGGGAAAACATTATAGCTTTTGATTTTTTGCTAAGCACCATTTTATGATACGCTAACCAATATTTCAATGAAATTAGATCATCTTTTACTAACTCAACTATGCCTTCTTGGGAAGAAGACTGGTACGACATTGCTAGATCGTCTGCATACGGTGTTAGTTTGCCATTTAGTTGAACTTGAAAAATTGAGTTTATGTAAATGAGAAACAGAATCGGCCCAAGCACAGATCCCTGCGGAACGCCTACATTTGGACAACTTGCTACTCTACTAAAAACATCGTTTATTCGAACTCGTTGTTTTCTACCGCTTAAGTAACTACTCAGCCAACGATGCGTAGTTGACCTAAAACCAATTCGACATAACTTATTTAGTAATATCTCATGATTAACTAAATCAAAAGCTTTGGTCAAATCGAGAAATATTCCTGCTGTTGTAAGGCTTTTATCGATGGAATTGTATACCTCCGTAAGGAAATTCGTCATGGCATCCTCAGTGCTTTTTCTTTTTCTAAAACCAAATTGGCGATCACTAAAAAATTTAAATTTCTCTAAAAATGAGAGCATTCTATTCTTGAAAGCAAGCTCTAATATTTTTGAAAAAACCGAAAGAAGTAAAATTGGCCTATAGTTGTTTGTATCTGTCGGATCATCTTTTTTATATATTGGGACTATGATGGCTGTTTTGAGGCAATCCGGAAACTCGCCTGCATCGAAGATTTTATTTGTCAGAAAAACTAAAGGTTCTAATATGTTATTCGTAATTTTTTTAATCACAAGATTAGATATACCATCTGCTCCACAAGAATTTTTTGATTTCAAACTATTAATAATAGATTGTATTTCAGTCTTATTCGTGGGACTACAAAAGAAGGATGACCCTATGGATGTACCTTCAAATGTTGAACTATTTAATTGTTCGACAGATGAGTTGCAGTCAGTTTGATTAGAGATGCCTATAAAAACCTTATTAAACTCCTCGCTGATTTCTTTTTTATTTTTAACTTTAATGCAATTCTGGGTTTTAATGGCTTTTATATCGGATTTTTTTATTTTTGCACCTAAGATGTCGTTGACAAGTCGCCACTGTTCCCTTGAGTTTGAGCGGTATTCTTCAAATTTGTTTTTATAATAGTATATTTTTTGATTGGAAATAAGATCTTTTACCTTAGTCTGCATTTCGCGATATTTGTTTTTGATTTCTTGAATACCGAGATTATTTTTATGCCGAGAATAGTTAACATTTTTCTTTCTTATTTGATCACATATATAACCTGTCATCCATGGTTTGATTTTTCTTTCCTTCGATCTAATCTTCTTCATTTGACTGGCATGACGAATATGTTTATTGAGAATATCAATGAATGAAGAAAAACACATAGAAGGATTCTCATTACCATAAACAGAAACCCAAGACTCTTGCGATAGCAGTTCATTTAACTTTGAAAAATTTACTTTCTTTATTTCTGATTCCTTAGATGTATCTTCAAAGTTATTGCAATACAAAATATCCAACAGTGAAACCCCCGTTGCGAAATGATCTGTCACATCAATTTCTAAAACAAATGGGTAAACATTCGTAAAATTTTTTGACTTAAGAAATACGTGATCAATGCAAGTTTTTGATTGCTCAGTTACTCTTGTTGGGACATTTACCAATGATCTAAAACCCATGGACGATATCATCAACATGTAATCATCGCATTCAGATGGAAGATCTAGAATATTTATGTTCATATCCCCAATTAAACAAACATTACTACACTCTATTGATGTTAAGATACTTTGGTATTCTTCTAGAAATTTATCTATACTAATAAAATGCAACTGGTAGAGACACAGTAGACTCATTTCATAATGTCCAACAACAATTTTTAGGCAAACACAATCAGCGCTCTCCAGATCAGGAGTATAATACTCAACCTCAACATTTGATTTAATAAAAACCATAGTACCCCCTGCCTGATAGCTTTCATTGCATTTTGCGTAAGACTTATAACCCGGTAATGTAAATTGACTTAGTTCATGATTGAAAATCCATATCTCTGTTAAGACTATAACATTTGGTAAAGTCAACTCTAGTTTCAAGAATACGTATCGATTGTTTAACATTTTCAATCTCTTGGAACCATTTCTCTTCTAGAGTGTTGATTTGGAGTGTTAAATCGGTTCGGAGCTCTAATTCCTCAGCTCCTAATCTAGATATTGATCAACTGATTGTATGTATCAAAATAGATGAATCAGAATTATATGTATTAGCAAGCTATATACCACCTAGAAGCACATTAGAGTTTTATAATATACATTTGTCAAATTCCAAAAAAATCTTAGATAGTTTAAACAACTTAAAACATGTAATTTTTGCTGGAGATTTTAATATTGGTAATATTAAATGGAGTTTAGACTTAGAAGATAAATGTTTGACTCCTTTTAAGATTTCATCTGCTGTTATTGATTTTCTAAGCCAATATGATTTAGTTCAAATAAACCATGAATAAAATGATCTCAATCGCATACTTGATTTAATATTTGTAGACAAAGAATTTCTTATTAATATTGAAAAGTCTATTTTTCCAATCATTGAGAACACACAACATCACCTTGGAATTGAGGGTGAGATATTGTTTTACAATTATTTAAAAAAAGAAAATGTTAGTAATATTATTGTTTATGATTATCATAAAGCTAACTATGATGCAATGGTAGAGTATTTGTTGTCTTTTTCGTGGCAAAATATTTTTACTTCTTCTGATTTAGATAATGATTATTCTGTCTTCGCGTCAGTTTTAAACGGTGCTATAGAAAAATATGTCCCAAAAAAATATTTTAAAAAGAATTCCAGCCCTGTTTGGTTTAATAGGAGGTTAAGTAATCTTAAAAACCAAAAAAACAAAGCGTATAAATTATATAAACAAAACAAAGAAAATCTAAGTTTTCGTGATATTTATATTGATTGCCAGCGTAAATTTAATTGGTTAAATAAATTTTTGTTCGTAACTACATTTTATCTGTTGAAAATGATCTTAAAAGTAACAGTAAGCGATTTTGGTATTTTCTAAATACTAAACGAAAGTCGTACGGATTACCAAGCTATATGAAATACCTAGACACTACCTCAAGTGAAATGTCAGTTATTTGTAATTTATTTGCAAAATATTTTCAAGCTGTTTATTCGTCAGAATCGATCACAAATCAAGAGTTTCCAGCCGTGAGTAATAGTATTAATATTGGGTCGCTTGTTCTAGGCCAAACGGAAGTTGAAGAAGCTTTACTTAGCCTGGATTTGAACAAAAGTGAAGGTCCCGATAATATTCCACCCATAATTTTAAAAAAAATGTGCTATTGCTCTGGCCTTACCGCTAACAATGATTTTCAATGTATCTCTATCTAGAGGTTATTTCTTAGATTCATGGAAAATTTCATTTATATCTCCGATTTTCAAATCGGGGTCTAAGCAAGAAATAACAAATTATAGACCAATTTGCAAGATCTCTGCCATACCTAAACTATTTAAAAAAATAGTTTATAATAGAATTGCAACTTTTATCCAGGATAAAATATCCATCTTTCAACATGGTTTTGTTGCAGGGAAATCGACAACCACGAATTTAACTTTATTGACGAATAGCGTTATATCTAATATGGAAAAAGGTCATCAAACTGATATTATATTTACTGATTTTTCGAAAGCGTTCGATAGAGTAAACCATCAAATTCTTATTCAAAAGCTTTATTGTTTTGTTTTTCACTCATCTTTATTAATGTGGTTTAAATCCTATCTGACTGGAAGGTTGCAAGTAGTTAAAATTGAAAATTTTAAATCTGATGATATATGTGTACCATCGGGTGTTCCTCAAGGTAGTCATTTGGGACCACTGCTTTTTCTCCTCTTTGTCAATGACATTCCCGCTTTCTTTCAAGATTCTTCCTGCTTGCTTTTTGCAGATGATCTTAAACTGTATCGTAGGATTTCCTGTAAATCTGACTGTAATCTTTTGTTGGCTGACTTGGGTAGATTGATGACTTGGTGCAAAGCTAATTTCCTTGATCTTAATATAGCCAAATGTCAAGTTTTATCTTGTTACAGGAACCAAAATCCAATAATTTTTAACCATACCATCTCTAATGTCGACCTGGAAAGAGTAATTCAGAAGAAAGATCTGGGAGTTATTCTTGATGTTAGTCTCTCATTCCGGCCTCATTATGATTATATGATCAATAAAGCTAACCAAATGCTTGGATTTGTTAAAAGAAATACAAGTGAGTTTAATGATTCATATACTCTGATAACATTATAATTATAATTCTTTAGTAAGAACTGTGCTAGAGTACTGCTGCACAGTTTGGAATCCGTATTACTCAAATTCATCTAAAAGAATAGAAAATGTACAAAGAAATTTTACGAGATATGTTTTTTTTTAAATTAAATTGGAGAATTACCAGACCTTCCTATGAAACCAGATGCTTATTATTTGGAATGAAATCACTGGAAACTCGAAGAAAATATTTTTCTATTATGTTTGTCAGGGACATTATAACCAGGCATATTAAATGCCCGCCGCTTATAAACTTATTTTATGAAGGTACTACACCTTCAAGAGTTACACGTGAACGTTATATTTTATATGAACAGTTTCATCACAGAAACTATGGTCGCAATGAACCCATCTCCCGTTGCATCAGAGAAGCTAATTCAGTATGCTCTAGAGTGGATTTTGATCTGAATTGTTCGAGAAATATTTTTAAGTCAATTGTTCTTAACCAAATTTAATTATATTGTATTATAATTCTTTATTATTGTTTATTTAAGTTATTTATTTAACTATTACATGTGCTTAGATATTTATTGTATAAACCTGTTTTGTATTACCCACCTACAGTTAAATGTATAATTGTTTATAAGTCTGTAGGAGTCAAAAACTCCGATTGATGAAATGAAATAAATAAATAAATAACACTGACAAATTTCGCCTCAAAAGTTGGTAGCATTTGCACAGCGACATCGAATTTAGGGTTAAGGTCTAACGTTAACTTTGAGTATATATAATATGGAAGGCTCCTTCCTATCCCTAATGCATTGTAGTACTTGAAGTTGTGATAGGGGTCGCTATCTCACTTTCTGTAAGTTAAGGATACAGCCGTATCCTCCGATTTGTGCTTACCTTCTCCTCGCATATAGTTCTCCGTCACATGTGATATCTTTGAGTATATATAATATGGAGGGCTCGTTCCTATCCATAATGCATTGTAGTACTTGAAGTTGTGATAGGGGTCGCTGTATCACTTTCTGTAAGTTAAGGATACAGCCGTATCCTCCGATTTGTGCTTACCTTCTCCTCGCATATAGTTCTCCGTCACATGTGATATTAGGCCTTTGAGTATATATAATATGGAGGGCTCGTTCCTATCCCTAATGCATTGTAGTACTTGCAGTTGTGATAGGGATCGCTCACTGATCTCTATAATACACTGGATAGCGCATTCATCCAAAAAAGTTGACTCCATTTGAACATTGTTATATTATGAAGCTGCCCACGGTGCCGTATAACAGTATAACTGTATAACATCTAAAACAGCATCATAAAGCGCCGAACAGATTGAACCAGCAACAGCACTGTCAACAGCAACAGCGGCCGCCATTAATTTAAAACCAATGCATTTCAATTGTTCAACACACATAAGAACAGCAACAGCAATGCCAACAGCGTCAGCGTCGTAAGGCCAAAGTCTTAAACTTGCTGTTGCTGGTGCAGTATTGTCAACTTTCCCACTGCAATATTTAGTGGCATCACAATGCAAAACAAAATAGAACGTAGAATAATTTTTCCATTTTGCTACTTCTTTATTTTTGTTGAAATTATCGTGTGTATAAAAAACAATAATTAATTTTTGATCAACTGAAATTGCAAAATTAAGTGACCAAAAAGTAATAAAGAATAATAAAATATCGTGAGTGTTAAAAAATCACTGAATAAATGAAAAAATTACTGTGCTTGCATTTTATTAAATTATCAATTTGTCAATCAAAACAAATGATTTTCATCCAATTTTCAATTTAATTGACATTCCTTCAGTTTTATTAAATTGTCAATTTGTTAATCAAAACAAATGATTTTCGTCCGATTTTCAATTTATTATTTTAACTTTAATAATAAATATTTAAAATTTACAAATAATGCGAGAAATAAGAAAAACAGATTGACTGTGTGTCAATCTGCTGCTGTAACTTCAACAGCAACTTTAACAACCACGTCACTCTTTTTAGGGCCACTGTTTTAAATGGCTTTGATTACATTAAGGCTAGGCGCGCACATTCAATTTTTAGTTTCGCAACTGCTCAGTTGAAGCTACCAACTTTTGAGGCGAAATTTGTCAGTATTATCAACACTTAAATGAAAATGTAACAACCATCGTTTTTATTCGTCTATTTATTTTGGTTTTGACAATGGAAGAATTGGTAAAAACAAATAAATTTTAGTACGACAAATTGTGCAAGTCGTATACATTGACGCAATTTACGTTAATTTTTAGCGTTAAATGCACGGCAAAATCATTTCGCATTTGAATTTATTTTGATTATATGCTGTCAAAAACGCTGTTCACGTTGTAATCTATTTCACAAGACTTTTGATGTTGAAGTTTTCGTTGCTGTTAGACTAGGCGCGCACGTTCAATTTTTAGTTGAACAACTGTTTGGTTGCTTATAGAAAAGAAATGAACTATTTGGTTGAATGTCCGCGCAGGTGCAAATAATTAGATGTTACACAAAATAGCAAACTCATTTTAGGCAATCGTTTAGTTTGTGTCAAAACACAAACGTTTTAGTTGCTCGAACTAAGCAGTTACAAAACTAAAAATTGAATGTGTGCGCCTAGCCTTAAAGTTGCTGTTGAAGTTGCTGTGTCAATCTGTTTCCCGCCTAAGCAAGTGCAGGCACATTTGTTTTCCTCTTTCTCATGTCAAAAAATATTTTTTTTTGTGAAAAGAAGACGTCAAATTATGAAGCTGCCCACCATCTGTCATCTTCAATTGGAGTCAAAAAATCTGTTATACAATGTAGGGAATGCGCTATCCACACTGATCTCTATAATACTATCTATATACTATATATATACTATATATTATAGAGATCAGTGGCTATCCAGTGTTTTATAGAGATCAGTGATACAGCCGTATCCTCCGATTTGTGCTTACCTTCTCCTCGCATATAGTTCTCCGTCACATGTGATATGAAGCACTCGGCAATAACTTTATCTTACACAAATTTGAGTAGCGCCCCCTATGATAGTCACGCATTTGGAATAGAAACGAGCCCTCCATATCATTGACTTATAATACGTCAATGCTCCATATTATATATACTCAAAGGAGCGCTCTGAGTATTTTTTTGAAACACACCTGGACACTTTGCTGTCGCCATTTTTTTTTAAATTTACATCTGTCAAATGCTTGTGTTAAGCATTTTACTCTTTCTGCTCAATTACTTTATTCTGAGCTCATCGAGCGCACTCTGAACATGCTCAGAACGAATAAAGAAACACATTTTCGAAACTCTGAACTAAAAAAGAAACACAATTTATTTTTTGACAACTCAGGCTTTGTTCTGACCTAAAAAAGAAAAACGCCTAATGAAATATAAGCAACAGAAAATTGTTTGATGTGTATGTTGTATGAAAATATTGTATGTTGTTTTAAATGTATGACGTGTATGATCTGAGAAACAGGTCCCTGGGGCCTGTTTTAGCGGTACTACATCAAGTACAATGTACCATTTTGACTGTTGTATTACATTAGGGGTATTCCCGATTTGGTGCAACGAGCCTAGTAAAAATGCGAAATTTTATTATTTTTTAGTAGACCGTGAACGCACTTTTTTCACCTGTTTGCAACACTGAAGTAAATGTCAAAATGAGTTTGGCATTTGTTTTTTGTTTTGAAAATTTAATTTTTATAAGAATTGAAGTTTGTTCAAGTTTGTTAAGGATGCCAAAAAAAAAAAAAAAACAGAAAAAGAAAAAGAAAATATCACAGAATTTTTAATTGAAGATGCTGCAGATAAAATTATGTGGATCGAAGGTATCAAATAAAATTCAGGCCGAAAATCATGAAAAAGCTACATACATAGATGCATGTATATTTTATTTTCAGAAAATGGGTTTTCGCTCCGGCGGCTCTTCTTTTTTTCTTTTAGGTCTATTTAATTTAATAAAATAAAAAGAACAATAAGATGTTTCTTTCGGCTTCCAAAGACTTTTAAATTTTAAAAGCTAGTGGCTCTTGCTGAGCTGTCAAAAATGCGACTGTAAATCTTACACCGTTGTATTTTACTGTTGCAATAGGTTTCGGGTATAGCTAAAGTGCGACGCTATTGCAAAATTGCACTTCGTATATTTTGTTGTTGTAGTGTTGTAAGATCTTACACTTTTGCATTTTTACAATGATACTAGACCTGTTGCATTAGATCGTGAATACCCCTATTAATTCTGTTTCATAGGTACTTTCGATTTTTAGTTGTAGTACACCAGTGTAGATATGGATAATTTACTGAAATTATTGGAAAATGTATGATTTCGTTTCACAGCTTTTTGAGCTACATTGTTGTAATACCTACAGTTAACATACAATTTTTGATACATTGATAAAATATAAATTTTTGATGTAGAACCTGTTGAAAAAGAGTTAAGTAAACCAACGACAAAGAATATTACATTATTAAAAAACCAAATATTTTAAAACAATGTCTGGATGCAAACGAAAGTATACCAGTGTAAGAATTTCTTATTTAAACATAAATTATAAATATATAAATATATAAATATATACATAGTTAATTTTTGTATTTTTAAATCTGTGAGAGAACAAAAAATGCTTGTTCTTCAAGAATTATAGGTATGCTTCGAAAAAGATTCTTTTCGGAACATTTTCTGAATTAAATTAAGTTTTTTTTTTCACTTCATGAGATTTGAATTAAATACTAAAATATGGAAACTAAACTCAAATCCAATAAAAATATGCAGAAGAAATGTCAAATAAACTACATCAACTATGTTTTCCAGGTACATCATACAACTGATATGAGTTTGTTGTTTATGTGGAATTGTTTTTGTTTTTTTTTTTCAGAAATAAAATAAATTACAAATGTTTTTTTTCGTATCAGTTGACTTATCAAACCTATCCAATCCGATTTTGTGCGTTCAGAAAACTAATGGATAACTATCCAATTGAATCCTGAACACGGCCTAATCTCTAATCAGTTTGAGTTTCCTGAATTTGTGTATAAACAATAACAATATACATTAGACAATAGTATTATTGATATTGACATTATCATATCATTTTGATTAAATATATGAGAATTGTGAGGAGAATGTCGTCAATTCGACCTAATATTTCTTGTAAGACAAATTTGTTAACGTTTTGTTACGTGCATACCTTGTATATTAATTCTGGTATTACAGCATTGAGAATCAAATACATGGAAAAGAAACAAGTGTTTCTCGAAGAAAATATCAATGTTAAGGAACCCATATCTTTATTTAACGAATGGATGCAAATCGCATTAAGCACTGAGGAAATATTAGAACCAAATGCCGCTTGCTTAGCAACTGTAAATAAGTATGTTTTCTTTCAAATTTATTTTTGCACATTTGTTTTACTACATAATAAATAAAAATAAATTACATTAGAGACCAACCTTCGTACAGAGGCTACACCTAGAGATTTAGAACAATTTATATACATAATTAATTAATGTGTTCGTGTTAGCATGAATGCGGGGGACCTACAATTTTTTCTGAGTATACATGAGGTTCTTTTGGAAAATTTGCAATTTCCTGACAAAAAGAAATACACCTGCCTCGGCTGGGAATCGCGACCAGACGTTTTGCATGACAGTGCAACAAACTATAATTATGTCAAGAGGTATTACGTACTATACAAATGTGTATGCTAGATACACACGAGGCACAGGCATCTGTAGCCGCAACCACAATTTTGTGGCCCACACTATTACCAATAGTTCTTACTCTATCGTTGAGTACTTAGTTTCGGATTTGTTTAGTGTTCGGCTAGCATATTCACAATGGATGGTTATCTTGTGAGAGTACAGCACCCAACGCATAGTTTGAGGCGTCTGTAGTCAAAACGAATTTAAATTAAAATCTGGAAGTATAGGGTCTGATTAATAATTTCTTAAAATTTTGGAAACTCCATATATTATTGATTGTTGATATCAATTTTTGCATTTTTTTTTCAGAAACGGTGTCATTAGTTTTGCTACTTTAGAATAATCTTTTATGAACTTCCTATAATATCCGGTTATACCCAAGAAAGCTTTGATTTGTTTTGAAGTTTTTGGTAACTTATACTTATAATAATATAGTCTAAACATACCCAACAAAATGTTCCTTTGTAATTAATCTGCTAGTATGGAGTTCATTAGCCTTTAAAAAGTTGTGGGAGAATTTTTCAAGCCGAAAGGCATACGAACAATCTCGTAATGTTCGTCATCGGTAGAAAAAGCTGTTTTTTTGTATATCCTCTTCCGCTAAATCAAGCGTCGTGAAATATTGAGCTCTGCCCAGTTTGTCGAATATTTCATCCATATTACGCATTGGGAACTTGTCGGCTATTGTTACGTCGTTGATTTTTCGATAGTCGACTCCTATCCTCCATTTTCTTTCATTTTACGCATCCATCTTTTTTGGGACTACCCAGATTGGTGCTGAGTATAGTGAATTACTGTGCCTGATAATGCTTTCTTTCTGCATATCGGCTATTTGTTTCTTCACTTCCTTTTTGTGCACTTCTGGGTATCTGTATATTTTGGTGTAGATTGGTTTCTCATTCACTGTCCTTATTCGGTGCTTAATTAGACTAGTGAATGAGAGATCGCTTCCTTCTTGGTAGAATATAGAAGCGTTTCTCGAAACAATGTCCAAAACTCCTTTTCTCTCTTCCTCGTTGAGGTATTTAACCCTTATTTGCTCGAAAATAGGGTCGGTACTTGTTTCTGTGTGGTATATTTCGAACTCTGGCACTATTTGTTCATAGTCTTCGAGTGTGGGGCAAATATTGGGTTCTAAAACTGAAACTTCTTTTTCGTAGTTATTTGCTTTCGGTTCTTCTTCATTTCCGTTGTAGAAAATCGGGATTTTCGTTTCCTTTATTATTAAAAGCTTTTTCTCAAAATCGAGAACGGCTTTAATTGGAATTAAAATATTGTTACCAATCAAAACATCGTAGCATTCGTGAAATTTATGTTCCAGAAATTCAGCAGTTTTATTTAACATGCCGAATTTCTTAATAATGGAATTTTCACTTTTCTATAAGCGTATGTTGGTGTACCCGCCGTTTTGATTTCTATTTCTAATTTAGCTTGCCATTTCGGGTGGCATAACCCTGGGTTGAGGATACTTGTTTCTTACCCTGTGTCAATTAGTATCTTCAATTTAAATTTATTGTTTTTTGTTCTTATGACTGTATAGGAAAGTCGGCCTGTAGGCCTTCTTTCTGAAGATCCGGGAGGTCGTTTGGAGTATTTACTTCCCTCTGGTAGGATGCGGACAACATATCCATTTGTTCTATAGGTGTATTATAGTCTTGAACATTCCTGAACTGCCCTGAATTATTGTTACTATTTCTATGCTGCCCTGAATTATTGCTAAATATTGCTTGAATTGCTCTGAGTTAGTATTAAAATTTCTGTACTGACCAGAATTTTTATTTCTAATATTCCTGTATTGTCCAGAATTATTGTTTTGAGTGTTTCTGTATTGTCCAGAATTATAGTTTTGAATGTTTCTGTATTGTCCAGAATTATGGTTTTGAGGGTTTCTATTTTGATCTGAATTAAAACTTTGAATATTTCTATATTGCCCTGAATTAATGTTTCTATATTGGTTTGAGTTGTTATGTGTTTTAGAGTTATTGTGTTGGTTTGAATTTTGATTATAAAATTTAAGGCTTGTATTTATTTTTATATAGCCATATCCTGATTCGTACAGGATGTCCATAGCTTGTTCAAGGTTTGCAGGTTGTCGGCAATCTAAAATACCTTTCATCTTACTCATAAAAAGTCGTAATGCCATATCACAGTTTCTCTTTAGTTTAATTGAGGCTGTGATACTTTTACTTATTTTAGTCTTATTATTTGATCGCCTGAGTGATATTTTTATTTTGTCATAGAAATTTTGACAATTATCTATTAGAATTAATTGAAAAGAAAAACCAAACTTTATTTATTACAGAAATAATCTTTAATGTTTCTTCCTTGAAGTTAAATTAACGAATGAAAAAAGAAAAATGAAATACATGTATGACTCTAATTTAAAAGGGGATTCCCCGTTTAAGAGCAGTTATAAAAATTCAAAATTAAACAGTTTACCAACAGTCAAATAAAAAATTAATTATCTTTTGTATAAAGGTGTGAACTAAATAGAATTAAGGTTCAAACTCAATATTATCTACAAATTGTAAACCTCTAAGATCGTCATATAATTGTTCTATCGATCTTTTGTCGCCAAAATATTGATAAAGTATTTTTTTTATTTCTTCCTAATTTTGAACAGTATTATTTATTTCTAAAGCTTCTCGAGCCTTCCCTACAATTTTACTCTTAGTGATATACAGTGTTCCACAAAAGTCATGGTAAAACAACAAACATGGTAAAATATTCCGCAATAACAGAAAATTCCCAAATTTTTAAATTTATTTTAACAGATACATATTTTTTCTTAATTTTTTATATCAAGAAAGTAACCATTATTTCCGTATTTAAAAAAAAAAAAAATTAAGGTAAACACAGGAATTTTCTTCCACAAAAGTCATGGTACACCTGGTAACAGCTATGCATTTTTAAACAACCGCGCTACGGTAAATTTTTTGTTTCACAGTCTAATTATAGTAAGACATGCAGTTTATATAAATAAGTTGTTTGAGTTAGATTTGTGAAGTTTTATGATTAATTTTTAGTCAAAAAGAGTCGAAAAATGGAAGGAAAGGAGCTTACCAGAGGAGAAAGGCGTTTAGTTATGGATCTTCATCAAAATGATAACAAATCTTACTCTGAAATATCGCTATAAAGTTGAAAACCGGATAGAAAATACGCCGCGGGCGTCCATCAAAACTCACTTTAAGAGATAAGATGAAAATCAAGCACTTGCTAGTCCAAGATCCATTCATAAGTGCGAGCAAGATAAGTGGTGAGCTTGAAAAATATCACGAAAAAAAAGTTCATCCTAAAACTGTCGGAAGGAGTCATCGTTAAAATCGGTTTTAAGTCTCGTGTACCTAGAAGGAAGCCATCAATCAGTGAGGTGAGGTGAGGTTTTTTGTTCCCCAAAAAACAAAGTTCATTGTGGAAGTAAATTTCATCTCTCAGAGTCCAAAACGGTAGCAGCGATTTGTCAATATTTCGCCTGTTCTTTGGCCATCTATTATAAGTGTATGTTTTTACTGATTTAAGTGTAGTATCTTTTTTCGTACTGTCTTGGATTTTTTTAAGTCTTTCTTCTGAAATCGAATGAGACGCTGAAGTTATGCCTACATGAACATGAATATTTTCTTCGCTTTCTAAAATGTCTGTTTATAAAAGAGGAGCCCTAGATAGCGCATCGGCAATAACCATTAATTTTCCTGGTTTATGATCTACTTTTAGATCATATATTTGAAGAGAGAGCATCATTCTCTGAGGACGGGGAGGAACTTTAGCTAGTGGTTTCATAAAAAGCGATTTCAAAGGTTTAAGGTCAGTTTCTACAAACACAGTCTGACCATAAATGTACTGATGAAATTTATGGCACCCAAAAACTATTGCGTAGCGTTCCTTTTCTATTTAAGCAAATCTTTGCTGGCTATCTGTTAACGTTTTTGATGCAAATGCTATCGGCAGCAAAATTGAGAGGCATCTACGGATAAAACAATTTCTATCTCAGGGTCAAAGTACGATAAAGTGGGCGGAGAGGTTATACTTTTTTTCAACTGCTTGAAACATTTTTCGTAGTTATCATCCCAACTCCACAAAACATTTTTTTTGAGAAGCGTTCTTAATGTTTGAGAATTTTTCGACAAATTTGACATGAATGGATTTAAATACGTTAACATGCCAAGAAATCTTTGTAAATCCTTGACATATTTCGGCGATGGCATATCAATTATAGCTTTTATTTTAGAATGATCGGGAAAAAATACCATTTTTATTGAAAATATGTCCAAAGAACTTAACCTTACTCAAACCTAACTGGCACTTGGTTTTGTTAAATTTAACACCACTTTCTTCTGCTCTTTTGAGAACTGCAAACAGAAGTGCATCATGTTCTTTTTTATTTTTGCCATAAATAAAAAAATCGTCTATATAAATGGGGACATCTAAGTCGCGAAATATTGCTTCCATTTTACCCTGAAACTCTTCAGGGGCTGATTTTATACCAAATGGAAGTCTTTTGAATGTGTACCTACCAAAAGGCGTATTAAAACCTTTGTTTGCATCAAGTACCGAAAACATAGTTGAACCTTTCAAACGATTTTTTATTTTTTATTGTATTTAATTTTCTCGGATCTAAACATACTGGTATTAAATTATTTTTCTTTTCAGCTAGAACCAAAGAGCTCACCCAATCAGTGGTATCTATAGTTTTTTGGATGACATCCAGAGATTCCATTTTATCTAACTCTGATTTAAGTAAATTAAGTAATTCAAATGGTACAACGCGTGGCGGATCTATACTAGGCGAAGCATTTTCAATCAAGTCTATATGACATTTACTTTGAATGCAACCTAAACCATCAAAAAGACTTTTGTATTTTTTAAAAACACGTGACGAGCCTTATTGCCTTTTGGTTCTTGCTGGTAATAACGAACCCCTAGCTCAGTCATGAGAGTGGTTCTTGGACCCTTTTGCTCTTTACAAAAAAATTTATTAAATTTCCAGGCTTTATTCTGGTTATCCAGGGTGTTATTGGATATTGCGAGTTATTTTTCTTACCCTCCCTTCCTTGGTTGCTTTTCTCCCCTAAGCAACCCCTAGACTAGGCTTCTATTCTATCTCCTAAATCATTCTACTATCATCCCTTTAAAGAAAATTTACTCTGCGAACATCGTATCTATTATCTTTTCCAATTTCAATAAAAACACGAAATTTTCATTTTTACGAAAAGTTAACAAACAGATATTTATTTAAATTAAAAATTTTCATGAATTACTTTAATTTATTATTACTTTAATCCAAAAAACCAAAAACTATATTTTAATCAAAATTTTTCTTTGATTCAATTCAATCTCGCGACTTGTAAGTATTTTTATTTTAATATTCTTATATCACACCTATCAACCCGTATAAATGCGCGTAAAATCAAATCAAGATGCAAATATATTTTTCTTTCAATATAAACTCACCCTCCTTACTCCTGGATGCTGTGGCCACTGCAACTGGATATTTGGATGGAACTCGTTTCGTGCACTTGACTTATTATATTCACTTTATACAAATTTACACAGGTTGATATATGTTATAGATAAAATTATAATTTAAAGGCTTTACACTTCATGTCAAAATAAAACCGATTCTTTACTTTATCCGAAAACGAAAATGAATTGACAAAAAAAAATACTTCGAATCAAATATGTAGCACAAAGTAAGTTAAGTTAAAATTTAAATTAAATTAAAAAAAAAAATACAAAAAAAAAGTAAATTAAAATTTGGTGATTTGAACTTTGCACAGTGGTTCTCAAATTTAGCCGCTTTAGCCTAGGTGGTTACTAGGCTATTGTTTAGACTTAATTTCAATTGTCTAACGGCTGGTATAATTGGAACTGTTCACCGAAGGATTCTCCTGTAAGAAACGGTAGCAACTCCGTTGGCCGTTTATCCTGATGCCCTGGTAACAGCGATTTTTGTTTTCTATGGGATTTCATTAATTCCTTGGGGAATCTTCCTGGCACAAATTATTCGGTGGAATTTTCTCTAAACCGCCAGATTTATTCAAATCCTATTGAAATAATTTCAAAGGGAAATAATTTTAAGTTTCATTGAAACTAAAAGAAATTGGCTAAATGTCTAGCACTTAATTTGGTTAATTACCTCTTTATATTTTTTTTTTTGCTGATAATTTTATCTCGTTGGGTTTTTTCTTTATATAAAATAAATTTGACTTTTATTTAGTCTCTTTGTTACAAAAACTAATTTATTTCATAAAACGAATTTTACTTTTAAAAAGAACTTTGCTTTACTTTAAACTGAGTAATTATATGAAGTTCGACTGCTCGCTTTGAATATAAATTTGAAGTAAACTTATTAAGTCTTGTTGTTATTTCTTAACTCTCTGCTGCACCATAGAAATTCGATAGAGCTCGCGTTTTCCAGGAGCACATACCCAATCAAGCAACATTTTCATTCTTGAGTCAAAAACTCCAGAAACCCTAGACACTCGCTCTGCTCTCAAAAGTTGCATCGAGAGATCTGCAAAAGTTATGTCTAAACATTCCAATTGGAATCTATTCCACAGACAGATCGAACCAACAATCTATTACATTTTTTTAACATTCATCCTTCTTCCATTTTCTTTTTTACGATATTTCAATTGACAGTTCCAATCAAAACAAAACCTACAAATAAAATAATTCGTTTTCGTCCGTGTACCGTGTCCCTGTAAGTTGTGTCGTCTGGTATTTCGTCGCGCCTTTTGTTTTTATTCGTATTAAAAACTGGCAAAATCGTTTGTGCCAAACTAAATAAATTCGGTAACAAACATGCAAATAATCTTTTGAAATATGATGAACATTCAAATCATTTTGATTAATATGATTAACATGCAAACTATTTTCCTTTTGAGAACAATTTTTCAGCTCTGATACTTTTGAGATATAATTAATAAATCCCAGACGAGCACAATCGGATAACCCAATGATAGTATTTGCTTTTAATTTTGTTACTATGAATTCTATATTAAAAATCTTACTTGACTTCATGCACTTAACGTCCAGATTACATTTTCGAATGACTTAAATTTTTTCTCCACTATATTAGCCTTATTTATTATTTTTCACTAATACTGGGTTCAACCTCGGAATAGTTAAATCGAGCCGAAGCGCTTACTTCGGGTTTACGCCACGTCAAACAAATCCTTATTTAAAATTATTTTCTTAGCTGTTTTAGCTACGCCTTCCTTATGTCAAATATACTGGGAAAAAAGTAACAAATCTAAAACTCTGATTATTATACACATAAATCAAACCCCAGCTGATTTCCATTATTATTCATTTTATTATCATTGTATGCATATTGAAAATTGGATACATTTAAAATTGGATTGTATAAAGTTCAAATCCAATAAATGAATGTACCAACCACATTGCGTTCCAAATACCATACAACTGTTAGAGAGTTTGGAAAATATAAATAATTTATTATTGCAAAATATCTATCCTTTTTGTCTTAGTAAGAAACGAAAAAAAATTGCTTACACTCCTTTTTGTAAATTTCACAAGATGTCATCTCAAAATTACATTTATATACTAAAACGGCCTTAAACCTCCTATGAACCAGTTTAAGCTTATTCCTCGCGCATTTTCATTATAAATAAGGTTTTCAGGATTAGAGCCGTTGTAAAGTCGAAGTAACTTTACTCCGTCGCTAAAACGAGTTAGTAAATATGGCTGTATGACTTTAATTTCACTTTACATTCTTTAATTTTTTCTTTTAGATTCACAATTTGTTTTAAAACATCATATGAAATTAAATTTACTTGCGCACCAGTGTCTAACTGAAAATAAAAAAAAAATACCTGAAATTTTAAACTGTTCTAACCAAATATTTTTTCTATTATCAAAGTTAATCTTTTTGACAGTTACGGCTCCTATAAAAAATTCATCATACTCGTACTTCTCGTCCTCGTCTTGGTCTTCGTATTCATTGCTGTCACTCTTATCAAAACCGGTTTCAGAATTTGCTCTTACAGTTCTTGTTCTAGCAATTCGTAGGTCATTATTCACCCCAATTACCTATGTCGTCTCGTTTTTTCGACGTCTCTCGTTTTCTCTGTCGTCTCGTTTTTTAAATGGCATTCCATAACTTCTTCGACGCGATGATTTTGTAACAGATTTAAAAACGATGAAAAAGTAACAAACATCTGTCAAATTCAAAGGAAAGTCTAGATCAGTGTTGGGACTTCGCAGAAGCTAAAGAGTGGTAGAAAGGTTGTCAAAAAAGTGGTAGAAATTAAAAGCAAATCGTATATTGAAAATAAATTTATTGAAAATAATTCAAATACAAAAATAAAAGAAATAATATTTCGGTTTTTTATGTTTCAAAGATCACATTATTATCTGGAAGAAAGTCACATACATACATATTATACAATTTCATTTTAAACTCGTTCCAAACCAAAAACTTAAATGCCATTTTCTAATGAGTACCTTTCAAAGTAAAGGCCAAAATACAAATGAGAAAATGGTAAATAGTTTTCAGGGTTTCTTACATTTGTGTTTATATTAAGATTTTTTGACTTTACCAAATTTTTCCTTATATTTAGTTTTTTAAGTATTCATACTTTCGATCAAAAAGTGTATTTTTGAGTTCTCAGATTGAAATATTCTGTTTAACTCAACTCATTTATAATTTTAAGATTTATTGACAAAAATTTCCAAGAAACTTAATTGCCTTTATTTTAAAAAGAATGAGAAATTTGTGAAGCCTTAGAAGTAGGTTCTTCAAACGAGTGCAGTATATATTTAAAAATCAAACAAGGGCTCCACTGCTCTATGATTCTTTTTAAGCGAAGGAGTTTGGCAAACCTTTAAAATTTGATGCTCATTAGCGCAAAGTGCTTTTAGGAAAGTAATGAAATCTTTTTGTTTTTTTTTTCTAGCTGTGGCAAAAATAGAAATACATATTTATATATTCGTTTAATGATTTTTCTGTTTGCCACGGTATACATTTAGCAGCATAAGCGGAGCACAAACTTAAATTATGACATGCAATCGTTAAAATATTAGGATTAATATTTGGGATAAATTTTAGTAGTGATTTTGGTCGTATGGTACATACATATATGGTAAAGTAGAAATATACGAGTAGGTGAAATCTGAGTTGCAAAAAGTGGTAGAATTAGATTTTTAGGTGGTAGCTGGTAGGTTTTCATGAACAGCAAAAAGTGATAGAAATACCACTTAAGTGGTAGAAGTCCCAACACTGGTCTACATACAATATTATTGCTCGATGTTCAATTAATGAACAAATGCAATTTTTTTTTAATTATTAGAAAATAAATAAGTAATTAAAATGATAAGTGTTGAAATGTATTACATTTATTAGTTTCTTTTCTTTCCATCCCATGTTTATAAATTACAAGTGTTTCCTATTGGATCTTAAGATGTGTTGTGTCTCTCCTAGCAGTGTGCTCTAACTGCTCGTCTTCTTCCTCAAATCTACTAGCGTCTGGAATTGGTTTTCATTTGTTAATTACAACATTTAAGTATATAGTATAGTACAACAAATTTAGACAAATATGTACTTGTTTTATTTATCGTAAAAAAATTCGATAAAATAAATTATTTAACAAGAATACTTGCAGTTTTGCGACCTTCTATGTCTCTGTCGTGTGTAAATTTCTGAACGAGAGATATCGTGGTTTTTTTTCTTAGTCGTCGTATTTTTTCGTCTTACAGAATGCAGAAAGAAAGTGTTCAACGACGTTTGACATTTACAGACGACAACAAAACGAGTGACAAAAGTTGGAAACGACTTATGGAATGCAGATCGTGTCAGGTCGTATATTTCGCTGTCGTTTACGACATCGGTAATCGGGGTGATTATTTCTTAAATTATAATCACCAACTTCATTTACAAGTATAACATTTTCATATACATACATAAATAGCCAGGAAACATATTGTTTTTAATTTTGTACACAAATATCATAGATAACATAAAAAGTCTTTGGTTTACATTCAACCATTTCAGCGAATTTAACATACCTACTTTGAATTGGTGTATATCTATTTCATTTCAAAATGATTCTCGTTATTTTGTTTTTTTTTTTTTTTGTAATTGCAGTCTATTTTTATGACTTTGAGGACACATATACAGTAAACTGGCACAATAATCAAAATGAGGTTTAATTAAGACATTACATAGGTTAATAGCCATACTCATAGTTATGATATTAGCACACAATGCTCACACACCCAATATTGTACCTTCTGGAATCCCGATGCTCACATCAATTGCAAGCCATACCTTCCCATTCATCGATGTACGCTGTGTTCTTCCTTGGATAAAAGATTTAAACCATTTGAGCTCCGTTGATTTTATTCCAAAATACTTTAGTTTTTTTTTTAATAAAATGTTATGATTTACTGTTTCAAAGCTCGTTTTAAGTTAAGGAAAAATACAAACAATGTTGACCGTCAATTTCTTTTCTCCATTTATTTATCACAAAATTTAAACAGGTTTCACATGAATGGTTTGCTCGAAATCCTGATTGGTAACTGTTAATAAGGTTTTGTCCTTCTAAGTGTTGTTGAAGTTGAATCACCACACATTTTTCAATAATTTTCTCATACAAAGGCATCATGTTTATAGGCCGAAAGTCACTTAGTCTTTTTGGGTGTGGGACCTTTTTTGTTGGCACTACAAGTGATTCTTTCCAGTATTGTGGAAAAACACCAGCACTTAGGGATATATTGACAATTCTTGTTAATAAAGGGCCTTTTTTTGTTTATCTTATCTATTGCACTGTTTATGTTTTCTAAACTAATTTGATTGAACTTAAAATCTATAATGCACTATTCTAGTAAATTTTTATAATCACAAAACATCACAGATCTGGTTATATCATTAATAGACTGAACAAAAAATTCGTTGAATCTAACGCTTAATATTGCACTATCGTTTATCATAGAACCGTCTTCAAATTGTACATTAGATATTGTATCATTATTTGTCTTTCTGTGAACTTGCAGTTTCAATTTGCATTTTAATAAAATCTGATTTTGCTTCACATAATATTGTCTTTTTGTAATGGTTTCGGTATCGTTGATATTCCAACCAAGCACCATCATCATTACTTAAAACTGCCTGTCTGTAAAGTCTAATTTTTGTTTTTTTCATATTATTTATATCAGTGCTAAACCACTCTGCGTTTACATATAGGACATCCTTTTCTTTGACCATGGAATTTACTACCGTTTTTAAATTCGATACAAATTGATCACATAAAACATTTAGACTAAATGGTTGTTCACTATCAAAATCAATAAATAAAGGAATATCGGACAATTTTAACAGAAATACATTTAATTTTCTTTTTGTCATTTCTCTTATATTGGTTTTTTATTGATAAATCGATTGTTTCATGATCACTAGTTTTTAGGTCTTTATTAACTTTAGCATCTATAATATGAGTACAGTTTGTTATCACATAAACTATTGATGTTTTTGAACTGTTTGTGATTCTTGTTGGCTCATTAATAATCATACGCAATTTATTATCATTAACAATATTTGAAATACGCCTTGTATAAGTGTCATTAACATCAAACCAGTCTATATTTACATAACTCGTTATAACAAAATTACCACATTCAAAAAGATAATCTATCCAGTTTTCCAACTCATTGCACAAGTCATTTTAAGATGATAAGGGACTAGATAGATCTATACAACGTACACAGGTTTATCACAGGGTAGTTTTCGTATTGCACTTTTAATATTAAACACCAATATTGCATACTGACTTTATATTTGTTCAATACATTACACTTCAGATTTTTCTTCACATATACATAGTTATAGATAGGACTGGTAACGGAATCAGATAAGTCTCGGTTTCATCACGATTTCGGAAAACGAGACGAAACCGTATTTTGTCGTCCTAAGTTTACCAAGTGTCATGCCGGGGGTATCGTCACGGTACACAAAATATAATATTTAAGTTTATTGGTTTAAGCGAACAGTTTAAGTAATTAGTTTCTCTAACGAATTCACTATTTGGATGAAATTTGCAGAGTATGCTATTCTTATCAGGCAGAAGGTTTAAGTATATCCGACAACTGCCACGTTCATTTTTCCCGATACTTTATATTCTCGACATATCGCGTAAAAATGCGATCATCAACACGCTTCGTGCGGTTTTAAAAATAACTGGCGATGAGAACTGGGCCCACCGGCGCGGCGGAGAGTCCTGAATTTGTGGAAACGCATAAAGCTGTGTAAAATTAACTCCTTTAAATTGTCATTTCTTAAACCACTTCCTTCTATAAAATGTATTGCAATCGATAGAGCAAAACAAGCTTTTTAAGAAGGAGCCAGCACCCGATTTCTTCAGCGTCTCTTCTATATGTATTCAATGGTTTACTAGGTCTTACTTCTTAATTTGTATTTCTTTACCAATTTTTATAATATATACATAATTTTACAAATCTGCTTAGAAAAACTAACTGAATTCTAATTTTATTTCTTCTAAATTTTTAAGGGATGGTTTTCCATCTAATCGATTTGTTTTGGTGAAAGAAGTCACTCCAGAGGGATTTATTTTCTTTACGAACTATGGAAGTCGAAAAGCGAAAGACATTCTCAACAACCCTAATGTGGCATTGACTTTTTACTGGTGTCCACTAAGAAGATCAGTTCGAATAGAGGGAGAAGCTGATAAAATTTCACGTACTGATTCATTAAATTATTTCCATCAACGACCACGCGCCAGCCAGATTGGTGCATTAGCTAGTGCTCAGAGTACGGTTATTGAAAGCCGCAAACAATTGGATGAAGTCGAATCAAAAATAAAAGCTGAGTTAGGAGAAAAAGAAGTTCCTATGCCAAATTGGGGTGGTTATCTCATAAGGCCACGTTTGGTTGAGTTTTGGCAAGGGCAAACAGATCGCTTGCATGATAGAATTCAATTCCGTAGAGGATCAAAGAAAGAAGAAGTAAGTATAAACTAATTTTTCATTAATTATTATTGAAAAGAAAAATTTCCTGAATTTGAATCCGTCATCAGATTTTCTTCATAACGTAATGTTTTCGAAGTTAAAAGTGGAAAAATACCGTTTTGAGGAAATGTAAGAACAAAATAATATATGTTCAAAACCTCATAATGTTATCTAAAAAGAGTTTTTAACTAATCCTTCCAATATTTTCATCTTCCCCGACAAATTTTAACTCTATGTCTGATTGCAAATATTACAAATATTTCACAAAAGACGTTAACCTTACGGAACAAATAAGTTCTTTGAAATCCTTTTTAATTTTTTCAAATATTTCCATTTACTTCGAAAAAATCTTTACTGCTTACGTATGAGTTTTGCAAAAAAATGTGTAGCCGGTAGGAGTTGGGATTTTGTAGTATCCACGCAGCTTAAAATAAAAATGTACACAAGTAATAATATCCGTTAACTAAACAGGATTCTTTTAACGATTTTTATTGAACATTTACAGTGTATCACAAAAGTAAGTAAGCACTCATTGCTGTCGCATAGAAATGTTAAAATAAAATTAAATTCCGGTATGAATATTAGGAAAAATGCATTCACAATTATGGTTAGCATGTGAACATCATGTCGTAGAAAAATTTTATTGTTTAACATTTGGTTTATCTGCAGTACATTACTGTTTGTTAAGTTAATCGCATTTTCTTTGCCACAAAAGTAAGTAAGCACCTGCAGCATTTTAAGGTTAAATATTTAATAGGGTAGTTAACTTCGACTTTTTTTTAGTTTTTGGTTGCTTATCTCTCTTTTCTATAATTTTTTTTTAGTTTAAGATTAATTAATAATAAATAAAAGGAAATGGCTCCAAGAGGTAATCAACTTAGATTAAAAAAAAAATTAAAATAAAACACTATTTGGAAAATAAATCGGAGTGCGAGAATGGTAAAATTGTTAACAAAAGACCATTTACTATACACAAAATAATAACCAAATATAATAATATTGGAAGTTTGCAAAATGACCCTCGATCTGGACGTTCTCACAAGCTCACTCAACAGGAATGCCGTATTATTGTTAGGAAAGTGAAGAGGAATCCCAAAGTAAGCGCATCAAAGATTCAGCAGAAATAGCCAAAGAAACAGATAAATCATGTAACTTTAAAACTATTCGACAAGTGCTCTACCAATCCAGTTATCATGGTCAAAACATTAGAAAGAAACCTTACATAAGTAAAATAAATCGCCAAAAGCGGCTCTTTGCAAAAACCCATGAGTCCAAGCAAGTAGAATTTTAGAACACAGTTGTTTTGTCCACTGAAAGCTAATTTAATATCCACGGCTCAGATGGCCGCGGAAAAGTTTCGAGAAAAATGAACACAGAGCTTGAATCATCGAACATGTCAGGAACCGTGAAGCTCGGAGGTGGAAACTTTGTGGTGTGGGGGTGTATGGCAGCATCTGGTGTCAGCAATTTAGTGTTTATAGATTCTTTGATGAATAGGTTCGACTATTTAAATATTTTAAAGAAAAATTTTCAGAAAAGTGCCAATAAGCTGGGTATGAGTAGGTCATTTGTCTTCCAGCAAGACAATGATCCTAAACATACCTCATATGTTGTCAAAGAATGGCTGCTTTGTAACGTCGGAATCCAGCTCAAATCACCACCACATTCGCCCGACTTAAATGTCATTGAACATTTATGGGCACATCTTGACCGACAAGTAAGAAAACATGAAATCAGGACGAAAGATGATTGAGGCTGGTGGATCCGAGGGTCGTGGGTTCAAATCCCAGACGGAGCAAAATAAAGTCGTTGAAGCTTTTTTTCACAACAACGAAGTGAGTGGACTTATTTATTGGGAAAAGAAGCAGATGGAGAAGGAGAGAAGGGCGGGGGGGGGGGTCGAAAGATTCCTCCTCAAAGTCGGATGATGTTGCAGTTGTGCCGTCAGCAGCTGTAAATCCGAACAACAACACAAGAGCCACCAAACCTATGGCAAAGCGAAGGAGGACATTGCGACCGAAACCAAATCTCGATGCACCGAGAGCCACCTCAGGTAAGCTGCGAGCTGTGTGGCAAGGAGCGGGCAGCAACAACATCGACAGCCGGCAAGATACAGGTCGGGGACACAGACGAGTACAGTGACTCGGCTTGCACCGAGTACATGTCTGAAGAAGGAGAGGGGCTCTACAGGTCTCCAGGTACAAATAAATTTGCATTACTGTCGGAGCCAGAGCCGTCTACCGACAGGGAGTTGGAGGGGGCACAAAACCCCTGGTAAGCGAGCTGGAGGAGGCCCTCCAGGCAAAGAAAGCTGAGGTCGACAGGTACCAGCAGCACCTAGATAAGCTAAAGGAGGAAATGGAGCCCCTTCTCAGCCAGATCCGAAAGAAGATGGAAGCGCTCCAGCTGCAAGCTAAGAAAGCAGCAGAGAGGCAGCAACAACAACAGCAGCGAAAAGTCCAACAAGCAACGGACCATCAGGCGGTGCAGGTTACGAAAAAACCACCGCAACAACCACAGCAGCAACAAGCACAAAAACAACAGCAGCCAAAGCCTGCAAGAAAAACGGCAGGAGCGGAGCAAGGCGCTCAAAAGGTGTCATTAGATGCAGGCCCATATAATGAGTGCCCATCTACTTCAGCAGCAGCAAGACAGCAGCAGCAAGACAGCAGCAGCAAGACAGCAGCAGCAGCAACAGCAGCAGCAGCCAAAACAACAACAAATGCAGCAACAACAGTCACACCAGAAATAGCCACAGCCGAAAAATGAGAAGGTGCCACCAATAAGGACATTTAAAATCGACCTGAAGGACATAAAACAGGTATGTCAGCGGGCCACAAACGGCCACTTTCTTATTAAAATAATAAATGACAAAGAAAAGCGATACTCGGTTCAGTGCTTCTCACTGGCCGAATATAAAACAACTAAAGAGCTATTGAGGGAAGTTACAGCTGAATTCTTCAGCTTCACGCCTAAAAGCGAAAAAATGAAAACGGTCCTCCTGAAGGGCATAAGTTCCTGCACGGAACCGGAGACGCTCTTAGATGAGCTCCGTCAAAAAGCCAGCGACGATCTCGAGTTTATCGGGGTCAAGCCATTCACCACGTTGAAGTCAAGACGGGGGGTTACGGGTTGCCAATGTTCCTCGTAACATTATCGCCCCACAGTAAGTTTAAAAATCTGAGGAATATTTCCCGCCTCGACTTCCAGGCTGTACGTTGGGAAACATTACACCCCGACTCCACAAGATATCTGTCTCTCGAACTCAATGTCTGATATCTCTATCTCTACATTTTCTTATTGCTTCGCTGGGCAAATTATGTCATGATTTTTCATTTCTATCCCTACTGCACGGGATGTGTTTTGTGCGGACAACAGAAATTAGCAAAACGTTAAACTAACAAAAATTATATATATTTGCAAAGAAAAGAATGCGCTTCTACCTAAAGTATAAATAAATAACACCAAACATAACTTAACGCACGAACAAATGAATAACATGACACATTAATGTATTTACTTACAAAATAAAAAAAAAATATTTGCCGACGGAGTACTTGACAAGAACCAACCAAATGAGAAGACTCGAAATAATGAGACAAAAGTACGAAAAAAAACCATCTGTCAAATTTCATATCAGACATCTATATCAAGACAAAACCGCTGACATAGATCGCCGACATCCCATCATAAGAGGAAATATCGCGTCTCCATTGGAGATTTCATATCATGATGAGCATCCTGAGAGAATTTATCTCCTGTGGAGTCGGGGTTTTAAAAAGACACAACGACATGCTTCAGTGCATGCGGTGCCAGAGGTTCGGCCATGTCGCAGCCAACTGCGATATGCGGATGCGCTGTGTCAAGTGCGCAGAAATCCACATAAGGGGGAAATGTCAGTTAGGGATTGAACGGGTTGAAGATTTAACCCAGCTAAAGTGTGTTATATGTGGAAACGAGGGGCACCCCGCTAACTATAGGGGCTGTCCTAAGGTTCAACAAATCAAACAACAACAGGCCAGTCAAAAAGCCGAAGTTCGACAGGCTCCAACAACAAGATTCGTGGACCCTAACTTTTCTTACGCCCAAATGGCGTCAAGAAATAGGATTACGAGACAGGCCCCACCAACGGTTGCCCCACAGGCCCCCGTGCCTAAGGCGCCAGAGGTGCAGGCCGACATTGTAGCCTTGTTACCGAGCATTCAAGGCCAGCTAGCAAGGCAAAAGGGGAGACCATTTTGCTAGCGAAACCAAGCTAAACCTGAAACATAAATTGACTCATAAAAATTATAATATCGTAAGAAGAGATCGACCCGACTCTACTCAAGGAGGCGGTGTCGCCATCTTCATACGAAAAGGCATTAATTATAAAGCCATATACAACAATGATCTTCGATAGCTCCAGACGCTAGAGGTTTGCGTCATATGCATCTCTCTCACTCAAGGGAAGCGGATGTATGTGATTGCGGCCTATGCGGCTGAAGATCCGCAGGCTACTACTTTTGATTCAGAGCTCGAGACTCTTTTTAGAACACTTAAACTGAGCTTGGAAGAAAACTACTTTATTATGGCCGGTGATTTGAACGCGAAACATGAAGATTGGACTGGCTGCTGTAATTCAGATTCCGAACGAACGCGTGGAGTTGGAGGAATACGTTGCAACGCATTCTTACAATTACAGTAAGATGCGCTGGCCTCGTTTCACCAACGCCTTAGCGAGAGAAATTCGTTCGAGTGACATAGCCCCACCAAATAACAGAAATCTTACAAATACAGAAATCGACCAACATCTACAACAGATGGACGAAACGATTAAACGAACAATGGAACGGACAATACCCAAGTACAAAGAACGCGACCAAATGGACGTCTACAGAAACGCGACCATAGACGCACTACACAGACATAAGAGTGGCTTACTGTTGCTGCTGTGGTTGTTCTAGTCTTAAGTAGATTTTAGGTAGATTAGGTAGTTTTAATTAGTTTTAAGTTTTATTTTTAGGACCTAGTTTTAAGTATTTAAGTAGATAGTATGTAAGGAAAAATAAAAAAGTCCAGATTATTAGTTTTTTCTTAATTTTCTAATAAAATAAAGTAATGAAAAATAAAAATGAATAAAAATAAAACTCTTAGGCCGAAAGGCAGTTTAGTCATAAGGATATAGTTTAACTTAGAGTTCCCGCATGGGGCCAGTAAGTTAGTTGTAAGTTATTAATAAGTAGGCTAGTTTTATGAATTTTTGTCTAGCATTAAGATAGTTATAAGATTGAAGTAAATAAAAATGAATTATAAAAAAAAAAAAACATTATATATTATGTTAACTTTAAAAGAATATAAATATATATTTTACTTGTCAACATAAAATTAAAAGTTGGTTGACTTTGATGTTCTCGGGGTGTTCCGTCCCGGTTGTTCAGTGCGGGCTTAGATGTGGATTTGGTAAAAAGGAAACGGCTGCTTCGTCTTTGTCCGGGAAAATAGTGTCGTCCAGGGTTTCCATCACACATGAGGTACCCCGGCTAAGGATGTCGTTGCTGCGGCTATCCTTCTCATTGGCTAATTAGGGTGATTGACGGTGTTCTGCACCAGCTTTATTTTATAAGGTATTTGTCCAGCGGTATTATCTTTGCTTCTCTGTAGAGTCCGGTGCAGATTCTTAACATCTTTCTCTCGAAGATTTGGAGTTCCTTCATCGCTGTCTTTGAGATCGTAAACCTGACAATAGCTGATAACTGGCTGCAGGAGTTGTTTGTACATGAGTACATTCGTCGGTTGACTAAGTCCTGATCTTCTCCTCATCCATGGGTGTAGACGGTGGAATGACCAGTTGGCTTTTGAGTACACTTTTTGAGTGCGAGTTGAACCTTAACAACTCGTTGTAGTTGATACCCAGGTATTTGACGTTTCCTTTGGCTGCAAGTTTTTAGAACTAAGTTTCTACAAGTGGTTGCTGAGTGACATTTTCCATCATGAGGTTGCCTGAAGCAGACAAGCTCCGATTTTGCTGTATTGGTTTAGATGCCCCATTTTTTTTTTTTGTAAAAGTCGAGCAGTCTGTTGGTTATCTACTTTCCGGAGAGCGAATAGTGGTGGCGTTGAGGTTGAGCGAGTCATCAGCATACAGCAGGCTTTCCCAGCGGGTTGGGTTTGATGCCGGGTTAATCTGATGTCATCAGAAGAGGGGGAGGCCAAGTTTTTTAACCTTGTGCGACTCCGGCTTTAATGATCTTTTTAGTTGATGAGCAGTTTCGCAATTGCACAAAAAACAAAGAATTTTAATTAGTGGTGGGGTAGATGTAGGAGTTGTAGTTTGCGTAAAAGAGTATCTTAACACACGCTATCGAAACCTTTCCCGACATCCAGAAAGCATCCGACGCTTATGACTATTGAGGGCTATGATGGTTTCATCTGGAACTTTAGGAGCGGGTGCAGTTTTGTGTGCTTCTCCCCAAACTGCATATCAGGTATTATGTTGTTCTCTCTGCAAAACTTCTTAAGTTTCTTTAGTATCAGTTCTTCCAAGAGCTTGCTTAGGTTGCTAAGGAGTGATACTGGCCTGTAGTTAGATCACTTACTTACCATTTTTTTAGGGAACTAGTTGTTGTTGAAGTTCAAGATGATGGTTAGAAGGATCAGAACTGTCTTTAGCATTCTCTTAATGATAAATTTGGACATTCCATCTGGTCCGGGTGACTTACTTAGAGCTACTGATTATTTCAGCTATTTCTTCTGGGTTGCTCAGGTTTTGGCTGTCAAGTGGGTCACTCGCTGTATTAGTCTCGCTGAATATCGCTCTGTCTGTGTTAGGTACCAGGGTTTGTTGGATGAAATCCTTAACTTCATCAAGGAAGAATGGATCTGAAGATAGGTTGAGGATGGAATTTCCTTTAAAATTTTCCGCTAATGCCTCAGCTTTGTCCGGTGTCGTTGCAACTTCACCATTGTTGGTATAATGGTTTCCGGCTTCAGTGGTGTTTCGCCAATCAGTTTGTTGTGGTTCTTGAAGGCATCAAGTCCAGATTTAATTTATTGAATCTATTGTTGCATTGGTTATTTTTATGGTGTTGGATTTAGTTCCGCAACATAATATCAGTTCATTTAAGTTCGTTCCATACAAGCTGGTAGTTTCTGTTCGTTGTGTTCAGTTCACGCTGGTGGATCCTTTGAAGACGTTTCCTTTACCGTTGTCGATAAGTGTAAAGATTATGGATATACTCAGAAAGGTGCCGGTATCTGACGTCTTACGCTGTTTTTGGATGTCCAGTGCACTAAAAACAGCCGTTTCCAAAACAGTTGATGGCTGCGCCAATTTCCGTATTCTGCAGGTTCCTGTTTTGGGGTGGCAGCGTTATGGTGGATTCAATGTCTACATCCAGCCTCTGGTAGTTGATGAAGTGCTGAGTTGCTTCTGTCGTCAGGAAGATGGGTTGTTGGAGTTTGATGGTTAGCTGAATAGCTTCATGGTCCGAGCCCCCGGGTATTGTTGAACTGTAGTTCCTAAGTTCTGGAAGTATACAAGAAAAATTAGAGGTAGAAATAAAAAAATCAACTGTCGATGGTGTTTTGGGATAGGTTGGTCTGTGTTGTGAAACAACAGCTAAGGAGTGCTGGTCGTTGTTGGCCTCCAGACAGTCAACAATTGCCTGGCGTTGAAATCACCGCCGATTAGTTCATATTTGCTTCTCTCCAAGACATTTGAACATTTGGAGGTCAGTATTTCTCATACTCGATTGGCACTTGAAATAGACATTGACATGGCACACCATCATTCAAACCAGTATTCTCCTTACGTCGGCATTGCTCGGGTTCATAATCCTGTTTACACTTGACGCACAGGAACTGGCGTCCGCAGTTGGTGGCAACGTGTCCAAAACGCCGGCAGTTTCGGCACTGAAAGATGTCGTTGGTTTTTAGGCACTCCCAGTGCACCCTCTAGTTCATTATTAATGTCTTTCTGTAGACTTCGTTTATATCACATGACTTCGACAGCTCTACCACATTATTGCAGGTTTTCCCTTGTGCCTTCTTTGCTTTAAGATGGGATACCTTCATGACTGGAAGTCCTTCTATCCGTAGTTCATCCTCAATTTTAATGGCAGCGTAGGTATGGTAAATTCCTTTAAGTAGGAGAAGATCCTTCATATCCTCGCGTGGTGAGAAGAAGTTGAATTGGATCTTCATCGACTTCAGAAAGTTTTTGATGGTGTTAAAGTCTTCTCTGTTTCCAGCGGTAATAATGGTTGTCTTTGTGTTTCTTTTTTAAATGTGATACTTCAATTCCTATTACAAAACCTGCTGATTTCAACAATGTTACCGGAATAGTAAAAAATTGGGGGAATTGTGAAAAGAGACAATATGAGTATGAGGAACTTATTTTGACATCGAATACAATTGAATTTACCATAATCACCATCGAAAAAAGATCGAATAAAAAAATGAGTGTTATTTATTTTCAAAAACAATAAGGGTAACCGGGTAACAAAAAACACCTCTATTACCCTTTTTAAGGGTAAGAAAACAAAAATAGTATAGATCATTTATTATTATTAATACGAAATCATCTACAACCTTTTTCGCAAGCGCAAATAATATTTTTGATTGATTTAATTTGTTTGTTTCTTTCACAGACTGTTGACGAGACGTTCGTCCATTGTGGAGAGAATGGTTGGGTTTTTGAGCGTTTAGCTCCATGAAGAAAGTGTTTCAACAGTTCCTAAATTCCATACATGAATTTAAACAATTGAAAATTATTGCTTATAAAAAATTAAAAGTTCTTAACAAAAAAAAGATAAAATTGTAATAATTTTTTAGTCGTTCAGATCTTAACTTGCTAATTATTAATCAATGGGAGAGTTTGCTTAGAACCCATACCTAGGGACATACGTTCTAAAATTTTCAACCGAATCCGACCCGTTAAGGTGAGGTAAGCATTCATGATGTCAAGAAATACTGAAAAAACTAAACATGTCTTAATAATAGTATAGTTAAGTTTGCTTAAATACTCTTAAAAATTCTTATTCACATTTAATCTATTTTTCGTGGAAACTTAACTTAACCATCGTTTTCTAATTAAACTGAAGAAAATTCAGTTTGCGGAATCCGGCTTTTTAAAATCTCGAAAAAAAGTTTGTTGTTTTCATTTATCTTAATATATATAAATCTCGTGTCACGATGTTTGTCCTCAATGGACTCCTAAACCACTTAACCGATTATAATAAAATTCGCACACCATGTGCAGTTCGATCCAACTTGAGAGATAGGATAGTTTAAATCTCAAATTATAGTCGCAATTTATTGCATTCATATTATAATGAAGAAAATACAGTGAAATTAAACCTGTTTTTTACTTATTTGTGCTTCATTGATCAAAACTTTATAATTTAATTTGAATATATGTACATATGTAAGTATTATCACATAATTATAAAAAACGAACGTCTTCAAGAGAATATCATAAGAACAAGAGCAGCAGGAGAACGAGACATAGCCACAGTAGGAGCACAGGAACAATAATTTCAATTTATACATGTAAGTAATATCACATAGTTTTATAAAAGTTAATTAATATATCAATGAGAAAATGGCATAAGAGTATTTTCCCGGATATACAGAATAGTTATTTGAATCATGAATGGCTTAGTCAACGGGCGATTTTGGCAGCCAAAAACGTTGATGTTGACGAAATTAACTTCCAGATACAACAGTTGTTACCAGGCGATCTGATGTCTTTTAAATCAATCGATACTGTTGTTGATGAAAATGAAAGTGTAAATTTTCCGATTGAATTTTTAAATTCATTAGATATCCCTGGAATGCCACCACATAATCTTCGATTAAAGATTGGTTCCCCTATTATTCTCCTCCGTAATTTGAATCCACCTCAATTATGTAACGGTACGCGTTTGGTCATCAAAAAGATCACCGGAAACATTCTTGAAGCAACCATTTTGGCTGGGAAGTTTAAAGGAAAAGTGGTCCTGCTGCCACGTATTCCCATGATACCATCAGATTCTACCATACCCTTCAAAAGGCTACAGTTTCCAATTCGTTTAACTTTCGCCATGTCTATAAATAAATCTCAAGGTCAAACAATGTCCATTTGTGGTTTAGATTTGGAAAATCCATGTTTTTCTCATGGGCAACTATATGTTGCGTGTTCACGTGTTGGGAAACCGTCGAATCTATTTGTGTTAGCTAAAGACAGGTTAACCAAAAACATTGTGCACCAATTGGTGTTAAATTAAATTGAAATTGAAAGTATTTATAATTCAAAAAATAGATATTAATGTTTAAAAGTTTAAGACTGTCTGCCTTGCCTACGTCATTCATGAGTTTAAGCATCACATGTTATTTACTGTATTATACTGTAATATACTTATATTTGTTATAAAATTAAATGGAAATAATAAATCTAATAAATTTTTATTTCGTACCTACTGATTTATGCTTAATATCAAGTGTAAGAACATTTTAATTAATTGTGTTCAACGTACTTCCCCTTTAAATCTCAATCCAGTGAATTTGTATACCAACATCAACATTTTCGTCTTTGTTCGTAAATAATTTCATTGTACTAAAGGGTTATAGTAGTAGAAAGTCAAATAAGGAGATCACCATATTTTTTTACAAATACCATCTGTGTGAAAAAGCATAGTGGACTCCGTGACTGATGTTCTCTTATTGTTCCTCTTAGATTGTTTACTATAATGTAATATAACAAAAACTTTAGCCACAGCAATGCGTGGCCGGGTCAGCTAGTATGCTTATATATTTTAAAGTTGACTTTTTTGATGATCCTCGTTCTGTTTATTATGTATTTTACATCAGTGTTTCCAGTCAAGCTAATGAATATTATTATTATTATCGATTTTTAGCCTTCTCACTATTTCTACAATATGTAGGATAAAATTCACCTGCCAAAGGCTAGGCTCGGACGAACGTGCGGGTCATAATGACCAAGCACGACGCTGTAGAAAAAAGTAATTGTTATTAAAGAGCGAGAAATTCCCTTATTATACGGCAGCTGTCAAGGATAACAGATTTTTGCATTTCGTACACAATTTTTTTCGGAACTCCAAGTTTTTCCAAAGCTGATGTTGTTGATTTTGGGACCAGCCCAGTTGTTGGATATTATAACTGGTACAGTTATGGCAGTTTTCGCTCTCCAGAGCTCCTTAAGTTCAAAACATAGGTTTGTATGCTTTTGGATCTTAGTAGTATATGTGGAGTCCATGTTATTATTGTTAACAACAGCAAAATCTACGAGTATTATATCTTTTCTAGATTTGTTGTATATTACAATGTCGGGCCTGTTAAACGCTACGTTTGTGTCTGTCAAGATTGTACGATCCCAGTAGATAAGGTAACCAGGACAATCTATAACAGAGTCTGGGGTGTACTTATAATATGGAACGAAAGATGTTAGGATGCCATATTTCCTTAAAAGTTCTTGGTGAAGGATTTTCCCGATGTTATCATGTCTGCGTTTGTACACATCACTTACAAGTACAGTACATCCAGCAAGAATATGTTGTATGGTTTCATGTTGAGTACCACAACGACGAAAGTTATCGGATGAGATGTTCTGATCATTCACTATAAACTTAAGATAATTTCTTGTAGGTAAAACTTAGTCCTGGATTGCTACCATAAATCCTTCCGTTTCCGTGAATAGAGTTCCAAACGTCAGCCAGAAGTTCGACGCTGGTACATCAATGTTAGATGCGTACAGCTCATTTGGGTGCCTTCCATGGAGAGGTTTACTTTTCCAGTTGGTGATAAGAAGTTGTTGAATAGACTGTGTTGGTTCGTCCAACTGGCTCGCATTTTTCATGTTTGCAGGGGTGAAATTTTCATCTGAATGAAGGATAGCACTGTGAAGGTTTGAGGTTGATGCCTTTTCTGTGAAATAGCTACAAAGTTTATGGTTTTGCTTTTCGACCAGATTTCGTATAGAAATTAATCCTCTCCCTCCTTTGTTTCTCGAAATAACCAATTTGACAGCCGCTTTAGGGTGATGTTGGCGATATTTAGTCATCAGCGTTCTTACCTTCCTGTCTAAACTATCTAAATCCGTCGTACTCCATTTGACTACGCCTGCACAATATGTTATTATTGGGATAGCGTATGTGTTAATAGCTGTCACCATATTTTTGGAATTCAACAAGGTCTTCAGCAGTTGTTCTAATCTATTCTTAAACATTTCATGCAAACGGTTTTTAATAGACGTGTGTCTTATCATTCGTGACTGTTCCATTCCTAAGTATTTGTAAATCTCTCCTTCTTCCAGTGAGTTGATAGATTTTCCAGTAGTAGTTATATACTCCAATCCTTTAGACATTTTTCCCCTTATGATTTGGGTAGTTTTGCATTTTTCTATACCAAATTCCATTTTTATATCATTGGAGAATTTCTCAACAATTTTAAGCAGTTGTTCTAAGCTGTTAGCAGTGCTGGCATATAATTTGATATCATCCATATACATAAGGTGAGTAATCCTAGCGGATTGGATACTGTTTTTAACCTCAAAACCATATTTACTATTATTTAGTAGCGACGAGAGTGGGTTGAGGGCAAGACAAAACCAGAGTGGGCTTAGACTGTCTCCTTGGAAAATACCTCTTTTGATTCGTATTAATCCAGATGTTGTGTTTTGGGCTCGCAGCTTCGTGCACCATTTTGCCATAACAGTTTCGCAAAAAGTAATAAGTTGTGGATTAATTTTATACAATCTGAGAGCTTCTATCAACCAGCTATGCGGGACCATATCAAAAGCCTTCTTGTAATCAATGAAAGCCGCAAACAAATTTCTTTGCCCGGCACACGCTTGGCCAGTAATTACGGCATCAATAGCTAACTGTTCTTTGCAGCCAAATGCTCATTTCACACAGCCTATTTGCTGTTCAGCCTTTATATTGTTAGTCAAACAGTGCTTATTGATAAGTTCAGTGACACATGATGTTGTTAGTTTGTAAAAATTGTTAAGGCAGGTGATAGGCCTGAACCTAGAAGGATCTTGGGGGTTGTCATCTTTGGGAATTAGGTACGTAATTCCTTCGCACATATAGTCCGGAATGCATGTTGGGTTCTGTATGAATCTGTTTACTTCGCGTCTCATGATATTGTGGAGAGCAGAAAAAGATTTTAACCAGTAATTGTGAAGGCCATCAATACCTGAAGCCTTCCAGCTATGAAGCCTTCCAGCTATGAAGCCTTTTCACTACTGTTTGAAAATCTTCAGACGTAACATAGAACTCTAACATTGGTGTTAATTGGGACATTTCCTCACTTTGTTGCAATAGTTGAGAGGACTGTTTATGATGTGAAGATGATGATCAAATTTCTGTCCAAAACCTTTCTAGGCTCCTCATATTAGGAAATTGGTTTGCGTTCCCATTGTTGCCTCTGCATCTATCGAAGAACTTTTTCTGTGATGTTTTGAAAAGCTTATTATCCTCTTTCCTCTGTTTTGATTCCTTATATCGCCTTAATCTTTTAGCATATAGGCCGATCTTCTGCTTAACTGTATCAAGTGCTTCTGTAGCAGTATTGTTTATTCATAAAAAAACAGACATTAAGAGGAGGAGGGCTCGCAGGAATGAACATATATCAAGAAAAAAGGCAAGTTTTCATTATTACTTGCGATATAGGTACTATAGGGCAAGTTCTGCATTTGGAAAAAAAATCGAACTCGAGATTTTGATCAAAGTTGACATTACGATGATAGCGAAGACGAAAAAAGTGGGTCCGGCAATTCCGTCTGTCTGTCTGTATGTCTGTATGTCTGTACCTCGAACTACAGCCTAAACTACTGGAGGTTTTTTTTTTCAAACTCGGTACTTAAGGATCTTCGGTGATTCCTTAGGGGAGAAATTGAATTTTTTTTTAGCTCCAAAACTAAGGGTATCCCCCATACACCCGTAATGCAAAATCTGATTTATCTCGAAAACGGCTCTAACGATTTTGATAAGAAAAATTAGGTGTGATATTATGGACATGGACTACATTTTGGTCAAAAAATAATTTGGGGGGAAATGTTATGTAATGAACCTGTCATAGAACCTTTTTTTGATTTTCGATTTTCTCACCAACGCAACGACTCCAACGATTTTTACCGAAATTTTTATGCAGGAGCTCCTTTGCATTTTTAAAAATATAAACTAAAATTTTTTTCGAAAAAATAGTTTTTGGATTTTTAAAAAAAATAATACAATTTTTTTTTTGAAAATTCGATATCTTGAAAACCGATATACGATTAAATTCTTAAATTACGTTTTAAAATGTATTTTACTAACAATTTGCGTAACAATTTTTTTTATACAAATTTTAAGGAAAATTTAGTACACAAAAAACATGTTTCAGTGTGTCTGTATGTCTGTACCTCTCACTACAGCCTAAGCCACTGGACCTATTTCTTTCAATCTCGGTAGTTAAGGGTCTTTTATTGATTCCCTAGAGGAGAAATTGATTTTTTTTTTAGCTCCAAAACTAAGGGTACCCCCCATACACCCGTAATGCAAAATCTTATTTATCTCGAAAACGGCTCTAACGATTTTGATAAGAAAAATTAGGTGTGATATTATGGACATGGACTACATTTTGGTCAAACAAATTTTTGGGGCAAAATGTTATTAATGGTACCTGTCAAAGAACCGTTTTATTGATTTTTGACTTTCTCATCAATGGTTCTAAGGATTTTAACCAAAAAATTTCAGCAGGATTCTCCTTAAGTTAAAATAATATTGTTTATAAAAATATTCGAAAAAATATTTGTTGGGTTTTTTGAAAAAAAAAAAATTTTTTTTTGAAAAATCAATATCTTCAAAATCTATGAACAATTATTTTTTGAAATTATTTCCTAAAATCAATATTATTAAATACTTAAAATTCGCATCCCATATTTTTTTTTTTAAATTTGAAAGAAATTTCTTATATAAAAAATGTATTTAATAATAAAACGAAAAGTTTGTTTGCATAAATTCATACTTTTCTAGAAATCAGACGGCAATTTTATGCATTTGAACATTATTATCTCATTAAATCATTTTTTTTATATTTATTAAATGTATCTTAAATTCCAAAGTACTTTTACATAAGAGCAAGTTCGTGCGATCCAGTCGTGCATTTTATTTTTTTCAAGTGGAAGGCAGAGTTTTTCAAGTTTGCAAAAAATACTTTTCAAACACCTTGGATATATCGGAACGAACTATTTATTAGTTCTTTGCTAAACATTATGATGTAAATAGCGCCGAATCTAAAACCAATATTTCCAAAAGAGGAAAAAAGGCAACTGAAGACAGCCGTATTAAAGTTGTGAAAGAGCATATATCTAGTTTTGCTATTATTGATTCTCATTATTGTCGATCGACAACTTCTAGACAATATCTAGAGGCACATTTAAGCTTGTAAAAAATGTATGACCTATATAAAACTACTGTAAATGATCCTGTTAGTATATACATTTATCGAAATGTGTTCAATATATGTTTCAACTTGTCATTCCATAGACCAAAGAAAGATATTTGTGATAAATGCTCCCTTTTTAATTCAAATAAAAATAATGCGACTGAAACTGAGAAAAAAAGCTTTGAAAATCATGTCAAAGAAAAAAGACTTACAAGGGCCGAGCGTAAAAAAGACCTGCAGAATATCGATCCGAACTCTGCTACTTTGTTCTATGATTTAGAAAATGTATTTACACTCCCCAAAATGTATACATCTAACTTTTTTTTTTAAAGAAAATTGTGCGTTTACAATTTAACGGGAACTGTTGTTGTCCCTGGCTGCAAAGAAGTTACATACTGTGCGCTTTGGAATGAGACATTGAGTGGGCGTTCTGGAAACGATATAGCCAGTGCGTTAATTAAAATCTTATCAAGATTAATAGTTGAACACCCTAACCTTAAGATTATTACTTTATGGAGCGATTCGTGCGTACCCCAAAATAGGAATAGTTTGACTTCAACGGTAATTTTACAATTTTTGCACGACCACCCAGGAATTGATGAAATTGTTCAAAAGTATTTGAGCCAGGTCATTCGTGCTTACAAGACGTTGACTCAGTTCACAGCGTAATTGAAAAACATTTAAGAAACGTTGAGATCCCAAGCCAAGTTTCATTAATAAGAATACTAAAAAATGTCAACTATCTCAATGTCAACTTGCAGATATTGCAAATGAATGCATCAGACTTTAAAAACTTTGCTTTGAAAGCAAATAATTTTACATTCCAAAATATTAAATATTTTAAAATAAAGAGTTTAATTTACAATAAAAATAACATATGCAGATTGGGGTGTAAATTTTCATTTAATGAACCTTTTTATAAGTATTTTAGTTTAACAAAAAAATCAAATGGCCGAAATCCTGTAAACAGTGATCTCATTTGGCAAAAAGATTTACGTTGCGCTTCAGCAAAACCAATTGATTTGAAAAAGAAAGCAGATATTAAAAGTATCTCACTGAAGAAGATAAAGCTTTTTATCCAATTTATTTTACTACATATTTTGCGTACTGTGCACCATCGGTCTCCATTATGCATTATTTCATTAACGATCATGTGTGACAACCCTGACTTTGCATTTTCAGGTGTCAAACTTTAACCGTTATTATTCACCGCTTGTTTTATTTCTTGATTTGATTTTCTAAGCGAGCAATAAAATAGTAGCGACAACCAAAAAAATTTATAAATATTGAATTTACAACAAAATATTCCATAATTTAATTTTTAATTTTTTTATTGTATTAAACAAAAAAAATTGGACTTGGCATAATTTAGTGGGAGGAGGAAAACATTGTAGCGAAGAAAAAAGAACTTTGATTCAAAATCTAATAAAACAAGGCAAGACCTACAAGGAGGTGGAAAAACTCGTCGGCTGCTCAGCCCCAATGATACGGAATGCGATCACCTACAAAAAAAGAAATGAAAAACGTGGTAAAAAGCGGATTCTTTCAGAGGCTACAGTTCGACAGGTCACTCGTTGTGCTAAAAATCGACCAACAATGTCTGCTATAGAAATCCGCGACGAGCTAAACCTAGTCTGTGGTGTTCACACGGTACGCAGACGTCTACGAGAGCATAAATTGAATGCTCGCAGCCCCCGCAAGGTGCCACTTTTGAAGAAATGTCATGTGACCCGACGTCTTCAATTTGCCAAAGAACATCTCACTTGGCCCACTGACAAGTGGAGGAATATTTTATGGACTGATGAATCCAAAATTATTTTATATGGAGGTAAAGGCTCCCGTCAGTATGAAGGCGCCCCCCTAATACAGAATATTTGAGTCGAGTCTCCAGCACTCCATGTTCCCGAAGACGATTGTGAAGTCTTGCAAAAAGACTGTTGTTAAATTTGATCTGTTACTACGAAATTTTAAAAGCAACTTTTTTACATCTAACAAAAAGTGACTCTATGATTCTGTGATTCTATGAATGTCTATTTCTAAGGGAAATTGTTTTGTGTTGACGTTTTGATACGCAATTTAGAAATGAGATTTAAGCCAGATATATGTAGGTACATTGTTCAAATGAATAACAAGCACGTGCAAGTGTATTAGTACATTCTGCTTGAGGTTTCAATGCAGTACCCTTGTTTGAAGGAAAATCAAAAGATTTTGATTTTGCATCAATCCTACATCTAATCTATTTTATTTATTTATTTAATTTATTAATTCATTACTCAGTAAGATACAATATCTTATAAATTAGAGTAAATAATCAGTATCGAAATACTATAATGAATACAAATGTACAATAATGTGTTGCGAGTGTGATATTCGTTATACTTTGGATTACAAAAAAAATATTTAATATGAATACATTCAAAAATAAAAATAGTATAATGCAAATTTAAATTTCATTTAGTTGTCTTCAAAATATAAATAATAAAAATAAAATAAAACAAATAAAATACAATATCAACATTATCATCAACATCACCATCACCATCATCATCATCATCATTATTATTGTTATTATTTTACAATTTATCCTGTTGTTTCAAAAAATTGTTTGAGCATCTTCCGAAACTGAAACTTGCAGATTATACTTTTTATAAAAAGGGGGAGAGAGTTCCATAATCAAATAGCTTTAACACAAAATTGGCTTTCAGATACAAGGTATTAATAGCGAATAGGGATAAGATCACAAGATCTGTTAGATCGTGTGAACTTAATTTTCGTGAATAAGTATTCCGGTTGACGGAGTTGAATGATATTATGCAGTAGCGTGAGTGATTTTAGTTTAAAAAGATTTTCTAAAGTTATGCAATACAAAGATATTGAGAAATGTGATATACGAGTATGATCATATGTTCTAACCCCAAAGACATAACTTGCGATGCTATTGAAAGCAACATAAGGTTTCCTCTTATGCTCACAATCACATTTACTGAAAACTTCACTGCCAAAGAGCATAATTGGAACCAATAGAGTTTTAGCCAGCATTAAGCGAGTTTTTAAAGGTGTAATATGATGAGATGCCCATAGCATACAAAACCCTCCATGGACTCTGCCTAAGACAATTTTGATATGATCATTCCAGGTAAGTGTTCGATTAAAAGTTAATCCCAGATTTTTTGCGGAATCAGTGAACTCAATGGTTGTATTGTTGAGATAAATGTCTGGAAAATATAAAGTGACTATTGTTTTTCTTGACTCAAAATAGATTTTTTGGCCTTTAGTCCACAGAAATTGGCGTTTCATCCGGGTGATCTTACATGGACTCATCAGTTGAGTGTGAGGACCTTGTCAATACGCAATTTTTGTTAAATTCAGTTCATCTTACATCGATTTTTTGACAAAAATCCAATGTGAACTATATCCAACCAAGATTAAAATTGTAATCATTAACGTTGGAAGTTTTTGCCCGTGGCCTGGCATTGATTCTATATGAAGGTTTTTATAATACAAATTCTATATACTATTGAAATAAATCAGCCAAGTAGAAGACTTAGCACTATTAGTGGACTTGTTGAATTATTGATTCAAAATAGCTTTTTTGGCCTTTAGTCTACAAAAATTGGCGTTTCGCCCGGGTGATCTCACAACCCTATTTTTCAGTGTCTTATACGAGCTATGCAATTCCTCAAGCCTATATTTTTTCTAACGTCTATAAGCATCCCACCGTGAGCGCACGCGTGGGAGTGTAGTCCATTTGTCTGCTCGTTGCTGTTTTTGTTTGCCCTTTAAAATCTCATCCATCTAAATCAAACAATAAAATAAAACAAAAATAAAATAATTGATAATAAATAAAATTCTACTAAAATAAAAATACCGCGCCGCGTGTGCAGAGTTAATAATCAAACAAAAAAAAATAGTTCATTCATTCTTGATTGGCTATAATAAAAATCTTACGAATCGGACGTAGTTTGGCAAAGATAAAGCCAGTTAAGGCGAAAATCATAAAAACCGTTATAACTCGAAAACGGGACGAAAACGAGAAAATTACCTCTTAAGTTTTTCGACTTAAAATGACCTCAGGAATCCATGGTTTTAATTTAGGGCGGTGACTGCCTGTATATAGCAATATTGGATATATTGCGGTTATTGTTTTTGGGTATTCAGGGGCGGATCAGTGCAATTTGCAATTAAGGCATAACACTAATGGTGAATTTCAATTGCGAAGTTGTTTGGTGCCTAAGAATAATACCTGAATAGTTAACTGTCTAGTTCTGGTTTGTATATTGCAATGGACAAAACAAGTGACCAAATGGATTCCCTTTGATGAAAAAAAGACCAAGAGGACGACCGAAAAAAAGATGGGATGATGATCTTAGACAATTTGACCAAAATTGGTACAATGACGCCAAGTCCAGAGACATATGGGCAGCAATGGGGGACGCTTATGCCGGAACTTAATTCTAAGATTTAACACATATATTTTGTACTTTTTATATTATTTCTTAAATTTTAATAATTTTAATTTTATATTTTATATTGAATGTAATAACTCAAATGGTAAATAAAGCTTGATATAATAATAATAATAATATTGCAATGGCTGGTAAGTTTTGTGTTGAATATTGTAACATTCGGGGGCTCCGAAAAAATGTCTGTGCTGTGTACGTTCACTCTGTTTTAAACAGGCCAGCTGTTTTGGCACTAAGCGAAACCCAGGTTGGTGAAAACACCGATCATACGGAGTTCAACCTACATGGTTATAGTTTAGTGCCATTATTCTTTTCTCATCATGGTTTAGCCGTATACGTACGTAATGATGTCGCATATCAGCTTCTACCACAGTATGGTCCCTGTATAAATACAAATTTTAATTATATGTGGTTTAAATTCACTGTTCAACGGCGAATCATTCATACATGTTTTATTTATCGCAGTCCAAGTTTGGATAGTAATTCGACTTCTAATGAATTCGATGCCCTATCCGACTCCATCCAGAGAATTGTTTCCCATTTTCCGCACAGTGAGATCGTTGTTACGGGCGATTTCAATGTACACAATTCCTCGTGGCTGCGCTATTCTGGTCAGACAATACCCAAAGTAAGGTATGTCGAGATTTTTGCTGAGTTAAACAACTTGTCTCAGCTTGTCCACGAGCCAACTCGGATTCCTGATGTTGCAGGTCAATTAGCCAAACACTCTAGACTTGTTCCTTATCTTTGACCCTGATAAATACACCATAACAGCCTTATTTACTAACTCGTTTTAGCGACGGAGTAAAGTTACTTCGACTTTACAACGGCTCTAAACCTGAACACCTTATTTATAATGAAAATGCACTAGGAATACGGTGGAATAAGCTAAAACTGGTTCATAGGAGGTTTAAGGCCGTTTTAGTATCTAAATGTCATTTTGAGATGACATCTTGTGAAATTTACAAAAAGGAGTGTAAGCAATTTTTTTTCGTTTCTTAGTAAGACAAAAAGGATAGATATTTTGCCTTAATAAATTATTTATATTTTCCAAACGCTCTAACAGTGTTACGGTATTGGGAACGCAATGTGGTTGGTACATTCATTTATTGGGATTTGAACTTTATAAAATCAAATTTTAAATGTATCCAATTTCCATTATGCATACAATGATAATAAAATGAATAATAATGGAAATCAGCTGGGGTTTGATTTAGGTGTATAATAACCAGAGTTTTAGATTTGTCACTTTTTTTCCCAGTATTAGTGAAAAATAATAAATAAGGCTGTAAGTGTTTTATCGCCTCTAGGTACGTCAGACTATTGTGTCATATCTGCAAATTTCTTGTGGCAACAAAACCCAGTTAAAGAAAAAAACCCTATGAGAACTGTTTGGCTATACGAGAAAGCCAACTGGGACGGTCTCAATGATTTCTTCGGCAAATTTAACTGGCCACTATGCTTCCTCGATAGTGATGTAGATTCCAGTGCAGACATGGTTTCAAATTTGATTCTTTACGTTATGAGAAATTTTATTCCGAATAGGATAAAATCTATCAAACCGAAAGAGAACTCCTGGTTTGATTCGAACTGTAAAAAGGCTATCAGGGTTAGAGAAGTAAGTTTCCGTAGTTTAAAAGCCATCCCTTCTGAGGAAAACCGGAATAAGTACAAACAAGCTAGAAAGACCTGTAACGTGATTATCCGACGAACTAAATTTTTACATGACCAAAAATTACGGCAAAAAATACTACAATGTCCCAAAGGTAATAAAAATTGTTGGTCATTTGTAAAAAACGTACGGAATAGTACGAAATCCTCAGTTCCAACACTCGTCTTCAATGACACTCATGTTGTAAGCTCGACAGATAAAGCCAATTTGCTTGCAGCACAGTTTGCTGTTAATTCGACGCTGCCAGAGAGTGACATGACTCCTCCTGTACTTGAGAGCGTAAACGGTTTTATGGGACGAATCTTCTTTCGCATTCGTGTAGTTGCAAGAGTTCTAAAGGATCTTGACATTCACAAATCCGCTGGCCCGGATAGTATCCCTACTACTGTTCTGAAGAGGTGTTCTTTAACGCTGACAAAACCACTGCGTAAGCTTTTCCATCTGTTCTTCTCTACAGGTCTCTTCCCGAGTGGATGGAAAACGGCATTTGTCCAGCCTGTCCCTAAAAAAGGCGAATCCTCCTCCCCCTATAACTATCGTCCAATTGCACTTACGACCCATCTTTCTAAGGTCATAGAAACCCTGATAAATTATCAGCTCAAGAAATATGTTGAAAAACGAAAGCTTCTCAATGACCGTCAGTATGGCTTTCGTAGCAATAGGTCCACTGGTGATCTGATGGTATATCTCACCGAAGAGTGGAACAAATCTTTACATCGTTTTGGAGAAAGTAAGATTATTGCACTTGATATTTAAAAGTGGAATTGTAGCTGCTGACAGAGCAAAAATGCTGTGCCTAGACTTACTGAAAACTCAAAATACAGCAGCCATTTCATCAGTAAGATCACTTAAATCTCGAAATCCAAAAATCGAAAATATAATTGTAGAGCTACGAGATAGGGAAGACGTCGGACGAATCCTACAATCAGCGACAACATTAAGAAACACGGGCATTTCGATGCATAGGGATTATCCAGCCGCGGCGCGTGAGAAACGAAGACGGGTAGTGCAACTAAGAAACGAAATAATAACAAAAAATCCTGGAATAAAAATACAATTAAGAGGAGAAACACTTAAAATTCAGAACAAAACATTTTATTTCGACGTCAACAACAACCTGTCGAGCGATGATGATGGTGGAATGTCATATATGGAGCAATTGCGAAATACAAGTGACAGAAGTGCAATGTCACCAATTGACAGAACCTTGGATGGATCTGGCCCCAGCGGCTCTCAAACTGTAGTGAGAAATGATCGCATACAGCGCTTTTAATTATAATGCCGTCAGCCTTCAAAATCAAAATGTAACTAATTTTAATTTTAATGTTTTTTCTTTAAGAATTATTTCATATAATGTAGCGGGATTACGAAATAAATTACTTTTTAATGATTTTTTTAAGCACATTAATAATTTCGATATTTTTGCTCTATGTGAAACTTTTGTTGATAACAAAATGGATGAATTTGAAAATATTTTTATAAACCATAAACTCTTATGGATACCGGCAATAAGAGAATCTACACATGGAAGAGCAAGTGGAGGATGCCTTTATGGGATAAAGAAAAACTTGAAAACGGATTGCTGTTTTGTAAAAGTACTCGAAAGAGATTTGATAGAGTTAAAATTGGAGCACAGAAGACTATATATTATACCCGTTTATATAAACTGTAACAAGTGGTCTCAGGAATTTTCATATTTATATAATTTTATTTTGGAATTTGGAAAAGAGGATATTATGATTATAGGAGATTTTAATGGAAGAGTAGGAGCAACTCAAGTTCTAAATGAAGATCCGGAGCTTTTAATGCAACCAATTAAAGAAGCCAGAATTGCAACGGATGAAACAATCGATGGAAATGGAAAAAAGTTGATTGAAATGAGTGATTCAATGGGATTAACGGTTTTAAATGGGCGATCAAATAGTGATGGTAAAGGCCATTTTACATTTACCAGGGGTACCGCATGTTCAACAATCGACTATTGTTTTGTAAAAGGAAAGTGGCTTGAACACATATCTGATTTCAGGGTAGATGAGCTGACACATTCGGACCACTTCCCAATATCCGTACAAGTGAATATGAGGGTGCAACACGAAACTCCAACACAGCAGTGTTTACTACCAAAACTTCGGTGGAGACATAACGATATCGTGAAGTACACTGCAAACCTGAATCTCATGACCAATCTCATAAATGAAAACGAGCTACAATCCATTAGAGGTTCGGATATACTTACCGCAGCTATTACGGAATCAGCAAGACCTCTACAAACTAGGACAAGAAGTAAGGGTAAACAACCTTGGTATGATTGGGAATGTGAATCAGCGAGAAAAAAATCGTTTGCCTTTCTCCGTCTTGTAAGAAGAAGCAACTCAAACCACGTAAAATCTATGTATCAAGAAGCAAATAAAAAGTATAAGGCTATATGCGCAGACAAACAAAGAGCATACACTCTTAACCTCTCAACAATGCTAGCAAACATTAAAGATAGTCGTTCCTTCTGGAAGACGGCGAAAATGCTCAACAAGTCACTATTCACCAAAGGAATCAAAGTGGAATCATTGATTTTAGCTGAACATTTTGAACAACTACTCAATCCACAACTTAATCGAAACGCAATCCAATATGCTCTCCCATATCAAGAAGTTATGTCATTAGACCGAACAATAGAAATTCAAGATGTTAAAAGAGTGCTAAATCGATGTGGATCAAATAAAGCTCCAGGAGAAGATCGAATCTCATTTGAATTCTTCAAAAACGCTACAGATGATTATCTTCAAAAACTAACACTGGCATATAATTTTATATGGGATACAGGAGAAGTACCAGCAAGCTTCAAGAAAAGTGTCATTCTACCAATCTTCAAGAAAGGAAATCCGAATGAGCCCAGCAATTACAGGGGCATATCATTTCTTAACACTATTACGAAAATCTTCACAGGAATCTTACTGGAACGCCTTTCAGATTGGGTAAATGAAAACAACCTTTTAAGTGAATTCCAAGCGGGCTTTCGAAAAGAATATAGCACAGTGGATAACATCTTTTCTCTGACAAGCATCGCTAGAACGTATCTGGATAAAGGGAAAAAACTGTATGCTCTTTACGTAGATTTTAAGGCCGCCTTCGATTCTGTCGACAGAAAAGCCCTATTTTACAAAGTAAGTAACCTTGGAGTTTCAACTAAAATGTTAAACATTTTGCAAAAACTTTATGAAGAAAATAAATCTACAGTTTGGGATGGAAATATTTTATCCAATTGGTTTGAATCAACAACAGGCGTAAAACAAGGATGTCTCTTGAGCCCGCTTCTCTTTTCAATTTATTTGGATGACCTGACTACATGCCTGCCCGGAGGAATATCATTTGATGGACTTCAAATAAAGGTCTTACTTTATGCCGATGACATTGTTATACTGGCTGAAACCCCAAACATGCTCCAGTTAATGATAAATAAACTGCAACATTATTGTTCAATCTGGAACCTGCAACTGAACCCAAATAAATCCAAAATCATGATTTTCCGAAATGGAAGAGGTCGCTACGCAAGAGACGAATTATGGACATGGCAAAATGAAATTCTTGAAAACGTAAAAGAATACAGGTACCTCGGAGTCACTATCACTTTAACGTTGTCCTTTAAGAAACATCTGCAAGAAAAACTAAGAGAGTCAAAGCGAGCAATAAACTGTACTTGGAAAAACGTTCTTAGCAAACAAAACATTGCACCTAGTGCAAAGTACAAAGTCTTTGAAGCAGTGGTGAGATCTATCATGTGTTATGCTGCACAAGTTTGGGGTATCTTCGAGTTTGATGAAGTAGAAAAGCTTCTTAGATATTTCATCAAGAAAACCTTCAGACTACCGGAAAATACACCAACCTACATGTTGCACCTCGAAACTGGTCTACCTACGTTATATATACACACACTTCAGCTGCATTTTTCATATATCGGGAAAATCCTGGACCATCCAAATCATCGACTCACCAATAAGATAGTTTTATTTCTAAAAGACAGGAATCTTCAATTCTTTACTGAATGGACGAGATTGAGTGATATCCATGATGTTCAACTTCACCAACACAATGGAAGATCTTTCGGTGGCACCCTTCAGATGCTCTTAGCAAAAATTGAAGAATCAACAAGGAATGCGTTCAAAGAACAAAGTCAGCAAAGCCAAACAAGAAGCACCTATAGATTACTGAGTCATGATCTATGTGATAAAAATTATTTCGATGACCGAAACAGTCTGGATTTTATATCAACGATTTTTAAAGCCAGAGGAGAACTCATCAACCTAAACTACTTGCCATATAGAGACGACAGAAATCCAGAATGCACTTTGTGCAACCTGCGATGCAGAGAAGATATATGTCACTTCATTGGTATCTGCCCCATCCTGAACACGATCCGAAGGTTATCTTGGGGAAAAAATACTCTTTCATCAAATGAAATTATAAACATATTAAATGGGGAAAATTGGAAAATCCTCTACAACTACCTGAAATCTGCTCTTAAATATCGACAACAAATTATTAACGAATCATTTTGATATTGTACTTTAGTATATATATTTATGAATTTTTATTTCGCGATAACTAAATCAACAAAGAACTTTTTTGCTTTATAAAATAACTCCCTTTTCGGCTGACGGCATAAGCCAATGTCTTTTTGTGAAAATTGTAAACAAAGAACTATGTAATTATTAATTTATTTTGTATTTATATCTCAATAAAATCACACTTTACTACTACTACTACAACTATTTAAAAGGCATTTGATAGAGTTTGGCATCAAGCTCTCTTATCGAAAATGCGTGCATTTGGTATCGATGAATCTCTTCTTTGTTGGATTAAAAATCACCTTTTGAACCGTTCACTACAAGTAGTTTTGGACGGTTTCAAATCTGATATCAACAAAATAAATGCTGGTGTTCCCCAGGACCCATGTTCTGTAACTCAGGCGATAACTTATCACATCGTTAAAAAATAAAACTATTCATTCCCCTCTTATCACGCCTGGAAAGAAATGGGTTTCTGTAACTCAATGCGATAAGTTCAATTTGGGATATTTTTTGACTGGAATTTCCATTGGAAGGCGATAAGACGAACTGTCATGTTGACTTATGGTGGGCTTGTTAATCATATGTTTTCCTTGAAAGTTAATTTGTGTTTTCTGTGAAAGTGTGAAATTTGTTTAGATAAATTGTTTTTAAAATGGAAGACCAACAAAATTTAATTGAATGTAGTGTATTTTTAAGAACAGAAAAAGCAACAAAAAAAATCAAATATTCCATTTAATTTATAAAAAGTGTCAATAAAATGCACACATTTAGTGAAACCGGAGCTGGAGTTCCTGCTTGGTGTTTATATTATTTGGAGACTCAATGCGAGAGCTCTAGTGTCCAGAGTGGATGTGCGAACTGAAGGAGTTGGCAAAGAGATTTGCTCTCACATTTGGCTTTGAGCTGGAATTTTGTTTGCTGTTCATGATATTCCCGAAGATCCATCGGCGGCACCATTACAATTAACAAAACTTCTAGCTTTTTAAGAAATTGTAATCGATTTCAACAATTAATGCCATTCTATGCTGTTGCGGCCGGTTGGGAAGTGGGAATCTTTGATTCGTGGTATTTTGGTGTTTCTTTTGCTTGTAAACAAAATTATAATATTCTTTTAACCCAAGGGCCATATGTGAACAGAAAGTCAAGGTATTTTCAAAGCCAATATACAAAAAATTTAAAACCAAGGAAGAGGCAGAAGCCTTTCTTAGAGAGCATGGTGTACGGACAGATAAAGTTGCTAATGATGCAGTTGTACTACCCAGGACACCTAAAAAGAAGGATGTTGGGAGTGAACTCAGGAAACTAGTTGAACAAAGGAAACTATCTAAATCAAAATGCACAAATACCCGCAAATGGGACTCGACCTCAGAAGAAAGTGATAGCGAAAATGAAGTAAAACCCCAGACTTCTGCTGAAGAAGTGAAAGACAGTTGGCCAGATGATGTGGAATGGGAGGAAGATGACGAAGACATCTTGGTTCGTTTGAATTTTTTGTCATTTCGCAATATATTCTCATCTTTGGTTTACTTCCTTCATATTTAGCTAGCTGCCGTAGCTGAAGTGGAAGGTATACCACAGAATTCTCTGAAAAGGAAAATACCTATCGAAGCTGGCAGTGGTTCGAGTAGCCCAAAAGTCTTGAAAAAATACTCACATGAATCTAAGATTTGGGAACCGATTGGCTTGAAGAAAATTGGTGATTTTGAATTTCCCATAGACTCCGAGGGCTTTGTGATAGTCTACACAGACGGATCCTGTATAAATAATGGGAAAGCTAACGCGGTTGCGGGTTTTGGTGTTTACTTCTCCGAATTTCATGCACTGTGAGAAGAAACGAACATTTTTTCGTTTTGTTTTCTATTTTTACCTCGGTCTTTTCCAGAAATGATGCCAAACCAGTTAGTGGCAGAGTAACCAATAATGCTGGAGAAATTCAGGCTTCCATTTATGCCATTAGAATTGCTAAAGATTTTGGTAGTAAAAAGCTATGTGTAAGTACAGATTCTCAATTTCTTATTAATGCTGTTACAGCTTGGATGAAAAGTTGGAAACGAAACGGTTGGAAATTGAAAAGTGGCGAACCCGTTAAGAATAAGGAAGATTTTGTGATTTTAGATGGCTTGTTATTGTCTCCGACACTTTTCCTTATGTTCATAAATGATCTTTTGTCTGAAACTTCTAATCCACTTAATTGTTTCGCTGACGGCAGTACCCTCAGCTTTGCATATTCGTTTTTAGATTCACATCCCTGTGGACTTCCAACAGCAGCGTATGAAAAGCTCATTAAGTTCTGATCTTGACAGCATTGTCCAATGGGGAATCAAAAACCGTGTAGAATTTAATGCCTCGAAAACTCAATGCTGTTAACTGTCGCTTAAGCATAACCCTCTCTCAATGCCACTATCCATGGATGGCACTTGCATCGAGGAAACTGAACAGCTTTCAGTACTCGGTATGTGTATCACAGACCACCTTTTGTGGAACGATCACATATATGATGTCGCCAAAAACGCTGCTAAGCGTTTACGTTTTCTCCGCCGATGCAAGAAGTTTTTTACCTCTTCTGATCTGGCTGTAATCTATAAGGCCTATATTCGTCCAAAGCTTGAGTACAATTCCCATATCTGGGCAGGTGCTCCAAAAACCTGCTTGAGCCTCTTGGACAAAATTCAAAAGAGAGCTATAAAAATTATATCTAACTTAAACATTTGAATCTCTCGAGAACCGCGGCAATGTTTCATGCCTATCATTATTTTATCGATATTTTCATAAACAGTGCTCTAGTGAAATAGCCAGTTGCATTCCTCCCCTCAAACAATTCAACTGTAATACTCATGCTTCTAGGAATGCTCATCAGTTTACCCTTGAGCCCAATTTCGGACGTACTCTCAAGTACAGAGATTCTTTTTTAAGCCGCACTACACGAATGTGGAATGCTTTACACGTCTCAATGTTTCCCACTCATTGCAATGTGCAGACATTCAAAATCAATGTACATCGGTATCTCCTTTCTTATCCTATCCTATCCTACTTTCCTAATTGCTCACACTGTGTTTAACATAATAAGGGTATTCATAACCCCTTGAGTGCGCGTATAATATACAAAAAAATAGGCTAAATCACGTTCTTTCATAAGAGACTTAATATGGTTATTAAACCAACTCTGATTTCTACTTTTAAATTGCTTCATTTTTAGAGGGACATGTGTATTGAAAAGATTATTAATATTTGTTTGCAGAAACGATACTTGATCATCTACTGATGGTAAAGCATATAATATTTGAAACCAGTCAATTAAATTCAAATCAATTTATAATTGCCGTGTGTCCATGTTTTTGAAGTCTCTAAAGCTAAATATGGAAGTATTTTGCACTGGAGAACATTGAAATGTTAAAGCGATAATATCATGATGAGAAAATCCAGGGGCAGAGGTTGGCTATATAGTCCAGTAAAATTAAATTAATTAATTCGAAATATCTACAAAAAATACTGCGTGGAATTTTTTTTTTGCTTCTTAAAGAGTACCTATTGGAGAGTGTAAATCCAAAAAGTTCGAACCAAAAGCGCCCATGCGTTGTCCGCCATTTTGAAAAAGGCTTTGGAAAGCGTGAACTCGATTTTCTCGGCTCCTATCATATATAGAGCTGTATTTTTAGGTTTGTACGTTAAAATATCTTCTTTAACTTTTGTTGAGAAAAAAATTTGAAAACTTTCAAAAAAAAAGTTATCGACGAAAAACTGTCGAGATTTTGAAGTAAGGAATGGTTTTTAACGTTTATCTCGCCTCATGTTCATCTGATGGAAAAAATACTCAAGTTATTTTTTATAGATCACTTCATTTTCTACATTTTGGTATATTTAAATTTTATGTGCGACAAAAACTGTAGGAAATATAACCTGTCAAAATGGCCAATATCCTGTGAAAATTAAAAAAAAAGAAATTTACTCACGTTTGAAAATTTTCAAATTTGATTATGTTCATTATGAAATTTAAAGAAACAGTTCAAACTCTTTTCCACATCACCACCCGAGGTAGAGTTACGGCGCATTTTTTTTTAATGTGGTGTCCCCAGGAGGTATAATCCACGATACAATCGTTTTCGTTTCTATATCAGCCTATCGATAGCTCAATAGTTTTTTCATGTCGTTCTTATCTCCTTTTTTTTTTTTGGGCTAGGTGTGCGAACATCAATGATCATATTAACGTCGTTAGTACTGCCGGGATGCGTATTGCCAAACTGTATATCAGCACAGATCTCCTTAGTTTGTGCTCAGTCATTTTCTGCTCACCGAATTTGAAAGTATTGTAGAGCAAACTGTATGCTATCATAGAGCGCTCTGTGGTCACATGCAGTTTGCTTGTAAAATATATTAAAAACTGAAGCAAACTATATACTATTTCAGATCGAGCAAAGTACCTGTGATTACAGAGCCATCGTTCACGTTGGTGTAGTTATTGTGTATGGTGTGTGGTGCCGTGACATAAGGCCAAGTGACAAAAGGCCAAATTTGTTTGTGACTTAAGGCCAAACATAAAATGTTTTGTCTTGAGCAACAGTACGTTGGGTGGCCCGCTTCGCGGGTTTTCAGGATTTTAACTCCCTTTTCGGGGCTCACACCCGTTTACGCAACTCCGTTGCTCCGCTTAGGGTATGTTCAGTCGCCAGGCAGGCGCCTGTAGCAACAGTTTTGTATTTTACATTAATTGGAGTAAACAACTAACAGTTATGTACTGCTGCTCAGGAAAACTGTTGCTACAGGCGCAGGCGCCTGCCTGGCGACTGAACATACCCTAAGCGGAGCAACGGAGTTGCGTGAGCGGGTGTGAGCCCCGAAAAGGGAGTTAAAATCCTGAAAACCCGCGAAGCGGGCCACACAAGGTATTGTTGCTCAAGACAAAACATTTTATGTTTGGCCTTAAGTCACAAACAAATTTGGCCTTTTGTCACTTGGCCTTATGTCACGGCACCACACACCACACACAATAACCACACCAACGTGAACGATGGCTCTGTAATCACAGGTACTTTGCTCTTAGTTTCCTGAGCAAAATGTATACCAACACAGAAAAATCTGCTTTTGATCTGACACAGTATATAGTATGCTCTTAATTTGAATGAGCATTCTGTAGTCTATTATAGGGCGTCGGAGCTCTGTATTGATATACAGTTTGGCAATACGCTGCCGGGATCGTCATTGGTAGTTTCTTTTATGTTTTCAGGTGAGGAAAAGTCTTCACATGTGTCTTCATCTTCCAGTAAATTTTGCAAGGAAGGAACATTCTCACATGTGGTCGAGCTTGTGGCTGTCGAAAATCTGGTCTGAATTGTTCCTTAATATTTTTCTACTGCAGTGGAAAAACATGCGAGAATGTTCTTTCCTTGAAAAATTTACTGGAAGATGAAGACACATGTGAAGACTTTTCCTCACCTGAAAACATTAAAGAAACTACCAATGACGATCCCGGCAGTACTAACAACGTTAATACTATCATTGATGTTCGCACGCCTAGCCCAAAAAAAAAGGAGATAAGAACGACAATTAAAAAACTATGCCACATTAATCTATCGATAGGCTGATATAGAAACGAAAACGATTGTATCGTGGATTATACCTCCTGGGGACACCACATTAAAAAAAAATGCGCCGTAACTCTACCTCGGGTGGTGGTGTGGAAAAGAGTTTGAACTGTTTCTTTAAATTTCATAATGAACATAATCAAATTTGAAAATTTTCAAACGTGAGTAAATTTCTTTTTTTTTAATTTTCACAGGATATTGGCCATTTTGACAGGTTATATTTCCTACAGTTTTTGTCGCACATAAAATTTAAATATACCAAAATGTAGGAAATGAAGTGATCTATAAAAAGTAACTTGAGTATTTTTTCCATCAGATGAACATGAGGCGAGATAAACGATAAAAAACATTTTTTACTTCAAAATCTCGACAGTTTTTCGTCGATAACTTTTTTTTTGGAAAGAGCTTTCAAGTTTTTTTCTCAAGAAAAGTTAAAGAAGATGTTTTAACGTACAAACCTAAAAAAAATACAGCTCTATATGTGATAGGAGCCGAGAAAATCGAGTTCACGCTTTCCAAAGCCTTTTTCAAAATGGCGGACAACGCATGGGCGCTTTTTGTTCGAACTTTTTGGATTTACACTCTACAATAGGTACTCTTTAAGAAACAAAAAAAAAAAATTCGACGCAGTATTTTTTGTAGATATAAAATACTAATTTGACTGGACTAATAGAGAAGAACTTTATCTAAATGACTAACAAAAAACATATCTATCAGAGAACTAGAATCTTTGGTAAAGTGTGTGGGTGTAGATACGAGTACGTTCACAGGAAATAAGCTAAAAGCCACTTTACACGATATTATAGGTCATATGCTTTCTCATATAACCTGTCAAAAAAACAAATCAAATCGTTTGAACGCACCCATTAAACTCATATCACTTCTCAAACGAAAAAGCATATGACTTTTTTGACATTAGGACTGTAGCTAATTCCATTTGAGAAGTCATACGAGATTTGTTGTTTTCGTGGGAAACATTGTTGACATTTGAATACAAAATATGGTAAAATTCTGAAAAGGTAACTATGTATGCGGTTTTTTTTAAATATTTCAGATCTCATTAACATATATACTGTAAAATTTTGAATTAATACAGCTATCATTGTTGATAAAACCACTGCCATTGCTTTCTTTTTGTTCTCCATCATGGAATAACGACACAAATTTATTTCAGTTTATATTTTATATTTATTTTGGATTTTGGTACTCTGAAAATCAAAGGGAAAGTCATAGACGTGTAAAGCATAGATAAACCAAAACGGTATGACTTGACTCGAAATGACAGGTCATTTGATAAATCATACAGAAAATGTGATGACAGGTCATATGACTTCTATTATCGTGTAAAGTGGCTTTAAGGGATGTCATGCTATCTGTCAGAGAGCCTTGTCGTTGTTGTTTTTTTTTTATGTGAACAAACCCTCTCAGAGTAAATGCAGAGAAGATTTTTCCCTCTTTCTTTAATAATTTAAGCGCAGCTTGCAGAAGCTCTCGATTTTTGGTTGTCAGGCATTCATATACAAAGATCACGCTATCAGACAAAAGTCCCAGGTCGCGGACGCAGAGCGGTTTTTTTTTGTTTTTGTGCGGTGATTAGCTATCGATCGTGAGACAGTGCTTTTGTCGCGAGTTGAGTGAAATTTTACAATCACTGGTGCAGATTTGTTTCGTATAGGGAAGATACTACTGATTGAAGGTGGTTTAATACAGATATTGATGCACAGGTGACTAAATATATTGCTCAAGTTTTCGTTAGGCAACACGGAGATATAATGAATGACAGCATCGCACTCCGTTTCGTTGACGTTCTCATTCAATTCCATGCGTGCGTTGATCTGCTGCAGTGCATCATTATGCTCTTGCAGTTGTTTTTTGAGAGATAAGTTTTCCTCTTTTAAGACGTTGATTTCGCCGAGTTTGGTCTCAAGTGTTTTTATTCGGGCAGTTACGTCATCAAAAGATCTTTTTAGTTCTGCAACTTCTGTATCGATCTTCGCCGTGATTCTCTCTTCGAAATCTTGTAATTTATTTGAAAGAAGTGAGACAATGTAGGTACTCACTCTGCTTTAAAAGAGCTTCATCTTGCGACATCTTAGTAGCGTTGTGTTCCAAAGTCGAAGTTGATTGTTTGTGTTGTTTTGGATTTGGATGTTGTTCTGGTGAAGATAGCACTTTTCTGTTTCGCTTTGGAGGCATAAACACGATTTATTTTAAGATAAATACAGATAAAGCAAGTTAGGATACGAAGCAGAGCAGTAGGTGGCACAAGTAATGTTTAAGTTTATCTTAGGGAATCAAAAGAGTGTTCTATTCCACTTTAGAGATAGCACAAAAGGAGAGTACATGCCCGAGTAAATGAAATGGTATATTTGTTCCTTCTCAGAATCAAGCAAAGTTAAAAGTATATATTAGGTATATAAAATTTCAATTGCGAATTATGAACAATTTTAAAATGAGATATACAATATTCAAGGGTAATATTTCACTAATTGTTGCCAAAGTTCACTAGAGAATTCTTAGCTCTATTCTTATAGAAAGGAAAATCCTTGGTACGTTTAAAGTTAACGTTTGGAAATTAGATTACTTTTACCACTAATCACACACGTCTACTCAGCAACACATTCGCCTTAATATCTGTTTAATCTATACGTGTGATTTTTTCCCTAAGCACTTGCACCTTGCACGTGCTTGTCATGCATTTGAACAATGTATATCTGGCTTTAAACACAATGTCCTTCCATATTTATTTGTGGTTAGGTAAACCATATTTGGTTTTTTACTTGCGACTTATGGGTACTATAAGGCAAGTTATGCATTCGTAAAAAAAATCGAACTCGAGATTTTGATCAAAGTTGACATTACGATGATAGCGAAGACCAAAAAAGTGGGTCTGGCAATTCTGTTTGTCTGTCTGTCTGTTCGATTACAGCTAAACGGCTCGGCCGATTTTCTTCAAACTTGGTAGATATGGGTTTTGATTTTTTACCCCCGGATGTTTTTTTAATTGATTTGTATGACCAACCTGCCATACGATTTTTTTCCTAAATTTTATAAATATTTTTTTTTTCTCAAAAACTGTCCCTACGATTTTCTTAAAAAAAATTCTAAAAATTTAATTTAGTTAAACCTAGGTAATGGTCGAAGAAATTTTTCAAAAAAATGAGTAGTTTTGGTACCCCCATTGGGACCATTTTTTTTTGTTTTTGATTTTCTCAAAAAAGGTACAACCGATTTTGATCATTTTTTTTATGCTAAGGCTTCCCAGCAGTTTGAATATTACAAAACATTCCAAAACAAATTTTTTGGATTTTTAAAAAAACTTTCAAAATTTTTTTTTGAAAACTCAATATTTCGAAAACCCCATGCTCGATTTTTTCAAAACTTGATAAATAAATGTTTGAAAAAATAATCTACAATATATGAGCAAAATAAATTCATATTACCTAAAAATAACGGTACCCTCCATACAAATGTTAAAAAATGGTTTTCGAAAATCGTATTTTTCTCGAAAACGGTTCCGAGAATTCTGCTTAAATTTTTTTCTTTCTATTATTTTTTAATATCTGTAATTTAATAAAAAAAAATTTGAAAACAAGATATTACTGACTGTACCTACCATAGAATAATTTTTTAAAATTTTGAATTTCTCATTATTAGCACAACGGATTTTAATGAAATTTCGTAGAGGGAAGCTTATTAAAAGTTTAAAAAACATTGCATTTCAAAACTTTAAGAAAAATATTTTTTTGAATTTTGAAAAAAAAAATCAATTTTTTGTTTTTTGAAAATTCAATGTCTCGAAAACGGCTCAATACTTTTTTTTGTAAATTTAATTTTTATTCATACAATAATAAAAACTTCAAATTGACGTACCAACATTTTTTCTTAAAAATGTTTTAAAATTTTCTTATATAAAACCTTATTTTTTAAGAAACCACTACAAAGACTTATAATTTTTGTTCTTGCATAAATCTATATTTGCTTGAATCACATGGCATCCTATTCTTACTTTTAACTACTAAAGAAGTTTTTTTTAGTCATTCAAGAAATGAATTTTATGCTAATGAACAGTTTCTCTAATAACATTCATTTTTGAAATTCTTAGTCTTTTACATAGGAGCAAGTTGGTGCGACCCAGTCGTGCATTTTATTTTTTTTGTATAGGTAATCCTTTCTATTTGGGTAACAGGTAGGCATGAAGGTCAATTTTGTTAACTTAAACACATGCCTCAATAAAAAATAGGTGAAATCTAATTAATCTAGTTTATTTTTTTTATTATTTGCTAAGAACCGGATGGTGTACGAGTATTCAATTAAGAAATAAAAAAGGATAATCTGCTAATTGGCCTGAGCAGATCAAACTTGGGAAAATAAAAAAAAAAAATTTTCTCGGAAAAAAGTACTTTTCATTTTTTTTTTTATTTCTCAAGAACTAAGATACATTTTAGCATCCGGTTTTCTGTTTTTTTATTGAAAATTAATAAGAGCATTGAAACTATACTTAATTGCATAAAATTTTGATAAGAATTACTTTGCAATTTTTTTTTTTTTAATTTTGAGTTTAAAAATTATTTTTTTTAAAAACTATTAACAAACATAACTTTATTTAAAATGAAAATTTAAGAAAATATTTCTGGCTTTCCAAAAAGGTATGGCAGGGCACTGCAAGTTTTACTGTTGTTTTTGAATAATTTTTTTTCTGTCTTAAGTCAATTTTTTAGAAAATTGCTCCTCCCACCTAAACCGAGGGAAATATACCCTCCTTCCATACGATTTTTTTCCTGTCTTAACCAAACCTACTCGTTTTAGCTTTTTGGTCCACCTTTTACCAATCACCCTGTATATGTGATGTGAAACGGATGGGGAAGTAGAATATTAAAAAGTGTCTATTTGTTTGTGTTTTACATTTCTGTAGGCAAAATTAAATAACAACCGACGGACGTGAGTAATTAGTTGTCTTTCTTTGGCGTGCCGGTTTCTTCAGTTTTAAAAATCGCAAACATAATGATTGACAGTGGGATACTTGATTATTTAATTAACAGTCGCTTACAAAATTGAAATACTGTGGTTTTTAAGTATGATTTATTAAATATAATTTGTTGGTAAGACTTTTTTAGAAACTCAAACTATGAACTGATATGAATGCCTAGATTTTTCAATTAATATTTTATCTTCGTATTATTTAAAAAACAATGCTTAAAATCAACGAAAAAGCATTTTTAGCTATTAAGCAATTAAATAATTACAAGACGATACCTATTTAACTATCACCTAAACTCAATCGTTTTGTCTTTAGGCTGCATGAATAAAAATGTCACTGATGAATGACTGAAACAGATGCGCAGATTTTTTAGCACGAACAATGTCTGCACGATGTCTCTAGGTGTGTTTTTTTTTACAAGTCCATATAGAATTGTAAAAAAAAACGACATCGGGACTAAGCGCTTTACATGCAAATGCAACAACTACTTAAATCTATACAGAGTTAGCTAAGACCAGATAATTATCGAGAGTTAATCTAAGACCCGATAAAAATGGTGATGCCAAAATAGTATTATCTATATGTTATCGATAATTTGCTCAGAGACGTCAAAAGTGGAGTTTTTGGATTGGTTGATGCTAGTCGTCAATAAGCTGACAAATGTCATAGCATACACAGTGCTTCCAGCTATCTGGAAAAAAAGCTCCTAAATCCCGATGTCGTTTTTTTTTACAATTCTATATGGACTTGCAAAAAAAAACACACCTTCTATTTCTAATTTGGCTGCGCAGCTTCATTGCAGCCACAATACCAAACCCAAAAATCTAAAATAATTTGTATCTGGCCTTACTGAAATTGAAAGTTTGCTTTATAAGAAAATAATGAATTATTAACTGTGGCCGTGTTCTTTTTGACAGAACTATGGACCATAAATGTCAGATTGTATGCACATGTATTTCGGGTGCTGTGCTGCATCGAAGCGCGCAGACAAGCTGAATATACTATGTTTTAGCCATAAGGCTTCTTTCTTTTCTTTCTCTTCTTTTTGAAATTTTAATTCGCCTGAAAAATACAATTCATAATCATAATCACAATTTTGATTTTCATATTAAACAGGTACATCAGTAGGACATTCACGAAGTGTAAGATTTGGGTATCCCTCATTTGCTGCAAAAAAGGCAGAATGTTATTAAAATTGATGCTGGAATTAGGATTATTGGATTATTGGCTTATGTTTTTTGTGTTAAAGTTTCTAGTTTTTATACTAAAACTGTAAGTCATTTTTTGATTTGTTTAGACATAGCTAGTTACAGTTTTTACTTTTCACTTGCTATCGAACTCGAGATTTTGATCAAAACTGACATTACGATAATAGAGAACACGAAATAAGTGGGTCTGGTAATTCCTTCTGTCTGTCTGTATGTCTGTACCTCGATTACAGCCTAAACTACTTGATGTAAGAGAAATTGAATTTTTTCATTTCCAAAATTAACGGTACCCACCATACACCCGTAATGCAAAATATTATTTATCTCGAAAACGGCTTAGGTATGCTATTATTAAGGGTCTGGACTACATTTTGGGTAAACAAAATTATAAGACAAAATGATATTAACGGCACTTGTTATGGAACCGCTTTTTTGACTTTCGACTTCGTCATTAACGGCTCTTACGATTTTAACCAACATTTTTTAACAGGAGCTCCCTTAAATTTAAAATAATATTGTATATACAAATTTTCGAAAAGGATATTTTTTTGGATTTCAATTTTTTTTTTGAAAAATCAATTTCTTTAAATTATTTCCTAAAACCTATATTACTAAATGCTTAAAATTGGCATATCAAATTTTTTTCTTGAAAAATCTTAAAGAAATTTCTTATATAAAAAATGAATTAAATAATAAAACGATTTTTAAACTTTGTTTGCGTTCATACTTTTCTAGAAATCAAACGGCAATTTTATGCATTTGAACATTTTTATCTCATTAAATCCACGTTTTATACATATTTAAAGAATGTATGATGGAATTTAAACCAAAATACTTTTACATAAGAGCAAGTACATGATTATTATATTTATGAAAGCATTCAAGCAGTCATTTTTTTTGTTGAAAGTTTTCTCTGTTGGATCCACTGACTGGTAATGTCATCATTATTAACATTCAAGAAATTGTGTAGAACACAATAAGATTTAATGATAAGATTAGTGTTATCAATGTGACTTTTAAATGACCAAAAATATTTCCAGTTCCTTTTCGAAAGGGATAGATATGCTGCAGAATGAGAACGACCGGAACATTGTCATCGCACAAGTTCTTAAACATGTTTTTAAGCATTGTATCTTGATTTTGCGGTCCAAATTTTGACACATTTACGTAAAGGAATTTGGATCTGTATACATAGAAATTTATAAAAATTAAATAAGTATACAAATTTGTATAATTTTTTCCTAACATCAACTAAAGCCAGCAATAATGTCGAGAACCATCTCGAGTAATTGAAGTGAATGAAGAAGCTTTTGTTCCAAAAGATTGTGAAAATTCCAAAATTTTTAAAAACTATTTATGTTTTTCGCTATTTGGTCTTCAGTTAGTGGGAAAGCAGATAAATATATTGGGGCCACAACATTCCATACTTTTTGACAAAATTTCCTTTAGATTTTACCAACTGTACAAGTGTACATTTACCTTTACCGACAACAGATTTACAACGCTTCGGTACTCTGTGGAAGATCAGAATGCATATAAAGCACCAGCTTTTTTTTGGAATGGTATAAACTTCCTATAATTTGAATCATGTTTTTTAGGTGTAGGTTTTGAAAGAGTGAACTGTGAACACAACGTTGTGAAATTTTGTCTTAAATTTCGAAAATATTCTTTCACATATTGATCAAGTGTACAAAATCGTTAGTACCTACATGTTATTGCAATTTTAAAATACTCACCTTTGGTCGAACTTTTCTTAATCTTTGCAGTTTTATTGAGTTCTTTTCGAATTAAATTTTTTTTCTTTTTAACTAATATTAAATTTAATAAGAACTGATGGCCTTCTTTAGCTAAAAGACAGTTTTTCTGGTCATTAAATGGTTCATATATGTCTTAAGGGTAACATTATTTTTAAATAATTTTCTATAATTATGTATCCACCTTTATATGAATTTCAGAGATTTATAAACTTTTTATTTTGAAAACTTTTTTGCTGCTTTTGCGTCCATCAACTTCTTAACAAAAATGAAACAACTCTTATATTTTGTCTCGGTCTGTCAGAGTAAATCTTTCTACATAGATTAATTTAATCTTAATCTCATAAAACTGAGATTAAGTTTTGGTGGAAGCTTTCGGTGCTATTCAGAATTAGGAGAGTTCAATTTGTAAGGTGTGAAGATAAACAAGATTAATCTATATATAGATGTACATTTAAGTTTGGTTTTGTGTACGTGCGCTAACCAACCAAACCGGTTAACCCATTTCCTTATTATTTTTAATTAAAGAGGAATAAGCGTAGAAGGCTCAGAACAAAAAAAAAAAATAAAAAAAAATAAAGAAAATCTGTTAAAAAAAGAAATGAAATTTCAATTTTTTCCCCATGCAAAATTACGTTTGAGAGTCGCGAGAATCTGTGTGGTTTCCATGACTTTCGAATATTTTAATGAAACAAACGGGTATCGAATAAAAAAAAAATTATTGAGTTAGACATAGATGCAAATGAAAAAAAAATAAAATTTCTTTGCCGAAAAGTATGAAAAAATAAAAAAAATTATTTAGATATCTGCGCCGAATACATGTACTAAATTTAATTTTTTTATTTTTCTTCATTTTCTTTTTAATTATAAAATATTTACGGAACTAATGACCGTCTTATTTTTTCATTTTTTCTTTATTTAAAAAAAAAAAATCCAGAAAACTATGAAAAAAGAAGGAAAATCACTCAGTTTTACGCACACAAAACACGATAAGTATAACTTCTAAAATATAAAAAGTATTGAAATCAAATAAACTTATCTACAAAGCTACTGAAAACAAAAAAAAATCTTTTTTTCAACACATTCGCTGCAATTCAAAATGCATGGCCTAAACCAATTACTTGGTGAGGAAACCACAAGCAATGCAGCGCCCAATATTTGTTTATATTTTTTTGTTTTTTGATATTTATTTATTTATTTATTTATTAAATTAAAAATATTAACAATAGATACAAACAGATAAAATCTTTGAGCAGTATCCTAGTTTGACTTAACAAGTTTTGATATATGTATAAAACAATGTATAAAAGATAAAGTTATATGTACATTATTAAAAGAATCTTACAAAAATTATTTAAATAATTATTTTGACTAACTGAGAAAAAAGGAGCAAAAGCTTTACAAACAAAATATTACAAATAATATTATAATACAGTATGAGAGAAGCTTTGACTGAAAGTTTGATACATTGACAATATTTTGTAAATCAATTGAGAGAGTATACCACTCTCTTATAACTGAAACATAGAAAGACTGCTCTGCAGTTGTGTATGAGAAACGCGGTACAATGAGCTTAATGCCTCTACAAGACTGTGCAAATTGCAGTGTATCTTTAAGATATTCTGGGCATCTGCCATGGATAATATTATGTAATCTTAAAATATTTATAAATTTATAATATCCATCAAAAGTAATTCCGAAAATAGATCGGTTAAGATGAGATACACTGACATACCTAGGTTTATTATAAATAAAACGCGAGCAATCATTGAATGCAACATTTAACTTACGTTTACATTCATAGTCCAAGCATGGGTAAACTGAACAGTTAAATATAAAAAATGGCATTAAAAGGGCTTTGACTAAACAAAGCTTCATTATAGGTGAAAGTAACTGAGCAGAGTATCTCAGTCCACGAAGACCTGCATATATTTTTCTAATAGTAACAGAGATTGCATCACAACAACTAAGCCGGCTATTTAACGTGAAGCCTAAATGTGTAACCTTATGTAAGTAAGGAATTATCTCTCCATTGAAAATAATTGGTGGGAAATCAGCCTTATTAATTTCATTTCTGGAACAAATCATAGCAATCGTTTTGGAAGGGTTAAGTCTGAGTTTATTGTCACAAGCCCACAGTTGAATTTGTTTCAAATCTTCATTAGTTCGAACCACAGCGTCTTCCATCAATCCAAGTGGACGATTAATGTAAATTAAAACATCATCTGCGTACATATGAACTGAACAGTCTTCAACAACATCAGGAAGATCATTGATAAAGAGTGAAAATAGAAGTGGCCCTAAAACAGAACCCTGTGGTACTGCTGTATTTACAAAAAAGGGGGAAGAGATACCGCTTTTAACTTCTACCGATTGTACTCTGTTTTTCAAATAATTACATAGTGGACGAAGAGATGTATTCGAGAACTTGAAAATTTGTTGAAGCTTAGAAACAAGAATAGAGTGATCAATACAATCGAAAGCCTTTGAGAAGTCCAACAGCACCAAGAAACCAATTTTGTCAGCATCCAAGGCAAATCGAAGATCAGAGGTAACTTTCATAACTGCTGACTCACAACTATGTTAATTCCTAAGACCCGACTGCCATTTAGAGAGCTTTCGGTGGATGTTAAGAAAGCCTATCATTTTGTTGTACATGAGTTTCTCATAAACTTTCGAAAAATATCATAGAACGCTATAGGTCTGAAATCAGCTGGAAAACATGGCTTTGTGTTTTTGGGGATTGGAACTATTTTTGCTGCTTTCCAAACTATAGGAAATTGGGAGGAATATAAACAAAAATTGAAAATGTGAACTAATAACGGAAGAATAATTGGCAAAATGAGTTTGATAAACTTTGGTGAAATATGATCACAGCCAACAGCATTTGACTTAATTGAACGAATTGCATCAATAACATCACACTCGTTAACACATTCAAACAAAATTTTGTTTATCAAATTATAGCAACAAAATAGTTATTTCATTTACAGTTTCTTTTGATTTAATTTTTGAAAAATTGTATTTTTTCCATTTTTACGATAAAAATATTCAAAATCACGTACACATATATTAGTAGATATGTACAGTGACGAGCAAAAGTGGTCAAATGTTTTCGCTTACTTGAAAAATTGATTTAAAGTAAGAGTTTTTAATAGAATTAAAATCTTTTTTTATTTTTTTCATTTTGTTTATTTAACTAAATTTTATTATTTATAACAAATTTTTCAAAAAATAATATATTATACAAAACAAAAAATATTCCATTAGTTTTTAGACTTGTCCAATTATGCACGTTTAAAATCAATGTTTTTTCTTTAGTATTTAGTCCATAAACCTTTATTTTTAATTACTTGGGAACAACGCTTTGGCATACTTTCCACCAAATTATTGAGAAATCGCTCTGGAATACGGCCCCATTCCGGCTCCATTCGTTGCAAAAGCTCGTGAGTGCTTGATGGGTGATTTTTGTGCTGCCCCAACCATCGCTTCACAATTGATCATAAATTTTCAATTGGATTGAGGTCAGGGCTTTGTGCTAGCCATGTCATCGTCGTAAACTGTTGATTTTTCAGCCATTCCGAGACAATTTTTGACGTGTGTTTTGGATTTCCGTCCTGCTGAAAAGTTATTTCACCATCATTGAAGCCTGTTGATGCAGTAAAGGGTGGTAAATTTGACTTCAAAATGTCCAAATATTTTTCTTTGTTCATGATGCCATCGATTTTCACCAAAGGACCAACAGAGTTCCACGAGAAACAGCCCCAAGCCATTATCGAACCTCCTCCATGTTTCACGGTCTTTTGAACTTGATGTTGTTGAAGTGGTTCTCTAGGACGTGACCAATAAAAAGATCTACCATCCGTTCATATTCTATTGACTTTCGTCTCGTCCGACCAAATGACTTTTTTCCATTGGTCAATGGTCCAGTGTTTGTGCTTTTTAGCAAAAGCTAACCTGACTTTAATATTTTTCGCTGAAAGCAGAGGCTTCTTCGGTTTCTTTTTAGCGTTTAACCCAATTCTTTTGAGTGCCCGGCATTCAGTCCATTCATTAAATGGCTTGTCTATGTTTTGGGCTGCCTGCTTAGGTGTTTTGGACCCACAACTTCTCAACTCTTTACATTCTTCTAGCTTCCAAATTAGAAAGTAGTCGTTTCCGTCCTTTTTTCATTGTGGGGGACATCGATGTTTTGGTTTTTTTTTAATATTAAGCACAGAAGTTTTTTAAATTTTCAAAATTTTGAACACTTCACGCGATGATTCAACACTTTTTAGTACAAAAAATAGCGCGGTCGACGGTATTTTTACAATTTTTTTTCATTTTGACAATAATCAGCTTTACACGTTTTAAAATGAACGATTTACCCACAACAAACTAGCAACAAATAAAATTATCTTAACTGTTACTTTTTAAATAACAGTAATATAAACAAAGCACAATAGAGAGGAACATCTCTCAATGAACAAACGATGTTAAATCTCTTGAAACTAAAACGTGCATAACTGGACAAAACCAGAAATTTATTATAATTTTTTTTGTTTGTATAATATATTATTTTTTGAACATTTTATTATATATAATAAATTTGAGTTAAATAAACAAAATAAAAAAAAATAAAACAAGATTTTAATTCTATTACAAACCCTTAATTAAATCAATTTTTCAAAAAAGTGAAATCATTTGACCACTTTTGCTCGTCACTGTATATCGATTCAAGAAATTGCTACTAGGTGGCTAAATGGAATATTCGTTTTTCCTCCCGTATTCTCATTTTTACTTGCGACTTATATGTAGGTACTATAAGGCAAGTTATGCATTCGTAAAAAAAAATCGAACTCGAGATTTTGATCAAAGTTGACATTACGATGATAGCGAAGACCAAAAAAGTGGATCTCGTAATTCTGTCGGTCTGTCTGTCTATCTGCCGGTTCGACTACAGCCTAAACGGCTCGGCCGATTTACTTCAAACTTGGTAGATATGGGTTTTGATTTTTCCCCAGACACGTTTTTTTTTTTTTAAGACCAAAAATAACGGTACCTACCATACGTTTTTTTCGAAATTTTAAATATTTTTTTTCTCAAAAACAGAATTCAAAAACAAAAATTTAAAAATTTTCATTTAGTTAAAACTAGGTAATGGTTGAAAAAAATTTTCCAAAAAATTGTTATTTTTGGTAGCCCCCCTGGGTTCATTTTTTTTGTTTTTGATTTTCTCCAAAACAGTACCACCGATTTAAATCATTTTTCTTATGCTAAAGCTCCTTCAAAGTTTGAATATAATAACATATTTAAATTTTTAATTTTTTGAATTTAAAAAAAAATTCAAAATTTTTTTTTGGAAACTCAATATTTCGAAAACCCCAAGATTGATTTTTTGCAAACTTGACAAATAAAAGTTTCTTAACATAATCTACGAGGTTTGTGAAAAAAAGAATTTGTTTTATCTAAAACTAATGGTACGAGTACCTTACATACAAATGTTAAAAAATGGTTTTCGGAAATCGTATTTTTCTCGAAAATGGTTCCGAGAATTTTGCTAAAATTTTGTTTCTTTTGATTAATTTTTACGGTCTATAATTTAATAAAAAAAATTTTGAAATCTAGATATTACTGACTGTACCTACCATAGAACGATTTTTTCGAATTTTGAATTTCTCATTATCGAAATTTCTTAACGAAATTTTTTATAAAAAAGCTCCTAAAAAGTTTAAAAAACATTGCATTTCAAAACTTAAAAAAAAAAATATTTTTTCAATTTAAAAAAAAAAGTCGTTTTTTTTTTTGGAAAATTCTATATCTCAAGAACGGCTTTTTTTGGAAATTTAACTCTTATTCTATTCGTACAATAATAAAAACTTTAAGTTGGCGTACCAAAATTTTTTCTTCAAAATGTTTTAAAGATTTTGTACACAACAGCTTATTTTTTTAAGGAACCACTACAACGACTTATAATTTTTGTTCTTGCATAAATTCATATTTGCATAGCATTCTGTTTTCATCTCTTACTACTCGTACTAAAACAATTTAAAAAAATCATTTTTTACTTATGAACAGTTTTCTTAAATAACTTTCGTTTTTAAAATTCCTAGTCTATTACATAGGAGCAAGTTCGTGCGACCCAGTCGTGCATTTTATTTGTATTTTTAAACCGCATCCGTTCGCATCGACATCGAGTCCGTCATGTATGGGTCGGTTCTCATAAGAACGTGTATATTTTATCGAGTTGTCAATTAAATCCGTTGACGTAAGGGATGCAACGGATTCTATGGGTTGGTCCCTTGAGATTTCTTTCACACCAATACATGCAAGTGCAAGCACATTTACATGAAATTTGAGTTCGATGGTTTGGGACAGCCAGCCTTCGAACCTGTTCGTCGAATCTCTTCGTTTGCGCTAATCTATACATGGCCAATATTGTCAACATTTTTTTTTTATTTGTCCAGGAGTGAACACATGCGGTAGAGAAAAGCAAGTTGTTGCTATATGTTTATTTATTTATGTAGCAAAGGAAAACAATTTTGTTTATACTTAATTTTTATAATAATCGCTTTTTTTGCCAAAAAGCAGCTTTACGAGTCTATTATACTCCTGGAAATGCGGAAAAGAGCACAACGCCCGCCGGAAACAGCATTAACCGCATTTTTTAATTTAAGTTCAACTGATCAATTTGCAAGAACAATATTATATTCAGAGGTTCCTCAATATTATACATGGCAGGCATCAAATAAAAATTTTTGTAAACGTAACAAAGAAATCCAGTTGATGGTCACAGTAATATATTTCAAACGGATGTTATTGGCCGAATTTATACGGTTCATCCAAATACTGAGGAATGTTATTTTTTGCGTTTACTATTAAATAATGTTCGTGGGCCAACATTTTTTGCAGATTTACGAACAGTTGATGAGTATCTATGTCCTACATATCGTGAAGCATGCAGGCGTTTAAACTTACTCGAAGATGATCAACATTGGAATAATACTTGAGAAGATGCAGCTCTTACGGGAAATCCACATCAAATGCGTACATTATTTGCAATTATAATATCTGCGTGTAGTCCGACGAATCCACATGAGCTATGGAGAAATCATTGTGATCATTTGTCAGAAAATATTTTACATACAGTTCGTCGTTTAAGAATGAATCCACAATTGGATTTTACACCAGAAATGCATAACGAAGCATTGATCATGATTGAAGATTTGTGTTTAGCAATGTCAAATAAATTGCTATCACAATTATATATGATTTCACCTAATCATTCAATGCACAACACTTTCAATTTGGATTTAGATGGTGAACGAGATTATGATGCAGATACATTAAACCATTATGTTCAAAGAAATGTTCCATTTATTGAATGAAAACCAAAAAGAAGTTTACTTTAAAATCATGGACGAAATTAATGCTGGAAATGGTGGATTTTATTTTTTGCATTCTCCTGGTGGCACCGGTAAAACATTTTCCTTGTCGTTGTTTTTAGCTGCTGTACGAACGAATAAAGATATAGCGATAGCGCTTGCATCGTCTGGAATTGCGGCAACTTTATTGGATGGTGGGCGAATCGCTCATTCGGCTTTAAAATTTTTAAAATTGCCTTCAAATGTTCATATTTTGGAAGATCAGGAAAAGCAAAAGTATTGCAGCAGTGTAAACTAATTATCTGGGACGAATGCAATGTGGCGCATAAGAAATGATTAGAAGCAAATATTACAAGATTTGAGAGGTAATAATCGACTTTTCGGTGGTGCATTGGTGTTATTTGTTGGTGGCTTCCGGCAAACACTACTGGTTACTCCTCGATCTACTGCTGCTGACGAATTAAATGCTAGCTTGAAATCTTCAACGTTGTGGAAATATGTGAAAACACTTTCTTTCACCGAAAATGTAAGAGTGTTATTGCAAAATGATCAAACAGCGGCAGAATTTTCCAAGCAATTATTGAAAATTCGAAATGGAGAATTGCCTTTTGATATTGATGATCAAATAACATTGTCAAATAATTTTTGTTCGATATCAGAATCGAGTGCTGAGTCAATATAAAGCGTGTTTCCTTATATTGTAAATAACTATCGAAATTATGATTGGTTAAGTCAAAGATGTATATTGGCATGTACGAATAAAGATGTTATTTGTATCAATGTGGGAATTATGAACAAAATACCAGGTGCAAATCTAACTTATAAATCTATTGATACCGTCATGAATCCGGATGAAGTTGTCAACTATCCGATCGATTTTTTAAATTCATTGGATTTACCAGGAATTCCGCCACATTATTTACAATTGAAAGTTGGTATTCCAATTATAATGTCAAGAAATCTAAATCATCCAGGATTATGTAATGGCACCAGATTAGTAGTCAAACGATTAATGAATAATGTTATTGAAGCGACAATTTTAACTGGTAAATTCAAAGGCGAAGATGTTTTAATTCTACGTATACCAATGATAACACCTGATTTACCATTTGAATTTAAGCGTTTGCAGTCTCCTATTCTTATTGCTTTTGGCATGACAGCTAATAAATCTCAACACCAAACGCTTGAAATCTGTCGTATACATTTGGAACATCCAGTTTTTCCTCATGGCCAGCTTTATGTTGGTTGTTCACGTGTTGGTAAACCATCCGCACTATTAATTTATACGACCAACAATGGAAAAACCAAAAATATTTTTTATCAAAAAGCATTGGAATAAAAAATATTCAATAAAGCACGTATAAAACAAATAAAAAAAACTAATTTTTTTTTACGCCTTGCGAAGCGGGCGTGGGTTTTTCTAGTTTCCAATATAAATAAATTTAAAAGTTCAAAAAAACTTAGGGTATATTTCAGTTGACATAGGTTTAAGTGTCGTTGGAAACAAGTTTTGGGGGAAACACAACATAAGTTCATCCCAATTTGCTTTTTCGTTTTTCGTACCGTCATGACGCGTCAGACCGTTTTTTTTTTAGGATTTTAATGTGATGCGATATGTCTGTGAATTTAAATAAAAATAAAATACAATAAAGCTGTTGTCTTAAGCTAGCCCTAAACGACGAACATGCTCGCCGAACTTGTTCGTGCTCGCTATGTTTTCCTCGTGTAGGGGCTAGGGGCTGGTTCGCGAGCCGCTCGCTGTTGGCGAAAAATTTCGATTTTGTTGGCTTCGATGTTCGCCGTGTAGGGCCATGTTCGCGAGCAAATCTTATTTTTGCTGTGAACGTCGCACAGTGGGTCCTCCTCATACATAACAGTGCTCAAAATACCGTTTTTAATTTTTGTCAATAAAAACAAAATAAAAATGCCTTATCAATATAAATATTATATTACATGTCATTCGTAAGTATTATCTTTCCTCTCTGTCTAATGGCCAAGTTACGGTCATTTAAGTTGACTCTGTGTCATTGGTTTTTCATTCAACATGCGGAAGTTTTAATTTTGTGCCGTTTTCTTTTATTTTTAAAAGTCAGAACTATATTCATTATTAATAATATTTTCATTTTCAACAGCAGTTAGTATCTATTTATACCAGTTTTTAGCATTTTAAACAAGACTCTGAATTTTGAGCACTGCTTAGTATGAACAGAACCCACTGTGCGTCGCACATGCTAACACTGTGAAGAATCAACACCAAATGAATGTTCGCCAAATATGTTCGCCGTGTAGGGGATAACGCAAGCGAACAAGTTCGGCGAGCATGTTCGTCGTTTAGGGCTAGCCTTATGCCGGATATACATTGTTCAAATGCATGACAAGCATATGCAAGTGCATTGGTAATTTGGGGTTGAAGTTGCATATACACATATCAAGCATGAGTCTTCAATATTTTGTTTTTACATCGACGCACGGTGTTTTGAAAGGACGTTGCAGTTTGTGAGTTTTTTTTCGGCAAAATTGTGATTTAATGATTTTTTTTGGGATTTTTTCAACTCTGCGAGTAATATGTTTTACAGTCGCATTCTGGCTCTTGTAGCGTAAACATCTCGTGTAATTTTGCTCCAAGAAATCCCGTGACTTGCTTTTTTGACAACTTATTTTGTCCTTTTCTTTCCTTTTCATCCGCTTTTTGTGCAACTTTTTCATAACCTCGTGGTTACATTTTTTTCACTATTTAAGTGTCTCTTTTAACCTCCGGCATGGACCCACCGCCGCCGGGGCCGAGGAAAAAGGCAGAAGGCTACTACGATGTGCTCTGTGATGACACATCGTCTGAGCCTCGGCCAAAGAGAAAACAAAAATTCTCTACTTATGATGAATTCCCCGAACTGCCATCAAACTCTAACCTCAAAAACCCAAAATTCGTAGTCATTTCTCCGAAAGATCCAAAAACACCAATCACTTGCGTGAGTATATTTTTATTAAGAAAATTTATAGACTCAGTAAGCACCAAATATGATAATATCTCGCAACTCAGAGACGGCAATATTCTCATACTTGCCAGAAGCCAAAAGTCTGCAAATAAGTTCCTTGAAATAACCAATCTTTCAAACCAATGCCCAGTCATTGCAGCGTTTCATAAAACTTTAAATTCTTCCAAGGGAGTAGTATATGCACCTTGCCTCAACAATGTAGTCGAGTCCGAAATTATTTCCGAAATGAAGGCTCAAGGCGTAATTGACGTCTACAAATTTACAAAAAAAAGTGAAAATAATATTCATCCAACGGGCCTAGTTCTATATCAAGCATTGCAAATAGTAGAAATTGGATGGTATAAAACCAAAGTTAAAGAATACGTGCCCTCTCCAATGAGATGCCGCAAATGTCAGCTGCTTGGTCACACGACTAAGCGATAACATAATACCAAAATTTGTGAAAATTGCAATCTTCCCCCTCATTTACCCTTGATCTGTTCACGCATCATGTGCGCAAACTGCCTTGACAGCCACCCGTCCACATCAAAATCTTGCCCAAAATATATACAAAATAAAGAGACTCTTAAAATCAAAACAAAAATTAAGTGCACCATGGCTGAGGCTAAATGGCTCTACAGCCAACAAATATCAACTCAAGCTTCCTCCTCATCTTTAACTTTCTCCGAAAAAGCCAAACAAGCAACCGAAACGCCCCCTCAAATTCCTTCTCGCAATAAACCGGTTTCTTCTCTTTCTCCATCCATGCAGTCGCCTGTAGGTACAACTCAAACAAATAAAAAACAACAATCAACCATTATTTCTAATTCTCTCTCTTCCGACACCACAATGATAATAGATGAGCCCATGCTCTCCATCTCTCCTCACACAAATCCAAATAACTCTCTCGAAAAAACTCTACCTGAGTCTTTTCTTACTCAATTACCTCTCTCAAAATCCACCTCACCCACAACACAATAGCTTCGCAATCACATGTACTAACAACACAGCCATCCTTAACCTGTCAATAATACCAATGTAAAAGATTATTCTAAATCACAATTAGATCAAAATGAATCCACATAATTCCAAACAATTATCATCAAATAACACGTCTTCTGCTGTGGGGGGCACAGATCCATCCACTTGTGGTTGGAATTGTCGTCTCCACAGCAGGTGCAGACATCGACTTTCACTTAATCACCATAACAACAACCAAACTAATTAACCTCCAAGCAATTATTTTAACATAATGCAATGGAACATGAAAGGTTTCACTAATAACATCGACCAGCTTAATATTTTGCTCAAAGAACATTATCCAAATATAATATCCTTACAAGAAACTCATTTTCCCACTCTAGCAACACCGATAGTACCTAAACTATACACTGGATGCTTTAGCAATCTTCCTTGTAATGTAACTGCAAAACATGGAGTGGGTTTGCTTATTTAAAGCAACATTCCTCACAAACAGATCCCAATAAGATCAAACATTCTGCATTAGAAATTCACATCGGCATTAGTCTTACTATAATATCCGTTTACATTCCATCGTATCAATCTTTTAGTAAAATAGATCTTGATAATATTATTCAGCAAATAAATACGCCGTATATTCTTACTGGCGACGTGAACTCTTGGTGTGTACTTTGGGGCTCTCCCCAAACCAATAAGCGAGGATCTATCCTTGAAGAATTCATTACCAACTCTGACCTAGCTATCCTTAACGATGGATCCCCAACCCATTATCCTACTCATGGCATCCTTACACACATAGATCTTACTTGTTGTTCAGCGGAAATCTTACCAAGAGCAACGTGGGTAATTCTAGATGATTTGCATAACAGCGATCACTTCCCTATTTTTACAAAAATATTATTAAAATCAAACCCCAATAAACAACATATTGCAAAATATAAAACTGAGCAGGCAAACTGGGATAAATTCAGAAATAAAATTGGCATTTTGTTACCAGCAAAACCTTTTTCTTGTGTAAATAAAGAAGCTGCAGTAATACTTAAATGTATACGTAGTGCTGCCAATGACTCGATACCTCAAACCGCACCTTTCAAACCAAAACGAAACGTTCCGTGGTGGAGTCCGGAACTTGGTACGCTTAGAGAAGCCAAAGTTTTAACTTGGAGGGTTTTTAAAAAAATCCTACACAAGTTAACCAGATAGCATATAAAAAGTCCAATGCAGTTTTTAGAAAACATCTAAAAATCAGTAAATTGAATAGCTTTGAAAAATTCACAGCCCAAATTAATATTAACACTTCCACGATCAAAGTTTGGCAAAACATAAGGACTATAACGGGAAACACAACTATTAAAAGTATAACATCGATCACAACTCCAAACGGTCCAGTATTTTCTGTAGAAGAGATAAGTGATATTTTCGCTAATACTTGGTCGGACAATTCAAAAGACTAAAAATTTTCTCCTAGCTTCGTACAAAAAAAAAAGGGAATCATTGGCTTTGGCCCCAAAACCCCCAGAAAACATGTCTGCAAAACATATTGATGAAGATATCTCATTACTTGAACTCGAAAGCTGCTTATCAAGATTAACTGGTAAAACACCTGTTCGGGATAAGATCTCCTATCCAATAATCAAAAACCTAGCAAATGCAGCGGAAGTAAGACTTATCACACTGTATCATAAAATACTAGATAGAGGTATCATACCTCAAAGTTGGAAGACAGCATGTGTTGTACCAATTCCTAAACCAAAAAAAGAAATTGATAAAGTTGATGGATACCGCCCTTGGTACCTTTTTTTTTTAGAAAAATAATAGCCAACCGTATTATTGAATCAAAAAAGCTCATTAGTTTTAAACAAGTAGCTTTCAAACCTAAAAGAGGCTGTATAGACGCTCTCCTCCACTTAGATTACGTGATATCAAACGCTTTATCTTCACGAAACCATGTCTCTACTCTAGCTCTCGATTTCGAAAAAGCTTTCGATCGAATAGGTATTCATCTTGTGTTAAAAAAAATAAACGAATGGGGACTTGGTCCCAAAATGTTCAACTATATAAAATCCTTCCTTTCCAATAGAAAATTTTGTGTCAAAGTTGGCAATACATTTTCAAAAACTGTATCCAATCGACAATGGAATTCCGCAAGGATCTCCACTCTCTGTAACCCTTTTTGCCATCGCTTTTGACGAACTTAGTATATTAATTTCTAAATACAAAGATTTAGATCATTGTGTATATGCAGACGATGCATACATTATACGAGTATGTATATACGCAACAATCTTAATCAAACAAAAAATACCTTTTCCAATTTACTGAAGGCTGAAAACACACCGGATAAAGCAAAACGTTTTTTATTCGATAGTCAAAAAAACATTTTTTATTTGAACACACACCAAGCGAAACAGAATAAAATAAAACAAAACGTTTTGTTTTTTTGTTTCGTTTGGTGTGCGTTGAAATGAAACAAAATACGAACTATCGTAAAAGCTTAACTCCGGCTGAAAGATTATAACTCTACGGCAAGTAAACACAAATAACAATTTTGTGTTTACAAAACAGACATTATGTGTTTATTTATAAGAAAAGAGAAATGCTTTTAATCTTGCCAATCTTCAAATGTCATAGTAGGAAGTAGCAATCCACAGCTTATCAATAGTAAGTTTATTGGCATGTTCCTTATCTTTATAATTATAGATAGGTCTTCTTGGCTTAATAAAAAAAATGAACTTCTCTCCATCTACATATTTCATATTTATTTAAAATTTTCGCACAGAGTAAACGTAGAAGCAAATAAATCTGTAAAGTGCAACGAAAGAAGAAAATAAAAACAACGGAGTCAAAATTTTGTTTAGCAAAAAACAATAGGTTAGCTATCGGCAACGAAACGTGTTTTTCTGTTTTGCTTTTGTTTTTATGTTTTGTTTCATTTGGTGTGCGTTGCGCCATAAGAAAGTATGCAATTATCGTCAACGACCCTTGTTCGAAACAGTTTTGTTGCATTCGGGGTGTGTTGTTCGTCAATAGCATGTATTTTCGACAACCACCATCGTGACACTTCAAAACAAAAACATGTGTTTTGTTTCGTTTTCTTTGGTGTGTTTAGTCTCATAAGAAACAATGTTCTCTTGATTCACGAAACAAAAAAACATGTTTTGCTTTATCCGGTGTGTTTTCAGCCTAAGGAGATAACAGAATGGTCAACCGTGTCTGGTTCAAAACTCTTTGACGTTAGGCAAAAAGGTGTTAAGTCAGAAACTTAAGTTTTTCGTAAAACTAAATTGAAAATAGTTTGATTATTTGCAAATCGGGATTAAATTTGTTTAAAACAAAAATGATGGTAAATAAACTTTTAAACGAAGACCTATATAATATGTTAATTTTTTTTTTAAATTAATTAGTATTTACCATTTTTTTAATGACTTAAGTCCTTAGGATCCTCTCATTTTGTATTATTTGTAAAAGTTTTGTTTCTTTGTAAGACTTAAGTCAGGAAATAAAACATTGTCATTAAGTTATAAAATATGATATTGTTTAATTAAACAAAAGGCAAAAAAATATATAGTTAATAACAAAAAAAAAGATTATGTTGTTTCTGCTTCTTCTTCTTCATCTACCAAATCTGGATCATCATTTATTGCGGAGTTAGAAGTTGGTAAATTTTTATAAAATTCGTGAAACACAGGTGGCACTAAGCTTAGAAGAGAGCACAAATCCCTTTTTTTCTCCTCAGATATCGGGATTAAAGTATTGTACCTTACTTGGAGTGGATAATCTTTGAGACATCTATTTTTTCCTCTTCTTAGGAAGCTTAAAATCTTGAACTCTTCAGAGTGGTTTAAATTATTTTTATACCTCACTAAGCCTTTCTCCTGGTATTGGAGCCATTGCACGCTATGCCAAGAAAACTGCTCATTAGTAGTATTTTTTTTTCTGCACACAAAAACTGTTTTTAACAAAGCGGCAAAATCAAAAAATTCTTCTTGTTGCATTTCGTGCACCTGGAACTTCTTTTTTAGGCCTGTTGTTCGTACTAGTTGGTACCAATCGTGGGGGTGGTAAACAGGTGTTTTTGTTTTTTTCTTTTGTTTTTCAATCATGGAATGATCCACGTCACATTCCATATGTGTATGACCCGGAACAAGGAACTTGTGGTTTATGGTCACATTGGGGAACTTAACTTGAGCCATTAAAAACATTGCCGCCACATGACTGTTTTTATTTTGTCCCCCGCATGTGTCTGAGTAAAATGTCACCTCAGAAATGCAATCAGGCAGCTTCTTCATATGAGCATATAGGCAGGAAGCTATTTCATTTCCTCCTCTAGCAGCTAGAGCTTCGTGCCACATGTAGTGCGTTGAATCTCCGGTAGCATTATCGTGAACAGTGAGGTTATAGGTCCATAGCTGCCTTTTATAAAATGCTACCGAAGATCCAACAAACGGTGTTGGCAAGCATTGCTGAAGATCGAAGCTGAAGCATTTCTTTTGCGCGCTGTCTTGTGCAGTCACCTTATCAGCTTTTTTGGCATCATATGCTGCACTAGCCTGCTCCTGGTGGATTAGGAGATCGTTTTCTGCTTCCTGTTTTTCTTCCTGATTAGCAGCAACTTGAACGCGCATGTGAAGGGTGTCGCACTTGTAGCAGGTAGCAGCAAAATTCTCTCGTCCTTCTTTGTATAAGTCGTACATAACGCGCAAGTTTAAATAGGAAGGTAAAAACTTTTTCTCATTTGTACGTCTGGTATAATGACTTTCATAGCTTGGAAAAGATGTTATGTGAGCCACGACTTCATTAAGCTCCTCTTCAGACTTTTTGTTTTTCGAAGATTTTTTACCTCTTTGGTCGTCTACTGTAATGCCGGATGTGTTAAGCATTTTATTTTTGACGGCGTTTGATATGAACTTTTCTTTTTCATCTAAAGTTTTTCTGAAGCAACCCTTGCACACAGAAACTCTTGCACCGTTTACTTCAAGAAAGTATTCATAAGTTACTTCTCTGTTTTTTGTACTGCCAGCTTTTCTTTTGCGCGAAACCTGTTTTTCCTTAACATTTATGAGATTTGCGATGAAGGTTACCCTTTTGTCGTGGGTGCCAAGCGACCAGTACTCGTCAAAAATAACTTTCCTGGTGTCCTCTTTAAGGAAAGAATTGCATTTTTTCCTGCATTGTCTTAAGCTTTGTAATTCTCTTGCCTGAACAGCTTTTCCGCTTACACTCACGTAACTCTTGCCGCTATGAATTTGTTTAGTTCGTTCTTTCCTAATGCTCCTGGACCACTTCCTACCATTATTTTCTATGTTCTTACCTGCTGTCTTTTCATTTACATGAGTTGAACTAGTTGCGACTTCATTAATTTCGCTATCACTGGATTCTTCTTCTGGAACAAAATCTTCATCCATAACGCTATCATCGGAATCGAAAATGTTGGTCATATCAGCAGGTAACGATGGAGCCGGCGAAGACTCATGTGAAGCTGTTTGTTCAGTAGCAAAAGCAAATTCAGCATTTTCTGATAAAAAGTTTATTGAATTCTTAATATTAAATACTCTCTTTTAAAAATATAGCCCACTTACGATGGTTTCCAGACTTTGCTAAAGCTAAATTCAATATATATTTACTCCTTTCACTCATTATGACGCACAATTATTGTTATAATAATCAATAATAATTTGATATTAAAATCAATCGAATTCAGAGAACCAAAGATTTAGTACATTATGCACAGCCTACCGAGGTATATTCAATTCAAACTCATAAAAAAAGCGCTGGACTAATCAGATGATGAAATAACCGTTTATTTTGCTTATGTTTCTCGTTTAATTTTTTTGAATGATTCATAAGTATATCTATGCTATTCTACTATTTGATTATTCCGTTCGGTATAAAAGACTTAAGTTGACTTAAGTCCTTAGAAGAATCTTACATGCCAAAGAGACATCGGTCACAAAGACTTAAATGAACTTAAGACGTTAATACCAAATCAAATATGCATTTTTCTGACTTATTGCCTAAAGACTAAATTATTGCGATAGAAAGCAGTTGTGTTAGACTTAAGTCGTTAATACCAAACGGAAGAGAAAAAAAAATTGAGTTTAACCCAATTAAAAACCCAAAACGCAATTTTTTGACTTAAGACCTTTTTGCCTAACGTCAAAGAACTATCTCTCGACAAATGTAAAATACTTCATGTTTGCCGTAAAAAAAATTGTCAAAACTTAAGTTTATCTCTTGGTAATATTGTTATTGAAAATGTTATTAATTTAAAAATTTTAGGTCTTGTTTTTAACAGTAGATATACTTAATTGGAAACCACACTGTATCGCTCTTAAAAAATCGCTTGCATCTAGGCTTAATATTATTAAGTATCTTTCTTCAAAAAAAAGTGATATACATGTTAACACACTTTGTGTGCACAAGCGCCATTCAAAATATCCTCGCCGAAGCCGGCCTTCTTACAATTGAAGATAGGTATTCAGAAATGGCACTCAAACTTACTGTGAAGTTATCTTTTCAATCTGGATCAATAATCGACAAAGATGTAGCATTTGCGATGAAACACAAACGGCAAAGAAAAACTCCTTCAGCTATACACAACATCTTAGTTATGGCTAAGAATTTGTAAATACCTTTTAAGCGATTCACAAATTACACGCCATCTTCACCACCTTGGCACCTAAATACATCCTCCATCCTACTACAACTACATGAATTTCAGAAAGGCAACACCAGTAAATCTACTTATAAACAGATGTTTCATGAAACATTCTACGACCTTACCTCCAAAGGATGGACATTTGTGTATGCTGACAGTTCAAAAACTGCTAATAGTACATCTTTTGCAGTTACATCGCACGATGGATCTATTATCATTCAAAATCCTTCCAAACCTTGCTTCAGTATTCTTAGCTGATAAGTTTTCACATACTAGAGGCAAATGGACAATCTGTACCGATAGTCTATCTGTTCTTAAAGCGATTTTGAACAATAGACATGAATCTAGTATTATTGCTAAGATCCGAGACATACTTATTAAAACACCATCTAAAATCAAACTTATGTGGACGCCTGGTCATGTTGATATTGTGGGTAACGAGCTCGCGGACCAAGCCGCAAACTCAGCCCATAATTCTCCAACAATTATGATTGAATCTTTTACAAGTAAAGACCTCAAAGGATTAATAATGGACAAAATCAAAAAATCTCGACAACATGAGTGGTCAAATTATATACACCATTACCGAACAATTAATCCCAACAGAAGGAATCCAGTTTACCCTAACAATATGACTAAGTTCAGCATTATCAATTTCATTCGTCTGCGAATTAGACACACAACTTACGCACCAATACCTGTTAAAAAATGCAACAATGCCATCACAATATCTCACCTATTGGGCTCATGCTTTCTTTCTGAAAATCGTCTTCAGCACTCCACACAACGCCAATACAACATTCTGGAGCTTCTTCAAGATCCAAATGAAAAATATACAAATAATAAACAAACTTTTACAAAAACACAAAATAAAAACATAATTATCAAAAAATAATTATACATATTTATATGTACATACATACGAGTATATGCATATACAAAAATATATATTATTATTATTCATTTTATATATGTATGTACTCGTACAGTCTCTATCTTTTTATGTAAGAACTGAAAGTACTATGATGCTAGCGTACTTAAAATTTTGTTAATAATAGATTTTAATTTATTGTTAATTTTTATAAATAAATAAATAAATAAATAAACAATTTGTTTTATTTTGTCTGTCCATTTCATCATACAATTTTTGTTTACTGTTTTAATATTTAAATATGTGCTTATGTTCTGCTGTGTTCTTATCTCTTCGACGTACTATACTCAAATGAACCAATAAATACATGATCAATCATCAATCTTGCATATACACTACTTCAATGCAGGACGCTAGATTGAAAGAAAATCAAAAGATTTTGACTTTGCTTCAATCCAAAATCCAATCTATACGTGTGACTTTTTCACTAATCCACTTACACATGCTTGTCATGCTTTTTAACAGTGTATATCCGGCATTAGGGTTGCCCATGTATTTCTTTTATTTATTTTTTAGCTAGTGTAAAATTTTAGTCGAATTAGTATGATGTTGTAACTATTTAAGTATGATAACTACATAAGTAAAAAACACGATTTTTCTTCTTTAATAGAATCCTTATTTTTGCACCATTTTATTAAAGATCAAATCATCGTTTAATTTATTTAGGTAGGTATCGCACTAACTTCAAATGCACAAGTGTTAGGCTAGCCGCGCACTAGCAATTTTTAGTTGCGAAACTGTTTGGTTACTTATAGAAAACAGATGAACTGTTTGGTTGAATGTCGGTGAATTTGCAGATATTTATATGTTCAATAAAATGGCGAACCTATTTTAGGCAATCGTTTAGTTTGTGTCAAAACACAAACTTTTTAGTTGCTCGAACCAAGCAGTTTCGCAACTAAAAATTGCTAGTGCGCGGCTAGCCTTAGGTATTGTTTTATTTGTGCCCAGAAGCAATTCATTGAAAAATAGCCTTAGCACAATACTTAGTTAGAAAATTTTGAAATCAAGAAAAACTTAGTTAAGTAAAGCACATTTAGCAAATTGGTAAGCAATATCAAACTTATACCGTCACAAAATGGTGTTGGTCCAAAGTTTTTGAAATTAAAAAGAAATAGTAAAGTAGATAGTATCAAGCTTATAACATCACTTGGTTGTTAAAAACTTTCCAACATGGTTTCTCTGTAAGAATATTTTATTTTATCGATATCGTGTCAAGAAAACGGAAATTAAAAATAAACAAAAAAGTAGATGTACGTCTGTCCTATATTTTAAATGTTTATACCTAGGTAATTTTAATAGGTACTTAGATTTTTGAACATTTATACATTATATTGAGGTTATAAAGAGTGGTGATATAAATAGGTACAAATTTCAGGATAAGAGAGAAAATTAAGCTTTTCCATACAGCTTTTTCCCTCTTTAAAGCTTTTTTTTTTGTGATATAATGTATATGAGTATAGGACCGCAATGTCTGCAGTATGTTTAGAATATATAATATTGAAATATCCTGTAAGATTTTCTCAGTTTAGATAGAACCAATGTGTCGCGTACACTTAACAACGAAGCAATCTGACAATCGACCAGTCATTAATTTTTGTTGTATTTTTTAAGTCAAACTTATATACATATGTACATATATGCATATCCTTAAATGTTTTTTATATCTACATAATAAAAATGGCTGAAGTAGTGCTAGATATTGTTTTTTAAAGCAAAATAATACCTTGCGGAAAAACTCTGAATGATTTGTGTGCAATCAAATTAGTTTAATAACAATGTTTCAAGTTTTCCTCAAAAAATCGAGTAAATTTGTTTTGTAGATCCAACTATAACTGTTTGTTAAGCTGTCCCTACTTATACTCAATGTGTAAAAAAATAATCATGGGTGTATATTATAGGTACACTAATTTAATTTCTATTTGCAATCAAATTTGAGTTATATGGTTGTATTTATACATAAATTATAGGTATTATATACCATATATTATACCATATACCATGTAAGGACTAAACAATATGAGCAAAGAAATCTCTACAGGTAAGAATTAAAGTTACTTTTTCGTATTCTCTCTCTGTATTCGCCAGTATTAAAGCAGCGCAGCTTCGGTACATGAAGGTCATAAATACTGACGGTAAATGTTTTGGGTTTGATTGACGTACCTTGGTCTTGTTTTTTCGTATTATAATTTAGGTTAATGGGTTATTCCTTAAGTATGTACCTATGTCCCCTTTTTCTTCGGCTTTTGTGTTCTCAATCTTTCGACTAGCTAGGTACGCATTGTTTTCTTATTTCTGAACAGAAAATATCGATTAAATTACTTTATATATGAGATTATTAAGAATGTAATCAAATATAACTGAAATAAGTTCCTTTCCAAAAACATGTCTTTTTCGAATGCTGTACTCTTAAACACATTTTTTAATCTTAAGATTCCAAATATAATGAATACTTTAAATCGTTCAACACTAAATTTATAAGTTAGAATTAATTTTTGTAAATAAAGTTTTTTTTTATTTAAAAACCTATATGTAGTTTGTATTATTAATATGTGCATTAATTGTTAACATTTTTTGAATTCTTTAATTTCCTTAACCCAACTTTAAAAAAATTAACTGTGGACGATTCAAATAGGTCCATGCTTAAAAAAAAAAATACCGTAGGTACTTTTATTTAAACCCAAATCGGTTGTCATGCTTTACCTATTTAGATTAATTTTCACTTAGAAAGAAGTAGCAAAATAATTGTCCCGAATATGTTTTTTTTTTTTAGTTATTAACTACTGAATAAAAGTATATCATGTGCTGAAAATATTTCAATTTTGTATAAATAATCATTTTGATATATTTCCCTAATGGTAAAACTAATCAGGAATGAGTGCCAGATTCTCCGTCATTAAATGAATTTAACTATTTTTTAAATATTTAACTAATACCTAGTAATTTTTTTGTTTCACGCCAAAAATACAGATATTTCTGAGATTCTTTATAAAAGTATAATTTTAGCTTGGTTTAACTTTTTACATGTACATAATGTATGTACATTAGGGTGGGTCATTTTTGTATGGAAGAAAAAAAATATTTTTTTTTGACCTGTAATAGCACTTTAAATGTGCCAAAGGTTTACAAGAACTTATACAAAAAAAATCGTAAAAATTGTATGATTCCTTCTGCCTCCGGATTGACCTTGAAATTTTGAAGAAAAAAACTCAAAAAAATTATTTTTTTTAAATTTTTAATCTTTTTATTTTTTAAATCAGAACAATAAATCAAGGTTTATATATTTTTGAAATAGTTTCACAGACATCAAATTAACAATGTTAGACAGGAATAATTTGAAATTTATTTCACTTCGCAGTTCTTATTTTACACAAAAATTCTTCTTACTGTCAAATTTAGGCATGAGTTTTCGAGAGTTAATTTTTAATTTAATAAGACCTTCTCGCTCTGATTTTGTGCATAGACTTCCTGAAGCTTCAGTTACATTTTTAACTGACCTCTCAACTGCTTGAGTATGGCAAGGCAAACGCCAAAAATGTATCTCGTTATCTTCTCGTTTGGCAATAAGATTTGTAAGTTCTTCGTTTGATATGTTCTTTAAAATTGGTGGTTCTGTTATGTGAGCTTGCCAGTTGATAAGCTCGTAATAAATTTTGGCATCCATGTTTAGAACTGGAACCTTAAATAGCCTTAAGTTTTGTGTAGCTTCACACCTTGATTTAAGAACTCGACGCAATCCCAATTCTCTAATATGTTTTTCAGAGTCTGTTAGCATTGCTAACAGGAGGTTTTCAGGGTGGGCAAAGTAACTGTTGCGTTGTATAACTGGATCAATAACAGCCTTCAGTTCCGTTGTCAAATAACGACTTCTAGAAAGTAATTTCCATAAATGTCTTGCTCCATCTTTGCAACTTGGGTGTTTTTTAATATCAAACCAGCACGGAGCGTAAACTTGAATAACATAAGTTGACAAGCAAACTAGTTTATCGGAAGGGTCTGATGTTGCAATGTAGAGACGAAGAATCCGGTTAGCACGAGTTAGCCATCTGGCATGAGACATCTTTCCAGGTGATTTGATAGCTAAGTCTTCAGGGCATTCACCAGATATAACGGCCGATACTATATTGTATAGATATAATTGGTCAGAACTGAGATTTTCGATGTCTACTAATGGCATCTGACCAGGAATATTTTTAAATTTGACAACAGCTTTCGCTTCACAATTTTCTAAAGCTTTTCCGATTTTACCACCAAATGTTTTAGGTCCAGAAGTAGAACCGTCAAGAAAGGAAAATAAATGCCGAAACGGCAATTCATTCATATGGAGCAAGCATATAAGCCACTGCAGAGGTCTGTTTAGCTCTTCTTCTAGGATTCTGATAACACCGCCAAATTTACCAACGTTGACATTGGTTCCATCACATCCTACAGACATCAAATCGTTCAAGGGCACACTTTCGGTTAAAAAAAAGTTTATGATTGCTCTTTCTATAGATTTAGCTGTCCCATCACCAGGAGTGATATAGCCCTCAATGATGTTTTGTCGGGCTTTCTTTCTTTCTCGTCTCAATTTATTTTTATCAATTATAGGCATATTTGTTTCAAGCAAAACAACCGAAGCTATAGCTGCAGCTGCTCTATCTGATACACCGTAACGATCACAAGTTTGGGACAGTTCAGAGTAGCTTATAGAACTGGAAGATTCCTTTTTCACCTTATTTATTTTTGTGGGTTGAAAATCCTCGCTATCGCTGGACGAGGAAGAAGATGAAGAACTTTGTACGATAGAAACACAATCATTAAGGACCTTAGTATTGGCTTGTGAAATATTATTGTTTGCTATCTTCCGTTTGAGTTTCCTTGATTCACGCTTCTGATTTTTTTCTTGTCGTTGCTACGTCTGTGTTTCCAATCATCATATTTCTTGCAGTTCTTTGGTCGCTGAGAAAACTGTGTTCATTAAATGGGATTTTCTTTTCTTTAGGGCAAATACATTTTTGGTAAAATCCGAGCACTTACAAGAAGAAATATCAAACAGTTTTTTGCTGGAGGCAAAGAAGTGCTCTAAACGGTTTGTAGGTATTTTAGGGTGCGATTTTAAAATATTTTTGTATTTGAGTTGAGAAGCCTTAAGCTTTTGTTGCACTCTTACATGTGATACAATTGGAAGTGATGCTTTTTGCCATATATTTTCATTTTTTACAATATACAATACAATAACAACATCAGCAACTTCTTGAAAACAGGGTTCTTTTTTAGTATTTTTTGTGGCTTTTATTTCAAATCGCGCCCACTCGTAACACTTTATAACATCTTCATAAGTCGGAAGTAAATTACCTTTGAAATCACTTGTATCACCAAATATAGGACATTTCCAAGCCTTTCGAGTACGATTCATTTTGAAAAATCACAAAAATACACTTGAACACTAGTCAAAGATACGAGTAACAAAATTAACAGACTGAAGAAATCTTGTTGCAAATAAAATTTCGTATTTTTTTTTTAAATTTTATACAATTTAGTGTGCCATGAATTACGTTGAAGTTCTCTTTTTTTTCGTTTGTAAATCTGTGTGGAGCGAACTTAAATTTGAAAAATAACATGTTCCTATGTTATTTGACAAAAAAATATTATTAACCATATATCCCTATTTCGTATCTTTTAAAGCTAATCCGGAGGCAGTTATACTATGCCGATTGCAATAAAAATTTATATACGTATTACATACACCAATTAGCAACATATTTTCGCTATTAGAATCCAAAATTTCAAAAAAAAGTTTTTTGGCCCACCCTAATGTACATGTTATTAAATTTTTAGTGCGAGGTAATGCTAGCTTCGGGCTTTTATTTGGATTAATTTTTTTAACGATGGTTTTGATTAACTTTGAGTTAAATTAGTTTTGGAATTTATTGTATTAATGTATTATTTGATGAATGTGTTAAAAATTAATTCGAAATTACTTAGAATTTTTGTTATGTAAAGCTGTTTTCAAGACTAATTTAACAATTTTGATTTAGTTTTCCGCCTGCCCATTCGAAGCTGGTGAAGTTAAATGTTCATTGTACAATTCTATTAGTATTAAAGGACTGTGAAAATAACAATTATGTTTGGAAGCCAAAGACGTGATTGTACTTTTATTACTTACTAGCGATGCGCCCCGGTTTTGCACGGGAAGCATTTATTATCTATAGGCAGATAACTTCTGACGGAATAATCGGTACGGTCATATGGCTAAGTCTTAGCTGATATAAAAATAACACATTAATTAAAGTGAAATTATGTGTCTTTTGTGCAAAAAACAACAAACAAAAATTCAGTTGATCCGATGACTGAGCTAATCTTAAGATTTTCTGAAAATTTCATCTAAAACGGTCACGATGTTTTGGAGTTCATAGGAAACATAAATACATCCACGAATACACACATCGATTTTCATATACAAACATTCAATTGTTGCAGGAAGAAAACTTTAAAAAAATGTATATTATATACAAAGATGCACTCGACACTTCTAATAGGAGTGTATCTTTTCTTCTTCACTTTTTTTTGGAAAAACACTTACAATTGATAATGTTATGTTATTTATAATAATCTATATTAGACTCAGATCTTTATTGTTAGTTTTAATATGATTTATGTTAACAAATGGAAGATGTAAAAAATAAAAATTAAACTAAAACTGAACGGAAACTGTAAGGACTTGGAAATACTTTTTTTTAAATGCTCCTCATTTCAGCAGAGCCTAAATCAAACTAACCCGCTCTTATGTTTTAGAGACTTAAAATTAAAAAACAAATGTTCTATATAAAAGAATGAATCTTATAAAAATACATTATAAAAATTTTAAAGGTTCATTTCATCTTTAGTAGTTAGAACTGAAAAAAAGAAATAACGTGGCCTTGGTTTTGATGAAAGCATCGCTTCCCATCGATCAGCGAAATCAAGCACATTGTGAGTGGTTAGTACTTGGATGGGTGACCGTTCAAATACCAACCATGTTCTGTTGACATGTGTTTCCTCTGTTGTTCTTTCTTTCTGTGTGTCTCTCTATTGTATTGGCTAAAGCCGATGGCCTCAGTTGCCAGTGCTTTTCTGTGTCTCTACTTCGTAGATTTATCTACGGAGTAGTGTAAAATGTAATGTAACGTAAAGGAATGACATGTGATTTTGTATACAAATATGAACTTATGCTAGCACAAAAATTTTAAATCGCTGGAGTAATTTAGAAAAAAAAATGAATTTGTACCATTCGCAAATTTATTTATAAAAAATTAAAATCAATTAAACGTCAATTAAAATAGAATGGTTATTAAAACTATAAGTAAATCAAATTAAATTGATATACTAATAGTTTAAATCATTTTGCTTTTAAGTTAAACTTATGTAAATCTTGTTAAATAAATTTGCAAATGGTGTATATAAATTTTTTGAAACAGTTATCAGAAAAAAAATTGGAATGCCGGTTTAAAATTTTTAAAATTGTGTAAATAAAAAATTGCATTACGGCTCCTTTGGGAAGGATTAGATTTTCTTGGTCACGGCATTATTAATAATAATACTCACACATCAAAACAAATCACAGACAACAATAATTAAATAAATTACACTTTCGCGACGTAAATATTTATATAGTATACTACATATAATATACTGATTGGATTGACAGAATAATGAGGAATGATTCAGTGAGACCAATCGATTTAACGGCAAGAGTACGATAACTTAGGTGCCAGGAAATTATAACTGTTTTTTGTAGAACAGTTCAATACAAGCATTTTTTACTATGGGAGGGGGGTCTATATCCCCCCGTTTGGGCGGGAGGGGCAATTTTATAAAAAAGGTACTAAAATAGAAACAAAAATATTAAAAAATAACAGTAATACTTACAATTAAGTATTATACCTTTTTTTAAAGCCAATGCTCTGTTCTATTAGATAATTTTTAAGTCAAGTGAAATATATGCACAGTTTTTGAAAAAAAAAAAACGAGTTTTAAACTCAAATTTTGGGAAAAAAAAACATTAAAAAAAAGTTTAAAATTTAATTTTTCAAAACTGCCAATTTATTTATTATTATTTTTCCTAAGATTCGTTGCTCTAATTTATTCTTATTCAAAAACTGAAAACTAGATGATTTTATGTCGTCTAGTTTTTGAGAAAATTGAAAATATGTAACTAAAGCTACTTTTCTATGGGATATTTGCTTTTTTTGCTTGCTTACGCATTACGGCGTAAACAGTGAGATATGTATGGGTATGATATAGATATGCAACCCCCCTGCTTGGGCACACTATGGGATTTGGGGTAGGTGCGAGATTGGGTGTATGCAAGGTTTCGCTTGCATTTACAGAATCTGGATTTAAAGAAACTTTGAATTTACCCTATGGCCGTAAGAATACAGTAAATTTATATAATTCTTTAATTAATAATGTATGTTTATTATTTGTGTCTAACATTTTTAATGCTTATGTGGTACAGGTTATTGTTTACAAAGGTCATTCGTTATTCAACCCTTGTAAGAGTGAAACATTTTTTTCTTTGAATAAAGAATGGCGACTAAGCATCCACTATTTCACCCTAAATTGAATAACTTTTCAATATTTAAAAAAAAAATATTTCAAAATTACGTTCTTAGAAGAAATTGGTCTAATTCCAACTAAAGCGTCAACTCCCCCACTGTGTTGCAACTTACCGATAAAGGTAGAAAAACATAAAAATTTCAAGTTCGGTTGGATGTGGCGGTGCTCCGAAAAAAGCTCTAAAAAAAGGTGACAAAAATTGTAAGAATACAATAAACCCATCTATCGGCACACTTTTCCATGGGCATCAATATTGGCTAGAGATTCGGGAAGTTCTTGCTATAATTATCTCTTTTGTGATCAAAATGGCTGTAAACACGATTTTAATACATTGAACATCGAAAAATTGACTTGACTATTTTTAATTAACACTTGACTTACTCACAAACTGACTGACTGAGACGCGGAATGCCATGCAATTCTACTTCCTCGTGGTGCATTCTTGGTAACGCTAAATGATTTGCTGTACTTTACTTACAAATGAACCACATTAACAATAATCCTCAAAATGAAATCACCGTAGGTAAATATCAAAAATCAAAAATTTCATAAAAAGAAGTTTTAGTAATTTTCAATTTTCTCAAAAACTAGAAGGCATAAAACCATTCGGTTTTTTGTGTTCGATTCAGAATTAATAGTAGCATTGATCACAAAAAGCTCTTAAGCACTTCATTTCACAATTTTGAAAAAAAATTGGTATAAACTTTTTTTTTTTCATTTTTTTTTAACAAAATTTTGAGTTTGCATACGAATTTTTCAAAAACTATTCACATAAATAATTTAATTTAAATTTAGAATAATAGAACGGACTTCTGGCTTTCAAAACCGGTATAGTACTTTATTGTAAGTGTTGCCGTTGTTTTTTAATATTTTTTGTTCTATTTAAGTCATTTTTTTTTAAATCGCCCCTACCTCCTAAATGGGGCGAGATAGAACCCCCCCCCCTCCCATAGTAAAAAACGCTTGTAATTAACGCTTCTACAAAAATCCGTTATCAATTTATGGCGCCTAAGTTATCGTACTCTCCCCGATTTAACGTTTTTTTTTTAATTAAGTCATTTGTTCATTTGTGATTTGTTGTATATTTAAGTATATATCTTGATATATTTTCCTTAGTTTACACAAAATATATTTCTGAACGCACGCATAAATATTTGACAACCAATATATACATATGTATATGTCAATGCTTTTTCATTACTGACATTATTCTAAATTTTTAAAATCCTAAATTTTTAAGTATCCGAATATTGTAGATATACATATCTTGTCGATTCGAAACCTATATTTAAAAAAGGTCTTTAATTTGAGACAGTTACGAAATCTATGAATATTTTGTATATGGGAAAATGTTTTTGTTTTATTTTATTTTTTTTTTTGTCAATTTTCCAATGATTTTAATAGTTATTCTGCTACAGAGACAAATACAACAAATCAAAAATCGGTCCAGCTGTTTTCGAGTTATAAGTGTTTGAACAAACCCGACTTTGTTTTATATTATTAAGATTAATTAACTCATGCCGATACATTCGATCCTCTTACTATGAGAGTTGACTAATGTCAGAAACGAAAGTACTTATCAAGGCCTAGATTTATAAAATTTTAAAGAAGCCTTTCCCATGGCTTGCATGGCCAATCCCAGGAAATGATTTAATTTTTGGTGGAAACATTTCAAACATGCAAACATTGTTAGCAACTCTTACATAAATAGTCAGCCGTTTGTTAATTTAGATGTGATGTATAAAATGTATACACAAAAAAAACCCTTCCCCGTTCAAAAATATTGCATTCATATATTCTGAAAGATTCTGAAATAAATATAATTTCCACTAAATATTTATACAGTAGTGGTAGTGTACGCAAAAACAATTGGAAAGAAATGAAAGCAGATTGCGCAGTGGTGCAGTAGATTTTAAAATTTATGCAAAAGCGAAGTAGATCTACCGCTTTCGCAGTAAAGTCCATTTATGTTATCATTCAAGTGACAATTATGATAATGACGATGTCCTTCCTGATGGGTCGAAAAACTTCGGGTTCTCTTATTATTTCCATGTCCAGTGCTTCGTACTAATATCGGATTTATTCAACTGCTAGAGAAATGTCCATTGCCTTTTCGAAAGTTAACTTCGATACATCCTGTAAAAACAATTTATTTTTCTCTGGACCTACGAGTTTATCCAATTCCATGATAAATCTGTGTCTTAAAAGGATGTTGGCATGTGTCAATGATGCCAGACTTTTAAAGCGTAAAATCCCAGAATGAATAGAAAAAAAACCTTTTATCCCACGGTATTACAAGAAAAAAAACCACAAACATCACAGGAAGTGTAAAATCAAAAATTTATAGTTTTTTTTTCATTATAATCCATTTAAAAATTAAAAAAACAAGTTTTTTATAACAAAACAATTTTTTTATAACAAAACAAGTTTTTAATAACAAAACATACATATTTATTATTCAGTCTTCAAAAAACTTAAAAATTAAATTAAATTAACAATAAAAAACAAAAAATCACATATTCAGTCTGATAAAAAAAAAACTTATTTCACACAGAAATGCTACTGAATTCTTCAACGACGTTTGAAGTTTTAATGCCAATTTGATTAAAAAATTCGGCTATTGAAAAATTTCTACCGCTGGACACATTAATCGCTATACTTGGGTCAAGAAATTGAAGTTGACCAACAACAACATCCTCAAAAGGCATTCGGTTGATTAGTTCTGAAACGGATGATTTATAAAAATTCAAACAATTTGTTTTTAAATCTGGTCTTTCGGCGCTGTCCAACGAGATCAAGGAATCCTCGCATTCTTGACCCAAAAATATATTTTTTGTAATATCAAACGTATAATTAGTGTACTTCGTTGTCGTTCCGTAGTTTACAAATTCAAAACAAATAACAAACAACAAAGATACATTACCACAGAGACAGAGAACATTGTAGAATATAGTTGTATGTATTCTATGGCAATCTCACTGAGGTAAAAAAGAATATGGGGAAGGTAAATAGGTGAATAAGTGTAGCGGAAAAAAATTGAACAATATCCTAACACTACGTTTAGATGAAGGAAAAGTGATTTCTAATTAAGAATTTTTTTTAACAAACGAAAATTCTCATTATAAAAAACCCTTTTCTTTTTGTTGTTCTACAAGCTTCAAAAAACCCTTTTTCCCTTTTTGCTTTTTTAGACCAAAAAAACCCACAAAAAGGGATAAAACCCACGATATGGCATCACTGGCATATGTGTTGAATTTGCAGTGCGCTGGGTGCCGTGAAATAAGGTCAACTTTCAAAAATTGGCCTTATTGCATTTTTATAAAGTGAAATTAGGCCAATTTTTGAAAGTTGGCGAAAGTTGGCCTTATTGCACTTTTACAAAGTGAAGTAGGGCCAAGTTGGTCTTATTTCACTTTCAACAGTTGGTTTTATTGCACTTTGAAAAAGCGAAATAAGGCTGAACTGAATTTTATGTTTATTTCATAAAAAATTTTGCCTTATGTCACTTTGCAAAAGCGACATAAGGCCAAATTTTAGAACTTGGCCTTATGTCGCTTTTACAAAGTGACATAAGGTCAAACCTGTTTGTGACTTAAGGCCAAGAATAAAATGTTTCGCTAAAAATAAAAAAAGGAGTTTTTGCCGTTAGATTCGTATAATACATAATTGTTTATCGGGGGCCGACGTTCTTGGTTTTCTTGGGCAAAAGTACCTTTCGTGGACCGCTTCGCGGGTTTTCAGCATTTTAACTCCCTTTTCGGGGCTCACACCCGCTTAAGCAACTCCGTTGCTCCACTTAGGGTATGTTCAGTCGCCAGGCAGGCGCCTGTAGCAACAGTTTTGTATTTTACATTAATTTGAGTAAACAACTAACAGTTATGTACTGTTGCGCAAGAAAAACTGTTGCTACAGGCGCCTCGCCTGCCTGGCAACTGAACATACCCTAAGCGGAGCAACGGAGTTGCGTGAGCGGGTGTGAGCCCCGAAAAGGGAATTAAAATGCTGAAAACCCGCGAAGCGGGCCACCCAAGGTACTGTTGCCCAAGAAAACCCAGAACGTCTAATGTCGCTTTTATATAAAGTGACATAAGGGCAAGTATTTAAATTTGGGCCTATGCCCTTGATTGGCCTTATTTCACGGCACCACATTCAGTTGCTCTTATTACGCTTTTTAAAAGTGAAATAAGACCAATTTGGTCTTATTTCTCAAAATCTTTTGGCCTTATTTCACTTTGTCAAAGTGAAATAAGACCGACTACTGAAAATTGGTCTTATTTCACTTTATCAAAGTGCAATAAGGCCAATTTTTGAAAGTTGGCCTTATTTCACTTGGCCTTATTTCACGGCACGCTTCCAATGATAGGACTCGTATTGCCCCCTGTCAAAGATTTTCATGTGATGTTTCTTTGCTTCGTAGAATTTTTGCAATTAATTTATTAAAACCTTGAAATATTTTACAGCAACTTTATATGGAGGCACGACATAAAGTCAATCATTTCAGAGTGTCATAAATAAATTAACGGAAGGTCTCTTCTTTGCTCCACACTTTTTTCTTCGTCTTTGTTACCAATTTGCCTTGAAATATCAAAGTCATTTACCATTGCATATAAACTTTATATCGATACCTTAATGCACACATCATGTGCTATGTCCATTTTTGATGTTTTTGGCAAACTCAAGTTAAAGTTTTGATACGTGCATAACTCTACTAGTGGAGCTCAATTAGCATTGATATGTAAATATGTTATAGCCTGATATATTTTTAAAATTATAATGAGCAAAAATATATAATTCTTCAACAGTTTTCCATTTTATTCATGATAAAATAAAATATTTAAGGACATAGCACTTTTGTGCTTGATATCAGTTATTAAAATAGGACTTAGAACACAATTTAGTTCTTAAACGGTAAATTTATAACTTACTTTATTATGCTAAAGACATTATTTTTTTACCAAAACGTGTTGTAATGAAACAAAAACTATGTATATTATTAATTTTTAATACATAAAAATAATTTAATTTAATTTAATAATTTTTATTTGCAAGGTTTTCCTTTTCATCTTCGTTGCACCATACTGCGATGTCTCGAACACCGCTACATGATGGGAAACTATTATAAAATGCCACGAACTCATTAGGTATAAGCCTTTGTTTGAGTAGGCAGAGCAAATCCAGATTTTTAGCAATCGATGTTATTTTGGTTTTTATATTTACTTTTAAGAGTAATTTTATCCCAATTTTTATCAGAAGGGTTAATATCTAAAAATTGAAATTCTTCCTCAACATTGTTAGGTTTCCTTTGACGATGCAACAAGTATTTCACCTCTTTTGATTTGGCTTACTAAAACCTATATTCGTCCAAAGCTTGGGTATAATTCCCATATCTGGGTAGGTGCACCAATATTTCCTTCCCATTGCAATATTCAGACATTCAAGACCAATGTGCATGTGCATCGGTATCTTTTTTTAAATCCTCTTCAACTTTCCTAAACGCTCATACTGTTCTCAAACATATTGAAGGTTGTCAAAATCCACTTAGTACATGCATAATTTATTCTTCTCCAGTTGCTGACTTGTTTTTATTCGTCACTTTAATGTTATTTAAAGATTAAGCATCAATAAATTCATTGTACGTTAGATGACTAACAGTGTATGGAAATGGTCTTTTCCTGCTCATTTCGATTAACAATTTGTACTCCATAGGGGAGTACAACTGTTTCGACTTTCGAGCTCTTTCTATTATTGCATGAATATGAATTCTGTCCACTTCGAGATAATTATGTCCACTTTCCATGAATTTTAAATCAAGAATTTGCAGATTACTACCTGCGCTATTCACAGCATAAAACATTGTAGCGAGGACATTTTGATTTCGGTTCTGTCCGCCAGAAGTATCAGCATACAAAATAGGTGCTCATTATACAATTTAAAATTAAATTTTAAGATATGAATTCTTTTACGAAAGAAGTTTGGAGCTCAACAAAAGGATTCAATCGATTACTGTCATACATCGCCTTTTCCGATTCCAAAAATAAAGTGCACAAAAGTGCTATGTCCAGACGTAGCACATAGTACGAAACATATAATTCGGACAAAGCACAAAATGTTGGACAAAGAACAATAAATTGTGCTTTTCTGATAACTCAATAGGGGACATAGCACATAGGACATTCGTCTTTTTTGCAAATTTAAGCAATTTTAGAGTTTATTTGGACACAGAACTTGAGTGAATATGAAAGTACTGCTTCTCACCTTTCCATTGGTACCAATATCTCAAAACAGCAAAAAAAAGGGCAAAGCACATGTGTGCATTAAGGTTTCGATATTATGTAGTATTCTCATGGAACAGAACAAAAAGTTGTGAAAGCGGCTATACTGGCGGCGCTGTAGTAGATAAAACGCGACCTTAGAGCAATAGGGTTCTAACTGCACTCAAGTCACCTTCGAAAAAACAGAGATCGAATTTTTGTTTGTCTTTAACTTTTATACAGGGTGTTCCACAGTCACCGCCCCAAATGAAAACCATGGATTCCTGAGGTCATTTTAAGTCGAAAAACTTAAGAGGTAATTTTCTCGTTTTCGAGTTATAACGGTTTTTATGATTTTTGCCTTAACTGGCTTTATCTTTGCCAAACTACGTCCGATTCGTAAGATTTTTGTTATAACTAATCAAGAATTTATTACAGTTTCAGTTTGTGCAAGACCTTTTTTTTCTGCGGACAACCGTTTCTCCGCAATTTTGTATCAAACCCAATTTTTTCGTTTTTTAAGTTGTTTTTTTGACTTTGATATCATTTTATTCAAAAAAACACGTTAATTAGTATTAATTTTTTTCGCTTATATTAAGCCAAGTTTATTTCTATAAAAAAAATATTTTTTTTCCTTAAAAAGAATACTAAATGTAATTAACAAAAAATAAACAAACTGAGTGAATTTAAAAAAAAAACAAATTTTCAAATACAAAATTAATTCAAATGAATCAAAACTTTTTCTGAGCAGATCGTCCAATTTCACCGTATATTAATAACATTTCCAGATATTCTTGATTAGTGTAATCCATTGTTCACAAAATAATTAAAAAAAACACTACAACTTGAATTACAAATCCAAAATGGAGTAACAAGTGAAATAACACGACGCAGACACTAGATCACGCGAGAAAGACATTTACAACCTTCAAATCATAATACAAATCTTTACTGCTTACATTAGTGAAAGGTCTTATTAATTAACTTTATCTATTTGTCCTTTTCTTAACCGCAATAGCTCAGAAAAAGTTTTAATTCATTTGAATTAATTTTGTATTTAAAAATTTGTTTTTGTTTTTTTTTTTTTAATTCACTCTGTTTATTTTTTGTTAATTACATTTAGTATTCTTTTTAAGGGAAAAAAATATTTTTTTTATGAAAATAAACTGGGCTTTAATAATAAGCGAAAAAAATTAATACTCATTAACGTGTGTTTTTGAATAAAATGATATTAAAGTGAAAAAACAACTTAAAAAACGAAAAAATTGGGTTTGATGCAAAATTGCGGAGAAACGGTTGTCCGCAGAAAAAAAAGTTTGGGACAACCTAAAACTGTAATAAACTCTTGATTAGTTATAACAAAAATCTTACGAATCTGACGTAGTTTGGCAAAGATAAAGCCAGTTAAGGAAAAAATCATAAAAACCGTTATAACTCGAAAACGGGACGAAAACGAGAAAATTACCTTTTAAGTTTTTCGACTTAAATAGACCTCAGGAATCCATGGTTCTCGTTTGGGGCGGTGACTGTGGGATACCCTGTATATTTGTTTAGATATATACGATTTTTTGAAAATACAAATTTTGTACTAAGTTATGTTGATCTTATTTTAAAAATCTGCAACATAATTCATAATTTTGTATTAACTGGTGGTTGAAAAAATGGATAAAACCTTGTTGCTCAACGCTAAGGCATTTGAGCATAGAACAATAAGGTTCTAATTACATGATAGAACTAGTGTCATGATAAGAAATTTAATTGTTCAGATAGAACCCTGTTATCTAAAAGAAATAAGAATTTTGTAAAACGAAGTTTTTATTCCTTTTTACTTGCGACTTATAGGTACTATAAGGCAAGTTATGCATTCGTAAGAAAAATCGAATTCGAGATTTTGATCAAAGTTGACATTACGATGATAGCGAAGACCAAAAAAGTAGGTCTCGCAATTCTGTTTGTCTGTCTGTCTGTCGGTTCGACTACAGCCTAAACGGCTCGGCCGATTTTCTTCAAACTTTGGTAGATATGGGTTTTGATTTTTTTCCCCACACGTTTTTTTCTTTTTTTTTAAGACCAAAAATAACGGTACCTGACATACGAATTTTTTTCGAAATCTTATAAATATTTTTTTTTCTCAAAAACTGTCCCAAAGATTTAAAAAAAAAAAATCAAAAAATTTCATGTAGTTAAAGCTAGTTAATGGTTGAAAAAATGGTCCAAAAAATGGTTATTTTTGGTACCCCCCTAAGAACCATTTTGTTTATCGGTACCACCGATTTTGATCTTTTTTATGCTAAGGCTCAGTGGCGTAGATAGCTTTCCGCTATGGGGAGGGTGGATCTAGTTCGCTCATTTTTTTTAAAGTTTTAATAATTAAAAAAAAAAAACAAATAACAAGACTTCATTGAATTCATTATGTATGCCATAAAAAAAATATATTTTTTAAAGATAATATATTATACGCATTAATTTGAATATGAACTAGAATAAATATTGATATACAGTGCCTTGCATAAGTATAACCGCACCTGTAAAAATGCGTTTTGTAGAAAATTAAAATGGGAATGACACTTTACAATTTTTTTTTATTGAATGGCATCACTAATCGAGTAAATTGAGAAGAAAAAAAAGTTTCTTTATTTTTTTTTGGTTTAAAAAATAAAAACAGATTTGTATGTATTGCAAAAGTATAACCGCACAATGCAAACTTCGCTGAAGCTTCATTCAGTTATGTGCTTTGAAATAATAAACAACAAGGCCGCGTGGTACAAATTTAAGCGATACGGAAAAGGACAAAATTTAAGCTTTTCGGTTAAGTGGCACGATCTGAGAAAGGAAACAAGTTTTTTTCCAAGAGGAACTTTGGCGCTGGTAGTTGTAAGGTTTGGGGCCTTCTGCGACCGTGGTAAGGTTGCACTTGCCTTCACCTCTGCAAAAATGAACAGTTCAGCTTGCACCCAGGTGCTTCAGGATAATTTGGTACCCTACTTAAGACGATTTCGTCGAGTTCGGCAAGTCTTCCAGCATGATAATGCCCCAATTCACGTTAGTCGTCAAAGTTTGGGATGGTACGAATCGAATAACATACATTTTATGGTGTTCCCGGCACGTTCTCGATATTGTAACCCTATTGAAAATCTTTGGGGAATTTTGACCCGCAAAATGTATGCCCATAAAAGGCAATTATACAGTGTTGCTGAGCTGTGAAAGGCGATTGTGGAAGAATTGAACTGTATAGACGATTCCATATTTAATAACCTTGTCAACAGTATGTCAAAAACAATTTTTAGGTTGGTCGAAAATAGGGGCAGCAATGTCCTTTACTAATTTAGCCGAAAAATTTACTTAAAATAAAAAAAAAACAGATAAAAATAAAAAAGCGGTTATACTTTTGCAATACAAAAAAATCAGTTTAAATTTTTAACGACCAGAAGAAAAACTAACGGAACTTTTTTTCTTCTCAATTTACTTGATTAGTGATGCCATTCAATGTGCGGTTATACTTATGCAAGGCACTGTAGTAAGTAAAATAATATTAATTTTTTTTGTTTTTTTTTATAATTAGCACACACTCAAAGGTTTTTGTATACCCTTAATATGCCGGAGACACAGTGTGAGCATTAGGAAAAAAGGTAGGGGTTAGAAAGGAGGTGTCGGTGTACATTGGTTTTGAATTCTTAAACACTGCAATGAATGGGAAAGACAGAGCGTGGTAAAGAATTCCACATTCGCGTAGTACGGCTAAAAAACGAATCTCTGTACTTCACAGTACGACCGAAGTTGGGCTCGAGGGTAAACTGATGGGCATTCCTAGAAGTGCGAGTATTACGGTTGAATTGTTTAAGGGGAGGAATGCAACTGGCTATTTCTCTAGAGCAAAGTCCGTTAAAATAACGGTAAAAAAGGGTGAGGCAAGAAACATTACGACGATGTTGGAGTGACGTAAATGAGCCAATTATGTTGTTGTCACCAATCATTTTAAAAGCTCTTCTTTGAATACTGTCCAAGAGACTTAAGTAAGTTACTGGAGCACCAGCCCATAGATGGGAGTTATACTCAAGTTTTGGACGTATGTAGGTTTTATAGATTGTAGCCAGATCAGAAGAAGAGAAGAATTTCTTGCACCCTCTCAGAAAACCCAAACATCTTGCGGCATTCTTGGCAACATCGCGTATGTGATCGTTCCACAAGAGGTGGTTCGTGATGCACATACCGAGAATATCAAGATGTTCAGTTTCGTTGATGCAAGTGCCACTCATAGATAGTGGCAAGGGGGGTATATCACGCTTTAACGATACAAGACAGCATTGAGTTTTCGAAAAAATAAATCACAAAATAAAATCCAGTTTTCTGTTCTTTTTACATAAAACACTTATAACCTCGTCTGCTATTAAAGGTATTTCGCTATGAATAGCTAGATCAGCCAAACCATTCAAACGATCCTGCAAATAAGTAAACATCCAAAATCACACTGTTATTAAAATAGACATATTTTTAATAATTTCACTTCGTTGGTCATGATTCTTTGTATTGTTTTTATTCTCTTTACTGACTGGAGAAAGTTCTTTCGGGAGTTGACATTGAAACCGGGAGTGTAGCTAATATCTTTAATAAAATATATATAGCTGGATGGAAGCTCTTTTTCTTGCACGTTTACGTATTATCAATTGGTGAGAGACGTAAACAAAATTTCAGAGTGCGTTTCTTTAACTTATTTGGTTCATGACTGGTTATGTTGAACAATTATCGATCCCAATGGGGGGAATATATCCCCCTGATCCCCCCATATTTACGCCACTGCTAAGGCTCCCCAGCAGTTTCTAAATTTGTGTTTATTGAAATTTTCAAAAAATAAAATTTTTTTTTTGAAAACTCAATATTTCGAAAACCACATGCTCGATTTTCTTAAAACTGGATAAATAAAAGTTTTTTAATATAAATTATAAGATGTAAGAAAAAAATGTATTTAACCTAAAAATAACGGTACCCTCCATACAAATGTTAAAAAATGGTTTTCGAAATTCGTATTTTTCTCGAAAACGGTTCCGAAAATTTTTTAATAACATTTTTTTTCTTTTCATTAATTATTACGATCTATAAATCAAATAAAAAAAACTTGAAATCAAGACATTACTGACTGTACCATAGAACCATCTTTCCAAATTTATAATTTCTCATTATCGACAAAACGGATTTTAATTTTTTTTTTTTTGTTTTTATCCGATGGAAATCTTCAAAAGACACTCGGTAAGAATCGGTACCGAGTAGTGTGGGACTCTTACCGCACTAAAACCACTTTGCATCCAAATTTATTTCAAGGTATTTGGCGGTATTGGAGTAAGGTACTTCTGTACTGTTTATAAATATTGGAACATTGTTTATGTTTTTGTTTGTAAAGTTTATATGCGTCGATTTTGTTTCGTTTAATTTGATACGCCATTTCTGCGTCCAATCACTAACTTTATCGACTGCATTTTGCAATTTTTGTGTAGCCTTCGTAACGGATTTATCTGGCACCAATATTGCAGTATCATCAGCAAAGGTCGCCATGATAGCGTTGATGTCCACTGGAATATCCCTTGTATATAACAGATACATGGTTGGTCCTAGGACACTTCCTTGTGGTACACCGGCTTCAATTTTCTTAAGTTCCGAGTAATTTTGGTCGTACCGTACTCTAAAGAGTCGGTTCGTAATGTAGGATTTCAGTACTTCGTAGTACTGCCTGGGAAGGTCCCTATGCAGTTTGTACTCAAGTCCCAAGTGCCAAACCTTGTCAAAAGCTTGAGCAACATCTAAGAATAAAGCAAAGCATACTTGTTTTTCTTCAAGTGCCTTTTCCACAATATCCGTAATTCGATGCACTTGGTCTATCGTGGAATGTTTATTTTTAAATCCAAATTGATGGATTGGAATTAGTCTTCTTTCTTCAATTATTTTGCTAAGCCTTTTCAGTAGCAGTTTTTCAAAAACTTTTGCCATGATTGGTATAAGCGATATTAGTCTGTAAGATGTTACTTCTGTTGGTGGCTTACCTTGTTTAGGTATAACAATGACTTCTGCAATTTTCCAATGATGTGGCACATATCTTAGTTTAAGGAATGCGTTTATTATAAATTGGAGTTTCTTAAAGGCTATTAGAGGCATTTCTTTCAAAACCTGAGCAGTTATGCTTCTTACTTCTTTGAGCGTGACAAAAGGTATTTCACAATCGTCGTTTCTGTCAACAAACTGTAAGGGATCTGTAGCTGTGTTTGCTGGGAATGGCTTGAAAACATTCGCGAGATGTTCAGCGAAGAGATCAGCCTTTTGTTTCGGGTTTCCGATCCATTTACCATCTTGAGATTTTATTGGCGGGTTTTGTGTCTGAGGTCTTTTTAGGCGCTTAGCTGCTTTCCATAAGAAGTATTCGGTAGAAGCATCCGTCGTCAGACTTTTCAGGAATCTACTTAGTGACTCATTTTTAAACTCATAGATTCTTTTTTTTTAATTCGTTGTTAAGACGGTTAAAAACTACCTTATCATCTGGGAATCTCGTGGTTTGCCATTTTCTTCTAGCTCTTCTTTTTTCCAATATCAACTCCTTTATTTCGATAGGATATTTTATACCTTTTCCTCTCGCGTTCGAAATAGTTGGAGTACTTTCTTCTGCAGCCTGCTGCACATCAGTAATAAATTGTTCTACTTCATGATCAATTTGTTCAATTGTTTGCATAGGGGATCTTAGGTTTATAAAACTTTCAAGTTTGTCTCTTAATTCGTTCCAGTTTGTTCTGTTATTCACGAGCTTGGGATTACTTTTTTCTATTATTATTCTCAGTGATAAAATTACTGGAGTATGATCTGACGATAAATCGTAATTACCTTCGACACTTATATGATTTCGTTTAATACCTTTAACTACGAAAAAGTATAAGGTCTGGTATTTTGTTAGTATCAGATGGCCAATATGTTGGCGAACCAGAAGAATAAAATTCGCAGTTGTATTTTCGGCCTGCTTGGTATAGCCCTTTACCTTTTGTTGTTATGAGCCTAGATCCCCATTGGGTCTGTTTAGCATTGAAGTCACCACCAACAAGGAAGTTATGTCCTAACAGTAGGAGTTCTGCATAGTCTTCTTCAGTTGGAGAGCGCCTCGGAGGGCAGTATATAGCTGCTATTTTAAATTCTTTCTTTTTTATACCAATACTAATTGTTGTTACTTGCATGTTTTCATTAGTAAACTTTGGTTCTTCATAGTGTGTTAAGCACTTTTTTATAAGTATTGCTGATCCTCCCCTAGCTTTGTCAGCTGGGTGCGGAGCGTGATAACATGTATAGTTTGGTAATTTATTATCAAGACTTTGTTCAATAGCGAGGTGGGTTTCGGACACCAAACAAATGCCTATATGCTCTATGTCTAAAAAGATGTTTAGTTCTGATACATGCTGTAAAAAACCGTTTGCATTCCATGTTGCGATTTTAAGTGTTCTGTCCATCATTGTTTTTTTAAGAACGAATTCTTCGCTTAGCTGTTTTATGTTTAAATCTTGTTGGTCAATCCTTTTCAGGATGAGTTCCAGCATTTCTTTTATAGAAGTTTCCTCATTCTTCCGCACATATTTTACAATATGGGAATAGGATTTATTTTCATCACTTGCTTAGTGCAATTGCTTTTGCCGGTTGATTTTTAGTAATGTTATCGACCGTTGCTTTTTTGCTTTCAACTACTGGTTTTGTGTTGGTTGAGTTTCTAATCTTGTTGATATGTTGTCTTTCACGGACTTTTTATCGAGCAAGCTGACTTTTTCTTCGAGTCTCTTTACTTGTTGCTGAAGACTTTCAACAAGGACTTCAAGTTGTTTTCTGGTTAAAATTTCTATTTGCCATTTATCGAAATAATTTTCGGATTCAACTTGGTGGATCTCGTTGTTTTTTGTGGAACACTGCTGATCTTTTATTTCGATCTTTTCATAGGTTTTGGTTCCTTTTTCGTTAATGACTTCTATGTCATTTGATTTTTGCGTTGGGGTTTTCGATGGAGTAATTCTTGGTGATATTTTTGGTGGAGTCCTTAGTGTTTTTGTACTCCGTCTATTTCCTAAAAGCAATAATTGGTCCTCCCCAGAAACCGTAGGACCGATCTCCGAAGAGAGTGGATTTACCAGTTTATCTGGATTGCGGATTTTAATGAAATTTTTTATAGAGAAGCTTCTAAGAAGTTTGAAAAACATTACATTTACAAACTTTAAAAAAAAATATTTTTTGAGTTTTTGAAAAAAAAAATCTATTTTTGTTTGGAAAATTCAATATCTCAGAAAGGGTTCAATATTTTTGTTTGTTAATTTAATTTTTATTTGAAAAATAATAAAAACTTTAAATTGGCGTACCAAAATTTTTTCTTATGAACGTTTCAAAAATGTTGTATATAAAAGCTTATTTTCTTAAGAAACCAGTAGAGACCTATAATTTTTGTTCTTGCATAAACTAATATTTGCTTGAATCACATGGCATCCTGTTTTTAGCTCCAACTACTAAAGGAGTTGTTTTAGTCTATTAAAAAATGAATTTTATGCTTATGAACAGTTTTTCTCTAATAACATTCATTTTTGAAATTCTTAGTTGTTTACATAAAAGCAAGTTCGTGCGACCCAGTCGTGCATTTTATTTTAATTTCTTATAAACCAAAACAAATGAACATCATTAAAGAAAAGTCAATTAATAGTTAAGCTCACACTGCCCATAATCTCGTGAAGGCCATTACTATCTTTTTCATACTTCAAGCTATAAAGAAAAATACTTAATCTATTTGTTTTAAAGCTTAATGTGTGGTTTATTGTTTCCAATTATTTCATAATATTACAAATTTGTAAGTATGTAGAAGATACCGTAAATCGCGCTTTAAGACATTTCAAAAGATATATTTAAAAAGCCTTATGTACACCGATTTGCAAACTATTTCTATTAAAATTCCTGTTTTTTGGAACTGACTGTAAATAAAAAAACCAAAACATAAATTTATATTAACAAAAATTAATCAATTGTTCTTGCAACATTTTTAAAACTAGTCTAAGTTTGCTTTAAGATCGGTCACAGGAAGATTGTTCAAGAATTGTTTTCTATTTTCAGGAAACAGTTGGAAGAGATTTTTTTCAATAACATTTATTGTGTCGATTGATATTTCTTTTGGCTGGGAGCGAACAAATGATGATGGTTCAACAAAACTTGACTTTTTATAAATATATATTGGCGCAAAATTTTAAACATTTAAAACCAGTCAATAAATGAAAAAGAAAAACAATCAAATAGCATCACAATCGAAATGGTGTTTAATGAACTAATTGAATTAAAAAAAGCAAATCAAGACTGTCTTTCACAACTCTCATTTTTGATAAATGAAAACACTGAACTAAAATCATCAGTGAGTTTACTCCAAAAAAGAATAAATGTTTTGGAACAATCAAACTTGAGAAACACAATCGAATTGTTTAATGTACCAAATGTTGACAACAACTCCGCTGTTGAATCTGCATTGACAATTGTCCGCAATGGTGTGGGCTACGAGTTGAATGAGAGCGATATAGATTCTTGCTACATAAAAAGAGTTAGAACTAAGAGAATTGAAAATAGTTTGCCGGATTCCCAAACTTCTTATGTTAACATCTTATCTCTTCGTCTAAGTCGTCACATAATCAAAGAGCAAATCATGAAAATGAAATACAAAAAGAAAATAACAACAAAGATTATGGGCGATGATCAGGATGGAACAGAAATCTTCTTCAACGAGGGCCTAACATCTTACACCCGTTCGCTTTTCAACGCTGCCAAACAGATTAAAAGAAAAAAACAATTTAAGTTTTTGTGGATGAGGAATTGCATAATTTTTTTGCGTAAAAATGAAGGTGAAAATGCTCTTAAAGTGAGGTGTTTTGAAGACCTCAACAACATTTAGACTAAATTCTAAAAATGAATAAAACTACCTTAAATTATGAAGAAAATTATGCAACTCCCCTTCATTCGAAATTTTTAATTCATCAGAATATACGAAGTATGAGATCTAACTTTAATTCTCTATTAGCTCATTTAAATGCTTTAAATCTTGATGTACATTTCATTGTATTAACTGAAATATGGTTGTACGACTATGAATTGTCTAGTTATCCTATTCCTGGTTATGAATCTTACTCTAATTGTAATAATTCTTATAGCGCTGGTGGTGTCGTTGTTTACGTAAAAAAAGAATATGAAATTGAATTTGAAAAAGTGAGTTTGAGTAGTGCTGATGTACTGATAATTAATTGTCATATTTGTAGTGAAAAATTTACTATTATCTGTATATATCGTTTGCATGAACGTAACTTAAATAAAGATGTTTTTATATATCAATTAAACAATTTACTTAAAGATGTAAAGACGAAGAATTTATTGGTGTTAGGAGATATAAACATAGATATTTTAAATATCAAGCCTGATTCCGACAATTATCTTGTATCAATGTCATCTTTTGGTTTAAAGAGTTTGGTTTGGGAACCTACACGTATTACTGAAACATCTAAAACATGTATTGATCACGTTTTCGTAAGATTGTCTTCGAAATTCTTACATTTAATGTCTGCAGAAGTTCTTGATTACAAAATAACAGATCATTGCATGATTTACCTGTCGTTAGAACTACCTCGGGAAACAGTAACTAGTAAATATATACCTTTTTCAATCAAACAAAAAATAAATTATCTAAAATTAATTCATTGCTTGAAATTTGAATTATGGGGTCCAGTGTATTCTGAAAATAATCCTTCTGATGCTTACGATATATTTTCGAAAATTCTCGAAAGTCACATAAAAAGTTGTACTGACTTTGAGTCCCAAACAAATGTTAAACGGAAGCGTCTCAGACCATGGATAAATCAAGGCTTACTGTTAAAAATTTCAAAAAAAAATAGAATCAGAAAAAAATGTAAGCAACACCCTAATAATCAAAAGCTCAAAAAATATTACAACAAATTAAGTAAAGAAGTAAATGAAAAGGTAAAAACTAGTAAAGAATCTTATTTTTCATGCAAATTGCAAAACTGTAAAGGAAATATAAAGGATGAATGGAGAGTAGTGAACAGTATTCTTAACAAACAAAATGAAAGTGAAAAAATTAGCAAAATTGAAGTTGAAGGTGAAATAATATCAGAACCATCTAAAATTGCAAGTCAGTTTAATAAATTTTTTGCATCTATTGCTTCAAATTCAAAACCTTCTCTTCCCACAATTGATTGCGAATGTAATATATATGGGGAGCTTGTTGATGACTCTTTTCAAACAAATAGTTTTGTTTTCGATCAGTTTACGCCGCTTGAAGTCCATAAACAAATTTTGTCCCTTGATAATAAAAAATCAAGTACCTCTGATAACATTACGAACTGTCTCCTTAAACGAATCTCTTTTTTTATCGTCGATATACTGAGTCATCTATTTAATATTTCCGTAAATTGTGGAATCATGCCTTCATCCTTAAAGACAGCTGAGGTTATTCCGCTATTCAAAAAAGGGAACCGTAAATTACTGACTCAGTACAGGCCTATTTCACTACTTCCAACACTTTGCAAAGTGTTTGAAAAGTTAATAAAGAAGCGTGTTGTAAGCTTCTTGGATAAAAACAAATTTTTTAGTAACGATCAGTTTGGCTTTCGTGGAGGTAGATCAACTGAGGACGCAATCTTAAAGCTTTGTAGTGAAATTTATGACAGTTTTAACAATAATTCAAATTGTATAACTCTGTTCATAGATATGACCAAAGCTTTTGATATGGTAAATCACGGTATACTTTTGAATAAAATTTACAAAGCTGGATTCAGAGGCGTAATTTATGATTGGTTTTCATCTTATATTTCAGGAAGAAGTCAACGAGTAAGACTTGATGGTGTTTTTAGTGATACTACATCAGTAAATATTGGTGTACCTCAAGGATCAGTTTTGGGACCAGTTTTGTTTCTAATTTACATAAATTCTTTATTCAAACAAAAATTTAGCAGTTTAATTACAGCTTTTGCTGACGACATGGCATTTTCATACGTGAATAATAATAACTTATTTGATTCTATCATATATCTTCAAAGGGATTTACAAATACTACGGCAATGGTTCGCAAAACATGAATTAATAATAAGTGAGAAAACTAAACTGATGATTTGCAAATTAAAAGGTCCTTTTCCGATAAATTGTGACGTAACTTTTCATTCTTCTTCTTGTCAGAAACTATTCCTTTCCTCCCATACCTGTGGAAAGCCTAACTATTTTGATGATTTGTGCTGCACTCCTAGCTGCTTTGTTATAGATGGAGTTGAAAGTTTTAAATACTTGGGAGTTACAATTGATAGAAACCTTAACTGGAAAACTCATGTGGATGAACTTAAAAAATATACGTTGGCTGTAACACGCAAGCTATATTTACTAAAACCACATTGCTCCAGTAAAATACTTTCAATGGTATATTATGGGCTTGCACACTCAAAATTACAGTATGGCCTAGCATCTTGGGGTGGGGCGTATGATGCAACAATTGGTGTTCTAAAAACAGCACAAAAGCATATGATAAGGATTATTTACAAAGCTGATAGATTGGCTCCCAGCTGGCCTCTTTTTAATAGTCTTCAGATTTTACCAATAAACCATCTATACATCTATAAGGTCCTCAAAGTGTTTTTTTTACGGAGTGGTTACAGTACAACCCTCAGGAGTTCAATTTCGTACAGTTTAAGAGTAAATAGCTTCGGGTTTGTTCATATTCCATTTTGTAATAAAACTCAATTTTCGAAATTCTATACAGCGACTGCACCTAAGCTCTTTAATAAATTACCGCAAGAAATAAGGAAATTGAGAACCTTGGACTTTTTCTTAAAAAAAGTAAAAAAATGGCTTTTTAGTCTAGATAATTCTGCAGTCAAATTATTACTTAGCTCTACTTAGTTCATTTAATTTATATACATATACATACATATATATACAAAAAAAAAAAAATCTTGTACATTTGGTTTTTGTTTATTTATATTTTCTTTCATTCGATTTGTATTTTTAATTTTGATTTTACATTTTTAATTTTTCTAAATTTTCTATATTAACCCCACACACAATCGTTAAAAAATAAAAAAAAAAAAAATGTAATGGTCATTCGCCTCTAGCCACTTTGTGTGCTACAGAATGACTTTCATTTATTCTTTTAATAGGTAATTATATACATATATATATTTTGTCAAGATGTTAATTTAAATATTCTTTTCTAATATTTTATTTTGTATTATCAATCCTTTAATTTTAACATTTTGCTTGTAACTGTATAAATATATTAACTGAATAAATTAATTAAATAAAAAAAAAAAAAAAAAAAAAAAAAAACCTACTCTAAATTAATGTTAGAATGGGAGTCGACTCTAAATATTGAGTATAAAACGAGAACCGACTTTTTGTTTATTTTAAAGGACATAAACTATACTTTAACGTTAAAGAGCTCGTCTTACTTTAACAGCAGCAAATAGCTAGTTTATCTTTTAAAAGTATACTTTATCCATATTGACAATGGTCATTTCATACCAAAGCAAATGGAAGAAAAAATGTTTACTGATGTTTTATTCGATTTTTTTAAAATGTTTTTTTTTTTTGTAAATAGACTGAATAACTGAATATTATAAATTCGAAACAATGTACGAAAGTGCTCTACGATGAACAAATCTGTAAATACAAATGTATGCAGGTACATAATATACATATCTTATGTATGCACGCGCGCCGCCGCCGCCGCCGGCCGAGACGAGTATAGCAAAATGAATCTGCACCTTGCAACAACAAATTGAATTTTTATGCTGTGAATTTGCGATTTATACTTTATTTCCATCTAAAATAATGTAAATAATTTGTAAAACAATCTAAATCTGAAACGAGGTAGTAGGTACATAAAATGTACTTTTTTCAGCGAAAAATTATTTGGTTTAAAGTTGTCTGTTCTTTTTACTTTTTTTTTGTGTTTTTGTAGTTGTGTGAGTTATGTATCTGTCAAATTAAGGGTTGTTCAACGCAAATTCGCTTAGGTTCTGTTGCAAAACCCACATCAGTTAGAAGAGTTGTCTAACGTGTTTAAACAGTTCTCGTTTAAGGAATAAAACCGGCTCTACTTTACGCAGTCGTTTAGCTTGGAGACTTCGTCTAACTTTTGCATAATTTTAAACACGTTAAATAAGTCTTCTAACTGATGTGGGTTTTACAACAGAACCTAAGGGAATTTGCGTCGAGCAACCCTTAGTTTGACATAACTCACACAACTACAAAAACACAAAAAACAAGAAAAAAGAACAGACAACTTTAAACCAAATAATTTTTCGCCAAAAAAAGGACATACATAGATTAGATTAGATTAAGAATTTTATTTTTCAATTTGTTTTATATACAATTTGACTTAAAACTAACTTATTACTAAATTAAATCATGTTGGCTCAACAATAGGGGCCCAACGTTCTTCGTTTGGCTTTACATAATGCTATTTGCTTACAATATCATATTAATGTTTTCTTAATCTAATTCATGATTTTTTAATATTAACTAAATAATAATTTTTGATGAGTGGGTGTTTTATCCCCTAAAGTATTGATTGTTGTTGTTCTTCTCGTAAAAGGGTGCGTTGTCGTTATGGATGATGTCTTCAAATTGATCGTCAGTGATGGCTCGGGTGTATAGATACTTGTCACTAGGCTCTAGTTCATGCTGGAGAAGTTGTTGCACTTCTGTGTTGGGATGATCTTCCAGGTTCCTGATGATTTTTCCGGAGAGCTGCAGTAAATACTCGTCCAGTGGTATTAACTTTGCTTCTTTATACAGATTCCTTGTTGGTATATATTTCTTCGTCAGTGGGTTACGGTACAGTCCAGTGTAAATGCGGAGCATCTTTCTTTCAAAAAGCTTCATCTTTTTCATTGCTGTAGGTGAAATAGTAAACCAGATGGGAAAGGCGTAGGTCAGAACAGGTCGAATAAGTTGTTTGTACACAAGCAGCTTGGTTTTCTTACTTTGTCCATTTCGCCTCCTGAGAAGCGGATGGACCAAGTGCAGAGAATAGTTGGCTCTCTTCAACATCAACAGGCGAATCTATAAACAAATCTTAAAGGTTACTTAACTTTAAAATAACTCTAAGCAGCTCTTAAGTATGAAATCGGTATCTATAATCAATTTTCACATTTAAGTAACGTTACTTAAAGGCCTCTTAACTTAAACGCCATCAACCGCGTTTAAGGATCACTTAGAGGCATTTTAAAATGTATTTTGACATATCGATTGTCATCTTTGAAATCTTGAAGTTTCAAATTGTGAGTTTGTAGGTATTGTTTGTTGTGATATTATATTAGAACTTTAAAGTGCCACGATTTAAGAAACATAAAATTTGTATTGATTAAAGTATGTATACGCGCAAAGAAATTTCGTCCACGCTTCCCTCTTAGCCTTTGTATCGACACTTCCTTCCTCGCTGTTTTCCTAAATGCAGTGTTGCAGCGTGGATTTTGATGCCCTTGCAACGTTTTTCTTCACTCTGAAATTTACTTTTACAATTCATTAAAAAAAAAACTCGAAAATTTAGAATTCGTATTTAATAACGTTATTTTATTGAAGAAAGTGAATAAAAACAAGCATCAAAATTCATGATGCGCTGCAACACTGCATTTAGGAAAACTCCCAATCTGTGCATAAAATAATTCTGTTTTGTTTGTGGCGGCGGGTGTGGGTGTGTGTTCGATAGCCATTTTTTTTTTTTTGATTTCACAAATAAAAAAATGTGTCTTCCAATTATTTACTGGAAGAAGGAGTCACAAAACAGCTGTGTTGTATAAAATGAAGCAGCATTCTGTTTTTTTCTGTACTAGATTTTCACATTCTTTTACGTTACGTGACACAACCATTGTTTAGTTAAGTACCAATGAAAAATCGATTATAGATACGAATTGAAGTTTCGTCATTTAAAGCCAAATTAAATATTTAAGTATACTTAACTAAATAACCTCTAAGATGCAGTTTAAGAAAATCTTATAGATACGGCTGCAAGTCTGCATGTCTTTTGAATTTGTTGGAAAAGTTGATTCCCAAGTATTTCGTTGATGATTTGACAGTCACTTCAGAGTTGTCTGGAAGCTTTATTTTGATTGCATCACAGCGTGTTGCAAACGCTCGTCTTCGAATGACAGTCACTGGTGTTCTGAAGCAGATGAGTTCAGTCTTTTCGCTGTTTATCCTCAGTCCCCATTTGACATAGTATTCCCATAGGTTTTTAATGTGCTCTTGCACTCTCCTGGCAGCAATTTCTGGTGAAAAAGCGGTGGCGTAAGTGATTGAGTCGTCTGCATAAAGCTTCGTCTTTGTACCTGGTATGTTGGCTGGTTGATCAGCAGTGTAAATGTTGAACAGCAGCGGTCCAAGTTTTGATCCTTGAGGAACTCCAGCGTTAATTCCTTTGGTTGATGACACATGTTTTTTTACCTGTACATAAAAAAGTCTATGGGTTAGGAAATTTTTGATTATTCTTACTAAGTAATTTGGAAGTCCAAGTTCCGAGAGTTTGAATAGCAATCATTTTATCCAAACGCTGTCGAAAGCTTTTTTGATGTCCAGCAAACACGCTACAGTTGTTTCCTATTTGTTGAGTCCAATTGTAACATCAGTATGGAGTCCCAGTAATGGATGTAGAAAAAAAAAAAAAAAAAAGTACATATTATATACTACCTCGGTACAGATTTTGATTGTTTATAAGTTATTTACATAATTTTAGATGGAAATAAAGTAAAAATCGCAAATTCACAGCATAAAAACTCAATTTGTTGTTGCAAGGTGCAGATTCATTCAGCTATACCTACTCGTCTCGGCCGGCGGCGGCACGCGTGCATACATAATATATGTATGTACCTACATACATTTGTATTTTCAGATTTGTTCATCGTAGAGCACTTTCGTACGATTATTTCGAATTTATAATATTCAGTTATTCAGTCTATTTACAAAAAACATCTTTAAAAAATCGAATAAAACATCAGTAAACATTTTTTCTTCGATTTGCTTTGGTATGAAATGACCATTGTCAATATGGATAAAGTATACTTTTAAAAGATAAACTAGCTATTTGCTGCTGTTAAAGTAAGACGAGCTCTTTAACGTTAAAGTATGGTTTATGTCCTTTAAAATGAACAAAAAGTCGGTTCTCGTTTTATACTCAATATTTAGAGTCGACTCCCATTCTAAAATTGATTTAGAGTAGGTTTTAAATGTTTAAAATTTTGCGCCATTAACTTCTTAAAAAGTTAAGTGATATGAACTCAGTGTCGAATAGAAGTTCCTTCATGCCAAATTGCAGTAAAAGGTATTTCTTTGCCTTTCGTTCCAAGAGGCACAAAACTTTCATTGAAAGCTATAATACGTTTGGCAAAGATAACAGACTTGAATCCTTCTTAACGAGGTAGCATTATAACAACGAGAGTATCTGGTGCAGTTTCATTGCAATCTAGCTTGCTTAGCTTTTGATATTCCGTTCTATTCAAGCCTGGCAAACATCGCAAGTTTATTTATTTATTTGAATCAAGCTAATTAATATCTAGCGTACAAAAAATATTACTTAGAATTAAGAATTTATAAATTATACAATATTATAGAATATTTTTTTAAAACTATTATTTGAGACATCACAAAAATTTATTAATAAATTATGATTGACGTTATACAAATTAAACATTGTATTCAATGGTGAATTCTGCTCATAGTTGGTACGATAGTGTTTTATGTAAATTGGGTCACGAAAACCTCTTAGATTTCGATTTGGAACATTAAAATTAACACGACACAAAAGGTTTAAAGCATCGATATTACCATCAATAAGATTAACAATAAAAACAAAACATAAATAAGAACGTCTGCGCTCCAGACTCGGTAAATCTATGAGTTTTAAACGGCTGCTATATGAAGGAAGATTCAATGGATTCTGCCAGCCTAAGCCTCTAAGGGCAAATTTTAGGAATCTTTTTTGAATTTGTTCAATTCTTATTTTGTGACAACTGTAGTAGGGGGTCCATACCTGGCAAGCATACTCTATAATGGGTCTGACAAATGTAGTAAATAGTTGTTTGATAACATAAGGATCAGAAAACTGACGTGATTCCCTTTTAATCCAACCTAATATTGAATTGGCTTTATTACATGCCATATTGATATGCTGTGTGAATTCGAGTTTCTTATCGAACAATACACCAAGGATAGATACATCATTTACATTTAATAGATTTAAGCCATTGAAACTGTAGTCAAAAGATAAAACGGACAATTTTCTTGTAAAATTTATAATCTTACACTTATCGATATTTAACAACAAATAATTACGTGCACACCAATTATAGAAAGCATTTAGATCAATTTGAAGCTTTTCACAGTCAAGATTGCTAGAAATAGTTTTAAATATGTTAACATCGTCTGCATACATAAGACAATTAGAGTACTTTAAAACTGAAGGAAGATCATTTACAAACAATATAAAAAGAACTGGACCCAAATGGCTACCCTGGGGAACACCAGAATTTACGACAAAACTATTTTAATGGTAGCCCTTAAAATTCACTGAATAGGATCTGTCAAGTAAATAAGATTTTAGCCAAGCAATGAATTTTACGCTGAACCCCAGCCTACTCATTTTATTAAGCAAAACTCTATGCGATAGTTTGTCAAATGCCTTACTAAAATCTGTAAGAACACAATCCGTCTGTTTTTTGTTTTTAAAGGAATCGACACAAAACTCCGTTAACTCCATAAGTAGGGTGACAGTCGAACGGCCCTTTGAGAAACCATGTTGGTTATGAACAATAAATGATTTTGTGTAAAAGCTTAATGTTTTGCAAACAATTGCTTCAAAAAGTTTGGGAATGGCCGACAGTTTAGCTATTGGACGGTAATTAATAATTTGATCCTTTTTACCTTTTTTATGTAAAGGAATTATAAAAGATTGTTTCCATACATGAGAAAACTTACAAGTAGACAATGAACAGTTAAAAAGAACAGAAAGTGGCATAGACAAGTTATTGACACATTTTTTCAGAACTGAAGCTGGTACCCCATCAGGACCAGACGCGTCATTATCTTCTAAATTAGCTATAAATTTCATAATATCGTCAATAGTTATATGAAAATTTATATCAGTCAAGTGAGAATATGATTTAAATGACCAAATAATTGATCATTTTCGTCAAGATTATTACAGTTTAGGTTATCACAGTTCGAAAAGTTATCACAGTTAGAAGAATCACAGATATATGCACTTTGAAAAAAGTCTGAGAATAGTTGTGTTATGATACGTGGGTCATGGTCTGAGATATTGTTATGCATAAGAACGGACGGATAAGTTTCTTCACCTTTACATGATATAACATTTTGGAGATCAAAAGTTAAAATGGGAATGCCTGATTCTTTTTCATAAGCTTTTTGTTCTCTCAAAATATTTTTTAAGTTTAAGTGGAGCTCATGTTCCTTTGTAAATTTTTCACTTAACGCATCTTCATTTCTTACTGCATTATAGGCCTCACATTGGCCATATTTTTTCGAATGGAGATGGTGAAAATCAAGGTTAAAGTTCATATTGAAAACATTCCTGTAAAAGCTTTCTTTAACAGGATGAAGAACAGTATCTTTGTATAACTTATACTTTTTCGTTATATTCAAGTTTGGATCTAAATAGTTTATTTGCTTTGGCTCTAAAATAAAGCGACTCTATTGTTGAAAAAGATCGTATATGTTCTTTTATTTCTGCAAAATTATTTTCGCTAATTCGTTTTACATACTTAACTCCTTGTTTGTCGAATTATTTTCATCGTGCACATGTACAGCTATTCTCCCTGACAAAGTCTTCTTCTACTTCTGGACGAACAATTAAAAAACCTCAATGACAACTGATACATTTCCAAAATTATTATTTCTCCTTCCGAAAGAAACTGCGAATGCGAAGTCATCTAAATAAAGTTATTGAAGAGGACATTTTAAATGAATGGTATATTTAATACAGTACACCTATTGATTTCCTATTTACTTTTAAAGTTGAAATACTTACCTTTACTTATTAAAATTTATGGATATTTGGAACAAAAATTTTGAAAATCACACAGCACAAACTTTTAAAACGGAACTATACAAATTAATTTAAAATGCATTTCAGATAAAATTCAACTTTAACACAAAATTCATAGTAGCCCAAATAGTCTTAACTACGAGCATCGTTTGAATATTTTGAAGCAACGAAGCTCAATCTACATCCTGTTGTGTAACTAAGTTCTAAGTGCATTTTTTTTAAATTTTTCTAACTGTGAACTAAGTTTTTTTTAATAAATTGATGTACATGTTTCCTTAATTTTTATTGACTTAATAGGAAACTAAAAGAGATAGACAAATATGGATGAAACGAATCCAAAGAGCATACTCGGTTTGCTACAATCACATGTATAACTCAGTTTTGAAAAAATGTCAGTTAGAACTACTCGTAGAACCCTATTGTTCTAAGGTCGCGAAAAATGTACATACGTTTAAGACTTTGAATTAGGGTTGGCGAATAAAGCAAGAATATTGTTCAGCTGTTAGCGTCATGGAAACCAAAACAATGAGAATGAGAAAATGAAATTTGTTTTGTCGAATTGAACTTTTCGGGGTTTTCTGTTTTTCTTTTTTTATTTTTTTTTTTTACGATTGTGTTTTGTTTTCTTTGATCTATTAAAATCACATGAAAGTAAAGTTGTTCAATTTTGATATTATGTATCACTAACCAATATACAACGTTGGATACAAGTAGGAATATTTTTCAATTTTTCTTGATAGGATTTTTGGATTAGTATGTTTATACTGTACTTATATTGATTGTAATAATAATTTTGCATGGTATCTTTGTATATAAAACTAATAGTACTTTCATGAAGACGAATGATTGGGGCGACATCTAAAGCATAGCGATAGTACTTGTTAGATTTGTCTCTGCTAAATTTAATAAATAAATATTCTCTTTTTTACTACATACTTGTTTTGTATCTTATTCTACTCGCCATTGTAAAATCTAGCGCTAATTTCAGCGCCACCACCAGGCTAGAGTTCGCAATACAAAATCACGCTCCATGATAAAACTATAGTATACGTTATATATATACGTACAAAGCTCGTACTAACCTATAGGTACATACTTACCTGTAGATACATTCATAGAGATGTGGGCTGTTACATATATACATACGTATTTATTAAAAAAAAGATAGGTCTGAAAGTATTTAAATATCAATTAATATGGATACATATGTATGTATATAGGAACAAAACTATTTCTTAAAGGAAATCGAATAGGTACTTATATTTTTATATGTACATACATTCCTATAGAAAATTGATTAAAAAATAAGAAGAAATGCAAATTAAAAGACACAAACAAAAATAAAACCTATCCAACTTTTTTTTAGGGTGTGGTTCTTGGGTATATTCTAAGAAAAAAGTCGTTGTACAATAATGCCTATCTCCAATTTTTATATAATATGTCGGGAATTTAAGAAAAGGCCTATTTTGGTGTACCCCGACAAATGTTAACGGTGATTGCGCTGTTAGTACTAATGATAGAAACTTTATTTAAGTCTTTATTTTTAGAAGAAATACCAGCATTTGTAATTGCGCTTAAACAAATTTGAAATCATATATTGGTCTTGAGATATCCAGTTTCTAGCAAATTCTGTTTTTCCTGCCCATGCTAATTTTTTGACTTTGGGCTCATTTTCCTCCAGTAAATGCGTAACACAAAACAAATATACCGTTTTACTATTTTTTTTAAATGAACGTAACAATAATAAAAATAAAATTCAATGACAAGTGTGCAGAAAAACCCATAAATTTTATGATAGGTAGATATTTGGGAAATCCTGAGACACGTAAAATTAAAAAAAAAAGTTTTTTGCTTTTTCGTTTTTTTTTTTTTTGAGTAAAAGAGGGTTTTATTTTGATTTTGAACATATTTCTAACATCAGTTGATAATATGAGTGGTTTTCTAAGCTATTTTAAAACGTGCTCGTTTATTTGAGTACCTGTCAAAGCCCTCAATTCCTTAAAAATTCCCAAAAAGAGTAAGGTTTGGGCAACGAAGGCCCAAAAATTAGGACACGAAATAAATTCAATTCATCAGTTTCATTTTTAACGCCAAGGCAACTGTTGAGTAAAGTAGTTACATCTAAATAAACAATTGTATAATGTAAACCAACCTTCGAAAGCCCTTTTGGCAATGACATTTATTTTTGTGGCTATCGGTTAAATTAAAACCAAGCTTTGTTTTTGTAACTTAAACTAATATAGAAATTATTTTCTCTCCAATCTTTTCTTATATATAATAAATTACTCGCTCGTCTTGCAAGCACGTCGAATTAAAGGATTAACTAATCGTGTTTTATTTTACCAATCATTTAAAACATTAAATAAATCGCTAAAATTTTGGTGACCCCAACGTGATTGCAAAGATTCAGTAAAAATATTAAAAGCAAATTTCTAAGAACTTCCGTTATTTTGAACATCACGTGGAATATACGGCTATCTACATAATGTCTAAAAATGCTGATGAGTTGCGTAACAAAAGAAGCGTGTATCTTAAACAATTGGATCGCATCAATATTTTTACGTCGCAAAAGGCTGAAACAGCAACAAAAGCAGACCTGAACATTAGACTCCATGCTTTGGAATCTTGTTTTAAGCTTTTCTTCACACACAAGCAAAATTAGAAGATATTGACCCGGAAGAATTGGACAAGGATGAACGTTCAACTTATGAGGAACACTACTATACCGTTTAAACGGCGCACAGTGGGCAGAAAGCGTGGTTTAAGTGGTCAAAAATCCATAACTTTTGAACCTGTTGAGCTTATTTAATAATTTTTTTTTTAGTTGTAACTTTATTTAAGTACCTTTCAATATATAGCGTTTAATTTATCAACTATGTGTTGTTTTGATTTTAAAATAAATAATAAAAAAAAGTTGTTTTTCTCCCTGTTAATGTGGGATGACAAATTTGTTCAATATTGACTTAAATTGGATACAAAACTTATTTTAAAAGAACTTTCTTGAAGATCCAACAAATAGTGACCAGTAAACTATATGCTTGAAATTCTTAGGTTTGCCCTTTGGGTCTTCACAAAAAAACTCAAAAAGAAATTTGTAGTTCCCATTTTGTCCTTTTCAAGTCAACATTTTGTTTAAGAATAGTTACCAAAACCTTAAATCAATTTTGTCATTTCCATCATCCAATTATTAAATGTAACGGAACAATTAATGAGAACCACATAAATAGAGCATACCATTTTTTGGGCACAGAAAATAAGTGCAAGTAAATTTACTAACCGCACTAAACAAAAACAATATGGTATGTTAGGTTAGGTTAAAGTGGCTGTCATTAAAGCATCTGACCCACCTAGACCAATAGAGGTCCATAGTGATACCACGATCTAATATGGAGCAAAAAGGTTCCCTACTAGTTAAACTAGTAAAACATTTGGAGCTTCTAATGAAGCGAAGAAGACATTTAATGTCTGTATTTATGAGATCGCTTAGTTCGTTATAGAAATATTCTCCTAGATGAAGTTTGCGTCTGTAAAGAGAGAGCAGGGCATGTACAAAGAAGGTGTGGGATTGTTTCCTCTTCCTCCTCGTCCAAGCAACTCCTCCAAAAATCGTTTGATAGTACACCGAGTCGTGTCTACCTATAAGACAGTGTAAAGTTATGACACCTATTACGGAGCTGATCTGAGATCTGCTGAGGGACAATAAATACATTGACCGCTTCAAATCCAGTTTGGGCCAGATTTGTTTGATCGCCAAACATGTGGTAGTGTTAAGCCATCTTATATTTGATTGTTCCAGAGCAATTCGCTTCAACATAAGTTTACTTGTAGCTACAGGCATACCTATGTTTACCCAAACGGGAAAGAAAGGCATTTCCGTTCCAATTCTGGCGAGTTCATTGGATTTACAATTCCCCGGGATGTCCCTGTGTCCCGGCACCCAGAATAGGTGAATATTAAACTGTTTGACCATCTCCATTATAGACGAACGTCAGTCTTGGTACATGGTTACAGTACAATATGTAAGATTTTGCATACAGAAGAGTCGCTATGTAAAATGTTTTTTCGCTCTAACTCGTAAATGCGGATACATGCGGATATGAATCTTTCGAGTTTCGATAGAGCACATATTCAATTTTCAGTTCGTAAGCAAATTAGAGTTGTGAAAAGTTGTGAATTTTTGTATCGTCTTTATAAACTGGAAAATTAAGTAAAATTAAGATGGGTGTTTCAAAATCAAACGGTACTAACTACTTAACGTTTCTTTATATTTTTTTTTGCGTATTATAACATATAAATATGTGAAATAATTAGCTGTAATGAATTCAATTACTTTCCAAAAGGATTTTCAAGAAAATCGGGAAATAAAAATTGTGCCAAAAATGCTTCATACATCGATTTACAAGTTTTTCTCACTTTGAATTTATTTTTCTCTTAACCTCAGCATATTTATTTAAAAAAAATGTCATATATTTAACGTATAAATATTTCTTTAATTAATTAAAATTAAACTTATGTGATTCGAAAACAAAAAAAAAATATTTTTGACCACTTAAATCACGATTTATGCCCACTGTGCGGCGTGGCATACCTATTTGGAAAAAATAGAGGAAACTCCAAAACCAGAATATGATACTTCACCAAAACCCTCTGCTCTCGCTGATTTTATTAAATAGCTAAAGGTTAACATTCCAACATTTACATGTATTGTCACTGAGTGTATGTCATTTTATGATGCCTTTACATTTCCTTGTACACTCTCAACCAAAACTAAGTAATGTGAGCACGTTCCATCATCTACTTGGCTCTCTGGGTAGCAGCGCAGCATTGATTGTCAAGTGTTTGGAGGTTACGGACGCGAACTACAATGTGGCCATCAAGATGTTGCAGGATCGTTAAGAGAACAAAAGAATTATTGCTCACGAGCACTTAAAGCAGATCTTTGAGGCATAATCAGTTCAAAGAAGTTCGGCGTCATCGCTTCGATTGTTGCTGGACACATTTAATGTTAATTTACGAGCTATTAAATCACTTGGTCATTCTCCTCAACATTGGGATGACCTTATAGTATAGTGTATATCATAACCTCGAAATTGGATGCGGCTTCACTTACCAAGTGGCAGAAAGAGGCACCTACTGACCGGCTTGCTACTTATGAAGAGATATCAAAATACCTTATCAAACACAGCCAAATATTTGAAGGGATGGTAAGCCAAATGTTAACAACGAAGGTGAGTCCTAAAAATGAGGTAGATAATAGACTTAAAATCACACCAAAATCATTTGCAATTACTAACAACACGCAGTGTGTCCGCTGTTATAAGCCTGGTCACGTGATTACAGGATGTTCCCGATTTCTGCGTTTGCCCCCAGCCAACCAAAAGCAACAAATAATTGCACTCAAGATTTGTGAAAAATGCCTCAAGCTCGATCATTCCACAGAAAGCTGTCCTTCCTCCAGTAGCTGTCGGATTTGTTCGCAGAAGCATCATTCGTTACTGCATCGCAATAATCTAACTTCATCATTTAACCCAAATGCTTAAGAAAATACTCCGAACCCTACATAGTCATCAATTGAAGCCGTTTTACTTCCAATTTCCAAAGATAACAGGCATTCTTCCGTCTGAAAAAATAAACATCGACTATGGCATACCATCCAACATAAACCTAGCTGATCCATGCAAGCTTCCAAACTCCACAAAAGGTGGATTTTTTGTTGGGAGCAAAATTATTTTTCTCTCTCGTTTTGAAGGTAAAATTAGACTTGAAAATAATACAACAATTCTATAGAACACTCACTTTGAATGGGTTGTAAGCGGAATTTATCAATCTATACCAAACTCAAAGGTTCAATGCAGTTTAGATGCAGAAATTATATTTCATGATAATCTATTAGATCAAAGGTTAAAAACCTTTTGGAAAATTGGAAATTATACTTCGTCTCCACGTACGCTCTCTGAAAGTGACACTTTGTGGGAAAGACATTTTACTACGCATTTTCGTCGCCTTGAGTGTGGTCGGTACGAAGTCAGATTACCATTTAAATGTGATTCTTCAACTTTAGGTTCTTCATACAACACAGGCTTGAAACGTTTTAATTGCTTGGAAAGGAAACTTAAGAACAACAATAAACTTCGTATTCAGTATAATATATTTATAAATGAGTACATACAACTCAATCATATGAAGCTCGTCGATATTATCGACCCCATTTTTATCTTCCTTACCAATGCGTCATTAAACCAGGTAGTAGTACGACAAAATTGAGAGTTGTCTTCGATGGCTTCTCCAAATTAGATGGTGGAAAATCTCTGAATGACATCCTTATGGTTGGACCTGTCGTTCAACCAAATTTATTTTCGATCGCCCTTCCTTTTCGGATGCATCGTTACGTTTTCACCAGCGACATTACAAAAATGTATCGACAGGTTATGTTAGATTTACGAGATCGTAACTATCAACTAATTTTATAGAGGAACTCTGAACATGAACCTTTTAACACCTATCGTCTTTGCACAGTCACTTATTGCACCTCTTCAGCATCATATTTAGCGACTCGAGTCTTAAATCAACTGGCCAATGATGAAAGGCAATATTTTCCGCATGCAGCCAAGGTAATATAATCCGATTTTTACGTCGTCGATGACGTATTGACAGGCTCCGATTCATTAGATGAAGCGAAAGTTATCCAACAGGAACTAATAGAAGCATTAAAAAAAGGAAAATTTGAACTAAGGAAATGGTGTTCTAACTCACCTGTTCTATTAGAAAAAATTCCACTAGATCAAGGAGAAACCCATCTTCAAAAGCAAAATATGAGTAGTAATGTTGCGAAAACCTTGGGCATTATTTGGGATCTAAACTTAGATGCTTTCATGTATAACAGCGACACTCCAAGGTAGTGTATCCAATTAACAAAGAGATTAGTGCTTTCTGGCATATTACAACTATTTGATCCCCTTGGTCTTGTGAACCCAGTTTTTGTCCTTGCTAAGATCTTCATAAAGCAGTTATGGCAAACTAAGCTCACGTGGAATGAACCACTTCCTGAATGCTATGCAAAAAGTTGGACAGACTTTCGCCTTGAATTTAGCCTTCTTCAACGGCTGAGAGTCCCAAGAAGGGCCATAACTACCCAAAAGACAAGATCTCAAATTCATGCATTTGCAGACAGTTCCGAATTTACATATGGAACTTGTATATACGTTCGATCATTTTTGGAAGATGGAAGCATTCAATGGCAGCTATTAGCAGCAAAATCCAATGTGGCTCCTTCGAAAGTTACATGCTTACCGCCTCTCGAGCTTTGCGCTGCTGTAATGGCAGCTCAATTTACGCATCGTATCATACAAATTCTTCACATTGATTTCGAAAATGTGTTTCATTGGGCTGATTCAACAATGGTATTGTCCTGGCTATCGGCAGAGTCATCAACATGGAAAACGTTCGTTGCTAATCCCATAGCCACAACATAAGAAGCAACAAATCCGCAGCAATGGCGGCATATCGACTCAGATTTAAACCCAGCGGACATTATATCGAGTGTTTTACGACCGTCTGCATTAATTGAATCAGACATGAGGTTTTCCAAAAAAAATCAAGAAAACTGGCCACATTCGCATTGTAATATAACGAATATTGAAGAAAATATTTTAGAACGAAGGAAGATTAAATTTGTTCTCGCGGCACAAGCGGAATTCGATCTCATCGCAAATATTAAATACCATGCAAATTATATAAAAGTTGTTATTTCTTATAATAATCGTTTCATACACAATGTTTCAGTAATGGTTTTAAAGAAGAAGATTTCACTTAGTTTATTAAGACCCGAAACAAGTCCCAGACACTTTGACTGGACAAGTCTCTGCAGGCGAAATGAAAAAGGCATTATCACAGATATTGCACGCGGTTCAAGAAAGCTGTTTTTGCTCCGAATTAGAATTATTGCGTAAAAATAAGAACATTCCCAAACGAAGTAATTTACGATCACTAGCCCCATTTTTGGATACAGAAGGGCCGAAAAGAGTCGGTGGTAGAATAATAAATTCTGATGTTTCATTCGATGCTAAACACTCTATACTGTTGCCTTCAACTCACGTCTTCACCATCTCCGCCTTTCGTTATATTCATTATAAACATGGACACTTAGGTCCGCAAAATCTTTTAGCTGTATTTCGACAACAATATTGGCTACTAAATGGTAAAGTTCCTGTCAAGCGAGTTATTCGCAAGTGCGTGTTTTATGTACCCGATGTCGATCTGCCAACATCACGCGTCTTACCAGCTATACTCTGTCCAACAAAAATTGTCAGTACAGGCCTTATGGGAGAGCTTTTTCTAAAGCAGTGGCGCCTGATGCACCCTCACTACAATGCGTTAGGAAAAATGCCACTAAAAAAAGAGCAAGCCACTGAATTTTCTTAATGAATTGTTGTTGTAATTCTTTGCAAAAAGTTGTACAGCCCAACACGACCGTCGTATCCCACTGCTGATGAGAAATGAGATACTGTCAAAAGTGTCAAGTGTCACTCAATACGATCGTGCGCTCTTTATCTACATCAAAACAGAGTTACTCGTACCATTATCATTCTCAATTGCAAGCAAGGAGCTTTTTCAGTGGTTTTTATTAAGGAGCTTTTGGGATTTGAATTCATGAGAACACATTTTAAGAAGATGAGTATGTTGAGTGTTGTCGTATTGCTTTTCAACTTAAAAAAAAAACGCGCCTATTATCTTACCGCTTGGTGTTGTGGGAAAAGGTAAATTGAATATTGTTTTCAGTCGTTTTGAATCGGCAGACGGTAGCCCTACGCGTTTCTTACTCTCATTTGCGGCGATTTATAATGTAAACTACGGAATCCCTGTGAGACCTTTAAAAGGCGACACACTTATGCATGGCAATGCAACCAGAATGAGAGACAAACGTCCTATCTTCCCTGTACTGACAATTTTTGTTGGACAAAGTATAGGCCTTTTTCCACAGTTGGCGTTGATTTTTGCGGTCCTTTTTTGGTACATTATCGCCGCCGAAAGGTTGTTCCTACGAAGACTTACGTTTCAGGCTCGTTGAAGACCTCACTGCTGCAGCCTTCATTGCAGCTCAAAACACTTTATCGGCCGACACGTGGGTCATGTTCAACCATTTACAGTGACAATGGGCTCAATTTCATTGGAGCAATGAATGAACTCCATGAATTATATCAGATGTTTATGAATAAAGAGAACAGTGCAGAGATCATGAATATCTATATGTGCCGAGGATGGAATTAAGTGGAAGACTATACCACCCAGATCTCCTCATATGGGGGGAATCTGGGAAGCTGTAGTGAAGTCTGCCAAGTTTCACATGAAAAGGTTGCTGCATTTGATTTCACCCACCTTTATTGAACTTAGCACCGTAATCATTCAAATAGAGGTCATATTAAATTCGCGCCCATTAATAACCTTATCTAATGATCCAAATGATTTCATTTTTTTAACTCCTGGTCATTTTTTAATAGGTGGACCACTCAACGCAATTATAGAAACTGGCGTTCAAGATGATCATCTCAACAGACTATCACGATGGCAACGACTGAATTGGGTAACTCAAACTTTCTAGGCAAGATGGTCCTCAGAATATCTCCAAGGACTTCAAAAACGATACAAATGGCAAACCATCACCGAAGAAATAGCAATCGGATCATTAGTCGTCCTCAAAGATAATAACCTACCACTACTTAAATGGAAGATGGGTCGTATAATTTCGTTACATCCTGGAAAAGATGAAATCGTTCGAGTTGTGACTGTCAAGACTACTACAGCTAATCGTAAAAGAGCTATTTCAGAGATTTGCTTATTACCTGTTGAATCGTCTTCACCTCTTCAAGGTGGGGAGCATGTTGAGTAAAGTAGTTACATCTATATAAACAATTTTATAATGTAAACCAACCTTCCAAAGCCCTATTGGCAATACCATTTATTTTTGTGGCTATCGGCAAAATAAAACCAAGCTTTGTTTTTGTAACTTAAACTTATATAGAAATTATTTTCTCTCCACTTTTTTCTTATATATAATAAATTACTCGCTCGTCTTGCAAGCACGTCGAATTAAAGGATTTACGAATCGTGTTTTATTTTACCAATCATTTAAAACATTAAATAAATCGCTAACAGCAACAGTTGCTTAAAAATGCTGTTTGAAATGACTACATTTACAAACCAGGAATATGCACAAATTTTTTCGTTTATGGGCTGTGCAATGGAACTTCAACTAGACCGCTGCGAAGATACCAGGAACCTTATCCACACCAACGACTTCCTAAATTACGAGTATTTGGAAATACATGTCGAAGGTTTCGAGAAACGGAGCAGTTTAAAAAACACGACCTAACGCGGGTAGGCGTAATTGGAAACAAATTAATCGGCCCTTCAAACTTCCAACAAGCTGAATTCTACAAACTATCTGAAGTTGTTGCGCAATGGTTTTCCAGAACTATTGGAGGACATTCCACTTATGCAACTAGGTTCATCATATTTCCAACAGGATGGCGATCCAACCCACTATCGAGAGGTGAGGAATTTGTTAGATGAAGAGTACTGTAATCGTTGGATAAGAATTCATGGACCGGTTTACTGGCCTGCAAGATCTTCTGACCTTACAGTATTGAATTTATTTGTATGGAAAAGAATAAAAAAACTTGTTTATTCGACCGAAATAACATATTTAGGTGAATTAAAAGACCGTATCCTCGAAGCATGCTCATGCAACTTAAGAAGCCAGAACTGCATCATCGAATTCCAGGAAACATCATAGCCAGAATTCCTGGAACTAAATATGCTATGAAATCATATCATGAGTTTATACCATCTTTGCAATTATAAATGCATGTGAAGTTGCTATGAATTTTTGAGTTGCAATTATACTTTCGAATAATAAAGGTTCAGGCAATCTGCCTGAGAACAAAATATTTTTTTTATTAAAGCACTAGCTACCCCGGCAGACGTTGTTCTGCCATATTTTCTCTTAAACAACACAACATTGATTTTGTATGTTAATAGTTCCTCCCCGACAGACTTTGTTCTGTCAAAAGTTATTGGCCCTTCGCAGTAATAAAACATATTTCAGAGTGATCACTTTATTTATAGATTTATGTCTCCATAATAAACAACGATTACTTACAAATATAAGTTTTCTATTTTGTACATTGCAAGACTTTAGAAGTAGTAGTGATAATATGGTATTTTCATTATAATGCCTTATCGTACACAATTTTTTTGTTTGATTACCTGGAGCGTAAATAAATAAAGCTGAGAGTGAAGTATGGGTTTTCCAGATTGAGGCCGCAAACACTCAACGGCTGACCCTGTGATTTATTTATGGTCATAGCGAAAGCAAGCCGCACTGGAAATTACAGTCGTTTAAATTCAAACGGTACGTCAGTTGGTACAATTGGGATGCGGGGTATCAACACATCCTCTCCCTTATATTTTCCCCTTAGAACGGTTGCTTCGATGTTCGATCACATTGTTTTGGCCGTGTGCCGTTATAAAGTCGCGGTTGGTTGATATTTCGTAACATTATGACAACCGATCCTACTTTTAATTGAAGATTATGGAGAGGTAATCCTGGAAAATCCAGTGTGTTCAAAAATTGTGGTGGATAATTGACAACATCATCTTCGTTAGTTGCACAATCAACTGATTTGTATGTCAATTCACCGGCAATTTCATTTTTGATTTTGAAATTTATATCATTTACATCCGTGTTTTTGGCAGCTAATATAGCCCGTTCACTCAACCAACAATGATCTCCGTAATTTTGAGCGGCGTTTGGGAACACCTTTTCTATAAGCACAGTTTTTGATTCTGTAAACTGACAAAAATTGACAGCAAATGTAATGCAGCCTGTCATAACATCTATAGGGATTTGACCATTTCCAATGTCAATGAGTTGTTTTGAGTTGAGTTCAAATCGCTTTCGAGATATCCTTTCGGAAAGAAAAATAATACACAAATGCGTTGGCGCACTTCGTTTCGCGAAGAATTTGTGTCGGACGAAATCGGAAAAACAATTGCATTTAGCTGTCAGAAATTTCACAAATAAAGCACTTGATCGCACTTTAACGCAGTTTACCGGGCACGTTAAAATAATGTCTGAGAAATATTCCGAACAGCTGTTTGGAAGAATACCTCGAAGAAAAAATCCTCCGAATTGTATAAAATCAGAGAATTTTCCGCTCCGAACGGATACCTTGCTAGGGCCGAATACTTTGTTCGACATCATCAAGCACATGTCTTCAATTGATATCAACGCCTCATTGTAAATTTCTACTGTGAATTGTAAATGTTGATTTCCTGTTCTATTGCGCATTTGATGCAAGATATCGTCATACATTATCATCTTTGTATTTGATCCATAAATCAATTGGGTTTGGCGGAAAGCATGTTGATATAATTATAGAAAACAATGTTGGTATTTGTTGAGCTTTTAAAGAAACTACAGCATTATTTAAAGTTTGATCTCAATGAGCATCATTTTCTAACAGTTGCAAACGCTGACATGCTTCTCTGTAAGAGCCGCATAATTCACCATTAACAGTTCGTAAATGTTGGAATGATGTTCGACCTCGAACATTGACTAAGAGTAATCTCAACAAAAAACTACTATTTGTTGGCGGATGTAGGTACTACCTAAAGCTTTATTTTCCTTATAATTTTTACGTTTTTTCTCTCCATAAGAACATTCCTTGTGCCTTAACAAAAACGTTAAAAAAAATTAGCAGAATTTGTCGAGCCGTTCTCGAGTTTTACGCTTAGCAACACATTTGGTGATTCATTTTTATTTATATAGATTGAATGTTTAATTAACTGGCGCCCGAGCAGGTACCCCGTGATAGCGTTTAAAACTCAGTAAATAAGTTCTAAGTGAAAAATATAACAGTAAATTATAATATAAGTGAACATTAAAAAAAAATTAAAAAAAGTGCAAAAATAAATGATTGACTAAATATAAATAAATAAAAAAATATATAAGATAGTGAATTGTGTCTAAGAACTTTAATACAGTGCGAAGGAAATATAAGTGAGAAAAAGGACCCCGGAGTCACCTGTAAATATAACCATAGCTGGGCACCGTTAATCAAATAGTTAACTTAGTTAATCGTTAATCCGCTACTAAAAAAGCTAGCTTCGTTAAACGTTAAAGCGTTAAATTTCGGAAGAATTAACGCAAGTTAACGTTAATCGTTAATCCGTTAACATGTGATAAAAGTTGCTGTAGAGCGCCGAAACTTTGACGCTTATGTGATTTGCCAATCCAAAAAAAATAATAGGCGACACAATTTATTTTAGTTTGTAAGTTTTATTTAGATATAAGTTCACTTGTTTTAGTTGTTTAGATATAAGTTTTATACAATTTAGTTGATATGTATACGATAATTTATAAGTTTTAAATTTAGATTTTAAGTTAGGAAAAAAAGGAACTTATGCCACCGAACCGAGAACTTTAATTGCAATGCAAGAAAAACAATGTGCGAACTTTAATAGAATTGACACAAGACGAAGACGACCGAAAGTAAAAAACCGTAGTGCCAACACACAAAAAAAAATACTCGAAGGGAAGTACCCTTGCAACAAACATTGGCGGTGGGCTTGCACTACTTTGTTTTTAGGTTCAACATTCCGGCCGCCTTGCATCCTCGCATGCAAAACTAAAGATATCTTTAAAACCATTTTCTTAACATTAGTTTTAGAGATTTTATCTACATATTATATTTTAAAAAGGATGATAGCAAATTTATAATTTCAATTAAAGAGAACTTTATAAAAATATCGATTGAATTATTTACATTTGTATACAGTTTCATTTTGATAAGAAAAATTAAAATAGATTATACAAGATATATTTTAGTGCATTTCATTAGGAAAATTTTCCATTTATGTAAAATTAAACTGAGGAATCAGGATTTAAACGTACATTAAGATAAAAAAGGATCAAAAGTTAAGTTTTCAAAAGATTTTTTTTGCTTTGTTTTTGGTTTATTTTGTTTTTGCTGTAATCAATCCGATGGCAAAACACACAGTTTGACGACAGAACGAGTAAAAACCCCTTTTTGGGTCTTTACATCTACAACACGTACTCTATCGTCAGAACCACGGTAGACCTTTAAAACTTTACCGAGCCGCCACTCATTCGGTGGAAGTTGTTCATCTCTTAGAACAACAAGATCGTTAACTTCGATATCTCTTTGAGGATATTTCCATTTGTAGCGCTTGACGAGCTCTTTCAAGTATTCCTCCTTCCAACGCACACTAAATTTGTGATGAATAATTTTGAGAGTGTTCCATCTTCGTATGAAACTGATGTTCCTTAGAGATTCACAAGACTCTGGGGGACTGAGTAGCGGACCACCTTTTAAAAAATGTCCAGGAGTTAGAGGAAGAAGATCTTCAGGATTATCAGACATTCGAGTTAAAGGTCGTGAGTTGAGACACGCCTCGATTCGGGCTAGTAAGGTTGCAAATTCTTCAAATGTATATTTTGCACTACCCGCTATTTTCTTGAAGTGAATTTTAAAACTTTTCACCCCTGCCTCCCACAAACCACCCATGTGGGGAGAGCCAGGAGGAATAAATTTCCAGGTTATTTTTGAAAAGTTGGGTGAGGAATCAGCAGGATAACTTTGCACAGCTGCTCGAAAATCTGAGATAAGTGATTTCGACGCACCGACAAAATTGGTACCGTTATCTGTGAATATTTTAGCTGGAAGTCCTCGGCGAGACACAAAGCGAGAGAAAGCGGCCAGAAAGGCAGCAGAAGATAGATCACTTACGGCCTCTAAATGAATAGCTTTCGTGGCAAAGCAGATAAAAAGACACACGTAGCCTTTTTCCAAGCGACATTTTCTTCCGTAAAAGTTCTGGATTATAAAAGGTCCAGCAAAGTCAATGCCCGTATTAGTGAAAGGTAAACTCAAAACTGTCCTTTCGACTGGCAATGAACCCATGAATTGTGACTGAACCGATTTTTTATACAAAACACACGGCTTGCAACGTCGGATATGACTTTTGACTAAGTTTTTTAGCTTGGGTATCCAATATTCGGAACGCACTATACGGTTCATTAATTGGATTTCACCATGTAACGATAATTGATGAATGTAGGACACTAAGAGTTGAGATAAATAAGATTTATAGGGAAGCAATATAGGGAACTTTTTGTTATAAGATAAGGAGGAAGATGCAAGTCTACCTTGTGAGCGCATTATTTGACTAGAGTCAAGAAAAGGACTGAGGGATAAAAGATTGCTTTTCGGTTTCAATTTTGTTCCTTGAACAAGAGCTTTATATTCTTCGACAAAATGTTGTTTTTGAGTTAATTTGATGATTTTAATTTTCGTAGATTTAATTTCTTCATGAGAAAGAAGGTTTGATGTGTAGCTATCTCTAATAGATTGCTTTCGAGTTGAGTTGGCAAAGCGAAACACATAGCTCAAGACTCGGAGTGCTCTATGCCAAGACGAAAATCGGGATAGAATTTCACTTTCGAAATCGCCTGACTGCATTGCAACATTGGCGAGTTTTCGAATTGGTTTATATTCGAGGATTGATTCATCGGGAGGATCAATTGGCGGAGTTGAGGGCCAATCTAGTTTCGATCCTTGAAGCCGATATGGTCCCGTCCACCATAGTTGTCGAGACTTTAATTCACCCGGGGAGATACCACGGCTCGCTAAATCAGCAGGATTATCCAAGGAGGGGACATGACTCCATTGAATATTAGGAACGTTAGTTAAAATTTCCGATGTTCGATTTGCTACATACGTTTTCCACGTGCTTGGTGATTTACTAAGCCACGCTATAACAATCGTGGAATCCGTCCACAATCGGATGGGGATATCATTCAAAAAATCAAATTGATTGAGAAGCACTTTAATCATGTGCGACAGAAGAACTGCACCTTGGATTTCAAGACGCGGAAGGGAAATGGTATTAACTGGTGCAACCTTGGATTTGGCCCATAATAATAGATGAGATGTAACAAGTGACGAACTGTGTCGTACTCGTACGAACACTGTTGCTGCGTATGCCTTTTCGGAGGCATCCGAGAATCCGTGGAGTTGTAACTTTTTCCACGGGGAATAATCAACCCATCGAGGAATGGAGATTGTTTCGATATCGACAAATTCGGCCAAAAAAGATTTCCACCTTTGTTGTGAAAGAGGCGTAAGATTTTCATCCCACCCGGTTTGATCTTTCCAGATTTGTTGCATGAGTATCTTTGCAGTCACAATAACGGGAGCGAGCCAACCAGCTGGATCGTATAATTTTGCGATCGTTGATAATACATCGCGTTTGGTGACAGATGTCATCGCTAAGCTTTGAGGGTTTGTAGAGAAAGAAAAGGTATCATTGGAAGCGTTCCACTGAACACCTAGGGTTTTGATAGAACTGTCGCGTTCGATTGTTAGGAAGTCCTTCTTTAAGAGATCTTCATTTGCGATATGATTGAGTAACTCGGAATTGTTCGCTGTCCACTTTCTAAGATTAAATCCAGCAGATCGGAGAGCATTTATAAGCTCGATTTGCGATCTACGTGCAGACAAAATATCGTGAGCGCCCGAAAGGACGTCATCCACGTAAAATTCCCTTTGCAGGATTTTTGACGCTAGAGGAAAACTCGTTTCAACATCTGAAGCGAGTTGATGAAGAGTGCGGATGGCGAGATAAGGAGTACTATTAACTCCGAAAGTTACTGTGTTTAGATTATAATCGACGATTTTGTGATCAGGACTTGGGCGAAACAAGATGCGCTGATACTGCGCATGCTCAGGATGGATACCAATTTGGCGATACATTTTTTCAATATCGCCGTTAAAGACGTATCTATAAAAACGCCAGTTGAGTAATAGCAACGTGATATCACTTTGTAGCACGGGACCCGCATGTAAGAGGTCATTTAAGCTTGTACCATTGGAGGACGCACTAGAAGCGTTGAACACGACTCTTAATTTGGTAGTGGTGCTTTGAGGCTTTAAAACGGCATGGTGAGGCATGTAATACGATTGAATATTGCCATCATTCCCCAGTTCGTAGGGCGGTGTGGGTGTCATATGACCTAATTGAATATACTCTGAAAGGACTCTATCGTATTCTGCTTTGACAGCTGGTTTAGACAGTAAAGCCTTTTCGTTACGAAGAAATTGTCTCATTGCGTTTGACCGAGAAGTGCCGAGTTGTGACTCGCCCGATGGATTTTTAAATGGTAGCTTAACAACATATCGACCTGTTGCATCTCGAAAAGTTGTGTTGTGATATAAATCTTCACAAAATTGGTCGCATGAAGTAAGCATATGGGCTTGAGGTAACTCCTCAATTTTCCAAAATCGTTCAATAGCTTGATCAGTGGAGGGCTCGTCACTATACGAGACAAAGGTTGAAAAGTTTGAAATTACAGGGACATTTTCATAAGGTCCCAAAAGCACCCACCCAAAAACTGTGTTTTGAGCCATCAATGAATTGAAAACATTTGTTTTCACTCCTTCCAAGATTATAAGTGGATACAAATCTGCTCCAATGAGCATGTCGATATTTGAACTTTGATAAAAGAGAGGATCTGCCAAAGGAAAGTCGAAATTACATCCAGTTTGACCAAGATCCAGTGAAATCGCAGGCAGGTTACATGTAAGCTTCTTAAGAACTAAAGCTTGAGCATGTATTCCAAAATCTTTGGAATTATTGGAACAAATAGTGAAGGAGCAAAGTTTTGAAGAAGAAGCAGTTTCGGTTGCCCCCATACCACATATGCGGGCTTGCGTAGACTGAGTTGACAAACCGATCAATTTCTGAAAATGTTCCGATATAAAAGATACTTCCGAGCCTTGATCAATTAAGGCACGAAGATTAAAGTCAGTTCCTTGATGTCGAATCTTAACTAGAGCAGTTGCTAGTAAAACTTGACGATAACTCTTAGAAAACATGACATTATGATTCGTGGTTTGAGTGGACTGTATGCTTTGATAATTTTCTTTAAATGGAGTTAAATCTTGAGATGAAGAAGCGCCATGTGGAGCAAGAATGACTTGAGATGATGAAGTGACATGTGGTGTAGGAGTGACTTGAGATAAAGATGATGAAACTTTTTGATTTGCAGCTGTGGGCAAACTTCGTTCAAAATGTAGCAAAGTATGATGCTTGCCCTTACAGCGCAGACAAGTGTTAGTACTCTGACATTGATTTGCATTGTGAGTCAATGCAAGACAGTTGAAACAAAATTTATGTTTGCGAACTGTTTTGTGTCTGTCATTCACAGACATTTTTAAAAATACTGGACAGAGTCTAAGTGGATGGTGTGCATTGCACACTTGACACGCACGAATAATTTTCATGTGAAAATTTCGAATTGGCTTGGACTTCGAGTTAGGATTAACTGAAGTTGGTTTGATAACTTGAGATTTTATTGATTTTGTAGTGTTCTGTTTCATTTCAGAGACACTTTCGAGGATGCGATAACGGTTGGATAAAAATGTATTCATTTGTTCCCATGTTGGAATGTCAGTGGGTTTCGTCAATGAGCTTTCCCAAAGATTGAGAGTTGTTTCTGGAAGCCGAGAGGCACACAGATAAATGATGATTGCATTCCAGGAATCAACATTGATATCGTAAGACTTAAGTGCAATTAAAGCATCATTAATATTACTTTGTAGTGACTTTATGTCTCTACTAGATTCAATAAGGATTGGTGGTTGACTTAATAAAATTTGGATTTGGTTGTTAACTAAAATCCTTTTATTTTCGTATTGTTCTTTCAACGCGTTCCACGCTAGACTAAAATTGTGATCTGTTAAGCCGAACTTATTAACAATATCGAATGCTTGATCCTTGGTTTTGGCACGTAAGTGAAATAGTTTCTGCACGTCACTTAACTTGGAATGCTTTATGTACACCGCCGTGAACATATCTCTAAAGGATGGCCACTCTAAATAGTTGCCATGAAATTCTTGAGTATCGCACGCAGGAACTTTAATATTGTGAGAACTTTGTTCAAACTTTGAAATAAGAAGATCCTTTTCTTCTACACTTTTCGAAAAATCGGAAGTGACACCCTGTAATGACTTCAAAAAGTCTGAAATATTACTTGTACACTGAAAGTACGTTTCGGCACAACTTTGATATTTGGCTTTAACCTCACTTAAAGAGGATAATAATTCGGCATCCACGCTTTTCATACATAGAGTATATTTCGTTTTGACATCGAGCCATAATTCTAATAATTCTGTCCTATACGCTTCCAATAACGAAACCGTATGAGTGGACCTTGGTTTGGCCTTAAAGGCCGCATGAAACTCGACCAATTGGTCGGAAGCGAAAATTAAATCGTCCAGCAAACTCATTATGGCGACAATACTGCGCGCTTATAACCTCAAACAGATTATCAAACAAAAAAACGAAATGACTTAAAGAATCGACTTTGGAAACTATATGCGCGATTTTGTATGAAAAGTACCCAATGTACGCAAAATGATTTTGATTCCACACCGCAAATAAAAAGTTGTAAAATATAATATATAATGTATGTATGTAGACACAAATTTATTGATATATAGCACTAAAATATATATTATATAACGTACCTTGTACAAAAGCTTGAAAATTTATGATGATTTTTGATGATGATTCTCACGCTGATAGAAATACAGATGAAGATGATGTTGATTATGATGATGAACTTGATGATATTCACGATTATAGATGATGATGATTCTGATGCTGAACTTGATGATATTCACGATTATAGATGATGATGATTCTGATGCTGAACTTGATGATATTCACGATTATAGATGAAGATGATTTTGCTTATGATAATTCCCACGATGATAGAAATACAGATGAAGATGATGTTGATTATGATGATGAAATCCACGACGATGATGATAGATGATGTTGATTCTGATGAAAATCACGATGATGATGATAATAGATGATGATAACGTTAATTAAGTTATGAAAATCACGATGATGATAGATGATATACAGTGGATCAAAAAAGAAATCGGACATACAAGTTTTGTCTCTTTAAATCACAAAATAAAATTGATGAAGGTTTGAAAAAAGCGGATTTCTGCATTTATACATAGTTTTTACTATAAACTCTGGATATTTAGCAAAAATTTTAGTTTTATTAACAAATTATCATCGAAATTCAATATAAAAGAAAATAATCGCAAATTTAATATCAAAAAAGAAATCGGACACTCTGTGTTGAACTCATTTTTTTGTTTTTAACGGGACAAATATAACACTTTTAGGTTCTTAATATACCGTTACATTTGTCAGATGTTTATTTGATTTGAATTTAATGCGTTATTATTAATAAGGTCAAAATGGAAGAACAATGTTGATATACAACGATAGAAGTACGAAAAATAGTGATAAAAAATTTTTAAAAACGTAACTCTGTACGTGCTATTGCAGAAATTGTAAAAAGAAGCAATTCTACGATAGGAGACATCATAAAAAGATTCAAAACAACAAAATCTGTTGAAAATTTACAAAAATCTTGAAGAACAAAAAAGTTTACTGCAGACGATGAACGTTGGATATTGTAATAAGTTAAAAAATAAACCCCAAATAGGTGCACCAAAGTTGACGGGCGTAGGTAATGAAATACCTGCACTAAGGTATTAACCCTGAAACGATAAAAACAGTGCTGCGAAAAAGTAATTTTCATGGAAGAGTGGCAAGAAAAAAACCTTTTATCAACAAGAAAAACCGAATCAAGAAAAATAGTTTATAAGGAGCTACCAAAAGACGGATTTCTCATTCTAGAATCGTGTTTTGTTCTCTGTTATATTAAATTTACTCTCGTCAGAGACAAAACACGATTCCAGAATGACAAATCCGTCTTTTGGTAGCTCCTTATAAACTATTTCTCTTGATTCGGTTTTTCTTGATGATAAAAGGTTTTTTTCTTGCCACTCTTCCATGAAAATTACTTTTTCGCAGCACTGTTTTTACGGTTTCAGGGTTAATACCTTAGTGCAGGTATTTCATTACCTACGCCCGTCAACTTTGGTGCACCTATTTGGGGTTTATTTTTTAACTTATTACAATATCCAACGTTCATCGTCTGCAGTAAACTTTTTTGTTCTTCAAGATTTTTGTAAATTTTCAACAGATTTTGTTGTTTTGAATCTTTTTATGATGTCTCCTATCGTAGAATTGCTTCTTTTTACAATTTCTGCAATAGCACGTACAGAGTTACGTTTTTAAAAATTTTTTATCACTATTTTTCGTACTTCTATCGTTGTATATCAACATTGTTCTTCCATTTTGACCTTATTAATAATAACGCATTAAATTCAAATCAAATAAACATCTGACAAATGTAACGGTATATTAAGAACCTAAAAGTGTTATATTTGTCCCGTTAAAAACAAAAAAATGAGTTCAACACAGAGTGTCCGATTTCTTTTTTGATATTAAATTTGCGATTATTTTCTTTTATATTGAATTTCGATGATAATTTGTTAATAAAACTAAAATTTTTGCTAAATATCCAGAGTTTATAGTAAAAACTATGTATAAATGCAGAAATCCGCTTTTTTCAAACCTTCATCAATTTTATTTTGTGATTTAAAGAGACAAAACTTGTATGTCCGATTTCTTTTTTGATCCACTGTATGCATTAACAGTTGCTGATGGCGTGGTTAGCGTTAACTGTAATGCAGGTAGCGTCACTTTGTGATAACGGTTGATGCTAGTGGCGTGGGTAGCGTAACTGTTATGCCAGTAGCGTCACTTTGTGATAACGGTTGATGCTAGTGGCGTGGGTAGCGTAACTGTTATGCATGCGGTTAGCAACGTTATGTAACGATATATGCAATGCAAAACGATGATCTGGATCTGATGACGACTTTGGCAACTTAGGTGGATGATGATGATTTCTTGCCGACTTTGGCAACTTTTGGTGGATGATGAAGATGATTTGTTGCCCACTTTGGCAGTGAAGATGATGATGATGATGATTTGTTTCTTGCCGACTTTGGCAACTTAGATGATGATGATGATTTGTTGCCCACTTTGGCAACTTAGGTGGATGATGATGATGAATTGTTGCCCACTTTGGCAGCGACGATGATGATGATAGATAGATGATGATAGATGGTGGCAACGATGACGACGACGACGACAAAACCCAGCCACAATGCGAGCAGCAGTCGACGACGGTGATGACTTTCACAAAAAAGACACGATTTGCTTTGTCGTGGTTGATAATGCCCACTAGTGCACCAAATTACACTTTAATCCGGCTCGATTGGACCAATGTAGAGCGCCGAAACTTTGACGCTTATGTGATTTGCCAATCCAAAAAAAAAATAATAGGCGACACAATTTATTTTAGTTTGTAAGTTTTATTTAGATATAAGTTCACTTGTTTTAGTTGTTTAGATTTAAGTTTTATACAATTTAATTGATATTAATACGATAATTTATAAGTTTTAAATTTAGATTTTAAGTTAGGAAAAAAAGGAACTTATGCCACCGAACCGAGAACTTTAATTGCAATGCAAGAAAAACAATGTGCGAACTTTAATAGAATTGACACAAGACGAAGACGACCGAAAGTAAAAAACCGTAGTGCCAACACACAAAAAAAAAATACTCGAAGGGAAGTACCCTTGCAACAAACATTGGCGGTGGGCTTACACTACTTTGTTTTTAGGTTCAACAGTTGCATTTTTTATATTTTTTTTACTCTGAGCACACCGGCGCTAAGTAATGCCGGTCGTCCACTGGGCGATCAACGCACAAATTTCGAATTCAACGCATTCAACTCTAATGTACTGTGCCTTCAATTCTGTTCAACTAACGGGTTGGATCTAGTTGTTGGCCGTTGCTCAACGAATTGCGCAACAAGTGTACGGGTAGTGTACGAGCTCGTGTTCGATCAACACGTTGAGCAACATTTTCAAGATAATGTGTTGCACATTATTTGTTCAACGCGTTGATCAACTTTTTAATTTTCTTTGGGATTTCTTGACGTAATATTGTGTTGCGTTGCGTTGGCTGCAGTGATTGTGTCTACGTGGTTGAACTATTGCGTTGCCATGAACTTGCAGTTGTTGCAACTTGCAAACTGTAGTTTATTTTGGTTTTTCGTCATGGAAGGTGATAAAAAATCAGAGTGAATTAATTTTGCAAATGATTTCAGCAATTGAGGAAAAGCCCAATATATGGGACATTAAGAGCCCCTCTTATAAAAATCGAGATGCCAGGGAATTGGCTTGGTCTCAAATTTCCTCGAAAATGCAATTGCCTAAACTTTGAATTCGAATTCACAGGCGCGGTGAGATCAATCGATTTTAATTTTTCATATATTTCACTGGAAAAAAAAATTTCTTCGCGACTCAAGAAAAAATCATCTATCCAAAATCGTCTTGGCTGTTTTTTCTTCCTTTGTCGTTCATTTTCACTTTTTTTTTCTTAGAGGAAATCATACTCATACGGAACAAATTTAAGAATATTTTAAAGCGAAGGCGTGCGTCGACAATAAATGTATGTACCGAACTGATGTCAAAATTATTTCAGGTTTGACGTTTGAGCTTTTTGTGTATCGTGGTGTGTTCAACGCGTTCCCCAACGAGTGATCCTTGGTTAAGTGTACGAAGGTATCAACTCGTTCATCAACTGGTTGAGCAACAATATCGAAAACGCAGTTGATTCGAAAAAAATTTTTTTCTGTCAAAATCGAACAAGTTTATCAACTAGTGTAGGAGGTTATTCAACATTTGAGTAAGTTAGTCAACTAGGTGTACGGAGCTATTCAACACTGGAATAAGTTTTAAGAGTTGATCAACTAGGTGTGCAGGGTTAATCAACATATGGGAAAGTTGGTCAATTATGTGTACGGGGTTCCAAACGCATTTTGTTCAACTTTAGTTGCTCAACGTGAATTACGTAAGTTGCTGCACTAGTGTGGGAGGTTGTAAATTCGTTTATCCAAAGAAAGAGTTGAATAAAAAGTTGAACGAAGTTGGTTGAACTTATCGCGCACATAGTGGACGACCGGCATAATGAAATGATCAAACGAAACGAATCTCTTCGCAGTTTTTTCACTCGCATGCGCCGTCGAAATATAATACGTACCTAGCTGTTTGTGTTTCACCCGCGGCACGCGCCGCACGGCACTTGTCTCATAAGTACTTGTCGAACCTGTTTTTCGCGCCGCGCGGTTAATAGTAGGCATTCGATTAACGTTTAACGGACTTAACGTAGATTATCGGATTTAACGTGTCCGTTAACATTTTTAAAAGTTAACTTAAAAGTTAATCCGTAAATCAAAATTTTAACTTCGTTAATTAACGATTAACGGATTAACGAGTTAATGCCCAGCTATGAATATAACTCAGCACAAAACGGACATTGCCGCCTCGTAACTGTCGAGTTACCTCCACGGAGGACCAAAGAAAGGAAAATAATAGCAGCTCCTAAGATGATATTAATCTTGTAAGTTTAGATTAAGTTTGAAAGCAAATATATTTAATCAAAAAAAAAAAAATAAATACAAATTTGAAATAGAAAGTAAAAAAAACTAAAGAAGAAAAAATATATTAAATTGAATTGAAACAAAAAAAAAAAAACAAAAACTAATTTTAATTGAATTGAATAAAAATTAATTAAATTCTAGAACAAAGAGAAAAAAGATATTACGAAGAAAAGATATATTGTTAAATTGAATTGAAAAATAGAAATTTTTACTTTAATTGGCACGAGTACGATAACTTGGCCGCCAAGATTTGATGACGGATTTTTTTAGAGGGTTCAAAAATAAGCACTTTTTACTATGGGAGGGGGGGGTCTATCTCCCCCCTTTTAGGAGGTAGGGGCACTTTTAGAAAAAATGGTTTAAATTGAAAAAAAAAAAATTAAAAACAACGGCAACACCTACAATAAAGTGCTATACTGCGTTTGAAAGCCAGAAGATTGTTCTATAATCCTGCATTTAAATTAAATTACTCATATCAATCGTTTTTGAGAAATTCGCATTTAAAGTCCAAATTTTGATAAAAAAACGTGAAAAAAAATGTTTAGACCGGTTGTTTTCAAAATTGTGAAATGAAATTGTAAATTAACTTATATGTGTTTCATGTATCTATCAGTTCTTAATTGAACACAAAAAACCGCATGATTCTATGTCTTCTGGTTTTTGAGAAAACCTCCGTTTAGGAGGTAGGGGCACTTTTAGAAAAAATGGTTTAAATTGAAAAAAAAAATATTAAAAAACAACGGCAACACTTACAATAAAGTGCTATACTGCGTTTGAAAGCCAGAAGATTGTTCTATAATCCTGCATTTAAATTAAATTACTCATGTCAATGGTTTTTGAGAAATTCGCATTTAAAGTCCAAATTTTGATAAAATAACGTGAAAAAAAAAGTTTAGACCAATTGTTTTCAAAATTGTGAAATGAAATTGTAAATTAGCTTACATGTGTTTCATGTATCTATCAGTTCTTAATCGAACAAAAAAAACCGCATGTTTCTATGTCTTCTGGTTTTTGAGAAAATCGAAAATAACTAAAACTACTTTTCTACAAAATGTTTGATATTTTTTGCTTCCTTACATAAATAAATCAGTGCTAGCTTCCAACATTACAATATATAAACAGTAAAGTATGTATGGGGGGGCATGCTGCCCCCCTGCAACCCCCCTGCTTGGGCACACTATAGGATTTGGGGTAGGTGCGAGGTTGGGTGCATGCAAAGTTTCTTTCGCATTCACAGAATCTGTATTTAAAAAAATTCAAATTTATTCTATTTATCCAATGTCCACTAAATACATATAAAATACAATAAACGATCTTGAAAACCAAAACAAACTTCTGACCATGTTCACCAATACATGGCACTATTTTTCTATCGAAAATATTGCCTAGAAAGGAAATATAAGGACGACTGGGCTTCGCAAATAATAGAGTTTTTATCAGATGTAAAAAAAGTTTACCCTTGTTATACCGATGGTGATATATGTGAGGGTTTACAGTTAAAAGACATCGATCCTCCCACCCTTCAGAGCGAAAATTTAGAAAGTGTTTTACCGCCAAAATATCCTCGGCTTCCCACGATAAAAGAGTAACTCAACGAACTCGACTGTTATAGTACGGACGATGGCTTTATTGACGAGACTTACACACCTTTTTAATACATTTTGATCATTTTTAACTAACTATGACTGACTAACTCCTGACTAACTGATAAAATAACTGACCCAGATGCAATTCTACCTCCTCATGGTGCATTCTGGGTAACGCTAAATGAATTGCGGTACTGAACTAACAAAGATTCATTATGTTTATTAACATTAATCCTTAAAATGGAATCACCGTCACCACCAAAAATCAAAAAAAGTAGTTTTGGTAATTTTCGATTTTCTCAAAAACTAGAAGACATAGAACCATGCGGTTTTTTGTGTTCGATTAAGAACTGATAGATACATAGATCACATATAAGTTAATTTACAATTTTATTTCAAAATTTTGAAAACAATCGGTCTAAACTTTTTTTTTCACGTTATTTTATCAAAATTTGGAATTTAAATGCGAATTTCTCAAAAACCATTGACATGAGTAATTTAATTTAAATGCAGGATTATAGAACAATCTTCTGGCTTTCAAACGCAGTGCAGCACTTTATTGTAAATGTTGCCGTTGTTTTTTAATATTTTTTTTTTCAATTTAAACCATTTTTTTCTAAAAGTGCCCCTACCTCCTAAACGGAGGTTTTCTCAAAAACAAAAAGACATAGAACCATGCGGTTTTTTGTGTTCGATTAAGAACTGATAGGTACATGAAACACATATCAGCTAATTTACAATTTCATTTCACAATTTTGAAAACAACCGGTCTAAACATTTTTTTTTCACGTTTTTTTTATCAAAATTTGGACTTTAAATGCGAATTTCTCAAAAACTATTGATATGAGTAATAAAATTTAAATGCAGGATTATAGAACAATCTTCTGGCTTTCAAACGCAGTATAGCACTTTATTGTGGGTGGTGCCGTTGTTTTTTAATATTTTTTTTTTCAATTTAAACCATTTTTTCTAAAAGTGCCCCTACCTCCTAAACGGGGGGAGATAGACCCCCCCCTCCCATAGTAAAAAGTGCTTATTTTTGACCCCCCTACAAAAACCCGTTATCAAATCTTGGCGGCCAAGTTATCGTACTCTCCCCCTTTAATTGAATCAAAATCAATTAAATTCTAAAACAAAGAAAAAAAAAAGAAAATATTACAGAAAAAATATATTCATAAATTGAATTGAGGAAAAAAAGAAAGAAAAAGAAAGAATAAATAGAAATACATATTATTATAATTCAATCAAAATAGTTGAAAGAGAAAACCAATTACAATTCGTATCTCCTTACTTTTCTAAAAAAGAAACAAAATATAATAATCAAAAATGAATCCTAACAATTTAGCAAGACTCCCTCGTATAAACGATATACCTGCTAAGGCTTTGGCCACGCACTGAGCGACGAGTGACTGAGCGATTAAGCGACGAGTCGCTGAGCGACGCAAAAAAGTTAAAACACATTAAATTGTATGGAGGTGGCCACATAAGCCCTGAGCGACTTGTGAATATTTTAAGCGACAAAGCGACGTCGCTCAATCGCTCAGTCGCTCGTCGCTCAGTGCATGGCCGAAGCCTTATCCTCCTAACCCTGCTAATGTAGGTCAACAAAATTTACAAAAGTCAACGGCATTGGCTTTGATGAAAGCATCGCTGGTTAGTACTTGGATGGGGAACCGTTCAAATACCAACCGTGTGCTTTTGACATGTGTTTCTTCTGTTGTTCTTTCTTTCTGTCTGTGTCTCTCTCTGTTGTATTGTCTAAGCCGATGGTCTCAGTTGCCAGTGCTTTAAGTGTCTCTACTCCGTAGATTTATCTACGGAGTAGTGTAATATGTAATGTAATGTAAAATTTACAAAATAACAATGAACCTTTTAATATGAATTTTCTTACTGAACATGTTAATAGAATAATGCGAGAAACCTTTCTACGAGAAGGTAGAACAATTTTGCAATCGCTTCTTAACCATAATCTCGATTTTGCAAATAACACAGATCGAGCAATTAATGTTGGACAAGACAGGAATTTATCAGAATTAGATAAAATTCCAGACGTAGTTAAAAGCCCACGTGAATTTTCCGGACAGGCAGGAGAATTTAGCTCCTGGCGGAAAAGTGTAGACAGAATATTATCAATTTATGATCGCCTTAAAAGCACCCCAAAGTACTACGGTATTTTGAGTGTCATCAGAAACAAAATAGGTTTAGCTGATATTGCGCTACTCAACTGGCAAATGATTTCAAAATGTCTCACACTCCACTATGCGGATAAAAGAGACATTGGAACCTTGGACTATCAAATAACTACTCTCGTTCAAGGACATAATTCCATCCCTGAATTCTATAAAATAGTGTACCAACACCTCCCCTCATATTGAATAAATTGTCAAGCACGGAAATGAACCATGAATCGCTTACCAATATGATAAATGTTATCGTGGTAAAGCACTAGATACATTCGTACGCGGATTAAGAGGAGGCCTCCCACGTCTTCTTACCATTAAAGAGTCTGTAGATCTTCCAAAGGTCCTCCACCTCTGTCTTAAACTGCAAAATATTGACTATAGAACGCAATACGGGAATAATAGTCAACATCTTGTCCGTAAAGCACACATGCTACCACCGCCATTACAAATTAAAATAGCAGGATCAACATAATATAGCGGTTCCCCGTAAACAATTCTATCCAAAATTGTTTCACAATCCACAAGGTTATAGACCAACAACACGCATTCCAAAATAGACAACAGGTCAGAGCAAACCAACATGGATTTCACAATCAACCACAATTCCGGTATCAAGGACAATACGCCCCTAGGCTTCAAACTCCTCCAGAACCAATGGATACAGATAGAAGCATCCAATCCAGGCAAGTTAACTATGCAAATCGACCACAAATCCGCAATTTTCCAATAAAACGTGGAAATCCCTCAAACTCTCATCAATACCAGATGCGACCACCTAATAAATTTCAAAGTAATTACAATACTTTCAACACGGAAGAAGAACAACAACATACCGAAGTCGAAAATACAACCTAAAATACGGATGATGAAAAAGATCAAGAACTGGATCCATACCCAGATTATGAAGAAAATCCTTCCTTGGGCCAACCTGAGGAATTGGAAGCTATATATTTATTTAGACTAAACCGCTCTTCACTCCCGTATGTTGAACTATAAGTGAAGAGTGGAAAAATTTTAAAATTTTTAATAGATACGGGATCTAATAAAAATCCCCTATTCTTTACGCAAAATCATTTTTTGCAAACTCCATTGGAGGCAACATAAAAGTTAACCACCATGCTTTTTTCAATCCATTTGATAAAAATGGAAATAAAATAAAATTTTGTATTCTTCCTACATTAATATCATTTGACGGAATCATAGGTAGTGATTCTTTAACAGTACTTAAAGCAATAATACATACGGACAAACGTTTCATGACTATTCATGAAAACATAAAAATTCCCTTAAAACAATTTAATTCTGAAAATATAAGTAATGTGAATTTACGTACTTCACGTATAACAGAAGTACAAAACAAAAAGCTTCACGCTATTCTAAAAAAATGTCCTAATCTATTTTCCGACCCCGACGAAAAGTTGACTTATACAAGTAGGTACTGTGAAAGGAGAAATAAGAACGACGACAGATACCCCAGTTTATTCAAAAACCTATACATACCCAATGGCTCTTAAAGAAGTCGTAGAATCCCAAGAAAAAGAGCTACGTGGTCAGGGAATAATAAGACCCTCAAGATCTTCATACAACTCCCCCGTATGGATAGTCCCCAAAAAAAAATGGACGCTTCGGCCAGAAAAAATATAGGATGGTAATTGATTACGGGAAACTGAATTCAATTACTATTTCCGACAAATACCTAATATCAGAAATTAATGAGGTCCTTGCACAATTGGGAAATAACAATTATTTTACAATAATAGATTTAGAAAGTGGATTTCATCAAATCCCATTAAGAGCTAGAGATGAAGAAAGGGGGAACACATAGGCAAACGTTGCTATGTTTATATAGATGATATTATTATCTTTGGGAAATACGAAGAAGAACATTTTAAAAACATAGAATTAGTCTTCACGAAACTAGAAAAAGCGATTCAACTTGATAAATCCGAATTTCCGAAGAAATTGAATTTCTAGGATTTTTAGTAGGTATTAATGGTATTAAAAACAAACCCTGCTTGAATTGAATAAGTTAGTCAAGCCACTAACTTGTCTTTTAAGAGGGGAAGATGGACGCGTATCCAAGAACGCATCCAAAAAAAAGCCAATACAGCTTGACAAAAATGCCTTAAAAGCATTTGAGGACTTAAAAAATTCTCTTACTTCAAAAGAAGTTATACTGACTCATCCGAACTTCCAAAAGGAATCCGAACTAACAACGGACGCCTCTGAGTACGCTATTGGCGCAGTCTTATCTCAAGATAACAAGCCAATTACATTCCTATCTCGAACGTTAAGTAAAACTGAGGAAGCCTATGCCACAAACGAAAAGGAAATGCTGGGCTCTCACAAGCCTAAGAAATTTTTTGTATGGATCAAGGAAAGTCAAAATTTATACGGATCATCATCACGCTGATTTATGCTCTCAGTAACAAAAATACAAATAGTAAAATGAAAAGATGAAAAGCCATCTTGGAAGAATACAACTTCGAACTAAAATATAAACCAGGAAACACCAATATTATACGAGGGCGGGTCAATAAGTCCGTGACTTTTTGAATTTCTGACCTCTTTACTGAAACAGCAACACTGCTCCTGTCAACAGGCATCTGTCAGTTGACTCCTGTCAAAATTTAAACTTGCTGCGTCAGTTAGTTTGTGTTTGACAGCTATTTTTATCAGACTAGTCACTAATTTGAGGAGAAAATGGAAAAAAGTGAATTTCGTGTGCTTATTAAGCATTATTTCTTGCGAAAAAAAACCATTACCGAGACCAAGGCTAAGCTTGATAAATACTATGGGGACTCTGCACCATCGATTTCAATGGTAAAAAAGTGGTTTACTGAATTTCGTTGTGGCCGTACAAGCACTGAAGATGCCGAACGTCCTGGACGCCCAGTTGAGGTCTCTACACCCGAAACAATCGAAAAAATTCACGATATGGTGTTGGCCGACCGAAGATTGAAAGTGCGAGAGATTGTGGAAGCCGTAGGGATCTCGCATGGCTCAGTGGTTTCAATTTTGAATGATCACTTGGGCATGGGAAAGCTTTCCGCAAGATGGGTGCCGCGTTTGCTCACAGTCGACCACACACGCAATCGTGTAACAACTTCACAGGAAGGTTTGGCGTTGTTTAATCGCAATATGGAGGAGTTTTTGCGCCGTTTTGTAACCGTGGACGAAACATGGATCCATCACAACACACCAGAGACCAAACAACAGTCAAAACAGTGGGTTTCTAAGGGTGAATCGGCGCCAAAGAAGGCCAAGGTGGGTTTGTCAGCCAATAAAGTTATGGCGACTGTTTTTTGGGATGCACGCGGCATAATCCACATTGACTACCTACAACAGGGAAGAACAATCAATGGGGAATATTATGCCAACTTATTGGACCGATTCAATGACGATTTGAAAAAAAACCGACCTCATTTGGCCAAGAAAAATGTTCTTTTCCACCAAGACAATGCAAGGGTGCACACATGTGCAGTTGCCATGGCAAAAATCCATGAACTGGGCTATGAATTGCTCCCTCATCCACCCTATTCTCCAGATTTGGCTCCGAGCGACTACTTCTTGTTCCCAAACCTGAAGAAATGGCTTGGTGGAAAAAGATTTGACTCCAATGATGAAGTCATCTCGCAAACAAAGGCCTATTTTGAGGACCTCGACAAATCATTTTTTTTGGAAGGGAAAAAAAATTGGAGAAGCGTTGGACAAAGTGTATAGAGCTCAAGGGAGACTACGTTGAAAAATAAAATTATTTTTTTATAAAAAAAATCTGTGTTTTATTGACCCGCCCTCGTAGCAGACGCACTTTCAAGAATTCTCCCAATAACGCATTTGAACTCACTTACAATGACACAACACAGTTCCTTAAGTTCTCCACACAATTTAATCCCTACAGTTGCAAGTCCTATAAACGTTTTTCGTAATCAAGTAATTCTAAAATTAGACAATGAAGACAGTTATCAAACTAAACCACTTTTTTCGAATTTTACTAGACATATCATAATAAAACGCAATAACAATGAAAATGACCTCATAAATATCTTTAAGAGATATTTGAACCCCAACATAATTAATGGTCTTTTCAGTACCAGAACAAGTAATGGGAAAAATACAAGATACATATGTACATTTATCCTGCACACTTCAAAAATTACAAAATCAGGTATACGCAAACTTTAGTACAAGATATAGAAAATGAAAACGACCAGGAAGAAGTAATATTAAATGAACATAAGAGAGCTCATAGGAATGCACAAGAGAACAAACTGCAAATCCTTCAAAAACACTACGAGTATTAATCACAAATGAACTTTAAAATTAAAAATTTAGTTAAACGTTGCACAGTGTGCAAAGCAAATAAATATGACCGACATCCAAACAACCAAGTATTCGAGCCTACTCCCATTTCAAACAATCCAGGTCATACTCGGGCTTACAGCACTCGATAAATTTACTAAATTTGCCCAAACAAAAATAATAGAGTCTCGTTCAATAGAACATATTAAAAGACCGCTTCAAAACATTTTATTCTATTTTGTCGTCATTGACAACGAAAAATCTCTCAACTCCGCATCCATTACTTCAATGCTTGACGACGACCTTCAGATCAGTGTATACAACACCCCGATAAAAAAGCGAAGTAAACGGACAAGTGGAAGGGTTTCATTCCACATTGGCAGAAATAATGAGATGTTTAAAAGCAGACGGACCTTCTCGTTCATTTGAACAACTCATAGAAAGACCAACGAATATTAATTTTCAACAACAGGAAAAAACCCCATTGAGCTATTCTACGGTCGAATACCCAGACTAAATCCCGAAGAGTTTGAAAAAGTACGCAATAGCAACATTTGAAACTCTTAAAGCAAAACACGAACAGGACCTTACCTACCATAACAAAAAAAGAAAACCCATTAAGAATTACCTCTTCGGAGAAACAATTTACGTTAAATATAATAAAAGACTAGGGTCAAAACTAACATTCAGATATAAAAAAGAAATAGTAAAGAAAAACAAAAATACAACAGTTATAACATACTTACTTTTTTTATACGAAATGTCCTTGTTTTAGGTGTGTTCAGAAGCAATTTATTAAGAAAATTCTTTTAGTACCATACTAGTTAGAAAATTTTTAAAAATAAGAATAAGTTAGTAAACTACTATAAAGTTAGCAAATTGTTAAGTAGTATCATACTAATACCTTTATAATAGGCTATTTAAAATTTTGCGCCATTAATATTATCAAAAGAAGAAATTAATTTAGCCTTAAGCACATTAAATAAAGAAAAGATTCCATATGAAACAATAGAAGAAGCATTAAATTTTGCTGAAATAAAAATTGTAACAAACATGACCTCACTTCTTTATATTATTAATATACCAATGACAGAATAATGTAATTATGAAAAACTATTACCAAAACCTATAAAAAAAGGAAAAGTCGCTCTCGACATGAAATATGAAAATATTATAAGAAATAAAAATGAAATTTATGTTATAAATAATAACTGTAAAGCTATTAATTATGTAACTTCTATTTGTAATTCTAAAAATATTGTAAACATATCGAACTCCACATGCATTGATAAATTATTAAAAAGTTTAACCGCAGAATGTAATCTAATGAACAGTCAGCATCTTCCACATATCGAAGAAATATCATCTGGCATTATTTTACTTAACAACTTCAATGGAACCATCAAAAGCGAAAGTATCAATCAAAATCTTATTGGCACATTCCTCATAAAATACCACGACACAAACCTAACCATCGATAAACAACAGAGAAATATCGAGTCATCACATCTTACCAGCAATTCTACAACCCTCTACTACCAGAAAAAGAGTACCATAGACTCTTATCACTTGAAATGGTCAATGAACTCCATATAAATAACACAAAAGAAATCCAACAGATTCAAACCGAAAAATTAACTCATCAGATCACAATCTACGGATTATCATATTTCTCGGTATACTATTTGCAGTTTCATCCATATAATAAACCCTTGCTTACTAAATCCAATGGTTCGAAAATTACTATCCAGAGACAAGACCAAAGATTACATCACCACCAGTTTACATTATACCTACAGCAAAATTTTATGACCTACCATACTTTTAAATTTTATTATATATCATCATCTTACATACGAGTAATACTTTACCTAGAGTTCCATTAGCTACTACAGCTATGAGCGATTGGTGACAATCGCATTTAAGAGGGGAAGACTTAAGAAGCCAAAACTGCATCATCGAATTCCTTGAAACAACAGAGAATTAAAACATCATAGCCAGAATTCCTGGAACTAAATACGCTATGAAATCATAACATCAAATCATATCATGAGTTCATATTATGAGTTCGTACTATCTTTGCAATTATAAATGCATGTGAAGTTGCTTTAAGTTTTGGAGTTGCAATTATACTTTCGAATAATAAAGGTTCAGGCAATCTGCCTGAGAAAAAAATATTTTTTTTATTAAAGCATTGAATGAATGTTTAAACACCACTTTAAACACCAGTTATAACTGTTTTAGTACACACATGAAATAAAAAAATATCTAAAACCACGCAAAATCATTTTTTATACAAAGAGCCTTTGGAGCTTAAATAAAAACAAAAAAAAAAATTTTTTTTAATTTTACATGTCTCAGTTTTTCCCACGTATCATAAAATCTATGGGTTTTTTGCAAACTTGTCATTGAGTTTTATTTTTATTATTGTTAGGTTCATTCAAAAAAATAGTAAAACGGTATGTTTCTTACGCATGTTCTGGAGCAAAATTAGCATGGGCAGGAAAAACGTAACATGCTAGAGACTGGATATCTTAAGACCGAGATCGAATATCATACTTGTTTAAACAAGTACCTATTAATTAAAAATAAAAGGTGTCTAACACTAGCACAAATATCGCAATTACCGTTAACATGGTTCAGGGTACACCAAAATAGGCCTTTTCTTAAATCCCCGATATGGAAAGGTCGGTCGATGTCCTCGCGCCGTGCTGTGCTTCCGTTCGATTTTTTTTGTTGCCTCCATCTCTGTCCCCGTCGCAGACGCGTCACCAAATTGAGAAATTAATCAATCAAACAAAAACAAAAATAAAAATAGCGAACAGAAAAATTTTTTCATAAATAACTACAATAAAAAAGAAATAATCACTCAAACTCAATATTATATAAAGAAACAAATAGCCAAAACAACAAAAACAAGAACAAAAAAAAAATCAAGCACACATAGGAGAAAATAACAACAAAAAAATACCTATGTCAGAGCACGGTAAGTGACATTTTCCTTCCCTTCCTTTTTACTTGCGACTTATAGGTACTATAAGGCAAGTTATGCATTCGTAAAAAAAATCGAACTCGAGATTTTGATCAAAGTTGACATTACGATGATAGCGAAGACTAAAAAAGTGGGTCCCGCAATTCTGTCTGTCTGTCTGTCTGTCTGTCTGTCTGTCTGTCTGTCTGTTCGACTACAGGCTAAACGACTCGGCCGATTTTTTTTAAACTTGGTAGATATCATTTTTAGTTTTTTCCCCCCACACGTTTTTTTCTTTTTTTTTTAAGACCAAAAATAACGGTACCCCCCATACGAATTTTTTTCGAAATTTTATAAACATTTTTTTTTCTCAAAAACTGTTCGACAGATTTTAAAAATAAAAATACAGAAAAATTTCATTTAATTAAATCTAGGTAATGGTTGAAAAAAATTTTCCGAAAAATGGTTATTGAGGGTACCCCCCATTAGAGATGAGCTGAGTCGTGAATTCGCATTCACAGGTATAACTGTGAATGCTATTTTTCATTCACTGCGAATATAAACTGTGAATGTAAACTGTGAATTTCATTCCGTGACTTTCAGTGGGTACTAAAAAGTAAAACAAAAACATGCAAAATCTCATACAAATATAGACGCTGCTTACCTGAAATAGAGAGTTTTTAAAGAAAAAGCGATTTTTTTGTGTTTTAATTCATTTAATTATAGAGAATTAAAGGTTTTTTTTTTAATAGAGTTAATTCATTATTTATTGCACAACGTTATGCAAAAACAAAAAAAAAGTTAAAACAAGGAACTTTAAAACCGCTGGCTTCGATGGTTACTTTATTTACCCAGAATCAAGTAGGTATGTCGAAATTAAAAGTAAACAAAAAACAGGATTCACTTCACTGTGACAAATTATAATTGCAATTTAAAAAGAGAAGCATTTTTACTTTTCTGCTGATTAGTCGGGTTCTCCTCTCCGATACAATTTGCCCAGCTTTCGAAAACAACCTCTAGCAAGGCACGGATGTGGCGATCGCACTTAGCCGTTCCTGAGCAACAAAAAAAAATTAAATTAAGATATTACAGCTTGTATTTGCTATAAAACCATTTTTTTCTAATTTTGAATTTATCTAGAGATGCTTCTAAGAAGTTTAAAAACCTTAAAAAAAATGTTTTGAATTTGTAAAAAAGAGTGTTTTTTAGAAAATTCGATATTTCCAAAACGATATTATTTTGGAAATTTAATTTTCAATCGTACAATTATAAAAACTTTAATTTAAAAATGTCATACATAAAAGCTTATTTTTTTGAATAAACCACTACAACGGCTTATAACTTTAGTCTTAACATAATTCGAACAGCATTCTGTTTTATGATCTCTTATCTTTGTGTACATAACCTATAGTATTATCATGGAGCGTAATTTAGTATTGCGAACGCTAGCCTGTGGTGGTTCCTGTGGTGGAGCTGAAATTAACGCTGATTTTACAATGGAGAGTAGATACAAAACAAGAAGTAAAATGAGAATATTTTATTATTAAATTTAGAAGATGTCGCCACAATATTTCTCTTCTTGATAATACTATAAGTTTTATATACAATGCTTTTATTACTAAAAGAATTTAAAAATTAATTGTATCCATATGAACACTTTTCTCAAATAACATTCGTTCTTAAAATTCGTAGTCTATTACATTGGCGTAAGTTCTTGAGACCCAGCCGTGGATTTTAGTTTTAAAGACCTAAAATATCTAACACTTTCAGCAAAGTATAATTTTAAATTTCGTTTTTAATTTTAATTTTAAAAAATAATTGAACTATGCATTAAGCGTTTTGTCATAAGACAGCTTTTTTACAATTGAAAAAATATTTTTACTTTTGTTACTCGTATTAAAATACATAATAAATTTATTGATTTATATTTTTGTTAACTGAATTTTTTTTTTCTTGATTATTTTTTTAAATAAGATTTAAAAATATATTTTGGTGCACACACTTATTTATGATGTACCTTTAAAAAAATGTCTGTACTACTATTTTTTCCAAATACTCCTCTTTTTAAGCTGCAGTACTACCTTTCAATATTTCTCTCCGGCAACTCTGCCTACAAGGCAACAAACCGTTCGAAAAACAAAGATTGTGCAACCATTAAAATATAAACCCACCATGAATGTATCATACAAAATATTGTTACAACTGAATTACACCCCTAAATAGACTGGACCTACCGAACGCATTTTTTTAGTTTCCAGTCAAACACGTGTATAATACATTCTATTTTCGAGCTTACAACCCTTTTTCTACCTTACCTATCTTACCTACTTGTCGTCACAGCAACCGAATTCAACTTCTTATCTCCTTCTTTCACAACCACACAACCAATTCATATCAATTCACAAGGTTGCGAATGCGATGCGAATGTATTTTCACATTCACGGTTTCACTATTCGCAGTTGTGTGATGTATGATGTTAAGTTGTGAATAGCGATGAGATATTTTTTCATTCACAGTTTAGCCATTCACAGTTTATTCGCAAGTTGTTAACAGGTTGTGAATGTGAATTTTCATTAGCTGCGAATAAGTAGCAGTTCGTGATTTTTGGCTCATCTCTACCCCCCATGGAACCATTTTTTTTGTTTTTGATTTTCTCAAAAACGGTCCAACCGATTTTGATCTATTTTTTTTTGCTAAAGCTCCCCAAAAACATAAATATAACTGTGTACTCAAATTTTCAAAAAAAATTTTTTGGATTTTTAAAAAAAACTTCAAATGTTTTTTTTCAAAACTCAATATTTCGAAAACCCCATGCTAAATTTTTTTTAAACTTGATAAATAAAAGTTTCTCAATATAATTTACAAAATGGGAGAAAAATTTTTTTATTTTACTTAAAAATAAAGGTACCTACCATACAAATGCTAAACAATTTAAAAAAATGGTTGTCAAAAATCGTATTTTTCTCGAAAACGGCACCTAGAATTTTGATAAAATTTTTTTTCTTTTAATTATTTTTTACGATCTTTAATTTAATAAAAAAAATTTTGAAATTAAGATATTACAGCTTGTACCTACCATAGAACCATTTTTTCGAATTTTGAATTTCTCATTATCCACATAACGGATCTTAATGAAAATTTTTATGGAGAAGCTTCTGAAAAGTCTAAAACACATTGCATTTCAAAACTGTAAAATAAATATTTTTTGAATTTTTGAAAAAAAAAATCTATTTTTTTCTTTTTTTGAAAATTCGATATCTCCGAAACGGGTCAATATTTCTTTTCGTAAATTTAATTTCTATTCGAACAATAATAAAAACTTTAAATTGGCGTACCTTAATTTTTTCTTAAAAAGCTTTTAAAAAGTTTGTATATAAAAGCTTTTTTTAAGAAACCACTACAAAGACTTATAATTTTTGTTCTTGCATAAATTCATAGTTGGATAGCATTCTGTTTTTTTCTCTTACTACTAAAAGAATATAAAAATTAATTTTATCCTTATGAACAGTTTTCTCTAATAACATTCGTTTTTAAAATTCCTAGTCGATTACATAGGAGCAAGTTCGTGCGACCCAGTCGTGCATTTTATTTTTCCTACAGTTGTGTGGCTTAGTGGGTGCATGCATTGTGCTGAGCTTATATAAGCTCTCTCATGTGTTGCATTTGCTAGGTCACACGATAACAGATGTATAGAGGATTACTGTTTGATTGTTAGGGTTCGGATCAATTCAACGTCACTACTAAAGGCATAACACTTTTAGTTATGCTGCATTGAGAAGGCTTTTTTAATTAATCTTATTCAGTGATTTTTCTCTTAGATTTCATCTGTTTTGGTTTTAGTTTTTTGTTATATTGCAATGGCTGGTAATTTTAGAGTTGATTATTGTAATATTCGTGGGCTTAGGGCGAATTTTCTGGCCACGTATATCCACACTGTTTCTAACAGGCCAGCTGTTTTGGCACTGAGTGAAACCCAAGTAGGTGAGGATTCCAATCCTGCTGAATTCTTTATTCATGGGTATAGCTTGGTGCCATTATTCTTTTCCCACCATGGTCTCGCCATATATATTAGGAATGATGTTGCTTATCAGTTCTTACCACAATATGGTCGCTGCACCAACTCCTTCTTCAATTTTATGTGGTTTAAATTTTCCATTAATAAGCACATCATTCACTATTGCTTTCTTTATAGAAGCCCAAATTTGGATAGAGTTTCAACTTCTCACGAATTTGATGCTCTGTCCGACTCCATCCAAAGAATTGTTTCCCTATATCCTCGCACTGAAATCGTTATCACGGGCGATTTCAATGTTCACAATTCTTCTTGGCTTCTTCATTCGGGCCAGACAACACCCGAAGGAATGTGTGTTGAGATTTTTGCTGAGTTTAACCATCTTACTCAGCTTATCAACGAGCCTACTCGAATATCGGACGTTAATGGCCGAGCAGAGAATACTCTTGACTTGTTTCTTACGTCTGACCCTGATAAATACACAGTAAGTGTATTGACGCCTCTAGGCACATCGGACCATAGTGTTGTATCTGCAAATTTCTCGTGTCAAGCAAATCCAGTTAGAGAAAGAGCTCCTAGAAGAACCGTATGGCAGTACGAGAAAGCCAACTGGAACGGTTTGAATAACTTTTTCAGGATCTTTAACTGGTCACTATGCTTCCTCGATAGTGACGTAGACTCCAGCGCAGATATGATAACTAACATTATTCTTTTGGGAATGAAACATTTTATCCCGAATAGGGTTAAAAGTATCAGACCCAAGGATAATTCATGGTTTGATTTGAGCTGTAAAGAGGTTATCAAGGAAAAAGAGGTAAGCTTCCGGGTGTTTTAGAGCCAACCCAACTGAGGAAAACCGGAAAAAGTTCAAACAAGCCAGGAAGGCCTGCAACGCCCATATTCGACGGACCAAATTTTTACATGATCAAAAATCAAGGCAAAAAATACTGCAATGTCCCAAAGGCAGTAAAAATTTTTGGTCATTTGTAAAAAATATGAGGAATTCTTCCTCTTCCTCGGTTCCTACGCTTGTTGTCAATGACACTCCTTTCGTTAGCTCTATTGATAAAGCTAACTTGTTTGTAAGGCAGTTCGCCGCAAATTCCACCTTACCGGATAGTGTTATGACTCCCCTAATTCTTGAGCGCGTTAGTGATTCTATGGGACAAATCTTTTTTCGTACTCGTACCGTGGCGAGGGTCCTGAAAGATCTGAACAAACATAAATCCGCTGGTCCGGATGGTATCCCCGCTATTATTCTGAAGAGGTGTTCTTCCACGCTAGCAAAATCCCTGCGTAAGCTTTTCCATCTATCCTATTCCTCTGGGCTCGTTCCGAGCAGTTGGAAAACTGCATTTGTTCAGCCAATTCCGAAAAAAGGCGACTCTTCTTCTCCCTCAAGTTATCGACCGATTGCACTAACGTCCCTTCTTTCCAAGGTCATGAAAACGCTGATTAATTATCAGCTTAAGAAATATCTTGAAGAACGAAAGCTTCTTAATGACCGGCAGTATGGCTTTCGTAGCAATAGGTCCACTGGTGATCTGATGGTATATCTCACCGAAAAGTGGAACAAATCTTTACATCGTTTTGGAGAAAGTAACATTATTGCACTTGATATTTCAAAGGCATTTGATAAAGTTTGGCATCTTGCTCTTTTATCGAAAATGCGTGCTTTTGGTGTCGACGAATCCCTTCTTCTTTGGATTAGAAATTTTCTTTCGAACCGTTCAATACAAGTTGTATTAGACGGATTCAAGTCTGATACCCACAATATAAATGCTGGTGTGCCCCAGGGCTCCGTTTTGTCCCCAACCCTCTTCCTCATTTTTATTAATGATCTCCTGTCTGCAACTTCTAATCCAATTAATTGTTTCTCTGACGATAGTACTCTTAGCTTTTCATATTCGTTTTCAGACTCACATCCCTCCTCTTCGGATGTGGAACTGCAACGACAAAATATGATAAGTTCATTAAACCACGATATAAACAGCATTGTACAATGGGGAATAAGAAACCGCGTGGAATTTAATGCTTCGAAAACCCAATGCTGTCTCGTATCGTTAAAGCGTGATATACCCCCCTTGCCACTATCTATGAGTGGCACTTGCATCAACGAAACTGAACATCTCGATATTCTCGGTATGTGCATCACGAACCTCCTCTTGTGGAACGATCACATACGCGATGTTGCCAGAAATGCGGCAAGATGTTTGGGTTTTCTGAGACGGTGCAAGAAATTCTTCTCTCCTTCTGATCTGGCTACAATCTATAAAACCTATATACGTCCAAAACTTGAGTATAACTCCCATCTATGGGCTGGTGCTCCAGTAACTTACTTAAGTCTCTTGGACAGTATTCAAAGAAGAGCTTTTAAAATGACTGGTGAGAATAACATCATTGGCTCATTTACGTCACTCCAACATCGTCGTAATGTTTCTTGCCTCACCCTTTTTTACCGTTATTTTAACGGACTTTGCTCTAGAGAAATAGCCAGTTGCATTGCTCCCCTTAAACAATTCAACCGTAATACTCGCACTTCTAGGAATGCCCATCAGTTTACCCTCGAGCCCAACTTCGGTCATACTGTGAAGTACAGAGATTCGTTTTTTAGCCGTACTACGCGAATGTGGAATTCTTTACCACGCTCTGTCTTTCCCAGTCATTGCAGTGTTTAAGAATTCAAAACCAATGTACACCGACACCTCCTTTGTAACCCCTCCCTTTTTTCGTAATGCTCACACTGTGTCTCCGGCATATTAAGGGTATACAAAAACCTTTGAGTGTGTGCTAATTATAAAAAAAAAAAAAAAAAATATGATATAAAAATTGGAGATATGCCCTGTAGAACAATTTTTTTCTTAGAATATACCCAAGAATCACGCCCTAAAATATTATGCTCGAAGGGACACCCTGTATAATAAATATATAATCTGAGTAGTAATTTAGCTTACATAATTATTATTATTTTATAAAGATAATTTGCAACTATATACATAATATATAACACGTAACTATGCGAGTAAGCGCAATCCAGGAGAAATTGGACCAAATCACCAAAGTGATGGTTTGTTCGTGTACACTTTTCTAACGCATCATGAAAAGAGCATTTTATTTGTTTTGTACTTTTAATTTGTAAAAAAGGGATTAAGTCTCGTATTTAACTTTAATAAATTAATTGACTTGGAAGTATTTTAATATATTTTTTCTATATCTTAGGTTTTTGAACATCATTCTTTGATTACATATAAGTTTGGAATAACGTCCTGAAATGGAAGACTGGTTATTATCCTTAAAATCTGCATCAAGTCGGGAATATTTCGAGTCTGGCCTTGACCAGCATGATATTCTCTCCAACCATCATCACTGGTATTCAACATCACATGCAAGGCCAACATATTGCAATGTTTGTCGTGAAGCCTTATCTGGAGTCACTTCACATGGACTTTCCTGTGAAGTATGTAAATGTAAAGTGCACAAACGTTGTGCAGCTAAGGCAATTGCCAACTGTAAATGGACTACACTAGCAACCGTCGGCAAGGATATTATTGAGGAGCCAGATGGAAGCATTGTTATGCCTCATCAATGGATGGAGGGTAATTTACCAGTAGCATCGACATGTTTTGAATGCAAAAAGACTTGCGGGTCTGTTTTGCGTCTACAGGACTGGCGCTGTTTGTGGTGTCGTGCTACAGTTCATACGGTATGCAGACCACAATTGTCAGTATCGTGTCCAATAGGAGCAGCTAAAGTATCGGTGGTGCCACCCACAAGCGTACACTCAATTGGTATCGATGAACCATGGGATGTTGTAAGTCCTAAGGGAAATTTCTCTCCTTTGTTGGTTTTTGTCAATTCTAAATCAGGAGATAACCAAGGTGTAAAATTTTTGAGAAGATTCAAACAATTGCTAAATCCTGCACAAGTTTTCGATCTAATCTCAACTGGACCTAGTTTAGGCCTCCGACTGTTTAGACATTTTGACATTTTTCGAATTCTTGTTTGTTCAGGCGATGGTTCAGTAGGGTGGGTTCTTAGTGAGATTGATCGGTTTAACATGCACGTAAGTTAAATATATTAACTATTTTCTCTGTTGTTAACACGATATATTTGTTTTTTGTATAGAAACAATGCCAAGTTGCGGTACTTCCTCTAGGAACAGGTAACGATTTAGCGAGAGTTCTGGGATGGGGTTCATCGTGTGATGATGATGCCCATTTGCCACAGATTTTGGAGCGCTACGAGTCAGCTAGCACAAAAATGTTGGACCGTTGGAGCATTATGGTTTTTGAAAAGGCAATTTCCTTGAAGTCACCAAAAATGTCACTATCAAGTGCACAGGAAGCTCTTTTAACTGGGTTGGTAACTTCGGCAAATGAAAACCTTCGGTCGATTGTTGAAATAGATGATGTGCCCGTTTTGGTTTCATGTGCAACAATACTATGCCAAACAATTAATGAACTCTTGAATAAAATTTGTGAAAATCGAAAGGATGACGAGCAATTGATAATAAAATGCGATATACTTCGGCAAAAGTTAAACATGCTGTTGGATGCTTTGAAAATTGAAGAAACTGGTGAACATTCCGGTGATGATTTGCTTGCTTCTATCAGAAGCATCATATTTAGGAGCTCCGGTGAATATATGTAAGTGAAGATTTTATTATAAGGTATTTACTTTAGCAGGAATATATGTATATGTATATTAATATTGAAATATTTTACCAAGGTTACTTAATAAAACTTATTTCATTTGTCCAATCTACAGCATTTCACAAATTAAACACATTTTAATTTAATTCCAAAATAAATTTTGACAATCTTTTCAATTTCGACCTTATTCGATTAAAAGTATGATTTTTCAATTATTTTTAATGCAATTATACATTAAAGTTCATCCTCAGAACTGTTGCATCAGATTTTGATATATTCTTACTTATATGTTCAATAAAACCGTTATATTTTTCATTAAGTTCATTATTATGCAACACCAAAATCACTTCTGACAATTTTTTAAATCTCGATTTCATTCGATGAAAGCTATATTTGATCATATATGAATATAATTTGCCCACTAACCCCAAGTTTCACAGGGGGAGTTTAAGCTCCATTTTTGGTTTAAACTTCAGTTCAACAACAAATTTGGTTTCACAGTTTCATTTAAACCTTGAACATAGTTCATTCTGTAGTTAAAGTTAAACGACACTATTCTGCCGTTTGAACCTCAGTTCAACAACCCCTTCAAACATTTGAAAATAGAATTTATTTTCATTTTTAAATTTTTTTCCTGTCACGCGTCACAAATGAAACATAGTAAACTTTCCTTGATTGTTTTTTCTTTGATTCAGATAGAAAGAGAAAACAATTTACTTAATTTCATCTAGAATGTTTATTCGAACATTCTTCCGTAGAGGCTCAATTGTATGGCATGAAACTTTTGCTGGATACCCCGAATAGTATTTCAAATGGTGTATATCCTGTTGAGTAACATATGTATTTACCGCACTTTGATAGGCCATGAATAATTGTAACCTAATTCGGTAGATAGTTTCGTCTTAAGCATTCTGTTGAAGCGTTAAAAACTTCCATCAGATTCTGGGGGAAGTGGTGTTGTCTTCGTGTTTTGATAATATCCAGTTCATTATGGATATGATAAAGAACGACATTAGCTTTTAACTAGGTTACACATAACATTTACCCTCTGCATTTTCCCAATGTGCCCAATAAGCTTCCCGACCTGAATTAAAAAGCTTTAAAGTTGATATTTCCTTCGTGGTGCTTACTGTAGAATTCACTTCTCCTCGATTCTAAACAAAAACTTCTGCTTAATTACTTTCTAGAATCCGTCTTGAGAATTGCTGTTTCAAAAATAATGAAATGATTTCTTCAAAAAATTTTACAAGACGTACATATGTACATATATAACGTGTTTTTTATAATTTAATTTACCTAAACTTAAATTCGTCAGAACATAGCTTTGGATTCAAAAGTTTTGACAATACAATATTTTTAATTGGACTTGATTTTATTTTCAAAGTCTAAATCCAATGCAATTCTTTTGCACTGGATCAATATTTTTTTAACATTGATTCATTCATATACATTTCCTAAATTCTCCTTTGACTGCCACTCGTAGGTTCTTAATTGTTGTTTTTATATTTTACAACAGGAATTCTGGCATATCCATGGAAAAGACTGAAAAAGATCAAATCAATTCAAAAGAGCGCAGACATTCTCGAAGTCTTCGTTCCAGCGAAAAGGAAGCTCTGCAATGCCGTGCAAATAGTGTTAAACGGGCTATTTACAACGTGGTCGAGCATTCCGAACCAGGGAGGCCAAAGCGTTATCAAAGAAAACTCTCAATCACGCCCTTCGAGGCAATGAAATTGAAAACATCTTCAAACGACACATCACCTTCTTTATCACCAATTCCAATTCCACCAATCAATATAATTTCTCCATCACTTTCAACGACTCAATTAATGTGTTTATCTCCACTGCTAGACAATAGAAGGGATTCCCTGGATGATAACTTCTTCAACACAATGAGTTTACCTGTTCCTAGAGAATTTGCTGATAGCCGTCGAAGTTCAGGTGTTCCTGAAAGTATACCGGAAGCTAAGGAAAATAATAATTGTCATAATCCACAAATTCAAACGACAGGCGATGATGACAGTTGCAAGTCATATCTTCTGAATCCCGCTTCTGCAATAGATGTTCAGAAAACTGATTTCTTGAGCTTACCAAGTTTTTCAACTGACCAACTTATCGACCCTCTTTCGGATTATCGCCCCATAGAGGTGTTTGAAAGAAATTTGTATAGAACTCGAGAGGAAATCGTAAAGCAGTTACCAAGCGGAGGACATAATGATTTCAAAACTTTTAATGGAGCAGATTGTGAGATTAAGAAAAGAGTCGATGATAATAAATATGTTAAAAGTACTGATTGTATAAAGAGCAACACAACTCTCCAGGTTCCACAAGTAGTTGCACCTAAAAAAGATTCCAACGTATACGTTGGTGAAAGTATGACTATTATTGATACAGATGTCCAAGTATGTTTTTTTCGCATCTGTTTCTTTCTCACATACTTTATAATAAATATTGATTTTTTTATATGTTCTTCTAAAATTTTGTTATTTAGGATCATTCATCATCGGAAGAACTACCAGGCGAACCTAGTGATGTTTTGTCTGTTATTAGCAATGAGGAATGTAGCGTTGCTTCAGAAATTTTGGACAAAAATATAGATTCATATCAACCTTTTCAGCTGGGTGATATATTGCAGGTATGAAATTTAAATACTACCTTCACAATTGTCTTGCAAAATTTTTCTTGAGATCTCGATTGTATGAATCCTAGACGTCCTCTGTCGCTGAAAACTTGGTACCACGAAGTTGGCAAATGAATTTACTATCAATTTACAATGTATACTTTTAAAATATCAAAAAATTATTTTTGGCAGAATTTTGTGGCAAATATTAGTAAATATGTGCGTTGATATTCCTAATGCTTTTATGAATATATTTATAATTCTATACAAAAAATAAGAAATCGTTGTTGAGGATTTATACAAAAATAAGTCCTTATACCTATATGTATAAGACTTGTTAATCATTTGAAATAAAAATTTGATATTTCAGTTTTAAATGTCAACTAATGTACACTCAGTTTAAAACAAATTCATCACCCAATTTTTGAAATACAAAATTTAAAAAAAATTGTTTGATAAGATGATGCGCTCATGAAATTCTGATCTAAATGGCACTATCCAATGGGCAACCATAAACTGGATAGAATTTAATGCTTCAAAAACTCAATGCTGTCTTCTGTCGTAAAGCGCAGCACAACACCATGCTCAGTCCATTCACAGCACTTGCATTGAGGAAACTGAACAGTTCTCAGTATGTGAATCACATACCATCTTGTGTGGAATGACCACATATTTTATGTCGCCAATAACGCTGCTAAGTGTTTAGATTTCCTTCGACCTTGCAAGAAATTCGGCACCCCTTCTGATCTGGCTGTAATCTATTAGACCTATGTACATATATACATACGTCCAAAACTCGAGTACAACTTAAATTTTTCGAGCACCTTTTCTATAATAGAATAGAGTTGCAACTTGGTTTGGATGCGAAATTCATACGTACTTCTCATCGATGACTCCAGGAATATTAATTTTTTGTAAAAAATTAAGCTTAGATTTTCACTGTTTATTGTTCATTTCAAGTGGGAGAAATTTTATTCTCTAAATCATATTCTTTGTAACAATACTTTGATCAAAACCGATATTAAAATCTTTTCCAACCGATCTTTGTAAATTTCGTTCGGCACGAAATCATAAGACTACGGCCAGCTGCACCGATGCAGGAAGTTTTACTGATTTGGTGGCACGTACATCGGTGGATAGTATGATACAAATCTTTTAACCACATACGCAGCGCCAACAATTCATAATGGGTTGGGATGATCTTATATTTTCTCTCACTCATTTGCATACACACTTTTAATAGCAGTCAAAAAACTTCACAAAAACAATTGTTTTGTATTTGCCAACTGAGAAGTACCTAACAGGTGACATCTGTTTCCAATTTCGCTTAAAGTGATTTCGAAATTGTGAAAGCGAGTGAAATGTGGAACACTGAAAACAAATTCACTCGATTTGAAAATTCGTTTTCATTTCGATTTCACGCTATATGTTTGGAACCTGGCTATTAAAGTAGTTTTTTGTGTAAGTTTTTTAATTTTTTCCTGGTGTACAATTTTGTGCAATTGGTTTCAGATCTGGGCTATCAACAGAAGATGCTCTATTAGACTTCTGCTGTATCTTACAAAAGGGTTTATATGACAGAAATTGCTGTGCGGGACTTTTCGTCAATATTACGAAAGTCTTTGACATGGTTAACCATTACATCCTTTTGGATAAGCTATGTAAAGCTGGGTTTCCTGGTTTTATCTATAACTATACCTTAAAAACCGCTCACAAGTTGTAAAAATCGATAAAATGATAAGAAGTACAAAGATCAGCAATCTAGGTGTACCCCAAGGGTCTGTACTTGGTCCTATTTCGTTTCTGGTTTATATAAATTCCGTATTTTCTCTTCCTTTTGTTGGTAAGATTCGAGCATTTGCAGATGACCTTGGAATCGCTTACTGTGCATCTAGTCCATTAAACTTAACAGCAGATTTAAATTACGACGTTTTCCTGTTAAGATGCTGGTTCGCAGATCACCAACTTATTGTGAGCAATGAAACAAAAGTCATGTATTTCAGCCTTTCGGGACTTAAATCTTCGGATAAAGATATAATATTTTATTCTTATGATTGCCAGAAACACATATTATCAAATAATAACAGGTGTCTTGTACACTCTACCCAATCATTCAATAGTAACACAGACTGTTGCGCTAATTAAATTTGAAGCTGTAGAAAGCTTTCAATACCTTGGCATTGGTATTGATCATAGTTTGAACTGGTCTAAGCATCTTCAAAATTTAAGAAAATATCTTCTTTCAACTACCTGTTATTTTTATCGACTTGGTAAATATTGTTCTTTAAATATGCTTAAAACTGTTTATTATGCCATATTCCAATCGAAATTACGAAATGGCATATCTTGTTGGGGTGGAGCTTAATTTAGTAAGCTTCAGCCGATTTTAGTAATTAAAAAATCAGCCATAAGAAAAGTTTTTAAGACCAATCGTTTAGCACACACGATGCACTTATTTAGATATTCTTCATGTTCGCCAATTGTATTACTTTAAGGTTTTTAAAATATTTTTTTTTAGAGGTGGTTATCAGCAAAGCTCGATATCTGATTTTAATCTTCGAAGCTACTCCAGGCTCATGATCAGTATTCCCTACTTTCGCACTACATCTTTGAGAAACTTTTACTCCATCGTTTCACGTAAATTGTTTAATGCACTTCCTCTTGTAATTCGAATGAAAATAAGTTTATGCGTATACATATATTAAAAATGTAAAACTGTGGCTTCTCGATTTTGAGCACGGTGAAATCGAAAATTTGTTACGCTATATAAATTAATATTTATTAATTAAAAAATAATAAACAAAAGAAAAAAATACACAATGTATAAAATATAAAAATATATACAATATTCCTTCATTCGTTAAAAAATTTTATGTTTTTTCTTACTTATTTTTGCTATACTTTAAATTGTTAGTTCCATTTTTCATTTTTTTTTATAATACTGTATACCTTATACACCCCACACAATGTATTCTTTTAATAAAGTGGCATCATTTCAATTATTTATTAATATAAAAGATGCCACTAACTATTCTCTTTGGGCCTTACCAATAAAGAAACTTAGAGACGACTTTAATATTTGCGCAAAATTTACCATTATTTAATTGACTCTATATAACTGATCATACATGTTACATTTCATTTTTTAAGTTCTGTGCAATAAATGGTTCATAACTTAGAGTCCACTTAAATATTAAGTTCATAACATATATGGATAACTATATAGAGCTCATTACATATTGGTTCATTTCAATCAAATATTAAAGTCGTCTCTAATTTTGATTATTGGTAAGGCCCTTTATTACTTATGAATTTAATGATGAATTATGAAGTTACTTACTAAATTGAGAATAAACAAAATATTGAATTAAATTAAATTGAAAATTGTAGCTCTTGGTTAGCCATCTTAGTCCAAAGCTGAGAGATTCGATCGTCATGTTTCTACTTTATAGGACGTTTCCACCACTAAACTGAGATAAGTTGAGCTTTTTACTTTTAGTCTTGTCGAAGATTTACCGTACAAAATTAAAGTAGATTAGAAATTTATTAATCTTGATAAGCTTCAAGACGCTGTTCACATTGGACTTAGTCAATAGATTTATTTTGACGTAAGGCCACCCTGTCGTGCTCAGACTCAAAAGTAGTGTGAACACTCTAGACTCACTTTGACGTCTTGTAGTTGTCATAATTGTTGGCCATTTGCTATGCCACTACAAATATACAGTGAATTACAAAAGTAAGTAAGCACCTCTTAGTTTAAAGAGCATTTCCTTCAAACAATCGATAGTAATGTTAAAAAAAAACTTAATATTTTTGTCTATAATTGATATGTATTTCGAACTAAAAAGTAACATTTCAAATAAAACAACTGTGTTCTAAAATTCTGCTTGTTTAGATTCATTGGTTTTTTTAAAGAAGAGCCGCATTGGACTCACTCCGCCGACTTATTTTGACGTCTCTGTTTTTTTTCTCATTCGCACTTCATGGTAAGAAAGAGACGGAAAAGTGAGGCATGATTTTTTTGGTGACATAATATGACACGTGAAGGTACAGTGTACCACAAAAGTATGTAAGCTCTCATTTAAACAAAATATAATCAAACGAAAGAACCGACATATCTCTATGAAAAAATACGTTTTACTATGTCTTCACGTTCATTAGTACTTGTGCAACCTACTTTTAATTCTTTATCTTCTGAACGACAGTTTTTTGTGGGTACCATTCGACTATGGAATTCTTTGCCCCTTAATATAAGAAGACAGTATTGTGCACGCGGTTTCAATGAGGTTTTGCTTTCGCATTTAAGTAGTGAGTAAATTATTTATAATTTATGGATTATTTCTGATTATTAAATATAATTTTGTATGAAAAAGTTGCTTAGGATAAAGTTAATTTTATAATTGAATTAATCTTCCAGCTTCATTGTATAATTTTTTTCCAATTTGTATATTTTTACAACTATAAAGATTTAACAATCTAATGTAAAAGATTTGTATTTACAATAAATGAAATGAAATGAAATGAATGGTAAAATTGTTAACAAAAGTCCATCTACTATACCCAAAATAATAACCAAATAAAATAACATTGAAAATTTGCAAAGTAACCCTCGATCAATGACAATGACAAGCAGGAATGCCGTATTATTGTTAGGAAAGTGAAGAGGAATCCCAAATTAAGCCCATCAAAGATATCAGCAGAAATAACTAAAGAAACAGGTAAGTCATGTAACCCTCAAACTATTTGACGAGTGCTCTACCAACCCGGCAGAGATGTGAATGAATGCATTACTTTGGTACTGCATTCAGTTAAGCGGCAGTCATATGACTGAAATTTTGAATGTAAATTAATATTTCACTTTAGTGCTTTAACTTTAAAATTGCATTCACCAGTTATTTTTAGCATTCATGACTTGTAAGTTAATAGAAGCAGTCAATTGACTGTAAGTTAAAAGACTGCAGTACTTTGTGACTGCTTCCTTATTTGATTACATACTAAGCACTAATCTACTCATTAATAATATTGGTAATGAACCTACATTTGTAACCAAGAACAGGAAAGAGGTACTTGATATTACACTTACCTCTGACTCGATCCATAACCTGATTTCAAACTGGCATGTCTCAAAAGAGAATTCCTACTCTGATCATCGATACATTCAGTTTGATCTCAGTGATGTGGCATATATATCTACGGGATTTCGCAATCACCGTAACACTAACTGGGAACGATATAGGGAGGTACTAGCACAACTGCTTGACCACAACCTTCTTAAAAGCTCCTCCACCAAAGATGAACTAGACCTCTCGGTAAATCATCTCACCGAAGCCCTTAACGAATCAATGAGGACTTCATGCCCTGTTACCATTGTAAAGGGTAAAAAGAAACCTCATTGGTGGCACAAAGATCTAGAACCATTCAGGAAGAGCTGTCGCAAACTCTTCAATAGATCTAAATACACTAGATCCCCCTCTGATTGGGACTTATATAAACAAGCTCTAAGGCAATATAAAAAAGAATTAAGGAAGAGCAAGAGGTCTTCTTGGAGAAACTTCTGTGGAAAAATAGACAATACTTCAGAAGCCTCAAGACTCAGGAAAATTCTCTCAAAAAGTCCAACTATACCCAGTGCCTTAACGACAGATGCGGGCACATGGACTACCACAGATGAAGAATCTCTTAATCTGTTATTAGACACCCACTTTCCAGGTAGCTCTAATATACTTTACAACTCAACATCAGAGTCTCAAACCGCTACAAGCGACACAGTTGATCTAATAACGCGGAAAAAACTGCAATGGGCTGTAGACAGCTTTGATCCATATAAATCTCCAGGACCAGACGGAATCATTCCGGCCGAACTACAAAAATGCTCTGACATGATCATTCCACCATTGGAAATCATTCTGACGAGCTGCGTAAGGTTGAGATATATTCCTAAAGCCTGGAGAATGGCAAAAGTAGTCTTCATTCCTAAAGCAGGGAAACCCTCTCACGTTAGCCCTAAAGATCTACGACCAATCAGCCTATCATCCTTCCTTCTTAAAACCTTGGAAAGATTGATTGAAATTCACATCAGACATAACTTAAAACCATGTCTCATTTCCACAGCTCAACATGCGTACTCTAAGGGAAAATCAGTAGAAACAGCACTTCATTCGCTGGTACGTGGTATTGAATATTCCCTCAAATACAAAGAATACAATCTAGTAGCTTTCCTAGATATCGAAGGAGCTTTCAACAACGTCAGCTACCAGGCGATCACAACAGCAATGAACAAGCTGGAATTAGAGAAACCACTCATTGATCTTATAAGTCTCATGCTCAAAAGCAGGACAATAACTTCCAGCATGAGAAGTTTTACTACCACCAGATCGGTGAATCGAGGTACCCCCCAAGGTGGGGTCCTTTCGCCTCTCTTATGGAACATGGTGGTAAACGAACTGCTAACATCAATGGAAGCAGAGGGTTTCAAGGTGATTGCCTATGCTGACGATGTTGCAATATCTGTATCTGGGAAACATCCCCAAGTTCTCTCAGAACTCCTACAAAATGCCTTAAACAGGCTAACAAAGTGGGCTAAGCAGTGTGGCTTGGACGTCAATCCACACAAAACAGAATTAGTACTCTTTACGAGAAGGTACAAAATTCCTCAGATTAACCCACCCAAGATTAAAGGAATACCATTAAGCTTTTCCGACCAAGCCAAATATTTAGGCCTCATTTTAGACAAAAAACTAAATTGGAAGGCAAATATTGATGAAAGAGTAAAAAAGGCTACCGTAGCGCTTTTCACTTGTAAAAAGGCAATAGGATCGAAATGGGGCTTCTCCCCAAAAATAACCCATTGGCTATACACCTCGGTTATTAGACCGATACTCATTTATGGAGTTGTCGTATGGTGGACCGCACTGGACAAGATGGTAAATCTAAATAAAATCATCAAAGTCCAGCGGTCAGCAGGTATGTGCATCACAGGAGCACTTCGCTCGACACCAACTGCAGCCCTGGAAGTGCGTTTAAACCTAACACCTCTTGACATCTTCTCCAAAATGGTGGCAGGCAACTCATGCGTGAGACTTAGAGCCACCTCTCAATGGATCAGTAACAATACTGGTCATACAACCATCTTAGACAACTTCAGATCTATCCCAGATCGCTTAGACTATACCACCCCAAAAATGGTATTCGATAACAACTTCCTGGTTTCCATCCCTTCAAGATCGTCTTGGGAAGAAGAGAGACCCCTGGAAGACAATGCTGTACACTTCTATACAGACGGTTCTAAGACCGATTACGGCGTTGGAAGTGGCATCTATTCAAAACAACTGAATCTGAGTCTTTCATATAGACTTCCCAATCAATGTAGTGTATTCCAGGCAGAAGTAATGGCGATTAAAGAGGCACTATCCTGGCTCAAAGAAAACGTTATATCTTGCAAGGATATACGGATCTTCTCGGACAGCCAAGCCGCCCTCAAATCTCTCGCGTCTGTCTCCACTAACTCTCATTTGGTCCACGATTGTCGATCATCTCTGAATGAGATGACAGAACAGTTTAATATTCACCTTATTTGGGTGCCGGGCCACAGAGGCATTCCGGGAAATTGCAAGGCCGATGAGCTCGCCAAAAACGGAACACTTCTGCCTACTGTTAGACAAAAACATAACATAGGAACACCACTTGCTACATGCAAACATCTTCTCAAACAATATGCTCTAGAATCAACAAATGCTAGATGGTCACAGGGTACCACCTGCCTGGCAACTAAACAAATATGGCCAAGCATAGACCTAAAACGGTCAGAAGGCTTGATCTCCCTGAGCAGACAAAATATAAGCTCTACAATAGGAGTTATAACAGGACACTGCCTCATAGGTAGACATGCCTTGAGGCTAGGAGTCTACACAAATGACTTCTGTAGAAGCTGCATGGACGAGGAGGAAGAGGAAACAGTCCAACACCTTCTATGTACATGTCCAGCACTCTCCAATAGAAGGAATAATTATCTCGGTAATCCCTTCTTCGATAATACCAGTGAACTGGCAACAATCGACACAAAATGTCTCTCTAACTTTATTAAAAGCACGAAATGGTTTGTTTAAATTCATTACTCTCCCATGAGTAACTTCTTTAGTGGTATCACAACGGATCCTTGAGGTCTAAGTGAGTCAACAACAACTAGACAGCCACTCCAACCTAACCTAACCTTGTGACTGCTTGCATTCTTTAAGTCAGTTGTAAGTCTCCTATATTTTCTAATTCTTGTTTGCAGTCAGTAAGTCTTTTAACTGCATTCATTTAACTGTAAGTCTTTTGACTTATCTTACGTATTTTAACTTGCAGATTTGTAAGAGTTATTTATTTTTACTCGAATTGTCTTTAGTAACTCACTGTTCATCTAGAATACAATACAATTATTATACATATATGTATCCGCTTATTTACCTATATCCGGCCTTGTGTGTAAACCTGGATTAGAAGGTGATAGTTATTGTTTAAATGATATTTATTTAAGTATCACTATCAAAAACAGAACGTTGAACGACTATTCTCAGTGGCAGGATTATTAAATGCTCCCAAGCGTGGAGTCCTTTCAGGCAACAATTTTGAAAAATTGTTGCTCTTGAAAGTGAATGGTGATTGGTGATTAGTTTGGTTTAAATGTTTGAAGTACATTTTTTGATTCTTATGTTTGTTTTGTTTTGTTTTTTGTTTTGTATTTTATATGTTTACAAATAGTGAATCGAAATGAATTAATTTTGAAAAGTTTTTTTAATCAATTATTTTAATAAATTGGACACAATTATTTTTTTTGTTTATAATATAACTGAATGTGAAAAGAATTGTTTTTGTTAGTTTAACCAAAAACCATATTTATGTTTTTGTTATTTACCTACTTATTTTCTAAACAAGAAAAAATTTTTGTTTATAAAATAATATATACTAGCCGAAGCAGCTCTCAAAATTCGAGTGCCAATTTATTTATTTAATTCATTATCATTCAATAATAGCCAGAGAATTCATGATTTTTTTTAATTGTTGAATGCAATGAGAGTCCAAAGGAAAACAGTTAATGGTAAACAAACTTTCAAACCTATACACATTTCTGGCACATTGCAGATGTTTGACACGTTGCAGATTGGTTGTTCATGTTGTAGGCCGCAAAAAAATTGTTGGGTTGAACTGATGTTATTTGATGTATCAGAATCCGGTATGTTTAATGTGGATTTTTGGACGTTTCTTAATCCATCGACATCGTAGCCATCCTTTGATGGAATTTGACAGTTTATGGCTTGACGAATAGAGGACGAATTCAGTTATAACGTACAAAGAGTATTTCGTACCAAATGTTAGCCGAAAAATTGCTCTTTTCCGGAGCAACAAATAAAATACCTTTTTTTTTTTTTTGATATTTATAGACGTTTTTTAATCCATCGAAATCTTAGCCATCCTTTGATGGAATTTGATTGCTCTTTTAGGGAGCAACAAATAAAATACCTTTTTTTTTTATATTTATAGACGTTTTTTAATCCATCGAAATCTTAGCCATCCTTTGATGGAATTTGATGGTTTATGGCTTGACGAATAGAGGACGAATTCAGCTATGACGTACAAAGTGTATTTCGTAAAAAATGTCAGCCGAAAACTTTTTTCACACTTTTTAATCAATGTACAAAGTATCTATCATTCGATCTTATTTGGCAATTTATGGCTTACAATAATAGAGTATTTTGTGAGAACTATCAAAGCCATAAGTCAATCTTATCATCGAAATCGAAATTAAAATCGAATAGGAACAGCATTGAATCATTTTAGTGAAATGAAAATGATCGAATAATCGGTTGGTTGAAATAATCGGTTCATTTTCGTAATCGATTGTTGAATGATTCAATCATTTGAAATGAACGATTTACTCAGCTCTAATTCGAATTTGATATTTTGTTTGTTGTTAACGTATTTGAGAAAATTAACGCATTCTTGTCAAACCAGGGGGATATTTCATTTTCAGGGAAGATTTGAAAACAGTAACGCATAGAATAAAGCTAGAACTACATGCTCTCTTTTTCCAACTCATTTCAAATTTCTATCTTCCATCTCGAAAAACACAAAAAATAAAAGTTGAAATGGTTCTAAATTTCACTTTTTCACTTTTTGAAAACACTAAGGCTAGGCGCGCACATTCAATTTTTAGTTTCGCAACTGCTTGGTTTGAGCCACTTAAGATTTTGTGTTTTGACACAAACTAAACGATTGCCCAAAAAGAGTTCGCTATTTTGTGTAACATTTAATTATATGCACCTGTGTTGTCATTCAACCAAATAGTTCATCTGTTTTCTATAGGCAACCAAACATATGTGCAACTAAAAATTGAATGTGCGCGCCTAGCCTAACACAGAAATTACCCGATAGATGTAGTTAATACTTAAAGACTTAATTACATTCAACTTCAAAGAGTGAAAAGTGAACAAAATGTGCTGTATTTTTCCAAACAACAACAAAAGCAAAACTTAAAATGGTTCTAACTTTTACTAAACTTAAACTGTATGACAGTATAGTGTAAATGTATGCTCTATTCAGCAACAGATGTCGGTAGTCGATTTGACATTTCTAATTGTTTTCGTTTTTGTTTTTCGGGCTTTTTTTCGCATTTTGTATTTATTGTTTTAAACAATTTCTGTGTAGTATATTTAAATAATTTTGGCATTCTGCACATCTATGCAAAAAATGCTTTCGTTTAATATGTAATTAATGCCCCTTCAGTTTTTGTGGGCCGCGAAAAGTGTACCACAAAAAACATGTTTGCCGTTTTATTATATGATTAAAATATATAAATGATACTACATAAAAAGACTTATTTTTGTTTTATAACAGTAAAAAACAATTTACCCGTATTCTCGAGTTATTACATATTTTAACAATTATATGAGTATTTATGGAAGGATTCCTTGCTTGATATGGGGGGGGGGGGTTTCGTGCAAGTAAGTAGATATAGCTAGATATACATGCATGTTATTTCCTTAGATTTCGCTTCTTATCAATTAGGGTGTCAAACAGAGGCGTATTTAAGGATTTGGCGCCCCGGGCTGAGAAATTTTGCCGCCCTTTAGAACATTGAAAATAAAGTAAAAAAATAATAATAAATAAACACAAAATGTATAATATTTGATGTTTTCAAATTTTTGTCTGTGTGTATATTGATTACTGTTGTAAATATGTATATTGATTACTGTTGTAAATATGTAATTCACTACTTGGGCTTTTAATTGAAACTTAGTTTTTTGTATAAACATACTTTTAAGTTTTATATGTTTATAAAATATTTTCATTCCTCAATAAAATTTGTTACGTTCAAGATCAAATAAAATATTCTCTGTAACTCTTATTTCAAAAATTACAAAATTCAGTAACAATACATTCGTTATCTAAATTTTTTGTCAGTTCAGCTTCTATATTTAATAAAGCTAAACTATTAATGCGTTCTTCGCTAATGCGAGACCTGAAATAGGTTTTTATTCGTTTCAATGTGGAAAACGATCTTTCTGCACCGAACCAATTTCAGACAGCCAATGGAACGTTTTTTGATCATTCAGTCTGTCTAGAACATAACATACGCTCCAATGGAAAATGACATTAATATCTACATCCTGTTTTTTCAATTAATCGCTTTGTCAACGTATCACCCTTTTTTTCAAAACCAACCACCATTAAGCCGGCCATTAGCACCAACGATACGAATGCACCGTCACCGGTGCGGTGTATTGAAATGTGTGCTATGTGTTTGGGCTGGTGTGTGTAACGATTTCTCGTGTGAGTCTCGGTGCGAGCAAAATTAAAATGTTTTGATTTTTGGTGTCGGCCGGTTCGTCGATGTGTGCAAATTTGCAGTTTCTTTAAATTGCTTTTAAACACACCTAAGACAATGAAAGTTCATCCAAAAAACTAAGTAAACAGACCTTTCTGACATCTTTATGTATGCAAGAGGCATAGTTAGGAGTAGCAAGATACTAAAAAGATAAAATAGGTATTCGATGATTTTAACTTCAGTAAAATGTTAGAGATAGCATGATTCTAATTTTGGCACGAGTACGATAACTTGGCCGCCAAGATTTGATGACGGATTTTTTTAGAGGGGTCAAAAACAAGCACTTTTTACTATGGGAGGGGGGGGTCTATCTCCCCCCGTTTAGGAGGTAGGGGCACTTTTAGAAAAAATGGTTTAAATTGAAAAAAAAATATAAAAAAACAACGGCAACACCTACAATAAAATGCTATACTGCGTTTGAAAGCCAGAAGATTGTTCTATAATTCTGCATTTAAATTAAATTACTCATATTAATAGTTTTTGAGAAATTCGCATTTAAAGTCCAAATTTTGATAAGAAAACGTGAAAAAAAAAAGTTTAGACCGGTTGTTTTCAAAATTGTGAAATGAAATTGTAAATTAGCTTACATGTGTTTCATGTATCTATCAGTTCTTAATCGAACACAAAAAACCGCATGGTTCTATGTCTTCTGGTTTTTGAGAAAACCTCCGTTTAGGAGGTAGGGGCACTTTTAGAAAAAATGGTTTAAATTGAAAAAAAAAATATTAAAAAACAACGGCAATACTTACAATAAAGTGCTATACTGCGTTTGAAAGCCAGAAGATTGTTCTATAATCCTGCATTTAAATTAAATTACTTTTGTCAATGGTTTTTGAGAAATTCGCATTTAAAGTCCAAATTTTGATAAAATAACGTGAAAAAAAAAGTTTATACCAATTGTTTTCAAAATTGTGAAATGAAATTGTAAATTAGCTTACATGTGTTTCATGTATCTATCAGTTCTTAATGGAACACAAAAAACCGCATGGCTCTATGTCTTCTGGTTTTTGAGAAAATCGAAAATAACTAAAACTACTTTTCTACAAAATGTTTGATATTTTTTGCTTCCTTACATAAATAAATCAGTGCTAGCTTCCAACATTACAATATATAAACAGTAAAGTGTGTATGGGGAGGCATGCTGCCCCCCTGCAACCCCCCTGCTTGGGCACACTATAGGATTTGGGGTAGGTGCGAGGTTGGGTGCATGCAAAGTTTCTTTCGCATTCACAGAACCTGTATTTAAAAAAATTCTAATTTATTCTATTTATCCAATGTCCACTAAATACATATAAAATACAATAAACGATCTTGAAAACCAAAACAAACTTCCGACCATGTTCACCAATACATGGCACTATTTTTCTATCGAAAATACTGCCTAGAAAGCAAATATAAGGACGACTGGGGTTCGCAAATAATAGTTTTTATCAGATGTAAAAAAAGTTTACCCTTGTTATACCGATGGTGATATATGTGAGGGTTTACAGTTAAAAGACATCGATCCTCCCACCCTTCAGAGCGAAAATTTAGAAAGTGTTTTACCGCCAAAACATCCTCGGCTTCCCACCATAAAAGAGTAACTCAACGAACTCGACAGTTATAGTACGGACGATGGCTTTATTGACGAGACTTACACACCTTTTTAATACATTTTGACCATTTTTAACTAACTATGACGGACTAACTCCTGACTAACTGACAAAATAACTGACCCAGATGCAATTCTACCTCTTCATGGTGCATTCTGGGTAACGCTAAATGAATTGCGGTACTGAACTAACAAAGATTCATTATGTTTATTAACATTAATCCTTAAAATGGAATCACCGTCACTACCAAAAATCAAAAAAAGTAGTTTTGGTAATTTTCGATTTTCTCAAAAACTAGAAGACGTAGAACCATGCGGTTTCTTGTGTTCGATTAAGAACTGAGAGATACATGGATCACATATAAGTTAATTTACAATTTCATTTCAAAATTTTGAAAACAATCGGTCTAAACTTTTTTTTCACGTTATTTTATCAAAATTTGGACTTTAAATGTGAATTTCTCAAAACCATTGATATGAGTAATTTAATTCAAATGCAGGATTATAGAACAATCTTCTGGCTTTCAAACGCAGTATAACACTTTATTGTAAGTGTTGCCGTTGTTTTTTAATATTTTTTTTTTCAATTTAAACCATTTTTTCTAAAAGTGCCCCTACCTCTTAAACGGAGGTTTTCTCAAAAACCAGAAGACATAGAACCATACGGTTTTTTGTGTTCGATTAAAAACTGATAGATACATTAAACACATATCAGCTAATTTACAATTTCATTTCACAATTTTGAAAACAACCGGTCTAAACTTTTTTTTTCACGTTTTTTTTTATCAAAATTTGGACTTTAAATGCGAATTTCTCAAAAACTATTGATATGAGTAATAAAATTTAAATGCAGAATTATAGAACAATCTTCTGGTTTTCAAACGCAGTATAGCACTTTATTGTAGGTGTTGCCGTGTTTTTTAATATTTTTTTTTTTCAATTTAAACCATTTTTTCTAAAAGTGCCCCTACCTCCTAAACGGGGGGAGATAGACCCCCCCTCCCATAGTAAAAAGTGCTTGTTTTTGACCCCCCTACAAAAACCCGTTATCAAATCTTGGCGGCCAAGTTATCGTACTCTCCCCCTAATTTTGATTAAAATAAGCAAAATCGGCTTCTTAACCTAGTATTATTCTAAAATAGTTTTAAAATCGTTGACTATAAATCTTCCATCGATGTTGGTAATTTATATTTATCAGAATGTGACTTACTAACTTATTTATCCTCTCTTGAAAATAATTTTTCGGTTGCGCCGGACAATATACCATCAGCTCTTTTAAAAAATTGCAGATTCAACCTTGTAGCGCCGCTCTGCTTTATCTTTAACATGTCCTTAGACCAAGGTATATTTTTAGATGAGTGGAAATATTCGTTCATCACTCCATTACATAAATCTGGATCAAAGGGCTTAGTAGAAAACTATAGACCCATTGCTAAGCTTCAGCTGATCCCTAAAGTCTTTGAAGCAATAGTTAAAAATAAATTGTATAATTTAGTTCAAAACCATATATCAGATTTTCAACATGGATTTATGAGTGGTAGGTCGACAGCGACGAATTTGAGTATTTTTACTAACTATTGTCTAAATAACATGGAAAAGCACCTACAAATTGACACTATCTATACTGATTTATCCAAAGCTTTTGATCGTGTTCAACATAATGTTTTAATAAGAAAACTTGAAAGGTTTGGTTTTCACTCCTCTCTTCTGAGTTGGATAAAGAGTTACTTAGTTGGTAGAAAACAAATTGTCAAAATTGGAAACGTTTTGTCAAATGAAATATTAAATCATTCAGGTGTTCCTCAAGGCAGCCATCTTGGCCCATTACTATTCATTATTTTTATAAATGATTTGCCAAATCTACTTTCATTTTCAAAATGTCTTTTGTATGCTGATGATTTTAAAATTTTTAGCTGCATCGAATCTTTATCTGATGCAGGTAAAGTTCAAGCGGATTTAGATCAAATTCATCAATGGAGCCATTTAAACGGACTTAATTTCAATGTTAACAAATGTAGTGTTGTAACATTTACAAAAAATCGAAAATCGAAAAATGAAAATCAGAAAGATCTTGGAGTGGTATTTGACTCTAAAATTAATTTTTCTCTCCATATAGACCATATAATTTCAAGAGCCAATGCTATGTTAGGATTTGTTATTCGAAACTCTAAAGGTTTTGAAGATCCGTATACACTTAAAACCCTTTACATCAGTATTGTTAGACCGTTGTTGGAATACTGTAGCGTTATATGGAATCCTTACACACAGTCAAATATAGGACGGATTGAAAAAGTTCAAAAAAAATTCACTAGGTTTGCGTTACGAAAGATTTATGGAAATTTAAACCTTCCATGTTATGAAAGCAGAAGCATTCTTATTGACCTTAAACCTCTCGTGTCAAGAAGAAAGTTAAATTCGATTCTTTTTGCTTACGATGTAATTAATTCTAACATAAATTGCCCGGTTTTGTTATCTATGTTCAGTATATACGTTCCTACCCGCTGTTTACGACCAAGAAATGGTGATTTTTTTCATGTTCCATTCCATAGTACAAGTTACGCTAAGCACAATCCAATTACTAATGCCTGTTTAAATTTTAATGAAGTTGATTTTGCCATTGATTTTAATGTTAATAGAAATGAACTTAAGAAAAATATATTAAATTTACTGTAATTATTACTAGGTATATTATTTATTTATTAAATGTGTAAGATTATCAATACTTAATTTAAGCTCTTTTGTAATCTTTATAAAGTTTGTTAACTTGAAAGATGGTAAATAAATAAATAAATAATTCGACTAAATTTTGTGCCAATAGTTTTTAAAATAATACCTGCCTATCCTTATATTTATACATCATTATTAACTATTGTACAAGAAACAATCATTGCATTGTTTTTTAAGGCGTTCAAAATTATTGACGAAGGGAAGGTTATTTGTATATAGGGACACGAGTCAGCAAAAACTAAAAATAAATTGTGGCATGATTTGCTAGGTATGTACATATATAAAAAGAATAAAATTTTGTGTGTGACCTTATATGTATCTACAATCCGGCTTGATGGATTTTTATATTTTTTTTAATAAAAAGGGACTCTTGTCAATTTGTTCCAAAGAATAGTTATAATGTCTGTAAATATTTTTTACTATCGATTTTCATTATAAAAATTCGTTTATAAAAAATATGAATAGTAAATGGTGAAAAAAGTGACTGACATGTTACAGCGAACTCTCTCACAGCCGGACACTCACGGCACTGGAAAAATTGTCATGCTTGAAAAACTCAAAAAATCACATTTTTTAAATCTTTGTATTTTTTGTTTATCCTTCAAAAATATTTGTAACTTAGACAATTGTTAGGGGCGGCTTTCCCTCTTTAGCTTGTATGTTTTGAAAGTTCAATCACTTCAAAAAAATATTATAAATTGGTGAATTGCTTGCAGCCTTGCCGCCTCGGGCTGTAGCCGTTTTAGCCCTAGGGTAAATACGCCCCTGATGTCAAATGACGATTTTCATTGAAGGGGTATTGAATCTTCGTATTCTAGATGTACTTAAAAATTTCATTTTACTAGAGACAATTCCAACAAAAAAAAAAAATAAAACTTATAAATCTGCAAGTTAAAATACTTAAGATAAGTCAAAAGACTTACAGTTAAATGAATGCAGTTAAAAGACTTTATGACTGCAAAAAAGAATTAGAAAATATAGGAGACTTACAACTGACTTAAAGAATGCAAGCAGTCACAAAGTAGTGCAGTCTTTTAACTTACAGTCAATTGACTGCTTCTATTAACTTAAAAGTCATGAATGCTAAAGATCACTGGTGAATGTAAGCTTTAATTTAAAGTCAATTGGTAAATTAAAAAGACACAATAAGTCTTTAAATTCAAATAACTGCAGTATTGATTTAACTGCAAATGTCACATCTCTGCAACCCAGTTATCATGGTCGAAATATTAGAAAGAAACCTTACATAAAATAAATCGCAAAAGCGGCTCTTCTTTGCAAAAACCCATGAATCTAAACAAGGAGAATTTTAGAACACAGTTGTTTTCCCCAATGAAAGCTAATTCGATATCCACTGCTCAAATGGACGCGGACAAGTTTGGAGAAAAAAAAAAACATAAAGTTTGAATCATCGAACATGTCAGTAACCGTGAATCTCGGTGGTGGAAACGTTGTGGTGTGGGGGTGTATGGCAGCATCTGGTGTCGGCAATTTAGTTTTTATAGATTCTTTGATGAATAGGTTCAAATATTTGAATATTTTAAAGAACAATTTTCTGAAAAATGCCAATAAGCTGGGTATGGGTAGGTCATTTGTCTTCCAGCAAGACAATGATCCTAAGCCTACCTAACATGTTATCAAAGAATGGCTGCTTTATAACGTCCGAATCCAGCTCAAATCACCACCACAGTCGCCTGACTTAAATGTCATTGAGCATTTATGGGGACATCTTGACCGACAAGTAAGAAAACATGTAATCAGGACGAAACAAGATTTAAAGCGTGTTCTTCAGGGTAAATGATCTAAAATTGGACAAAACGTTACCCAAAATTTGGTTAACTCAATGCCTCGACGTATGAAAGCAGTTCAAAGTTTATTGGAACTTTCTTACTTTTGTGATATAAATTTGTTATTATTTTTAGTTTAAGTCGAATATTTCTTAAGTTTTCCTTAAATTTTTATTTGAAATGTTACTTTTTAGTTCGAAATACATATGTGTCAATTATAGACACAAATATTAAGTTTTTTTTAACATAACTATCGATTGTTTGAAGGAAATGATCTTTAAACTAAGAGGTGCTTACTTACTTTTGTAATTCACTGTATATTTGTAGTTGCATAGCAAATGGCCAACAATTATGACAACCACAAGACGTCAAAGTGAGTCTGGAGTGTTCACACTACTTTTGTGTCTGAACACGATAGGGTGGCCTTACGTCAAAATAAATCGGTTGAATAAGTCCAATCAGACCAAAAACATAAATGTTAAAAAAAGAGCCAAAGTTCTTCTATACAAAAACATTTGTGTAACAAGTCAGCCGTGAAAAGTACTGAGATGTAAGAGCACGCCAAGTTCTTACTTCTTGAAGGTTTAATACCGAATTTTTAAAGTAGAATAATATTGAAACAGCTACAATGTAATAGAGAAATTTTATTATTTAATGATTACTGACTAAAATGGTAAGGGTTCACTGGTCAAGTTTTTAAAACCTTTCGAATTGGGCATAAAAAAAAACTTTCCAAGTGAGCCCATGTATTTTAGTCAGTAATCATTAAATAATAAAATTTCTCTATTACATTGTAGCTGTTTCAATATTATTCTACTTTAAATATTCGGTATTAAACCTTCACGAAGTAAGAACTTGGCGTGCTCTTAGATCTCAGTATTTTTCACGGCTGACTTGTTACACAACTGTTTTTGTATAGAAGAACTTGGCTCTTTTTTTAACCTTTATGTCTTTGGTCTGATCTCACTCCTTTTTGCAATAATTTTAATATTTTGCCTCGTCAAAATCTCAAAAGATACGGAAAGATAGAAGGATGGACTCTGCCTACTAAAATCAACTTAGTTTATAGCTTCCTATTTCTTTTGGTATATTTTCTTTCTGTTATTGGTTGTTTTGATTTCCGCTTCAATTGTGTTTTCTTGTCCTGGCAAGATACCTAACACTAACATACCTACCTTATTTATAAATACTAGTACCTACATCCGCTCAAAGTCATAAAAAAGCAATAATTGTTGAGGATGCGATGATGTTTTTGTTGCAATTTTAACTCATTTTTTTAAACGAAGGTAGCCCACCAATTAATAGCCTAATTAGTGGTTTGATTATAGTTCACACAGTTAAGAGTTTTTTTTTATGTAAAATCATAATTTTTTCAGGTATGCAAATGTTTCCTTTTTTCATTCATGTTAACATAACATAGAGTACCAAATCGAGCACTGTAGTTCTAAGAAAAGTCATGAATTTTCATATATACACTCCTATTATGATTGTCAACTATCAATTTGATAGTTGATAAATTTTTAATTCAATGTTTAAAAACCCAACTGATTAAAGTTTTGATCATTGAGAATGATTCAGACCATTGCGAAACACAAGCAAATTGAAAAATTTAAAAGAAAAATTGATTAGTTTTTTAATAAATTGAGTTTTGTAACCCAATTTTCAAGGTTTATCAACTATCAATTTGATGATTGACAATCGTAATAGGGGTGATAGTTTCGAAATGACAATATACGAGTAAAGACAATTCGAATGAAAAATCTTAGATTTCCTATTTTTCGCTTTGAATGTACATTAAGATATACCGCTTTAGCAAATTTCATCATTCTACAGCAATCGGAAGGGCTCCATATAAATTAAACATTTTCTCATAAAGTGGGCGGATACATCCCCCCTAAATGGGATACCTCAATTTTTATTTTTGGTCCTTTACATACAATTTTAGCCCTACCGTTCTACCAAATTTCAATTTTCTACTGCAATCGGAAGTGCGCCATACATAATTTACATCAATTCTGAAGAAGTGGGCGGATACCACGCCCATGAGTGGAAAACCTCAAATTTTATATTTTTTCCTTTGTATGCAATTTAAGCCGTACCGCGTACCGTTTTACCAAATTTCATCATTTTACAGCAGTCGGAAGTTCTGAGGAAGTGGGCGGATACCACGCCCCTGAATGGAAAACCTAAAATTTTATATTTTTTTCTTTGTATGCAATTTAAGCCCTACCGTTTTACCAAATTTCATTGTTTTACAGCAGTCGGAAGAGCTCCATTCAACCAACACCAATTCGGAGAAAGTGGGCGGATACAATGCCCCCTGAATGGAAAACCTCAAATTTTCTCCTCTGCTTTTGTTGTATGTATGCTGCGGCATACGCTGGATCTGTATCTGTGATAAGGTTGGTAAATGTATCGTTTTGCTTATTGCCAGGGCAAGGATGTCTATGTTAAAACATATTTTTAAGTAAATTTTCTTAAAAATGACATTCAATCGCTAAAACATTTGCATATTTTACTATAAACGCATACATGCATTTTCGGTTTATTTGACATATTTTTTAAAATAAATGCATATTTTAAGTGAATATTTTCTAAATATTCAATTGACTATAAAATATAAATATTTATTTTTACGAAATTACGTGCGCATCAAAGTACTATCAATTTTGATTCAAAACCAACTTGACAGCACTAAACACAATTCCAGTTGTTTTCCCTCTTTAAACTATTTTATCCTATCAAAACGAATTAATTGGAATGGGGAATGGTAGACTTCAAACGTTCATTATTTTGAAGAAAATTGAAAATATTTTAAATAAAATCGAGGGGTACTCGAAAATAAAAATAATGTCAAACATATTGACACTGAATAGTAACGAAGAAGAGAACTTCTAGAACTATTCAATATGTGAAGTTCTCTCGTTCAAAAGTGCTCCTGCTCCTGTTACATCTTTTGAGTTGGCGTTGAAAGATCAATATAAATATCTTAAAGTGACAAAGTTTTCTTTTTAAAAATTAAAAAAAAAAACTTTATGGTATATGTGAACAAGACCTATTCAAAGAATCTGAACAATTAGTCCTTATTTAAATGAGAATTGAATTTAGTTTTCCAAGTTTATTTTATATTTATTTATTTCTTCTTTACTGTTGTTAAATAAAAAACTACTTTGTTTTTAATTTTCCTATCAACTTATAAAGAGCATATTTCTACTTTTTAAGCGCATATTTTCTTATTTTACATACGCATATTTTCCGTTTTTTAGCGTATACAAATCCTTACCCTGCTTATTGCATTAAAAAAAAAAAACATTATAAAATTGTATCAAAGGGCACGGTAGTGCCTAGCCAAGCTCTGGCACTACACCCTTTTTATAGGAACAAACTCAGGCGATTTTTGACCCCTCCCTATCTTTATTACCAATGAAGTGAGAAAAAAAATCCGAATATTTGCTAAGCTAGTCAGGCACAGGCGCCTCACCAAATTTCAATTTTCTAGTATTAGCGGTTCCTGAGATATAAGGCCTCAAAAATCACAAAAACCGTAACTGACTGACTGACAGATCATCAAAATTATGGAGCACTTCCCGACATCGTAGAATCTTGTAATTTTGCACAACGCTAGGTCTTGTCATGCAAGCAGAGGAAAAAATCGAATATGTGAGGTTTCCATTCAGGGGGCGTGGTATCCGCCCGTTTTCTCCGAATTGGTGTTGGTTGAATGGAGCAGTTCCGACTGCTGTAAAAAGATGAAATTTGGTAAAACGGTAGGGCTTACATTGGATACAAAGAAAAGAATATTAAATTTCCATTCAGGGGCGTGGCATCCGCCCACTTCCTCAGAACTGATGTAAATTATATGGCACACTTCCGATTGCAATAGAGCAATGAAATTTGGTAGAACGGTAGATCTCAAATTACATATAAAGGACCAAAAATAAAAATTGAGGTTTTCCATTCAAGGTATTCGCCCACTTTCTCCGAATTGGTGTTGGTTGAATGGAACAGTTCCGACTGCTTTAAAACGATGAAATATGGTAAAACGGTAGGGCTTAAATTGTATACAAAGAAAAAAATATAAAATTTGAGGTTTTCCATTCAGGGGTGTTGTATCCGCCCTCTTCTTCAGAACTGATGTAAAATATATATGGCACACTTCCGATTGAAATTTGGTAGAACGGTAGGGCTCAAATTGCATATAAAGGACCAAAAATAAAAATTTAGGTTTCCCATTCAGAGAGCGTGCTGTCCACCCACTTTCTGAGAAAATGTTTAATTTATATGGAACACTTCCGATTGCTGTAGAATGGTGAAATTTTGTAGAGCGGTATAGCTTAATTTACAAGCAAAGCGAAAAATAGAAGATCTAAGATTTTTCATTCGAAGTGTCTTTTTTATTGTCATTTGATTGATTTTAGTAGGTAGGTAGAGTCCATCCTTCTATCATTCCGTATCTTTCGAGATTTTGACATGGCAAAAAGGAGTGAGATCAGACCAAAAACATAAATGTTAAAAAAGAGCCAAGTTCTTCTGTACAAAACCCTTTGTGTAACAAGTCAGCCGTGAAAAGTACTGTGATCTAAAAGTTCGCCAAGTTCCTGCTTCATGAAGGTTTAATACCGAATATTTAAAGTAGAATAATATTGAAATAGCTGCAATGTAATAGAGAGATTTTATTATTTAATGATTACTGACTAAAATTTGATGGGCTTACTTGGAAAGTTTTTTTTATGCCCAATTCGAAAGGTTTTAAAAACTTGTACATACATTTATTTTTGTCTACTGCTGCGATGGATAAGAACTTGAATTCAGTTTTCAACAAAACAAAGTGCGATTTCAAGAAGAAGGATGTTTTGTTGCAGTGTGAGTGTGGCAGGTCTCATTCGAGAAAAGTACAAGCAGAGCAAGCATGGTGGTTAACTTGTAAATGCAGACTTGTTTGGCACATGCTTCGATGCGTGGATCAAAATATTTTCTCTTATTCAAAGACGATTATTCCAGCTTAGGGGCCAGTTATAGCTATCATTGAAATACATGATTGAAAATTTTCATTTCCATTTTTAAGACGAATAAACAAACTGCAATGGCTTTAATTGGTACCAAAATGAAGGTAATGAGCAGTAGATTTTGTTTACTCTATAAAATACAAAATGCTGATTTAAACTTTCTTTTAAATCCACTTTTATTATTTCACTGATAGAAATTAATTTCAATGAACAGCTGATTTTCGTTTCTTTAATATGGAACACAATCGTTTCACAGAATGTGTTCGATTCTCTTTCTGTTCTAAAATGTCAGTTTTCCTTTCAAAGATCAACTCTAACCTCAAATTCAGAGAATTGGTTGTAATCAGCCACTGACAGGATCTTTTACTGAGACCAATTTTTCAATGATTGCTATACACTGATCTCTATAATACACTGGATAGCGCATTCTCTACATTGTATAACAGATTTTTTGACTCCAATTGAAGATGACAGATGGTGGGCAGCTTCATAATTTGACGTCTTCTTTTCTCAAAAAAAAAATATTTTGACATGACAAAGAGGAAAACAAATGCGACTGCACTTGTTTACCCGAGAAACAGATTGATACAGCAACTTCAACAGCAACTTTAATGCTAGGCGCACACATTCAATTTTTAGTTTCGCAACTGCTTGGTTCGAGCAACTAAAAAGTTTGTGTTTTGACGCAAACTAAACGATTGCCTAAAATGAGTTCGCTATTTTGTGTAACATCTAGTTATATACACCTGCGCGGACATTCAACCAAATAGTTCATCTGTGCGCGTCTAGTCTAACAGCAACGAAAAACTTGAACATCAAATGTCTTGTGAAATAGATTACAACGTAAACAGCGTTTTTGACAGCATATAATCAAAGTAAATTCAGATGCGAAATGATTTTGCCGTACATTTAACGATAAAAATTAACGTAAATTGGGTCAATGTTTACGACTTGTGCAATTTGTCGTACTAATTAATTTGTTTTTAACAATTCTTCCATTGTCAAAACCAAAATAAATAGACGAATCAAAAAGATGGATATTACATTTTCATGTTGATAATACTGACAAATTTCGCCTCAAAAGTTGGTAGCATTTGCACAGCGACATCGAATTTAGGGTTAAGGTCTAACGTTAATGTCGAAGTTGCTATTAATGTAATAAAAGCCATTTAAAACAGTGGCCTTAAAATGAGTGACGGGGTTGTTAAAGATGCTGTTGAACTTACTGTTGAAGTTGCTGTGCTAATCTGTTTCTCGCATTATTTGTAAATATTACATATTTATTATTAAAATTAAAATAATAAATTGAAAATTGGACGAAATTCATTTGTTTTGATTGACAAATTGTTAATTTAATAAAATTGAAGGAATGTTGTTTCAGTTGTCTGTTTTTTAGGCAAAAGACTGGCAAGCACAGTCATTTCATTTATTCAGCGATTTTTTAACACTCATGATAGTTTTTTATTCTTTATTACTTTTTGATCACTTAACTTTGTAATTTTAGTTTATCAAAAATTATTTATTGTTTTTTATTCACATGATAATTGCAACCAAAATAAAAAAGTAGCAAAATGAAAAAATTATTTTGAGATCTATTTTGTTTTGCATTGTGTCGCCACTAAATATTGCAGTCGGAAAGTTGACAACACTGCACCAGCAACATCAAGTTTAGAACTTTGGCCTAACGACGCTGTTGGCGTTGCTGTTGCTGTTCTTATGTGTGTTGAACAATTGAAAAGCATTGTTTCTAAATTAATAGCGGCCGCTGTTGCTGTTGACGGTGCTGTTGCTGGTTCAATCTATTCCGTGCTTTATGATGCTGTTTTAGATGTTATACAGTTATACTGTTATACGGCACCATGGTCGCCTTCATAATATAACAATGTTCAATTGGAGTCAAATTTTTTGATGAATGCGCTATCCAGTGTATGACGGTGTTCACATTAGACTCACTCAACCGATTTATTTTGACGTAAGGCCACGACAGTTTCAGACACAAAAGTAGTGTGAACACTCTAGACTCACTTTGACGTCTTGTAGTTGTCATAATTGTTGGCCATTTGATATGCAACTACAAATATACAGTGAATTACAAAAGTAAGTAAGCACCTCTTAGTTTAAAGATCATTTCCTCCAAACAATCGATAGTAATGTTAAAAAAAAACTTAATATTTGTGTCTATAATTGATATTTATGTATTTCGAACTAAAAAGTAACATTTCAAATAAAAACACTGTGTTCTAAAATTCTGCTTGTTTAGATTCATGGGTTTTTGCAAAGAAGAGCCACTTTTGGCGATTTATTTTACTTATGTAAGGTTTCTTTCTAATATTTCGACCATGGTAACCGGATTGGTAGAGCACTCATCGAATAGTTTGAGGGTTACATGACTTACCTGTTTTGATGGGCTTACTTTGGGATTCCTCTTCACTTTCCTAACAATAATACGGCATTCCTGCTTGTCATTGTCACTGATCGAGGGTCATTTTGCAAACTTCCAATATTATTTTATTTGGTTATTATTTTGTGTATAGTAGATGTACTATTGTTAACAATTTTACCATTCTCCGATTTATTTTCCAAATAGTGTTTGATTATAATTTTTTTAAATGAGTGCTTACTTACTTTTGTGATACACTGTACCTTCGCGTGTCATATTATGTCACTTACACAAATGTCAAAAAAATCCATTAATTTTCAATTTGTTTTAAAAATCCTGCCTCACTTTCTCGTCTCTTTTTTACCATGCAAATGAGAAAAAACACAGAGACGGCAAAATAAGTCGGCGGAGTGAGTCCAATGTGAACACCAAGTGAGCGTCTAGTGGAAAAATTTGAATCCACAGGCACAGTACAAAATGTTCCCATGCCAGTGAGACAAAGAAGTGCCCATAGTGTCGAGAATATTGCTACCGCTGAGGTTGGTGAAAGCCCAAATGTGTCTCTCACACGTCGTTCTCAAGCGTTGGACATCTCTGTGACGTTGTTTTGGCGAATTTTGGGTTTTGGGCGTTGGGACGCTGAACTTCTGCAAGCGTGCCCGTGGTGGCCATGCAAAAGAAATCGAGTTCTATACATAATGGCATCGAACGTACTTTCACAGGAATAAAGAATTTCTTTTTGTTTTATTTAAAAAAAAACTTTTGTAGCGCTCTTATTGAAAAACCCGATATATGGAAGAGATTTATCTTGAATTTATGATTTTGAATACCACAGCACCGACATATTTTGTTGGGAAAAATCCAGCAGATTTATGGAATGGAAAGGCTCAAATGATAATGTTTTGTGGTATTCAATTATTTTGAAAAGATTGTTATGCATTCATACCATCAAAGAAACGACAACAAACAACGAATGCAACAAAGTCTAAACCAGGTATTTTTGTAGGGGTTCCAGAAAATACGAAAGGATATCGGATCTACTTTTCTGAAAGCAACAAAGTCGCAGAAACTCGGCATGTGGTTTCTAAAAATGTATACGGTTCAGATAATAGATATGTTCAAGTTTTTTAATAAAGAGTTTAGCCAGCAGGAAGAAGATAAAAGAGATCAAGAATAAATTAAAAGCTCATATTAAAAAGAAACAACTAACTTCAACTCAAGATAAAGAAGATTCAGATGAAGTAGCTAGACCGATAGAACCAAGTCAGCCCATTAGTTCGCGTTTGAGAAGCGAAGATAATTTAGAATCTGCAGTAGCTTGTAGAATGTTTTTGAACCCACCGACTACGAAGACGTTTCTAAATCTATGGACAAGGAGAAATGGCAAGATGATATGCGTGAGCCTTCGATACAAATTCGATGTGGGATCGCGTTGACCTTCCAAAAGGAAAAAAGGTTGTTGATAACATGCAAACAAGTCGGTAGTGCTAAGTCTTGTCCGTAATAAGTCTAATTTTTTTTTTACTTAACCCACTTTCTTTGCATCGTTACATATATTTAAAATAACTAAGATTGTTTTTTTTTCTCTTAAAATAACGTTTTAAATTTATTTCTAATCCGGAGTGTCATTTTCTTTTTAATTTAAATAATCCAAAAATCTTTGGTTTTTTACATACAATGCCTGTTGATAGACGTACCACTACTAAAGCAAATAATATATACACTCCGAATGTCAACTCTCCCAAGATTTTTAACACAAACACAGGAGATGCTGACAAATGTTGGGAGCGTATTGAAGCAAAATTACAAAAATGGGGAGACAATTTTAAACTCGAATTTTCTGAACTGCTCGACTCAAAAATGTCGGAATTGGAACAGAAAATGGACGCAAAACTCAAGGAAATAAATCTGGATTATCAACAAAAAATAAATGCACTCTCCGAAAATCACCGAAATCAACCGTTTGGAGTTGAAAATCGATTCCCTTCAACGTGAAAAGCTTAGCGCCGATCTTATCGTCTTTGGAATACCAGAAATCATCAACGAAAACTTAACCGAAACAGTTAACAATATATGCCGACTTATAAATATACCCGTACCTCCGATACATGCTGTCTTCAGGGGAAAGTTCACACGAGGTAATGAAACAACAACGACTGACCCGTACATTGTTCTTAAACTTGGTGATAAAAGAGATAAGATCAACATGTTGAAGGCTATCGTTATTCGTTGTAAAAATGCAAAATCTTCACTCAAACTGAGTGATATTGGGTTTGAGTCTTCTAAAAACTGTCAATGAGAGCCTGACCAGCGTTGCCGAAGTGGCACGATCGTGCCATTTTGACACGAAAATTTTCTCTTGGCACGGTGGCACGAAAAGTTTCAATATGGCACGTTTTTTTCATTATTTTACATAAATGCTTTTAAGATAATTGACTCAACCTTTTTAAAAAATAATCCAAACATACAAAGTATTTTGCCACACTTCAATATTTTGGTATCAGAATTTTCTCATCTATTAGAGTGCGAGAAAGATGTTCTTTTTGGCGAAATAAGAAAAATTTTTGAGATTGGACTAGCCGAAAGTATTTTTCTTGAAGATTCAAAAACTTTATAGGTTAAGAAACAATATTGACGAAGGAATGTTCATTAATATTTCAAAATTTATTCTTAGTTTGCCTCACGGAAGTGCATCAGCAGAGCGAGTGTTTTCAAGGCTAAATAATATTAAAACAAACAACAAAAACAGACTTTCATACAAAACAATTAATGCTATAATGACATATAATGAAATTATTAAGCCTAAATTGTCAAAATTTCAAACCTCCAGCTAATTTATTTATTTAACTTATTACAAAGCTTTATTACTTATTATGTTATTATTATTATGAACTTGCTAAAAACTCCTCTTTCTGGAAAATACCTGTACACGAATAGAGGAAGTGATTTTTTGTTTGTTTGTAATAGTATATTTAATTAAAATTTATTTTTAAAGAATAACTTGAGTTTTTTTTCATATGGCACGAAAATGTCACAAATGGCACGTTTTTTACCATGTAAAGGATTTTTCTATGATTGTTCTCTTATTCTTTTCCTATTATATCTTCCTACTTTTTCTATGTTCAAATTTTCTCTATCTATTCCTTACACTCCTTTTAAATGCCTTTGATGATGGGAATAGGGTGAACGAAAGCTCTCGTGTTGTTTTGAATATTTTGTGCAAACAGCACGAGCGCAATGGCTTAAAACTCTGTCATATAAATGCTCAGAGTCTTGTTAATAAGTTTGATGAATTTAAATTAACATTTGAAAAGAGTCTTATAGATATTTTATGTGTGTCTGAGTCATGGTTTAAGCCTGTATTAAGGGATGACTAATTTATGCTTAATGGATACAAGCTCTTCCGTGCAGATCGTGCGAGCAGAGGAGGCTCGGCTATATACGTGAGAAAAACTATTCAATGCAACATAATTAAAAGCTCCAATGAAGAGTCTAATACTCAATTCTTATTCTTAGAAATTCCCAATGGAGTCGAGAAATGTATTATTGGAACTATTTATATGCCGCCAATTTCAGCTGACTTTTCTCTAATCACTGAAGTTCTAGAAGAAATATGTCACTTATCGCCAAACGTTGTAGTTTTTAGTGACAATAACATCAACCTATTGAACCAACATTAGCCCATCCTTTAAAATGCGCCATGAGCAGTTTAAACCTCGACTTTGCCAACCTTTCAGAACCTACCCACTTTGGTACCCACAGCTTACCTTCTCTTATAGATATTCTCCTTCTAAGTAGTCTTCAACTGTTAAAAGCATATAGTCAGCTGTCTTTTCCAGGTTTCTCGCGGCACGATCTTTTCTTTGCAGTAATAGATATACACTTCGGAAATATGTACACACCAGAGAAATTCTCATTTTATGATTTCAAACATACAGACCTTAACTCCCTTTTCATAGAATGTAACTCATTAAATTGGCCTTCTCTTTTCTTAACTTCGGACGTTAATCAACAGTGTCATGTAAAGACGAGTGTAAGTTAATGACTGACTGTTTATTAAGAGTACATAAATAGGTACATGTTGATAATATACATAATATAGATAAGTATACATAGCTTTAGTATGGGAGTGCATGAGCGTATACTACATCTCCCTTTTTTTAAATACCTAAGTCATATTCACAAATAATTAAAAAAAAATCAAATGAATTCAAAATTGATTTTAAATAAGAAGAACAATATTGAAAATAAAAAAATAATTGAGAATAAAAAAGTTATAGTACATAATTAAAGTAGGGTATAGAAAATAGAATTCATGTTAATAATTATGATCAATTCAAAATTTTAATTTAAAAATTCATAAAAGAAGTTTCTTTATAGGTTTTATTGAGTTCTTAATGTCTTTCCAGAACGTAATACTATTGTTGGTATAGGCTGTTGAGTTGGTGGCTGTTTCTCAGATAGGTTTTGTTGTGCTTTGGTTCTTGATCGAGTAATTCGTGGGATGTTAGTTATTGGTGGAATTTCTTGTTGTTGGTTGAGATTTGAGGTTGTAGGTAATTCTTCGTTGGTTTTGGAATAGGTATTGTTTTCATCTTGTGTTACAATGGCTCGCTCTGGAATTATGTTGGCTTTCGTGAGTTGGAGATGAATTGTGTTACGACGTTTTATTTTTCCATCAGCTGTTTTTACTAAATATGATCTCGGTTGGGAAGATTTTCCTTGAATTATGCCCGATGACCATCTTCGGTGCCCTTCCTGAACTCGCACTCTATCGTCTGGCTGAAACTGAGAAGAAAGTTTAACAGATCTATCAACATATAGTTTTTGGTCGTTTCGCAACTGGGTCATTTCTTCATGTACGTTTTTAATAACTCTTGGTGCTAGTTCAGATTTTGCTACAGGTAAGTTACATCTAGTCTGTCTGCTGAATAGGCGCTGGCTTGGAGATTTCAGTTCGAGTGATCTTGATGTATTACGAAAATTCAAAAGTGCCAAGTAAATGTCTGAGCCGTCCAACTGACACTTCCTCAGTAGCTGCTTGGCCGTTTGTACATATCTTTCCGCTAGTCCGTTAGAGCGTGGGTAATAAGGACTTGATGTCTGATGTTTGAGTCCCCAGGTACTGGCAAACAACTTAAATTCTTTGGCTGAGAATTGTGGTCCGTTATCGGACTCAAAAATTAAGGGAATGCCGTGAGTGGAAAACCAAACTTTAAGCTTTTGTATTATTTCAGCTGAAGATGACCTTTTGAGTTCCACGAAGTCGAAAAACCCAGAGTAGCTATCTACAATTAAAAGATAATCATTATTAAACATATGAAATATGTCACATGCTACGATTTCCCATGGCAATGATGGAACCTGCTTAAGGATAAGAGGCTCTTTTACTTTGGATGGTTGTACTTTTTGGCAAATAGGGCAGTGTTCAATAATTTGCGTAATGTCGTTTGTTATGTTAAGCCAAAACAACTGCTCTCTGGCCCGACTAAGAGTACGCTGTATACCAAAATACCCGTAGTGTAGCTTCTTAAGCATACTCGATCGAAGGCTTTTAGGAACAATAAGTTTGTTTCCTTTGAATAGTAATTCGTTGTCTGTACCTATTTCATCGCGAAAAGTCCAATATCCTCTTAAAGTTTCATTTAATTCTTGAATCGTTTTTGGCCAACCGTTCAGCACACATTCTTTAAGTTGTTGAAGCTCTATATCTTTGTTTGTCTCGTTTATAAAGTCTTCTTTTGATTGGGCCGTTATTTGTAGCAAGGAGCAAACTTCGAGTTCATCGCGTTTCTCAGGCTCTGGATTGTTTTTACAATCACGACTTAGTGCATCTGCAATTCCTATCTCCTTTCCTTTGCGGTACTTTATATTAGGGGAATATTGCATAACTTCAAATAAAATTCTCTGAAGTCGATGAGGCGACGAGTGAATGGTTTCTTTGCGATTGCCTCCAAGGGCTTATGATCGGTTTCGATGACAAGAGGCTTACCGTATATTTATTCTCTGAACTTGGAGCATGCAAACTGCATTGCCAATGCTTCTTTCTCTATCTGCGGATATTTCTGTTGCGTTTGGGTCATAGCTTTTGAAGCATACGCCACTGGGCAATCGTCTTGTAATAAAGCAGCACCTAAACTGTGCGAACTTGCATCTACTTGCAATGTAACATCTTTATTCGGATCATAGAATTTTAAGACAGGTGTATTTGAAAGTGCATTTTTCAAGGATTCAAATGCATCAGTTTGCTCCTGAGTCCATTGCCATTCCACATCGGATTTCAAAAGTTTTCTCAACGGATATGTTATGTGAGAAAAATGGTTTGTAAATTTTGTCAAATAAGTAGCCATACCCAAAAGCCGCATGAGTTCTGTCTTGTTTTGTGGTATTTTCAATCATTTAATTGCACTGACTTTTTCTTCATCTGGTTGTATGCCATTAGAAGACAGCACATGTCCCAGAAATTTTATTTGCTTGGCATTGTAAACGCATTTATCCTTGTTCATTTTTAAACCCGCTCGAGAAATTTTTTGAATGACATCATTCGTGAGATGTGTTAATTCTTCTTTTGTCTCGGCATGAACAAGGATGTCATCAATTGCACACTCTGTATTCTTGCAGCCCTCGAGAATTTGACACATCATGTTCTGAAATATTTCGGGCGCTGAAGCTAATCCGAACGGCAATCTTTTATAAGAATACCTGCCCCATGGTGTGGCCATTGTTAGAAAATCGCTCGATCGTTCGGTTACTGGGATTTGCCAAAAACCTTTTTTCATATCAAGAAGCGTGAAATACTTTGAGATTCGTGCCGTAATTTCTTCGATCGTTCTCAGCGGATGTTGTCTTCGGAAAATATTTTTGTTGATATCTGACGGATCCATGCAAACGCGTATTTTGTTCTTTTGCTTCACCACAACCATCGGTGAGACAGCTGGAGTAACTTTATTGGTCTTTGTCAATACACCCATCTTGACCATTGTATCAATTTCTCGTTTCACTTCGTCTCTGATGGAGTGTGGTATTTTGCGAGCTGGATAAATATTAAGAGATGGATTTTGAATGAGATCGATATCATACATAAATTTTCTTGCACAGCCTAGACCTTTGTACACACTTTCATCTGCGTGTATTTCTTGTACACGCATTACAAGATTAAGCATTTCACATGCTTTTTTACCAAACATTGGATTTACCGGATGATCGACGACTTTAAATAACACGTTTCGCATCTTTCCCCGCACCATGCATTTGATAACTGTTTCTCCAGAAACGTTCTCATTACTTCCATTGAAAGCAACTAATTTTTTTGTGCTGGAAGGTGTTATTTTCGCAGACAATTTTAAAGCTAAGTCTTTGCTGATTACGTTGCACTGTGCACGTCTAGCTTTACTTTAATTTGAATGTTATTGAGCTTTACGTCTTCAAACCAGTCGTCACCATCACATTTTTTGCTTTTTGACATCGACAGAACTAAAAGACTTTCATCCCTTTCATCCGAGTCTGATTCAGAGGAATTTTGCTCCAACGTGTTCACCGTTTTGTTATTTTTTGCATTTTTACACAGTTTAGCAAAGTGCCCCCTTCGTCTGCAAATACTGCATTTTTGGTCAAACGCGGGACATTGATTATTTTGATGTATATAACCACATCGTTTGCAGATTGATTGGGTTTCAGTGGAAGAGGGGCTTGTATATATTTGTCGATTCTTATCTTTAACGGTTTGTGTGAACGGTAATGTATTATTGTTGTAGTACTTCTTTGTTCTTTCTGAATGTATAGCATGCGAATCATCTTTGTGAAGTGTTTGAAGTTGTGTTAGTGCTAATTCATTTGCTCTACATTTCTTCAAAGCATCGTCTATGTCTAATTCAATGTCATCGGTGGCTAACAGTTTTTCCCTTAGAGAATCATTACTAATGCCTATTATAATTTTATCTCTCAAAATGCTATCTTGCAAAGAACCATAACTACACTTTTTAATCTGAAGCGTTGCTTTCGTGATAAAATCGTCAAAAGGTTCGCCTTCCGATTGCATGATTTTATTAAACACATATCTTTCAAAAGTAATGTTAGTTTTGGGAGTGAAGTGAGCCTCGAATTTAGCTCTTATCGATGTGATGGATTTTAATTCATTAGGTGTTAGTGAAAATGAATTAAATATGTCTATGGCGTCTGGACCGATGCAAGACATAAACGTACCTACTTGGACAATCTCTGATTTTTTATCTAGCTCCCTTGCTACAGCAAACCAGTCATCCAATTCTTCCACGACAAAGCCATATTTCTAATGGCTTCGGAGGTCTCGCATACCCTTCTGTTACTGTTGGGTAGTTGTTGACAACACCGGCGTTATCCAGATCATTCGGCATCTCTGATTTTTTTTTTAAATTTATTTTTCTTCGATTTTATAGTATTTTACGAATCAGAATAATTTTTTTTATTATTATTACTAAATAAAATTGAATATTAAAACTACACTACATGTGGTGGGTACTTAAAAACTTTTTAAATTGAAAGTACTACCACTTCTGACACCATGTCATGTAAAGACGAGTATAAGTTGATGACTGACTGTTTATTAAGAGTACGTAAATAGGTACATGTTGATAATAAACATAATATAGATAAGTATACATAGCTTTAGTATGGGAGTGCATGAGCGTATACTACAAACAGGTAGAAATTTTCAACACAAATATTAAATATCTTTTTAGAAAATACGTTCCACTTAAAACTCGCGTTGTAAAAAATGTTAACTGTCCATGGATATCTGATAGATTACAAAATATTATGTCACAAAGAGATCGCTTATTTCGTCGATGGAAACGCTTTGGCTGTTTGGATATGTTTGAAGAATATAAATAAACCCGAAATCGTGTGATAGGCCTATTAAAACAGGCTAAACGCTCTTCCAAGTAACTGGAATCAAGTACGTAAACTTGGATTAGGGAAGCGATCTCCCATGATTAATGAAGATACTAACCTCGAGGAAATAAATCGAAATTTAATTGGGGTTTACAGGTCAATGACTGTTCTTTAACATTACCTCAAAATAGTAATAATGCTTATAATGCTTTTTTATTGTCTTGCATTGATGTTTTAACAGCCTGCGAATCGATTTTATCAATAAAATCAAAATCCATGGGTGTGGACGAAATACACCCTGACTTCATCAAAATTCTGCTTCCTCTTCTAAGCACATATGTGGCACATATTTTCAATTCAATTCTGACTTTTTCGGTATAGCCTGTTTTGTGGAAGCAAGCAAGAGTTATACCAATTCCAAAGAAAGGGAATACTAACGAATACAGGCCATTTTACCTTTTTTATCAAAAGCCTTTGAATCTATTATATGCAACCAAATCAAGATATACCTGAAAAGAAGTAAAATGTTGACGCCACTACAATCCGGATTCCGACCCCAGCACTCCTGTATTACAGCCCTGCTTAAAGTTACAGAGGACATAAGAAGGTCGATTTATAAGAATAAAATTACACTTTTATCCTTATTAGACTTCTCTAAAGCCTTCGATTCAGTAGATCCAGTTTTGCTATGCAACAAATTAAATACCTTTTTCAATATGTCTAACTCAACAAACAAACTAATTTTCTCTTACATGTCCAATCGCTCTCAAGCCGTATCATGCAATGGTAAACTATCATCTTTTGTGAATCTCAGTAAAGGTGTTCCGCAAGGATCATTGCTTGGACCTTTGCTGTTTTCCATGTTCATTAACGACCTACCATTAGTTTTATCCCATTGTAAACATCATATATATGCCGATGACGTCCAATTATATATAAGTTTTCAAAGCGAAGTTGCAGATGCCGTCGGAAAATTAAACATCGACTTAGCCGCATGGTCTCTAGAAAATAAACTTCTCATCAACCCATCAAAATCTAAAGTTATCCCTATTTTCAAACGAGATCCAGTTTTCGATAATTTTCCGCCCATCATTATTAATAACTCTCCTATAGAAATAGTCAACAAAACTAAAAAGCTTGGCATTATATTCAACAGCAATATGAATTGGAACTATATTGTCGCAAACATTTATCGCTCCCTACGAAGTCTCTCTATCAGTAGGGGTTATTTACCAACCCAAATCAAAATGAAGTTAGTTAAGGCTCTGATAGTGCCAACTTTATCTTATGGATGTGAAATATTTACCAATTTGGATGCTGCGTCTCAGCGGAAACTCAGAGTAGCTTTTAATGCTGCAACGCGATTTATTTTCAACCTAAGCAGGTATGACCACGTTTCTGCATATACTAGCCGTATACTAGGTTGTAATCTTAAAGTATTTTTGAAATTCCTAACGTTAACCCTTCTAGTCTAGCTTATTCTAACGAAGAATCCTGAGTACTTATATGAAAACATAACTTTTTCGCGATCAACACGTAATTTAAAAATAATACCACATACTTTTACTTGCTTGAGTTCCTCCAGACAGTTTTTCGTTCATTCTATATCCCTGTGGAATAATATTCCACTCTCTATTAGACGAAAATTTGAGCATAGAGATTTTATAATTTTTGTCCTTTCTTACCTTAATAACGATAATTGAAAAATCCTCTTAAAGCTATTTAGTTTCTAAGTAATTTCTATTATGTAATTTATTAATTCATTGTAAATATACCACCATAAACCTGTACTTAATATAAGAGTAATCTTCCATGTACAGTTGATAAATGAATTGAATAAATCTAAATCTAAATTTAAAAAAAAAATAAAGCAACTTAATGTTGAATAACGAGATTGTTCCCAAAAGGTTTTCTCAACAGTTTGCTGTGCACTACACCGAAGTTTTTGGCACTGTTACAAAATTTGGATCAACAAAAGCCATCCTCGTTACTTCTTATAGAAACAGCCAAAAGGATTGGATGACGGAACTGTTCGAATGTGTAAGCTCAAGACTTAAACAGGCGTCGAGATGCTAAGTTCAAAAAGTTCCTGTGTTCTCCTGAACTAAAAGCAACGGAAGCAGACCCTTGTGTTTTCTGTGGCCAGAAAATCATAATCGCACTTTACATTAATGATGGACTTGTAGCTGAGAGCTGTGAAGACATCAATCGACTTATGAACTATTTTAAAAAAAATATTGAGGTGAAAGTTTTCGAAGCGTGTTGTATTCATATGGACTAATTCATCATGCACAATCTAGTGGATAAAATTTTAACGCGATTCAAGATGATCGATGCTTACCCTGTGACTACACCAGGAGAAAGTTCAGTCTACAAGAGAACGCCATTAATGCAGAAATTCCAAAATTATACAGAAGCTGTTGACAGTTTAATTACAAGTTGTTTCAGTGACTCAGACTAGGCAGGCGACTCTATAATTAGACGCTCTACAAGTATTTTCCTGTTTTTACTTGGCGAGACACCAATCTCTTGGTCGTCACAACGTCAACAATAGATGGCTCTCTAAACAATGGAAGCCCAATATATGGCAGGTGCACATTGCACAGGTTGTCAACGAGATGATCTGGCTTAAGCGGCTTTTGAATGAATTACTGTCTGATTGTTGCAGTAAACCGGTGCTTTATAAAGACAATCAAAGTGCCATTCGTCTAGTGAAAAATCCTGAGTACCACATTAAACATATCGAAGTAAAATTTCATATTATTCGATAGAAGTTTGCTGAAGGTGTTTTTTATTTATCCTTCATTCCGGCTTATGATCATCTTGAAGCCGACATGTTTACAAAACCGTTGCCAGTAATCAAATTTGAATTGTTACAAAAACTCATTGTTGTAATCTAATTTATACTTATTTATTCTACAATAATAAGGTGTTATTTGAATGTTAATGAAAGTGGTACTGTTGAATGTATTCAATAATATTAAGGTTGATAATAACTCTTATACTGTTAATATACTTTCAAATGCTCTTTCTCGCTTTCCAAGAAATGTTTCCAATATGTAAATGAGACTAAGTATACTAAATTAACACTCTTGAATTGTACTTCTTACTGATCGATCACATGGTCAATGTCTTATAGTTTAAGAAAGAAGTGGAGTGCCTGTGAAGATCTATAGGCTTTTTGATGCAAAGAAGAAGTGTGAGGTTTCGTCTTTATCCGCGTATGAATGTATCTAGTGCTTTACCATGATTATGTTGTATCGAATTGGTAAGAGATTCATAGTTCATTTCCATGTAATTTTAAGTACATCCGGAATTTTGTCTAATTCTGATGAATTTCTGTCGTGCCCGACATTAATTTTTGTATCTAGTATATCATTTGCAAAATTGGGATTAGCGTTAAGTAATGATTGTAAAACAGTTTTACCTAGTTGCATTATCGTATTTACATGCTCAGTTAGTAGATTGATATTGTTTTGTAAATTAACAAGGTCTAACTAAATTTTTAGCATTAATTTTTCTTTTTAATTGTTTTACTTAAGCTAGCACAAAGAAATATACGAGTAGATGATATAATTTCAAATTATTCAGTCTTACTTCTCCTTTTTTAAGTTTAATATTATAATTGTTTTTAATAAATATTTATTAATTTTATTTATTTCAAAAATCTGTTTTTTTATTTTTTTTTAATCCATGATCAGTATTACACTTCTTGTTCTTTTTAACTTTTCCGTAGCTATTTCCGTTCTGTCCTTAATTTGTGTTACTCCGGGGCCATTAGTTTGTTGAGTTTGTAATTATTTCAAAATTTGCAATATTTTTTTTTGAAGTTATTTTCCTATTTATTTATATTTTTTCTGTCTACGTTAATTTTTTAAACTTTTAATTTTTAATCTGTTTTCTATTTATTTTTAAACTAGCGATGCACCCCGGCTTTGCACGGGAAGCCAGATAACTTCTGGCGGAATGATCGAGGCGGTCATATGGCTTAGTTTATAGCTGATATCAATAAATATGGTACAGTACCTTGCTACGCCCCAGCCATCTAAAAAAAATATTTGAGCCAAATGCAAAATTATGTTTCTTTTGTGCAAAAAAAAAGCAAACAAAAATCCAGTTGATCCGATGACTGAGCTAATCTTAAGATTTCCTGAAAATTTCATCAAAATCGGTCAGTATGTTTTGGAGTTGATAGGAAACATAAATACATACACACATACACACACATCGATTTTTATATATAAATATTTACTGTAGGGACTTGGGAAAATATTCTGTTTTGGTGAATGTTCCTCAAATCAGCAGAGCCTAAGAGTAAGCAATGGAATGCTGTTTGCAATACAAAATAAATTGCACAACACTGAATCAAACAAACGCGCTCTTAGTCTTATAGGACCAATACACTACTCATGCCTGCATACGCAATACAGTGATTGCGCATGCGAACTGAATATGTATGGTCTTGATTGTGTGGTTGTGCATGCGGCATGAGTGATTTCTAAAATTTTTGATTTTTTCATGTTTGCGCATGCATGATTGTGTGGTGTGTGTGTTAAAAATTCAAAATTGCTCAGTCAAACTATAAATTTCGGTCAATTTAATAATTTTCTTAATATTATATGTACTTATTTGGGCTTTAATGATAATTTTCTTCTTTTTTTTTTGTATTGCCAAAGCAGCAGAGTTTGACATAACTTTTCTACTACCGATAAACACACGAATGAATATTGTGCAGTTTGCATGAATAGTGTATGGGGGAAGACATATTGTGCATGCTTGTGATTGTGCATGCAGGCATGAGTAGTATATGGGCCCTATTAAGAGATTTAAAATTAAAAATAAAGTCTTCTATAGGTATGAAAGAATGAATCTTATAAACAGAAATTTTAAAATTTTTAAAGGTTCATTTCATCTTTAGTAGTTAGAACTGAAAAAAGGAATGATATGTGATTTTGTATACAAATATGAATTTATGCCAGCACAAAAATTTTAAATCGCTGGAGGAATTTAGAAAAAAATAAATTTGTACCATTCGCAAATTTTTTTATCAAAATGTAAGATCAATTTAACCAAAATTAAGATAGACAAAACCCGCATCAAACTTATTAAAACTATAAGTAAATCAATTTAAATTAATATACTAATAGCTTAAATCAATATTCATTTGGGTTAAATTTATTTAAATCTTGTTAAATAAATTTGCAGATGGTGTATATAAATTTTTTTAAAACAGTTATTAAAAAAATGGAATGTCATTTTAAATTTTTTTGAATTGTGTAAATAAAAATTGCAACATTAATTAAATGAATTACTGCAAACTCTGAATGTCATTATACGTAGCCATTTTCTAGAGCTCAGTTTCATAAGACTGACTTAGTTCTTTTCGCATAGCACCTTATGTATTGCTTTAATTATAAGAAACATAAATTATTTCCGAAGAAGGTGTAATGTTGGCCTAGGTAAAAATCTATCCCACACATAATTTAAATTAACGTAAGCCCGTAAACATTAACAATTGTTTGTTGTAAAATTTGACAAATCAGAGTCTAACCTTAGTATCATAGGTATATTTCTTTACCTCAATGACATAATTCTCATAAGTTATAGGCAGAAAAGGAATTCTATATAAAATTGATAATTGGCCTTGGGGGTTTTGAACCTTATGAAAATTGTTATCACTGAAAAATTAATATTAAATACAATAATTTTTTTCTTCAAGAACTTGGAGTTGGAAACATTTACTCATATAGACTCTCCTGAAACAAGTGATGAAACTGAAGGGATGCCCGGCGAAAGTATTATGGATGACATAAGTTCCGTTTTAGGAAATGATATCATGGCAGCTCTTCAGGATTACACAATAACAGAAGATACGACGACATTATGCACAGATGGTGGACAACCATCGAGTCGAAAAATTTTATCTTCTCGCAGATTATCGTCACCGCCTAGGATAGCATGTGTTGATTGTTTCGAGGAAAATCCACAGCAATTTGGTTTTGAAAACATAGTTTTTGAAATAGACAATCGTTGTGATGATCAGAAAATACGCGAACCACCTAGGTACTGCAGTCTGGCGCAATTTGTAGAAGGAAACGATATTGCTCGCAAAAGTTTCAAGGTTTGTCTTCTCTTTCCTTTCTCAAACTATAACAAAGTTGTTAACTTCGAACTATATTTTAGCGCCGAAAATCACAACCAGATATTCCAAAGCCTTCATCATCGAGCATAATTGGGACAAATGAAGATGAATCCTCGCAGTGTGCGATTAAACTTGAAGTTGAAAGATCACATTCAGATGTATCAGACACGGGAACAATTAAACAAACATTTTCACCTAAGAAACAATTGAAAATACCTGCTAGCATCAACCCAGAAGTAAAACGCATAACATTTGATGAGTCGTGTAAAAAAGAATCCTTTGATGATGACATACCCAAATATCCACAGATAAGTGTGGTAGTTCGACCACCAACACCCTTGCGAGGAAACAATGTTAAGCTATCAACAAATGTGCCTCTGGATTTACGAAGACACTCTAGTCATTCCCCGAGCTTGACTGTACAGGAATTCGAAAAAGAAAAGGATAGGCGTCACTCTGGCTTCAATCCCAACTTACTCAGCTTGGATCCTGAACACATGAAGTTTTTGAACAGTTCACCAGCAGCAACGAGACGCATTAGTTGTGGCAGTTTATTTAAGGTTTGTGAGTTATTATGTAACACTATTTTCTTAAAATATACACTCAGGCTTACGGATGATATGAATTACAATAAAAATAATAATAGTAAAAATAATAATAAAAATAATACTAATTATAATAATGGTTACAATAATAATATGTAACAATTAAATAATGTTTATCCTAAAGTGGGCTTTAGGTCAATTTTTGTTAATATTTTGTTTTGTTTTTTTATGTTGTGACGTTTCGGATGTGGTTACACCCTTCTTCAGACAACTTTAAAAATACAAATATTCTTTTATTTGTTTGTTCTTTTTTGGTTTCCGTGTTTTTTTAAAAAAGTTTAAAAGACGTTTTAAATCTTTTTCTTTTTTGTTTTATATATCTTACCAGTATCTCTTTTGTTTTTTATTTTTTAATTTGTTTGAAAATTTATTTTAAACAAAATGATGTTTAATTATCTGAATTTTTAAAATTCAAAAAAAGATAAACATTATTTAATTAAATAAAAGGTCACGAAGAAAGAAAATAAATATGTAACAATAATAATATTTTTTTTACCTTAGGGGAAAGCCAGAAGAAATGTTTTATGCACCTTAAAAAAGTCTTGGCGTTGATCCGTTGACCATCACATACCGACAAAAACTCTTGTGAAACCCTTATGGGTGTCTGACCTACCCCCCAGGAACAGCTCTTTGCAATACTTCAGAGACGTTGTCATGTTTCCCTCTGAAGATCAATTTACGGGCTCAACTTCCGATCATTTTCTTCTTCTCGTGTTTACTTGCGATATAGGTACTATAGGGCAAGTTCTGCATTTTGAAAAAAAAAATCGAACTCGAGATTTTGATAAAAGTTGACATTACGATGATAGCGAAGACGAACAAAGTGGGTCCGGCAATTCCGTCTGTGTGTCTGTATGTCCGCATGTCTGTATGTCTGTACCTCGATCTACAGCCTAAACCACTGGAGCTATTTCTTCAAAGTCTGTATCTGTACTTAAGGGTCTTGGTGTTTCCCTAGAGGGTAAATTGAAATTTTTTTTTAGCTCCAAAGCTAACGTTACCCCCATATACCCGTAATGCAAAATCTTATATATCTCGAAAACGGCTCTTACGATTTTGATAAAAAAATTAAGAGTGCTAATATGGACATGGACTACATTTTGGTCAAACAAATTTTGGGAAAAAATATTATTAACGGTACCTGTCACAGAACCGTTTTTATAATTTTCGAATTTAACCAAAATTTGTATGCAGGTGCTCCTTTAAATTTAAAAAAAAAATTACGTCTAAAAATGTATATTATTAAGTACTAACTATTTGCATATCAAATTTTCTCATACAAATTTTAATGAATATAGTAAACAGAAAAGTACAGAAAAAACATGTTTCAGTATGTTTGTATGTCTGTACCTCTCCCTACAGTCTAAACCCCTAGAGTTATTTTCTTCAAACTCGGTAATTAAGAGTCTGCGGTGATTTCCTAGAGGGGATATTGAAATTTTTTTAGCCCCAAGACTAACGGTACCCCCCATACACCCGTAATGCAAAATCTGATTTATCTCATAAACAGCTCTGACTATTTTAACCTGCCTATACCTGCCCTATAGTACCTGTATCGCAAGTAAAAATGAAGTGTGTTATTATGGGCATGGACTACATTTCAGTTTTATATATATTTTTTTCCTGTTTTATGTATATAAAATGTACTTTAAATTCCAAAGTACTTTTTCATAAGAGCAAGTTCGTGCGATCCAGTCGTGCATTTTATTTTCTTCTGAGAATGTGTTCTATATGAAGTTACAGGTAGTTTTCCAGTTTTGTTGTCTGTCTAGCATCTTTTCTACCACGTTGTCTGGAGTGATAACATTGATGCTGTTCTGCAAGCATACGCGGAGGAAATCCCATCTACTGCAGGAAAAGAAGGTATGATTTGCGTCATCTTCTGCAGAGTCCCCGTACTCGGAAGCTGGAATTTCCGTTTTTCCGATCTTATGGGGGAAGGCGTTGAAATAGCCGTGCCTGGTGAGTAATTGGGTGACTTAGCAGTTAACGTCACCGTGTTTCCCGTCATTCGAGTCTCAGTTCCGAGTTTCTTAGATGCTTCCGATCCAATTTCCGTCTTTTTGTCGTAGACGTACTTCCTTTCAGCCGCTAGAAGATCAATGGGAGTCACTCTTGCGACTAAGAGGACGGCTGGTTTCGACACCGTTCGGTAAGACGCGCAGAGCTCCTCGTTTCTGTACTGCTGCTATCTGGTTTCGGTATTTCTCCTGCCGGAGTGCATCTGCCCAAATCTCACATCCATAGAGAAGAATGGTATGCATGATTGACATGTAAGTCTACGCTTACTAGCCGTATATGTCCTATTATTGGAATTATAAGTTACGCAGAGAAGGAATATTCTGATTACAGTCTATTCAGTTTGAATATTTTATTGAAAATGAATTCTGTAGAAACAATGTTTACTAACAAATATATAAACTATGATTAAAAATAGTAAAAATAATAATAGCAATAATAATGATAATAAAAATCATAATAATAATTATAATAATAATAATCAAAATAATAATAATGATTTAGAAGAACGATAATGTTTTTACGTATTTTTGTTTGGCATTGGCCGTCCAATGAGACACCTCGATTTACATTACTTCAGGAAGGGGTATATTCATTTATTCATACACCCTTCAGACTTACTCTATTGCTCGGTATTGGTCTGATAGTTTTTAACATCGAAATCACGGTTTTGTTAACTAAATTAATCTTTTAGAAATTTTAGTTACTGTTCTGTAATTGTATTAAAAAAAAACATTAAACCATGTTCATGGCAAAATAAGAAATCAAACATTTTTTTACATAATAAATTGCAACAAGCCACGCAAATTGTCAAAAGCATTTGGTACTAGACTTAGATTTTTGCGTTAATTTTTGTATGAATTAGTTTTATCAATTTTTTCTGTTAACTCTTTGAAGTTACGTCGCCTTTATTTAGAGTTTTAAGCAAATTGGTCCTATTTTATAAATTATCAAGATTTTGTTGCCTTAAAGAAGTCAAATACGCGGATGTCCTTACCCAAATTTTCCTTGCTACTATCCACCAAAGAAGACAACATAGGAAAACAATTTTCAGCAAGAGCTTGGTCTCTGCCACAAGTCGAAAAAATGAAACAATTCACCTCATAGAAAAATATTAAGGAGCTGGAAGGTCCAGTCAACTTACCTGACCTCAAACCAATTTCAGCTGTGTCATCAGTGCCAAATTATGTGAGTTATACGTACAACAGTTCCTCAGCATCAGTAAGTGTGCAAATTAACATACATACATACATATTTAGGCCTATTCGACGTGATCTTTTATTCTCCTATAATTTTATTCTGCTATGAATTTCAAAACAAAAGTTTGAGCTGTCAACAAATCTTTTATGAATTATAATTTTGGTATTCGGCATGCTTAGATCTGTTATAAAATCTGCTAAGAAATCTGTTATGAACTGTCAAATGTTCGAACTTAGAAAAAATCTTTTACGAATCGCATTTTTGGTATTCAGCATGCCAAAATCTGCTATGAAATCTGTTAAAAATCGTATAGAATTATTATTATAAATCGTTCATAACACCTTTATCCTTAAAAAAATTGATTTCAGTGCAACAAAAATCAATTTGAAAGGTTAAAATCAGATCCTAATTTTATGGAAACAAACACCTGGAATATCACGGCTTTCTTGATTGTAAAACATTTATTACTAATTTGAACTAAGAAACCATTGTTTTCTAATTGTGTGTCTCTTTGATGAAATATACAGGTTGTCCCAACAGTCAACATCAAAACGAAAACGGGTGAAAGGGTAGGCGGCGACAGTTATCAGGAAAATAATAAAAAAAATCGTTGCCATGTATTTTGTAAGTTAAAAAAAATCGAAAAAAAGGTCACCCAGTGACGGTCTTTCAAATCTAAAATTTTCTCATTTTTTTTTTGTTATGGAACCCTGCTTACAATAAATTGCATTTAAAAATTTAAACACACCTGCTTCAGTTTTAAAGAAAATATAACTTTTTTTCCCAACTAAGTACTCAAAATGTTTACATGACCTTAATTCAATAGACTGTATTGTAAAAAAATTAACCACGAAATTTTGGCAATTTACCTTAAAAGTTGGCGTGTTCAATTCTCATTTCAAAACGGTATAACGTTTTTGAGAATAATTCAAACAATAAAAATAACGAAAATAAAAATGTTTTTTTTAAGAAATCCGATTTTTTAATTTGCTAATTTTTCCATATTATTTTTTACTTTCTACTTATAGGTACTACTTATAAGGCAAGTTATGCATTCGTAAAAAAAATCGAACTCGAGATTTTGATCAAAGTTGACAATACGATGATAGCGAATACCAAAAAAGTGGGTCTCGCAATTCTGTCTGTCTGTCGGTCTGTTCGACTACAGGATTTTCTTCAAACTTGGTAGATATGGGTTTTAATTTTTTTCCCCCGGATGTTTTTTTCTTTTTTGTTAAGACCAAAAATAACGGTACCTGCCATACGAATTTTTTTTTGAAATTTTATAAATTTGTTTTTTCTCAAAAACTGTACCACAGATTTTTTTTAAAAAAATTCAAAAAATTTTATTTAGTTAAACCTAGGTAATGGTTGAAAAAAAATTTCCAAAAAATTATTATTTTTGGTACCCCCTTGGAACCATTATTTTTGTTTTTGAGTTTCTCAAAAACGGTAAGACCGATTTTGATCATTCTCTTATATTAAGGTTCCCCAGCAGTTTCAATATTATTGTGTATTCAAATTTTCAAACATTTTTTTTTTGGATTAAAAAAAAAATTTAAATTTTTTTTTTTTGAAAACTCAATATTTCGAAAACCCTATGCTCGATTAATTGTTACGATCTTTAATTTAAAATAAAAAAATTTAAAACAAGATATTACTGACTGTAACGATTTTTTAAAATTTTGAATTTCTCATTATCGGCATAACGAATTTTAATGAAATTTTTTAAAGAGAAGCTTCTGAAAAGTTTAAAAAACATTGCATTTCAAAACTTTAAGAACATTTTTTTTTTGAATTTTGATAAAAAACCAATTTTTTTGTTAGAAAATTCAATATCTAGAAAACGGCTCAATATTTTTTTTGTAAATTTAATTTTTAATCGAACAATAATAAAAACTTTAAATTAGCGCTCTAAAATTTTTTCTTAAAAATGTTTTATATAAAAGCTTATTTTTTTAAGAAAGCACTACAAAAACTTATAATTTTTTTTTTTTTTTTTTTTTTTTTTTTTATAATCTACCCGCGCTCAAGGGATTATGATTACCCTTTAAATGTTTCAACACAGCGCGGGCGTGAAGTTACGGAAGAGAAAGAAGGATAGGAAAGATGTGTGGCACGATGTTCTGAGACTGAAGGTTGTTGTCTCAGATATTTTATCTCCAGGGATGGCGGCTTTGCTAAAGCGGAGAATGCCGTGTCTTATTTCTGTGTCGCTTATAATTCACATTATTTTATTCGTGTTCATCCTTGTTGGGCATAGTAGTTTAACTCAATTACATGTTGTTAGTGTTATGCCTGAACAACATGCAATGAGTAAACCAGCAACCCATTGATGACAATTTTAGAAAGTTTTTAATGGAATTAAAACGACATAGACGACGGCAGGGATCGAACCTGTGATCATGAGGTTCACAGGCGAGCACACATCCATCGCGCCACGGCCACCCCCTGTTCCTGTTCCTGCATAAACCTATATTTGCTTCAATCACATGGCATCCTATTTTTACCTCCAACTACTAAAGAAGTTGTTTTAGTCATTTAAAAAATTAATTTTATGCTTACGAACAGTTTTTCTTTTTCTCTAATAACATTCATTTTTGAAATTTTTAGTCTATTATATAGGAGCAAGTTCGTGCGACCCAGTCGTGAATTTTATTTTGTACCCTTTCAGAACTAAATTTATATTTTTCGCAGTAGTGAAGTGCTGATTTTTTAAAAGATAAAAGTAGCTTAATGAATACTCTGAAATACTGAAAAGTAATTGTTGGTAAGCTACGTTTGACCTCAGGTTTATGAATGAAAATAGTGGAAAAACCCATCGTTTCGGTCATTTGACCGGAAATGGCGACAGTAACACCCGCGCGTACCCAAAGCAGGTACGTAATAAACTTTTATTAAAAGCATTAAAATTGTGTTATACAAAAATATGATGTATTTGTTGTTGTTTTTAATGATTGTATGAATTTCTGTCTTCTCTGGAAAGACGTTAGACCGGTTAGTTCATTATTGCTTTCTTTTTCCTCCTTTCCAATTTGTATGGTGTTTAGTCAATATATTGCGTGATTTTCTAATTGTGTTGGAGACTATAAATAGGAACTCTTTCATTTTCATTCAATTGAGTTTTGGTTGCCTTATCGTTTAGTAAAACTGATCCGATCCTTGGAATATTTTTGTTGTCATTTGGATTTAAGTATAATCTGACTACTACCATCACCATGCCATCTTGGTACACTGCGCAGGAATAAGTGCTACAAGAAGTCGATCGAGACCCAAGTACCTCAGTACGTGGAATTCAAATAAGAGCAGGAGTACCTAAAAGTATTAGCTCCATCCATACCATGTTCAACGAGTCCAAAGTCTACTACCCCGAGATTACCCTGAAAGAGTTGCATTTTGTCGAACGATACTACAACGGTACAGGGAAGACACATGATTCATAAACAAAATTCTGTGGTCCGATGAATCAACATTTAAAAAGGATGGATTCCTAAACCTTCACAATTTGCACGAGTGGCATGTAGAAAATCCACATTTTATGCGGGAAGGAAAATCGCAGTATCGCTTCAAAATTAATATGTGGACCGGAATTCTGAATGGTTTAATTATTGGGCCATTCAAGCTACCAGAGAACTTGAACGGCGAGGTGTATTTACGAGTAGATTTTTTCCAAAACCACTTACCAAATTTATTGGAAGATGTGCCACTTAGCATTTATGGAAATATATGGTTTCAACAAGACGGCTGTCCAGCGCATTATGCTCGCCCAGTGAGTAAATTCCTTGATAAAGAAAATCCAGGCAAGTGGATATGGCGGTCTGATGCAAATTCGTGGCCAATCCTTTTACCTGAGCTTAACTTCCTGGATTTATTTTTTTTGGGTGCAGTACAAGAAAAGTCTACTCAAAACCGATCCAAAACTTAGCCGAGCTACGCCAGAAAATTAGGGAGGCTGTTGCAGACATCAACTCAACAAGATTCGCCCATCTTATAAACCGATCTTTTTTAAGAAGATTTAGGTCTTGCATTGCCGTTGGAGGCAAACAATTTAAACATTTGTTATAGCTTATCTAAATAAACTTTCGATGTAATTTTTGTCCTCTGGGCCTGGTGGTAGTTACTTATAAATTACTGTTCGTTCACTCCCCTCGAACTTAAACTTAGAAACGAGAAAACCTAGAGTGTATTCAAAGTTTTTTTAATGAATTAAAAAGAATTATCTTAAAACCTGGTTACTTGGGAAAAATATTTTTGTTTCCGTTATTTATGTAATATTCTCAAAAATGTTATATCATTTTGAAATGAGAATTGAAAACGCTAACTTTTAAGGTAACTTGCCAAAATTTCGTAGTACATTTTTTTCACTACAGTCTATTGCTTTAGGGTCATCTAAAAATTTTGAGTACTTAGTTGGACAAAAAAGTGATATTTTCTTTAAAACTGAAGCAGGTGTGTTTAAAATTTTGAATGCAATTGTTAGCAGGGTTATTTAAGGTTCCATAACAAAAAAATTAAAAATTAAGATTTGTAATCACGGCACTTGAAAGAGCGTCACAGCTTGACCATTTTTTTCGTTTTTTTTTTTTGAATGCCATTAACTCACAAAATACATGGTGACGATTATTTTTTATTTTTCCGATAACTGTCACCACCTACCCTATCACCTGTTTTCGTTTCAACGTTGACTTTTGGAAAACCCTGTATTATAAAAATTATAATATAAATATTGCTTGAAAATTTTGAAAAATAACGTATGGGTGTAGATAGTCCGTTTCCTTGATTGGGTTGTTTTTGGATATTATGAGAGACAAATTGTAAAATGATTTAGTTTAATATATTCGTTTAAATTCTTAGATGGAATTTGGTGGCAGTAATCATCCTTGATTATGTCAACTTGAAAAATAACTGGTTCATGTTGTATTGTAGTAGAGTTTTTGCTTTTAAAAAGGTTTTTAGCCAAAATATGCCTCACAATTACCCATTTACCCACAATTACAGGCCATCACTTATATTATGCCGAATCTATGAGGAAGAGTTATTGAAAATTAGAGCACTTGAATCCAAACCACCGTAAGAATCCAAGGAGAGAATTTGGACGATGTAATATTACATACATAATGGGAATGGCATACAGGGTTATTCAAATAAAATAAGAATTTTTAAATACCTCGCACACAGCTTGTATAATTCCATTTCAACATCTATCCGCCCTTAATGCAAGACCCATTAGGTACGAGTATATATGAAGAAATGGAAAAATTGCCTGTTTTCAGTGAATAAGGGTTCAGTCACAAAGTCATGAAAGTATATATAAAAACTGATAAAAGTTTTGAAAATATTAAAAAACAAGGAACTACGGTAAGGAACGGGTTATTTTATCAATGTTCGAATTTCGATAAAATAATAAAATTGTAAACAATTTAGTAATATGGTCATATCATTTAAATGTAATAATATATCTTATGGTGCTATTAAAGGCTACTTGCAATTTATATTTTCTGAAGAATTCGCAATTCTTACAGATTTAACATTCAAACTTAAGAACTGGAAACGCCAAAGACTTCCCGAGTAATATTCATGTTTTAGTCCCCGTAATCAAAAGCATAAGTTGAGTACCAAATAGTCCATCTTTAGTGGAACTGAAGACACCGCCGTTTATTTTATCTGGAACAATCTTCTTCATTGGAAGAGACTTTTGTTTCAGGCTAATAATAGTGATATCCTACTCCACTTCGACCATGGGAGGCTTTCTGCATGCCCCCACCACTGCGTAAAGGGGTTATCTAAATGTATTAGATAATAAGAATTTCATATAAATGGTTTTAGCGGCTGAGCGTGAAAGTCCCAATCACTTACTATTACGCCCCGGGGTATTACCAAAAATAATATTACCAAAAAATAATATGTATACATATGTATATGAGTACAGTAAGGCTAAATGCAATAAAAATGAACAAAATTAATTTGTTTCCATGTATTATGGCCTTATTAGTGAACATTTCCATTTTAAAACTTCCTTAAAAAAACGCACTGTTTGGGCTACACAGCACAGCACTCAATTTGGAAATAAGTTTTCAATATTTCCCAACATTATTCAAGCGTAAAGCAACTCTTTTCTTTCTGCGGAGGTATGTTAATGATTTTCGGTCTAGATCTCGAGCGGGAAACAGCTGTCAGTTTCGAAATAACTTATGATTTAAAAAAAAAAACACTAGATGGCCCAATCTTTAAAAATTGCATGCATTAGTTAAGACTAAAAAGCTTAATAGGTTTTCGTAGATAAACAAGAAGTTAAAGAGTATTAATTTTCAATTTCAATCTATTTAAATTATTTAATGGGTACATACGTATTAAGACTATGTCCTTTAAAATTACGCATATATGTTTTAATAATATATAGGAAAAAAAATAATTAAAAATGACCATACTCTAAGAAAAATAAAATAAAAATAATGTAGATAATACAAATTGTGAAGTTAAATTTTTAGGTAATTAAATTTATGAATTACTTTATTTTATGTTAAAAACTAAAAAAAATAAAGTTTAATAAATTTAAAACAAGATAAATGTATGTTTGATTGCTTCTATGTTGATTCAGAAAGATATTTAAAAATTTTGTTTTTGACAACGTTAAAACTATCACCATGAATAGATTCTTTGATTTGATGTGGCAGGGAGTTGTAAATTTTAACGGTGTGACAGAGAAATAGACGACTGGTTGTTAAGAGATTAGATCTGGGCAAAATAAGTTTAAATGTGCGTTGAGACCTGGTAAACCTGAGATAATCATACAAGTATTTTGGACTGAGGTATTTAATGACTTGAGCCAAAAGCAATACACTGCGATAATCAAGAAAAGTTCGAAGATCACAACCCAGTAACAATTTTTGGTAGTTGGAAACGTGTTCGTACCTTCTAAGTCCGTATACATATCTTATAACGAAGTTATATGCAACAGTCAGTTTCCGAAAGTTATCTGAGTCAAGCTTCCCAAAAACTTCACATTCATATGTGAATAGAGGTGCAAGAAGAGAGCATGCAAGAAGTTTTCTAGTGTTTATCGGGGTGAAGTTGCTTGAGTGCCATAGAGAACGAAGTCCTCCATAGACCAAGAGGTCTGGACAAGAATAGCTGTGCGTCATCAGCATAAAGATGGAGTTCACTAAAATTAACACAATTAAAAATGTCATTGATGTACATACAGAAAAATAAGGGCCCTAGAATTGATCCTTGTGGAACACCGCTAGTAACCGGGAGGAAAGATGAACAGGTACCATTGCAAAAAACTGATTGGCCTCGGTCGCTTAAACAATTTCTCACTAATTTAACTGCAGTTCCATGGAAGTTAAATTCCGATGCAAGCTTACTACAAAGAATTCTATGACTAATAGAGTCAAATGCCTTTGAGAAATCAAGCATAACGAGAAGTGTTAGTGTTAGCAATGCAGTTATGCAGTTATGTTTTGGCCTATAACCAGATTGATGAGGATGAAGAAGTCTGTAGTTCTGAAGATATATGTTAATTTGCATCACCATCAGTTTTTCGACTACTTTGGATAAAACAGGTAAAATACTTACAGGGCGGTAATCGGACGAGCTTTGGTTTGTGGTTTTTGGGATGGGAATCACTTTGGCTTGTTTCCATGAACCTGGGAAAATTGAGGACATAAGAATAGGGTTGCAGATTTGTGTTAGCGGTCTTACTAAATATGGACGCAAGATTTTTATAAATTTCGGGTGGATAAGGTCAGTGCCAGCCGCATTACTTTTTATGGAGCTCATGGCAAAATTTACTTCATCAGGTAGAACGGAAAAGAATTCAAATGAAAAGGGTGAGTACGAAGAAAATTGGTCATCGATTTGTTCATGTCTTAATGGATCAAGAGAATTATTTGAGTGGGATAAAAATACCTTGTTAATACTCGTAATAAAATATTTGCTAGATGGTGAAGTGAAATTTTTCTATATGCCAGTAATGAAGTAATGATATTATTCGAAGAAACGATGAAGGTACATGCAACCATTCTAAAAGCAAGCCTATTTTCATTTTCAGTAGAATTTAGTATTCATTAAGCTTGATTCGAACTTAACAGTTTAAGTGTGGTCTTAACATTAAATAAATATAAAATTTTATTTACTTAATAAATAATTTGTGCTTGAACGCAATGAATGCACCAAAAAGGACTTATTATAGACCTCAAGCGACATCAATTTCCTACGCAATCCATGTGTATAAATTTTGTTTCTGTGGGGTAAATCTAACTGATCAAATCTAACAATCAAGTTCTGGCACTACACCCTCTTTACAGGAAAAAACTCAGGCGATTTTTGACCCCTCCCTATCTTCAGTGAAAAAAAAATCCGAATATTTGCTAAGCTAGTCAGGCACAGGCGCCTCACCAAATTTCAATTTTCTAGCATTAGCGGTTCCTGAGATATAAGGCCTCAAAAATCACAAAAACCGTAACTGCCTGACTGACAGATCATCAAAAATATGAAGCACTTCCCCCGACCTCGTAGAATCTTGTAATTTTGCACAACGGTTGGTCTTGTCATGCAAGCAGAGGAAGCAAGTTTTTTTTATGCCCAATTCGAAAGATTTTAAAAACTTGACCAGTGAACCCATCAAATTTTAGTCAGTCAGTAATCATTAAATAATAAAATTTCTCTATTACATTTTAGCTGTTTCAAAATTATTCTATTTTAAATATTCGGTATTAAACCTTCATGAAGTAAGAACTTGGCGTACTTTTAAATCTCAGTATTTCTTACGGCTGACTTGTTACTAAAAGGTTTTTGTATAGAATGACTTGGCTCTTTTTTTAACATTTATGTTTTTGGTCCGATTGAGTTTATAATGAAAATATCTAATGTTATGCGCCTATTATATTCGAATAAGACTTTTTTTTTTAATAAATGCAAATTAAATTTTACTAAACATTTTTTTCTAGCCAAATGAAGGTCTCTCTATGCCAGCACTTAAAGGATCGAAATCAAACATATTTATGGGATCATCCTTGTTTAGTTTTGATCATGGAGACGGAAAAGACAAAGACAAAGATCAAAGTGTCAAAGAAAAAGAACCAACTGATGATGCAAATAAAAAGCTTCCTATTATTAATCCTTTAGTTCGTCTTCCCACATGGCCAAGTATATAATAAAATTACTACAACTTTTCGTATTTATTGCTAAGTTTCATAAATGTTCGTTTCAGACATAACCAATGGTACAGGTTTTATATCAAAGTGTCTTCTTGCTAATGCGGATACTTTGTGTGCAGCTGTTAGTCCTCTAATGGATCCAGACGAAACTCTTCTCGAAGGTTATCATGAAAAATGCGTAATGAATAATTATTTTGGCATAGGAATTGATGCCAAAATTTCACTTGACTTTCATATCAAGAGAGAAGAACATCCAGAGAAGTGTCGATCAAGAGCAAGAAATTACATGTGGTATGGGGTCTTGGGTTCAAAGCAATTGTTACAAAAAACCTATAAGAATCTTGAACAGCGAGTGCAACTGGAATGCGACGGACAGCGAATTCCGTTGCCTTCATTGCAGGGAATTGTTATTCTCAATATTCCGAGGTAAGAAAAGCTTAAACCATAATGTTAAATATTTAAATACGATTTTTAAAAAATAACTATTTATTTCAGTTTTATGGGCGGTACAAACTTTTGGGGAGGTACCAAGAAGGATGACATTTTCCTTGCTCCCAGTTTCGATGACCGCATCCTCGAAGTTGTTGCGGTTTTTGGATCTGTTCAAATGGCAGCCTCTAGGCTTATCAATTTACAGCATCATCGAATTGCTCAATGTCAGAGTGTCCAAATTAATATTCTTGGAGATGAAGAAGTTCCAATTCAAGTTGATGGCGAAGCGTGGCTGCAGCCGCCTGGGATGATACGTATTCTTCATAAAAATAGAGTACAAATGCTTGGCAGAAATCGGCATCTCGAGGTATCATTAAAGCAATGGCAAGAAAAACAACGCCAACATAGCATTTCAATACAAAGAGATCAATCATCGATAACTTCGGAGCAAGCCTCTCCAGGTTCTGAAGATAATCTTTCAGAGCGAGAATGCTATGTCCTTTTAAATTTCATTGAAGCTATTAGTTCACTTGTGAAATGGGTAAAATTTCTTATTATTTCTCATCCATCTCTGCAACGGAATCTTTACGATGTTGCGTGCAGAACTGCAGATGCCTTGGAATCTATTCATCCCAACGGTAAATTGCTCGAGGGTCCAACTCTTAGAACAAAATTAGTAGAAGTAATAGATTCTTCGAGACAATTATATGATGACGCATGTAGCCTTCTTAGAGATCGGGGTCACAGTTTGATATTAAGAGAAGATTTAGAATCTAAACTAAGTGCAGCTTTAGCTAACATGGAAATGGAATTGAAGAAATGTTCTGTTCTGAAATGTATCGATGGCAAAATTCGAGCCTACTTCAATGCTGCAGCTCCACACGAAGAGGTAAATATATATCTTTGTTTAGTTACGTTATATACAAATTTTATCTTGCATTACTTGTTTACTTAAAGCTCGATGGTCGTAAGAAATCAAAACCTTTTTGGATGCGGCTTCGCAGTGGATCCGCAGCAGGCACTCAAATATTTAAACCAACTGCTAACACAAGAGATGCAGTTTGCAATTGGAGTGTTAATGAGGTTGTAACTTGGCTTGAAGCAATGCAAATGTCAGAGTATGTAGATACTTTTGTAAAGAATGACATTCGTGGCAAAGAACTTCTAACCTTAGGGCGTCGAGATCTTAAAGATTTAGGTGTTGTTAAAGTAGGCCATGTGAAAAGAATCTTACAAGCTATAAAAGATCTTTGCGAAAATTAAGTAAATACATATAAGTTTTCTTATTTCTATAAATATATTTTTATATTTAACACTATGTTTACAAAATTTTAAGTTGTGTTATGTTCCCACTTGACAAAATTGCACAATTTTAAGATATGCTTTATATTTATTCAAAACCTTTCAGACGAAGCTTTTTGCGGTTGTTTTTTAAAAATGCGTTATTTCAATTGCAAACATATTTCGAAAGCGTTGAAAACCTGCAAGGAAGCTTTTTGATGTACTGAATTGCTACATACGCAAAGGTGCGAAAATATTGTTTTTTTTTCGACATGTTCGATAACATAACTATATGTGTTTTAAAAGAAGTTACTTTATGTATGAGTAGTAAGAAATTTCAGTTTGTCTAACGATTTTTGTGAGCATATTTATTATATATTTATGATAGGTATAACCTAAAACATGCTGAATAGTTTTTTATATTTCTTTATTTTTTTTTTAATTTTCGCGGTGAGAAAAACAATTGTAAAGATTCAAAATGAGTCTTTAAGAGGAAAATAAATATACCCACATACATTCTTTTACATTACTTTTGGCATAAATAACTTTCAAAAAGTATTGTCCAAATACAAGTAACTTCAATGAAAAGATAAATATACTTAACAACATTAGAAGAATAATATCTATTGCAATAATAATAACTTAATGATAAACTCGTTATCCTCCAACTCCACAACAAAGCTGATTGAATGTCTGAATTGCACTATACTATTATTTATGAAAAATTGTTTATCTTAACATATTAATACACATTTTGTGTAATTAAGGATCTAAAATTGAGCGATTTTGTTTTAAATGGGGACATACTTTTAAGAACGAACAATGAACACTACAAAGAACCAATTCAATTGGTCAAATCGAGAACTATAACAATCATTTAAAAAAAATCGTTTATTTAGCAACGTAACACTTCTAACTTTTTGAAGCACATAATATGTATATAAGTTTGCTAATACAGCAATTAATGATAATGTCAAAAATTATATTCTACTAAGGAAAATGATTTAAATTTGATGAATTTATATTAAAAAAATTAAATTAAAGAAAAAATAATTACATATGTATGTATATTTTTAAGAGTTTGATAATTAATTCACGGGAAGCAATATTTTCTGTATATGAATTTTTTTTTGTAATAACAAATTAAAGTAGAACATTTCAGGGCGCCTACCTGCCAATTGAACATATAATAAGCAGCATTTTTGCATGCATTGGTAATGAAAAATAGTCCCAATATTTTGCCCTTTAATACAAACATATATTTTGGGGTTATTTTCATTTATTTGGGGCGATATTTTCATTTTCAAATTAGGGTAATGTTTTATTACGAAAAAGGTCCTATTTTTTTGGGGCATTATTCATTTTTGATTCGGGGCCATATTTCATGTAGCCTAAGGCAAATATATGTAAATGTACGAATAAATATAAATATGTAACCCTAGATACTTCATACAAAAATAAGTCGTTTAATAAATTTCAGGAATTTTTTAAAATTTTGTTTGCCATTCAATTTCATATCTCAACCCTTAAACTCTATCGCAAGGGAAAAAATGTTTTAATTTGAATATTTTTGCAACAAAATAAATTATCCCGGTGCAACTCAATGTCATCTCATATAATGTTAGTACACAAGACAAGAATTTGTATATTTTGTTGATGTGTTTCTAGATTTTAGTTCGAAAACACAAATGAGGCCCCATATGGAGGAGAGATTCACTTGACCAACTTTGCCATCAAATTTCCAGGTTCTTATCAGTAAAATTTGGAAAAAAATCCACTATTGTTTAATTCAAACCCTACTGTAGGCCGAAAATAAATTTAGTTTGAAGGAAATCGTCTAGTACATCAAACTTATTTATCGTTTGAGACTTTTACACTATTGAAAGTCTGAAGACTTTCAAACAGTTGTAAAAGTGAAATGAAGGCAAATCATTTTAGGAAGAAAGACCATATTGGCACTAAAAACCGCTAATTTCCTGAATTTAAATAAATCGATCTAGTCAATTTTGAAATACTTTTTGCAATTTCTATGAGAGTAAATATTAATAACCATTTTGCGACGAAAAATGAGAATATTGAAGTCTTTAACTATAAGAATTATTTTTATTTTATTTTTATTAAATTTCTTGTCAAAAACTTAAACTCAGATTTATTTCAACTGCATTAGAAATTTAAAATAAAAAGTTTAATCGAAATCATTAGAGCCATTTTCAAGAAACTTATGAATGTATAGGCGAACTACACCTATTATAGGAAATTACATAAAAATTATGTAATTATATAGGAATAATATAGGACCGATTATGATGAGGTTTTTATTATTTTTCCTTAAGCGAAGCAAATAGTATGAATGTTTTCTTAAACCTCCGATTAAGAAAGATCTGCAATCATAAAATTATTTAAAAACATTTTATGATTATAAGTATGTTTGTCATTAAGTTTTGATTTCAAACACCTTGTATTATGTACTTTAAATATTTATATTATAATTTTGCAGGATTTCCGATTAAAGTTAGTAGATATTTGATCTGCTTACAAAATTGAAAGGTGCAGATCAAATACCTACTTTTTGCAAAAAAATAATTTCATAAAATGCGATAGTACACATTGAAATAGATATACTCGTAAACATATGCTTAAATGTTTTCCTCACTAGTTTTTTCTTTTCCTATGTATTATTTCTGCTCGTTTTTATTACGCCAATACCTGACACAGTTATCTTGCTCAGAGGCCGATTATAGCTATCAGGAAAATATGCATTAGGAAAAGGCATTAGAAAATTCTTTTTGAAAATTTAATGTGTTTAAATACGGTGTGTTATCATACGATTTGAAATGGTGGCAAATGGCGGACCGCGGTCCGCATCCGGACGAAAAGGGGCCGACTCATAGAATCACACATACAATTTTGAGATTTTGTATATTTTTATGGATGAAGTATATTGGGCGTAAATAGAAATTTTAAATGAAAAATTATTCACTCTTTAATTTCACTTACTGATTTCTTATAAATATTATGACTGCTTTTACACGACAGCCATTTTTAATCTTCGTTTCTAAGTCAAATTGAAAGGAAACATAATTGAACAAAAAAAAGAAAAAAAAAACAATTGAGGGTGCTAATTGATAAATGTGTAATTTTTGTAAACTATAACGAAATTCAAAAATTAGTTTGCTCATTACTTTCTGGATTTTGTCTATTATTTTGACTCAAAATCTTACATTTTTTCAGTCTTATTAAATCCAACTTGCTAAGCAAATGAAATCATTTACTGATGCTGACGTATGTAGTTAAATAATTCTTTCTCGAGGCGGGTAATGCTTTATTCGAGAACAAAAGGGATGTTGTTGAGACGATACGACGAATTCCGTTATCTGCTTCTACTAGCACCAGAAATACATGATGGATTATTTTGATAAAGATGAGTTAGACTTGAAAAAGCTTTTATCGGTAACTACTGACGGTGCGTCAGCAATGGTTGGGAGTAAAAAATTACTAAGTAGTTCACTTGTTGAGTAGCAATGCAAAATGTAATGAACATTTAGTTTCTTACCACTCTATTACTCACCAAACAGTGCTTTGCTGTAAACTCAATCATAATTTTGAGCGTATTATACAAGAAGTGATGAAAATATTAAATTTTCTTCGTGCGAATACATCGCTGCGACATCGTGAATTTAAATCATTTCTTGAAGAAGTTGATGAACAATATGACGATGTACTGTTGCTTGATAATGTGATTAAGTAAAGGATGCATTTTAGAAAGATTCTTCAGCAGTTTAGAACACTGGAAGATATGTATATCTTTTCAAGATTGATCAGACTTCAACAAACGCCTACTTAAGTTTTCTAAACGAAAAAGAAAATGTAGCTGCCATTGCATTCTTGACGGATATTTTTAAACATATCAATGACCTGTACCTTAAACTTCAAGGCAAGGGAAAGCTTGTATGGGAGCTCATGTCAGAAGTAAAAAGCTTTTCGCGAAAACTCGATCTTTTTATTAATGATCTTGATAATAAATGATTACACTTCCCCAATTTAAATAAAATAGTCAGCAGTGGCAACGAGATTGACGTCGGCCAATACAAGACGTTCATCGCCGATCTTAAACTTAGTTTTAAAAAAGGTTCGCAGATCTTAAGAAAATTGAGAATGTTGTAGAAATCCTCAGCAGAATTTACTCTTTGCATCCTGATGGCGAATGGAGTAATAAAGCGGCAATTGTTTTCGGGAGTGATAAAGCTACTCTGCAAACGGAAATAATCGATTTCCAAGACAACACAGTTTTAAGAAACAAACATTTGAAAGTTTTCAGTGAAGAGTTCTAGATAAAATGTGTGTGGTAATAAATATCCAGAATCTGTTACACTTTAACTCGACGAAATTAACCGAGAACCGATCAAATGATTAATTAAAGAAATAAACAAAAGTAATTAAATTATAAACTTAAGAAACTAAACGATAACGAGGGTGAGATCGACCGGCGCGCGCGACTTGAATATGACTTCGACTTGACTATTGTAAACAAGAGCAACTGTCAACGTCAAACAAAACAGAGAGCGAGAACGAAAGCGAGCTTGAAGTTAAAGCGCAACAGGGAGATAGCACTTTGGATGCTACCAAAATGGCTAGCTCAGATTATGGGGGTGGGTTCACCAAATTAATTTAATTAATACGACGGACGATTGATCGATGAAATTGAAAATTATACTAAAAATATATGATAACGACAGGGGCGTCGTTTTTGAAAGAAAATAAAGGGCGCCAGCAATTTTTTTTTGATAAAGGAAATTATAAACCTTTTGAAGCGGAGGGCGACGATGAAAGCAAAAAAAAATTGTTTTGAGAGAAATAATAAGCCAAAATTTTAATTCCGAATTGGAAGTTAACAGAATTTATTTTTGATTGGGAAATCTTTTTAAATATAGGCTAAAAACCCAATATCTTTTCAAATTTGAATGTACAATCAATTTCTGAAAGATAAAACGTTACCGCTTGGTCGCGAACAAGCAACAGCTTTTTTTTTTAAACGGGTCACGGGTTTCGCTTTTCCGGATTTTTTAACGGGCAGAAGTCAAACGCGAATGAAGATATTTAAAAAAATCGAACAAGTATAAAACGCTAACACTGATAAAAGCGAAAATTCCAATTAACCAAAAAAAGAATACTTATCTTTTTTTTCAAAATCCTGTCAATTCTCTTCACTTATGTATATGTTCCTTAACAAGACCACTTCCTTTTAGATATCCAATTATAAGCCTTCCTTTTTCTTTCTCCTTCTGATTTCCTTCTTCACTAATTTAATATTTATTTTTACTTTCTTTTTATATTTCTCAAAAACTTTTCTTAATCTTCTTTTTTTTTTTATTTTCCAAACTTCTTTTATCAACCACAGCCAAAATTGAAGTGTCCTCTCAGGAATTTTACATCCTGGGCGAAACCTTCTCTTAAGACCTCAGTCAGTGCTTTCAGCCAATCAGTGGCCGCGGTTTTCGGTCACGTCATCATTCAGCTACTCTCCGCCATCTTTGCTGTAGAGAGCGCCGACGTAGTTGAAAACCAGCGGTCCTGCTTACTCGCAATTTCTCTCTGCATAATCATCATAAATCCGCCGATCGCTGGTGTCATTTCCAGGAGCGGCGGATATGATGAATGCATACAGCCATCAATACCCATTTTTTTTTTAAGTTATTAAGAAAAGCTTTCAGAAATAAAAGAAAATCAATGTCGCGATCAATTTTCCCCTCGAACAAAACAAAATCAACCCATTATTGTGAAACATATAGAAGAAGATATTGACAGGAATACCATTTTCGCGAAATTGCTCTAGAGCGTTGGGCTTCTGTGCAGATTGGGGGGGATTGGGGACTAGCGAGTAACGTTTTATCTTTTACAATATCATATAAAATATAAATCAGATACGTTGGGCACTCGGCCATTCTCGAAATGAGTAACTTCTAGCATTCGGGGACCAACTGTCGCCCGTGCTTTTCGAAACCAGCTTGTCCATATTATCCATAATTAAATAGTGGAACATTCCTCCACATTTGAGTTCATAAAATATGTCGATTTTGTTTCTCCAAGATACTGAGAGAGCGTACCGATGGCTGATGGACCATGGCTGCCCCACTCTCTGTCAGTAAAGTGAATGAAACACCTGTAGGAAGAAGAAACTGGTATGGAAGGAAGAGGATTTTTGGGAATAGAAAGAATGATTTTTGTCGCGGTAAATTTTACCGTGACAAATCAAAAAAATTAGCTTTAAAACTGCTTTCTTTGTTTGGGTCAATATATTTTTGTGAAGCAGCACTTCATTAAGAATAAATTTCGACCTCGACTTACTAATGAACATCTCCAGGATTTAATTTTAATAGCACCAATTTTACTCCAAACTTCACGACAGATAACCCGCAACAAAAAATGTCATTTTTCTCATTGATATTTAAAAAAATACCTTTGTTATTTCCGTATTTACATTTGTTTAATAAATATTTTTTTCTATAAAATGTACGGACCGCGATTTTCATTTGATTTCTTAAAACGGACCCCGAGCAAAACTAATTGGTGACCTCTGACCTATAGTATTATCATGGAACGCGATTTTGTATTGCGAACGTTAGCCTGGTGGTGGCGCAGAAATTAGCGCACGCTTTTACAGTGGAGAGTAGGATAACATACAAAACAAGTAGTAAAATAGAGAATATTTTATTATTAAATTTAGCAAAGACAAATCTAGCAATTGCAGTCCCTAGCCTTAAGATGTCGCCACAATCTTTCGTCTTCTTGATAGTACTATAAGTTTTATATACAAAGGTATTATCATGGAGCGCAATTTTGTGGTACCAACGCTATTTTGGCGGTGGCGCTGAAATTAACGCACGATTTTACCGTGGAGAGTAGGATAAGATAGAAAACAAGTAGAAAAAAAGAGAATATCAAATTTAGCAAAGACATATCTAATAAGCACTGTCGCTATGCTGGAGATGTCGCCCCATTCGCTCTTCTTCATGAGAGTATACTACAAGTCTCATATACAAAGGTATGAATGACATTTTCTTCCCTGATTGAATCTCTAGTTCTATTCTCTCACGAGTTCAAAACTTGCCCTATCGCCAGTTAAAATGATAGGATTATAAATTCAGACGATTTCGATTTATTTTGCACGAACTTAGCAAGAAATGGCCAAATTACAGAATTAATTCATCAACAGATTGAATATGTAGTTTGCGAAATAAATAAACAAATCTAACTTGTATGCTTTGGAGGGAAAAAATTCTTGGAATTTGTATGTTAATTGCGTAAATATGGCCCCCGTTTTAATAACTTAATTCGAAATGTTAATTCTTGGAACAGCATTGGTGTTCCAAAACTATTTTAATAGCACCTTTAGCTTATTAGCTTGTTACAATCACACGGCAATATAGGTGGCGTCGGCATTTGCTACCGAAAGCAATTTTACGTAAATTTAATTTATTCCCGAGAACCTTTCAACGTGTGAGGCAGGCAGATCCATTGGGCATGGGCGTCTTCTGTAGATACGAGTATTTATTTTAGATCCAAACGTATAAAATTGGCTTAGCCATATCAACGTAGGAGGTACGGTAGCATGCGTTACTTATCCTCCATTCTATATCCAGATCAATATTTGAAGAGTTTTGTTTTTCTTTAATTCAAGTTCCATTCTTTCGTCATAGGTATAGCTCGTAGGTTTTGGCAAAAAATAGATGTGATTTAAAATTATACCACTGTGTTTTAAGCTTGTTCGGGTCTATCAACCTAAACAATCCTAAATTAAAATTAAATTTCGAGACATCATTTCACAGGCAATGAGGTATCTTTTATTGAAGGTAAAATAGGATCAGCGGTTTTATAAAAGGATTCTACGAGCCTTCCCAATGAGGCTCGTGATACAAAGCTGCATCTGCGGATTCATCGCCATGCATGCGTTTTTTCCTGCGAATTCTTCTTGTTTTGAGTTCGATTCCGAGTTTTTCACAGAGAGTCTTAGAAAAGTCGATTGCGGCTAGAGCTGTGCCAATCATTCATTTTGAAAGATCGAATCAATCATTGATTGATTGTTTCAAAGATTCGGTCTTTTCAATCAATCGTTCATTCAATCATTTTTTATACATCCGTTTCGTTCCGAACGAGATAGAGACCGACATGAAATGTTTTCAATCATTTATTCAACTAAAATATTTTTTTTTTCCCAATCGTTTCGTTCAGACCGAGACCGAAACAATGTGAAAATAAAAGAAAGTTTGGCTTCGTTGACGCCATCTGCCATTGTATGTAAAATGAGGAATATACATTCTGTTTCATTTCCATTCCTATTTTGTATTGTAAAATGATTTAGAACAAGTTGAATGAGCGAAATATAACTTTTTTTCGTTCGTTTCGTTCATCGGTATCAGTGGCAGGAGATTGACATTAGGATTGATTGATCTAGTCTACTTTGATTGCAATCAATCAATCTTTTTGGTGAACGGGTCACAAAGACCGAATCAATCGCGATTGACACAGCTCTAATTGCGGCTTGGACGAAACGGTCTCTGCTCTCCACTAGGAGAGCTTTTAAACCTCAGAGTTTCTTAGCACACTTATACACACTCAGTCCACGTTGCTGCAGGTAAATCTGTGCGTCATCTTCTTCAGGTAGCTCTGCAGCTCAAAAGCCAAAAGAAAAGTTAGGAAGTTGAATGACTGCATGATTGTCAGAAGAAGACTGGTTCCCGATCCGTCAATTCTTCCAGTACCTCAAGAACTTCCACAAACTTATTTTTAAGCGTCTTTACAGCTTCATGTCTTTGGCAAGACGAGGTTCACTTCTTCTGCAGGCTTGTGACTAGATGCTTGAGTTACTTCTGGTTAGTCGACTTCGTATTGACCCTGCTCTGTGGTGGGACCAGAACAACTTCCAACTTCGAACCAGAACTAGGACTTCGACGGCAGGCACGTCTTCTTCTTCTGCCTGTAAAATAAGTTACGAGTATGCATTCCCATGAATATTGGCCGGAGGACAATTCTAGGCCACTCACGATTGTAGATGGAGGAATCCGACTTACATTGGAATCACTTCCGATGCTGCTGGATGCCGCCGAAGACGTTAACGTAGCTTTCGAACCAGAACTAGAACTGAAATATTTCAGTAATGCACCTGGAGACTTCTTCGCATCTGCTTCTTTCTTAGCGTTTTTCTTGCGGCATTCCGCGCCGCTTTCTTTAACTCTTTTCATTTTCAAAAACTAGTTCAAAGGTTGAGTGAAGTACTAAGGGTTTAGTTTTAGAAGATTTAACAGTATTTAAACTATAAGCAACACAATCGAAATAACTTTCTGTGATGCGGGAAGAGTAAAAACATTGAGCTGACTGAGACTAGAATATCGTTTCCGTCGAATCCTAGTTATCTTATTATGTCTCGCATATGCATATCTTATGTTTCGGAACGCTCCCTTCCAGTTTCGCGAGAGTTTCGGAACGTTTTGTTTTAGTTTTGCGCGACAAAACGCAATTCACACTTACGCTCTACTCACCGTTTACGAATTCACGGAAATCATCCGAGAGCGTCAACGACGAACCACAGATAGGGTGGCAAATTTCAAATTTACATCATTGCATTGTAGTATGTTGACTTGTCAAACGATCGTCATGAAACATATGATTTCTAGGCCTGCTGCCCCCCTAGGCCTGCCACCCGGGGCGGACCCCCCCCCCCCACGCTACGCCACTGGGTGTATCCCTTCCCTCAGTGTAGCAATTGAATCCACTTTGTCCATTTTATTTTATAGTCAATTTATTATGACCCCTTTTTGGTCGGGGAGAAAACTCTGTTTGTGGATTGTAGGTAGACAAATTCACAAAAATTAATTTTGCACAGGAATAAACAGTTCTTCATTTGATGCTGATTATAAATTTTTTAATTCTTTGTCATAGTTCTGTCGAATGAAAATGAAAACAAATTATAAAAGATTAGCATGTAGCTTGATAAATCACTTTATTACATACAATAGGTAGTTATATTAGAATTATATAATATGGCCAAATTTTTAAGCAAAATCCTTTATAAATTTCTTTATTAGTTTCTTTTTAATAAAGATACCTACATACATACATTTTCATCGTAACATCATATTCAAACACATCCCCATGCCGTTGACATTAAGCTCCGTTAATATGTACATATTCCAAAAAGCTCATATAATTTAGTAGATATTACATTTTTAAAATGTCTATACCTAGTACATATTCTGACGTAGTGATAACCATGTGAACCGGCTAAACCGTCACAACAAAACCACCATTCGCCATGCGTCATATGACGCGATCTCTGAAAGCCTTTGAATACTTTTCAAAAAAAAAAACTGGATCGTTCCCCGACCTACCTGCAACAAGTCACGTAGGCCTTGAGATTGTGGTACAATTTGGCGTTGAACTGATGACGTTGCTTTTTTAGCTTTTTAATTTCACGCAACCAACTTGTACGAAAACAGAGAGCCCTAAGCACAAGTGAGCATTACCGTGAATGAATGAATAAATTTAGCTGGTAAGCAAAAATCAGCTGTGAGCTATTGCTTTAGAACAGTTTTTTTTTTTTTTGAGTACGCGACCCCTTAGCTAGTAACAAAATTTTGGCGACCTCTCCATTATAATGTGTCAGTTACTTAAAAAGCTACATACACTAAGCCCCTTCCAAGCCCGATCTAATTACACAAGATTTTATTTATTCGCGATGAAATTTTCTCCCGTATTGCGAAAAAAATTGTAGCAGGCCTTGCAGTAATTTTTTGAATTCTTAAGTGCGCATCAGAATTGTCATTTAATTTTTTTCAACTGAGAGTAAGTACTTATTTAAAGATTAAGTATTGTGTTGTGTTGTTTACGATTGATTATGGACAAGTTTTTCAAAAGACCGTTGCAGCCTTGCACATCCGGTGGAATTGGAAGCGGAGGAAGCAACGAAAAAAATAGACTTTATAACGTAAATTATCTAAAATATGGTTTCACAGCTTTAAATAATAAGCCTCAATGTGTTCTTTGTTGTGAAGTTTTATCTGCCGAAAGTATAAAACCATCAAAATTTATGCGACATCTCTCAACTAAGCATTCCAAAGAAGCAGATAAGCCGTTAGAATTTTTCAAACGAAAATTTATTTACCTGCGGCCTTTGATATGGTTGAAATTATTTTGGGCAAACAGGAGGCAGATAAACTTAAAAATATACCACTTTCTGACAATACAATTGAGCGGAGAATAAGTGACATGGCCGTTGACATACAAGAACAATTAATTGCATTTTGCCTTGCAACTGGATGAATCTACTGATGTTTTATACTGCACAGTTTGTGGTATTTGTTCGTTTCGAAGAAGAGGAAAACATTGAAGAAGAAATTTTATTTTGCAAAGCTCTTCCTGCTAATACTTCTGGCCAGTGTTTGTACGATATGTTTTTAGAAAGCCCTCGCGACTACTAGATTGATTGGACAAAATGTTTTGCTATTTGTAGTGATAGTACTTAAGCTTTGCCGGTCAACAAAAGTGGGCTCATTGCAAAATTAAAATTAATAATGCCAAACGTTTTATGGACACATTGCTTTCTTCATCGACAAGTTCTGGCATCCAAGGTGTTACCTTCTGAATTAAATGATTTGCTTAAAGATGTGATTAGAGTTGTGAACTCTATTAAAGGCAAGGCCCTGCAAAGTCGGTTGTTTAGGATCATATGTGATGTTCACTTCATCAAAATCTCCTTTTACACAGAAATCAGATGGTTGTCAAAAGGAAAGGTATCGACACGAGTTCTGGAATTGAAAGCCGAATTATTGATGTTCTTACAAGATTCAAAATCTGGAAATTCGGATCATTTGTCTGATCCCACCGGGCTCTTAAAATTATCATTTATTGCTGATCTTTTCAACCACTTAAACATATTGAATAAGAGCCTTCAAGGGAGAGAAGAAAGCATTATAACTGCAAAAGATAAAATCAGAGGATTCCTCGCAAAACTTCGTTTGTGGTCAGATTCTTTACAAACAAACAGTTTTGATTATTTTCCCTGCTTTCAAAAGATCCTCGAAGAAATTTCATCAGATGAATCGATATCATTAAGCTCTCATATTCATCTCATAGTACAGAGTTTGCATAATTTAGAGTAGAAACTATTAAATTATTTTCCGGAACTGGATTCTGAAAGTGGAGATGGACAAATATGGGTATTAAATCTTTTTTTGAATATGTCAGTTAAATTCGCCAATCTACCAACGGTAAAGATGAAAGAAAATCATAGATTTAGTTGCAGATGGCAGTTTCTGGATAAAGCGAAGAGGAGAGTATCCTAAGCTGGCAAACGAGGCTTTGAAGTTGTTACTGCCATTCGCCACTTCATACCTGTGTGAAGTCACATTCTCTTCAATGTTTGACATTACAACTAAAAATAGAAACAGACTAAATTTGGAAATTGATTTAATCTTAAAAGTATCAAAAACTAATCCAAGATTTCAACGTTTATTAAATAATAAACAGGCACATATGTCGCACTAATTTTTTTTTTGTTTTATTTAATTTTTTTTAGCACAGGACTTTTGTTTATTAATCTTACCGGCTTACGACCGCGACCCCCCAAGGATCTCTTCGCGACCCTAGTTTGAAAAACACTCCTTTAGAAAAGTTAGAACTGGTTTGAAGTTATCATAGAGAAATCAATTAAATTGTGAATGGATTTTAAACAGGTGTAAAAGAGAAGTATAAAGGGGTACTTCTACATTTTTGTAACACTAGGTATAGATAAATGTACATTCATACGTAAGCCTACAAAATCAAAGTTTGGGTGAGAACATTTTTCGAGACTTTTAAACTGCCAAGCAGAGGCAGTTGTTGGTCTTACTTAAGTCTTTCAGACTTTGCCCACAAGTATGTATGTTAATTTAAATTACGTATTCCGTTATTTTATGTGCAGGCAGGTACATAATTCACAATGGGGTTACCTACAATTAATAGGTATTAATTTTTGTATTTAGCTATTTATTTTTGTTAAATGTTAACTTACTAAATAGGTACTTAATAATGTACACACATGGAAAACAGTATTGGCACACCTGTAGTTTTCAGAACTGATTGTTTATAATAAAAAATAAGGAGTAGTTTTGAAAAAAATTGCTTTAAACAACCTATTTTATAATTGACTTCGAAACGGATATAACAAAAAACATAACTTATCTTTAGTTTAAGTACCTAATGAAAGTTCACAATAGTTTAGTACAAGTTCAGTTTTTTTTTCGAGAAAAAAGGATTGGCACAAACTAAGTATACAGTTGAGTTATTATGTATCTGATAGTTAATACAAATATATTAATTGCTGGTTGGCGTACCCTTATTCCGCATGACTTTTTTATACCTGTTCTGTTGGTAATTTTTTCTTCACTCGTCTGCAATCACCGTTTTTAACTGAACCTTGCTGGATAAAACGTGTTTTCTGACACGTCTATCCATAGATAATTATCTTTTCCCTGAAGTACGTTTCCTAATTGATAAAGTTATTTGCAAAATCTCCATACATTTCATCTTGTTCACTTTGGTAATGTATGGTTTTGGCCTTGGAATTCGGCGAAAGTACCCAGCCTTATGAACTATGTTTCGCACGGTTTTGGTCCAAACATCATCATCATCGGCTCGACAACCGGGTTCCGGTCCTGGCCTCTTTCAACAAGTCTCTCCAAACAGTCTTGCCAAATTGTTTCCAAAACTTTGACACTAATTGTGAGGAAGTGATTCTTGGATTTCTTATTCGCATTTTATAATTGACTTTCTTCTTCTTTTTCGGTTAAATTCTTAGGACGACCGCTTTTTCTGCAACTTGTTAAAATGTTCATCTATAAACCATTTTACTGCAATGCGCACTGTATAACGGCTACTGTTGACTGTTGGCATTCAGAGAAGAATTTTCCTTGTGTTAAAAATATTAGTAAATGAATAAAAACAAAACATTTGTAACAAATTTTATGAAAATTATTTTTCGTTCTTATGACATTTCCTTTTTTCAAAGTGTGTAAATGTTTATACAAAACAAATATTCTTGCATCGGAAAATAATATAATTAAGTAGATATTCCGTTTGGACAGAACGTTTAGTGCTGGTTATACATATGTACGTCTTACAATTTTGATGATCTGTCATTTATTGTAGATCTGTACACACATTTCGCATGCTTAATAGAATACTGACCTAACTCGAAAAGACGATTTTTGGGAAGTTGCAAGAAAAGAGCTTCCTATGAGGATTTGTCATACTTGTTGACGGATAAAATTAAAGCTAATTCATGAATTAATAATGAATACGGTATTCTGAAAGTATGATAAACTATTCATGAGATCTGAGACTTGCAAAAACCTGTATCTGTACGTAACTCAATTTTGACCTATCTTCTAATGGGTCAGTATTCCATTAAGCATGCGATATATTAAATGGTACATGTAAGTAAGGTAGTCGATGGTCGATGCATTTACGAGCCCTATAACAATATTTTGTCCTTAGACTAATAAAAAATATTATATACCTATTAGTATTTCTTACTGTTATATTTATGGAGCACCCTGTTTGTCGAAAAGATATTTCAATGATTTTGCAACAGTAGTATCACCATCAGAATTCTTAATTTTGGCTGCTGATATAAAAATCTGCAAAGTTGTAAATAATTACAACGATTGCATTGCATTTCAACAAGTTTTTCTATGATGTTCTTTAAACTATAAAAGTAGATGTTTATTGTTAGGAATACAGACTCTTGTCTTGAGTCAGCACGGTCACTGAGAATGAGACCTTTTATTTTTGAAAATTCTCATTCAACAAACTATGGGCAAAAGTAGGATATTTCTCATTGCTGTAAATTTTTAAATTTGTATTACAGTGATATAGTTATAGTCGTCCCAAGATCTATTTTTAAAACATCTCTGTGTACAATATTATTAATTGATTCTTTATCATAAATATTTGAATCTTATATTAAGGGTATTTCTGTAAACGGGAAAAACCCGGATGAACCACAAAAACGAGATAATTTTATCTCCGCAGAAACGAGGTGTCAAAACGTGTATGTAAAAAACTATCTGTTAAGCTGATCAAATTATTTCACGAATTTAATGCGGAAAGAGAAGAAATAAACCTGATAAACTAATAAATTCTCTAAATTTTAAGAAATATGTTTTAAAATTCTTTTACTTGAAAGGTACTTGCCTCTCTTTAAAGTAAAAAAATCACTTTTTAGGTTAAAATATGAATGAATGTGAATGATTTTTTTTTTGATTTTTAATAAAAAGAAATTTGTATGAGTTGACTGTCTTTTAACGATCAGCTGATTATTTTCCACATTTACGCAATTATTTCTTAGATGGCGTGGCGAAAAGTTATATCTTTTTGCAAAGCAATTTATCTCGTTGCATGAGTATCTACCCTTATTATATTTTAGACCTAGGCTAAATTTGTATATTTCAAGATCTATACATGATGATAAAACTTTCTCTAATAACCTTTATCGCAAATAAAAAGGGAAATTTTAAATGTCCCTTCCCACAAAAAACACACGGAATAATCCGAGATCTTTGTGCAGAATTCTCCTCGACTACAGCAGAGAAACCACATTCTCGTCTTTGAGCAGCGTACGATGACAAGAATGAATGTTGTCCACTAGCATACCAGTCTCACGAACTTTTTGCAAAAATTTGCGTACAGCTGGTGTGGTGGGTGCTTCATTTTGGCCAAAACTTCTTTCCAAAAAACGCGCTGTGTGGACTACACAGCACTCACTTTAGAAATAAGTTTTCAATGTTTCCCAACGGTGTAAAGCGACTTATTTCGTTCCGCGGAGGTATGATACTGACTTTCAGGCAAGATTTCGAGCGGAAAACAGCTGTTAGTGTCAAAATAACCTATGAATTAAAAAGAAACGACTAGTTGGCCCACCCTTTTTACATTTTATTTAGGAAATTAGGAAAAAGGTTTAGCAAAAATGTAATTATTTATACTTGTAAACAATTTTTTTTTTCTTGATGAATGTAAATAAAATGTACGACTGAAAATTGCTCTGATGAAAAGACTAAACATTTTAAAAATAATTGTTACTTTTAGCATTTGGAGCAAATACTCGTAGGTATTAGTTTATTATAAATCATTGAAGCGGTGTTTTTAAAAAAAAATTATACCTATACAAAATTTTCAAAACATTTGGAACGCCAACTTTAAATTTATATTATTTATCGAATAAAAATTAAATTTTGAAAAAAAATATTGACCCGTTGTTTAGATATGGTTTTTACTGAATTATAGATTGTAAAAATGAACCGAAAGAATTCTAAAAAATTCTAGACATTCTAGGTGCCGTTTTCAAGAAAAATACAATATTTTCGAAAACATTTATAAGGTGGTTACAGTTAGTTTTAGATAAAATAATTTTTTTTCGCACATCTTCTTGCTTGTATTACAAAACCTTTTATTGTCAAGTATTAAAGAAATTGATAATGGGGTTTTCGATTTTTTTTTTAAATCAAGAATGCATTTTTGTAATTTTAATACAATACTATTCAACTTTTGGAGAGCTTAAGTTTAATTTAAAATTATCTTAAAAATAAAAAAAAAACATTTTTAATTTGAATACCCAATACTTTCCAGTTTGCCTAAGCTGCATACAAAAATGATAAAAATCGGTTGTACTGTTTTTGAGAAGGAGTATTGTTTTTTAACCATTAAATTTAATTAATTATATTCAATTTTGTAATTTGTTTTTTATAAAATCTGTGGAACAGTTTTTGAGAAAAAAATATCTTACAAGATCTTGTAAAAAAATCGTACTGTTAAATTTGGTCTTACAGAAAAAAATGTGTGAGGGGCAAAATTAAAAAAAAAAAAAGTTTAAGGAACATCAACGGAGCCACTTAGGCTTAAGTCAAACAAACAGACAGGCAGACAGAAATGCGAGTACGAGTTTTTTTCGTCTTCTCTATCATCATAATGTCAAGTCTGACCAAAATCTCGAGCTGGATTTTTTTTACGAATGCATAACTTTCTATATAGTACTGTAGCGTGAACCTCTTTTAACTACAGGTTTCGTGGGTTGAAGATCCTTAGTTTAAACTTTAGATAGTTTGTAATTGTCAATTTCAAATAAAATTACGTTTGTATTTTTTTAATATCTATAAATTAGTTTTGACAGTTTTATTTAAAAGTAAAGAAAAAAATTAATATTAAAAAAAAATTAAAATTTCAAAGTTAAGTAATTAAATAATTAAATAAGGTGGCACGATTTAATGTGCGAGTTTTAAAGACGGAGGAGAACCCGTCCGTTAAATAAAACTCTCAAATTAAACTTAACACCGATGTGCAAAACAAAAGCACTAAATTATTTAAGAAAGTATTATAGATCAAGGTTTTTGTTATTAAAAGCGGAGGAGGAAACCCGTCCGTTGAATAATAAACATTAACACAAGAAATATTCTCAAACTTCAAGTATGATATTTTTCTATCTGGACAATGGATTACCCGACTGTCTTAAGTGAAATATCAGACGAGAATGAAAATAAATCGACTGAAACTCTCCTTTTATACTTTTTTGTTTACTTATTGTCAACTTCTGTTATTTTATTTTTTATTACTTAGAAGTGAGTTTCTTTGTTATTTTTAATTTTTAATATATAAAAGTTTTAATTTTTATTCTTGCCACCTTAATTTTACAAAAATAATAGGTATAAGAATAAAATAAAAGAATAATTAAATAATATATGAAGTGCTACAGTACCTATATGTCGCCAGTAGAAAAGGATAGTATGAACAGATGAAAAAGAGCATATAAAAAGAATTCTTCATCGTTTGATAATATTCCTTGAATATCGTTTGGTCTCAGAATTTTTTAGATGCTTGTACATTTGTTTTCAATGTTGTTTGCTAAGATAAAGAGAAAGAATGTATGTTACCTTGTTGAGCGACGACACAATCATCTGTTCCTGGTTCTAAGGAAGAAAAATGATTCCATTTCATTTGATTCATTTTATTAGTGTTTTTCTGGTTTTTCAGACACAAAATTAGACTTTCGCTCCAAAAATTTCACACAAAAGCTGAATTTTGGTGGAGCTCTTAATTTCTTGAAATGGACCCTAAAAGCTCGAAGCGAAAGTTTTTCTTGGAAAAAAAGTGGGTGAAATTTTATTTTCTAAGATTTCTCGAAAACTCAGTTTTTTTTTAAAAAAAAATTATGGTAAAAATTTATTATACAATATTTTTTTCGTAAAATCAATACCTAAATTTTGAGCAACAACATGTACATACTCGTACAAACATGCTGGTATACTTCATTTAGTATATTAATAAATAAAATTACGATTTTCGTTTGTTAATTTTTCTTATGGTATGTGCTTAGGTATGTACACCTTTTCATTATAAAACTCATTTTTTTGGGGTTGCAAGGGTTAGAGAAATACCTCCATTTTGAATAAGGTATTGTTTTCAGTAATAAAATAAACATGTTCATTGTTCACTAGACTGGGCCAAAAAAATTGAATATTTTTTTTTTTGAAAGATATATCGAGAATATCATTCAGAATGACAAAAAAAAATTTCGTGAAAGTTTGAGCCCTTAATATCAATTTTAAGAGGGCTATCATCGCTAATTTTGATTTTTAGTCATAATTTCATGTTTTGCGTCAGAACTGACAAAACATTGAAGTAAAAAAAATTAATTTTGACTTACTTTTATATAAAATTAAATTCCCTACAAAAAAGGTCTAATTGAAAATTTTCGTCAGACAAGCCGTTTTTGAGTAATTAAGCTTAATAAATTGTTATTTTTCTTCGATTTTACTTTTTTAATTTGGAATTTTGTAACTAACGAAAAATTACAATTTATTAAGCTTAATTACTCAAAAACGGCTTGTCTGACGAAAATTTTCAATTAGACTTTTTTTGTAGGGAATTTAATTTTATATAAAAGTAAGTCAAAATGAATTTTTTTTACTTCAATGTTTTGTTAGTTCTGACGCAAAACATGAAATTATGACTAAAAATCAAAATTAGCGATGATAGCCCTCTTAAAATTGATATTAAGGGCTCAAACTTTTACGAAATTTTTTTTTTGTCATTCTGAATGATATTCTCGATATATCTTTCAAAAAAAAAAATAGTCAATTTTTTTGGCCCAGTCTAATGTTCACATAACTGTACGTGTACATTTAGTAAAAATAGTTCTTACATCAGTTACCATTGAATTTCATAAGTTTCTTATGCTTTTTCCTCTGCCGAAATTCAATCAACAATTATTATATATTTATGTGTTTACAAATATCTAAGAGATAAAGAGATTTTTGCAAATATCTATACATAGATGTTTCTTAGAGGTTTTTTTGAACATTCTTTTCTTAAGGATTATTACATATTTCAGTCTCCGTTTCATTTATTCAACTTCATTCCCATAAGCCCCATAGCCAGAATGTCCAGCGGATTGTAAGTTCTGACATTTAATTTGCTTAGTATTTTTATAAGCATGCGGATTTCTTTCATATGACCATCTTTTTGTTCTAACTATGTATTAATAACAAATTCTCTGCCACATTAGTATTATGACAGGAAGTTAGAAGAAATTGTTAATCTTTTAGCTTTTCGCGTTTGTATATGCCACTATGTATGTTAATTTAAAACATACCTACCCAAAATAAATTTTTTGCCTTCATTCAAATTTCAATTTCTTGCATTTTTAAATAAGTTGAGATAGTCAAAAAGAAGAAAAACTTAACTTCTGAATTATCGAAATACGTCTTGTTCTCATTTGGCGTAAGGATTATATTATGCTTTCCTATTATAAGATTATTCATAGATTACATTTTTTGCAGTAATTATGCTTATATTATAAGTACGAGTAATATACTCTCCAGATAAAAAATTCTATGTAGTAGAATATTGCATGCATCCAAGTGTTAAAACCTTCACTTTTAAAGCTACTGTAGTGTGTCTACCGAACTCACCAAAATCTGTGTATCCATATATTTAAGTACATATCTCTTTTTACTTGTGGTATATATTATGTTAATAGGTACTATATGGAGAGTTATGCATTCGAAAAAAATTTTGATCACACTTGGTATTACGATGATTGGAAAATAAAAAAAGTGGGTCCTCCCTTTCTGTCTGTTCGAAATTTTATAAAGTATTTATTATTCAAAAACTTTTCCACGTATCGTAAAAAAAATTCAAAAAACTTCATTTAGTGAAAGTTAAATAATGGTTGAAAAAAACCTGAAAATGATTATTTATTGTATCCCCCACAGAACCATTTTTTTTAATTCTATTTTATGAAATACAATGGAACTGATTTTGATAATTTTTGCTCTTGTAAAACTCCTTAAAAGTTTGAATAATGTTGTGTATCAATTTTATAAAGAAGAATTTTCGATTTCTTTCTTATCTTGACAATTTTTCAATACCATCTACATTCTACAAGATGTAAAAAAAAATGTCGCTCCATAATTAACTTTCAGGACCTATAATCCGTTGAACAAATATTGGATTTAAGACATTACTTATAGTAAATCCCATAGAAATTTTTTTCAAGTTTTGACTTTCTCATTATTGGCATAACGGATTTTAATGAATTTTCTTTTACAGAAGCTTCTACAAAGTTTGATTTCTCATGAAAGGGTATTTTTTTTAATTCTAGTTTTATTTCTACATCAGTAACAAAAACTTAAAGTTGGAGTACTACCAATTTTTACTTGCGACTTATAGGTACTATAAGGCAGGTTACGCATTCGTAAAAAAAAGTTGAACTAGAGATTTTGATCAAAGTTGACTTTAGATAGCGACCTTGGGACCATTTTATTTGTTTTTGAATTTATCAAAAACGGTAGAACCGATGTTGTTTGTTTATGCTAAAGTTCCCCAATAGTTTGAACATTATTGTGCATTCAAATTCAAAGTTTTTTTTCAAAACTCAAAATTTCGAAAACCCCATGCTCGTTCTTTTAAGCTTGACAGATAAAAGTTCCTCAATATTATCTACAAGTTGTGAGCAAAAAAGTATATTTTACCAAAAATAACGGTACCCACCATACAATTTTTTTTTTCTTCGACCTACCATAGAACCATTTTTTTTAAATTTTGAATTTATGAATATCGGCATAACGGATTATATAGAGAAGCTTCTAAAAAGTTTGAAAAACATTGCATTTTAAGACTTTAAAAAAATTGTTTTTGAATATTTAAAAAAAATGTATTTTTTTTTGCAAATTTTATATCTCAAAACGGCTCAATTTTTCTTTTTTTTAAATTTAATCTTTATTCGTACAGTAATAAAAACTTTAAGTTGGCGTAAAAATTGTTTATTAAAAATGTTTTAAGAAATTTGTGTATAAAAGCTTATTTTATAACTTATATACGACTTATAATAATAAAAGACACATATTTGCTTGAATCACATGGGAAATGAATTTTATGCTTATGAAAAGTTTTTCTGTAATTATATTACATTTTACATTTTTGAAATTCTTAGTGTTTCACATTAGAGCAAGGTCGTGCGACCCAGGAGTGCATTTTATTTTAAATTTCTAAAAAAAATGTATATACAAAAACTAATTTTAAAAAACCTCAAACACTTAATTTTTGCTCTTTCATAAATTTGTATATGATATTCTGTTTTAAGCTCCAACAACTAAGGGATTGGTTTTTGCCATTTAAAAATAAAATTTTATGGTTATGTAAATTTTTCTTCAATAAGCAAAGTTTTAGTCGAACTAGTACGATGTTAAAACTGATTAAGTAAATAAACAAATTTTAATTGAGTTTAGCATCATACTTTCTCTAGCATTTTAATTATTTTAAAATCATCAAATAGCTTTATTATATTTTTAGTATCGTGCTAACTTAACATGACTCCTTAATATTTACAAACTTTAAAAAACGTTTCTTCAGTTAGTTTTTTGAGAAAAAACTGTCATTGTTTTAGGTTTGTTCGGAAGGAATTTATTAAGAAAATTGCTTTAGTATAATACTAGTAAGAAAATGTTTAAAATTAAAAATAAGTTAGCAAGCTTCTTTAAAGTTAGCAAATTTTTAAGTAGTATCATACTAATATTTTAACAATAGGCTGTTTAAAATATTGAGCTATTAATTTTTAAAATTCTAGATCTATTACATTAATGCAACTTCCTGCGATCCAGTCTTACATTATATGTTTGAGTTTTTTAAAGTTCATGTTGTTTTAGCAAATAGGAATCAGTTGCATAGTTAAAAAAGTTTTTAAATCCACCATTTTTTATTTTTTATTCAAATTTGTTTTTCAAATTATTATATTTTTGTGTCTTTATAATCCAGTGGTTCTTTAATTACGAACTAACATATCGTACATATTGAGAATACATAACACTAACCTTGCATTTCACTTGATTTAAAATACCTCTTATAAGTTAACCAGCTAGGAGTTTGAAGATTTCTTGAAGTTTTTCTACGAGGTTGTTGCAAATTCTCTTCATTATCGTTTTCCCTTTAAAAACAAAAACTTTCTGGGCTTGAGTAAGATCTTTTTGTTTTGTGTATGATATTGCTTAAATAAAAGTCTTTAATTTTTAAAATGAATCCACCATTATAAAATATGCCTTCCACATAAATAAAAATCAATATGAAGTTTTTCAAAAGTAGACGGATAAGGCTTGTTTGAAAGTTGTTGGTATTCACTACAAAATTGCGAAAAATGTTCAATGTTCTCGATCAACAGCATTTCATTTTATTATGATGGTTGTAAAAGTATACAATTTAGGAGATAATTAAACTATGAAGCTAGAAGATTAATTCAATTTCAAAATAAACTTTATCCTCGGCAACTTTTTTTCATTTCAAAAAATTTAAATAATTAGAAATAATCCAGAAATTATAATTCTTTACTCACTACTTAAATGCGAAAGCAAAACCTCATCAAATCCGCGTTCACAATACTGTTTACTTATACGAGTAATAAGTGGCAGAACATTCCGTAATCGAATGGTACCCACAAAAAACTGACGTTTAAAAGATAAAGACTTAAAAGTAGGCTGTAAAAGTACTAATAAAAAATGTGAAAACAAAAATTGTTTGAAGCAGCTTTAAACAACAAAATTGTATATAATGTATCTAATTTACAACCAAGTAAGTTTGTATGTGAGCTGAAACAAGATCGTACCGCTTAAGATCATAAACGTAACGGCATATAGTGTTGAATGGAACTTTAAGTTTTCTTTTAGTGTGACAACCGTATGTAATAATAGGAACTATCAGTGCTCTTATACTAGTCACAATTTCGTGAGAAAGGGTTTAGAATGCTTCGACAAGGACAGGCTCCTATTGCACCCGTCCACTTTTCGTATTAAAGTCATAACATGATATTCAACATCTTCATCCTAATTAATAATGCCAATATGTTCGTCATGCAAAAATTTTAAAATTTATTCTTTCAAACAACTTGCAATAGCAATTCTTAAGTAAACAACCATCTTGTTCTGAAAACTTAAATTTTCTATTTAATAGTTGCATTATAACGTTCTTACTACTTTTTAACTTGGTGGAAACCTATGTTGATTTCTACTGAGATCACCTCTAGATTAATTTTGGGAGAGCATCCGCATTTCCTATTAGAGATCCTATTCCGTATTCAATATTATAACCATATTGAAAAGAATAAGTGCCACCTCTGTAGTTTAGCTGCTAAAAATAAATGTTGGCAAAAATTGCCTGTATTGGACGATGATCACTGTACATTTTTATTGTTTCCTATAAATAAATTACGAAAATGTGTTAGACACAAAACATACATGCCTTACCTCGCCATTATCTTCCCTGTTAAACAACACGGCTCAAACTCCAAAGGAACTTGCATCGCACACTATTAACTAAGAGGTTTCTATAGATCATAATGTACCAATTCACACCGATTAAACGTATTAAAGCTCCTAGAACTTGGTAAGAATAATACAAAAATTCCTAATCCATAGATTTTTGTATGAATAGATAGCAAAACACCAAGGAATCAACGCTGGAGTCCCTCAAGAATCAAAACTTGGAACGGCGCTGTTTAACATTTATAATTATTAGCCAACAAAGATGAAGTTGTATGCAGACAACTTAATCACATATGCCACCGCTTTTTCATCGGAGATTGCTGCAAAAGAGTGCAAGGGCACATTAAAAACGCATGGAAATACTATCTCAAGTAGAAACTGAAGATAAACAGAAAAGACCGAACTCATCTGCTTCCGAACTCCATTCGTAGACGAGCATCTGCAAAACGTTGTGCTGCGATCAAAATACTCGTAAACTTTTCAGACAATACTGAAGTAACAGTAAAATCTTCAACGAAGTACTTGGGAATCAACTTTTCCAAGCTGAAGTTCAAGAAGCATGCAGACTTGATGTTGAAGAAAGCCAACTGTTTTCTGCACTAGGTCCATCCGCTACTCAGGAGGTGAAATGGATTAAGAAGAACTACATAGCTGCTTGTGTGCAAGCTTGTGTGGACTACACCGTAACCCCCTGACGAAGAAATATATACCAGCTATTAATATGCACGAGGAAGCAAAATTATTACCACTGGACCACTATTTGCTGGAGCACTCCGGAAAACTCTTTAAGAATCTGGCAAACCATTTTAACTGAGAAGTACAAAAACTCCTCCACAAATTCAACTAGAGTCTAGTGATAGAGGAATCTATACGCCCGAGCCATTCCTCAATTTAAAGAAATCGTCTATAAAAACGACGTATTCTTTTACGAGAAGAACACCAATCAGTGGATAAAAAGCCTATTCAGTTCACCTAGAGCTTTCGACAGCGCATGACGTGTTTTCATCTCTCTCGTTGGTTCTAATAAGTAACAACAATTCCCAAACGCGATAGATCGCCTGACCCGGGGACAATCACTTGTCCTCGGATAAAAAATTGTGTTCCTCAATGTTAAATACAAGTGGCCCTTCTAAAAACCCTTATATGAACAGGTTCACTCCTCTTCAATGTCTTCCAGATACTGATAATGACAACTCAGATATGGATGACGTAGAGTCTCCTATATTAAAAAAATTGTATGTGCCTCCTATAAAAGTGTTGCAAAAATCAGCAGAATATGTTCATAGTTTCATGAAAGCCCTAAAAATTTCCAATTACTCAATTAAAAAACTATCAATAGGAATTAAAATTGTGTGCGAATCAAAAGATTCATATAACATTGTTCTTGGTAAACTAAACGATAAAAATTGCCAATATTTTTCCCATGATTTAAAAGGTGCAAAATCTGTCAAAGTTGTTTTATACGGGTTAGAAGATATAGAAGTTAACGAACTCAAAACTGAACTCACTACACTTGGACTAAAGTGCATTGAAATAAAAAAAATATGATCAGTACAGTGACACTTTTTATCTTGTCTTTCTCGAAAATGGGTCTATTAAATTAAATTAATTAAAGAAAACTTTCGTTCTATCTTCCACACACAAATCAATTGGAACTTTCAAAGGAAAATGAAAGGTAAGCTGACTCAATGTCATAATTGCCAAATGTTTGGACATGGACAAAGAAACTGCCACATAAAAACTTTTTGTGCTATTTGCGCTGGATCACACTATACGTCCGAGTGCAACAATGCGTCTGCACTTAAATGTGCCAACTGTAGTGGCAATCACAAAGCTACTGACACAATATGCACAAGCAGAGCTAGGTGTATTGAAATTTAAGAAAAATCATCTGGTAGAAGATCTCATACGCAGCCAAGGATCTCATTCACTACACCAATAAATAGTTCTGCTTATCATGCTACCCAAAAACCGGTTTCTGTAGCTTCAATGAGTGATTTTCCATCGCTCTCCCAGCCTCATCGACGACAGGTCAACGCACCTACCAAGAGCTTCACAAATTCAAATGTGTGTGTGCAAAATTCGTCACCAGTGAAGATTTATTCTGTGTATTTTCCTGGTGGTAATTCATCAGATATAAAAAGAAAGGCGCAAAATTTTAAACAGCCTATTATTAAGGTATTAGTATGATACTACTTAACAATTTGCTAACTTTATAGTAGTTTACTAACTCATTCTTAATTTTAAACATTTTCTAACTAGTATCGTACTAAAAGAATTTTCTTAATAAATTACTTCAGAACACACCTAAAACAATTACATTTCGTGTAAAAAAGTAAGTACACGAACCTTTTTTGATGTTTGCAAATGTCAAAGAGCCATATGAAGCTAGCACAATACTAAAAAAATAAAGTAGCTATTCGATGATTTTAACTTTAATAAAAGGGTAGAGAAAGTATGATGCTATATTCGATTAAAATTTGCAAATTCGTTGTTTTAACCTAGTATCATACTAAAACAGCTTTAGCATCGTACTAATTCAATTAAAATTTTGCGCCAAAATACCTTAAACAAGATTTAAGAAAGCTTTTCACTATAAACTGTGATTTTTTTATTAGGTGGCGATTTCAACTGCCGTCATAGAGACTGGGGTTGTTTGATAGCGAACGCTTGGGGAAATGTCTTGGCAGATCTTGCTCTGATATTACCAATAAATATCATGTATCCACCTTGTCCAACGTACTTTCCTGCAGGTTCTCGTGGTAGTCCTTCTGTCCTTAATCTATTTGTGTCCAATGTCCCTAGTCTTGTTACATAACCAGTTTCTTTTAATGCTCTTAATAATCCTGTGTTTTGTGATCTTTTATTGTCGGGTGAGAAAAAAGTGCAATATATTCAAGATTTGAAAAATGCAAATTGGAAATCTTTTAGAACAAAGATAAGTATGAAATTTCAAAATGTCTTCACTGACCTTGAAAATATTTCTTGTAAAGATGATGTCGACTCTATAGTCCAAAACTTTACACAAACCATTCTGTCTTCTATAGACGAATGTGTTCCTAAGCGAATTAAGAAAGATGTTACATATAAACTGCTCCCCCTTCATATTTTAGAACTGATCAAGGTAAGAAATTTACACAGAAGAAATTGACAAAGATATCGTCAACCTTTCTCGCAAAGTATGGTTTCTCATTTTAATAAACTTATTTCAGACCAGTTACATAACAACCGTAACGAGGAATGGAATAAGAGACTAAGTGTCCCTGAAAAGAATGGTAGATCATTTTGGAATATTGTGAAAATAGTTAAGAGCAAAAACAGGAATATTCCATTCTTAAAGCAAGACTTTCTTTACAGATTTTGAAAAAGCAAACGAGCTTTCTAAAAATTTCTCCATGAATCATTTAGTGTCACAAAACTTAGGTGACATGCACACAAATGATCAAGTGATAAGCACTATACAAAATTTTGATGCTACCACTGCAATCACACCATCGAATGCATTTGTTGTGGAAGAAAGCATGAAAAATATTATTGATAGCCTCCAGATTCGAAAAGTAGGTCTGGATCAAATATAAAATGTTTATCTAAAACATCTACCACGAGTTGTTGGCATCAAGTTTTTAACATTTCTTATCAATGCATGCCTTAAATTCCAATATTTTCCTAATGCCTGGAAAAAAGCGAAGGTTGCACCCATATTAAAAGCGGGAAACCATCTGAAATGTGTACAAGTTACAGGCCTATACCTATAAGTTTACTGAGAAACTTAAGTAAAATTTACGAAAAAGTCATAAAGGAATAAATTTTGAAATTCGTTACTAATAGAAAAATATTTCCTGATGAACAATTCGGCTTTAGACGCTTTCAAAGCACATCTCATTAGATAAAAAGAATCTGTAACAATGTTGTACAGAATAGGGCACAGGGTCAGTCAACAGGAATGATTTTAATGGATATAGAAAAAGCTTTTGATACCGTTTGGCATGATGGATTAATATATAAAATAATCAAATTTGACTTGTGAATCAGCAATTTTCGCTGATGACACGGCAATATTTTCATCGCATAAGTTTGCTCTCAATATTGAGAATAATCTAAAAAATGCAACTGAAATACTGGAAAAATGCTAGTGCAAATGGAAGATTAAGTTGAATACTGGAAAGTTGCAAGCTATTTTTTTCTCTCGAAAAAGAAAATCTTGCTAGCTTCCCAGTAGTCAGCTTCAAATTAATGGAAATGCAATAGCATGGGAGAAGTCTGTTAAATATCTAGGAGTTCATCTCGACACGAAACTGACCTTTAGCCGACATATAAATGCTACCCTTAAGATAAAAAGTATTGCAATTAAAATGCTTTACCCCTTTATTAACAAACTTAAATACTATTCACACTTGAAACACTGCAATAGTACTCGTAATAATTAATAATAGTAATAATTAAGACAGTTAATTTATTTCATTACTATTACAGTGTTTCAAGTGTGATAAGTATTTTATTAATGTCTTAAGGTTGTTAAAACGAGTATTTTAATTTTTATTATAAGTTCTGACACTGTATTTTATTAAAATATGTTTTACTGACATAAACTTCTTGTTTAAATTTCAAATAAAAGAGGCCTGAAGTGAAGAAGAGCGTATTCATACTATAAACGTCGCTTAACCAGTAACATCTTGTTTTATTGACCTAGAGCCTGCACAAATTATTCTCTATATTAAATTTAAGAGGTCATCAATAATTCTCACATATACATATTGACAATGGTAATTTCATACCAAACCAAATCGAAGTAAAAATGTTTACTGAGCATTTATTTGATTTTTTAAAAAATGGGTGATCTGTCTTTTCTCGACGAAAAATTATTTGGTTTCCAGTTCTCTATGTTCCTTATAATTTTTGTTTGTTTGTGTAGTTGTGTTTGAGTTCTATATCTGTAAAATTAAGGGTTGTTCAACATAAGTTCGCTTAGGTTCTGTTGTAAAACCCACATTGGTTAGAAGAGTTGTCTAACGTGCTTAATATTATGATAAAGTTAGACAAAGTCTCCATGCTAAACGACTGTGTCAAGTAAAGCCGGTTTTATTCTTTAAAGGAGCAACGGCAACGTTTAAAATTTTGCCCATTGGTTTTAATAGATGGATAGCACTGGCCATTCATGATGAAGGTCTGGCCAACGTCTTTCTCAAGGAAGTAAAATTAATTTAAACGAAGATATCGGAGATCACAAAATGGAGGTCTATTTCTTTTGGAAGAACCTTGTCTTTGATTTTCAACAAAGTATCTAATTAAATACTCATATATGTATAATATTATGATTAAAACATTGCGTCGCACACTGGGCAAGATGATTGAATTCATGGCATCAAATCAGCCAGTACAGCTAGGAACCTGAAATTTCACATGTAGGCTCCTGAGACTCTTACTAAGTGATTTCAAGTCAAATGATTGCCATACCCACTGAAACGCCTACTTTATAGCTCACCGTTTCCGAATTGATGAACAATTTTTTTTTCACATATATTTTTTTTTGTACTCATATAATTGCCTCTTACCTATGCTCTCTTATACAGTCTAATTAATAGTAGAAAAAATAAATTGGACATGTTTTTTTTTTAATAATTTATTTTTAATTATTTTTTTTTTATGAAAACTGTGAAATATGACTTCAAGTTAATCACCACTCTTGTATTTCCATCGATAATTGTAAACATTAAGGAATGACTTACTTCCACTATCCTTATACCCATAATATGAATGGATTTTTTTTTTTAATTTTTGATTTTACTGTCGACTCGCAATTTTTCCGCTTTCGAAACATTTGGTCCCTTATATATTCAATTTTGATCGGACGACAACAACAAGTGGAAGATGAGCGAGGGTTTTACCAAATTATTCTTTCATCACAGCCCCGGGCTGATAAATTTTGCCGCCCTTTAGAACAATGAAAATAAAGTAATAAAAAAAAGGCATAATATTTGATGTTTTCAATTTTTTGTTCTGTGCGTATATTGATTACAAAATTCATTAACGATAGATTCGTTATCTAAATTTTTTGTCAGTTCAGCTTCTATATTTAATAAAGCTAAACTATTAAGGCGTTCTTCGCTAATGCAAGACCTTAAAAAGGTTTTTATTCGTTTCAATACGTGCGTCGCACAAGTATATTCTTAAAGCAACCTCAACATACGGAAATGCTTCCTTCAATTCTTTTTCTCTTATATGAAGCTGCCTTAAACTAATGTGTTGTTTTGCTCAAGAAAATGTTTAAGTAAGACACACTCTTCTTGAAAATCTTCCCCAAGATCAACCGTGTATAATTTCTGAAGAGTGGTTGCATTTTTTCGAATTGCTTCTTCACTCATGTGGTCAAGCTTAGATAAAAAAAATAAAACCATTTACTATTGCTTCATATGGTGAATTTCTTCTCTTTAGCGCACTCAATAATTTGTCGCAAATAGGAATGAATGTACCTATTTATTTTGACATTTGTACGACCACAAAAAAGAACCTCCACTTAGCGACTCTCATCATCTCGTTTTTTCCTCTTGACGATTCTTTTTTGGTCCATTTTGTAATTTTCAGAGGTTTTGCTTGTTCTCATCTCTTCAAAAACATCGTATTATCGTTTTTCTCTCAGTTTTCTAGTTTCAACGTCTGTATCAACACCTTGAATTTTTTTGATACAACATTGAATTGCTTGAGTATAGAACCCCAAAATTGAGACAATATTGCTGTCTCAAGGGACTTCAATTGGTACAAGTACAAGCACGATACTAAAAAGATACCTATTTTGTATTCGACGATTTTTACTTTAGTAAAATGTTAGAGATAGCATGATACTAAATTTGATTAAAATTAGCAAAATCTCCTTTGTAACCTAGTAATATACTAAAATAGTTTTAACATCGTACTTATTAGACTAAAATTTTGCGCGATTAGTTTTTAAAATAATACCTACCCTTTTATTTTTCCGTCATTTTAAACTATTGTACAAAAAACAATCATTATATTGTTTCTTAAGTCCTTCAAAACTATTGACGAAGGGTAGGGTATTTGTATATAGGGACACGAGTCAGCCAAAACTACAAAAAAAATGAGGCGTGATTTGCTAGGTATACATATATAAAAAGAATAAATTTTTGTGTGTGACCTTATATCTAGAATCCAGCTCAATGGATTTTTATAATTTTTTTTAATAAAAAGGTACTCTTTGTCCAGCCAAAGTTTTTCTAGCCCATTTTTTAGAGCTACAAGCAACATTATTTTTGATAATGTTTTCGTCTCATTGCAATTTGTTCCAAAGAATAAGTACATGTCAGTAAATATTTTTCTTATGAACTTTCATTATAAAAAATCGTTTAAAAAAATAAGAATAGTAAATGGTGAAAAAAGTGAGTGACATGTTACAGTGAACTCTTTCACAGCCGCACACTCACTGCATTGAAAAATTTTCATACTTGAAAAACTAAAAAAATCGATTTTTTTTAAATCTTTGTATTTTTTGTTTATCAAAAATATTGTAAATTAGACAATTGTTAGGGGTGGCTTGCCTTCTTTTGCTTGTATGTTTTGAAAGTTCATTCGCTTCAAAAAATATTATTAATTGGCCAATTGCTAGGGGCGGCTTGCGATCTTCTGCTTGAATGTTTGGAAAGTTCAATCGCTTCAAAAAAGTATTATAAATTGGCCGCCCTTAGCAGCCTTGCCGCCCCGGGCTGCAGCCCTTTTAGCCCTAGGGTAAATACGCCCCTGCAAATAGGTACTAAACAAGTAATAAACATTGCGGAATCGTCTGCTTCTATATATGTATGTAGACCGTAATAAGGTTGATTATTCGAACTGTGACCTGAACTTCCATCGAAACCCCACTTTCTTCTTCAACTGTTTCTAAAACACACTCGCAATGAAATTAATCTTTTTTCAGTTAGGTCAAGCAAAGCTTGAATACTTCGGCACATACAACTGTGATTTTCATGTGCTCAGTATTTGGATAACAATCTTTTTTTACAGCCTGTACAACTTTATAGGAAGGACATTTTTCGGGAGCACTCATTCTTATAATATTATTCTGGTGCCGTGAAAGTTTTGCTGCGAATAACACAGCCAAAGCATCCTCTCCCGTCATACAAATTTCTTCTTTAGACTTATTGAGCGCCTTTTTGTATCTGATGTCAGCCTTTTCGGAGCTGAGAGAAACTTCTCCTAAAATTTTGGAGGCTTGAATCTTTCCAGAAGCTCTGAGGCTCATTTGAGTGGCATAGCTAAAGACCGGCAAGGAAACTGTTTCTCGCAAGTTTTGAGTTTTTAATCTCTTTGTGCCTTTAAAAATACGCTTCTGGGCGACCTCGTTTCTTTGATGATTAATTCGCCGTTTTAAAAACAATTGAGCTGTTTAGCCAATTACGATTTGTTTTATAAAATGTGTCTTCCATTCTATGAGCTTTCTCCCAAGTCTCCAGCGTTTTGAAATCCGCTTTAAAATAAGCAAAAGTTCAATTTAGTTCATTCAGTTGGCTTATTTCCGAACTTTTTGTTCTTGTAATCAGATATTCTTTTAAAAAATTCATTTGATCCTTAATCATTACACTCTCACAGCTTTTCATTATGCCTGACAGCTCATTTCTTTTAATTGAAATTAAGTTGGAAGAAAAAAAAAATTGGGGTCCAACTGTACAAAAATCCAGATAACACAAAAAGTGCAAAAAGTGGCACTTTTTTCTTTTACGGAATCACAAAATACGAGTACACATACGAAACATTTGGAAAACATATAAAACACTACTCGATCGAACTCTATTCTTATTTAGAAGTCTATGGATTTAAAAAAAATGTCTAAAACAGCACTTTCTAAAAACTGATCACGGACATATAAATTTTTGTATGTGTTTTATACTATACTCTGTTCAATTTATATTTGCAGTACAGGGAAGATACGATATTTGCCTTTCAGTCTGACCATTATGGATTTCAATAAGCTATTTTTAATATATAGCTCTTACAGGATTGCCGTTGGAGCTTTAAAATATGCCGCAAATCTTAGAAAAATATTTGCTACTAAAAGCTCGAAAAAGCTTAAATCCTGACAGTTACATATAGTCGAGTAAAATTAAATTAATTAATTCAAAATATCTACAAAAAATATTGCGTCGAATTTTTTTTTTGTTTGTTTCTTAAAGAGTACCTATTGGAGAGTGTAAATCCAAAAACTTCGAACAAAAAGCGCCCATGCGTTGTCCGACATTTTGAAAAAGGCTTTGGAAAGCGTGAACTCGATTTTCTCGGCTGTATTTTTTTTTAGGTTTGTATCTTCTTTAACTTTTGTTGAGAAAAAAATTTGAAACCTCTTTCCAAAAAAAAGTTATCGACGAAAAACTGTCGAGATTTTGAAGTAAAAAATGGTTTATAACGTTTATCTCGCCTGATGTTCATGTGATCGAAAAAATACTTAAGTTGTTTTTTATAGATCACTTTATTTCCTACATTGATATATTTAAATTTTATGTGCGACAAAAACTGTAAAAAATATAACCTGTCGAAATGGCCAATATCCTGCGAAAATTAAAAAAAAAAAGAAATTTACTCACGTTTGAAAATTTTCAAATTTGATTATGTTCATTATAAAATTTAAAGAAACAGTTTTTTCATGTCGTTCTTATCTCCTTTTATTTTTTTGGGTTAGGCGTGCGAACTTCAATGATCATATTAACGTTGTTAGTGCTGGGATCTTCATTGGTAGTTTCTTCAATGTTTTCAGGTGAGGAAAAGTCTTTACATGCGTCTTCATCTTCCAGTAAATTTTGCAAGGAAGGAACATTCTCGCATGAAAGGAAAATAAGTCACTGGATTCTTTGCGATATAGCAACTTTGTTAAAACGTCAAAAAAAAACTATGTTTAATCTATCTTCATTGCCTCCCAGTGCAGCAGCTGCTCGGCAACACACATTCCGTACCTACCATCAAGTACAGACTTGGATCGATGTTCACCATGACCCACTAAAATGTGGTTGGAAAAGAACTCAGGAAGGATTAGAGCCAGTTACAACCACTCTGGATCCAGCTCCACAAAGAATATTGCAAACTTTATCCTGTAAACGCAAGGGCCAGTGTGGTCGAGCTTGTGGCTGTCGGAAATCTGGTCTGAATTGTTCCTTAATATGTTTCTATTGAGGAAAAACATGCGAGAATGTTCCTTCCTTGCAAAATTTACTGGAAGATGAAGGCGCATGTGAAGACTTTTCCTCACCTGAAAACATTGAAGAAACTACCAATGACGATCCTAGCACTAACAACGTTAATATGATCATTGATGTGCGAACCCAAAAAAAAGGAGATATGAACGACATGAAAAAACTATGCCACATTGAGCTATTGATAGGCTGATATAGAAACGAAAACGATTGAATCGTGGATTATACCTCCTGGGGACACCACATTAAAAAAAATGCGCCGTAACTCTACCTCGGTGGTGGTGTGGAAGAGTTTGAACTGTTTCTTTAAATTTCATAATGAACATAACCAAATTTGAAAATTTTCAAACGTGAGTAAATTTCCTTTTTTTTTAATTTTCGCAGGATATTGGCCATTTCGACAGGTTATATTTTTTACAGTTTTTGTCGCACATAAAATTTAAATATATCAATGTAGGAAATAAAGTGATCTATAAAAAACAACTTAAGTATTTTTTCGATCACATGAACATGAGGCGAGATAAACGTTAAAAACCATTTTTTACTTCAAAATCTCGACAGTTTTTCGTCGATAACTTTTTTTTGGAAAGAGGTTTCAAATTTTTTTCTCAACAAAAGTTACAGAAGATATTTTAACGTACAAACCTAAAAAAAATACAGCTCTATATATGATAAGAGCAGCGTTACCACTTCCGGAAAAAAAGTCGAAGTAGATTTGAAGAAAAAAGTGAAGTAAATTGAGAAAAATCGAAGTAGATTTTAAAATTACTTTTTACTGCCTTTTTGAAAAATTAGAACTCGAGATTTTCATCAATTCAATACGAAAAAGTAAAGATTCCGTCTGTCTGCAGGTCTGTACCTCAACCTGCAGCCTAAATGAGAAATTGAAATGTTTTTTTGTTCTTAGCTCGGTCCCTTCCATACAGCCATTATGAAATATCATATTTATTTCGAAGACGACTCTAATGGTTTTTATAAAAAAAAATATGTTCAGACGATACCAACAATGCAATCCACTTTTTGGTAAAATAAATATTATTAACTGTACCTGTCATAGATCCTTTTTTCAATTTTCTATATTCTCATTTCTGACTCTACCGATTTCGATCAAAATTTTCATATAGGAGGTTCTTTGATTTTGAAATAATATTGTATAGGTACAAAACATTTTTTCTTAAATGTTTATTTTGTTATTCAATATTTAAAATTGTCAATATATTTCTTTTAATTTTAAAGAAATTTGTATAGCTATAAAGAACTAATTTATTAATAAAACACACTCAAGCGAAATTTTCAAAAGATTCGTGTTTCTATGCTTTTAAAATTATTCATTTATGTATTTTTATTGTGTTGACGTACATTTTTTTTGTAATTCTCTTGCTACATACTACCTAGAGTGAAATAGAAAAAAAGAAGTAGATTTGAGCTTTTTTTTGTGAAATTGATGTAGATTGAAACAGAGATTTTTAAAGTGAAGTAGATTTCAGTATTTTAATGATGGTGCGAAGTAGGAAGTAGATTTTAAAATATTTTGAAAAAAAGAAGTAGATCTACTTCAATTGAAGTAAAGTGGTACCTCTGGATAGGAGCCGAGAAAATCGAGTTCACGCTTTCCAAAGCCTTTTTCAAAATGGCGGACAACGCATGGGCGCTTTTTGTTCGAACTTTTTGGATTTACACTCTCCAACAGGTACTCTTTAAGAAACAAAAAAAAATTCCACGCAATATTTTTTGTAGATATAAAATACTAATTTGACTGGACTAATAGCAAAAACCAAAGAAAATGCCATAAGAATTTCTATCAACTTGGCATTTGGCAATGGTAACTCTGATTCAGTGTTTTTTTTTTAATAAACACAATAAGGCTGGTTGCAAATTGGCGATCAGTATCAGTCTCCTTTTACCCATGGAGCAGATAGGTCATAGTGGGTTGTAGGTGAGCTCAAAGAATATTACACAAACAATTTCAACGCAACTCAGTGATTCTCTTTCTTATTTCAGTGGCAATTTCTTAAGTTAAGGTGCCGTGCAAACAGCAGCAGGCACCAGTGTTTCTGAAAAAGCTCTCCCATAAGGCCTGTACCTGTACCATTGTATATATAAGATATATATACAATGCCTGTACTGCAAATATAAATTGAACAGAGTATAGTTACATACTCGAAGTTCAAGGCTCCATACATAGATTTTGAAAAGAATTAAAAATGCATCGAAAAACAGATCGCGAAGATTAGAATGAAAAACAGAAAATTTTTTTCTGATTTACATCAGACTTAAAGAAAGGATTTATAAAAGAATTAAAATCACTATTTAAAAGATTGTATATTACTCTATAGGAAAACATAAAAAATAAAGATATTCTCAGTTTAGTTTTTTGAATTATTGCCAGCTTTTGGGTCGTTCTGCGCCAGTGTGCCTCGCCCGTATGTTTCAAGTGAAATAAAATAAAGGATTGATTTTTATTCCTACATCTTGTAGATTGTATTAAAAAACTTTAAATTGTCAAGTCTTAAGAATATCAAGCATTTGATTTTAAAAATCAAAACAAATGTTTTGAAAATTTAAATACACAATACTACTACTACCCACTTTTTTCGTCTTCCCTATCATTGTCAAGTCTGATCAAAATATCGAGTGCGATATTTTTTACGAATGCATAACTACTTATGTAAGTACCATGTATACATATAACCTTTGTAAATGTCGCGAGTTAGCGGATGCAGGTGTTGTACCTTATGTTTATCTTTTTGCTTCGTCTTGGTGCAATTATATTAATTAGATTAGATAGATTCTTGAAATTAAAATTGTAACAAATAAAGAATTATTTCACGTTCTTAAATTTATGTAAAATAATGATGTTAATCCGCAGAATTGTAGGTAAAACTTTTGTTTTGCATGTTTATTATTATCTAAATAGCTATGTTTATCAAGGAAATTATTAATATAGTATGTAAAAGTATTAATTGCGATATTAAGGAACAATCATTAAAATAAGATATAAAAATATCGTTTCAGCAATGCAATTTTAAATATTTGAAATTTTAATAATAAAATAATATGTTATTATGTATAATAGACGGTGGTGGTGAGGTAATGAAAACAAAAAAAAAAAATCAAAATCATGACTTAGTATCGAAATAAGCTATTTATATTTTAAGAAGTTATCGAATTAAATAAAACAATGGCTGATGTATAAAAGTAACAAAATATTTTACTTTAACACAAAACTATAAATTTTTCAACAAAATAAAATATTTACAGGAAACTTATAGATATTTAAATGTACACATATTTATTGTTATAGACGTAATTTTTACCTAAATAAGAAATTCACGTACTTTATAATCTATTTCATTTAAATGTTTTTAAAAATAATATTTCTGTAAGCAAAATGGCACTCGAATGTACTATCCATAAGTCAAAACAAGTAAAGGGTCTCAAAGATAATATATTTACATACATTTATAGGTATGATTATGATAAAAAAGCCTATTCTAATTGTAGAATATTCTAGACTACGAAGAAAATATATTTAAATGATAAATTAAAAACCGAAATATAACGGAACACTTAATCAAAATTTTAGTTCGCAGCCATAACCGAAAGAATAAAGTCAGTCCTAACATTCCGCGTGAATTATTTTTTTAAATGTTATAAGAATCCCAATCATCGGAAATTATTTTTAAAACTTAAGATGAAGTGACAAATTCTCTATATCTTTTCATGCAAAAATCCATCGCGTGTATTCCTGCAGCAGACAACACAAATCGCACGCATAAAGTTGTAAGTTCCTATACTCTGTTCAATTTATGTATATTTGCAGTACAGGGAAAATACGATATTTGCCTTTCAGTCTGACCATTATGGGTTTCAGTAAGCTATCTTTACTTTAAAGCTCTTACAGGATTGCCGTTGGAGCATTGAAATATGCCGCAGAAAAATATTTGCTACCAAAAGCTCGAAAAATCTTAAATCCTGCAAACAGCAGCAGGCACCAGTGTTTCTGAAAAAGCTCTCCCATAAGGCCTGTACTGCAAATATAAATTGAACAGAGTATATCGAACTATGGGATAAATACATTGGGATGAAGTCTAATCGTCATCTTATCCTTCACTAATTTCTCTCAAAGGAGATTCGAAAAATATTTTAGCTTAAATCTGGGTGCTGTGCCATACGACCGACGAGAATTAAGAATTCGTTAATTCACTTACATACTTTGGTGAATTATTTAATTAATATCAATAAACTTGAATGGTTTAATTAATTAACTCACTAACTTCAATAATTCGTTTTTGATTCGCGTTTTTTAAAACGCTTAAAATTAGCAGTGTGTTTTAAATTGAAGTTATTAAATTTCCTCCATGTCAATAGCTCGGATAATGCTACGACATTTTATTACGATATAAAATATATTTCAGTATGAAAATAAAATAAAAATAAAAATCATTTGTAATTGATTTTAGCATCATCCTAAACATTAAACATTTTCGTTATTAAATTCAAAATCATCGAATACCTACTTTAACTTTTTAGTATCGTCCATGTGCCATTTTGACGTTAGCCTCGAAAAACAATGTAACACTGTATGAGATTGATATTTTGAAATCTTCGATAAAAACCAAAACAAATCTCTAATTATTATTCAAGTACAATTTTCTCTTTAAAAAGGCTGTTTTGAATGTAATACATTTTAAATTGTCATTAATTAATGAAATAAAAATGTTATACATATTCGGAATTAAAATTAATTGACAGTTAAAATCGTACCTTTTAGGTCATTATGCAAGGTAAGTTATGTATGTATACGTGGAAAAAATTAAACTCATAAGTTTTCAAGATTTTTATCGACAAAAAATTTCACCTTTAGGGAATTAATTATTATTATTATTTTGATTATTACTATTATTATTATCCGATTTTTATCGTTCTCACTATCTCTACAATGTTTAGGATAAAATTTACCAGAGGCTAGGTTTGGACGAACGTGCGGGTCTTAAGAACCAAAAACGACGCTGCACAGTGGGGTAAAATGGCGAAAAGATGGCATTAAATCAACCAACAGGTCTAGAAACTTGAAATTTGGCACAAATACTACTGATACCAATGTTAATACATGTTCTAATGGCCACGCCCATTTCTAGGGTTACCACCCATACAAATTTCATTAGTTTACGAAACTACTCAAAAACGGCTCAAACGATTTAAATGAAACTCTGCGTGTATTGCATCCTTCGTGATTGTAATACAACTACATTTATAAAAAAAATTTAAAAAAAATTATAGGGTTACCATTTCGGGATATTTTGTGTTACTAATTTTTGTTTGCTAAACTTAGTATCCTTTCTTCAATAGAAATAAATTCTTTTCTTTTCAGCTACATGTACACTTTTAAAAATTCAGTTTCAATAGGTCTACAATATCTATTTGAGCTTGGACGTGAATTTTTGTATATTATTTTAACACCAGAAACTAAGGGAAGTGGAACAAGGCAAGTAAGAAAAACAGTCGATTCTACCTGGTTCAATTCATAAAAGGCTTGCTTATTTGAATAGTGACCAAAACTCCTATCAAAGTCCCATTTAGAGTATAAGCATACATTTATCAATTCTTAGTGAAGTGAATTAATATCGTCTTTAGCCTTTAACTGTTAAGTTTAACAAACTTTGTGAACTTGTACTCACAGAAGTTATCGAAGCAATGATATATGTTCAGGATCGGGATAGCAATTTTTTTAACACTACTGAACTATTTTATACGAAGAAAATACTTAAGAAGCTTTTGATCTGATAATTTCATATTGAAATTTAGATAAGCCTGCTTCGAAAATTAACGCAAACGCTTCTTCACCATTCATCGAAGTAGGTTAAATGGAATCTCTTAAAGCTTTCCTACACTGTTTGAGTTTTCTAGGACTTTGGGGTACTTCGTGAATTAGTTTTGCAGCGACTGACTGCCCACATGTTCTCAAACTAATTTCAGATGCATATGCCAATTCAGAAAGAATGTATGTCATTTCAAAAGTTACCCAAGTATTGAGTTTGCCTTACAATTTCTTCCTTTAAAAAATCCATCTGGCTATTAAATCCTTGGCAACTTGACCTCTTATTTATATTAAAAAGATCTTGCCTGGTTATTGATAGTATTTTTGATTTTGTTGGGCGTAAGAAATGTCAAAAATACAATAATATTGACGAAAAATATCTTTTTCTCACCAACACAAATGTACACAGCACACAGGGGAGCAGATTGGAGCAAGAAAATTTTGCACATTCTGAAAGGAGAATGTACACTTAACAAAATGACATATAAAACTTATTGGCACCTTACGGCGAACACAACTAAACGTCTAAGGATTTCAGAGAAATGCAAAAAAACAAGCAATTTTTTAACTTTTTTTTATATTCAACTACGAATTAAAATAAAAAGAATTTATTTTTTATAAAAAAAAAAACATAGAAAAATGCTCCTGAGCCTACTGATTCCATTGCAATTTAATTTAATTTGATACACGCAATAAATAATAAACTGTACACAATTTACTTAACCAACTCGAAATGACAAAAAGAGGTCTACGATCGACTCAAAACGTGAACTTACTCTTCATTTGAGACGATCTGCAGAAGATTACGTGATTCAAATAAACTTTCTCTCTCTCATTTCTAATTCTCTATCATATTTGGAAGAGAAATAGAACGGTTATTTAAGACAAAGCTCAACTTCATAATTTGATTAAATGCCAGCTTTTTTACGTTTTGCCCCATTGTGCGCTGTAGAAAAAAGTATTTATTATTAAAGAGTTAGAAAAATTAGAAATTCCCTAACTGTACCCTTACTGTTACCTTACTGAACTCCTTAAGTCCAAAACAAAAATTTTATATACTTTTGGATCTGAGTAGTACTCGTATGTTTGGAGTCCATGTTGACAACAGCAAAATCTACTAGTATTATATATTTTGTAGACTTGTTGTAGATTACAATGTCCGGCCTGTTAAACGGTATGCTTGTGTCTGTCAGGATTGTACGATCTCTGTAGATAAGATAACCAGGACAATCTATTACCGAGTCTGGGGCGTACCTATAATATGGAATGAAAGATGTTACGATGCAATATTTCCTTAGAAGTTCTTGGTGAAGGGTTCTCCCGATGCTATCATGTCCCCGTTTGTACACTTAAGATAATTTCTTGTAGGTAAAACTTGGTCCTAGATTGCTACCAGGAACAGAGTTCCAAAACACAGTCAAGAGTTTCAATCTAGGACACCAATACTACATGCGTACAGCTCGTTTCTACTGCTAATGCCGCATACTTAGAAATCTTTGTGGAGTAAGGCGGCTGTAGGTTTCTGTTCAGAGTCACTGCTACATCAAAGATTTCTATTCTCTTCTCTGTTTTATGAAACAGAATAATATTCGGTCTGTTAGCTAGTATGTGCTGTTCTGTTGTTATAGCTGTAATCCCAGTAAAGTTTTTTGAAGGAGTTTTCAACCATAGCGACCGGTGGATACTTGTAATATGGCAGGTGGACCGACAAGAATCCATTATAGAATAGCAATTATTGGTGAATTATCTTTGCGACATTGTTATGTCTGTGTTGGTACTCATAAGAAGCAAAAGCACTGCATCCTGATATGATGTGCTCGATTGTCTCTCCATTTTCTCCACACCTCCGGCATTTGTCTTCTACACAGTCACCGACTGATCTCGGAGCCGTCAACATCGTTTTTCTCGATTGTTTTCTCTACTCTCTCATAAGTTGGTTACTTTTTTTCCGCGCTTTCCTCTCTCTCTTTCCCTTCCCCTTCCATTTACCTTTTCTTTTTCATTTAACAAGTGCTTAAATTTTGTTTACCCAATCAGTAAAAAAAGAAGTGAATATGGCCTCTGGGCCAAATGTGCTCAAGGGTAATCGGTTTGCTGAGTTAAATCAGCACGCCGATCCGCCTAAGAAAAAATTAAAAAAAAATATCTACTGTTTCAAAAATCCTAAACTTATTATAATTACCCCTACTGACCCCAAAATACCTCTCACTTCCATAAGCGTGTTTGTTTAAAAAAAGCAATCGATACTATTAGTACGTCATACGAATACATCACTCAACTTCGAGACGGAAATCTGCTCATACTTATTAAATCCCTTCAAATCGCTAATTTATTCTTATGCAAAAAAACCTATCCGGATTTTGCCCTGTCTCTATCTTGCTTCACAGCCAGCTTAACGCTTCCAAAGGCACAGAATATGCTCCCTGCCTAATAAATGTCCCAAAAAACGAAATAATCGAAGAAATGAAAGATCAAGGTGTTACCGATGTATTCAAATTTAAGAAAACCGAAAACAATGCACAAAAAACAACAGGGTTAATGCTATTTACCTTTGATCTCTTCCGCCCTCCTCAATCTATAAACGTAGGTTGGTATAATATTAAAGTAGAGGAGTATTTAGAATTAGCCCTATGCGCTGTAAAAAATGCTAACGACTCGACCACATTATGAAAAGGTGCACTAGCACTCTTACTTGTGTAACATGCAATATCCCCTTACCTCACTTGCCTGAAATTTGTACCCGGACATACTGCGCTAACTGCACAGAAAATCATCGAGCATCATCTAAGCTTTGCAAACAATTTTTGGAAGCAAAAGAAATTTTAAAAATAAAAACCACTAAAAAATGCAGCACGGCAGAAGCCAAGCAGATCTATAATGAACAAAACCCGCTCGGTCCATCTCTTTCTTTCTCTTCTGTTGTTAGAAACGGAACTGAATTCGTTTCTAATAAATTAACACCACACACCTTAACCTCTTCATCTTCCTCTTCTACGGATAAAAAACAACCTCACACCTACCTTACCACCAAATAGTCCCACACAAAATAAACCGGTTTTGCAAACAGAAAAACAACCAAGCGACCTCCCCCCTCTTTCAGTTAATCAAAATATCTTAAACACAATACCAAATATTGTACCCTCACCTTCATCTTCTACAACACTAAAAACACAAAATTCTGCTCAAAACAACACTCTCTCTCTCAACATTCACTCCAACGAGCAACGAATCTCAATTCCTAACACCCTTCAATCCTACTCCACCGACACCCTCACCATCATCTTCCAGAACATCAATAACACAATACTCTGCTCAAAACAATAATACCCTCTCAAATTCCTCTCTCACCACTTCAACAAACAACCTTTCTCAATTTTTAAAATCCTCTACCAACTACAATAAACCTCTAAATACAACCAACACAAATAAACCCTCAATCCTATTATCTAAAACCAACTTAAAACAGACAACCATATCAACTTCCCCCATGTCAATCGACACCGAAAACATTTCCGAAAATGAATATGATGAAGAAATCTAATCATACAGTCGACTCCCTAAATACCGACTCTGTCGCTCAAAGGTTGAGTCGTTCAAACACTTTTAGGTGTTTCAACGGTTCAGCGTCGGGACGACAGAGTCATATTAATCACCGCAAAATTTCAAAAAGCAACTTTTCACAGTAAAACGCTTTTTATACTGCACCAAAGCCGCGTTCCACAGCTCAAACAATCCTCAAGATTCTCCAATGGAATCTAAATGGATATCTAAACAACTACTATGAACTCGAGCTGTTAATAAAAGAAAAAAAAACACATATAATAGCTCTGCAAAAAAACCACATATACGACAATTCCTCAGTCAAAATGCCCAAACAATTTTCAGCTTATTTTCATAACCTAAGTTCTATTGAAAATGCAACACAAAGAGTTGGACTTCTTGTTCATAAATCGATTCCACACATAGTACTACCAATAGACTCAAACATCGCAACTATAGCTGTAGAAATTGACCTTAACATTAAAATAACTGTTGTGTCCCTCTATATACACCCTTAGCAACCATTTTCATCTTCGAACTTAGAGAGGACATTATGAGACATATAAATTCCCCACTAATAATTTCTGGAGACTTCAACGCCCTCACCCAATTCAAGAGGAAAAATAATTGAGAATTTTTTAATAAACTCAAATCTTTCTCTACTTAACGATGGTAGGCCAACCCACTTCTCCACACACAACACCTACCCTAGCGAAACTAACATTATCAACTATCGTAAATCCAATGCAAATTTCCGCAGAAAAGCCAAAGCTGCAAAGCATGAAAGCTTTCAAAAATTCACCTCGAACCTCAACCCAAAAACATCAAGTAAAAAATCTGGGAAGACATAAGAACCCTCACAGGCAATTATGTTCAACATTCAATTAAAATTATGAAAACCGACTCTGAATCCTTAAGGCTAGTCGCGCACTGGCAACTGTAATCGAAATCAATAGTTTAATCACCAGTTGAAAGAGAACCACGCACTGGCAACTCTTTACTCACGCTCATACTCTTTTCTCTCTTCAGCTCAACTGTTGCGAAGGCAATCGTTTAGTTTGTGTCAAAACACAAACTTTTTAGTAGCTCGAATCGAGTTGCTGTAAGTGCGCGGTGTCCCATAAAAGCCCATATGTTTCATTTTAGCAACTAAACAGTTGCGAAACTAAAAATTTAATGTGCGCGCCTAGCCTAATGGATACAAACAAAATTGCCGAACATTTTGCCAAACACTGGTCTTTCTATTCTAGCGACTCTAACTTCTCTACTCAATTCCAAGAAGCCAAACTGACATCACTTAACCTGAGACCAGCACATAATAATCTATCTCTAGCTGCCAAACAATTAGAATTACCTTTCAATTTACTGGAATTTGAATGCTGCCTTAGCTCAGTTAAAGGGAAAACACCCGGATATGATCGCATATCATATCCAATGATAAAAAACATGCCATATGAAATAAAAAAGCGTTTGTTGTTACTATTCAACGACATTTACAACCAAGGGGTAGTTCCACATTCGTGGAAAATTACCACCACAGTCCCTATTCCAAAACCCAATAAACAACCTTCTGACACAAATAGTTACCGGCCAATTTCTCTGCTTCCCTGCACTAGCAAGGTTCTAGAGAAGATGGTTTCTAAAAGACTTCTGTGGTTTATCGAGAAAAATGAATTTATAAAAACCAACCAGGTAGCCTTTAAGCATACCCGCGGCACAATAGATTCACTACTCCATATAGACGCTCTTTCATGTAAGAACCACATCTCAATCGTTTCTGTGGACTTCGACAAAGCTTTCGAGCGTATTGGAATTCATATTATCTTGAATAAGGCAATAAGCTTATCAAATGGAAAATTGGTCCGAAAATGTTCCATTTTATAAAAGCGTTTTTAAGAAATAGATCTTTCAGATCGAAAGTCAATAACTGTCTCTCAAAAATTCATACTATCGAAAATGGTATACCACAAGGATCTCCGCTGTCGATCATTCTCTTTGTTATTGCTTTCAACGACATAAGCGAAATAATTTTAAAATATGAAAAACTCGATTATTTGTACATGATATCTAGATGTAACAATTCAACTCAAACGATTAACTTATTTAAAGAAGTTATTAATGAAATTTGTAATTAGTGTATTCAATCTGGAGCGAAAACATCTTTAAATAAAAACAAACATCTACACGTTTGCAGAAAACTCAAATGTCCTAGCTTTGATATTGTAATGAACAATGAAAATATTGAATCTGTTAGCTATTTAATTATCTTAGGAATATTGTTTGACTGTAAATTTAACTTTAAAAAACACTGTAGTGAATTAAAACAAAAAAACTAGCTTCTAGACTTAATATCTTAAAATATTTATCATCCCGAAATAGCTTTGTTCATTCTAACACACTTATAAATACAACCAAAACTATATTTTTATCAAAAATTGAATATGGGCTAACAATATATGGCAAGTGTGCTCTATCAAACCTTAAGATGCTACATCCTTCCTACTACGCAGCAATTAGAACAAGCCTCAGAGCATTCCGTACCACTCCAATCAAGAATATGCTAGCCGAAGGAGGATTTAACACTATAGAATAGAAGAAAGAAAGGCCCTATTAACAACTCAACTTGTACCGAAAATCTACGCAACATACCATTCCCCAATCCACATAGACATAGCCAAAATTTTGAAGCGAAAAAAAAAACACCCAAACAATCTTCAACATTATATAAAGCCGTCTCCTCTGCAAGAAACCTTGATATCGAGCTTAATGTAGAAAGTGTACCCATCGAAAAACACCCCCCATGGTTACTATCACCCAATTGGGGTGGCCGTGGCGCGATGGATGTGTGCTCGCCTGTGAACCTCATGATCACAGGTTCGATCCCTGCCGTCGTCTATGTCATTTTAATTCTATTAAAAACCTTCTAAAAATTGTCATCAATGGGTTGCTGGTTTGCTCATTGCATGTTGTTCAGGCATAACACTAACAACATGTAATTGAGTTAAATTAGTATGCCCAACAAGGATGCACACGAATAAAATAATGTGAATTATAAGCGACATAGAAATAAGACACGGCATTCTCCGCTTTAGTTCAGCCGCCATCCCTGGAGATAAAATATCTGAGACAACAACCTTCAGTCTCAGAACATCGTGCCACACATCTTTCCTATCCTTCTTTCTCTTCCGTAACTTCACGCCCGTGCTGTGTTGAAACATTCATGATAACGATGCAGCTGATAAAGAGGCGAAAGCTATATCTACTAATCCCAACACTGACATCATCCAATACCGCCCCAAAAAAGAGACTTAGAGAAACTGATTAACCGAAACTTTCTTATGATAACAAAGGAATGTTGAAACAGGTACACACACCATTACACCTCAATAAAGCCAGAATGCTCCCCAGCAACTTATCCTGCAGAAACCTCAGCCAATATGAACAGATGCTTTATGCGACTCCCACTACGACACTCCTAGTTAACACACAGCTACTTATTAAGGAACGAACTTCATCCCACTTGTCACCTCTGCCAAACAAATAATTTATTAACCATTGCTCACATTACAGAATGTAGAACCATTAAACGTACTTGTGAAAACTTAAACATAAAAAATGTTAGTAATCTTCATTTAAATACAACATCAAAAAACATTAAAAATATATATTGCCTATTACAATACCTAAAACTAGATAAATTCATTTAATGGTAAAATATTTTCTCTAAAATAGGGAAGAAGTCGAGGATTTCAATAGAGTGCGTAGGCGTACAGATAGTACGCGCTCTCTTGAAACCCTCGGGTTTCTCCCCTCATATTATATCATATTATTTAATTTATTTATTCTATATTTATAAGTAAATACTCCAAAAATTATAATGTAACCCCAGCCATAAGCTTTTGATGCTAGAGCTGTAGCTTTAAGATTAACTATGTATTATTTAAGTATCTATAATATATAATAATAATTGTCTTCTACAGGTTCTTTAACAACAAACTTTAGATAGTTTCTTGTTGCGATCACTTTTTGCTGTATTGCCATAGTAAAACCCTCTGTTTCGGAGAAGAGTTTCCTTTGGGTAACCATAGGTTCGGGCTGTGTTGATCTATATCAGCGGTTCCCAATCTTTTTAAGTCACGGAGCACTTTTCACGCGAGAAATTCCACGCGGAGCACTTCGTTGCGCATATGTCATTTTTCGCAGTTACATGTAGAAAATAAAATATATTTTTTTTAATTTTGTTAATTTTATTGAATTCAAGAAACACGTTTTCTACAACGAAGAACTTCTAAAAATAAGGAATTACATAATTCTATTATGAAATATAGATATTATATTTATGTATGTATGTATATGTATATGGTAGATATGTAAATTAAAAAACTCGGAGTTTCTTTTAATGGGAATAATGTGCCTGCTTTTTTTGCATAAAGCTGGAATATCTGGTTGAATTTGGGACAACTGCAGCCGTATATCAGGCTCTGCAGCGAGACGGGATCTATATTTTGTTTTGGTTCCAACATATGCACAGAACCCTGATTCGCACATGTATGTTGTTGCAAACGGCAGAAGAACTATTTTGGCTTTATCTGACAGTATATTGAATTCGTCTTTCAACATACACCAGAATTCTGATAAGGACTTCTTCGTTGCAAAATGTTCTTGAAGAATCTGATGTCAGGTCAATCAAGCACTCAAACTGCAACGATGTCAGAGAAGCTGCTTTTTCCAACGCGGCAGAGTATGGGTTTATAACCCACAAGTTTTTCTTAATCTTTAGGTGGAATTCTTCTGGAAAATAGTGTATGAAGCTATCAAGCAAACCTAGTAGGCGGATATGAAACTCATTTAAAATATCGTCAGGAATGTCTAAATCTGTTTCTTCTTTAAATTCTTTGAGCATTGGGAAGCTGTCTAGATTTCGATTTTTTTTATAGATTCAGCCCAAAACTGGATTTTATTTTTAAATGCTTCTACTTTGACCCTGGCATCGAAAACAGTTATTGCCTTTCCCTGAAGTGATACACTCAAATCATCTATTTTTTTAAATATATCTGACAGATATGCCAATTTTAATAGCCAACGCTCATTACACACAACATGTTGCCCAAAACAAAGTTGTCGTCAATGAGGAAGGTTCTAACTTCAGCTCTTATTTCGAAAAGCCGCGTCAGTGTTTTTCCGCGAGAAAGCCACCTTACTCCTGCGTGAAGAAGTAAAGAAGTATGTAGACTACCCATGTCATCACACAATACTTTAAAAAGCCTTGTATTCATTGGCCCTGATTTAATAAAGTTAATTTTTTCACGCTTTCGTCCAACACCTCTTTAAGAGAGACCGGCATTTTTTTCATTGCAAGGGCATGGCGGTGTATACCGCAATGGCTACTGGTACATCCTTGGCCTTGGCACCGTCCGTGCAAAAATCCACGCAGTTAACCCATAATATGTCATTCACAATAAAGAAATTGTCAATCAAACGAAAAATTTCAGCACCAGTTGTAGTAGTTGGCAACGGCTTGCAGAAAAGCAGATCTTCTTGAAATGAATGTAGGTATTGGTAGCGTACAAATACTGTTAAAATGGCCAACCCTGCAACATCCGTTGATTCATCCATTTGCAGCGGAAATTGTGTGACTTTTATTCGTAAAAGTAAAGTAGCTTTCACGTTCTCTGCTAAGTCTCCGATTCGCCTTAATATCGTGTTATTTGACAAAGGAACGGTGTCAACTAATTTTTTGGCCTTTTCACCCAACATACATTCAACAATGTCTTTAACGCATGGCTTTATTAAGTTTTCAGCAATACGAGTAGTATGGGCTTCACCAAATTGCGCAATTCGGAAACCTACCAAGTAGGATGCCATCAACGCATTTTCGTTCACTGTCTTTGAGTGATTAGTAATAATTGCTTGAGATTTAGTAAGTTTAGCATACTTTCTTTCGAAGAAAACAGTTGGTTTGCTTTTGCAATCTGGATGAATCCCTTCAAAGTGAAGTTTTATTTTTGCTGGAAACATTGCACTGTTCGGCACACTTTGCCGCGAATCATGCATTGAGGTTTGTTTTCACTTGTCTCAACAAATCCAAAATTTAAGTATGAATCGTGGTACTTCCTTTTAACTGATTTTTTTTCTGTAGCATTGATTACCATGGAACTAGTACTAGCCAAACTGTCAAACTCAAAAACTTCAGAAATCTCTAACGCCTCTGTCTCTATTGCGTCATTTTCCTTCGCACTAAAAAAAGTATGTGGAAAACAAAATTGAACAAGCAAAATTAAATCATTGAAATCATTTTGTGCGTTTAAATGTTTAAAAAGCAGAAGTAATTATCCGGGGATTACTGTATTAAGTAAATTATGATTTTGTTTGGACATACCTGTGAGTTGGTGATTCTTCAGTAACTTCGGGTGCTTTTACGGAGCATTCAACTGCTTTTTTCAAAGATCCGAACTCAAGCCAGCGATCCATTGGAATATTTTATGTACAAAAACAAAATAAAGTAAAACTGACGCACTAAAAGCAACTACAAATTAACTACACCGTAGGTAATACGTTTTAAAGTTTAAACTAGGGCTCTTGATACCCGCATACCCGGGTAATTACCCGGGTACCCGAGTACCCGCACTTACGGGTATTACCCGGGTACCATAATTTCGGGTACCCGCTTTCTTGCGGGTACTCGATAAAATCCGGGTACCCAAAACATATTCGTGTAGTTATAAAAAAACACTTAAAGAAAGATTGAAGAACATAATTATATTATTTCTCTGCTGCTTACCACTTATTAAGGTTGGTTGAAGAAAGATGCACGATGTTAATTGTAAATACAACACACAGTCAACGGCCTTGGCTTTGATGAAAGCATCGCTTCCCCCTCCAGGCAAAGAAAGCAGAGGTCGACAGGTACCAGCAGCACCTAGATAAGTTGAAGGAGGAAATGGAGCCCCTTCTCAGCCAGATCCGAAAGAAGATGGAAGCGCTCCGCCAAAAAGAAGCAGAGGAAAAGCTGGCCCAGAAACAGCTGCAAGCTAAGAGAGCAGCAGAGCGGCAGCAACAACAACAGCAGCAACAGCAGCAAAAAGTCCAACTAACAACGGACCCGCAGGCGGTGCAGGGTACAAGAAAAACACCGCAACAACCACAGCGGCAACAAGTGCAACAACAACAGCAACCAAAGCCCGCAAGGAAAAACACAGAAGCGGAGCAAGGCGCCCAAAAACTAACGAAAGCAGTAGGCCCATATACTGAGGGCCCAACAACGTCAGCAGCAGCAAGACAACAACAGAAGCAGCAACAGGAGAAACTGCAACAGCAACAGCAACAGCAACAGCAACAGCAACAGCAACAGCAACAGCAACAGCAACAGCAACAGCAACAGCAACAGCAGCAGCAGCCAGAACAACGACAGATGCAGCAGCAACACCAGAAGCAGCCACAGCCGAAAACGGAAAAAGTGCCACCAATTAGGACATTCAAGCTCGACCTAAAGGACATAAAACAGGTATGTAAGCGGGCCACAAACGGCCACTTCCTTATCAAAATAATTAATGACAAAGAAAAACGGTACTCGGTACAGTGCTTCTCACTGGCCGAATATAAAACAGCTAAAGAGCTATTAAGAGAAGTAACAGCTGAATTCTTCAGCTTCACCCCTAAAAGTGAAAAATTGAAAACAGTCCTCTTGAAGGGCATAAGTTCCTGCACGGAACCGGAGGCGCTCTTAGATGAGCTCCGTCAAAAAGCCAGCGACGATCTCGAGTTTATCGGGGTCAAGCCTTTCACCACGGTGAAGTCAAGACGAGGGGGTTACGGATTGCCAATGTTCCTCGTAACATTATCGCCCCAGAGCAAGGTTGAAAGTCTGAGGAGTATTTCCCGCCTCGACTTCCAAGCTGTACGTTGGGAAACACTAAAAAGACATAACGACATGCTTCAGTGCATGCGTTGTCAGAGGTTCGGCCATGTCGCAGCCAACTGCGATATGCGGATGCGCTGTGTCAAGTGCGCAGAAACCCACATGAGGGGGGAATGTCAATTAGGAATTGAGAGGGTTGAAGATATAACCCAGCTCAAGTGTGTCATCTGCGGAAACGAGGGGCACCCCGCTAATTATAGGGGCTGCCCTAAGGTTCAGCAAATAAAACAACAACAGGCCAGTCAAAAAGCCGAAGTTCGACAGGCTCCAACAACAAAATTCGTGGTTCCTAACTTCTCTTACGCCCAAATGGCGTCAAGAGATAGGATTACGAGACAGGCCCCACCAACGGTTGCCCCAAAGGCCCCCGTGCCTAAGGCGCCAGAGGTGCAGGCCGACATTGTAGCTTTGTTACTGAGCATTCAAGGCCAGCTAGCAGGACTGCAAAGTCAGTTAAAGGAGCAAGGCAAAAGGGTAGACCATCTCTACTCTTTGTTGCCTGGCCTAGTGCAAAATAGACCATAATGGGCGCGCTACCGGAGACGCGCTTAAAAATCCTGGCTGTGAATGTAAATTCACTGATTAGGATTGAACGTAGAGCTAATTTGTTCCAATTGTTGAAAGACCTCAGTCCAGATGTGTTTTTGGCTAGCGAAACCAAGCTAAACCTGAAACATAAATTGACTCATAAAAATTACAATATCGTAAGAAGAGATCGACCCGACTCTACTCAAGGAGGCGGTGTCGCCATCTTCATACGAAAAGGCATTAATTATAAAGTCATATACAACAATGATCTTCGAAAGCTCCAGACGATAGAGGTTTGCGTCATATGCATCTCTCTCACTCAAGGGAAGCGGATGTATGTGATTGCGGCCTATGCGGCTGAAGCTCCGCAGGCTATAACTTTTGACTCAGAGCTCGAGATTCTTTTTAGAACACTGAAACTGAGCTTGGAAGAAAACTACTATATTATGGCCGGTGATTTGAACGCAAAACATGAAGATTGGGGAAACCAAACAAATAATCTCAGAGGTAATCATCTTTTTAATTTGATGAATCTTTACAGCGTTGAATATGGTATTGACCTGCTGACTACTGAAAGGCCGTCGTATCCAAGGAGCGGTTCCTTTCTGGACCTTTTGCTGTACGATACCAGACTGACAGTTACAGACAAAGTGGGTAATCACCCTCGAAACTGCTTACAGACAATCGAGTACGACAGTGATCACTGCGGACTGGCTGCTGTAATTCAGATTCCGAACGAACGCGTGGAGTTGGAGGAATACGTTGCAACGCATTCTTACAATTACAGTAAGATGCGCTGGCCTCGTTTCACCAACGCCTTAGCGAGAGAAATTCGTTCGAGTGACATAGCCCCACCAAATAACAGAAACCTTACAAATACAGAAATCGACCAACATCTACAACAGATGGACGAAACGATTAAACGAACAATGCAACGGAAAATACCCAAGTACAAAGAACGCGACCAAATGGACGTCTACAGAAACGCGACCATAGACGCACTACATAGACATAAGAGTGGTTTACTGACAAGACTTAAAAACTTATACAGACGATTCACAGACCCGCACGGACTGGAGGTTAGGACACTGAAGTCGTCAATAAAGAATATCAATCAATTGATTAAGGATAACTACAGGTTATCTATTAACAGGTTCTGGGACAACAGAATTCGTTCTGTAAATTCCAGCGACCCTAGTATGTTTCCTGAAATCAATAAGATATTTAGGAAAAACAATCAAAATGACCTTCCGTGTCTTAAACTCCAAAGAACAGTAGAGAACACAAACGTACTCCTGACAGCGCAAATTGATCCAGAGGAAGCCGTCTTGGACGATGACTTCTTTATAGTTGAGGATCAGAGGGAGAAGGTCGAGGCAGTGGGGGCTGCGTTTCAGCAAGTGTACAAGGTGAATGCTTGCATTCGCCCGAACCACGACCTGGAAAACAGAGCACTACTGCATCACTTCTATCTTCGAAATGAAATAACGCAATGGCGATCTGAGAACCCTGGTTTCTTGAGGTTCAATGACGATCTTTTGGCAAATGCCACAATCGCCGAGCGAATAGGGACAAGTCCCTTGTTAGTGACGAAGATGGATCTCCAGCTCATCTTCAGTTCTATTAAGAATAAGAAGTCAGCAGGTGTCGATGGTATATCTAACGTTGTACTAAGACATTTACCGAATGAGGCAATTGACATTTACACCACACTCTTTAACAATGCGCTGAATAATGCATATTATCCAGTGCATTGGAAGACAGCTGTGGTACATCCTCTCCCGAAAAAGGGAAAGGACAACTCCAATCCGTCCAATCTTCGGTCGATAAGTCTTCTTCCGAGCATCAGCAAGGTTTTCGAAAAGATCATCAATAGGGCTCTGATTAAATGGGCTGCGGACAACACAATAATTCCGGATAACCAGTTCGGGTTCAAGGCGGGACATGACACAATTCATGCCGCGGCTAAGCTCGTTTCTGATATCCAATGGAATAAGTCAAAACAACAATGCACGGGTGCTGTTTTGGTGGACTTAGAAAAGGCCTTCGACACCGTATGGTTAGAGGGTCTTTATCTGAAACTGAACAGACTTGGCATTAGTAAACCATTGATGTATATGCTTTATGATATGCTTAACGGTAGAAAGTTTGTTGTCAAAAGTGGCAATGTAACTTCTACCACAACTTTTGAAATCAAAAATGGTCTACAACAGGGAGCGGTTAATTCGCCAATTCTCTTCAGCATTTACACCAGCGATCTGATAGGTAGTCTTCCGCAATCAATAGCGTATGCCGACGATCTAATTGCGTACAGAACGGCCCTAAAGGTTGAGGTTATTAGAATTCTCTTGCAGCGTGACTTTGAGAAGATTCAGCGATATTGCGATGACTGGAAACTGAAAATAAATGTCCAGAAGTCGGAAACAATTTTGTTCCGGACTCCGTTGGCTGGAGCCCCGCGGGATACGCGCAAGAATTGGCGCAAGATGGTCATCGTTGATCCTCACGGGCAGCGATTAACGAGCAAAAGTGTAGTGAAGTACCTCGGTATCTGGTTGGATCAGTATCTATATTTCGACAGACATGTAGATGCTGCGCTGGCCAGGGCCAGAGGAGCCTTCGGTCTGACGAAACGACTGTTTTACAGCAGTCGGCTTGACCCCAGAGTGAAGGTCATTTGCTACATGGCCCTCATACGGCCGATCGTTTATGGTTGTCCAGTGTGGTTCAACGTTGCTCCATCTCAGATGGAGAGAATTCGGGTGTTCGAGCGGCAGTGTCTTCGACGCTGTACTGGTTTGCATCGGACACCCGAATCTTCTTATGTTCACTATTATCCGAACGAGGCTCTATACAACGGGGCTCGGATCAACAGAGTTGACAATTTCGTGATAAAACTTATTCGGGGTCACATTGCGAGGGCTATGACTTCGACCAATAATTTGATTTTCGGGGCGTTCTACCCAAATGATGAATATTTTGAAAATGCACGCTTGAGTGGCTTCATTCCTCCAGAGGCATTCCTCTATTTAGATAGATGCGGTCTGATACAGGATAGATTGGCAGTACCGCTAATCTACCACGTCAGACGAAGAACCGTGGACCGGCGGCTCCTATACACTCGGGACGTCCTGGCACAAGACGGAGAAGAGCTCCTACGGTTCAGTAGGGCTGTGTCCGAACGGGACAAAACTGATAGGGTGAAGCAGGAGAACCAGTTTTGGTGGCTTCAATCGATATTTGATAATGGGTAGTCGGGGTGGGGTGTTTAGAGCCGTGGCCGGCTTGCATACCTGTTTTTTAGTCACAGGTTTAGTTTTAAAAAGAATAGGCACAGTGGCAAAAAAAAAAAAAAAAAAAAAAAAAAAAAAAATACCTACATTCTTCAAATGTACAAAAAAAATTAAAAAAAAAAAAAAAAAAAAAAAAAAAAACCTCCGCTGTGGTTGTTCTAGTTTTTAAGTAGTTTTAGTTTATTTTAAGTAGTTTAAGTGGTTTTAGGTAGTTTTATTTTAGTTTTAGTTTATTTTAAGTAGTTTAAGTGGTTTTAGGTAGTTTTAGTTTATTTTAAGTAGTTTAATTGGTTATAGGTAGTTTTAATTAGTTTAATTTTAGTTTGTAAGTTTTATATAAAAAAGTAAAAATGATAAAGAATCCGAGTTTTTCAAATTTTCTCGAGAAAACAAAAAAATATAGATATAGTTATTGAATTCCAAATAGTTTTTTTAGGCCGAAAGGCAGTAGTTATAAGTATATAGTTTAACTTAGAGTGCCCGCATGGGGCCAGTAAGTTAGTTGTAAGTTATTGATAAGTAGGCTAGTTTTATGAATTTTTGTCTAGCATTAAGATAGTTATAAGAATGAATTGAATAAAAATGAATTTAAAAAAAAAAAATAAAAAAAAAAATAAAAAAAAAAAAAAAAGCATCGCTTCCCATCGATCAGCGAAATCAAGCATCATTGCGCATGGTTAGTACTTGGATGGGGGACCGTTCAAATACCAACCGTGTGCTGTTGACATGTGTTTTCTGTTGTTCTTCCTTTCTGTCTGTCTCTCTCTGTTGTATTGTCTAAGCCGATGGCCTCAGTTGCCAGTGCTTTAAGTGTCTCTACTTCGTAGATTTATCTACGGAGTAGTGTAATATGTAATGTAATGTAATGTAAATACAACAAAAAGTTTTCTGAGAATTATCTTAATATTTTTCATTATGATAGAAGGATCTTTGACAATTATGTGTGAAACAAAATTGCGGCCAAATGCTCGCCGCGGCTTCGGTGGCATACCTATATCCGATGGACCATATTTTCAATGACTCTGAGACATAATTGATCGTGATTTTTTTGGTCAGCATAATCGCCCAAATGTGTCCACAATCGGTAAAATTGTGCGCAAATTTCAGCAAACCGGGTCTGTAGTAAATGATAATCCACGAATGATTGTTGCAAAGCCTATGGATCCACAAAGAGTGACTGGTTGGTGCGGTTTATGGGCTGGCGGCGTCATCGGGCCGTACTTCTTTGAAAATGAGGTCGGCCAAGCAATAACTGTGAATGGTGTTCGCTATCGCGAGATGATAACGGACATAGATATGGACATGGTCAATATGTGCTTCCAACAGAATGGTGCCACTTGCCACACAGCCAACGAAATTCAATGGCCGTGTTATCCCACAACGTGGCGATGTTAATTGGCCTCCACGATCATGTCATTTGACACCGTTGGACTTTTTTCTTTGGGAATATTTAAAAGAAAAAGTGTACGTCAATAAGCCAAGAAAAATTCAAGAGTTAAAGAATGAGATAATTCAGCACATTAACGATATTGAACCTCAATTATGTCTCAGAGTCATTAAAAATATGGACCATCGGATATAGGTATGCCACCGAAGCCGTGGCAAGCATTTGGCCGATATTTTGTTTCACACATAATTGTCATATATCCTTCTATTATAATGAAAAATATTAAGATAATTCTCAGAAAACTTTTTGTTTTATTTACAATTAACATCGTGCATCTTTGTTTAACCGCCCTTTACAACATACATAGATAAGTAGTCGGATTTTGATTCGACTAAGTAGCCCTGGTTAAAAAAAAAAACAGTAATATAAATATAAACAGATTACGACAACATTTTTAAACGGATTCATAACAATTTTTTTTTTAACGTATCTTCATATCAAAAACGTTATGATTTATGAATGCATTCTCAAACATTATATTTTGTAGTGTGTTTTACATTCGCGTCTAACCTATTTTTTTTTTTTTTTTTTTTTTTTATAATTTACTCACGCTCAAGGGAATATGAATACCCTTTAAATGTTTCAACACAGCGTGGGCGTGGAGTTACGGAAGAGAAAGAAGGATAGGAAAGATGTGTGGCACGATGTTCTGAGACTAAGGTGGTTGTCTCAGATTTTTTATCTCCAGGGATGGCAGCTGAACTAAAGCGGAGAATTGCCGTGTCTTATTTCTATGTCCCTTATAATTCGCATTATTTTATTCGTTTTTCATCCTTGTTGGGCATACTAGTTTAACTCAATCACATGTTGTTAGTGTTATGCCTAAACAACATGTAATGAGTATACCAGCATCCCATTGATGACAATTTATAGAAGGTTTTTAATGGAATTAAAGAAAACATAGACGACGGCAGGAATCGAACCTGTTATATTGAGGTTGACAGGCGAGCACACAACCATCGTGCCACGGCCACCCCCTAAATTTTGTCTCAGAATATTGCTTTATTGTTGGGCAGTAGAGCTGTGCAAATCATTCATTTCAAATGATCGAATCGTTCAACAATCGATTACGAAAATGGTCCGATCATTTCAATCAATCGATCATACGATCATTTTCATTTCACTGAAATGATTCAATACTGTTCCTATTCGATTTTAATTTCGATTTCGATGATAAGATTGACTTGTGGCTTTGATAGTTCTAACAAAATACTCTGTTAATGTAAACCATAAATTGCCAAATAACATCGAATGATGGCTACTTTGTACATGGAATAAAAAGTGTCAAAAAATTCAAGAAAAAGATATTTTATTTGTTGCTTCGGAAAAGAGCAATTTTAGGGCTTTCCGCTAACATTTGGTACAAAATACTCTTTGTACATCAAAACTGAATTTGTCCTCTATTCTTTAAGTCATAAACTGTAAAATTACATCAAAGGATGGCTACGATGTCGATGGATTAAGAGACGTCTAAAAATACAAAAAAAAGAGATATTATTTTTTGCTCCGGAAAAGATAAATTTTAGGGCTTTTTCGGCTGAAATTTTGTACGAAATATACTTTGAACGTCATAACTGAATTCGTCCTCTATTTGTCAAGTCATAAACTGTCAAATTCTATCAAAGGATGGCTACGATTTCGATGGATTAAGAAACGTCCAAAAATCCACATTAAACATACCGGATCCTGATACAGCAAATAACATCAGTTCAACAATTGTTTTTGCGGCCTACAACATCAACAACCGGCCCGATCAATCATGTCTTCAATGCCGAGTTCAACCCAGAAATTCTAGTCCACCGTACGTTTGGCTTTCATAATCCACATTGATTGAATCGGAATAAATGGAATCGAGTAAATCATGATAAATCGAGTCAACTGATATCGAAAATCCAGACTCATTGAAATGATTGAGATTGAAATAGAAACTCGAGAATCCAGAATCGAGAATCATTTAAATGTTTGAGATTGAGATCGATTAAAATGATTGATTTTGATCATCAATACTTTTCGATGATCGGATCAAGAAAATCGAATCAATCCTGATTGACACAGCTCTATTGGGCAGGGATTAATTAATTAATAATTATTGAGAAATCATTTATATTCTGGATATTTCTTTTTATAGAAAAGAATGTAAAGATGCAGATCTAAGAGCAATGTGAAGGAAATTAGTGAAAACTTATTCACATCAGTGTATTTTCAATAAAATTTCAGTACAACATGATGCTTATGGATATAAAAATCACATTTCATTTCTTCTCTGCTTCCTCTTTCTGTAAAATATTATTTTATAAGCAATTGTAGCATTTTTGAGTACTGGGTACCCGTAACACGACATTGTCGGGTACCCGCCAGTTGACATATCCCGGGTACCCGCAAATTTGGGTAATACCCGCATTACCCGGGTACCCGGGTTTTTGATGAAATGGGTATTATCCGGGTAAAATCAAGAGCCCTTGTTTAAACTGCCTGAATTGAAAAAAAAAAAACTGTTTCTATTTCTCGGTATTAGACTGATTGCCTGCAGGCCTAAGCCTACTAGGACTGCCGTTGAAAAAAAAATTGTTTGATATTTTTGTTTGTAGGTCTATGTTGATTTTTTTTAAATATGAATTTCAAATTCGACTGCTGCGATCAAAATTACAAGTTCAGTAGCCAAAAATTAACCATATAGTTACTAGTCTGTCTAATGGAATTTTTATATTTTTTCAAACCTTTCTGCGGAGCACTTGGATATTCTTCGTGGAGCACCAAGTGCTCTATATGATCCATTTCAAGATCATGCCATTGTAGACCGTGAATTGGTTTTGATTTCCACGAAGCTATTTGTTGATCAGGGCTCTTGGGTGTTAGTTGGAGTGAAGTTTCTGAACTGAGGTGCAGTAGTGTAAATCCATCATCAACAAGTGTGATGGCTTTTAGAAGGGAAGATTGATTATTCAGAAAATATTGACGGAGATTCGTAACCTGACTGAAGTGCAGTTGCCTGAGATCTGTAATGCCAAGTACTCCTAATTTGCGTGGTAGCGATATAACTTCTATTGCACTGTGTGGATGATGTGGTATTTTGTCATTGTTGTACAGATTGTCACGGTAAAATTTACCGCAACAAAAATCGCTCTTTCAAGCTTCCAAAGTCCTTGTTCCCACCTTTTCCATTTAATCTTTCCCCCCCTACAGGTGTTTGGTTCAATATACTGAGAGAGAGAAGGGCAGCCTTGGTCCATCAGCCATCGGTTCACTCTCTCAGTGTCTTGAGAAAACAAAATTTTTAACTAATATCCATAAAATGGTTGATGGTCGATGATGAAAACACCACAGACGGGCGGTCTGTTTTGATCCAAAAGAGCGCGGGCGACAACCAGTCCCAGAGAGTGAGAAGTGACTCGTAAGAGAATGGCTGAGTGCCCAACTGATTTTCAACAAACTTCCAAAAATGATTAATAACTTAAACTTAATTTTTGTTAAAAATGGAGCGCTATACGCTTATCCCTAATCCCCAAATCTAACAAAAGTCCACCGAAGTAGTTTTTTTTTTGTAAATCGCGTGTAAGAAAATAGCTGCCAATTTTTCCCTCCGAAATGTTTACAGTTATTGGTCATTAAATAATTCGCTTCGTGAGTTTTCTCTTTACTTTTATCAAATGTTTATATGTAGAGTTTGGAGGGGACAAATGTTTTCAAGAAATCGAAATTTTGAATGGTTCACGATTTGTCTTTTTTTGGTTTTGCTTTCTCTAAAAAAAAAAAAAAAATAGTGGGAAAATGACTGAATGCGTTCATTTTCATTTGCCGCCCCTGGCAGTAAAACCAGCGGTCGGTGAATTTAACGAAGGCAGCGCAGAGCAAGGGTTAGTGTGCGTGTAAGCAGGACCGCTGGCTTTCAAAAACGAGAGCGCATCTCAGCAAATTAGCTGAATGTGGCTTACAATGACGTGATTGAAATCCGCGGATTCCAATTGGCTGAAAGCACAAGGGTTAAAAGTTAAGAAGGTCCGAAGAAACATCGAAAAATCTGGACGGACACTTCTTAACTGGAGAGCATAGAAATTGTGTTAGAGAAAGCGATAGCTAAGAAGGAGCAAAGTGTGAAAAATTCAAAAAGTCGAACTAAATTTTGGGTCACGATAGAAGAAAACATTGGAGGAAAAAGGAATTCATTTGGATAGAAAAGTAAGGAGAAATCAGGAAGAACAGGAAAAGGAAGAGAGAAAAGAAAAAGGCAAAGATTTTGGAGGAGGGAATAATTGTAGCAAAAGATAAGTAGAGTGTTTATTTTATTTTGGTTCATAATTGGGTTTTTACGTTAATTGCATTTTTTTTATTCAATTTGTCATACGGTTGACTTTTGTTTCGAAAATTTTTTCCTGAAATTGCAGGACTCGCGACCACGTTAATTACATCTGTTATTCGTTCGGGACCAAGTGATAGCGGTCCATTTTGTTCCAGTTAAATATTACGTTGTTCAATAATTTTATTGAAAAGATTTTGGGTTTTTACCCTATATTTCATAAAGGTTTCCCAAACTAATAAATTCTTTTAACTTCCCCTTTTGGAAGCATAAAATTTGATTTTTTTCTTTCTTTAAAATTACTTTCACCGTCGGTTCTGCTCCGAAGGTTTGTAATTTCCTTATTCAAAAAAAATTACTGGCGCCCTTTTAATTTTCAGATACTACGCCCCTGCGGCATTCAATTAAATTATCAATTCCATAATCATCAACAAAAAAAAATTAATCGCCCCAATATAAATAATTGGCTGAACCCACCCCCTTATTCTAAGCTAGTCGTGGTGGTAGCATCCCAATCGCTACCTGTTGCACTTGATACGAATTCGAACATAGCTTCGTTTCGATTTTCATTCCTCTTTGGCTTGACGTTCGTCTAGCAAAAATCGAAATCAAGTCAATTATCGTGGTTAAGTTGTTGCGTCGCGTGCGTCGGTCAGTTTTCGCAAATTTAATAAATTGAATTAAATTATCATTGAATAATCTTATTCGGTTCGCATCGGATTAAAATGTAACAAGATCATCATTTCTAGCCGCAGAATGTCAGTGCAGGACCATTTAATAACTCCGAAGGAGTAAGTAAGCAAAGGTATTACCCTGGTGTTGATGGCTTTGGTCATGATGGTTTTTAAACGATTTTTTAATAGCAGTATGTTTAATTCCTTTGAGCTGAAGAAACCCAAGATATTTGTAAGAGTCACCATGTTGCATCTCTTCAATTATTCTCCCCTCATTAATTTGTCATCCTTCCTTTTACAAGGTGAATCATTTTGCATTTTTCAATGCCGAATTTCATCTGTATATCAGAACTGAAACTTTCCACTATTTCTATTATCTGGTGGAGTTTTTCTCTTTTGTTAGAATATAGTTTTAGGTCATTTACGTATAGCAGATGGTTAATTATGTGGTCGTTCTGATGCTGAATCGAAATTTTATTTTAGCCAAAATACTGCTGAGAGGGTTAAGAGCTATACAGAACCAAAGAGTGCTGAGATAATCACCTTGAAGAATTCCGCTTTTTATGGCAATTAGTTTACTCAGTGATCTTTTCTGACAGAGTCTTGTGTTCCATTTCAGCATAAAATTCCTCAGGTAGTTAATTATAGTTTGATTTTTTTTGTATGTTTTAAGAATTTTAATCAGATATTCGTGGGGCATTGAGTCGAATGCTTTCCGGTAATCAATATAGGCTTTTTCTCAACGCTAGTCCCGCTATGACACAGTCAGAAATCAGTTGGTCTTTGCATCCCATAGACTGCCTTCGACATCCTTCTTGTTCATCTGATACGATATTGTTGATGAAACAGTGATGAAAAATTCTATTTGTTAAGATCCTGGTGATGAGCTTATATGATGTGCACAGACATGTTATTAACGGATCTTCGTATAACAACCCTTTCGGAAAGAGATAGGTGAGTTCAGTTGTGAAAAAATCTGGACAGGAGTCGGATAGCAAAAAAAAATCGTATTGAAGTATTTGGCCAGTTGGTCATGAGTGGCCTTCAATTTCTGTATCCATATATTTTGAAGTTTATCAGCACCTGGTGATTTCCAGTTGCTGGTCTTGGAATTAGCTTCTGTAAACTCATCTTTTCCTACGGGTTGGTAATGCTTGGGTGGGGTGTGATATGACCAAAATTGTTTTGTTATATCCATTGGTGGATATATGGAGTTTTGGCTGATTGCTGCCTGTCCAAGGGCTTTTTGATAAAATGTTCGTTGGCTTTGTTGAAACTGAGAGTTTTGTATTTTTCTGTTGGTACATTCCATATATCGATTTAAACACTTTGTATATGCTAGAAGTTGTTGACATTTTCTGTCTAATATTTCAGTGATCTGATCGACAGAAACTGTGCAAAGATGTTGTGGACTAATAATTCGCTTTATACGAGTATGTCTGCACAATCTACTGGATCTAGATCCATTTCTAAAGGCAGTTAGTCTACCTAGAGCTTTTCTCAACTTATCTATCTTCGCCTTTAAGTCTTTTTCTCCATTTAGGGACAAGGGAATGGGTGCGGTTGTTAAGGTAAGGTTTTTACGATTTGGAATAATGCTTTTTCCTAAAGTTCTAACAGCGGTGATGGCAAATACATAAATAAAATAAGAGAATCAAGTTATTCTATCTCAATGTCATCGTGTGAGTAATGAGGAAGTATTTCATAATTGATTACATAAGTTCAGAATTTCATCAAGTTTCTTGACTTTATATATCCTTGGAATTTGTGGTCTAGAAGGTGGATGCAATCCCTCAAATTCAATGAAATTTAAACCAAAGGAATTATTTAGACGTTCTGCTTCAGTTGAATTTGGCTCTGTAGTGACAATGTTGTTGTTGCCATTGTTGTTATTATTTTTAGATTAGAGATTAGATTAGATTTGTATTCAACAGCACAATCGATTTTACTTTTTCTTGTTCTAAATTAACAATTTGAATAGTTAAATACTTGGCAATTTATGCCGCCAGCCTCTGTGATATTCAATAATAAAGCTAATTTTACTTGAAATACTTTCTTTCATAAAAAAGGTATAGAATTTTAAAAATTTTTAAAATTAAATTATTTGAAGTGAGGCAAATTAAATTTATACAAATTTATGGCAATTGATATAAAAAGACTTTGAGTTTAGCTTAAACGAAAATATGTAATACACAATTAATGAAATTTTGTTGGATCGGTATGATGACGCAATTTTACAGTATCCATATAGCATCATCCAGTTGGCTCCATTCAACAGATCGAAAATTTCACTTTCTACTAAGACGTTTTTGCCAAACTGCAATCTCCTGTATCGATATTATTATTATTTCTATGCGGCATTAACTTAATACGTAACATTTCCCCTCGTACTTTCAAAATAGTTCCAATAGCTTCACTTGTCAGGCTGGAGTTGAAATAACTACGGTCGCAGAGATTGTAGTTAACCTTGGCGTAATAATATCTCTCGGTTGAAGATTTCGCTTGTACTGTAAAGGTATACCTTTCATTTTCATCAGTGATTTGTATGATTTCATATAACTGCTTTCTTATCTGTGTAGCACGTCAAATGTTAAAACCACAGTTATTGTTGTTGTCTAACGTTTGTTGGATCCGTGTCTAAACGATTTTGGTTTTCTTGCGTTTCTTGATCTGGCTGTTCCCTGACAGTTGAAAGTATTGTTGGATCTGAAAATGGTTGCTCAGCTAGCTGGACTGCTACTTCAGATACGATTCTTTGCTGTCGGTCTTGTTCGATATTACTTACTTAATAATAAACAAATATTTAACACCTTTATGTTTTTACACTTTTGTTTTTCAATTAATCACGATTACACGAATGACAATCAAAAATACGTACTTGAATGCATTTCGGACTGCATGCAGTCCATCTTCAACATCTCGACTGATCAAATTGGTGTCTTCTTTTTGGGTAGTTTGTAATTAGATGAGAGAAAAGAGGTTCGATGATATATTGCGTTATCAGTTATGATATATGCGTTATGAAATAGCTTTCAAACGCATCCAATTTTCTCTCATCTGTTACTTGTTTCTTCAGACTAACACAGCTTGCATCTACATTGAAGTGGTTAAGCCTCAAGACATGGTCTGTATTTTATACAAAGAGATAGCAACGCTATCAATGCTGAAGACCTGTTGAAAATAGTGCCTTCCAGGTTAACACCACTCTGGCGCACTATCTGCTCCAGAACTAGGTTGAAGAAATCACATGATAGCGCATCTCCTTGTCTGAACCCTGTGCACGTCTGGAATAGCTCGGATGAGCTGTTACCCATTTGAGCGTTGCACCGCGTATTTTGTAACGTCATGCGGCATAGCTGGATCTGTTTTTTCGGGATCCCGAGTTCCGACATTGTCAATAGAAGCTCTTAGCGACTTATGCCAGTTGTTTGGCTGTTTTGTAGAACCGGTGGGTGTTTGTGGCGGTGCTAGACTCCTCGAGATACCTGAGCTGGGAAGCTGCGGCTGCTATTTTCTTTCTGCGCAGGGTTTTTTCTCTTTCCTTCTCTTTTCACGGTACTCCTCTTTTGCTACTCTTGTTTTCCATTGCAGCATTTGCATTCGTGCATTTTCCGTCTCCTGCTTCAATACCGCGCATTCATTATCATGCCACGGGTTCTTTTTCCTAGGTGGTTGATAGCCTATGGTGGACTCGGCTACCTCCTTAATGATGTCGCGGTACTGGCTCTACTAGTTGTTGACGCTTGTGGCTGGGGGTACGGCAGAGAGTTTCCCGGTCAATTGCTCACTGTAGTCTCTGGCTTTCTCAGGTGTGCTAAGGCATGCAATATTGAATTTCTTCCTTTGGGCGGTCCTCATTTTCTTTTCGTTGGGCAGTCGGGCTCTGAACTTTGTCACAACAAGAAAGTGGTCAGAGTCCACGTTTGCACCTCGGAAAGTTCGCACGTCCAAGATGTTCGGGGCGTGGGTTGCGCCAATTAGCACGTGGTCGATTTGGTTGGCGGTTCGACCATCTAGAGATCGCCAGGTTGCTGTGTGTATCCTTCGCCTGGGGAACCTAGTGCTACTTATCACCGTATTCCGAGCTGCAGCAAAGTCGATTAGTCGGAAACCGTTATCTGTTGTCATTTCGTAGAGGCTGTGCTTTCCAACTAATCCGCTAAACATGAGTCGATTTCCCACGACGAATCCCCATCCTAACATGTGCATTCTTTGATGACAGCTGTAAAAAAAGTCGCAATCTTTTCTTTTCGCTATTCCTGATCCTATCCATCGTATCTCCTGGATCGCGGTAATGTCTGCCTTGTACCGCGAGAGGACAGATTCAAGTTTTTGAGTAGCACCTGGTGCGTAGAGTGTTCTTACATTCCAGGTGCATACTCGTAAATCGTAGTCCATTTTCGCTCCGGGTCTGGTTGCCATTTGAGGGGGTTCGTTATCCGAGGCTTTTCGCGTCTCTCCCATAACAATTGGTGTTTTTTTAATGTGGCCGGGTCGTTAGCCCGAAGCACTAACCTCCAATCTGTAGGGCCATGGGTTTAGTGTTGCAATTGTTTCCTTGGTCAACACTCGCACTTACAAGTTTAGCAAGTCATGACATAAAGCCAAGACCAGTATCCGGCGATTACCAACGAGGAAGTATTGTAAGCACTTGATGTGTAGGAAAAGATACAGCTCGAAGCCCCCAGTTCCTACAGCATCCAACCACCCTTGTTCGATATATTGATTGGTAATGATACTCGTAGCATCTTTTCTGCGGCCTAAATTGTTTTCGTTAATTCTTTTTTTAAAAATGTCCATATCGATCCGTAAACAGGCTAAACATAGCCCTTCTATAGGCAGTACTAAACTCTGGATTACCGCAATGTGTGGAGGTGTAATAGCAGCGCAGGACATGTTCGTTCATTTCGTTTGTCCATTGAATACGTTGTCTACGGCCGGGCGGCGTGGCGGTCGGCTCTGGTGGTCCCAAGGTGATCGTGGGCAGCACTTGTCGCAGATTAATTGGGTAGAATTTGTGTTGATTGTGTCTCTTTGCAGAATCGAGCCTGCGCTGGTAGCCGTGGCTTCTACCGATGTTTGAGCGAATATCCTCACTCGGGATACAGTTGTATTGGTTTCCATTTTCATGAATTTGTCTCCATAGTTAACTACGGGGTTTCCCATTTTATACCTCCTGGAAGATTTGGATGAAGCCGCTTCTAACATGAAGAACAGACGCTTATCTTCATACTGTCTGGTCTCTAGCTTAGGATGAAGGATTTTATGTTGTTATTTGGTCCGCGGGTGGTATAGCATTTTTCCACCTACCCGATATATCTATCGAGTATTCCTCTATCCGCCTACTGAGGACGCACCCTCTAGGGATACAACACCCCCCGGGGGTTATTATAACTATAGAATTGATATGTACATACTTCTCAACTTCTATGAAGACAGTTGACAGTTGAATCTAAAGTTAAAAAGATTCGAAAGCATTTTGGTCATATATGAATTCAAAACGAAATTCAGTTGGTCTTCCTATGAAAATGTTTTTAGATGGAATTCAAACAAGTAACGAAAGTGAAATTTGCGATATGTTTGCAACTCACTTCCAACATAACTTTGTTTTAACACCTGCAGATTTGTCTTCAATTAATTTCAACATTGAACCAATATGCGATACTGGTAATTTAATGTTAACTAAACAAGAGGTTGAATTGGAACTCGAATCTCTCGAGGCAAATTCCAAAGTTGCTCCTGATAACATTGCTCCAATTTTTTTAAAGATGTGCAAAAATTCGTTAGCCCATCCGTTACTTTTGATATTTAACAAGTCTCTTTCCTGTGGTGATTTTCTAGAAACCTGAAAATTTTCTTTTATAATTCCAATTCATAAGATAGGCTCAAAACAAGACATTAAAAATTATAGGCCAATATCGAAACTCCAATTGATTCCAAAAATATTTGAAGCTGATGTAAAAAAACGCATTTATAACGATGTCAAGCAAGGTATTAGTGAACACCAACATGGTTTTGTAACGGGTCGGTCCACAGTAACCAATTTTGTGATTTTTTCAAATGTTTGCATAAATAGTATGGAACGTGGAGGTCAACTAGATGCCTAGAGTTCATCATAATGTTCTACTAAAGAAACTTGAATTACTAGGATTTCATTCTAACTTTCTTAAATGGATACAAAACTATCTATCAGGTCGTTATCAATATGTAAATATTGGCTTTCAATTATCTAAGCAAGTTTTCAATCATTCAGGTATTCCACAAGGAAGTCATATAGGATCGCAGCTCTTTCTTCTATTTATAAATGATCTTCCTATGTTTATTAGAAATGCTAAATGTCTTCTCTTTGCAGATGATAGCCAGGCGGCCATTAAGGCCATTAAATTATCTACATCTACCTCAGTACTTGTCCAGCAATGTCGGGACGAACTGGCGAGTCTGAACATTGACCTCCAGGTCACTCTCATTTGGGTTCCAGATCACAGTGACATAGAGGGTAATGAACAGGCTGACGCTTTAGCTCGGCAAGGCTCGGCCTTACATAGCTCACTAGCGGAAAAAGTTACGAGTAATATTCCTCTTGTTGCTATGAAGAGAAAAATCTTCTCGATTTTTCTCAATGAATCCAACCGTAGGTGAAGCAGTCTCACAAACTGTGTCATATCAAGAAAGATATGGCCTACTTACAACAACTCACGTTCCAACGATCTAATATGCAGACCCAGGCGCGACATAGCCAGGATCACAGCAATATGCACCGGGCACTGGCCCATAGGTGAACATGCACGAAAGCTAGGCATCCCCTACAACCCACACTGCCGTAGTTGTGGAGATCCACAAGAAAAAGAAACTGTGGTTCATTTTCTTTGCGATTGCCCCGCCTTAGCAAATTACAGGATGGCTTCCTTTGGAAAAGCCTTCCTCGACGACCCCAGCGAACTTTCGGAGAAGAAAATCAAAGATCTGATTATCTTTCTGAATGCGACAAAATGGCTTTAGTAATGCTCCGCTAAAGTATATAAAAGCCATTTTCTTCCGTACTAAATCCTTATTAGGTTGACACGAGTTTAATGGTATCAAAACGGCGCACCCCAGCGCTAATTGAGTTGCGGGCCCAGTTGGCTGGCGACTACCATCTCTACCTACCTACCTACCTTGCAGATGATATGAAGCTATTTTTACCAATCAAATCAACTGCGGATTGTCTAAAACTTCAATCGGGCATAGAAAAAGTTGCAGATTGGTGTTTTATTAATTGTCTTAGCTTAAATATTTCCAAGTGTAAAATCATGAGCTTTACTAGATCTTTGTATCCAATAACTTACTCCTATGATATAAGTAGTATTCCTCTTCAAAGAGTCGAAGAACAGAAAGATTTAGGTGATATTTTCGATACCAAGCTAAATTTTAATAATCACTATAATTACATCATCTGTAAAAGTAATAGGTTATTAGGTTTTATAAAGAGAAATTCTAAGGATTTTCGAGATTCATACACTTTGAAATCTTTGTTCCTATCTTTGGTAAGATCAGTGTTAGAATATGCTTGTGTCATTTTGTGCCCAATGTATCAAAATAGTACAGCTCGAATTGAGCATGTACAAAAAAAATTTACTAGTTTTGCTCTTCGGAAGTTTAACTGGAATAATAATAATATCAGGAAAGATGTTGTTTAATTGACTTAAGTACTCTTCAATAACGTAGAAAATATTATCTTATTATGTTCGCTAGGGACATTATGGAAAATCATATAGACTGTTCATATTTGCTAGCGCTATATCATATATACGCTCCCTCAAGACTATTAAGAGAACGCCAACTATTTAGTCTACCGCAACACTTTACAAACTATGGGAAAAATGATCCAATAACTAATTCTTGTCAATGCTTTAACTCGGTCTGCGATGTACATAGTCGACTTGTATGTCAGCAGATACTACGTTTATATGAGGTATTGAAGCGAGCTTGAAGCTTTAAGGAATGAATTATAAAAATTTTGTACTTTATATTGTGCTTTGAATTGTATAGCTTAATTTATATTGTTTTTTTTATCATTGTATTTAATTTCCGCTATGTATTTTTATAATAATCAAATTGTGATAAATTGTTCAAATTGTTAAAGGTATCATATTCTAAGAGAGTTAAGTTTCGATAGAAGAAATAAATAAATAAGTTGGAAATTACCAAGGCTATGCCAAGGGATTAGACTCTGATGGGGAATAGACCATGTTCTAGCCCTGTATGGTTGGTTGTTCGAATTATGGTAGTCAGGGGGGAAGTTCCACCATCCCAAAGCCGTCTATGGTATGTTTTTGTTAATTTACATTTCTATCTTTTTTTATTATTTCAAAGTTGCAGGAACTTTCTGACGATGTTGCAAGTGGCCAGCAGTACCGATTTTTGGAACTGAGCAAATAGCCATTCAATATTATGATTTCTTAGGTTTCTACTCAAATTTTTCGGGACAAGGCCCGTTGTGGAGATAACTATTGGGGTCACATCTACCCGATTCATGCTGTACATGGATCTTAACTCTATGGCTATGGAAGCATATTTGGATATCTTTGTGGAGTATGTTGTTTGTATATGCGACTAAGCGTGATTGCTACATCAAAGATATCAGTCCTTCTGTCCGCTTTGTGACACAGAAGAATATCTGGCCTATTCGCGGAAATGTGCGGGTCAGTGGTTTTTGCTCTATCCCAGTAGAGCTTGAAATCAGAGTTTCCCAGTACAGGGAGAAGTAGGTACTTGTAATACGGTGTTTGATTTTGGATCAGGCCACTTTTGAGAGCTAATTGTTGATGTATTAACTTTGCAACATTATTGTGTCGGTTCATATATTCTTGTGAAGCTAAGCTACTACATACTGAAGTTATATGCTCTATTATTTCTCCATTTTGCCCACATCTCCTGCACCTGTCATCAACAGATTCCCTGAGGATGAACTTTCTGTAATTGCGAGTTGAGATTACTCTGTCTTGAATGCCTATTACAAATCCCTCAGTTTCAGAGAAAAGTTGCCCTTGCATAAGCCATAAGTTGGACGCCTCCTGGCTTATATAGTCTTGGCTGAGTTCATTAAGGTAGCTTCCATGTATAGGCTTTACTTTATAAGACAAAACAAGTTCGCCCTTTGTTTTGACGTTATCAGGAACCGGAAAATTTGCCAAGCTGGGGCTAAGGGGGGTAAAGTTGTCGTCAGCCAAACACATTGTTTTTATAAGTGTTGATGAGTTACTTAGCAGGTATTGCCGTATATTAAGGCATTGATGGTGGTGTAGATTTGTTATGTTCACAGACTCTTCCAATGCTACCAGAAATAGGGCATCCGAATCAACACTTCCAAATCGGAACTTGTCTGCTTCAGGAGACCTTCAACTGGTAGAGGTATTCGCACCGCAACAATTTGCAGAAATCTGGTCCTTAGACTCCCTGACGGATCCTCCATAGTGGCAAAGCCAAATGTCAAGTACCTGGAAGTGCACTTCAATGAGTTGCTAAGGTTTAACCTACACTCAAGAAATGTTCTGAAAAACGCTAGCTGAAGATCAGGTCTTAGCCAACCGACAAAGATATCGATCTATAAGCAGCTCCTGTGCAGTGATCAGCTGTTCCTTCCTAGTCTGGTTTTCCATCTCGAAGATAGCTATGAAGGAACTTCAACTATTTGAAAGGAAAATACTGAGGATCTGCACTGGACTCTACTTCGACCGTCAACGACAGAAACACTACAGGAACGAGCATCTCTACGCAGAAGCGAATTTAATCCCACTGGACAAATATAAAGTTCATTCAATGAAGAAATTCATGGGGAACATCATCGACCACCCGAATCAGCTTATGGATGACCACAGAACAAAGACATCCCGAATTTAAGTACCTCACTGTGATGGAAACTCTGGATGACAATGTAATCATCGACAACGTGGAAGTAGTCTCGTTCTACGCTGAAATTGGGTCAGCATACCACCGCGGCTAAAACGCCATCTCTGCCCACAACCCACAACCCACAAAAATCACCATTCATCACTGACAATCTGAAATCGGGAATGAACACCCTGAGGACAATACAGTCAACCGACCTTCTAAATTTAATTTTTTTCGTCATGTAAATTTTATATAAAAACAATTAAACTTAAGTCACTGTTTTGTATATAATTAGGCCCGCTATGAGCCAACAAATGTAAATTTTCAGACATACATATATGTAAAGGGTGGTTAAATTTGAAAGGTCGATGTTGATTTTGAATAAAACACAAATTATTTAGGAAATTACTTTCATTGCTTTTTATTATGATAATATTGGTATGTTTCAATTATGTATGGAATTTTGTTCCAAATGGGCGCCGCGACCCCGGCGGCACACCTCCATTTGATGGTCCAAATTTTCGATGATGCTGAGGAATAATTGAGGTTCTATGTCGTTAATGTGCCGAATTATCTTGTCCTTGAGCTCTTGAATTGTTGCTGGCTTATCGACGTACACCTTTTCTTTCAAATAACCTCAAAGAAAGAAGTCCAACGCTGTCAAATCACATGATCTTGGCAGGCAATTGACATCGCCACCACGTGAGATAACACGGCCATGGAATTTGTCGCGCAAAAGAGCCATTGTTTCGTTAGCTGTGCGACAAGTGGCACCGTCCTGTTGAAACCACATATCGTCCACATGCGTATCTCCCAGACAATTCGGGCCATAAAAAGTTCGTTATCACCTTACGAACACCATTCACAGTAACTGCCTGACCGGCCTCATTTTGGAAAAAGCATGTCCCGGTGATGCCGCCAGCCCATAAACCGCACCAAACAGTCACTCTTTGTGGGTGCATTTGTTTTTCGACAATCACTCTTGGATTATCATTCGCCCAAATGCGGCAATTCTGCTTATTGACGAATCCACGGAGGTGAAAATGTGCCTCATCACTGAAGATGATTTTCTTCGAAAATTGATCATCCACTGTTGCACATTTCTTGCCACCATTCTGACCATTGACGACGCTTGAAATGGTCAAGAGGCTTTAGTTCTTGAGTCAATTGCACCTTGTAAGCGTGTAAATGCAAGTTTTTATGCATAATGTTCATCAACGACGAGCGTAAGAGGTGCAATTGTTGGGCACGACGACGAGTTGAGGTGGACGGCTTTTCACACTATCACTAACAGCAGCAATATTTTCTGCAGTACGAGCTGTACGAGCAAGCACTGGTGTTTTCACATCTCCTACAGACCCGCTTTGCTAAAATTTTTGCACGATTTTTCCGATTGTACGCACATTTGGACGATTAAATTGACCGAAAAAATCACGAAGTGCACGATATGCATTTTGATTTGAACGCCCATTTTCATAATAAGCCTGAATAACTTTAACGTGTTGCTCGATTGTGTATCTTTCCATGGTTCAAATTGGGTAAGTCTGAAATTGAGAAATGTCAAATGAAATGCAGAAAAAAAACTTGTAGGAAATGATAACAAAAATAGAGAAAAAAAAAAAAGAGGAAATTAATTCCAAATATTTGGCAACGCTAAATTTACAAACTAGCATTTTTGATCCAAGAGCGTTGAGATGAGGATGATGCTGTGAATGGTATAAAGATGAGAGTGGACCAAACGTAGCTACTCGTAGAGGAGTGGTGGAGTGTAATGCTTATTATGTACCTACTTGATGGCGTGATATAGCGGTGAAGTCAGGTGAGAAGATGATGAATACTGTCTATCAAGGGCAACAAAATGTATTGCACGGGATTTTTGTAGTCAGTGGCGAGTTAGGTGGTGACACGGCTTGTTCGCAGAATGCTTTCTTCCTAAAAGTTTCTCTAAAAGTAAAAAGCGCGACGAGATCGAATAGAGAAAGCAACAAAAAAAAAAGAAGTTTCAAAACTAGTAATTTCATTAAAGATTCCGCTGGCGTATGTAAAGTGATCACGTATGAAACGATATGAAGGAACACCGTTTAAGTCCCTCTTAGTGGCTTGCTATCCTCTTAAATGAAAAAAAAAAGGACTTGTTTGTTATATACAATATACCCTTTTCATAGTGATATATCTATATATATGCATACAAAATATACATGTGTGCAAAAAGAGAAAACCCGAAACATTCCCAAGTGATCAAGTGAAGTTCAAGTTAAAAGTGTCCACCCCATGCCCAAAACAACAAAACAGCACGAAAAGTCCCACATGTGCTGAGATAAACTCATTAATCCATAACCGAAGCCTGGACCACATCGTCTAATTTATCATCCACTCAATGCTAAGGGAAGCTCCACATGGTCATCATCATCATTCTGGCCATCCTCAATCCAGCACATCAGCATCTTTACACTATCTTTTGCATGTTCGCAGCATCAAATCAAACTCTTATTCTTATTTTTGTTGTTACTAAATAAACTTAATTCAGAGAGAGGTTAGGTTATTACGTAGAAAAAAAAAAATAGAAAAAAAAAGAGAAAGAGAAAGTGAAAATTGTTAATAATGACAATTTAATCTCTCTCCCAAGTTAAAAGTTTTTGATTTTGTAAATATTAAACAAGAGAAAAATAATGAAGTAGATAAGTTAAGAAGAAACGAGGAAAGCAAAGAAAAAAAAGTTTAATTAAAGAAAGTGTATATCGGTGCTAGATAAACTATTATACGTTGTAAAGCATCACGCACAGCTAGAACCGCGCAATCGAAAAAAGAAAAAAGAAAAAAAAGGTAATGAGAATATCAAAAGAAAAAAGAGAACAAAAATTTAAATTTGCAGAGACCATCATGCCCGGACTGGAGTGTTGAGCTCATCACCCATCACCGCGAATTGTTGGAGTTTCATCAAGAAAAAGATCGGTAAGTGACTGTGATCACTAGATAAAATTATGAAATCTGTGTGTGAGGCTATAGGAAGCCGAGGTTCAAAAATTTTTGTAAGATTGCAATGTTTAGATCGTAATTGAGATTATATCACAGAGAAAGAGAAGTGAGGAAATTAGCTCTAAAGAGGAGTAGAAGGAGAGAGATTAATAAAGTAGGAGGTGGGGACAATTCGTGATATTTTCCTTAAGTCAGTGCTCTTACACGATTATTAAGTAAGAATTTTTAATCAATGATATTGTTCTGAGAATTTATTAAAAGTTATTACCTTTATGATGTTGATGAACTTTGTATTAACCTTGACTTCTACCCAGATTAAGAGCAGCTTAGACTTTTAAAACAATTGATTGCGGGAGTGAATTTAAATAGAGAGAAGAAGAGACTAATGTATTTATGTTTATGTTAAAAGAGAGAAATGTTAAAAAGTAAACATGATTTACGGAATAATTTTTTTTTATTGAACATAATCTTAGGAATAAGATCTGAATTATATTTCCTTTCTTTTTAGTTTTATCAGATTAGGATTAACATAGCAATAAAGGAAAATTGAAATTAATGAAATTCGATTCAGTCTACCTTGTGTTTTTTTTTTTTTTTTGATGGCTCTTGGATTGAGATAGATTCATTTGGAAGATGAGAATAATCCGAAAAATAATGATTAGTAGGGCTTAAAATATGAGATAGGAGGGATGTGGCTGGTTTTGTTGATGAAGTAAGTACAAATCGAGATGGTGGGTTCGGTTGCTTAAGGGGTTAACACCAAAAAAAGATGTCGGGTGCTAACCATATGGTGGCATACATTTTGTATGCGAGGGTGGGCAATAATGGGGATGAATGTCAGCTAAGATCCCCAACCCACTGAAGCTTGAGAGTGTTTTAGGTCTGTTTAGGTCTGCTCGATTTCTTCTTTGCTTGTGTCAGATAGGTGACGGTTCGTTCCTCAACTTAGACAAGATTAACTAAGACAAACTACACCATAGTCTTGGCATGATTACACGTAACCAGTTCCTGTGGCATGGTGGAAAGAACCCCCCCTTCCGACGAGCTAGGACGAGCGTGCCGCTAGCATGCCTTCTGCTTTGTCCAGGATACCCTTCTCTCTTGCCGCCTGGACTGGCCCCAGGAGTCCTGTAGCCTGAGGTCATAAAGGTGGTATTAGGAGGGAAGAGAGAGAAGTCAGGAGTTTTTCCTTGTAGGTGGGTGTTAAGTGGACCCTTAGCTTCTCTCGTGGGACAGATACGTTACAGGTGGCGCCCAACGTGGGGCCCGAAATTGTAACCTCATTTTGACACAAGGAAGAATAAATAAGAGAGACATATTTTTGAAAATATAGGGTTCGAAATTTTTTTGTTCGACATCAGTATTAGGTTTTGTATTGTTGCAGAGAGCATACGCCGTGTAGGCTTTTTCCTTTGTGCAGCTGTTACTATCTGCTAATGCTGTGAAGCCACCGGGTATTCTTTTTTTGCAATTTCACCAATTACTTTGCATGGTTAGTTTGTTTATCCCACAAATTTATTCCTTGGGTTATAAAGGTGGTAGTGCTGCCTGGACTAGCCTGAGGAATCTTACAAAGTTTGTGCGCAAATGTAAACATTTTAACAATGGAGTAAGATAGTAATATCTTAGGGTTGAGTTTGTGACCGATGGGTGGGTTAATAGTCCGCACTCATGTCTGCTGCACAAGCTGTATACTAATTAGAGATGTTAGAATTTTCAAAACCAAGATTTTGAGATTGTTAGATGTTGTCCTACAACAGTTGCTCCTAGCAATGTTCAGTTGCAGCGTCATTAAACTATTATCTCTACGCTAGAACAAAACAAAAAAAAAAAAAAAAGAAGAAAAAAAAAAAGGAACAGAGCTGAAAATTTATTCGCAAGAGTCGATAGTGGGATTTATGTATGCGAACTGACTGTCATTTGTATGCTTGTGACCGTCATTGTGATCAGCCACATCCCTTCCTTAAAATGAAAAGAGAGTTGTAAAAAGAGAGTTAGTTTTTCTTGAAAAAGTTTGAAACGTTTAAAAAAAAAACATTTTTTTTTGATTAATTTTGATTTTGAGTTTTTTTTCGTTTATCTATTTTGATTTTTTTTAATTATTTTTATTATATTATTTTATCATTTACACTTAAACTGGTTATGCATTGTTACATAAAGGTGGGATTGATTGAGTCATACCTTGCTTAGAAGTTGAGTTTTGATTTGAATTATCCCTTTTGTTGTATTGCTCAAATTAGGTGGTTAGAATCTAAACATATTGATACCGGGTTATGTCTTCTGCCAGATATCCAATCCACAGTAAGCAACACAACCTGCGTAAAAGAGTAGGTCGAAAAAGCGTTGCCAGTAGATTAGCTGCTGCAGATATGGAGTCGCAGCAAACAAGAGACAATGGTCAGATTGAAAGTGATGACATTGCATCAGGCTCGGGTGTCAACTCCGCGAAAAATTTATCGGATGAACAGGCGAAGATAGCAGCATACATAAAAGAGGTTGTTCAGGCTACCATGGGTTTATCGCATACTGAAGAGATCCGATTGATTAGGGAGGAGTTAGACAGAAGTCGCGTAACTCTACAAAGAGAAATCCCAGCCTTAGTCAGACAGGCTTTGCTAGCGGACACGCCGAATAATAGTCACCAGGAAACTCGTCAAAGTCCAAGTAGAGATACAGAGATGGGAGGTCATCCACAGCCTCACTCATCTACCCAGCCCCCAATAGCAGCTCAGTCAGATAGGGTGAACCCTAACCAAAATGCAGATGATTTTATTAGGCGTTTGAACAATCTGACCTTTAGTGATCCTAGTCTACCGTTCAGTCCACCACACCCCACTCCCAACCATAGGTACCATGTTCAAAATTTTCATAAGTGGGGCATTAAATTTGACAACCGCAATATGTCGGTTGATGATTTCCTCTTTAGGTTAGAGCGATTGAAAGTCTGCAACAATGTTACTTGGAGCGAGGTTTTGTTGAATTTCCATCATTTTGTTAGTGGTCAGGTGGAAAGTTGGCTATGGGTGTACTTGAAGTCGAATCCCTCAGTAGATTGGTTGACCTTTCGATTAGCCTTGATTGAGCAGTTTCGTAGCTTGGAAACTGATTCCGAATTGACTCGCAAAATGTCAGATAGGATGCAGAACTCGACAGAGTCTTTCGATGAGTTCTACGCAACCATTCAGCAAATGAACAGCAGGCTAAGAAAACCAAAGTCTGACAGAGAAATTATAGAACTTCTTAAGCTGAATGTCAAAAGAAGAATGGGAGAACTTTTAATAACATTTCAGACTGAAAGTTTGCCAGAAATGGTGTATATGTGCCGTAACCTAGAGAAGCATCTGAGTGATCGAGAGCAACAGAAACTGAGGAATCATTTTATTCCTTCAGTTAGGAGGAATGTAGTGTCCGAGGTTGCAGGGAATTTTGATTCGCAGCAAAACAGTGTCACAGCTGTTGATGCCATTCAAGCCTCTAGAGAAGATAGGAGATGTTGGAACTGTAAGGAGACTGGCCATGGCTATTTTGATTGTCCAGCGCCTCAGAGATCCTTGTTCTGCTTTAGGTGTGGCAAGGAAGATACAACCGTTCCAAACTGTCCCAACTGCTCGGGAAACTATGGGAGGAGCAATTTTGTAGCCGCGAGAAATTGCTCTTGGAGAACAAATCCGGCTCAACCTCAATAAGTCCCTCACTCATCCCTTTGCCAGCTAGTAACCATTCAACGTCTCATACTTCTTACTCAGACAAACTTGGCATGAATCCACCATCAGATGATAATATACAGATCTTAAAGCGCACTATTGACGATAGACAACCAGGTATTCCTCAAACTGAAGTTAAGAGTAAAACTCCACTAAAGACACTACACGAACGGCTCAAGAACTACTATGAAGTTAGAGAAAAGATTTTTGGTCATCAGAAAAGTCGTGTTTCAGACAGGGTACTAAGGATTCGGGAAAAATTCAAGAACAAGAAACGTATTTTTAGGGCCATTGAGGCATCTACTTTCTCAAAATCAGATGATCCAAGGCCTTATGCCTCTGTGTCCGTCTGTGGTGAACCAATGTTGGGACTTCTGGATAGCGGAGCCAGTATCAGCTGTCTAGGTACTGGAAGCTTAGACTTCTTGAAAAAAAAAATGTCAAGTTTGCTAGGTTTTCTTCAAAAGTAAAGACTGCAGATGGAAAGGGGCAGGATATTGTAGGGAAGTTTGAAGCCGAAATAGTTTATAAGGGTTGCAAAAAGTCTATTTGTTTGTTTATAGTTCCGTCATTAGAACAGAGTCTGTACCTCGGAATAGATTTTTGGAAGGAGTTTGATGTAGCACCATTTCTACTTTCTGAGGTCTCTTCTATTGAGAATGTTAGAAAGCCTGACCCAAACGCGCACGAATTATCGGCAGATGAGCAAAGGGAACTGAAGAGAGCCGTCAGTATGTTTCCGTCCTCGGCCACACTTGGTCTAGGAAGAACATCACTAGAGGAACATGTTATAGATACGGGGGATGCCGAGCCCATAAAGCAGCGGCATTATCCGGTTTCTCCAGCGGTCCAAAAACTTCTATATGCGGAACTGGATCGCATGTTGGCGCAAGGAGTCATTGAAGAAAGCTCAAGTGCATGGAGTTCTCCAGTAGTGCTGGTTCGCAAGCCGGGAAAAAACCGACTCTGCATTGACTTCCGAAAACTGAACGCCAAAACGAAGAAGAGTGCGTATCCACTTTCGCATATAGAAGGAATGCTAGCTCGTCTTCCAGATACGCAATACATATCTAGTGTGGATCTGAAAGACGCGTTTTGGCAGATACCGCTGGAGAGAAGTTCGCGAGAAAAGACCGCCTTTACAGTGCCTGGTAGACCCTTGATGCAGTTCACGGTCATGCCATTTGGTCTCTGCGATGCGACTCAACGTATGTGCAAATTGATGGACAAAGTGGTACCCCATGAACTAAGAGAAAACATCTTTCCCTATGTCGATGATCTGCTGGTAATTTCTCGCACGTTTGAGGAACATATTCGTCTTTTGAAAATTCTGGCTGCTAGGTTGAGAGAGGCAGGACTTACGATCAACATCTCTAAATCTATGTTCTGTTTCAAAGAGCTGAAATACCTAGGGTTTATAGTAGGACAGGGTGTTCTTAAAACTGACCCTGATAAGATCTCTGGAATTGCTGAATTTCCCATTCCTAATACTGCCCGTCAGGTGAGACGCTTTTTGGGTGTAGCGGGGTGGTACAGAAGGTTTGTTAAGGACTTCTCCGATCTTTCCGCACCCCTCACGGACACGTTAAAAAAGGGAAAGAAGTTCCACTTTGATGAAAAGGCGCTTGAGTCGTTCACTAAGATTAAGGCTGTTCTGACCTCTGCTCCAGTGTTGATAAATCCTGATTTTGAAAAGGAATTTATAATACTGTGCGACGCGTCGGCAACTGGCATAGGTTGTGTGTTGGCTCAAAAGGATGAGAAGGGTGTGGAGCTCCCAATTTGTTATTATTCGCACAAGCTAAATGCAGCGCAGAGAAACTATAGCGTAACAGAGAGGGAATGTCTGGCAGCAGTAATGGGGGTTAAGAAGTTTAGGGCTTATGTAGAGTGCCAACCCTTTAAGATCGTGACGGACCATGCGAGCTTAAAGTGGCTGATGAGCCAAAAGGATCTCAGCGGTCGCCTAGCTCGATGGAGCCTGAAATTACAAGGCTTTGATTTTGCCATTGAGCATCGCAAAGGCTCTCAAAACGTCGTACCAGATGCTCTTTCAAGAGTCTTTGAGGTTGACGCTTTGCAGGTAAATGATCTTCCAGTGTTAAAATCAAATCCTCACGATGTGTTGCACATTGATCTTGAGGATCCCAGTTTCAAGTCTGAGAGCTACCTTAAGATTATAGCTACTATCGAAGATCAAAAAGATCAGCTGCCTGACTTACAAGTTTCGAATGGATTCGTCTACAAAAAAATCAGGCATTGCACAGGCAATCCAGTTGAGGATGACCTCGTCTGGAAATTATGGGTTCCTGAAGAGCTTACCGAAGGCTTGATTTTCTTGGCACATCAGCCACCGCGAGCTTCGCATGGGGGCATAGTAAAGACACTCCACCGTCTACGTGACCAATTCTATTGGCCCAAGATGGCTGCACAGGTCAGCACCGTTGTATCCAGATGTGAGATTTGTAAGACCACTAAGGCTCCAAACACTATATTAAGACCAACAATGGGTCAAGCTTTTATTGTGGAAAGGCCTTTCCAATTTTTATATATTGATTTTTTGGGACCGTATCCCAGATCACGAAATGGCAATACCTTTATATTTGTAGCACTGGATCAATTAACTAAATTTGTTTTTATTCAACCAATGAGGACCGCAACCACAGCCAACGTTCTGAAATTTTTGCAGGGGCAGGTATTTAGTGTGTTTGGGGTTCCTGAAACGATATTGTCTGATAATGGTAGGCAGTTCATCAGTACTGATTTCAAGAAGTTCATAGAAGCGTACGGTGTTACGCATGTGAGAACTGCAGCTTACTCACCTCAGGCTAACGCCAGCGAGCGTGTTAACAGGTCGGTGCTAGCAGCTATACGGTCATACATTGATCCCGGTCAGACGAATTGGGATGTCCATTTGTCTTCAATTGCTTGTGCCTTGCGCACTGCTATTCACTCCGCAATAGGGATGTCGCCATACGAAGCCTTGTTTGGGCAGCGAATGGTGGAGCATGGGTCTAGCTATAGATTATTGAAGCAATTGGATGCTATTAACAATTCTGAGGTGAATTTAATCCCAAAGGTTAGTCGAATGAACATCCTGCATTCATTTATTAAGGAATCGCTTGAAAAGGCTCACAATACCTATGAGAAGGTTTATAACACAAGGAGTAGGACAGTAAGGTATTCACCCGGTGAAATAGTGTACCGTAGGAATTTTGTGTTGAGCGATGCAGCTAAGGGAATAAGTTCAAAATTAAGTCCCAAGTTCATTAAAATGCGAATCAAAAGATCCATAGGAAACAATCTCTATGAACTAGAGAATCTACAAGGGAAGAGCTTGGGGGTGTTCCATTGCAAGGATATTCGGAGGTAGGTGAATAGGCCTGGCTAGTCAGTCTGTGCATGTGACTCATGATTATAGTTAAGGTAATTTTTGTTATTCTTTCTTTTCTTCCTCCTTTTTATCAGACAACCTGTAAAAAGGAATAAGTTTTGTAGGAAATGATAACAAAAATAGAGAAAAAAAAAAAAGAGGAAATTAATTCCAAATATTTGGCAACGCTAAATTTACAAACTAGCATTTTTGATCCAAGAGCGTTGAGATGAGGATGATGCTGTGAATGGTATAAAGATGAGAGTGGACCAAACGTAGCTACTCGTAGAGGAGTGGTGGAGTGTAATGCTTATTATGTACCTACTTGATGGCGTGATATAGCGGTGAAGTCAGGTGAGAAGATGATGAATACTGTCTATCAAGGGCAACAAAATGTATTGCACGGGATTTTTGTAGTCAGTGGCGAGTTAGGTGGTGACACGGCTTGTTCGCAGAATGCTTTCTTCCTAAAAGTTTCTCTAAAAGTAAAAAGCGCGACGAGATCGAATAGAGAAAGCAACAAAAAAAAAAGAAGTTTCAAAACTAGTAATTTCATTAAAGATTCCGCTGGCGTATGTAAAGTGATCACGTATGAAACGATATGAAGGAACACCGTTTAAGTCCCTCTTAGTGGCTTGCTATCCTCTTAAATGAAAAAAAAAAGGACTTGTTTGTTATATACAATATACCCTTTTCATAGTGATATATCTATATATATGCATACAAAATATACATGTGTGCAAAAAGAGAAAACCCGAAACATTCCCAAGTGATCAAGTGAAGTTCAAGTTAAAAGTGTCCACCCCATGCCCAAAACAACAAAACAGCACGAAAAGTCCCACATGTGCTGAGATAAACTCATTAATCCATAACCGAAGCCTGGACCACATCGTCTAATTTATCATCCACTCAATGCTAAGGGAAGCTCCACATGGTCATCATCATCATTCTGGCCATCCTCAATCCAGCACATCAGCATCTTTACACTATCTTTTGCATGTTCGCAGCATCAAATCAAACTCTTATTCTTATTTTTGTTGTTACTAAATAAACTTAATTCAGAGAGAGGTTAGGTTATTACGTAGAAAAAAAAAAATAGAAAAAAAAAGAGAAAGAGAAAGTGAAAATTGTTAATAATGACAATTTAATCTCTCTCCCAAGTTAAAAGTTTTTGATTTTGTAAATATTAAACAAGAGAAAAATAATGAAGTAGATAAGTTAAGAAGAAACGAGGAAAGCAAAGAAAAAAAAGTTTAATTAAAGAAAGTGTATATCGGTGCTAGATAAACTATTATACGTTGTAAAGCATCACGCACAGCTAGAACCGCGCAATCGAAAAAAGAAAAAAGAAAAAAAAAGGTAATGAGAATATCAAAAGAAAAAAGAGAACAAAAATTTAAATTTGCAGAGACCATCATGCCCGGACTGGAGTGTTGAGCTCATCACCCATCACCGCGAATTGTTGGAGTTTCATCAAGAAAAAGATCGGTAAGTGACTGTGATCACTAGATAAAATTATGAAATCTGTGTGTGAGGCTATAGGAAGCCGAAGTTCAAAAATTTTTGTAAGATTGCAATGTTTAGATCGTAATTGAGATTATATCACAGAGAAAGAGAAGTGAGGAAATTAGCTCTAAAGAGGAGTAGAAGGAGAGAGATTAATAAAGTAGGAGGTGGGGACAATTCGTGATATTTTCCTTAAGTCAGTGCTCTTACACGATTATTAAGTAAGAATTTTTAATCAATGATATTGTTCTGAGAATTTATTAAAAGTTATTACCTTTATGATGTTGATGAACTTTGTATTAACCTTGACTTCTACCCAGATTAAGAGCAGCTTAGACTTTTAAAACAATTGATTGCGGGAGTGAATTTAAATAGAGAGAAGAAGAGACTAATGTATTTATGTTTATGTTAAAAGAGAGAAATGTTAAAAAGTAAACATGATTTACGGAATAATTTTTTTTTATTGAACATAATCTTAGGAATAAGATCTGAATTATATTTCCTTTCTTTTTAGTTTTATCAGATTAGGATTAACATAGCAATAAAGGAAAATTGAAATTAATGAAATTCGATTCAGTCTACCTTGTGTTTTTTTTTTTTTTTTGATGGCTCTTGGATTGAGATAGATTCATTTGGAAGATGAGAATAATCCGAAAAATAATGATTAGTAGGGCTTAAAATATGAGATAGGAGGGATGTGGCTGGTTTTGTTGATGAAGTAAGTACAAATCGAGATGGTGGGTTCGGTTGCTTAAGGGGTTAACACCAAAAAAAGATGTCGGGTGCTAACCATATGGTGGCATACATTTTGTATGCGAGGGTGGGCAATAATGGGGATGAATGTCAGCTAAGATCCCCAACCCACTGAAGCTTGAGAGTGTTTTAGGTCTGTTTAGGTCTGCTCGATTTCTTCTTTGCTTGTGTCAGATAGGTGACGGTTCGTTCCTCAACTTAGACAAGATTAACTAAGACAAACTACACCATAGTCTTGGCATGATTACACGTAACCAGTTCCTGTGGCATGGTGGAAAGAACCCCCCCTTCCGACGAGCTAGGACGAGCGTGCCGCTAGCATGCCTTCTGCTTTGTCCAGGATACCCTTCTCTCTTGCCGCCTGGACTGGCCCCAGGAGTCCTGTAGCCTGAAGTCATAAAGGTGGTATTAGGAGGGAAGAGAGAGAAGTCAGGAGTTTTTCCTTGTAGGTGGGTGTTAAGTGGACCCTTAGCTTCTCTCGTGGGACAGATACGTTACAAACTTGACGTTTAGGTATGGTTCACACTCAACATCGGCCCTTAAAATTTAACCACACTTTAGTATCTTTTTAGTTGTAAGCCAAATTGTAAATAGTATGTTCAATAAAACAAAATTGAATTGAATCCGTTAAATGACTTGAGAAACCACCAATTGCACGGGCAAACGCAGGGGGGGAGGTTTGGGGGCTCAAACCTTCTCCGAAACATCTGAAAGAAGAAAATAAGGATTCATTTAAAAAAAAAAAAAAAAAAAACAGTTTTATGTTCGTGCCATAAATTCTTCTATATCTGTTCAAAAATGTTCCATAATTCAAATATTACTAGCGTATGGCCCAAGAATAGGAGTTCCTGGAAATAAAAATTGAAGCAATTTTCTTTGAAATTCGTAGAAATTTGCAGTTTTGGTCAGTACTCGTACTCACCCAATCAGGGATATTAAATAAATTATACGAGTAAAGTAGGAACAAAAGTAAACAACTTTATTTACATTATATTCATACCAAAATTTCTTTAAATGTCTAGTAAAGTAGGCAATAAGTAACTTTAGGTAATTAAATAAAAAAATATCATATTGAATGTTTTTATGCCACTGTGCCACAAAGAAAAATTGCCTTGTTAATTGCCGATCGTACCACATCGGCAACGCTGATGCTACCGAATAAAAAATCTCAGAATATTTATCGAGAGAAGCATGTGCTCATTGTGGGTATGTGATGTTTGTGTATTCGCTCACTTTTGAATTTCTTAAAAAGTTTAAAAAACATTGCATTTCAAGACTTTAAAAAACAAATATTTTTTCAATTTAAAAAAAAAACATCTATTTTTTATTTGGAAAATTCGATATCTCAAAAACGGCTGAATATTTTTTTGGAAATTTATTTCTTATTCGTACAATAATAAAAACCAAAATTTTTTTAAAAAACCACTACGACTTTTTATTCTTGCATAAACTAATATTTGCTTGATTAGTACATTGTACGCTTTTGTGGACTGTCGATAGTTTTTATTTTTGATGATAACATCACTAACTGCACGTTCGATATCTTCTGACCTGTAGAGCTGTGGTTTTTTTGTGATATGAAAAAATATTACGAGTAGATCAACACCAAAGCCATAACATCAACAATTATCCCAAAAAGTTCAATTTTACCCCATTTAGATATTAACCCATGGTACGGACAAAATAGTTGCAGTTAAAAACAGCAAATAACTTCAAAATGTTGGTATGAGAAAAAAAAATTAAACGAGAACCAAGTTTTTGTTAATTTTAAAGGACGAAACCTATACTTTAACGTTAAAGAGCTCGTCTAACTTTGACAGCAGCAAATAGCTAGTTTATCTTTTAAAAGTATACATAATGTATTTTATCCATATTGATAATGGTGATTTCATACCAAAGCAAACCGAAGTAAAAATGTTAACTGATATTTTATTCAATTTTTTGAAAGATGTGCTTTGTAAATATAGACTGAATCACTGAATATTAGGAATTCAAAACAATCGTGATGTACGGTCAACAAATCTGTACATACGAATGTACATATTTTATGTATGCATGCGGAGACGAGTACAGCACCTTGCACCAACAAAATTGAATTAAATCTGTGAATTAGCTATATAGGTATACTTAATTCCATCTAAAATAATGTAAATAATTTGTAAAACAATCTAAATCTGAAACGAGGTAGTAGGTACATAAAATGTACTTTTTTCGGCGAAAATTTGTTTGATTTGAAGTTGTCTGTTCTTTTTATTTTTTTTTTTTGTTTGTGTAGTTGTGTTTGAGTTATGTATCTGTCAAATTATGGGATTTTCAACGTAAATTTAATGATTTAAAATAATCTAGTAGTGTTTCCACTGGACTTTTTAGATTTATTTTGACATCTGAAATCTTAATTACAAGCAGTGTCACAATTGAAATTTTTGTTGGCTATTAAAAATAGAATAAGAATGTTCTCAACTGAAAATAAAATTTTAGTTTTAAATTATTTTAATGAAGAAAAAAAATCAAGTTTTTGATGGCGGCCTTAAACAGACAATCTGAACGTCAGAGGAAAAAACGCCAAATGTATATTTTAAAAATAATTGCTCTGAGGAAAACAAAAATGTTACTGCATACAAAATTGAAAACGAGAAACATGTGGGTCAAAGTAAGTTATCAGTAATTGTATTTTTTTTTATTAACATACATAAATAAATCCATTTTTTTATCTTTCAAAGCCTCGACCACAACGTCCTTCTTTTTGATTTTGTTTTCTTTTCCTTAGAAATACAAATATTTAAAATCTTTTTTTCAACTAAAATACAATCGTATTTACCATTACGCTCTAGCCAAAAGTTTTTGCGGCTTCAAGTAGTTTGAAGCTGTTTACAGTTATTAAAATGTTTTTTTTTTTGTTCAGTTTGTCAACAGACTGTTTTTTTTTCTTCCATCAACTGTCAGATTCATTGGAAATGGAAAAGTGAATCCGTTCAGTACAGTTGATTTCAAGTAGATTTATTTGAAATCTCGAATTGAGATGATTAATTTTTGTATGGTAAATCTAGTGATTTCAAGTAGATTTGAGTAAATCTCAGTTTTATCCTTCAACGAGAACTGTTTACAATTTTGCGCAATCGTGTTTACAATTAATTACTCACCCTGACTTTATAGATTATGATATGAGTGTTGCTAATACAACATTCATGTGGTAACACGCACACAGCAACGGTTGGGACTTGTAAGTAACTATACTCTATCCAACAAAAAGATAATAGGCGCGTTTTTTTTAAGTTGAAAAGCAATACGACAACACTCAACATACTCATCTTCTTAAAATATGTTCTCAAAAGCTACAAATCCCAAAAGCTCCTTAATAAAAACCACTGAAAAAGCTCCTTGCTTGCAATTGAGAATGATAATTGTAACTCTGTTTTGATGTAGATAAAGAGCGCACGATCGTATTGAGTGACACTTGACATTGGCACTCTTGTGTCTTGTCTTGACAGTATCTCATCAGCAGTGGGATACGACGGTCGTGCTGGGGTGTACAACTTTTTGCAAAGAATTACAACAACAATTCCTTAAGAAAAGTCAGTGGTTTGCTCTTTTTTTAGTGGCATTTTTCCTAACGCATTGTAGTGAGGGTTCATCAGGCGCCACTGCTTTAGAAAAAGCTCTCCCATAAGGCCTGTACTGACAATTTTTGTTGGACAGAGTATAGGTCCTGGTTCTCTTCGAGCTTTTGCACCACCATATTCAACACAACATACTTTATATACAAATTTGGGAAAAAAATATTTTTTGGATTTAAAAAATCCGAAATTGTTTTTGAAAATTCATTATCTTGAAAATTCATTATCTTGAAAATTGGCAAGGGATTGTTTTTTATAATTACTTCCTTCAATGTTTAGTATTATAAACTTAAAATTGGCATAGCTTTTTTAGAAAAGTTTTTTAAACAAATTTCGTCATACAAAATTAACTTATTATCTAATAATAAGCCTTTATCTAAATCATTCATAGTAGATATTGACTAAATATTTCGTTAATCTTTGAATAATCATAATAATAATTTAATAACTATTCATCAATTTTTTAGTCTTAATGAAGATTAAATATTCGAAATCAATTAAACAGCTGCTGTCCGATTTAGTATTTTATTCAAACGAATGAAAATTTTTGATATTGAGAAATAGAAATCGTTGGCTGAACCAATTCTCGGATATGATATTGACGAAAATATTTTGTAATTTCTTTACGAAATAATTATTAAAATCAATAACGTTTCATCAAATTTGTATTCTTATTGAGAATTGAATATTCAAAATCAATAAAGTTTCCTTAAGTTTTCTTTGTTGTAGATACGGTTCAATAGTTTTTTCAAACAAATTTTATTTTGTTATATGATACCTACCAAAATTGTGATTCAATGAAATGATGGTTGATATTTAGAAAAAGATTTAATATTTTGTACAAATTGAATATATTTCTTGAAATGCAGTTAATTGTTTTCCATAATAACTTTTTTGGCACTTAGTTTACAAAAATTGGCGTTTCGTCCACGCGATCTGGACTCATCAGTTGACTGTGAGGGCTTTATCAATACGGAATTTTAGTTAAAATCAGTTCATCTAACATAGATTTTTTGACAAAAATTCAATGTGAACTATATCCAACCAAGATAAAAATTCTAATCAATAAAGTTGGAAGATTTTGACCGTGGCCTGGCATTGTTTTTATATTCTACCTTTGTATTAATAACCTATAGTATTATCATGGAACGTTATTTCGTGGTACCACTGCTATTCTGGTGGTGGCGCTGAAATAAGCGCACAATTTTACAGTGGAGAGTAGGATAAGGAATACAAAACAAGTAGTAAGAAAAAGAATATTTTATTATTAAATTTAGCAGAGACAAATCTAACAAGTACTATGGCTATGCATAAGATGCTGATCCAATCGTTCGTCTTCATGAGAGTACTATAAGTTTTATATACATAGATACGAGTACTACTGAAATAAATCAGCCAAGTAAAAGACTTTGCACTTTTATTGGACTTTTTGAATTATTGATTCAAAATATAATAGCTTTTTTGGCCTCTAGTCCACAAAAATTGGCGTTTCGTTCCGGCGATTCCGAAGTTAGTTGTTTTCTTTAAATTGACAATCGATTCAAGTCAATTGCAGAATTTTCTTCAATATGTTAATAGGCGTTTTTCTTTTTTAGTTCAGTATAGAGCTCTGAACAGAGTCCGAGCATGTCGAGCATGTTCCGAACATTCTCTGAACCAAGCGTGCTCTGAGCGCTCTGAGTATATTTTGAAATAGACCTAAACACTTATGTAGCTGTCGCCATTTTTTTTTTTAATTTCCATCTGTCAAATGCTTGTGTTAAGCATTTTACTCTGTCTGCTCAGTTATTTTATTCTGAGCTCATAGAGCGCACTCTGAAAACGCTCAGAACATGCTCAGAGCGAAAAAAGAAACACATTTTCGAAACTCTGAACACTCTGAACTAAAAAAGAAACACAATTTATTTTTTGACAACTCAGGTTCTGTTCTGAACTAAAAAAGAAAAACGCCTAATGTTAGCTTTTGTGCTCCCTCTTATAAAAAATTCTACAAATAGAATAATTATTGCAAATAATTGATATTTGTATCGTATTTTCAAATTTCTTGAAATATTTGAAAGTGTTTTATTTAAATTGACGAAGTTTTCTTAAAACAGAAGAATTTTTATGATCATTCCAATTGTTCGCTTTTTTTTCTTCAAATTGAATTTATTGATTTTTATAAGTACACTGCCGCTCATCTGAATAGGTTCACTGTTTTTCGTAACTAACTGTAAGACTCTCTGCATATAAATGGCAATGATACGTCTGTATTATGTATGTAATGAAAGAACATTATTATGCGCTTAGTTTGGGAGAAAAAATTTTCTCTTAAACCTTACCGTTATTCTCACATGCTAGCTAAACTTAATTCGTTTAAATAAAACTAACGTTTTTTTGGCTCATCTGAATAGGTTCGAAAGCAAAAAAATCATTTTTATTTGATGTGCGAGGGTGATATGTACTGAAAGTTAACCCCCCTATTACGGTTTGCGAATCGAACGCTCGAGGTGAGATTTTTTCATTAGCGAACTACACATTCGACATACTACGATTGGCGAACTTTACAATTCGAGTTCGAAATTTGATTGTTTATTAAAAATATCAAATATATGACATTTAAGTCGAATCAAAGGTTCTCGATTTGCCAACCGTAATACTCGTACTAATTTCTCACACTCACATGTTTATTTGTTCGACTCGCCAGCCGTAATAAGGGGGTAAGTTTTTTTTGTAAATCGAATTGTTTTAAACTGTTTAACAAGAAAAATGGGTCGCGGAAAATTTTTAAACGAGGAAGAAATAGACAAAATAAAAGCATTTCGTGAATTAGGGCTAAGCCAAAGAAAAATCGCAAAAAAATTGAAAGAAGCCAAAATTTAATGGGTAAGTATTTGCGGAGCATCGAAAACTACGGAAAATATATGAAAAGTCGAACTTAAGGGCCACATCAATGGCCGATAGACGCGCAATCATAACAGCTGCTTCTAATTTGCATGATTCCGCGTCAAAAATTAGACTCAAAACTGGTGTTAAGTGTAGTTTGGCGACGGTTACGCGTTATTAACAGTATTTAACATTTAAAAGGAAAAAAAAACACCGTTGAACGAAAAACGAAAAGAAAATCGTTTCCAATTTTGCAAAAAATATATGCCGTGGAAATCGGAGTGGAGGCGAGTTTTATTTTCAGATGAAAAAAATACAACTTAGAGGATCCAGATGGCTACAACTATTACTTTCGTGAGCTTCGTAAAGAAAAACATTATATAGACCGTCTGCATAGCTGTGAAGGCAGCGTTATGGTGTGCGGAGCAATTTCATATTATGGAACCTTTGAGCTGCAATTTCTTACATTGCGAATGAATGTGAATGTGTACAAAGATGTGCTGGAAAAGAACTCATCACAAATCTCTGACCTTTTAGGACCAATATCATGGTCATTTTAGCATGATAATGCCCCTATCCATAAAGCGAGATCGGTAAAACAATGGATCGAGAACCAAAATGTAGAGGTTTTGGTATGGGCTCCATACTCACCTGACCTTAACATAATTGAAGGTGTATGAGTCGGGGAGACAATATGACGGCAAGTTGTCCTTAAAATGCAATACACATTATTTATATGAATTATTATGTCCCTACCTATTTAATGTGCAAAATAAATCATTTAATTACAGTTATTTTTCTTGTTTTCTTCCATTTTTGCTTTTGAACCTATTCAGATGAGCCAAAAAAAAACTTAGTTTCTTGTTAATGAATTAAGTTTAGCTAGCGTGTGAAAATAACGGTAAGCTTTAAGAAAAAATTTTTTCTCCCAAACTAAACGCATAATAATCCTCTTTCCTTACATACATACATAATACAGACGTGTCATTGCCATATATATGCAGAGAGAGTCTTACAGTAAGTTACGAAAAACAGTGAACCTATTCAGATGAGCGGCAGTGTAGTTATAGAAAGACGGATAAATAAGTTAAACACTTTTAGTTTAATAAATAAGTAAGTATAAGATATGTACATCTATTTTGAAATATTAAAGTAGCAGAAAAAGATTAGCAGCAGAAAGTATAGATAATATACCGAATACTTCGTAAAAAAAATGCATAAATTTGTATGTTTGGTTTGGTGCTAGTTTTGGAGAAGGGAGCCAATCTTAAGGCTACGACAAAAATTCAGTGACTTACATGTATGTAGGTATCTGCATAACAAATGTCATGAGAACTACGCCAACGGCAGCCTTAGAAAGTTTCCTGCCAAATGTGTTTTACGAGTTACGACTTAAAGAGTGTGAAAATTGGAAAAGGGGCCACTATTATCACAGAACCATTGTAAACTTCACTGAAATAGACATTCATACAAATTATATTTTACCGTACACAGATTTTCACCCAGTCACAGTAACAAGTATTCCAACAAGAAAGATTTGGATGGAAAAATGCGTACTGAACGCAAATAATGTATCGATACTTAGAGACGGTTCTATAACGGGGTAGTATGCTGGGGTAGGTTCAGGCATCTTCTCAGAGCACCAACGCATAAATAGATCATTAAAGCTCCCAAACGTTTGCAGTGTTTCCTTAGCGGAAGTGCTTGTAGTGTGAGCCCGCAAAATATCTCACAACATGTGAACAAGAACTGTTTTGGTTGAAATTCTTACGGTTCATAACTAATGGGAAACAGTATGAGAAGAAGTTCAATTGTAGATGTATTTAAGAGTTGATTCTCATCTACTGTGTTGTTCGTAATGTTGATTAAATGAAAGATTTTTTCATTTTCTTTTCCCCAACGTTTCGACGGTGCTTAACGTCTTCTTCGGGGGAGATCTTTATTAAATATACAAAACAGGTTATACATAAGCCATATTGTGTAGGGCGGACATGATACAAACTTACATGAATATTGTTGAAATATGTTAAATATACAACTTAAAGTGACTTATGCAGAGGGCGCGAAGACGAAAAGGTGCAAGAGACGAAAAAAAAGTTGCAATCGGAGCATACTTTTGGGATGAACTGGGTGACGTCGCATTTTTGCAACTAAAAAGCATTCTTAACTTCAGAAATCAGAATGGTTCAGGTAGGCACAGTATACATATGACTTCTACTAAATCTTTTCTCTACCCATTCCTAGATTACCTACACCCTGGGGATCACAATGGATCCGAGTGAGATTATACGGCTTGCCGCATTATCACCCCACCTAACCTAACCTAAGAAGAACATTAAAAATACGTTTTTGGCTATACATTTTTAAAAACATTAAAATAAAATGCACGACTGGATCGTACGTACTTGCTCTTGTAAAATTACTTTTGTATTGAGAAATTAAGTATAAATAAATATAAAACATGGATTTAATGAGATAAGAATGTTCAAATGCATAGAAAAGTATGAATTTATGCAAACAAAGTTTAAAAATCGTTTTATTATTAAATTAATTTGTTTTATAAGAAATTCCTTTTTTCAAGAAAAAAGTTTGGGATGCCAATTTTAAGTATTTTTTAATATAGATTTTAGGAAATAATTTCAAAAAATAATCGTTCACACGTTTTAAAGATATTGGCGCAAAATTTTAATTGCATAAGTACGATGTTAAAGCTGTTTTAGTATGATACTAGGTTAAAACAACGAATTTGCAAATTTTAATCGAATATAGCATCATACTTTCTCTACCCTTTTATTAAAGTTAAAATTATCGAATACCTACTTTATTTTTTTAGTACCGTGCTAGCTTCACATGACTCTTTGAAATTTGCAAACATCAAAAAAAGGTTCGTGTACTTACTTTTTTACACGAAATGTCATTGTTTTAGGTGTGTAGCAATTTATTAAGAAAATTTTTTTAGTATGATACTAGTTAAAAAATGTTTAAAATTAAGAATGAGTTAGTAAACTACTATAAAGTTAGCAAATCGTATCATACTAATACCTTAATAATAGGCTATTTAAAATTTTGCCCCATTGATTAAAAAAAAATGTATTCTTTATTTAAAAATCCAAAAACTATTTCTTCGAAAATGTTTATATACTGTTGCGAACAGAGCTTTATACTCCTACAGCGCCATCTGTTGAGAACGGCATATATACTTTATGGAAGGAACAAAAAAAGCTCTTTTCCAATGTCATATGTATTTCCCCTTATTCCAAACAACTAGAACATTCTAAACAAGAACCTCCATATGTATTTCCCCTTATTCCAAGCAACTAAAGCATTCCAAGACAAGAACCTTCGAGAACAACTAATTTGAGTATATAAGGGAGTGTTCATGGTGAGCGGAGGACAGTTTATTTTCGATTATGAAAGTGTGCAAAGCTGAATTATTGGATTGTGGAAAGTGTAATTAAAGAAGTGTGATTTAAGTTTCAATAAAAGTATTGGAGTTGATTATAAATTGAGATTTATTGTTTTGATTTGAAAAGTGTAAATAAAGAAGAAATACTAGAAAGAGTAATAAGTTTTATTTACGAACCTAGTAAAAATATTACAATACCATACTTTTTCAAATTCAAAGCAGCTCCTGCATAAACATTTTGGTTAAAACTGTTAGAGCCGTTAATGAGAAAGTCGAAAATCAAAAAAACAGTTCTATGACAGGTACCGTTAGTAAAATGTTTTCCTAGTTTTTGCTCAGCCAAATTGTAGTTCATGCCCATAATAGCACACCAAATTTTTTTGTATCAAAATCGGTAGAGCCGTTTTCGAGATAAATCAGATTTTGTATTAAGGGTGTGTGGGGGGTACCGTTAGTCTTGGAGTTAAAAACAAATTTCAATTTCCCCACTAGGGAATCACCGAAGACCCTTAAGTACCGAGTTTGAAGAAAAAAGCTTGAGTGGTGTAAGTTGTAGGGAGAGGTTCAGACCAGGGATGTTGCGGATGCCAATTTTTTCACATCTGCGAATGCGGATGCGGATTTTTGAAGGCTCACATCCGTGGATGCGGATGCGGATACTTAAGACCTTATATAAAAGTATATAAATAATGAATTGAAATAAATTAAAATAATGATAGTAGGTAGTAATTATTAATATTTTTACTAATTATAATTAGTTAATAAAGCTAAAAATAATAATAATACTTAATAAAAAGTAATATTGCCACCTTCTCTGGCTTCAAGCCGGCTACGCAGAGGTCCGTAAATTAAACCCGCGCTACTAAACAATTGTTTGCTAGGAACACTGCCTGGTGGAGTGGATAAAAATCTTCTTGCTATCGGTGATAATACCTTAAATTCTCCTCTATGAACACTCCATCATTTAAGAGGATTTTCATCCACATTAAGTCTTTTTTTAGCGCGGTAAAAATGTAATTCCTTTTTGAGTACAGCTTCAGTGCTACAATTTTGTGGCATTTCTTGTGTCTCGCTTCACTTAATGAATCTAACATCATAGCAAAAACAGAATTACTTAGTCCTTTTTACAAATAAGAGGAAAATACGAAGCTTCAGAATACCTTCAATAAAAGGCACCCCGCTGAAGATTTCAGATCATGCAAAGTATCTTGGTGTGATTCTTGATAGGAAATTAGGGCGAAAAAAGGAATGATTGCATTCTACGCCTGTAACAGAATCTTTGGAAAATCCTGGGGACGTAGCCCAAAAGTTATCAGGTGGATGTATTTGGTGATAATGCATTGGAGTTACGGGTACCATTGGATCCACACTAACTGCAGGGTTAGAGGCGATACTCAACCTGAAACCTCTAGACCTTTTCGTACAAGAATCCGCAGCATATAGCGCCTTAAGGCTAAGCCAGACTAATACCTGGAAAAACAGCGCTATAGGACATGCTCAAATTTTTCAGAAATATTTGGGTGATAGTATCATTACAGATTATACAACACCCGAACTTGACTTTTATAAACCATTCCAAACTGCCTTTCCAAGCAGGGGGTGGCCGTGGCGCGATGGTTGTGTGCTCGCCTGTCAACCTCATGATCACAGGTTCGATCCGTCGTCTATGTCGTCTTTAATTCCATTATAAACCTTCTTAACCCTAGATTCATAAACATGGGTCTCACAGACCCTTACAGTTGAATAATCAATCATAGCAAGCGTTGTGAAAGAGATACAAATACGTGCATTTCAGTACCTTCCTAAGGCAAAGAGAGCTTATTGTCGCGCAAGTTTCGTTGGTGCATAGACGTTTAGTTTTTGATATTTTAGCCGCAAGGTGTCTGAGGTACGTATGTTTATGAATAGTGTAACGATTATTTATAGTTCCGTGTTTTAAATATTTACCTTTTAAAATGAATTTATGTGCATTAATTTCATAGAAAGAACTTTATATATGTATATAATATTATGAATTGTGTACGTTATTATTAATTTTGGTGATTACTATCTACCATCTTTTTTTTAAATTTTGGTTGATAAACGCAAAATTTATATTTGCAATCGTTTTATTTGAAGTCTAGAAATATTTTTTATTTGATTTGTTCTTCAGCATGGCTACTTTAAGCCAAGAAGAAATATATTCACTATTATCCAACACAAGAGACGAAGACGCTCTTCCCCCGAATGATTTTGGAAGTGAAGTCGAAGAAAATTTAGAGACTGAAAGTGAACGACCAACAGATGATTCAAGTGATTCTGATGACGAACCTCTTCAAACGTCAAATCATTCTCGCCGTCGTCGCCGACGTCTTATCAATTCTTCCGATTCATCAGATAGTGAGCAGCCTCTTCAGGAACAGATGAGTTCAAGACAACCAGAAGCTCGAATAATTATCTCATCAGTTAACAATCTGAGAGGCAAGAACGGTCACAAGTGGTCAGCAAACCCATCCCAAGGCTTCACTTCCCGAACACAAGCTAGAAATATAATTCACATTATTCAAGGGCCGAAAAATGAAGCAAAAAATGCAATAAATCCACTAGAACAATTTAAACTGTTTATCTCCGATTCGATAGTGAATATAATTGTATTGCACACCAATACAGAAATCTCTACTAAAAGAACAAACTACGCGGATAACACAGCTACAGTTAGTGATACTTGTGCTGAAGAAATAAAAGCCTTGATAGGATTGCTTTTATTAGCTGCAAGAAAAAAAGATAATCATCTCACAAGCGCAGAGCTGTTTGATCCAACTGAAAGTGGGACTAAATATAATTCAGTTATGTCCAAGGATAGGTTCGATTTCTTACTGAACTGTCTAAGATTTGATGATAAAACAACCCGAGAATATCGAAAAGCTGTTGATAAGTTTGCACCAATAAGGGAAATATGGGAAATGTTTATTGCTGTTTGTCGAGACAGTTACAAGCCCGGTTCATTTGTGACTGTGGATGAACAGCTACTGGGATTTCGTGGACGTTGTCCATTTCGAATGTATATACCATCAAAACCCGACAAATATGGAATAAAAACAGTTGTTATTTTGATTCGAAGACAAACTATATGATAGATGCGATACCATACATGGGAAAGGGCACAAATTCTAACGGAGAACCATTGGCATCCTTTTTCGTGAAGCATATTACGGATACTCTTCGAGGTAGTAATCGCAACGTTACAATGGATAATTGGTTCACGTCAGTGCCACTAGGAAAAGAGCTATTGCAGGACCAATACAAATTAACAATTGTTGGTACCATTCGTTCTAACAAGCGAGAGATCCCTCCGCAACTTTTGCAACCAAGACCGACAGGATCTTCAATGTTTTGTTTCGATGGCAAATCTACATTAGTATCTTAAGCCGGATATACATTGTTCAAATGCATGACAAGCATGTGCAATTGTATTAGTAAATTCTGGTTTAAGTTGCATATACACATATCAATCATGAGTTTTCAATCTTTTATTTTTACATCGACGGTGTGGTGAGAGGACGTTCTCTTTAATTATTGCGCTTTGTGAATTTTTTCGGCAAAATTGTGTTTTAACCGATTTCTTTGAGATTTTTTTTGCCCATATACAATTTTTGTTTATTGAAATCAGCTTACAGAAAACAATAATGTGTGACACAGACGATTGCTGTATTGCTGTAGGCCTTGCACTGGCTAAAAAAAAGAAAAGATTTAGAAAGAAACGTGTATGGATGAAGGAATGGCTGAAAAAACGAAGGGAATTCACCCATGAAAATCTCCTCAATGAACTGAGAATAAGTTCATTAGCTGATTTTGAGAATTTCCTTCGTATGGATGAAAATCTCCTCAATGAACTGAGAATAAGTTCATTAGCTGATTTTGAGAATTTCCTTCGTATGGATGAGGAAGCATATGACCACCTACTAAGAATGATCGCACCAAAAATAAAAAAAGATGATACACCAATGCGAGATGCTATACCCGTCAACCAACGTCTTTCCATAACCCTTCGATTTTTGGCAACTGGAAACACATTTGCGGATTTAAAGTTCACCAGTGCTATATCTGAGCATTCCATCAGTAAAATCGTTATTGAAACGTGCGAGGCAATCATACATGTCCTCAATGATAAGATTAAAGTAAATAAAACAGTAATCTCATTCATATTTTATTTGTATTTATTGTGATGAAAATAAATATTAAGTCTAAGTTTTATTTAAATGAAGCAAAACAGTAATTTCATTCATATTTTATTTGTATTTATTGTGATGAAAATAAATATTAAGTCTAAGTTTTATTTAAATGAAGCAAAACAGTAATTTCATTCATATTTTATTTGTATTACTATTTATTGTAATGAAAATAAATATTAAGTCTAAGTTTTACTTAAATGAAGCAAAATATTGTCCAGCGTTAGAAATGTATTGTTCCGAGATTTCGATTTCTTCGTATGTATCCTCAGCAGAAATCACTTGTGATCGCGCTGATGATGATTGGCATGACAAATCCTCCAAATGCGCTGATGATGGTGATTTTAAAATGTAACTTTGCCCTGATACACTACTGAAGCTGCCGTCTTGAGCAGATAACGGGTTATACGATGAAGATGGGTTTTGCATTTGTACAAAAGATGATTGCTCTTCCTCCGAGTTTTGAAAAAATATTGAATTTGTTACTGGAGTACTAGCTCTACTCTCTATATTCGGGCGTAACCAATTCCGATGCAAAGCGCCCATCTGTGCTTCGAACAAAATATCGTTAACGAATTTTTCGGCGAACATTCGTTGAACATGCTCCAACTTCCTAAGCTTTGATGCCCACGTTTCTTGCGATTGATATTTTAGCATCGTGCTTATGGCACTCGTCAATGCCAATTACGAATTCATAATGGTAGATGTAGGCATCAATGGCAGAATATCGGATGGTGGTGTCATAACTCACACAAATTTTGGAAGAGCGTTCTCTGAAAATACTTTGAATTTGCCTGAGAATAGTTCACCACCACTGAGTGACAAAAGCCTACCCTATGTCTTCGTTGCAGATGATGCATTCCAGCTATCTGAACACTTAATGAAGCCTTATTCGCAGATAGGTCTTACCAAGCAGCAACGAATTTTTAATTATCGCCTGAGCCGTGCTCGTCGAATAGTTGAAAATGCTTTTGGTATATTGGTTTCACGGTTTGGAGTGCTCCAGAGAACTATTGGACTTGCACCAGAAAAAGTGCAAACTATCGTCCTCGCGTGTTGCTATTTGCACAACTTTTTGAGATCCAAAGCTGCTAACCAATATTTACCAACAGGTTCTGTGGATCAAGAGCAGTTACAAAATGGAATAATAATTCAAGGAGCTTGGAGAAATGAATGCAACATTACTTCTTTGGACAACTCATCACGTCGAAATTCAACAACAAATGCAAAAATAATAAGAGACACTTTCTGCAATTATTTTAATGACGAAGGCCAAGTTTCTTGGCAAAACAAATTCTTACAAGAATAATAAAATTTCTTAATGTACCAATATCCATATATACATACATATGTAAACAAAAATATGTAATTAAAATTAAATTTAAAAAGTACTAACCGATATGTTTTCATTTAAGAAACTGCTTCTAGAAGGACATGGAATTTCGTTATCGCGCAGAAAATCCATTGCCTCAAAATAATATAAAGTTGGTTCATTTTCATCGCTGAAACCAGAGCCACTTTTCTCCAACGCTGATATTCTCTTTAACTCTCTCCTGTAGTTTGTCCGGAGGACATTCACTTTGGCGGCAACTTCTTTTTTTGTGGCTTCCGGATATTTTTCTTTGTACTTTCTTAAAAGTATCTCATTTTTCAAATCTCTGTTTGAATACTCTTTTCCCTTTACGTTCCACAACGCTGGTAAGGAGCGATACACTTCTATTAATTCTAAAATGAAATTTTTATTATCCATTTCTTATTTCCATCGCCTGCTGTTCTTACCTCTTCGACTTACTTTACGCAACTGAACCAATATATGCATGATCAATCATCAATCTTGCATATACACTACTTCAATGCAGTACGCTTGTTTGAAGGAAAATCAAAAGATTTTGATTTTGCTTCAATCCAACATCCAATCTATACGTGTGACTTTTTCACTAATACACTTGCACATGCTTGTCATGCATTTGAACAATGTATATCCGGCATTACAGGCCTAAAAAAAATAAAAATGTCCTTCTGCTTTCAACAACTCACGGAAATGGAACTTTGGCCCTATCGGGTAAGCCAGATATCATAGAATTTTATAATTCCACCAAGGGTGCAGTAGATACGTTTGACCAAATGTGTCATAGTATGTCTTGCAATAGAAAGACACAAAGATGGCCACTATGCTATTTTTTTGGCATATTGAATATGTCTATAGTCAACTCTTTTGTCATCCACGTTCATAATAGCAGCCGTAATGAACAAAACCCATTGACAAGGCGAGAATTTGTGAAGGAGGTAACACACAAATTGATAGATCCCTGGTTACGTCATCGTCGCGAAGTACCAACTTTGAGGCGTTGCCTAAAAAGGAATATTGATGCCATTTTAAGTGATACTTTGCCATATGTTCCAGTGATATCTGAAAATCAACCCAGAAAAAATTGTGTCTTCTGCGATTACAAAAAGAAGCGTAAGACCCGTTTTTTTGCACCTCCTGTAAACGTCCCATGTGCGGGGAGCATCGCGGAAATTGGTGTCAAGGTTGCGCCGAGTGATAAAATTACATTGTTTTTTATTTTATTTATTTAAAATATGTAAATGTTCCTTAAAGTAGCCTATGTGTTTTTTTTGCAAAAATATTTATAGATAGAAAATCTGATAACTTTGAAGGAAAGGGGTCTCACAGACTTATGTTTATGAACGATGTAACAATGAATTGAATATAGTTTATGAATCTAGGGTTAAAATTGTCATCAATGGGTTGCTGGTTTACTCATTACATGTTGTTTAGGCATAACACTAACAACATGTGATTGATTTAAACTAGTATGCCCAGCAAGGATGAATTCGAATAAAAATAATGCGAATTATAAGGGACATAGAAATAAGACATGGCATTTCTCCGCTTTAGTTCAGCCGCCATCCCTGGAGATAAAAAATCTGAGACAACCACCTTCAGTCTCAGAACGTCGTGCCACACATCTTTCTTATCCTTCTTTCTCTTCCGTAACTTCACCCCCGCGCTGTGTTGAAAAATTGAAAGGGTAATCATAATCCCTTGAGCGTTAGTAGATTATAAAAAAAAGAGAAGAATGACTGAACAACCAACCCTACGCCAGTGAATCAGCAATAGCAATCTATACGGATGGCTCAAAAATGGACACAGGTGCTGGTGCAGGTTTTTTCTCAGAACCTCTTGAGCTAAACAACCCATGAAAATGCCAATGAGCTGGCAAGACAGGGATCAGCGCTTGACGCTAGTCAAGCAGAGATGGTAAGTATCCCGCTCTGCAACATTAAACAGAAAATTTCAGATTTAATCCCAAAGAAATCCAAGCGGAGTCTACACTCAAAAAATTTATTAGTAAAATGGCTACGAATGATATTCGTAAAGAAAATATTCGTGCATTGTACGAATATTCGTAAGATGTACGAAGTATTTGTACAGTGGTATATCTACGAATGCATTCGTAAAATTTTACTAATAACTATCGTACTATCTACGAATCTATTCGTTTAATACACTAATTTCATTCGTAAACAAGAAGTAAACAATTTGTTTGAGTACATTGTACGAATTATTATGTACATATAACTATTAACATTCGTTAATTTCTCGTACGAATTACTTCGTACTTTAATCTTTTGCATTCGTAGTATTTACTAATAAATTCGTACTATTTACTAAGTAAAACTAATATTAGTAGACAGAATTCATTCGTAGGTTGACTGTACGCATTATGCGTAGAATATACTAATAACTTCGTATTTTCATGAAGTGCATTAGTATTATTTACTAATCATGAGTAAGAAAAATAATATGTGTTCAATTCTAAAAATTAAATGTATTCCATTAGTCAACACGTTCAAACGTGATATTATTTATAAAGTGCTGCAGTGGTGGATCAGACTAACATCTGCTTTTTTCGAAAAGATGAGGTATGTACCATATGTACATACATATGCTTTAAAGCTTATTTTATATTTTATATACAGCATCCAGAAGCAGCAGAGCATACATACATATGTGGGAATTTTATTCCTAAAAGAATTTCAATATAAGTACAATTTTTTTCCGAAGTTTTCAATATTTTAAATGTTAAATTTATTTTCAGTGGCCCTTAGTACATAAAATGAGGAGTTTTTAAATATTTCATTGATTTTTAATTAAATTTATAATGAATTAATTAATTTTTAACTTTATTCATATATATGACAATAAAATGAATTAAAAAACTATTTTTAACTTACAACATAAATATCTTTTGTTATTATTTCTTACAATAGGTATTTAAGGAAATTTCAGAGAACATATTTAATGGTAGTAAGTTCTACAATAATATTCGTACAATATACGAATAGAGTTGTATAATTTACGAATGAAATACAAGGGCATTAGTAAATATTACAATGATATTCGTACAATATACGAATGGCACTGGCAAAAATTCGTACATTGTACCAATGGTATTCGTACAATATACGAATGGCATTGGTAAATATTAGAATAATATTCGTACATTGTACCAATAGTATTCGTACAATATACGTTTGATTTTCTACGAATACTAATAAAATATTAGTAATATGTACTAATAAACCTCCATTCTACGAATAATATTCGTGGCTGAAAACCTCGAATAAAATTCGTAGAATGTACGCATGAATTAGTAATATTTACACACGAAATTTTTTGAGTGTACTTGACACCTGTAATACTACTAGGAAAGTATCATCATCATCATCGGCTCGACAACCGGGTTCCGGTCCTGGCCTCTTTCAACAATTCTCTCCACCATCCCGGTCCCTAGCCGACGCCATCCAGTTGCGCACCCCAAGGCTTCGGGCGTCCTGGTCTACGCCATCTCTCCAGCGCAAGCATGGTCTACCACGCTGTCGTCTACCATAGAATGTACCACAAAGAACTTTCCGAGCAGGTTCCTCTTCGCTCATGCGAGCTAGGTGCCCTGCCCACCGGAGTCTACCGAGCTTAATTTTTGTCACGATATCTGCTTCTAGGTAGATTGCGTACAATTCATGATTGTACCGTCTCCGGAATCGTCCTTCCTCACATATGGGGCCAACAATTCTCCTTAAGGATTTTCTCTCGAACGCAGCTAAGAGGTCGGAGTGCCTTTTGCTAAGCACCCAAGTCTCGGATCCATATGTGAGTACTGGCAGGACCATGGTCCTGTACAGCAGCAGTTTTGAAGTTATGGTGAGATTTCTGGATTTGAAAAGCTTTGACAGACTATAGTAGGCTCTGTTGGATTTGAGAAGCCGCCCGCGTATTTCTTCTTCTATATTGTTATCGGCTGCTACTATTGACCCAAGGTATTTAAAGGATTGCACCATTTCAAATTCGTGCTCCGCTACCTTGATTGTTTGACCAACTGTTCCTCTCGCATTCGACGCCACCATGTACTTTGTTTTACCTTCACTAATGTGCAGCCCCAGATTTTGTGCCGCCTGCTCGATCTGGATGAAGGAATCGTGTACAGCTTGTTCGGTTCTTCCGATGATGTCAATGTCGTCTGCGTAAGCTAGTAACTAGCTGGACCTGTTGACGATGGTCCCTCTTGTTGCCGTGCCAGAGTCACGGATTGCTTTCTCCAACGCCAGGTTGAAGAGGGGGCAGGCCAAACCGTCCCCTTGTCGGAGTCCATTAAAGATTTTGATTGGTCTGGATAGCAATCCGGCTATTTTTACTTGGCTTGTTACGTTGGTCATGGTCAACCTACATAGTCGTGTCAATTTATTTGGGATGCCGAATTCTCTCATGGCTTTGTAAAGTTCTACCCTGGCTATGCTATCATAGGCGGCCTTAAAGTCTATAAACAGATGGTATGTTGGGATGTTAAATTCTAGACATTTTTCCATCGCCTGCCTAAGGGTAAATATCTGATCAGTTGTTGATTTGCCTGGAATGAAACCACACTGATATTGTCCGATGACGGTTTTAGCGTATGGGGTTATCCGGTCTTGTAGGATAGAGGAGAGTATCTTATAGGCGGTACTCAACAACGTGATACCTCTATAATTGCTGCACGTTGTGACATCTCCCTTCTTATGTATGGGGCTTATTATGCCTTTTCGCCAGTCTTCTGGCATTTCTTCCTGCTCCCATACGTGCACTATAATATCATGAATTGCTTGACGTAAGGCTGGCCCGCCGTGATGAAATAATTCGGCTGGTATGCCATCGGCTCCCGGAGATTTGTTCTGTTTAAGCCGGCCTATAGCCTTCTCAACCTCTTCTATGCTTGGTGGCGGCAACATAGGGTATTCTTCTTGAAGTAGTGGAGCCTCCACTTCTGCAGTGAGCTGACCATTTAGCAATTCATTGAAGTACACTTCCGATCGCTCCAGTATGCTTTCAGGATCGGTGATCAGATTTCCCTCTCCGTCCTTGCAGTATGTGCAGCGTGGTGTGTACTGCGTCATGTTTCGGACGGATTGGTAGAAATTCCGCGCCTGGTGCGGACCTCGCTCTCGGCTGTTTTCTATTTCACAGATTAGGTTCTTCTCCCAGGCTGATTTCTTTTGTCTGTGAAGCCGTTTTTCTGTTCTTCTGAGCTCTTTATATTCCTCTTCGCGTGCCCGCGTTCTATGAGATTGTTGCATTGCTCGGTACGCAACATTCTTACGTTCAGTCGCTAGCTTGCATTCATCATCAAACCAGTCGTTCCGATTTTTACGACTGCTGCCTAAGATGGAGTTGGCAGTACTAATGACAGTATTTTTAAGACGTGTACACTTTTCATTTACGCCCAGCATACTGGCTCCAGGACTTACTCTCCCTAAGTCAGGTGTTTCTAGGGCGAGTCCTAACGCATTACCAAAGGTGTTACTGGTGTTTTCATTGCGCAGGGCAGCCGTGTTGATTCGAACCTGATCGGCGGATGCAATGCGTCTTCGCAAGGCAATCCGCCCTCGGAAAACCATACCAACAAGATAGTTATCCGAGTCGATATTGGCACCTCGGTACGTTCGTACCGTCATCAAGTTCGAGTAGTGGCGACGGTCTATCAACACATGGTCTATTTGGTTACGAGTGACTCCATCAGGTGATACCCAGGTGGCTTTGTAGATATCTTTACGCGGGAACCTGGTACTCGCAACGACCATGTTTTTCGATGCTGCCAATTCTAAGACTCGAAGTCCATTGTCATTAGTGTTCTCATGCAAACTATGGGTGCCTGCGTAATGCCTGAATACCGGCTCCCGACCTATTTTTGCGTTCAAATCCCCAAGGATGATTTTAACATCATACCTTGGACAGGCATTGAGGGCCCTCTCGACTTGTTCGTAGTAAGTCTCTTTTCTTCGTCTGAGGACTCCTCCGTAGGTCCGTGAACGTTAATGAGGCTGATGTTCGTAAATTTGCCTCGCACGCGAAGGGTGCATAGCCTTTCGCTTATAGCGTTAAAGCCAATGATAGTAGACTTCATTTTTTCGCTGACTAGGAAGCCTACCCCGAGCACATGGTGTTTTGTATGACAGCTGTAGTATATGTCATATTCTTTCTTCTGTAAAACACCATTCCCTGTCCATATGATTTCTTGAAGAGCTGTTATGTCAGCTTTATACTTTGACAGGGCATCGGCTAGCTGCTGAGCAGCTCGAGCTCTATAGAGCGATCGTACGTTCCATAAGAAAATTCGTAAATCGTTATTCCTTTTTCTTTGCGTGGGTTGTCGTCGTGAGATCAGTCCGTTTCCGAGGCTTGTTGTCGGTCGTATGTAGGAAAGTATGGCCTTGCTTTAACAAGCAGAGGACTGACAAAATTATGCAACTTAGTAAGAAGTACCTTCGCTCTCTTACGAGCATAATCACCGGACATAATTTACTGAAATATAATAAATTTAAAATGAAACTAAGTACAGATGACCTATGCAGAGGATGTGGTGATGAAGAGGTACATGAAGACACATCACACTTTCTCTGTCATTGCCCTTCACTATGCCAGCAGAGAAGGAAATGGCTTGGTAGTTACTTCTTTGACAATCTAGAAGATCTTTCTAATATTTCAATAGTTCATATATTGAACTTCGTCAATGCCTCAAAATGGCTTGACTGATTAACAGAATACATAGGTTTTTATCAGAAAAGAGTGATTACACTCACGGGTAACACAATGGATCTACATTGATCTAAGTGTGACGATAGCGACATCAATTATCAGCCCAACAACCTAACCTAACATCATAGCAAGGTCGTTCTTTAAACATGGCTTTCTGGCGAAATCTGATGTCCCTGGTCCTGGTTGTTCCATATCCTTTTCCGTGGAATCCGTCATTCTCTTTCTCTTAGCCCGCTCAGAATTGGCCTTAAAAGAACCGGAAACGTCATTCTCTGTATTTGTTATTGTCATCATCAAAATTTCTTCTTTTGTCTTTTCCACAGTCATCGGTGTAAACAATTTGTGCTTATAGCGAGGGTCTAAGTAGGTGGCGATGATATATAAATTGTTCTCTCCCAAGCTGGAAAATTTAGTTGAAAGTTCACTTTTCAGAGTCGTGACGGCCTGTCGAATCGAATCAAACTCGTGCTATCTTGTTAAATAGTCGTCAACTTTTTTGTCAAGCATTTGAATTATTGGAATTACAGAAGAAATAAGGGCGTGAGAGCTGCTGAGTTCCCGTGTGGCTTCCTCAAAAGGTCTCAGTAATTCAATAAGACTTTCAATGATTTTCCATTCTTCTGGCAGAATAAGGTTAATCTCATTAAAATTGATGTAAAGACTTAGGGCATCATTTACCTTTGTCGCAACTTGTTTTGCAACTGCATCCGCATGAAAATCCGCATTGATTAGTGCGGATGCTGATGCGGATGCAGATGTCTAAACCAATGCGAAAGCTCCAATTGCGGATGTGGATGCGAATATACGCAACATCCGGACAACAATTGCCAGACCCACTTTATTCGTCTTCGCTATCATCGTAATGTCAACTTTGATCAAAATCTCGAGTTCGATTTTTTTCTCAATGCAGAACTTGCCCTATAGTGAATTATAAAAGTGATTGAAACTCAAAGGTCATCTGCTTTGAGTATGAAAAACTGTGTAATATTAATTTTTTAATTTCAAAATTATATAAAGATGTATAGAAAATAAAAACTCATATTCTTTAGAATGGAAAAATAATACAGCCCGAGACGGATGGAACTTAAGAATTTGAATCCAATGTAAGATGATAGTAGGTATACGTCAATAAAAAATTATCATAATAACAAAAATATTACACAAATGAAGTCCAAAACTATTTTTAAAAACAAACCTCTTGTATTAAGATATATTTTAGGGATATCATTATTCCAAAGAATCCGGTAAAAAGCCACAGGGGAAGATTTATGACAAATATAACAATATTGCAGAGCAGTTATATTTTAACAAAAAGGTCTTACCAACCCCAATTAGGTAAAACCTAATACATTCAAAAAACTAAGGCGCAAAATTTTAAACAGCCTATTATAAAGGTATTAGTATGATACTACTTAACAATTTTCTAACTTTATAGTAGTTTACTATACTTCACCCAACAAAAATATGCAGTACACGTCTTATGGGAGAGCTTTTTCAAAATCAGTAGCGTGCTATATTTTTGCACCGTACTAAATTGAAAGAACTCCTCCATAAAAAAGTATTTGTGCGCCCATAAATTTTCGATTGCATCTGACGCAGACCCGACGGCGTATTGCCAAACTGTATATCAGCACAGATCTCCTTAGTCTGTGCTCAGTCATTTTCTGCTCACCGAATTTGAAAGTATTGTAGAGCAAACTGTATGCTACCACAGAGCGCTCTGTGGTCACATGCAGTTTGCTTGTAAAATATTAAAAAAGCTGAAGCAAACTATATACTATTTCAGATCGAGCAAAGTACCTGTGATTACAGAGCCATCGTTCACGTTGGTGTGGTTATTGTGTGTGGTGTGTGGTGCCGTGACATAAGGCCAAGTGACAAAAGGCCAAATTTGTTTGTGACTTAAGGCCAAACATAAAATGTTTTGTCTTGAGCAACAGTACCTTGGGTGGCCCGCTTCGCGGGTTTTCAGGATTTTAACTCCCTTTTCGGGGCTCACACCCGCTCACGCAACTCCGTTGCTCCGCTTAGGGTATGTTCAGTCACCAGGCAGGCGCCTGTAGCAACAGATTTGTATTTTACATTAATTGGAGTAAACAACTAACAGTTATGTACTGCTGCTCAGGAAAACTGTTGCTACAGGCGCCTGCCTGGCGACTGAACATACCCTAAGCGGAGCAACGGAGTTGCGTGAGCGGGTGTGAGCCCCGAAAAGGGAGTTAAAATCCTGAAAACCCGCGAAGCGGGCCACCCAAGGTACTGTTGCTCAAGACAAAACATTTTATGTTTGGCCTTAAGTCACAAACAAATTTTTGCCTTTTGTCACTTGGCCTTATGTCACGGCACCACACACCACACACAATAACCACACCAATGTGAACGATGGCTCTGTAATCACAGGTACTTTGCTCTTAGTTTCCTGAGCAAAATGTATACCAACACAGAAAAATCTGCTTTTGATCTGACACAGTATATAGTATGCTCTTAATTTGAATGAGCATTCTGTAGTCTATTATAGAGCGTCGGAGCTCTGTACTGATATACAGTTTGGCAATACGCGACCCGACGTCCTATTGACTGCACATCTGAGTGTGCATGTGCACTGAATTGCTGTGGCCTATGGCTGTTGATGCTATTCAATTTCAACCCCCATTAAATATTGATGTGCGTTCAGAGTTACCATTGTTCATTTCGTAACTTGTTCAGTTTTTTTTCCTTGGGTTTCTGTTGAGGTGCTTTTGATTTTAGAGCTTTAAAAAAAGGGTGCGTTTAAAATCAACACTACGATAACCCTGTGAGAGCTTTAATGAAGGACAGATTTATGCAATTCACTGTAGCCAGAATGCGAAGCAAACGTCCTATCTTGCCCACACTGCATATTTTTGTTGGACAGAGAACAGAGTATAACTCATTCTTAATTTTAAACATTTTCTAACTAGTAGGTATCGTACTAAAAGAATTTTCTTAATAAATTGCTTCTGAACACACCTAAAACAATGACATTTCGTGTAAAAAAGTAAGTACACGAACCTTTTTTGATGTTTGCAAATGTCAAAGAGTCACATGAAACTAGCACGATACTAAAAAAAATTAAGTAGGTATTCGATGATTTTAACTTTAATAAAAGGGTAGAAAAAGTATGATGCTATATTCGATTAAAATTAGCAAATTCGCTTTTCCGTACGACATTCTCAAAGCTAGTTTCTTTTTAATAGGATCAACCGTAGCGGCTTTTAACGAAAAATATTTATAAAACATATCGCACAGACATAATCGACTTCAATTTTTTTTTTCAAATTTCACGAATTGAGCTCTAGAAATTAATTTAGTACAAAGTTCAATATTCAATATGTATTAAATCGAAAATAGGTCTGATAACTTTAAAACGGCAAACTTCATTGAACTTAATAATAATTCTGATAATTTTGATTGGTCTATTAATTTTGTGAATCTGAACCTTGTGTCTATTATTTATGACAGTTTTAGTAGATTCGTTCCATTTTCGAGAAGATCCAAACATATTCAACCAAAGCAATTAATTAATCTGAAGAATCTAAAACGTAAAGCTTTTAACAAATTTAAGCGAACTAATGATAATTTAGACTACACTATAATTTTAGCAAACTGCGCAAAGACTTTTTTACTCTGAATAAATTCCGTCACAAGTGTTACATAATGAATATTGAGACTAACATTAAATCAAATACTTCTTCGTTTTGGACATATAAATGTGAACAGAAATACGTCAGGCTACCCAAAGCAAATGACATTTGGGGACACTGAAGCATCAGACACATCATCAATACTTTGTCTATTTGCTGACTTTTTTCATTCCGTTTATTCACCTGCTAGAAATAACAGTTATAGTACACTCTTGGACAATTCAACCTCTCGCGTTGATATCGGAGGATTACAACTCAGTTTAGAGGAAACATGTTTAGGACTCCAGTCTATAAAGCCCAAAACTATCCCTGGAGCTGATGGTATACCCGCTTTTTTCTTAAAATTATGCTAAGTCTCTATGCTATTCTTTGTATTGCAATAAAAATATCTTATCTTGTGCCAATTTATAAATCTGCATCTAAATATAAAATTGAGAATTATCGTGGCATTTCCAAGTTATCTACCATCCCTAAATTGTTTGAAACCCTGGTAAAAACTCAATTGGAATTCATGGGTCTTGTGAATAAAAAAAAAGTTAAAGCTTTTTTTTGGAGGAAGCTAAAGCCAACTAGTCATAGCTCTTACTAGCAGCTAAAGCTAGACAGTACTAGCTTAAGCTTTGTTTTATGTGAATAAAAAAATGATAACGCTAAATAGCTTATGCTGGAAAATTCTAGCTTAAGCTTCGTAATTTAAGGTGTTCGTTTTTTTATTCACATGTTTCGGCTAGTTAGCTTTAGCTAAAACTGGTACATGTAACATATGATCGAAAGGAAATTTTGTTTGCCTCAATTTGTTATCTGTTCTACAGGGCAAGTATTGGTTTCGGCTAAAAAATGTTTTTAACATTTCGTATATCAGTTTCTGGGTCTATACGTTCACAGTCCTATTTTTTGAGATATTCCCTTATGTTTAATTAACAACTCGCAGAAGTTAATACTGAAAATAAGACCTAGTCAAAGCTTTCTAGACAGGTCGAAAAAATCTTGAAATTTTTGTAGCTTTAACTATAATATTCTAGTTTAAGCTATTTTTATTCACACAAATTGAAGCTTAAGCTAGGGAAACAAGCTAAAACTAAATGAATTTAGCTTTGGCTATTTTTAAATAGCTATTACTAGAAAACATCTTTAACTAGCTATCTTAAGCTTATTTTGATTCACTAAAAATCAAGCTTTTACTTAAAAATCCAAGTTTCAGCTTTAGCTTTTTTTATTCACAAGGCCCTATATCTGGAAGAAAGTCATATACATACTCGTACATATACAATTTCATTTTAAAATCGTACCAAGCCAAAAACTTAAATCTATAATTATTTTTTTTATATATAAACCGTCAGAAAATCTAAATCTTAAAGCATATTTTTCTAATGCGTCTGGAGGATTCAAATTTTGATCATTGAATAAAATTTCCCTTGCAGCTAAAATGTTGTGAACAGTTGTTGTTTCCAAATAATTTCTTTTTTCATTTCTTATATTTTTCAAATCGGAAAATTTACGTTCCGCAGCAGCAATGCTATGTAATAAACAACAAAGCTCCAACATACCTATATATGATGAAATGTTTTTAAAAAATAAATTGTCCATACCATCTTTTAAATTTTTGTATCAAACGCCATTGTGAAACAATGTCATCAGTTTTAAAAATTTGGAGTAAGTGGTTTTCTCCAATTAGTTTTCTCGACTCATTATTATTAATCTATTCTACGTTCGTTATATTTGGCGAAAATGTCACGTCAGACCTGAAACCTGGTATTGTTCCATCAATGACTTCTATTTGGATTTAAATATTTTAAATATTTTAATAATTTTAATTTATCTTTTGAAAAGTTAAATCTTTCTCCAATTTTAAAACATAATTTCATTACTTTTTGTTCATCAATGTCATTTTCTCATTAGTACCTTTCAAAGTGAAGGCCAAAATACGTTTGAGAAAATGGTAGATAGTTTTCAGGGTTTCTTATATTTGTGTTTATATTAATATTTTCTGACTTAACAAAATTTTTCATTATTTTAGCTTTAGCGTATTCATAGTTTCGATCTAAAGGTGTATTTTTGTGTTCTCAGATTGAAATATTCTGTTTAACTCAACTCATTTATAATTTTCAGATTTATTGACAAAAATTCCAAAAAAACTAAATTGTCTTTGTTTTTTAAAATATCAGAAATTTTTGAAGCCTTAGAAGTAGGTTTTTCAAGTGCAGTATTTAAAAATTAAACAAGGGATTCCTCTGCTCTATAATTCTTTTTAAGCGAACGAGTTTGACAAACCTTTAAAATTTGATGCTCATTAACGCCAAGTGCTTTTTGGAAAGTAATGAAATCTTTTTGTTTTTTTCGAGCTGTGGCAAAAATAGAAATTGTATATCCTTTAATAATTTTTCTACTTGCCACGGTATATATTTAGCAGAATAAGCGGAGCACAAGCTTAAATTATGACATGTACACTTGTACAGTACATAACATACATGCACTCGATAAAATATAAGGACTAATATTTTGGATCAATTTTAGGTGTGATTGTAATTGTGATCGTATGGTATATGGTAAAGCCTAGTATACAGTTCTTCTAAAAAAAAAACCAATGCATTTCTTATGGGAGAGTTTTTCCCCGAAAAAAACTTTTTTCATTTCACCAAACTGTAAACCAAAATCGAAAAAAAAATTTATACTCACCACGATTTTTTTTCACGCAAAACAATGTGCATCCCATTGTTTTGACGGAAAAAACTTACAGAAATTTTTTCATGAGAAAAAATTTTTTTTTTCACCACTCATTTTTTTTTCTTCAAAAAGAACTGTATACTAGGCTTAAGCCTAGTATACAGTTCTTCTAAAAAAAAACCAATGCATTTCTTATGGGAGAGTTTTTTCCCGAAAAAAGAACTTTTTTCATTTCACCAAACTGTAAACCAAAATCGAAAAAAAATGTATACTCACCACGATTTTTTTTCACGCAAAACAATGTGCATCCCATTGTTTTGACGGAAAAAACTTACAGAAATTTTTTCATGAGAAAAAAATTTTTTTTTCACCACTCATTTTTTTTCTTCAAAAAGAACTGTATACTAGGCTTTAAAGTAAAAAGATAGGTGAAAGGTGAGTTGGAAAAAGTGGTAGAATTAGATTTTCAGGTGGTAGGTTTTCATGAACAGCAAAATGTGGTAGAAATACGAGTTAAGTGGTAGAAGTCCCAACACTGAAAAGAAACCACCACTGCAAGCCGTCCACGGAGTATATAGATATATATAAGTATATATATACAGTGGTGGACAAGAATTTAGCACATTAATAAAAGAAAAAATTAAACTATATTTACAAAATTTGTTTCTATTTCAATATTTTCATTTTTATGTTATTTACATTATTTACGAATATAAGTATATTTTTCCCAAATACAATCTTGTATTTTTTATATCTGAAAGAAAAAATGAAAAAAATAACAGAAAACATACTTTTTTGTCTGGACATGAATTTAGCACATTTCATTAAAATTGCTTAGTTATGTTATTTACCGTTACTAAAACTATATTTTCTTTTATATTTTGTTGGAAATCCTTTGTTCTTTAATACTGAATTGAGTCTTCTTGGCAAGCTCTCGTATAAGGCCTCACAGCGTTGCTTAGGTATTGAATACCAAGCATTCTGTATCTCTTGCCACAAATCTGTTAAATTTTTCGTTTTTTGTTTTTCAATGTGTTGCTCAACGTCATTCGACAAATTTTCGATCGGGTTCAGATCGGGTGATTGAGCAGGCCACTTTAAGACCTTCACTTTATTGACCTCTAAGGCACTTTTCACTAGTTTTGAAGTGTGCTTAGGGTCATTAACGTGCATGAAGCGCCATAAAACCGGCAAATTATCTTCGGCATATGGAATCATATGGTTCGAGAAAATATCTTTGTACAGGTGCTGGTCCATTTTGGAGTCTATCTTCACTATTGGACCAACACCGTTCCAAGAAAAGGCAGCCCAGACCATCACGTTTCCACCACCGTGCTTCACCGTCTTAATGGTGTATTTTTGATCATGTTCCTTATTTTGTGGACGCCACACATATTTTTTTCCATCTGATTTGAATCGACAGAACTTTGATTCATCGCTCCAAAGTACATTTTTCCAGAAATTTAGTAGTTTTCCTAGATGTAATTTGGCAAGCTCTAATCTAGCCTTCAGATTTTTTTTCGAAACCAATGGTTTTCTTTGCGCAATGCACCCTCTCAAGTTTTTTTCATTCAGGCGTCGTCTCACGGTTCTTCAGGATACATTGACATTGTAATTCTCCATTAATTCATTTCTAATGACACTAGAGGTCTTAAATGGAAAGGATCCATTGATAACATGTAAATGACTTTATCTTTCCCTTTGTTGTCTTTCGTGTGCGAGAGGCTTGTTTTACATGTTTTGTCACTTCATACTTTTCAAAATGTCTAAGAGCATTGTAGACCATCTTCCTGGAACATTCTAGCAGCTCAGAAATCTCCGTTACTGTGCGACCCTTTGACTTCATCTTAATGATAATACTCCTTTTGTCCTCAGAACACCATTGCCCTTATGCCATGACTATTTAATGTTTTTTTTTTAAATTTTATTTGAAAATATAACATTAAGAAGATATAAAATTACCTCGAAAATAATTTTGTTCTCTTAAAAACCCACAAATTAAAAAAAAATAACCAAAATTTGTACACGTGCTAAATTGATGTCCAACCAAAAACAATGCAAATGACAAACTATCAACGATTTTTTGACTATGTAATTGGATTGCATATGAAAATATACAGTTTTGTTTTCTCTGATTTGTTGTCATATATATTAGCTCAAAATGTACCGTTGCTTGGAACAAAACAATAGAGAAAATTAAAAATATGGTAGTACCCATCTCAATGTGCTAAATTTGTGTCCACCACTGTATATAGGTATACACACAACGAACGAACTTGGATTATACTAAAAAGGGATTGTATTGGCATACGAAATCATGAAAAAATGTGTACCTTTAGAATCTAACTCACTGGTGGACACCTTTTGGAAATGATGTTGTTAAATGGGTTTGATTCTTCTCTGTTTGATAAGGTTGCATGGTTTGATTTGGAAAAATTAGTTAAATATGCCATTGAAAAGGTCATCATTTTTATATGTACTGAATGCAATATATATTATCGGTGGTGATATGTTAATTTCATTTTTTTATTGAATTATAGAAATTATAGAAAAAGGAAAACATTATTAAAGTTGTAGGAGGGGCTCTCTAGAAAAATGAGATTTTCGAAAACCATTTTTTAACATTTGTATGGTGGGTAACGTTGGGGTGATCACCACTTAGTGGGATAATGGCAGACATATATCTCAATTTCCTTGAGAACAAATACATCTTTCATCTTTTCAAATAAGAAAAAAACAATTATCAAAAATCATATCATACTCATACACATAGACAAATAGATAAGCTACAGAAATACATAAGCAATATTAACGAAAATATAAAATTTGCATCAGAAATTGAAAACGAAAACAGCCTTAGCTTCTTGGACTTAAACATAAAAAAGATTGATTATAAATAAATAAATCAACAACCACAGACATTACAATGACTAAATATTCACACCATCAACATTCACAAAAAGTGGTAACTTACAATGCATTCATCAACAGATTATCAACAATACCTATGGACAAACAAGATTTCAAAGACGAACTTAACACGATAAAACAAATTGCAATAGCTAATAGATATATATATAATATATGTAATTATGAAACAGTTGACCAGATACCTACTTAAAAATCGGAAAAACAAAATTTAAAACGAAAATAATTATTTAAAGAATGAAAACACCAATACCGTCAAAAAATGTATATCGATGGAATACATAATATGTAAACATACTACAAAGGAAAATAAAAAAACGAATTCAATAAATTATACATAAACATATCATTAAAAGCAAATAATAACATCCAAAAATTAATTCAACCAAAAGAAACAAAGAAATAAAAACATGAACTCAAATGCGATGACTACAACAAATATTACGTTGGACAGACGCACAGTGCGGCCGGAGGCATTTTTTTGCGGCCAAAAGTCCAAAATAAAGGCTTTGAGTTAGGGGTTTTTTGTCATCGGCAACGTTGCCACAATGTTACAAGTGTAACAAAAGTGTTACACTTTTCTTAATTTTTTTGTATTTGTTACTATGTTACTTTTTTTTTCTTTTTGTTACACTTTTTTCTCCAAACTCTTTTTTTTTCTTTAAAAATTTACTTTATGATTTTTTTAATCAGTGTGAAGTGCGCTTAAACAACACTTCCACCTATTTGTACACCTACGTCCTAAATTGAGTTGAAATCACCTTCATTCGACTCGATCGAACTCGTTCAGTTACAGTTTAGTCGAAATCTTGCTATCTTTCACTTCAAATTCAAACTCGATCTCTCGATCCAGCATATAAACATGGCTAGATATCCATTCCTCAAAGTATTCCAGTTTCCACATTCCATGTTGGCTCTTTGCAAAATGCTCAAAAAGAAAATCTTTTTGAAAATATAACAGAATTTGTTTATAAAATATTAAGTTTACCACACAGTTCTGCGGCAGCAGAACGTATTTTTTCAGAGCTAAATTTGATAAAAAATGATTTAACCAATAGGTATCACTTGAATACCATTGAATCAATAATGTTTGCAAAACAAATAAAAGATCAATTCTCTTAATTTGCCTAAACATGTTTTATGTAAAACTTAAAATGTGTCTTACTTATAATAATTTATTAACTTATTATTTAATTTATAGTTTTGTACTGAATTTAAGAACTGTGATGAAGAAAACTTATGTTCCTGTAATATTTTTGCTAGGTTCGTTAAATAAAACTTATTACTCCTTTTAGAATTTCTTCTTTATTTACACTTTTCAAATCAAAACAATAAATCTCAATTTATAATCAACTCTAATACTTTTATTCCAACTTAAATCCACTTCTTTAATTACACTTTCCACAATCCAATAGTTCAGCTTTGCACACTTTCATAATCGAAAATAAACTGTGTTCCGCTCACCGTGAACACTCCCTTTTATACTCAAACCAGTTGTTCTAGAAGGTTCTTGTCCAGAAGGGGAAATTCTTATGGGGGTAGAATGTTCTAGTACTTTGGAATTAGGGGAAATTTAGATGCGATGGAAAAGAGCTTTTTGTGTTGTTCCCTCACAAAGCAGATATGTAATTCCCAACAGATGGCGCTGTAGGAGTATAAAGCTCTGTTCGCAACATTGCCCCCTTCTTAAGATTGTTCGTCCCGAACAACTCTATCACCAGCTTCGGCACTGTATCGGTGAAGTCGATCGCTATGCACAACTTTTAGCTTTCCTCTTAACCCTCTTTGAATTCGGTAAACGACATCATTGATTTTCGTGACGACAGTATAAGGGCCTTCCCAGTTTTGTTGAAGCTTCGGCGACAATCCCTTTTGACGATGTGGATTATACAGCCATACACGATCTCCTACTTGGAATCCTGTCGTGTTTGCTCTTGTGTCGTACCTTGTCTTCATTCGATCGCTGTAAGTGCTCATTCTAGTCCTGGTCCTTTCGTGGATGTCGATTAGCCTCTCTTTCAGGTCACTCACGTAATCCCCTGTTTCCTGAGACTCTTGTGGTGGGTGTCCAAACCTTATCTCACTTGGCAGCCGTATGCTTTTTCCGAACAGGATCTCAGATGGTGTTTGTCCTGTTGAGCTATGTACTGCACTTCGATAGGCCATCAAAAATAGTGGTATGTGCCTATCCCAGTTCCTTTGGTAGTCGCCTACGACCTTAGTGAGGTGCTCTTTTAAGGTCCTGTTGAATCTCTCGACCATTCCATCAGACTGCGGGTGAAGTGGTGTGGTTCTCGTTTTCTTAATGCCAAGGAACGCGCAGACCTCTTGGAATATGTTTGACTCAAAGTTCCTTCCTTGGTCAGAATGTAGCTCCATAGGCACACCGAACCTCCTTACCCAGTTAGACACAATCTGGTCGGCCACGGTCTTGGCTTCTTGGTTCGGGATAGCGTATGCCTCAGGCCATTTGCTGAAGTAATCCATTACCACCAGAATGTATTTGTTTCCAGCATTCGTTTCCGGAAATGGGCCAGCCACATCAACAGCAATCCTATCAAACGGTGAGCCAACATTATACTGCATCATTTTCCCTTGCAGTTTTCTACCAGGTCCTTTGGTTGCCGCACAAGCCTCACAATTTCGGCACCACTTTTTAACGTCGTCTCTTGCATGCAACCAGTAGAATCGTTGTCTCACTTTTTCTAACATCTTGTTGATTCCCAAGTGGCCTCCTGAAGGTCCATCATGCATCTCTCGAAGAACCTCTTTGATTTTCGATTGAGGTAACACAAGCTGCATCACATAAGATTTACCATCAGCGGATTCCCATTTTCGCCGAAGAACACCTTCTCGCACATGAAGTGAGTCCCATTGTGCCCAATAGGCCTTCAAAATTGGACTCCTATCGGAAATGTCATTCCATGCGGGTTTTTCTTCATGTTCCTTCCATGCCAGAAGGGGTTCAATGTCGGGGTCTTCTTGTTGAGCAGATCTTATTTCTTCATTGCTCCATCCACAAATGGGATCAGCCCTTATTCGCAGTGTATTGAAGGCGACCATGCGTTTGTTGCCATTTGACGTTGCCTCGGCAGTCAGACTTTTATTGTTTCGTTTGGTCTGAGAAACCTGGATGGTGTTTCTAGGGCCATCGATACCAGAAACCAGCTTCTGCCCCTCGAAGTTGGATCTCACTTGTTTCTCTGTTGGGAAACTTGTTCGGGAAGTAACACTGGTGTTATTGTTACCTGGTTCTGAATTTGAAACTCCGTGTCCACAATGTTGACAAGTTCTTCTTGGTGGTAATCGACATTGACGCTGTAAATGTCCAGTCTTGTTGCAATTCCAGCACTTTGCAAGTCCGTTTCGTTGATTCCTTTGGACATCAGTTCTTCGGCATGAGCATTCTTCGACGATGGCTTCTCTAAGTCGATGTACTTCGTGAGAAGCTTGCTCTGCTGCTTCCATTGTCAAGGCAAACGCTAATGTTTCAGAAAGCGTTCGTTTTCCAGCAGTTCGCACGGCCCTTTGAAGATGTATGTCGGAAATGGCGCGAACAAATGCCTCAACTGCAAACTGGTTACGGATTTCTTCTCCAACATCTGGATATGCAAGATGAACAAGCCTTTCAATGTCCGCTTGTAGCTGTTGTAGAGTTTCGCCCCTCTTCTGAACTCTGGAATAGAGTCGTACTTTGAAGACTTCTTTCATATGGCTATTACCAAAGCGTTTGTCTATAGCCTCTACCAAGTAATTAAAGTCGCCGCTCTTATCTGCTGGTATGGTTAGCAATAACTCAGCAGCTGCTCCTCTAAGAGCAAGGGTTAGAGCTAAACACTTGTCAGCCTCATCCCAGCCATTTGCTGTAGAAGCGGCATCGAATTGCTTCTTGTATATAGACCAAGAAGTTTGTCCATCAAAGGTTGGAGGTTGCATCTCCTTTTTCCTCAAGGTTTCTCCAGAACTTTCCCGAATCTTTATATTTCGAATGCGATCTAGCTCTTTTGAAAACGTCTCCATTTTATTGTCGACTTGATTCTCTAATAATGAAACACGTTCGGCTTGATTCTCCAACAATGAAACACGTTCATCAAGTGCAGATACATTCTTTTCGATGTTAACAAGCTTGCCTTCTAGCATGTTTCTCTGTTCTTCGAGAAGGTCTTTTTGTTCGCTATGCTGTTTCTCCAGGCATTCGAGAACATTCTTTTGTGCATTCTCCTGTTCTTTCTTTTGTTCATTTCGCTGCTCTTCGAGACGTTCGAGAACATTCTTTTGTACATTTTCTTGTTCTTTCTTTTGTTCATTTCGTTGCTCTTCGAGACGCTCAAGCAGAAGACTAAACATATGTGAAACATCTACATTTTTACTTACGTCTGCTTCCTCAGCGTCAGCTTCAAAGACGAAAATGTCCGGGTCTTCATTTTGTTGTTTCAAATATTCGGCCAAACGCAGAACAAGCTCATTTTTCGATCCTGCTCTAGAAAGCTCTCGCTTGCCTAATTCACTTTTCAGCTCATTACAGTTGAGCTCTTTCAATAACTTGCTCATTTTTTTTGTTTTTTTTTTTTTTTTTTTTTTATTATTTATTTTTTCACTGCACAATAAGTTTTATTCCACTTTTCTGACACCAATGTAATATTTTTGCTAGGTTCGTTAAATAAAACTTATTACTCCTTTTAGAATTTCTTCTTTATTTACACTTTTCAAATCAAAACAATAAATCTCAATTTATAATCAACTCTAATACTTTTATTCCAACTTAAATCCACTTCTTTAATTACACTTTCCACAATCCAATAGTTCAGCTTTGCACACTTTCATAATCGAAAATAAACTGTGTTCCGCTCACCGTGAACACTCCCTTTTATACTCAAACCAGTTGTTCTAGAAGGTTCTTGTCCAGAAGGGGAAATTCTTATGGGGGTAGAATGTTCTAGTACTTTGGAATTAGGGGAAATTTAGATGCGATGGAAAAGAGCTTTTTGTGTTGTTCCCTCACAAAGCAGATATGTAATTCCCAACAGATGGCGCTGTAGGAGTATAAAGCTCTGTTCGCAACATTGCCCCCTTCTTAAGATTGTTCGTCCCGAACAACTCTATCACCAGCTTCGGCACTGTATCGGTGAAGTCGATCGCTATGCACAACTTTTAGCTTTCCTCTTAACCCTCTTTGAATTCGGTAAACGACATCATTGATTTTCGTGACGACAGTATAAGGGCCTTCCCAGTTTTGTTGAAGCTTCGGCGACAATCCCTTTTGACGATGTGGATTATACAGCCATACACGATCTCCTACTTGGAATCCTGTCGTGTTTGCTCTTGTGTCGTACCTTGTCTTCATTCGATCGCTGTAAGTGCTCATTCTAGTCCTGGTCCTTTCGTGGATGTCGATTAGCCTCTCTTTCAGGTCACTCACGTAATCCCCTGTTTCCTGAGACTCTTGTGGTGGGTGTCCAAACCTTATCTCACTTGGCAGCCGTATGCTTTTTCCGAACAGGATCTCAGATGGTGTTTGTCCTGTTGAGCTATGTACTGCACTTCGATAGGCCATCAAAAATAGTGGTATGTGCCTATCCCAGTTCCTTTGGTAGTCGCCTACGACCTTAGTGAGGTGCTCTTTTAAGGTCCTGTTGAATCTCTCGACCATTCCATCAGACTGCGGGTGAAGTGGTGTGGTTCTCGTTTTCTTAATGCCAAGGAACGCGCAGACCTCTTGGAATATGTTTGACTCAAAGTTCCTTCCTTGGTCAGAATGTAGCTCCATAGGCACACCGAACCTCCTTACCCAGTTAGACACAATCTGGTCGGCCACGGTCTTGGCTTCTTGGTTCGGGATAGCGTATGCCTCAGGCCATTTGCTGAAGTAATCCATTACCACCAGAATGTATTTGTTTCCAGCATTCGTTTCCGGAAATGGGCCAGCCACATCAACAGCAATCCTATCAAACGGTGAGCCAACATTATACTGCATCATTTTCCCTTGCAGTTTTCTACCAGGTCCTTTGGTTGCCGCACAAGCCTCACAATTTCGGCACCACTTTTTAACGTCGTCTCTTGCATGCAACCAGTAGAATCGTTGTCTCACTTTTTCTAACATCTTGTTGATTCCCAAGTGGCCTCCTGAAGGTCCATCATGCATCTCTCGAAGAACCTCTTTGATTTTCGATTGAGGTAACACAAGCTGCATCACATAAGATTTACCATCAGCGGATTCCCATTTTCGCCGAAGAACACCTTCTCGCACATGAAGTGAGTCCCATTGTGCCCAATAGGCCTTCAAAATTGGACTCCTATCGGAAATGTCATTCCATGCGGGTTTTTCTTCATGTTCCTTCCATGCCAGAAGGGGTTCAATGTCGGGGTCTTCTTGTTGAGCAGATCTTATTTCTTCATTGCTCCATCCACAAATGGGATCAGCCCTTATTCGCAGTGTATTGAAGGCGACCATGCGTTTGTTGCCATTTGACGTTGCCTCGGCAGTCAGACTTTTATTGTTTCGTTTGGTCTGAGAAACCTGGATGGTGTTTCTAGGGCCATCGATACCAGAAACCAGCTTCTGCCCCTCGAAGTTGGATCTCACTTGTTTCTCTGTTGGGAAACTTGTTCGGGAAGTAACACTGGTGTTATTGTTACCTGGTTCTGAATTTGAAACTCCGTGTCCACAATGTTGACAAGTTCTTCTTGGTGGTAATCGACATTGACGCTGTAAATGTCCAGTCTTGTTGCAATTCCAGCACTTTGCAAGTCCGTTTCGTTGATTCCTTTGGACATCAGTTCTTCGGCATGAGCATTCTTCGACGATGGCTTCTCTAAGTCGATGTACTTCGTGAGAAGCTTGCTCTGCTGCTTCCATTGTCAAGGCAAACGCTAATGTTTCAGAAAGCGTTCGTTTTCCAGCAGTTCGCACGGCCCTTTGAAGATGTATGTCGGAAATGGCGCGAACAAATGCCTCAACTGCAAACTGGTTACGGATTTCTTCTCCAACATCTGGATATGCAAGATGAACAAGCCTTTCAATGTCCGCTTGTAGCTGTTGTAGAGTTTCGCCCCTCTTCTGAACTCTGGAATAGAGTCGTACTTTGAAGACTTCTTTCATATGGCTATTACCAAAGCGTTTGTCTATAGCCTCTACCAAGTAATTAAAGTCGCCGCTCTTATCTGCTGGTATGGTTAGCAATAACTCAGCAGCTGCTCCTCTAAGAGCAAGGGTTAGAGCTAAACACTTGTCAGCCTCATCCCAGCCATTTGCTGTAGAAGCGGCATCGAATTGCTTCTTGTATATAGACCAAGAAGTTTGTCCATCAAAGGTTGGAGGTTGCATCTCCTTTTTCCTCAAGGTTTCTCCAGAACTTTCCCGAATCTTTATATTTCGAATGCGATCTAGCTCTTTTGAAAACGTCTCCATTTTATTGTCGACTTGATTCTCTAATAATGAAACACGTTCGGCTTGATTCTCCAACAATGAAACACGTTCATCAAGTGCAGATACATTCTTTTCGATGTTAACAAGCTTGCCTTCTAGCATGTTTCTCTGTTCTTCGAGAAGGTCTTTTTGTTCGCTATGCTGTTTCTCCAGGCATTCGAGAACATTCTTTTGTGCATTCTCCTGTTCTTTCTTTTGTTCATTTCGCTGCTCTTCGAGACGTTCGAGAACATTCTTTTGTACATTTTCTTGTTCTTTCTTTTGTTCATTTCGTTGCTCTTCGAGACGCTCAAGCAGAAGACTAAACATATGTGAAACATCTACATTTTTACTTACGTCTGCTTCCTCAGCGTCAGCTTCAAAGACGAAAATGTCCGGGTCTTCATTTTGTTGTTTCAAATATTCGGCCAAACGCAGAACAAGCTCATTTTTCGATCCTGCTCTAGAAAGCTCTCGCTTGCCTAATTCACTTTTCAGCTCATTACAGTTGAGCTCTTTCAATAACTTGCTCATTTTTTTTGTTTTTTTTTTTTTTTTTTTTTTATTATTTATTTTTTCACTGCACAATAAGTTTTATTCCACTTTTCTGACACCAATGTAATATTTTTGCTAGGTTCGTTAAATAAAACTTATTACTCCTTTTAGAATTTCTTCTTTATTTACACTTTTCAAATCAAAACAATAAATCTCAATTTATAATCAACTCTAATACTTTTATTCCAACTTAAATCCACTTCTTTAATTACACTTTCCACAATCCAATAGTTCAGCTTTGCACACTTTCATAATCGAAAATAAACTGTGTTCCGCTCACCGTGAACACTCCCTTTTATACTCAAACCAGTTGTTCTAGAAGGTTCTTGTCCAGAAGGGGAAATTCTTATGGGGGTAGAATGTTCTAGTACTTTGGAATTAGGGGAAATTTAGATGCGATGGAAAAGAGCTTTTTGTTTTGTTCCCTCACAAAGCAGATATGTAATTCCCAACAGATGGCGCTGTAGGAGTATAAAGCTCTGTTCGCAACATTCCTATTAAAAATTAAAAATTGAGTTCAAGAGCATTCTTTGATTTAAATCATTTTTTTCAATTTGTTACATTTTTTTCGCTTTTGTTACGTTTTTTAAAAAAATGTGTTACACTTTCGTAAAGCCCAGCGGCAACGCTGGTCATCGGGCTGTGTAAAGGAGACCCCTAGGAGACGCATAATGTTCGTAGTAGAGTCTCTTGCCGCAAATCCCCTTCATAATCTTATAGGGCCCATACACTACGCAAACCGTTTGAGCAAACAAATGCCTTTTGTTGTTGTTAAAATGTTTGTGCAAACTGTTTGAGTAATGTGTAGCGATGTTGAGTATTTGCGCAAACGGTTTGAGAAATTCAAAAAATTTTGAATTTTCCGTACCTGCACAAACATGTTTGAGTGGTGTGTGTTGAATTTTACTCAAACAGATGCCAATTTTCATGAAGTAAAGATGAATAAACAAGACGAACGAATTTTTGTACCACTCTTTACACCAAATTCTTTTTTTTTTTTTTAATAGCCAAGGCAATAATTAAAGCTGCACATGCTGAATCGCTCATTGCTCCATAGGTCTGATTGAGATGAAAAACTTCACGCAACTAATAGGTGCGTTTTATTATTCACAAATCTATCTGGATCCGGATCTGGATTAAGTTTTAACATGTATTACAAAAACAATTTGGGATCCTGTTTTCTATCGGGATCTATTTCAAAGATCCAAAAATTAGTTATTACACTGGCGAGTAGATGGATTTTTATGGTAAGGTAGTGTAAGCTATAGTGTAAAGAAAAAAGACAAGACATAATTTAAAATTTCCAAACCCAAGGATAAAAAGAGACGGGCTTATAACACTGCTGTCAGTAAGATCCGTATCGTTTTATTTTCAAGGGATGATCCAGATCCGGATCCAGATAGATTTGTGGATAATAAAACGCACCTAATATCTTCCAAACATGTTTGTGTAGTGTGTGGCGAAACTATGTTTGCTCAAACACACGTTTGAACAAACGTGTTTGCGTAGTGTATGGACCCTATTAGTCTGAATGTGGCTGCTAAGTTAACGTAGTCACGCGTCGTTAAGATAGGCTAATGGACACTTCCATAAAAACACGTGTAAAAGTTTTTATTTCCATCTATTGCAATAAAATGGATTCAATAGCTGCAGGTGCGTGAAATAAGTTAAAGAATTTCTGAATAAAAATTCCTCAATAGTAGATTGTTAGACAGAGATATGTCAACACTATTTATTTACTTGAAAAAAAAAAAAACATATTTGCTTGAGTAAAAACTTTTTTTTTCTTGCTATTTCTTGTTCTCAAAGTATTGTGCACCAAATAAAATAAAATTCAGCTGCGCGTAGCTGCCCGTTGAGTTTATTTGTGCATTAAGGTACTAGTATGGTCTAGAACGCCAAAAATCGCACGATTTTTGGGATTTTTTTTTCTCGGAAACTTTATAAAATAATAACAATTTTTTTTAAAATAATGAATACATGCGTCAAGAATAAAAATTTTTTGAAATTTTTGAATTTTGACCGATTTATAGAGGGCGCAAACGTCGACTCATCAAAAAATACATTGTCCCATTGCGGACAGTTAATCTCAGGATTGGCTGGACTGAAACAAAAAAAAAAACAAAGCAGGTTATTTAAAGGAAGGTTTCTTACGAGACAATTTACCACAATTTGTTTTAAAAGTAAAAAAAAAACAAAAAATAAAATAATTTTTTTTGTTTTGTTCATAACTTGTTGGTCAAATTGTGGTAAAATGTCTTAGAAAACATAAAAACAATCAAGTTGCAACAAGTTTTTTGAAAATCGGTTCAGTAGATCCGGAGATTAACTGTCCCCAATGGGACAATGTGTTTTTTGAAGAGTTAACGTTGGCGCCCTCTATCATTGAGCCAAAATTAGAAAATTAAGACAAAAAAAAAAAAAATGTTCTTGTACTCTTGACGCATGTATTCATTAGGTATCTAAAAAAAATTATGTTATTATCTTATAAAGTTTCCGAGAAAAAAATTCCCAAAAATCATGCGTATTTTGGCGTTTTAGACCATACTAGTACCTTAATTTACAACAATATCCCACGTTAGTTCACAAATTTTTAATTCATGGCCCCGAAATTATAAAATATTCAGTGTTATCTATCTGTCAAATGTCGAAAGATGCACAAGAAGCATGTAATAATTTTTTTAAAATCTATCAAACTAATTTCGCAAGGAACCATTATCGTCAATAGACTGGAGGATGTTTTCAAAAGATTCCTAATTGAATCCGATCCTAATCGCATCCGAGCAATGAAAACTTTTTCATGTAAATATCGGATTAACTTACATGGGTGATTCTACAAACGATGGAATTTTCGGTGGCGCAAGAAATATTTTAAAATCCGTTCAATTATTTAATCTGATTTTTTTTATAAAATTAAATCTTGTCGATATCTACCTGGCCTAACAATATTATTAGGTTGACCTTATTTAATCTTGCTCAAAAAATTCTTCAAAGTGTCTGATTCTCAGTCCCCTGACGTGGCCCCAGTGCGTTTTCGCAAAGAAAAATTATTACCGTTCTCTTATTTCAGGTCTCATACTTAGATGAATTGCACCAAAGTTACAGAAAATAACACATCTTTGCTACGAAATAGATAAATATTTTTTAGTAATTTATTTTATTACGAAAAAACTTAATTAAACTTTAAACCCCGCTTTTTGTATCAGTCCCCTGGCATATTGAAACAGTCGAAAAAATCAATAACTAGGATATCGATCGAATTTTCAGCACTGGCAATTTGAAGTACCAAATCTCCTTACAATAAAGTTGTGGTGCAAATCGATTCTGTTTCTTATGTTAGTATTGTGAAAAAGACATTTGTGCAAGAAGTCGAGGATTGTCCCTTTAGATTATCAGCCCTCTGGTGAGGTTTTACAAACAAATTTTGTATGTAAGAAGGCATATTTGTTAGAAGTATAGCATAGGTTTAATAAAATTGTAATATTATATATAAATTTTTATTTTTTAAAGTAAAACCTTAATACCTTTTTTCCGCAAAAACCATGAAAAACCTCAGTCCCCTGGTTAATAAATGAGCAAATGATATTTTATTCAGAAACCTGAGAAATTTTTAGTTATATTGAACATCGAAAATCATTGCGAAATATTTTTAAAAAGAATATAATTTATTTTAAATTGATTCTTAGAAAAAAAAAATATTTAATTATAATATATTATATTTTCTTAATAAAATGCTAAATAATATTTATTTACCATGAATTTTTATGTTTATGAAGACTAATTAAATTTAATTTCTATATTTCAATGTGTACCTAAGAGAAAATAAGAAAAAAAACTTAAGATTTATTCAGTTCCCTTAAAAAAAACTCAGCACCCTGAACATCCTTTTTTCAAAAAATGTCCTTAAAAACGTCATTTTTTATTTTTTTAACTGGGCGCTTTCAACAACGCAAAGGGACGTTCTAATCAGGGCCGGATTAACAAGTAGGCAGAATAGGCAGTTGCCTGAGGCCCCCGATTTTAGGGGGCCCCCGAAAAATGAAAAAGACTTCTAAAATTTTCTTACAAACATAAAATTCTAGTAACACTTTTTTTTATTACGACTTCCAAATTTTTATTTACAGGTTAAAGAAAATTCGTTTTCTTACCTCCACTACAAAAAAAAAAAAAAGCTGTATTCAGTGCAAAAATTCCAAACGAATTTCCCATTTTGTTCATATTCTTCCAGCACGAATAGAACAAAACAAAGACAAGATACAACACTATTCCCATATTCATATATGAGTGAGAGCGTAAGAACTTTGAGTACTGTTCGCCATTTTGGTTGGATCCGTTCACAGTTAATTCGAACGAACGATACGAGTACGATACGAGCAATATTTTTTGTGTGTGTGTACACTTTCAGTGGATACATAATACATTTCGTTCTCAAACCACATGAACGTCGTTATGGGTTATGGGTGCTACAACAATGTGAGTTGTGAGCTTTTTTATTTTTCAGTGAGCATCTGAGCATACTTCCAGTGGATACATTTCGCTCTCAAATCATGTATGAATGAGATTGAGAACGAGAACTAGAACGAGTTGATGTTGAGAGTTAAAAGTTGCTTTGCTATTGCTAGCAGTGTTTGTTTTTGTTGAGTGCATGAAAAGGTTGCACGAGTTGAAAACTGGGAAACAAAGTGCAAAATTAACTTTAATTAGGAGACAAGTAAAAAATTTTGTAGGTGGTTAGGAAGACAAGAAAATTTGATTTATTTTATCGGAAAGTTAGGCGTTCATGAACGAAATGAACAATATGACGCCTCGGCCCTACTCACCGTAAACAATTACATAGTGTAAAGTGAATAAGTGAATAAAAGATACTTGTTATTATCACGTAAAAGTCCGCGTTTTTTTCTTTACCGTAGTGAGACCATCATTTTCGGGAACGGACGTGAAAAAAAGGGCCCCCAAATTGATGGTTGCCTAGGGCCCCATTGAGGGTTAATCCGGCCCTGGTTCTAATGATCATCTAGATTCTAGAACAACTCTTACGGCTTTTGGAATCCAAAAATGTCGTGCCGAAATTTCTATAATTTTATTCCATTGTTTGTAGAATCACCCATATACCCATTGTTTGCTCATATATTGCATTTTGTATTTCTAAATTTATGATTTATAAATTACTGTGTTCGATTTCAATAAAAATATATAAATATTTTTTTTCCATTTTTGTTGTTATATAATATTGTCATATAGCATTCCACCATTTTGAATTTGTTCATTTTTAATAAATTTTCAAGTACATGCCCTAATAATATCAAAACAAATTTTTTTAACCAACTATCAAAGTTATTTCATTTTTGATTAGTTTTTTCGTATGACATGACGCCATATTAGGTCGGCCATTTTCAATTTGGTGATTCTGATAACAGATTCGTAATCAGCGACCCTAAAAGCCCTTATATACCAATTTGTGGATCATTCTCTACGTTTTTCGACTTTTGGCCGCACAAAGCGGCTTTCGGCCGCACTGTGAGACGGGAAGAACATTTTACGAAAGATTCACAGAACATTTACCTAAGCCAAATACAAATTCAATTCAGTTCAATTTTGTTTTATTGAACATACAATTCAATTATTCTAAACCCGTAGACCTTCGCGCAGATATAGGGGGGTGGGGAAACACACCTACTATTTACAATTTGGCTTACAACTAAAAGATACTACATAATTATACATATGTGTAAAAATTTACATCCGTTGGCTCATAGGGGACATAACTATATACAGTGACTTAAATTTAATTATTTTCATATAAAATTTACATGACGAAAAAGTAAAATTTAAAAGGTCAGTTGACTGTATTGTCCTCAGGGTGTTCATTCCCGGTTGTCAGTGGAGCAAAACACAAAATCGAATTATGCTTTGCACCTCATTGAAGACAAAAACAATTACTCAAATTTTGACAAGAACCTTAGCCCCGTGCATTTTTGCAAAAAGGAAGACTACTTGACACACTGGAAAAGTTCGAGACAAAGAAAATAAAATAGAACAGGACAAACTACTTAACAACATGCTAATATTGAAAACAAACGCACTATACGACACCGCATTCACTTTAAAGACGGGGTAGAAAGAGAGCAACAAATATTCAGATCACTCCAAAATTAAGCGACAAGTGGCATACATATAACCTATGTATGTAGATATATAATATGTTCAATAAATAAAATCGTCTGAAGATGGAAATTTAATTTCCGAAACGAGTTAGGTACATCCATGTAATTTAAAAAAGTTGTGATATTTGTTCAAATATACTTAAAAATTATAAATTAAAAGTTTGTTTTCTTTTATCTTTTCATACATATGGGGTAGGTACCGTTATTTTTAGATAAAATACATTTTTTTTCTCACATCTTGTAGAACGAAACATTGAGTTTTGAAAAAAAGTTAATTAAATTAATTTAATTTATTTTTCCCAGCTTACTTTGATTGTTTAGCTTCTTCTCAGAATTTTTTAAACTCGTAGATCGTAGGTGCATTTTACATGTTTTTACATGTTTTCATTTACCTTTGTTCAGCTAATTTATCGCACTGCTAAGTTTTATTCGCAAAATTATGGATATTGTAAAAAAAGTTAATAACCTGTTTTTAAAGAACAAATTCGTATCTAGTTCTAAGCCCGAAAAAAAAAAATGCTTTCAGATGAAGACACCATGACTCTTAAAAAACTGAGAGAGAAAAATTAACCAAAGAACTGTAAATGTTTTTTTTTTTTTTAAATTATTTATATATCATAACGACGAACAGTATTTTATTATTTTTCATACTCTCGTTTTCACGTTAAATTCTTATTCAAGACTGAACTTTTTTTTTTGTTATTGCAAAAAGCTCAAATAACGCAACTGCTAATTTGTATCGGTTGCTTTTACCAAAGGCGTACTAGAAATAAAATCAACGAAAATATATTTTATATGCGTTTATTTGTAATTTTGTATATAGGTAGTATACTGAAAACGTGTTTTTAAATTGTGTGGCAATACCCTCATATTTCTTTTCGAACAATTTATTATTTTTGAAATTTATTAATTGTCACTGAAACTATAACGTTTTAATTTCTCTCGTATTTTTATTTTTTGGATTGTAAACTCAAAGCTACTGTTATCTGATTCTCTTTATTGTAGGTTTATCATCTATAATTAAGCTAGAACTTACATCCATGATAAATACATGCTACTAAAAAGATTATTTTCTATTTCACTTTTTGAAAACAGTTATACATATTTCAATTTATATTAAATTTGTGTTTTTTATTTGTTGTTCAATTTTCAAGGTTTCGTTTTTATAATTTTCTTTCTTTGCAGACATAAATTTATTATATTACTTTCATTTTTTAATGTTAATGTGCTGTTTGTTGGAACTGTTTTTATTTAACTAATATACAAAGTGACATGTAAAATAATGCAATTTCGCCATTTTTATTTTTTTAAAAACTGCATTCATATTTAAACATTAAGGATAATAATTATAGATAGCAAGTTTACGTATATTAATAATAATATTTAAATGTTTATTAATTTCAACAAATATATTGGTACATTTAATAATAAAATAGTCATACATTTTCTTTTCTATGCATAATCTTCTTCAATTTAAAATTTAATAAAGACACAATAATAACACTTATTACATAATTAATAACTATAGAACCAAATGCGTAAAAGCGTAGGGATTATTAAATAATATCATGCTGCAATGTAAAATGCGGCAGTTTCCTGATCGATGATTTTCGTAAATGCAAGTGTAAAAATTCCCCCGATATTTATTTACGTTAGACTAAGTAGGTACTGACAAAACTTGGCTATAATTTTTGATAGAAACTGAAAACATAGCTGAAAATAAAGTTCTAATTGTTGAAACTTCATTTTTTTCATTTTAAAATTGCACTTAAGTACATAAAATACAAAAAGGGAAGAAACTCGAATTTCATGTTGTAACTTTGATTTCCGAAACATATGTATATAAAAACGATATAATTAATTACCTCAGGAGGAAAAATGGATGGGAAATTTAAAGAATGTTCACTCCTAGTGGATTATTGTTAACAAAGTAAATATATATGTAGGATAATATTGCGAACCACAATTTTGTTTTCAATATTCTTCTTCAAATTAGTTTATAAATTCGATAAAATCAAAAGGGCATTAAATAAAGATATACACAACTACAAAAAGGACATTTGTCGGACAAAAATTCGAAAAGCTGATTTGCTGGAGGCTTTTTAAAGTATTTCTGAAAAGTTTTATAATTCCTCGTGCAGATTTTCAATTTTTGAAAATATATAATTTTTTGTACAAAAACAGTTCTTTACCTTTTGGATCGCAACATTATCATTTGGAACATAATATATAAATACGCACAAAGATTTTAGTATTGATCGTACCTTCCCCTCCCCCTAATGTCATGAATATGCTTTGAAGCTAGTTAAAAAACATCTATTTTTGCAAATGTTTATTTGATTTTCTTTTTTGTGTTTTAAATCCAGTTAAGTTTTTTTTTATTTTTGGTATCGTTTAAAAAAGATAATTATTTAAAAAGGAGCTTACAATATAACCTCACATTTAATGTAGGCACTGTTTTTACTATTTTTTAAATAAATGAAGTGTTTACTATATGTTTGCATTTTACAATGAAAACCAAGCGCTAAAACTAGTCTCCAACGAATAGGTATATATCTGAAAAATTATATAGAAAATCTTCATAATTTTATAAAAAAAAAAAACAATTTTACTTAAACAAAATCAAACGAAAAGCGCATTTTAGATTCGTAGAATATTTTCAGCCATTTTAGTAAAATATAAATGTAAAATGGCTTATTTTTTCAGGTATCGAAAAGATCAATTAAATTTGTTAAAAGTCATCTCCCACTATCTATAACATTGTGCCGGTACATTAACTTTAACTGCAGAAATGGGATCTAGTACTAAACTAATATCCTTGTTACGGAAACTTTATTTACTTGAAAAGCCCGCTGTGAAAGAAAACTAAACTCACTTAAAGAATATGAAGTTTCGCACCGATCCGACTCGAAAGTATTAGTTACACACCTAATATAATCAAATAAATGAGACTTTTTTTGTATATCATTTTATGTATCGAATATTTCAATAACACTTTGTCTCTTCAAGAGTATTCGAAGTATCCACACAACTCCGAAGGCAAAGTTCAAGATTTTTTATTTCAAACGACTTCCTTTGGTCGATTTTAAATCTTGAAAAATTAAAAAAGTCACGTCTAATGCCTTAAATCAATTGAATATTAGGGTGAAAAATCGCGGACATGTAAAGTTATTCAAACTGTTATCTTACGGAACGGTACAGCAATTAGTTTGTCTTATTCAATTACCATTGGTTTCACTAAAGGACAAAGATTTACTTATTCTGATATCCAATGGAACGGTGATAACTACTTCTACTCAACTATGAAATTTTGTCTTTGTATTAGTAAATGTAAATCGTCGTATCGGTGAAAATCTGCTACAGTTTTTTACTATTTGTTATTTTTATATTTATTTGTAATATTTGATTAAATAATTTTTTTCCGAAGGAACAAAACGGAAGAGAGTTTTTTTTTTAAATGACTTTAGTTTCCTACCGGGTAAGTACCAGTTTTAATCCGGTTTGAAACAATTGTACATAATATAAAAATTATTTGTTAAAATTATTGGGTTAAAAAACAGTTACATTTTATTAAGTTTAAGTCCATTTACAATTTACGGATGAAAAAAGACCTTTGGAAAAAATTTTTGCTTCACAAAAAGTTAACAAGAAAAGGAATAATATGTAGATATGTCTTAACAATATTTATAATATTCGGCCCTAGCGAGGTATCCGTTCGGCACGGAAAATTCTCCGATTTTGTACGATTCGCAGTATTTTTGTTTCGAGGTATTCTTCCGAACAACTGTTCGGAATTTCTCTCTGACATTATTTTAACGCACCCGGCGTACTGCGTTGAAGTGCGATCAAGTGCTTTATATGTGAAAATTTCTGACAATTGTTTTTCCGATTTCGTCCGACACAAATTCTTCGCGGAACAAATTGCGCCAACGCATTTGTGTATTATTACTCTATCCAATAGAATACCTCGAAAGCAATTTGAACCTCAGACAAAGTATGTATGTTTTGCGGACAATTTTTCGCTCCGAACGGATACCTCGCTAGGGCTGATTATTTCAATTCAAAATAATTATCTCCTTTTCACCAAATAGCGAAAAGTTTGAAAAGTTATTGTCTATAACTGGAGTAAGATTCTCCATCGTCCAGCTCTTCAAAACCATTTTTTATTTACTTTTACAAACAATAAGCTCACGAATCTTAAAAAAAGAGCACATCAAATTTTCTCAAATAAAATTGCCAAGAACTTTTTTCCGGGGAAAATTATAGAACTACTAAAATTACTAAAGGTTAAAGTAGCCAGTTTGTGATTTTAACTTTAGTAAAATGTTAAGAGATAGTAATATGTTAAAATCCTTTAAAATTAGCAAAATCCTAAGTAATTTACTAAAATAGCTTTAACATATTTGGCCCTAGCGAGGTATCCATTCGGAGCGGAAAATTCTCCGATTTTATACGATTCGGAGGATTTTTGCTTCGGGGTATTCTTCGAACATTTGTTCGGGATTTTTCTCTGACATTATCTTAACGCACCCGGTGAACTGCGTTGAAGCGCGATCAAGTGCTTTATTTGCGAAATTCTGACAGCTATATGCAATTGTTTTTCCGATTTCGTCCGACACAAATTCTTCGCTGAACAAATTGCGCCAATGCATTTGTGTATTATTTTTCTTTCCGATAAAGCAATTTGAACCTCAGACAAAGTATGTTTAGAGGACAATTTTCCGCTCCGAATGGATATCTCGCTAGGGCCGATTACTAAATCGTTTAAATTTTTTTTTCAATTTGGTTCTAAGCAGAAATGTGTTGTGTATCAATGGTTTTCTATGAGTTAAGGAGTGTAGTGTTTGAGCTGCGAGAAACGGTTCGAACAGCGAAGTGATTATGGCTGCGATCCTAACACAACATTATCACTTATAAAAAATTTTTGAAAAATTAAAATAAGTATTCGATGATTTTAATTATATGGCTCTCAAAATAAGTCCATGCTAGTTTTGCGGGTGCTTAATTTTTTTAATAAGTCTTCTTGGATATCACTAATTATACATATTAATTTCGCAGTCTTTTAAACTCAAGTATTAAACCCAATTATCGAAGTACAACTCTACGAACATAACAGTTGCATTGCAACACAAGTTTCGATTTCATCGTTGCTTCTATCGTTATCACAGCTCCAACATACACGCACAATTAAAGCTCACAGAAATATTGTTAATAGGTATAATATGTACTACATATTACGTTTTTTGGGCTTTAAGACAAATTTTGAGCACAAGAATTTAAATTTTGTTGGTCATTGTAAAAACTTTCAAATCTTTTTTATCATCTACATCATATATGTATGTATGTACTTACTAGTATAATAAAAATAATATATATTTATTAAAAAATCTAGGAATTGTGACAGATAGTGTACCATGTATGAGATTTTAATGTTTCTATACATTTGTATGTTTTTGAAGTTTAATTTGCTGCAGAAAACGAAGACCTGATAAGCCATTTTGAAAGTCGTCAAATAATTTTTAATAAAGTTTTTTTTTCGGCTGAAGCAAACATGTGGGGCATTTCACGTTAAGCGGACAACTAATAAAGTGGTGGGTGTTGAAATTCGTTTATCTCTCTTTTATGTATACTTTTGATTCTTAACATTAAAATAGGTTTTTGAATTTTGAAGTCTGTTGCTCCAGATTTGAGCATGTTAAATTTCGGCAAGCTAAGGGTAAAGGCTCGGTCAAACAGAACGCGTTTTCAACGCCGCGTTAAGATTTTTTAAAGCGACGGTAAGATTATTTTGACGCGACGGCGACGTTGCAACCGCCGCGCCAGAGGACGTCAAACAGATAGCTTTCAAGCAATGAACAAACGAAACAATAATTCCTTAACAAAAATAATTTCAAGCAGCTCAGATTCGGAGGGGGAATTATTGCTTCTATTTGCTATTTTACGAAATTCCCGTAAAAGAAAAAGAATTTGGGTACATGCCAATTAACAAAAAAAGAAGAGTCGCACATCTCGAAGGCCAACAAACAGAAGACCTATCAATGCGGCATTTATGATGAGAGACAAATTTGTCTCATATTTCAATAATAATAATTAAATATGTATGTAAAACAATGTTCTTATACGATTTATCACCCATATCGTATAGACATGGGTAATTTCTCACCAATTCAATTAATTTTTCCATCTTGAAAAAATTTAAAATTCCTTTGACTGCCGCAGCGTTAGAAATAATCTGTAATTTCACACAACGTCGCGTTTCACCGCCGCGTTGCAACGCCATGGTGAATTCAACGCGGCGTCAAAAACGCGTTCAGTGTGACATGGGACATGTATTGCAATGTAATACAACGCTTCGTTTGAACGCGGCGGTGAAACGCGACGTAAAAACGCGTTCTGTTTGACCGAGCCTTAAGGGTTTTAAAGAAAAATGTTGATGAATTAAATAACGCCATAGACAAATTATTTTAATAATTGAATATTTGGTAAATTCGATGTTCTTTTCATTTATGAAATTTAAGTCCGTTTAGAAGATACAATAATTTTTTGTGAGTGGTTCTCAAAAACAAGTGACAATAAATTGAAATTTCGAGGGTCTCTGAAAGTTTTCAGGTGGCAAATGTTGTTCTCAGTCATACCTGCAACGTCTACTGGTTGATTTAAAAAGTAATTCCCTTTCTGTCTGTCGCAAAGTGTAACAGATGGCTTCTCTTCAAACTAGTCCAGGTGAGGCTTTTCGTAAGACACGATGCATCTAGGCATACAAAATATATGTAGCTTTTAAACGGATTGAGATTCCATCTTTTCGTATCTTTATTATATAAAGAATATTAACAAGAAAGAAAAAAGTATAGAAATGGTCGAAACTACTCAAAATTGAAATTAAATTAAAATTTTGTATTCCATATAAGTCATCTGTTTTTTGCCCGAGAACCACACACTAAATATTAAGTGTCTTCTAAGCGAAAGGAGATTTTACTGTGAAACTTGGCATGTTGTATTTTTAATGTACGAGTTCCAATTTAAAAACTTTAAAACTTAAAAAAAAATACTAAGCCTAAGCAACATTTTATTTGAAATGTTATCTTCCGGTTTTCTTAAAAAAAAATCGATTTGCGGTTTAGAGTTCATAAATTAAAAGAGCATTTATTTCACCATATATTCTACTTTCTATTAATATTATTTTTCTAACTATAGCTTTATTAAATTTTTCACCAGCTCCTACCAACAGCTTGCTGAAACTTAATTCAAAATCCTGGATTATAAATAATTGACGTATAATTAACAGAATGGTAAACGAATTTCAACACCCAGCACTTTTTTCGTTGTCCGCTTGACGTGAAATGCCTCATTTACAATTCTTACAATCTTTAAAATGTTCATTTAAATATTATTTCATGATCTTTTAATTTTTACTCCTTTTGTTCTTTATGTTTTTTTGGACGGGTTGTTTTGTATGATTTTTTTTTGATGAAGTGATTTAATTAACCAAGGAAAAAATTAAGTATTCCTTGGAATTCGAACGAGTCGTATTTGGTAGCGGATATGACTTTGGGTCATAAATTTATAATTTGAAATCGAAGCGAATTCCTAAATCTGCGCACTTAACTTGTGATTCTTATAAAATTTAACTGAAGAACTTTTTTATATAATTACAAAAAAAGCTGTATGCATGTATCGTATTATAGCTTCTCGTTTTGAAAATGTTTTGTCTATTATGGAGAAAAATTGTCTCTCATGTTCAATTTATAAGTGTTGTATTTCTTAGACAAATTCAGAGAATTATTATTTCGTTTAATTCTTTTTTTTTTTCAATTTAAGATCATGTTATTAGTTTTGGTTTTAAAATATACTACCCTGTAGTAAGAGTAAAATCAGTTTACTCGTAGATCATATCTACTTAAGTTGTATGTATAAAAATAAGATTAGACATTGTCTTCCTTGCTACCACCCCAGAAGCGATCGAAGCGGTCACGAGCTTTTTCCAAAACATCTGTTGCATTGCTGCGAACTGTTAACGCTGATGTATCTGATTCAAATGTTGGATCATCTAAGCAATGAAGAGTTGATCCTGGTACTGGTTTATCAAAGCGAAGATTTCGTCCAGTAGTAGCACCAGTCAATATGTTTGTTTTATGTTCTCCAGTTGAGCTACCTGATGATTTTGGATCGCTAAAATCGGTTCCTTTCCAATCTAATTTTAAATTAAATAAGAATTATATTTACATAGGTTTATATTATAGTACTTCAAATTCAGACATCCAAATACCAAGGGTTTTGGAGTATCTGGTTATTCGGATACATTGGAATCAGACAATTGAGATTCGACACTATAAGGATCCAGTTTTATAAATTGTGCTTATATGATTGGTTAAATAGAATATATAAATTTAAAAAAGTTAACAATCGATATTGTAAGCAAAAAAGTGTAAGAAACATAAGATCGGGTTTCTGATTAATGTTAAAACACAAGAATGTTTTTTTTATTTTACCTAAAAAGATTACAACTCTTGAAATTTTGAATGTACTGGTAGTTACTTCAATTTTTGTAGTCATTGTATCGTATTTATTTTGATTTTATTTGATTCAGCATTAAGTCATGCCATATATGTAAGTTGATATTTCGTAATGTTATTATTATTTCTCCAACAAAAAACATCTTTGACCAATAGATTTTTTGAAAGCTTTTGAAACGTTTTTGTCAAGCCTTAATAAAAAAGTATATGTAGGTATGTGTTATTTAAAAAAATAATTTATTAATTCTCTAGGCAAAACTTTGATTGATTGGCACTGAATCTGGCTCTATGTATCGACACTATACGGATAGTTTCGGATTTCAACTATTGAATTTAATTTTCTCGATATTCAACTCTACCTGAAATTTTGAATATCGGCATATCCGAATTATCCAGATACTTTAAAGCACTAATATATTCCGTTAATTTCTATATTCATATTGTTGAAAAATTATACATACTATCCATCCTGGCTTGCTCTGTCAATTCCGGGGGAGCAGATTGCGGAGCCGGTGGAGGTTTATCAACTGGTGTTGAAGCCTTTATTTCACTTTGAGGTCGGCTGTAATTCTCCCCTATAAATATAATAATAAAAAACATAAGATTTGAATTTTTTGCATTGAGAATCTTAATAAAATCTTGTATTTAAGACTTTAAGAAGACGCCTACAAAGTAAATGGGTTTTGATATATTTAATTCATAGATTGGATAAAATAATATTTCATCTTTTCCATTAAAACTTACAAATTCTCATTATATCACTCTGGCTCGATGGTACATATGTATATAAGTCGAAAAATGGCTCATACATAAATTAAAAGGACTATAATACTTTTGGTCAAAATTTGTATATTGGTCCCTTAAAGCAAACTTAGTGGACTAAGAATAAGCACGACTGGTTTTATTTTTACTTGTGCTATAGTAGGTAGCAGGCCAAATTATTACGCACAGTGCTTATTTTTATCTACTGTCTGGTTTTGTATTTTACATTAATTGGAGTAAACAACTAACAGTTATGTACTGCTGCTCAGGAAAACTGTTGCTACAGGCGCCTGCCTGGCGACTGAACATACCCTAAGGGGAGCAACGGTGTTGCGTGAGCGGGTGTGAGCCCCGAAAAGGGAGTTGAAATCCTGAAAACCCGCGAAGCGGGCCACACAAGGTACTGTTGCTCAAAACAAAACATTTTATGTTTGGCCTTAAGTCACAAACAAATTTGGCCTTTTGTCACTTGGCCTTATGTCACGGCACAACACACCACACACAATAACCACACCAACGCAACGTGAACGATGGCTCTGTTCTCTGTAATCACAGGTACTTTGCTCTTAGTTTCCTGAGCAAAATGTATGCCAACACAGAAAAATCTGCTTTTGAGCTGACACAGTATATAGTATGCTCTTAATTTGAATGAGCATTCTGTAGTCTATTATAGAGCGTCAGAGCTCTGTACTGATATACAGTTTGGCAATACGCGAACAGGTATATCAAATATAGGTATTCACAAAACAAGTGTACACTTCAGTAAACTGAGTAGGCTCACAGCTCACTGAGTACACTGAGTAGGTGCATATATATATAATACACTGAGTAGTGGGTATACTCCAAATACAGAATTACTTACTTTTCATTAAAATTCAAATTTATTCTTTAATAGGTAAGTGAGAAATGTCTGTAAAATAAAATGCACGACTGGCCGGCACGAACCTGCTCCTAAAAACGAATTTTATGAGAGAAAACTGTTCATAAGCATAAAATTCATTTTTTTAAATTCCTTTAGTAGTAAGAACCAAAAACAGAACGTTATGCAAATTTGAATGTATGCAAAAACAAAAATTATAAGTCGTTGTAGTAGTTTCTTAAAAAAATAAGTTTCTAAATAAAATAAGAAAAAAAATTGGTACGCCACCTTTAAGTTTCTATTATTGTACGAATGAAAATTAAATTTCCAAACAAAATATGGGTCGTTTTTGAGATATCGAATTTTCCAAACACATTTCTTTTTAAGTTTTAAAATGCGAAGCTTTTTAAACATCTCTATAAAAAATTTCTTTAAAACTCGTTATGTCGTCGATGAGAAATTCAAAATTCAAAAATTCTATGGTACGTACAGTCAGTAATATCTTAATTTCAATTTTTTTTATTAAACTATAGATCGTAAAAATTAATTAAAAGGAAAAAAATGTTATCAAAAGTCTCGGATCTGATTTCGAGAAAAACACGTTTTTCGAAAACCAGTTTTTAACATTTGTATGTATTTTCTCAAATTTTGTAAATTGTACATATTTAGAAACTTTATTTTAATTAAATCTTAATTGAAAATTGAAAATAAACACTTTTTAGAAATTTTTTGTGTCCATTTCCTAGCTTTAACTAAATGAATTTTTTTTAAATTTTTGTTCAAAAAAACTGTGGGACAGTATTTGAGAACAAAAATACCCATTTATAAAATTTCGAAGAAAATTCGTATGACAGGTACCGTAATTTTTGGACTTAAAAAAAAGAAAAAAAAACAAAGTTTGGGGAAAAAATTCAAAACGATATCTGTCAAGTTTTTGGAAAATCGGCCGAACCGTTTAGGTAGTAGTCGAACAGACAGAATTGCAGGACCCTCTTTTTTCGTCTTCGCTATACTCGTAATGTCAACTTTGATCAAAATCTCGAGTTCGATTATTTTTACAAATGCATAACTTGCCTTAAAGTACCTACATATGTATAAGTCGCAAGTAAAAATGGTGCCTCTTTTTTCGTCTTCGCTATCCTCGTAATGTCAACTTTGATCAAAATCTCCAGTTCGATTTTTTTTACAAATACATAACTTGCCTTATAGTACCTTTGTATAAGTCGCAAGTAAAAATGGCGTCTATAACATGAAACAAACAAATAAATAAAGTTTTTCTTTTATTTATTTCTTACAAAAGCAGTGTAATCTGTATAAATAGGTATAATATATTGTACATATGTACATATATTTACTTACATATCCAATATGTATAACAGTACCTTTGTATATAATAACCTATAGTATTATCATGGAGCGTGATTTTGTATTGCGATCATTGCATAATGATTCTTCTTACTTATACACTGAGTATTTGGTGTACTCAGTGTAGAATGCACGGTGAGACTGGTAGACTTGTTCCGTGGAGTCATACACTCATTTGTGACAGAGAAACCAAGTACTGTTACTGTACCGGTTTTGATAATGAGGCAATGAATGGTGTACAGTGTTTGAAGGTAAAGAAAATGGTACTTGGTTCAGTGTACACTGGATTATATAAACAGTGTACACTGAACATACATATGTCTGGAGTGAGCAAACACGGCACCCATCGCGCCGACAGCTTTCTCATGCCCAAAATTTCATGGAGGATATGACCTCCGCGGTCTTTTGAGGTGTCTACTATTTCAGCTATCTCGCGCACCTTCAATCGGCGGTCTGCCAATACAAGATCGTTGATTTTTGACACGTTATCCTTCGTGGTAGCCATTTTCGGGGCACCTGGGCGAGGCTCATCAACAACCGATGTGCGACTACATTGAAACTCGTTATACCAATTTTTGAAAGTCGACATCGAATTTGGAAAAGTTTTAATTTTATGGTTGCTTTTTATTAACATTTCGTTCTTTCGATTTGGAATTATTTTTGGTTCTTTTAAATATTAACAATTTAAAGGATTTTTGACATTTCTTTGCAAGACAATATGACCCATATCGAATGAAAATTATTGAATTTTTGCAAAAAGCAAATTATTTGGAATTTAATTTGCAAATTTTATGCATTTTTTAAATGCTATCACCTCCTTTTTTTAAACAAATTCAGAGCAATTATAAATTCCCTTGTATTATTCATTTGAAATATATTTCGATTTTTAACCAATTTCCTTTGACAAAGCAATATGTTTTTGGCTTAGATCTATATTTAATGAAAATTTTTTTTGGGTTGGAGATCACTGTACACAGCTGCATAGGTCAAATTCTGTTTCAATTCACTGAAAAAGCATTTTTCAGAAGCATTTTTCCCACAAAAAATGTATTCTTTTAGTCAAGGTCTAAGATTTGTGAACATTCCCGAATTGTTCGATCCAACGCTGCATAAGTTAATTGTCATCACCAGTCAAAACTGGTATTGAGTCTTCAATGTCCTTAAAACAAGCCGTAGTCGATTAAGCACTGGTCCTGATAAACTATGAAAGAATTCGGGATGTAAAAATTAAATTAAAAAGGAAAGGACTTGGCTGATTCGAAGTTTTTTTTTTTTGTGCATACGCACAGACGTAATATAAATAATAAATTGTACTTCATCTCTTAGCAGTTGGCCACCAATATCATACTCAAAGCAATCTTTGTAAGAAGTGGTTTCAAGTTGAGGAAGTGGTGTACTAACTACGAATCTCTCTTCATGGGAATTTCGCTCAAGGATAGATACAGATACCGAAGTCGAGTTCAACAACAATTAGGATTGTGAAGATTTTAACGATCCGAATATTATCCTATTAATAAATAGAGAAAATGAGTAGGTTTGTACCATAAAGCAACTATTGTCCGTCTATATCCCCCACTGATTTTTAACTTTATTTAAAGAAAGATTTGCAGAATTAAGTATTATGATATAATTTTTGAACCTATGGACAGACTCAGAAATTCTTTTTCCTTTGATAATCAGCTGCATAGCATAATCGACAAAATACAATAAACCAACATCAGTACCATTGATTCTTTAAGAATTGTCGGTTATGTATCAAATAAAAGCATTCGTGTTAAAAAGAGTTAAAGAAAGTGCACATTTTGATATTGACTGAATGTATTCTACTCGTATAACGGATTTCTATGAATTGTGTTATGAAATGAAAGTTTAGACTATTCTCTTTATGAATCTAGTGGTCGGATAGACTTTTGTTAGTTGTTACCGAAGACCGGCCACATAAATAGAAACAAATGTTTTTTTTTCGGGTTCCGTCTGTTTAAAAATATAAATAGCCATATAAAATAATTATAAAAATTTCTTTTACGACTTTCATATTGTTTTTCATCTTGTAATCTATATTATATTGATCAAATAAAATCAATTACCTTCCTTGACATTTTGTGTGACGGTAAATGTCTTTCCTGTATCTAATGGAACAGTCCAATTGACTGGATCAGGTGATCGCATGATGATTTGCTCAGGCGATTTAACCCTAGTAGGTTCTGGGGGTGACTTAACAATGGGCTCATCAGAAATTTCAGGAGCTGCTTGAGGACTGAAGCTTGAAATTGATATTCCAGTATCCTTTGCTGTGAATTCTCCATCATCTATATATAAAGAAATAGAATTAATACATTAAGTCAACAAACAACATGGTAGAAGTATTTAAAATATATATAATAAGTAGGTACTATAAATAAATTCCTACTAGTGTATGTACATATATAAACAGGTATGTAGATTTTTAAAAGTTTATAGGAAAATATAAAGAAACTTCCATTGTACATATTAAGAGATAGTTTTTACTCTTTATTAAAGACTAATATATGATCTACTAATTCATGTCCCTACCAGAGTGCAATATTATACTTCAGCAAGAAAATAACTAATTAATCCCGGGTGTTTAAAGTAAGAAAAATAAGAAAGCGCATGATTATTAAGTTTCACCAAAAGCTTACTTAAAAATGCCGTCATGTGCATTTCTGTATTAGCAAAAACGTTTTGTTCGATTCTTGTTGTAATGGAGCATTGTTGTTCAGCAGCTGATGGTAGTACCGTTGCCGTGTTCTCTGTCGACACGTGCATCGTTGAGAGAATTAACAGAAATCAATGCAAAAATCAGTGCTTTACTTTATGTACAGTAGCGGTGCAACTATTCGGCAATTGCAACATATCTGTTACTTTTCCACAAAAAAATAGAATCCATTACACTTTTATTTCTAATAACTACTCTCCAACTATTCGGCTGTATATTTTTTACTTGATACATATAGTACACTATGGATAAAAGTATTTTTACACCTCTGTTTTGCAAAACTTTATGCATATAACATAAAAACGAAAAACAATTTTCATAAAATTTGCTAAAAATATCTTTTTAACTAATATTCTAGTTTACTAAGTTATAACACGAAAAAATTGTTCTTATGTATTTAAATATAATAAAAAAATAATAATTTTACCAAACCTCAGTTTTCCATTTAAAAAAGAATAGGCACATATTTATTGGAAATGTACGGTTTTAACTGACCAAAACAAAACAAAATAGATTTTATTGTCATAGAACGCCACATAACAAAAGTCGTAGCCATAGTAACTAAAAGCATCTTTGCAATAAATAAAAAAGAGTTGTGTACGTACGGATTTAATTAATGTCATACAGCGAAAATGGGAAGAAAAGGAATAACGACTGACGAAAGAAAACTAATTTTAAATTTGTATTCCAAAAAAAAAAAAAATGTCAACAAAAGCCGTTATAGGAGTACCATAAGCAGTATAAGAAAATGGATTAAAGATACAAATTGAAGAGGAAGTGGTCGTAAGAAGTTAACCAAAAATAGGCCAAGTCACTTGTAAAATGCATTTAAAAAATCTAATTCTTCTTCACAATAAGTAGCAGAGGTTCGCGAAAAATTTGGAAAGACTGGTTACTTTGTCCAAGGCCAAAACCATTTATTAGCAAATTGAACAAGATAAAACGAATGGATTTTACAATGACTTCTTTAATAACGAAACGGACTTCTGGGAAAATGTAATTTTCTTTTAGGATTTTCCGAAATGATGTCCAAGAGCTAGTGTGGTGAAAGCCGAATACTGCTCTGGAGTAGGGGCTTTAGTATTCATAGATGGCACAATAGACAAGATAGTCCACATAGTGAAAAAATGGATACTTTACATACAACACTCCTCATACTCTGAAGACACCGCCACAGTCCCCCGATATCTATAGGGCGTGTTCGAAAAATCCAAAAAAAATACAAGTAAACTGGTAAACTCCATGCAAAACAGGTTTAAGGAAGTCATAAGGAATAAGGGTATGCCAACAAAATATTAATTTATATTTTTAGTAACTATGAGATAAATAATTAATCAACTTTACATAGTTTGTGCCTATACCTTTGTCCCAAAAAATACTGAAGTTGTACTAAACTATTGTGAAAGATAAGTTATATTTCGAAAAGAATTAAAAGAAATTGTTTTTAACAAATTTTTAAAAAATACTCCTTATTTTCGTACTAAACAATGATTTAGTTCTGAAAACTCCCAATGCTTGATGATAGATAAGACGAAAAAAGTTAGTCTCGAAATTCCGTGTGTCTGTTTGACCTAGCCCAAACGGCTGTACCGATTTTCTTTAAATTTGGTAGATAGAATTTTTAAATTTTTCCACCCACACTTTTTTTCTTTTTTTCGAAATTGCATAAAATATTTTAATTCTCAAAAACTTTTTCACAGATAAAAAAAATCAAAAAAAATTAATTAAAGCTAGGTAGGTAATGTTTGAAAAAAATTTAGGAAAAATGTTTATCACTGGTAACCCCCCCCCCCCCCCCCCCCAAGCACTATTTATTTTTGCTTTGATTTTCTCAAAAACGGTGCGATCAATTTTGATTATTTTTTTATGCTAAAGCTGTCGAAAAGTTTAGATAGTATTGTGTATACAAAAAAATTTTTTTTCAGAACTCAATATTTAACAAACCCAGCTCAATTTTCTTAAATCTTGACAGTTAAATTTAGCTTATTACAATCTTGAATAAGTGAGAAAAAAATTATATTATCTAAAATTAACGGTATTCACCATACAAATGTTAAAAAATTGTTAACGAAAATGGCAACTAGAGTTTTGATAATTTTTTTTATAATCGATTAATTTTTACGACTTATGTATATAGTTCAATAAAAAACTTCAAATTTATATAGGTATTACTACCATAGAACCATTTTTTCGAATTTGTAATTATCTTATCGACAAAACGGATTTTAATGAAATCTTTAAAGAAAATCTTATAAAAATGTTGAAAAACGTTGCATTTCAAAACTTAAAAAAATCATTTTTTTTGAAAATTTGATATCTTAAGAACACTTAAGTCGAGGAATTGAGGACCCCAAGTTTTTTTCTTGTTCTCTATCGTAACTTAAAGTTTGATCAAAACTTCTTAAACCCACTTTTGGAATTCACTTTGAATATTTGTTGAATCTTAATACTTCCTCACCTTTTATGACAGTTTGAGAATACGATCTTCCCATAAAGTTTCTATTTTGTTTAAGGAAACAAGTTCCTTCTTTCTTCGTCATACCAGAATCTAATACTGCGTAATGTCAAGAGACCTTCGAAACCAGTGAACTGATTCATATCGTTTAACCTGCTCTTCATGTAACCAATTGTTATCGTCAATACTGACTAAAATTTGATGGGTTCACTAGTCAAGTTTTTAAAACCTTTCGAATCGGGCATTAAAAAAACTTGCCAAGTAAGCCCATCAAATTTTAGTCAGTAATCATTAAATAATAAAATTTATCTATTACATTGTAGCTGTTTCAATATTATTCTACTTTAAATATTCGGTATTAATCCTTCATGAAGTAAGAACTTAAAGTCATAAAAAAGCAATAATTGTTAAGGATGTTTTTGTTGCAATTTTAACTCCTTTTTTAAATGCAGCTAGCCCACCAATTAATAACCTAATTTTTGGTTTGATTATAGTTCGCATCACAGTTAAGAATTTTTGTTATGTGAACTCATAATTTTTTCAGCTATGCAAATACGCATAGCTATGCATAAACATAACATAGAGTACCAAATCGAGCACTCTAGTTCTAAGAAAAGTCATGAATTTTCAAGATGCATGTATTGTTTCAAAATGACAATAAAAAGCAGGGTTGCAAAAACTTAAGTCACTTTTTAGCTTAAGCTTGGCCTTAATTCACAAGCTAGTGGGTGACTTATGAATTAAAAATAATGTAAGTTAGCAGCTAGTTACTGACTTATGAATTAAAAAAAATTAATTCATAAGTCAGTTGGTGACTTGTGAATTAAAAAATTTAAATCATAAGCTTCTTAGTGACTTATGAATTAAAAAAAATTAATTCAGAACCTACTAAGTGACTTATGAATTAAACAAATTTAAGTCATGAGAAAATAAGTGACTTATGAATTAAAAAAAAATAATTCACAATCTACCAAGTGACTTATGAATTAAATAAAATGCACGACTGGGTCGCACGAACTTGCTCCTATGTAATCGACTAGGAATTTTAAAAACGAATGTTATTAGAGAAAACTGTTCATAAGGATAAAATTAATTTTTAAATTCTTCTAGTAGTAACAGAATGCTATGCAAATATGAATTGAAGGGTTGTAAGTCTAAAGGGTTTAAGTGCCAAAAAATCAAAAATCAATATTTTTATCAAAATACAATCTAAGGGCCAAGCCTCATAATATCAAAATGGATTCAAGTGCCTATTTCTTTTAAAACTGTACACACACACAAATAAAGTTGTGGTATAGCATAAGTGCCAAAGGGCTTTTGCTTATGTTTTTCTCGTTTATCTCTAAATTATAAAAATGGCACTTAGACCCTTTAGACTTACAACCCTTCAATTTATGCAAGAACAAAAATTATAAGTCCTTGTAGTGGTTTCTTTAAAAGAAGCTTTTATATACAAACTTTTTAAAAGCTTTTTAAGAAAAAATTTGGTACGCCAATTTAAAGTTTTTATTATTGTTCGAATAAAAATTAAATTTACGAAAAGAAATATTGACCCGTTTCGGAGATATCGAATTTTCAAAAAAAGAAAAAAATAGATTTTTTTTTCAAAAATTCAAAAAATATTTATTTTAAAGTTTTGAAATGCAATGTGTTTTAGACTTTTTAGAAGCTTCTCTATAAAAATTTTCATTAAGATCCGTTATGTGGATAATGAGAAATTCAAAATTCGAAAAAATGGTTCTATGGTAGGTACAAGCTGTAATATCTTAATTTCAAAATTTTTTTTTATTAAATTAAAGATCGTAAAAATTAATTGAAAGAAAAAAATTTTATCAAAATTCTAGGTGCCGTTTTCGAAAAAAACACGATTTTTGAAAACCATTTTTTTTGAATTTTTTAGCATTTGTATGGTAGGTATCTTTATTTTTAGGTAAAATAAAAGTTTTTTTTCTCACATTTTGTAGATTATATTGAGAAACTTTTATTTATCAAGTTTAAAAAAAAACTAGCATGGGGTTTTCGAAATATTGAGTTTTGAAAAAAAATTTTGAAGTTTTTTTTAAAAATCCAAAAAAAAAATTTTGAAAATTTGAGTACACAATTCTATTTATATTTTCAGAAATTTTTTTTCAACCATTACCTAGCTTTAATTAAATGAAATTTTTCTGTATTTTTATTTTTTAAATATGTCAAACAGTTTTTGAGAAAAAAAATGATCATAAAATTTCGAAAAAAATTCGTATGGCAGGTACCGTTATTTTTGGTCTTAAAAAAAAAGAAAAAAACGTGCGGGGGGGAAAAATTAAAAATGATATCTACCAAGTTTAAAGAAAATCGGCCCAGCCATTTAGCATGTAGTCGAACAGACAGACAGACAGACAGAATTGCGAGACCCACTTTTTCAGTCTTCGCTATCATCGTAATGTCAACTTTGATCGAAATCTCGAGTTCGATTTTTTTTACGAATGCATAACTTGCCTTATAGTACCTATAAGTCGCAAGTAAAAAATTGAAGTCATGGGCAAGTAAGTGATTTAAGAATTAAAAAAATTTAATTCAAAAATTACCTAGTGACTTATGAAATAAAAAAAAAATAATTCATAAGCTAATGGATAAATTCTGATTAAAAAATTATTAATTGGAAAATTTATAAGCTAGCATGATAATTTTATGACACACAAAAGCTTGAAATCAACTTTCGTTAATAATTAAATAATTATGTAGCCAAAACAAACTTAATTTACCAACTAGCTTATGAATTAATTTTTTTTTAATTCATAAGTCCCTTAGTAGCTTGTGAATTAATTTTTTTTTTAATTCATAAGTCACTAACTTGCTCATGACTTAAATTTTTTTTAATTCATAAGTCACTTATAGGTAGTAAATTAATTTTTTTTAATTCATAAGTCACTTATAGGTACTTAATTAATTTTTTTTTAATTCATAAGTCACTTACTGGCAGTGAATTAATTTTTTTTAATTCATAAGTCACTTACTGGCAGTGAATTAATTTTTTTTTAATTCATAAGTCACTTAGTACCTTGTGAATTATTTTTTTTTTTAATTCATAAGTCACTTAGTAGCTTATGAATATAATTTTTTTAAATCATAAGTCACTAATTAACTTATGAATTAGATTTTTTTTTAAATCACAAATCATCTACAGACTTATGGTTTTTTTAATTCAAAAATTCTCAACCCTAATAAAAAGTTATGGTCACCTCTCACTGTTTTTTCATTTTATTAAGGTTTCCTGCTGCTGGATACTGCGAGGCTATTTTTAACGTGCTTAGACGTGCAAATGTCATAACAAAAGACTTAAATTGATATTTTGTTGCCAACCGTTGGTGTGTAGTAAAAGATGTATGTAAGTTAAGAACCTCTGTAAATCAAAGAAAACTTGTGAATTCCTTAAGAAACACCTGAGTATAAATCAGTATTTTATTAATTTATCCGTGTTTCCTATATATGAGAAAGTGCATATTATTTCAAAAAAAAAAAAAAAAAAAAAAAATTAGTGGATCTATTTGTTAATTTTTTTTATTAAAATAATAAAATAACTTAATTTAACGTGGGGTGTTTATAACTAAAATGTAATGTTCAATAAATTCAGTGACCGACAGGGGTGTCTATTACTGGCGCGATTGTACGTTTTTGAGGATGTTGGTTATGGACACCATCGTTTTTGTCTTTCTTTTTCCCTGTCATTATTTACAAACCGCTTTTTATTTTGCCACATTTTTTCAGGAATTTATTACAAAATGCCTGAGCAAAATTAGTTTAAGAAAAATATTTGTAAAATACAGTTAAAAAAAACGTTTACTTTCAGAAACTTCCATGGTACATGTGCAAAAACAGAAAAATACATTAACACTTTTCTTTGTCCATCTTTAAGATAGATTACTTTACTAGTAACATTAACGTATTGATTTATTACAGTATTTACGAGTATATAAATATTTTTATTTATCTTATATATTAGACAAAAATTATAGTATTTTGAAAAACCTTCCAAGTTGAATATATTCTGTTTTTATTTCGGTATCGGTTTTGGTGAAAAACAAATTAAAAACAGAAGTTTTTGCGTACATTTTTGTTGAACCACAATTTTTTATAAACCACAAATTTTGATAAAATCTATCAAAATCAAGCTCAAATTAAAAGATGATAAAAACCAATACCACTTTGAAACAATCAGCGTTCAATAAAACGTTAAAAGAACAGCTGACGGAGTGCTGGTAACCGAAATAAATTTTACTGCTGGAATACAAGATAAGGGATCGATTATCCCTCCTACTAATCAAGCCGCTTCGCTTCGAAATGAGTTTAATAAAATGAATTAGGATACATGGTATTCCCAATTGACAATTGGAATGTCAAATTAAAACTTTTAACTATTCGATTTTAACGTTTGACGAGTTTATGTAAACTTGTTGCCGAAAACTTTTCTTACAGTTTAGTGTGAAAAGCTACAGAAAAAGGGTGTCCATAAATAGTATTTTACGGGTGTCGGTTACTGAAAAAAGTTGTCCGTAACTAAAAAAGTGGTAAGCTATTACGATTTTGTGTTTTATTTATTTTTGGAATTTTGTACGTATTTATTTCTTTAATATTATAAAAGAAATAATTAACAGTTATAATAATATATAAAAATCATTAAAATCGATCCAGCGAAAGAAAAGTAATGAATTTGTAAACTCAAAATTTCTCTTAAGGGTGTCGGGTCACCTTAGATTTTCTATTTTTCGCTTTGAATGTACATTAAGCTATACCGCTCTACCAAATTTCATCATTCTACAGCAATCGGAAGTGCTCCATATAAATTAAACATTTTCTTAGAAAGTGGGCGGAATGGAAAACCTCAATTTTTATTTTTGTTCCCTTATATGCAATTTGAGCACTACCGTTCTATCAAATTTCATTGTTCTACTGCAATCGGGAGTGTGCCATATATAATTTAATTTTATAATTTTTGCGGGCTCTAGCTCTAGGTCAATAAAACAAGATGTTACTGGTTAAGCGACGTTCCGAGCATGAATACGCTCTTCTTTAGGCCTTTTTTATTTGAAATTTAATTTAAACAAAAAAATTGTATGTCAGTGAAACATATTTTAACAAAATACAGTGTCAAAAAAACTTACAATGAAAATTAAAAAACTCGTTTTAACAACATTAAGATATTTATAAAAAACTATTCACACTTAAAACACTGCAATAATAATAAAATAAATTAAAATTTAGCAAACATTGACAAACATTTAAATAATTCATTACATTTTTTGAATATTTTTATATAAATTGCAAAACATTCCAAAAATCAAAACAGCTTAATTTCACACAAAGTAACAATTTAATTTAGTTAGTCCCCACTGTTACATGTTCTTCTAACAAGTTGGCTCTACAATTGGAACGGAAATTCCAAATATAATGTCCAAAACACGAAGAACTTTGTCGATGTGGTTTCTCCTTTAAGTTTAGAAAATGTTGATGTTTTGGTGTCCTTTGATGTAGTGTCATTATTCACAAATGTCCCGATTACATATCGTGGATTATGCCTACGGGGGAAAACATGTAAAAAAAACGCGCCCTGCATTCTACATCGAAGGTGGTGAGGAAACGAGTGCATCGTCATAATATATTCGCTTTCTCAGCGCTCTACTCCGAAAACGGTTAGTTTTACAGAAAAATGCAAGAGACATTTTTTGTAGACAATTTCACGACAAACAATTTTTATAATGACCTTTATTGACCTCTGAGCAATAGATCGCGAAATATTTGCGAAAAACTGATTTTTGTGACCTTTTGACCCCTATAACTTTTAAAGCCGGCACGATATCAATGTCGATTTTTCACATCTTCATTACAATGCCGTAATTAAGGTGTATACAAAAATTCAGCTCACTAGGAATTTTTCCGCAGATTGGGGTTTAAAATGCCTAAAATGACTGGACTAATATACGTCCCATCTCTTTCAACTCGTATGATATCAGCACCGATAAGAAATAAAGAGTTGACGAGAATAGCTTTTAAATCCGCTAACACCTTGAAATCTTTGCTCTTCACCAACACGAAGGGAACGATGGATTCGATTGAAGAGCCAATCGATGTAAGATGAATTGAATTTAACAAAAATTGCGTATTGACAAGGTCCTCACAGTCAACTGATGAGTCCATGTGAGATCGCCGGGACGAAACGACAATTTTTGTAAACTAAATGCCAAAAAAGCTATTTTGAAGAAGAAGAATGACAATGACAACGACGTTAACAAAAATTGCAAGGAATATGTTTTCATACTAAATCTAAAAAGAGAAAACCGTAAGTTAGGAGTTGCCAAAATTTTTAATAAAATAATAAATTATGTTCATTCAAGAGCTTAGAAAATATCTGAACGTATTTTTAAATTGAAAATCGGGAGAAAGTGCACTATTTACATCAAAAGTCGGTGTATCGGAAATAGATCTAGAAATCGGGAGAAATACGATAAATCGGTGTTTCTGGCAACACTGCTTCCCGCATCAAATGTGGATTTTCAACATGCCACTCGTGCAAATTGTGAAGGTTTATGTATCCATCCATTTTAAATGTTGATTAATCCGACCACAGAATTTTGTCTAGCCATTCTCAACATTTGGATATTTCTCACGGTAAAGTCTAGCTGCAGCACAAGCATTGTCTCTGTATTCTCCATAAATAAGGTGCTGTTCGCATATTCCTGCGCAGTATACCAAGATGGCATGGTGATGGTAGTTGTCAGATTATACTTAAATCAAAAGCACAACAAAAATATTCCAAGGATCGGATCGGTATTACTAAACGACAAGGAAACCAAAAGTCAATTGAATGAACATGAAAGTGTTCCTCTTTATAGTCTCCATCTCCAACACAATTAGAAAATCACGCAAAATATTGACTAAACACCATACAAATTGGAAAGGATGAAAAAGAAAGCCATTTGCGGTCAAATGACCGAAAGGATTATTTTTTTTCACTATTTTCATTCATAAACCTATGGTCAAACGTAGCCTACCAACAATTACTTTTCTGAATATTTATTAAACTACTTTTATCTTTTCCAAATCAGCACTTTACTACTGCGAAGAATATAAGTTCAGTTCTGAAAGGGTACAAAAAAAAATAATGTTGAAAAATTAAAAAAAATCAGAATTCTACAGTCCATTAAATTAGGATCATGTAAAAATTTTGAGTACTTAGTTGGCTAAAAAGTGATATTTTCCTTAAAACTGATGCAGGTGTGTTTTGAATGCAATTGTTAGAAGGGTTATTCAAGATTCCATATCAAAAAAAAATTGAGAAAAAATGAGATTTGTAATCACGGCACTTGAAAGATCGTCACTCACAAAATACATATCCACGATTTTTTTTATTATTTTTCTGATAACTGTCACCACCTACACTATCACCCGTTTTTGTTTCGACGTTGATTTTTGCGACACTCTGTATATAACCTTTGAAACCCATAGTATTATCATAGAGCGTGATTTTGTGGTACCAACGCTATCCTGGTGGTGGCGCTGAAATTAGCGCACGATCCGTTCGCCTTCATTTGAGTACTTTTATATGTAAAGGTAATTTTAAGGTCACATCTTTTCTATGTCATGTGTATATGTCTGCATATCTGTATGTTTGTATGTCTGTATTGTTTGTCTGTACCTCGAACTACAACCTAAACTACTGGATGTATTTTCTTTAACTCAGTTGTAGCAAGGAGGGCACTATTACGAGTAATATCCACTTTTCAGAAATTTTCTTTTCTTTCTTCGCTATCTTCATAATGTCAACTTTGACCTAAATCTCGAGTTCGATTTTTTTACTAATGCATAACTATTTAATAACTTAAGAAACTAGAAGTTTTTAAGCTTGGTCAGTTCGAGTCTGATCGTCACTATAAATTAGCTTACCACGGCCAATAAAACAAAATTACTCATAAGCGAGCGCGTAGTGATCCTGGCGATATGGCGACGACCGAGAGACCATTCAAAGTAATCTTGTCAGGCTTGAGCCTTACTAAAGAAGAAGATATCAAACAAGAACTAATTCAATTTGGTGTAAAGTGTATTGATGTTAAAACAATCACAATAAATTCAAAGAACGTGGATCAATAAAATTAAATGAACTTCGTCTTAAATTTCCGAGTTTATTCAAAACTTTAATCCGCTGGGAATACAAGAGATATAACCCCGGCAAAGTTACTCAGTGCCACAACTGCCAGTTGTATGGTCATGGCTCCATGCACTGCAATGTAAAAAGCTCTGGTAGTCACAAGACCACAGACTGTACTTCTGCCGATAATAACCTTTGTGCCAATTGAAACGGTTCTCATAAGTCTTTCTTAGCTGCATCAGCCGACAACAGTACTAATATTCGAAAGGAATTCTCCTCTCGGCGCTCTTCACAGAAGAACCAAAACAGAAACCTGGCTTAAGATCAATAAATCATTCTCTCATAAAAAACTTTGATCAGATCACTTATCCGTTGATATTTGTTTGAATAATGTTGCAAATACTAGACTAGGCAGACACAGCAGATAGAAAGCTTATGCTAATATTGAATAAATATTCGTCCTCTACACTCAAAAAATTTATTAGTAAAATGGCTACGAATGATATTCGTAAAGAAAATATTCGTGCATTGTACGAATATTCGTAAGATGTACGAAGTATTTGTACAGTGGTATATCTACGAATGCATTCGTAAAATTTTACTAATAACTATCGTACTATCTGCGAATCTATTCGTTTAATACACTAATTTCATTCGTAAACAAGAAGTAAACAATTTGTTTGAGTACATTGTACGAATTATTATGTACATATAACTAATTCGTTAATTTCTCGTACGAATTACTTCGTACTTTAATCTTTTGCATTCGTAGTATTTACTAATAAATTCGTACTATTTACTAAGTAAAACTAATATTAGTAGACAGAATTCATTCGTAGGTTGACTGTACGCATTATGCGTAGAATATACTAATAACTTCCTATTTTCATGAAGTGCATTAGTATTATTTACTAATCATGAGTAAGAAAAATAATATGTGTTCAATTCTAAAAATTAAATGTATTCCATTAGTCAACACGTTCAAACGTGATATTATTTATAAAGTGCTGCAGTGGTGGATCAGACTAACATCTGCTTTTTTCGAAAAGATGAGGTATGTACCATATGTACATACATATGCTTTAAAGCTTATTTTATATTTTATATACAGCATCCAGAAGCAGCAGAGCATACATACATATGTGGGAATTTTATTCCTAAAAGAATTTCAATATAAGTACAATTTTTTTCCGAAGTTTTCAATATTTTAAATGTTAAATTTATTTTCAGTGGCCCTTAGTACATAAAATGAGGAGTTTTTAAATATTTCATTGATTTTTAATTAAATTTATAATGAATTAATTAATTTTTAACTTTATTCATATATATGACAATAAAATGAATTAAAAAACTATTTTTAACTTACAACATAAATATCTTTTGTTATTATTTCTTACAATAGGTATTTAAGGAAATTTCAGAGAACATATTTAATGGTAGTAAGTTCTACAATAATATTCGTACAATATACGAATAGAGTTGTATAATTTACGAATGAAATACAAGGGCATTAGTAAATATTACAATGATATTCGTACAATATACGAATGGCACTGGCAAAAATTCGTACATTGTACCAATGGTATTCGTACAATATACGAATGGCATTGGTAAATATTAGAATAATATTCGTACATTGTACCAATAGTATTCGTACAATATACGTTTGATTTTCTACGAATACTAATAAAATATTAGTAATATGTACTAATAAACCTCCATTCTACGAATAATATTCGTGGCTGAAAACCTCGAATAAAATTCGTAGAATGTACGCATGAATTAGTAATATTTACACACGAAATTTTTTGAGTGTACATAAGGTATAGTATCCAGTGTACCACAAGGTTCGGTACTCGGGCCCATCCTTTTTAATATATTTGTATCTGATCGTCCTCATCTTAGGGATAACGCCATACACACATAGAACATAGAAGTTTTGTTTGCTGATGATACATCCATTTACGCATCAGGGGTAGTGGCATACCCAAGAAACATTTTAGCTGTATTTTTGTTTGAAAAGAGCTTTCAGAGCTAACCTTATAGCTCGTTTATTCAAAAACACGCTCTAGATGCGCCTTTAGAGCAAACATGGAGCCCACTTGCAGCTAATTCGTTGAGTTTGAGAGCACTTTTTAGCTCTTTAATAGTGCTTGTAAGTATGTTTTGTCAGCTTTAATATATGCTCTAAAACTGTCATAGAGCCGCATGCTTTTACGTGGAGTTATAAACTATATATTTTCTATTAGTATTATAGTAAATATAAATCATACTATTGAACACGAAAAGAAATTATTATTATTATTGGTAAATCATCTTAGCATCAAAACGTATTTACATAGAACAAGAATTAAAAATCATAAAAAGTTAAACGTGGGGCGATTTCTAAGTGCGATTTCATTTTTATCAGAAATGTTGATATTGCACTTCGAAATACTACATCGCCATTTTAAAATAATTTGTTTTAAGTTGATAGTAATTTTTTTATTTAAATTTTGAGAAAAAATATTTATTTTTGATAAAACTTCTGTGTTTTTCTTAGTTCTTTTCAAAATGCGGTAATCACAGCACCTTAAATAGTTTTCTTTTTCTGTTTTATAAAAATTCTTAAATATTCGCCATTTTCTTAAACATGCATGAGGATATAGCTTGCAGCTATTAAATAGCACTTTAAAAATTTCTTTTGCTGTTAAAGAGCTATTTTAAAGGGTGCAGTATCAAAATGCTTATATGCTTTCCGACAGCTGATAAAAACATTGGCGCAAAATTTTAATTGAATTAGTACGATGCTAAAGCTGTTTTAGTATGATACTAGGTCAAAACAACGAATTTGCAAATTTCAATCGAATATAGCATCATACTTTCTCTACCCTTTTATTAAAGTTAAAATCATCGAATACCTACTTTATTTTTTTAGTATCGTGCTAGCTTCGTATGACTCGTTGACATTTGCAAACATCAAAAAAAGGTTCGTGTACTTACTTTTTTATACGAAATGTCATTGTTTTAGGTGTGTTCAGAAGCAATTTATTAAGAAAATTCTTTTAGTACGATACTAGTTAGAAAATGTTTAAAAATAAGAATGAGTTAGTAAACTAATATAAAGTTAGCAAATTGTTAAGTAGTATCATACTAATACCTTAATAATAGGCTGTTTAAAATTTTGCGCCATTATTATTAAGAAATTCCAATATAGAGCTAGATTTTTAAATTCGTTTACCAAGAGCTGCAATTTGTTTTGAAATAGAGCTAGGGCCTTGCATTTAACTTTCTCAGAGCTATTTAAGAACATTTAAATAACATTTAGCTCCAACGATGTTATTTGGATAGGGATTTATTTATTTACATAAATAAATTGCTAGTTTTACAAAATTTACAAAATTTCTAACAAAGGTTTATATTGAGATTTTAAACAATTTCTTGGAAAAATGTTGGTTTAAATTAACATGAATTGATTATTGTTTTATCAAACAAATTGTTATATTTAAGCTTGTACAAATTAAATAGTTTAAACATTTTATTTAATGGAGAAAATTTTTCATAATTGGTACGATAGTTTGAAATAAGTATACTCTCCGGTATGTTCCTCAAATTTCTTTGAGGAATATTAAAGTTAATACGAGACAGAAGGTGCAAACAGTCTACGAGCATGTTACCATTGATTAATTTAACAATGAAAACAAAACATAAATAGGAACGTCTGTTCTCGAGACTGGATAAATCAATAAGTCTAAATCTGTTGTTATAAAGTGGTAGGATCATAAGGATTATCCCAACCTAGTCCCCTGAGCGCAAACCTAATGTTTTTTTTTTAACCTATTCTAGTCTATTTTTATGACATTCGTAATGAGGTGACTAAACCTGACAAGCGTATTCTAGAATGGGTCGAACAAAAGATATAAAAAGCTGCTTTGTCACGAAAGGGTCGGAAAATTGTTTTGACTCTCTTTTCATCCAACCAAGAATTTAATTAGCTTTATTTGAAATGAAGTTTATGTGTTGAATGAATTCAAATGTGACACCAAGAATAGATATAACGGTTTCACGGGATCTTGATATACCATTAAACAAATAGTTAAACGAAATAAAAGAAAACTTTCTTGTAAAACACATACACATACACATACAAACAATTACGAGTGCACCAGTCAAAAAACGAATTAAGATCACATTGCAATTCTTCACAATCACGAATATTTGAAATAGTTTTAAAGATTGTTACATCGTCGGCGTAAATGCGGCACTTGGAGTATGTTAACACAGATGGTAAGTCGTTTATAAATAAAATAAAAAGGATAGGGCCTAAATGACTACCCTGGGGAATTCCTGAATTGATTTTAAACTTATTTGATTCACAACTGTTAAATAACACCGAATAAAATATATCGAGTAAATAAGATTGAAGCCATTTTACAAAATTTTCGCTAAATCTTAATTTTCTTAATTTAAAAAGCAAAACACGATGTCAAAAGCTTTACTGAAATCTGTAAATACACAATCTATTTGTTAACTGTTTTTAAATGAATCAATACAATTTTTAGCTAATTCTAATAGGAAAGTAACAGTAGAGCGACCTTTTATAAAACCATGCTGATTAGGAACAATAAATGATTTAACATAGAAACATAAAGCTTCACAAATAATAGCCTCAAAAAGTTTAGGAATGACAGGTAATTTGGCAATAGGCCTGTAGTTTTTCACTTCGTAGATGGGAATGAACATGAAGACATTGAAAAAATTAAAAAGAATAGACAAAGGTAATGACAAGTGACGTACACAGTTTTTCAAAATAGTAGAGGGTATACCATCAGAACCTGGTATACAGCTGTCGTCAAGGTTAGATATAAACTTTATAATGTATTCGATATCAATGTTAAAGTTCATATCATTCAAGTAAGTAAAAGATTTCAAATTGTCAAAGTTTTGAGCCATTTCGTCAGATTTATCACAGATTGAGGAATCACAGTTAAACGTATCACATTTTAAAGTATCACAGTTGAAGGCACTTTGAAAGAAGTCAGAAAAAAGTTGCGTTATAATGAAATGTCATTTAACTTGAGAACAGACGGGTAAGGACAAGATTACCTTTTGCACCATTAAGTTAACATTTAAACAATTTTGATCTGAGATTACCAGTTGGAGTTGGTTATGTTCAGTATACCCTGCAGTATTCTCTTAATAAACTAAAAGATTATTTCAAAAAATAGAAAATATATATATAGATATATATAAATACTAGCTGACCCGGCCACGCATTGCTGTGGCTAAAGTTTTTGTTATATTAAATTATAGTAAACAATCTAAGAGGAACAATAAGAGAACATCAGTCACGGAGTCCACTATGCTTTTTCACACAGATGGTATTTGTAAAAAAATATGGTGATCTCCTTATTTGACTTTCTACTACTATAACCCTTTAGTACAATGAAATTATTTACGAACAAAGACGAAAATGTTGATGTTGGTATACAAATTCACTGGATTGAGATGTGAAGGGGAAGTACGTTGAACACAATTAATTAAAATGTTCTTACACTTGATATTAAGCATAAATCAGTAGGTACGAAATAAAAATTTATTAGATTTATTATTTCCATTTAATTTTATAACAAATATAAGTATATTACAGTATAATACAGTAAATAACATGTGACGCTTAAACTCATGAATGACGTAGGCAAGGCAGACAGTCTTAAACTTTTAAACATTAATATCTATTTTTTTGAATTATAAATACTTTCAATTTCAATTTAATTTAACACCAATCGGTGCACAATGTTTTTGGTTAACCTGTCTTTAGCTAACACAAATAGATTCGACGGTTTCCCAACACGTGAACACGCAACATATAGTTGCCCATGAGAAAAACATGGATTTTCCAAATCTAAACCACAAATGGACATTGTTTGACCTTGAGATTTATTTATAGACATAACGCAAGCTAAACGAATTGGAAACTGTAGCCTTTTGAAGGGTATGGTAGAATCTGATGGTATCATCGGAATACGTGGCAGCAGGACCACTTTTCCTTCAAACTTCCCAGCCAAAATGGTTGCTTCAAAAATTTTTCCGGTGATCTTTTTGATGACCAAACGCGTACCGTTACATAATTGAGGTGGATTCAAATTACGGAGGAGAATAATAGGGGAACCAATCTTTAATCGAAGATTATGTGGTGGCATTCCAGGGATATCTAATGAATTTAAAACTTCAATCGGAAAATTTACACTTTCATTTTCATCAACAACAGTATCGATTGATTTAAAAGACATCAGATCGCCTGGTAACAACTGTTGTATCTGGAAGTTAATTTCGTCAACATCAACGTTTTTGGCTGCCAAAATCGCCCGTTGACTAAGCCATTCATGATTCAAATAATTATTCTGTATATCCGGGAAAATACTCTGAATCAATTCATTTTTATCCTGAACAACAGTGCAAAAATTGTCTGGTAGTTTAATGCATTGCGTATTTGGTTGCAGTTCTATTTTACCGTTCCCAATATCTAGTAGTTGTTCGGAAAATATTTGTGCTGATGGATCATTTTGCAATTGTACTCGCATATTTATGGTCAATCGAAGTGTTTCAACACTTCGCCATAAGAATGATTGTTTCAAACATGCATTAATCTCATCCGCGAAAGTAGAGCGAAGTATAACCGGTAATGTCTGCCGGAAGTCACCAGACAAAAGTAGGATAGCACCACCGAAAAGTTTATTATTGCTGTTTAAATCTTGCATAGTTCTGTTTAATGCTTCAAGTGAATATTTGTGTGCCATTGTGCACTCATCCTAAATTATTATAGAACTCTTCCGCAACACTGCAGCTATTCCACTATTCTTTTTGATGTTACACATTGAATCTGGTTTATTATGAACGTCCAATGGCAGCTTGAATGTTGAATGTGCTGTTCGCCCACCATCCAGTAAAGTAGCCGCAATGCCTGACGATGCTACTGCTAATGCGATTTTTTGTTGCGACCGTATTTTGGCAAGAATCAACGATATTAAAAATGTCTTACCGGTTCCACCGGGTGCATCCAAAAAAAAAAAACCACCTTGTTCAGCAGCAACAGCCAGCATAATCCGACCATAAATAATTTTTTGTTCTGCTGTCAGTAATGGTTCACTGTTCATGATAATTGTTGCTAAACTTCCATGGTCATATTGATTTTCTCGTTGTAAATCGGTATTGACTAAGTCGGTGGCTGGACGATTAGGTGATGGCATACCATAATGATTAAGTGGTAAATTTGAAATAAGAACACATAAATCCTCGATCAAGACCAATGCTTCATTGTACATCTCTGGTGTATAATCTATGTTTTGGCATTGATTTGTTTGTCTAATTCTGTGCAAGATGTCTTCTGTCATACAATTTTTATATTTTTCCCACAAAGTTTGTGCTTGCGAGGGATAACATGTCGTCAAAATAATTGCAAACAACTGACGAATGTTATTCGGTGTTGATGTCAACGCAGCATCAGCAAGCGTTAAGTCCCAATGGTTATCGTCTTCTAGCAATTGCAGTTCACGACATGCATCCTGGTATGTATTGAATACTCGACCATTAACTGTTCGTAAAAATTCAAAAGACGTTGGTCCGGGAACATTCACCAATAACAAACGTAAATAGAAGCACTCACGTTGCTTTGGATGTACCGTGTAAAGTCTCCCCAATGTCTTAGCTTTGAATATGCCTGTAATGGAAGGATGTGGTTTTCCTTATTTCCGTGGCTCCCATTTTTTACTGGATTTGTTCCATGTGAAATAACGTGGAACATCACCATACACCAATGTCTTCGCGAATTGGCCAAAAACACTCCTACTGTGGCTATGTCTCGTTCTCCTGCTGCTCTTGTTCTTATGATATTCTCTTGAAGACGTTCGTTTTTTATAATTATGTGATAATACTTACATACATACATATATTCAAATTAAATTATAAAGTTTTGATCAATGAAGCACAAATAAGTAAAAAACAGGTTTAATTTCACTGTATTTTCTTCATTATAATATGAATGCAATAAATTGCGACTATAATTTGAGATTTAAACTATCCTATCTCTCAAGTTGGATCGAACTGCACATGGTGTGCGAATTTTATTATAATCGGTTAAGGGGTTTAGGAGTCCATTGAGGACAAACATCGTGACACGAGATTTATATATATTAAGATATATATATATATATTAGACTGGGCCAAAAAAATTGACTATTTTTTTTTTTGAAAGATATATCGAGAATATCATTCAGAATGACAAAAAAAAAATTTCGTAAGAGTTTGAGCCCTTAATATCAATTTTAAGAGGGCTATCATCGCTAATTTTGATTTTTAGTCATAATTTCATGTTTTGCGTCAGAACTGACAAAACATTGAAGTAAAAAAAATTCATTTTGACTTACTTTTATATAAAATTAAATTCCCTACAAAAAAGGTCTAATTGAAAATTTTCGTCAGACAAGCCGTTTTTGAGTAATTAAGCTTAATAAATTGTTATTTTTCGTTAGTTACAAAATTCCAAATTAAAAAAGTAAAATCGAAGAAAAATAACAATTTATTAAGCTTAATTACTCAAAAACGGCTTGTCTGACGAAAATTTTCACTTAGACCTTTTTTGTAGGGAATTTAATTTTATATAAAAGTAAGTCAAAATGAATTTTTTTTACTTCAAGGTTTTGTCAGTTCTGACGCAAAACATGAAATTATGACTAAAAATCAAAATTAGCGATGATAGCCCTCTTAAAATTGATATTAAGGGCTCAAACTTTTAGGAAAATTTTTTTTTGTCATTCTGAATGATATTCTCGATATATCTTTCAAAAAAAAAAATAGTCAATTTTTTTGGCCCAGTCTAATATATATATATATATAAAAGATAAATGCTCAAAAAACTCAAGCAGTTTAGTTTTCATGTCATTGTAAGCCATGTTTGTTGCGCTAGGAAATGTTAATCTTCAATTAGGATCAGTCAACATTGACTGGTCTGAGCATTGCAGATTCCTCGGCATTATGCGGGATAAGAAATTGAGCTTTAATAAACATATATCCACAACCATAAATAAAATAAATATGTAGGTAAATAAAAATTCTCTATCCTATGGTATCCAGAAAATCAGAACTAAGTAAAGAAAACAAAATTATTTTGTTGAAGTCAATTTTTCAATCCATCCTTCTTGGGGCGACCTGTTTGGGGCGACTTCAGGGTTCGGACTTCATAAATCGCAGATCGCAGTAAATTGGCCAAGAAATCGCAGTAAACACAAAATTTTCGCAGTAGAAATACATATATTTTTTTGATTAGGTAACAAAAAATTATAAGCAAAGGAACCAAAGTTTAATCACATTTAAATCATCGTTGATTGTTAAAACAACATAAGTGATATTTTAATTTTTTACGGAAGAGAAAAAAAAACCATATTAAAAAATCCTTAATGGTTTAAAAGTCGAAACACTCTTATAAGATTTTTGGATTAAAAAAATGACAATGACTAGACGGACAAAAATGAAGGTTTTCTTTTATCTCCTGCGAAAAAAAATAAAATTTCAGTTATGTTGTTTTAACAATCACCGATTCATAGTACTCGTATGTGTGAACAAATATACCCTTACTCCATAATGAAAATGTATAGTTTTAGCAAAAATATATGAAGCTTGGTAATCAAAATGAATTTGCCATGTACAAATTTGTACTTTTTGAAACAAAAACAAATTAAAGAGTAGTAGAATTAAAAACGTATATAGCTGACAAGATTTGTACTAAAGAGACGAGAATGTTTTAAAATGTTGACATTTTTGTCAAAATAAAGCGCTTAAAATTATGATAGATCTCCCAAGGTCGTACTCAAGATTACACGAACTTGCAAATATCAACTTTTTAAACATATGATATTTATAAACAAAAATTTTATCACAATTGTTCGTTATCCGAAAAAGAACTTGTTCTTCAATTACTAGAATACCAATTAAATCATCTTATAAGTTGTTTTTAGCTTTAATATTGTTTTTATTGTTTGATTGTGTGCAATATAAGCTTGTTAGTTTTGTGTAAGGATTTTGGTTGTAGTTTTTTTCCCTTAAAAATAATAAATTTAAAATAATATCTGCTTCTTTGCATAAAATTATATCATAGCTATAAAGGATTAAAATGTCCTAAATCTCTATAATAATTATAATTGATTTAAACTAGTCTAAGTCGATACTACATTGCAATAAATGAATTGAATTTTAAGTTTGGTTTTTGTATCGATCACCAATTTTTCAGGAACATCTTAATGGTCTGTATTTGTTAGATATTGCACTGAACCAGAATTCAGTATTTTAAGACTTTTTGAAATTGCTTCAGAATTAATATAATCGAAGAAATTAAATGACATTTCACTGCATTATCCATCAAGAAAAATTGGCTGCACGTATTGTCAATCCAAAATAGAAGCTGTGGTTAAGATGTTATTGATATTGTGAATTATATACGAGCGAGAGAATGGAACCAAAGAAATATGCTGACGTTCTTTCGGACAGCCCGGTGCTATGGCTTAGCAGAAGGGTTTTGCAAAGGCTTTTTTTTACGTCACGAAATATTCCTTTTTTGCAGCAAAATAAGAAAGTTTAACCACAATTGATAAATGATAAATGGTGGTGTCCTTCCGCCTTTCTATGCGATATCACAGAAAAACTGAATAGTCTGAATTGGATTTTACAAGGTCGAAATAACATAATCTCACAAATGTCAAATTAAATATTCAATTTTGACGAAAAGCAAAATTTATTATAAAAAAATAAAAAATAAACAGCCAGAATATTTTCCGACTTGGATTATGGCTATAGGTGACGCGTATCGAGTTTGGAAAAAGATTTCAAAATTTTAGAAAAATAAAAAAATGTTAAATGCTTATAAGAAAACCATGGTATTTGGAAACAACGACCATTTCCCATCTGCCTTCAGTTTTCAATTATAATAAAACAAAGTTATTATATGAGTTCTTCGATTTCAAACCAACCAAAATAGATGTTTTGATTAAGGAGAAAACGGATAAAGTGGAATATGTACTTGGTATTTTGGAGCAGGTCTCAAATCATATTAACATTGTTTGAATCTACATACGAGTATATGTACGTCTGCACATAGACGTTTTCTCGAATAAAATATGCAAAAAATATGTAGCGAAATAAACTGATGAACTCCCATCTGAATAATGTAACAAGGTTGACATATGTATAACAAGCCAGATCTTCACAAATTTTTCAAAACCATATTTTTTATAATAATTTGCACACACTTAAGAGATAATGACTACCCTTATAATGTTACTCTTGCGGCCCGATGCATTACAGCAAAATCGTCGTTTTTTAAGGAAAAAATCAAAAAACTTTAAATTAGCATAACCTAGCTTAACTGTGCAACTGGTTTTGATCAATTTTCGTGTACATAAGCTCACCAATTTTTGTATGCTACCACAAGATCGATTTTTTGGAATCTTTACAATTAACAGTTTTTTAATACTATCAACAAGATGTGGGAAAAAACATTTATTTTATCTTTAAATAACGGTTCCCATCCCGCCTTACTAATGTAAAAAATTGTTTTCGAAAATCGAATTTTTTTCGAAAACGACACCTAGAACTTTGATAAAAAAATTTTACTTTCGCTTTTATGTTTGAATCTATAACTGGTCTAACTCTTCTGGTTTCGATTGTGTTTTTTGTGGTGTATTTCCGGATGTACTAAAATGTGTTAATAAAATGATAAATGTAAATACTCCAAAAAGGGAAAAGCTGTTGGCCCAGACGAAATACCCTCAGAGTTTTGGAAAAAGATGGGAGACATCGGGTTTAGATGGCACATGATTCTTGTCTCCAAACTTATACGAGGTGATCGCATGCCTAATCAATGGAGGGAAAGTTACCTTCTTCCAATTTATAAAGGAAAGGGTGATACTCGAAGCTGTGATAATTACCGTTCGATTAAGCTGATGTCACACACCATGAAGATCGTTGAGCGAGTCTTGGGTAGCCGACTGCGAAAAATAATTAGGCTATCTGATGACCAGTGCGGGTTTGTCGGGGGTAAGTCAACCACGGATGCAATCCAGAGTATAAGAATAATTATGGAAAAACATCGGGATTCTTTGGAGGATTTGCATGTCGTATTGGTTGATTTTGAAAAAGCATTCGATCGGCAACCATGAGATCTAATATGGGTGGCCCTCAGGCAACGAGGAGTTCCAGAAACCTATGTGCGGATAATTATGGACATGTATGATGGAGCAGTTACTAAAGTAAGATGCGCAGCTGTAGTCACCGAAGAATTCGAAATCACAGTAGGTGTACACCAGGGAAGTGTCTTGAGTCCCCTGCTCTTTATTACAGTTCTTGATTACCTGCTTGAAGGCAAAGTGACGGATCCAAAAGTGCATCAGTTATTCTTTGCTGACGATGGAGCCATCATAAGTGAAGACCCTATATCCCTACAACGAGCACTTGACGTATGGGTGGATGTTCTAGAAGGAAGTGGGTACCGCATAAGTGCGAAAAAGACAGAATACCTATGCTGCCCATTTTCTGATCCACACAGGCCTATTCCAGACATTTATTTGAATGGAGTAGTGCTTCCCAAGTGTGAAAAGTTTAAATATCTGGGGTCTATGATAAATAACGAAGCTACTTCTGATGACGATATCAATCATCGCGTAAGCGTAGGGTGGATGAAGTGGCGGGAAAATTCTGCTATCTTCTGTGACCAAAAAATGCCCCCTAAGCTGAAAGGAAAGCTCTACACTTCAGTTGTGCGTCCAGCACTCACATACGGTTCACAATGTTGGACAATGTACAAAAAGTATGAGAGTAAGCTAACGGCAGCTGAGATGAAGATGCTTCGTATGACAGCAGGAGTTACAAAGCTTGATCGAATTAGAAGTACGAAGATCCGAGGAAGCCTTCATGTTAAGAATACCATTTCGCAAAAAATTGAACACGACCGACTCAGTTGGTATTGCCATGTTCAAAGGAGAGATCCTGAGAACCCCGTCAAAAAGGCAATATCATACAACGTTCCAATTCGGAATAAAAAGAAAGGTAGGCCTAAACACTCCTGGTACAAACAAATGCAAAAACACCAGCATTCAGTTGGCCTCAGAAATGGAACAATACAAAACCGGGAGGCTTGCCGCCGATTTCTGAGGTCAACCCGGCGAACCCCACAGGCGGATCACTAGTGTGAAGCAGATACGTGGGAGAGTTATGATCCCCTCGACACGTCGAGATCATAACAGCGCCGAAGTAAAGGAAGAAGAAGAATAAAATGATAAATGTTCTACATACATAAACCGAAGTTTTTCTGTTATTTCCAGTTCGGTTTCCAAAGTGAAAAATCTACGGAAGATGCCTTGTTACGTTTCTGCTCCCAAATATTTGAGAGCCTGGATAACAAAATTGAATACTGCCGCTTTATATTTGATAAACAGCACGAAAATAGTAAAATAGGAGGTTTCAGTTAGAGAATGGTAATGAGTTACAATATTTTCTTAGGAATATTTGCTCCTTTCAACTTTTTATTAAGATTTATTATGGCTTCTTCCATTCATGGAATTTTATGTTGGGGAGTATTATATTATAATAAAACCCAACCTATTTTGTGTAATGCAAGAGTCTGTTCTGAAGAAAATTTGCCGAAATACTCAATTTTATCCTAGTTTTCCTCTTTTTAATCATTTAAACATTCTTCCAGTTCGAAATTTGTAGTGTTTCAAACTACTTAATGACTTCTTTAAGAGGCCTCCACCAAAATGTCGAACTCAGATACGAAGATCGGAAGTTCGAATTAAAATAATCACTCCGCATTTGCTTATTCAACATGTTTGAACTTCGATTTTTGTATTAAAAAAATCAATAGGGGTATTCATGTAAGCGCGGAAAACCCTCGTAAACCTCGTAAACCAGATAATTTTATCTCCGCAGAAACGAGCTGTCAAAATTTGTATGGGAAAAAGTTTCTGCAAATCGCATAAGATTATCTCACAAATTTGCTGCGGAAAGTGCAGAAATAAACCTCGTAAACTAAAGAAGTATGGATTCTGACTTTTAATTTGACATTTCACAAAATATTTCCTACATTTACGCAAGTATTTCTTAGGGGGTGTTCATGAAAACATGCTGCGGAAAGTTATATCTTTCTACAAAGCGGAAAATTATCTCGTTACATGAATACCCTTAATAATTCAACTTCCAAAGTATTTTATTTACAAAATCAAAGCAGAAATGATCAGTTTGTCTTCTTATAAAAAATGTAAATCCACATTTTAAAAGTATTTATATATTTTTTTTTGTAATAGACCGAGAGCCCATAGCAATTTTTGGGTGCGATTGATAACAAAAAATAATTAGCATAGTAATATAGGCCTTTAGTAGTTATTTACAAATCTGAACGTCTTGCATGCTCTAGTGGGAGCTATAGTGCATAAAAGTGCATCATATATGCAGTTCTTTCCAAGTCTAAATAATTGTGATAACAACTTGTACTTGTACAAACTCAATTGAATCGAATTCGGTTTAATTGTACCGAATTTTCCATCCCTGGTACACACACAACATTCTTTCATTTTCTTGTGTTGTTTTATGTATCCTCTGCTCTGTATGAACTCTGGGGCCGAATTACCGCTTCAGTGACGAGTGAGATAGATAGATAGATAGATAGATAGATGATTTTATTTTTCTTCATTATGATACAAACATTTTTTATTTTTATACATAAATCATTAAAGCATGGCTTCTGCCGTCTGCCCGATTGACATTTAATAAAAAATAAAAAGAAATTTGTGTTTTAGTTACATCTTACATAATTTACAAAATAAATAGTAGCTTAATTGTTTTGAAATTAAAAATTTTCATTTATAATATTGTTTCGGTAAGTTATTGCTTGTTTATAATACTTTTGAAGTAGCTTTACATCTGATTCACAGTTTAAAAGTGCTCTTACTTCAGATTCAGATTTAATATCACTGCCTAGATACAATCTACGAATTTCCTTGAGAACAGGACATCTACCAATAAAGTGTACTACATCTTCTCGTTCCGCGAGGTTGCAAAGGCTGCAATAGATCGGTAAATCCGAACGATGTGGTATGTAGTTAAGCTTTATGAGTTCTCCCCTCATTTTAAAGATGGCAGATATTAGTTCTTGGCTGTTGTGGTTGGTAAAATAATTTTTTTCACACAAATTGTGGTTCAGGGTGCTGTACAACGATCGGTGAAAGGAAGATGTAGCCATATTTATACAATCTAGCCTATATTGTTCATCCACTTTGGAAATGAGTTCATAGAGCATATCTTTTGGTTGACTTCCATTTGATATCCTTAAATAATTGAAATCCATCCCACAGTAACTCGCAAGCTCCTCAAGCTTATTAAACCATAAATTTCTTCTTTGAATAGCTTTCATGACAACAATTTTGGGAAGTCTTTCGTCTGGCATCTCAAGAACTTTCAGTATGTAATCTACGTGGAGCTTCAAAGTTTTAACAAATAATGGTGAAAGGCCTGTTTCGATTATCAGCATATAACTGGGTGTTGTACTTGGTAATCCAAAGATTCTTTTAATATAGTATCTCAGGAGTTTCTCTACGGTTTCATATTGACTGTGTCCCCAAGATTGTGCAGCATATAGCATCACCGATTCCACTACTCCAACGAAAACTTTGTATTTAACTGTATGGTCAACGAATTTATTTGAAAAACATCTTTTCCATGCAGCACATATTGCACTTTTTGCTTTTACAAGCTTATCCTTAAGATGTAACTCCATGTTAAGATTACTAGTAAACATCATACCAAGGTATTTGTAGTTTTTTACAACTTCAATTGGTTCTCCATTGAAGTGCCATTGCTCGTTACAACATAATCTACCACCTCCTTTTTTGAAAATCATCACCTTTGACTTTCCAAGGTTAACCGTTAAATTCCAAGTTCGACAGTACATATAAAGGCGGTTTATCATCAGCTGTAATGATTCGGGCGAGTACGCGAATAATACCACATCGTCTGCAAAAAGAAGTGCTTTAAATAACACCCCGGCAAACTCTATTCCTCCTGGTAGACAGTCTGTGAGGTCATTGATAAACAACGAAAACAGGTAAGGACTTAAGGAACAGCCTTGTCTTACTCCCATATTTGTTGCGAACCACTCCGAAGTTTCAGTTCCACACCATACCGCTGCTCGGTTTTCTTCATACATGTTTTCGAGTACCCTTCCAAACTTATTACTCATTCCAGTATTGTATAGCTTATAGAACAGAGCTCTTCGATCGATGTTATCAAAGGCTGCCTTGAAATCAATGAAGAAGGCGAATAATTTCTTTTTTTGTTCTAGGAATGTGCCAGCAATGTTCTGAAGCACAAAAATGTTGTCTACGGTTGAGTAACCATTACGGAAACCAGCTTGATTTTCATGAATAAGTTTTTGACTCTCGATCCAATGTGCCATTCTATTATTCAAGAGTTTTGTAAAAATCTTATAGGATGCATTAAGAAGGGATATTCCTCTATAGTTAGCTGGCTCGGCTATATTTCCTTTTTTATGTATGGGGAATATTATTGCTTCTTTAAACTGTGGTGGTATAACTCCCGTATCCAGTATATTATTAAAAGCAGTTGTCATTTGTTCTTTCAGTTCATTTGTAGCGTATTTAAAAAGTTCAATGGGAATCCCATTTGGACCTGGTGACTTCTGATCTTTAAGATTTTTCAAAATTTTACTTCATCATAAGAAAAAGGTGAATCGAGTATTTCATTTGAATAAAAGGGTATAGCATAATGAATGGGTAATGTGTTTGTTATTGGGTTTAACAAAGCTTGAAAGTAGTCCATTAATAAGCTCGCACTTATTTGAATACTTATTTTTGGTGCTTTACCATTAAATTTGTTTATTGCTAGCCAAAATTCTTTTGTATTTTTGCAGCATGTAAGCATAAGAGCCTCTTTTTCAAGAAAGCATTTCTTTTTTTCTTTGCATAGTCTTTTAAAGGCAATGTTGGTTTTAGTATAAAGATCCTTGAAGAGAATAGTTCCAAATTTACGAAAGGCTTTGAGCCAACCAAAAGATTTTCGCCTTGCTACTTCACACTCCTTATCAAACCATTTATCCTTATAAACAAATGTCTTTTTATGAACCTGTGTGCACGATGGATACGATATTTTAGCTAAATTATCTATCTCACTTATATTGAGTTGTTCCTCTGTGTTTAAGTTGCGTTGGAGATTGTTCCTATACTCAATTGCCTTTGCATGTTTCCACGTCAACTTTGGTGGGAGTAACATGTTGGTTATTTCTTCGTTTTCAATGGGGGCGGTAAAAAACTCTGCTATGATTGGTAGATGATCTGAGTACTGCTCACACAAAACTTCAAAATCTGCAAATATGGAAATCCATTCGCCCCTTATTAAACAGTAGTCGATGACAGAGCAGCCTTGTTGACCTACAAAAGTAAATTCTCCATGTGTATCCACGCCACTTACACCATTCATAATATGAAACCCAAATGAATCACACAAATCCAGCAGTTTGATTCCCCTCGAGTTTGTTGTGGTATCTTTTGATTCTCTCACTTTCCCTGCATATCGATTCTCTCTTCCTTCCTCTTTTCCTATACGGGCATTCAGATCTCCGATAATCATTACATTGTCGTAGCTGCTATGTTCAATTATATCACGTAATTTTCCAAAATCCCTTTCCCAGTGATTGCAGTTAATGTAGGTTGGTAGTATTATAAATTTGGTTGTATTCAGGACGATTTTCATAATTCTAACTTGATCTTCAGTTTCAAACTCACATGAAATGTTTTTTAAGCTTTTTTTATACCCAAAAAAACAGCCACCACTTGCTCTGCCTCTGGTACTTTGTTTTACAGCGGGAATCCAAACAAATTTATAGTTCGTAAATCTGTTAAGATATAATTTATATTCTTCTTCTTCTACTAAAAACGTTTCATAAAGAAACACAATATCATATTTATTTATAAAATCATAAAAATTTGCGTAAATAGACTTATTACTAAGACCTGCTACATTATAACTTAATAATTTAATTTTTTTAATTTTTTTATTAATTTCTACAGATTTTATTTTACTATGGCAGACGGCAGCACTACCCTATCCTAAATAATGTGCATTGGTTGTTGTCCCTGCTAAATGGTTCCTATTTCCAAACGAAGATGTCGCTCCTTGATTGACAGCTCTGTCATTCACATTCGGCTCCACGTTAAAGCACAGCTGATTACTAAGATCAGTTTTGTAAATATTATTTAACATTGGTATCCCATTGTTGTTGTTGTGTAAGATTCCCAATGATGAACTCCAACGAAAGACATTTTTCTCTACGATCATTCTATCATCTCGAACCAAAACTTTTACTTGTGGGTTAATTTCATTCAGATTACTTCTTATTTTTAATAGTTTATTTCGTTTGTGGCGGATTGTTAAAGGAAGATCTTTTGAAATATTAACTCCCAATCCTCTTAGAGTCGATGATGACTTAAGTGCTGCGATAACTTGTCCTTTAGATTCTAATTTTACAATAAAATTCTTCACATTCTTATTGAACGATTTTATTTCACGGATATGGAGATTTTCAATACGTGGTGTTGGTTGTATTAAGCTGGTGCAAACCTCTTTTACGATATCTTTTTCTTCTTTACCTTCTTGAGGTGTAACTCGCAGCATAAGATTGTTTTCTGTGTTTATTTTTTGTAATTCTTCTATTTGGTTCTCAAGAAATTCGTTTTTTCTTTCTAAGGCGCATACTTTTGTTGACAATTGCAGATTGAGCTCAATAATTTGTTTGTTTACCTTATTTGCACTCGTCTCGACGTCAGTCTTTTTTGCGGCACCTTTCATTTTTTCATCGAATAGATCATTAAACAATTGATAAAGATCTGACTTTGTCATAGATGAAACTAATTCTTCAGACATTATTTGCAAGGGTTGTTGTTTTTTATGTTCGTTGAAGGTCTCGGGGGATGTTTGAAAAAGTTTCCTTTTATTCTCCTTGGACATATAGAGTGAGGTTATGTCTTATGTGTACGGTGATGATAACACTCAGATATAAAGCTAATTATAAATCTTATAGATGTAAAACTCACTTTAATTTTTGTTTATCGGATTTCTTAGAATTTCAAATGAGTTTTTACAACTTTTCAACTTAAAAGAGCTATTAAAAACAACAAATTTTGCACTTTTTATAGGAGTAACGATGAAACACACTTCTCAAACTTATGACAGAAATGTCAATCGACGAGTGAGTGAGTCCCATCAGTGATCGAATGAAAATGTCAAATTGGAGTAATTTATTGCTCGATAACGTAAGCGGTAATGCCAAACTCACATAATTCAGTCACGTCTTACTCGATAACTGATGCGGTAATTTGGCCCCTGATGCATTCACAGTTCGATGGAACGGGTAGTGGAAATGTGTAAAGGGGGTAAGTGTAGGTTCTTCGTTTAGCATTTAGGCTGAATATTTGTTCAATCGTTGTAAAATCGATGGAACATTTGAGCAAGGTAAAATATACAGTCATTGGCAAAATTATTTGCACAATGTAAAATTTACAGAACTCCTCTTCATTGAAGCAAAAGTTCGAAATGTGCTTAATAATTTGAAAAAGATCGTGAAAACGCTGTTAGTGAAAGGACGATACGACGGAGGTTGAAAGAAAATAAAATAAATGCCTACGTCATTCAAAAAAGCCACATATATCAAGAAAAAATAAAATCCTCAGACTAGAATTCGCTAGGGAGCATATCAATAAACCGCCGGCTTTTTGGAGAAGTGTACTTTCGACTGATGAGACTACTTGTTCGTTGGATGGTAACTATGGCCGAAAATTTTATTACTCCGATCGCAAATCAAAAAACAAACGACCCGTTACACAACTCACAAGGCATTCCAAAGGAGGTAAAATAATGATATGGGGGTGCATACTCGTATCATATTGTGGCGTAGGGCCAATTGTTAGGTGCTCCAACCCTATGACAAAGTCGCATTATTTTGAAATACTAAATGATGTTGCACAAGTGGAATGGTCAATATTCATCGGGAGTAATTTTATCTTACAACAAGTTAATGCTCCTATACATACGGCCCGTACAATAAAAATTTTTCTATCTGGGGTAGACCAAGAAGTTTTAAAATGGCCCCCACAGAGCCCTGAACAAAATGTCATTGAGAATGTTTGGTATATTGTTAAATCAAAAATCCCTCAAGGCATTGGAAGATCTTCAAATGGAACCTGGGAAGAGTTTATCACAGTTAGAAGTACAGTTCCGTCAGAACAGATTCAAAATTTGACTCAATGCCAAGGCGCCTCGCTGCTGTTATTGCGGCAAAAGGAGGAAGCACAACTTACTAGGTAATGGTATTTTCATAACAATGTTTCGTTTTATTTAAAAAAAATCCTTTTTGGCTTCCAGTGGTGTTAAATGCAGTAATTCAAACATGTGCAAATAATTTTGCCACTTTTGTTTTTATGTTTTTCAAACGAACCGTTGGAAGTTCGATTTTGTTATTTTATGTGCCGTATTGAGAATATGTATTCATTTTATTAATAAAAATAAATATAAACAAAATCTTTTTTATTTTGAAAGTTATAAGGCTTCAATGAAGAGAAGTTTTGTAAATTTTACGTTGTGAAAATAATTTTGCCAATGACTGTATATACCTATGTATGTATGTATAACGTAAAATTGGTGATGTTGACCTTGAACGTGAAAGTTTTCAGAGTTATATAAGATTTTGTACCTATCTAACATCTGTGTATTTTTTTCGATCTAGCTATACATATGTATATACATTAGTTATCATTATCAGTAATTGGATGATTTGGTAAAATGAAGAAAAAAGACTGCATGAAATAGAGAGGTTTTTTTTATTTCTATTCAATTAACTGCAATTTTTTGTGTGTTGGGCCTTTCGCTATTATTTTCGTTGATATTATTTAACATCGCGAATATTTTCGCAACTGATACATTTACATATATATCTACGGGGAGAATACGATAACTTTGGCGCCAAGATATAATAACGGTTTTTGGTAGAGGGGCTCAATACAAGAATTTTTTTTACTATGGGAGGGGGGGTCTATCTTGCCTCGTTAGGCGGGAGGGGCAATTTTATAAAAATTGACTTAAAATCTAAAAAAAAAATTAAAAACAACGGCAACACTTACAGTTATAAATTATACATTTTTCAAAAGCCAGAACTCTACAATTTATAATAAATTTTAAATAAAGTTGTTCCAGTCAATAGTTTTTGAAATAATTGACTTCAAAGTCAAAATTTATGAAAAAAAAGTTAAAAAAAAAAACACTTTGAGTATTATTTTCCTCATGAATATGGATATCGATAAAAAAGTAATTGATGTATTTAACTGCTCCAATTATTTTTTATTAAACACTGAAAACTATTTCTTTTTATGTCTTCTAGTTTTTGAGATAATTGAAAAATAGTAAGACTATATTTTTTCTTTAAACCCAAACGTTTCTTTAATTTAAAAAAAAACTTTGCATATAATAAAATTTGCTCCCACCCCAAAGCTTATAGTGAGCACAGGCAGGGGGGTCGAAGGGGGCGGCATGCCCCCCCTTAGGCATCTCACTGTTTGCATCGTAAATTTCATAATATATACCTTTTTGATTTTAATACAGTTAATGCGGTTATTTAGTGTTTCTTTTTTCTATACGCACAAAGTTCCTATTTCTAACAAGATTTCCTTCTCTGAGTAAAAAATGTTTGCTTTATTTTTGTTTTGCATTGCATTCCGCGTCCCAGTCAGTCAGTTTTTAAGTAAGTCAGGAGTTAGTACTCGTACAAAATAGTCACGTCAATTTTCAATGTGTTGAAGGTATGTAAGTCTCGTTAATGAAGAATGAAATTATGGTCCGTACTAGAGTCACTGTGGAGTTCGTTAAGTTCGTCATTTTACTTTACACTTTTTGAATTTTCCACTGTCATTAAAATATCTCAACACAGAGGAGGAGTAGACGTTCTAGAGGGAATTAACCCGATTTCTTCTAAAAACGCGATACTTTTTTCATTTGTTGACACCAAATTCCCAAACGAACAAGAAATCGAAAAATTATTTAATTTTGGGTGAAGAAGTGGATGCTTAGCTGCCATTTTTAAAAAAGAAACACTTTACTCTTTCAAACGTTGAATGAAGAATGGCCTTGGTAAACAATTACCTTCACCAAACTTCCATTAAAAAAAAACGGTACAAACATCAAATGTTTGCTCTTGTTTTTTATGATCTAAGTATGCATAATTTTTATTATTGCTGCATTATATGTATATATGTACATAGTTATATGCATATCTATATGTATGACACAAACATATGTATGTGCATATTAAGAAACTATGAGATTTGCTGCCGTTGTGTTGTCGACATAGGTAATGCGAATTTTTTTATAATGCATCAAATTTTCATGCTCAAGTATTTTAAATGTTAAAGTTTTGGCCAGGTACCTAACTGTATATTTAGAAAAAAGAGATATAAATGGACATGACATATGTATATACGTTTATATGTATAATATCAAGAAGAAGACACCTTAACCTACTGGGTGTGGTAAGCAGTGCCACTTGCAGATTCTGCAACATGCATGAGGAAACGCCGGAACACATACTGGGAAAGTGTTATCCAATCATGCACCAAAGGAAAACACATCTGGGACGGTACCAGGTGGAAGAGAGCAACCTATCCTCTCTCAAAGTGCTCCAAATACTAAAATTCTTAAAAGCAATAGATTTGGAGGAGGAACTGTAGGATGAGACAGCTCATCATTTTTATAAGAGGGGGCACAATAGATCTACAGGTCGCAGTGCAATAACCCCCAATACAATTCATTCATTCATAATATCAATTATTTTTTTTTTAATCCAGATTCTTTGAATGCAAAAGAAATTTTATATGCACCAATTTGACACAAAAGTATTTTTTTTTTGTTTTTTAATTTTCTCAAAAACTAGAAAACATAGAAACGAATAATTTTCAGTGTTTGATAAAGAATTAATTAAAGCAGCTAACTACATCAATTACTTCTTTCTTGGTATTTATAATCATGAGAAAAATAATACTCAAAGTGATTTTTTGAACTTTTTTTTCATAAATTTTGATTTTGAAGTCAATTATTTCAAAAACTATTGATTGGAACAACTTTATTTAAAATTAATTATAAATTGTAGAATTCTGGCTTTTGAAGAAGGTATAACTTATATCTGTAAGTGTTGCCGTTGTTTTTAAATATTTTTTTTTTATATTTTAAGTCAATTTTTATAAAATTGCCCCTCCCGCATAAACGAGGGGCGATAGACCCCCCTCCCATAGTAAAAAATGCTTGTATTGAGCCCCTTTACCGAAAACCGTTATTCTTTCTTGGCGCCAAAGTTATCGTACTCGTGCCATATCTACATACCTATACATATACATAAATATTCCTTGATATACCTAAACATTCCTTGAACAATATAATGTTAGTTAAAAAAAAAGACTTAGGTAATACAGTCTACTTAGGTGTTTACCTTGTTGTTGTAAGTCTTCGAAAATTAATTTTTCTTTGACTTTTTTATTTGACGAATAAGAATTTTGCAATCTTAAAACAAATTGTGGTGGTGTGGTGATCGAATTTCGGTAAAATTTATTTAAACAAATATTCATTGGAATAAACATATTCCTAGCAGTCATTAGTCACCACCAATTTGATAAAAAAGGCAAAAAAGGGTCAGGAAAAGGCTAAAAAAATAAAAAAGGGAAAATTAATACATAATTATGAAGGTACATATCTAGCTACCTTCATATATGTACCTACATATTTTTTAACAAATAACATCTACTCCTTTGCTTCATTTCACACCAGATCCATACTCATCGCTTACCAATTCCTATTTACCGTGTGTCTGATCTCTTTCATTTCTTCCACCCAGTAGGAAATTTCCAAAAATTCACTAATGAAGAAGTAGGTGTTTCATCATGGAAAAGGAGCTGCACCCATGAATTTCCTACGGAATCCTATGAGGAATTTAACACAGGCTTGTCATTGGAAGGAGGTACACACTTTCTCGATGCATATTTTGTTGTGAAATCACTATGCTCACGGCATTTTCGATTTCATGGGTCATTTTTATGAATGAAAAAACTGGTTCTATTGATGTGATGCTTTCCTCAATGGAAATAAATTAATGAAAAGTGAGTCAACATTTAATCAATTGCCTCAGGGAAAGAATCATTGAAAATACTAATTATTCACTACAGAATTGTGTACATATTTGGAGCTCGTTTTTTCAGTTTTGAAAAAGGGAATGTATTTATTAAGAGAAGGAATATGAATGAAATAATTATCCATTTCTTTTCTTATTTCATCAATAGAAGAAGCGCTTGAAATGTATAGGCAAATTTATCGCTTGAATGAAAAAAACAAATTAAATTTGTGTTATGTACATACGTATTTATTTTATTAACTATTATAGTACATTTTAAAGAAGTTAGTAGATATATATGTCTTACATTGTCTTGTCTTGTTGTAAGCTGTAACACAAACAGCTGGTCGAAAAACTCTCCTTTGACTCTTGGTAGCATTTGGGGAGCAGCTTGGGGATTAACCATCTTCATTCTCCTGTTCATTTGAGATCTAAGAAAAAGACGAATATGTAATTACTTTTTGCAAATTATTCAAAAGAATATATAGACTAAGAGCCCACAGCAATTTTTGGGTGTGATTGATAACAAAAAATAATTAGCATAATTAGATAGGCCTTTTATAGTTATTTACAAATGTGAAAGTCCTGCATACTCTAGTGGGAGCAATAGTGCATAATAGTGCATTAAGTATGCAGTTCTTTCCAAGTCCAAATAATTGTGATAACAACTTTGCCAAAATGTAGAGCTAAGCCCCCTGATTGAAAATATCGAGGTCCAAGACGTTTTACAGACAGCCTTCTGCCTGCCAGACGCGATAAGAAGAGTCTACTTCTTGCACTAAGAAGGCCACCTTCAAAACGTCTTGGACTTCGATATTTGCAATCAGGGCACTTAGCTGTTCATTTTGAAGTTATGTCAAATTTTGTATTCCAATTTTTTTGAATTTGGAAAGAACTGCATACTTGATGCACTATAATGCACTATTGCGCCCACTAGAGTATGCAAGACGTTCACATTCATAAATAACTATTAAAGGGCTATCTAAATATGCTAATTATTTTTTGTTATCAATCACACCCAAAAATTGCTGTGGGCTCTCGGTCTAATAGGGAATTTACCGTTGGTGAATTGTTTTCCTTCTCGCTAATTGTTATTTAATCTTGAGTAAATTGATTGAAAACACAGAAAACCCCGCACAACCGTTTTCTTTGATCACAAAATTGACACTAAATCACTCCAAAACAAAAGAAATAACTCATGACAAAAAAAGACCTATTGAGCCATTGAGCGTCGCGGACCCATCGCGGGAAAAACCCAAAAAAAAAAGGGATTGTTTATTGCAGGTCAAAATTTCTCTCTCTCTTTTTTTCCTCTCAGCTCGCAGACTATTTTGCCCAGTAAACGAAGTTTATAAAAAAAAACATTCCTTTTCCCTAGCGATATCACCTGATCACCATAGTTTTGCTCTATTGAAAGGTTGTTTACTGCTTTTCAATTCCAAAGAAAAGAAAGGGTTGTTTTCTCTTTCACATCGCAGGCATTAAACACTCAATTGTGGATTACAATAACCACTGAAAAGATGCAGGAATAATTATAACGTGTTCAGCATTGTATTCATTAACATTAAGGATGTGTAAGAAGGATATTGCTTTGTTTCATGTTTTCTGTACCTTCTTTCGAGAACAAAGCACAAGATGCAACTGGGATCGCAAACTACTGACTCATTGCATGACTTTCGATGAATGAAACCAATGCAGAGCTTCTACTCAATGAAAGTGCCTCGTGATTTCTACGAGGAATTCAACTTTATGTTTCCTTGAGGAGCAAATTTCCTACTGGGCACTTCTACACCACACCTTTACTGAACCTCTCATACACATACAATGCCTACCTGCCTTTCATGTTCGTCATATTTTTACTTGCGACTTATAGGTACTATAAGGCAAGTTATGCATTCGTAAAAAAAATCGAACTCGAGATTTTGATCAAAGTTGACATTACGATAATAGCGAAGACCAAAAAAGTGGGTCTGACAATTCTGTCTGCCTGTCTGTCTGTCTGTTCGATTACAGCTAAACGGCTCGATTTTCTTCAAACTTGGTAGATATGGGTTCTAATTTTTTAACCCCGGATGTTTTTTGATTTGATTTTTTAAGACCAAAAATAACGGTACCTGCCATACGATCTTTTTTCGAAATTTTATAAATATTTTTTTTTTCTCAAAAACTGTCCCAACGATTTAAAAAAAATCAAAAAATTTAATTTAGGTAATGGTTGAAAAAAAATTTCTAAGAAATGAGTAGTTTTGGTACCCCCCTTGGGACCATTTTTTTTGTTTTTGATTTTCTCAAAAACAGTACCACCGATTTTGATCATTTTTTGTATGCTAAAGCTTTCCAGCAGTTTGAATATTATTGTGTATTCAAATTTTCCAAAACATTTTTTTGGATTTTTAAAAAAACTTTCAATATTTTTTTTTGAAAACACAATATTTCGAAAACCTCCTGCTCGATTTTTTCAAAATTTGATAAATAAAAGTTTTGAAAAATAATCTACAAGATATAAGAAAAATAAATTAATTTTAGCTAAAAATAACGGTACCCTCCATACAAATGTTAAAAAATGGTTTTCGAAAGTCGTATTTTTCTCGAAAACGGTTTCGAGAATTTTGCTTAAATTTTTTTTCTTTCTATTATTTTTTAATATCTGTAATTTAATAAAAAAAAAATTTGAAAACAAGATATTACTGACGTTACCTACCATAGACCGATTTTTTAAAATTTCGAATTTCTCATTATCAGCACAACTGATTTTAATGAAATTTCGTAGAGAGAAGCTTCTAAAAAGTTTAAAAAACATTGCATTTCAAAACCTTAAGAAAAATATTTTTTTTTTGAATTTTGAAAAAAAAAACGGCTCAATACTTTTTTTTGTAGATTTAATTTTTATTCATACAATAATAAAAACTTCAAATTGGCGTAGGGTAAAGTGAGGAGGATTTGACAGGTTAACAGTTTTTTTTTAATATTTTGAGATGCAAGTATAATTTCAAATTTAAAAGTTTTGCATAGGTTTAACTGTAATTTAAGCAACAAAGAAATATCATTAATTTGTCCTTCTAAATATTTTTTCCAAAGTTACAACCTTTTTTCTAATGCCTTTCTAAATGTCAATTCCTCCTTCCTTGAAGGAGGATTTGACAGCTTCGCAAGGAGGTTTTGTCAGTATTTAAAAAAAAAAAATAAAACAACAAATTCCTTCGTAAACATTTATATAATTAAAATAATGCAGTAACAAGGTGATGAAATAAATAAACAAAACGCAAAATTTATTATAAAATTAATTGTGTTTTCGGGTTTTCGGGTTTTCGCAGACTTAGGCCAGGCGCGCACATTCAATTTTTAGTTTCGCAACTGTTTAGTTGCTAAAATGAAACATATGGTCGTATATGGGACACCGCGCACTAAGAGCAACTCAACGCAAGAGAGAAAGGAGTATGAGCGTGAGTAAAGAGTTGCCAGTGCGCGGTTCTCTTTCAACTGGTGATTAAACTAACGGGTGATTTTTTTGAGGTTAGGATTTTCATGCATTAGTATTTGACAGATCACGCGGGATTTCAGACATGGTGTCAAAGAGAAAGATGCTCAGTATGCTTTGACATTTCATCATGAATAGACACAATTCGACACAAAGTCGAATTTTCAGTGAATGGGCCCTAGAAAAGTTGGCAGAAAATCCGCTTTTTTATCGACAAATTTTGTTCAGCGATGAGGCTCATTTCTGGTTGAATGGCTACGTAAATAAGCAAAATTGCCGCATTTGGAGTGAAGAGCAACCAGAAGCCGCTCAAGAACTGCCCATGCATCCCGAAAAATGCACTGTTTGGTGTGGTTTGTACGCTGGTGGAATCATTGGACCGTATTTTTTCAAAGATGCTGTTGGACGCAACGTTACGGTGAATGGCGATCGCTATCGTTCAATGCTAACAAACTTTTTGTTGCCAAAAATGGAAGAACTGAACTTGGTTGACATGTGGTTTCAACAAGATTGCGCTACATGCCACACAGCTCGCGATTCTATGGCCATTTTGAGGGAAAACTTCGGAGAACAATTCATCTCAAGGAATGGACCGGTAAGTTGGCCACCAAGATCATGCGATTTGACGCCTTTAGACTATTTTTTGTGGGGCTACGTCAAGTCTAAAGTCTACACAAATAAGCCAGCAACTATTCCAGCTTTGGAAGACAACATTTCCGAAGAAATTCGGGCTATTCCGGCCGAAATGCTCGAAAAAGTTACCCAAAATTGGACTTTCCGAATGGACCACCTAAGACGCAGCCGCGGTCAACATTTAAATGAAATTATCTTCAAAAAGTAAATGTCATGAACCAATCTAACGTTTCAAATAAAGAATCGATGAGATTTTGCAAATTTTATGCGTTTTTTTTTTAAAAAAAGTTTTCAAGCTCTTAAAAAATCACCCGTTATTTGATTTCGATCACAGTTGCCAGTGCGCGACTAGCCTTAGTGAACTGTTGCGGTTCATAAAACCAGCAAGCCAAGCCCTTCCAGCTTGCTCATTTGTGTTCCAACTATTTGGTTATGGGATTTTGTTTATTTTAACATGTTGCAAAACAAACTGTTTTGCCAGTTCAAGCCTAGTACTCACCTAGCGTGAAATGAAAAATAAATAGGTTCCAAATTACACGCGGAGAATAAAAATGAAAATAGAATAAACTTTTCCACGTGAATTTTTGATACTCACTTTGAATGAAAAAAAAAACAATTATTTTTAAACTGATTCGTTCTTTCTGTTTATAAATTTTCAATTTTTTGTTTGAAAAAAAAAAAATTCAAATCAACTGACAAATGTCAGAGTTTTCCACGTTGCCTTAAACTTTTTCCTGATGGTTGTACATTGAGAAATGAAAATCATAGCGTGGAAAAAGTTGTGGAAAACATATTTGTTTTTCCAATCCACATTTTAGTACTCACCTCTCGTAGCAAATTTCATGCCAGTGAACCAGCAGTCACTTTTATATGAAATTTTCATTTTCACTTGAACTGAGTACTAGGCTTCATAATGTTAAACCGAAATGAAGTTTAGTGCATTTTTTAAAATAATCGCAAAGCTCCTTTTCTTGAACTGTTGTAAGAATTTGTTTGTTGGAATATTTCGAGCTGTTTTCTGTATTGATTGACTGTCATTCATGTCTTTTCTTAAGTCAGAAAATTAAAGTGGTACGATTTATACCATATTTTTTAGCAGCACTGCTAATGGATTATTTTTTTTCAATATTTTCAATTGCCTCTTGGATGTTGGCTTCGTTAACATTGTGAGACGGATACTGATAAAGGAGGATTTGACACTGTCAATTGCTCCTTCAACATTGGTGTCAAAACCTCCTTTCAGTTGACTTTTCAAAAATAATTTTAAAAAAAATAAAGAGTTGTTACTTACGAATATTTATAGTATATTATGATTTAAAAACAAACCTATGTGTTGTGTATTTCACTTAAAATAACTAAAACTACTTACTACCGAAACTGCAGTTAGTTTAGTTATCTCAAATATTAAATCAACTGGACTCAGAAACAATTATTTTTTCTATTTCACACAACGATCGGATCACAGTTATAATTTTTTGGTAGCTCAAATCAATCGTAACTATCTTCGTTTTTAAATAACTAAAGTAGTGCAAATGTCTACACTTTTTGAGAAAAGTCCTTATGTCAATTCCTCCCACATGTCAAATCCTCCTGACTTTACCCTACCAACATTTTTTCTTAAAAATGTTTTAAAATTTTCTTATATAAAACCTTATTTTTTAAGAAACCACCACAAAGACTTATAATTTTTGCTCTTGAATAAATCTATATTTGCTTGAATCACATGGCATCCTATTCTTACCTTTAACTGCTAAAGAAGTTTTGTTTAGTCATTTAAAAAATGAATTTTATGCTTATGAACAGTTTCTCTAATAACATTCATTTTTGAAATTCTTTGTCTTTTACATAGGAGCAAGTTCGTGCATTTTATTTTTGTTTCAGTTCAAACGAAAAAAAGTTATCTTCGAAAAAAACTTCATTGCGGCAAATTGATGAACTAAAAACGGCCAGTAAAATAAAGTAACGACTTTTGTATAAAAAAAGGCTTTTATAAAATGTGTTATTTTGCAAAAATAAGTTACTTTTTGATTACCTTTTTTATTTAAACAATTTCAGAAAGCATTATGTCATTTTGGGAAGATTATGTTAATCTTTTCACACATTCAGAAATGCATTAGAAAATGAGCAATTTTGATGTTTTTCAAGAGGCAGGGGCGGACACGGAAAATAATTTCGGAGGGGGTTTTAGTAAAAGAATGAGATTTTTATAATTATATTATTTTATTACTAAATTGAAGGTACTTGTTAATAAAATTATGTTTGTCCTTAAGTGGGCTCGAGGTCAATTTTTGTTATTTGGTACTTTTTAATTACATAATCTTTATTGTTATTAACATAAATATGTTATAACTATACAATATTGGCTGTTAGGGATAGGGACTTTTGGAACAATTTCATACAGACAATCGCAAAAACAAAACATCATAAGGATGTTGCAACGGATACCTAATTGGCAAATTTGAATAATGTTAGAAAATATTCTCTAGAGCCCAAACATAAAAACCCGCTCCGATGATCCTTAAGTTCTGTTCATTACCTGTAAAATGACGTATATATAATATGAGTTTTCCACTTCAATTTCTCACAAACCTTGCACATTCTGAGCAGTTTTGTGAAATTTAACGAAAGAGGCAACCGGAATATTTAAATAAAATAAAAAAATAAAAAAGTGGCTCGACGATCTTCAAGCTAAAATGTAATTCTTTCATATGCAATTTAGTTTTTTCTAATACGTCTTGTATTTACTTCACAAACCTTGCAGCCATTTGTCGAATTTCACATTTTTCCCAACATTTTGGGCGGAGGCCTTTTAAGAGATCAGAAAACCTTAATTCCATGTTCTATAAAAATGTGTGCTTTGATATGGAGAGTATCGAATCAATGCTGAGTAATTAACTAGCCCTGATGCTTTGATGAAATATTGCAATGGTAAACTTTAATGTAATTTTCTCATGTATAATTATATAAAAGATTATCAAATGTAAATTTGTATTTTCTTTTCTTTGGGTCGCCCCACCCATTTCAATATTTAATCTTATTTGCCTGGTAGTGACATTAACACTATTTTTATTATATAAATAATAATTTTTTCACATACATTTCTTTCTTTTTATATACCTATTCTTTTTATATACTACTATTTGTACTTATTTCTATTTGGATTTTAAGAAATAAAATTATTAATTCATTCATTCATTAATTTCTACGAAACGATCTATAATTCGAAAACAAAAACTTGAAAGTAAGATATTACTGACTGCACCTGCATAGAACCATTTTTCGAGTTTTGACTTTCTCATTATTGGCATAACAGATTTTAATTTTAGACTGATAATAGAGTGTGTCTGTCCGACTACAGCCTAAGCTTTTCCCTTTTTCCATTTTGACTTTCTCATTATTGGCATAACAGATTTTAATTTAAGACTGATAATAGAGTGCGTCTGTCCGACTACAGCCTAAGCTTTTCCCTTTTTAAGACAAAAAATAACGGTACCTGCCATACGATTTTAAAAATTATTTTTTTTTCTCAAAAACTGTTGCACAGATTTAAAAAAATCAAAAGATTTAATTTAGTTAATCCTAATTAATAATTGGGACAAAAAAAATCCGAAAAATGGTTATGAATGATACCCCCCATGGAACTTTTTTTTTAAATCAAAAATGGTACAACCGACTTTGATATTTTTTCTTATGCTTAAGCTCCCCAACATTTCGGATAGGTAACATTGTATATTAAAAAAAAATTTTTGTTACAAAACTCAATATTCCCAAGAACCCCATGTTCAATTTTCTTAAAACTTGACAATTAAAAGTTCTTTCATACAATCTACAATCTTTTTTTTTAATTAAATTTTTATTCGTAAAATAATAATAAAGCTTATTTTTTAAGAAACCGCTATAACGACTTATAATTTTTGTTCTTGCATAAATTCGTCTTCGCTTAAGAAATTACATGGCATTCTGTTTTTATCTCTGACTACTAAAAGAATTTAAAAAATTTATTTTATCCTTATGAACAGATTTCTCTAATACCTACCATTCTATTTTTAAAATTCTTAAACATATGCTCTGCCCGGACGCACGGTGCGATTGCTTATAGAAAGAGTTTAAGTCAAGCCTCAATTCACACCTAGTGTGTTAATTTTCAAAGGAATTATTAAAAAAGTTTCGCCCGATGTCAAAAAAATATTGGTTGGAAATTTAGGGGTTAGTGAGATCTTCTCTACCCGGAAAAAATTGCTTGTATAGCTACTTGCGTCTTTGCGTATAACAAATGTTTGCTTGTTGGTGTTTTTTTACAGAATAAGTACAAATTGATAACTATTTTAGCTATGGTCTTGTCATCCAACTTAAAAAGGGATGCATTTTTGAAACATTCTTTGAACGCAGGTGTTGTATTTTTTTTTTTGCACAAGATAATACAAAGAAGGAAAAAATGTGCTTTGCGAAGTCTGATCGTATAACTAAATTCATTGAAGCTATTTTTTGTATATGATATTAAACTTTGGAACCCCTTATCATTGGCGATGAATCAGATAAAAGGAATATCTCAATTTAAAATAGCATTTTTTTGTAATTTCAATTAAACATCTATAAAACAGTAACTAGAAAGTATTTTTAATTATTTAATTTTTAAAGAATTTTTTTTTTATTTCAAGAAATACATATGTCCAATGATTTACATACATATCTCGTTTTAAGTTTAATGATATTTGGAAATAAAAAAAAAATGTTTTTATGGTAAATACATCTTATTTGGTAATAAAACAAATTAAAACCTCTCCGGAGAATACCCTAAATAAAGCTAGATATGAAGTTTCAGCTTTAGTTTCTAAGTTTAGTAGAATAATTATATTCAGGTAAGCGAGCGTGACCCTCTTCTTAAGTATTCTTTATTATAGCATTTTCATAAAGTGCATTAAGTATACACTTACAGCCCAAGGAGTCACTAGCAGTTGTGACTATTCCCTGTGAGGATTGTTGTGATTCCAAATCGTTTCTCGGATTCCCCTAAGATCCTCAAAATAAAACTCACAAAGAAACTCATCACAGGTGAATTAAGTAGCTATAAATTAGACAGCTGCACTGCGTTACAAATAAAAAAAAAAAAATGAGTACCCCCTTTGAAATGTCATGTTTTCTTATTTACACCTATCGTTTATTAAACATGCATAAAAATTCTCTTTTTATCACGTCTCATTTTTCTTCCTTAAGAATGTGACAAATTATATTAAAAATAAAAGGCCAAAACGTATTTTATAGAAATCTGATAAAATTAACCAGAAACTTTTACATTTATCGAGTTTTATTTTATTATTTAAGTAACAAAAACTCAAAAAAAAAATTATGTTATAAAATTTTAATACAAAATATCGTGTAACCTTAACTTTTTCTTTTGTGCTTTGAATGATCTTCTCGTTTTAAACGCCAACAGTTTTCACCTAGCATAGTTGTGTCCCATCGGCCTTGAAATCGTTCTTCAAGTTTCTTTATATCCTAGTGGAACCCCTCACCTTGCTCATCACTGATCGCACCAAGATTAGATGGAAAAAAAGAAAAATGAGAATGAAGAAAATGAATTTTTGACATTCTGCAACCAAGGTTTTCCTATGCTTTTAACATGTCGTTAATTAGCTGTTCCGCAATTTCGTCCTAGTGATTCCCTAAAAACCCTTTCAAGACTGCTTTCAGTGATAACCAGGCATCAAGTTCCTCATTACTATACTCTGTCCAACAAAAATTGTCAGTACAGGCCTTATGGGAGAGCTTTTTTTAAAGCAGTGGCGCCTGATGCACCCTCACTACAATACGTTAGGAAAAATGCCACTAAAAAAAGAGCAAGCCACTGACTTTTCTTAAGGAATTGTTGTTGTAATTCTTTGCAAAAAGTTGTACACCCCAACACGACCGTCGTATCCCACTGCTGATGAGATACTGTCAAGAGTGTCAAGTGTCACTCAATACGATCGTGCGCTCTTTATCTACATCAAAACAGAGTTACCATTATCATTCTCAATTGCAAGCAAAGAGCTTTTTCAGTGGTTTTTATTAAGGAGCTTTTGGGATTTGAAGCTTTTGAGAACACATTTTAAAAAGATGAGTATGTTGAGTGTTGTCGTATTGCTTTTCAACTTAAAAAAAAACGCGCCTATTATCTAACCGCTTGGCGTTGTGGGAAAAGGTAAATTGAATATTGTTTTCAGTCGTTTTGAATCAGCAGACGGTAGCCCTACGCGTTTTTTACTCTCATTTCGGCGATTTATAATTTAAACTACGGAATCCCTGTGAGAGCTTTAAAAGGCGACACACTTATGCATAGCAATGCAACCAGAATGAGAGACAAACGTCCTATCTTCCCTGTACTGACAATTTTTGTTGGACAGAGTATAAGCTGTTTGCCAAAATTTCGGTCTTTTATCAATGTGCGTATTTGTGGTCCACAAATATTCCTTCTTTCAGTTTAGCATCCCTTAACTTAAAAAAAAATGTTTTTAAATAAAAGAAGCCCTCTTTATCCATAGCCTTGACATAATTTCTTATCAAACCAAGTTTAATGTAGAGTGGTGGTAAAATGACATTGTTAGGATCAATTAATGGTATATTTTTCACGTTAGATTTTCCGCAAATAAACTCTGACCTTTCTCGCCATACTTTTATAGCATAGTGCTTTTCTACAAAGAAAACAACAAAGCAAAATACTCGTAGTTATAACTTTAAGATCAGCGCATACTTTCCAGCTGTAATCTTTGTATTTTATTAAATTCAATATTGATTGCATATTTTCATGTTTCTTTTAAAACAGTTGAATATGCTATTGATACTGACGCATACTTCTAACTATTGTGCAGCAATACCGCCTTGTTTTTGAACTATCAATAAATAATAGCCATTCTTGTGTTTTGTAAGGATTGTTCAACTCACTCATCAAAGTTTCTATATCGTTACAGTAACATAATATGTTTTCAAAATTTGAATACAATGAAGCCATTTTTCTATTACGTTTTCGTTGCACAGATACATTTCTGTTAGAAGCCAATAAATTCACTCTTTTAATCTAGATTCTAGTAATTCAGTCTAATTGAGTCTCGTACCAAATCATTCAATTCATTTTGATTTACTAGATGTCGTTGGCCAAGAGAACTTGTTGAAAGTAAAACCTCAGGATCTTCGCTGCTTCCGTCATTATATTCCACAATATTTAGCAAATCTGGTTCTTCTAAAATATCGATTTCATTTTTGGAGGGAGATAAAGGAGCAGGCATTTCTTTACTGTGTGGTACTGGTTTCGACCGACATTGAAGGAACGTCAGGATACTTGATATTGTGCTTGATTTTTTTAGTGAAACCTCGTATTTCAGTCATGCAGAAGTAGCAATCATTAAAATGATTACTAGGTTCACGTCATAAATCTGGTACGGCGAATGGCATTTCCCATTTAACCAAGATATGAGAGTAGCATAGCACGAAACACAAAAAAACTTTGGTATCCATGGTTTGTTTTGATTAATACGAGTAGCACGTCTAAAATAGAGTAAATATGCATTTTTCACTTTTTCCGAACCATTTTTTGTTTGTGATTTCACAATATACTGTCCGCAAACGCAACAAAACTTATTTGGTGCATTTAAGCAGTTGCGACGACCACTTTGTGCAGTATTGGTTTTTCAAATATATAAAGATGTCGACGTTATCGAATGGAAACGATTAATAAACAACACAAAATAATAAAAGAGTGCAATACATTGTTAAATGGGAACTGTAACGGTCACGCCTAAAGTGAAGGTAGTAGAAATAATAGTTGGCACGTACTTTGAAAACTAGACGTGATGGATACCACATATGTTTGGGACATTTAATCTATGTATGACTCGTTACCTATTCATTCCAGCTTACGTTAAGAGGGTACCAAAATCGTGTAACGCAGTGTTATTAAAAAAACATTTAAAGATTTTAATTTATGCCGGTGTAAAACCATTAACAACAAAATTCAAAAAGAAATTACAGGCCGATTTTTTAAATAGTAAAATTGTGTTACAGTTTTGAAATAGCTATAAGAACCTCGCAAAATTTATCGGCTTTAAAAGGGTGTACGAATTACAATAGTTACGAGTAGACTATGGTCTAATCACTCTTAAATAAAATGCACGACTGGATGGCACGTACTTGATCTTATTTGCAAGTACTTTTGCATCTAAGAATTGTACATTAATGTATTTAGATGTAAAGACGTGGATGTGATTAGAAAAATATATATTATTATGATTTTTTGTATTGCTGAATTATATTACTCGTATATTTTATTTTACCTTTTGTTTTTCTTCATTTATAAAAAATAATTTTGTTACTGATGATGAGGCAAATAAGTCCTCGAAATATATACCTATACAGATAAAAAATAAAAAGAAAACAATGCGTTTTAATCGAATTAAATGAAGAAAAACAAAAGGTAAAATAGAAAAATATATTTTCAAATTCATAAAATGTATTGCTTAAATTGGAAAAAATATGAAGTTATGGAAAAAATTAAAAAAATAATTTTTTATATACATATCAAATTTAAGGAAATAATTTCAAAAGCAATCTTTCACCCGTTTTCAAGGTACTGATTTTCAAAAACATTTCTTTACAATAATACTTTAAATTTGAAGAAACTACTGTGAAAAATTTTGATCGAAATAAAAAAAAAAACTTTTTTGACAGGCAATAACATTTTTACTTGCTATTTAAATATGTATGTACTATAGGGAAGTTTTGCATTTGAAAAAAAAAACAAGCTCGGGATTTTGATCAAAGTTGATATTACGATGATAGAAAACACGAATGAAATGGGTCCCGTAATTCCATCTGTCTGTCTGTGGGTCTATTTTTCTGTATGTCTGTACCTCGACCTTTAGCAAAATCTTTAATTATAGTTTCAATACCGATTGCCTTTGTCATTACTTGCTCTTTAACCACGATACGCAGATAGGCAATTAAATCACGACATGGGTGTGAACAATTATTTTGACGACCGATATCCTATATATGTATATCCTATTAGTACAATATCCTTGATATTCAAAACAAGAGGGGAATTGCTACGTTTAAACTACCAACCACACGGTTCCAACGACAACACTCTGTGCACATTATGCAATCTTCAAGAAACCGAAAATGTAACGCATTTCCTAGGAACTTGCCCTATCCTTAAGACAATCCGACGAGCTTTCTTGGGAAAATACATCATTAATATAGATGATATCAACTTGATTCTCAATGGTGAAAACTGGACAGCACTGTACAATTTCGTCCACGCGGCGCTGAACTATAGAAAACAAATAATGAACCAAGCTTTTTAAAATTTTTAACCAAATTCCTCTTTCAATTTTCTTTCTGAGATAAAAACTATTATTAAAAAACATTTTTGTCTTTGTATAAATTATAATTCTCTTTTTCTGGCTGACGGCAAAAGCCAATGCTATATTTTGTGAATTATTTAAAAAAAAAACAAATATGTAAATCAATTTTCTGCTAAATAAAATCACACTTTTACTACTACTACTACTACACAGATTTTTTAACCATATTGTGTAAATAATTTTCTATTTATTTTATTTTCCAGGAAATATTGTTTTAAGTATCCTTTTGAATGCCTTTCTCAGCAACCTTAACAAGCTTGCATTTTATGCACATGTCTGGACAGTATTTTAAGGCATTTTATGTGATATTTTTGTTAATAGAAAGAAAGTTCGATTATTGACTATGAGTTCGAAGCATACATGCCACTAGCAAATAGATTAATATACAAAATGCACGACCAGGGGCCTATTGCACCAACTACAAATTACAAGTACAAATTTGTGATTAAAAAAAATTACATATGAAAAAAATCGATTTTTTACTAATTTGCAAAAAAAATGGTTGTAATCACAATTTTGTAGGCCCCAGATCGCAACTACCTGCTCTTATATAGTTACATACATACATACATGTTCCTTGGGAATTAAGAATTTTATATACAGTGGCCGAAATAAGTATAAAGACAGCCATTCTGAAACTCTTCATTATGAATATGACGTAAGAGTTAAGTTTCAAATGTAATGTAATGTTTATGTTCGCCAAACGCGTAATAAATAAATTTTCTTTTAAATAAAAAAAAAAAATTATACCGTTACCCCAATTTCTCTTAAAAGAGAGGTTGATTTGTCATTAGTTGTAGGAAAAGAAGCGTACAAAATGCGAAATAAGTATAAAGACAGTCAATATTTGTCAATATTTTATTCATTTTAACATCGAGTTACCTATCAATTTGAATCTCAATACCTTTCACAACCTCCTTGACTCTCATTAACTTGAAAAATCCTGTTCGGCATCGAATTTATCAAGTTTTGGAGGACTTGTTCGTTGATTTCCAATCATGCTTTGGTAATTGATATTTTTAGGTCTGCCACATTTCTGTACTGCTTTCCATTTTAATAAATCTTTCTGGACATTATTTTCCACAAGTTTTCGATGGGATTAAGGTCAGCCCTACACGAAAGCTATGCCAAACACTGGATTCTACTGCCTTCAAACCATTCACGAACACAACTGGCATTATAAACGGGAGCACTATCTAGCTGGAAAATAAATTTTTTAACGGCAGAAATGTCTTCAAATTCATCGAAGGCAAATTTCAGCACCTCTCTGTATTTTTGGGCATTCATTTTGGGTTGTACAAAAATCAAGGGAATTTTACCAAGAAAACCAATAGCACCCCAAACCATAACACTGCCACCTCCAGAGCGCCGACTCATTTTAATTGCTTTTTCGTCCCTCCAATAACGCCAATAATAGCTAAAGCCGTCAAGGCCACCCAAATTAATTTCAATTCTTTCAATTTTTGTGGCAATCAATCGATTTTAGATAAGCCATATACTCGTTGTGTGTGTGTTGTATTAATTGCCCTTTCTTCCGCCGTCAAATGACTTCTGCGAGGCATGGTTAATAATAAATTCTTAAAAACCACTTTGTAGCCCAAATAGTGAAATTTACCTTTACAATAACTTAAAAACATTTGTGCAACTTTTTAATTTAGAAAAAATTGCAGAAAAATCGGAATATTAAGAAACAGAGGCCGTGTCTTTATACTCTTATTTCGCAATTTGTGGACTACTTTTCTTATAATAAAGACTAAATCACCTTCTTTTTCAAGAGAAATTGGGGATAACGGAATAATGTTTTTGTAGATAAAAGAGAATTCATTTATTTAGCGTTTGACGAATATAAACATTGCATAAGTTTTGGAACTTAACTCTTACGTCATAATGAACAGTTTCAGAATGGCTGTCCTTACACTTATTTCGGCCACTGTAAGTTAACGGCATAAATATCAAAACTCTATAATCAAGCAACTAATTCCAACAGCACTTAACTTATATATTAAACTAAAAATAAAAAAAAATAATGTTACTATACTCTGTCCAACAAAAATTGTCAGTACAGGCCTTATGGGAGAGATGCACCCTCACTACAATGTGTTAGGAAAAATGCCACTAAAAAACGAGCAAGTCACTGACTTTTCTTAAGGAATTGTTGTTGTAATTCTTTGCAAAAAGTTGTACACCCCAACACGACCGTCGTATCCCACTGCTGATGAGATACTGTCAAGAGCAGGGTTCGGACTTAGGTTTTAAATTTTCGAAGTAGATACAGAAAAAAACTGAAGTAGATCCACAATTTGGGAAGTAGTTTTAGGAAATTAAATTATATAAACATAACATGTATAATTAAATTCTGACTTCAGACTTAAAAAAAAATTAATTAAATATAACTATTTTAAAGTAAATTCTCCATCAATAAATTTGTACTTTCGTATGAATTTTATCAATTCAATAGGTGGCTCATAAATATATTTACGTTTTTCTGCAAGTGATCTCGAAAACATTAAATTTTCCACGGTGCTTACGTTTAAACGATTCCTAAACTTGTTTTTTTTTTTGTATGTAATACAGAGTGATCAGCGCTGACTTTAAATATGTTGGTTAAGAATTTCAAAGAGAAGTAGATTATAAAAAAGAGAAGTAGGGAAGTAGATTAAATTTTTTTCTCAAAATTGAAGTAGATCTACTTCGATCGAAGTAAAGTCCGAACCCTGGTCAAGAGTGTCAAGTCTCAAGTGTCACTCAATACGATCGTGCGCTCTTTATCTACATAAAAACAGAGTTACCATTATCATTCTCAATTGCAAGCAAGGAGTTTTTGAGAACACATTTTAAGAAGATGAGTATGTTAAGTGTTGTCGTATTGCTTTTCAACTTAAAAAAAAACGCGCCTATTATCTTACCCCGCTTGGCGTTGTGGGAAAAGGTAAATTGAATATTGTTTTCAGTCGTTTTGAATCGGCAGACGGTAGCCCTACGCGTTTTTTACTATCATTTGCGGCTATTTATAATGTAAACTACGGAATCTCTGTGAGAGCTTTAAAAGGCAACACGAACACACTTATGCATGGCAATGCAACCAGAATGAGAGACAAACGTCCTATCTTTCCTGTACTGACAATTTTTGTTGGACAGAGTATAGAGAAAAATATTTCTAACCACGAAATAAAATTAGCGCACGCTTTTACAATGGAGAGTAGGATAACATACAAAACAAGTAAGTAGTAAAAAAGAGAAGATTTTAATATTAAATTTAGCAAAAACTAATCTAGCAATTGCAGTCCCTAGCCTTAAGATGTCGCCACAATCTTTCGTCTTCTTAATAGTACTATAAGTTTTATATACAAAACTATTACCTCACTTCAACTAAATGAAAATTTATAAAATTTCGAAAAAAATTCGTATGGCAGGTACCGTTATTTTTGGTCTTAAAAAAAAAAAAACGTGTGGGGGGAAAATTTAAAAACGATATCTTCCAAGTTTAAAGAAAATCCGCCGAGCAGTTTAGGCTGTAGTGGAACAGACAGACAGACAGAATTTCGAGACCTACTTTCTTCTTCTTCGCTATCATCGTTATTTCAACTTTGTTCAAAATCTCGAGTATAAATGCATAACTTGCTTTATATTACCTATACTCGTAAGTCCCCACAACTATGACAGTGTGTATTATAAGGAATGCCTAGCTTCGCTGCATGCTCTCCTGTTAACCAGTTTCAGTTACAGGTAGCTACGATCCTGGTTATGTCCGGCCTGAGTCTGCATATCAGATCAAGTGTTCGGGTGGGCCAAATCTTTCTAGATATATTACAGTTTGTTTGACTGTCCCACCTACGGTTTGATTCGTTAAGAAAAATTGAGAGAATTTTGCTCTTAATATCATAAATTAATTGGAATGTTGACTCCTTCCTCAAGTGAGTCGTCCGCCCGTTCATTCCCATCAATGCCACAATCCGGAACCCACATAAAAGTGACATTGTGGTTAATATTGAGGCTAGTTAGTTCATCCCAGCATTGCTCAAATTTTTAGTATGATGTTCTAAATAAATAAAACCGGCTCTACTTACTTCGGAGGCTTTGCCTAACTTTTTCATAATTTTAAACACGTTAAACAACTCTTCTAACTAATGCGGGTTTTCCAATAAAACCTAAGCGAATTAACGTTGAACAATCCTTAATTTGATAGATAAAAAACTCATTCACAACTACAAAATTAAGATGAACACAAACAACTTCAAATCAACTAATTTTTCGACTAAAAATGTACATTTTATATAATACCTTTGTATATAAAACTTATAGTACTATCAAAAAGACGAAAGATTGTAGCGATATCTTAAGTATAGGGATAGTACTTGCTAGATTTGTCTTTGGTAAATTTAATGATAAAATATTCTCTTTTCTACTGCTTGTTTTGTATCTTATCCTACTCTCTACTGTAAAATCTAGCGCTAATTTCAGAGCCACCACCAAGCTAGAATTCGCAATACAAAATCACGCTCCATGATAATACGAGTACTATAGGTTATACATATATACAAAGATAATACTTAAATACATATTTTGATTAATTGTACTTCACATTTTTTTAAAAAATCAAATAAAACATCGATACAAATTTTTACTTCGATTGTTTTTGGTATGAAATGGCCATTGTCAATCTAGCTAAAGTATACTTTTAAAAGATAAAGCAGCTATTTACTGCTGTTAAAGTTAGACGAGTTCTTTAAAGTTAAAGTATAGTTTATGTCCTTTAAAATTAAAAAAAAATCGGTTCTCGTTTTATACACAATATTTGGAGTTGACTCCGATTTTAAAATTGATTTAGAGCAGGTTTTAAATGTTTAAAATTTTGCGCCAATGACTGTAACAGCCGCCTGACTGCCTGTGATAATAGCCGTATTCCGGTTCTGGTTGTTTGAGTCCCTTGTATGCTTCCCTGATAGCCGGTAATTCAGCTTGAAAAACAATAGCAATATCGGGTGGCCCAAACGACATAGATATATCCAAAGTAACAGAAAAAATTCCTGAAATGACTTCAACATTTTATTTTGTTACATCTTTTTTAATTTGCCTCTTGTTTTCATGGGTCGGCAAACATAATTCCAAAGAATGCTTTTCTTTTATCTATTGGTTAAATTTTTCGATTTTGTATACGAATGCATAACATGCCATATAGCAACTATATACCGCACGTAAAATTTAATAATGTTTGTATGTTATTACGAAAAACAATCAGCAAAGGATAATTAACAATCTGTTTTTAGGTAAAATAAATTAAATAATTAACGTTTCTAAGTAATTGAAAGAAACTCCAAAGCAGGTATAAAACATGAACTTTTGTTAATTTTTAAAATTTAAGTTTAAAATGTTAAGAGAGAGGAAATAATAAATATCGAATATTCTATGCAATGGGTAAAACTAGTGTTATTAAAACATACTCACATTTAATCTAATTCTAAAATAAAAAAAGAGGCTGGATGCGACCCACACTGATAACTTCCCATTTGTGGTCTTGAAAATTTTATATTTAGTTTTTTTCAAATAGCCAAATTTTCAGCGAAACAAACTTTAGCTGTAAAATTCAAACAAACATTATTTTAAGATTGAAAAGCATTTTAATTATTTAAAGAGATTTGAAATTGAGATTGTTGATGTATAAGTTGTTTCAAAATGTATTATATTATAGAAATTACTTTATTATTTCGGTTCCAAACATTTAAATTGAAAAAAATTTAAAAACGAAATATTCAAATATAAAAGATATGGTTTGGTTATTGATGGAAGGTCACTTACAAAATATATCCGCTCTAAAACTAGATATATGTCAAATATAAACCATTTGTTAGAAATTGTATTATGTATAAAATTAAATAATGGCAAAGTCAATATCATTGCTCGTTCTCAAGATATTCTAGTCGAAAAACAAATATTACCACTGTTTAGTAGATTTTTTTTATATTTTTGTTAAAACTGTCAATTCGATACTTGTCAAAATTTAACCATGTGTTAATAATTGTATTATGTCGATACCTTCCCGTAAGAATGTACTAAGCGACACTTTTTTCGAAAACGACTTTTTGATGAGGAAATATACTATATGTTAAGGGCCACGTTTTGGCCTGGGTTTCGCCAACCTATTATGCATGAAAAGGAAACTAGAGTACAAATAAAAAAATGTATCAACTGCCATGTTTTCTCAATAAAATAATGTTGCCCCCTGAAATTTGTATTATCCGCCAAAAAAATTATGCTAAGCGACATTAATAAAGATCTCATTGTCGTGAGCAACAAAAAATTTTGTTAGATGTCACTTAGTTTAACCAAAATTATCTCTTAGCACACTATGATTCAACAAGAACTTTCTTCGTTTTTTTCGTTTCCTGAACAATTATAGAAATGTCGCTTAGTAAACATTCTTACGGGAAGGTATCGATGTATAAAATAACACACTTTAGAAGGAACTATCGGTGTTCATTCCCAAGAAATTCGACTTGAAATACAATTTTAACTAGTTTTCACTAGAATTTTTAATATGTAGTTTTTTTATTTAAAAAAAAAACTATTAATTCAATATTTGTCAACATTTTATCAATTATACAAAATTATACTATGTATAAAATAAACGAAATTAGAAGTCAATATCACTACTAGTTCTCGAGAAATTTGAGTCGAAAAACAATTTTTACCAATTTTCAATAGAATTTTATATAGTTTTTTATTTTTTGTAAAAAAACTGTAAACTGAATTTTTTTGAAATTTTCACCAGTTGTCAAACACATTATTTTTCGTAAAATAAAATTATTTTGAGTTTCAAATTGTTTTTCGTTCTTAGAATATCTGGGTTATGAAATTTTTTTTTTCAGTTTTTTTTATTTAAAAAAATAACGGTATGTTCATTTTTTTCCAAATTCATACCAAATCTGTATGACCTTATAATGAGTACATTAATTTTTATTTGAAATCAATAGCATTATTTTTTCGTGAGATATTTGAAACTAACCAAAATGTTACCTTTTTTTTTAAACCGTTATAGTGAAAAAACTACTCACTGAATTTTAATAAACGCCCTTTCAGCCTCTTTCGAAGTTATTATCTATTAAACGAAATCTATTTGAAGTCGATATCTTTACTCGTTCTTGAGATATCGACGACGAAAAATGGTACAAGAACGTACGGACGTACGGACGTACGAACGTACGCACGTACGAACGTACGAACGTACGAACGTACGAACGTACGAACGTACGTACACACACACACACAGACATCTCTCTAAAAATGATTGATATAGCCTCTAGGGACCTTGAAACGTCGAGAAATGTCAAAAATTCCAATTTGACAAATCGGACCGATTACAATAACTCCCTATGGGAAGTTAATTAATCAAACAAATAAAACAAAGAAAACATGCCTTTCACTTATATCATAAAAGCAGTAGAATTTTAAGATGTAAAAATAGCCCCCAATAATACACTATTGTTAAAAATTTAAAGTCTACCTATTAGTTTCGGAGCTAAGAAATATAAAATTCTCCTCTAAGGAAGCACCGAAGACCCTTGATTACCCGTAAGTTTAAGGAAAATCGCTTCAGTGGCATAGGCTGAATGTCAAGGTCATATAGCCACACAGGCATACAGACAGAATTGCGGGAACTACCTTTTTCGTGTTCTCTATCATAGTAATGTCATCTTTGATTTAATGAGCAAATAAGTTCAAAATTTGAAAATCATTGATTTTTTACTGCTTTTTTCGATTATTAACTTCCCATAGGGAGTTATTGTAATCGGTCCGATTTGTCAAATTGGAATTTTTGACATTTCTCGACGTTTCAAGGTCCCTAGAGGCTATATCAATCATTTTTAGAGAGATGTCTGTGTGTGTGTGTGTGTACGTACGTTCGTACGTCCGTACGTTCTGGTACCATTTTTCGTCGTCGATATCTCAAGAACGAGTAAAGATATCGACTTCAAATAGATTTCGTTTAATAGATAATAACTTCGAAAGAGGCTGAAAGGGCGTTTATTAAAATTTAGTGAGCAGTTTTTTCACTATAACGGTTTAAGAAAAAAGTAAAAATTTTGGTTAGTTTCAAATATCTCACGAAAAAATAGTGCTATTGATTTCAAATAAAATTTAATGTACTCATTATAAGGTCATACAGATTTGGTATGAATTTGGAAAAAAATGAACATACCGTTATTTTTTTAAATAAAAAAAAACTGAAAAAAAAATTTCATAACCCAGATATTCTAAGAACGGAAAACATTTTGAAACTCAAAATAATTTTATTTAACGAAAAATAATGTGTTTGACAACTGGTGAAAATTTCAAAAGAAAATCAGTTTACAGTTTTTTTTTTCAAAAAATAAAAAACTATATAAAATTCTATTGATAATTGGTAAAAATTGTTTTTCGATTCAAATTTCCCGAGAACTAGTAGTGATATTGACTTCTAATTTAGTTTATTTTATACATAGTATAATTTTGTACAATTGGTAAAATGTTGACAAATATTGAATTAATAGTTTTTTTTTTTTAAATAAAAAACTATTAAAAATTCTAGTGAAAACTAGTTAAAATTGTATTTCAAGTCGAATTTCTTGGGAATGAACACCGATAGTGCCTTCTAAAGTATGTTGTTTTATACATCGATACCTTCCCGTAAGAATGTTTACTAAGCGACATTTCTAAAATTGTTCAGGAAACGAAAAAAACGAAGAAAGTTCTAGTAGAATCATAGTGTGCTAAGAGACAATTTTGGTTAAACTAAGTGACATCTAACACAATTTTTTGTTGCTCACGATCATGCATCAACAATCTCAATTTCAAATCTCTTTAAATAATTAAAATGCTTTTCAATCTTAAAATAATGTTTGTTTGAATTTTACAGCTAAAGTTTGTTTCGCTGAAAATTTGGTTATTTGAAAAAAACTAAATATAATGTTTTCAAGACCACAAATGGGAAGTTATGAGTGTGGGTCGCACCCAACCTCTTTTTTTATTTAAAACCACTAATTTAGACTTTTCTTGTACCATAAATATTGTAAAGTGGACAATGTGATTATTGTTTCAGACTTCAAGTAGCATTTTGTGGTTTAATCATGCTTACTTCACATACAGACATATTAAATAATAATAACCAGGGCAAAGATTTATATGCGCTAAAAACACACAAAATATGCGCATAAAATATGCAAGTAAAGTGAGTATATGCACGTAAAATAAGTAGTACACCTTGGCATAATGGTTAGTGCGTTGGACTGTCGTGCAGAAGGTCTTGGGTTCGATTCTCAGCCGCTGGAAAAAAGTTTTTTCCTGGTGACACGCACACAGGAATGGTTGAGGGTTGTAAAGTCCACTAGGTTCTCTCTGGTTTCTCTTCAAGCTGTTGCACTACAATATTTATTTATTTATTTTATAATGAAGAAAACATTGAAAATTAAAAAAAAAATAAGACTTTTATCTAACAAAAATAACACACAAAAAATATAAAATAAACTTACAAAATTATATTCCAATCCCATTTAAATAAGGACTAATTGCTTACATTGATTTAATATGTTTTGGTTACATATATACGAGTACCCTAAACTTTTTTTGAAATTTTCAAAATCATCCAACATTTTGAATACTCTATGAAGTTTGCGGTTGCTCATTCCAAGTAATTTGTTTTGGTAAGATAGAATTAAAGTAAAGACAAAGAGCACTGGCAGGTTGCTCACTTCTATGGAAGTTGGAATTGAAAGTGTTAAGGTGCGCACGCAATTTTGTAAAAGTAAATATTAGAATTTTTAAGTGTTTTGAATATTTCGAAAATGTTCTCTAAAAATATGCATTTATTTAAAAATGTGTTCAATAAACAAAAAAAGTCAAAAATTTGCTATAACGATTCTATTCTATTTTTAAGGAAATTTACTGATTCTAAAAACTAGTTTATTTTATATTTGTTTATATTATGAAATGCTTGCCCTGATAATAACCTTTGAACACAACTGTTCTTTTATAAAAGGTGTATACACTAGTCACTCTCATAAATAATTTTGTATTTTAAACATTCATTTGGAAAAAATATTCAACAAGCAATTAAGGCTGTTGCCATTAAACTATAAATATTTGAAAGAAGGAGTTTTAAAAGTATCGAGGATATCGAACGAAACGATATCGTATCAACAAGCCAGATAGCGACATAAGTAATTTTTAACATTAATCTTTGTATCACAGATATTATTGTTTCATATATTTTGCACGCAGAGAAAAATGAAATAATACGCCCAAGAATCATGGAATATTTATGTTATAATAAAAAGACATAAATATGCACAAACACACGACGACACAAAACAAAGGGTATTTAAAATTTGGTGGTGAAACAGCTCACAGAGAACCAGGAACTAATGTTTTAATAAATTTAAACAATATCTATGTAAGTGTTACCAGGAATGGAATAGAGACATCCAATTTATAAACTTACTCGCGAGAGGCAGTATATACATCGCTGAAAAACAATTTTGTTAGCGGCTGATGAGTGCACAAAAAGGTACCTATACAGGAACAAAAAGTGATAATTTTAGTTTTCACTGAATGCAATACGAGTATCTATGCAACTCTAATAATACATACATAATGTGCTGATGGCGTGAAACATAAGACTCCATATCAATTTGACACAACGAAATCATAAATGGAAAATTAGTTCTGCTTTTCGTTGTGCAAAACGCTATACAACGAAGGAATTTCATAATTGCAGCAGACTTCTTGCAGAAGTCACCGAGAGCATTTTCATTGTGTGCATAAAAACGATATTTTGGTTTAATTTGCTTTTATATTGTTGTTTCTTTCATTCGATTTAGCAAACCGTCTCCAGTGATTTTCTTGCTTTTTTTTAATTGATGAAACTTTTCTTTTTTTCTCAGTGCTTCGTAAGTATATCTTGGTTTTGTTGCAGGCCATACAAATACACTGATTTTTAACCAAAGATAATATAATAGTTAAAACTTGGACAAGTTATTATATTATTATCTTTTTAACTTTGTTTAACTGAGAAGGAGAAGTCTTTTAAAATGATAAATTTAATAAATTAGTACACATATATTAAATTATAAGTCTGATTTAAAATCTAAACACAATAACGAATGTAACGAAACAAGTTTTTTAAAAACTAGAAAACACAGTCTAATACTTACATGGTCTTTGTTTTCTTTCAGTCGTCATTGCCGTGGTCGGAGTCGAAACAGGAGTTTTCTTTGTTGTTTTAGAAGCTGGTGCTGTGCTAGAGGACCGAATTTGCCGTTTTGGCGATTTATTTTCGATAACACGTGGACCAACGGATTGAGAACGGGCTAAAACGTTTTGGAAATATTTTAATTCTCCTATTTTTTTTTTGAGTAATTAGGGGAAAGTACAATGAACAATTGCTACACAGAAAAAATTACTTTGGTCTGAAGAATATTCAAATTTAAAATGTTCAACTTTAACCTTTTTAATTTTGAAATCAACATAAAAACATACTTTTAATTTTGATAGTTAAACTGCATTTCTTTCTTTAAATTGCTTCAATGTTTTGCATTTATTTAAACTATATTTCCCAACCTTAAAAACAAATAAGCATTAACAGTAGAAATTAAACTAATTCAGTCTTCGTTCTTAAAAAAAATAAAACAATGTTAAATATTTGAAAAGCGCAATGAATTAAAAACTGAAATTCAATGAACCATAGCATTATACACATTAAAAATCTTATTTCAACCACTTTAATAATCTTCACATTAGTCTTGTGCCGCCAAAATTCTAAATATATAATGTTATAAAGTTCATGCCAATAATAATGTTAATTATTATGGCCAGATGCTGGTCAATTATAGAAAACTAAAACTAGTTTGCTGATCAGGAAACGTAAGGTTAAAGTTAATAAATACATCTGGAAACCGCCTGGACTTGATAAAATACATGCAAAACATCTAGAGTACCTGTTTTAGACTTTTCAGCTTTTACTTATCATTCAAATACACTTTAATTCAGTATTTTTCACGCAAATTTATTTTTTAAGAAACATAACACAGATCAACACTTATTTTGTCTCTGGGCTCTGAATATGATTTGATTGTTTCTCCCACAAAAAGTTTGCAATTTTGATGTAAGGGATTAAAGAGAAAATCCTTCTAAAATGACTTGGCTGTTACTACATGAAAAAAAAGGAGCCCACTTATCTTAGCCTTGAAACCTGAATGAATGAATGAATAAATTGGGGTATAAAAACAATGCGACCTAAAGATCTATTGTGTCGCCCATCTAGAACTGGATGAGGTTGGCTCATCATTACAGTTCTTCCTCCAAATTTGTTCCTTTTAGGAATCGAAGTACGAGTATTTGGAGTATTTTAAGGGATGATAATTCACTCTCTTTTATGTGGTGCTTGCCCAGATACCTATGCCTTTGTTGCACGAGTGCATCAAATTTCCCCAGTATGTGGTCAGGTGTCTCCTCGTGAGCGTTGCAGAATCTGCAAGTCGCGCTGCTCACCAGGCCAAGGATGTTGAGGTGTTTCTCAACCTGCAGTGGCCTGTGAAAAGCCCCGTGATTTTCCTGGTTATTTCTACTTAAGCTAATGCAGGTTAGAAAACGCTCTCCGTTGTAGTCCTCGAGTAGGAGTTTTGCCTGTCTCAGCTTAGGGAGTTCTTTCCAGATTTTTGATATTTTTGCCTCCTCTTCTGTTTTGATTTCATTTTTGATCACATTTTCTCCTATTCCGCAGTAGGGCTCTGGCCCTTTAAGGGGTGTCGATGCACCTATTTTTGCTAAGGAGTGTGCCTCTTCGTTGCCCTGGACACCAACGTGGCATGATACCCAGTGAAGTGTGACAGTGTTATTCTTGCCCAGTTTATTAAGCTTTATCACACATTCCCAAACAAGTTTGGAACTAATGGCGTAAGAGCCATCACAAGTAGCACAAAATGGTATAATTTCGGTATCACATTTCTTAATTCATACTTTATTCCTTCTTTATTAGGTATGTCAATTTATGCCTACTTAATTCCATCTTAATATGATCTTTATTAGGTATTGTTTTAAAGAACTTAACTTGGTGTGTTTACTTCTACTTAAAGCATTCTTAAATATTTCTTAAATTGGCATTTCTTAAATCCGTTTTTTTGTTACTTAATTCCTTCTTTAATCCTTCTAGAAACATAACTTTTTTGTTATGGTCTTAAATCGGTATTTTTCAGATTCTTCTTCTTAAACAGTATAATATTAAAAACACGAGTGAGTTATTTGAGTAGCACTTTGAGACAAAATATTTTATGTATCACAGTAGCACAATAGGTAGAGCACAAGCACGGCAAGGGAGAGGATTCGGGTTCGAATCTCAGTTGAAGCACAGATGTAAATTAAAAAAACAATAACTTTTAAAATTCTTTCATTCCAGCAAAAAATCACATAGAGTCGAATATAATCAACAATAATAAAAAAAACAAGCAGTTAATAAAAAAAAACTTTATTTTTATTGTTTCTAATATTTTTTTTAAGAATTGCCGTAGCTCTTTAAGAAGGAGTTAAGAAGTATTTAAGAAGATGTAAGGAACTATTTAAGAAGGAGTAAGAGAAGAATGATATCCCGATTTAAGAACATTTTAAGACTCAATTTATCTTCTTATTTCCTTCTATCGGACCGCCCACTTGCGCCTTTTCTCTACTTAATATGAACTTAAATCCATCTTATAGAAGATGTCAGATACCGATTTAGAATTCTTAAAGACTTCGTTAAGTAATTCTGTGCTACTTGTGATTAGCGTTAGTGCTTTTAGTGCAGCCTGACTGTCTGACATGATGGCAATGTTTTGGTTTTTATATTTCCTATCGAGGTTTCTTCCAGTAAATGCTATTAGCCTTGAAACCTAATATAAGTTTCATAAGTCTCACGAAAATTAAAATTAGTAGGTACTTAAAACACTTTTGTATCTCTTACGTTGATAAACTCACTGAAAATGTAACAAAACGGGTCTCAACGTTATTTCCATGTTCTGGAGGCCATTTCTGATACTACCGTTAAACTGAACAGCTAAAATGTGATTGCTAGCACAAACTATGAACAACATGGGTGAAACTTCATTATTCACTTAACGCTCGTTGCCCTCTTATTTAATAGAAGACTTGAACCCTATAATGTTTATTTATCATTGTAAAAGATACAAAAACCAACTTTGAAAACAAAAAACGATGTTTTAAGATATTTTTTTACATGTATAAGAATTGAGAGAAACGCCATTTAAATAGAGAAGCAAAAAAAAATTGTTGACTTATGAAACAATGTTCTTAATTTTATTACATTAGTTGTAATTAATAAACGTTACTCGTTAACGTTGTCGTCAATCACAAATTTTATATTAAACCTTAGTTGTTGTTCAGAGCTGAAATTAGAGAACACAACATTTTAAAATTTCAGAGCCTAATCAAACGCAAAAAAATAATCTGACGGAATGCCTTCAAAAGGAATTGAAAACAGGTGTTGAATTTGTAGTTATTAAGATATGTACTCGTATGTATAGTTGACTTATTAGAGTTCTTAACAATTGATAATGAATTTTGTTTATAAAGATCTTCATAAAATAAATAATAGGTAAAATATTGTTTCAACACAAAATTTGAGAGCTGGTGTCAAGAAAATTGAAATGCCAAATGAAAACGCGTAAACAATTGGTATGAATGCAACGAATTTTTGAAAATTTTTCTCCAAAAACCATATAGATTTGAAATCCAAATACAAGCTCGAAATATAGATTAAAGATATATCCTGTTATCCTTATGCGAGGTCTAATGCCGAATATATGAAAATAAAGAAAATTATGTCGGTATGTTAGTGTTTTGGTTTTCATTTCAATGTCTTGTTTTGTGATTGAGTACTGTAAGACAGCTACATAGAACCGTTGTTTAATTTGGACGGTTTTGTCGACGTTAAGGATTCGTCTCGATTTTTCCGGACTAAATCACTACCGTAATTTGCAGCAAATGCCAAATCGAGTCAACTCCTACATTGTACCTATCTTTCGCGTCATCTGATATGGCCAAAACAAATGTACGCGTAATGCACACAAAAACATACAAAATAATGTATGTATATACTATTTTTCAATCGTAAACTCTGATTAAAAGACGCAATAATATTCCCTCTAAAAAACTGAGGATTTCCTATATTTAAAAGAAAGTCAGCATAAAGAATAAACACTAAATTGTTAGTCCAGTCAAAGCGTCATGAAAAAGGGCCTGACCTTGCGCGGAGAGGCATGGTCTATTTTTTTTTCATGGATCGATAGGTGCTTATGAGAAAAGCTTAAAACCAAATTTGCACCGCATGAAAACTTTTTTTTCCAAAGTTATTGGTAAAAATGTGTCATTTGTGGTCATCTGCGAATATCTCGGCTCCACTATCTCGTACAAACAAAACTTAAACATATATTTATTTCTAATAACATTATCTATCTATTATGTTATTAAAAAAAAACATTTGTTTAAACAAATGAAAAAAAAGTTATAGTAAGTTAAAATAATTGTTTGTTGTTAAAAAATCACTTTTTCGTGATTATTGAGAAAAAAGCTCATTTAATGATGATTTTTTTATTTTTTATTATTTAAGTTCTTGTAATTACCTACAATTTAAGAAAAAAATCAACACTACGATCAACGAAAGCCGAGTAATATATTATTGAACATAGGTAAGTCAGCGCCCCACGCAATTTTATGTTTTTATGTTTTAATTAATATCTCAGCCCCAGTATGTCGCAAAGTAAAAATAAAAAATTGTATTGCTTAACAATATTTTCTATCAACTTGCATTTATTTTAATATGTTTAAGCAAAAACATAAAAAGTTACCGTTGGTTTCAACGTTTTTTTTTTCTTGTTTTTAATACCTCTTTTTCATAGTTATTGAGAACAAAACTGTATTTCACGGTAAATATTTTGCAGTTTTGGATTTTTTTTATAGTCCTGCTAATTTTATTCAAATTAAAAAAAAAATAGTCCATTACGACAAACGGGAGCCAAGATATTCATAATTTAAAAAAGCTTACAGTTTAGTATCTTAACCTTGTAGCTTGTTATTTTGTATATTGGTATCCATCAAACACCCCACACATACTTACACATATTTGTTGCTTCTTGTTATTAGCAATACAGTTTTTTATTTTTACTTAGCGACATTCTGGGGCTGAGATATTAATTAAAACATAAAAACATAAAATTACGTGGGTGCGCTTTCGTTGATCGTATAGTGTTGATTTTTTTTAAATTGTAGGGAATTACAAGAACTTAAATAATAAAAAATAAAGATTTCATCGTTAAATGAGCTTTTTTCTCAATATTCACGAAAAAGTGATTTTTTAACAACAAACAATTATTTTAACTTACTATAACTGTTTTTTCATTTGTTTAAACAAATGTTGTTTTTAATAACATAATAGATAATGGTATTAGAAATAAATATATGTTTAATTTTTGTTTGTACGAGATAGTGGAGCCGAGATATTCGCAAATGACCAAAAAATGACACAAAACACATTTTTACCAATAACTGGTAAAAAAACTTGTCATGCGGTGCAAGTTTGGTTTTAAGGTTTTCTCATAAGCACCTATCGATCCATGAAAAAAAAAAGAGACCATGCCTCTCCGCGCAAGGTCAAATGACGCTTTGACTGAACTATGTTGCTAATTTTTATTTTGTGAAGCTTAAGTATCACACATTTAATTAAAAAGAAAACAATGAGATTAGGTACACTAGTTTACAAAACATGTTTGGTTTTTGGTACATACCTTAAAAATATTTGTGGGTCACTGAAAACGAATATGACATTCAACTTTTACAACGTACCGTTTTCGAGATATTCGTAGAAAACACGATTTTTTATAGATACTGACATCTAATTAACAATTTATCTAAATAACATCGAATAAACATATACATATGTTTTCAATAAGAAATTTGTGTACATCTGACAAAAATTCAATACAGGCTTACAAAATTAAAAAAAAATTAATCCAGGACTGAATCGCCCGGACTTTCTCTAATGTAATTAGACTTTGGAATTTAAAATCTTATAATAAATGTAAAACTTGGATTTAATAAGTGAAAAATGTTCACATGTATAAAACTTCTGTCTGGTTTCTAGAAAATTATGAATTTGTACAAACAAAGTTTAAATCAAATGCACGTACTTATGCTCTTACACAAAAGTACTTATTTATAAATTTAAAAATATGAATTTAACTAGAGAAAAATGTTCAAGTGCATAAAATTGCAATCTGATTTCTTGAAGAGTATGAATTTATGAAAATAAAGTTTAAAAAATCGGTTTCTTATTAAATTAATTTCTTATAAACGATTTTTTTTTTAAATTCTCTAAAATAAAATTTGGGATGTCAAATATTTAATAATATAGGAAATAATTTCGAAAACTAATCGCTCACTCGTTTTCAAGATATTGATTTTTGAATTTGAAAATAAAAAAAAGGTTTAATTCCAGGTACCGTTAATAACATTTTCTCTTAATTATCTTAGATCAAAATGTAGTACATACCTATAATATCACACATTTTTTTTTTATCGAAAACCCATAAGTCGATTTCGATATAATTAAAATTTTACATAACATGTATGACAAGTACCGTTAGTTTTGGAGCAAACAAAAAATCAAGTTCTTCTATCACCGCTTCAGCTTCAGTTTACGCTGTATGCCTAAGTAGGTAGGTACACATACAAACATACAAGAATACATACAGACAGAACGAATTCCGAGTTTTCTATCATCATAATATAAGCTTTGATCGAAATCTCGAGTTCGATTTTTTTTCCAAATGCAAAACTTGCCCTGCTATAGAGCACATATACAGTGAACATTGGAAAACGCGAACCCCCCAAAACGTGAACACTAGGCGTGTTTTTTTGCAAGTCCATATAGAATTGTAGAAAAAAACGACATCGGGACTAAGCGCTTTACATGCAAAAGCAACAACTACTTAAATCTATACAGAGTTAGCTAAGACCAGATAATTTTCGAGAGTTAATCTAAGACCCGATAAAAAATGTGATGCCAAAACAGTACTATTTATTATTTATTTATATTAAAGTGACGTCATACAATACAGCTCACAAATGTCATAGCGTACACAGTGCTTCCAGCTATTTCGAAAAAAAGCTCCTAAATCCCGATGTCGTTTTTTTTTACAATTCTATATGGACTTGCGAAAAAAACACACCTACTGTAATTTTTACATTGACTGCTCTAAAACGTGTACTAATCGAAAAGCTCTAAAACGTGAACAGACATTTTTTCAACATTTCTACATAAAAATGCACTTAATTAATTTTTTTAAAACTTCGGGGGCCCCATAATATTGACAATGCGTAATATGAAATATTTAAAAAGGCTTTGGAATGGTTCTCAGATGAAAGCTTTGACCAAAGCGACATAAACGCCTAAGAGAAATTGTAGTTGTTAAAATGTTGGCAAAAATAGAACGGACAAAAATTTACAAACTTTGTTTGTTAAATTAAACTTTTATTTGTAAAACGTTTTAATTTAAAAATAAAATCTATTCCATTTTTTTAATAACCAGTACCAGTATGTGTAAAAACGTAAAAATATTCATAAGTCTATACTACTGCAAGCAAAAAGAAGATAAAATGAAAGAAAATACGAGTATGTTTTATTTTAAGAGCAGTAGTAAGACAATACGGTAGGAATACTATTTTAATCATAAAATGTTACATTCCAAAACATGAACAATCTGAAAAACATGAACACTCTCGGTTTTAATTAGTTCACGTTTTCCAATGTCCACTGTACATACATGCATTTATAGCCTCAGAAAGAAGAACATACATGGAAGAAAGAAGATCATACTCGACTCGTACATGCATATACATGTACAGTACATATGTACGTCGAAAGGTACATAGTAAGTAAAAAATGAAAAATAAGTGTTGTTTAATGTATCATGTCTGGAAAATGTTTTTGTTTTTAGCAACCTACGAGTAGTAGACACGTCGTGTTGCAAATGGAATATATGGGCTATATTTTCTCAATACCTAAAAAATCACATACTTAAAAACATATTTAAAAGACACTATATTGATTTTATCACCTATAGTAAAATCATAATTGGATGGTCAGCTTTAATATTTGTTGAATGTGTGTTGGATATATGTTGTGACATAATATATGTAAGATTACATGGGCATATTAAAAATTAGTGTTTTAAAAAGGTGCCGGACAGAGCACCGCGAACAAATGCTTATTTATGACTATACAGAGCTTTATTAAGTTCATTTAAAAATCAGTCATTCATTTTAATAAAAAATGGATAAACATAAAAAAGTGTACATAGATCAAAAGTATTAATAATACCTAACTTTAAAAAGCCTTAATACCTACATTGAAACCTACATTATGTATAAAGGAAAAGCAATAGGTAAACTTACATTTAATAGTTTTCTTTGGACTTCCTTTTTGCGGACTCCCCTTTTGAGGACTTCCATGTCTGGAAGCAGCGCTCTTCTTAGGACTTCCTCTTTGTGATTCAGATTCTCTTGATTTTGGAATAGCTGGCATTAGCTTTTCCCTTGTTGGAGAAGGTAGAAGAGCGCCTTCTTCGATATCTTTATAGAAACGATAAAGATGGGAATTTCAACAACTTCATTGAATTTAATAATTTGAATACTCACCTGGACCAGTTGTTCTCTCTAAATGATGACGAATAATACTGTAACGAGCTGGCAGTGAAGATTCATCTTTGTTATCGACCAAATGTGCCTGACCAGGAACCCTGGGCTTATTAATTGATTTTAATGGAGTGAATTTCTTGATATTCTCCTGTTCCTTCTCTTCTTTGGTAATAGACCTTTATTTATAAATCAATAAAATACAAATCATTGTAAAGTTTCATGTAAAAAATATTGCAACTAAACAAAATTTCAAAAAAAGAAAAACAAATACTAGTTTCTTTTTAAAAATGATATAAAGTTAACAGAATTAAATCTTTTCCATGTATTATGGTTTTATTAGTAAGAGCAAATATTGAGTACAGCAGGCGCAGTTGATGCTTGATTTCGGCCAAGACTTCTTTTCAAAAAACGTACTGTTTGGACTACACAGCACTTACTTTGGAAATAATTTTTCAATATTTCCCAACTTTTTTTGAGCGTAAAGCAAGCGGAAAACAACTGTCAGTGTCAAAATAACCTAGATTTAAAAATAAATCACTAGATGGCCCACCCTGTAGATCAAATTCATGAGACAAAAGGCAAGAATAGTCAAATGCTGATAAAAACATCTCTCAATTTTTTTGTGAATTGTTCAGTGGTATAGCTCGAACCAAATCACTTGGCTAACGGTCGGTTGTGCAGAGAGAGGATTCAAGAGATTTAATGAGTGAAGGATGTTTCTTAAATTGTACAAAGCCCAGCTTAACTTTGTTTTTCTTAAAAATTAAAATGCGATTGCATGTATGATTTTTTTTACAAATAAGAATAATAATGTACCTACATTAATTCATTTTACTATGTAAAATAATAATTATAAATTTGTATTGCAAAAATAAGTATAATATAATATAATAATATAATAGTGGCTAATTGAAGAAAATAGAATATATATATTAATTTTAATATGTTTTTATTTCAGTTTTATTTTTTATTTACACAACTAATTTTTAATATTAAAGTGCAAGGCGTTTCGGAGTTACGAGTAGAATTCCATTTTCGGGCTACTCGAAATGAATAATGACTTTTGATGTGGTGTGCCTGTCTCTTTTCTCTTACTACATATGTATATTTTAATGTTGTCTTCTTTTAACAATTTGTTTGTTTTAATAAAGTGTCATATTATAATGCATTTGTCTTTAATGTTAATTTGTCGTTAAGTAGATTGTCTTCCTCTGTTTTGTGTGATTTGTAAATTTCGAATTCTTCGAGAGTGTCAAGTAATTTTCCTTTTTTGCAGTGGTGTAGGGGGACTATTAACGAATGCATTATATGCTACCACTTTTTGTGTCTGTGGGTGGTGTGAGGCATTATAGATAGTAATGTCGGTGGTGGTGGGTTTTCTGTAAACTTTGTATTTTAACTTATTTTGATTTGATTTTGATGTTAAGGTCCAGAAAATTTATTTCGTTGTTGTTTTCGATTTCGGATGTGAATTTGATTTTATCGTTAATGTTGTTTGAGTATTTCTTTAAAATGTCTATTTGTCTTAATATTCCGTCTAATATGATAAACGTATCGTCAACGTATCTGTAATATGTTATTATTTTCGAGTATTGTGTGTTTTGTGTCGATAATCGGCCCTAGCGAGGTATCCGTTCGGGGCGGAAAATTTTACGCAACGCATACTTTGTCGGAGGTTCAAATTGCTTTCGAGGTAATCCTATCGGAAAAAATAATAATACACAAATGCGTCGACGCATTTTGTTCCGCGAAGAATTTGTGTCGGACGAAATCGGAAAAACAATTGCATTTAGCTGTCAGGAATTTCATAAATAAAGCCTTTGATCGCGCTTCAACGCAGTTCACCGGGTGCATTAAAATAATGTCGGAGAAAAATTCCGAACAGCTGTTCGAAAGAATACCTCGAATCGTACGAAATCGGAGAATTTTCCGCTCCGAACGGATACCTCGCTAGGGCCAAATATGTGTTTGTTTTCAAAATTATTTAAATAAAAGTCTGTAACAAGTCCGCTCAGTGGAGAACCCATTTTGGGTGTAATATTTATTATTAAATGTGAAATAATTTTGTTTTATTAATATTTGTAACAAAGTTATTACTTCGTCAATTTGGTTTTGGTTAAGTTTGACTGTGGATTATAGGTTTTCTTTAATCAAATTGATTGTTTCGGGTACAGTAATATTAGTGTAGGACATATTTGTTATGTCCAACGATATCATTTTGTATTTTGGTAATATGTGTATGTTTTTTATTTTTTCTATTAATTATTTATAGTTTTTGATGCTATTTAGTTTTGATTACTTTTTGTAGGGTTTTGGCAATTTTATAACAGGGCGCTGAAGTGTAGTTGATAAGTGTGGTCATCAAGAGATGTCATCGGCAAGGACTCTCATCGACATGCTTCGTGTTCCTTCTCTGAAAGGTGCTAAAACCCTCTAATACAACTTATCGCAGCACATCATTGAAACACGCCTATCAAGAATCCTTAAAACCCTTCCTTCCTTTACCACCATTACAACCCACAGCTTACAGGCACTGCAAAATTTCACCGCAATGAGGAGAGATCGAGGTGTTGTAGTCTCTCTGAGGTTGCCCACCCACGTATCCGAAGATACAACCTTGGCTACCACGCCCTCAATTATTTATGATAGCCCCCCTAAATATCACTTGGTATTGAAACTCAAAGGGTCATTTTCTGATAACAAATGAAAATGGAAATATCTGAACAAGTAATCTGAAAAGTAATTAAACCCTTGGATTACTCATCTAATGAGTTCAATACTACCCATTTCATCTTACGTTTAAAGTCTGGAAAGGTCTTTCCCTTCGCCACATCCTCCCTTAGCGTTGTTTACTTACACTCTTCATAGTACCCTCTGGCTCATCTAAAAGCTGAAAAGTCCAAAGCAACTTCCCAAAAAAAAATCTTCAAAGAGCAGAGGAAAGAAAAAATAATAACATCCGTCAATTTCAACATACATGGGGCACTTTTGAACATAAGAACCTGTATTGATTGAAGATAAAAATTCAATATAAATATTTCGTTAAATGGACCAAATATTTTTCTAAATTGAACGTCAATACCACTGTTCCATGTGAGTAAGATATCGGGCCAATTGCTCGAATATTTTAGGTTTTATTAGCCTGGAAAGCAAAAAGTGTTCAAATGTGCCCCACTCTCCCTTAGATATATATAGAAAGATATATAATTTTTATTCGACTTTTTTTCTGAGTTTTGCACTAGGAATATAGAAGATGCTCTTGATGCGATTTTTTTTTTTTTTGGTAAGTGTATTTTCTGTTTTCGACACAGCACAGATCGGATACCTTTAAGGACGTGGAACAAAATTTTTAGGGAGTTTTTTTTGAGTCATTTTTGTTTTAATAAGGCGTGTTTTGAAAGGGTTGGGATGCTCGCGGCAGGCTTATCAAAGACGTGATTTTTTTGTGTTGGGCTCTCGTAAACTAGGGACTGTACTTTAAGTTTTTTTTTGCTGGGGTTTAGCACGTATAGGGACACAACTGGATACGAGTTTTTTGCCTTTTTTTCTTCGTTTTTGTAGGCACGCTCAGGATTTGGACGCTTCCTTTTTTTTTCTTGCCCGGGGAACACTTTCTACCGGGTTTTGCTTTGCGGGACCGTGTACCAATTTTATTTTGATATCCGATACGTGGGTTAATTTTTTTTTCTCGACCGGTCTTACGTAATCGTATGGGTTATTTTTGTTCTCTTACTTTTTTTTTTGCTAATAAAATTTAATTTTCTTTTTCTTATACAATATCCACGACCTTAAAAATTTACCCGCTATATGAACCGCAATGCCACGCTTACAAAATATACAACCAACAAGCGCGAACGTTGGCAATCTCGCCCTTTTATAGCCCGTCGACAACCCTAACCGCGTTACACGATTTTCGAACAAATTTCGAAAGAGAGCCTCAAGTAAAATGGCGCCTAGAACGCTTCCGATAGTGCATTTTCTGAGCGAATATTTGACCAGGAAACCATAAATTTGGCTTCTAAATTCTGAATTTTTCAAAATTAGGTGTAACAAAATATTAAATTTTTGGTCAAAATCCGCCGAGAAATACATCACCGGAAACACTTCCATGATGAAATATCCACCTCATCATACATGTGTTAGTGACCGACGCACATTCTATTTTTCCCTCCTTTTTCCTCTTAGGTTTTTAGCCTCTCGTGTACAGCAAATGGATGCTCATGCTTAACCAACGCTCTGAGACTTAAAATGTCGCTTCTCATTTCTATGTTTTTCGCTTCCTCAGAATCTATACACCTACACACCGATGCCACGACACCTCCAATTTCACCAATGTATTCCACAAATTATTTATATTTTTTTTTTTTTATTAAAGGTTCAAATCGAGACTAAGGAAATGAAGTTTTCAAACTTTGAGAACCTGTGATCTGTTTGTCGTTACTTTTTTTTTTGAATTTGAAAAATAAACTAAAACTGAATCGTTTCCTACAAGGTGTTCCTTGTTTGTGTATTTTTAGTAAGCCGGTGAATTGTGGTTCTCTGGCGTTTGGTTGTTTTAATTTTTGTTTATTTATGTTTGTGAATAAGTTATTACATTTGTTTATTGCATTGTTGGTATTTTTGACCAGAGATCCAAAATAACCGTTGACCTTTATTTTCAATCGGTTCCTCACTGAGATTTATTTAATTCGCCAATTTCATTTTGGTCTTGGTCTGTGATTTATTTTTAAAAATTAATTTTTTAGGTCTTTGGGTGAGATTTATCATTTATGTTCATAAATATCTCTTATCTGTTGACTTATTTAACTAAAAATAAATGGAAATGGTTAACCATAAACCTTTTCCGTAGAAAATAAATCAAAAATGGTTAAAATGATAAATTATATTATTTTCTTTATTTTGCAAGTAAAAAACACAAAATATATTACTTCAGTCACAAAAATAAAACCTTTAACACTTGATAGGAAACTTGTGTTCTTTCCATTCTTGAAATTTGGTTTCGGCACTTTCACTAATCAGTTAATTCTTAAGTATTAAGCCTAACTAAAGGTGAACTCCCAAGAGTTTTTGAATTTAAATTGTATCTTCTTTCACTAAGTATAAAACTTAGAGAAGAATTTATTTTTATTCTTTATTTATTTATTTATTTTTTTCTCTCAGCAATAAGTGGTCCCGGTTAACCAAAACCTAAAAAAAATCAAAATAAAAGTTTCTCTCTGAGAAACCGAAAAAAAAAAATTTAAAGTAAACTGGTTATTAAGTGATCATTTTTGTAAATCTCAACAAGTGAGAGTAATTTAAGAGACCTTTCAAAAGGTTGAGATTTACTTTTGATCTCTGTTTTTGACATATGTATGTATGTTTTTGTAGGATCTTTAGTGAGTTCTTTTATATAATTTTCTGTTATAAAGGAGATTGTTTTTTCTATGTGTTCGGTTTTGTCTAATATAACAACAGTATTTTCTTTGTTGGCTTTTGTTACTAACGCATTATTTTCTTCTATTTTTTGTCTTATGGTTTTGATGTTGTTTATATTCTTTTTGTTTTTGTTTGAAAGACTATGGTTAATTGTATTTTTTAATAATTTTTTGAGTTTTCTCTTGATTTCTGTTTTTGTTTCATTTTGCATTTCTTGGGTGGGTAGTAATTTAATTGCAGCTTCAGCGTTGGTTATTTCGTAGATGAGTGGTTCTTTGTTAATTTTAGATACATTGGCGCAAAATTTTAAAGAGTTATCGTTTAAGCAATAAAACCGGCTCTACTTAACGCAATCGTTTAGCTTGGAGACTTTCTCTAACTTTTTCATAATTTTAATCGAGTTAGACAACTCTTCTAACTAATGTGGGTTTTACAACAGAACCTAAACGAATTTCGTTGAGCAACCCTTAATTTGACAGATATATAACTCACACAACTAGAAAAACACAAAAAAAAGTAAAAGTAAAATAATTTTTCGCCGAAAAAAGTACATTTAATATACTACCTCGGTACAAATTTTGATTGTTTATAAGTTACTCGTATTTACATTATTTTAGATGAAAATAAAGTATAAATCGCAAATTCACCTCATAAAAAATCAATTTGTTGTTGCAAGGTGCAGATTCATTTAGCTATACTCCTCTCGGCCGGCGGCGTGCATACATAAGATAAATGTACATTTGTATGTACAGATTTGTTAATCGTAGAGATTTTGTACGATTGTTTCGAATTTATAATATTCAGTGATTCAGTCTATTTAACAAAAAAACATCTTTAAAAAATCGAATAAAACATCAGTAAACATTTTTTCTTCGATTTGCTTTGGTATGAAATGACCATTGTCAATATGGATAAAGTATACTTTTAAGAGATAAACTAGCTATTTGCTGCTGTTAAAGTAAGACGAGCTTTTTAACGTTAAAGTATAGTTTATGTCCTTTTAAATTAACAAAAAGTCGGTTCTCGTTTTATACTCAACTAAAATTGATTTAGAGTAGGTTTTAAATGTTTAAAATTTTGCGCCATTACATTTAAGTCGTTTGTTCAGTAAGTTAGTTTCGTCGTCTGTAAGTTGAATGTGTGTGTTGTTAACAAGTCTAGGATAAAATTTGTTTTTGATATTTATATTTGGTGTGTGAATTTGTTTTTTAAATAGTTTCTGTAATTTATTATTTTGTTGTTTATTTATTTTTTGTGTTATATATTGTATTTGTTCGTTTATTTTGTCCATTATGAGGGGAACTACTATGTGATGAACGTTTTTATGTATTTGTAAATGGAGATTATCTATATGTATAATTTTTGGTTTAATTTTACTTTTTTGATGAAGAGTTGCAATTTAATATTCAAAATTAGTTGTGTAAATAAAAAATAAAACTGAAATAAAAACATATTAAAATTAATACATATGTTCTATTTTATTCAATTATCCATTATAATCAACACAACTGGAGACGTAAACTCAACAATATGTACTAATATAATAGCTTCACGTACGGCAACTTCATAAGAGCCATGTAGCCAATCCACTTATCTAAACATAGATTTGACTACTTCAATTTCAAATACTAATTACATGCAGTGAATCACAAAAGTAAGTAAGCACCTCTTCGTTTAAAGATCATTTCCTTCAAACAATCGATAATAATGTTAAAAAAAATTAATATTTTTGTCTGTAATTGATATGTATTTCGAACTAAAAAATAACATTTCAAATAAAAATTTAAAGAAAACATAAGAAATATTCAACTTAAACTAAAAAAATTAACAAATTTATATCACAAAAGTAAGTAAGCAGGTTTTTATAACTGCTTTCATACGTCGAGGCATTGAGTTAACCAAATTTTCGTAACGTTTTGTCCAATTTTATACCATACATCCTGAAGTACACGCTTTAAATCATCTTTCGTCTTGATTTCATGTTTTCTTACTTGTCGGCCAAAATGTTCTCATAAATGTTCAATTACATTTAAGTCGGGCGACTGTAGTGGTGATTTGAACCGGATTCGGATCTTATAAAGCATCAATTCTTTGACAACATTAGAAATATGTTTAGGATCATTGTCTTGCTGAAAGGCATATGACCCATACCCAGCTTATTGGCACTTTTCTGAAGGTTGTTCTTTAAAATATTCAAATAGTCGAACCTATTCATCAAAGAATCTATAAACACTTAATTGCCGGCACCAGATGCTGCCATACAAGTTTCCACCTCCGAGCTTCACGGTTCCTAACCAAAATTCTGCTTGCTTATATTCATGGGTTTTTGCAAGGAAGAGCCGCTTTTGGTGATTTATTTTACTTATGTAAGGTTTCTTTCTAATGTTTCGACCATGATTACCAGATTGGTAGAGCACTCGTCGAATAGTTTGAGGGTTACATAACTTACCTGTTTCTTTGGTTATTTTTGCTGATATCTTTGATGCGCCTACCTTGGGATTCCTCTTCACTTTCCTAACAATAATACGGCATTCCTGTTGAGTAAGCTTGCGAGAACGTCTAGATCGAGGGTCATTTTCCAAACTTCCAATGTTATTATATTTGGTTTATATTTTGTGTATAGTAGATGGACTTTTGTTAACAATTTAACCAATCACGCGGTCCGATTTATTTTCGAAACAGGGTTTGTTATATTTTTTTTTTATTTACCTCTTGGAGCCATTTCCTTTATTAATTATTAATTAATCTTAAACTGAAAAAAAATATAGAAAAGAGAGATAGGGAACTAAAAAAAAGTCGGAGTTAATTACACCATTAAATATTTAACCTTAAAATGTTGCAGGTGTTTACTTACTTTTGTGGCATAGAAAATGCGATTAACTGAACAAACAGTGATGTTCTGCAGATAAACCAAATGTTAAACGGTAAAATTTACCTACCACATGGTGTTCATATATCGGGGATTTAAGAAAAGGACTATTTTGGAGTACCCTGATCCATGTTAATGGTAATTGCGCTGTTAGTGCTAATGCTAGAAACTTCATTTAGGCCTTTATTTTTAAAAATTATGTCTAAACAAATATGATATTCGATCTCGGTCTTGAGATATCCAGTTTAAAGCATGTTCCATTTTTCCTGCCGTGCTAATTTTTTGACTTTGGGCTCAATTTTCTCCAGAAAATACGTAAAAAACATACCGTTTTACTATTTTTTTAAAGAACGTAAAAATAATAAAAAATAAAACTCAATGACAAGATTGCGAAAAATCCATAAATTTTATGATACCAGTCACCGAAAATCTTCCGAGCCGATAACATCGTTTCGATCGTTTTTCTGTCTGCTCTTTCAAGGTTGGTGTTTTTTTTTTCCTCTCACGTTCCCGCGTGCCAACCCTTTTCTATTTGTTTTAATTGTGCCCCAAAAAGTGTGTGCAAAACAACCTCACCTAGTGCTTAACAATTTAATTATGGTCTCTGGGCCAGCCGTGCTATCAGGCAATCGGTTTGATGAATTCAATCATTCTCCCGACTAGTCAAAAAGAAAAAAGAAAAAAAAAATACTTTTTCACCTATAGAAACAGCCCTAGATCTCCCCACTCATCTAAGTTCGAAAAAGAAAATTGAAATGATAATGAAAACTCAAATAAAAAACCCGTTTTGATCTCTTCCGCCCCCCCGCATCTATGTATTAATGTTGGATTGTATAATCTCAAAGTCCAAGAATATTTCCCCAACCCCATGCGTTGAAAAATTGCCAAGTTCTCTAACATACCGCTAAAAGTTGTACACGAAGCCCATCTTGTGTAACCTACAACCTTTCTCCACACGCCCCAACAAATTGCTACCGCATCTCCTGCGCTAATTGTTCAGAAGAACACCCTACATCCTCTTCACTTTGCAAACGATTTATACAACCAAAAGAAACGCTAAAAATCAAAACAATAAAAAAATGTAGCATGTTAGAAGCAAACAAATCTACAGTAAACAAAATCCTCCCACTATTCTTATTGAGCTGTTGTCAGTAATGCTAGACTTTGAATTCCACCTGTCCCACCAGGAAGTAATAACCCCCAACCAAATAAACCAAATAATAACCAACCTGCAATAATCAAAAACCCAAATCACACAACATCTTCGAATTCTCCTTCTCAAACATCAACCTATAATCTCCTCTCCTTCCGATTCCGATCGCAGTATAGCTTAAATTATACTGCACAAAAGTCTCTCAAAACCACAAGGTCACTCCTCAAGTTTCTGCAATGGAACCTTAACGGATACATAAACAATTATCATGAGCTTGAAATACTAATAAATGAATACAATCCACATATAATTTCGGTCCTTATTCGGAATTCCCCCTCCCACCAAAATGCACTTTTTTTAATGAATCGATAAAAAAAAGTGTGCTGTTGATAAAAAACATCAAATTTTATGGTAAAAAAGTGAAGTATAAAAAAATGAATATAGGCCATAGGGTAAATTCAAAGTTTCTTTAAATCCAGATTCTGTAAATACAAAAGAAACCTTGCATACACCCAACCTCGCACCTACCCCAAATGCTATAGTGTGCCCAAGCAGGGTGGTTGCAGGGGGACAGCATGCCCCCCCATACACATATCACTGTTTATACGCCGTAATGCGTAAGCAAGCAAAAAAAGCAAATATCCCACAAAAAAGTAGTTTTAGTTATAGTACTGTGGATGGTCCGCTTATACTTCACTTTTTTACCATAAAAAAGTGTTTCTCCTCCATAATTTGATATTTTTTATCAACCGCAAACACTTTTTTATCGATTCGTTAAAAAAAAGTTCATTTTGGTGGGGGGGGGGGATTGTAATTCCGAATAAGGTCCATAATTTCTCTTCAAGAAACTCATGTTCAAATCAATACTACAGTCAAAGCTCCAAAACAATATCAAGCATATTTTCATAACTTTACCTCTCACATAATCTCAAAGCAAGGCACTTGCCTACTAATCCACAAATCTATCACACATAAAATCCGGCAAATAAATTTCACTGTTTCCGCAATAGCTTGTCATCAGCTGATTTTTGCTATGGGATTACAACAACACAAACATATCCGGATATCCTTGGATACGTAGGCGAACGCGGCCAATTGCTCTGGTTTCGATTTAGGATAAAGTAATATAAATATACCAAATGTTTTACAATCTAAGGTCTAATTTTTGATTGTAAATTTAGCTTTAAAAATCATTGTTTAAATTTAAAAAAAATTTAGTTTCCACGCTTAACATCATAAAATATTTATACTCTATGTTATGTTCACATTAACACAATTATTTATGTAACTAAAACCACTCTTTTGTCAAAGATTGATTGTGGGTTGGTTATACAGGGTGTCCCAAAAGCCAACGTCGAAACGAAAACACCGCTACAATCTGCGTAGCCAAGATCGCATATAATACCCAACTGGCAATTTCCCGGTGACCACGCTCAATGAAATTTGTAGCAAAACGTTCGGGGTGAGTACTGTATTGCACTCGCTAAATATTTTTGTATATATAACGCAGCTAATCCAAAAATTAAAATGGAAATAAAAATGTTTTTCTTCACAAATCCGATTTTTTTAAAAAGCTAATTTGTCCATATTATTTTTCTTGTACCCTTTCAGAACTAAATTTATATTTTTCGCAGTAGTAAAGTGCTGATTTTGTAAAAGATAAAAGTAGTTTAATAAATATTCAGAAAAGTAATTGTTGGTAGGCTACGTTTGACCATAGGTTTATGAATGGAAATAGTGGAAAAACCTATCCTTTCGGTCATTTGAACCGGAAATGGCTTTCTTTTTCATCCTTTCCAATTTGTATGGTGTTTAATCAATATTTTGCGATGGAATACATCCATCACTATAACACCATCAACCCTAATGGAACCCCTATTTCGTGTCCAACGAACACCACATCTCTAATGAATAGAAGCTTCCTTCGTCTCCGACTTGGGCACACACGAGTAACCCACAGCTATACTCTGTTCAATTTATATTTGCAGTAGGGGAAAGTTACTAACAGTGACACACTTTTTTTTCAAATGACTATATCGAAAAAAGTATTCGAAACAATTACATGATTTAAATTGCGTTAGGTAGGTTTATTATTTGTGCAGTTTATTGCATACTCAAAATCAAATTTACCTTAACCGATAAAATAATTTAAATCAAAATGTCCCAGTACCTCTTTTCTCTCACTGTTTGTACCTATGCTCCAACAGTAAGACAGTCCTCCTCCTTCAGTGAGACACCTCCAACAAATATTTAATTAAAAAAAGTTTTGTTTAATAAACATTTATATTTTATTATTCAAAAAAGTCTTATGAATAAAACTAACGAAAAAAAAAATAAATAGCGCAAATAAAAGTTAACAAAAATGTCTTCAGTGACAAAAAAGGATATAACAAAAAAAAAAACGAATTCATTATTCATGAAAAAAAAGCGCACTTCAATTTGGTCAAATGTGATTCCCGAAATGAGCCATGTCTTAATAAAAAGGGATAAAACATTTTTTTTAACTAATTATTCAAAGCAAACATAAAAACCAACAGTGAGACACTGTCTCACTCTTGCCAACGGGATTTTGTCTCACTGATGGTAAATCGCAAAAAATTTGTAAACAAAATTAGAACAAAAAAACTATGCATCGAAATGCCTCAAAGCCAAGTTAATTGTTTTTTGCATAATCTAATCTACATTATATATAAAACATTGATGAAAAACTCACCTGTATAAAAAGTTATTACTTTTTTACTAGTACCCTTAAAATTTTCTTTCGCCTTTTTTTCACCACTGCACTACCGTGGAGCGAATACTCTCCATCTCCATCGAAACGAAATGCAAACTGAATTGATCGGTCGAATATTTGTTGAATGACCTATGACAACAAGCGCGACTTGTTCGTACATGTTTCTTCGGAGTTATTCGGAATGTCTCACTGTAAGAGGTGTCTCACCGTTAGTGACTCTTCCCTACAGGGAAGATAGAATATTTGCCTTTCAGTCTGACCATTATGGATTTCAATAAGCTATTTTTAATTTAAAGCTCTTACAGGATTGCCGTAGTAGCATTAAAAATTGCCTCAAATTTCAGAAAAATATTTGCTACCAAAAGCTCGAAAAAGCTAAATCCTGAAAGTTACGTAGCACAAACCAAAGAAAATGCCATGTGAATTTCTATCAATGGTAACTCTGATTCAGTGTTTTTTTTTAATAAATACAATAAGGGTTGGTTGCAAATTGGCGATCAGTCCAGTCTCCTTTCACCCATGGAGCAGATAGGTCATGGGAGGCTGTACGTTAGCTGAAAGAAGATTACACAAACAATTTCAATGTAACTCAGTGACTCTCTTTCTTATTTCAGTGCCAATTTCTTAAGTTAAGGTGCCGTGCAAACAGCAGCAGGCACCAGTGTTTCTGAAAAAGCTCTCCCATAAGGCCTGTAGCTGTACTGCAAATATAAATTGAACAGAGAACAGAGTATAGTGAGTGCGATGTGCGAGGAATTTCCTTATACACTCAACTTGAGTCATAAGTTGTCTTTTTCATTCATCGCAACGGCGAGTGAGAAAATAGTTTTTTTTTTTAGCGAAAGGGAAAATAGAAATATTTTGTGTTGCTTTTATGATGAGGTTTGAGGTAATACATTTTTTTGATTTGAGGTGGTGGGACATTTCAGAGTGGTGTATGCGACATTTTGTATTGCCTCATGAATGATGTACCCATCACTACTCCTTTCACCCATGGAGCAGGTAGGTCGTGGTGGGCTGTACGTGAGCTCAAAGAAAATTACACAAAAAATTTTAATGTAACTCAGTGATTCTCTTTCTTATTTCAGTGGCAATTTCTTAAGTTAAGGTGCCATTCAAACAGCAGCAGGCACCAGTGTTTCTGAAAAAGCTCTCCCATAAGGCCTGTACTCCAAATATAAATTGAACAGAGTATAGTTGCTAGATAAGGAACCTCCCCCTAATTGACATCTTTGCCTTACAAACTCAATACTTAAAGTCAAACATATAACTATCCAATGCAGTAAAATAAAAAATCTTTGTTCCAGTCTTTTCAACAGTAACCTTATAAATATTTTTTAATTTATTTCTGAACTGAATATAAAAAATTTATATAAACTTTTACAAAACCTGGATCTAGACAGTAAAGTTTAATTCAATAAGATATTCCTAACACTGGTGCGGTCGGGGGTGTTCAAATCAGGAGTTGTACATTGTAAAAGCCTTGTATGCTAGAGCTGTGGTTTTATGAAAATTATTCTGTATTTTTTTTTCTTTGGTAAAACAAGGGGTTTTTTGATTTTGGACACGGTTCTTACAATAGTTGACAATAAGAGTGGTTTTCCAAGAATTTTTCAATATTCAAAAGAGCATATAACGGTTTTAAGACATGCTCGTTTATTTGAGTACCTGTGAAAATGAAAACCCTCAATTTCTTTCCCGATTCCTTAAAAGTTCTCAAAAAGAACTTGAAGGACTCTTTAGAAAATCTACCTTACAAAAATGGTATACAAAATTAGGAAACCAAATTAATTTATCAGTTTAATTTTTAAAGCCAAAGCAACAGTTGTTTAGAAACGCTGCTTAAAATGTCTAATGTCTACATTTACAAACCAGTAATACGCAAACATTATTTACCTTTATTGTCTATGCAATGGAACTTCAACTAGAGCGAGACAAAGATAGCAGGAACTTTATCCAACCCGACGACATTATAAATTACGAGTATTTGAAAATACATGTCGAAGGCCTTACGTCCTTACGCGGGTGGTCGTAATTGGAAACAAGTTAATCGGCCCTTCTTCCCCAAGCTGAATTCTACAAACTATCTGAAGTTCTTGCGCAATGATTTACCAGAACTATTGGAGGACATTCCACTTATGCAACTAGCTTCATTATATTTCCAACAGCATGGCACTCCAGCCCACTATGGTCGTGAGTTTAAGAATTGGTTAGTTGGATAAGAAGAACTGGACCGTTTCGCTGGCCTGCAAGGTCTCCTGACTTTCCAGTATTGGATTTCTTTGTATGGGGAAGAATGAAACAACTTGTTTATTTAATCGAAATACCAAATTTAGGTGAATAAGAAGACCATATTCTCGTAGCTTCATCAAAAGTGAAGCAGCAGCTATCATCAATAAATATTCACAGCGGAATCCAAAAACGGGCTCTAAAATGCATACAAAACCAAGGAAGACACTTTGAACACATGTTTTAACTGTTTTAGAGTTTGGAACTTAAAGCCAAAAAAAAAAAACCTTTTTTTAAATTTAACATGTTTCAAGTTTTCCCATAGGTATCATAAAATATATGAGTTTCTCCACAAACTTGTCATCGAGTTTTATTTTCATTTTTGTTGTGTTCATTAAAAAAAAATAGTAAAACGGTATGTTTATTACGTATTTTCTAGAGAAAATTGAAAAACAAACAAACCGGCTCTCAAAACAATGTATCTTGAGCAAAAACAAAGCATAAAAGAAATTATACTCGTATCTAAAGAAATCAGCTTATAAGCTTGTAGAATGTAGGGACTCAAAATCTTTCTGGTATAATGTTCGCACGTTAAGTGGTCAGTGTAAGACTTTTTCGTTAAGCATCGATGTTAATTTGCTAGCAAACTATTTTGAAAACCTGCTGTTGCCTGATCCCAATCAAAACACTATGAGCTTTGCGCTTCCAAAAATCTCAACTCCAGATGTGGATTGTTCTTGCTCAATGCTGGAGCTAATATCTGCTTTGAAAAAAATGAAAAACAGAAAAGCAGTTGTTTTTGATGGTATGTGTTCAGCAAAACAATATAATAAGTTGTTTTCAAGCTGGTTTTCGAGCAATCGTTCTACTGTTGATCAAATTTTTGTTCTCAATAGTGTGGCAAGACTAAATTTATCAAAATCTACGAAAAACTTCTAGGTAGTATGACCATAGCTATACAAAATGGTAAATATGTATCTAGATTTTTTAAATGCGAAACCGGTGTCCCGCAAGTCCAGGTGGGATTACTTTCGGGGATCTTACAATTAAGGTTTTGCTCTATGCAGACGATATGGTAATTTTATCATAATTTAACTATAGTCGAAACAAAATTAGCTATAAACACTATGTGGTCTGAGTTTTTTTACAAATAAGAATGTAGGTCCAGTTTCGAAATTTAAAGTATACAAGGCCACGATTAATAGCGGCTTTTGCTATGGGAATGAAGTTTATGGGTATCAACAATTTGACGAAATCATCAAACGCATTTTTAAGTTGCCTATTAATACACCAAATTATGCTATACATGTTGAGTCAGGCTTACCTCCACTACTTCTAAGAAATCTAAAGGCAAACGCTGATTACATAGTCAGGGTCATGAAACGGTCTGATCGAAACCTATAAAAACAAATATCTACTTTTAGTTTCATTTGAATGCGGGTATAGTCCAATCAAGAACTGGTATGATCTTGCAGTTATTAACAACTTTGCAATGTCTCTATCAGTAGAAAATGTGGAAGATTTAAAAAATACCCTATACGATTGCCTGTGACACACATCTAGTATAGACACCATAGTATACCAATGAACAACATGTCTGTCAGGGTATACTGCGGTAATACCAGCCGAGCAAAATAGTATGAGCGTGGTATCTATACTAGGGTTTTTTGCGTAGTATAGTCTTCTCCTTAGTGAAAACAGCTCCATTTTTCTCAAGTGAATAATAGATTTACTAAAACTCAATGTCATATTGATGATTATTATGATTTTTTAATATTTTCTAATTTTTAATTTCAAAATGGAAACGAATTTCATAAACGGAAAGTTCTTGACAGTGACCAAATCGCTAAGATTTTGAATATTTGGAGGGAAAATATCGACGGTTTAAGCGGAAATTTATCATTATTTAAAGTGATTATGATTAAGCTGAAAAGATCCATACAAATCTTAAATATGTATCTTCATTTGAAAGATTGAAAATTTGTGTTTGCCTGAATATGACTGGCTGTCAAACTATACTACGTGCTGTAGTGTGTCACGTAGCATGGTATTGAGAGTACTATGGTATTCATTCCATACCATGGTATCTATACTAGATGTGTGCCAGGGGCATATCGCTATCATTGATAATAAATTGTTTCAGTCCTGTCTCGATAGGGCCAGATCATCAACCTCTCGGACTATGTATAAGCAACTCAATTTAGGTTTGGGTATAAATAATTATTTTAGAGAAGAGTTCTCAGCTTTTAAATGAGTTTAATAAAATTCGAACTGAAATGTTTGAACTAAACTATAGGGCTCATAGAACTGATATAAATTCTATTTGCTCACTGTGCAACCTTAATCAGAACGAAGACGTCTTACATTTTTTGGAGCTACAGCCGATACTACAGGAAATCCGAAGGCTGCATCCTGCATCTAAGTGCAAGTTTTCTTACTTTAGAAGAATGTGTTCGATTTTTAAATGGAGACTGTGGCTGGAAATCACTTATACGCTATATCCTGCATGCAAGATGTTATCGCAATACTTATTTGAATCTTTTTTGATTCATGGTAATACTTATATAATTTTGTTTTAGCTAAACTAAAAGCCCCCAAATTTAACAAGTTCTTAAGACTTAATTATGCAATTATTTTGTGCCTTCGATTAAAGTAGGTGTATATTTTATTTTCTTCTTTGTCTTAGCTAAACTCAATATCAGAGAGCGAGTAACAAATCGCGGTCTTCCTGTTTCACCAGAACTTCAAATCCTGGTGACTTTACATTTTTACGGAAGAAATGTCCACCAAACCGATGTTGGTAAGTACATTTCAAGTACCTAAACAAAAAAATGCTTATTTATAATATATCGTCCCCTCAGAAGCAAAGTGGCTTATCTCAAAATTTAGCGATTTTGAGTTGAGTATACAGAAAAAATCACAAAAAAAAAATCTATTTTTCTGTCAAACTTTCATAAAAATACTTCTTAAACTGAAGGCGTGAGGGCGTTTGTGTCCTTTTGCATTTTAGATATCATCCCTGAACTATTCATCTGTAAACTGACACTTTCAGTTTCGTGTCAGTCGTCATTTTGCTTGTTTGAATGCTAAAGGCCATTATACAAAATATGTCATTTTTCTTACGAAAATAAGAACTTAAAAATCAAAAAGTTTTGTTTTTAGCAGTGTAAGAAGTGTCACTTTATCAAGGCTTTTGAAAATCTTAAACAATATTTATAATTCGAATTGCACCAATTTTTTTTACAATGTATGTATGTAGATTGAACAGATCTCAGTTGCTTGTCAAACTAGCGAGAACGTCAAACAGTATTGATAATATGCCCGAATGGTCTGTTTCACCTCTGCAAAATCTTTCAGAACAAAATATTTGTTACCTTATTTCACCTAGTTATTTATTTATTTTTTTCGTTTGTTTCATCAATCAAGATTGATATTTTTGTTAAAAAATACTTCTGAAAGTATTAAAGCTTTGTTTAAATCCTGAATAGGTTTGTTAACTTTTTTGTTTATTGAAAATAAGTGTTTAAATAAAAAAATATAAATAAATAAATAAATAAATAAATTTGTTAATAAATAAAATTATTGGTTTCATTTCATTACAAAACGACACTTTGCAAGCATTTCTGGAAAAAAAACATATAAATAGTAATTATTTTTATGCAAAACGACATAAGTCCGACCATTTTTTTTTTTAAGTGATTTTCTTAAAAATGTATTTATACCAGTCGATAAAGAAAAAAAAATAATAATTTTCTTGTTCTACGACTTTTGCCGCCTCGCATAACCTCTAGACGGAAATTAGTTTTTTAAGACTCAAATTATTTCAAATCACTTTTGTGAAAAAACTATAGATTTTGAGATAAGCCACTTTGCTTCTGAGAGGACGATATTAGGATCAATACATGGAATAGTACAATCGATAGTGCGGAAGATTATACAAAATATCTCCAAATGTAAAGCAAGTCTTTTTTCTCATTTCATAAAATTTCCAACTACATTCGCAGAGCTGAACAAAACGAAGAGTGATTTTTATAATATAGCCAGATTTCCTAAAGTATAATTGGAGCAATTGATTGCACTCATGTGCAAATAAAGGGACCAACCAAAATCGTAGGACCAATAATGATGAGCCATTACATTAACCGAAAAGGTATTTTGTACTTAATTTTCCTTAAGTATAAGGCGCATAACCTATTTCATCTCACACTTTCTTTGTTTTCGAAACTAACAACTTATTATTTTTTCCGTTTCTTAAAGGCTATATTATTCACTTAACATGCTGACTGCAAAATAAGAGACATCGTTGCGAGGTCACGTACTTCACAATATTGCCAAAGAAAGAGATCTTTCTATTCTCGAAGAAGAAACACTTTCATCACTGCCGGCGACACAGTTGGATGGAATCCAAGACCATAATCAAAATACTGAAACAGGAAGAGCATTCAGAAACACTTTTATAAATAAGTATTTTTAGAAAAAAAATCATTTTATTTCTCCATGTAAAAAAAAACACTTAAAATAAAACTAACATAATACCTAATACAGATAAGATTTGCACTTAAATTACTGTTTTTTCTTTCCTGGAAATCAGTTACAGGAGGATCTTCGGTATTAGCAGTTATTTCAACAACCGGAATATAGTTATCGCTGTCTATGAAGATTCTGTCGTCTTCCAGCTGTTCCATTATCATCCCCTGGACTATTTCATCTGCGGGATCGACTTTGGGAATAACAACCATATTTCCAGTTGCAATCAGTGCTCTTTTTGTTGCTGTTTTTGCTTTTTTGTCCGAAACTTTCGTCCTTGACCACTGCGCACGCATCTTTTCAACACTTCTTAGATACTCAGAAGAAGCCATACCACTTCTAATTGCCTCCCAAGCTGCCTTTTTACCGGCAATCTTTTTGAAATCATTTCCCTTGTCTTCTATCATTTGTATATACTGCTGCACCAATTGCAAAAATATTTCCTTTGCCGCGCGATCCCAATTTTGTTCACGGTCGCGTTTTGTCTGGAATAATTCAACAGATGTAAACAAGCCTTATTAATTTGTTAATAATAAATTACAATACCTTTTCTCCTTCCATATTTTAGTTTCCTTATTTAAAAGTAATTTCCCGAATTTTACTGAATGCAGATATGCAGATATGAAAAACACGAAACGTTATATTATGCCTAGCTGTATGAGTTTTTGTAACTCTAAAAAAACACAACGATATTTTTCCGGCTATCTCACTTTTTTTTTTATAATCAACTCACGCTCAAGGGAATATGATTACCCCTTAAATGTTTTAACACAGCGTGGGCGTGAAGTTACGGAAGAGAAAGAAGGATAGGAAAGATGTGTGGCACGATGTTCTGAGACTGAACTAAAGCGGAGAATTGCCGTGTCTTATTTCTATGTCCCTTATAATTCGCATTATTTTATTCGTTTTACTTCATTTCCTTCATTTCCCTCTCCTTCAAATTCCCGACTACATCAAAAAACTTGCTGAAAAAAATCAGTTGGTGAATAAATAATACCGACTTCACTAACTATAACAGTTGAAGGCTAACTTACTTGCATATTTCAAAATCATAAAATGAAGAAGTCACAAGTGAAATGAATTATACATCTCTTCTTGGCATTCTTATTTCAGCAAAACCATAACTTACAAAAGTATCCTATTTGATATCAAACAACCTCCTCAGATTTTGTTGAATTTTAAAATGTACACTCAACGATATCGTTGGGCAGTGTCATTATTCCTTTGATTATTGTTGATTGCGCCGCCATATGCGCTTGAAAATTCAATCACTAGATTATCCTTAGGACCTGGTATGTTTTAAATTACAAACACCGCTATATATGTACATAATTGGGGCTAACGTAAACAAAATGTCCCTCGGAGTTTTTCGTAATTTCTTGTTTTCGCTAAACTAATAATAAATAAGTAATAATCATTTTTTTGTAAATGCACATTAAAATTATTTATCTTTTATTATACACAAATTGTTATTCTTATTTGATTTAGGTATATTAAATTTGTTTAAACATAATGGCGCAAATTTTAAACATTTAAAACCTACTCTTAATCATTTTTAAAATGGGAGTCGACTCTAAATATTTAGTTTAAAACGAGAAGCGACTTTTTGTTAATTTTTAACGACATAAACTATACTTTAACGTTAAAGAGCTCATCTAACTTAAACAGTAGCAAATAGCTAGTTTATTTTTTAAAAGTATACTTTATTCATATTGACAATGGTCATTTCATACCGAAGCAAATCGAAGTAAAAATGTTCACTCATGTTTTATTTGATTCTTTAATAGATGTGTTTTGTAAATAGACTGAATTACTGAACATAAGAAATTTGAGACAATCATAAAATAGTGTTCTACGATCTTTATTTTTGTTATATTGCGGCGAGCGATGGACAAACAAATATGTACATACAAATGTTTATATGTAAGACTAGCCGACCCGTACTCGCGTTGCTTCGCAAATTGTAACTACGAATATTTTCTTAGTATTAATATTAGCATATGAAAACATTTCTCAATGAGACTGAGCATATTTGCTACAATAATATTAATTTTAGTTTATATGTATAACATACCGTATCGAATTAGATTCTCTTTCACACTTAAAAAAAAAAGAGCTTTTTCATGTTTGTGCATATTATAAATATAACAATATAGAAAATAATAAAATTTATTTCAAATAAACGGGTTGACTACTTTCTGAGATCATTCAACCCAAACTTTAAAATCTTTCGCTTTTATAGAATAGTTCATGTGCACGGCACTGTAGTCAATTGGATGTCCTTTTTCGTCACCCAAAATGCTATTGAGTGTATTCAAGTAACTTAAAAAATAAAATGCACGACTGGCTCTTATGTAAAAGTACTTTGGAATTTAAAATACCACCATTTTATAAATATAAAACATGGATTTAATGAGATAAAAATGTCCAAATGTATGGAATTGCCGTCTGATTAATCTTTTTAATATTTAAGTAATTTTTTATATGACAAATTCCCTTAAAATTTTTCGAGAACAAAATTTGGGATGCCAAATTTTAAGTATTAGGTAGTATAGATTTTAGAAATAGTTTTTTTTTCCAATATCTTTATATACAATATTATTTTAAACTTAAGGGGGCTCCTGTTGAAAATTTTTGGTTAAAATCGTTAGAGCTGTTGATGAGAAAGTCAAAAAATCAAGAAACGGTTCTATGATAGGTACCGTTAATAACATTTTGCCAGAAAAATTTTTTTGACCAAAATGTAGTCTATGTCCAATGTCCATAATATCACACCTAATTTTTTTTTATTAAAATCGTTAGAACCGTTTCGAGATAAATAAGATCATGCATTACGGGTGTATGGGGGGAACCGTTAGTTTTGGAGCTAAAAAAAATTCAAGTTCTCCTCTAGGGATTCACCGAAGACCCTTAACTACCGAGATTGAAAAACATAGGTCTAGTGGGTAAGGCTGTAGAGAGAGGTACAGACATACAGACGCACTGAAACATGTTTTTTGTGTACTAAATCGTCCTTAAAATTTTTATAAGCAAAAATGATATGCAAGTTATTAGTATTCAATAAAATACATTTTATAACGTAATTTGAAAATTTATTTGTGTATCCGTTTTCTAGATATTGAATTTTCAAAAAAAAAATACATATATTATTTTTTTAAAAATCAAAAAACTATTTTTTCGAAAAAAATTTTAGATTATATTTTTTCGAGTGTATAAAAGCTCACGCATAAAAATTTTGGTTAAAATCGTTAGAGCTGTTGATGAGAAATTCATAAATCAAAAAACCGTTCTATGACAGGTACCGTTAATAACATTTCCCCCCAAACATTTTTTTTACCAAAATGTAGTCCGTGTCCATAACACTCGTATCATAATAAGTGAGATTATGCATTACTGGTGTATGGGGGGTACTGTTAGTTTTAGAGCTAAAAAAAAATTTCAATTTCTCCTCTAGGGAATCACCGAAGACCCTTAAGTACCGAGTTTGAAGAAAATAGCTCCAGTGGCTTAAGCTCTAGATCGAGGTACAGACATACGGACATACAGGCATACAGACAAACAGACGGAATCGTCGGACCCACTTTATTCGTCTTCGTTATCATCGTAATGTCAACTTTGATCAAAATCTCGAGTTCCAGATGCAGAACTTGCCCTATAGTTAGTCTTAGTACCTATTACTAATAGGTACTCTATAACCTATATCGCAAGTAAAAAGAGCCAACCCCCACATTGCTCAGCGATGTGACGATAGAATTAGAGAAACAAAAAAATGTGTGTGTGTCGGTTAGTTAGATAAACTATACAAATACAATACAGAAAAATTGAATATTTAGGTAGGTAGGTAGCAGCGTTGTGCTAAAGTGCCCAATTGGGCCATTTGGCCCCAAGATTCCTATTTTGGCCCGGTGCCCCGGGCCATCACGAAATGGCCCCAAAATTGAAAAAAATTGCAAAATAAAGCAACCCATTTTGCACAGCACTAAAAAACAAAATTTTATTTTAGAAATCGATAATATCCAAGTACTCGATATTTACTCTCATCTACATATTCATTGAAAAATTCAACACATCACATCGACTGACAATAGTACTGGCTGTCTTTCTCTTTTTCTCTGTCTCATATTTAAGTTCTTAATATTTTGAGTCTACCCCATAGCAGTGCCTCTGCCTGTGCAGAACGTTTTTTTTCAGCTCTTAATAATATTAAAATCGAAAACCGCAATAGACTTAGCTATGAAGTTATAAATTCGCTTATGAGCTTTATGGGGTTTCTGAAAAATAATACTTGTGGTAATTTTGTTCCGCCTACAGAATTGAGAAAAAAATGTAGATTGATACTCGTAGATTTTAAGTTATTTAAAAAAATGGAATAAAATGCAAAAATACAAATAAAATAATATCTTCTGTTTTATTTAATTATTTTACCGAATATGGAAAAACAAAGTGGCCCCAAAAAAGTGGAAATGGCCCCAAAAATGGCCCCAACATTTTGTTTCCCAGGAACAACGCTGGTAGGTAGGTAAGAGAAAAAACGTAACTATTGAATGGAACAGATATTAAGAGAGAGAGCAATGGAAGAGAAGAAAATTAAAAATGTTGGAATGATAATGAAATGAAACAAAGCAGCGACCTTTCGATTGTGATGAAATCTAATTCCTGGATAAAATAAATTCAAAAAGTTTATAATTTTATAATTTGTTTTTATTTATTTATCAGGTTGTATGTGTAACTAAGAAGTGAATTTGGGCTTAAAATTTGCGCAACAATATTGACTTAATGAAGCAATGCTAATCTTTGTCGATTATTGTATAGGTTTTAAGATATGAGTGGTTGTATAAGTCAACTAATGAAAAAAAATGGACAAAAAATGTAAAATTAATAATATTGAAGTTTGACAAATTATTAATGAAAAAAAATAATAGCCATAAACACTCTTATAACAATATAAAAAATAATAAAATTTATTTCAAATGAATCGGTTGACTACTTTCTGAGATCGTGTGTATCAAACTTTAAAATGGTTTCGCTTTTATATAATAGTATAGATATGTATGCATGCCAAGACCAAATGAATTTGCACCTTTCAAAAACAAAATTGAGTTTTTATGCTGCGAATTAGCGATATATACCTCTTTTCCATCTAAAATAATGTAAATAATTTATAAACAATCAAAATCTGTACCGAGTTAGTGTAGTATATAAAATGTACTTTTTCGGCGATTTGTTTTTTATTTTTTGTGTAGTTGTGCTTGAGTTATGTATCTGTCAAATTAAGGGTTGTTCAACGTAAATTCGCTTATGTTCTGTGGTAAAACCCACATTAGTTAGAAGAGTAGTCTAACGTGTTTAAAATTATGAAAAAGTTAGACAAAGTCTCCAAGCTAAGCGACTGCGTTAAGTAGAGCCGGTTTTATCTCTTAAACTAGCAACGTTTAAAATTTTGCGCCAATGTATTTATCTCTCTGTAAGTGTTATTTTGTTTAACGGCAGACGGCCTATGCAGCCATGATCTAAAATCTAAATCTAATCTAAATATATACGAGTAGTTAATTCTTGACAGATGTTCTTATACTTGTCGATGTCGAGATCAAAGTGATATATTTATATGAATAATGAATCATTACAATTGCTGAACGTTCTTCTGAGCTTTTCAAAATTAGTTCCTGTTTCCATTGGGCGAAATTTTCGAAATTCATGTCATCGTGTTAGTCTCCCATTTTCGTATCAGTTTGAATTAAGGTAAGGCGTTTTTCGCGAAGCGTTTTTCATCACCTACATGGACCATTATCAGCCTCTGTCCCTTTGAAATTGGCGTCTTTAATTTACTGCTTCTGTTATCATTCCATCACCTTACCTTGGCCTTGTTTTTGAGCTATGATTATAACTTTCGTCGAAATAAATGATAAATGATGTCATATTTTCTATACTTCCGGATTTTTATCAGATACCTACTTTAATATTATTATTTTTTCACAAGAAAATTTGCGGTTGTTTTGAGTTTTTTGTAACAAAATTCATTTTTTTCTTTGAATCCTGTTGGGAAATGTAATACTTAAGTTAAGATCTAGATCTTCCTGAACTCATTTTTGTATATTTTTAACCCCATTGCATTTTGCAAGAGATTTATTTTTTTTATTATTGATAAGGGGTGGCCGTGGCGCGATGGTTGTGTGCTCGCCTGTCAACCTCACTATAACAGGTTCGATTCCTGCCGTCGTCTATGTCTTCTTTAATTCCATTAAAAAAAAAAACCTTCTATAAATTGTCATCAATGGGATGCTGGTTTACTCATTACATGTTGTTTAGGCATAACACTAACAACATGTGATTGAGTTAAAACTAGTATGCCCAACAAGGATGAAAAACGAATAAAATAATGCGAATTATAAGGGACATAGAAATAAGACACGGCAATTCTCCGCTTTAGTTCAGCCGCCATCCCTGGAGATAAAAAAAACATCTGAGACAACCACCTTCAGTCTCAGAACATCGTGCCACACATCTTTCCTATCCTTCTTTCTCTTCCGTAACTTCACGCCCACGCTGTGTTGAAACATTTAAAGGGTATTCATATTCCCTTGAGCGTGAGTAAATTATAAAAAACAAAAAAAAAAAAAAAAAAGTGAGCTGAAATGTGTCCCAATAATAAAAACATAAAAGTCTAAATTTTATCTTTTCGAAGTAAAGTTGAAAGCTAAAAATCTTTTTTCTCCTACCAGAGATGAAATACTTTTTTGAAAACTAGATTAATAAGCCATCATCATACCTCATGTAAGGAAAGTCCATCCCTGGTACGTGGTATCTATTTAAGTGCGAGGGAAACAAAAAAACAAAACCCACTCCCACCGTGTCGTCGCGCGTCGTCAGTTACATCATAGCATGGATTATGGAAACTACGTTTGTTTGCATGTAAATCTCATTTTTCAGCAATTTTCGTGTATCTTTTAGTTAAAGAGATTAGCAGAGAAATTTGAAGAGAGCTGCGCAGTGTAGAATCCGAGTGAATTGGTTAAAGGTATATCTCGACGAAAAAGGTAAAGTATCTTAAGTCGATATTTCGCGTTTTTTTGTTGAACCTCAGTGCCATTTTAAATGGCTACAGTTCTGTCATATTGGCATCCTTCTATCTCACTCTCTTGCTTTTTTATAGACAAAAACAATTTCATCTTATGTTCAAAAGACACATCTCTGTACGAGGTAAAATATCTTAAGTCCACATAAGATTGTGTGTTCTGCTTAATTTTGAAATCTAAAATAGACTTAAGATTATATTCGCTTAAGACTTTTTTATTATTGTGAAATCGTAAATCATATTTACTTGACTTAAGTAATTTTCCCGCGTGCAACCAGAAACAAAAGTCAAGTGGACATAAGATAAAATACTTAAAAACATTCCAAAAAAGGGTGAAAACGCAAATCATCTTAAGCGAACATAAAATGATTTTTTAAATTTAAAACTGAAATTTTTCTCTCCCTAAGTAGTCATAGGAAATTTTACCGTTTGCAAACTTAAAAAAATGCCTGTAGCAACAAGAACATAAGAATAAGATATTTTTTAGCGTAGTTTGGTTCTGAATTTCCTTTTGTGCGAACGTTTTTCTTTTAGTGAATGAGTTAATGATTCAGTTCTTTTTTCATTTAATGTTTCAGACGGTGTTGTTTCATACGCGATTGGAAAATTATTACAAATAAAACACATACATACAACAAAAAAGAGGTATGTAAGTATTATTGAATCCTTTATAAATTACAGAAAGCATTTTTGTTTCAAGGATATTTTTCATAAATTACTTCTTGTTCCTTAAAATACTTTTTTTTTAGATACATGTATGTATATAATGTATAGCAACGCGCGTGATACAGCCATTATGCGAATGGTAAATTAAAAAAAATTAAAATGCACGACTGGATCGTACGAACTTGCTCTTATGTAAAAGTTCTTTGGAATTTAAAATACAATTTATAAATATAAAACTTGGATTTATTGACATAAAAATGTTCAAATGTATGAAATTGCCGTCTGATTTCCAGAAAACTATGAATTTATGCAAACAAAGTTCAAGAATCGTTTTATTATTAAAGTTTTATTATTTATTATTCAAGAAAAAAAATTGGGATACCAATTTTAAATAATTAGTAGATAGTATTGGCACAAAATTTAAAAAAAACTTATTATTAAGGTATTAGTATGATATTACTAAGCAATTTGCTAACTTTAAAGTAGTTTACTAACTCGTTCTTAATTTTAAATTTCATTAAAGCAATCACCCCTGTTTTAATTTTCGTTTACGAAAGTAATACCTTTGTATATTAACTCTATAGTAGTCTCATGGAACTGAATTAAAAGTTTCTTATCTCTGCCGCAGAAATATTAATATCGCCAGTGAGATGCGGTTGTGATATAAGATACACTACGTGGAAGGGAAAAATATAAGAAAATAAAAGAAGAGATGCGGTGATATATTTTTAAAAGAGGGTAAGGGAGAAAATCCTATCTGCGTTTCTTTTTGCTGTCAGAATCAATTGTAGGTAGGTATATAAAGTTGTATATGCCAGGTGCGAGATGAATACAAACAAATAGTATTGAGAGTGTATGATAGTTTTGTGAATTTTGTTTCATTTCTCATACAATCTGGTTTGCTTACATTTTGATACGATTAATCAACGAGGCTGCCATTTTTTCGACTTTGTAATTAGATCTAGAGGCATTTGAACTTAATAAACTCAAATTCTAAATTTGGTTTTATTTCATTTTTGAAAACAAAATAATTTCAAATTGGCTTTATTTCGTTATGGTAACCGAAATAGTGCCAAACAGAATTTGGTAATAAAACCGAATTCAGAATATTTTATTTTGATTTATTTTTTAACAAATGGAAAGAAATGTTAGAACTCCGAGGAGGTAAACCTCCTCCATCTTTAGAGAGATAAGATGAATTTCAATGGTTCGGCCAATTATTTTTGGACATTTGACCAAAATATTTTTGAACTTTTGCCAAAAATATTTTTGGACATTTTATCAAAAATATTTTTTCAAAAAAACTTTTTTCCAATAAATTTTTTTTTTTCAATTTTTTTTTAAGAAATTTTGATTTTTCATACATTTTTTTTTTTCAAAAATATTTCTTGACAAAAATTTGCCACCCAATGTACTTTTAAACGTGATTTCTGGCTAAACTAGGCATCTCAGCGAGTTAAAAATTGTATATTCGTGATCTAGGGAGTGCCACCTTTCAATCCACGTACCGCATGTAACGAAAAACAAATTTTTAGCTTTAAATGCGATTTGCGGCTAAACGGAGCTCCGTAGACCCCCCAAAGTTGACATTTTCAAACGTGATTTCTGGCTAAACTAGGCATCTTAGCGAGTTAAAAATTGCATATTCGTGATCTAGGGAGTGCCACCTTTCAATTCACGTATCGCAGGAACGAAAAACAAATGTTTATCTTTAAATGCGATTACCATACAAAAATTAATATTTCATGAGCATACATAGCTATATATGTACATACCTATAATGTTAATTTTTTTTAAATTATAATGCATTATTAATTTATTTTCTGTTTTAATACGCTTTATCAAACAAATATTTGATTAAATTTGACTTGAATTCTATACCTATAAATGCGGATGTTGCGAAAACGCAACGTGAATTTTCCGGAAAACTAAAAGCTTTTCCAAAAAAATTTTTTTCAGATTTTCTCTAATTAGACCAAAAATACACAGTGTGTGAAATTTCAAGTTCCTACCACACCTGAACTGGTAGCCGCCGGACATGGGTTTATATTAAAAAAAAACTCAACCAGCTTGAACAACCTAAAATAAACTATAACAAAAGAAAGACTAAATTGAACTGCTTCAATTTATATCACCAATCCATCACTGTTTTTATAATAATTTGGAAATGAAGTATATATCGCTAATTCACAGCATAAAAACTCAATTTTGTTGTTGCAAGGTGTAAATTCATTTCGCTATACTCGTTTCGGCATACAAACATAACATAATGTAGTATGGAAAATTTAAATTAATTAAAAAAAAATAAAATTAGAAAAAATGTAGTATACCACTTTTAGAAATTTATTGATATACACATAACTAATATTTATTTAGAAAATAAAATAAGATAACTTCTTTTGCAAAAAATATTTTGTATGCATAACCTAGAACATTTTGTTAAAAAGAAATAAAAAAGGAGATATTTGGCGTTCCAATTTCAAATTACTAACAAATATTTCTTTTCATGTTTATCTACGAATTTTGAGCAAATTTCGCGACCTTAGAACAATAGGGTTCTAACTACACTCAAGTCACAGAGATTGAATTTTGTTTGTCAATAACTTTTATATTTTGGTTCGGATCTATGTACATGATTTTTTGAAAACACAAATTTTGTACTAAGTTATGTTGATCTGAATTTAAAAATCTACAACATATTTAATTCATAATTTTGCAGTAACTGGTGGTTGAGAAAATGGATAGAACCTTGTTACTCAACGCTAATTCATTTGAGCATAGAACAATAAGGTTCTAATTACCTGATACTAAGTAACATGATAAGAAATTTAATTGTTCAGATAGAATCCTGTTATGTGAAAGAAATAAGAATTTTTGTTGAACGAAGTTTTTATTCCTTTTTTTTTTTGAATTTCTTATAAAGGAAAACAAATAAACATTATTAAAGAAAAGTTAATTAATAGTAAAGCTCACACTGCCCATAATATCGTGAAGGCCCTAACTACATTTTTGATACTTCGAGTTATAAAGGAAAATACTAAATCTTTTACAGCAACCCGAATATAGAAATTAATTATAGAGATATATTTAAAAAGCCCTATGTACATTATACACCGATTTGTAAACTATTTCTATTAAAATTTCTTCTTTTTTAACTGAACTGTAAATAAAAAAAGAAAACATAAATTTATGTGAACAAAACTTAATCATTTATTAAGAAAAAATTGTTTTTGCACCATTTTTAAGCTCGATCACAGGAAGATTGATGAATTATTTTCTATTTTCAGGAAACAGTTGGGAGAGATTTTTGTCAATAACATTTATTCTGTCGATTGATATTTCTATTGGCTGGGAGCGAACAAATGATGATGGTTCAACAAAAGTTGACTTTATATACTTATTGACTTTTTTAAAAGTTAAGTACTATGAACTCAGTGTCGACTGGAAGTACCCTCATGCCAAATTGTAGTAAAAGGTATTTCTTTGCTTTTCGTTCCAACAGCCTTGAATCCTTCTTAACGAGGTGGCATTATAACAACTAGAGTATCTGGCACAATTTCATTGGAATCTAGCTTGCTTATCTTTTGATATTCCGTTCTAGTAAGCCCTACACGGGCTTTGTGATGCATCCAAGCCTGGCAAATATGGCAAGTTTTTTCACCTTTACATGATATAATAAAATCTTTTTTAAGTTTAAGTGGACCTCATGTTCCTTCGTAAATTTTTTACTTAATGTATCAAACACATTTATCAAACTTGGGATGGTGAAAATCAAGGTTAAAGTTCGTACTGAAAACATTCCTGTAAAAGCTATCTTTAACAGGACATTTTAAATGAGTGGTATATTTAATACAGTACATCTTTTGATTTCCTATTTTCTTTTGAAATAGAAATACTCACCTTTACTTATTAAAATGTATGCATATTTAGAACAAACATTTTGAAAATCACACAGCACAGATAAAATTCAACTTTAACACAAAATTCATAGCCTTTTGAAGCAACAAAGTTCAATCTACATCCTGTTGTGTAACAAAGTTTTATGTGCATTTTTTTTTAAATTTTTCTAACTACACTAGGTTCTATTTACCAATTAGAACTTTGTGAACTTTTTTTAATAAATTGATGTACATAGAACTCTGCTTCCTGCATTTTATTGACTTAATAGGAAACTAAAGGAGACAAAAAATATGGAGACAAATATGGATGAAACAGATCGAAAGAGCATACTCGATTTGCTACGACCACATGTATAACTCAGTTTTGAAAAAAAAAGTCAGTAAGAACCCTATTGTTCTAAGGTCGCGATTTGCGAATTATTAATTTATTAAAATAAAAAAAAACTTATATTATAATATTGGGTTTCAAAAAAGTATGAACATTTCTTGGAAAAAAGAAAATTTGTATACGCGTGAAATATTCAATATTTCTTATATAAAAAAATAACTTTTATAATAAAACGATTTACAAACTTCGTTTGCAGAATTTTATCCTTTTTTTGGAAGTCAGACGGTAATTCCATGCATTTGAAAATTTTCATCTCATTAAATCCATGTTGTAAATTTGTAAAATGTATTTAAAATTCAAAATTTGTTTACATAAGAGCAAGTTAGTGCGATCCAGTCGTGCATTTTATTTCATATTTCAACTGTTTTTTAATACAAGTAAAATAACTTCATAATAGTTCATTGTTCTTAACTTTGTTGGGAGCATGCACTGACAAACTTTCAGCTTTTATAAAATAAAGAAGGTTTGGGGTTCACGGGTTCTTGCTCTCTAAGTATATTTTTAACCCTCTTCATGATCGCACAGTATTAAAAATTAGGTAAAAACTATCAATTTTTGGAAAACCACTCCGATTGCCAAGTGCTGCAATAAAAGTAGGTAAAAAACCCAAAATTTTTACCTGTTTAAGATTTTCCCATGTATCAAAAGATGTATGGGTGTTTGGGTGCACTTAATGAGTTTTTTTTTATTATTGTTTTCTTCATCAGGTAAAAATAAGAAAACTTTGTGTTTATGAGGCATTAAAAAAAATTGACCTCAAAGTCAAAATTTTGCTCGGGAAAGAAAAATTGAACACCATTTAAAATCGAATATCTGGCAACCCTAAAAACATATCAGCTCAATTTAAACGTAGTTTTAAAGGTTAGTATTATACTAAAAAAAAAGTGCAGAATGAGGTCCCTACTGTGAGTACTGACAGAGAAATTTATTTTAACATGGGTCAGGGTACACCAAAGTTACCCTTTTTTTAAATCATCAAAAAGCGATGTCAAAGTTGAAAATCAGACTTTATTGTTTATTATCAGGAAGCGTTGCTAGCATTCTTGTTCGTAAACAGCTTCATAGCTTTTCCTTTCTTTGATTTTTAAACTTTTATTTAAAACTTTTTAGAAGCACCTCTATAAAAAATTTCATTAAAATTCGTAATGCCGATATGTGAGAAATTGCAAATTAGACAAAATAGTTCTATGGTAAGTACAAGCTGTGATATCTTAATTTTAATTTTTTTTTATTAAATCAAAGATCATAAAAATTAATTGAAAGAAAAAAAAATATCAAAATTCTAGGCGCCGTTTTCAAGAAAAATACGATTTTTGAAAACAATATTTTAACATTTTTTAACATTTTTATGGTGGGTACCGTTATTTTTAGGTAAAATAAAAAAAAAATCTCACATCTTGTAGATTATATTGAGAAACTCTCATTTATCAAGTTTAAAAAAAATAGCATTGGGTTTTCGAAATATTGAGTTTTGAAAAAAAAATTGAAGTTTTTTTTAAAAATCCAAAAAAAATTTTTTGAAAATTTGAATATGTACACAATTCTATTGAAGTTTTTCGGGAGCTTTAGCAAAAAAAATTATCAAATTCGGTTGTACCGTTTTTGAGAAAATCAAAAACGAAAAAAAGGTTCCATGGGGAGTATACCCTCAATAACCATTTTTCGCACATTTTTTTTTCAACTATACTATCTAGCTTTAACTAAATGAAATTTTTTTGTATTTTTATTTTTAAAATCTGTCGAACAGTTTTTGAGAAAAAAAAAATATTTATAAAATTTCGAAAAAATTCGTATGGCATGTACCGTAATTTTTAGTCATAAAAAAAAAAACAAAACGTGGGGAGGAAATATTCAAAGTGATATCCACTAAGTTCAAAGAAAATCGGCCGAGCAATTTAGGCTGCATGTAGTCAAACAGACAGACAGGCAGACAAAATTGCGAAACCCACTTTTTTAGTCTTCGCTATCGTTATATCAACTTTGATCAAAATCTCGAGTTCGATTGTTTTCACGAATGCATAAATGTCTTTCCCTATATAAGTACATGCATGTATATGCAAAAACTAAATACAATGGACCGCCATCAATCGCAAACCCCTCTCTGGCAATATATTGCTACCTTATTCGCTCATTCATATACCTAATGCTTATTCTCATTTCTCATAGAGGTATCCAAAAAAAAACAAAGCAACGTTGTAAAAAAACTTATACACAAAATTTAATTCACAAAGTGCCGTCGCCACCGCACCGCCGCCGCCGCCTTTAATCGAGCGTAGGCTGTCCTTCTCAGTAGGTTTTCTGCATATAAATATAATGTATGCATGCTTGTGTGCGCCTGCGCTGACTGGCTGGTGCGAGTCGGTGTGCTCTGAATAGCTATAGCAATATAGCATGTTTGTTGTTTATGTCTCTCTCTGCCGAGAAAAGGATAGCATATGAGAAAATGTTAAATTAATTTGCTAATATACGGTTTGGGTATTGGGTTTGGTTGTTTTCTCTGCCGCTTGGTAAATTACGTGGCGTTCCTCGTCATGAGACTACTATAAGAATTTATATACAATGGTAATACTTTCGTTTTCATTTCGTTTCGATTATGTCTGGAGAATTTGAATTCGTAAATCTAAAAATGTATGTATTTAAGTATTTTTAAAAATATATCTTTAAGTTATAGCTATCATTGAAAACCATCATTGAAAATTTAGTTTTCACTTTTTGGGGTAGTTAAATTATGAATATTGAAAATGTTTGGTATACAAATGAAGCTAATCAATTATATATTTTACTTTTGCAAATAAAAACAAACAAATATGTTAAATATTTCTCAAAATACTACTTTTAATTGATGAAAATCGTTTTCAATGAACAGCTGATTTTCGTTCCAACAAAGTGGAACACAATCGTTTCAATGATTTGTGTTCGATTCTCTTTCTATTCTCATGTGTCAGCATTGTATATAAATTCTTATAGTAGTCTCATGACGAGGAACGCCACGTAATTTACCAAGCGGCAGAGAAAACAACCAAACCCAATACCCAAACCGTATATTAGCAAATTAATTTAACATTTTCTCATATGCTATCCTTTTCTCGGCAGAGAGAGACATAAACAACAAACATGCTATATTGCTATAGCTATTCAGAGCACACCGACTTGCACCAGCCAGTCAGCGCAGGCGCACACAAGCATGCATACATTATATTTATATGCAGAAAACCTACTGAGAAGGACAGCCAACGCTCGATTGTAGGCGGCGGCGGCGCACAGTGTGGGAATTCGCGAATTTAGCGGAATTTAATTCGAAAAATGACTAGTCTCGATTGATGCCAAAACCGGTTTTTCTTAAAGCTAAAAGATTGTAGAAAGTGATAGCAAAAGCACTGTTGGGTGGGGATCATGTAAACAAAACAAAAATTGCATTGAAGTTGCAGTTGGCGATTTTTATTCTGTATATTTGCTGGAAGAGATTACTTTGCTCTTAATTTTTTTTCGTGCGTTTGGTGTGAATTTTAATAAAAGTTTTATTTTTTTTATATTTCCTAAATATCAAGGTATAAAAATGTATGTAATTTTTTATTTCACAGGGTGTTTCACATTTTTGTTTTGGTGATTGAAGTTAAAAAAATGTGTTTTTTTTTCGATGTTTGTACCTTTATTAGAGCAAAACTTTAGTTATTCCGCGTTATTGCACCTCGAAACAATATTCACTGCAAAGCTTGATTTATTATCTATCAAGAATCACAAAAATTTGACACCCCAATTATGTTGTGATATATTTTTTTTCAATGTTTCTAAATGACTATCCAGCAAAAAAATGATGGCATACCGTCAAAATCGAATAACTTTTTGGGATTTGGTTAGAAGAAGAATGTTATAAATTAAAAAAACTTTTTTTATTTCACGGGGTGTTCCAAAAAAAATAATTTTGTGAATTTGATAGTTACAACAAAAATACAGGGTGTTCAAATTCAAGGTTAACAGTAAGAAAAAAAAGAACTAAGTTATTTAAAAAATTAAAAACGGAAACTATCAATTAATAAAAAAAAAAACTATTATATCGGATAAAGGGTGTTCCAATAATAGTAACAAAAATAAATTAATTTAAAAATAAAAAAAACGATTTTTTTATTTGAAGAGCAAAAGTGCTTTTTATGCGTACTTTACATAAAATTTAATTATTACATCAGATCCATATCTAGCAAGCCTAAGGTGTATTCCTAAAAGAAAACGAAGTAACTTAGAGCCTGAGGTTCTTGAAATTTTGGATATTGCAAACTAATCTAAAATGTAAATAAAATGTGTTATATGTGTATACATTATGTAGAATTGTTGAATGTAGTTAAAATTATAGTAAAGGTAAAATTGTTCACAATAAAAACAAAATATATTAAAAACAATTAATAAAATTGTTTTAAATTTGCTTTTTATTTTACAAGAATAACAGAATTGGTAAATAAAAATTGTCTATTCCAGGGAAACTGTTTTTTTTCGACAGGAAGTTTTCGGTGCTTTTAATTTTTGGTATCCTTGATGTTGTATGCCAGAAAAATTTCGTGATACAACACATACCAATATAAAAAAAATATTGATTGTCTAGAAATAAAACTAATTTAAAACTTCCTTTGAAATAGAATTTCTTGTACATTAAAACCCTTTTTAAGAATGGAGTTTCTTTAGTTCATAAACAACGGCATTGACATATCGGTTTGCAAAAAAAGCTAGTAAATTCTGATAATAATTAACTTTTTTCTTTATTTTATTCATATTTGTAATAAAATTAAATAATACATCATTCCTCAAAAGATTTTTTTGTAAATTTTGATTTTCAAAAAAAAAGTACTTTTTGGTGTAAACAACTGTCACTTCAAAGCTAATTTTACAAAAACTTAAATAAAATATGACCAAAATGTGAGTTACATTTGATTGTATAGACATTTTCAATGAACTAAACAGAAAAAAACCTACAAAAAAAATTAAAATGCAAGCGTTATTAATTTTATTCCGCTAAATTCGCGAATTCCCACACTGTGCGGCGGTGCGGTGGCGACGGCACTTTGCGAATGAAATTTTGTGTATAAGTTTTTTTACAACGTTGCTTTGTTGTTTTTTTTGGATACCTCTATGAGAAATGAGAATATGCATTAGGTATATGAATGAGCGAATAAGGTAGCAATATATTGCCAGAGAGGGGTTTGCGATTGATGGCGGTCCATTGTATTTAGTTTTTGCATATACATGTATGTACTTATATAGGGAAAGACATATGCATTCGTAAAAACAATCGAACTCGAGATTTTGATCAAAGTTGATACATATAACGATAGCGAAGACTAAAAAAGTGGGTTTCGCAATTTTGTCTGCCTGTCTGTCTGTTCGACTACCTGCAGCCTAAATTGCTCGGCCGATTTTCTTTGAACTTAGTGGATATCACTTTGAATATTTCCTCCCCACGTTTTTTTTTTTTTATGACCAAAAATAACGGTACATGCCATACGAATTTTTTCGAAATTTTATAAATATTTTTTTTTTCTCAAAAACTGTTCGACAGATTTTAAAAATAAAAATACAAAAAAATTTCATTTAGTTAAAGCTAGATAGTATAGTTGAAAAAAAAATGTGCGAAAAATGGTTATTGAGGGTATACTCCCCATGGAACCTTTTTTTCGTTTTTAATTTTCTCAAAAACGGTACAACCGAATTTGATAATTTTTTTTTGCTAAAGCTCCCGAAAAACTTTAATAGAATTGTGTACATATTCAAATTTTCAAAAAAATTTTTTTTGGATTTTTAAAAAAAACTTCAATTTTTTTTTCAAAACTCAATATTTCGAAAACCCAATGCTATTTTTTTTTAAACTTGATAAATGAGAGTTTCTCAATATAATCTACAAGATGTGAGATTTTTTTTTTAGTTTACCTAAAAATAACGGTACCCACCATAAAAATGTTAAAATATTGTTTTCAAAAATCGTATTTTTCTTGAAAACGGCGCCTAGAATTTTGATATTTTTTTTTTCTTTCAATTAATTTTTATGATCTTTGATTTAATAAAAAAAAATTAAAATTAAGATATCACAGCTTGTACTTACCATAGAACTATTTTGTCTAATTTGCAATTTCTCACATATATCGGCATTACGAATTTTAATTAAATTTTTTATAGAGATGCTTCTAAAAAGTTTTAAATAAAAGTTTAAATATCAAAGAAAGGAAAAGCTATGAAGCTGTTTACGAACAAGAATGCTAGCAACGCTTCCTGATAATAAACAATAAAGTCTGATTTTCAACTTTGACATCGCTTTTTGATGATTTAAAAAAAGGGTAACTTTGGTGTACCCTGACCCATGTTAAAATAAATTTCTCTGTCAGTACTCACAGTAGGGACCTCATTCTGCACTTTTTTTTAGTATAATACTAACCTTTAAAACTACGTTTAAATTGAGCTGATATGTTTTTAGGATTGCCAGATATTCGATTTTAAATGGTGTTCAATTTTTCTTTCCCGAGCAAAATTTTGACTTTGAGGTCAATTTTTTTTTTAATGCGTCATAAACACAAAGTTTTCTTATTTTTACCTGATGAAGAAAACAATAATAAAAAAAAAAACTCATTAAGTGCACCCAAACACCCATACATCTTTTGATACATGGGAAAATCTTAAACAGGTAAAAATTTTGGGTTTTTTACCTACTTTTATTGCAGCACTTGGCAATCGGAGTGGTTTTCCAAAAATTGATAGTTTTTACCTAATTTTTAATACTGTGCGATCATGAAGAGGGTTAAAAATATACTTATAGAGCAAGAGCCCGTGAACCCCAAACCTTCTTTATTTTATAAAAGCTGAAAGTTTGTCAGTGCATGCTCCCAACAAAGTTAAGAACAATGAACTATTGTGAAGTTTGTATTTTACTTGTATTAAAAAACAGTTGAAATATGAAATAAAATGCACGACTGGATCGCACTAACTTGCTCTTATGTAAAAAAATTTTGAATTTTAAATACATTTTACAAATTTACACAAAATTTGTGTTTTCAAAAAATCATGTACATAGATCCGAACCAAAATATAAAAGTTATTGACAAACAAAATTCAATCTATGTGACTTGAGTGTAGTTAGAACCCTATTGTTCTAAGGTCGCGAAATTTGCTCAAAATTCGTAGATAAACATGAAAAGAAATATTTGTTAGTAATTTGAAATTGGAACGCCAAATATCTCCTTTTTTATTTCTTTTTAACAAAATGTTCTAGGTTATGCATACAAAATATTTTTTGCAAAAGAAGTTATCTTATTTTATTTTCTAAATATTAGTTATGTGTATATCAATAAATTTCTAAAAGTGGTATACTACATTTTTTCTAATTTTATTTTTTTTTAATTAATTTAAATTTTCCATACTACATTATGTTATGTTTGTATGCCGAAACGAGTATAGCCAAATGAATTTGCACCTTGCAACAACAAAATTGAGTTTTTATGCTGTGAATTAGCGATATATACTTCATTTCCAAATTATTATAAAAACAGTGATGGATTGGTGATATAAATTGAAGAAGTTCAATTTAGTCTTTCTTTTGTTATAGTTTATTTTAGGTTGTTCAAGCTGGTTGAGTTTTTTTTAATATAAACCCATGTCCGGCGGCTACCAGTTCAGGTGTGGTAGGAACTTGAAATTTCACACACTGTCTATTTTTGGTCTAATTAGAGAAAATCTGAAAAAAAAATTTTTGGAAAAGCTTTTAGTTTTCCGGAAAATTCACGTTGCGTTTTCGCAACATCCGCATTTATAGGTATAGAGTTCAAGTCAAATTTAATCAAATATTTGTTTGATAAAGCGTATTAAAACAGAAAATAAATTAATAATGCATTATAATTTAAAAAAAATTAACATTATAGGTATGTACATATATAGCTATGTATGCTCATGAAATATTAATTTTTGTATGGTAATCGCATTTAAAGATAAACATTTGTTTTTCGTTACATGCGATACGTGAATTGAAAGGTGGCACTCCCTAGATCACGAATATGCAATTTTTAACTCGCTAAGATGCCTAGTTTAGCCAGAAATCACGTTTGAAAATGTCAACTTTGGGGGGTCTACGGAGGTTCGTTTAGCCGCAAATCGCATTTAAAGATAAACATTTGTTTTTCGTTACATGCGGTACGTGGATTGAAAGGTGGCACTCCCTTCACGAATAACAATTTTTAACTCGCTGAGATGCCTAGTTTAGCCAGAAATCACGTTTAAAAGTACATTGGGTGGCAAATTTTTGTCAAGAAATATTTTTGAAAAAAAATGTATGAAAAATCAAAATTTCTTAAAAAAAAATTGAAAAAAAAATTTATTGGAAAAAAGTTTTTTGAAAAAATATTTTTGATAAAATGTCCAAAAATATTTTTGGCAAAAGTTCAAAAATATTTTGGTCAAATGTCCAAAAATAATTGGCCGAACCATTGAAATTCATCTTATCTCTCTAAAGATGGAGGAGGTTTACCTCCTCGGAGTTCTAACATTTCTTTCCATTTGTTAAAAAATAAATCAAAATAAAATATTCTGAATTCGGTTTTATTACCAAATTCTGTTTGGCACTATTTCGGTTACCATAACGAAATAAAGCCAATTTGAAATTATTTTGTTTTCAAAAATGAAATAAAACCAAATTTAGAATTTGAGTTTATTAAGGGCCAATTTATTCACACTCAATTAAAAACAGTATTTTGTCAAGTTAGCTAAATAAGCTTTAATGTATTGGCGCAATTAAGTATTCTCCATTTAAATTTTCTATGTATTCACTCCTCTTTAGTTAAATACTTGTTTTTAATAAGACATTTAAATTTAAATGTTTGTTATAAAAAATCCCAGGGATTTTTACGTTTTTGTTAATAGACAACCGCCAACAGTTTGAATATTTATAATAATTTCAAATTGATATATTATTAAAATGTCGACAATACCCGAAAGGACTTCAAATTTTATAGATTAGGAAAAAAATATTCTCCTGGAATCCATCTTACGACGGTCTAAAGTAATAGAAAAAAAAAAACCGAAGCATGCACCCTGAAAGAAAAGCAGCGCGTTTGGGACGAAATTGTATTTATAACTTCTCGCTAGCTTTAGTCATTTCCAACATAGTTTCAGGCATCCGAATGAATCTTGATCGATTTTTAGCGATTGTCCCGAATCTTAGTCGACTTCGAGTATTTGGGTGTAAGGCAATGGTACATGTGCCGAAACATTGCCGAAAAAAGTTCGATGCGAAGTCAGAATGTTGCACATTTCTGGGATACTGTGAAAATACAAAAGGCTATCGTTTATACCAACCCGAGAAAGATAAAATCTTAATCAGCCGAGATGTGGTGTTTTTCGAGAACTGCCGATTAAACAAAAGGGAGGAAAGAGAGCTCAATAATAAATTTATATCAATCCCATTTTCCCATGTTAATTCTATCGGTTATTCTATACTGCCATCGTTCGGGTGCAAACAAATTTTCGTCGTTCACATCACTTATATCCAACAAATATTCTAGATTATTATCCATTTTGCAATTGTTTTAATTAAACACCGATGACAATTTATTTTTGCACAAAATAAACAAAACCTGATTGTCAGAGCTAATTGAGAATGAATAAATAGAAACACTTCAGTTAAGTCCTATTAGCGCTCAAAATCGCTCTTAAATGGTGTATTTTGTCGTTTTAGTAAAACACGTATTTAGATTAAATGTATAATTAGTTAATGAAGGAAACGTCAATTTAAATCGTTAAATGTGGGTGAATAAATTATATTTTTTTAAATCGATAAATTTCCCATTCTTAATGATAGAATTAAATTTAATTGAGGTTTAATAAATTGGCCCTAAGTTCAAATGCCTCTAGATCTAATTACAAAGTCGAAAAAATGGCAGCCTCGCTGATTAATCGTATCAAAATGTAAGCAAACCAGATTGTATGAGAAATGAAACAAAATTCACAAAACTATCATAAACTCTCAATACTATTTGTTTGTATTCATCTCGCACCTGGCATATACAACTTTATATACCTACCTACAATTGATTCTGACAGCAAAAAGAAACGCAGATAGGATTTTCTCCCTTACCCTCTTTTAAAAATATATCACTACCGCATCTCTTCTTTTATTTTCTTATATTTTTTCCTTCCACGTAGTATATCTTATATCACAACCGCATCTCACTGGCGATATTAATATTTCTGCGGCAGAGATAAGAAACTTTAAATTCAGTTCCATGAGACTACTATAGAGTTAATATACAAAGGTGTCAGTTTTTTTTCAATGATCAACTCTAACCTCAAAAAATTATTCAGGTTGCCTTTGTAAATAATAGTGATGGGTAGAATACGAATTTAAAATGAGTTTGTATGAGGTACTCATTTTTCGAAATGAGGTGGTATTTTGTCTCACCTCAAATATCCCATAGGATATACATACCTATTTTAATGGGCATTTTCAACAAAAAAAAATCAATTTTTCAATGACGTCTCTGCAATTCTAATGATCATGAAATTTGAATAAAACATACAAAGTATATGTATGTACCATGTAAGTATATGTAAACCATAGTTATTATTTATTCTCTTTTCATATTCTTCTTCTCAGGCGAGATGAGAGACACGGCAAATGAGAGGCGACTGAAATTTTAAAACCGCCCGTTAAGAAATAGACAAACACTAGCACAAAAGACACTTAGAAAATAAAACATTCTCTTTTATAAAAAAAAATATTTAAAATGAATTCTATCAATTAATGTCAAATTAAAAACTAAAAACAAACATGAGGTTCAAATAGCTTAATCACCAGTTGATAGAGTACCGCGCACTGGCAACTCTTTACTCACGCTCACACTCTTTTCTCTCTTGCGCTTATAGAAAACAGCTCAACTGTTGCGAATTAATTTTAGGCAATCGTTCAGTTTGTGTCAAAACACAAACTTTTTAGTTGCTCGAATCGAGGTGCTCTAAGTGCGCGGTGTCCCATATAAGCCCATATGTTTCATTTTAGCAACTAAACAGTTGCGAAACTAAAAACTGAATGTGCGCGCCTGGCCTTAGAGCAACTCGATTCGAGCAACTAAAAAGTTTGTGTTTTGACACAAACTGAACGATTGCCTAAAATTAATTAAAATTAAATATAGTTCATGCCCATAATAGCTCACTTAATTTTTATTTTATCAAAATCGTTAGTGCCGTTTTCAAGATAAATAAGATCTTACATTACAGGTGTGGTACCGTTAGTCTTGGAGGTAATTTGACTTTTAAAACAATGTTACATGAAATCGATTTAAGATTTTTCCAATACATTTATAATTTTGTTCATTTCCTTTTTATTAATTTTTAGTTTTCATGGACTTTAAAAACAAAATTAACTAAACAGTTTCTCTTTGTAATTATATATATATTAACGGTACCCGTCATAGAAACGTTTTTTTTATTTTCGATTTTCTTATTACCTCCTTTGCCGATTTCAATCATACGGGATCGTCTTCAAATCTTAAATAATATTGTACATACAAGTTTCGGAAATTTTTTTTTTTGGATTTTTGAAGTTTTTTAATTTTTTTTTTTCAAATTATTTTATTAAATGTATATTATTAAATACTAAAAAATGGCATAGCAATTTTTTGTTTAAAGAAATTTCATTTATAAGAAAATAAGAAAATTTTCTTTATTTTTCTTAATTTTATTTGCATTTTAATTATTTTTATTTCTGGACACAAAATATTTTGAATGTCATTCGTTTTAATGTATGTAAATCTGAAAAAAAAATGAATTTAGTAAAAATTTTCTATTGCTTTAAATCTAGTAATTTTTTTCTCACATTTTTTTTTTTAAATATAAATCGACTTAAATTTTTGGGGTAGAATAAGGTCGAAAGCAAAAAAATTGGTGAATTAGTTATCATCGAAGAACGAAGAAGAAGTTAAAATGAAAAATATAAAAAAAATGTATAGTTTTTGTTTTTGTTTTTCGTGGACTAAGTATATTGAATAAATCAATTGAAAGCTTATTGTGACTTCTAGTCCAAATGCGTTTCGCTCAGATACGACAGTTGGGCTCATCAGTTAAATGCTGTTGTACCCTTCGAAGACGCAATATGTAAGTCGATGATTATCAACACAAGATACGAAGAACTTTAGAAATTTAAATTGATATTTTGTCTAAATTTTCATTATATATCTCAATTTTACTGCACTAGTTAGAAGGATAGGAAAGCCACAATGGACAAAGAATATGGGTTTTACTATCTTATCAAATCTTACGAACGGCATCTAATTAAAAAAAAAAGGTGCCTGGAGTGGGATTCGAACTCACACCTAATAACATATCAGTCAAGCACTCCTTTTTTTAATTAATTCTTAATTCGTTTTTATTATTTACTTATATTATAACTATCTTATAAGTACCTAGATACAAATTCGTAAGAACTAGCCCACTTATCCATTACTTACAAGTTACAACTAACTTATATTTTATATTTTTCACCGAGAAGAAATTCAGAAAAAACAGAAACGAATTCAGTGATAGGCTTAAAAGTTTTATAAGCCTCAGATCCCCTATGGAAACAATTGAACAAGTTGATCAAGAAGTAGAGCAATTTATTGTTGATGTGCAACAGCCTACAGAAAAACAAAAAAATATCATGTGAAGCTAAAATAGCTGGTATTGGAAAAAAGAAGCGCTCGAAGAAAATGGAATACTACGATATGGCAGCATTCAACCGTCTTAACAAAGAACTAAAAACAATGAATTCAAAAATGATTCCTGAAAAGTTTGACGAACGCTTCAACTAATAACTCTTTTTGGAAAGCAGCCAAGCGCCTCAAAAGAACCCTGAAACAAAATCCTCAAATAAAATCTCAAGATGGAAATTGCATTGGAAACTCGAAAGGCTGAGATCTTCGCTGAACATCTTGCGAATGTCTTTCAGCCATTCTCATCAAATACAGCTACAGATGACTTAGTTTGTTGATAGAAGCGACGAATGTGAAATTGCAATTCTAAAGCTCAAAGAAGTAAGAAGCAAATGTCAATATAATTTATCAAACAAAAAATCACGGGGGTAAGATTTAATTTACTAACTGCTCAGGTTTTGAAAGAAATACCTTCAAAATAGCCTTTAAAAATATATGTATATAAGCATCTAATATAAGCATGCCTTAAGCTTAGATATGTGCTACATAATTGGAAAATTGCAATAGTCATTGTTATACCTAAACAAGGTACGAGACCAACCGAAGTAACATCCTAAAAACCTTTATCGCTTACACCAATCATGGTAAAAGTTTTCGATAAACTGCTCCTGAAAATGCTTAGCAAAATAATAGAAGAAAGAAGACTAATCCCGAACCATCAGTTTCGATTTAGGAATAAATATTCCACGATAGAGCAAGTGCGTCGAATTACGGATGTTGTACAAAAGCACTTAAAGAAAAACAAATATATTTAGCTCTATTCTTAGATGTTCTTGAAGCTTTTGATAAGGTTTGGAATTTGGGACTTGAGTACAAGCTGCATACGGAGTAGGGACCTTCCCAGGCAGTACTATGAAATACTGAAATCCTACATTACGAACCGATACTTTAAAGTAAAGTACGATAAAAATTACTCGGAACTAAATTGTATCTTGCTATAATTTTAAGAATGCACATCCACATTCTCCTCAGACTCCACAAGCTCTTTTGTCAAGCACTTCATCCACTCCGCAATTGCCACCCTTATGTATTAATTTTAAAAGAACTTGTATAAAAAAAATTAATCAAAAACACGTTTATTGTACTTTGTCAACAGTTGTTGATGATAATCAGCCCTATCAGGAGTTTCGCCCGAATAACCTTTCACCCGAAATATTTTTTTTCCCCCGGATTTTAAAACGCAATCAGGAATTTCGCCCGAACAAGATTCCACATCGAATTTAGAACTGACGCGACGGTTGGAAAAATATGTATGTTCAGAAAACTGAGGTATCAATAAATTTCCCCATCTCTGTGATAGGAACAGAGAATGAAATCTGAACTTATTTTTTTCTTGTTTAAAAAAAAGCTCAAAATAAACTCGGTTTTGCATTTTCCTGTTAAAATAGTGTCTATTGAGTGCAATGATACGATTTTTAATCCTTCTCCATCGATTTATTGAAGAAAAAAAATTCTGAATTTGCGGATACATAAAATTTTCCTCTCCGTTTTTAATCATGAAGACTATTCGTCTTTGGTACATGAACAAACCTAACAATCTGACTTTTTGAAAGTTGTTGACAACCAGTAAGAATTAAATCAAGCGACGAATAAAAAAAATTGGTTTGGTTGATATTTTTATTTAAAAGAAAAAAGTGTAATCTAAAAATGTAAATGATAAACTAAAAAAATCATTCTAAAGAAATTAAAACGCAAAGCATACCTAATACCTATGCATTTCCTGTTGCTTGAGGAAGATGTAATACTGCGTTGAAATATTCGGAGGCAGTTAAGAGACCACTCAAATCCGTTGCAGTTACCTGAACCATTGTAAGAATGAAACTATACATTCAACTTCTTTAATATCTAACTATAAATAATTTTCAGATTTCAACAGCGCTATAAAGTACATATTTCTACCTGATGATAAAGAAATATTTAATTTATACTTCTTTACTTTCTTTTGTATTAAAATAAAGATATGTTTTACATGATTCCTCTTGTTATTTTTTTATTCGCCTCCAAAAAAGAAGTGAACATTTTAAATGTAAATCGTGTTGCATTTCACCCGAACTGAATGCTCCTAATAAGGGGAATTTTTCGAACATGAAATTTTTTTCGCCCGAAACTCAAAATAAGGGAAAAGAAAAAAGGGAATTTTTTCGGGTGGAATGACATTCGGGCGAAACTCCTGATAGGGCTGAATGTCAATACAGATATTTGTCGGCACTCTGTTATTTTTTCTAATTAATTAATATAACCTTACTTCCGTTCCCTATTCCATTTGCTTGATATTTGATATTATGTGTATTATTATTAATATTGAGTTGGAAAAGTTTGCTTACCTATGAATGGAAGAAGCTAATGATAAGGCTGACAAAGAACTTCGTTTTGAGACCTGATCCCAGAGTTCTTTTTGCTTTTTTAGTAGCGTTGGATCGATTTCTGTTCCCCATCCTCGGCACTAGAATAAACATAACTCAAAATTGTATTAACAATCCCTGTTTAGAAATGACTTTGACATTACCTTATATTCTCCAGCTTTTTTCCTAAGTTCAACAACATCCTTGTACCATTCATCTAAATTTGCTGGTGGGCCAGCATGACCATTAAGCAACGCATGCTTATTATCAACTGCATCAATCACAAATTTTTCTTTATTCTGATGCTCAAATCCAAAGTTTTCCTTTTTTGTTATAAAGTGACTATTTCGATCTTGATTAAATGTTTGTGAAAATGGACGAATTGATTTCTTTTCCACAACGGTACTTTATAAATGAAAAGAAAACATTTAATTTTAAATTAAAATTGTGTAAGAAATTTATATAAATTTTTGAAACTATGTATTTTTTTGTTTAATTTCTAACCCATACTTTTCAGTAGGCTTTCTTTCTTCTGTGTCTGTAACCAGCGGCTCCAGTTCATGTAATGTAGCTGAAATCATATTAAAATACAATTTTATTGATAGGATAATATTTATATTTTAATTTTATTTTCTTATTATTCTAAGAACAAATATATGCTTAAATAAAAACGCATATGTACTTTTTTTATATCACTCATGTTTAATGTTTGCATAATGCAAAACGAATTTGTATACTTTAAAAGAGATGCATTCATTCTAGGTAAAACTTAATAAACAAAGCACTGTATGTATATTGCACATATCTAGGCATGCAATCCAGAGAATTATCGCAAATAATATGGTATGAACAACCAAGAAAACCGTAAGATGTTTTTCTTTTTTTAGCCCTGAACGGGACACAGAGCGGAAATTGAGTCAATAGATCTGGATCCAAACCCAACGTGATATGAGCGCTCTGACCAATTTATTAAGCACAATTGAGACCTAAACTGTCATTGTATAATTTTTGTTATAGTTGTCCAAATTGTCATCTTTGCTTGTGAAATTTGTGTTTGATTTCAGGAATATTTTCTTTGTAATTAATTTCTGGTTAATGCAAAATTAAAAAAAAATATAATGGAATTAGCCGCGTTCAGCTTTTTCCTCGATCTGCTTGGTATTTTCTTAGCTTTTCGAGCGAGTACCGATCGAGCTCTGAGCTTAAACAGAAATTCGAGCTGAGGGCTCTGAGTTAAGAAAAATAACATATAAGTTCTTTTTTGACTGCTCAGTGCCCTGCTCGGAGTTTCAATCTACAAAAATTAGGATAATATTAGTATTGGATTCATCTGCTATTTAGGGACTTAACCATAAGGTGTTTTGTTGTTTTGTTTAGTTCACTATACACAATAATTGTGGACTATAGACAGCAGATTCAATACACTGCTTGTGCCAAATGGTCGGGGGTGAGTTTATATATAAAAGTTTCGTGTGGTCCCAAGCAACAATAATATACAAATATTTATTTAATTTAGTATTAAAAAACAGCATTAGCTATAATGAAACCGATAACGAGGCGCGCTTTACATCTCCCACTCATCCAATTGCTTTCCCAGCTTGACAAGTAACTATCACCTGCTACCCATTGTATGTTTCTTGTGATGCTTATCGCAGGATTAATACAATGGATAGTTAAGTGACATCTAATTTATAGTTTTATTGATTGTGTTTGTATGATTTGATTGATGTCAAATAAAAAGAAGGCCTAACACCTAGAACAGTTTATTTTGTCAATATTATTCCATTGGACCTACATTTCAGAATTAAAATTAGTTCGTCAGAGTTGTGTTTTGTGTAAGTTTTTTTTTTGAATGCTAAGTGATTTATGGATTGTATTTTTTAATGTTCACGGGCTAAGAACAAATTTCTTTGATGTGTACACATATTTTGTTAAATACAGGCGCTAGAAGGAACACAGGTTGGTGCAGTTACTGATCTTTCAGAATTTCACCTGCCTTTTTATAACTTAATGCCTTTACTCTTTCGCGATCATGGCCTTATAAAGTACATAAGATATAATGTTGCTTGCCAGAGCAGTACTTAATATTACTTTTATTCTTATACGAACTTCAACTTCATATGGATCAAATTCAGTTTTTGCAGGCACATCATCCCTTATTGTTTTAATAATAGGAGTCCAATGTACCCTTACATTGAACTTGATGTCGTTATTGAGATCGATCTCAATGTACACAATTCAAGTTGGCTCTGTTATTCAGGAAAGACATCATCAAAGGAAAGATATGTTGAGATCTTTACTGAGATGCACTACCCTATTCAGCTTGTAGATGATCCCACTCGAATACCTACCAGATGTTGCTGGGAAAGATGCCCACACCCTCAACTTGTTTTCTACTTCTGACCCTGATAATGATACCAAAACGGTAAACTCTCCATAAGGTACTTCGGGCCATTGTGTAATATTATACAATTTATTGTGCCCTATCCATCCACTTAAAGGGTTTTACTAGGACCGTTTCGCAATTCGAGAAAGACAACTTGGAAAGTTTTATTAACCTTTTTTTGAATCTTTAACTGGTCACTATGCTTCGTTGATAGAGCGTTGATGCCAATGCCGATATGATCAAGAAGTGCTTTTTCTTGTGATGCATACACTTACATATTTCTACCAGAATTAAGAGTATAAGATCTTAATAAAAGTCTTGGTTCGATACAAGCTGTAAAGAAGCTATTAGATTGAGAGAATTAAGTGTCCGGTATTACAAAACCAACTCGAGTGAAGAAAATCGGAAAAGGCATAAAACAAGTTAGAAACCTTTGCCACGAGATTATAAAAAGAACCAAATTCTCATATGACCACAAATAGAGGCAAACAATCTTGCAGTATCCCAAAGGTTCTTTAGATAATGTAAATGTACTCGCAGTTCATTTTGCAGCTACTCCTACAATGCTTGACATCAGCATTCCACCTGCTGCACTTGAGAACGTAAATTATTCAATAGAATAGGTATAATTCCGTACTGGTACAGTTCAAGAGCCCTTAGAGATCTTGCTTAGAACAAATCCGATGGTCCTGGTGGTACACCCCCTTTTTTAAGGAGGTACATTGCGCTAGCTTTCCCATCGCTCGAACTGTTTTGGAATCTTCCCTGGATGATGATGATGAACAGCATTTATCCAGCCTGAGAAGCGAATCTTCTCCAACCGAAGAATTGGACTTACGTCCCTTCTTCGAAAGGAATCACTGATCAGTTATCAGGTCGAGAAATATCTCGAAGATCGAAAGCTTCTGAATGACCGGTAATGCTGCTTTGTCAGAAATCGTTGATGATCTGATGGCATATCTTACCCCGAAGAGTGAAACAGATCTTTTCATTATTTTTGAGAAAGTAATACTGTTGCTCTTAATATTTTTAAGGAATCGAGACAGCCAAATGCTTAGTATTTCTCTATACGCTTAAGAGATTGTTTACTCCCCTTGATCTTGCTTCAATTTATAAGGCGTTTATACTTTTGAAACTCGAGTTCAACTCGCATCTTTGGGCAAGTGTAGCCCAAACTCGTTTTCATTTTTGTTTTTATAATCCAGAACACAGCGTTTAAATTGATAGGTAATAGAACTGTCATGGAATCATTACCAGCTCTTGAACACCGTCGGAATGTTTTATGTCTTTCCTTGATATATCGCTTCTTCCACAAACAATACTAACTGGAAGTATCCAGTTCCATTCCTCCTTTCAGCCAGTTCAACCGTCAATATCCGTTTCGCTAGGAATGCTCATCAGTTAACCCTCGAGCCTATAATTGTTAAAATACAGAGATTGTATTCTTAGTCGCACAACACTATTATAGAATAATCCACCCTACTCTGTTTTCCCTTGCCAATTCAATTTTCAGAAAGGTGGATTCCTTATTGTTTAGTGCGTTAGACGGAAAGCTGTTGTTTAAATATTGTCTTCTGAAAAGAAGCGACAAGAGTGCTTAAAAGACCAGATTTAAATTCAAGCTAAACTCTATACTCTTATAAGTTTTCCTTTCAATTAATTTTATATACAAAATATATGTATAATATAACATATAATTAAAAAAACATATGAAGGCAAATAATTATTTAGTTTATATTTCAATAAAGGCTTGATTATCTTTTATCCATTCTAAAAACTAAGCTTTTCATTATTGATTGATAGATGATCAAAACCCAAAATATATTCCGTTATTGATTGTATAATGTTATATATGTCTATAAAACAGAAAAAAAATTATGGAAACATGTATGGCTTGACTTCTGCTTTGAAATTAAAAATATCTCTTTGACTATCGTTTTCGTTCTTTGAAGAACAATTTTTATTAAGAAGGAGCAACGTTTATGAATAAATTGAATGAAATCAATTTTTAACATTTGTATCCCTTTCTTAAGAACGGGTAAGGTAAAATTCTTTGATATTTGATCAATTTAAGATGACCAGTGACACGTGTTAAACGTAAGCTGATTTCAATAACATCTTACATTTTTTTATATTGCCTATTTTTAATTATCATTTTCAAGGTGCGGGAAAAAAATTCAAACATTTTAAAAATAACGTCCAGAATTGAAATTTATGAAACGCAAATACAAAACAACACCCAGAATATTTTTCACTTATTCTTAGTTGAATTAGTACATACCTCCGATTGTAATTGATCTAAATTGTGTAGTAATGCCCAAAACCGAGAACAACATTTTATTGTCTGATTTGTTTTTTTTTATCTTTTTTTTTTTGTAATATTGAGTCTAGCTATTAAGAGTCGATTGCAACAACATTCGGAGGCTTACGAAATATTTCTGGGCTATATATGATCATACTGCGAAAAACAGACCAGTAGTGTTGGCATTTAGCGAAACCCAGATGGTTGAAATTTCTGATCAAACGCCTGTCAATAGTGCCTCTAATCTTCCTTCACCATGACCTCGCCATATATGTATGTACGTATTGATGTTGCTTATCAGCTTCAAACACAATATGACATTTGTTTAAATTCACAGTCCATAAGCACATATATGCCTGACGATGCAGGTCAATGCGCCAACACTCTAGACTTGATTTTTGCATCTGACCCTGACAAATACATTATAAGTGTACTATCACCGGTAGGAACAGCAGGCCACTGTGTCATATCTAAAAATTTCACATGTCAACAGAATCTTGTGAGAAATTCCTAAGAGAACCGTTGACAATACGAGAAAGCCAAAGATTACTTCACGAACTGCTTTCATTGGTCACTATGTCTCTTCGGTTCGATAGTGACTTAGAGTCCAGGGTAGATATGGTCATTTTTGAAATGATAAATTTTATCCCAAATAGGAAAAAAATCATCAAACCGAAAGTGAATCCATGTTTTGATTCGAGCTAAAAATAGGTTAATGGGGTCAGATAGGTAAATTTCCGATGTTAAAAAGCCAACCCTACTGATGAAAACTAGAATAAGTTCAAACAATTTACAAAGACCTTCTGCAAGATCTCGATATACAAAAATTTGGCAGCCCGGATAGTATCCCCCTATTGTTCTGAAGAGGTGTTCTTCAATGCTGGCAAAAACATTGCGTAAGATTTTCCATCTGTGCTACTCTACTGGTCTCTTGCCAAGTGGATGGAAAACAGAACAGTTTGTCGCTTAAAAAGGCGAATCTTCTTCCCCCTCTAATTATCGTCCAATCTTACTTACATCCCTTCTTTCCAATGAAAACAATGATAAATTATCAGCTCAAGAAATATCTTGAAGAACTAAAGCTTCTCAATGAGCGGCAGTATACCTTTCGTAGCAATAGATCGACCGATTTATCTGATGGTATACATATATCTCACGAAACAGTGTAATATATTGTAATATGTTTGCTAGGTTCGTTAAATAAAACTTATTACTCTTTCTAATATTTCTTCTTTATTTTTACTTTCCAAATCACAACAATAAATCTCAATTTATAATCAACTCCAATACTTTTATTCAAACTTAAATCACACTTCTTTAATTACACTTTCCACAATGCAATATGCACACTTTCATAATCGAAAAAAACTATGTCCGCTCACCGTGAACACTCTTATATACTCAAATTAGTTATTTTCGCAGGTTCTTGTCTGGGAATGTTCTAGTTGCTTGGAATAAGGGGAAACACATATGGAGGTTCTTGTTTAGAATGTTCTAGTTGTTTGGAAATTTATATGACATTGGAAAAGAGCTGTTTTTTTTGTTCCCTCATAAAGAAGATATGCAATTCTCAACAGATGGCGCTGTAGGAGTATAAAGCTCTGTTCGCAACAATATTTTGATCTTTCTTAAATTCGTTTGAATAAATTAACCCTGCTTTTAATAGAATTTCGATTGAAGATTATATGTTATATTATATTATATAGAAGTTATATGACTTTCATAAATTTGAAATAATGAATTAGGTGGAATATATGACACAAAAAAATAAACATTTATTTTACTTGTATTAGAAATTGAAAATTCAACACAAACACATAATTGTTCAATACAACCAGAAGCATACATTACTGGAACTTGTCTGCTTTTCAAATAAGAACGATATTCTTGCTTGTAATAACTGGAGCAGATAGATTTATCGTTAATTTTTGACCTTTGAAGGCATTATGTCCTCGTTTTTTAGAAAGAAATTGAACAATCTTACACGAACACAACATTGCCAAGCATTCGAATCCAGGAAAATATACAATAGTTCCGCAGGAACACCAAGTTTAAAATTTATGTATCTTAATTCATTAACATTTGCATTTAATTTAATAAGTTTAATGCAGCATAATTTAGACGCATCAATGCCAAACACAGATGATACATAAGTTATTATTTCATCACAGGTCGTCTCAGGTGAAAATGATGACAAATGAAGCCATTTACGTCTACGGAAGACATTTAAACTAGATAGATTATTGTTACTAGTCCCAACAATATATTTATTTAGTGGTTTAGGATTACGTTTGCAAATGGAATCTTGTGTATTTACATTTACAACAGAAACATCATCAGCAACATGATTAACATCAGCAGCACCATTATCAACATCGACATTAGCACCAACAGCAACACTCAGAACAGCTGCGACATCCAGATTTGCGATAGCACTATACTCTGTCCAACAAAAATTGTCAGTACAGGCCTTATGGGAGAGCTTCTTCTGAAGCAGTGGCGACTGATGCACCCTCCACTACAATGCGTTAGGAAAAATGCCACTAAAAAAAGAGCAAGCCACTGACTTTTCCTGAGGAATTGTTGTTGTAATTCTTTGCAAAAAGTTGTACACCCCAACACGACCGTCGTATCCCACTGCTGATGAGATACTGTCAAGAGTGTCAAGTGTCACTCAATACGATCGTGCGCTCTTTATCTACATCAAAACAGAGTTACCATTATCATTCTCAATCGCAAGCAAGGAGCTTTTTCAGTGGTTTTTATTAAGGAGCTTTTGGGAATTGAAGCTTTTGAGAACACATTTTAAGAAGATGAGTATGTTGAGTGTTGTCGTATTGCTTTTCAACTTAAAAAAAAAACGCGCCTATTATCTTACCGCTTGGTGTTGTGGGAAAAGGTAAATTGAATATTGTTTTCAGTCATTTTGAACCGGCCGGCAGACGGTAACCCTACGTGTTTTTTACTTTCATTTGCGGCGATTTATAATGTAAACTACGGAATCCCTGTGAGAGCTTTAAATGGCGACACACTTATGCATGGCAATGCAACGAGAATGAGAGACAAACGTCCTATCTTCCCTGTACTGACAATTTTTGTTGGACAGAGTATAGCCACACTGACATTATTGTTGTTGGATAAATCATAGCTGGTTGTCTTAAGAGATTCATCATCAACAACACATACAGCATGTGCATTTTCTTCACTTTAGTGAATATCAACCATTTCACTCGAACCAATAATAATAGATTTAGAATTTGAACGCAACTTATTCAGAGCAACTGATGAGCAAGACGCAAGAACCTCCTCTTCCGTCTGCTGATCAACCACCAAGTTCGAGGAAGAAGAGAGCAACTTATCAGGGAGTCTTTGTTTTAAATGTTAAGGTTAAGTAGGTGTATTTTTTTTTTGTTATCTAATTTAAATGAATTATCTTGGGTGGGCGAGGGAGTTGTTTTGGTACTACTATACTCTGTCCAACAAAAATTGTCAGTACAGGCCTTATGGGAGAGCTTTTTCTAAAGCAGTGGCGCCTGATGCACCCTCACTACAATGCGTTAGAAAAAATGCCACTAAAAAAAGAGCAAGCAACTGACTTTTCTTAAAGAATTGTTGTTGTAATTCTTTGCAAAAAGTTGTACACCCCAACACGACCGTCATATCCCACTGCTGATGAGATAGAGATACTAACGAGAGTTTCAAGCTGTCAAGTGCCACTCAGACTCAATACGATTGTGCGCTCTTTATCTACATCAAATCAGAGTTACAATTATCATTCTTAATTGCAAGCAAGGAGCTTTTTCAGTGGTTTTTATTAAGGAGCTTTTGGGATTTGAAGCTTTTGAGAACACATTTTAAGAAGATGAGTATGCTGAGTGTTGTCGTATTGCTTTTCAACTTAAAAAAAACGCGCCTATTATCTTACCGCTTGGCGTTGTGGGAAAAGGTAAATTGAATATTGTTTTCAGTCGTTTTGAATCGGCAGACGGTAGCCCTAAGCGTTTTTTACTCTCATTTGCGGCGATTTATAAATGTAAACTACGGAATCCCTGTGAGAGCTTTAAAAGGCGACACACTTATGCATGGCAATGCAACCAGAATGAGAGACAAACGTCCTATCTTCCCTGTACTGACAATTTTTGTTGGACAGATTACAATAGAGAGGCGTTTATGTGCAGGTGCAGAAGACAAATGCAAATTTGTTGTTGTTGTTATTTGCATTTTCTTCTTTAAGGGCATATTTGCTTTTTGAAGTCGTTGAGCTTTAGTAGAAACTCGCACCTCTCTACTGACATCTAAATTCGATTTATTTGTTGTTTTTATATTAGAAGTGATATTCGTATGGGAAATGGGCTTTATGGAATTAGAACAATTTAGAAACGTAGCACAATCAGAAAGATTGTTTACGAGTATAAAGCCAGGTAAATCAATGTTTAAGCAATTGTCACATTTCCAAAAAATGATTGAACTAGATTTAATAGTTTTAAATTCAGATTCACTTAGCAAAGAGCATAATGCATAGAATGGGACATCGCATACACCGCACAAGACAGTTTCACTGCTGTTTAGCAAATCGGCACACTTTCCGCAATTAATATAGGTAGGTATATACACAGGGGGCTTACAGGAATGCAACTTGTGATTCAAACAAAAGACAGACTCTGACTGATAATACTATAAATACAAAACCTACACCAGTTTAATTTGTATATAAGTTTTCTTTGCGTTCCGAAGAATTCTCCAAGAATTTCTTAATTAGAAAGTTGTACATAGTGAGTTGAGTATGCATTTATAAAGAAGGAGGAAGATTCAGGCGCTCCTGGCCCACAGAATTTCGAAGATAAGTTTTCATTCTCCTTACGGTAGAAAATGATTTTTCCAGAGTTGCAGTTATCACAAGTAATAATGCTAAAAATCGTAAGATCACGTTAACATTTTTAGAGTTCCAAAATAACTTCATTTTGCGTTTTAAAATTGCAATTCAAAGTTAATTACTAATAAAGCATCGAGCGCATTTTCTATGTTCATATTGCATATTCGTTGTCTCCATATTTGGACTTCTGTGATAAAATTTCATCATACAATTTCTAGAGATCTGTACATTTCTTTTTATTATATTCTGACTTAGTTAATACCTGTCCAAGACTATTACAGCATTATTTATTATTTTTCACTAATACTGGGTTCAACCTCGGAATAGTTAAACCGAGCCGAAGCACTTACTTCAGGTTTACGCCACGTCCAACAAATCCTTATTTATAATATATTTTCTTAGCCGTATTAGCTTCGCCATCCTTATGTCAAATATACCGGGAAAAAAAGTCACAAATCTAAAACTCTGGTTATTATACACGTAAAGCAAACCCCTGCTGATTTCCATTATTATTCATTTTATTACCATTGTATGCATATTGGAACTTGGATGCATTTAAAATTGGATTGTATAAAGTTCAAATCCAATAAATGAATGTACCAACCGCATTGCGTTCCCAATACCGTACAACTGTAAGAGCGTTTGGAAAATATAAATAATTTATCCGCTATTTCTCGTGCATTTTCATTATAAATAAGGTTTTCAGGATTAGAGCCGTCGTTGTAAAGTCGAAGTAACTTTACTCCGCCGCTAAAACGAGTTAGCAAATAAGGCTGTTAAAATTAAATTTGTGTTTTTCGAACCTACATTGAAGATAAGATATAAAGTAATGTTGCAAACAGAGCTTTATACTCCTACAGCGCCATCTGTTGGGAAATTGCATATCTACTTTATGGAAGAAACAAAAAGCTCTTTTCCAATGTCAAATGTATTTCATCTTATTCCAACCATCTAGAACATTCCAAGACGAGAACCTTCGAGAACAACTAATTTGAGTATATAAAGGAGTGTTCACGGTGAGCGGACACAGTTGATTTTGGATTATGAAAGTGTGCTTATTGGATTGTGTTAATTAAACAAGTGTGATTTAAATTTAAATAAAAGTATTTGAGTTGATTATAAATTGAGATTTACTGTTTTGAATCGGAAAGTGTAAATAAAGAAGAAATACTAAAAAGAGTGAAGTTTTATTTAACGAAACCAGTAAAAATATTACATTGTTGTCAGAAAAGTGGAATAAAACTTATTGTGCAGTGAAGTGTGCGAAAAAGAAATGAGCAAGTTACTGAAAGAGCTCAACTGTAATGAGCTGAAAAGTGAATTAGGCAAGCGAGAACTTTCTAGAGCAGGATCGAAAAATGAGCTTGTTCTGCGTTTGGCCGAATATTTAAAACAACAAAATGAAGACCCGGACATTTTCGTCTTTGAAGCTGACGCTGACGAAGTAGACGTGAGTAAAAATGTAGATGTTTCAATTATGATTAGTCTTTTGCTTGAACGTTTTGAAGAGCAACGAAATGAACAAAAGAATTTTCTCAAACGTCTTGAAGAGCAACGAAATTAACAAAAGAATTTTCTCAAACGTCTCGAAGAGCAACGAATTGAACAGAAAAACGAACAAAAGAATATTCTCGAACGCCATGAGAAACAACATAGCGACCAAAAAGACCTTCTCGAAAAGCAGAGAAACATTCTAGAAGGCAAGCTTGTTAACATCGAGAATAATGTATCTGCACTTGATGGACGTGTTTCATTGCTGGAGAATCAGGTCGACAACAAAATGGAGACGTTTTCAAAAGATTTAGATGAACGTGTTTCATTGCTAGTCGACAACGAAATGGAGACGTTTTCAAAAGAGTTAGACCGTATTCAAAACATAAAGATTCAAGAAAGTTCTGGGGAACTTTGAGAAAAAAAGAGATGCAACCTCCTACCTTTGATGGACAAACTTCTTGGTCCATATACAAGAAGCAATTCGAGGCAGCTTCCAGAACAAATGGCTGGGATGAGGCTGACAAGTATATAGCCTTAACTCTTGCTCTTAGAGGAGCTGCTGCTGAGTTGTTGCAAACCATACCAGCAGATAAGAGCGGCGACTTTAATTTCTTGGTTGAGGCTATAGACAAACGCTTTGGCAATAGCCGTATGAAAGAAGTCTTCAAGGTACAACTCAATTCCAGAGTTCAGAAGAGGGGCGAAACTCTACAACAGCTCCAAGCGGACATTGAAAGGCTTGTTCATCTTGCATATCCAGATGTTGGAGAGGAAATCTGTAACCAGTTTGCAGTTGAGGCATTTGTTCGCGCCATTTCCGACATACATCTTCAAAGGGCCGTGCGAACTGCTGGAAAACGAAAGCTTTCGGAAACATTAGCGTTTGCCCTGACAATAGAAGCAGCAGAGCAAGCATCTCACGGAGTACATCGACTTAGAGAAGCCATTGTCGAAGAATACTCATGCCGAAGAACTGATGTCCAAAGAAACCAACGAAACGGACTTGCAAAGTGCTGGAATTGCAACAAGACCGACAGCGTCAATGTCGATTACCACCAAGAAGAGCTTGTCAACATTGTGGACGTGGAGTTTAAAACTCAGAACAAGGTAACAATAACACCAATGTTACTTCCCGAACAGTTTCCCAACAGGGAAACGAGTAAGAGCCAACTTCTAGGGGCAGAAGCTGGTTTCTGGTATCGATGGCCCCAGAAACACCATCCAGGTTTCTCAGACTAAACGAGACAATAGAAGTCTGACTGTCGAGGCAACTTTAAATGGCAACAAACGTGTGGTCACCATCGATACCGGTGCCACAGCCTCCATTGTGCAACAAGACCTAGTGCACCTGTATTGGCTACACAATACCAATAGCTACCGTCTAAGAACTGCCACAGTAGAAGCAGCTAGAGTTTATGGTGAAGTCCGACTTAGAATTCGAATTGCAGATCTAGAATTCTCACACAAATTTTTGGTGGCAGATATATGTGACGAATGCAACTTAGGCATGGACTTCATGAGAGAACATCGAGTAATTTTGGATATTGGCAACCAGGTACTCAAATACCAAAATACAGAGATTCCAATGATCTATGGGCACGAAGGGACAACAACTCTAAGGACTGTCATCAAAGAAGACGTGATTATTCCTACTTCTTCTGAGGTATTCATTTGGACAAAAGTAGAAGGTGAGTGTGGACGCCATCGATACCTAATGGTGCAACCAGGCACAGATTGTTCTTCCCAAAACGTCATCATTGAGAAGACACTTGTGGCTCCGAAGAACAGTATGGTCCCCATACGGATAATCAACACCAAACCGTACGATGTAAAGTTAGTGAAAGGAGAAGTTATCGGTAAGTGCGAATCTGTCGCAGCCATAACACAAATTGAGGCTGAAACATCAAGAAAGACATTAGGCCCCGAGGAGCTCAATACCGTCAAGGCAAAGATACTCAATTCATCTAACCTAGACCAACATCAGGTTAAAACGGCAGAAGGCCTTCTGAATGAGTTTGCCGACATTTTCGCTTCACCAAACGGGAAATATGGAAGGACACAAATGGTGCAGCATCGAATAAATACAGGAGATGCAAGACCCATCCGTCAGCCCGCAAGACGTCTGCCACTGGCCAAACAAGATGAAGTTGAGGAAATGATTACCACCATGAAGAAGGATGGTTTGATTGAGAACTCCAAGAGTCCTTGGGCGTCATCAGTGGTCCTAGTCAAAAAGAAGGACGGAAGTACACGGTTTTGTGTGGAATTGTTTTGTTTGATGGATTGCGTTGTTCAAGGCCTGACGTGGAAAACTTGTCTTGTCTACTTGGATGATGTTATCGTTTATGGAAAAACATACGACCAACACTGTAAGAACCTAAGGGGTGTGTTCCAGAGACTTCGAGAGGCTAACCTTAAACTGAACCCAGAAAAATGTGCACTATTCCAGACTGAAGTGAAGTATTTGGGACATATCATCTTGTCCCAAGGAGACTAGACTGATCCTGAAAAAGTTGACACCGTCACAAATTGGCCAACACCCATGGCCGTAGCTAGGGAGGGCATTAGGCATTAAAACCTCCAATGCCCTACCTTAAAAAATCAACTATCGTATCGTAATGCCAAGGATTCAAAAACTGCTTTTCCAAAACAAGATACTACATTTACCATATCCAAGCTATGGCGATGTGGCAGGACAAATTAAATAGTCTCTACAACTAGCAGTGCTGAAAAGTTGATACATCCAAAAGCTTTAGAGAGGTACTACGTTAGGTCTATTATTGAGGTTTTTGTCAACAATTTGCGTGGAAATTATATTTTGTAGGAAGAAAAAGTACAAGGATTATTTCAGAATTTGTTTGAATACACCTGCATGAAAGATCCAAATTTTAAAAAGTCTCTTACTCATATACACAAATTGCAACATATCGTTCAACTGAAATTCAAAATCAAATAATTCAAGCAATGATTATACCAGTACGAAGTTCCATTGTAAAAGATATTAATGAATCGGACCTAAGCTGGTTTACTATAATGGAATAAAAATAACCGCGAAAATATTGCAATAGTAATACGCTACGTTAAAGAAGGAATTGTCAATAAGTCGTTGCTGACAGTTACTACTACTGAAAATCTTGATGCAGCCAATTTTACGGAATTAACGTTAAATAACATTGACCACTCTTGTATTCTTAGTCAATGCTATGATGGCGCAAGTGTAATGAGTGGGAAAGTTTTGGGAGTCGCGACCAGAATAGAAAATAAATTGGGCTGAAAAATCCCTTACGTCCACTGCTTTAACCATCGCTTTCATTTGGTAATCATTAGGGTTATCTCGGAAATGACTTTCATTCGTTTATTTTTTGATCCATGCATCATGTTACATGAATTTTTTCAGCATGGAAAAATAGCTGCCTTGTATGGTGGAAAAGGGATTTACAGGCTCCTAGAACAGAGTCGTACATGATAATTATTCATTGATTTTGATGACTTTGGATGAAGTTAGAAATGACAGATTTAAAGGTGATGACGTCGCCAAGAGTGTGGACATTAAAAAAGTGATGCTTAATTTGGAATTCCGAATGGCCTTGATTGTTGCCAAAAAAATATTATCCATGCTCCAGCCTGCAGGCGCAGCTTTACAATTCCGAAGCGCAGGATTGAAAGACGCCATAATAATCATAAAGCTCACCCAAAATAAAATAAGCAAACTTAGATCAGAAATATATCATCAAATTTTGGAAGAAGCAAAGTCTATGACAAGCGGCGATTTCGAAAATACGGCTCATACCCAAAAGAGACAAATTAAAAAAATCAAATCGGATAAATAACTACTTGGTATATATGGCCCTTCCTGTTCCTCTGCGATACAAAATATAGAACCTCAGAACGCTCAGCCATTTAAGTCTGAGTATTTCGAAACGTTGGACACACTACTTGCTAAATTACAAAGGAGATTTTCGGACAACGACGATCTACTAAATTCAGTAGCCAGTATAGATGAGTAGGATGTAGACAAAATGGTACCGTTGAAAAGCTTAAGTAAGTTAGAGAAAATAAAACTATTTGTAAAATGTACAGTTTCACCAAGCCTCTTTGAAGGCTAATAAACGAACCAAAACAGATAAATTTATCAGGTCAACCGACTTTAAAACTTTTAGCGAAAACCCATTTAATTGCAATTTGGTGCAACTGGCCATAAGTTACTGCGAGAAAATCAAGTCTTTTTGATTGCTCCTCTCTATATGACAATAAATAAATACATACTTTTAAATTTGTCATAACAAAAATCGGAAGACCCATTTGCTGAAAAGAAACATAAATATTTATTTTCAACTTAAAGGCTTATGTCTCAAAAAAGTTTTTAATGAAGATTAAACTTATAGAACTTTAATTAGTGATTAAGCAAACGGGTCTACATAAGTCATTTTTGTTGGAAAAATTCAATGCGTTTTTAGGTCTTACAATTCCATCAAGGAAAGAGGCTGTTGTTGTAAAAGCTTTTTTAAGCCACCTCAAGAATAAAAAGGAAAACACAATTGATGTTTTGTACCAGCGAGAGACATTCAAAGACACATACTATGAATTTTTTGCATATGTGGCGAACGTAGGATGTACCACTGCTGTGTGAATCTACGTTTTCGACTTTGACTGCAATCAATAAGCCTCAGAGGCTATCAATTAGACATGAAAGAAAGGCAGATATGGTATTTCCGGCCTTTACAAGAAAACAACCAAGTCAGTTGATCTGGATGAAATCCTTCATATTTCTAATATATGGCGAATCAAAGAGCTCAGTTATTCTAATAAAATAACTTTGTAATGTTATCTAAGTATGAAGGTATACTAAATATAATATGTTAAGAGAAATAATAATATAAACCATTATATAAATGAATGTTTAGCGCTTATTTATCACCCCCTCCCGACAATTGAGTACCACCTTTACCAGATCAGATCATATTTCATACCAAGTAAAATTTTTACTTCCGCCCTACATGCTATCACCGATGCCCTACCTTAAATTCAACTCTAGCTACGGCCCTGCCAACACCACAGGACAAACATCAATTGCGAAGTTTTCTTGGTCTTGCTACTTATTACAGACGTTTTGTTAAGAACTTTGCCGGAATTGCGAAGAGTTTGCATCAGCTTACGGAAAAGAACAAGCAGTTTAGATGGTCAGGTGAGTGTGAAAAAGCCTTCCAAGAACTGATATACAGTCTATGTAATGCTCCGGTGCTGATCTATCCGACTCCAGGCAAGTCTTTTATCATCGATGCTGATGCAAGCAACGTGGGAGTCAGCGCTGTTCTGTCACAAATACATCTATGGACAGAAGTTTCTTATACGAACCGATCATGGTGCTCTTAACTGGTTGTTGAACTTCAAGAACCCAGAAGGACAAGTAGCAAGGTGGATAGAAAGACTGCAGACTTACGATTACGAAATTCAACACCGAAGGGGAAAGCTGCACTCAAATGCCGACGCGCTATCCCGAAGACCCTGTAAAATAGATTGCAAGCATTGCAGGCGACAAGAAGACAGGAATCCACCAACACTCTGCGAATAAGGGCTGACCCCATTTGTGGATGGAGCAATTAAGAAATAAGATCTGCTCAACAAGAAGACCCCGACATTGAACCTCTTCTCGCATGGAAAGAACATGAAAAAAAAAACCCGCATAGAATGACATTTCCGATAGGAGTCCAATTTTAAAGGCCTATTGGGCACAATGGGACTCACTTCATGTGCGAGAAGGTGTTCTTCGGCGAAAATGTTACCTCAATCGAAAATCAAGGAGGTTCTTAGAGAGATGCATGATGGACCTTCAGGAAGCCATTTGGGAGTCAACAAGACGTTAGAAAAAGTGAGACAACGATTCTACTGGTTGCATGCAAGAGACGACGTTGAAAATTGGTGCCGAAATTGTGACGCTTGTGCTGCAACCAAAGGACCTGGTAGAAAACTGCAAGGAAAAATGATGCAATATAATGTTGGCTCACCGTTTGAAAGGATTGCTGTTGATGTGGCTGGCCCATTTCCGGAAACGAATGCTGGAAACAAATACATTCTAGTGGTAATGGTAATAAATGGTAATAACCCTATCCCGAAACAAGAAGCCAAGACCGTGGCCGACCAGATTGTGTCTAACTGGGTAAGCAGGTTCGGTGTGCCTATGGAGCTTCATTCTGACCAAGGAAGGAACTTTGAGTCGAACATATTCCAAGAGGTCTGCGCATTCCTTGGCATTAAAAAACCGAGAGCCACACCACTTAACCCGCAATCTAATGGAATGGTCGAGAGATTCAACAGGACCTTAAAGTCGTAGGCGACTTCCAAAGAAACTAGGATAGGCACATACCACTATTTTTGATGGCCTACCGAAGTGCAATACATAGCTCAATAGGACACACACCATCTAAAATCCTGTTCGGAAGAAGCATACGGCTGCCTAGTGGGATAAGGTTTGGACATCCACCACAAGAGTATCAGGAAACAAGGAATTGCGTGAGTGACCTAAAAGAGAGGCTAGGCATGGACTTCATGAGAGAACATCGAGTAATTTTGGATATTGGCAACCAGGTACTCAAATACCAAAATACAGAGATTCCAATGATCTATGGGCACGAAGGGACAACAACTCTAAGGACTGTCATCAAAGAAGACGTGATTATTCCTACTTCTTCTGAGGTATTCATTTGGACAAAAGTAGAAGGTGAGTGTGGACGCCATCGATACCTAATGGTGCAACCAGGCACAGATTGTTCTTCCCAAAACGTCATCATTGAGAAGACACTTGTGGCTCCGAAGAACAGTATGGTCCCCATACGGATAATCAACACCAAACCGTACGATGTAAAGTTAGTGAAAGGAGAAGTTATCGGTAAGTGCGAATCTGTCGCAGCCATAACACAAATTGAGGCTGAAACATCAAGAAAGACATTAGGCCCCGAGGAGCTCAATACCGTCAAGGCAAAGATACTCAATTCATCTAACCTAGACCAACATCAGGTTAAAACGGCAGAAGGCCTTCTGAATGAGTTTGCCGACATTTTCGCTTCACCAAACGGGAAATATGGAAGGACACAAATGGTGCAGCATCGAATAAATACAGGAGATGCAAGACCCATCCGTCAGCCCGCAAGACGTCTGCCACTGGCCAAACAAGATGAAGTTGAGGAAATGATTACCACCATGAAGAAGGATGGTTTGATTGAGAACTCCAAGAGTCCTTGGGCGTCATCAGTGGTCCTAGTCAAAAAGAAGGACGGAAGTACACGGTTTTGTGTGGAATTGTTTTGTTTGATGGATTGCGTTGTTCAAGGCCTGACGTGGAAAACTTGTCTTGTCTACTTGGATGATGTTATCGTTTATGGAAAAACATACGACCAACACTGTAAGAACCTAAGGGGTGTGTTCCAGAGACTTCGAGAGGCTAACCTTAAACTGAACCCAGAAAAATGTGCACTATTCCAGACTGAAGTGAAGTATTTGGGACATATCATCTTGTCCCAAGGAGACTAGACTGATCCTGAAAAAGTTGACACCGTCACAAATTGGCCAACACCCATGGCCGTAGCTAGGGGAGGGCATTAGGGGGGAATGCCCTACCTTAAAACCTCCAATGCCCTACCTTAAAAAATCAACTATCGTATCGTAATGCCAAGGATTCAAAAACTGCTTTTCCAAAACAAGATACTACATTTACCATATCCAAGCTATGGCGATGTGGCAGGACAAATTAAATAGTCTCTACAACTAGCAGTGCTGAAAAGTTGATACATCCAAAAGCTTTAGAGAGGTACTACGTTAGGTCTATTATTGAGGTTTTTGTCAACAATTTGCGTGGAAATTATATTTTGTAGGAAGAAAAAGTACAAGGATTATTTCAGAATTTGTTTGAATACACCTGCATGAAAGATCCAAATTTTAAAAAGTCTCTTACTCATATACACAAATTGCAACATATCGTTCAACTGAAATTCAAAATCAAATAATTCAAGCAATGATTATACCAGTACGAAGTTCCATTGTAAAAGATATTAATGAATCGGACCTAAGCTGGTTTACTATAATGGAATAAAAATAACCGCGAAAATATTGCAATAGTAATACGCTACGTTAAAGAAGGAATTGTCAATAAGTCGTTGCTGACAGTTACTACTACTGAAAATCTTGATGCAGCCAATTTTACGGAATTAACGTTAAATAACATTGACCACTCTTGTATTCTTAGTCAATGCTATGATGGCGCAAGTGTAATGAGTGGGAAAGTTTTGGGAGTCGCGACCAGAATAGAAAATAAATTGGGCTGAAAAATCCCTTACGTCCACTGCTTTAACCATCGCTTTCATTTGGTAATCATTAGGGTTATCTCGGAAATGACTTTCATTCGTTTATTTTTTGATCCATGCATCATGTTACATGAATTTTTTCAGCATGGAAAAATAGCTGCCTTGTATGGTGGAAAAGGGATTTACAGGCTCCTAGAACAGAGTCGTACATGATAATTATTCATTGATTTTGATGACTTTGGATGAAGTTAGAAATGACAGATTTAAAGGTGATGACGTCGCCAAGAGTGTGGACATTAAAAAAGTGATGCTTAATTTGGAATTCCGAATGGCCTTGATTGTTGCCAAAAAAATATTATCCATGCTCCAGCCTGCAGGCGCAGCTTTACAATTCCGAAGCGCAGGATTGAAAGACGCCATAATAATCATAAAGCTCACCCAAAATAAAATAAGCAAACTTAGATCAGAAATATATCATCAAATTTTGGAAGAAGCAAAGTCTATGACAAGCGGCGATTTCGAAAATACGGCTCATACCCAAAAGAGACAAATTAAAAAAATCAAATCGGATAAATAACTACTTGGTATATATGGCCCTTCCTGTTCCTCTGCGATACAAAATATAGAACCTCAGAACGCTCAGCCATTTAAGTCTGAGTATTTCGAAACGTTGGACACACTACTTGCTAAATTACAAAGGAGATTTTCGGACAACGACGATCTACTAAATTCAGTAGCCAGTATAGATGAGTAGGATGTAGACAAAATGGTACCGTTGAAAAGCTTAAGTAAGTTAGAGAAAATAAAACTATTTGTAAAATGTACAGTTTCACCAAGCCTCTTTGAAGGCTAATAAACGAACCAAAACAGATAAATTTATCAGGTCAACCGACTTTAAAACTTTTAGCGAAAACCCATTTAATTGCAATTTGGTGCAACTGGCCATAAGTTACTGCGAGAAAATCAAGTCTTTTTGATTGCTCCTCTCTATATGACAATAAATAAATACATACTTTTAAATTTGTCATAACAAAAATCGGAAGACCTATTTGCTGAAAAGAAACATAAATATTTATTTTCAACTTAAAGGCTTATGTCTCAAAAAAGTTTTTAATGAAGATTAAACTTATAGAACTTTAATTAGTGATTAAGCAAACGGGTCTACATAAGTCATTTTTGTTGGAAAAATTCAATGCGTTTTTAGGTCTTACAATTCCATCAAGGAAAGAGGCTGTTGTTGTAAAAGCTTTTTTAAGCCACCTCAAGAATAAAAAGGAAAACACAATTGATGTTTTGTACCAGCGAGAGACATTCAAAGACACATACTATGAATTTTTTGCATATGTGGCGAACGTAGGATGTACCACTGCTGTGTGAATCTACGTTTTCGACTTTGACTGCAATCAATAAGCCTCAGAGGCTATCAATTAGACATGAAAGAAAGGCAGATATGGTATTTCCGGCCTTTACAAGAAAACAACCAAGTCAGTTGATCTGGATGAAATCCTTCATATTTCTAATATATGGCGAATCAAAGAGCTCAGTTATTCTAATAAAATAACTTTGTAATGTTATCTAAGTATGAAGGTATACTAAATATAATATGTTAAGAGAAATAATAATATAAACCATTATATAAATGAATGTTTAGCGCTTATTTATCACCCCCTCCCGACAATTGAGTACCACCTTTACCAGATCAGATCATATTTCATACCAAGTAAAATTTTTACTTCCGCCCTACATGCTATCACCGATGCCCTACCTTAAATTCAACTCTAGCTACGGCCCTGCCAACACCACAGGACAAACATCAATTGCGAAGTTTTCTTGGTCTTGCTACTTATTACAGACGTTTTGTTAAGAACTTTGCCGGAATTGCGAAGAGTTTGCATCAGCTTACGGAAAAGAACAAGCAGTTTAGATGGTCAGGTGAGTGTGAAAAAGCCTTCCAAGAACTGATATACAGTCTATGTAATGCTCCGGTGCTGATCTATCCGACTCCAGGCAAGTCTTTTATCATCGATGCTGATGCAAGCAACGTGGGAGTCAGCGCTGTTCTGTCACAAATACATCTATGGACAGAAGTTTCTTATACGAACCGATCATGGTGCTCTTAACTGGTTGTTGAACTTCAAGAACCCAGAAGGACAAGTAGCAAGGTGGATAGAAAGACTGCAGACTTACGATTACGAAATTCAACACCGAAGGGGAAAGCTGCACTCAAATGCCGACGCGCTATCCCGAAGACCCTGTAAAATAGATTGCAAGCATTGCAGGCGACAAGAAGACAGGAATCCACCAACACTCTGCGAATAAGGGCTGACCCCATTTGTGGATGGAGCAATTAAGAAATAAGATCTGCTCAACAAGAAGACCCCGACATTGAACCTCTTCTCGCATGGAAAGAACATGAAAAAAAAAACCCGCATAGAATGACATTTCCGATAGGAGTCCAATTTTAAAGGCCTATTGGGCACAATGGGACTCACTTCATGTGCGAGAAGGTGTTCTTCGGCGAAAATGTTACCTCAATCGAAAATCAAGGAGGTTCTTAGAGAGATGCATGATGGACCTTCAGGAAGCCATTTGGGAGTCAACAAGACGTTAGAAAAAGTGAGACAACGATTCTACTGGTTGCATGCAAGAGACGACGTTGAAAATTGGTGCCGAAATTGTGACGCTTGTGCTGCAACCAAAGGACCTGGTAGAAAACTGCAAGGAAAAATGATGCAATATAATGTTGGCTCACCGTTTGAAAGGATTGCTGTTGATGTGGCTGGCCCATTTCCGGAAACGAATGCTGGAAACAAATACATTCTAGTGGTAATGGTAATAAATGGTAATAACCCTATCCCGAAACAAGAAGCCAAGACCGTGGCCGACCAGATTGTGTCTAACTGGGTAAGCAGGTTCGGTGTGCCTATGGAGCTTCATTCTGACCAAGGAAGGAACTTTGAGTCGAACATATTCCAAGAGGTCTGCGCATTCCTTGGCATTAAAAAACCGAGAGCCACACCACTTAACCCGCAATCTAATGGAATGGTCGAGAGATTCAACAGGACCTTAAAGTCGTAGGCGACTTCCAAAGAAACTAGGATAGGCACATACCACTATTTTTGATGGCCTACCGAAGTGCAATACATAGCTCAATAGGACACACACCATCTAAAATCCTGTTCGGAAGAAGCATACGGCTGCCTAGTGGGATAAGGTTTGGACATCCACCACAAGAGTCTCAGGAAACAAGGAATTACGTGAGTGACCTAAAAGAGAGGCTAATCGACATCCACGAAATGACCAGGACTAGAATGAGCGCTTACAGCGATCGAATGAAGACAAGGTACGACACAAGAGCAAACACGACAGGATTCCAAGTAGGAGATTGTGTATGGCTGTATAATCCACATCGTCAAAAGGGATTGTCGCCGAAACTTCAACAAAACTGGGCAGGCGCTTATACTGTCGTCATGAAATTCAATGATGTCGTTTACCGAATACAAAGAGGGTCAAGAGGAAAGTTAAAAGTTGTGCATAGCGATCGACTGCACCGATACAGTGGCGAAGCTGGAGATAGAATTGTTCGCGACGAACAATCTTAATAAGGGGGCAATGTTGCGATCAGAGCTTTATGCTCCTACAGCGCCATCTGTTGGGAAATTGCATATCTACTTTATGGAAGAAACAAAAAGCTCTTTTCCAATGTCAAATGTATTTAACCTTATTCCAACCATCTAGAATATTCCAAGACAAGAACCTTCGAGAACAACTAATTTGAGTATAAGGGAGTGTTTACGTTGTTGCTTTATTTCAATCTTACACTTATGTCGATTCGAAGAACACTTTCAAGATATAAAATATGAATAAATTAATAAGGGTATTCATGTAAACGCGGAAAATCTTAATAAACCTCGGAAACCAGATAATTTTATCTCTGCAGAAACGAGCTGTCAAAATTTGTAAGGGAAAAACTTTCTGCAAATCTGACAAAATTATCTCACGAATTTGATGCGGAAAGTGAAAAAATAAACCTGATAAACTAAGTTAATATGGATTCTGACTTTAAGTTTAACATTTCACAAAATATTTCCCAAATTTACGCAAGTATTTTTTAGGGGGTATTCATGAAAACATGTTGCGGAAAATTATATCTTTTTACAAAGCGGAAAATTATCTCGTTTCATGAATACCCTTAATATTTGCCTTCTCCAAATTAAAATAATTTAAACTGTTTCATTTACTTTAGTTATTCTTATAATTTTTTAACTTTTGAAATAGATAAATTAATAGAAAAAACAATACAAAAAACAATACAGTAGATCGTTATGTTTTCAAAACTGCAATATCTTTTGTTTAAATACGAATACGAGGACGAAAGACCAAAGAAGTTGTTTGTTCAAGGTATAAACGTTCGATTTATTTCGAAATAATCTGCATTGATTCAGCTGTCTCCAATACTCTAGACGTCCAAAAACATCAAAAGATAATTACCAACACCCCCTACAATATTTATACAGAATTAATATTCCCACAGACAAAAAGCTGGGAAAACGAAAGCAGAGGATCAATCAAAGAGAGCTTAACATAGCCAACAACTATTACGAGTACCAGGCAGTCACGTAATATTTTATTTATTTATTTTTATTATATGCCGACAAAGTGGACATTTTTTCGAACTACTTTGAACAAAACTAGCATATCGGTCTGGTGTTTTTAGATAACCATCGATTGTGCAATCCAGAAGGGATATAAGATATCATCACCAATTCCAAGCCAACAAAGTCAGCTGGACCAGATGCAGTCTCCAACCTTGTTCAGAAAAGGCTTCCACAAGCAGTCATGATTCTTTTTGCAAAAATCATAAACAATGACGCAATTTAGCTTTCATGAAGTGTTCCACCCGTTGCTGAGGTTTCCTGTTAGTAACTGTTAGTCTTCAACCATATCCATAGAGTGGCCGTACACACGACAATTGTGTGAACCACCGGTATAAGTGTACTGTACAGAAATTTGTACTGTGTGTGGGCTGAAGCGAATACTGGGGCCGAATTACCGCTTCAGTGACGAGTGAGTGAGTCCCATCAGTGATCGAATGAACTTGTCAAATTGGAGTAATTTATTGCTCGATAACGTAAGCGGTAATGCCAAACTCACATAATTCAGTCACGTATTACTCGATAACTGATGCGGTAATTTGGCCCCTGATTTTTTGTGTCTCAGAAACCGAGTGATGAAAAATCATAAGATTTTTATTTTTGGTGTCGGTGTCGGTGTCTCGATCGGTGTGCACACAAGTGTCGTGTTCGTATCGTGTTTTTGGGACCCTTCCTTTATATCCTAATGACATCTCATCAAACTGTGCCAACCTACGCCTTATCTCTAGGGTCGACCATAGCAGTCCGGAAACTAGAAGCCCACATCACCAGACTACTACACAAAATGGATAAAATGTGGCCAAAAATAACGTCAAGTTCCTATGAGCTAACTTCAAGGAGCTGTTAAAATTCAACCCACACAAGTGGTGCTTAAGACATCCAAATTTGCACTCCTTTTTTACTTAATTTATTCAGAAGTAAATGCTTAGAGTAATACTCGTATGAAATAAAATAATCGGTAATGCTGACAATGTATAAGAAGCCTACAGTACACTATTAAATTGGGATTCCATCTCGAAATGCTTGGTTATGCACTATGCAAACAAGCGAGATACTTTAGGGTACCAAATACCATCCCTAATAAAAGGAAGAAGATGTGAGGTTTACTCACATTTATCATTTAATCTTAATAACGTCACAAACCATTAAAGTGATTACACAAACGTACAGAGCTAAGTCTAATGAGATTTCTGAGGTTGCTGGCAATAAGTGAGCCCGTTGATCTCCCTTCACTTATCCCTTAAATTTGAATTTGAATACCAGATCTAACCATATGAACAATAATACGTCGGTAAGAAAACCTCTAAATTTATATCCGTGTTTGGCACTACAGAGGCACCCACAATATTTTTGTAGGGTATTTCCAAATAATAAACCTTGATTGCAGCGCAGTTTGAGGCAAATTCAATTTTGCCACATAGTGTTATGTTTTTTCCTGTACCTGAAAGCGTTAATGCTTCTATGTCGCAAGTGTCCTGAAAGATCTTGATATACACAAATCCACTGGTTCTGAAGAGGTGTTCTTCTACGCTGGCAAAACCATTGCGAAAACTTTACCATCTGTATTACTCTTCGGGGCTCCTTCCGAGTAGATGGAAAACTGCACTGGTTCAGCCGGTCTTTCCAATTACTGAACACTTGCACTAAGCTTCCTTCTTTCCAAGGTCATGGAAACTCTAATCAACAATCTGCTCAAGAAATAAACCAATCCTTACATCATTTTGGTGAAACAAAGGTTATTGCACTTGAAATTTTGTAAGTATTTGATAAAGTTTGGCACGAAGCTATTTTATCGAACATGCGTGTCCAATTAGAGTTGGTTTGGACGGTTTTAAGTCTCATAGTCACAAATTAAATTCAGGTGTGCATAAGGGCTCCGTTTAGTCATTTTTCTTATTTTCATTTTCATCAATGATGACGATAGCATTCTCAGCATTTCGTATTTATTTCCAGACTTACAACCCTGCTCTTCGATTGTGGAACCGAAACGGCAGCGTATGCTAAGTTCATTTAATTCTGATCTCGACAACATTATAAAATGGGGAATTAAAAATCGTGCTGTCTTCTGCCTGCGAAGCAAAATGCAGCGAAATACTTAGGTTTTCTTAAAAGATGCAAGAATTGTTTTTCCACCGTTAGGCTAGCCGCGCACTAGCAATTTTTAGTTGCGAAACTGTTTGGTTACTTATAGAAAACAGATGAACTTTTTGGTTGAATGTCGGTGAATTTGCAGATAATTATATGTTCAATAAAATGGCGAACTTATTTTAGGCAATCGTTTAGTTTGTGTCAAAACACAAACTTTTTAGTTGCTCGAACCAAGCAGTTTCGCAACTAAAAATTGCTAGTGCGCGGCTAGCCTTATACTCGTGTAGCTATGAATGCACATTAGTTAACCCTTGACGTACTGTTAAATACATATAAAGAATCTTTCTTTATTTACACTACTGAAATATAGAATATTTTGCCCTTTTCGATTTTTCCTCCAAATTGCGATGTATGTAAGCTTTCAAAACCAATGTGCATCCAAATCTCCTATGAAATCCTCTCCACTTTTTCTAAACGCTCGCACTGTGATACATCATAACATTATTAGAGTAGTCATAACCGCTAGCGTATATGCCAATTATAAAAAAAAAATAATCTTTCATCAAACAAAACCAAAATGTTGGCTATTCTAGGACACAATTACCACAATTCTCAAGCGGAAACCAATATAACCGACCACAACAACAGAATGTACAATAAAGTAGACAGTTTAATGTAAGACTACAATTTAAAAATAAACCCAATACTAGCAGTAGCTAATGCGGATCATATGTCCCAGCGCAGGGGTTGCTAATTTTTGAATTAAAAAATCAGTAAGTCATAAGTATGTAGATGATTTTGGAATTAAAAACTTTAATTCACAAGTTAGTTAGTGACTTATGATTTAAGAAAAAATGTATTCATAAGCTACTAAGTGACTTATGAATTAAAAAAAAAAATAATTCATTACCTACTAAGTGACTTATGAATTTAAAAAAAAAATAATTCGTTACCTACTAAGTGACTTATGAATTAAAAAAATTCAAGTCGAGCAAGTTAGTGGCTTATGAATTAAAAAAAAATTAATTCACAAACTACTTAGTGATTTATGAATTTAAAAAAATTTAAGTCATGAGCAAGTTAGTGACTTATGAATTTAAAAAAAATTAATTCACAACCTACTAAGTGACTTGAGAATTAAAAAAAAAAAATAATTCATAAGCTAATTGATTAATTCTGGTTAAAAAAATATTAATTGGAAAATTTATAAGCTAGCATGATAATTTTATGACACACAAAAGCTTGAAATCTACTTTCGTTAATAATTAAATAATTATGAATACAAAACAAGCTTAAACATTTCCAATCTACCAACTAGCTTATGAATTAAATTTTTTTTAATTCGCGACCTAAGAACAACAAGGTTCTAACCGACAATTTTGAAAAAAATGAGTTTTATATCAAATCTGGGTAAATTTAAGGTGCTCTTTCGATTCCCGTAATCCATTTTGCTCTATCTCTTTCCATTTCCATGATAGACAGGGCTACAGAGTTCTATCTGCATATTTTCCATTTGAGATTTAATCAATAAGGTTCTAACTGCCACTTAGAACCTTGTTTCACAAAATATCCAGAGCTACAGAGTTCTATCTGTATATTTTCGATTTGAGATTTATTTAAAAAGGTTCTAACTTCCACTTAGAACTTTGTTTCACTAAATTCAAAAAACGAAACTATGCAGATAGAACTTTGTTACATATTTAAATGCAATTTTGAAATAGAATCAAGTAGATTTTGAGATTTATTTCAAGTAAATTTAAATTTGACCATTATATTTTTTTTGTGTATTTATCAGCTGTAACAACAATATTATTTGTTTATGTACTATCTTTTTATTAACAAAATAATATTCCACATCTCTTTCACAATAAAGAAAACTTATTTAAATCTTTTTAATTCATCCAATCTCAATTATCCTCCGTAATCGAAAAAATTAAGTTCACAAGGTTCTAAGTGCTGCATAGAACCTTATTGTTCTAATATATAGTGTCGTATCGTTGAGCAGCAAAGTCCTATAATGATTTTTAAAGTCAAATTTAAGGGTTAAAAATCTGGTTTTATTAGGTTTTAAAGTAGAAATTTTATAGATTGTGTGCATATTCATCGGGTTATAAAAAAAAAATTTTAATTTTTTTAAACAGTATCCGAATAAAAGACTTCAAATATTCAGATGCGTTTTTCTCAAAACACACTTTGGTGTACTTAGAACCTTGTTGTTCTAGGGTCACGAATTCATAAGTCAATTAGTAGGTTGTGAATTAATTTTTTTAAATTTTTAAGTCACTAACTAGCTCATGACCTTATTTTTTTTTTAATTCATAAGTCACTTAGTAGGTTTTGAATTATTTTTATTTTAAATCATAAGTCACTTAGTAGCTAGTGAATTTATTTTTTTTTAATTCTTAAGTCAATAACTTTCTCATGACTTTAATATTTTTAATTCGTAAGTCACTTAGTAGTTAATGAATTAATCTTTTTTAGTCACCAACTAGCTTGTGATTTTTTTTTTTTAATTCATAAGTCACCCACTAGCTTGTGAATTAAAGCCACGCTTAAGCTAAAAAGTGACTTAAGCTTTTGCAACCCTGTTCAGCGCACAGCGGAAGGAAAAATTTTCAACAACCGCTTTTTTGGCGTTTTTACTCTTTTTTTTAATCGATATTTGTTTTGTATAGAGGCAGTGGCAGTCTTATATAGTGCGATTAAATCGGAACCACCCAACTGATTAAAATAAGAAACGACAAAAAAATATTTCAAATCCACTGACACGCTCACATACAAATTTATCTTAATTCCAAAGTTGTTTTATTAAATTTTGAGGAATTGGAAAAATATATTTTCGCGAAAAAAAAGTCAATTAAAATGCTTGATGCATGGAAACATTATGTATTTGTCTGTTCAGACGTTCATTGTTTTTAAGAGGTAAATAATGAAAAGAAGCGATGTTATACTTATTTTTAGAGAAAAATTATGAAAAATCGGTTTTTCATGTTTATTATAGCAAAAGTGATTGTATCCAAAGAAGTTATTTTTTATGTAGTAAAAATAATGTAGCCTCAAAAAGCTGACAAGTGTAAATTTACAAACGCATCGTCAATCATTCATGAATGTATCAAACCAACAACGCTTTTCATGTTAAGTGTTCACTACTGAAAGTTGCATCAAATAATGCGCAAACTTAAAAAAAAAAAACTTCTGTCATTAAAAAAATGTATATACGTAAGTTCAATCACTTTACACTTAATTTTTACTGATGTGACATTTAACTCTGTTTTTGTTTTTTTTTGTTAAGTAAAATAGTCACTAATTTATTCAACATTGTTATCATATTTTTAGCTGTAAGTAATTATTGTAAATTTTTCTTAGTCATTGAATAAAGATTATATAAATACAGTCTTGGCCAAAATTATTAAGCACCCTATCAATTTCGTGCATACATGCTTTTTACAAATTAAATTAAATAAAGTTGGTGGTGAAATAATTTTTTAGTCTCAGATAAACTAAAAAAACCGTTATCTACGTTGTTATTGAAAATGCATCATCCGTTATCTTAAGATTAGTAATTTCCACATGTTCTTAGGTATTGATCAGTTTGCTTATTTGCCTCTTCTTGTGAAATCTCAAGTGTTTTTTGTAGGTTTCATTTTAAGTATTGGTTAGAATTATTGCAAAATGCTCAAAAAAGCGAAATAAGTTTAGTTAAACGTGCGCACGTACAGCAGATACATGATCAAGTGAAATCTCAGGTAGAAATTTCCAAACCTCTGGAATATTCGCGTCGATCTGTCCAGTACTCTCTAGAGCTGTAAAAGTAACGACAAAATGAATACCCGTATGTATACGTTACTTTAGGTATGAGTACCCGTTACAAAAATGTCGTTACTCGTTACTATCGTTACTTTAGGTATTCCAGTACAATTCGTATGTATCACGTTATAGTATTAGCCAAATATGAGTATCGTTACTGTAACGAAATACGTATATCATACGCAATGTTGGTTGGTTTTATTTGAGTGAAATAAGAAGATTCTTTTAATTAAAACATTACTCCTTGCCCAAAAATGTTAATTTGATTTTAATCAAAGTTGACATTACGATGATTGCTTCGGAAAGGTTGATACTGGGATGTACTGGAAAGTATCTTTTTTTTTCAGAGATTTTTATTATGTCAGACATTTGGAAATAAAGCTTCATGTCTATTTTGTAAAAGACGTACAAAAAATTTCAAATGTCAATTGATTGAAAAACGATTTTAGGGCTTTTGGAAAGCATCTAGAAAGAAATACTCTAATTAGGTCAAAATATAGTATATTACCAATCAACCAAGGCATAAACTGCCAAATTCCATTGGAGGATGGCTGAGATCTCGATGGATTAAAAAACATCTAAAAAATCAAATTTTTTTCACCGAAAAATCGAAATTTTTGAATTTTTTTTTTTTCGTTCAGGTAAATTGCGATTTTAGGGCTTTTGGAAAGCATCTAGAAAGAAATACTCTAAGTACGTCAAAATATAGTATATTACCAATCAACCAAGGCATAAACTGTCAAATTCCATCGGAGGATGGCTGAGATCTCGACGGATTAAAAAACATCTACAAAATCTGAATTTTTTTTAACGAAAAATCGATTTTTTTGCTCATGAAAATTGTGCAGAAAATATGAACGTCCAAAGCGAGCTCATCTTGTGTGTATGCTTTACGCATATTCCGTATGTCGTATTTGTGGATACTGAATTTGTACCAAAACAAAAGTAACGACGTCGTGCGAGTAACGACATCGTGCGAGTAACGACATCGTACGAGTAACGACTCTGATTTGTGTGTATACTTTTCGCATTCCGTATGTGGTATCTCGTATGTGGTACCTGCGCGCGTTATTAGATACTGAATGTGTGCCAAACAAAAAAGTAACGACATCGTGAGAGTAACGACTCTTATTTGTGAGTAACGTTTCGTTACTTGGTATTTCATTAAATACCCGTTACTCAGTAACGAATACATACGATTCGCTACAGCTCTAGTACTCTCTTAAGCGGTTCACAGAGACCGGATAGCATGGGAATAGGACAAGAATTGGGCGCATGCGAATCACAACAAACCGCAAGGAGCGAAAATTGGTACGAAGCTCCAATTAAAAATCGCAAAAAAACTTCCTTAGAGCTCGCTGTCGAATTTTCAGCAGAATTTAAGAAGCCAATTTTTGCTGGAACTACTCGTGGAAGACTCCAAGAAGCTAGTATGAAAGGCTATAAGGCCAGGAAAAACCATGGTTATTTGAAAAGAGCAGAAAGGTGCGGCTTGTATGGACTCGAAAACGCCAAACTTTTACTGAAGAATATTGGTCAAATATTGTGTGGTCAGACTAACCGAATTTCGAGCTAAGTTAGATCATACGATGTTGCAAAAATGTGTAGTAAATAATTTACTATATTATAACTCGTAATGAAAATACCTAACTTTCAAAACTTCTTCATTTATGGTACGCTTTAAGATTTTTGGTACCGCTGGTGCAACCTTTGTTCGTCGTCGAGCCGGTGAAGAATTTAGTCTTGAGTGTTTAGTACCGACACACAGTGCGGTATTTTGATCAAAAACCTGGCCAAAAATATTTGGGCACATTTTTCACATCAAATAGGTACCAAATGACTAAAAAGTTATTTGGAAGGATAAATTTTCATTTTTTGGGTACAGTAAAACCCACTTAAGTGCTTACCCACTTACCTCGCGATTAGCCGAGAGAAAAAAAATTATTAAAAATCAAAGAAAGCACGTACAATACTCTGCTATAACTTTTTTTAAAGCTTATATTTCATTCTTTATTTTGTTTTTTGATGCAAGCTGTTTAATTAAATAGTTTTTGAGAAATTAAGTTTTAAAGATGAAATTTAGAAAAAAAAAATAGTTTTTTAATTGATTTTTTATAAATTTTTGCAATTTTTAGGACATTTTTTATTTTAATTTTCAATGGCCTAATAAATTTGTATTCAAATACTAAAAACCTTATTCCAATAAATATTATAGTTTCTAAAAAATTAGAAAAATACTGAAAGATACTTTTTTCCCAGAAAACCTCTTTTTTCGATTTTTTTATGAGTGGATTTACAACCGGAAATTTTCTTAATGCAGGTAGCCAATTTAAAATACCTGCGACCCTTTTAATCCAAAATTTGAGAAGGGGATTAGTTTTAGTTGCATATTTTATGATTACAGGTCAATTACTCAATAAAAAGATTAATCTTTTTTGTCTTATATGCAAGTAGGTAATAAAAAAAGACCTGGAATAATTGAATTTTCTAGTTTATATTTTATTATTTATTCATCATCATAAACATCTTCAAAAACATCATCATCACCATCATCATCATTATTACCATCATCATCATAATCATCATCATCGTCATCATCATCATTGTTATTAACAGTCAGAAATTCGAGAGCCTCCTTTGAAAACGACTGTTTCTTGGTCTTACTTTTTGTCCTTAAACTACTGAGATAAGGGTCTGACGTCAATAGAAGCCGGTTAATCACATCCTCGTTGCATGCCGTCCTGGAGAATTTTCGTGAAAATTTTTCTCTGTATTGGCGGAAATGCTTATTTCTAGCTTCCGCGGCTTCTTCGGACAACTGACCGATTGGCAACAATGCATGGGATATGACACTAGCAGAATGAATTAAAATCTTATGCACTGTTGGAGACATAGGCTGCCATGGATATAAGCTAACATAATGTTTAGCAGTATCCATCGTGAATTTTTCGAATTTTTTAAGATCTATCTCATAACCAGAGGATATCACTTCTAATATAGTTTTGAATTTGTTAATTAATGATAAATCCACGCCTGTAATGGAAGCTGCTTCTTCTTGGCTATTGAAAAATCTACGAGAGGTGTTGCCAAACCCAGCTTTTGGAATGTCCACCAGTAAGCCCAATTTGTCGTGGAACTCTTTTTGTATCTGTCTCTTGGCCGCTTGAATTTTTTCCCGGTCACTTTTATCTGTAACGCGTCCCTTATGCACGTCCGCTTTAAGTTTGTACGAAAGATGCACCAGAAATTCGAAAAACCTAATCCTGGCGTGTAGTATTGATAGCCCAAATCTGAAAGTCTCTGGATTCTCTGGTTCTGTAGAAGACAAGTCGTTGAAACTTTTTGAAGTTTTTCCGCATATGTAACAACGTAATGTAGATGAAGTATTCGTAGCTGCATTACACACCTTTCCATCGACCATTGTTGGAAGCAGTACATGGTTGATTCTTATGTTGTCGCTTACTTTTGTTGCTTGAAGATTTTGGGCCTGGTTTTCAATGTATTCGATTTCTTCATTGGTTATGTCCTTATTTTCTTTCAAATAACGAATCCGTATTGGTCGGCACCACCTCGGTGATGAAGAGTGGATATTTTGCCATATAATTTCACTCCCAGACGAAGAGGCACAAGGGAACTCAAAAATATATTTGCATCACTGTTGTCGTCATCTTCAAATTTCTGCTTGTATTGGCTTTGAGTAGATCCATCGCATCCCCACTTATATATTAGCTCTAAATCGCTTTCCCTGTTATCCAAGCACTGTGAGAGTTCTGGTTCCAAATATTTACATAATCGCGATATTGTGTGATCCACTAAATCTTGGAGCTTCACTTCGGCAACTGTCTCACTGACGCTTTTTGGTGGATAACATTCTTGTTTAGCCTTATACAAGTAGGTGTAGCACGGATATATATCTTTGTTGGCTTGATGAATCACTTCGTATTGACTTACAGTTAAATTGGCATCGACGAATATCCTCAAGGCGTTTTCAGGTGTGTGTTTCTTCGTTTTCAGGGCTTTACTGCCAATCGCAGCTGCTTTTCGGAACTTCATAGCCCTGGTTGGAGTTTTTGTCACAGTTTGAATCACTTTGGCTACATCATTATTTCCCGTCGCTCTTTGACTCATCTGTGCTGCGTATGTCAGTTCATCAACAGACACATTCCTTCGAAGTTCCACTGTTTTTCGACGTTTTGTTCGGTCACTTGATTCCCCGAATTCTTTGCTTGGGCGACCTTTAGACCTTCCGCGAAGTATGCCAATAGGTAGTATTATTTCTTCGCTAAGCCACTCTTCATTCTTATCCAAGAAACGGCTTTCTATTCTGTGGCAGAGTTGCCATCTTCGTTTATAATTTGGTTTGAACGCCTTGATAATGTTGAGAAGTTCATCTTCTTTCTCTGGGGGACAATTTGTTATATCCATAAGTTTTTTATCCAAATCTTCAAGTTTTTCGTCAAAACACCTTTGTGAGCTTCCTTTTACTAACTCGTGAAGCTGTTTTCTGGTCATAGCTAAGGTGGAATTAGAGTCATCTGGAATAATATAAAAATCTATTATTAAAGGTCGTTTTAAAGGGTTTTTTTTCAAAGCCTCTGTTTTTTCTTAGGTGCAAACTTGTGCAAACTCTTGAAATGTAAGATTGTTCTACATATCCAGCAGTTTAATAAAATGTATGATAGACTTTGTTGCGGCGTGTTGCGCTATTTCAAAAACACTAATGTTTGAAAAAAACAGCGAAAAAAGTGCAATTTTTTTAAGTGATTACTTCAACTCATCGATATGAAAAAGTTAAGATGGATATACAAATAAATTTTTGCTTAAAATACTATACATACCTTGATTAACGATATCCATATCAAATTTTTTCACTAAAATCACTTTTAAGACTGAAAAAAAAACGCGCAAAAAATACACTTTTTTTTAAAAAACCGCAAAAAAAATTGTGCTTACTCAACTAGTACTAGTTGCAACTGATGGTGTCGCGAACGGGGGTGACCAATTTATAGATAGACTTCACTAAAGAGTAGCCTGGTTATCTACCTGTTATCGGACACAAGCTTAATCCTGGGAGGCAAAATTTTTTTTTTTGATTTATGGCCAGGTTTTTGATCAAAATACCGCACTGTGCGACAGTAAAACAGGGCGGCGAGAGCGTTATGGTCTGGGGTGTATGAGTTCTTCAGGGGCAGGCGAAATGTTTGTGTGTCACGATCGCATGGACTCTACAAAGTACATAAACGTACTGGAAACTACACTCCTGCCCTCATTTTTCTTATTGTTTGGCGTTACAAACATGAATGGAGTAAAGTTCCAGCAAAATAACGTACAAAGCTGCATGCACAAAGACCTGGTTAGGTGAAAATTGCGTCGAGGTCCTTCATTGGCCTACCCAGTCCCCAGATTTAAACTCCTTAGAACATTTAAAGCCATATTATTAAAGAACATATTAAAGCCCAAGATTAGGCAGAACACAATCAGCAACAAAAAAGACTTAAAACGTCACCTGCGTAATGAATGAAGGGCATTAAGTGCAGAACAATGCAATAAGCTTGTACGCTCTTTGCCAAAAAGAATTGCTCCCGTGATAAAGGCAAAGGGCGGTAGAACTAAATATTGATATTTGTTTAATAAAAAGGAATGTTATACTATACAAAGTGTTTGAATTTATTTAAATTAAACAGTTGCACGTAAAGTGAGAAATATAATGGGTGCTCAATAATTTTGGCCAAGGCTGTATGTATTCTCTTTTAGGAAACAGAAGTAAAAAATATAATTTTTTTTGCAAGATTTCGTCACATTAAATCGGCCCACTATGCGGATTTGTAGCAAAATTTTGTTTGAATGTAAACTTGGACGTGTGTACATTGAGAAAATACCACTCTCAGGCCGTAGGAAAATGTAGCTTTTCTTTAAATAACTACAACTTTCCATTACTGCGAACTAAGTCTTATATTGTGCTACCATAAATCACTGAAATTTTTTGTTGAATTTGACCGCTGTACTATATTATCAAGGATCCTAAATAAGCAAAAAAAAAAAAAAAACAATCGAATTTCAACACAATTTACAATTCCAAATATTTTTTTTGTTTATAATTCACACGCGCTCAAGGGTATGTTAAGAGCCCCTTATAAATCAGCACTTTCAGAAAATCGAGATTTTTTTCGCCTTGGCCCCCCCCACTGTGCGGCGTAGGAACGTTTTTTACGACATTTTAAATAGATTTTTGGTGGCTGTTTGTTTATTGTCGTTTAATTGTTTTGTGTTTCTTTGGCGGCTGGTTATAAATGATTTAATTGTGGGGTTAGAGAATTGTAAAGTAGTTGGCAAAATAAAATAAAATGCGCAATGGCGCAAAATCTTGCACAGCTTATTATTAAGGTATGAGTATGATACTATTTAACTATTTGCTAACTTTAAGGTAGTTTACTAACTAATTTTAACGATTTTGTAACTAGTATCGTACTAAAGCATATTTTTACGGTTCGTAGTAAGAGATAATAACAAAATGCCATGTGATTTCTTAAGAAAATATGAATGTATGCAATAACTGAAATTATAAGTCGTTGTAGCGGTTTCTTAAAAATATAAGCTTTTATATATAGAAATTAAAATTTCGGAAAATTATTCTGTGGTATGTACAGTCAGTAATACATATCTTAATTTCATTTTATTTTATAGAATTAAAGATCGTAAAAATTAATCGAAAGAAAAAAATTTGACTCCGTTTTCGAGAAAAAACGATTTTCGAAAATCATTTCTTAACATTTGTATGGTGGGTATTTTTAGATAAAATTATTTTTTTCTCACATCATGTAGTTTATATTAAAATACTTTTAACTGTCAAATCTTAAGAAAATCGAGCACAGCGTTTCTGAAATATTGAGTTTTGAAAAAAATGTAAGTCTTTCTAAAAAACAACATTTTTTGTTTGAAAATTAGAATATACAATACTATCCAAGCTTTTGGGAAGCTTGAGCATAAAAAAATAATCAAAATCGCCTGTACAGTTTTTGAGATATTCAAAAACAAAATAAAATGGTTCCAAAGGGGTCTTTTTTTTAACGATTACCTAGCTTTTACTAAATGAAATGTTTAATTTTCTTTTAAATCTGTGGAAGAGTTTTTGAGAAAATAAATATTTTATGAAATGTCGAAAAAAAATTCGTATGACAGGTACCGTTATTTTTGGTCTTAAAAAAACAAAGAAATACTCGTTTAGGGGGAACATTTTTAAAATAATATCTATCGACCGAGCCGTTTAGGTTGCAGTCGAATAGATAGACAGAATTGCTAGACCCATTTTTTTTTACTTCCTATAATAGTAATGCTAAATGTTACGAATGCATAACTTGCCATATAGTACCTAGCATATGTATGTCGCAGATTTAAAAAAAAAAACAATAAACGTTGGTTGGTTTGATTTGAGATAATATTATACGATGCTGGTCATGAATGCGAAATAGATCCTTATGTGTTTGCATATTGAGGATCGGTATAAGATAATAATAGGCGCGTCTTATATGGATCTGGAGCATTTTTTACAAAAAAAAGAATTGGGATCCATCTAGATCTATTTCAAAGATCCAAAAATTTGGTCTTACTCTAGCGGGTAGATGGCTTTGTACGGTAAGGTAGTGAAACTATAGTGTTAAGAAACAAGACAAAAAATAATTGAAAACCAACAAACAGAAGGACAAAAGTGATGGGCATATAATACTACTGTCAATATGATCCATATCGTTTTATTTTCAAGGGATAATCTGTATGGATCATTGGCGACAATAATGTGTTAATGTGTTTAAAATGTCGCTGAGCTATTTAAATAAAAAAAAATAGATATAAGTAGATAACAAATGAGTGAAAGGTTTAGTAAAGAATCATAATTTTATAAATAAATGGAATGGCCTACATTCAAAAAATCATGTTGGAATTGTATTTGGGCGAGTATTGTTTAAAGGTTAGTAATAAAATGACTTGAATAAATCTTTTTAAGACATAGACTTTCTGCGGACTGATAATATTTCAGCCGATGTTATTATTTATGAAGATTATTTCAAATGCAGATAATTTGTAGTATTTAATCTTAATTACCTTTAAAATGAGTGTTCGATCGTTGACTGTTATCGACCACATTCAATTCAATGCCAACGATTACATAGGCCAGTGGAATTAGACTTTCACTTAGAAAACATTCAACAAAACTGAATATTAGAGGAGAGTTTATTTTGTATTCTTAAAGCATTAATGAGTATGTTTAATTTTGACAAGGTTTACGGAACGTGTATATGAAAGGAGCTATATTTACCATATACCATGGTACAAATCAAAGGCACTTTTTGGGAAATGCTTAATTTCCTATTAAACGAACTTAAACAAAAAAGAGTTAACAAACAACCATGTTATCTCAAAGTTTTGAAGTTTTTATGGGACTAATACAACATCTTTAGTAATAAATTCATATCATTTTCACTTAATTCAAATCTTCAAAAATTGAGATTGTTTGATTAAACAATGGACGGGGCTGCGGGACCTGGCTTTGCACTGCCTTCTTCTGAAAATCGCGACCCTAGAACAACAAGGTTCTAAGTACACCAAAGTGTGTTTTGAGAAAAACGCATCTGAATATTTGAAGTCTTTTATTCGGATACTGTTTAAAAAAAATTAAATATTTTTTTTATAATCCGATGAATATGCACACAATCTATAAAATTTCTACTTTAAAACCTAATAAAACCAGATTTTTAACCCTTAAATTTGACTTTAAAAATCATTATAGGACTTTGCTGCTCAACGATGCGACACTATATTCTAGAACAATAAGGTTCTATGTAGCACTTAGAACCTTGTTAACTTATATTTTCATATTTTTTTCACATAGAACCTTGTGAACTTAATTTTTTAATTTAATTTAATTTTACGGAGGATAATTGAGATTGGATGAAATAAAAAGATTTAAATAAGTTTTCTTTATTGTGAAAGAGATGTGGATTATTATGTTGTTAATAAAAAGATAGTTACTTGAATTTTGAGTGAGTGTACATAAATAAATAATATTGTTGTTACAGCTGATAAATACACGAAAAAAAATATAATGGTCAAATTTAAATTTACTTGAAATAAATCTTAAAACCTACTTGATTCTATTTCAAAATAATAAATAAATTCCAAACAATAAGGTTCTGTTTGCATTTAAAATTGTAACAAAGTTCTATCTGCATGGTTTCTTTTTTTGAATTTAGTGAAACAAAGTTCTAAGTGGAAGTTAGAACCTTTTTAAATAAATCTCAAATCGAAAATATACAGATAGAACTCTGTAGCTCTGGATATTTTGTGAAACAAGGTTCTAAGTGGCAGTTAGAACCTTATTGATTAAATCTCAAATGGAAAATATGCAGATAGAACTCTGTAGCCCTGTCTATCATGGAAATGGAAAGAGATAGAGCAAAATGGATTGCGGGAATCGAAAGAGCACCCTAAATTTACCCAGATTTGATATAAAACTCATTTTTTTCAAAATTGTCGGTTAGAACCTTGTTGTTCTAAGGTCGCGAAATTAAAACGTGCAGATTAAGCTGAAGCTTCAGATAATCTAAGGCGTCGTCCTGCATCGCGCAGGAACCTAGGGTGAATGTCCTTAGAGTAAAAGGCCATTAAAACATCCAATGACCTTGGATATAAAACATAAAGAACAGAACAAGGCAGGCCTATGACTTGCATTTTGGGTAAAAAAAAAACTTAAAGCTTTTTTGTGTCCAAATTTTTCCCGATATGACAGTTGTCAGGTTAGAAGGACGACAAAAATACAGACGGCTTACTGTTGGCTCACGACCAGCCGTCACCGTCAGAAAAAGTGTGTATCCTAACAACCACATCAACGATACAATGGAAAAATCTCCTGATTGGATGTAATGTGAACTTTTTGTCTTTCGTTCTTCCGAGCTCAGAAAATTATGAAGAATGGGAAGATGCACTTGATCTTAGTAGAACTAACAACCATTTTAATTCAATGTTAGAGAATTGGAGAGTTTCTCTTATGATTTTTTTACGGATCACAAGTAGATTTTCATCGATATAAGCTTCGGGTCCGAACCAAATTGTTTGTACTGATTTCCGCAACCGAATCTAAGTCCAGAGTAAGTCAAGGATGTAGAGTCAAAGGTAGAAAATTTTTGACGGATCTATTAATTACTCGAACAGTCTTCAATATCTGCTGTAACGGGGTAAAAGGATGAGGACCCGTGGATAGGATTAGGATAGTTGGAAGGAAAAAGAATCAGAAAAGGAAACCGGATATGGATAGGAACATGAAATGACATTATTTGGACTAGGAAAGGATAGGACGGGTACGAATGTTTGACAAAAGGGGCGGTGGCATGCTGGCGACGCACGGCTTAGCTCGCCGGATGTAGGGGAGGATCTTGCCCCTCCGCCAAACCTCACCTCGCTACAAAACAAAACTTTCATGCCAAAAAAAAACAATCATCCCACTTATTGAACTGCTGCTCTCAGAGGTGGTTGTTGATATTGTTACAACCTGTGGCCTTACCCTCTCCTCTCCTCGGAACCTGTACGGCCATATTGTACACCAGATTCCTCCTGTACGATGTCATTCGACTACGACATCACTCCACACCTTTCAGCATCCGCTGGCCCTCCACACCCCCTGAAAATTAACAAACCTAGCCAATCATTCTATCAGAACTCACTTGTTCCATGAAAAGACTTTTAGCTGGCGTAGCTTACAAAACATTTTTATTAAAAATCAAAAAAAAAAAAACTATTCAAATTTAACAAATTTACTAACATATCAAAAAAAAAAGAATCTCAGGATTTGCTTCATATAAAAAAATGGTATTCCTCACTCGAGAGAATTCACAAAAATAAGTTCTTTTTGAATTAATATTTAATTCGAAAACCGTTAATGTAATTTACTAACAAAAAAAAATTACATGATTAATTGATCAAGTCGTGGTTGTTAAGGCGAATGTGCTTATATTAGCAGCAAATATCGTTGTGGGGCCTTTCTGCCTCCTTGGGGTACGCACGTCGCTGGTAGACCTTTTAAAGGTACCAGAGAGGTGTCCTGTCAGCCTGGTTATTTAACGGATTTTTTTTTTCACAGGTGCGTTTCTACGGTACTTGGTAACCGGTTTTGAAGATTCCGAAAAAAAAACTGCAGCGGCACCGACTCCGCTCTTGTCGATGACCGCTTATTCCACCGAACCCTAAACCGTGCAGGTTTTCATTATCTTGAAACTTTAATGGCTCAAGCAAAACACTCACCTCTTTTTAAATTTAGCAATTATGTATTTTTTCCACGATGTTGTGCGCACAAAGATATGAATATTAAAACTACAAAAAATTTACACTTTTTTCATTTGCGTATAAAAAAACTTTAAACTTTACCACCAAAAACTACACTGGACTACCCAATCTTCAGACGTTACTTTCAAACTAAAAGGTAAGTTTCTCCACTTTTGGTTTGACACTACAACTCATCGAAAAAAGCACTATTTCTTTGTTGGGAGAGGTAAATGTGCTCCGTTGTGGTTAACACGATCATTTTGGAGGAGCCCTCTTCCCACGTAACCTCCTCTTTATCACTAGAAAAAAAAAAACTCAAACCTACCATGGTATGTTCACTACCCAACTAGTTATTTTATATCCGAACCTCTCAGCCATTTTGTTCAAATGGTTTTTGAATGAGTTCATATGTTCGAGTTTTCGCAGCTGTCATAATTTCTTCGGCAATTCGAAAATTATTCAAAACATTAAAGAATTTTGTTTTGCCGGGTTATTTTCATTTGTTGTTCGGCAAATTCGTGCTAAAATTCACGATAATTACAAACAGTGAAGTGCAAATTGTAAATTAAATCAGAGTAAATGAAAAAAAAAAAAAATTGTCAACACAAATACAGGAGGATGCTGGAACAACAACATATAACTTACAAGCAATTCAATCTCAACAGTAGATTACCCGTATATGGTGCTTAAGTCCCACATTGCCTAGGAACATCAGTATCTTTACTGCGGGAGCACAGGTAAGTTCATATCTCTGTCGAATGCAATGCATATAGTCATCGCTGGTAGTGAAGGTTCGATTTTGTGAAAACTTTACTATCGCTGACTATTGTAGCGCAATGTAAATTGCATTTCTTTAGCTTTAACGATACTACCAGCCATGACTACACCAATGCATATTATGATTGTTCTCTAAGGCTGCCATAACACTGCCCTAGAGTATTACCAACCCAACAAAGACTGTCGTAGAGCCTATAAGCCAGCTATCGCTAAAGCCGTATTTCTTTCTTAAAACTATGGACTGCATTCTGGGCAACCATATTAGAGACATCCTAGATGGACATCCTCTTGAAAACGCTCAACAGGCATATCTTAAAAGGTGGCTCTTTATGTGGTGGTGCGAACAATTGAAAATCAAATCCTCTTCAAATGGTATACCCTTGCTACCTTTCTAGACGTAAGAAAATCTTTCAACAACAGCCGTACCGAATATTTTCCTTCTTGACTAATCAATAAAATATTTAGATTCTTGCAGTGTGTTAAGACTAAATCAATGTTACAAACCTCATCTAAGTTGACATTTTCTGGACAAACACTATCTACTGATGTCCTACTGAGGCAGGTTGTCGTGAGATTGGTATCTTAGTTATCTTTAGCAGAACTACTCGCTTTGAGAGTACTGTAGACTCCGTTAAGTTGGGTGTTGAGCGGTGATGTCCGCAGGGGTCCATATATTTGGAACCATATGATAGATACTCAGCCTTAGCGTCCTTCATCCGGGCAGTCGTACTGTAGGTGAATTGCTTATGCTGATGATCTCATTGTTTTTTTAAGAAGAGTCCCGTGCTGAGCTGGAAATCAGTAGTACGGATATTATGGGCATGGTAGGTGTCTGAGGTGCGGTTGCTAGGATTGAGGTTGACGTGGAAAAGACGTCTACGATTTTTCTTAAGGGCAAATTGTCTTTAAATCGACCTCTACTTATCAGGGCTGGTGGGGTGAGTCTAAGACACAAAAGAAAGTCCAGTACATTAAAATTACCATTGGTGAGAGAATGATCTTTCTTCCTCATCTTTTACAAGTTTAATCGGTATCTTTTGAATGTAATCTTGCCATGCCAACGGGCGGCGCCCTTTATTTTTAGTCCTTGACTTGGTTGCATTGGGGCCTTAACTGTGGTGAGCTTGGGGTGCCTAATATGTGTGCCTTAAAGTGGCGTGGAGTGGATAATTTTAAATGGGAAGACGTTTTAAAATTTTGTCACCTGTAAAAATGAAAAAAAAAAATGTATTACCTTAAAAACATTTCTAGTAGGGATATGGTATCTACAAATGCATTCCACATTGACTTAGCAAAAAAAGTGTAGCTATATTCTTTATACTTCAAGACATTATTATTTCAATCAACAATGAGCTTAAAACATAATAAAAAAGAACCTCCCCTTAGACACCACCCCCTTCGTCGGACATAACTGCGGCATCTTCCTAGGAATTTTCTATTATCTTTTCCTTAAAATCGTATCATATTCTGTTCTCTGACAAGAACCGAAATATGGCACTCAGTTGTCCCCTATGAGCGACACGAACCGAGCTTCCATCATTTCTGTTTTAATTTCAAATTTAATGAATATCATTGGCCTATAACACTACTCTAACTAGGATTACATTAAAGTGCCATAGATAGTTATATGTTATGTATGTTGATTTCCTTTACACATAAGAAACTAATTTCTGTGTGAAGATTTTGATCCTTCGCCAGATTTTGCGTTCCTTCACACCCAAAAAAAATTTATTTTTCTTTGACAGGGATTGTTTAAATCCATATTTAAAGAGCGGTGTACATGTAACACATGAAACACACACACCAAACAAAAAATTTCGATCTGGGATCGAAACCCCTGGTGTGTTAAGGAAAAAAGGATAAAATATAAACTAATTATTAACTTTCCTTACTAAAATTATTTGGTTTCTCCGATAGGAAATCTGTTAAACAGCAATCTACATTTATCAAAAACATTTTCAAAACAAAATCTAGAATTGCACTAAAATTAAGAAGCTATTTTTTTATCAATATAGTGGGTAATAAAAGGAACTAAGGCTTGTATTCACCAAGCGCTCCTAAACGGCTCTTAACTTTACGAGGCTCTTAACTTGAAATTTCTGTGGGGTATTCACCAACCACTCGCAAGTGTTTTTCGAAGTTCGAAAATGAGAGCCACTCTCTCTTGTTCAGGCATACCCAAACTGTGAAATGTTGTGGAATGTTGGTCTTGACAGCAAATGGATACTCTTCTACTTGGCATTGCTCACATGGATTCGAGTCAAATGCGTGCGTGGCACACGCACAAGCGAACAAACTTTCGAAGAGAGCGCTCGTAAATTAGGAGTGGTCGGGACCATTCCTAACTTTTAAGAGCGCTCGTAGATCTTCACTAATATTGCTTGGTGAATAGGTTTATGAGCTTCTTAAGTTATGAGCGCTCGGTGAATACCGGCCTAAATCTTCACTTTAACATCTAACTATTCACTATTTTTAATTAAGTTCAAATTGGTTTTTCAAAACACTAGATTTATTTGAAGTTATTGAACCTGTGCAACACAGTCTTTTATTCAATGCCAATTGAATCTAAATTTAAATTCCTATTAGAAAGAAGCAAATGCATTTTATTTGACCAGAAGTGCTCTTCAGCGATATGCTAAATTTACACTGTTAACAAATTGCCATATATTCTACCATGATTTATTTCATAATTCAAAATTATCACAGTAAATTTGCAAAAATATCAATCGTGTATATTACAAACTATCACGAGAGAGAAAAATGAAAGCATTTTACATTAGCATGCAAATTAACATCAAATTCAAAATCAAGAATCAACAATACCCACATGCCATATTTATATTTAAATGACATATTAAAGAAAAACAAAAAACAAATAAGTCGAAGAATACCGTCTTATTTCTTACACAAGGTTGAAAAAAGGCTAGTCAAACGAAGCACCTGCACTCCTGCAATGTATTATCTTCCTACTGAAATGCAATGCTAATTGCTAAAGGGAGAATAAAATACAAACACTTCCAACTCAAAATAGTATACAATTATACATTGAGATTGGTTTTATAAGACGGAATGTAGTGTTTTATTTTTTTGAATATAAAAGCGGGTGTTGAACAAAGAGGATCCGAAACACAATGCTTGGGGAAGAAAAGGATAAAAAACAAATAAATAAGACGGTAGTATTTTTGTGACCCTCTTGATCAATGTTGGTTGTGGATTTTGGAATGTGTTTGGATAAAGTATAAGACACAAACGAGAGGCAGAAAACTTAAACTTATTCGATGTTTATTTGGTAGATTGTGTTATTTGTGGATTTTCTAAAATGGTGGTTTCTGTGTCGCAAGACACCATGAAATTCAAGATACAAAGCAGCAAGCACAAGAACACATCATACAAACAGAAACGACGCTCAAGCACATACCGTTGATGTGCCTGATCCCGAGCACCCAGCTAAAATTCAAAACCCTCTAGTTGAGCAAATCAGCTTGGTAGTGCGAAACTCCGGCAACCCATCCGCAACTGCTGAACATATAACAATAGAAAGAAAAGAGGGTACTAGCTCTGGAACTGAAAGCACGCTTCGTGATCATTTTAAAGCAGCGCTTGCATTATATGAAAACAGTGACCCCCTCCTTAGACATGGAATCCCAAGACTTTATAACAAAAAAGTCAGCGAGCTTCTTGAAATGGTAAACGTCCACATTTTACCCGACTGTTTAGCGACTGCTGACGATATTGTACGGGTTCATTGCCTTATACATATATGTCGTAGCAGTCGCTATAATAAGAACAATGGGGAAAAAACGCAGACTCAAGGAAAAAACTAGAACACCACAAAGAGATGGAATAGCTTCATTGCCTGCATGGGAGCGACATCTTGTCAACAAAATTGAAAAAAACAAGACAAGAATTAGGCAGACTAAATGCTTACACTAGTGGAGTAAGATCAAAACATATACAGAAGCAAATAAAAACTATCATCTCTCCGATTCCTTTCCGACAACTGACATTGGAATGTTTGAACAAAAAACAACAACTGGCAGCTTACTCAAAGGAACTTAGAAGATATAAAAAAGGAAAGTCAAGAAGCTAGAAAACGAACTCTTCGAAAGAAATCAAAAGCAATTCTACAGAAAACTCGGAAACCTGCAATCAAATGACACGTACTTATGTATTTTTTCCTTCTATGGAACAAGGCGTTCTGGAAAGATATTTGGGGCAACCCAAAAATTACTAACCTCAATACCGCGTGGATTTCTGAAGAACGAGAAAAGAGTAGCAACTACAACGAGATGCAAAACAAAACAACTGCATATCTACAGAAGTCAACTAAGCAATTAGAGAAAGCAGCAATTGGAAATCGCCAATCCCGATAAAATCCAAAATATTTGTCCGAGCTTTTGATGGAACCGGCAAGAATACCGACATTTATGATGACTGGAAATACGTTGCTTATATCAAAAGGAACTAATGCACCAGACGCAGCTAATTTCAGACCAATCATGTGTCTTTCTACCACCTATTCGTACAAACTGTTAACAAAAATTTTCACCAACCGTGTGCATCAACACTGTGTTGTTAACAGCATCATAAAACGTGAACAGAAAGGATGTGCGAAAAACTCTATGGGATGCAAAGAACAACTTGTGATTAATTCTGTGCTTATTCACCAAGCACTTAAAAATTAGCGCAAAATCTCTATGGGGTTTATTTTTATTGATTATAAAATATGTAGCTTTGTATAGTCTTCCTATTTATTGGAAATTCTCCTTACCTACAAGGTTGACGCAATAGTTAACTATTTTATGGAGGTGGCCATGAACAAATTAAACGTAAAACTTCACCTGAGGCTAAATGTGAGCTCACCTATATCTATTAGCTGCGGAATTTTTCAAGGAGATGCGTTCAGCCCACTTTGGGAAAACATAATCACCAACCTAACAACGGTTGACAACTATAAGTATGTATCTCGGTTTATTGCAATTTAAAGGAATAGTAAATGGCGAAACTAAGAAGAAAGTTTGACACCAATTCTACCAAAGGATGCGAAAAATTCTGAAATCCTATTTAAATGCTGGAAATAAACGCAAAGCCATTAACACCTGGATAATTCCTGTACCAACATATTCCTTTGGAGTCATAAAAAGTTCGAACACGCATATTGATCAGATTACAATTTCAATCAGAAAAAGTTTGTCAAAATATCTATGTCCACACCCAAAAAGTGCGATTAAAAGATATTCGCTACCAAATGAATTTGGCGGACGAAAACTCCTTGATATTCCTTAATCCTAATCTGCAGTACTCGCAAATCATGAAGTTAAGGAATTATTTCAGAGGACAGATTGAAACATCTGATTTGTTCTGGACTGTATATCTAGCAGATAGGAACTGCACCCCCCCCTCCCCCTAAATTAAAAATTACAGAGAATGTGTTCTCAAGAGACCAGCTGCTCGCAACCTGGAAAGCAAAGACATTGAATGGGGAAAATGGGGTACATCCATGTCAAATGTATCAGCCGTACATTGATCTAACCAACTCCAATCTATGGTTGGTTGAAACCATAGTATACGAATGAACCACATGTCTTTCAGGATATACTACGGTAATACTAGCCGAGCAAAATAGTATGAGCGTGGTATCTATACTAGGGTTTTTTGCGCAGTAGTCTTCTCCTTAGTGAAAATAGCTCCATATTTCTAAGTGGATAATAGTTTTACTTAAACCTATTATCATATTGATGTTTTTTTTATATGTTTTAGTATTTAAAAATTTGTGATTTCCAAATGCCAACGAATTTAAAAAAGATGTTTATTATGATTTTTTAATATTTTCTAATTTGTAATTTCAAAATGGAAACGAATTTCATAAACGGGAAGTTCTTGACAATACTAGATGTGTGTCAGGGGCACTAGATTTTTTGCGTAGTATAGTCTTCTCCTTATTGAAAACAGCTCCATATTTCTAAGTGGATAATAGTTTTACTTAAACTTATTGTCATATTGATGTTTTTTTTATATGTTTTAGTATTTAAAAATTTGTGATTTCCAAATGCCAACGAATTTAAAAAGCGAAAAGTTTTTGGCAGCGACCAAATCGTCAAGATTTTGAATATTTGGAGGTAAAATATCGACGGTTTAAGGGGAAACGTATTTTTATTTGATGTGATTAAGCTGAAAAAATAAATCACAAATTTGAAATATCTTTATTTAAAAGGTTAAAAATTTTTGTTTGCCAGAATATGACTGGCTGTCAAACTATAATACGTTCTATGGTGTCTATACTATCGGGTTTTTCAATAAGAACGCTACAAAAGTTTTTTAAATAAAACAAAAACGATTTTGGATATCAATGAAATTCTTTATTCCTGTGAAAGTACGTTTGATGCCATTATCTATGTATGGAACTTGATTTCTTTGGCATGGCCACCACGGGCACGCTTGCAGAAGTCCAGACGCTGAACCCAATTTTCGACGGTTTTCAAGCATAAATCGGCAATTTTACGTTCGATATTCGTACGAAGTTCATCAATCGTCTCTGGCTTGTTGGCATAGACCATAGACTTGAATTAGCCCCACAGGAAATAGTCTAACGGTGTCAAATCGCACGACCGAGGCGGCCAAGTGATTTTTTTTTTTTTTCAAATTTTCCCACTAGACGCTCAATTATTGATCTGCTAGGACGATTATGACGACCATAAATTGGACGTAGCGCTCTTAACTCTTAACTGACTCCGAATTTCGGTAGTAAATTTTAATAATTTCGACTCGTTGTTGGCTCGTATATCTTTCCATCATGAAATGTCAAACCTTACTGAAGAGAAATGTCAAAAGAGCGGCAAGAAATATGGCGTCGTTTGCTTTCCCTGTCGCTCTACTTTTGTAGCGTCCCTGTTGAAAAACCCCTTACATGTGTGTCACGGGCATAACGAAGCTGAAACAATTGACTATATAAAGGAAGGATGTTCCGTCTTGTCAGGAGTTGACTATACGGTGAGGCACAACCAAGTGGCAAAGATTATACACCAATAATAACGCCAATAAACTTCTCGGCGACAGGACTGATTCCTAAAAATCTACCTGTTCATCTAAAGGAACATAATGCAAAACTCAGTTATCCTTAACACATGCAACATTCTACGAGGGTTCCCGCATCAGTGTTTCTGAGAAAGCTCTCCCATAATGCCTGTAGCCCTGTACTGCAAATATAAATTGAACAGAGTATAGTTAAATTTCTTGCGCACCATTTTTTTTGCTCTCTCTGTGCAACCCACAATTGACCAAGTGACTTGGTTTCGGAATTGGGTATACTCACCTCACAACATTTACCAAATAAGTCGAAGAAGTATTATTTCTTTGCATAAAGCCTAGTATACAGTTCTTTTTGAAGAAAAAAAAAAATGAGTGGTGAAAAAAAAATTTGTTCTCATGAAAAAATTTCTGTAAGTTTTTTCCGTCAAAACAATGGTATGCACATTGTTTTGCGTGAAAAATAATCGTGGTAAGTATAAATTTTTTTTTCGATTTTGGTTTACAGTTTGGTGAAATGAAAAAAGTTTTTTTTCGGGAAAAAACTCTCCCATAAGAAATGCATTGTTTTTTTTTTTTTTTGAAGAACTGTATACTAGGCTTTAACAAAAACAATTGCAATCTGTTTATACCGTACATGGACTTGTATACATCAAACCAATCTCAGCCACAGGAGACGAGCAGAAAGCTAAACTTATCAAGAGCATCGAATACTTAAACAAAATTGCCAGTTCAATATGAGAATATTATTCAATCAGTGATTGTCAAACTTTTTTAAACTTAATTTATTTATTTTTTGTCTCATTTTATAAATTTATTCTTTTTCTAAACTAATTTATTTATTTATTTTTGGCTATAGAAATTTTTTCTGTAACTTATTATTTCTTACTTAAATGCTTAAATTTCTTTTAGTTGTTTCTTGTATATTAGCTAGAATGGGAAGTGGGTTTGTGGTCGCGAAGGTTGATTTGTCATGCATTCCTCATTGCATGTCTTTTCTAATGTTTTTACTGATTTATGATTGCTTCTCAATCTAGCTCATATTCCACGGGTGGATATAGTGATGGGATTTTACGTTCGATGATTAATATATTTAGCGAAAAAAAGAATGGTCTGCAAATTTGCCATATTAACGCGCAGAGTTTGTATCTGAAAATAGATGAGTTCAGGTATCTGTTTGAAGGGTCGAAGGTTGATGTGGTGTGCGTTTCGGAAATTTGGTTTATTCCCAGTGTTATTGACGCACTGTACAGGTTAAATGGGTACAGGCTTATTCGGGCTGATAGAAATAGTAGAGGTGGGGGCACTGCAATTTATCTACGTGAGGGCATAACTTTTAAGTTCAATTGCAGGTCCGGAACTGAAAGCGAGGTGGAATATGTACTCGTATTTATCAACATAATATCGGGAGAAGAAAACCTACTCTTAGGTGTCGTTTAAAAAGAAGAATTTGGGTGTTATAAGAATTTGATTACTTACGAGTATATGTAAGTACTGGGACGTGCTTACTTTATAGGGTGGGCGCCAGGATACTGTTTAGGGTCGTTTTTCTTAACCAGGATGCTGTAATTTTACTTCAAAAATATGAAGGAAACACAAATTTAAATTCCCAATGGGAAGTTAGAAATTTTATTTAAAAATATCTAGGAAACGCTGGCTTACGCCTGGATTAAAACCTAGAATTTTTTCAATGATAGAATTACAAATTTTAATTGGATTAAACCAATTTAAGACGAGGGAAATTATTATATAATGAACTTGAAATAAATTAAGACTATGGTAAAAGAGGGTCTCACAATTTTGAGATTATTAAAACGAACCAAGGGCCAAACGAATTACTATTGCACAACGAATAAACTTAATAAATTAACACTCTACTTATCTTTTCCTCTTTTATGTCCTGTTCCCTTTCCTTCTTCCTTCTTTTCCTTAATGACTTAACTCGCCCTGTTCTGGAGATTCTTTCCACTATTCTTTTAAGTATTTTCCATTCTAAAATACTTTCTATTCACAAGTTCTTCAACTTTTTATTCTTTTAATTTTTTGTTCTTCTTAACGAAACTCTCTCTCGTCCACACAATCACTGAATTCCCCAAGTTGTCGATGCCGTCCCAAAACTTGACGAATTCAAGGCCGTATCTTGATCTATTCACAAAAACTATTTTTGAGAAAAATAAAAATAAATCATAAAAAGTTGAAGATACTTTTCTGAACATTCTCTCAGCCCAACTAACAATTTTCCTTCTATAAGGTCCAATTTTTAAATTTCTTGAAGTTGATACTTTATTAGGGCTTGCATTTAGCTTATTCATCCAAGTTAACAATATCCGAAGCAATATTTTCTTTAACAGCTTCTAAGAAACCCTTTAGAGGTGGTATTGAAAGTTAGTTGCAAGCCTTTGTAGATAAAACTACGCTAATTAATCGATAAGGCTACCAGAAATTCATTAATAGAAGCACGAGAAGTTAAAACCAAGAAAAAGCTTGTCAAGCGAATTTATTTCGCTAAGTTCTTCTTAACGAGTATAAACTATTTTAGCTGTACAAGACTCATCCACACAAGCTTAAGAGAAGCATGTTGTTTTCTTTTAGTATGTCTCAGCAAAGCAATTGCCATTTGATCTTATAAACAAAAGTCACATACAAGCTTTATATTGTTTTCTAACAAAAAAAAAATGCGGGAGAATTATTATTTCCGGCTATTTTTAACCGAATAAAGTAAAGTTTATTAGTCAAGTATATGTGGGAATTATTTAGTCAAGTGTAGGTAAACAAAGGATACATAAAAACTTAATCTTGTTTGCTAGCATCAGGTATATGGGAGTGAAATAATATTGTTTGATAACTTTTCTTATCGAAGAAATTAAACAAAATTAAATTGGGTAAACATTTTGAATAAATGTTTTACACAAGCCAAAGTGTTTGGTTTATGTACCTACTATATAGGTAGTATACAAAATTATTGTATGCTACCTATATAATAGGTACACAAACCAAAATTTTTATTTCGGTTTATTTGTCTTATCGAAATGATGCATATAGCTTGTTTTCTATAAGTCCTGCAAACACACGATTAATATAAGTCCAATAAATAGCGCGTTAAATTGTGCACACGAAAGAAACATAATTTTCGATTACTTTTTTTTAGCGAAGTTATGTCAAATTATTTTGTTTGTAAAAGTCCTTTAGTCACAGGTCTGAAACAAATTATACATTTACATATTATACATTCTAATTGCGAAAGGTGAATATTTCTTATTTATTTGTTTGTATTTAAAACATGAAATCGTTAAGAATTATTTATTTTCAGAAAAATTGTGTTTAAATTAGCTTTGGCGTAGCTAGAATCCTATTTTTGCGCAAGATGAAAACTGAATTTAAAAGTTGATGTAATACGGCTGAATCTTTCATTTTGCGTATTCTTGAATTGTTACTTCTTGTGGTGAGCTGTGATAAACTGTGGTTAGTCTTTGCCTTACACGAGATGTATTTGCTTGTCATTGGAAAAAAAAATTGTTTTCCATGCAAAGCTGTAGCTTTCCAATGCAACACTTAATTTAGCATGAAAAGTTTATGCTTCATTGAAATTTGTTGGAGTATACGCTATAAATATGGTGACCGTTTTGGTTAAATAATGGTTAGCGTTAATAATTCAAAGTGAATATTTTTATGAAAATCTAAACTAAACTTCTTAAAGATTTTCCTTTTTACAATTTTGTCATGAGTGTCAAAGTAATAATTCACAAATTACTTTTTAATCTGACACTGAAGCTGGTCACGAAAATTGAATAAGTTGAAATATAATCAGCTATTTGTCAGCTTTACGGATATGTCAATAATTCTTAGAGCTCCTATTGGAAGCGCTAGAATAATATATGTATGTGTGTTATAATTTTTATTAAAAAAAAATCTTTCATAAAATGCTTACTGAAGTTATCCTTTATATTACATTTTCTATATGGTATCTTTTTAATAGAAATGATTTCACACAATGCCAGAATTTCCCTTGAATGTAAAATTAAATAACAAAACCGTAAATTTCATAAGACTTTGACCTTTATAAGCAAATGAAACATTTATTTTACGAATATGTGGAATTATTGGTAGACAATTGGATATTGTATTTTTAGGAAAATATCTTAGTTATCTCAGTTTTTTTTTTAATATTGTACCTTAAAACCATAGACAGATGGTCACCATGCTCTTAAATTAAAAGCGAAAATGTATCAGGAAGTCTTTACGAAGTGCTAGGAATGCTTATTTCGGTTTCAACTGATTACGATTTTAAGCCACTTAAAATATATCGCAGTATAGCTCAATGCATAAGGTATCGGACTCAGTCGATCTTTGACTTTCGCTCAGGAAAGACTTCAGTGTGCCAAGTTTCATTTAAAAGTGTTATAAATTAAAAGTTATTAGTCAAGTTATTAGTTTGACATCCATTTCACCAAGTGTGCGATAGCGCAGAGGTAGTGGCGTCGGCTGGTGGATCCGAGGGTCGTGGGTTCAAATCCCGCTCGGAACAGAATAAATTTATTGAGGCTTTTTTTCACAATAGTGAAGTGAGCGATATAATTTATTGGGAAAAGAAGCAGATGGAGAAGGAGAAAAGGGCGGGGGGATCGAAAGATTCCTCCGCAAAGTCGGATGAGATTGCTGTTGTGTCATCAGCAGCGGTATATCAAAGCACCGTGGCAACAGTCAACAAGCCCACGATAAAGCGAAGGAGGACTTTGCGACCGCAACCCAATTTGGATGCACCGAGAGCCACCCCAGGTAAGCTGCGAGCTGGGGTGGGAAACAAGGAGAGGGCAGCAAAAACGTCGGCAGCTGCCAAGGTACGGCAGCAAATTGGAGACACAGACGGATATAGCGACTCGGCTGGCACCGAATACATGTCTGAGGAAGGAGAGGGGCTCTACAGGTCTCCTGGTAGTAATAAATTTGCCCTACTGTCAGAGCCAGAGCCGTCTACCGACAGGGAGTTGGAGGGGGCACAAAACCCCCAAGAAGAAATTCATGTAAGCGAGCTGGAGAAGGCCCTCCAGGCAAAGAAAGCTGAGGTAGACAAATACCAGCAACATCTGGACAAGCTGAAGGAGGAGATGCAGCCCCTTCTCAGCCAAATAAGAAAGAGGATGGAAGCGCTCCGTCAAAAAGAGGCAGACGAGAAGCAGGCCCAGAGGCAGCTGCAAGCAAAGAAAGCAGCAGAGAGGCAGCAACAAAAACAACAACAACAGCAGCAGCAAGCCCAAGCAACGAACCAGCAGGCGGTTCAGGTTGCAAAAAAACAACAACAACAACCACAGCAGCAACAAGTACAAAAACAACAGCAGCCAATGCCTGCAAGAAAAACGGCAGGAGTGGAGCAAGGCGCTCAAAAAGTGTCAGCAGAAACAGGCCCATATACTGAGGGCCCAACAACGTCAGCAGCAGCAAGACAACAACAGAAGCAGCAACAGGAGCAACAGCAACAGCAGCAGCAGCAGCCACAACAACGACAGATGCAGCAGCAACACCAGAAGCAGCCACAGCCGAAAACGGAGAAAGTGCCACCGATAAGAACTTTTAAGATCGACCTGAAGGACATAAAACAGGTATGTAAGCGGGCCACAAACGGCCACTTCCTTATAAAAATTATTAATGACAAAGAAAAACGGTACTCGGTACAGTGCTTCTCACTGGCCGAATATAAAACAGCTAAAGAGCTATTAAGAGAAGTAACAGCTGAATTCTTCAGCTTCACCCCTAAAAGTGAAAAATTGAAAACGGTCCTCCTGAAGGGCATAAGTTCCTGCACGGAACCGGAGGCGCTCTTAGATGAGCTCCGTCAAAAAGCCAGCGACGATCTCGAGTTTATCGGGGTCAAGCCTTTCACCACGGTGAAGTCAAGACGAGGGGGTTACGGATTGCCAATGTTCCTCGTAACATTATCGCCCCAGAGCAAGGTTGAAAGTCTGAGGAGTATTTCCCGCCTCGACTTCCAGGCTGTACGTTGGGAAACACTAAAAAGACATAACGACATGCTTCAGTGCATGCGTTGTCAGAGGTTCGGCCATGTCGCAGCCAACTGCGATATGCGGATGCGCTGTGTCAAGTGCGCAGAAACCCACATGAGGGGGGAATGTCAATTAGGAATTGAGAGGGTTGAAGATTTGACCCAGCTCAAGTGTGTCATCTGCGGAAACGAGGGGCACCCCGCTAATTATAGGGGCTGCCCTAAGGTTCAGCAAATAAAACAACAACAGGCCAGTCAAAAAGCCGAAGTTCGACAGGCTCCAACAACAAAATTCGTGGTTCCTAACCTTTCTTACGCCCAAATGGCATCAAGAGATAGGATTACGAGACAGGCCCCACCAAAGGTTGCCCCACAGGCACCCGTGCCTAAGGCGCCAGAGGTGCAGCCCGACATTGTAGCTTTGTTACTGAGCATTCAAGGCCAGCTAGCAGGACTGCAAAGTCAGTTAAAGGAGCAAGGCAAAAGGGTAGACCATCTCTACTCTTTGTTGCCTGGCCTAGTGCAACATAGACCATAATGGGCGCGCTACCGGAGACGCGCTTAAAAATCCTGGCTGTGAATGTAAATTCACTGATTAGGATTGAACGTAGAGCTAATTTGTTCCAATTGTTGAAAGACCTCAGTCCAGATGTGTTTTTGGCTAGCGAAACCAAGCTAAACCGGAAACATAAATTGACTCATAAAAATTACAATATCGTAAGAAGAGATCGACCCGACTCTACTCAAGGAGGCGGTGTCGCCATCTTCATACGAAAAGGCATTAATTATAAAGTCATATACAACAATGATCTTCGAAAGCTCCAGACGCTAGAGGTTTGCGTCATATGCATCTCTCTCACTCAAGGGAAGCGGATGTATGTGATTGCGGCCTATGCGGCTGAAGCTCCGCAGGCTATTACTTTTGACTCAGAGCTCGAGATTCTTTTTAGAACACTTAAACTGAGCTTGGAAGAAAACTACTATATTATGGCCGGTGATTTGAACGCAAAACATGAAGATTGGGGAAACCAAACAAATAATCTCAGAGGTAATCATCTTTTTAATTTGATGAATCTTTACAGCGTTGAATATGGTATTGACCTGCTGACTACTGAAAGGCCGTCGTATCCAAGGTGCGGTTCCTTTCTGGACCTTTTGCTGTACGATACCAGACTGACAGTTACAGACAAAGTGGGTAATCACCCTCGAAACTGCTTACAGACAATCGAGTACGACAGTGATCACTGCGGACTGGCTGCTGTAATTCAGATTCCGAACGAACGCGTGGAGTTGGAGGAATACGTTGCGACGCATTCTTACAATTACAGTAAGATGCGCTGGCCTCGTTTCACCAACGCCTTAGCGAGAGAAATTCGTTCGAGTGACATAGCCCCACCAAATAACAGAAACCTCACAAATACAGAAATTGACCAATATCTACAACAGATGGACGAAACGATTAAACGAACAATGGAACGGACAATACCCAAATACAAAGAACGCGACCAAATGGACGTCTACAGAAACGCGACCATAGACGCACTACATAGACATAAGAGTGGCTTACTGACAAGACTTAAAAACTTATACAGACGATTCACAGACCCGCACGACCTGGAGGTTAGGACACTGAAGTCGTCAATAAAGAATGTCAATCAATTGATTAAGGATAACTACAGGTTATCTATTAACAGGTTCTGGGACAACAGAATTCGTTCTGTAAATTCCAGTGACCCTGGTATGTTTCCTGAAATCAATAAGATATTTAGGAAAAACAATCAAAATGACCTTCCGTGTCTTAAACTCCAGAGAACAGTAGAGAACACAGACGTACTCCTGACAGCGCAAATTGATCCAGAGGAAGCCGTCTTGGACGATGACTTCTTTATAGTTGAGGATCAGAGGGAGAAGGTCGAGGCAGTGGGGGCTGCGTTTCAGCAAGTGTACAAGGTGAATGCTTGCATTCGCCCGAACCACGACCTGGAAAACAGAGCACTACTGCATCACTTCTATCTTCGAAATGAAATAACGCAATGGCGATCTGAGAACCCTGGTTTCTTGAGGTTCAATGACGATCTTTTGGCAAATGCCACAATCGCCGAGCGAATAGGGACAAGTCCCTTGTTAGTGACGAAGATGGATCTCCAGCTCATCTTCAGTTCTATTAAGAATAAGAAGTCAGCAGGTGTCGATGGTATATCTAACGTTGTACTAAGACATTTACCGAATGAGGCAATTGACATTTACACCACACTCTTTAACAATGCGCTGAATAATGCATATTATCCAGTGCATTGGAAGACAGCTGTGGTACATCCTCTCCCGAAAAAGGGAAAGGACAACTCCAATCCGTCCAATCTTCGGTCGATAAGTCTTCTTCCGAGCATCAGCAAGGTTTTCGAAAAGATCATCAATAGGGCTCTGATTAAATGGGCTGCGGACAACACAATAATTCCGGATAACCAGTTCGGGTTCAAGGCGGGACATGACACAATTCATGCCGCGGCTAAGCTCGTTTCTGATATCCAATGGAATAAGTCAAAACAACAATGCACGGGTGCTGTTTTGGTGGACTTAGAAAAGGCCTTCGACACCGTATGGTTAGAGGGTCTTTATCTGAAACTGAACAGACTTGGCATTAGTAAACCATTGATGTATATGCTTTATGATATGCTTAACGGTAGAAAGTTTGTTGTCAAAAGTGGCAATGTAACTTCTACCACAACTTTTGAAATCAAAAATGGTCTACAACAGGGAGCGGTTAATTCGCCAATTCTCTTCAGCATTTACACCAGCGATCTGATAGGTAGTCTTCCGCAATCAATAGCGTATGCCGACGATCTAATTGCGTACAGAACGGCCCGAAAGGTTGAGGTTATTAGAATTCTCTTGCAGCGTGACTTTGAGAAGATTCAGCGATATTGCGATGACTGGAAACTGAAAATAAATGTCCAGAAGTCGGAAACAATTTTGTTCCGGACTCCGTTGGCTAGAGCCCCGCGGGATACGCGCAAGAATTGGCGCAAGATGGTCATCGTTGATCCTCACGGGCAGCGATTAACGAGCAAAAGTGTAGTGAAGTACCTCGGTATCTGGTTGGATCAGTATCTATATTTCGACAGACATGTAGATGCTGCGCTGGCCAGGGCCAGAGGAGCCTTCGGTCTGACGAAACGACTGTTTTACAGCAGTCGGCTTGACCCCAGAGTGAAGGTCATTTGCTACATGGCCCTCATACGGCCGATGATCGTTTATGGTTGTCCAGTGTGGTTCAACGTTGCTCCATCTCAGATGGAGAAAATTCGGGTGTTCGAGCGGCAGTGTCTTCGACGCTGTACTGGTTTGCATCGGACACCCGAATCTTCTTATGTTCACTATTATCCGAACGAGGCTCTATACAACGGGGCTCGGATCAACAGAGTTGACAATTTCGTGATAAAACTTATTCGGGGTCACATTGCGAGGGCTATGACTTCGACCAATAATTTGATTTTCGGGGCGTTCTACCCAAATGATGAATATTTTGAAAATGCACGCTTGAGTGGCTTCATTCCTCCAGAGGCATTCCTCTATTTAGATAGATGCGGTCTGATACAGGATAGATTGGCAGTACCGCTAATCTACCACGTCAGACGAAGAACCGTGGACCGGCGGCTCCTATACACTCGGGACGTCCTGGCACAAGACGGAGAAGAGCTCCTACGGTTCAGTAGGGCTGTGTCCGAACGGGACAAAACTGATAGGGTGAAGCAGGAGAACCAGTTTTGGTGGCTTCAATCGATATTTGATAATGGGTAGTCGGGGTGGGGTGTTAGAGCCGTGGCCGGCTTGCATACCTGTTTTTTAGTCACAGGTTTAGTTTTAAAAAGAATAGGCACAGTGGCAAAAAAAAAAAAAAAAAAAAAAAAAAAAAAAAAAAAACCTACATTCTTCAAATGTACAAAAAAAAATTAAAAAAAAAAAAAAAAAAAAAAAAAAAAAAACAAAAAAACAAAAAAACCTCCGCTGTGGTTGTTCTAGTTTTTTAAGTAGTTTTAGTTTATTTTAAGTAGTTTAAGTGGTTTTAGGTAGTTTTAGTTTATTTTAAGTAGTTTAATTGGTTATAGGTAGTTTTAATTAGTTTAATTTTAGTTTGTAAGTTTTATATAAAAAAGTAAAAATGATAAAGAATCCGAGTTTTTCAAATTTTCAAAGGTATCGGACTATCAACTGACGCATCCAAAGTTCAAATCCCAGAAAATGCATCAGGTAAGTAGTAATTTTTCTCTTAATAAAAATAAATAACATTTAATTCCTGAATAAACTAATACTTGAGTGGGGAAATAAAAGTCAAAATGAAGAAATAAAACTAAATAAAATAATTTTTTTATATTTTATTTTGATTATTTCGAAAAGGCTTCGACTAGGCTTTCGTTTCTATGTTTCGTAAGTATTCTCAGAGCTTCCTGATAAAAGTAAGAACTTGTATCAACAACTTGTAAAGTGCTTTTTTGGAAAACTATAAACCATCCGCATTTCCAATTTTATAATGTAGTCATTTTGATAAGGTCTTTAAGAAGTCTTGTAAATGCCTCCTATCAATCTGTATATGACTACTAGGCAGCCTCTCGAGCTTCTTGAGTGCGCCAAATGGGCTTGTCTAAGGCCATATAAAAGCAAATTTGCTGATAGCTTCGTTAGATCCTTATGGAAGTAAAATTGTTATCAGACCAAAAACATAAATGTTAAAAAAGAGCCAAGTTCTTATATACAAAAACCTTTGTGTAACAAGTCAGCCGTGAAAAGTAATGAGATCTAAAAGTGCGCCAAATTCTTACTTTATGAAGATTTAATACCGAATATTTAAAGTAGAATAATATTGAAACAGCTACAATGTAATAGAGAAATTTTATTATTTAATGATTACTGACTAAAATTTGATGGGCTTACTGGTCAAGTTTTTAAAACCGTTTGAATTGGGCATAAAAAAAAAACTTGCCAAGTAAGCCAATCAAATTTTACTCAGTAATCATTAAATAATAAAATTTCTCTATTACATTGTAGCTGTTTCAATATTATTCTACTTTAAATATTCGGTATTAAATCTTCATAAAGTAAGAATTTGGCGCACTTTTAGATCTCATTACTTTTCACGGCTGACTTGTTACACAAAGCTTTTTGTATATAAGAACTTGGCTCTTTTTTAACATTTATGTTTTTGGTCTGATCTCACTCCTTTTTGCAAAGATTTAAATATTTTTCCATGTCAAAATCTCGAAAGATACGGAAAGATAGAAGGGCGGACTCTTCCTACTAAAATCAACTTAGTTTATAGCTTCCTATTTCTTTTGGTATATTTTCTTTTTGTTATTGGTTGTTTTGATTTGCGCTTCAATTATTTCTTCTTATCCTGGCAAGATACATAACACTAACATACCTACCTTAATTACAGTAATCGGAAGTGCTCCATATAAATTAAACATACCACGCCCCCTGAATGGAAAACCTCAATTTTTTTTTGTTGGTCCTTTATATGCGACTTGAGCCCTACCGTTCTACCAAATTTCATTGTTCTACTGCAATTGGAAATACGCCATATATAATTTACATCAGTTCTGAGGAAGTGGGCGGATACCACGCCCCTGAATGGAAAACCTCGATTTTTATTTTCGGTCCCTTATATGCGATTTGAGCCCTACCGTTCTACCAAATTTTATTGTTCTACTGCAATTGGAAGTGCGCCATATATAATTTACATCAGTTCTGAGGAAGTGGGCGGATACCACGCCCCTGAATGGAAAACCTCGATTTTTATTTTCGGCCCTTTATATGCGATTTGAGCCCTACCGTTCTACCAAATTTCATTGTTCTACTGCAATTGGAAGTGCGCCATATATAATTTACATCAGTTCTGAGGAAGTGGGCGGATACCACGCCCTTGAATGGAAAACATCAATTTTTATTTTTGGTCCTTTATATGCCACTTGATACCTACCGTTCTACCAAATTTCATTGTTCTACTGCAATTGGAAGTGCGCCATATATAATTTACATCAGTTCTGAGGAAGTGGGCGGATACCACGCCCCTGAATAAAAAACCGCTAATTTTATATTTTTTTCTTCGAATGCAACTTGAGCCTAATCACTTTACCAAATTTCATCGTTTTACAGTAGTTGGAAGTGCTCCATTCAACCAACACCAATTCGGAGAAAGTGGGCGGATACCACGCCCCCCGAAAGGAAAACCTTGGTGTTTATTTTTGTTTCTTTATATACAATATAAGCCCTACCGGTTCACCAAATTTCATCGTTTTACAGCAGTCGGAAGTGCTTCATTCAACCAACACCAATTCGGAGAAAGTGGGCGGATACCACGCCCCCCGAAAGGAAAACCTTGGTGTTTATTTTTGTTTCTTTATATACAATATAAGCCCTACCGGTTCACCAAATTTCATCGTTTTACAGCAGTCGGAAGTGCTCCATTCAACCAACACCAATTCGGAGACAATTCGGTGAAAGTGGGCGGATACCACGCCCCCTGAATGGAAAATTTCAAATTTTCGATTTTTTCCTCTGCTTGCATGACAAGACCTACCGTTGTGCAAAATTACAAGATTCTACGATGGCGGGAAGTGCTCCATAATTTTGATGATCTGTCAGTCAGTCAGTCAGTCAGTCAGTCAGTCAGTCAGTCAGTCAGTCAGTCAGTCAGTCAGTCAGTTACGGTTTTTGTGATTTTTGAGGCCTTATATCTCAGGAACCGATTATGCTAGAAAATTGATATTTGGTGAGGCGCCTGTGCCTGACTAGCTTAGTATATATTCGGAGTTTTAAGTTTCTGACTTCATTGGTACTGAAGATAAGAAGGGGTCAAAAATCGCCTGAGTTTGTTCCTGTAAAAAAGGGTGTAGTGCCAGAACTTGGCTGGGCACTACCGTGCCCTTTGATTTGGGAGCTACTCTACAAAATTTTACTGTTCTAAGCTAATTCGAAGAAGGAGCCAATACTTGTAATTAATCCTTTAACCAATTTTGAGGAACCGAAGAAAGAAGGCAAATATTCAAATTAAACTACCTAACGCGCAATCTATTATTCGGTGGACCTTTGTGAAGAAATGGGGTTATTGAAGGGATAGCGTTTGGCGTTCCATTCTTTTACGCTGGTTTGTTATCAGAGTTAAGTTTAAGGAAAGAATTTTAGGATGTGCTCAAAGCCGTCTTCATAAATGTAAGTTAAGTTATGTTGATGTTGTGTTGTTTACATATCCACTTTAAGTGTACGTGTATGTTTCGTTCTGTTGTTGTCTTCCAATTTCCTTAAGGGTATCATGAGTTTCCTCGTTCTCTATATACATGGCGTGTGAGTCTCCAGCACATCCGCTGGCTCAGCACGATCGAATTATTAGATACTTATTTTGTCATCCTCTCTGAGCTACTCTAAAGCTCCATAAGGATACCGAACTCAAAATGTGGGTCCAAAAATGGGAATGGGTGGGATGGAGGGGAAAACAAATAGCGAGAGTAAAACTATGACTAAACAACATAGTCGAAAGAAGGTTTTAAGAACCGAGATTAAGAATACTTTTTGTTGCGGTAAATCTTACCGTAACAATTTATGGTAGAATTATTCAAATACTTCTAAGGAAAATTGATAAGATATGCTTTATATATCAAAACATCAATAATAGAAGTTCAACTTTTACACTAAAGAAATATTTTCACTGGCGCAAAGTTTTAAACAGCCTAGTATTAAGATATTAGTATGATACTACCTAACAATTAGCTAACTTTAAAGAAGATTACTATCTCTTTCTTAATTTTAATCGTTTTCGTTTCGAGCTAGTATCGTGCTAAGGTAATTTTTTTAATAAATTGCTTCTAAAGTTATTGCAGTTCATGCACAAAACTAACTAAACACACCTGTTTTGATGTTTGGAAATGTCAAAGAGCCATATGAAATTAGCATGATACTAAAAAAATAACATAGGTATGCGATGATTTTAACTTTAATTAAAGGGTAGAGAAAGTGTGATGTTATATTCGATTAAAATTCTAAAATTCGATAAAAATTAAAATCCTCGTTTTAACCTAGTTTAAATATCAAATTTTAATTCTAAAAATGAATATAGTAACTAAATTAATTTTAACGCATCTACATCTTAAACATATGTATTAATAGCCATCTTCAGACAGCAGTATTGGATCTTTTAGAGTAAAACCAAATCAGCTGCTGAGAAATATGCTTCTAGGAACGGTGAATTCAGTGAGGCCTTTTTATCATTTTGGTGTTGACTTTTGCGTACGAATAAAAACTAATTTCAAGGTCAGATGCTAGACTAAAAATGTACAGTCATATTTTGCTATTTTCGTTTATCCACAAAAGCTATACATACAAAGATAGCAGGACATTCGTCTTCTCAATTATTTACACCTTATAACGATTGGCACGACGAAACAATTTCTATTATATATGTATATGTCACCGGAAATGTATGTAATCCGTCGTTATATATAATTCCTAGGAAATGTATACAATGCTAAAATTCGCCAGGAAATGTGTGAATTAATTTTTTCTATACACATTGCCTAGGAATTCTATACATCTCCTAAGCACCAATAGGAATTGTATTTAATTTCTGGGTTTTATACATTTCCGCTTAAATGCTAAAGAAACTTTGCATACACCCAACCTCGCACCTACCCCAAATCCTATAGTGTGCCATGCAGGGGGGCAGCATGCCCCCCTTACATACCACACTGTTTATACGTGTCGTTCCCATGGCTTAACATGGGAATTTATAATTTATATATCCAAGACCACTTTAGTAAAGTGGATTTCGCTCCCATTAAGTGAGAACTTAGTCCCCCAGTGGACTGGTGTTTTATTTTTTGCTTTTTTTTATATAATATCTATTAATTTAACACATTTCCTAGCATTATTTAGCAGTTGTATACAATACCTAGGAAATATATACATCTCCTAGGAAATATGTGTTTTAAATAATCTTTTACAAATCTTTACATTTCCTAAATAGACTCGTCATTGTATACATTTCCTAGGAATTGTATATAATTCCTAGGTTTCATACATTTCCGGTAACATAACTTAAGAAAACATTTGCTAAATAGGTGCATATTTTTTTGTTTTTATTCTTAATTTAAATACTTATCTCTCTAAGCAACAAAGAACAAAAATTATCTAACAATAACTGTAAATTTTAAAAGAAAAACAAAAATAATTCAGTTACTTGCACTCATTGCATAATCGGACAAAGTAAAATAGCAATACTAAATACCGTTATTTTGCAAATACGGGATTCAAAATTGTTTTTTTTTATTCAGTCATGAATTGCATTTAGTAGTAGACACTAGATATCAATAATAAATCAAAGCTTTTTTTAAATGGCTCCAAATGGAAAGCAAACTACTGTCGAAATCAGACAATTAATTGTTAAATTAAGTTTTGAAGGGAAAACTGTAAGAGAAATTGCCGAATTGATTAGATAAAGTAAATCTACCGCCCATGATATTATCAAGAGATTCCGGGACGAGCTGTGGTTGGCCAACAAAAGCAGAGAAGGACAAGGCAAAATCTTAAATGAGCGAGAAGAGCGATCGATATTGAAAGAAATTAAACAAGATCCTTTCAAAAGTGATAAAGACCTTAAGATATCTTTAAAAACCCGAATTGCGAAAGATGTTTGCCTTAATACTGTTCGCAATACATTGCATAAATTCGATTATTACGGAAGAATCCCCAGAAAAAAAACCGTATACAAGTCTTAAAAATAAAAAATAGATTGAAATACATATGCCAAAGAGTATTTATTAAGAACATGATAGTAATATGATGGTATATCGTTTTAAAATATTTTTTTTCTTATAGTTTGTATAATATTAAGGTTTTATTCACTGATGAAAGCAAATTTAATTTGCATGGATTAGATGGGAAGATGTTTGTGTGGCGCAAGCCAAATGCAGAGTTTAATAATCAAAACACAAAAGCTACTATTAAGCATGGAGGAGGCTCGGTAATGGTTTGGGACTGTATGTCCAGTGTCGGAGTAGGCAATTTGCATTTTATTGATGGTAAAATGGACAAATTTGTCTACCTCAACATTTTGAAAGAAAATGTTAAGCAAAGTGCAGAAAAATTGGGTATCGCAAACAACTTTGGTTTATATCAAGATAATGATGCAAAACACACATCTGGTGTTGCAAAGCTTTGGTTGATTCATAACTGTCCCAAACTTATAGAAACACCTGCACAGAGTCCAGACCTCAATGTAATTGAGCATCTTTGGGAAGAACTAGCGAAGAGAGTGTATACAACAAAATTTAACACGTTAGTTCAGCTTAAGGGAGCTTTACTAGAAGCATGGAACTCCATAGAGCCGGAAGTATGCCAAAACTTGGTAAAAATCCATTCCTAAGCGGTTACAGGCCGTTTTGGATAACAGAGGATATACAACTAAATATTAATCACTGGATTTTTTTAATTTTTGAATTGCTCCTTTGTCTTGTATTATGCGGTGATCGCAAAAAATTGAAGTATTTTCGTTTTTCAGTTGAAACCTACCGTTATTCTTAGAAAATTGTTTTTTTTTTTAGTTTCTTAGACAGATAAGTATTTAAACTATTAATAAAATCGAAAAAAACTATACATTAATCAAATTTTTTCTTAAGCTAAGGGCATTTATATGAGATAAACACTTGTCCGATTATTCATTGAAGGCACTGTATATTGAATAACAAACCTGAATCAAAAGCAGGACACACAAAACATCTCAGCGGTATACTGCTTGCTCGCTCCATAGACAATTACAATTACTTACTTCCCGCTCCCTATCTCTTTAAGTTTTCTCTTTTAGCTTTAGTTTAAGACTACGTTCTTTATTAGAAGTGCTATAACTATTTGTTTCGCAAATAATGTAAATTATTCAAAATATTTTCAATGTTTCATTTTGATGTATACATTTTTAATAAAATATTTACGAAATATTCTTTTGTATGTAATAAAAAGTTCCCCCTGAAGGAGACAGCAATCTCTGTCGAAACGTCGGGAAATCTATATGTAACAAATTTTTGTTCATTGCTAAAATTACTGTGACCAAAACACCCGAAGGAAAACCTTTCTCAATCAACTTAATATAGATTTACATACTTATATTAAGCCTAGGACACACAATATTTTATGATAATGCAATAAATTATATTCAGTTCAAATAGAAATCAAACAGCAATCCAGGCATATTTCCTGAAAGAAAGAATAACATAGAAACAAATTCTACCTCGCTTTCCTCATGTTGGAAGACTAGAAGGCTGCCACCAAATCTGTAGATGCTTCTCGTTTGCCAAACGAGACGTATAAGGAGTTGTTAACTGTGGTCATATAAATAGAAATAATATTTTATTCTCGACCGTTGATACGGTTTTCATCTAAACCAAAGTTCTCACACCCTGACAATTCTTAAACGGGAGTGCTCTTTTTTATGGCAATCGCAGAACCAGATGTAACAATGTGCAAAATGAGTAGCCTAAATAAACATAAAACATTACTTTTGGAAAAGGTAGTCAGATAAGTACTTACATATCCTGCACAAGTCTCAAGTTGGAAGAAGAAGAATCAAACACCCTCAAACCTGACACCTTGGTCCTTATCAAAGAAGAAAATATTTCTTCGATGGACTGGAAATTAGGACGTGTGATTGAGACCTTCAAGAAAAGTGGTAATAAAGTACGCGTGGCTAATGTAAAAACTTAAAACTGGAGCAAACCAACGAGCAATGTATAATCTTTGCTTAGGTACTTCCAACAGATGAGCCAGTTAATAAAGACGAAATTTCATGTTACTCCAGTCTCCAGGCCACGAGCAGCACGAGATTTTTAAGATCAAGAAATCCTCCAGAAAAAACTGACATCATTATGTCAGACGAAAACGCAGGAGCAAGTAAATATTAAGAAACTAGATGATGTTGTTGGTATAAACGAGAACTTTAAATATGTTGGCAGACTTCGCACGGTAACCACGTGTTGGAAAATATTTGTTCATTACAGTAAGCCAACGTTCTGACAAAAATCTAATAAATTTGAAGCATATGTCAACAGAATGTAAGATACGAGTATGTGCACAAGAAACACAGTATGTATTACGTCCCAATAATAAACATACTGCTTCACAATTACCATGAACGAAATAGGGAAGCAAGATCATCATTCGACATTGTGGTAACTGTGGCGTATAGTTCGTTTGATATCTTCGACCAAAAGCAGACAAAATACAAGGTCAAACCAACACGACGCGACGGTCGGTGCTTTCAAGAATGAAGATCATTTGATTGAACTTTTGAGCAACATCTTCAAAAGGTAAAACAGAATCTTGGATCATTGACTTCATTGAATCTTGAATTATTGACCTAATTCTTGTTCTCACCAATTTCAAGCATATACAAAAAATGCTTTTATGTACATAAATGTTCTTTCGCATTTAAATCACGGAAATATAAATCGACAACTTATAAGTCACAAACAATTAATTAAGCAGCTGAAGCAATTTACCTTCCTATTTTTCATTGCCAGTTTCAGTCATTAACATGTGCAAAATTTCATCAGTGGCCGGTACACTCATCTATTATCCAGAAAAGAACTTCAGAGGTTTGCAAAATGACTACTAAATCATAAAGAGTTGAGCTTTAGCAAATGCACCTTAAAGGCAATACCCACACAAAATATTTGGAAAGTATTAAAATCTTCGAACAGTTGGAATCTTTTCTGTTCCATGAAAAATGTCTGGACATCTGATTTGGGATGATGTGAAATGGTGTTCTTGAATTAAAAAAATCTTGTGTTCTAAAATTGCCCAACAGTATCATTTACGGTTTAACTAATTATGAAAGCAAAATTACCCACCACTTATTCTTAGCACGAATGTAAGTGACTGGTACATAAATCGAAGCGCTTTGTGTATTTTCCATTCATATTTTCTCACGATTGGATTTGCGTAGATGCACTTTTTATTATTCACTCATTTCCAGCTCAGTTCTGTTCACACCTTTAACCCAGTGCGGCGGGCGCGGCGATTTCTCTTTCATTATTTTCGTGGCTGTTTTTATAATTATTATTTCAAGCTTAACAATCCTAAAATTATAATTTGGCTACACCGAAATCAATTTGATATTTTATTAATATAAAACTTCATATCAAATCAGTTTTTTAAAATATGATGCAAAACATTGTAATTATACTCGTAACTATACAAATATCAAGTTGATATTTTTTAGACAGAAATTACAATTGTTTTATATATTGTAATGTAAATTTATCTCATCAAAACCTAATTTTAATATCAAATTGACATTTTTAATATCCAAAATTGAAGGCATAAATTTAATGATTTTAGCAAAATTCCTTCCTCGTGCGATTTGGCCTAAACATAACACATAAGAATAGATTTTACAATCAAACGGTTGAGCTTAGATAGGCACGCTATTAAGTACACCACGTTTAAAGACCACAAAATTCTATTGACGACTTCTGAATGTTTCAGTTTTCTGGTCCATCTTTTCCCCAGATAGTCTTAGGCAAATCACCGTTCTCGACTACAAAGGCCATAACTGGGGTAAAATTAAAGAGGCACGGTGACATGCTTCGCCGCATGCGCTGCCAGCCAATGGCTTAGCCACTCTGCAGCAAACTGCAAAATGCAGTCACACTGTGTCAAGTGTGGTGAGAAAAAACTACAAGAAAGGAGAGTGTAAGCTCGGGCAGCAATGGTCCGAAGATTATCGGGGATGTCCTAAGTTCCAGGAAATATAACAAAAAAAGCAAAGCAGGCAGTTGTAGAAGATTAACGCTCACAAACGCGTCTTGCAACAATAATGACCGTCAACCCCAAAATTTCCTACGCCTAAATGACAGCACGAAGCGGAAGTACAGTACAAGCCGTGTAAAAGGCAGCTCAAAAAGGACAGGCAACTAGTGCAGACCATCTCTAATGTGTTTTGTGAAGCTTAAAGCTTATAGGTTCAAGGCGCACTCCTGGAGAGGATCTTTAAGATCGTGGCTATGAATGTAAAATTACTGATTGGGACTTAATATTTTTTAATTGTTGAAAGACCAAAGTTCAGATGTGTTTATGGCCAGCAATGCTAAGCTGAACGAGAAACATAAATTGAAAATAGATCAGCCCAAATCCAATCAAAGAAGAGATGCCGCAATCCTCATACTAAAAGGCATTGACCATAAAGTAACATAATATAATAAATAGTGATGTCGAAAGATTTTGGTTACTGGTAGCCGGTATCATATGCATTCCTCTACAATTTGAATACTCGTACAATACAATTAAAGTAAGATGCTCTATCCACGCTTCACCAACGCTTCATCAAAGGAACTTCGTTCGAATAATACATATATCCTCAGTAAACAACAGAAATTTTACAAAGACTGGAATAGACGAATACTTGAAACAAATGGACGATGCAATTAAATGAACAATGAATAGAACGATACAAGGAACGTGACACTACGGACATGTACCGTAACGCTATCATTCGCAAAATTAATAAAATCTTTAGAAGAAATAATAAAAACGATCTCTCAGCCGAAGATCCGGAAAACGCCATCTTAGACGCTGACCTCTTTATTGTCAAAGATCCGCAGGAGAAACTGGAGACTGTGGAGCTGCGTTTCAGAGAGTGTACACGTTTTGTGCTAAAATTCATCTGAAGGTGAAGCTCGGCTCATTTTTGACTCACAAAAAAAACAGAAGCAACCAGAAGTTGATGCTATATTCAACATTGCACTACGATAAGTACACTTCGGAATTTATACATATCGTACTACACTATTTAACAATGCTCTGAACAATTCATATAATCCAGTCCAGTGGAAGACAGCCGTGGTACATACTCTCCGAAAAGGGAAAGGACAACTCCAAATAGGAAAAGGACAACAATATCAAACCAGATACTCAGTTCGGTTTTAAGGAAGGACATCTCACAATTCATGTCGTGTGTAAACTGGTCTCTGATATCCAATTCTAAAAAGCCATTTTACTGGTGCCTGGTGGATTTGGAGAATGCTTTCGACACCATATGGTTACAGTGTCTCTATCTAAAGCTGGCTCGGCATAAGTGAACCACTGTCGTATATTTGTCTTGACATGCTAAATGGTAGAAAGTTTGTGTTAAAAGTGGCAATGTATTTTCTGCCGCAATCTTCGATATAAATATAGTCTTCAGCAAGGAGCGGTCAACTCTCCGATTCTATTCAGCATTCGCACCAGCATTCTTCTACTTAGACAGTCGAGAAATCATCGGCGATAGAATGGTGATTCCTCTTATCCATCATTTCCATCGCAGAACTGTGGATATGCAGCTCTATTATCGGGTTTTTCAATAAGAGCGCTACAAAAGTTTTTTTAAATAAAACAAAAACGGTTTTGGATATCAATGAAAGTCTTTATTCCTGTGAAAGTACGTTTGATGCCATTATAAATATATATCGATTTCTTTTGCATGGCCACCACGGGCACGCTTGCAGAAGTCCAGACGCTGAACCCAATTTTCGACGGTTTTCAAGCATAAATCGGCAATTTCACGTTCGATATTCGTACGAAGTTCATCAATCGTCGCTGGCTTGTTGGCATAGACCATAGACTTGACGTAGCCCCACAGGAAATAGTCTAACGGCGTCAAATCGCACGACCGAGGCGGCCAAGCAACTGGACTATTTCGTGAGATAACATGTTCTCAATTGTTGATCTGCTAGGACGATTATGACGACCATAAATTGGACGTAGCGCTCCTAAAGTTGAGGCCACTGACTCCGAATTTCGGTAGAAAATTTTAATAATTTCGACTCGTTGTTGGCTCGTATATCTTTCCATCATGAAATGGCAACCTTACTGAAGAGAAATGTCAAAAGAGCGGCAAGAAATATGGCGTCGTTTGCTGTCCCTGTCGCTCTACTTTTGTAGCGTTCCTGTTGAAAAACCCTTTATATAGTTTTGACGTTCTTGCACAAGGCGGAGCAGAGTGCCATCGTTTCATTAGGATTGGGTCAGACGTGTGAAAAAAATTTACTTCGATGTATTAAAGTGTCTTTTTGAGTTTTATACAAAAAAATACATAACGACATTTTTTTAAATCCTCTCAGTGAAAATTAAAGCCGATGGTTTATAAAATTTTTAGCTAATGCTGGTATAGTTTTGAAGCCAAAAGGCAATCAAATTAAGTTAATATGGAATAATTCGAGCTTTCTTCTAGCTTTAGGTTATTTGTATAAGATAACTTACTAATAACTATATTTAACTAATAAAATAAATAAGCGGTGTAGAATATAGAATAAACTTTTATCTTAGACATTTATATACAAGATAAATGAAACTTTACAAATAAAACTGGAAATTTTAATGAATTGTTAAGTTTTAAAAAAAAAGTTATATGTTCTTTTTTTTAAATAAATTGTGTTGAAACTAATTTTCCTATATTGAAGAGGAAAATTAAAGCATGTTAATCTAACAGAACAATAATCCAATAGAATTGTTTGAAGAAATGATCGAGAACTATTTTTGGTTTCAAATCACTTTGTATTAATTTGGAATTTAGGGTTTGGTCAAAGAAATTTCATTAAATTGATAATCTTAAGTAATGAATAAATTCGCTTTGCATTAAGATTCTTTTCAAAGTAAAAACGTAATCTACAATTCTGCGTGCAAAATAAAAATAATAAAAATATTTTATGTGATATAGTTAATAATAAGTACATACAAATACATTTAATCACGAAATTTACACCCAAAATGTGTTTGTTTGCGCGTTTGTTGAAAATTCGCAAAAAACATTATATACATATCAGTTCTTGTATTTGTTTCGTATTTATGTTTTTCTTGTATATATTTTGATATGTTTATCTTTTACTAGTAATAAAGTTATATTTTATATATTTTACTATGAATGCAACAAATGGATTAGAAATAAAATTATCACTCTATAATAATAATGTATTGAATTATTAGTAAAATTGAAATTGATTTTTTCGAAAAAAATTTGTTTATAAAATTTTGAATTAAAACCTTATTATGAATTAAATAGCGACAAATTATTGTCGCACCTTCTTTTTGATTAATTGTTCGATTTTTATGAACCGTTGGCATTGAAGTCGTTTGTGATGATTTGATTGCACCCATTGATTGAGACTTTTTTGGAACTTCCACAGCATCGTTTGACTGTCCTTTAATTGATTTTCGGACATTTGGCCAAACGAATTGCAGACGATATTCAGTACTCAATTTTGAGATTGTCTTTTTCAAAAGTCCACTAGACTCACCCGGCTGGAATGAAAATAAAAATATTTATAAGGATTATAGCAAAAAGTTCACAACAACAACATTATTTTTTTTTTAAATTATTTACTAGAAAATTAAAATCGTACTTAAAATTTTTAAATCAATATATTGTATTATGTGTTGGTACTAAAATTTAATTTAACAAATGAATAAAGAAGTTGGGTTTTGCAGCGACAAAATTTATATTGAAACTAGTTGAACACTCATATGGAAATAGAGCTCTGGAGGAACTAGGAACTAAGATCAAGTTTTGCATTTAGAAAAAAAAATCGAACACGAGAACTTTTTTTCTGTCTGTATGTCTGTTCCATTCCTTTACCTACAGCCTAAGCCGTAAAATTGGTACTTATCTAAGGGTGTCGCAAAAGAGAACATTTAAAATACGAAATAACTCGAACACCTTCAATACCCCTAGAAAATATTCATGTCAATATTTGTTCAGTGTATAAAGAATAATTTGTTCACCATAATATAAAAATTTAGTAAATTTGCGTGTGTTCATTTAATTTCTCGTGGAAAAAGCATTAGCATCATGAAATCGTTGTAACACTAGTTTTCTCACTATGGAATGAATACCCAACCTATTAATCTTGGATAATGGTATTAAATTTATCTTTTCTTATAGTGGATTAACTGGAAGAAGGACTTAGGAAGGTATGTATTAAATAGCGGTGATACAGGCAGCTGTTAAGTTTGGTTAAGTGAAAAAAAACACCAAGATATATTTAGAGAATAAAGCTAAATTGTCCAAAACTTATTCCTTTTGTTTCGCAACAATCCTAGGCTGTGATTATGCCAAAGTGGGTGAGAAGATGTAGTTTTTCGGCAAGATAAGGGTACATAAAGAGAAATATGTCTATGTCTATTGCATCATTTACAGTTATATTATCAAAATTAAACGAAACTCTGGTAATACGTTCATTAATTTAAGAAAATTTTGCTTCACGAAAATCAGAAAATTATAGATCTGCGGGAGCAGAAGTGTATGCAGGAGACAGTGTTCGGTAGAGGATTAGTGATTAGAAGCGAGACTGAAGAGTTGATGGGATCTTTTGTGAAAATTAAGTCTAGTTACCTATCCATAAAGTTTAAAATGTGGCTTACTTGATCTTGATAGAGACTTGAATCTGCCAAGTTTTCTATGAAGAGATATTCCTTTAAAAAAATGGAATTGGAAGCAACATAATATGATTCATAGTCCAATGACGTCCATTTAATATTATATTAGGGGGAGGTCAAATTGGAATTATGACAAGTTCAAAGGATTCGATAGGTTGTGAAAGCATAATCAGACCCAAAACATAAATGTTAAAAAAAGAGCCAAGTTCTTCTATACAAAAACCTTTGTCTAACAAGTCAGCCGTGAGAAGTACTGAGATCGCCAAGTACCTACTTCATGAAGTTTTAATACCGAATATTTAAAGTAGAATAATATTGAAACAGCTACAATGTAACAGAGAAATTTTATTATTTAATGATTACTGACTAAAATTTGATGGGTTCACTGGTCAAGTTTTTAAAACCTTTCGAATTGGGCTTAAAAAAAACTGCCAAGTGCCCATCAAATTTTAGTCAGTAATCAATTGATAATAAAATTTCTCTACAGAGTACCAAATCGAGCACTCTAGTTCTAAGAAAAGTCATGAATTTTCAAGATGCATGTATAGTTTCAAAATGACAATAAAGAGACACTTTGAATGAAAAATCTTAGATTTTCTATTTTTCGCTTTAAATGTACATTAAGCGTTACTACTCTACCAAATTTTATCATTCTACGGCGATCGAAAGTGCTCCATATAAATTAAACATTTTCTCAGAAAGTGGGTGGATACCACGCCCCCTGAATGGTAAACCTCAATTTTTATTTTTGGTTCTTTATTTGCAATTTGAGCCCTACAGTTCTACCAAATTTCATTGTTCTACTGCAATTGGAAGTGTGCCATATATAATTTACATCAGTTCTGAGGAAGTGGGCGGATCCCGCGCCCCTGAATGGAAAACCTCAAATTTTATATTTTTTCTTAGTATGTAATTTAAGCCCTGCCACTTTACTAAATTTCATCGTTTTCCAGCAGTCGGAAGTGCTCCATTCAACCAACACCAATTTGGATAAAGTGGGCGGATACCACGCCCCCTGAATGGAAAACTTCAGTGCTTATTTTTAATCCTTTATATGCAATTAAAGCCCTATCGGTTCAACAAATTTCAACATTTTACAGCAGTTGGAAGTGCTCCATTCAACCAACACCAATTCGGAAAAAGTGGGCGGATACCACGCCCCTGAATGGAAAACTTCAAATTTTCAATTTTTTCCTATGTTTTCATGACAAGACCTACCGTCGTGCAAAATTACAAGATTCTACGATGTCGGGAAGTGCTCCATAATTTTGATGACCTGTCACTCAGTCAGTCAGTCAGTGAGTCAGTCAGTTACGGTTTTTGTGATTTTTGAGGCCTTATATGTCAGGAACCGCTTATGCTAGAAAACTGAAATTTGGTAAAGTGCCTGCGCCTGGCTAGCTTAGCAAATATTCAAAATTTTAAGTTTCTGACTTCATTGGTACTGAAGATAGGGAGGGGTCAAAATTCGCCTGAGTTTGTTCCTGTAAAAAGGGTGTAGTGCCAGAACTTGGCTGGGCACTACCGTGCCCTTTGATGTAGCAACATACATCGTATAAAGTCTCTTGCGAGGACGAGATATCTTCATTGAAACGTAGCCCGACTACTAGAGGATATTACAATTAGAGACGGGTCTAGTGTGTTTTGGATAGCTAATAGTACACCTCGACAAGTGGAATCTTCTGTACATTTGTTATGATCGTCATCGCGATAAACATTTAAGGAAGATAGAAACAATTCCTAATTGTTAATAAAGAGGATCAGATTCGTTTCGGTTAAAGCATAGATTTCAAAGGATAGAGCATAAGCTTTAGAGTGAGAACCTCTCACATTCTGCTAATAGAAGGAATGAGGCAGGTTTTGTCAATGTTTAGCAGATTATAGAGGAAGAAGCAGATTAGGAACGAAAAACCTGGCATGGTCAGCTCTGCCGCATTACAGGTGTGATGCCATTTCGAATGAATATATTAAGCAAAAGCATAACTCTGATAACTATGTATGTTTTTTTCGGGCAGACATATCATGGCAGTTATTAGAGATGCCCCTGCGACTATACATATCTGGGAAACCACGAAACTTGCATTTGTTTTACCTTCGTGGCAAACTAAATCTGATTTATTTGTAAGTACGCCAAGAAGATACAAATAGTATCATATAAGAGAAATGAGGCATCGATGAACATTGGTTTTGAAAGCTTGCAGATTGAAATGGGAAAGAAAAAGAAAAAATCGTGTTGTGCGACTAAAAAAGAATTACGGTATTTAACAGAACGTTTAAAATTATCTAGTAAGTGAATGGAAGTTTGGGCAGCACCAGCCCAAGGATTTGAGTTAGCTTGAGATTAGGACGTATGAACGCTTTATAAATTTTAGAAGAGGTAACGAATTTCTTACACCGATACAGAAATCTTAAGCATTTACATAGCTGGGTTTCAAGCGGTCTCGAGAATGTGAAATTCCAACGAAAACCGACACACATACCGAGTACTTAGAGCTTTTTGGTTTCTTTGACGAAAGTGCCATTCAATAAAAATGGCGGGTACTGGCGTGTAATAGCGGGTTTTCAAAGAATTTTATTTAAGAATGCTGTAAAGATCAAAATTGCTTATCAACCCGGTACATTAGCAATTCCAAAGGAATTGGACGTTACCGAGGGCGATGAATGAGTATAAGGTCATTTAAAAAATGACGAAAATAGTCGGAGATAAAACAGAGTCTGGGGAACACCGGCATTTATTTTGTTCAGATCAGAATTGAAACCATTCAAAACAACATTGCTTGGAACGATCAAGAAGATAATTTATAATCCAAAGAATAAAGCTTTCATTCACAGGATATTAAACACAACCGAAGAAACAAATTTAGCTTGTTTAAAATTCTAGAGGCGCTTATAAATCTAGCTTAAATAGCTAAATAATTTAGAACAAGCTCTAACAGTGCTCTTAGAGCTACTGCCCAGCTTACTTAAAGCGAATTCGTTGAGTTTGGGAGCACTTTCAAGCTCCTTAACCGCACCAATAGGATTGTTGAAGGAGCTTAAAGCTTTAATATTAGCCCTTAAAGTGCTTTTAGACCTATATTCCTGCTCTTTTAAAACTAATTCTAATAGCTGAATACTTTTGAAGTAGGTACTAACGTTGACATTTTGTACTAGTATATTGTTGTTTGTATTTGTAAACCATCGTAAAATACAATTTTTAAACACACAGTTATAACTATTATATACAAGTATAATTATTTTAATAGCCTTTTGGGCAATGAGAGATGTGATTTCATTTTTCAGTTTCATTTTTATCTGAATTTTTTACATTTTCCTTCGAAATATTACAACGCGCCCCTAAAACAATAAAAGCAACACTAAATTAACCTGGCAAATATATTGCTCTTGTTAATCTTATCAGACCAAAAACATAAATGTTAAAAAAAGAGCCAAGTTCTTCTATACAAAAACCTTTGTGTAACAAGTCAGCCGTGAAAAGTATACTGAGATCTAAAAGTACGCCAAGTTCTTACTTCATGAAGGTTTAATACCGAATATTTAAAGTAAAATAATATTGAAACAGCTACAATGTAATAGAGAAATTTTATTATTTAATGACTACTGACTAAAGTTTGATGGGTTTACTGGTCAAGTTTTTAAAACCTTTTGAATTGGGCATAAGAAAAAACTTGCCAAGTAAGCCCATCAAACTTTAGTCAGTAGTCATTAAATAATAAAATTTCTCTATTACATTGTAGCTGTTTCAATATTATTTTACTTTAAATATTCGGTATTAAACCTTCATGAAGTAAGAACTTGGCGTACTTTTAGATCTCAGTATACTTTTCACGGCTGACTTGTTACACAAAGGTTTTTGTATAGAAGAACTTGGCTCTTTTTTTAACATTTATGTTTTTGGTCTGATCTCACTCCTTTTTGCAAAGATTTTAATGTTTTGCCATGTAAAAATCTCGAAGGATACGGAAAGATAGAAGGGTGGACTCTACCTACTAAAATCAACTTAGTTTATAGCTTCCTATTTCTTTTGGTATATTTTCTTTTTGTTAATGGTTGTTTTGATTTGCGCTTCAATTATTTCTTCTTATCCTGGCAAGATACCTAACACTAACAAACCTATCTTAATTACAGCAATCGGAAGTGTTCCATATAATTTAAAAATTTTCTCAGGAAGTGGGCGGATACCACGCCCCCTGAATGGAAAACCTTAGTTTTTATTTTTGGTCCTTTAAACGAAATTTGAGCCCTACCGTTCTACCAAATTTCATTGTTCTACTGCAATCGGAAGTGCGCCATATACAATTTACATCAGTTCTGAGGAAGTGGGCGGATACCACGCCCCTGAATGGAAAACCTCGATTTTTATTTTTGGTCCTTTATATGCGATCTGAGCCCTACCGTTCTACCAAATTTCATTGTTCTACTGCAATCGGAAGTGCGCCATATATAATTTACATCAGTTCTGAGGAAGTGGGCGGATACCACGCCCCTGAATGGAAAAACTCGATTTTTATTTTTGGTCCTTTATATGCGATTTGAGCCCTACCGTTCTACCAAATTTCATTGTTCTACTGCAATCGGAAGTGCGCCATATATAATTTACATCAGTTCTGAGGAAGTGGGCGGACCCCACGCCCCTGAATGGAAAACCGCTAATTTTATATTTTTTTCTTTGTATGCAATTTAAGCCCTACCACTTTACCAAATTTCATCGTTTTACAGCAGTCGGAAGTGCTCCATTCAATCAACACCAATTCGGAGAAAGTGGGCGGATACCACGCCCCCTGAAAGGAAAATCTTGGTGCCTATTTGTGGTTCCTTATATGCAATATAAGCCCTATTGGTTCACCAAATTTCATCGTTATACAGCAGTCGGAAGTGCTCCATTCAACCAACACCAATTCGGAGAAAGTGGGCGGATACCACGCCCCCTGAATGGAAAATTTCAAATTTTCGATTTTTTCCTCTGCTTACATGACAAGACCTACCGTTGTGCAAAATTACAAGATTCTACGATGTCGGGAAGTGCTCCATAATTTTGATGATCTGTCAGTCAGTCAGTCAGTCAGTTACGGTTTTTGTGATTTTTGAGGCCTTATATCTCAGGAACCGCTTATGCTAGGAAATTGATATTTGGTGAGGCGCCTGTGCCTGACTAGCTTAGCATATATTCGGAGTTTTAAGTTTCTGACTTCATTTTTACTAAAGATAGGAAGGGGTCAAAATTCGCCTGAGTTTGTTCCTGTAAAAAGGGTGTAGTGCCAGAACTTGGCTGGGCACTACCGTGCGCTTTGATTCATATATTAGTTTTCTAAGTGGCATATGTTATTCTTAAGAGTTCTTGAAAGATTCAGTTATTACACACAAAATATAATTCATTTTGATCGTTTTTATATAAAATATCTTTAATTTTCGCCATTTTTTTTTTTTTTGTTTTTGACAAAACTAAATCTTTTTTACAGAGCTCCAAGCTGCTTTAAAGAGACAATTAATAATTTATGTCTGCCTCTTAGAAATTATTTTTTTAAAGCTTAAACAGGCAAATTTGAATATGTTCGTTAACAATCAATAATTAAAAAGTTAAATTTAAATTTAAAAAGATGTTGTCAATCCATTTAAACCTTCGAGAAAATGTATGTTGTTTGTTTTTTATAGCTGTTTAAATTTTTGTTTGTGTTTGAAGCAAATAGCAAAAAAGATAGCAGGATTAAACAAAGTACTATAAAAAAATGTCCTATTATGTTAAATATTCATGTTTTTTATAATTCTAGTATTCTCTTTCTATGTTTTATACTTTGATTCTCTGATTAATTGCTTTTATTTCAACGCATTAATAACAATCGTTGTATATATTATTGGCTTCTTCTTTCTATGAATAAAAAACTAACTTCAACTCACGCTGAATACTCAAACTAATAAGTAATTACTGAAAAGTTTTAGAGTCTAACAAAAAAACATTAGTACATTATAGAATTATTTAAAGCTAAATCTACAGTAAAAAGTTCTACACCCCAACGCGACCGTTGAATCCCACTGCTGAAGGGAAGGGATGCTGTCAAGTCAATACGATCGTGCGCGTGCGCTTGTTATATACATCAAAACGGAAACGGAGTTATAGCTTGAACCAATTCAGTTGGCCATTCTACTGCGCAGGTCTCTTTAAATTTCTCTGCTCTACTCATCAATTCTGAAAGAGAAAAATCACTGAAAAAAAGAAAACAAAGATGTACATGCTGACGTTGTTGTCAATGACGCTGCTGCGATCATACTGAAGTCTGAAGCACTAAGGAGGGTGAGTTTTGTAAAACAGTAAAATAGAAATGAATTTCCAGCGATGGACTTTCTTTGAATAAGATATGATCATGGTTTATTTTTCTTTTATAGCTTGATGTCTAAAAAACTATTTCATCTCTGGTGAGATAAAAAGAAAAGATTTTTAGGTGTAAACTTTACTTCGAAAAGATAAAATTAATAATTTTTGTTTTTATGTAGGGCACAAATTTCAGTGCACCTATAATATAAAGATAAGTCTATTGTAAAATGCAATTGGGTTAGACATAAAAAACTACCTGCGAGCTGCGACATAGAATTAATTGACAAAAAGCTTAGGGATTATTGTTTATTTCTATGTTTTATGATATGTGGTTTAGCAACAGAAAGGTTCCGGGTGCGTTGTGCTTATATCTATTTTATGGCGTTAGTGTATATTTGATATATTTTGACCTGTGGGGTTGGGTTAATTGTAGATTAGTGTTAATTAGTTAGATTAGTGTTAACGAGTTACCTCCGAGTTTTTAAGAAGGAATTTTTGCATCAGAGGGATTTAACGTATTCAAATGATATTTGCTTTCGTTTACAATTCAGTTTAAAAAAAAAACAACCAAGAGTTATACATCGAAATACATTTACAAGAAATTTTAATGGATCCATTTACAAAAGAAAAATCTATTGGAATCCAGGCGCGTAAGTTAGTTGTTAAGATATATAATGACAAACTGGAAGAAGAAAAGAACTCGTTTCCTGTGAGTTACGCAACAACGCAAACAGTGGAAACTAATAGAATTTCTGAACGTTCAATCAGAAGGATTATTAAGGAATATGAAGAGACAGGAATTGTGCAGTCACCAAATAAAAAAGTGCAGCATACGAAGTTGAAAACTGGACTAGACTTTGACATCGCAGCTATTCGGCGTATAATGCACAACTTCCACCAGGAGGAAAAAATGATGATATCCTTAAAAATGTTGAGACAACGAGTTCAGGAAGATCTGGAGCTTAACTTAAGTATTACGTCTCTCAACAGGATTCTAAGAAGAAACGGATTTAACTACAAAAAAAAAGCAACACAACCGAAAACTTCTTTGTGAAAGAAATGATATTAAACTCATGTGAGTGAAGTATCTGAGAGAAATCCGGGAATACAGAAAAAAAGGATATGACATCATTTATTTGGACGAAAGCTATATTCATAGCTCACATACAAGGCCACGGACTTGGACTGATGACAGTAGCAGGTGGTGAAAAAGGTTTTGTGAAAAACTCCTTACTTTTATTCAAATCTAGAACGAAAACAGGAGACTATCACGATGACATGAACTTGGAAGTTTCTGCAAATGGATCCAAGAACAAGTTTTGAATAACTTGGAGGAACCTTCAGTTATTGTAATGGACAACGCCTCGTACCACAATAAAGTAGAAGAAAAACAAATTACTTCTGCTGGCAAGAATTGCGAGATGATACAATTAGGGGTGGCCGTGTGGATGTGTGCTCGCCTGTGAACCTCATGATCATAGGTTCGATCCCTGCCGTCGTCTATGTCGTTTTAATTCCATTAAAAACTTTCTAAAATTGTCATCAATGGGTTGCTGGTTTACACATTGCATGTTGTTCAGGCATAACACTAACAACATGTAATTGAGTTAAACTAGTATGCCCAACAAGGATGAACAGGAATAAAATAATGTGAATTATAAGCAATATAGAAATAAGACACGGCATTCTCCGCTTTAGTTCAGCCGCCATCCCTGGAGATAAAATATCTGAGACAACAACCTTCAGTCTCAGAACATCGTGCCACACATCTTTCCTATCCTTCTTTCTCTTCCGTAACCTCACGCCCGCGCTGTGTTGAAACATTTAAAGGGTAATGATAATCCCTTGAGCGCGGGTAGATGATGTTGAAACTTGAACTGTATGAGGTAATAAAACGACACCGAGCTACACACTACCCAAATCAAAAGATTGATGATATCATTCATGGCATGGGACATAAGGTTCTATGATCTCAATCCCATTGAAGACATTTGGGCAACTGTCAAGGCAGGAGTAGTTTCACGAAACACAACATTCAATTTATTAAATGTTCAAAAATTAGCAGAGGAAGAATTTTCAAAAATAGCGGCTGAAGACTGGCGAAAAGTGTTTAAAAAGCTATAAGAACTGAGGAAAAATACTTTTCTCACGACCTGACGTGGGACACAATTTCGGATTTAATTATAATTAATCCAGGTGACGATTCTTCAACCGACTATGAAAGCGACGTTAGTTCTTAAAACTAAGTATATGTAAATGAGCATTTATTATTTAAATTATATTATTGTTATTTGTATCTATTATGTACATATTTCTATTTTATTTTTATAGACCGAGAGCCCACAGCAATTTTTGGGTCTGATTGATAACAAAAAATAATTAGCATAATTATATAGGCCTTTTATAGTTATTTATAAATGTGAACGTCTTGCATACTATAGTGGGCGCAATAGTGCATTAAAGTGCATCAAGTATGCAGTTCTTTCCAAAGTCTAAAAAATTAGTATACACAATTTGCCATAACTTCAAAATAAAGAGCTAAGTGTCCTGATTGCAAATATCGAGGTCCAAGACGTTTTGAAGGTGGTCTTCTTAGTGCAAGAAGAAGCCTATTCTTATCGCGTCTGGCAGGCAGAAGGCTGTCTGTAAAACGTCTTGGACCTCGATATTTTTAATCAAGGGGCTTAACTCTACATTTTGGCAAAGTTGTTATAACAATTATTTGGACTTGGAAAGAACTGCATACTTGATGCACTATTATGCACTATTGCTCCCACTAGAGTATACAAGGCTTTCACATTTGTAAATAACTATAAAAGGCCTATCTAATTATGTTTATTATTTTTTGTTATCAATCACACCCAAAAATTGCTGTGGGCTCTTAGTCTATTATGTTTCATATTTATCTATTTCTAAAGTACAAATTTATAATAATTATTTTAAGGTAAAATAAATTCTTAAAAACTCGTAGGTAAAAATTATTCAAACTCGTAAACACTAATATAACTAATTAATACTAATCTACAATTAATCCCAAAACCCCACAGGTCAAAAAATAAAAAATACATATACATACATCAAATAAACACTAACGCCATAAAATAAATATGAACATAACGCCCCCGGAACTTTTCTGTTGCTAAGCCACAATTCATAAAACATAGAAATAAACGATAATTCCTAAACTATTTGTCAAAGTTGAGTTAGGCACTGTAAGATTAGAGGAAAAATCTTTACTCATTAAATATCTTGCGCACCATTTTTGTTCTCTTAAATCCTCTCTGCGCAACCGACCGTTGGCCAAGTGAATTGGTTCAAGCTATACCATTATCATTCTAAATTACAAGCAAGGGGCTTATTCAGTGGATTTTATTAAGGACCTTTTGGGATTTGAAGCTTTTGAGAACAATTTTTATGAAGTTGAGTATGTTGAGTGTCGGCGATTTATAATGTAAACTAAGGAAACCCTGTGATAACTTTAAAATGCGATACACTTATGCAAGTTAATGAAACCAGAGTGAGAGGAAAACGTCCTATCTTCCCTGTACTGACAATTTTTGTTGAACAGAGTATAACCAAGTATCTTCGTTCAAAACAATCTTTCACATTCACACTATCGTAAGGAATAATAAATAAAGTTTACATGAATCTGTTTATTTTATAAAAATATTAATAGTGGAAAAATAAATGCAAATAACTTAAAAAAATAAAATAAATAACAGATCAATGAATAAATAAAAGTAAATATATGCAAAAAAAAAAAAATAAAGAAATAAATAAAAGTAAATAAATATCGTAACCTACCAAAATAATATGAATAAGGACTTAATTTATTCCAAGATCGGCAGTATAAGCCCATTCCGTCAAATGAGTGTCTAGGAGCAAAAATCTGAGACAAGCATTTTACTTATTACAGCAACAATTTTTCAACTATCTGGAAGGAATCAGTCGATAGCATTGCAGTTCATATTTCAAAGCTTCAGAAGCTTGCATAGCAGCTAAGAGATTTTGGGATGAAATCTCGGGAAGTATGATTTTTATGTCCAGTTAATTTTAGGCCAGGGCTAGTGACCTTATGTGCCCTGGGAAAAATCAGTTTCCAGATTTTGAAAAATTTTAAAAAACCAATATTCATCAGAAGTGGAAATCATGAGGTCATAAAAGTTGTTAAAACTCTTTAAGATAGTTTCAGATATTTTTACAAGGGTACAGTGTATGCTGCTATATCGAGTTTTTTGGAATCATGGAATCAGATATTTTATCATACCCTTTATTGACGATGAAGTTTTATTTGTGAATCATTTATTTTTTCCAAGCAAGAAGTAAAGCTTAAGCGGCAAATACACATGACACTTGTGTGCACACTGATGTGCCTACACCGGTGTAGCTTTCCACCACACACGGCACACCCAATTGTGCACACTTTAGTTGTGCAAGAGATCTCAAACTGGAGAGATCTAACCATGAGTGATATGGACGTTGTCCATTAGGCTAGGACCGCACTTGCGATTTCAATCGCACGATTTTTTAGTCGCAAATATAGAACACATGAATTTAAATGAGAATGAACGCACTTGCTACCAACAAATCATGACGATTTAAAAGTCGCAATTTGTTTCATTTTTCTTGCGATGCGATTGTCGTAAACTTAAATGAAACACATGTACTCAAATGGATATGCCCACACTTGCGATTTAAATTACTACGACTTAAAAATCGTAGTCGCAAAGAGAAATTGGCATGCACGCACTTGCGATTTTTAATCCACGATTTTTTAGTAGCAAAAAGTAAGACACATGGCCTTAAATCTGAATGCACGCACATGCGACTTAAAAATCGTAGCGATTATAAAAATGAAACAAGTTCTATTTTTTCAAGCGATTTTTCTGTCGCTACTTATTTGTAGCAAATGCGTGCACTCACATAAGAAGTAGTGTGTTTCATTTTTTGCGATTAAATAATCGCGCGCAAAATAATCGTAAGTGGGTGCATGACAATAATTTGTAGCGACTACGACTTTTTAATCGCTTCGACAAAAAATCGCAAGTGCGGTCCTAGCCTTAGACGATGAGGTTGGCGCGTTAATTGTAATCGCTTCTTGCATGGAAGAAAATGATTTTTTGTTTTTCAAAAAATATTTTTTTTAAGTTTGGAATGCAATGTTTTTTAAAGCATCTCTATGAAATTTTTTTATTGAAATCAGTTATGTCTATGGTATGGTAGGTCCAAGCTGTTATATCTTAATTTAAATTTTTTTTATTTAATTAAAGATCATAAAAATTTATTGAAAGAAAAAATTTTTATCAAAATTATAAGCGCCGTTTTCGAGAAAAATACGATTTTTCAAAATATTTTTTAACATTTCTATGTTGTGTACATTTTTTTTCTCACATCTGGTAAATTATATTAAAAATTTGAATACGCAATACTTTTCAAGCCTTACAAAAAAATTAAAAATGATATCTACCCTAGTTTAAAGTAAATTGGCCCAACCGTTTAAGCTCTAGTCGAACAGGCATATAGACAGAATTGCGAGACCCACTTTTTTAGTCTTCGCTATCATCGTAATGTCAAAATTTCGAGTTCGATTTTTTTTCCGAATGCATAACTTACCTTATAGAACCTGTAAGTCGCAAGTAAATTTTTCGACGTGCTTTACTGCACAACGATTCGGCTGCAACTGAATAGTGAATACTGATTCAGTATACTGATCCATGAACTATGGTAGATATCATTTTTAATTTTCCCCCCACAGGTTTTTTCTTTTTTTTCTTAAGACCAAAAATAACGGTACCTTTTATACGAATTTTTTTTCGAAATTTTATAAATTTTTGTTCTTCTCAAAAAATGTTCAACAGATTTAAATACATTTTCCGAGAAATGGTTATTGAGAGTACCCGCCATGAAATAATTTTTTTTATTTTTGATTTAATCAAAAACGGTACCACCGATTTTGATAATTTTTTTTTTGCTAAGGCTTGAAAAGTATTGTGTATTCAAATTTTCAATATAATCTACAAGATGTGAGAAAAAAATGTATTGTACCTAAAAAAAAAGGTACCCAACATAGAAATGTTAAGAAATATTTTGAAAAATCGTATTTTTCTCGAAAACGGCGCCTAGAATTTTGATAACATTTTTTTTCTTTCAATAAATTTTTATGATCTTTAATTAAATAAAAAACATTTAAATTAAGATATAACAGCTTGTACCTGTCGTGTAAGTAACCTATTATTTATTTGTTTGTCAATTTAATATTTATTAAAATCATAAAATAAAATAAAATTTTTGGGTCATATTTTTACATTAAATGGATACGAAGCTGATGCCGACAAGGTTGTTTCAATTAAACAGTTAAAATCACCAACAAATATAAAAGAATTGCAACGTTTTTTGAGTATGATTAACTACCTTGGAAAATTTATAAAGAATTTGTCAAAACTAACAGAACCATTGCGCAAATTACTTCATAAATACGTTGAATGGTTTTGGGATTTTGAGCAAGAAGACGCTGTAATTAAGCAGAGATTGTAAAACTACGGAAGTTGAAAAAAGAAGAACAATATCAAGTCAATATTGTGCTAGCTCTTACAGATGATGCAAAAAAACGTTTTATGTTAGCAACAAGCAAAGATAAAGATCTGTGTTTACTAAAAGAAATAATTAAAAAAGGATGGCCTAATGATGAAAAACATTTGCCAAATTCTATGAAGAAATATGCTACTTTTAAGGAAGAATTACCATTTTGTTGTGTGTAACACCAAAAAACCAAAACAATTAATAAATGTAAAAAATAAAAACAGAACCAAGACAATTAATAAATGTAAACAATAATAATGTAAACATTCATGAACTCGACGCATATCGACCTACATGTAATTGTGTTTAATCATCAGCCGTCACCAAGCGATACCATCGTGCATTGAACTGATCGTATTACATACTAAGCATGTTCGGTCACTATGCGCCAAGTGCATAGATCGATTTTTGCTTATGACTGCAATCATATGCGACACATTGACTGAGCATTCGGAATGCCTATGAGGAAATACAACCGAAGGTGTATTTTGTCAAGTGGACATTTGATTCTTACGTCATGTGGGACAGTGTAGTGTAGGTCATAGGCAAAATAAATCAATAAAGAAGTAGGATAAGAATATGTATGAAAATGATATTTTGTAAAACTAGTTGTAAGTATAAATAGAAGAAAATTTAGAAAATAAAATCAGTCCAGTTAAAACCTTAACCACGACTCAATCAATTTTTAAAATCGTGCATTTTGATGCTCGGAGACATAAGCGACCTTTTTGGCTAAGAAATAAATTTTCGTTCGTAAGAACTGGAGACTGCCTCTTCTACCATTACAATTTGATGAAGGTCTTTTATTCCAAATACGAAAAGTTAAAGTTCCAGAATCAGAAATTCTTCCTACAATCAAGCAATTACATGCTGGTTATGCTGGAATTGTGAAGACTTTAGCAAGAGCACGTCAATCCCTCTATTGGTATGGTCAAACAGCAGATATCAAAAATTATGTTGAAAGATGTTCAGTTTGCCAACAAACACAAAGAAATAATATACGTGAACCTATCATGTTGAAGACAATACCAGAATATCCTTTCCAAATAGTATCATCAGACATATTTAAAGTATCTGGAAAAGACTATTTACTAATTGCTGATCACTATTCGGGGTTTTCTGATTTTTGCAAACTCAAAACATCAACATCATCCGAAGTTATTTTAAAATTAAAAAAATGGTTTTCAGTCCATGGAATACCAGAAATTTTTGAAACTGATGGTGGACCACAATACAGCTCAAAAAAAATTTCAGAATTTGGATGTGATTGGAATTTTAAACAAGTAATTTCGTCTCCACATTTCCCACAATCTAATGGTTTTGCAGAGCGAAATGTTCAGACAGTAAAAAAATTAATAAAATAATGCCAACTAGACAACAGCGATGTATTTAAGGCAATGCTAATGCTGCGTAATACTTCACGAAATGAATCACTTGAGTTACCAAATCAGCGTTTATTTAGCCGTTCAACTCGCACACTTATTCCGACCGAAATAAGGAATCTAAAGCCTAGGATTGTGCAAAATGTTCCATACGAATTAAAAAAAGCACGGTTAAAACAAAAAAAAACAGCTGATTTACACACGAAACAACGGGAACCATTTAAGGTTGGGGATAAAGTGAGAATTCAAACCGGACATCGACAATGGAACCAAGCGACAGTTGTAGAAAATACAGAATATCCTCGATCAGTTATCATCAAAACAGCCACTGGAACAAAATTAAGAAAAAATAATCATCACTTAAGGAAAACAAAAGGTTATAACATTAAAGCTGGAACAGATGACGATGATTCCGACTTTCTAGAAAATGTAGAAAAGGAAAGTAAAATATTTCAAAATAATAACTTCGTACCAAATAGTTCTCAAAATTCAACTGATACAAATACTCTTATATCATCGACATCCAAAATTATTAGTAATTCCAATGACCAAAATGACTCTCATCAGAGAACAAAAAGTGGTCGCATATCAAAACCACCAGAAAGATTTGATCCAGCTAAATTTTAAATTTATTTATGTAAATAGCTAATTTTATGTTAATATTTTAAACGATTGTTTTAATCTACTGATTATTTTCATTCTTAATTATTTAATTTTGTTTTATTCTTTAATCTTTATAATTTTTCTTAATTTTATTTTCATAATGTATTACATATATGTATATATTATTTGAAAAAAAAAAAAAGATGTCGTGTAAGTAACCTATTATTTATTTGTTTGTCAATTTAATATTTATTAAAATCATTCAATTATAAATTATCAAAAGAGAAACATCTTTTATTTAGTACTTGATACTACAGTACCTACCATAGAACTATTTTTGCAAATTTTGAATTACACATTATTATCGACATCATTAACGCTCCAACCTCATCGTCTAATGGACGACGTCCATATCACTTATGGTAAGATCTCTCCAGTATGAGAAATGAGATCTCTTGCACAACTAAAGTGTGCACGATTCGGTGTGCCGTGTGTGGTGGAATGCTACACCGGTGTAGGCACACCGGTGTGCACACAAGTGTCGGGTGTATTTGCCGCTTTACACATCCAAGCAAAATGGCGGCGCTGAGAGGTATATTCGAAACATTATCGAATCTTCTAGGTTAATTTTACACACACGAGGCATGAACTATAGCGGAGAAGCAGTAACAACGAACAAGGGCAGTATATAACCTAAATTGGACTGGGTGTAGCCCAGAAAAAATCAAGAGTCTTTTTGATTTATGATTTATCAAAACTCGAGAAATAACAAATTAAATCATTTTTAGAGTTTATGTAAATGTAAAGGACTTTCCATTAAGCGTTTCCTAACTTTAAATTTTAATAAAACAAATTATGTGTTTTAACAACGAAAAAGCTGGGTTGAAAGTTGTATCGAAACAGAAATGCAAAAGTCTCAACAAAAGCAAACACATTTTAATCCAGAGGAATACATATTATTAAATCTGAAGAAAATAATAAAAAAAACATAGCGAAGACCAAAAAAGTGGGTCTCGCAATTCTGTCTGTCTGTCTGTCGGTTCGACTACAGCCTAAACGGCTCGGCCGATTTTCTTCAAACTTGGTAGATATGGGTTTTAATTTTTTCGCCCCGGACCTGTTTTCTGTTTTTTTTAAGACCAAAAATAACGGTAGCGTTTCGATTTTTTTTCGAAATTTTATAAATATTTTTTTTTCTCAAAAACTGTCCCACAGAATTTTTTAAAAAAAAATTTGAAAAATTTCATTTGGTTAAAACTAGCTAATGGTTGAAAAAAAAATTACAAAAAATTGTTATTTTTGGTAGCTCCCCTGGGTCCATTTTTTTTTGTTTTTGATTTTCTCGAAAACAGTACAGCCGATTTAAATAATTTTTTTTATGCCAAAACTCCTCTAAAGTTTGAATATTATTACATATTCAAATTTTCAATTTTTATTTTTTTAGATTTTAAAAAAAATTCAAAATTTTTTTTTGGAAACTCAATATTTCGAAAACCCCATGCTCGATTTTTTTCAAACTTGAAAAATAAAAGTTTCTTAACATAATCTACAAGATTTGAGAAAAAAAATTTATTTTATCTAAAACTAACGGTACCTTCCATACAAATTTTAAAAAATGGTTTTCGAAAATCGTATTTTTCTTGAAAACGGTTCCGAGAATAATGCAAACATTTTTTTTCTTTTGATTAATCTTTACGATCTATAATTTAATAAAAAAAAACTTAAATCTAGATATTACTGACTGTACCTGCCATAGAACGATTTTTTCGAATTTTGAATTTCTCATTATCGACATAACGGATTTTAATAAAATTTCTTATAAAGAAGCTTCTAAAATACATTACATTTAAAAACTTAAGAAAAAATATTTTTTCAATTTTTAGAAAAAAAAGTAATTTTTTTTTTGAAAAATTCGATATCTCAAGAACGGCTTGATATTTTTTTTGGAAATTAAACTTTTATTCGTACAATATAAAAACTTAAGGTTGGCGTTCCAAAATATTTTCTTAAAAATGTTTTAAAAATTTTGTACATAAAAGCATAATTTTTTAAGGAACCACTACAACGATTTATAATTTTTGTTCCTGCATAAATTCATATTTGCATAGCATTCTGTTTTTATCTCTTACTACTTAAATAAATTTAAATAAAATGCACGACTGGATCGCACAAACTTGCTCTTATGTAAAAGTACTTTGGAATTTAAGATACATTTTATAAATATAAAACATGGATTTAATGAGATAATAATGTTCAAATGCATAAAATTGCCGTCTGGTTTCCGGAAAAGTATGAATTTATGGAAATAAACTTTAAAAAACCGTTTTATTATTAAATAATTTTTTTATATAAGAAATTTCATTAAAAAAAAACGGGTCTATGGCAGGTACCCTTAATAACATTTCCCCCCAAATTTTTTTTAACCAAAATATAGTCCATGTCCATAACATCACACCTAATTTTTTTTATCAAAATCGTTGGAGCCGTTTTCGAGATAAATAAGATTTTGCATTACGGGTGTATGGGGGGTACCGTTAGTTTTGGAGCTAGAAAAAATTTCAATTTCTCCTCTAGGGAATCACCGAAGGGCGAAGACCCTTAACCACCGAGATGGAAAGAAATAGGTGGTCCAGTGGTTTAGGCTGTAGTGAGAGGTACAGACATACAGACACACTGAAACAAGTTTTTTGTGTACTAAATTTTCCTTAAAATTTTTATAAAAAAAATTGATATGCAATTGTTAGTATTTAATAAAATACATCTTAAAACGTATTTTAAAACTTTAATCGTGTATCGGTTTTCAAGAAATTGAATTTTCAAAAAAAAATTGTATTATTTTTTTAAAAATCCAAAAACTATTTTGTCGAAAAAATTTTTAGTTTATATTTTTTCAAATGCAAAGCAGCTCCTGCATAAAAATTTTGGTTAAAATCGTTAGAGCCGTTGGTGAGAAATTCGAAAATCAAAAAAACCGTTGTATGACAGGTACCCCTAATAACATTTCCCCCCAAATTTTTTTTTTACCAAAATATAGTCCATGTCCATAATATCACACCTAATTTTTTTATCAAAATCGTTAGAGCCGTTTTCGAGATAAATACGATTTTGCATTACGTGTGTATGGGTGGTACCGTTAGTTTTAGAGCTAAAAAAAAATTTCAATTTCTCCTCTAGGGAATCACCGAAGACTCTTAACTACCGAGTTTGAAGAAAATACCTCCGGTAGTTTAGGCTGTAGTTCGAGATACAGACATACAGACAGACAGACGGAATTGTCGGACCCACTTTTTTCGACTTCGCTATCATCGTAATGTCAACTTTGATCAAAATCTCGAGTTCGATTTTTTTCCAAATGCAGAACTTGCCCTATAGTACTCGTACCTATATCGCAAGTAAAAAATCAGTTTATCCTTATGAACAGTTTTCTCTAATAACATTCGTTTTTTAAATTCCTAGTCTATTACATAAGAGCAAGTTCGTGCGACCCAGTCGTGCATTTTATTTAATAGATAATTGAAAATGGGAGAACATTTACATCATATAATAGCTATTTATATTGACGTTTGGTTTGGTTGCAAAGAATGATAAAAGTATATATTTAATCTCTTACAACGCATTTGAGCCAAGAATTTGATATTAAACTCTAAAATGTCAACTATTATCTGGGATTTGAAATAAAAGTTTTTGATAATGGCCAATGGGAACATTGAACATAAGCAGACATCATATGCGAATAGTTTTTTTTTTCAGATTTGGTATATCAGATGCAAGATCTGTTCAAATAGTTTAAGGAGCTATTTACCATCGTCGTATTTAAAACAAAAAAAAACTAATCTGCACCTGAACTGTTTCAAAGATGCTGACACTGAGGAATGCTACACTCAACAAATTTATTAGTAAAATGGCTACGAACGATATTCGTAAAGAAAATATTCGTGCATTGTACGAATATTCGTAAGATGTACGAAGTACGAGTATTTGTACAGTGCTATATCTACGAATGCATTTGTAAAGTTTTACGAATAAATATGGTAGTATCCACGAATCTATTCGTTTAAAACACTAATTTTCTTCGTAAACAAGAAATAAACGTTTTTTTTTTTTTGAGTACATTGTACGAATTATTGTGTACATATAACTAATAACATTCGTAAATTTCTCGAACTATTGACCTCGTACTTCAATCTTTTGCATTCGTAGTATTTACTTATAAATTCGTACTATTTACTAAGTAAAACTAATATTAGTATACAGAGTTCATTCGTAGGTTGACCGTATTCTACGAATACTACATATGTGTGGCTGAAAACCACGAATAAAATTCGTAGAATGCACGCATGAATTAGTAATATTTACACACGAAATTCTTTGAGTGTAAGAAAATCGAAACTCAACCAGTGGTTACGTTCTTGTTGTGGTTGGTGCAGCAGTTTCATGGTCGTCGCAGCGTCAAAAGTTCATCACTTTTTCTACTATCGAGGCAGAATACGTCGCAGCTTCCGAAGGTGTTAAGGAGCTGATTTGGGCATAATGAAACAAAATTCTATGTCATTCCACAAAATTTGGATGCAGGCCTTTTTGCTTTGAACAATTTTTTCAACAAATAAATAAACTGCAGTTACATAAACAAAACCATTGATCAAAGACCGTTTTGAGGAAATTTGAAACTATGAATAGTTGATTAATATACTTAGATTAGAATTATAAAAGTGGAAGCGTTGAATATTAATGTTATTAAACAGTCATTTATTATTTTGTTATAGGTACTTTGTACTCTTATACTCTGATTAGTTGCTTTAAGTTCAGCACCATATTACCATTCCTTGTATTTTTCTATGGCTAGTAAACTAACTTTAGCTTACGCTAAATACTCAAACTATTAAGGTGTTTTACTCAACAATAATTTTATCATCCACAGTTATAGTTGTATTATAATGTTTAAAGATAAATAAAAAAATAGTAACTTTTTTAACCGGTTAATGTTAAAAAAAACAAAGAACAGTTTAATATTCATGTACCTGTACAGTAGAATTCCCAATGCCCGTTCCATCTATCTCGGATGCAATCGGATAAGCCCTGCCATTTGGAACAGCTGGAGGACCTTCAGATTTACTCCTTCGTGAGGGAGTTCCTCGCCCTTCGGACTGAAATTAAAATGAATACATATTTTCTGCAGAATTATTTTAACATGTATAATTTTAAAAGAGATGTGTTCTTTTTGTATATCAATTAAACAGAAAACCACCCGAAAAATTATTCAGGCTTTTCTGTCATACAAGCATACATACATACATGTACATAATTTGGAATTAAATATTAAAGTCATGCCAATTATTCTTAAATGTGCAGATGCATGCAAGACGTATTCATTTTAATTTGTATAATTGTTATAAAGCTATTTAAATTACCAAGCCACAACTTATTTTTCATATCAAAAAGCGTTGCAATTTTACTAGGCCAAGATTTCATATGTAGCTTTACTTAGGTAAGTTACTTATGTTATTGACTTTTAAGAAAATCACTTGTATACGTAAGCTCTAAGCTGAAACTGATACAATATCCACCTTTGTTTGCTATTGATTCTCTACCATTGCAGTGTCTTGCAGGCAAAGTGGAGAAAACCTACAATTTTCTGCCGAGTCTGAACGGCTAAACTGAGAAGCGCTTTTAATGATAAGACTCTCTGTTACTTCCTCGCAAGAGGCCAGAAGATTATTTTAGCAGTGTTTGGAAATTGAACCAAAAACTCCTACATGTCCAAGGCACTTATCATTATGCTAAGGAGTACTTTTTTTTTTTAATATTATACGCGCGCTCAAGAGGCTATGGATACCCTTATAATGTTAAACACAGTGCGAGCAATTAGGAAAGTAGGATAGAATTAGAAAGAAGATACCGATGCGCATTTGTTTTGAATGTCTGCACATTGAAATGAGTGGGAAATATCGATCCGGGTAAAGCATTCCAAATTCGTGTATTGTGGCTAAAAAAAGAATCTCTGTACTTGACAGTACGTTCAAAATTGGGCTCAAGGGTAAACTCATGAGCATTGCTAGAAATACGGGTATTACGGTTGAATTGATTGGGGTTAGGAATGTACTATTATAGTGTAATAACTCCTGTTGAGAGCACATGGACATCAATAACTCTTCCTTTCAACTCTGAATAATCTGTTGCAACAGTATGCCCGTATAGGAACTACATCAGGGTTAAACAATTTGTATGTTTCCTCCTCCGTGCAACACAAACTGATCATACGTGTATTACTGACTTGGACCAGATAATTTTCAGTACCAAAATAAAGCTAAAAACGGTTTTTTCTGGCTGGCATAATCACATTTGTATGAATAATTTTTGTAGAAACTTTAATTGTTTTTTAATAAATTCGCTGATCAATGCTTTGAAAGTGAATTTTATGTTTTTATTTCCCAATTTGTTTGTTGAAGTTAAGCTAAATTATATTAATTTATTTAAAAGGTTTTTTCATACCTTCGTAGCCTCAATTTTGTCTGAAAATTAACTTTCATTGCACTTTTTCTTTGTTAAGTTTTAGTTTGTATTTAAAAAAGTACCGTATTATTGCGGTAGAAGCCTATAAGCAACATCATTACGTACATAAATTGCAAGATCATGAAGAGGGAAAAATAAGGCCACTAACCATGTGATCAGATTGTTCACCCATCTGGGATTCACTAAGTTTGTATTTAACAGTTTGTATTTGAGCCAGAAATTTGTTATTAAAGTATACACAGGTTTAGGGTACAAATTGAAAAAAAAACTATTGAATTTTTTTTTTTTTTTTTTTTTTGTGCGAAGTGTGAGGAGCAATTCAAATGTTCTACGTTCATCGCGTGTCATCACGAGTTATCTCCTCGGCACTAAACACTTACAGATAGTTTATTATCTTTTAGTTTGAACAAATTTATGCCAAAATAATTTATTTCTTCGGCTATTAGCAATTGCTGAGTCAATTGGAACTTGTAAGCGAATAATCCGAGATCTTTCTCCTCAGGGGACCATGGGTGATGTCCACTAGCACACCAGTCTCACGTACTTTTTGCACACACTTGCGTACAGCAAGCAATGTGGGTGCTTCATTTTGGCCAAAACTTTGTTCAAAAAACGCACTGTTTGGGCTATACAGCACTAACTTTTGAAATAAGTTTTTAATATTTCCTAACGTTGTTCAAGAGTAAAGCGACTCATTTTATTCCACGGAGGTACAATATTTGTCAATATTTCGATAGAGTAACAGCTGTCGGTGTCAAAATAACCAATGAGTTAAAACGAAACCACTAAATGGCTCACCTGTATATATGGCTAGAACGTTTAATGCAATCGAAAAACATCAAGATCAAATTGGGACAGATCCACATTTCGTATCATCTTATTAAGTTATGATTTTAGAAAATTTTTAGGGCACTTAAGACATTCTACATGATGATTTAAAACATGCGAAAATTATTTCTCAGCTCATCACACTTAGTGACCAAATGCAGTTTGTTTAAGGAAATATTCCATCGACTTTAAAATAACCTAATGTTTCAGTGTTGGACATGTTCCAGCTGTTCAATCTGATTCCATTGCCCATCAGCCAAAACCAATAGCATCGAGAAATCAATCATCTCTGTACTCAGATTATTCCGACTAATATAATACATCAACATAATTTACAAGTTTGTGAAAAGGCCCTACTGATTTATGAAGACAACGCATTGACCGATTGTATCTTTAATGAAATACCATCTCAAAATCGGTGGTCTTCACTAAGGCAAACTAAGAGTTGCTTATTTTCATTAATTACTTATTTAACAGGTCTCCTTATTTACAATGAAATCAGGGGAAGCATAGCCTTAGCAGCGGATGTAGTGATTGAGTTCAAAGATATACTACTATAAAAACCGCTATAAAAACATTTGGTTAAAAGATTATGTTCAATCTTAAAATCAGAAACACAATCATAAACGGACGCTCAAACCACAGAACAACTTCATTCCGAGTGCAAAAATTAACCAATGGATTGGAACCCGTAAAGGTTCAAAAGACTTTGTCCTCCCATTGAAGATAAGCAATGTTGACTATGACCAATTTAAAAATCTAAAACAGGAAATAGAAGACCTCGAGAAAGACAAAACTTCTCCTGAAGAACCCCAATTCATCACGTCTATGATTAACATCATTATGGTTTGAGCTACCTGCTGCTGATGACTACTATTGGAATGATAAACATTTATTGCATACTTCAGAGAAGGCCAATTCCAACACCAAAAACCTCCAAGGAAGAGTGTATGCACAAACTCATAAACGTTTACTGTGTGAACAATTGATTTTAATGGTTCACCGGAAGAAACTTCCGTGTTTTTAGTTTGTTTGCATATTTCCATGTTAACGTTTATTAAACAATATTGTTATTTTTACTTGCGATATAGGTACTATAGGGCAAGTTCTGCATTTCGAAAAAAAATCGAACTCGATATTTTGATCAAAGTTGACATTACGATGATAGCGAAGACGAATAAAGTGGGTCCGAAAATTCCGTCTGTCTGTCTGTATGTCTGTACCTCGATCTACAAGAACTGTGTCAATCAGGATCGATTCGATTTTCTTGATCCGATAATCGAAAAGTATTAATGGTCGAAATCAATTATTTTAATCGATCTCAATCTCAATCATTTAAATGATTCTGGATTCTCGATTTTCTATTTCAATCTCAATCATTTCAATGAGTCTAGATTTTCGATATCAGTTGACTCGATTAACCATGATTTACTCGATTCCATTTGTTCCGATTCAATCAATGTGGATTATGAATGCCAAACCTACGGTGGACTGTAATTTCTGGGTTGAACTCGGCATCGGGTTGGTTATTGATGTTTTAGGCCGCAAAAACAATTGTTGGGTTGAACTGATGTTATTTGATGTATCAGGATCCGGTATTTTTAATGTGGATTTTTGGACGTTTCTTAATCCATCCATCCATTGACAACAACCGCTGGGGTTGAATTGTCAAAAATTAGTTCCTTTTTTTAAGTGACATCTTTTGATCGCGCATTTTCGTTAGAGAGAACCTTAAAAGTGGAACCACTTTTTGGAGGATTTTTATGAAGAAAATGAGCGACTAGCAGTCCATATATAGTAAGTCAATGATTTCAGTGAAATGAAAATGATCGAATGATCGATTGATTGAAATGATCGGATCATTTTCGTAATCGATTGTTGAACGATTTGATCATTTGAAATTGACGATTTACACAGCTCTACGATCTACAGCCTAAGCCACTGGAGCTATTTTCTTCAAACTCGGTACCTAAGAGCTTTCGGTGATTCCCTAGAGGGGAAATTGAATTTTTTTGGCTCTAAAACAAACGGTACCCTCCATACACTCGTAATTCATAATCTTATTTATCTCGAAAACGGCTCTAACGATTTTGATAAAAAAAATTGGGTGTGATATTATGGACATGGACTACATTTTGGTAAGAAATCAGTTTGGGGCAAAATGTTATTAACGGTACCTGTCATAGAACCGTTTTTTTTTTTTGATTTAAGAATTTCTCATTAACGGTTTCAACGATTTTAACCAAAAATTTTCAGCAAGAGACCCCTTAAGCTTAAAATAATATTGTATATACAAATATTCAAAAAAATATTTTTTGGGTATTTTGAAAAAAAAAACTCCAAGTTTTTTTTTGAAAAGTCAGTATCTTTAAAATGTGTAAACGATTATTTTTTTAAAGTATTTCCTAAAATCTATACTACTAAATACTTGAAATTGGCATTCCAGATTTTGTACTTGAAAATTTTTAAAGAAATTTGTTATGTAAAAATTACTTTAATAATAAAACGATTTTTAAACTTTGTTTGCATAAATTCATACTTTTCCCAAATTCAGACGGCTATTCCCTGCATTTGAAAATTTTTATCTCATTGAATCCATGTTTTATAGGGTAAACTGCCAATTGTTGGCACCCCCCAATGATTGGCACTTACAGTTTAAATTACTCGTATTAATAACATTTAAAAGTTTTCTAATAAAATCTATTTAAAAATATTAGCCTTAGCCTATTTCTGATGACTTGGCATCATTTCTTTTGGTCTCTGAAGTTAGTAGCAATTAAAAAACGCTGTTAAAAATTAAGTATCAAGTTCGCGCCAAATTTAATGTGAAACTTGTGAAAACCGTAAGGAAAGTGGTGACATTGTAGTGTAATTTCATAATAAATTTAAGAGGAAAACCATTGTCAAGTGCAGTTATTATAAAAGAATTAACTATAACAAAGAGGTTAGTTCTTTTTATTTTAATATTTTATTAAAAATATAGTATTTATGAGGGGTGTCAACTATAGGAATGTGAATCCATCAAATTTCCATTTATAGGACATGCCAATCATTGGATGAGGTGCCAATCTTTGGATGCCATGCCAATCATTAGCAAAAGTGCCAATCATTGGGTTGATTGGCACTGTGCCAATCATTGGTAAATGAAAAAGTTACAGGTTTTTATAATTTTGTATCAATTTTCCTTAGGTTGATAATACACTTTTTTATCAATCAATAAAAATCTAATCTAATATCTAATAGTAGTACCCCTTGGCATAATGGTTAGTGCGTTGGACTGTCATGCGGAAGGTCTCGAGTTCGATTCTCAGCCGCTGCAAGAAAGTTTTTTTTCAGGGGTGTACTACCTCTTGCGAGAAATTGACAAATTCTCCAAGAGTATCTCTTGTCATGGAAAGTGCTGCTCAATAGCCGTTCGGAATCGGCAGAAAATTGTAGGTCCACGCACACAGGAATGGTTGAGATATGTAAGTCACTAGGTCCTGGTTCACTCCGAACTGTTGCACCACCAAATTTAATTTAATTTTTAATATCGGGCTTAATGTAAACATAATGTAACTTAAAAGACTTAAATATAATTATAAAAATAAATTACCTTTTATTTATTAAATTATATAATAGAGTTACACTATTTGTTTATTTTGTTTTTATTGGTTTTAATAAACTTTAAAAATAAAACAAAATCAATGTGCCAATCATTGGTCTGTTCAGTGCCAATGATTGGAAAATGGTGCCAATCATTGGTAAAAGGACATTGTTTTAGTTTTTATTAATTATTTATTAATTTTAACAAAAACTAGGGTATTTAATGTTTTTCACTAAACAAAAATACAATTAAAAATTAAAAAAAAAAAAAAACTGTCGTTTCTTAATTCCCATACGTTATATAAGCCGAATAAGTGATGAGTAACCTTAAGGTGCCAATGATTGGTCGGTTTACCCTATTTATAAAATGTATTTTAATTTAAATTCCAAAGTACTTTTACATAAGAACAAGTTAATGCGATTCAGTAGTGCATTTTATTTTTATATCCATTTACAAAAAATTAAATATTTTCGTCTGCAACAGTAGGTAAATAGGAAAATAAACTAAAAAATATACTTATGTCGAATAATACGCTCTTTATCTTAAATAATGTGAAAATAAATGCGTTCTAATTTTTCTTGTCAACAATAACAGTACTGTTTTATTTTTCTTTCAATATCGATTTTGTATGCAACAATCTGATTTAGAAGAGCTCAAAACCAGACCTACATAGGTAGGATAAGAACTTGTATTTTAGCAAAAAAAATACTTCTAAGCCTTAACATAAATTTCGAATTCGAAGCCGAAACTTTCTTTTAGAAATCCCAGAAAATTACTAAAAAAAAGTTCTGTCGCCTGGAAGTGGCTCGTGTATAGCATATAAACACCGTTTTAACAAAAGAGGAAATAGCATGGGCAATTAAGACTTTCTCTCCATATAAATCCCATGTTCTGCACGGTATACTGCCAATTATGAATAACAATCCATTAAATTGGAAAGATATTGTGTGAAGGCGGTAGCTTTATACTTTGATTCAGAAAAGTACACCCCTGTGTTAAATAAAATCACGGAAACGGCTTTAAGAAAATATAGTAACTTAACTACGAGGTTTGGACTACGTTCCTATTAAATCAAAACTGACCCGATACTATTTACGTACTTCCAAAACTAGAATAGACTCCTCCACTCTACCCCTACCAAATGGGTCAAAAACTCAAGCTCTCCTTCAGTGCAAAATATACATGACCATAAATTAAACATAGCTTTACTCGCGCTTACCAAAGTATATAACAATGATAAACTCAAGAAAGTACAACGAATTGCTATCGTTTGCACCACAGGGGATCTTGCCCAACTAGTATCTGGCATCTTTCAGGGCGTTAAAATCGAACTCTTGGTTTACCAATCGTTATGGTAACAGCAATATCACTGAGTTGATTCCAATCGAAATGTACTTAAAACAACTATCTTTACTGAAAAGGTGGGTTGTGGTGTTGGTTCAGGGACCTTTTTTGAGACTCTAAATTTATCTAGGTCTTTTCGGCTACCTGACTTTGCTAGATCCAAGTCAGAACCAGAATACTGTTATTATAACAGGCAGTTATCTGGCTGTCAAAGTTATTGATTCTAATATATGTATCATCCTCCAAATTCCAGCCATACCGGAATGAATTTGCGAACCTGAATATTAACCTTAATGTCACTTTTATCTAGGTTCCCGTCAAAGTGGCACTGATGGGAGTATACGGGCAGATGAGGTGGCCAATCAAAGATCAGCTTTTAATGGCTCGCTTGTGGAAAGGGTCAATATTTCGCTTATGTCCCTCTAGCTAGTCACCTGGGCAAACTGCATTCTTTTCGCTGACGGTTTAAAGTTATCCGTAAGGCCTTCGTCTGATGCGCATGAGCTTCAAGTAGATGTTAAAAATATAATGAACTGGTGTTAACTTAACGGATTTCAACTAAATATTAGTCAGTGCTCAGTTTTAATGTTCGATAAAATAACTTCACATATTATTGTTCAATATAATGTTAAGAATACTACCCTAAAAAGAGTGGAAACTCAAAAAGATCTTGGCGTTTACATCCCGGAGATCAGTATTTCTTTTATGTTCCTAGACGCAATACTAACTATAGTCAAAATGAATGAAGATAGAAAGTAATTTCTGTTTAAGTGGAGTGATTGAATTAAATTCAATTAAAAGCTCAAGTGACCTCAACTCCAAGGTGCGTTTCGCCCAGGTATGACAGTGGGCACATCAGTTAGATGCTGCCGTACCCTTCTAAGACGCAAATATTGGTTTCAAGGGTTTTTATTGAACTTTAATATATAAAATTGTGAAACTTAAGGATAATATGTATAAGGTAGAAATTTGTTGGCACATAGGGGGCCTAACTTATAAAATGACTTAAATTAAAAAATTATAACATTTATAATGTACATGGTATCAAAATTAGCATTAAGATAAATTGTCTTGGTCTTTGACTCGGGTTGTTCAATCCCGATTGTCCAGTTGGTGGGTTTATTAGGGGTTGTTTGTTTAATATTTTCAGCCACGGTGATATGCTGACTCGACGTCAGCGTAGAAACGAACTGTTGGTTCGTTGTCGGCTTTGATCCTTTCTATCATATCCAGAGCACTAAGGTATCTAGGCCCTGGATGTCGTTCCTGGATGGTCATCCTTCTCATCAGCGGGTTTGGGTGGTTGGTGGTGCATGGTGCTATAATATATTATACAAGCTGCTTCGCTAATTGCACGAAAAACTGGTGCAGAGGCTTGATTTTTGCTTCTTCATAGACTCTTTCGTTGCTGAAGTGCTTCTTTCGCTGTCGATCGAAGATAAGTCCGGTGCTTATCCTTAGTATTTTCCTTTCGAAGATTTGGAGCTTCAGCATTGCTGTCTTCGAAATGGTGTACCATGCAGGAAAATTTTAGCTGATGACGGGTCTGATGAGCAGTTTGTATATCAATAGCTTCTCTGGCTGGCTTAGTCCGGTTCTTCTGGCTAGCAACGGGTGCAAGCGGTGAAACTCGAAGTTGGCCTTCCTTAGTACCTGCCTAGAGTGCGGGTTGAAATTGAACAGCTCGTTGAAGTTTACTCCGAGGTATTTAGCATTTCTTTTGGCTGCTATCGTGTGGGAAAATAATTAACTGATCGAGAGGCAGTTACATTCAATTTGAATTTTGATGATATTTTCACCATAGGGTCAACTTACCATCCACTCTGGTAGGGTTTAGGAATATGCTAGTTTACTGTCCCAAAAATGAACCGGTTCAGTTGTAGTAGACGTTAAAGTTTAAATGTTTAGCATACCTCCTTTGTATATACAAAGATACGGGTAAAAATATTTGCGATAATGACAGGTTGAACTCTAATTTAATTTATTTATTTTATTTATTATTATTTATTATTTAAGGTTACAATATTTACAAATTTCACATATATTTTACAATTCTTCTATACTGTATCAATTATCAAGGAAAAATTAAATAAGAGAACATAGTTATTCAACCATGAACAATAATTGTAACTAATACACTTTGTGGCAAGAAGTGCCAGTATCAAGTGTTTTTTTTTTAAGAAGATTTATAAAAACTTATATGTCATACGGAGCCGCGCAGGAAGAGAAAGCGATTGTTTTTTGAGATTTGAAATGGAGGCGAAAAAGATTTTTTTTTTTTTTTTTAATTTTTTTTTTTTTTTTTTTTTTTTTTTTTAGGAGAGAAAAGTTAATTATTTTGGATTGTAATGCGAAGTTAGTTCAATACTTGTGTCAATATTTCTACATCATCACTATTAAGTAGCCATAATCGAAGACGGCTGAAAAAAATTGATTTACTATCTATTTGCTTGCGTATATCCCATGGTAGCTTGTTGTAAATAAAGGGAGCAATTATAGTGACAAACCGTCTATAGTGTTCCGTCCTTACTCTAGGAACTACAACAGAGTTTGAATTACGTAGTGAATGAATTTCATTCATTCGTTTGTTGTGATATCCCCCTCGTAAAAAGAATATTCTCAATACCTTAAACACATATAAATAACGAAGTGGCAAAATGTCTAGGGTTTTGAACAATGGGAGCGAGGGCTCCCATCTAGGTTTAAAAACCATTACCCTTAGTACCTTTTTTTGAGCAGTAATGAGTGGTTGCATGTTGCTTATAAATGCACTTCCCCAGCAGGTTATCCCATACTCAAGTCGGGAATTTACAAGAGCATAGTAGATTGTAACTAAAAGATTCGATTGTACAAATTTACGAAGATGATATATTTTATTCAAACTTATGTAGATTAACTGTTTTACATTAGCAATGTGGCTTTTCCAGTTTAGCTTACTATCCAGCGTAACTCCTAAGTATCTGAATTCACTAACCGGTTCAAGACTTAAGCACTCGGCACTGCAATTTAAGCGATCACAACCTGTGACGTGGTGTTCTATTTCATCCAGATTAAAAGTTTTTGAGAGCGAAAATGACATGACTTTAGACTTACTACTAAGAACCATATTATGATATTTGAACCAACAGTTCAATGAGACAAGATCTATATTTATTTGTTGCTTAAGGTTTACTATATCAACTGCAGCGTAGGCAAGAGCCAGATCATCCGCGAATGCAACAATATTTCCATTTAGAGGCAAATTGAAAACAGAGTTTATATATATTAAAAAGAGCAAAGGGCCAAGCACTGACCCTTGGGGAACGCCAGCTTCTGAGCAGGGTAATACCTCACTCATCATTGCATTTGCAGAAACATATTGCTTTCTATTCGAAAGATACGAGGATAACCAACAGAGGATATTACTTCTAAAACCAAATCTATAAAGTTTACGTAACAAGATCTTATGGTTAACAAGGTCAAATGCTTTGGTTAGGTCAAGGAACATACCAGCTGACAATTGAGATTTGTCTAATGTTTTATAAATATTTTCTAAAAACGCTATAATCGTGTCTTCTGTAGATTTCCCTTTCCGAAATCCAAATTGACTATCATTTAAAAGCTTATATTTATCAATAAATTTGATCATTCGAAAGGAAATAATTTTTTCAAAAACTTTTGAAAACACAGATAGCAGGGATATTGGCCGGTAGTTGTTCGGGTCACACTTGGCGCCTTTTTTGTGGATAGGTATTATAATTGATGTTTTAAGGCACTCAGGAAAGATTCCTGATACAAAGCTTTTATTTATTAAAAATGAAAGGGGAGCAGCTATATACGGATAAATTTTTTTCAAGATCACGCTGCTGATTCCATCAGGTCCACTTGAATATTTAGGTTTCAGATTAGATACGACTTTCGCTATATCGGTTTCTAATATTGACCCAAGAAAAAATGATGAGGTTGTTTGAGAATCTAAATAAGGCTCTATTTCTAATCCGGTAGATCTTAAAGAGCTTTGTTTGTATGTTCCGGCTACATTTTTGAAAAACTCATTGAGACTGTTGCATATTAGTAAGTTATCCGTAGCAATTAAATTATTACTAAGTCGTAAACTTTGTATGCAGTTTTCACTAACACTTTTACCTAGGATATCATTTACTATTTGCCATTGACGTTTAGGATTTTTCGCATTATACTCAAATTGACGTTTATAATAAGATTGTTTTTGATAATTTATTTGTTCAAAAATGTCTTTCCTCAGTTGTTTATAATGCAATTTAATAGGTACTATATGAAAATTGTTTTTATTTCGTCTGTAGAAAATATTCTTTTCATTAATTTTATTACATAGAGCATCCGTCATCCATGGTTTTAATTTAACTAGCTTCGACTTTCTGGAGCTATGTTTACAATTATCTATATAATGATTAATTATTTTGATAAATATATCAAAACCGGCTGAAGGACAATTTGAACTATATACTTGAGACCAGGATTCTTTTGCAAGATAGTCATTAAGTACACCAAAGTTAATTTTTGTTGTTGTATTTGTATTATTGCAGTATTTTAAGCTTTTACCAAGAGTATTTAACAGATCAGGAAACAAAACACCGGTAGCATAATGGTCAGTAATATCCCAATCAAGTACAAAAGGAGTTACTTCTAGATTATTTATAGCGTTGAGAAATATGTGATCAATACAAGTTTTCGTATTTTCAGTTACCCTAGTAGGAACATTTATAAGTGACTCAAAGCCCATCGAGGACAGAAGGAGATAATAGTTATCGCTACTAGACGGTAAACCCAAAATATCGATATTTATGTCACCCACAATGCAAGTGTTTTCATTGTTTAATAAGGGTATAATATCTTCGATGTCTTTTAGGAAGACCTCCCTAGCAACAAACTGCAGACGATACAAGCAAACGACATTTATTATAAAAGTATTTAAAATTACCTTAAGTACAATACAGTCGGCACTTTCAAGATTCGGTGTAAAAACATTTTCTACAACAAGTGTATTTTTGACAAAAACAGCTATTCCGCCCGAAGGGTATGTATTATTACAATTAGCCAAGAGATTATAACCCGGCAACGAAAAATAACTTATTTCATGGTTGAATATCCAGATTTCTGATAAAACAATTATCTGAGGTAGCTCAACAAAACTATTTTGCAGATAAGAACAAAAAGAATCAAAATTTTTTCTAATGCTTCTAATGTTTTGATGAAAAATTATGAAATCATTATGACTAGCTTTAAAATTTGAACCGATAAAAATCTCATTACAATTACTACAATTTTCAAGATCAAAAATTTCGTTTGGATTAGGCATAATTAAATTATAAGAATTAAAATAAATAGAGTGACTTAATCTAAGTGATTCAGATCGTTGATGCTCTGAATATATATGATCTTACTACCAGTAGCTCGCCTCATCATGATTCTCCCATTTCTCACCCATAGATATTGGTAGCCTGAGTTCTTTTTCGCCTTCTTCGCCTCATTGAGTAGTATTTTAGACTCAGTTGAAAGCCAGTCGTTGACAAAGATGTGTCCCTCACTCGATGAAAAAACTTCTTTAGCATCTATTGGTCCTTTTTTTGCATATACGGCAGACAAGATGCGCTCCTTTGTTCTTTTACTGCGTAGCTTTACAACAATAGTGCTTGATCTAATGCCTTTGATTTGTTTTTGTTTCCTGTAACACGAGTCTAAATCCACATCAGTAACATCGACTCCAACACCATTGGTGATGACATCAACCGCTGTGGTGTACACATTTTCGTTTTCGATGTGCGGGACATCGCGCAGTTCAATGTACTTTTCGTGGATTAGCTGTTCGGCACTATTTAGCTTCACTATTGTTTGATTTAGTTGCGATTTCAGCTGCTCGTTCTCTTCTTTCATTGTGGCTAGCATTTCAGTGGCCTTTTCCAGTGCTTCAAGTTGCGTTTGCATTGCTTTTAATGATTCCGCGGTCGATGTTATTGTAGATCGTAAGGCAATGACCTGCTGGTGTATACCTTCCAGAGTAATTTTATTCGTAGAACTTACACTGGTCGATAAGAATGATAATCTACGAGAGTCATTCAATTTAGACTTTACACAAGCTTGACAGCACCACGGGTCTTTGTTTTTTACAATATGCTCCACTTCCGCGGCTTTTAGCTTAGCACACATAGCATGTAAAGTACCGCGACACTCAGTGCAAGTGATTTTACTTGCATCACGTCCGATTTTTACTTTGCAGATCTTACATGCAACCATGGGGAAAAACACGTCTTTACTCTTTGGCGGCCCAAACTAAACTAGATTGAGGATTTAATTAATTAATTAAGATTTTGTATTTAATAAAAAAAAAAAAAAAAAAAAAAAAAATAATAAGGTAAATATATGGAAAACAATATTGAATAAAATAGAAAAAAAAAAAAAAAAATGTAAGGTAGGGCGATTTGAACCGAGGACTTCCAAACAACAAGATGCGTAGGATTGATCCTCTTGACCATCCAGCTACGCAGTGTTTGATTGATGGTTGGGCAAGTTTGGTAGTTAAAAGCGGTAAAGAGGCGTGGTTGAAGTGGTTGCTCATGGATAAGCGAGGATCGTTAACTACGACTAACGAACGGATCGGTGTGAGTTAATCCTTGAAAGGAAGTTGGAGCGTTTCCGAAGGATTTTGACTAGAAGTATTCAATTTTGGCACACCTATTTTCGAAAAATTCAGATTTAAATTTTGGTGCCAAAATTGGATTTTTCTGGTCAAAATCCAGCTCAAAAACGGCGAAAAAACAGTGTCCGGAAACACTTCCATGATGGAAAAACCGGACGAAACCAATGCCGCAAGACGAGAAATGAAGTAGGTGATTCTAAAAACGCATTAGTTGGTTTTGGTAAAGTGGCGTGTGAAGTCGTGTGCGGTCGTGTATAGTTAAATCGGAAGAACTATATGACAAAACATACATTTTAACTTAAAATTTTTAGTATAAAAGTTTAAAACAAGAAAAAATTAAACAAGTATATAAAACCAAGAGGAAAAATAATATTATTAAAACAATAGAACTAAACAGTGAAAAGAGAAGAACACTATAACAAAACATATAAATTTCAACAAAGAAGAAAAATAACGTTATTAAAAGAAAAGAATTGATCAGTGAAATAATATCAAAAAGAGCGGAATTCGCACTCGACTCCATAGAGCCGATGGGTTAAGGCACGCCCAGAGAGCCAAAGCCAACGACCAGAAATAAATCCTGGTTCTGAAGTGCACTCAGCCCTCTTGGTGCACAAACCAAAACGACCACCAGAAATAAATCCTGGTTCTGAAGTGCACTCAGCCCTCTTGGTGCACAAACCAAAACGACCACCAGAAATAAATCGTGGTTCTGAAGTACACCCAAGAACCGAACACACCATCAGAGACCATCACTAGAAAAGTCGCTTTCCGACTCCCTATAACCCTTGGACGTCTACGTAAACGAAAGACTGGAACACATAAGAAGACAACATACCTATACCTAAAACATTGACGTCGGATGAGAGGAGCAGGTACCTACGACCTCAATCACGTAATTAAGGTCGAAGGAATTCAACATTGAACACGTACAATACCTGCAAACTATACACGCACATCGCCGACACCAGGAGAAAATGGCCTACGAATTAAGAGAACATCACCTATGAACACAAACCACATCAGCAATAGACCCCGAGAACTAAACGACAACTACTTCATCTATAGACTACAAGCAAATACAACCAACTTATAAGGACCAGCATTGACTACCAGCAACAGTAACAACACCTATAGACAACTGGGACATACAACACAACCAGCAACAGGATACAGCAAGTACACTCAACCACAACATTTACTACAAACAACAGTAACAACACCTATAGACAACTGGGACATACAACACAACCAGCAACAGGATACAGCAAGTACACTCAACCACAACAACTACTACAAACAACAGTAACAGCACCTATAGACAACTGGGACATGCAACACAACCAGCAACAGGATACAGCAAGTACACTCAACCACAACATCTACTACAAACAACAGTAACAGCACCTATAGACAACTGGGACATGCAACACAATCAGCAACAGGAAACAGCAAGTACACACAACCACAGCATCAACAAATAAAATAATAACGACAAGAACGTGCGACATCTATGCACAACATCCTAAAAGCTAAGTACCTACCTCTATTCCAATATCCGATTTCCTCAAAATTATTTCAATTAAAAATTTTTTTTGTTATCATATTTTTAAATTTTGAAAACAAAATCTTAGTAAAAGAAAATCGTACCTAAATATATAAAAAAAAAAAAAAAAAAAGGAACTAACTAAGAATCAAATTAAACTAAAAATACAGACAAATTAAACGTAAATCAAAACAACGTAAAAGTAAATGAAACTATTCAAGTTATTGCAAACTAAATAACTAAGTAAGATTATTGCTTTTGGTTAGGGATTATAATGAAATGCATGTAAAGCGAAACGATATAAATTCTTTCAAATTTAATTTTCTTAACAGGTACAGACAACTACACAGAATACAATAAACATAACAACATAACAACGCGAAAAAGCCAACCCAATTGAAGCGGTGCACCTCATCATTGGTCTTCGGCAGTCTTATATGTAAAATAACAATTCATGATCAATTAAATAAGATTATCTTATTGAAAGCTTTGGTAAGTCATTTTTGTAAAATTATAATGAAAATTTGAAATTTTATGTCGATTTCGCTGCGAGCTTTTATTTGCCTTAAAACAAACAAAATATATATATAAAGTCATTTGCAAGCATACAAAACGAAAAGTATGCCATATTAAAATAAACAATGAGATCTTTGCGTACATTTAGGCGCCAAAATCATAAAATATTTTCAAAGAATTTAATAGCTAATAACAAAACGAACATATACCTAAAAGAAAGAAAACGTAACATTACAATGATTTGGAATTCTGTAAAAGAAAATATACTTAATCGATGCGAGACCCTTAAGATGTTTTAAACGTGCATTCTTTCTTGATGTTTTTTTTTTGTTCCTTTCCAATTTGATTATTATACATATCACATATTAAAATTTTGTTTTGAATATCTTATTAGGGCTTCGACTTGAAAGCTTAGTTTAGAAGTTTCCTTAGTTTTATAGGGTAAATTTGTTTTAGTTTTGATATTGAAATTAATTTTTTTTTTTTTTTTTTTCGTTGAATAAAAGAATTTTATAAGTTTTTCCAATAAGGTTAAAGATAATGTGTTTTTGATTATCAATTTGCTTTTTATTTTTTTTTTGGATAAGTTTTATGGGAAGTGGTTCCACTAATGATTTCAGGTTTTGGGGATTTCATTCCTGACATGGATAGTTGAATTCCATTTTAAAGGGTAGATGTGGCGGTGGAAGAGAACTCCTAAAAGCAGATGGTAAGATGGTAAGCAAGTAATTTTGAGAAGGATTTTACTTAGGGGGCAACTGCAAAATAATCTACGAGGCGGCAGTAGCCATGGTCGCATCATAGAGGTGATGCGGGGGTGGGTTAAAGCCTCGAGGACAAACAACATCGAGTCCTACCCTAAACCAGGGTTGCCACTTCAAATTTTTTTCACTCAATCTCGCGGTTTATTAAAGCGCAAATATCTGTATGTACTTTTCTTTACGATCAGGACGACATTCGGTCTCAAGATTTTTATTTTCTTGAACCTTTTTCGAATTACATATAATGCATAAATTTCGGCATGAGTAAACGACGTAACAATCGTTCTGACGACTATGGCAAGATCCCACCCTTCCGACGAGCGTAGCCTTGGCTTAAGCAAGCATGCCGAGCCGTTAGAAGTCAGAACACCCTCTGCTTCGGTTGCCAGGATCGGCCCATGGATTCCTGTAAGCCATAGGTCGTAATGGTGGCATAGGGAGTGGAGGTTAGCGAGGACACAAAAGGAAAATTTGTTTTAAGTGCTTTTTCGTTGTTGTTTCGAGGGTTTTAGCACCTCCCCTTTAGGGACTTTAACTAATCTTCGTTAATTTTTCGTGAGTGTCCTTGTTTGAACACCAGGTTCCGTTACAGGTGGCGCCCAACGTGGGGCCGAATTTGTCCTTTTCAGTAAGGGAAAGGACATGCCAAAAAACAGAAAAAAAAAAATTTAACTTTGTTTTTTTTTATAGTTTTTTTTTTATTGGAAATTTTTGTGGTAAATGAACCCGAAGAAGCTCAAGTTTATTCGTCCAGTGGATGGGTGATAGAGTCCCTGTTCAGGCTGTTGCGATGCGCTTAAGCTTTTAGGAAGTTCAGGAATTTTTTTTTCTGATTTAAAATTTCATTTTTTTAATCCGTTTTTTGAAATTGTTTTTTTATTCGAAACTTGTTGTTGAGTCTGAAGTTTTGAATTTTTCTTTATTGATGTTTTAAAGCGCTCAACCCAAAGCTCCGTTTTATAACTGGCTTTTGGATGTGAGTATTTAACAACGTTTCTGCAAATAATACACAACATTTTTACAATTTAGACAAGGCTTAATTTGAGAGAAACAAATTGTAAAATTTTTCTGTTTTGCGGCGAGTATTGGTGTTTTGAGAATTGAGAGAGTGAGTGAGAGAAGGAGAAGAAGTGGGTGTAAAAGAATTACTTACCAGCCTTATCATATCTGATTGTGAGTTAGGGACTCTTAGCATGTCACATCTACCCTTAAATCTTTTATGATAATACAACCTATAAATTAGATTTGGTTTTGATTTTTTTTTTACTATTTTTTTTTAGTTTAGTTTGTCAACTTATAAGTTGATTCAGTTATATTTTATTTGGATATAGTCGTTTGGTATTTTATATTTTTTTTTTGAGGTATTGAAGTAGTATTATTTTTTTTTCCTTTTTAGATTTTAGAATAATTTTTATTCTTGTTCTCGATAAGCATCGAAATAAGCAAAAATTAAAACTTATTTTGAATATTTTTTTTTTATTTGTCTGAAATACCTTTTAGGGGTTTGATTTAAACAAGAATCCAAAATCTTGTTGGAATAATTATTTTGATTTTGGTTTTTAAAAATTTCTATTTACTTTTTTTGGTTTAAGGAGTTTCTTTTAGGATATAATTTTTTTTTGAGATTTGTTTGGTTTTTTTTTTTTTCTCTTGGGTATTGAAGTACTTTTTTTTATATATTTTTCTTGGGTTTAGGGTACTTCAACAAATTTTTTTTGTTAGGATTTCCTTTTTATTTTTTTTTTAAATCCTATAATCATAATTTTGCTTTTACGTATATTGAAGATTTTTGTTGTTCAGGTACTTAGTTTTTTTATTGCTGAACAGAATATAGTTTTTGGGTAAGATTTTGTTTAGTTTTTTTTGGTTATCAATTTGGATTTGGAGATAGCACCTCAATTTGATTTTGCGTTAATTTGGTTTTCTTCAAAATGCCACCAAAAAGAAGATTTTCGATTTCTGAGTTTCGTAAGCGTCAGGGTTTGAGGAGTAATCCCAATGCGTTGAATGACAATGCAAGTGATGCCCAAGCATCGATTAGGCAAACATGGGATTTCGGACTTCCTCAACCAGAACCGATTATTGACTCAGGAGCTACTTCATCAGCGGTTCAAAATATGGAGCGAAACAGTACCAGAATCAATGTAGGTTCTAGCAACGAAGAGAGGACAGGTCACATTGAAGGGTCGGACGAGGATGAAGTTCTGACTGATTACATAGAAGAAGTGGTGACTGCGGCGATAGGCCTAAATCGAGCGAAAGATATGGAGTTTATCCGAGCTGAAGCGGAGAGAAGCAGAGCGTATCTCCATAACGAAGTTGCGAACATAGTTCGGCAAACTCTGGCTTCAGTAACCCCAGGAACGACGCCTCTAAGATATGCCGAACAGAGGGATGCTCCTATCAATCTACCCACCCAAAGTCAACCACAACAATCCGGTAACCAACATCAATACGAAGGTTCTATACATCCTCCCAACCGGAGCCACACATCTAATCCGGATGAGTTTTTGAGACAAATCCGAAACCTAAACCTAAGTGATCCTCAAGGCACTTCCCTTCCTACGGTCCCTATTACAGCTAGCCAAAAATATCACCATTTCCACAAATGGGGCTTAAAATTCGACAATCGACAAATGACGGTGGACGACTTTCTGTTCAGACTGGAACGTTTGAGAATTAGCTATGGAGCAAGCTGGGAGGAAGTTGTGCTTAACTTTCACCATTTCGTCACAGGTTCCGTAGAAAATTGGTACTGGGTATACCTGAAGTCCAACCCAACAGTAAATTGGATGACCCTCCGTATAGCCCTGGTAGAGCAATATCGTAGCTTGGAGACGGACTCAGAGTTGTCGAGGAAAATGTTTGATAGGCGTCAACTTTCTACAGAGTCTTTCGATGACTTTTATTCGGCTATCCAACAATTGAATGGTAGATTGAGAATTCCCAAACAGCCCCAGGAAATAGTCGAGCTCTTAAAGCTTAATGTAAAGAGACGGATGGGAGAGCTTCTGATTACTTATCGCACGGACAGTCTAGCAGAATTGGTATACGTCTGCAGAAACATTGAGAAGTATCTCGGCGATCATGACAGCTCCCAAAGGCAACAGCGGTTCATCCCACCTCAACGTAGGAATGTATCAGAGTTGGAAACTGAGAAACCTTGCGAGACGTATGAAGAAGTAAGTCACGATGTGGAAGCTTTCCAAGTAAAGAGGGAAGCTCGGATTTATAGCTGCTGGAACTGCAAAGGAAAGGGGCATTCATTTTTTGAGTGCTCTGATCCCCAGCGGAACTTGTTTTGCTATAAATGCGGGTTGGAAAATGTCACCTCTCCGCAGTGCCCTCGCTGTTCGGGAAACGCCCCACAGAGCAGCCCAATGAACCGGCAGAGCTGCTCGCCGAAGACGAATCCGGAAACCAAATAAGTGATAAACTATGCAGCAAAATTACGTCCGTTTGTCCGTCTGTTAAAAATGATGTAACTAGCATTAACTTACCGGTATTGACCATTATGAAACCCGATGAAAAAAGGTCTAACATAGAAAATCCTGTGTTAAAACTTACAGTCCAACCTCCTAAAATCGCGCAAAAATCTCTCCATGAGAGAATTCAAAATTATTATCAAGTCAGAGAAAGAATTTTTGGTACACAGCCTCAAAAATGTCCTATTTCGGATAAGGTGAAGAAGCTCAGAGAGAAGTTCAAGGCGAAAAAGAACACCTACAAAGCCATTGAAGCCACAACTTTATGTTGCTCTGATGATCCGCGTCCATACGCATCCGTACAAATATTTGGTGAGCATATGCTAGGTCTACTAGACAGTGGAGCAAGTATTAGTTGCTTGGGCGTGGGTGGAATACCATTTTTGACTAAAAACAACATTAGCTACTCCAAATTCTCAGCAGGTCTAAAAACAGCGGATGGAAAAAACCAAGTCATAGTAGGCAAATTCTTGGCGAAGGTTACGTATAAGGGTGATACTAGAGATATTAATCTATTCATCGTACCGTCCTTACAGCAACCGTTGTATTTGGGCATTGATTTTTGGAAAGAGTTTGGTATTGCTCCGAATTTGGTTTCAGAACTGACACTCGATATGGCCCAAAAAGAACTCGACCCAAATGCTCATGTGTTGACCAACGATCAATCAGTTACGTTGAGGAAATCCATTAATTTGTTTCCTTCCTCGGCGACTCTTGGCCTTGGAAAAACAAGTCTTGTGGAACACGTTATAAATACGGGGGATGCGGAGCCGATAAAGCAGCGTCATTATCCTGTTTCTCCAGCGGTTCAAAAACTTCTGTATGAGGAATTGGATCGGATGATCGAGCTTGGTGTAATTGAAGAAAGTTCCAGTGCATGGAGTTCTCCAGTAGTACTTGTACGGAAGCCCGGAAAGAACCGCCTGTGTCTGGACTATCGGAAGGTTAATGCCAAGACAAAAGGTTATGCGTATCCAATGGCTCATATGGAAGGTTTGCTATCGCGTCTTTCAGATACTCGCTATATATCTAGTGTGGATCTGAAGGATGCGTTTTGGCAGATACCGTTGGAGAAATCTTCAAGGGAGAAGACAGCTTTTTCGGTACCCGGTAGACCTTTAATGCAGTTCACCGTAATGCCATTTGGTCTGAAAAATGCGGTACAGACAATGTGCCAAGTGGTAGACAAAGTGGTTCCAGTGGACTTGCGAGAAAAAATATTTCCATATGTTGACGATTTGCTAGTGGTGTCGAGTACCTTCGAGGAACATATCGAATTGTTAGGGATTTTGGCAGCCAAACTACGTGAAGCAGGACTTACCATCAATGTCCAAAAATCTAAATTCTGCTTTAAAGAGTTAAAGTTCTTAGGATTTGTTGTAGGTGATGGGTGTTTGAAAACAGATCAGAGTAAGGTATCAGCGATAGTGGACTTCCCCATTCCGAAAACTGTTAGGCAAGTTAGGAGTTTCTTAGGCTTAGCCGGTTGGTATAGGCGGTTTGTCAAAGACTTTTCCACTATAGCTAGTCCCTTGACCGAGATCTTGAAAAAGGGAAAGAAGTTTGAGTTTGGCGAAGACGCGATGGCAGCTTTCATAAAGCTGAAGGAAACCTTAACTTCTGCTCCTATCTTAGTTAATCCTGATTTCGGAAAGGAGTTTACTATTTTATGTGATGCATCGAATACCGGCATTGGATGTGTATTATGTCAGCTCGACGAAAATGGAAACGAAAAACCCATATATTATCACTCGCAGAAACTAAATAAGGCGCAAAGAAACTACAGCGTGACAGAGCGAGAATGCCTAGCTGCGGTAGTGGGTGTAAAAAAATTCCGACCGTACATAGAAGGACAGCCCTTTAGAATTATAACCGACCATGCGAGCTTAAAGTGGCTGATGAGTCAAAGAGATCTGAGTGGACGGTTAGCTAGATGGAGCCTAAAGCTTCAAGGGTTTGAGTTTACCATCGAACATCGAAAAGGGTCACTAAATGTGGTTCCAGATGCTCTATCTAGAGTATACGAGGTAGAGGCTCTGAACTTCGATGGTTCAATGGAAACTTCAACCTCCGATGTGTTACATATAGATCTTGCAGATTCCAGTTTTCAATCTGATGAATATTGCAAGCTCATTGCCACCATCGAAGATCAAAAGAATAAGCTACCTGACCTTCAAGTTTCAAACCATTTTGTATATAAGAAGGTCAGACACTGCACAGGAAATCCGTTGCAGGATGACCTAGTTTGGAAGCTTTGGGTGCCCAGAGAGCTAACTACAAGCTTGATAGCCTTGGCTCATCAACCACCTCGAGCCTCGCATGGTGGGGTTTCTAAGACGTTGTACCGGTTGAGAAATCGATTTTTCTGGCCTAGTATGGCAGCACAGGTTCGAGAATATATAGGAAAATGTGATGTATGTAAAATGTGTAAAGCTCCCAATCAGACATTAAGACCACCGATGGGGAAAGCATTTGAAGTTGATAAACCATTCCAAATGCTCTACATGGATTTTCTTGGTCCTTATCCGCGTTCGAAGAATGGAAATACACATATATTTATTGTCTTGGATCAATTGACCAAATTTGTGTTCATCAAGCCAATTCGCAAAGCCACCAGCGACGTTATAATAAAATTTCTAGAGGAGGAGATCTTTTGTGTATTTGGGGTACCGGAGACAATACTGTCAGACAACGGCAAACAGTTCACAAGCAAGGAGTTTGGCAAGCTGATGTCCTCGTACGGTGTTAACCACGTCAAGACAGCGGTGTACTCTCCACAAGCAAATGCAAGCGAGAGGGTAAACCGTTCAATTTTAGCCGCAATTCGATCATATATAGACCCAGACCAGAGGAATTGGGATGCTAATCTGGCTTGCATAGCTTGTGCGCTGCGTACTTCTGTTCATTCGGCAATTGGGATGGCACCGTACGAGGCTCTGTTTGGCCAACTCATGGTAGAACACGGTTCAGATTACCAATTGCTTCGTGAACTGAATTGCCTTAACAACGCCGAACTGAAAGTATTGTCAAAAGCATCCCAAATGAACATCTTGCACACCCATATTAAAGAGGCTTTGGCAAATGCACACTCAAAATACGAAAGTCTTTACAATACCAGGAGTAAAAACGTAAAGTTCGTAGCTGGCGATATCGTATACCGACGGAACTTTATTTTAAGCGACGCGTCGAAGAGAATTAGTGCCAAGCTTAGCCCTAAATTCTTAAAAATGAGAGTGCGAAAGACAATCGGGAATAACCTGTATGAGATAGAAGACCTTAGAGGGAAAAGGATCGGTGTATACCATTGTAAGGATTTAAGGAGATGAAACTTCCTAATGCCCGTCTACCTCAGCCTGTGCATGAGAGCTCTTAATCAGTTTGCCTGCTCCTTTTTACTCATAGGATTCGAAAAAAGTACCAGGTTTGTGGGAAAATAATTAACTGATCGAGAGGCAGTTACATTCAATTTGAATTTTGATGATATTTTCACCATAGGGTCAACTTACCATCCACTCTGGTAGGGTTTAGGAATATGCTAGTTTACTGTCCCAAAAATGAACCGGTTCAGTTGTAGTAGACGTTAAAGTTTAAATGTTTAGCATACCTCCTTTGTATATACAAAGATACGGGTAAAAATATTTGCGATAATGACAGGTTGAACTCTAAAACTAGATTGAGGATTTAATTAATTAATTAAGATTTTGTATTTAATAAAAAAAAAAAAAAAAAAAAAAAATAATAAGGTAAATATATGGAAAACAATATTGAATAAAATAGAAAAAAAAAAAAAAAAAATGTAAGGTAGGGCGATTTGAACCGAGGACTTCCAAACAACAAGATGCGTAGGATTGATCCTCTTGACCATCCAGCTACGCAGTGTTTGATTGATGGTTGGGCAAGTTTGGTAGTTAAAAGCGGTAAAGAGGCGTGGTTGAAGTGGTTGCTCATGGATAAGCGAGGATCGTTAACTACGACTAACGAACGGATCGGTGTGAGTTAATCCTTGAAAGGAAGTTGGAGCGTTTCCGAAGGATTTTGACTAGAAGTATTCAATTTTGGCACACCTATTTTCGAAAAATTCAGATTTAAATTTTGGTGCCAAAATTGGATTTTTCTGGTCAAAATCCAGCTCAAAAACGGCGAAAAAACAGTGTCCGGAAACACTTCCATGATGGAAAAACCGGACGAAACCAATGCCGCAAGACGAGAAATGAAGTAGGTGATTCTAAAAACGCATTAGTTGGTTTTGGTAAAGTGGCGTGTGAAGTCGTGTGCGGTCGTGTATAGTTAAATCGGAAGAACTATATGACAAAACATACATTTTAACTTAAAATTTTTAGTATAAAAGTTTAAAACAAGAAAAAATTAAACAAGTATATAAAACCAAGAGGAAAAATAATATTATTAAAACAATAGAACTAAACAGTGAAAAGAGAAGAACACTATAACAAAACATATAAATTTCAACAAAGAAGAAAAATAACGTTATTAAAAGAAAAGAATTGATCAGTGAAATAATATCAAAAAGAGCGGAATTCGCACTCGACTCCATAGAGCCGATGGGTTAAGGCACGCCCAGAGAGCCAAAGCCAACGACCAGAAATAAATCCTGGTTCTGAAGTGCACTCAGCCCTCTTGGTGCACAAACCAAAACGACCACCAGAAATAAATCCTGGTTCTGAAGTGCACTCAGCCCTCTTGGTGCACAAACCAAAACGACCACCAGAAATAAATCGTGGTTCTGAAGTACACCCAAGAACCGAACACACCATCAGAGACCATCACTAGAAAAGTCGCTTTCCGACTCCCTATAACCCTTGGACGTCTACGTAAACGAAAGACTGGAACACATAAGAAGACAACATACCTATACCTAAAACATTGACGTCGGATGAGAGGAGCAGGTACCTACGACCTCAATCACGTAATTAAGGTCGAAGGAATTCAACATTGAACACGTACAATACCTGCAAACTATACACGCACATCGCCGACACCAGGAGAAAATGGCCTACGAATTAAGAGAACATCACCTATGAACACAAACCACATCAGCAATAGACCCCGAGAACTAAACGACAACTACTTCATCTATAGACTACAAGCAAATACAACCAACTTATAAGGACCAGCATTGACTACCAGCAACAGTAACAACACCTATAGACAACTGGGACATACAACACAACCAGCAACAGGATACAGCAAGTACACTCAACCACAACATTTACTACAAACAACAGTAACAACACCTATAGACAACTGGGACATACAACACAACCAGCAACAGGATACAGCAAGTACACTCAACCACAACATCTACTACAAACAACAGTAACAGCACCTATAGACAACTGGGACATGCAACACAACCAGCAACAGGATACAGCAAGTACACTCAACCACAACATCTACTACAAACAACAGTAACAGCACCTATAGACAACTGGGACATGCAACACAATCAGCAACAGGAAACAGCAAGTACACACAACCACAGCATCAACAAATAAAATAATAACGACAAGAACGTGCGACATCTATGCACAACATCCTAAAAGCTAAGTACCTACCTCTATTCCAATATCCGATTTCCTCAAAATTATTTCAATTAAAAATTTTTTTTGTTATCATATTTTTAAATTTTGAAAACAAAATCTTAGTAAAAGAAAATCGTACCTAAATATATAAAAAAAAAAAAAAAAAAAAAAAGGAACTAACTAAGAATCAAATTAAACTAAAAATACAGACAAATTAAACGTAAATCAAAACAACGTAAAAGTAAATGAAACTATTCAAGTTATTGCAAACTAAATAACTAAGTAAGATTATTGCTTTTGGTTAGGGATTATAATGAAATGCATGTAAAGCGAAACGATATAAATTCTTTCAAATTTAATTTTCTTAACAGGTACAGACAACTACACAGAATACAATAAACATAACAACATAACAACGCGAAAAAGCCAACCCAATTGAAGCGGTGCACCTCATCATTGGTCTTCGGCAGTCTTATATGTAAAATAACAATTCATGATCAATTAAATAAGATTATCTTATTGAAAGCTTTGGTAAGTCATTTTTGTAAAATTATAATGAAAATTTGAAATTTTATGTCGATTTCGCTGCGAGCTTTTATTCGCCTTAAAACAAACAAAATATATATATAAAGTCATTTGCAAGCATACAAAACGAAAAGTATGCCATATTAAAATAAACAATGAGATCTTTGCGTACATTTAGGCGCCAAAATCATAAAATATTTTCAAAGAATTTAATAGCTAATAACAAAACGAACATATACCTAAAAGAAAGAAAACGTAACATTACAATGATTTGGAATTCTGTAAAAGAAAATATACTTAATCGATGCGAGACCCTTAAGATGTTTTAAACGTGCATTCTTTCTTGATGTTTTTTTTTTGTTCCTTTCCAATTTGATTATTATACATATCACATATTAAAATTTTGTTTTGAATATCTTATTAGGGCTTCGACTTGAAAGCTTAGTTTAGAAGTTTCCTTAGTTTTATAGGGTAAATTTGTTTTAGTTTTGATATTGAAATTAATTTTTTTTTTTTTTTTTTTCGTTGAATAAAAGAATTTTATAAGTTTTTCCAATAAGGTTAAAGATAATGTGTTTTTGATTATCAATTTGCTTTTTATTTTTTTTTTGGATAAGTTTTATGGGAAGTGGTTCCACTAATGATTTCAGGTTTTGGGGATTTCATTCCTGACATGGATAGTTGAATTCCATTTTAAAGGGTAGATGTGGCGGTGGAAGAGAACTCCTAAAAGCAGATGGTAAGATGGTAAGCAAGTAATTTTGAGAAGGATTTTACTTAGGGGGCAACTGCAAAATAATCTACGAGGCGGCAGTAGCCATGGTCGCATCATAGAGGTGATGCGGGGGTGGGTTAAAGCCTCGAGGACAAACAACATCGAGTCCTACCCTAAACCAGGGTTGCCACTTCAAATTTTTTTCACTCAATCTCGCGGTTTATTAAAGCGCAAATATCTGTATGTACTTTTCTTTACGATCAGGACGACATTCGGTCTCAAGATTTTTATTTTCTTGAACCTTTTTCGAATTACATATAATGCATAAATTTCGGCATGAGTAAACGACGTAACAATCGTTCTGACGACTATGGCAAGATCCCACCCTTCCGACGAGCGTAGCCTTGGCTTAAGCAAGCATGCCGAGCCGTTAGAAGTCAGAACACCCTCTGCTTCGGTTGCCAGGATCGGCCCATGGATTCCTGTAAGCCATAGGTCGTAATGGTGGCATAGGGAGTGGAGGTTAGCGAGGACACAAAAGGAAAATTTGTTTTAAGTGCTTTTTCGTTGTTGTTTCGAGGGTTTTAGCACCTCCCCTTTAGGGACTTTAACTAATCTTCGTTAATTTTTCGTGAGTGTCCTTGTTTGAACACCAGGTTCCGTTACAATCGTTAACCCATCGGGTAGCTTCACGGTCAGGTTTCTGCAAATGGCTGCTGAACGACATCGGTTGCCATTGGTGGTGGGTCTCCTGAAACACACAAGCTCCGATTTGGCAGTGTTTATTCGGATACCCCACTTTTTGTAGTACTGGACGCAAATATTGGTCGATGTTTACCGACTCCTATAAAATTTACAGCTTTAATAGACTGCGAATTTTATTTTTCTAGGGGAATTTGATTAAATTCAGATACCTAGCATAATAATGTTCGTGGTCAGACTATTAAATCAATGAAGATAGAAAGTAATTTCTGTTTAAGTGGAGTGATTGAATTAAATTCAATTAAAAGCTCAAGTGACCTCAACTCCAAGGTGCGTTTCGCCCAGGTACGACAGTGGGCTCATCAGTTAGATGCTGAGTTGAGGTCACTTGAGCTTTTAATTGAATTTAATTCGATCACTCCACTTAAACAGAAATTACTTTCTATCTTCATTGATTTAATAGTCTGACCACGGACATTATTATGCTAGGTGTCTGAATTTAATCAAATTCCCTTGGAAAAATAAAATTCACAGTCTATTAAAGCTGTAAATTTTATAAGAGTCGGTAAACATCGACCAATATTTGCGTCTTAGAAGGGTACGGCAGCATCTAACTGATGAGCCCACTGTCGTACCTGGGCGAAACGCACCTTGGAGTTGAGGTCACTTGAGCTTTTAATAGTCAAAATGAACCAATTTCTTCAGCGTGTACCTATTATAACACTTAAAAAAATTTTTTTTATTATATTATAAAAATCTTATTATGTGCCTTATGTATTGTAACCTTTCTACTCTATTTTGTTATCTTTTATTATTTTATTTGTATTTAATGTAAATGTAGAAATACATAGTAAGAATGTACTTTTAAATAATGCCAAGCCAATGTAAACATAAGAGAATAGCTGCATAGGCTGTTATTGATTATAAAAAGAATTGATTAGAGAAGTTTAAGATTATTATTATCGACAATACTTCGTAAAGCTGAAGATTTCCACTTACCAGTGGCAAAGGATCTGAAGCTTAAATACAAATATTATTAATGTTTGACTTTTAATGAAAGTTTTTAAAAATAGTTTCCTGAAGATCGTTATTAAATTGGCGCAGTCGGAAGAATCTCTCTAAGAAACGGAAATTAATCGGTTGAAAATAATCAGCCAGTGATCGGACCATGAACAAGAAAATTAATAAGATTCTCATTTTTTAAATCGGTAAATTTTTAATTCGAGTTAACGTAAATCATCTATCACGTTATTCAACGGTCAAATTAAATTGTGTTTTGTAAAAATTAATAACAGTGTTTTAATAGACAAAACCTTTTAATTTTGTTTTTAATATATAATAATTGATGAAGAAAACAAAATAAAAAAAAAATTAAAAGGTCGCACGTACTTGCTCTAATAATAATACATACATGGAAAAAAATTAATTTTGTTCATTTTATTGCATTTTTAAAAAGAAACTTTTTGACCCACCAAATAATTATACATATCTACATGGAAAAAAATTAATTTTGTTTATTTTATTGATTTTTAAAAAGAAACTTTTTGACCCAATGAATTGCGTCTCAAGTTATTTGAATCTATCAATTGAATCTGAAATAAAGCCTTGTTTTTTGATAAGCGCAGATAAGTCAATTTCATGTTTATTTGCTAAGTCTTCTTGACCGGGTACACCAAACAAATTATGTGATAAACTACCAACAAAATCGAATGGAGATCCACGATGTCAAATCGCTGTCCGACTTGAGGTGTTAATCCCAATCTCATGAATGATTTCATTGTTTTGGTTAATCATAATTATCTATTTTTTGTCGAAACATGTCGATAGTGGTATATGTAAATCCATTCCGAATTGTCCACCGTGCAAGCGCCTTCCAGTGCATTTTAATACATTTTCCGTTAATTCCAACTAAGAATTGGTAACATTGTAATACACATAAAAGCACCAAAATCCAATGTCTTCAAAGTAGATTCCTACCGCATTATCGAGTTGGTTTATAATGACGTAGTTTTTTGTCTGGGTCCGATGAAATTAGCATCAAGGGCCTTAAATAAAATATAGCTTCTATTTTAATTATGATTGTGGTGAGCTCCTCGTGTGCAAATGAAGCCTCGCCCAGGTGTCGAACCAACAATCCTTCATTTGATTTTACAACTTACTCCCAGAATACCCTAAAGTGCGGGGACCGGGGGGAATAAATTGCCAAATTATTTCCGTCTGAATACGTGATGATTGATTTGCTGACTCTATTCTCTTTGATTGCATAACTTTCAGTAGCTCATTGAGCTTGTTGCTTACACCGACGAAATTGGTCGTATTATCGCAGTAAATAGTGTCACACAATCCACTACTGCCTATAAGCCTGTTAAGGTAGTTGATGAACGACTCTGTGAGAGGTTCTCAATTTCTATACGAATGGCTTTTGTGGAAAACCAAACGAAAATGGCTAGATAAGATTTTAAAAGAGTCTTACCTCTGATTTTGTAATGTGATTTTATAGCACCAGCAAAGTCAACTCCTGTATAGAACTTGGGCGAGATGGTGTCACTCTTTCCATTGGCAGGTCGCCTATTAACTGTTACTGTGATATGGATGTTGGTCTGGATTTCGCACATATGATACATTTTGTGAACAGTGATCTTGCTTCTCTTCCAATGCTTAATATCCAATTTTGTTGTTGCGAAATTACTAAAAGAACTCTGAGAGATTATGTTTAAAGTTTATTCTATGAAAATGCTCCAAAAGCAACTTTGTAACAATAGTCGTTTTTTATTGGTAAATGTATAGGCATCGCAGTAAAATTTTACACAGTAAATAACAACAAAGGAATAGTGCGTATAAGCTAGGCAGTAATAAGAGCGCACATAATAGTGCTGATAAAGTTTTGGAGCATCCGAATTACAGTGACACTCAAATTGGTTGCAAAAGTTTTATTTTTCGTGAGGTTGGCAGGTTTTGATTATTCGAGAATGTGTTCGGTGATATTTGTTCATTTTATGGTAAATTTTTACAAGAGCCAAAATTTTGTGGTTTGAAATATTAATTTACGATTAAACGGTAAACGTTAATAGTCAATGGTCAAAATGTTGCCTCTAAATGCGTGTGCATGTTCCCTATCTGTCACGTGAGAGTATGAAATTCATCGAAGGATGGCTGCGATGCCAAACATGAAAATGATTTTCTTCTGACACCGAGCCTTTATTTGACTTTGTGTACATACATGCCGTTGAGATTTGATTTTATTAATAATGCTAATTATGTATAAACCACATCAAAACGTATACTTTAGCTTATTCAAAAGTGGATTGTTAATTCACTTGAGTCTCTTGGACAGAATTCAAAAGAGAGCTATAAAAATGATAGGCGACCGTTGTCTTACTGAAACACTTGTATCTCTCGAGCACCGCCGCAATGTTTCATGTCTAACATTATTTTACCGTTATTTCCATAAACAGTGCTCTAGTGAAATAGCCAGATGCATTCCTCCCCTTAAACAATTCAACCGTAATACCCGAACTTCTAGGAATGCCCATCAGTTTACCCTTGAGCCCAACTTCGGACGTACTGTCAAATACAGAGATTCTTTTTTTAGTCGCACTACACGAATGTGGAATGCTTTACCTGGCTCAGTATTTCCCAGTCATTTCAATGTGCAGACATTCAAAACCAATGTGCATCGGTATCTCCTTTCAAATCCTATCCTAATTTCCTAATTGCTCGCACTGTGTATTTAACATTATAAGGGTAGTCATAACCCCTTGAGTGCGCGTATAATATATAAAAAAAAAAATATATACATATATATATTTCATTTTAAGTTTTCGTTTCCTTTTACTTTGTTCACTTAATGAGTCTGAAATATCTACTCGTACTAAATAAAGATGATTTGTTAAAAGAAACTCAGAAATTATTAATAGCAATTTTCTGTTTTGGATCTTTATTCATTTCAATTTGTATTATTTTTGTAAGAAATAACATATTTATTTTACTTCTTTTCGAAATCAGTTGATTTTGACATGTTATAAATGCAAAGCATACCAACTTTAAAATTTAAAGTAAAAGTGTATATGCAGTCAAAAAATCATTTTATTCGGACTTCCATTGCTGCACTATGTATACAATATACATTACCAATAAAATACGCTTAATGTTGTTTTCATGCAGTAGTATTTGTTAACTTCCCATAGGGAGTTATTGTAATCGGTCCGATTTGTCAAATTGGAATTTTTGACATTTCTTGACGTTTCAAGGTCCCTAGAGGCTATATCAATTATTTTTAGAGTGATGTCTGTGTGTGTGTGTGTACGTACGTTCGTACGTCCGTACGTTCTGGTACCATTTTTCGTCGTCGATATCTCAAGAACGAGTAAAGATATCGACTTCAAATAAATTTTGTTTAATAGATAATAACTTCGAAAGAGGCTGAAAAGGCGTTTACTAAAATTCAGTGAGTAGTTTTTTCACTATAACGGTTTAAAAAAAAGTAAAAATTTTGGTTAGTTTCAAATATCTCACGAAAAAATAATGCTATTGATTTCAAATAAAATTTAATGTACTCATTATAAAGTCATACACATTTGGTATGAATTTGGAAAAAAAATGAACATACCGTTATTTTTTTAAATAAAAATAAACTGAAACAAAAAATTTCATAATATTCTAAGAACGGAAAACAATTTGAAACTCAAAATAATTTTATTTGACGAAAAATAATGTGTTTGACAACTGGTGAAAATTTCAAAAATAATCAGTTTACAGTTTTTTTACAAAAACTAAAAAACTATATAAAATTCTATTGAAAATTGGTAAAAATTGTTTTTCGACTCAAATTTCTCGAGAACTAGTATAGTGATATTTTAAGTTTTTGTATTGAACATATAAATTTTAATCCTTATGCAAGTGAAAATTTGGGCTTGATGTTCATAGAAAAATGAATGCAATCAATTAAAAGTTAATCCATTCTTTTCCCAACATTTCTCCGGTTGTTTTCCGGCATCATCAGGGGTTTGAATTTTATTAGACCTAATAAAATACAATTTTATGAGTTTTATAATGTAAAATAATAAATAAATAAACATACTTTTTATACAGTTTTACATAACACAGTTCAATAAATAACACTTAAGTAAATAGCACTTATTTGACAAAACGAAAAGGAAAAACAAACAAGCAAATTAAAAACTAATATCACAGACTATTTCTTATGGCAACACTATATATTGCACTTATATTATCACTGTCTTCCTTGTGGTTCATGGTCTTGTTTATGTTTTTTTTGGATATGAAGACTCTCCAGAGTGTAGCGGATCCCCATTCGTCTCTGCTTGTCAATAATCCTCACATTGTCAAAGACTGGTTGATGGTCTAGTTTGATCATATGTTGTGAGAGAGCTGTTGCTGTTTTTTTCTTCCTTATGTCAGCCTTATGCTTCGATAATCTCACTCCCAAAGCGCGTTTTGTCGTCCCAATGTATATTTGTTCACACTCTTCTTCATTTTTACCTTTGCATACCTTTACGTCATATATGTATGCAATTCCATATGTTTTTATCTAAATATAAAGTTTTGAAGACCACAAATGGGAAGTTATCAGTGTGGGTCGCACCCAGCCTCTTTTTTTTTGCTTTCGGCAGAAGTAAAGAATTTGCTAATGTACCTCCCAATCATATTAAGTTATGTTTTTTTTATCCAAATAACGCGTAAATGTTCCTAACCTTCGATGAAGACTTGTATTTACATTGCTTTTCAAAGTCTTGTATTCTTCTGGAGAGGCCATAGGTTCAGTATTCACCATGAGAAGCCAGGTTCCTTCGCGCAAATCATCAGCATCATTGCCGGACGTTCCTTAAAAATCTGCTTCAATGCAATATATAGAAAAAGTTACTATGACTAATACTATTCAGTATATCTTGATCGTAAGTTGCAGTCATCAATACCGTTTTGTTTTTCGTAATTCTGGAACCACCTGAGGAATGGTGTACCTACTAACTCGGTTCCCATCATAATTCCTCTATTTTAAGAAATGGTGGACTTTCGATGTCTATGATGATGACAGGTCGACGAGAGTGCATCCTCTCGTTATAAAGTCAGCTGAATTAATTTCTCCGTCAATATGATTCCATTGTAATATTTGAGTTTCTGCTTGGATCTTAGCTACTCCATTTGCTTAAAATGTATCCCAGGCTTATATGTATGCGATCTTATGATCATAATTCTTAGATGTACGAAATATTCTCCTTGTAACAACAAAGAGCTCTGCAGCTTGAAGCTCAAGACGAGCGATTGTAATGGACTTCATCGGAGAGATGCGAGATATTGAGATAAGTAACTTACTAGTTTTAGATTTAAGATTTTAGATTTAATGTGACTTTATTTTACATAATTTCTTAATGCTATGCTGTAACAAATCATAAATAAGCATGGCCTACGCCGTCTGCCAGAGTGACATTTTTATGTTTGTATATGTAAGTAAATTATATGTATTTAAAGCAAAAATTTAAATTTTGCAAAATATATTTTCTTTGTATGTACATTTTTGGACAGCATTAGAAAAGCTCTTCGATTATATTTTTCCGGTACCTTAAGCCCCATTCTACGTACTTCGCCAACTGTTTCCAATTTTCACCATTTAAGATATTTTTCATCTCTACATTGGTCAGGACACTTTTTTGAAACACCGATACTCGTATTTCCGCCAGAATAGGACATCTTCCCAGAAAATGGTATACATCTTCTCTCGCCCTCATGTTGCACAGCCCACATGTATCTGAAAGGTCATTTCTGTATGGAATGAAATTTAATGGGATAACCTCAACTCTTGCTCTAATGATTAAAGATATTTCATCCGTTGAGTATTTGCTATTGAAATAGTTCCTATTCATTAGGTTGTGATTGAGCTGGGCATAGATAACTCGTTGTACAGATGACCTTGCCTTTAATTCAAAATCCTGTCTTTTTCTCAAATCCACTGCCTTGATTAACTCGTACGCCTTGGATTTCAAGCCTCCATATTGTTATTATCTAGGTCTAAAGAATAGTTACAATAATCTGCCAATCTCTTCCACTGTGCATACCATGAAATTTCTTTTCTTACAACCATCATACTTATCTTCTTTGGCAATCTTCTGTCGTCCATTTTAAGTGTTTTTATGGCATAGTCAACTTGCGTTTTTAACGTTGATATGTACAAAGGAGATAACCCAGTTTCAAGAAGAAGAATATGATTTGGTGTTGACTGAGGTAACTTAAAAATTCCTTTTAAGAAGTATCTTAAGAGTTGCTCCACTTCTTCAAATTCCGTGTGTCCCCAACTTTGCGCAGCATAACACATTATGGCTTTTGCTGTTGCCTCAAAAACTCGATACTTTGATGGTGAATCGACATCTTTACTGGACATGATGCTTCTCCAGGTTGCATAGCACTCTTTGCTTTTGCGAGTTTTCCTGCCATATGTCTTTTTAAATTAAGATTTCTCGTAATCAGAACACCTAGGTAATTGTACTCATTTACTACCTCTACGTCACGGCTAGCAAATTTCCATTTCTCATTTTGATAGTTTCTACCTCCTGCATTGCGAAAGATCATGATTTTGGATTTGTCAAGGTTTACTTGAAGTCTCCATGTTTCGCAATATTCAGCCAGTCTGTTTATCATAAGCTGGAGACCATGCGGTGTTTCAGCGAGTGCAACAATGTCATCAGCAAACATTAAATGGCTTATCACAAGTGTTTCTGACAGTTTCACTCCTCCGGTCCAAATCTCATTTATATCGTCAATGAACAGTGCAAATAAAAGTGGACTTAAATTGCATCCTTGCCTAAGACCAATTTCAACTTCGAATTCCTCCGATATTTCTATTCCATTTACTATTTTTGACGTTGTATGTGCATACAGACTTTCTATGATTTTTCCAAATTTATGGGACATTCCTTTATTGTATAGTTTCATCATGAGAGCCTTTCTGTCAATTGTATCGAAAGCTGCCTTAAAGTCGATGTAGAATGCATACAGTTTTTTCTTCTTATGAATAGACATTTCCGCAATATTCGTGAGCACATAAATTTGATCTACCGTGGAGTAATCTCTACGAAAACCAGCCTGGTTTTCACTAAGGAGATTATTTTCCTGGATCCATGTGTATAACCTTTTGCTCAGAATTTTGGTGAGAATCTTCATTGACGCGTTTAGTACTGAGATGCCTCTGTAGTTTGCTGGGTTACTGGATTCAACTTTTTTAAGGATAGGATTAAGTAGAGCTTTGTTAAAATATTCAGGAACTGAACCTTCCACAGGCAAACAGTTAAGCGCAGCTGTTAGTTTTACAATGAGATCTGTAGTGCTGAATTTAAAAAACTCCATATGGAAACACCATCGGATCCAGGGGCTTTGTCCTTTTTTGACTCTTTGAGAGCCGTTTCAACTTCACCAACTGTAAAAGGAGCATCCAAAGTGTTGTTTTGAAAGTTGGGAACCGCAAATTGGAAGGTAATGCTGTAGTTGTCTCTTGTCATTTCACTGGAATAGTCTAGCAGTATTGGAAGTTCAATTGGTATTAATCCGTTCCTTGTTACTCTTCCATTTATTTCCCTTACTGTTTTTCAAAAATCAGATGCATTTCTACAGTCTGAAATTCTTCGAGCGACTTCAATGGCATGATTTCGACGTTTAACATTGCACAATCTTTTATAATTCTTGTTCGCCTGTACATATTTTAGTCTGAAGAAATCATTTTGGGGATTTTTTCTTAGCACTTTTAGCCAAACGAAAGATCTTTTCGGTGCCTCCGACAACTGGCTGTCAAACCATTTCTCTCTAAAGACAGATCCAGGTTTTCTTATAGACCTACATGCACTGGGAATTGAATCTAATACAATTTGGTTTATCTCTTCTACAGGTAAAACTTCGTTGCTGGCGATTGCGCGACTTGTAAGGTTTTCAGTCAATGAAGTTTTATATCTGTTGGCAAAAACAGCTTTCCATTTGTATTTTATTGGGAATGTTGTTTGATCTCCATATGTCCTTTGAGAGCTCGATGGCTGAATAGATATTTCAATTGGGAGATGATCGGAGAATATCTGAGGTTTAACAACAAAATCGTTTACTAGTTCACACCAACTTACTTACAACTAACTTACTATAGATGTTAATTGATTCGTCTATGCATCTGATGTATACACACGTTCCAAGAGCAGACTGTCCAAGTTCATAGGAAGCTGGTCATCACATGAGAAGACAGTCTTCTACAAGTCTTGTTAAAATAGTTTTCCAAGCATAATGACTAAACTCAATAAAGTAAGAGAATCATTAAGGTGTCTCAGGTGCTGTGAATTGATCTGAGTTAAATCAAAATTCAATTTGATAGAGCGTTGGATTCCAAATCACTCCCAAAGTTCTGATTAGGTCGAACTAATGGAATATTACTAACCTGTCTTTGTGTACTTCACGAATATTCTTCTTCATTACAACAGCTCTTGATAGTTGTCTGCAAGCTGGACAAGACATTTTGTAAGTGTGGTGACGATAGTGGAATCCGAGATTGATGAACGCGTGAATCCCTTCCAGGTTCTGATGGTTCAGTAAGTAGATTTTCTAATTGTGCTAACAAATGAAACCGTTTACTATCATATCTATCCATGAGCGTCTGCAAAGATGCTTCGAAGCTGCTGACTGTAGCCGGAAATTCTTAAAAAGAAAAAAGTTTGTATTTCATACCAGTGGCGGCGCAAGACCTAAACTTAATGTGGGTAAGATACATTTTACATACTGAACTAGACAGTTTTCTTATTTATTAAGAAACAAACCTATATTTATACTCATACTTCTTTGGAACATTAAACAAAAATGAATAAAAAAAGAAAAAAATTAAAGAAACAGAAATTTTCTACTTTTGGTTTTACTGAACTCCTTAATTATTGGTTCGTAATTTATTTTAGATGGTATATCTGCTTCAATAGATAAATGCAAAAGATGAAAGTCTTTCTTGACCCATAGTATTTCTTTTCAATTTTGAAAAGCTCCTTTCAGTGAAAGCAGTACTTACAGGTATTGTTAACAAAATTCTAATGACAATGTTAACATTTGAGTAAATTTCTTTCAAATCGTTCTCTATGATATATTGGAGCAGATCTTTCACGTTTTTAATAGAGTTATGTAAATTTGGGATCATATTTTTTAACTCCTCATACAACTCATAAGGTTGGAAGTCACTGCTCTCAGTAAATCCTGACAGTTTTTCAATATTTGCTCTTTTGGAATTTTTTTTAACTTGTTTAAGTCATAGAGAAAACCAAAATTTTTAAAATTATGATTTAAAGACATAAATCTCAATTCTATGTTACTTATCACAGAATCAATCATGGTATCAAAAAAATCTATTTCATACCGGCTTTTAGCAGATTTTGTGGTTAATCGCTACCTTCATAATCAAACATCCTTTTCTTTTTGGCTACTTTTTTATTTTTAAAATCTTTTGGCAAATCATAACTGCTTTTCTCACTAAATTGACGAGCGTCAGACAAACACTTTTCGAATCCTGTTTTTCGATATTCTTTGATCCAGTTACAAAAAGTACGCAAATGTTCAAGAGTAATACTTAAATACAAACGAATGATCAGAAACGACAGAGATGAGATTTTTTAGTTAAGGGGAGGTTCTCAGTTTTCGGCGACCAAAAATGCGTTTTTTTATGTTTTTTTTTAGTAAAATATGTATGTGTAGAATATGTAGCTAAAACCGTTCGTCCGAATACTTTTTTTTTTGTTTTATAGAACAGAAACAAGACATACCTTTTTGTCTCGAAAATTGACATTTAGCGGCATTTTGAGCGTAGCATGTTTTACATAAATATTTTTGAATTTGGCGCCTTTATATCCATGGTAAGCAGAGGTACCATATGGGCCACCAGGTGTCGACACATGACACGTTTTTCAAACTGTTGGCCACGATTACTTTAAAACAACTTGACGGATCGTCATAATTTTCTTTTGTTTAAAAGCTTATTAAATTTATTGGAGTCTGGACCAAAATCAAGCTGATATATCAACAACTTTTTTTGTGCAGCGCTCACAAGAGCAGTTATTTTAGTTCAGACTCCAACTAAACTCTTCTATTTTATAAAAAAATTTGATTTTTTTAATTTTCGATCATTTTTGCAGGAGCTAGAGTGGCCAACAGCGAACAACTTTTTTTGGAGGTGGTTCCGAGGCGCATTGTTTTTTAACGGCCTGGTATTTTTTGATGAAAAAATTATTTTTTGTACTTGATATGATTATAAACAAGTACAAAATTTTAATTGATTATATCATTCCTTCCATGAAAAAAAAAAAATTCATGAAAAAGTGTCATTTTCGACACTGAAAAAGGAGAACCTTTCATTAATTAATATAACATAATATAATGTCAATTTCCTTTACACATGAGAAATCAATTTCTGTGTGAAGATTTCGATCTCTCGACAGATTTTACGTTCCTTCACACCAAAAAAATTGAATTTTTTGACAGAGATCAAATTCTTCGAATCCGTATTTGAAGAGGGATTTACATGTACATACATATGTATACGAAATACGCACACCACAAGAAAAAATTCGACACGGGATCGAAATCCCTAGTGTGTATTATTTCATTGACAATTGCGAATGGTATAATATCTTTAAGTTGAGAATTAATTCACCGCGAGGCCGTACGCGGTGGCCCACACCGCCCACGCCTTACGCTGCCTGTGTTTCGTACTGCGGTCTAGCAATTAATCAGCAAAAAAACCGAAATGATCCTTTTTAAGAACAAAAGGAAATTACCCACTATTAAAATTCGCTTTATTGAAGGAAACCAACTCAAAATGTCATGGCGCGATTCTTGATAAGAAATTTAACTGGAGTCAAAACATTAAAAAAAGAACAAATGTTTGCTTTCTACTCTTGCAAAAGCATATTTAGTATAACCTGAGCGAAGCTTGTAACTTGCTGTCGCGAAGAGCTAAGGGTTCTTGGTACACGCACAGCATAAGACTATTTCTGATTACAGTGGTGTCTCAAATAATGAAAGCATAATGAAAGATTTTTGAGTCAAACCACATAATTCGATAAATCGTTCCGAATTCTTTAGATTAATTATTATGCATTCAAAATAACAATTATTGTTAATAAAGCGTCTTAAGAAAATAAGCACAAAACTTATACAATGCATGATTTTAACTAAAAAATAACATAGCATATCATAGCATAACATATAGCATAAGGTACAAAAACAGGAGCATTTTAAATATTCAACAAAAAACAAAAAATTTATTCGCAGTTAATAATATTTGTCAGTAAAACACTGACCAAACATTTCGTTTCAATAATTCATAACTTTCTATAAAATATTAAATGTTGACTAAGTACTTTCAATTTGAATTTACTAACAACCAGAAATTTATCTTCCATTTTAGTTTGAATTATTACAACAAGAATTGCAATATTAAGAACATTCATATTCAAAAATCTTGCTTTAATATTTACATAAAATTTAAAAAAGAAATACATTTTTTTTAGGTTGACTTTACACCTTGCTGTTTGTGTAAAATGTTTTGGATACAAGAACTTTGAAAAAATAGTTTTTTGAATGTGAAACGAGGAGACTGTAGTACGAAATTGCCGAGAGCAGTTAAATGCTACTATAGTACTTATAGTACTTTCAACAGCACCGCAGCAGGCAGCACTGCGCTTCACTCTCGATCAAAGAGGAGAGAGAGAAAAATGTTTCGTACTTTTCCCTCCAAAACCTGTTTTCCATATATTTTTTTAATTTGATTTAATTATTTTACTAACTTAAAAGGACTGCAAAAATATAAAAAGTAAAATAAAATTACTGAGAAATTATTCAGGTGCCCCCACCCCCCAAATTTTTTCTGGATACGCCACTGCTCAGATCACATCCTGTAATCATTTCATTCATTTCAGTTTGTTTTTTATTGAGACATAAATATATTTGATAATTTATGATTACATTATTTTTAATTCGTGATAACCGACTTCAATAATTATATCTGGTTAAGTTTAGTTAATAAATACAATAAATGTTTATAGTAAAACATATATACATGCATTTTTTATTTTAATTATTTTTTTCATAATTCCCTTTTAATTTCATATGTTTGCTCCAGACATTATGTTCACTTTATGGCTCAGATGGCCAAGATTAAATTTATGACTAGAACTACTTACAAACTACTTATAAACTAAAATTATATACATATGTTATAAAAATATATATAAAGACAAATCTTATTTTAAACAAGATACATACTCGTAATAATAATTAAAGAAGCATCAGCATATATAATAATCATTTCTACTTAGTTAGATATATGGGTCGTTTTAAAAAAATTACATTTTAAGCGTTATTGCTTCTATTTTTTTGCATTTCAATTTAAAGACTTGAAATTTGGCATGGAATTGTGTTTATATGTCAGCATTATAAGAAAAAATTTGCAGATCGATTGATGGTAACGAATAGCCATGGTAATTAATAATGTGTAATCTCCGTGGCCTTTTTGGGATGTGATTTTAATGCTTAATCAGTTTTATTAGTATTTTTAATGATGAAAATGATGTTTTATTTAATTTTGGGCCTTTTCGTTTGAAAAGCCTTCTCTCAAACTTCAATTTTATGATATGTTAAAAAAAAAAAATTGTTTTGTTGTCCGAATACTTAGTTGAGTGAGTGTGACAAGATTTGAAAAAAAAAACCTAATTAAACATTTTCGCTTTTTCACACAACTAAACAATTTTTAATAATTTTTTACGATGCATTATCTTCTAGTACGTCAAAAAACCTTTAATTTCATGTTTTATTATAATTTAATTATTGCAGTTAATTCCTTTAAAATTTGCATACAAAATAATTTTTTCATCCGAGTAAAAATTCAGTGTAATCTCCGTGGCCTTGTTATCTTTGTACCGTATAAATATTTTTTAGTCTAACCACCGCCAAAAGAAAGGTATTTACTTATACTTGAACCTAATATAATTTGGATGAAATTGAATTACATTTACTATATTAAAATTAAGAAAAAGTCGATTTTGTAATCTCCGTGGCCTGTAATCTCCGTGGCCATTTTCGTATTTGTTTTTTAATAAATGTTTTTTTAGTTTATAATGGCTCATATTATTATTAATTTTTTTATATTCTAGATAAATATACTGAATTTCATCATTCCTAACAATATTGGTACCGTAAAAGTTCCACGAAAGTAATGTGCCGATATTTAAAATTATTTTTTTTTGTCTTTCATGCTTTTAAACAAAATCATTTCGTAAACAAACAACTTTTTTATTAATTATCTTATTAAATTTAGTTGCCTTCCACAAAATTTCAACTATTTATTGTTACTATTTATTTTGTGGATTATTGTTATTTTATGCAAGAAAAGAACATTTTTAGTACATTCGAAATTTAAAATTTATTTAATTTAAATTTTTTAATTTTTATCAAAAAATACTCGTAAAATGGAAAATATTTGAAATTATTTTTGCGCAACTCGGAGAACTCCTTTTCTACTTGTTTACTATAGATTTAGAAACTAAAACCCAAGAAAAACTGAAAAAATTTTTTTTCAAACGATCAAAAAAAAATGTCAATTTTTAAAAAATGACCCATATAATGATATTTATATAATAACAAGAAGAATAAATTATAAAGTTTTAGCTGTGCTATCAATTAAATTTCTACGAGTAATATATAGAAAACAGAGTCTATATTGTATTTTTAGATACTTTAACTTCCTATAGGGAGTTATTGTAATCGGTCCGATTTATCAAATTGGAATTTTTGACATTTCTCGACGTTTCAAGGTCCCTAGAGGCTATATCAATCATTTTTAGAGAGATGTCTGTGTGTGTGTGTGTACGTACGTTCGTACGTCCGTACGTTCTGGTACCATTTTTCGTCGTCGATATCTCAAGAACGAGTAAAGATATCGACTTCAAATAAATTTTGTTTAATAGATAATAACTTCAAAAGAGGCTGAAAGGGCGTTTATTAAAATTCAGTGAGTAGTTTTTTCACTATAACGGTTTGAAAAAAATGTAAAAATTTTGGTTAGTTTCAAATATCTCACGAAAAAATAATGCTATTGATTTCAAATAAAGGTCATACAGATTCGGTATGAATTTGGAAAAATATGAACATACCGTTATTTTTTTTAAATAAGAAAAACTGAAAAAAAATTTCATAACCCAGATATTCTAAGAACGGAAAACAATTTGAAACTCAAAATAATTTTATTTTACGAAAAATAATGTGTTTGACAACTGGTGAAAATTTCAAAAAAAATCAGTTTACAGTTTTTTTACAAAAAATAAAAAAACTATATAAAATTCTATTGAAAATTGGTAAAAATTGTTTTTCGACTCAAATTTCTCGAGAACTAGTAGTGATATCGACTTCTAATTTAGTTTATTTTATACATAGTATAATTGTGTACAATTGGCAAAATGTTGACAAATATTGAATTAATAGTTTTTTTTTTAAATAAAAAAAAACTATTAAGAATTCTAGTGAAAACTAGTTAAAATTGTATTTCAAGTCGAATTTCTTGGGAATGAACACCGATAGTGCCTTCTAAAGTATGTTGTTTTATATATCGATACCTTCCCGTAAGAATGTATACTAAGCGACATTTTTAAAATTGTTCAGGAAACGAAAAAAACGAAGAAAGTTCTAGTTGAATCATAGTGTGCTAAGAGACAATTTTGGTTAAACTAAGTGACATCTAACAAAATTTTTTGTTGCTCACGACAATGAGATCTTTATTAATGTCGCTTAGCATAATTTTTTTGGCGCATAATACAAATTTAAAGGGGCAACATTATTTTAATGAGAAAACATGGCTGTTGATTAATTTTTTTATTTGTACTCTAGTTTCCTTTTCATGCATAATAACAAATGGTTTATATTTGTCATATATCTAGTTTTAGAGCCCCATATATTTTGTAAGTACCCTTGCATCAATAACCAAACCATATCTTTTATATTTGAATATTTCGTTTTTAAATTTTTTTCAATTAAAATGTTTGGAACCGAAATAATAAAGTAATTTCTATAATATAATACATAATTTTATAATTTTATTATCAACTTAGTTTTTAGAAGAATGTATGTACTGTACATACGTATATGAATAAGGTTGTTCAGTTGTACCCAAGTCCCACATATTCAAATTCCATTAATAACTATGGTAAAATTGAAGAAAACGTCACAATATGTTTTTATCTAAATATAAAGTTTTCAAGACCACAAATGGGAAGTTATCAGTGTGGGTCGCACCCAGCCTCTTTTTTTTATTATTTTTTTTAATTAATACTAACCACTTTGGAAATCATTATTCTTTTAGAACAGGCAGAGAAGCTTTTTCGTGAAAGGTTAGTTTTAAGTTAGAACTGGAAGTTGGTTCAAATAATATTTGAGATCTTGGATTCAATATATTTATGGGGGATAAGTAAAAGTTGTTATCAAGTACGCTTTCATTGATATTTCTGTGCCAAATATCTTTTATAACTGGCTTGGGATGATTGGCAAGTGATCGTAATTTATATTTCAATAGGTTTATCATAATATATAAAGAGAGGTTCAATATTATTTTCTCTGTATATTGTTGTATTTGAATACCATTTTTTATTTGGCCTTCTGTATTTTCCGCAACAGAATCTTAGCAGTGTTCGCTTAAAGTTTTCCAACTCATTTGTAGCTGTTGGCGATATACAAAACCAACATCCAAATCCATATGTTAATATATGTAGGTCTTATAAGCGTTTTATAAATAAGCAGTTTGTTTTTTTTTGTAGTGGAACTTGATGATAGAAGTTGTTTGAGCAGACCGGAAGCCATTTTGGCTTTATTCAATACTTCCCTGGCACGTCAAACATATATTAGCATGTCTATTTTTAAACTCGTTGACTGTAAAATTAACACGATTTGTTAAGTTTCTGTTAAACTCGGGTATTTTTTCAGAGTACAAATCGGAATACACCGTCTTAAACGCGATGAGTTTATCTGCATTATCTGAAAGTTCTTCTCCATTGAAATGTATGGTATCTTTGGCTATATTCGTTCCAAAATATTTTCTGCCAGTTATACTGCCGATTTTTATCAAAGCTTGTGGAAAAGGCTTTATTTTTCTTAAACTTGACCTTAAGTCATTATCAAGATCTATTTTAACTCTTTCAGCTTTAATTTTATTAAGACATTGTATTCTAGAAGACAACTCTTTGTATACAATGTTTACCCTGTTTAAATGTCTATGGAAAATTCTTTTAAGTTTTCTTAACCAAATGATTTGAATATTCATAAGATTTTTAGTTAAGAGTGAAATTTGTTTGTATTTCATGTTTTTAGATACTCTTGTTACTGAATGATTTTCTACACTTGTATTTATTTTATTAATCACATCTTGTATTATATCGTCAATTTCAGCATTAGAAATATTTGTACTTATTGGAAGATTCATTCTAGAGAGACTACTGTTTAGCTCTATTCTAAAATGATCCCAGTTCATATTTTCGAAGCAAGTGTAGGTAGTAGGAGGTACTAGTACGGGGTAAACGTTGAATATTTGTATATTAGTTTCTTTACCAAAATAGTCAGAAAGAAAAGAAAATGTTTTGCAAACAGTATTATTATCTATTACCTGTGTTTAACGAACTTGAAAGCATGAAAAAGTCTAGTGTGGACGATGATCTACGAAATGTTGGGCTGTTAGATGAAACTATATCTATATTGAGATATGGTCCGTTGTAAAACCACCTTTGTATTATGTTGCTATTAAGATTAGTCACTACATCACCCCAATCAGGATGTCGGGCATTAAAATCACCCCCTTATACAACCCCGTCGTATGGAAAGGGACTGACCTGCCGCCGATGGAATGTAAATACTTTCAGGAAGTTTCATGTCCCGATTATTGTTTTGGCAAATTAAGGCACCTATAGGCAAACTGAGAAGGAATCACTGTGAAAGGATACTTTATTAAGTTTAAACTTACTACCACATCGTCGTTTCTTAGTAGGTTGTAACCTTCAAATGAAGGTTTATGTCTCTTGTGTAATCTTGTTCCAGATATGAAACAGATTTCTGGCTTTTTGTTTTGGGGAGTTCTGAGGAGTGAAATTCTTTTATTATGTGAAATTATAGAGTTTGTATTTATCGAGATTATGTTAAGGTTTGCGTTTGAGCCCATTATGTAACAATAGAAGCGACAAAGTTAAGATCCGCAAACATTTTCTCTTCTTAACTCTGTAATTTTTGATAGTTTGGCCAAAATTGCCTGATTTTAAACAAAAGCTCTTTAAAAGATATGTTAAACAAATTTTTGGCTTCGTTAAGGAAGTCGTTCATATTAGTACTAGCAGATGGTTGAGTATTTTCAACAACTGGAGCTTGGTATACTTTTTCTCTGATTGGAGGTTTGTTTGCATTCCTGGCCATATCGGCAAGACATATTTTTCGTTAAATTGCTTACCATGTCATTCACTTCAATTCTCGTTTAATAAGCTACAAATCTAGAGCTTTGAGCTAACATTACTCTTTTTTGCTTATACCGCTTATAATACTCACAGTTGGAAGAGCTTGCTGTGTGACCTTCTAAGTAACAATTTGCACATTTCGTAATTGGAACTTGTTGATTTTGTTCCTTTAATGTCTTAAATGATTTAATACGTATCTCTGACTCATGGAATTCACCACATAGAAGACAACGACTGTTATAGGAACAGCATTCACCCGTGTGCCCAAACCTTTGACAGCGATAACAACGAATGACAACATTATTATGTTTTCTTTCCCAGTATACTTTTTGATGGAGAAGATATTTGATGTTAGTTATGTAAGTCTTAAGTGCTTTCTCCCACATTTAACTGAACTTCAAAAATATTTAATTTAAGACCTTGCTCTCTAGTTTAAGCTGTCATAAATTGAGTTATTTTGTTTATCTTGACATTAGGAGCAGCTTCTCTTAATGCCTTTTCAATTTTTTGTCACCTCTGTGTCACCGTCGATTCCCTTTAAGAGAATTGTTGCCCTCTTTGTTTCTTTTGGCGAGAGAGAAAAAGCACCTATGTATACCTGTTCCACGAATTTTCTCTATGACTAACTTATGAACACTAGCATTATCAACATAGACTTTTGTTTTTCTGTACCCTAGGTTTACAAATTTGTGTCTTAAGTTATCTACTTTACATTTTAAAGCTGCTAGATTAATTAAATCGGTTATCAGACTACAATTTGCACCAAAAATAAAAATAGGTAGAGAAACCAATTTGTTGTTTATCTTTGTATCTTCGTTGACAATACTAGTGGCTGTGCTGTTGGCTCCCTGTCCAAGAGTGTTAAACGGTGAGTTATTAGCTGTGTTTTATTTTCCCCCAGATCTGATCCAGATTGGATCTTCATTCAAAATTACATGTATAACAAAAACAACACAAGGCCCAGTTTTGTTTGTATTTGTTGTTTTACATGTTATTTTGAAAACAAAATCCAATCCAGATCAGATCTGGGGGAAAATAAAACACAGTTATTAACTTCCCATAGGGAGTTATTGTAATCGGTCCGATTTGTCAAATTGGAATTTTTGACATTTCTCGACGTTTCAAGGTCCCTAGAGGCTATATCAATCATTTTTAGAGAGATGTCTGTGTGTGTGTGTGTACGTACGTTCGTACGTTCGTACGTTCGTGCGTTCGTACGTGCGTACGTTCGTACGTCCGTACGTTCTGGTACCATTTTTCGTCGTCGATATCTCAAGAACGAGTAAAGATATCGACTTCAAATAAATTTTGTTTAATAGATAATACCTTCGAAAGAGGCTGAAAGGGCGTTTATTAAAATTCAGTGAGTAGTTTTTTCACTATAACGGTTTAAAGAAAAAGTAAAAATTTTGGTTAGTTTCAAATATCTCACGAAAAAATAATGTTATTGATTTCAAATAAAATTTAATGTACTCATTATAAGGTCATACAGATTTGGTATGAATTTGGAAAAAAATTAACATACCCTTAGTTTTTTAAATAAAAAAAAACTGAAAAAAAAAATTTCATAACCCAGATATTCTAAGAACGGAAAACAATTTGAAACTCAAAATAATTTTATTTTACGAAAAATAATGTGTTTGACAACTGGTGAAAATTTCAAAAAAAATCAGTTTACAGTTTTTTTTACAAAAAATAAAAAACTATATAAAATTCTATTGAAAATTGGTAAAAATTGTTTTAATACCTATTTTACCTTTTTAGTATCGTGCTAACTTCAAATGCCTCTTGCATACTTCCAGATGTCAAAAAAGGTCTGTTTACTTAGGTTTTTGCACGAACTGTCATTGTTTTAGGTGTGTTCAGAAACAATTTAAACAAACTGTAAATGTGCACACATAGACAAACCGGCCGACACCAAAAATCAAAGCATTTTGGTTTTGCTCGCACCGAGACTCACACGAGAAATCGGTGCACACACCAGCCCCCACACACAGCACACATTTCAATACACCGTCACCGGTGCGTGCGCATCTGTGGTGCTAATGGTCGGCTTAAGGGTGGTTGCCTTTGAAACAAACTGTGATACATTGACAAACCGATTAATTGAAAACACAGGATGTAGATATTAGGTGTGTTTTATTATTCACAAATCTATCTGGATCCGGATCTGGATTAAGTTTTAACATGTATTACAAAAACAATTTGGGATCCTGCTTTCTATCGGGATCTATTTCAAAGATCCAAAAATTAGTTATTACACTGGCGAGTAGATGGCTTTTTATGGTAAGGTAGTGTAAGCTATAGTGTAAAGAAAAAAGACAAGACATAATTTAAAATTTACAAACCCAAGGATAAAAAGAGACGGGCTTATAACACTACTGTCATTTAGATCCGTATCGTTTTATTTTCAAGGGATGATCCAGATCCGGATCAAGATAGATTTGTGGATAATACAACGCACCTTTTAATGTCGTTTTCCATTGGAGCGTATGTTATGTTCTAGACAGGCTGAATGATCAAAAAACGTTCCATTGACTGTCTGAAATTGGTTTGGTGCACGCGTTTTTCTGTTTTGTTATCCGAATAATATCAAAGTTATCCTGCAATTATAAATTCTGCTTTTACATAAAGTGCAAAGATGTAAAGAGTGCTTTGGTTAACTCTTTTTATCGTAAGTTAGACTGAAGCGTGTAAATACTTAGGTATTTCTCAAAATCGATGCCAAAGAACAAATTTAGCTAATTAAAGTTGTCATCAAAGGAATTTCTGACCATTCCGATTTATGAGTTGTGCAAACTAGAAGCGTTTACTATTTTTTTTTATAAAATCTACAATTTGTTTTCCATCGTGTTGTCCCAAATAAATCATATTTGTGTTGTGTAATTGATTCTTTTAGTTAAAAAAATTGATTTTGAACGTACATTATATATACACTATTTAAAAGAAACATTAGCTGAAAATTTGTGTCTTCTTTAAAGCGGTTCTGTTCTTTTTTTCCTTGTGAATTATTGGTGTGCGTTAAAAACAAATCTAGCCTATCTTAAGCTTTAGCATTTAGAAATGTAATAAATTTTATTTTTCAACACAGATTGTTATGCTCTTCTGATTTATTTAAATAATGAATCCAGTTAAAAAAAAAAAACTGAGCCGCAGCGCTTGAAAGCCTCAGAAAAAAAGGGCGGCAAAATTTCTCAGCCCGGGGCGCCAAATCCTTAAATACGCCTCTGCATATCTATGAATGCAAGAAGTGACTAACGAAAGGATGTAAGTATGAGTTCCATTTATTTTATTGCATGACTGCATTTCGGACTTTACTGCGGCATGACCAAGACTTTGGCATACTTATGGCCAATTTCACGAAGGACTTTTAAACATTTAACAGGCTTATAAGCCCTAAAATGAGATATTTTGGTTTCACCAAGCGCTTTTAAATTAAACAAGCTTTTAAACACCCTTATAAACTAAATGCTCATTTTTGGCTCAATAAATTTTAAAAGTGTCAATGAAATGTCATCAGATGTAGATCACAACAATTGGATATAGGTAGCAGCTGAAATTACTTATTGTTTTGCAACATTTTAGTTTTTAATTTTTGAAAATACAAAGTGGATAGGCTTATAAATATTTAAAATATGTTTTTTATTTCGAATAAAATATTGAAAATTCTTCATCCAATGATAAAGTGCCACAAATAAGTTGTACGCCGAGCAAGAGTATTCCGGGTTCACAGGAATAGGAAAAGGAATCCATTCTCCGACTGACTTCGAAATAGGTTACGACATTCCAAAGCATTTGTGAATCGTGAATCTGTTTGGTCGTCATTTGGAACCGAAACAAATGCATCAGTGCAAAAAAAAATAAATTAAGTGCTTATTACGATTTTATCCCACAGGATCTTTCCAAATATTTTTGTTTGCATTTTTTTTGCATTTCTTGGCATTTGTTTCAACACATAACGCTTTCTCATTTGTTCTCATACATTGCGCTTGTTAAAAAGAAAGAACCAAATTCTTTTTTCCAGGGATGTGAAGAGAACTCAATTTCAACAAAAAATTCCCTAAAATTTCCCTTTTATAGATTGGTGAAACTAAAAATATTTAAGAGTCTGATAAAATTTAAAAGGATTTTTGATAAAAGTGCTTTTAGTGTTTGTTTATGAAATTGGCCATTAGGCTCGTATTCACCGAGCGCTCCTAAACGGCTCTTAACTTTACGAGGCTCTTAACTTGAAATTTCTGTGGGGTATTCACCAACCACTCGCAAGTGTTTTTCGAAGTTCGAAAATGAGAGCCACTTTCTCTTGTTCAGGCATACCCAAACTGTGAAATGTTGTGGAATGTTGGTCTTAACAGCAAATGGATACTCTTCTACTTGGCATTGCTCACATGGATTCGAGTCAAATGCGTGCGTGGCACACGCACAAGCGATCAAACTTTCGAAGAGAGCGCTCGTAAGTTAGGAGTGGTCGGGACCACTCCTAACTTTTAAGAGCGCTCGTAGATCTTCACTAATATTGCTTGGTGAATAGGTTTATGAGCTTCTTAAGATATGAGCGCTCGATGAATACTGGCCTTAGTCACAAGGAACGAGTCTCCCCTCTGGCTTTAACCGTGGTAAATGGCTTTATCCCTATAAAGTCAAGATCAGCACTCGATTTTTGACGGAGCTCATTTAAGAACGCATGTGGTTCTATGACTTTCTACAGAACCGTCTGAGACTTATTTGGTTTCGGGGTAAAACTAAAGAATTCAACTGTTGATATGTCTTTAACAGATCTTTAATTATTTTGTAATCTTTAACCGAAAGCTAATATTGATGTTCGCTTTTTTGCTGCTTTTGTTATTTCGTGGATTTCTGCTGGTTTTTAGCTACGACTTTAGTTTCTCTAGTATCCCTTGGCGTTTGACTGTCATGCAGAAGGCCTTGGGTTCGATTCTCAGACGCTGCAAAAAATTTTTTCAAGGGTATACTGCCTCTTACGAGGAATTTACAAATCCTCTATGAGTATCTCTTGTCATGAACAGTGCTGCTCATTAGCCGTTCGGAATCGGCAAAAAATTGTAGGTCCCCTTCATTCCTGGCAAAAACGCAGTACACACACAGGAATGGTTGAGAGATGTAAGTCACTAGGTCTTGGTTCTCTTTGAGAAGTCAAAGTTTCCTTATTTTTAAAATCAAAGAAAAATTGTTTGTTTTTCAAATATGATGCAATTTTTTTTTTAATATTGCTAAATTATAAAATTTTCAGTTGAGCAATGTTTATTTTGTTTGGCTTTGAGTTTTAAAAAAAACTTTAAGTCTTTAGTCTAAGCTCAACGGAAATGAAATCCTTGACTATTTCTGTTACATTTACTAAGAAAACTGTTGAAAAGAGATTTTAGATCGAAATTCGAAAGAGTTTTTTGTATTATATTCTTAAAATTCGAGTGTAAAAACATTGGCGCAACATTTTAATCAGCTTAGTATTAAGGTATTAGTATAATACTACTAAACAATTCGCTAACTTCTTAGTAGATTACTAATTCTAACTTAATTTTTTTTTTTATAAATGGCTTATGAAAAAACCTAAAGTAAAGGCAGTCATGCAAAAGACTAAGTCAACTGTTTTGATGTTTGTTAATGTCAAAGAGTCATATAAAGTTAGCACGATACTAAAAAAATAAAATATGTATTCGATGATTTTAACTTTAATAAAAGGGTAGAGAAAGTATTAATATTCGATTGAAATTTGCAAAATCGTCGTTTTAACCATGTTTCATACTATAACAGCTTTAAAATTGTACTACATAATTCAATTAAAATTTTGCGCCATTATTTTTATTTTTACGTGTAAGATTGTATTCTTAACTCTATATAATAAATATCTTACAGTCCTCGGGCCATTTTTTTGAGTGCTTCACATTTAAAGAATTAGGACATGATTATGGGTAGGTAATAAAAGAATGTTGGGTACCAACAACGATGGAAATACATCCTGAAGATTCTTTGCAGAAGAAGTAACAGCACAGTTAACTTTACCATTGAAATTGCAGAGAAAAGACATGGTACCAAGTTTGGTGTTTTTGTCCCGAAAAGAAACTTGCACTTAAAAATTTGAGTAAAAAGATTCTTTAAAAGTTGATGTTTTCATTTTGCCTACCAATATTTTTGTAGTTTTCTGAAAAAAAACTTTATATATTTTGGTTTGTTAACTTTTTTTCACATTGTTAAGATAAGAAAATTTGTGTCAAAATTAGCCTTTTTGACCAATAAAATCTGTCGGTAGTGTTAGCGCACCGTGAATTTCAACGTTGATTTCCTAATCGTGTCCCGCCAACTGAGCAAACACTCCGGCGCGCGCTTATCTACTCCACTCAAAAAGACTGAGACAATGGAAGACAATGCAGGGTGTGGCCGCCACCGGACTGGTCGTTCGGCCCAGAATATCTTAGCTGTGGTTGCCGATACCGCTGAGAACGAAGGAATATCAACCAGATGACGGGCCACGTAATTTGACATCACCAGGCGGACCCTACAGCAAATTTTACAAAGTACAAAGTGCAAACAGTGCATCAGTTAATAATGCAAGCTGACTATCCATCGCGATTAAATTACTGTCTAGCCATCCTCAATCTCAACAACAAAGAGGACGATTTTGTATCGAAAATCATCAGGAGCCACGAGGCGCATTTCCACTTAAGGTACTAGTACGGTCTAGAAATCGCAAAAAACGCATGATTTTTGGGAATTTTTTTCTCGGAAACTTTATAAGATAATAACATAATTAATTTTTTAAATAATAAATACATGTGCCAAGAGTACAACAAAAATTTGTTTGTCGAATTTTGGCCGAATTATAGAGTTCGTCAACGTCGATTCATCAAAAAACACATTTTCCCATGGCGGACAGTTAATCTCCGGATCTACTACACCGATTTTCAAAAAACTTGTTGCAACTTGATTGTTTTTATGTTTTCTAAGACAATTTACCACAATTTGACCAAAAAGTTATGAATAAAAAAATGGCGACCCAAAAATGGCCAAAAAAATTGCCAAAAAAAAAATTTTTTTTTTAAAGCTCGAGATTTTTGTTTTGTTTTGACTTTTTAAACAAATTGTGGTAAATTGTCTCGTAAGAAACCTTCCTTTAAATAACCCACTTTGGTTTTTTTGTTTCAGTCGAGCCAATCCTGAGACAATGTATTTTTTGATGAGTCGACGTTGGGCCTTCTATAATTCGGCCAAAATTCTCAATTAAAAAAAAAAAAAATTTGTTTGTACTCTTGACGCATGTATTCATTATTAAAAAAAAAATATGTTATTACCTAATAAGGTTTCTGAGAAAAAAATTCCCAAAAATCGTGCGTTTTTTGGCGTTCTAGACCGTTCTAGTACCTTAAGCGGTTACGTAAGCAAAATCTTCATTTCTGGGGCACTGAAAATCCGCGTGTGATGCACGAGGAGTCATTACGTCCACTAAAAGCCACTGCTGGTGCGGCGTTATGCGGAGGAATGATGGGGCGGTTTTTTCTGAGGTCGCTATAGCCATCAGCAATACGGTTTCTGTTACTGGAGAATGCTACAATGCCATGATAAACGACTTCTTACTACCAGAATTGGATGAACGGGGCTTGCTAAATATGTGGTTTCATCAAGACGTTGGAACCGCAAACACAGCACGAGCTACAATGGATATTGTCAAGGAAGCGTTTCCTGGTCGCGTAATCTTCCGTTGCAGCGGTTTGGCAGGGCCAGCCTGATTTAACCATCCTAGACTTCATTCTTTGGGGCTACTTGAAGTCCGGTCTTATGCACAAAAGCCTCAGAAAATCACAGCCCTTAAGGAAAAAATTCGACATGAATTCAAAAAGTACTGCGGTTTTTTTTGGAGCTATGACCACCCATACAATTTTCGAGCACAGTGCGAGCGTTTAGGAAATTTGGAGAGGATTTAAAAAGAGACACTGATGAACATTGGTCTTAAAAGTCTGAACATTACTATAGAAGACAAATATTAGAAAGAATCTCTGAATTTAACATTACGTCCAAAGTTGGGCTCAAGGGTAAATAGATGGGGATGAAGTGGGAATATTACGGTTGTATTGTTTTAGGGGAAGAATTCAACTGGCTATTCTACTAGAGAACTGCTTATAAAAATAACGGTAATATAATGAGAGACGGCGGTCAGCCATCAGACGAATAGGGGGAACAACATGTAGCATACGAAAACATGCACGTGCCGTAACTATTCGGGACTGGTGGAAGTGTGATCATAGCCTCTCCGCGGCGGCTGCTAAAAACAAGCCTTTAAAAAGCTTTGGCTAATATGATCAAGCTGGTTCCACAGGTTGGCGACAGGTCAATTCCCTGTCCCGTAAAACTAAAAGAATTAAGAGACCGACAACAAGCCTCGGAAACGGACTAAGCATACTGGAGCGTTGGGAAGTGTACTTTAATGAATTGCTAAATGGTCAGCTCACTGCAGAAGTGGAGGCTCCACTACTTCAAGAAGAATACCCTATGTTGCCGCCAGCAAGCATAGAAGAGGTTGAGAAGGCTATAGGCCGGCTTAAACAGAACAAAGCCCCGGTAGCCGATGGCATCCCATCCGAATTATTCCATCACTGCGGGCCAGCCTTACGTCAAGCAATTCATAATATTATAGTACAGGTATGGGAGCAGGAAGAAATGCCAGAAGACTGGCGAAAAGGTTTAATATGCCCCATACAACGTGCAGCAGTTATAGAGGTATCAAGTTGTTGAGTACCGCCTATAAGATACTCTCCTCTATCCTACAAGACCGGATAACCCCATACGCTAAAACCGTCATCGGACAATATCAGTGTGATTTCATTCCAGGGAAATAAACAACTGATCAGATCTTTACCCTTAGGCAGGCGATGGAAAAATGTCTAGAATTTAACATCCCAACATACCATCTGTTTATAGACTTTAAGGCCGCCTTTGATAGCATAGCCAGGGTAGAACTTTACAAAGCAATGAGAGAATTCGGCATCCCAAATAAATTGACGCGACTATGTAGGTTGACTATGACTAACGTAACAAGCCAAGTAAAAATAGCGGGATTGCTATCCAGACCAATCAACATCTTTAATGGACTCCGACAAGGGAACGGTTTGGCCTGCCTCCTCTACAACATGGCATTGGAGAAAGCAATCCGTGACTCTGGCACGGCAACAAGAGGGACCATCGTCAACAGGTCCAGCCAGTTACTGGCTTACGCAGACGACATTGACATCATCGGAAGAACCGAACAAGCTGTACACGATTCCTTCATCCAGATCGAGCAGGCGGCACAAAATCTGGGGCTGCACATTAGTGAAGGTAAAACAAAGTACATGGTGGCGTCGAATGCGAGAGGAACAGTTGGTCAAACAATCAAGGTAGCGGAGCACGAATTTGAAGTGGTGCAATCCTTTAAATACGAAAGAAGAAATACGCGGGCGGCTTCTCAAATCCAACAGAGCCTACTATAGTCTGTCAAAGCTCTTCAAATCCAGAAATCTCACCATAACTTCAAAACTGCTGCTGTACACGACCATGGTCCTGCCAGTACTCACATATGGATCCAGGACTTGGGTGCTTAGCAAATGGCATTCCGACCTCTTAGCTGCGTTCGAGAGAAAAGTCTTAAGGAGAATTGTTGGCCCCATATGTGAGGAAGGACGATTCCGGAGACGGTACAATCATGAACTGTATGCAATCTACATAGAAGCAGATATCGTGACAAAAATTAAGCACGGTAGACTCCGGTGGGCAGGGCACCTAGCTCGCATGAGCGAAGAGGAACCTGCTTGGAAAGTTCCTTGTGGTACATTCTATGGTAGACCATGCTTGCGCTGTAGAGATGGCGTAGACCAGGACGCCCGAAGCCTTGGGGTGCGCAACCGGATGGCGTCGGCTAGAGACCGGGATAGGTGGAGAGACTTGTTGAAAGAGGCCAGGACCGGAACCCGGTTGTCGAGCCGATGATGATGATGATGATGATAATGAGAGACAAAAAACAATTCGGTGGTGCTCGAGAGATTCAAATGTTTCCATTATAGTTCTATTATCTATCATTTTTAAAGCTCTTTTTTGATTTCTCTCCAAGAGACTCAATTATAAAAATTATACTCTTTAGATAATTATAGATTAAAGCCAAATCCAAAGGTGTGAAAATTTTCTTGAATGGTTGACGTGCTCGACAGATTCAAATGTTTTCATTATAGTTCTATTATCTATCATTTTTAAAGCTCTTTTTTGGTTTGTATCCAAGAGACTCAAATATGAAAATTATACTCAGTTCAGTAGTATGTCCGCTATGAATTTTTTTTCATTTTTGAACAATGAGTCTCTTTTTAAAAGATGAAACCAGGAGTAAGTAAGTCATCATACCAACGACCATGGAAACAAAATTATAATACTTTCTCTTTGAAGGAAAAAAACTGCCAAAATAGTGGAAAATGAATATAACCATTGAATAATTAGAAATATGCAGAACGCGACTAAATATTGCTCAAACGACAATGTGACTCTCCAATAATTTGTGGCGTGCTCTAAATTAAGAAAGAAAATCGCCCATTCGCCCCTAAATAAAGCTTTAATTTTCAACAAGTTATTGGTTTTAATCTTATCAAAGGGTATAGAAACTATGTATGTATATACCTTCGCCGTTCTAGAAAAGGAGGACAAACTTAATTACTTACCAATGAAAAACTAAATTCTTTCTTATCTAAAAATATGGAGGTTCTTTGGGGTGGTGTGTATCGTGGGCATCTTGGTAGTATATAATTGTTTTTTTTATGTCAATTTCGTTTGATTTTAATTTGCACAGAAGTCAAATTAGAATAAATTTAGGATATACATCTACCACGAAAAACAATATCAGACCAAAAACATAAATGGTAAAAAAAGACCCAAGTTCTTCTATACAAAAACCTTTGTGTAACAAGTCAGCCGTGAAAAGTACTGAGATCTAAAAGTACGCCCAGTTCTTACTTCATGAAGGTTTAATACCGAATATTTAAAGTAGAATAATATTGAAACAGCTACAATGTAATAAAAAAATATTATTATTTAATGATTACTGACTAAAATTTGATGGGCTTACTGGTCAAGTTTTCAAAACATTTTGAATTGGGCATAAGAAAAAACTTGCCAAGTAAGCCCATCAAATTTTAGTCAGTAGTCATTAAATAATAAAATTTCTCTATTACATTAAAGCTGTTTCAATATTATTCTACTTTAAATATTCGGTATTAAACCTTCATGAAGTAAGAACTTGGCGTACTTTTAGATCTCAGTACTTTTCACGGCTGAGTTGTTACACAAAGGTTTTTGTATAGACGAACTTGGCTTTTTTTTTAACATTTATGTTTTTGGTCTGATCTCACTCCTTTTTGCAAAGATTTTAATATTTTGCCATGTCAAAATCTCGAAAGATACGGAAAGATAGAAGGGTGGACTCTACATACTAAAATCAACTTAGTTTATAGCTTCCTATTTCTTTTGGTATATTTTTTTTTTGTTATCGGTTGTTTTGATTTGCGCTTCAATTATTTCTTCTTATCCTGGCAAGATACCTAACACTAACAGACCAACCTTAATTACAGCAATCGGAAGTGTTCCATATAAGTTAAACATTTTCTCAGAAAGTGGGCGGATACCACGCCCCCTGAATGGAAAACCTCAATTTTTATTTTTGGTCCTTTATATGGAATTTGAGCCCTTCCGTTCTACCAAATTTCATTGTTCTACTGCAATCGGAAGTGCGCCATATATAATTTACATCAGTCCTGAGGAAGTGGGCGGATACCCCTGAATGGAAAACCGCTAATTTTATATTTTTTTCTTTGTGTGTAATTAAAGGCCTGCAACTTTACCGAATGTCATCGTTTTACAGCAGTCGGAAGTGCTCCATTCAACCATCACCAATTTGGAGAAAATGGGCGGATACCACGCCCCTGAATGGAAAACCTCGATTTTTATTTTTGGTCCTTTATATGCGATTTGAGCCCTACCGTTCTACGAAATTTCATTGTTCTACTGCAATCGGAAGTGCGCCATATATAATTTACATCAGTTCTGAGGAAGTGGGCGGATACCACGCCCCTGAATGGAAAACCGCTAATTTTATATTTTTTTCTTTGTATGCAATTTAAGCCCTACCACTTAACCAAATTTCATCGTTTTACAGCAGTCGGAATTGCTCCATTCAACCAACACCAATTCGGAGAAAGTGGGCGGATACCACGCCCCCTGAATGGAAAATTGCAAATTTTCGATTTTTTCCTCTGCTTTCATGACAAGACCTACCGTTGTGCAAAATTACAAGATTCTACGATGTCGGGAAGTGCTCCCTTATTTTGATGATCTGTCAGTCAGTCAGTCAGTCAGTTACGGTTTTTGTGATTTTTGAGGCCTTATATCTCAGGAACCGCTTAATCTAAAGAGTTGAAATTTGGTGAGGCGCCTGTGCCTGACTATCTTAGCAAATATTCGGAATTTTTAGTTTCTGACTTCATTGGTACTGAAGATAGGGAGGTGTCAAAAATCGCCTGAGTTTGTTCCTGTAAAAAGGGTGTAGTGCCAGAACTTGGCTGGGCCCTACCGTGCCCTTTGATTTAAATTGAACAATAAATTCATCTACACAAATTTGTCTCTAATTTATTCCTTATCATTTTCGATACAAATCTCGAATGATTTTATTTTCATTATATTCATTCAAAACTTGCCCTATCTATGTATGTATCTACATAATGAAAACTAAGAAAATACAGTAGTAAGTGAATGACCTTTTTTTTTCTACGCTAATGGTGGCATTACACGAATTGGTTTTCGCAGAACTACCTTAATCAATGTACATAATATAATTATTAAAATGTTTAATTTAGTTTAGAAACTTACCCTTGCGCGATTGGCAATAACATTGTTACGTGAGTCTGATGTTTTCTCTGATCCTATAATGAATTCATGAGACTTATACGCTAATTCAGGGCACTTCTTTCTTCTTGGCAATGGTGGCTCATTCGTTGGGCCTATGGGCAGACAAGAATCTTCTTTGATTGTTTGAGTAAATTATTTCTTATTAAAAATGTAATTAAACATCTTGAATACTCTGAAATATTAATACATACCGAATTGATTCGGTACGGGAGCCCTGCGCACCACTTCTGGTCGAGAGTTGCCGGTGAATTCATGCCAACGATAAGTGCTCCTATACTCGGAATGGAGCTGCTGAAAATTATCAAAATTATAAGTTAATAAAAGTATTTCAATGAATTTCTTTCTTAAGCTACTAAGCCCTATCTTAGGCCTCATTAACAGGTCCTAAAAATTGACGATCTTGAGCATTTGAACAGTTAAAAATGTTTCTTTTGTTGAGGACTTAATATTAATATTATTATCTACATATTAAAAAAAACATCTATATTGATGATAGAATATAGAAAATTTAGATTTTTTTTGTGAAAAGCGGCTCACAGTGTATTTTTATAAATATCATAAATATCTCATAAATTAGGTTTAACAAATTATTTATAAACTGGGTAATTATTCAGGCATAAATTGTTTTTTTCCAACCCATAATCAATTCTTCTGAAAATGAAGCTAGTATGTATAACAAATTTAGTACAAATCGTTTTAATAGGATTCATTGAAATGGAACAGCAAAATTGAAAAGAGTTTTCGAAAACACATTTTCGTTTAATTATATAATGTTTTAAGTGATTACAATGAGCACAACGAAAATAAGACTTTGACTTTTTTTTTGGAAAAATTGTGTCCTTTTCGATTATTGCCTTATATTTCTATAATGAATCGACTAATTTTGTTCTAATTTTGTAAACAGTACTTCTTTATGATACTAATAATGTTGCATTCCAAAATTTTACACCCAACAAGTGTAAAGAAGTTTTCACATTAATAATAACAACAATACTTAAAAAAAAAAAAAAAATAGTGACTACCGTTTCGCAATCGCTTCTCGTTTGTTTATCATCAACGTAACAATAACAACAAATCAACAAAAAAAATGTGATTCCCCCCGCACTTTTTCGTAAATACCTATGCCTTTGAGTATTTGTTGCGCTTATTTGCAAACATATAATAATTGACCTATTTACCCATACCTTTTATTTGTGTAATAATTCCAGTAAAGTGTGGTAACCCTAATTTCATTATTTTGTCTGTTGCTGCTGATTTTGTTCCTTGTAATAGAATATACAACATGCAATTTCATCTCTACAACATCGGTTTGACGAGTGCAAAACTGCAAATCAATTACAACCGTTCATATAATGAGAGCTGTCATTAGAAGTCCGCCATAACAGTCTTAGATGAGTTCTGGTATCAACGAAAATTTTTACTTTATCAACTTCTGTAGAAAAGCTTGATAAGCGGATTGAAAGAAAGGGGTAGCTTTGAACATCAATCAATACAAAAATACATCGAATCCGTGTAAGACAATTCCCAAGATCTTAAGGCATCGATTGATGTGATTGTGGAAATTTGTTATCTCTCCGATGATATGAATATGTCAAAAAATAAACCCATACTCTACGAAATCCTGGCAATCAAGGACGACTCAATCTGAAAGCCCAAATTTGCCTATTTCATCAACTTTTAATTTTCAACCCATGCCACTGTTGATCCTGCTTCACCATTGTATTTTTTTATAATTTGCAACCACTCAAGGGGTTATCACTACCCTTAAATTGTTATGTTATAACAGTGGGAGCGTTTAGGAATGGTGGAGAGGATTTAATAGGAGATGTAGATACGTATTGCTTTTGAAAGCTTGTACATCACACTGAGGGGGAGAGGGGGGTGGGGTAATGTAGAAGGGCAGAGTATTCCACATTTTAGTTGTGAGGCTAAAGAAAAAACCTCTATATTTGACATCACGTCCGAAAAATATGGCTCAAGGATAAACTGATGTGCATTCATAGCTAGAAGAGTATTACGGTGGAATTAATTGAGTGGAGGAATGTATATTACAGCTGCAATTTCATCAATATCTTAATCTGGTCCTGCTTCACACTTACTATCACCGGCCACATCCTCAAGCTAAGCTTATTTTTCTCCAGCGCAGGTTATACAAAATTAGGTACTACGTGGTCCATATCGGAATAGAATGATCGATTGAATACTCAATAATGGAAATAAAAACGTCTATTTTCTACGGAACACTCATCGAAATGCCAACAAAATATAGATGCAGAACCTTTTACATAGGAATAGTGATTTATATGCCCTGATGGAATGATTCGGTGACATGATGCTATCTTAATTGATCGACAACCCTTGGATAAAACGAAAACCTAAATCAAAAATCGACAGCTTGCCCGTAACTGAAGTTTTAAAATGCGTGTTAACCTCTCTAGTGCATTTACTAAATCTATACATCTAAGCCCTCCCTAATACACCTCAACTTAGTTCTGAAAACATCCCCATTATTGTTCACCCCCATAACTCTTGCAACTTGCTTATTCCCAAACCTCAACCGAAACGATTTTCAAAATAGCTTTTTTGGCCTTAAGTCTAAAAAAAATTGGCGTTTCGTCTCGGCCATCTCGCATGGACTCATCAGTCGACTGTGAGGACCTTGTCAATATGCAATTTTTGTTAAATTCAGTTAAGGGGGGAAATACAATTAAGAGCCCAATAATCAAGCATTTTTTAATATTTTTTTTTAACTCAAAAATTTTTATTTAAAATTGACTAATCTTAACCTAACTCTTACAACATATTTAAGCTACAAATTCATATTTTTATTTATTTTTTTCATGGAAGAATGTCAGATTTATAGGACTTCGAAAACACTAGGGTCGAAGGTCAGGCATCGATCTGCGTGCATTCTAGAGGCCACAATTTTTGTCTGCCATTATCCTATAAGAAATCACATATGAATTGATGATATAATTTCAATTTGAACTAAAAAAGATGAAGAAAAATTTAGAAATTAAAAATTGGCACCGATTTATCGAAAAATCTATCGAAAACTCGAGCTTTTTTGCATGAATTTTTACATTTTTTTAAATTCCAATCACAAATATTTTTAGCTCAAACAGATGCTAATGATGTAAAGAAAGAAGCCTCCAAAGTAGAGCAATATCGCTTGGGAACTTTTTGAGTTATTGTGCACGCAAATTTCAAAAATGCTGTTTCGAGAAAAACGCGTTCAAAGTTTTAATTGCTGAAAAATTATGTTTACCTTTACCTACTAATCGGTTTTCGACTCGAATCTACATTATGCACATACACATGTATATATACATGTATGTAGATAGAAATAAAAAAAAAATACAATATAAAACGGATTCCCTGTTCGACTTTTCAAAAATACTTGTTAATGGGCGTTCCGAAAAACGTCTTCAAAAAACGTTAGAAAAAAGAAAGATGGAGTTCGAATTTCAAATTCAGAGTTAGACCATCGTATTCTCCATAAAATTTACGATTTTTTAGACAGACAAAAAAAATCGATTTTTTGGAACTTCTAATTGTATTTCCCCCCTTAATCTTACATCGATTTTTTGATAAAAATCCAATGTGAACCAACCAAGATTAAAATTGTAATCATTAACGTTGGAAGATTTTGCCCGTGGCCTATCATCGATTCTATATGAAGTTTTTTTTATAATAAAAATTCTATACACTACTGAAATAAATCAGCCAAGTAGAAGACTTAGCACTATTATTGGACTTGTTGAATTATTGATTCAAAATTGCTTTTTTGACCTTTAGTCCAAAAAATTGGCGTTTCGTCTCGGCGATCTCACATGAACTCATCAGATGACTGTGATGTGAAGACCTTCCCAATACGATTTTCTTTGAAGCCAAAGAAATCTCACCGAGTCTCTTTCAATCTTACCCCAACAACTTATTCCCATTCCCCTATGTTCGCGTGTCTAATCCAAGCATCTCCTTCAAGTACTTCCAGTTAAAGAGAAGCACCCTACTACACTGAAAAAAAAAATAACCGTTGTCATGTCAATAATCATTGATAGTAAACTGAAAATTGTCAAAATCGTGAAAAAATAGTCATTCACCCCTGTTCTGATTTTCGTTTACGAAAGTAATACTTTCGTTTTCATTTCGTTTCGATTTTGTCTGGAGAATTTGAATTCGTAAATATCAAAACGTATGTACATAAGTATTTTTAAAAATATATCTTTAAAAACTTTTTTTTCGTCTTTTATGAAGGGGAAGACACATGTGTAACAGAAAACCTGTCTGAATGTTGGTACCACTGCAAGGCAAATTCGTACGAAATTAAGAATGTTGTTTTCAAATCCGTACGAAAATCAATTTCGGTAACGAATTCAATTCGGAACGAAAATCAGAACTGGGGTGAATATGACGTAAATTTTCAAAAATTACCGTTGAAATTTGCTACTGGATAGTAAATATCAAAAATTTTAGACTTTCAATTTTAGTTCTGCATTTGAGAGTCAAAATTATCTTATCAACAACTGAAGTATTAAAAAAGAATATTTTCAAAGTCGATATAAAGACTGTTCAATAGATTAAAAACTAAAATCATGAAAATTATAATGCATTTTAGAGTTTGTCATTGTAAGTAATAGTATTGTAACTTTGTAAGAAAGAAAAGGATAAACAAATAATAAAAAAAAAAAAAATAAAATAAGCAATACTGATAGTCATTTCATTATGATAACGGCTCATCATGTTGAAAACCACGGTCATGAATCTGACTATTGTAGTTGACAATTGACAATTGTTATTGTCAGTATGATGATCAAATTATTCCTGTCATCACATTGAAAACTACGATTGGCAAATATGCAGTTTATAAACTGACTATTGAGATTATCAATATGATACTCGTAATCAAGATTAATAAAAATAAAAATAAAAATAAAAGAGAGCTTGTTAATCAAAGGATAACAGTTCGAAAGATTTTCATAATGACTATTGTGATTGTCAGTTTGATGACCGCATTATTCTTGTTTTCACATGAAAAACCTACCACGTTCGTCAAATGGACAGTTGCAATTATAACACTGAATATTGCGATTATCATTATAAGAACTAAAATAAGTAAAAAGGAAATATGGACGAGGTTGTAAAACAAACATTTGAACATATCCTGATTTTCATATTGAAAACTAAATTCGTCAAGTTGGTAATTCTGATTTTCAGTATGACAAGCGCATTATACCTATGTCCTTACATTGAAAATATGGTCAGCAAATAGACAGTTCTATTTATTAAATTGAATAGTGACAATATGAAAAAAGGATATTGACGATTTAAAAACACGCTCATCGATAATATAGTTGTCAATTTAACAACTGTGATTTGGCAATATTAAAATCTAAAGCAGTAACAAATGTCCACCTTCTTGCCAAAAAGAGTAAGTTATAGCTGAAAAACATTTGTCTTACAATTTTTTTTTCTATAATTCACCCGCGCTCAAGGGTATGTTACGAGAACCTTATAATGTTTTAAACACAGCACGGGCGAGGGGGAAATTAGGAGGGGAGAGAAAGGAGGTGTCGATGAACATTGGTCTTGATGTTTGCTAATTGAAATGGCAGGGAAAAACTGTGCCGGGTAAGTTATTCCATAATCGTGTTGTGCGACTAAAAACGAATCTCTATATTTGACCGTACGACCAAAATTAGGCTTAAGGGTGAACTGATGAGCATTCCTAGCGAAGCGGGTATCACGGGTGAATTGTTAAAGGGGAGGAATGCAACAAATGGCACTACAGTCTGTTGATTTTTACATTGCAAAAGCAGTTACCTTTGACAAATACGATTAGAAAACACTGTACACATAATTATATGTAAAATATACATTTTCAGTGTAAAATTGAAAACTTTTTACTACAAATTGCATTAAAAAGAGCTAAATCTCAGCTTAAAAAAATTAACAAAAAAACAGCGTGGTTTATTTATTCATATCAAAGTGCAACAGAATGCGGAGACAGAAGAAGACAGTTAAAAAGTTTTATGAAAAACCAGTTCTAACTACAATAAATGCATTTAATTATATTCTACGAGACTAGAAACTTTTAATTTTGAACTGTGAAACTTTTGTTCGCAATCCACAGCAACAGGTTATGCTCCTCAAACTTGCAAAAAAATAGGTCATTCGAATTTAACATCAAATTTGTAACATTAACTTTGACAATTCGCAGGTATTGGCGAAAACTTGTATGCAAGGAATATCAAAATTCGAGATTATTCGGAGTTCGCTGATCGTGTCCTATATTCAATCTTCTTTTTTTTTTTTTGTTACAAAAATCTGACCAGTGTTAATAATATTAAATAAGATGTATAATGCATAATGTTGTTTTTTTTAACGTTGTGTTCAGCGATTATCAAATAAAGATGGGAAATCTAGGCCGTCTGTTCGATCAAGGATAGACTGAGATAAATTCCAATTCAAATTAAGAAAATGCTTAAATGTTTATTCCACAAATTCAAAAATAATAATAATAATGAAAACAGAAAAATTGAAAATTAAGAAAAAATATGATGACAATTGAAAATTATAGAAAAAATATCCTTAAAAATACAGCACATTTTGAACAAGTACACGAAAATTATTTTTATTAAATCAACTGTTTTATTTCTTGAATACATTTCTTGGAAATAGATCATGTTGCATCTTCAAAAAGAAAAAATCAGAAAGAAAAATGTGTCAAGTCAAGAGTTCAACCTTTCCATTGCTAAGTGGTTAATTCTGGCCGCCACTTACTCGGCCTGCAATGATAGGTTTTCATTCATAATTTTGGATTCAACTATATAATGTTCAATGTTAATTGATTGATTACGCCTTAAGAAACAAAAAAATGAAGAACAATTATATATAAAAAAAAATTATTTAAATGAAAGATTGAGATTCGATCTAATTGGGTCACAATCCAGTAATAAACATATTTTGCTGATAGGCCTCTTACATAACCCTCTTGATGTTTGAACTGAAACTACTCTTACAATCTTATCCAAGCCAGGATGAACTGCAACAACTTGACCTAGTTGCCACTGGATTGAAGGTATCTGATCATTTTTGATTATGACCAAATCATGGATTTCAATATTTCGTTCTATTTTAAACCATTTTAGGACGTGATTGTAAGCGCCCTATATATTCATGTTTCCATCGTTTAGAAAATCCTTGTTTCATCTTTTGTATAAGATCAAAACGGTTTAAAGGACTTATAGTTTTATCTATTAAATTTATTTCTGGTGGAGCAAGTAATTGTTCACCAATTAAAAAATGTCCAGGTGTTAAAGGTTCCAAATCGTCAGGATCATTTGTAAGTGGACATAATGGTCGTGAATTCAATACAGCTTCAATTTGGTATAACAACGTAGATATTTCTTCGAAAGTTAGAGTAGAAGATCCGATCACCCTTTTTAAATAGTATTTAATGGATTTAAATCCAGCCTCCCACAAGCCACCAAAATTAGGTGAAGCCGGAGTAATAAAATGCCAAGAAATATTTAGATTATTAAGTGTTGGTATGAGATCCTTCTGAACTGTTTTCTGAAAATTCAATTAATTGCGTTTTAGAATCTTCTCTGCACCAACAAAATTAGTCCCGTTATCACTGTAAATATTAGAACAATATCCACGGCGAGCAACGAATCGATTGAAGGCAGCGAGGAAAGATTGCGATGTCAAGTCACTCACAGCTTCAATTTGAATCGCTTTAGTACAAAGGCATATAAAAATACATACATATCCTTTTTTTCGAAGAAATCCCTCGTCCTTTAATTGGTCGAATACTGAATACTTATGGCGAAAACAGGTAAAACATTTATTTATTACAGAGAGTACAGCATTGCGACCATTCAAAATCCAATACTTTTTTCGGATGAGCGTTAGAGTTACTTGAACGCCACCGTGGAGGGTATTTGCATGTGCTTGTTTTATGACTAACTCCGTGAAATGATGTCGAGCTGGTAGAGCTGTGTAAATCGTTTATTTCAAATGATCGAATCGTTCAACAATCGATTACGAAAATGATCCGATCATTTCAATCGATCGATCAGTCGATCATTTTCATTTAACTGAAATGATTCAATACTGTTCCTATTCGATTTTAATTTCGATTTCGATGATAAGATTGACTTGTTCTTATGGCTTTGATAGTTCTCACAAAATACTCTATTGTTGTAAGCCATAAATTGCCAAATAACATCGAATGATGGCTACTTTGTACATGGATTAAAAAGTAAATTTTGTACGAAATATATTTTGTACGTTTTAACCGAATTAGTCCTCTATTTGTCAAGTCATAAACTGTCAAATTCCATCATACGAGTAGGATGGCTACGATGTCGGTGTATTAAGAAACGTCCAAAAATCCACATTAAACATACCGGATCCTGATACCGGATCTTGATCCTGGTATTATTCTAGATCCCAAATTAGTATTTAATGATCATTTAAATTATATAATTAAAAAAGCCAATATAGGGTTCTTGGATTCATCAAAAGATTCGGTCGTGATTTTCAGGAACCTTATGTTCTTAAACTTCTATTTATTTCGTTTGTTAGACCAATTCTAGAATACGGCTGTGTGGTATGGTCACCTTATTACTCAACACATGTTACAAGAATTGAAGCGATCCAAAAAAGGTTTCTGCGTTTCTGTCTTCGGTCTCTTCCATGGTCAAGGGAAAATCTACTTCCCCCTTATTCTCAAAGACTAGCTTTGATCAGCCTTCCTTCTTTAACTAACCACAGAAAGTTTATACAATTTTGTTTTATTATTGGGATCAGTGATGCCAGACTTTTAAAGCGTAAAATCCCAGAATGAATAGAAAAAAACCCTTTTATCCCACGGTGTTACAAGAAAAAACCCACAAATGTCCCACGAAGTGTAAAATCAAAAATGTATAGTTTTTTTTATTATAATCCATTTTAAAATTAAAAAAAAAACAAGTTTTTTATAACAAAACATACTTACGAGTATTTATTATTCAGTCTTCAACAAACTTAAAAATAAAATAAAATGAACAATAAAAAACAAAAAATCACACATTCAGTCTGATAAAAAAAAACAAAAAAAAACTCATTTCACACCTAGGCTAGGACCGCACTTGCGATTTTTCGTCGAGGCGATTAAAAAGTCATAGTCGCTACAAATTATTGTCATGCACGCACTTGCGATTTTTTGCCGCGCGATTATTCATTCGCGAAAAATAAAACACACTACTTTTTATGTGAAAACACGCATTTGCTACAAATAAGTAGCGACAGAAAAATCGCTTGAAAAAATAGAACTCATTTTTATAATCGCTACGATTTTTAAGTCGCATGTGCATTCACATTTAAGGCCATGTGTCTTACTTTTTGCGACTAAAAAATCGTGGATTAAAAATCGCATGTGCGTGCATGCCAATTTCTCTTTGCGACTACGATTTTTAAGTCGTAGTAATTTAAATCGCAAGTGTGGGCATATCCATTTGAGTACATGTGTTTCATTTAAGTTTACGATAATCGCATCGCCAGAAAAATGAAACAAATTGCTACTTTTAAATCGTCATGATTTGTTGGTAGCAAGTGCGTTCATTCTCATTTAAATTCATGTGTTCTATTTTTGCGACTAAAAAATCGTACGATTGAAATCGCAAGTGCGTTCTTAGCCTAAGCCTTTACAAAAAAAACAAAAAAAAAACTTATTTCACACTTAACTTATAAGAAAATCACGTATGCAGTTATAAGAACTGATACCTATGAACATTATTACATTTACATATTTTATGTGTATATTTTTGAATTATGTACGGCTAAGTGCTCCTCCTTAATTTCAAAATTGTAGCAGTAAATATTTTTGGCCTGGAAGCATGATCTTAATAAGCAAAATGCCAATTTGATTCAAAAGATCGGATATTGAAAAATTTCTACTGCTGGACAGTAGAAAACATTAAATGCTATATTTGAGCCAAGAAATTGAAGTTGACCAACAACAGCATCCTTAAAAGGCATTCGGTTGATTAGTTTTGAAACGGATGATTTATAAAAATTCAAACAATTTGTTTTTAAATCTGCTCTTTCGGCGCTGTCCAACTAGATCAAGGAATCCTCGTATTCTTGACCCAAAAATATATTTTCTGTAATATACAACGTTTTATTATTTATTAGTAAGATTTAGTTAGATTAGTAGGAATTTTTTTTTAACAAACGAAAATTCTCATTATGAAAAAACCCTTTTTTTTGTTCTACGAGCTTCAAAAAAACCCTTTATCCCTTTTTGCTTTTTTAAGACCAAAAAAACCCACAAAAAGGGATAAAACCCACGATATGGCATCACTGATTGGGATTATTAATGGTTTGATATCATTTCCGTTCAGTTCTAAGTAAATTAAATTTGAGTTTCAGCCGTTCATGTTTAAGGCGACAGCAACCTATTATTCAAATATTTAGCAGATCAAACTATGGTGTATGTAGCCCTTTCAATCAATTAATAACAATTTATAACGAATTTCAATTTTGTTTAGAATCTGTAAATGATAACATTAAATGAAAAAAATTTAAACTTATGTTTTTCAACAATATTGAATAATAAATATAAATTATGATATTAGATTATAAGAACTATTTTTTTAATATTGTTAACGTTAATTTTAACGAATTAAATAAATAAATACATCAAAAAACATCAGTTCAACCCAACAATTGTTTTCTCGGCCTACAACATCAACAACCAACTCGATCAATCATGTTCTTCAATGCCGAGTTCAACACAAAAATTCCAGTCCACCGTCCGTTGGCATTCATAATCCACATTGATTGAATCAGAACAAATGGAATCGAGTAAATAATAGTTAATCGAGTTAACTGATATCGAAAATCGAGACTCATTGAAATGATTAACATTGAAATAGAAAATCGAGAATCCAGAATCGAGAATCATCTAAATGATTGAGATTGAGATCGATTAAAATGATTGACTTGGATCATCAATACTTTTAAATGATCGGATCAAAAAAATCCAATCGATCCTGATTAACACAGCTCTACGAGCTGGTAAAATGATTGGATGTTTGCGTTCAATTGATAAATTCGATCCCTGTAATCGACCTCCAACAACTAAAATATCATTAGAATCTACCTCTAGATTTAGTGTGAGGAATTGTTTATAATGCGAAAAGTTCTTTTTGGATTTCAATTGATTTAAAGCATTAGGAAACGATATTGCTTGCACTACTTTAATCCAATGGCAAGTCCAAGTTTGAATTTCTTCGGTAGATATGGGGTTTATAATTCGATTAGATTTGTGTTTTTGACCAGAGTTGAAGGCAAATCGAGAACACAAAATTGATGTTTTTATGAGCTTGTTCAATGAAGAAAATCTTTCGATGAAAACATCTGAGACAATTACTGTATGGATGTGATGAATTTTTGTTCGACCAAAATTTCACTTTCATCGATATGTTCATCGATATTGTTTAAATCTGGGATGTTAATTTCGTTTTGCATCAAAAATAATGGTCCATTTCACCAAAGTTTATAGTCAGCAAGTTCATTTGGATACATTCCCCGTGTTGCACAATCTGCTGGATTTATTGTAGTTGGAATATGTTTCCATTGCTGCACTGATGTACTTTCAAGAATTTCGGAAACTCTATTGGCTACGAAAATTTTCCATCGATTGCCATACCCATTCAACCAAGCCAATACAATTTTAGAATCTGTCTAAGCAAAAATATTCTCATCAGATATGTTGATATTCAATCCGGATCTAATATGTATGTAATTTAACAAGAAGTAAAGCACCACATAATTCAAGTCTGGGTATGGATATGGGCTTTATAGGTGTAACTTTGGTTTTCGATGTTAGAAGCGATACATGAATAGAGCCATCAGATGTGACCGTTTTAAGTTAAATAACAGCTGCATAAGCGTTTGAAGATGCATCGCAAAAGGCATGCAATTGGTATGATCGATTGATTGAAAGAGTTTTAAGCTATCTTGGAATTTGAATAGATGACAGCTCCATTAAACCATCAAGAAATTTTTGCCAGTCATATGATAATTCGTTTGGAATTTGTTCATCCCAATCAAGATTGAAATACCACAACCGTTTCAATATGATTTTAGCAACCACGATTATGGGCGCAATCCAACCACTGTGATCGTACAAAGGTGCAATGACAGATAAAACTGATCGTTTTGTTTTAGGTAAATCGGTAGTATCAAACTTGACATTGAATGAAAATGTATCTTCAATAGGCTGCCAATAAATACCCAGGGTTTTGACTATTTCATTTTTATTCAGGGATAACAGTTGTTGAATTTCACGTGCTTCGGGTGGAATTGTTGATTTGAACTGAATTACTGATCCATTTTCGCAATTCAAATCCACCTGCTTTAGAAAAGCTATTCAATTCACTTTGTAATTTAGAAGCATACCTGAAATCGTCCCCACCAGAAAAGATATCATCCACATAAATATCGGTCTTTATTACTTTTGCAACTAAGGGAAATGATTTTTTCTCATCAGATGTCAATTGATGGAGTGTTTTAATAGCTAGGTATGATGAACAAGAACTGCCAAACACCACCGTGTTGATAGCATAGTCTTCTATTGGTTCATATGGACTATTTCTCCAAACAATACGTTGAAAATTGGCATCAGTTGTGGGCAATTGAATTTGTCGATACATTTTAGCAATATCCGCACTAAAAGCAATTTTATGGAATCGCTAGTTGAGAATAACAATGATGACGTCATTTTGCAGTGGGGTCCAGTAAACAAAATATCGTTTAATGAATTTCCATTCGTTGTTTTTCTAGATGCATCATAAGCAACACGTAACTTGGTGGTTGAACTATCTTCTTTTATAACTGCATGATGAGGGATATAATTGCAGTTATAAAAAATAGAATCAGCAGTGAGATGTTCGATATGATCTTTTTCATCTGTAAATACCCGATGCATATGACCAAGTTGAATATATTCAGACATGACTTCTTTATACTTCTCGTGAAGCGTAGGATTCTTGAGAAAATTTTTTCTAATTGTAATTGGCGATTAACTGCTTTTTCTCTTGATCTTCCTAGAACAGCAGATTTATCAACGCAAGTTTTGAAATGCAAGCGAACAGTAAATCTTCCGTCTACATCGCGACGATATGTTTCAGCATAAAAACATTCGCACCATTTCTCCTCTGGAGAAAGCATACGTTTATCTAGTACACTTTGTAATTCAAAAAACATGAAATCGATGTCAGACCGTATAAGGAAGTTTGAAATGTTGATTGTTTTTATAGATAACCGCTGTCAGTTCTTTGAGACTGTCATTTCCTAATGTACCATGGAAGGATTTCAGTGAAGGAAGTAGAAAGAACTTGATTTTGTTGTCTTTTTCTCCAAATAAATTAATAAACGTATGATACTTAATTTTTACATTGCTTCCGATCAGTGGCGTAGCGAGGCGGGGGCAAAGGGGGCACAGGCCCCGGGCGGCACTTTGTTTGGGGGCGGCAAATTTCAAAATATCCGGGCGGCATTTTGCTGCAATTTTTCTAAATTCGTTAATGTAAATGGTTTTTGTATGTTATGTTTTTATATTTTTTCTAAGCTAAGTGTAAGCTTACTTTTGTAACAAATCTTAATTGTGAAAAAATATACTGTCCTTTTCGGAAATATATGTTTTCCTTTTGAGCTGAAAGTTCCGTGTGTGTGCGTAGGACGTAGGTACATAATATAAAAGATTTTCGCGCCACGGTTTTGCTGTCGGCAATGATACACGTTCGTCATGTTGTGTCTGAGATGTGTATTGCGCCATAAGGAAGTGTGAAGTACAATGATCGACAAAGACTCTGATTTGGAACAGTAAATGATTGTTTCATTCTATGTGTGTCTTGGTGCAAAGCTTTTTCGTTTGCCTTCTTTCGACTACCACTCATGAGCAGCGTTCGAATCTTACTCCAATCGGAGTAAATTTACTTCAATTTTACGAAAGAAAGTAGATTTACTTCGTTACTCCGTTTTTTAAGATTTAGGTAGGTACTAATTTTTTTCCACACTGAAACATTAAAAATTTCTTTAGCCAAATCACATGAAAGGGAATGACCACTGTGTTAATAAATTTTGCAACCAACTCTGACTCTGAACTACTAAATCTAAATCTACTCCAGAAATTTTCAATTCGTTTATTTTTTTATAAGTCTGCTCCAAAATTTTACTACTGCGCTTCGAACCCTGCTCGTAAGGGGAGAAGTTGAGACAAAAACATTTCGTTTGCTTCGACTGATTCGATGTCAGTTGGCTCATAAAGAGTCCATGTATTCGTATGTTGTTGTATCTTTTATCTAAAGTGTATTTTTTTCTGTTTTATTTTATCGTAAAATGCAGTAAAGTTTGCAAACATCCTAGATAATACAAAATTAGTTGCAGTTTAACATTTAATTTGTCTGTGTTTTGTGTGTTGTGAAAATTTTTTAAAATTGTGTGTACGGGTACAGTACCTTTTTTTTTTTTTTTTATAATTAGCGCGCACTCAAGGGGTTATTACTACCCTTAAAATGATTAACACAGTACGACCGGAAAACAAGGAAGGGTTTAAAAGGAGATACCGATGCACATTAGTTTTAAATTTTTGAATATTACAATGGGAAGGAAAAATAGACCCGGGTAGAGCATTCCACATTCGTGTAGTCCGGCTAAAGAAAGAATCTCTGTATTTCACAGTACATAAGCGCAAGAGATTTTCATTTTACCCCTTTGGATTGATTACATAAAGTAAATTAATTGATGAAACGAAATCTGATGGCTCGGAAATAATCCATTGATTTTTCTGAATTGAAACCCCCATTTGGCTTTATTAAGAGTGTTTGCTCCATATCTCAAGAACCATAAGTTCCATAAAAAAACATTTTCTCACATTTTTGTGAAAAATTGAGTTCTCTATTTTTTACCGAGAAATCGAAAGTTAATAAGTTATTATTAATAGAGAAACGATTTCAAGAAAAATTTTTTTAATAAATTAATCAATAAAAGTTAAATGATTTTTACTTGCGATATATACATAGGTAGGTACTATATTGCAAGTTATAGATTAGTAAAAAAAAAAGAGGCTGGGTGCGACCCACACTGATAACTTCCCATTGTGGTAAGAAAACCTTGAGTAGAATTTTACATCTTTTTCATGGACAAAAAGATAAAAACATTGTGACGTTTTCTTCAATTTTACCATAGCTTTTAATGGAATTTGAATATGTGGGACTTGGGTACAACTGAACAACCTTATTCATATTACGTATGTACAATACAATACATACATACATTCTTCTAAAAACTAAGTTGATAATAAAATTATAAAACTACGTATTATATTATAGAAATTACTTTATTATTTCGGTTCCAAACATTTTAATTGAAAAAAATTTAAAAACGAAATATTCAAATATAAAAGATATGGTTTGGTTATTGATGGAAGGGTACTTACAAAATATATCCGCTCTAAAACTAGATATATGTCAAATATAAACCATTTGTCAGAAATTGTATTATGTATAAAATTAAATAATGGCAAAGTCAATATCATTGCTCGTTCTCAAGATATTCTAGTCGAAAAACAAATATTACCACTTTTTAGTAGATTTTTTTTATATTTTTGTTAAAACTGTCAATTCGATACTTGTCGAAATTTAACCATATGTTAATAATTGTATTATGTCGATACCTTCCCGTAAGAATGTACTAAGTGACACTTTTTTCGAAAATGACTTTTTGATGAGGAAATATACTATATGTTAAGGGCCACGTTTTGGCCTGGGTTTCGCCAACCTATTATGCATGAAAAGGAAACTAGAGTACAAATAAAAAAATTTATCAACTGCCATGTTTTCTCATTAAAATAATGTTGCCCCCTAAAATTTGTGTTATCCGCCAAAAAAATCATGCTAAGCGACATTAATAAGGATCTCATTGTCGTGAGCAACAAAAAATTTTGTTAGATGTCACTTAGTTTAACCAAAATTGTCTCTTAGCACACTATGATTCAACTAGAACTTTCTTCGTTTTTTTCGTTTCCTGAACAATTTTAGAAATGTCACTTAGTAAAAATTCTTACGGGAAGGTATCGATGTATAAAACAACATACTTTAGAAGGCACTATCGGTGTTCATTCCCAAGAAATTCGACTTGAAATACAATTTTAACTAGTTTTCACTAGAATTTTTAATAGTTTTTTTATTTAAAAAAAAACTATTAATTCAATATTTGTCAACATTTTACCAATTGTACAAAATTATACTATGTATAAAATATACTAAATTAGAAGTCAATATCACTACTAGTTCTCAAGAAATTTGAGTCGAAAAACAATTTTTACCAATTTTCAATAGAATTTTATATAGTTTTTTATTTTTTGTAAAAAAACTGTAAACTGATTTTTTTTGAAACTTTTACCAGTTGTCAAACACATTATTTTTCGTAAAATAAAATTATTTTTTGTTTTCCGTTCTTAAAATATCTGGTTTATGAAAATTTTTTTTTCAGTTTTTTTTTATTTAAAAAAATAACGGTATGTTCATTTTTTTCCAAATTCATACCAAATCTGTATGACCTTATAATGAGTACTTTAAATTTTATTTGAAATCTATAGCATTATTTTTTCGTGAGATATTTGAAACTAACCAAAATTTTTACTTTTTTTTTAAATCGTTATAGTGAAAAAACTGCTCACTGAATTTTAATAAACGCCCTTTCAGCCTCTTTCGAAGTTATTATCTATTAAACAAAATTAATCTTAAGTCGATATCTTTACTCGTTCTTGAGATATCGACGACGAAAAATGGTACCAGAACGTACGGACGTACGAACGTACGGACGTACGAACGTACGGACGTACGAACGTACGGACGTACGAACGTACGCACGTACGAACGTACGTACACACACACACACACACAGACATCTCTTTAAAAATGATTGATATAGCCTCTAGGGACCTTGAAACGTCGAGAAATGTCAAAAATTCCAATTTGACAAATCGGACCGATTACAATAACTCCCTATGGGAAGTTAATTAAACTCGACATTTGGATCAAAGTTGACATCGTAATCTCTATACGTACAATTTATTTTTAACAAAAAATGAAAATCTTATTTTTCTCAAAAACGTTCCCACAACTTTAAAAAAAAATTCAGTAATTTTTTTACAAAAAGGCTACCATTTTATAAAAAAAATCCCAAAAATGGTTATAAATGGTACCTCCCATAGAACCAATTCTTTGACTTTCGATTTTCTCAAAAACAATTCCACTGATTTTGATCAATTTTTTTTTACAGAGAATGTTTTCTAAAAGTTTAAAAGTATTGTATACCAAAATTTTCAAAAATCTCGAAAACAAGTTGGTCGACTTTTACTAAACTTGGTACGCAACAGTTTCTTGACATTATCTAGCAGATTTTAAATACAAATTTTTCATATAACCAAAAATAACGGTACCCCCCATACAAAGGTTAAAAACCGGCATGGAAAATCTCATTTTTCTCAAAAACGACTCCCACGATTTTGATCAAAATTTTTGTGTGAGTTAACAAACATAAATACGATCTACAATAATATTATTGTAAAAAAACTTTCTATCGTCTAATAAAAGTATTTCTCATGGAACCATTTTTTTCGACTATCTCGCTATCTGTTCAACCGATTTTAATGTTTTTTTTAAACAAGAGCTCCTGTTTGAATAACATTGCATATCAAAATTTTCAAAAAATCAAATTTTGAATTAAAAAAAAATCAAAATTATTTTTTGAAAATTCGATATTTCAAAAATGGGTGGATAGTTTTTTCAAAATTAATCTTTAACTCCGCATTAATAAGTACTAAAAAATGGTGCACCAATTTTTTTTTAATATTTTCAAAATTTTATATACATAAATGTACATACCTACATATACCTAATAAAAAAAAACGATTTTTAAATAATAAATCGGACGGTGTACATCGCGTTGGTGTCAAATCAATTTCAGATTTTAAAAGATAAAACCAGTTTTGAACGCTTTAATTTTGATGGGCTGTTGTGAAATATGTTTAAGTTAAAAATAATCCTTGGCCAATATTTCTGTTTCTTCATTTCCTTATGTATGTATAACAATAATTGAAATAAAAAAATATTATAGGTATAATAATTATTACTATAACTATAAGAATAATAATAATTAAAGGCAGTGCGGGTTGATTTTTTTTAAACCGGTTTTATTTTTCAGCAATCATCACTCGATTAGACACTTCTATCTACATAATATAATATAAATAAATACAATAAACCTTTGAATAAAAAATTAAATTATAACACGGTAAGTTAAGTAGCTGTTTCACTTTGATATTTTTTACTTGCGATATAGGGCAAGTTCTGCATTTGGAAAAAAAAAATCGAACTCGAGATTTTGATCAAAGTTGACATTACTATGATAGCAAAGACGAAACAAGTGGGTCCAACAATTCCGTCTGGCTGTCTGTATGTCTGTACCTCGAACTACAGCCTAAACTACCGGAGGTATTTTCTTCAAACTCGGTAGTTAAGGGTCTTCGGTGATTCCCTAGAGGAGAAATTGAAATTTTTTTTTTAGCTCCAAAACTAACGGTACCCCCCATATACCCGTAATGCAAAATCTTATTTATCTCGAAAACGGCTCTAACGATTTTGCTAAAAAAAATAAAGTATGATACTATGGACATGGACTATATTATGGTCAACAAAAATTTGGGAGGAAATGTTATTAGGGGTACCTGTCATAGAACGATTTTTTTGATTTTCGAATTTCTCACCAACGGCTCTAACGATTTTGCCCAAAATTTTTACGCAGGAGCTGCTTTGCATTTGAAAAAATTAAAACTAAAAATTTTTTCGAAAAAATAGTTTTTGGATTTTTAAAAAAATAATACAAATTTTTTTTTGAAAATTCAATATCTTGAAAACCGATACACGATCAAATTTTTAAATTACGTTTTAAAATGTATTTTATTAAAAACTAACAATTTGCATATCAATTTTTTTTATAAAAATTTTAAGGAAAATTTAGTACACAAAAAACATGTTTCAGTGTGTCTGTATGTCTTTACCTCTCACTACAGCCTAAACCACCGGACCTATTTCTTTCAATCTCGGTAGTTAGGGGTCTTCGGTGATTCCCTAGAGGAGAAATTGAAGTTTTTTTTTTAGCTCCAAAACTAACGGTACCTCCCATACACACGTAATGCAAAATCTTATTTATCTCGAAAACGGCTCTAACGATTTTGATAAAAAAATTAGGTGTGATATTATGAACATAGGCTTCATTTTGGTCAAACAAAATTTGGGGCAAAATGTTATTAGTGGTACCTACCACAGACCCGGTTTTTTTTTATTTTCGACTTTCTCACTAACGGCTCTAAGTATTTTAACGCAAAATTTTCAGCAGGAGTCCCCTTAAGTTTAAAATAATATTGTATATAAAAATATTCGAAAAAATATTTGTTGGGTTTTTGAAAAATCATTTTTTTTAATCAATATCTTCAAAACCTATGAACGATTAGTTTTTGAAATTATTTTCTAAAATCAATATTATTTAATACTTAAAATTCGCATCCCACATTTTTTTCTTGAAAAATTTTAGAGAAATTTCTTATATAAAAAATGTATTTAATAATAAAACGATTTTTTAAAGTTTATTTGCATAAATTCATACTTTTCCGAAAACCAGACGGCAATTTTATGCATTTGAACATTATTATCTCATTTAATCCATGTTTTATATTTATAAAATGTATCTTAAATTCCAAAGTACTTTTACATAAGAGCAAGTTCGTGCGATCCAGTCGTACATTTTATTTAAACAGCAAACAAAATTAAAGGCCCAGAAAAAAATTGTTAGGGGCGGCAAAATTGGCTCTGCCCCGGGCGGCAAAAACCCACGCTACGCCACTGCTTCCGATATAGGTGGCAGAGAAAAATTGTGAATTAGGTAGTGGATTATGAACTAGACAAGGTTGGATATAATTTCTGTTAGATCCGGTATCAATCAGAATTTTTAGAACTTGCCCACTCTTCTTACATTCTACATAAGGAAGCGAAGTCTTTTAGCCTAAAAAATGTATGTCAGAAAAATTGAAGGAAAGTTGTTCTTTAATATTTTGTTCGTTGGTTTCATATTGGTCAAGGGTACTTACATACTCTTGTAAATTTTGCTCCGAATCCTTATTGGAATCCTCTATAACTTGTTTATATTTCTCAAGGTCTTGTTTAGAGGTTTCTATATGGAAGTTTTGTTCAATTGGTATTGTGTCTATGTTATTAATATTTCTAGTTTGGTGGCTAGTGCTAGGTTCATTTTTAATTTGAGGTCTTATATCAAACTGTTTGCTTTTTTGTAGATTCTGTTGTTGCGTGTGATAATGTTGTTTTTGATTCCAGTTTGAAAACTGTGGTAATTGCGGCCTAAAATAACCGTTCTTTTGGGTTTGGTTAAATGAAGCATATTGTGGTGTTCTAGGTTGGTAGTTGTTATTTTGATTTTTTTGAGGATATTGCGATACCCTTGGTGGATAATTATTATTTTGATTTTGCACCCTCTGCGGAGGATATGCGACATATTGAGGCTGTATTAATCTGGGTGTATTATTCAGGAATATCCTATCAAAAGATTGTGGGTGTCTTTGTGGTGTTAAAGCCGGGTATGAATTCTGCGGTTTTCTTACCAACGTATTATTATTTATATGATTGGATCTTGTGTTCTGATTTTCTAATTTTATACATAAGTGGAGGGCCTGCGGGAGATCCACGGGTTCCTTTATTGCTAGCAATCTTGGCAAATTGCTTCTAAGCCCTCTAATAAAGGTATCGAGAGCTTTGGTTCTGTACGTCTGTGTAAGCACCTTAATGGCCTCGTGACTTACATACATCCATACAGGATACGTTATTTAGTATTAGTAATAGATTGAGAGTAGACCAATTGGTAAAACTCCTGGACAGTTTTGTTCCCTTGTTCTAGGGATGCCATTTGGTACCCTAAAGTATTCGTATCTCTCTTGTCTGCATAATGCATAACCAAGCATTTCGAGGTGGAATCCCAATTAACTGGGGTGTTGTAGGATTCTAATGCAATGTCCGCGTTACCGATTATTTTATTGCTTATCACACTTATTATCGCAAAATATTTAGGCGTGCCCCTTAAGTAGTCGTAGATTTCTAGTATTCGCTCTACGCTCTTTTTCCAGGACCCAAATTCACTAGGATCCCCGGAAAAAGTTTTCAGGCATTTTACTAAATCAGGAATTCTATCCATATTAGACAAGTTCCCGTTATTTCCTGAGTTAATTGTTTGACTTGTTTCGACGTCATCTAGATTATTAATGTTCGCGTTTCTTTGATTGGGACTGGGGGTATTATATGTATGTATTATATTTATATTATTTTAGGATGAATAATGTTAAGGAATGTTCAAATTGGTAAATAACCTTCGTAAGATTAAAAACAATATGTTTATGAGCCTCTTTTTTTTATAATGTAAATTTTTCGTTAAATTTGATTCTCTTAGATAAAGTTTAAACTGTACGAGTATAATATAGGGGTAGCCGGGGCATAACGAGCCCCTTAAGGATTTCTTGTTATAAAAACTGCAAAAATGTGTTTATTTTCTCCAAAACAATTTTATTAGATAGAAAATTGATAAATACGTTAGTACACAAAAGAAAAATAAATAAAAAAAATAATTCAGTATGTTAAATTAATTTTAGTAAATGATTGAATTTTCCCATTCTACCCCGGTATTGGGCCACAATGGACATATGTGGGGCATGACGGGCGCAAAGCTAAACTGGGTTGCAACGGGAGCAAATGTAGCTAGATTCATCGTCAACATCATCCTCTCCAGCACAAGAACAATGTGCCCACTTACCACATGATCTGCAGGAAACCCATCCTTCTGTAGACTGGGAGTATAAATGCCTACAATAAAGACACTCTTCGTCCTCCTCGCCTTCTGAAGATTCTTCCTTCCTGGTAGTTTTCTTTTTTGTTGAGGCTTTTTTCTTTTTCATAATAAGAGGCTTGGACTTCGTGGACTCAGCCTCCAGCTGCGCCTTGTAAGGAGAGCTTGTAATTATTGCAGTCTTTCCCCTGCGCTTAGAAACTCTTTTTTTAGCTGGTGCTTTGGGAACAGCTGCAATATGAGATGGAGAAAACTTTTGGAATGAAGTTGATGACGTTGGTGCATCATTGTTTGTCAAATCGGGATCTGGAGAGGATAACAGTGCATCCATTGGTATCGGATTAACGGAATGTGGTGTAGACATTGTGGAGTGATTGGTTTTCGAAACGGGATTTGGGGACAACATCAGTGGATCGGCGGCGGTCGTTGATGAGCCTGGTGGTACCGAATATGGGTCGACACAAATTGTTTCATCTAAGAGTAGACGCTCTTCCTCATTTGGCATGTCTGTGGTTTGGCAAGGCAAGCAATCATTGTCTTCGAAAACATTTGAATTAACCGGCCATATTCCACTCGTTTGAAAACCATTTATTGCGGCTGCTCTTAAATATGTTCTACCGAACAACTGTCCTACCTGGTAATGTGTAACTGTTCTGCCAGGGTGTTGTCTGAGCCATTTCTTTACTTCATCTCCATAGTAAGAACTCAAGGGCTTCATAAAAGTGACATCCAAGGGCTGTAACCGATGAGTGCAATGTGGTGGAAATGGAAAACAAAGCATGACCACACCATTGGCTCTTGCTACATCTATTACTTCAAGGCTCTTAACGTGGCATGCATGCCCATCTGACAGCAACAAAACGGGTTGATCTTTAGTTGCCCTTGACCATTCAATGAATCGTTTCAACCACTTTAAAAACAAATCTTTTGTGATCCATCCATTTTGGTTACACTCGCCCCAAGAATTAGGAGGTGTTCTATCCATTAGTTCGACCTTCGTTCTTTTACCTGGGAAAATGAACATTGGTGGCATGTACGACCCATCAGCGCTCATGCAAATTTCCACTGTGTCCTCGCTCCGATGAAGAAAGCGATCCTACCTGTTTTCTGCCTTTTGTTGCCAAAATTTTCCCAAGACTTTTTGCAACTGTTGTGATGCCCGTTTCGTCAACGTTGAAGATTCGATTTGACAAGAACCCATATTTCTTGATGCACTCCTCCAGAAGTTGAAAAAAATTGCCGACAGAGACACGGTTAAATCCCATAGCTCGAGCTGCAGATGTTGCTTCCGGTTTTCGTAATGAAACCGTTGCATTGCGTTTTAAAAAGTTCTGCGCCCAATCTTCTCCAGCCATGCGTGTTTCAGCGTCAAAATTATTGGGTATTTCATTTTCTTCTGCTAGCTCATACGCCAGTTCTCGAAATTCCTTCATAGAAAAGCCAAACAAGCGCCCTTCCATATCCTTTAGATATTCGGCCAATTCATTCTCTTGATGCACGCTAAATACAGGTTTAAAATTTCCCACTTTATTGACAACTAGTGGAAGGTCGGGATCTAGATTTGCTTTTTTTTAAAAATCATTGCAAGGTAGTTCGAGGAATTTTATAGTTCTGGGCAGCTGACTTACAACTCATTTTCTTTGATTTAACTTCTTGAATAGCTCTTCGCATATCATCTATGCTCCATTCTTGTCGGTTAGTTTTCTTAACATAGTTGCGAACCATCTGAAACAATTGCAAATTGATACTAAAAGAATTATACAAACAAATAGCATGTGCAAAAACAGATGGGACATAATGGGCATCCATGTCCATTATGCCTCGTCCATTTTGCCCCATATCATATTCTACAAAAAATCTGCAAAAAATTCTTTTCAATTTAACTCTAAAACGGAAATAATTTAATAAATACCAGCTTTATTTACTTACTTCGATATTAAAGGATGAAAATCTAGTATAAAATAGATATTTGTTACAAAAAAACACACTTTATTTCACTTGAAAATAACTTCAACTCAATGAAAAATCTTCTTTTAGCCAAAACACAGAACACGTGGCACTTTTGTTCAGAGACGGGTTTTCCCCGAATTGCCACCGATGATTTAAGGAAGACATATTTAGTTTCGAATTTGACACTTTACTCAACAGAGAAATAAAGAGGGGGCCCATTTTACCCTGGGTGCCTGTTATGCCCCGGGTTCCCCTACAGGGTGTTCCACAGTCACCGCCCCAAACGAAAACCATGGATTTCTGAGGTAATTTTAAGTCGAAAAACTTAAGAGGTAATTTTCTCGTTTTCGTCCCGTTTTCGAGTTATAACGGTTTTTATGATTTTTGCCTTAACTGGCTCTATCTTTGCCAAACTACGTCCGATTCGTAAGATTTTTGTTATTTATGAATAATACTGTCAACATCATCTTTCCTTAAAACTCTTGCAAGGTCGGTAGAAATGTTTCGAAGTTTTGCTTTTATATTTGATCGAAATCGTGACCAATTAGTATTTTTAAAATCTTGGTAATATAGCAGTTTTTTTTCACCTGACCTGAGAAGACGACAAAGAACTGGATTATGATCAGAGCTAAGCTCATTTAAAGCAATTGCTGAAGTTAAATGACTAGAAGCATTGGTTACAAAAATATCTAGGACAGAAGGACAACCACGAGAACTAGCAGGAACATAAGTAGGACTAGGAGGAAACAATATAGTAACAGGCAACGATGTGGACAGATTAGACAAAACATTTCCATGGGCATTTGCCCTATTACAACCCCACTCCCTATGTTTGCAGTTTAAATCTTCTCCAATCAAAAAGTCTCCTCTGATTGCAAAAAGTTTTCTTAAATCATTATTCAAAGATATTCTTTTGTAATTGAATGAGGAACCACCTGGAGAATAAACACAATATATTTTAAATGTATTAAGATTTCTTAGTTTGATCTCAATCCCAATATTTTCAACCACTTGAGTTCGTATAACCGGCAAAAGCGAGTGTTGAATTGATTTACGGATAAGAATTGCAACTCCTCCGCCTTGACTTTCAGTCCTATCAACTCGATAGCACTTATAGTCAGGTGTAGATAAGTGTAAATTATTGTCTAGCCAAGTTTCAGTCACTAAAGCTATGTCGATATCATATCTGTTTAAGAAGGAAAAAAATTACAAACATTTGTTATGAATACTTCTAGCATACAAAGTTATAATTTTTATATATCTTTCTACCATACTACTTATTATGACTGTACAAAAACTTAGTTGCTAAATGTGCGATAACGTTGAACTGGTCTAACTTAGTTTTACAAGTTGATAATTTTGTAATCATCTCCATAGCTAAAGAATTAAGTTCTTCGATGGAAAAAAGCTTTTCATTGTTGGTTGCATCGGGTTGGATGCTGTTGACATTTATTGGAGCAAGAGAATGATTTTCCCATACATTTGATTGTTGAGCATTAACATTGACACTCTGTAAATTATTAGGATGGCCACGTCGTGGTTGAGGGAGCGACGGAAAGTCTGACATAGAGGTGAAAGAGACTTGTCTCTGAGAAACGGGATAGGCACCAGCTTGTAATGTTGTAGGTAATCGCGATAATGTTGCTGTGTTAAGAGTTCTTGGTTGAGAAGAGAATGTTCTCTTCACTGATCTACCTTTTATTTCAAGGTACTTTGCTCTGTTGCCGCACATGACATCAGTAGCCCTATGATTTTCATTACAATTTGCACACTTATGCTTTGAAACATTATCACAATCGGCAGTCTTATATGGACCAGCACAGTTGGCACAATATGTTTTTATATGACAATTTCTTTCGCCGTGGCCAAACATTTGGCAGTTATGACATTGTGTTAATTTGCCTTTAATTTTTCGTTGGAAACTCCAATTTACCTGGGTGTGGAAGATCGAGCGAACGTTCTTTTTTAGATCACTTAATTTTACAGATCCGTTTACAAGCGAGATTAAGTAAAAAGTATCTATGTATTGTTCATATTTTTGATGTGTAAACATCTTTCCCGGCGGTAGAGTGAATTGAAAACGTGTGTAGAACTTATACGTCCCGTTTACACGTTCCGGTTACACGTTACGGTTACACGTTTCGTGTAGCAACCTTCCTTACCGACGATTGCATTTAACACCATGTTTACATTGTAAATATTGCGTACTTACGACATCGTGTTTACATTGGAGACTTTGAGTACTGAAATTTCGATTTTATTACTTTCCATTGCTGGCTAGAACTGAATTCAATCCCTCAACATTTCTTCACCTCTCGACCAATTAGGACTATTCTGCCAAATTTGTTATTCTGCTATAGATTTTCTGTTATGAATCATAAAAGATTTCCACCTTAAAATATCTTTTATGATTGGTATTCAGAGGTTCGAACTTTTATTAAAGTCTGTTAGGCTAGTCGCGCACTGGCAACTGTGATCGAAATCAAATAGTTTAATCACTAGTTGAAAGAGAACCGCGCACTGGCAACTCTTTACTCACGCTCACACTCTTTTCTCTCTTGCGCTTATGGAAAAAAGCTCAACTATTACGAATTAATTTTAGGCAATCGTTTAGTTTGTGTCAGAACACAAACTTTTTAGTTGCTCGAATCGAGTTTCTTTAAGTGCGTGGTGTCCCATATAAGCCCATATGTTTCATTTTAGCAACTTAACAGTTGCGAAACTAAAAATTGAATGTGCGCGCCTGGCCTTATGTTCCTTCGAAAACGAGATCTGTTATAAAACTGAACTAAATCTGTTATCATAATCAGCTGTGATTATGTAAAATATTTCATCTGACATAATTGAAATGGATGACGAACAAAAAAGTAAACTCTTAGGCTAGGCGCGCACATTCAATTTTTAGTTTCGAAACTGCTTGGTTCGAGCAACTAAATAGTTTTTGTTTTGACACAAACTAAATGATTGCGCGCACATTAAATTTTTAGTTGTACAACTGTTTGGTTGCTTATAGAAAACAGATGAACTATTTAGTTGAATGTCCGCGCAGGTGCATATAATTGTATGTTACACAGAATAGCGAACTCATTTTAGGCAATCGCTTATTTTGTATCAAAACACAAACTTTTAGTTGCTCGAACCAAGCAGTTGCGAAATTAAAAATTGAATGTGCGCGCCTAGCCTAAGGCCATTTTGTGTAACATATAATTATATGCACCTGCGCGGACATTCAACTAAGTAGTTCATCTGTTTTCTATAAGCTACCAAACAGTTGTGCAACTAAAATGGAATGTGCGCGCCTAGCCTTACACACTGTGGGTATCCATACAATGGAACACGATTTTATCTCATATGTTTCTGAGAACACCATGACCATACTCTACTTATGTATATGTTTATATGATATATGTTTTGATATATTTTCTTTCATTTGTCTCCTTTAAAGAACATTTCATTGACGAAATAAAAGATAAATATTCATTATTACTTGATGCACCTGTGTACTTATTGAAATCTTTTATGATAAAAGTCACATAAGTTTGTCTTTTATTCTTTTATGATTTTTAACAGATTTCATAAAAGATTTTGGCATGCTGAATACCAAAAATGCTATTCGTAAAAGATTTTTTCTGTGTTCGAACTTTTGACAGTTCATAAAAGTTTTCTTAGCAGATTTTATATAAGATTTTAGCGTGCTGAATACCAAAATTAAAATTCATAAAAGATTTGTTGACAGCTCAAACATTTGTATGGAAATTCATAGCAGAATAACAGAATAGAAGAATAAAAGTCTTCGCCGAATAGGCCTAAATATGTGAAAAAGACGAAAGAAAAATCAACCGGTGTAAAATTTCATAGCGGGTTCATTTGATGTCTTAAAAAATCCACTTCACGTTATTGAAGGACGATAACATTTTATTTTATGCTCGCAAAATTCCAAAAAATGTTCTTCAGGGCAATCAGTTGACATCTGTTATGAAATATTCTCGATACGTTAAAATTTAATTTGTCCCTTATCTGTCATACCATATAATTATTTTAATTATCGAATAAGATATTCTTTATTATATCAAAATATACTTTTAGCATTCACTATATCAAAATATAGATCGTTCTCCATATCTCCATCTGTCAAGCGATGAACTGGATGATGACTACGACTTCAATGTATTAAAAAAATTAGTTTTTGCCACTTATACAGCCCGATTCTCCCCCTTGTGAGGAGTCACAAGTCACAAGCTCTTGTGACTATTCCTTGTGAAGATTGTTGTGATTCGCTAACATTTTGGTATTCTCCCCCTAATCGTCACAAGAAAACTCACAACAAAACTCACCATAGCATAGTGAGATTTTTAAGTGTCATTATTTGAACAGCTGAATAATCAGAAAAAACGAAGAAATTTCTTTATAAATGTATTGTTTTGGAGAGCGAATGGCAATGGATCATTTGTATCTATCAAAGTTTTTAAAATCCTTGTCGGCGCTGCAAACTTCTTGATACGATTTGTTTCTTAAAAAAATGTTTGTTTATGTAATAATATTACTTTTCATTTTCGTGGGAAAGATTAGCAATAATATTCACTAGAACAAAGTCCACTTCCATTTTTGTGTAGGTAGGTACTCACAATTATTCACAAATCTAGAAATTTTTTTTACAAAATATACTGAATCAATCCAAGAAACTTTAAAAATTTATGAGTTGTGACCTGCTCTGAAGGAGATCACAGTTTCGATTATTTTTGTGACTCTCACAAGTTGTGACTAAGCGGCAGAATTCGAAAAAGTCACAAAATCAATTTCACCTCATCTTGTGACTTGTGAGACATCACTGACTTTGGGGAGAATTGGGCTGATAATTCCATTACAAGGTGGGAATGATGTCAATCGGTTTGTTAATCTCTGACAGAGGGAGTAAGATAAAGTACAGAAACCTAAAAAAAAAGTTAAAGGATTGGTTTGATTTTGATAAGGTGAACGCTCCATCTAGTGTTTTTTTTTTTTCAAAAAAAAGTTTTGACTTTTTCGCTGCATGACAAGTATATTTGTTGGCGGCGTTAAGCCAGATATACATTGTTCAAATGCATGAAAATCACGTACAAGTCTATTATTTCAGTGGCGAGAGAACGTTACCCCTTGTGGTTTTTTTTTTCAGCAAAATTGTGTTTTTACGAATTTCTTTGGGATTTTTGTAATTTTATCCGAGTAATTTGTTTTATTTTGTCTGTCCATTTTAACATACAATTTTCGTTTGCTGTTTTAATATTTCAATCAGTGCTTATGCTGTGCTGTGTTCTCATCTCTTCAACGTACTATACGCAAATGAACCAATAAATACATGATCAATCATCAACCTTGCATATACAATATTTCTATGCAGTACGCTAGATTGAAAAGATTTTGATTTTTCTTCAAGCCTACATCCAATCTATACGTGTGACTTTTTCACTAATACACTTACAATTGCTGAGTTATCGTTCATTCTTCTTTGTGGTTTTCTTTTTTATATTTGGCGTTCCTCAGTGAAATTCACTTAACTGAGTAGAGTAAGTAGTGCGAAGAGATGACTCCTTTTTGCATGAACAAAGTTAACTTATATTAAAAATCGCTGTGTTTAAAAGCACAGATGCACTCGAAAGGAAACCAAAAGAGAAACAGAGATTAAAATCAGATTCGTGTAAAAACAGTCTATTTTTTATCAGATAACATCTCTGTTTGAATATAAATGTAAAAATATAATGCTGTCACAAGCAACATCCCTGGTTAAACATAAGTCAAACAAACTTTACGTTACGTAGCGGAGTCCACTTACTCCTAACACATGCCACGAACTACTTCATCGAAGCATATATTGTCAATAAGGTTTTTGGGTCGTGTGAAATGAATAAGTGTCGACACGGCAGTGCGAACTTTGGGAATCGATGTAGTATGCCGACATGGCGTGTAAGGCTAGCCACGCACTAGCAACTGTGATCGAAATCAAATAGTTTAATCACCAGTTGATAGGGTACCGCGCATCGGCAACTCTTTACTCACGCTCACACTCTTTTCTCTCTTGCGCTTATAGAAAACAGCTCAACTGCAGCGAATTAATTTTAAACCATCGTTTAGTTTGTGTCAAAATGCAAACTTTTTAGTTGCTCTTATGGAAAGAAACGAACATTGAAAACATCCATTATCAGCACTCAAGCAGCAGAAGAAAATATGTATATTAATGAAAGCTTAACTTACAACACTCGTCAACTTTATAAAGCGGCAGCAGTAATTAAGTCTTCAAAAAATTATAAATTTCTGTGGACAAGGAATGGCGTTGTTTATATGCGTAAAAAAGAGGGTGATAGTTTTATTAAATTAACAAGGTCTTCTGACCTTCTTAAATTAGAATGAATTCCTTAAATATTTTCGATATCCATGTAAACAATCCATCCTACCACCCTAAAACAATTGTTTGTGATAATGAAAGTAATGTTAGTAGTTTAAAAGAATCGTTTTGCATTCATCAAAATATTCGTAGCTTAAGAAAGAATTTCATCAATTTGTTGGTTCATATTCAGTCTCTGAAAACTCTACCGTTGGTTATAGTGTTGAGTGAAATTTGGGTTTATCGTAATGAAATGGATTTTTATAATATTGATGGGTACACCTTGTACGCGAAATGTAATGAATCTTATTCTGCTGGTGGTGTTGCCGTATACATAAAAAGTGATGTTGTGTGTGACCACTCAGAAATTGAGTTTGTTAGTGCTGATATCCTGCGAATGAACTTTTTATATCAGAATGATTGGTATGTACTGCTTTGTATTTATCGCATTCAAAATTTTAGCAAAAACAGTTATATTGAAGAGTTTTATGAGGTTTTAAATACTACCAAAGATAAAAACTTAATAGTTTTGGGTGACATAAATATTGATCTATTGGATGAAAATGATAATGACACTTATAATTATATGCTTTTGATGTCTTCATTTGGTTTAAAGAGTGTTATAAATGTTCCAACTCGTGTAACAAGCACAAGTTCAAGTTGCATAGATCATATTTTTGTTCGTTTTAATAAAAATAACAAATCAGTGTTTCAAAGTGAGGTGCACGATCTTAAAATAACTGATCATCATTTATGTGCTTTAAATGTAAATGAAATTGATAATACTCCACGAAACCAGATAGAAAGACCAAAATTTGTTTTAGATTTTAATATACTGCGTGAAAAACTAAGGTATGAGTTCTGGGAAACTGTGTTTTCTTTGAGCGATCCTTCTGAGGCTTATGATAAATTTGTTTCTATTCTGAATACACACATTGAAAGTTCAAAGAGCCATTTAAATAATACAAGCAGAACAAAATTTTTGAAACCTTGGATGACTCCGAGATTGTTAAAGCAAATAAAACTAAAAAACAGTTTTGCTTTAAGGTGCAAAAACCATCCACAAAACTCAAATCTAAAAAAATATTACACTAAGCTTTGCAAAAGAGTTAAAAATCTAACTGCTGAGTCACGCAATTTATATTATACCAACCGTTTGAACCGTTTTAAGGGAAACACTAAAAATGAATGGAAAGTTGTAAATTGTATTTTAGGAAAGCAAAATAAATCTAATAATATTTCTAATATCTTAACGAATAATCATCTTACTTCTGACTCGGATGTAATAGCTAGTAGTTTTAACAATTATTTTGTCAGTATTACTGAAGCTATTAAGCCCCCTATTCCTCTTCACCTTAGCTGTAACTGCACTATTGAAAGCATTCTAAATAAAGAAACACCTCAAGGGAATAGTTTTCGTTTTGAAGAGTTCTCGCCCGGAGAAATATGTAAATTAATTCAAAGTCTGCAAAATAAAAATTCTTGTACCAGTGATGGTATATCTGCTATTATGCTTAAAAAAATATCATGGGAAATTGTGGATGTTTTATGTTATATTTTTAACCTAAGTGTTAATATGGGAAAGTTTCCAAATTCATTGAAAAGAGCTGAGGTTATTCCACTTTTTAAAAAAGGCAACCGTAAAAATGTAGCCGATTATAGGCCTATCTCGTTGCTTCCTGCGTTTTCAAAAATTTTTGAAAAACTAATTAAAACAAGAATGCTTTCATTTCTTGAAAAAACAAATTTTTTTTCGGATGCTCAATTTGGTTTCAGATCAGGTAAATCCACTGAAGATGCAATCCTAAAAGTATGTTGTGATCTCTATAAAGGAATAAATGAAAGTCAATCAACGATGGCATTGTTTATTGACATGACCAAGGCGTTTGACTTAGTCGATCATGAAATTCTGTTAAGCAAGTTATACAAGGTTGGTTTTAGAGGTATATTTTATGAATGGCTAAAATCGTATTTGATCGGGAGGGAACAAAGTGTGTTAGTTAATGGAATATTTAGTAATGTATTAATGCTAAAAAATGGTGTTCCCCAGGGCTCTGTATTGGGTCCAACTTTATTCTTAATTTACATTAACTCACTGTTCCATCAAAATTTCTCTGGAAATCGTATAGCCTTCGCAGATGATATAGCTTTCACTTATACCGAATCTTCTTTTTTCGAATGTTTTGCTAGCATAAGTAAAGATTTACAGCTTCTTAGAGTTTGGTTTGCTTACCATAGATTGATTATAAGTGAGAAAACTAAAATTATGTGTTTTAAGCTATCGGGTGATTTCCCTAGGGGGTTTGAAGCTCTTTTCCATTCCCATGATTGTCAAAAGTTCTCTTTACCTTTGCACGTGTGTGGTAAAAATAATTTTTCAATACAAAATCTGTGCTCAACGAACTGTTTTCCAATTGAGCTTGTTAATCACTATAAGTACTTAGGAGTTCTCATCGACTGCAACCTTAACTGGAAAGTTCATATACAATCACTTAGAACGTACATGAATCTGATAACAAGAAAGATGTATCTGTTACAACCATTCTGCTCAAAAAAGGTTCTAACGATGATCTACTACGGACTTACTCAATCTAAATTGCAATATGGGATAGTGTGTTGGGGAGGTGCGTATAGGAATACTTTTAAATCACTCTTGACTGCACAAAAGCATATAATCCGTATAATTTGTAAAAAAAATCAACGCACTGAAAGCTGGCCTCTTTTTTGTGAGCTAAGAATACTACCATTACGTCACCTTTACATTTTTAAAGTTTTAAAAGAATTTTATAAACAAAGTGGTAATATTCCATCTAGAAACTCTTCAATATACAACTTACGAGTTAATAATTTAGCACTTGTTAATGTTCCAGTTCCACACAAAACACATTTTATGAATTTTTATTTAATGACATCGTCAACTGTCTTCAATAATCTTCCCATTTCAATAAGAACAACCTTTAACTTTCATTCTTTCTTGATCAAAATCAGAGATTGGCTTTTCACTAAGAACTTGATTGAAATAGAATTAGTCTATAAATTCAGTACTTGAATACATACGAAACGATTTGATTTTTTTATAACTACGTTTTTTTCTATTCTTTTTTGCTTTTAATGTTATTTAATGTTTCTTTAAATTAAAAATAATCTCTTTTTTTCCTAAATTAAACAATAGTTAGAAATAATAATAATAATACTAATAATAATATAAAAAAAGAAAAACTGAAAGTACCCCACGTCAGTTATTCTTTTGTTGACCAAAACATTTTTGAGGTCGTTCAACTCTAACTTTCTTAAGTTATAGAATGGCCAGAGCTTATTCTCTTGCACTTAAAAATTTTTTTTTTTAATTTATTTTGTATATAAAATTGTAACTAGCATGTAAGTGGAAGTTGAATAAAAAATGAATTATCAGAATCAGAATCGAGTTGCTCTAAGTGCGCGGTGTCCCATATAAGCCCATATGTTTCATTTTAGCAACTAAACAGTTGTGAAACCAAAAATTGAATGTGCGCGCCTGGCCTTAAAAGGATCGAAATAGTTCGTCGACACAATTTTTTATGTTGTTATTCGGTTTTAGTTGTTAACTAGTGGTTTTGATCCCATTAATCTTAAATTCACTTTATAATTTTTTGATTATTACATTAAAAGTATCCTAAACACAAGTAATAATGGAAAATGAACAAGAAAAATGTGTTTGGACTCGTTCCGAAATAATTATTTTATTAGAGATAAGACAACAAAATAGTTGATTATTTCAAAACGTACAAAAATACATGTGTTTAGGTGGAAAGCGTTATTTACAGCTATGTAGAGATATTTTTGGATTTAAGTATAAGTGGAAGGGATAAATTGTGGAAAAATAGTGGCTTTCATTTGAATATTACCCCTAACACACACCACGAACTACTTCATCGAAGCATATTGTCGATAAGGTTTTTGGGTCGTGTGAAATGAATATGTGTCGATATAGCAGTGCGAACTCTGGGAACTGGGAATCGAAGTAGTATGCCGAAATGGCGTGTAAAACGGACCGAACTAGTTCGTCGAAACAATTTTTTATGAAATGGAAAAAGCAAGAATAAAATAAAAAATAAAAAGTGGCTCTGGAGCATTAATATTCAAATATTTTTCGGTCATTTTCACTTTTTTTTTTTTTTTTTTTTTTTTTTTTTATTATCTACACGAGCTCAAGGGATTATGATTACCCTTTAAATGTTTGAACACAGCGCGGGCGTGAAGATAAGGAAGAGAAAGAAGGATAGGAAAGATGTGTGGCACGATGTTCTGAGAATGAAGGTTGTTGTCTCAGATATTTTATCTCCAGGGATGGCGGCTGAACTAAAGCGGAGAATGCTGTTTCTTATTTCTATGTCACTTATAATTCACATTATTTTATTCGTGTTCATCCTTGTTGGGCATACTAGTTTAACTCAATTACATGTTGTTAGTGTTATGCCTGTACAACATGTAATGAGTAAACCAGCAACCCATTGATGACAATTTTAGAAGGTTTTTAATGGAATTAAAACGACATAGACGACGACAGCTCTACCATTTCACAGCTGATTTTGGCATGTACTTCTACGTCGGCGTATTGGTGTGTAAATGCCCATACAAAAGCGAAGTACTTTGTCGATTATATAGGTATATTGTAAATATCTAAAGTCACAAACTAGGACGATTGCATTGTATGTTTGTTGGGTACGTTCGATAACAAAAATTCGGCCCTCGGACGAACGTTGATGTTTACACATCTTAACCGTGAGTCCTGGCACTCACACTTTTTTTTTGTTATAGCCTTTATTTCGGTGCAAATGAGTCCAAGGCTAGTGAGTTCAGATTTAAGTTTGCTTATGTTTATTTCTCCCAAACCATAGAGAATCACTTCGAAAGCTCTAGCACTTTTAAGATCATGCGAAAAATATTGACAATTTTCATCTTTCAATTTAGTGAGCACTTTGTTATAACAATCTAAAGAATCACAATTAATTTTAATCCCGATGGATAGTTTCTTAATACAATAATTTGTAACTTGCAATGTTTTCATCATTTCGTGAACATAATCACATGATTTTTGTAAAAGCTTTATTGGAGGCACATATATTTTTTTTTTTTCACTTGACGAGATAATATCGTCCATTTCTTCTATCTCATTTTCAGTTTCTGGCTGGCACTGGAGTGGATTCCAGTAATTGGAGTCTTTCCAATTGTTAGAACCCTTGTTTGTTTTAGAATTTAAATTGTTCACGGGTATGGGTGATCTAACACGTTTAGGAATGATTGTAATAATCAATATACAAGCGAGATAAAGACGTCATACACAGCTAAAAGCTCCGACTAGACTTTTTTTATTTTATTAATCGATATAATTGATTTAACTCTTTGCCTCGAAGTGACATACGATTTGGTTTAACCCTCCAACGAAAAATACAAAACAATATGTCAAACTTTTTAAAGATACTTTGAAGCCAAAATTCCATTTTTTAACTCACTATCCAACAGTTTTAAAAAATGTAGGGCCTGTAAGAAATATTTGGAGTTTTAAATTTGAAGCAAAACACAAGTCATTTAAAACTTATGCCCACTCTATCACATCACGGAAAAACATATGTTTAACTCTTGCTAAAAAATATCAGCTAAAATTCGCTATCGATGTTCTTCATTCCAACTATCACTCTATCGAATATAAAATTGATGATAAAAGTAAATGTGAAAGAGTATTTTTAAACTTTCTTAAAAAACTAAAATGTAAGGAAACTGATAAGATAAATTGCTTTACCCAGATAATCTTTAAAGGCATTAAATATAATTCTGGTCTCTACGTTGCAACATTATCTGACGATTATAAGATTTATTTAATTAAAACCGTAACTCGAGTTGAAAAAAAAAACTTTATCTTCTTTGTCAACAGCTACCAGAGATAAATTTTAACGCTCATTTTTCGGCATTCGAAATTGATTCAGACATTTTTGGAGAATATCGGATCATAAAATTCGACGAACTGCTTGGACCTCTTCTTTCTATAATAAATTCTTATAAGGGCAAAAAATTTATAAGAATTAAAGAATTTTTTTTTTTTTTTTTTTTTTTTTTTATAATCTACCCGCGCTCAAGGGATTATGATTACCCTTTAAATGTTTCAACACAGCGCGGGCGTGAAGTTACGGAAGAGAAAGAAGGATAGGAAAGATGTGTGGCACGATGTTCTGAGACTGAAGGTTGTTGTCTCAGATATTTTATCTCCAGGGATGGCGGCTGAACTAAAGCGGAGAATGCCGTGTCTTATTTCTATGCCGCTTATAATTCACATTATTTTATTCGTGTTCATTCTTGTTGGGCATACAAGTTTAACTCAATTACATGTTGTTAGTGTTATGCCTGAACAACATGCAACGAGTAAACCAGCAACCCATTGATGACAATTTTTAGCAGGTTTTTAATGGAATTAAAGCGACATAGACGACGGCAGGGATCGAACCTGTGATCATGAGGTTCACAGGCGAGCACACATCCACGGCCACTTGTAGATGTGCGTTAGTATGTCGATGTAAGTCGTGAGCGAGACCGTTGAAATAAAAGACGACCGTTCTTCTTAACATCTACTTTAATTCTAATCTTCTTTAGTTATCTAACAATACTTATTTACTTTGTATATTATTAATTTAGTAAATAACTTTTTACTGTACAGTAGGAACCAAAATCATTTTAAAATAATTCAATTATGAAGGTTGTGTGTTTAGCATTTTAAACCAAATAAAATGTTTTATGATGAGTTGGTGGGTTGACTCGACACGAGTCCCCACAGTACTCTCCCGCTAGTAAGGATTCCATATACTAACGATACTTAGATGGAATAATGACTCTTCGACCTGATCGAGTTGTTGTTGTTTCTTGAACAGGTGGTGCAGTTGACTGATGTTGTTTCGATTTCTTGAGTGCTGGATCTCTCATAGTTTTTTGTTCATTGGTAGTTTTAGGCTCGTCAGTTTCATCGGCGTTAATAAAAGCTGCTTTTAACCTGTCGATAGAAATATTTTTTATATTGTTTTTGATTTTAATAGAAAAATATTTAGGATATTTTTTAAGAATAAGGTAAGGTCCTTCATACGGTGGTTGAAGTGAAGATCTAACACTATCAGTTCTTATGAAAACATGAGTACATTTTTCTAAGGACTTTTGAACGAAAACTTTTGTTGTGGCATGGTGGCTGGTGTTGGTTTGCCTTAAGGTAGACATGTTTTTTCGCAGCTCTTTTACAAAATCTTCTGAGGTTGAGAAGTTTGTAGGTGAATCAGCGAGGAATTCGCCTGGTAAACGAAGTGTCTCACCGTAGAGAAGCTCTGTTGGAGTAGCATTCACATCCTTTTTGAAAGCTGATCTCAAACCTAGCAAAACGAGTGGTAAAAATTGAAACCAGTCCGTTGTTCCATGGCACATGATAACAGCCTTAAGAGAACGATGCCATCTCTCGATTATCCCATCGGATTGTGGATGATAGGCTGTCGTCCTGCAGTGTTTAATGCCCAATGTTTTGTTCAGTTCCGAGAACAGTGTTGATTCGAATTGACGTCCTAAATCAGTTGTTATTTGAAGTGGTACACCATATCGTGATATCCAACCATGGAGAAGGTTTTGGGCGACCGTCTCGGCTCTGATGTCTTCCATAGGGAACGCCTCTGGCCACCGAGTGTATCGATCTATGATTGTTAGGAGATACCTGTAACCATGTGATGTAGGCAAGGGGCCAACTATATCCATGTTGATATGTGTGAAACGCTGGGATGTCAAGCTGTATGGGACGATAGCTGCTTTGTTGTGTCGGCTGATTTTGGATTTCTGACATTGTATGCAATTATTAACAAATTTTGCGCAATCCGCTCTCATTTTTGGCCAAACGAGAAAGATTGTGAAGGTTCTTAAGAACTACGTTTCTGCTTCTATCGGGGACAAAAGGTCGGATCTTGGAAGTGGATGTGTCGCAAAAAAGTTTAAATTTTGTTGTTCCTGGAAATGACAGAAGTTTAAGTCGTAATGAAGTTGAGGTACCTTCTTCCAGTAAGGACTTGAGTTCCACATCGTCAATTTGTTGCTGTGCAATATCTTCCAAATCGAGCGGCTGAGAAGTGTAAACTGCGTTTATCCTCGATAAGAAGTCTGCTACTTCGTTTTGTTGTCCAGGAACGTGCAAAATTGTTGTTGTGAACTGACTGATGAAGTCAAGTTGTCGGATTCGCCTCGGTGATGCTTTACTCAGATTTTGGTGGAACGCATAAATCAGCGGCTTGTGGTCGCTGTAAATGGAAAATGACCTTCCTTCCAATGAGTGCCGAAAATGATTCACGCCTTCGTACATGGCAAGGAGCTCGCGGTCGTAAGTGCTACGTGTCTTCTGGGTTGCGGTGAGTTTTCTCGAAAAAAATCCGAGTGGTTGAGAAACGTTGTTAACCACTTGGTTAACGACAGAACCTATCGCGGTATCCGATGCGTCAGTGAACAGATAAAGCGTTGCGTTCGGGACAGGAAATGCGAGGAGTGCAGCGTTGACTAAATCGGACTTGCATTTTTCAAAAGCAGTTTCTGCTTCAGATGTCCAAACGATTGGTGTGTTGTTATTCTTCTTATTACCTTGAACGAAGTTGAAAAGAGGAATTTGATTAACTACAGCATTACGAATAAATTTCCTATAAAAATTAATCATAGCTAGAAACTTTTTTGAATCCTTAGCAACAGTAGGTTTTTTATATTCGGTGATGTGTTGAACTTTCTCTGGTAAGGGTTTTATACCGTGTTGGTCGACAGAATATCCCAAAAATTTTACTTGTATTTTGCCAAAATGACATTTTGAAGTATTTATTTTGAGGTTATACTCACGTAGTCGCAAAAATACTTCCTCTAAATGTTTTGAATGCTGCATCTCATCTTCAGACGCAACCAATATGTCGTCTATGTAGGGAAATGCATAGTTCAAACCATTCAAAGCTTCGTGTATGTAGCGCTGCATTGTTTGCGCAGAATTCCTCATCCCATACGGCATATACAGGTATTCGATCAACCCAAAAGGTGTCGTGATGGCAGTCTTCGGTATGTCCTCTGGTCGGACGGGAATCTGATGAAACGCACGCTGCAGGTCGATTGTGGAAAAAATCTTCTTTCCATCTAAAATGTTGGCAAAGTCCATGACGTATGGGAGGGGTAGCGATCGGGTAACGTGTTGGCATTGAGAGCTCGAAAGTCTCCACATGGTCGCCAGTCCCCGTTGGACTTTTTAACCATATGGAGTGGACTCGCCCAATGGCTTTTTGATGGCCTACATATACCCTTTTCCATGAGATAGGCGAACTCTGCTTTGGCAGCTGCAAGTTTCTCTGAAGATAATCGTCTTGGCTTAGCGAAAACAGCTTGGCCCGATGTTACGATGCAGTGTTCAGTATAAGATTTCCTTTGCATACCAGTGGTGTTGAGCGATGTAAGATCTTTGAATTTCTCGAGCAAATCTGCAAACGGGTTTTCAACATCAAAAGCTTTTATTTCCCATTTACCTGAGGTTGGCATCCCAGTCGCTGACAATTTTGTGGTTTCATCGATGAGGCGATTATGTTTCACATCAACAAGAAGGCCGTAGTGCTGCAAAAAATCGGCTCCGATGATGGGTTGTGCCACGTCTGCGATAAAGAATGTCCAGATGAAGTTCCTACGTAGTCCGAGGTTAACTTGACAGCGTTGACTTCCGAATGTTTTTATTTTCGTTCCGTTAGCTGCATAGAGAGAGGTGTTGGAATGTTGAGACTTCTGACGGGATGTGGGAGGCAGCACGGAGACGTCGGCACCGGTATCAACCAAATATTTTTTATAAGTTGTCTTATCCGAAACATACAAACGATGAATATGTTTGACAACTGTTGTCACCACATGTGGTGACAAGTTTATTCGTTTTTTGAACCGTTAGATTTTTTATAACTGCATGGTTGCTTGCAGTGTATTGCATCATCTTTGTACCTGTAATGGTACCAGCACATGTCGTGACGTTTTTTGTTTGATGGTGTTGAGTCTCGATAGCGTGATGGTGTTGAGTCTCGGTGGCGTGATTGTGGTCGGTTACGGTCGTGGCGATATGTGTGTTCGAACTTGTCGATGCGGCGTGTAAGTGCTTCGATCTTTTGTTTAAGATCATCCTCATGAAAATATGTTTAATCGCGGTGGTCGATTTTCGACACACTATTTCCATGTGAGGTTGTTTCGAAAATTGTGTCAGCCACTTGGACGAGTTTTTTAACGTCTTCACTTTTGAAAGCCGCCAAAATTGCTTGAACTTCTGCTGGTAGACGTTGAAGCCAGATTTTTTTTAGAAATTCTTCTCCAACAGAATTTCCAGCCAGGCCTTTAAGCTCGTTAAAAAGTTGAGATGGCTTTTTATCTCCCAAGTCCACGTCCGACAAAAGTTTTCTCATTTTTTTGTGTTCGGAGTCTGAAAAACAATCGATTAAAGCTTTTTTTAAATTTTCGTATTTGCCAGTTGTAGGTGGATGTAACACAGCGTCTCTGACTTGCGATAAGACTTTCCCGTCCATTGAACCGACAACGGCATTGAATCGCGAAAAATCTGAGGTTATTCGACACGTGGCGAACTGTGCCTCAATACTTGCAAACCAGATTTCAGGCATTTCTGTCCAAAACGGAGAAATTTTAATTGATACACGCATTACCTCGTTCTCATTACCGAATACTTGACCTGAACTGTTACTGCCACTGGGTACTCCATCTATGCGGTTTCCATCGCCGCCGCCTTCTTCGTTTCCTTCATTACCTCCAATTTTCGGTGAATTGTCTCCATCACCGTCCGTGTCTTTTGTGTTATTTATTATTTTAATTAGTAAAATGAAATTGGATAACTTTGTTGAAGTGCAGAAATTTTTTTGCAAACGCTATTTTGTTTTGTAGGGGTCACCAATTGTAGATGTGCGTTAGTATGTCGATGTAAGTCCGTGAGCGAGACCGTTGAAATAAAAGACGACCGTTCTTCTTAACATCTACTTTAATTCTAATCTTCTTTAGTTATCTAACAATACTTATTTACTTTGTATATTATTAATTTAGTAAATAACTTTTTACTGTACAGTAGGAACCAAAATCATTTTAAAATAATTCAATTATGAAGGTTGTGTGTTTAGCATTTTAAACCAAATAAAATGTTTTATGATGAGTTGGTGGGTTGACTCGACACGAGTCCCCACAAACTAAAGAACAAAATGGATGAAACTATAACAACTGACATCGAGATTTTTTCTGATGATGCTCAAATGAATAAGGAGAACGACGTGCAAGTATACACTTTGAGTGAAGAACAATGTTCTAATGTACACCTAATGACTTTTCCTGAAAGTTCAGAAAATGTTCGAGACACAGAGTTAAAAAACCTTTTGCGAAGCTGAAACCAAGAACATTTTAACTCGGTCTTAAAAGGTATAATTTTCCGATTTTTAATTATCCTTTGTTTTATTTTTACCCAAAATCCTAGGTTTCGAGAAGACAAAAATCATGATTTTAATGCTTTCATTTTATCTAAAACTTCAGTGGTACATAAATGTATCTTCATTAACCAATGATTTAAAGAATTTTCTCAAATTGACTTTTGTTTGGTAATATTAAATTTTGGTCTTTTGTTTCTAAGAAACGAAAAATGGCTTCTGTATAAACTTTTTGTTAATAAGAATTATTTTATTTATCTATCTTATATAATCTAAAAATCGTTTAAAATCAGAAAACAAATTTCTTATTAACCTAGTAGGTAAAATCCTACGATTGACTGAGTCCGTGATTTCAAGCTTTTTTGCCCATGCCTTATCTAAAATAAACTACAAATACATTTATGAACACAATTATAGCTGCATGTTTGCAGTCATCATACTTTGTTTAAAATGAGTTCATAATTGTTAAAATAGCATGCATTTAAAAATGAGGAATAAATACCTATATAATCCATTTGTTAGCAAATCTTGAACTGTTTTCTAATACGTATTAAAAATGTCTTCACAAATAAGAAAAATAATTATCTTAAAGCTTATTGCCCTCAATCTTCAAGAAGTTATTATTTTTAAAAACATGAGATAAAAGTTGTCAGAAATAAAAAAATTAAAAACCGAAAATGAAGAAAAATGTTTTTGATTATGATAACTTTTAGAAAAATAAAAATTTCATCCTACCCGAATGACATTTTCCACAGCAATTTTCGTATAACCAGATCTAAGGCACAGTTTAGGCTCAATTTCAGTATTGTAAATGAAAAGATACTAATTTACATTAAAGTTTAAAAATAAATAAATCATCTTACGATTATAAGTTTATTTAATACATGTAAATTACTCATATTTTCTCTTCTGTTATTTTCCTGCAAATTCAGCAGCATAAAAAACAATGCTAACTTGACTGTCATTTTACTTTTGTCAATTTAATTGTTGCCATGATCATGCAGAGTTATTGCTATTTATTTACTATCATTAACGCAGTTTTGACAGAGGACGGTGAAAGTTTTATGATTACGAACTCATTCATTGCTTTAACATCGAACTATAAATTTTTTTTTTTTTCGATTTTTTTTTCAAAACCTGAGTTTGCATATTGTTTTCTTCTTAATTTATTCCATACAGAACAAAGAATCAAAATCGAAGTTCTACGAATTAAAAAATGGTATCATATTCGAGATGTTTTGAACAAATTTGCAATTGGCGAAGAAATCATTTTTGAACGCAATATTGAAAAATGAAGGAATGATATTGGTGCACCTTATGTCAATGTGTTAGCAACTTCATATCAAGATTTATCTACGCCAACAATGACAATGTCTTCACCAAATTCTTCAATTCGCGGAGATTCTCATTCACCATCACCAGAACCATTTGATAATGTTTCCATCAGTTTATCGACAATTCTTGAGCAAACAAAAACAGAGGAAAGCAAATAATAGAGTACTACAAACGAAATAATAATAGTTTTCAAGCACCCCAACGTAATTTACTAGTAGACCTCACAGCGAACTACTTCGATGAGAATGAAATCCCTCTTTCCCTGTCTACAAGTAAACGACTAGAGGAAGAAATAACTAAGATGTTTCCTACCGAAAAATTGGAATTTTATAGGTGTGGAAGAAGAGGAAAAATCTATTTTAAATACTTTAATTTGAAAAGAGCCTCAAAGAAGTTAAATCCTGCGAAGAGAAAACTTATTTCTCCAGAAAAAACAAAAACCAAAAGATTCAGTAAGTATATTTTGTATAGATTAGTTTATGAAATTTCAATTAATAAAAACCACTATCTTCCAGGTCCAGAGGTCGTTGCAGAAACCTACTTGAATAGTCTCAAGTATGACAATTTATCCCTTGAAGAGTTTGACAGTTTGTGGCACTCATGTAGCCAATATCGACTGGACGACACACAGTGGCTTCAACGAATAATCGGACAAGTGTTTATCTAATATAAATGCCTCTTAGCTTAAGAAAAAATTGGATTAATGTATAGTTTTTTTCGATTTTATTAATAGTTTAAATACTTATGTCTCTAAGAAACTGAAAAAAAAAAAACAATTTTCTAACAATAACTGTACATTTCAACTGAAAAACAAAAATACTTCAATTTTTTGCGATCACCGCATAATCGGACAAGACAGAGGATTAATACTAAAAATGAAAAAATCCACTGATTAATATTTAGTTGTATATCCTCTGTTATCCAAAACGGCCTGTAAACGCTTAGGAATGGATTTTACCAAGTTTTGGCATACTTCCGGCTCTATGGAGTTCCATGCTTCTAGTAAAGCTCCCTTAAGCTGAAATAACGTGTTAAATTTTGTTGCATACACTCTCTTCGCTAATTCTTCCCAAAGATGCTCAATTACATTGAATTCTGGACCCTGTGCAGGTGTTTCTATAAGTTTGGGACAGTTATGAATTAACCAAAGCTTTGCAACACCAGACGTTGATAAAAAGCAAAGTTGTTTGCGATACCCAATTTTTCTGCACTTTGCTTAACATTTTCTTTCAAAATGCAAATTGCCTACTCCGGCGCTGGACATACAGCCCCAAACCATTACCGAACCTCCTCCGTGCTTAATAGTGGCTTTTGTGTTTTGATTATTAGACCCTGCATTTGGCTTAAGCCACACAAACATTTTCCCATCTGATCCATGCAAATTAAATTTGCTTTCATCTGTCAATAAAACCTTATCTAATATTATACAAACTATAAGAAAAAAAAGTATTTTAGAACGATATCATATTACCTGATCATAAAAATCTGGTGTTTTTAATAAATACTCTTTGGCATATTTCAATCTATTTTTTTTTATTTTTAAGACTTATAAACAGTTTTTTTCTGGCGATTCTTCCGTCATAATCGAATTAGTGCAAGGAATTGCGAACCGTATTAAGGCAAACATATTTGCAAGTTTGATTTTTTTAAAGATAAAATATCTAAGATTAGTTCTTTAGCACTTTTGAAATGAACTTGTTTGATTTTTTTTTAATATCGATCGCTCTTCTCGCTCATTTAAGATTTTGCCTTGTCCTTTTCTGCTTTTGTTGGCCAACCTAAGCTCGTCCCTGAATCTCTTGATAATATCATGGACAGTAGATTTACTTTTTCCAATCAATTCGGCAATTATTTCTCATACGATTTTCCCTTCAAAACTTAATTTAACAATTAATTGTCTGATTTCGACAGTAGTTTGCTTTCTATTTGGAGCCATTTAAAAAAGTTTTAATTTATTATTGTTATTGGTATCTAGTGTCTACTGTTAAATGCAAATCACGACTGAATTAAAAAAAACAATTTTGAATCCCGTATTTGCAAAATAACGGTATTTAGTATTGCTATTTGGCTTTGTTTTTTTTTTTTTTTTTTGTACGTTTATTTATTTCACTTAATCACTATTACATTTAATTTTTTTTAGTCAAAATAAACTTAAAAACTATGTTTTTGCTATATATATATATATATATATATATATATTTCAATGTTTATGGCCACTGTGGCACTCAAAACTTGTTGTTACTATTTATATACAAGTGTATTTTATATACAGATCATTATTATGTTAATTCTTGAGAGTATTATTTTCATGACTTTATTTATTTTTTATTTGATATTAGGAAATGTGAAGAAAACCTTTTTTCAATGGTGTATAGAAGTTTTTTTATATAAAATTATAACTAATGACTTAAATCTAAATAAACTAACTAAACTAACTAAACTAACTAAATCTATCTTATTTCTAGAGACCAGGCCCTGCCATGCGGTCTCTGTTCCATCGATCAAAAGTTTATTATAACTATCAATCGATAGATCAAAAACAACATGGCAGGGCCTGGTTTGGCCTGATTATAAGCTAGCCTCAGCCCAATCAAGCCACCAATATTTATTCCGATTGAGTCTTTCAAAGTTACTTTTATCTCTTTCAGGTATGCTCACTCTATTTGGCTTTGTCCCATGCAATGAGTGCAAGTAACTGAATTATTTTTGTTTTTTCTTTTAAAATGTATAGTTATTGTTAGATAATTTTTGTTTTTTTGTTGCTTAGAGAGATAAGTATTTAAATTATGAATAAAAACGAAAAAAATATGCACCTATTTAGCAAATGTTTTCTTAAGTTATGGGCACATTTATGTTGGACAAAATTTTGTCCGATTATTCGTTCGAGCCACTGGCGCAAAATTTTAAACATTTAAAACCTACTCTAAATCAATTTTAGAATGGGAGTCGACTCTAAATATTGAGTATAAAACGAGAACCGACTTTTTGTTAATTTTAAAGGACATAAAATATACTTTAACGTTAAAGAGCTCGTCTTACTTTAACAGCAGCAAATAGCTAGTTTATCTTTTAAAAGTATGCTTTATCTATATTGACAATGGTCATTTCATACCAAAGCAAATCGAAGAAAAAATGTTTACTGATGTTTTATTCGATTTTTTAAAGATGTTTTTTGTAAATAGTCTGAATAACTGAATATTACAAATTCGAAATAATGGTACGAAAGTGCTCTACGATCAACAAATCTGTAAATACAAATGTATGTATGTTGGTACATACATATCTTATGTATGCACGCGCGCCGCCACCGCCGGCCGAGACGAGTATAGCTAAATCCTAAATGAATCTGCACCTTGCAACAACAAATTGAGTTTTTATGCTGTGAATTTGCGATTTATACTTTATTTCCATCTAAAATAATGTAAATAACTTATAAACAATCAAAATCTGTACCGAGGTAGTATATAAAATGTACTTTTTTCGGCGAAAAATTATTTGGTTTAAAGTTGTTTGTTCTTTTTACTTTTTTTTTGTGTTTTTGTAGTTGTGTGAGTTATGTATCTGTCCAATTAAGGGTTGTTCAACGCAAATTCGCTTAGGTTCTGTTGTAAAACCCACATCAGTTAGAAGAGTTGTCTAACGTGTTTAAAATTATGCAAAAGTTAGACGAAGTCTCCAAGCTAAACGACTGCGTTCAGTAGAGCCGGTTTTATTCCTTAAACGAGAACTGTTTAAAATTTTGCGCCACTGTATTTAAGGCCACCAATCAAAAAGTTGTCTTTGAAAAATGGCCCTACTACAAAAAGCAAACGGTTATAGACTGGTAAGTTATTTGGTTATTTTCATTTCTGAACCTTATATTTTTCCATTTTGGGCTAAAAAGTTTTAAACTCCAGACAAACAGTGCAATAATAGCTTAAAAAGATTTTTGTGTCCAATTTAAAATTTACAAACCGTTCAAACACAAAATCTTTCTTCAAACCTTCTTCAATGGATCATGTATTATCGAAACAAATAAAACTCTAGTTACTGCAGTCGCTTAGTTGTAGTCCCTCGTCTTACCCTTTTCATAATTTTAAACTCTTAAATTGTCTTTTAAGGTTTTTCGAGTATAATTTTGTTTTTCGATTTTTATCGTTTGTTGACTTAAATAATTTCTGGTGAAATTGACATAATAATTTCCCATTTTAATTTTTACTGAAGTTATGTTCTTAATTTAAATAGAACCAATGTTTTTTTTCTTTTAGATTGATAAAGATTTTAAAACACTTCATCCGACAAGTTCATCTATAGTTTCCTTATGGGAAAATACTTTCAAAAGGTTGAAGAATTTTCTCATCGCAAACGTGAAGGACAGAAAAGTTTTATATAAACTTAAAAACATGGACGACAATGATTTTGAAAAAGGTAAACCACTGATTTATACAAGCCAGAATTTTGTCTTTAAACTGTTTCTCTTAATTTTTTCAGACGAATCTATTTTGGGTGTACTCAAAAGTGTACACTACTATCTGTTTCCAATGAAACATCATCAAAGGAAAACAAATACGGGTGAACAAAACAACTGGAAAATTCACTATAAAGTATTCGCAAATGGGATTCCTACTTGAAGGTGAATCGACGCACGCAAGAATTCGGAGACCACATTTCCTTTCTAAAATTGCGTGGCGAAACTATTCAACCCTTAATCGTGACATTAAGTGGATCAAATACAAAAGAATTTTATATTTTACTAGACGATTTCAAACTTAAAACAAACAATAGCCGTGTTTTTTTGGAAAATTTATCCGTAGTACAGTAGGATTTTATATGAATAACAAATGCAACATCTGCAGTAGGAATACTGCCGATAATCGAATAAACGTCAAATCTCTATCCGCATCAGGATTTCACTTCTCCTTTTATCGGTAGTGATCCTACTGCGGATGTTGAATTTGTTATTCATATAAAATCCTACTGTACTACGGATAACTTTTCCAAAAAAAAAACACGGCTAATGCCTTAAGAGCAGTTGAAATATGCTTTAAAAGCATTTTTGTGTTTATTTTAAAATATCCGGTGGCATGTGAACATTTCTGGCATTTTTTTGAACATTTTTTTATGAAAAACGACCTGGTTAAAACACAAAAAATGTTTTCAAGATTTTCCTCAATGCTTCATGCATTGAAAATTGAATAAAATCACTTGGCCTAACGTAAGCGGTCAATCCTAGAACTCCACAAAGGTTTGAGTATGACTAGTTTTTTCTATTTAAAAAAGCCTAAGTTTTCTTTGTATAAAACATGTACAATTTATAATACGAGTACATTAAAACTGATCTGTAAATTCAATTGAGAGTTTAAAAAAAAATTAAAAGCTTATATTTCAGAATGGAACTCTAAGCTTTGAATAGTAAGTATAGCTTTAGCGATGATGTATAAATTTAAAAACTTTTTTTTTCAGTTCGAAACATCCATTGATGAAAACCGCAATCGTCAGTTTCACACAACAACATTGTCTATGTCTATTGAAAACTGCGATTGTTAAATTGGTGATTGAAACTTTCCATTTGATAACAAGAGTTGTCAAATTGAAAGCAGCGATCTTAAATTTTACAAACGTGGTTTCCAATTTGACAAATGTTTTAATCAAATTGACGTTTGCAATTTTTAATGTGACACCTGTGATTTTCAACTTGATATCTGCTGTGATCAAATTGACAATTGCAGTAATCAATTTAAAGACTACTGAGATTGAAAAGCATAGTTTTTAATTTGAGAGCAGTAGTTTTTAATTCGATAACTGCTTTAATCAAATTGATAATTTTAGTTTTCAAATTGACAACCATGGTATTTAGTTTGACAACTGCTGTGATCAAATTTACAATTGAAGTGTTCAATTTGAAAACTGTTGTAATCAAATTAACAACCGTATTTTTCAATTTGCCAAATGCTGTAATCAAATTGCCAATATAATTTGTAAATTTGACAAGTGCTGTTGTGAAATTGACAGTTGCAGTTTTCATGTTGACAATGCTGAAATCAGGTTGACATTTTGAGCTTTTAACCCGCCAATGGTGACCTACTGGTCTGTGAGACCGGGTGTGCAATAAAATGCGAATAACTTTATTCTCCGTTATTGTTTTTTGTTGCCGTTTCGAGGTGCTACCGCATTGCACGTCCCCCACCATAAGTTGCCGTCGAAACTTTGTAGCGAGCAAACGTTGTGTATTTTATATGCTAGCCTGGTCCATGAGACCGTGCGTCACTGTTTATGTAAGTAAAATAATCATGTATTATTTTCTTATTAATTAATTAAGGATACCAATTTTTGTTTATTTTATTAAAGTTCCTAGTGTCGAGAGACCAAAAAACCTAATTTTCATTTGAATATGTGAACTTTTTTATTTTTTACTTAATTTTAAAAAATGTATTTTAAAAAAAATTGATATTTTTAATGCTCTAAGAAAAAAATTTTGTGAATTTTTATATTGAAATAAGAGCTTATGTTGATTTAATATCATTGTTTTGTTGTCATTTAAAAAAAAAACGCAAACTATTAGTAAAACTTTTCAAAAAATTTTCATTTGAAAAACCCGGTCCGTGAGACCGGCGGCGTCACCATTGATCAAAGTCACATTTGCGTCACCGATGGCGGGTTAAATTGACAACAATAGTTTTCTGTTTGGCAATTTCTGTGATCAAATTCACAATCGAAGTGTTCAATTTGACAACCTCTGTAATCAAGTAAACAACCATAGTTTATAAATTATCAACTGCAGTTGTCAAATTACAAATAGAAATTATCAATTTGACAACTGCTGTGATCAAATTGGCAAATTCAGTATTCAGTTTGACAACAGCTGTAATCAAATTGACTATTTCAGTTTTTAAATTGACAACCGTGGTATTCAGTTTGACAACTGCTGTGATCAAATTTACGATCGAAGTTTTGAATTTTAAAAGTGCTGTAATCAAATTTACAGCCTTAGTTTTCAATTTGACAATCGTGGTTTTCAATTTCGATTTTTTTTTTCTTTTTTTATTTCAAAACCGAAATTTTCAATAAGAAAATCGTAATCGTCAATAAAAATACCAGATCATCATTTGAACTACTGCGGTCATGGTTGAAAATTGATAATTAAGTTATCAATACTACAATCCTGATTTTTCATATAAAAGTCGTAGTTGTCAATATGAACACCAAATCTTTAATTTATGAAACTGACAATCTAAAAGTTTCGTATTTACTACAACGGTAATTGGCTCAAAATTGACAATTTTATTGTTAATTAAATTCATAAAATGATCAATATGACTGCACTTTTTGGTTCAGTGTAGGACCATTTGGCAATACGAGAAAGACAACTGCAACGGTCTGAATAACTTTTTCGAATTTTTAACTGGTCACTATGTTTTCTCGATAGTGACGTTTATGCCAGTGATAATAATTATGATCACAAAAATGACATGTTTTGGGATGCGTCTCAATAAAATTAAGAGTATAAGACCTAAAGAAAAGTCTTGGTCGGATTGAAAGAAGTAAGTTTCCACTCTTACAAAGCCAACCCAACTGAAGAAAATCGGAACAAGCATAAGCAAACCATTGAAATGCTGTTATATAAAAAGAACCAAATTCTTACATGCCCAAAACTAGGCAATAAATAAATCAGGCAATAAATTCTGATATGTCCTAAAGGCGACTTCATCTTCGCTTCCAACGCTTTTCTCCAATGATATCCCGATAACTAGCTCTTCAGATAAGGCAAATGTAGGTACTTGCAGCTCATTTTGCTACTAGCTGTTTTTCATTGCTAGTAAAGTATTGCTAAAGCTTTTCCATCGCTCCTACTGTTCTGAAATCTTCACTAAAAGATGGAAAACAGCATCTGTCCAGCCGACCAATTGCACTTACGTCCCTTGTGTAATGACTGTGCTATCCAATTTTATTTTAGTGATAAGAAAAAATGTATTAATATCTAAGTTATTTGTAAATAAAAGTCAGTAATTTACTACTACTCAATCAGAAAGTTTTTTTATTTTCATCCTTCGTCCTTCGAGTCGAATTATTGTTATTTGGGTTTTACCATACAAGAGGTAGGAAACTTCAAATAAATAAATCACGGCGTAAATCACGGCCTTAACAGTAATTTAAGGAGTAAGCGAGGCTAAAACAACGGTTAAAGAATGTGTTTATTTTTTGACAAAAATATACTATGCATAAGAAAAATGTTGAAAACGGATTTAAAGAGGTGCTGAATGAAATAGTACTGAAGTGTGAATTTAGCCAAAAGTCGGAGTTAAATTGTTTGCACTTTCAACTGCAATCCGAATATCAAATAACAATGGTCATATTTAACCAAATTCCAAGTGATATTTTAACAGAATAGGAAGAAGTTGACGATATTCAACAGAAAATTTTAAGAGATTACATGATTAACAAAAACATATCCAAACAAATAGAGACACTAGATAGATCATCAGCAAAACTTGGCAATATTAAAATTCCTACGTTTTTTGGTGATACGAGTATACGAGACAGGTATTCATTTTATGATCCCTTCAAAAAGCAAGTCCATTAATAAGGCCAATCATCCGGTGCTGAGAAAATGTTTCGTCCGAAATCTCACGTAAAAGATAATGCTGAAAAACGTATTAACACCTTAAAATAACAGATGCAAACTGTGCAGCTGCTGGGGATCTACTTAAACAAAGTTACCACAATCATAGGTTGTTATTTTCAATGCAAGTGGACAAATTGTGGGATCAATCAACAGCTAATAGAGATTCTGCAGCAAGAACAAAGATACATCTAATGAATGTACGAGAATTCACGAACTAAGGACACTGGAAATAAAACTAGATGATGCTCATAATACGAGTAGCCCAAAACACATTTAGAAAGCTAGGCAAATATGAGCTTAGATTTTACTAGCAAAAACATAAAAAAAAAGAAATCCAGAACCTGCAAAATTTGTTTGTTTTCTAAGCCATCAGTATCAAAAGCTGGAAGCAGTAAGATCAAAATAACAAGAAAGAACGATTTACCCGAAGAACATAAAAAGCCGTCTACTTCCATAAGTACTGTGATAAATTTGTTTCCATACATACTTTCACATTCTTACAAAAAGTTGAAGAGTTGTCTAAAACAATAAGCTATATGAAGCAAAGTGAATGATCTTAAAGATAAACTTTTAACCATTTTTCGCCAAAAAACATTTATTAGCATAGGTTCAACTTATAATTCCAATAATCTTAATTCAATAAGTTTACTCGTAGTGTGAAGTGTGATCAATAAAAAAAAGCGATTTTACAGAGACAGATTTCTTCCGCATCTCTTAATTCATCAAACCCATTGAAAAAAGCACCTACTTATCACCTCCTGCAAAAGCCTCCTCCGATTCTGCGACAGCTTCCAGCGGCGTTACACATGCTTGGGTAGTGCACTTGTAGATGACAGTTCTCATTTTCATTAGTTGTGTTCAACCAGGAAAGGGCCAGTGTAGAGTAGTGTAGTGCAGGTTCATGAAAACTGTCAGAGCAAACTCAAGCAAACACGTCATTCATACGTCAGATGTTAAAAGAAGAAAACAAATTAAATTCGGCGCAAGTAAAATGCCTTATGCCTGCGCTGAAGTCGATGGCAAAGGGATGAAATTCATTCCTGCGACGACGTTGTTGGCTTTTTAGGCACAAAATCTCTTCCTCCTCTTCACCTTTTTTCATCGAATTTCAAACACTTGCGTTCGGAATTCTTCGTGTAAATATACATACATATAGGTTTAATTAAGATATTATTGGATTAATTGGAGAACACTGAATCACCAGAGATTGTCCTTCACTAGAAGTTGGCTCTAATCTATGCATTATTTAAAAACTTTAATCAAAAATACAAAGCACGGAAAAAATCTACTTTATTCGTTAACAAAATGTAATCGAATAATGACATCAACTGATTTTGACAGTTTTCACCAACCTGCACTAGTTCAAAAGGTAGTGCAAAATATTCAGAACTTCTTGCTCTTGGAACTGTGCGGGGGTTGGTTTAGACTAATGTCTTTAAAATATACATTATTAACAATATTTACAATAATAAAAGAAAAAGAAAGATGTTTGAGTATAATATAAACATAGTTGGAATCTGTTTTGACATAGTAGTGAAAATTAGATATGTTTGATAATGGTGGTACAGTATTTATCGCTTATAAGAAACACGCTTATAAGAAAACCTCGCTTACAAGAAACTTGAACAAAAGCACCGTGTACTTTCCCATATATTTTAATGTTGAATTGTGTGTTTATAAGAAACACGCTTATAAGAAAAACACTGATAAAAGAAACATTTCTTCAACCACGAACTTTCTTTTTTCAATGTAAAGTTGGTTGGATTTAAGAAACTTTCAAAAAAATCACGAAACTCAAAAAACTTGAACAGACCTTTGAGAAAAATTCAAAGCAACATAGGTATGCAAATGTCATTTCAATTCGACATTTGAAGAGAATTTTAGTTCAGTGTTCAGTGTTAATAAATAAATTCTTTATACAAATTAGTTTTTTTGGCCTTTAGTCCACAAAAATTGGCGTTTCGTCAACTGATGAGTCCATGTGAGATCGCCGGGACGAAACGCCAATTTTTGTGGACTAAAGGGCAAAAAAGCTAATTTGAATCAATAATTCAACAAGTCCATTAATAGTGCTAGGTCTTCTACTTGGCTGATTTATTTCAGTAGTATATAGAATTCGTATTATAAAAACGTTCATATAAATTCTTTATAGCTATACAAATTTCTTTAAAATTAAAAGAAATGTACTGACAATTTTAAATATTTAATAATACAGTAAAACCCGCTTAAGAGAAACCCGCTTAAGAGAAAAACCCGCTTACCTGAAACACTTTCTTCATCCCCAAGTATTTTCCGACCAATTTCCCTTAAAACACTCCGCTTAAGTGAAACTCGCTTAAGTGAAAAACCCGGATAACTGAAACATATTTTCAGTTAATTTTTAATATTTTTCATTGAAAAAAACTCTCTTAAGTGAAAAAAAAAATTGAATCGAACAGAACAAAATTTGCTAGTTTTCGTTGTTCAATAAATTATTTTTGTGTTATTTAATCGTTGTTTTATTTAACTTCTTTCAAGGAAAGTACAAAAGATAAAAACAATATTATTTCTAGCATTAAATCTCCGCTTAATGGAATTTTTAAATCCGCTTAGGTGAAATTTTTTTTTCACTTATCCGAACTCCGCTTAAGTGAAATTATTTTTCACTTAAGCGGGGTTCGCTTAAGTGAAAAACCCGCTTAAGTGAAAGAAATACTGTGACATTTTGCCGTTTCTCTTAAGCGGGTTTTACTGTATATATTTAAGGATAAAAATGTTTTGTATACAATATTATTTTAAAATCACAGAAACTCATATATGAAAATTTTGATCGAAATCGGTAGACTCAGAAATGAGAAAGTAGAAAATCAAAATAAGGATCTATGACAGGTACCGTTTTTTTTTACAAAAATGCGGACTGCATCTGAACATGATTTTTTTTTTATAAAAACCATTAGAGCCGTCTTCGAAATAAATATGATATTTCATAATGGTAGGAAACGAGCAAAAAAAAAAACATTTCAATTTCTCATTTAAGCTGCAGGTTGAGGTACACACCTGCAGACAGACGGAATCTCTACTTTTTCGTGTTGTAATATCAATTGATAAAAATCTTGAGTTCTAATTTTTCAAAAACCAAGTATAGAGTTATTTTAAAATCTACTTCGATTTTTCTCAATTTACTTCACTTTTTTCTCCAAATCTAATTCGACTTTTTTTCCGGAAGTGGTAACGCTGCTGGGTATATTTGTATAAGAAACTTGTTTCTTATATCCGTATAAGAAACTTGTTTCTTAAATCCGTATAAGAAACTTGTTTCTCATATCCGTTCTATGAATATAAGAAACACTCGGTTATAAGAAACAAATCTTGTGCAATTTTTGAGTTTCTTATAAGCGTTATGTACTGTATTCGTTTATATTAAGTTGTTAACATATGATTATGGTTTTGATATATTTTGTGAATATAGATATCTTAAAACTAATACAATTAAATTTTTTTAAAAAGAAAAGCAATATGGAGGGAGAGTTAAGTCCAGCGATAGGTTTGGGTTTAGAATGGATTTTATAGTTGGGCGTTTTAATAGAGGTTTAATTGTGGTTCATTTTGTAATGAGTCAAATTAATATTGCCTCTTTTCATTTCTGTGTCTTTTCATTCTTTGTTACTATGTACCTTCAATAGAGGAGGAGAAACAATTCGAAGCTCCATCGAGAGCTAGTAGAGAGTTAGGATTCACTAATCCAATTTGGGAAGGGTAAGAAGAGTCAGTCCAGGAAGTGTTCTTTTGTGAATTATATAAGTTTTTGATCAGGTCATTATCTGAAAAGTTAAATTTAAAAATATTTTTTTCCATGATGAGAATGTACCATAAACCTCTACAGGTACCCTAACGTCTAACTGCAATGAAACATCATCTCGTCTAACTGGATTAAAAGTTTCATCTGAGAACTCGACAGTCCAGTGTGTCATTAGTTCATTATCATCTCCGACCGCATGTGCACGCTCTTATTATCTAATAAGTCATACCTATAACATTAATGAATTATACAAATTATTATCTATTATTACTTATTAGAATTATTATATTAAATTAAGTGTTTTCTAAAACTATATTGCTTTTATTGTGGAAACACAACAATTGGCGACGAGAATTTAAAATACGGTCCCAACGCATGTGCTAGTTCTAGTGTAATTTATTAATTTTGCATGAACATATAAAGACATATACACATATTTGCATATATATATATATCCCACATGGTAAATTGCATGAAATAGATGCTAAATAATTGATTAAATATTGATTAAAATATGAGTGAGTGCTAAATTCGTTATTAACGAGCCAAAATGATTTTTTGACAAAATTGGTCAATCAAATTAATATTAAATCTGAGCCAAATAATGTTGAAAGTAATGATAATATCCCGCCATTTAATGCTTTTGACAAAGAAAAATGTTCCTGGGTTACATACGAACAATAGCTTCAACAGCATTTCACAGCAGCTTACGGTGTTTCTTGTCCAGATAAAAAACGAGCTTATTTCCTATCATGGATTGGATCTGCAACGTATGAGCTATTGGGAAAATTATACGGTTCTTCTAATTTGGCATCAGAAAATTTTGATAATTTAATTGAGAAGCTATCAAGTTACTTTAAATCGAAAGTGCATGTATGTACGTCAAGGTATAACTTCTTTAAAAGCCGTATGCAAAAAGACCAAGCTTACTCCGAATGGATTGCGGAGCTACGAGGTCTTGCAAGAAATTGCCAGTTTTCTCGTGTCACAGAAAATTGTAAAAAAGAGTACATCGATGAGATGATTCGAGATTCAATTATTCTCCATACGCCGCACGATGCAGTGCGTGCAGCGGCTCTGCAAAAAACTAATCCGACTTTGGATGAGGTTAAGGCGATTGCAGAAGCCTATGAGACTACGCAGAAGTCTATTCAATTACAGCCGTATTAATAAAAACACACCATTTGCTCGTTAACACACGTTTTTTCCAACACACGGATAATGAAATTATCCCTTTGATAAATTAATATACAGTAATCCCCGCTTAGTTGCACCTCGCTTAATTGAACATCCCGCTTAATTGACCGAAAAAGTTGCATTGCAAAATTTCCCGTATTAGTAGCATAGCTTTTCAGATGGTTAATTGAACCCCGCTTAATTGAATTACTCGGTTAATTGAACTTTAAAATATGCACCCGAAAAAAAAAATATATGGACATTTTTCGGATAATTGAACGTACAAAAAAATTATAATGACACAAATATTAGAAATATTTTATTACTTAACCTACGTCTGAAGTGGTTTTTTAAAAGACAGGTATCATTCAAGATGAAGAGCAGCTGGAAAATGATATCGTGGCCATAGACAACATACTTAAGTACAATGCTTAACAGACACCGAAATTTTAAAAACGGTTTAAGAAAAAGAAGAAGTTGAAGCCATATTACCATCAACTTTCGAAATTCTTCAGGACATTGCAATTCTACGTTTATTCTTCTTACCACTAAATAAATTTACAGTTGAGCTGAAAAACAAGAAAACATTGTTCAAAACAAAACAATCAATCAAAATCAAATCACAAATTTTTCCAAACCAATGTATGCAAATAACCATTATGAGCCTTTCGAGGTACATACCTACTATCGTATTTATTATTTTTTTTTTCTTTTTCGAAGCTAAAAGTGACTTTTTTTAAGAATAATTTATTTCTGTTTCATAGTTTTAATTATGTATGTATGTTTATTTTTTAAATAAAACGTGTTCAAATATGTTTGTGTGTGTATTCTTTTTCAGTTTTTTCAAGGTTTTCGTAAGTTGACAATGAAATGTTCATAGTAAATTTCTGGGATGAATATTTTAATTTTTAGTTGACCGACTCGTGCAATTATACGGGTTTCTTTTAATTGAACAGGTCGGTCAATTAAGCGGGGTTTCGTTAATTGAACCACCCGGATAATTGACCGAAAAATCTGACAAAATGGTCAGTGCAATTAAGCGGGGAATACTGTATTAATAAAACTATCGTTTCTTCATTTTATCTATTCACTGAATAACAAAGAAAAATTGGCAGCACTTCCTTAAATTATACTAAATATTCTAGTACTTTTTTCATTATAGAAAGCTGATATGTCATCTCAGTCATACAAAATAATTCGAAACGGTTATTTAATTCTTGTATCAAAGTTCAAATAAAATTGTAAAAAAATGGATGTACCAGAAAAGAAAAAAAAACGACTGAAAATCAGAGTTCTGGCGACAAGCTTAGTTAACACAATAGCGTATGGCAGCCATTACTTAGACACTTGGCGGAATGTGTATTATTAAATAAAATGTTTCTTCAAATTTGACGAGCAAGTTAAAGATATCAGCTCGTTAATCACCAAAATCGGTGAGATAACTTATCCTCTCATTGTCAAACGTCATTTAAGACTAACACGCATTTATTAGTAAGAATTATAAGTTAAAATACGTGTTAAAGTTGTTTCGCCTTCATTGTGTGCTTATTAATAGGGCTGTTAATAAAAAGCAAACGAATTGATCCAACGGTTGAAATTAATCAGTTATCTTATTGGTCGAATTTAAATAACCAAAAATATGGATCTAGGGGGCGAAGTAAATCGCGAAGTAACAGTAAAAATCGACAACATAAGCAACAGCAGCACAAGAGTAGCATTAAACAAAAATCTTGTTCTGCATGTTTTATTCATCATTCGAAAATGAATTGCAAATTTTTAAATGCCACTTGTAATAAGTGTGGGAAGAAAGGCCACATAGCTTCGGTTTGTCTTTCGTTTGGAAGCAACCGTGGTTCTTTTTACAATCATCAACAAAAAGGATCCGTTAGAAACGATCATCTGAACAAATTATCCGAGGATAACATATTTTCTGTTGATGATTCAATGCAGGTTATCGGCAATAAAATGTTTTTGACTTTGAACATAAATAACCATGAGGTGAAATTTTTGTTAGACACAGGCGCCAGCAAATCTATGATAGGTTTATCTGGGTATAACGCGATCGGCTGTCCAAATTATTCAGAATCGACACGTAGAATGAAGGCATATGGTGGTGTCGATGTCCCTATGCTGGGAGAAGTTGATGTGGATGTGAAGTTTAATAGTTTTTCAAAAAAGTTGCCTTTGCTTATCACCAATATGGAGCATGGTGACTGACAACATTTTTGGTTGGAATTGGGCAGAAGCTTTTGGGTTGCATGTTAGGTTCGATGGTGGTGCTGACACGAGATTCTTAGAGAGTGTGTCATCAAATGACGTATGTAGATGCTTTATGTGCTAAATATACCGAGTTACTTGCATCTTCTCTCGGGCACTGCAATTCTGTGAAGGCAAAGCTTTATTTAAAACCTTACCCAAAACCAAAATATTTCAAAGCTAGACCGATTCCTTATGCACAGCTTGATGATTTTAAGTTGGAAGCTAATCGATTAGAGGAAGAAGGAATTTGGAAGCGCATTCGGTTTAGTGAGTGGGCTGCGCCAATTGTTATTGTCCCGAAGCGTAATAAAAAGTTGCGCATTTGTGGTGATTTCAAGGTAACGATTAACCCACAGCTTGAAGTTGACCAGCATCCAATTCCTCGACCTGAGGAATTATTCCACAAACTATCGAAAGGTCAATTTTTCAGTAAATTATATATGTCTGAAGCATACCTCAAATTCCCTGATAACGGATAGGAAAATGCTGAACCATACTGGGAAGGCATAGATCAGTATCGGTTTTATTAACCCTCTACTGCAAGCACCATTATCCAAAACGAAAAAAAAAAGAAAAGAGGCGTTTTTGTTTTCCATTTTGTGCAATTAAGAGATTAAAACAGAAAAAAATTGTTTACAAATTTTATTAAAAGTTATAATTGTTTGCCATATATGGCTGCTTGTGCAGTTACACGTTTTTCAAGCAAAATAACTTCTGCCATATATGGCTGCTTGTGCAGTTACATATATTTTGATTCATACAAAATAAAAAAAAAAACAAATTCAGTTTAACGGATTGCTGCCTTGTTTTCTGCCAACCCGGCATATGATCCACAGAGTCCAAACGGACGGAACTCAATAGATTGTCATTGCGCCTTCCTGTTTTTTTTTGAAGGATTAGGTGAGTAAACAGGAGTCGAGGGATTTGATTCAATGGTTGTCTTCTGGCGTTTTGGAGTGTTTGAAGTTGAAGCTGGGCACCCCCTTTTCAATTTTTTTTTACTTCTGCACAGGTGTTCTGCTAAAGCCAGCTTAAAATAAAAAAGGGGCATATGTATGTCGCTTTTCTGCCGCCACAAAATCCATGCGTTAACGACACACAAATCTAAAAAGTGGAAAAATATTTTTATGTACCACTTTTTGGATCGTATGTCAATTCGACATAGACCGAGCATGGAGTCTAGGAGGTCAACACCACCCATATATTGATTATATTCATCTATAATCATGGGGCAGTCAACCTCTATGTATTTTTTTCCTTTTTTGAGTACCTTCTTTTTTTTGTTGTTGGATTGCCCCCCCACAAAAGTGGAAAGCATGTTTACAATTTTGTTGTCATACCAGGAAACGAAAGAAACGTCCACGCCTTCAATTTTTGCCATCTTTTCGATAATATTTCTTCGACCCATTTTCTTTCTTTCCTTTTCATTTGGCACGCCAATATTGGTGACTCTATTTAGCCTCACCGTTCCCAATGGAAGAAGACCAGCTTTGGTTAAATGTACCTGCAGTTTCGGACTGTTGAACCAGTTGTCAAAATAAATTTTGTGGTTCATATGCCTTGGCACCGTTGAAACTAACCTGGACACAACGTTTCCGCTAACACCCAAATCTGGACACCTTCCGGAATAACGTTACTCTGTTCTGCTGCGAATAAATCGAAGTCATAGCTGAATCCCGATATTCCACTCAAAACGAGGTTTTTATACCCCCATTTATGTGGTTTTTTGGGGTTATATTGCTTAAGATGATGTCGACACTTAGTGAGAATTGTTTGCTCATCCACTGTAAGGTGTTTTTCCTTTGGTATAAGAAGAAGTCGTTCCCTTATATTATTTAGAAGTGGTCTGACTTTGAAAAGCTTGTCGTGTCCAGGCTGGCCAAACCTCACGAATTTATCATTGTCAGCGAAATGCAGACATCTTTTTATTTCCTCCCACCGCCTAGACGGCATGGTCTCATAAACAAAAGATTGTCCTAGTTGAGAATTCCAATACCGTCTAGTAGAGGGCAATTTGATGAGGGACGTGAACAGAGATATACCGACAAATTGTTCCATTTCACTTCGAGAAATGTTGACTGGCTTATTAATATTTTCTTGTAAAGCTTTCCTGTTGTTGAGTGGCATTAACATATTTGGCAAGTTTCCTGGCTTTGGTTTTATTGTTTCGGGCGTGGTTATTGAATTTCAGAAGATTACAAAATTGGACGCCTAAGTATTTCAGGTGCGTTTTGAATTCGATGTTAGAATTGTTGAGGTTGAGAGTAAGGTTTTTACTTTCCTTAACTAGATACTCCTGGTAATCCTTTGCCACTTGCATTTCTGAAGCAGATGCCTCGGATTTATTTGTGTTTATGTGAATTCCCTACTTTTGGTAGTAGTCATTAATTATGACAAGGTGATTTTTTAGGAGATGAAGGGCTTCCGAAGGATAGTCTGCCGAAGCGAAGACTATGGTGTCGTCTGCAAAGAGGATAGCTTCTGAAACTATAAAATCATTTCTGAAATTAGTGTGAGGAAAATCGTGAAGGAAGAGGTTGTAAAGCTTAGGCCCCAAAATTGATCCTTGGGATACACCCTGAAAGGAAGGACATAATTCCGATTTTGTTTGTTGCAGTTGGGTGAAGAAGGATCTGTTGGAGAGGAAGCTATGGATCATGTTCATTAAGTGAGGAGGAAGACCCACATTTATTGTCTTTAAAAGAAGACAATGCACTGACTAATATTAACGTGACACGCATCTAGTATATACATTATGGAACGTAGTATAGTTTAAGAGAGTGTCATATTCATATTCCTATCTTCTTCCAGCTCAGCACACATTTTTTATAAATATAGGTATTTTCTACATTCAATTCCTTCAAAATATTTAAAATTTTATCGATATTTAAATATCATAATAAAAATCAATATGACAATGAGTTTAAGGAAAACTATTAAGGAAAACTAAACCTAGAATAGATACCATTTACGATTACGATACGATTTACGATTTAAAAATATTTTATTAAAATATGTATTTTAGTTAGTTAGTATTTAACGAAATAAAATATTTTATTTCGTTAAATACTAACGGTACATATTTTTTAAATTAAATACTAACGGTATATATTTTTTTTAAAATTATAGTTGTAAAAAAAAAGATAGAAACTTACATCTAATGTACATTTATGGGTTATTTAGAATAAAAAATATTTTCTTTAAGTTAATTGATTTTACGTTGTCATTTCTGGAATTAATTAAATGTAAATTTTTGTTGTAAATACTAATTAAAAGATTTAAAGGACTATTAGCACCGTAATTTGATCTACTGAAAATGTTACATATTGGCAACTGTCTTCTAAAACTAAACCGATTAGCAATGAAATTTAATCGACATAGGATCAATGGAGCTGAAATCGACCCATTGGTAATCCCGACAATAAAACAAAATTGTAGATACGCTCTGTGACTTGTTTAAGATGGAAGATTTATTAGTTGAATACCTTGAGCGTAAGGTGGCAAGGTAATTCGATTCGACCATGGTAGAAATCTTAAGCAAAATCTCATAAATCTTCTTTGAACGGACTCCAATCTATTTATATGAACCGCATAATATGGCGCCCATACAACACAACCATACTCTAAGATGGATCTTACGAATGAGACATAAAGAGTTTTTAATACATACTATTTTTCTCGGCTGGTATTACCGTGGCTTTGTATATAAAACTTATAATACTATCAAGAAGACGAAAGATTGTGGCGACATGTTAAGGCTAGGGACTGCAATTGCTAGATTTGTCTTTGCTAAATTTAATAATAAAATATTCTCTTTTTTACTACTTGTTTTGTATGTTATTCTACTCTCCACTGTAAAAGCGTGCGCTAATTTCTGCGCCACCACCAGACTAGCATTCGCAATACAAAATCACGCTCCATGATAATACTATAGGTTATATACAGTGGCGATTCCAAGAATTTAAATGAATAAATGCTATGATGTACATTTTATATTGAAAACGCAACTTTCAAATCGTCCCCTTTCTGCGTTAACCTCGTAACTACATTTTTCGGCAAATTCGTTTTTTTATATAACAACACTGTCTAGGGCTCACAGAATAATAGAGCTAAGTATGAATGTTAAAATGATTCATCTAACCTATTTTACCGTTAATTCTTTTTCCTCGTAACTACTCTCATGTTGTTAAGTTTCGATGAGAACCTCGTATGTACTTGGTGAGGCCTTAGTTTCTTCATTGTTAATCTTTTTTACACAGTTAACGACAAGTCAAAAGTACCGTTATTCAGATTTAGCTTTGAGGAAGATAATATTATTATTATTAATTAGGTACCTTTAGAGTGAATTTAAGCTTTGTATGTGGCGCAAGCTTTTTGAGCATCAGTTTTATATATATTGGATTTGGCTTAGTATTAAGGTTATAAATTTAATAAAAATATAAAATAAAAAACACAATATGGATTGGTAAATAATATGTGTATGTATGTATATAAATACTCTTCAAAATGTTCTCGTTATCGTGTTAAATTAAAAGTCTTAACAATAAATTTTAAACTTTAAGGCACCTGTTGGATGGCGAATTTAACAAAAATAATAATATTACTGAACCAGGCTCTTCTAAACCAGCAATTTTAAATAAACATGTTTTGGTGTTAGATGAAGCAAAAGGTAAACTGAAGTTTATCGAATGTGAAGTCGAAGACAATATTCCTACATTAGACTTCGAACACGAAGGCTTCATCCTTGATGATCAGACCGGACTATTTATTGAAACAAACGATAATCAAGATTCCATTACTTCTGATTTATCAAGCTGTTGTCAACCCTCATCCAAATCTTCCTTTGTTGATTGTAACAGGTCTAATCGCAGAAACCTTGATCTAGATGAAAATTTCGGTCTTATTTCTAAAAAAAAGAAGGAAGAAAGAACAGGGTAGACCGGAGCAATGGAAGAAGAATATAGTCGCAAAAGCACGGCAAAAAGGAAAGCAATACTATAGTGTTAAAAAAGAAAAAGGAAAGATAGTCGGGAAACAAAAAAGACAAAAACGTGGGCTCAAGTCTCGTTGTGATTCCGCTTAGTGTAAAATGAGCAAGCATTTTAAATGTTATGAAATACCTGAATCGCAAAGAAAACAATTATTTAACTCTTTTTGGAAAAACATGTCTTGGAAAGAGCGAAAAGTGATGATTGGAGCTCTTGTAGAAAAGCAGTCCATAGCTCGCCGTACAGGTGGTGATAATTCAAGACGGAATTTAACTTTAAAATATAAGTTAAAAGTTGAGAATATTGCTTTACCAGTCTGCAAAAAAATGTTTTTAAATACATTTAATTTGGGAGAATGGACGGTACGAAATTAGGTTTTAGAAACCAATGACTTTGGAATTCCTTTTCAAACAGAAAAGTCGAAAAAGAAAGAATCCGCTATCAACTTAAAAAAAAAGAACATGTCAAAGATGTTTTAGCGGGCCTACCTAAGCTTGAATCTCACTATTGTAGGCAAAAAACTGACAAACAATATTTTGATTTCAGCTACACATCTTTTAAAGATGCTTACAGAATGTATGAACAGTTTGCGAAGAATACAAATATTCCAAGTAATGAAAGATCATCGTATTTATCCATTTCGAAGACAGCACATTCTTCTAACATTGGATTGTATAAGCCAAAAAAAGATCAATGTGATGTATGCTTTAGTTTTAAGAACGGAAACATTGACCAAGACATATATAGTGAACATGTTAGCAACAAAAATAAAGCAAGGTTGGAAAAAGATAATGACAAAGAAAAAGCGTTAAAAAATGAAATAAATGCTTATACTTTGAACGTTCAAGCTGTCTAATCGGTACCTTTCATAGCTGCATCAGCTACATACTTTACGCAAAAGCTCGCTGTGCATCAGTTTACTTTTTTCAATTTGAAAACATCAGAAGTTCATTGCTACGTATGGCACGAAGGAGAAGGTGGAATGGATTCTAATGTTTTTGCTTCATGTGTTTTTCATGTTTTGGAAAATGTTTGTGATCTTAGTGTTCCAACAGTCCTGTTTAGCGATGGACGTAGCGCACAAAATCTTTTACAATTCGTGGCGATAAAACATAATACGACGATTTATCAAAAGTATTTGACGGTTGGACATACCCAGATGGAATGTGATTCTGTCCATTCAACCATCAAAAGAAAAAAGAAGTCAAAAGAAATGTACGTTTCAGCTGATTTTGTTAGAATCATAACAGAGGCAAGAAGATTCCCCGAACCCTATAAAGTGACGTCTTAGACTATTTATTTTTCCAAAATTAGTTTCTATAAATCAATTAGACCAGGCTTTAAAACGGGTGATCCACGGGTAACAGATGTTAAATGCATAAGATATGATTCCACGGGTATGTATTATAAACTTGATTTCGACAATGATTGGATATTATCTCCGCAAAGGAAAGCAAAAATAGATATTTCAAAAACTATTTTAAAATCACTTTATGAAAATTCCTTTTCCGTTAAAAAAATATAACCACTTACCGAGTTTAAAGAAGCTACTTCCAAAAGATTATCACGGCTTTTATGATAACCTTAAATTTAATTCTTATAAAGAATAGAAAGATTTTGAGATTTAATTTTGTTCCCTTTTTTATGAATAAAATCTGTTACTTTTATTGAATATATTTTTTAGTTCATAAGTTACTTGTAAATACATGCTTATAAATTATGTACATACATAACATACATATGTATTTAATTAACATATCCTTTGAGTTGTATGATGATATTTAATTTAACAAACCATTTCATCAAACATTGAATTCGCTTTTCAAATAATTTTAAAATTTAATATATTTTAGATATAAGATTTTGTATGAATCAAAAAAACAATATTTCAGTTTAATCTGTGTATTTTTTTATGCTTCAGCTATTTTTCTAACCTTGAGTTTAAATTTTCAATTATTTGAATTTATTTTAAATAAGAAAAAAAACCTCGTATCTGCATTTCTGTAAATCAAAACATAAGAGACGGATACTCGTATGTAACAAAAACAGTTAAAACAAGTACTTTTGTGATGTCCTAGCAAAATTAAAACTAGGATATACTAACAACTGTAAAATATAAATAGGAAACATATAAAGTTTCGTTATTAGGTTCCATTGACGGAAACTACACGTTTTTTTCGTTTTCTGTAAAATTGTGTTTTTGTAGATACGAGGTTAGGCACGAGTACGATAACTTGGCCGCCAAGATTTGATAAAGGATTTTTGTAGGGGGGTCAAAAATAAGCACTTTTTACTATGGGAGGGGGGTCTATCTCCCCCCGTTTAGGAGGTAGGGGCAATTTTAGAAAAAATGGTTTAAATTGAAAAAAAAAATATTAAAAAACAACGGCAACACCTACAATAAAGTGCTATACTGCGTTTGAAAGCCAGAAGATTGTTCTATAATCCTGCATTTAAATTAAATTACTCATATCAATAGTTTTTGAGAAATTCGCATTTAAAGTCCAAATTTTGATAAAAAAAAACGTGAAAAAAAAGTTTAGACCGCTTGTTTTCAAAATTGTGAAATAAAATTGTAAATTAGCTTATATGTGTTTCATGTATCTATCAGTTTTTAATCGAACACAAAAAACCGCATGGTTCTATGTCTTTTGGTTTTTGAGAAAACCTCCGTTTAGGAGGTAGGGGCACTTTTAGAAAAAATGGTTTAAATTAAAAAAAAAAAAAATTAAAAAACAACTGCAACACCTACAATAAAGTGCTATACTGCGTTTGAAAGCCAGAAGATTGTTCTATAATCCTGCATTTAAATTAAATTACTCATGTCAATGGTTTTTGAGAAATTCGCATTTAAAATCCAAATTTTGATAAAATAACGTGAAAAAAAAAGTTTAGACCGATTGTTTTAAAAATTGTGAAATGAAATTGTAAATTAGCTTACATGTGTTTCATGTATTAGTTCTTAATCGAACACAAAAAACCGCATGGTTCTATGTCTTCTGGTTTTTGAGAAAATCGAAAATAACTAAAACTACTTTCCTACAAAATGTTTGATATTTTTTGCTTCCTTACATAAATAAATCAGTGCTAGCTTCCAACATTACAATTTATATAAACAGTAAAGTATGTATGGGGGGCATGCTACCCCCCTGCAACCCCCCTGCTTGGGCACACTATAGGATTTGGGGTAGGTGCGAGGTTGGGTGCATGCAAAGTTTCTTTTGCATTCACAGAATCTGCATTTAAAAAAATTCAAATTTATTCTATTTATCCAATGTCCACTAAATACATATAAAATACAATAAACGATCTTGAAAACCAAAACAAACTTCCGACCATGTTCACCAATACATGGCACTATTTTTCTATCGAAAATACTGCCTAGAAAGGAAATATGAGGACGACTGGGGTTCGCAAATAATAGAGTTTTTATCAGATGTAAAAAAAGTTTACCCTTGTTATACCGATGGTGATATATGTGAGGGTTTACATTTAAAAGACATCGATCCCCCCACCCTTCAGAGCGAAAATTTAGAAAGTGTTTTACCGCCAAAACATCCTCGGCTTCCCACCATAAAAGAGTAACTCAACGAACTCGACAGTTATAGTACGGACGATGGCTTTATTGACGAGACTTACACACCTTTTTAATACATTTTGACCTTTTTTAACTAACTATGACTGACTAACTGACAAAATAACTGACCCAGATGCAATTCTACCTCCTCATGGTGCATTCTGGGTAACGCTAAATGAATTGCGGTACTGAACTAACAAAGATTCATTATGTTTATTAACATTAATCCTTAAAATGGAATCACCGTCACCACCAAAAATCAAAAAAAGCAGTTTTGGTAATTTTCGATTTTCTCAAAAACTAGAAGACATAGAACCATGCGGTTTTTTGTGTTCGATTAAAATCTGATAGATACATGGAACACATATAAGCTAACTTACAATTTCATTTCACAATTTTGAAAACAATCGGTCTAAACTTTTTTTTTCACGTTATTTTATCAAAATTTGGACTATAAATGCGAATTTCTCAAAAACCATTGACATGAGTAATTTAATTTAAATGCAGGATTATAGAAAAATCTTTTGGCTTTCAAACGCAGTATAGCACTTTATTGTAGGTGTTGCCGTTGTTTTTTAATATTTTTTTTTTCAATTTAAACCATTTTTTCTAAAAGTGCCCCTACCTCCTAAACGGAGGTTTTCTCAAAAACCAGAAGGCATAGAACCATGCGGTTTTTTGTGTTCGATTAAGAACTGATAGATACATGAAACACATATAAGCTAATTTACAATTTCATTTCACAATTTTGAAAACAATTGGTCTAAACTTTTTTTTCACGTTTTTTTTTATCAAAATTTGGACTTTAAATGCGAATTTCTCAAATCCCATTGACATGATTAATTTAATTTAAATGCAGGATTATAGAACAATCTTCTGGCTTTCAAACGCAGTATAGACTTTATTATAGGTGTTGCCGTTGTTTTTTAATATTTTTTTTTCAATTTAAACCATTTTTTCTAAAAGTGCCCCTACCTCCTAAACGGGGGGAGATAGACCCCCCCTCCCGTAGTAAAAAGTGCTTGTTTTTGACCCCTCTACAAAAACCCGTAGTCAAATCTTGGCGGCCAAGTTATCGTACTCTCCCCCGAGGTTAACGCAGAAACGGGACGAAATCATACTTTAGTAAACTCAACACAAAATTACTATACAAAAACTATACCTTAGCGTTAAAATTTGCGATACCAAATTCCCTACAATATAAGAGCATTTTGACATAAATACAGAAAACTACTTACCCTAAGCCCACCCATATTCCTATTTAATTCTGTAATCATATTTTTCTGTTCAAACGCAACAATAAACTCATACAAAAATACATTCCTTGAAGCATTTATAGCATGAAAATTTGCGCTACCAAATTCCCTACAATTTATACAATACAAGAGCGTTTGACTACAACATGTCCTAAGAAAATCCCAGCTAAATAATATGAAAGCGTTAGCGTTAGCGCAAAAACATGCGATAAAACAAGAGAAGATGCACATCATCAAGTTAAGTGGAAGAAGAGTAGGTATAGTAAGCAGGTAAATTTTGTGTGCGTTCTCTTTTTTGTTAACTTGTATGCAGTAGAAAGAACAAGAAATGTGTCTACATAGCTATGTGTCTTATTATTTGATTGGGATTTAATATCGAACGATATTTAATTAGATATTAAATCCCAAAAGTTTTGTGCGAAATAAACATAAGGATTTATGCATTTAACATTGATATCGGGTTCTAAGATCTAAGATCAATGGCCCTGAGTAATAGATCCGAATCTAGCCTAAGTTCGATTTTAACCAAACATTCGTAAAAATAAAACAAATTTCAAGTATAAATACTTAAAAGCGGCTTTCCTGTAACTAAGTTAAATTTAAAATGATAGAATCACAATAGAACTTTACGAATCTGGTTAATAGAAATCTGTTTGTGTATCAGTTCACAATAACGAAATTATCAAAATGAGTCACAATTATTGGTATAAATATGACTGTTGTTAAATTTGATCTGTTACTACGAAATTTTAAAAGCAACTTTTCTACATCTAACAAAAAGTGACTTTAAAACCGATTCTATGAATGTCTATTACTAAGGGCCAATGATTTTTAATGTTAGTAAATATAGATATTTTTGGTGCTTTGAAGTACGAGAGTGTGATCTTGTTTTTTTTTTATTTTTATATGTATCTTAGGGTGGTCCTTATATTGAATTTTTAAATTCTGTGCTTTCCCTTTAGAGGCCAAAATTAATCTGTTTTTTTCTTTAAAACGAGAAAACTACATTGAGTTTTAAAATATATTGAAACAATACGAAACGGCAACGGGTTTTAAAGGTACCTCAATGGTGAAATTATTTGATCAAAGCGGTTAATTACTTTTAAGCAGTCATACATCAACAAAAATTATACAATCAGATTTTGTTGCATTCAAATGAAATCCCAATTATCCGTTGTGTTTTGGTGTTACTTTAAAAAGAAAATCCATAAAACTTTCGTTGGATTTATTGATATAAGCTCTGGAGGAACAGCAGAAGATTTGTTTCAATTAGTTACAGCTCTATTGGAAAAATATGACAGAGTGGTCATTTGTATTGAATTCAAATAAAAGTTAAGAATGTAGGTATGTCCCAATGCTAAATTTATCGACTGTTATGCACACGCCTTGAATTTGGTGCTGTCACAAGGGTTAACCAACATAAGACAGTGCAAGATTTTGTTAGCACTTTGAATGGGATTGCAACGTTCGCATGCTCTTAAAGAATTGTTCAAAAGAAAAATACCATCGTTAGCTATGACCTTCGTGGTGCCTTAGTTCACGACTTGTCAATGTATTTTACTTTTACACCGTAAGCATTCTACAATGATAAAAAAAATATATGGGAAAGCAATGATCAAATGGCTACATTGATTAACTGTAAATTCCTGAAAAAGCTTTGAAACTGTTTTTCTTTTGAATGTGTTTTCAAAATTATTTTCACACTCAGATAGGTATGCTTTTTAATACACTTTAAAACGCCAATTTAGGCATTATATTTTGTATAAAGTAAATAAATTTCTTTAAATTCAAAGAAATGAAGGGTTTCAGGAAATTTGGCAATCAACCTTGTAGGCTGTTTAACACGTCAATTTGATATAAATGAAACAAAATACAGGATAGATATTATTCTTTGAAATAGTTTAAAATTTAAGCATGCAGATATCAGAAAGGTTTGCATCCTTTGACAAACTGAAATATTTCGATTTACTGAACGGGAACAAATTTATTAAATATCACACAAAAAAAAATTCCTGAAGAAGTAATTAAAAATATAATTGCTGACCAAACATATTTGAATTCACTCAATTAAAGAATTAATTGGCCGTTTTTCTATGAAAACACAGATAAAAACGATAACCCCATTTAATGTTTTGGTCTGGATGGAGGCAAACATCGCAGACAGTTTTTAGCAGATGTACAAGTAGTTTTCAAAACTTATATGTACAGTACCAGCTTCAACGGCGGCGTCTATAGAACGCTTCTTTTCTGCAATGAAGAAATTAAAAACGTGCCTTCGAAGTTCGAAGTACATGGTTAGGAGAAAATAAGCTATTTTGTATTTATGTCTATCGAAAAGGCTTTTTTAAAATAGTTTAAAGAAAGTGACGAATTTTATAATGAAATCATTGAAAATTTTGCTACCATTGGACGACGAATCGAATACATGTATCGATACATTTTTAAACCTTTTATCTTATGTTACTAATTTATGAAGTATTGTTTGTGTTTTTTGTCCTTATTAATAAAATTAAAAAAAAAAACAACCATTGCTTTTTTTTTTTACTTCCTCATAACACAGAGCTAACCCAATGCTAGGGATCAGGAACCGCCACTGGTTATATACACAAAGACCGTGGTATGCCCTGACCGCAATGGTGAATCCATAAATGATGACAACAAACCTGCTGTGCGTGCCGACGATCATTCTGCAGCAGAACTTTTTATCGAAAGTTTGTAATCCCTCATTGATGGCGTGAAATCCTTATCCAAAAATGGGGCATGCCATATGATATGAATCTACCAGCTGTTTTAAAAAAGGAAAACAGTGCATCCACTCATAATAAGGTGAATTTTTCAATAACTGCTTGAAGTCTAAGCAAGATTCTCTTCATGTTCTCGTGGGAGCGGATGAAAATTCGTCATTGAATGTTGTTTATGCCTCGAAGTGGAATACTGACCTAACTCGAAAAAACGATTTTTGGGAAGTTGCAAAAAAAGATCTTGCTATGAGGATTTTTCCTTCTTGTTGACTTATAAAATTAAAACTAATCATGAATTAATCATGAATACTGGTATTCTTAAAGTATGATAAACTATTCACAAGATCTGAGGCTTGCAAAAGCCCGTATCTGTACGCAACTCAATTTTGAGCTATCTTTTAATGGGTCAGTATTCCATTAAGCATGCGGTATCTCCAAATTTCATCGCAACACTGAACATATTCAACATATTTAATCTAAGGCCTCGGCCACGCACTGAGCGACGAGCGACTGAGCGATTGAGCGACTTCGCTTTGTCGCTTAAAACAATGACAAGTCGCTCAGGGTGTACGTAGCCACCTCCATACAATTTCATGTGTTTTAATTTTTTTGCGTCGCTCAGCAACTCGTCGCTCAATCGCTCAGTCGCTGGTCGCTCAGTCCGTGGCCGAAACCTAAGTCTGAAATTCCTGCAAAAATATTTAAATGGTTCAAAAAAGTGTTGCCCTTAAGCAAAATGAAGTATGTCAACTTTAAATCGTGTCTCGTGTGTACCTGCATTTTTGATGTGTAAACATCTTTTCCGGCGGTAGGGTGAATCGTGAGTAAAACTTATACGTTCCGTGTAACCCGTTGCGGTCACACGTTACGGTTACACGTTCCGTGTAGCAACCTAGCTTACCGACGATTGCATTTAACACCATGTTTACATTGGAAATATTGCGTTCTTACGACATCGTGTTTACATTGGAAACTTTGAGTACTGAAATCTCGATTTTATTCCTTTCCATTGCTGGCAAGAACTTAATTCAATCCATTTCTTCACCTCTCGACCAATATGTCAAAAAAACGAAAAGCAAATCAATTGGTGTAAGATTTCATAGCGAGTTTATTTAATGTCTTAAAAATATCCACTTCACGTTAGTGATGGACGATAACATTTTATTTTACGCTCGCGAAAAATGCATTTTCAGAGTTGACCTTTAATAATCCAAAAAATAATGTTAAGGGCAATCAGTTGACATCTGCAACGAAATATTCTCGATACGTCAAAATTTAATTATATGTTACACAAAATAGTTTTTTATAAGCAACCAAACAGTTATGCAACTAAAAATAGAATGTGCGCGCCTAGCCTACGACTTCAATGGATTAAAAAATTCAGTTTTTGCCACATATAATTCCATTACAACGTAGGAATCATGTCAATCGGTTTATAAATTTTAGAGGGAGTAAGATAAAGTACAGAAACCTAAAACAAAAACAAGGGATTGGTTTGATTTTGATAAGGTGAATGCTCCATCTAGGCTTGTCAAAGAAAAAGTTTCGACATTTTCTCTGCATGACAAGTATATTTGTTGGAGGCGTTAAGCCAGATATACATTGTTCAAATGCACGTTCAAGTCTTTTATTTCAGTGGCAAGAGGACGTTGCCCTTTTTGAGTTTTTTTTTGTGCAAGATTGTGTTTTTACGAATTTCTTTGAGATTTTTGAAATTTTATCCGAGTAATTTATTTTATTTTGTCGGTCCATTTCATCATACAATTTTCGTTTGCTGTTTTAATAGTTTAATCAGTGGTTATGCTGTGCTGTGTTCTCATCTCTACAACGTACTATACGCAAATGAACCAATAAATACATGATCAATCATCAATCTTGCATATATACAATATTTCTATGCAGCACGCGATCTATACGTGTGACTTTTTCACTAATACACTTACACGTGCTTGTCATGCATTTGAACAATGTATATCTACCTTTAAACGCAATTGCTGAGGTTTATATAAGCGTAAAAATATAATGCTGTCTCAAGCAACATCCCTGTTTAAACATAAGTCAAACAAACTTTACTTTACGTAGCGGAGTCCACTTACTCCTAACACACGCCACGAACTACTTCATCGAAGCATATTGTCGATAAGGTTTTTGGGTTGTGTGAAATAAATAAGTGTGGACATGGCATGCAGTCCGAACTCTGGGAATAGAAGTAGTATGCCGACATGTCATTGCGCAGAGGCATGGTCTATTTTTTTTTATGGATCGATAGGTGCTTATGAGAAAAGCTTAAAACCAAATTTGCACCACATGACAAATTTTTTCGCCAAAGTTATTGGTAAAAATGTGTTTTGTGTCATTTTTTGGTCATTTGCTAATATCTCGGCTCCACTATCTCCTACAAACAAAAATTAAACATGTATTTATTCCTAATAACATTATCTATTATGTTATAAAAAAAACGATTTGTCTAAACAAATGAAAAAAAAGTTATAGTAAGTTAAAATAATTTTTTGTTGTTTAAATTAAATGCAAGTTGATAGAAAATATTGTTATAAGCAATACAGTTTTTTATTTTCACTTTGCTTGCGACCTACTGGGGCTGAGATATTAATGAAAACATAAAATCATAAAATGCGTGGGTGCGATGACTTACCTATGTTCAATAATTTATTACTCGGCTTTCGTTCATCGTAAAGTGTTGATTTTTTTTTTAAATTGTAGGGAATTACAAGAACTTTAATAATAAAAACTAAAAATTTCATCGTTAAATGAGCTTTTTTCTTAATAATCACGAAAAAGTGATTTTTAAACAACAAACAATTATTTTAACTTACTATAACTTTTTTTTCATTTGTTTAAACAAATGGTTTATAACATAATAGATAATGTTATAAGGAATAAATACATGTTTAATTTTTGTTTGTACGAGATAGTGGAGCTGAGATATTCGCAAATGACCAAAAAATGACACAAAACACATTTTTATCAATAACTTTGGCAAAAAAAGTTGTCATGTGGTGCAAATTTGGTTTTAAGCTTTTCTCATAAGCATCTATGGATCCATAAAAAAAAAATAGACCATGCCTCTGCGCGCAAGGTCAAATGACGCTTTGACTGGACTATAACCCATATCTTCAAATCGGGTTCTTAACAAGATATATTTTATTAATAAGATCTTAACTGTAAGATCTCAAATAAAGCAAGCTTTTTAAAAAAATAATTTATGATAAGATCTTCTTCGGGGTTCGTGAGCCAACATTGGCTGAGCCAATATTGAGAAAATCCTTCAAACTGATATAATCTTTAGGGGCTTTGGGAAAGCCTTTGATATAGGGTTACCCACAATTCTTCTTTTTCATAAACTCGCATGTCTATGATTTCATTAGAGTCTGCTCAAATGGATAGAATCCTATTTATCAGATTTAACTGATCGAGTGCAGATTATAAAAATCGAATTTTAAGACTCCCAGTTACAATACTCGATGTTTATCAATCGGTGTAAATACCCTAAACCTTCGCAGAAAATTCTCCTCAATCATGTTTGTTCGTGACATTCTCACATCTCGTAAAAAAGGCTCATTTCTAGTAGAAAAATTAGTTTTCATATTCCCCCAAAAGAAAATTGTATTAATTATACAATTTCCCCGGACAAATTATGGTTATAATGAAAGTTGTTCATGAGAAACTTCAAACATAAAATTCGATCTGTATTGTTGAATAATAACTATGTATAAACAAAAAAAGAGGCTGGGTGCGACCCACACTGATAACTTCCCATTTGTTTAAAAAAAAACTATTAATTCAATATTTGTCAACATTTTACCAATTGTACAAAATTATACTATGTATAAAATAAACTAAATTAGAAGTCAATATCACTACTAGTTCTCGAGAAATTTGAGTCGAAAAACAATTTTTACTAACTTTCAATAGAATTTTATATAGTTTTTTATTTTTTGTAAAAAAAACTGTAAACTGATTTTTTTTGAAATTTTCACCAGTAGTTGTCAAACACATTATTTTTCGTAAAATATAATTAATCTGAGATTCAAATTGTTTTCCGTTCTTAGAATATCTGGGTTATGAAATTTTTTTTGCAGTTTTTTTTATTTAAAAAAATAACGGTATGTTCATTTTTTTCCAAATTTATACCAAATCTGCATGACCTTATAATGAGTACATTAAATTTTATTTGAAATCAAGAGCATTAGTTTTTCGTGAGATATTTTACACTGACCAAAATTTTTACTTTTTTTTTAAACCGTTATAGTGAAAAAACTACTCACTGAATTTTAAGAAACGCCCTTTCATTTGTCAATTCCGTTTGTCTGTCTGTATGTCTGTACATTGACCTAAAGCCTAAGACGCTTAAGCCATTTTATTCAAACTTAGTATTTAAAGGCCTTCTGTGATTCCCTAGAGGAGAAATTGATACCTTCCATACAGCCATTATGAAAAATCTTATATATATCGAAAACGGCTTAAGCGATTTTGACATAAAAAAGTTACGTTGTGAAATTCATTGTAACTGTGATTCGGAGAGTAGAAGAAAACTTACAGTCGCCTTTAACAACACTATAAGATATATTTATGGTCCTAAGAGGTATGGACACATCTTTGGCTATACGTCTCAACTTCAATTTCCTAATTCTAACAAAACAAACAAATTTATCATCCCGCGACATACCACCTAACATTAGAACGATAGTTCCTTGTCAACGCCGCCTCATAGTTGTTCCTCCTGTATGAGAAGAGCGGTCAAAATTAGAAATAACTTTTTTTATGACGAAAAACAAAGAAAATATATTGCTAAATAAAATTCTTTTTTACTTTTTTTAATAATTTTAATAAGATTTTTATTATTATTATTATTGTTGTTATTCATTCTTTTTTTTTATCTTAAGAATTCATTACCTACATAAGTTTTAATGCATAGTAATGAAACTTTGATTTTTTTAATGTTAACAAATTAGGTAATTATGTACATATGTATATAAAAAAAGTTTATATGTATTAATGTATTAACAAATTAGTTTTTAAGAACTCGGGTTTTTGTTAAGCTTAAACAAAGTTAAGGTTTAAATTATAATAGGGCTTTTAGTTAAGCTAAAACAAAACTTTGGTTTTACAGCAATAAGTTTAACACTTCTTTCGGTAAGCTTGATTTTTCAGTTTTATCCAGAAAACGAGCCTTTGAAAGAAGTGGGTCTGAAGATAGTTAAAGTCTATTGAGCAAATCAGTATTTGTGGCAACTCTTGAGGTTTTTCTCGTATTTTTTTTCCTTGAAAGCTTTTACCTCCTTGTTCTTAGCTTCAGCTGCTTTTTCAGTTAATTGTCCTATGAGTAATATTGCATGATGAACAATTTGACCGCCATAAATAAGGACCTTATGTACAGAAGCTGGTAAAGGATACCATGGGTATTCACTTACAATTTCTTTGGCTGTTTCTAAGGTGAATTTTTCAAAAGCATCGGCATTTATAGAGAAACAACAGGCCAAAGTTTTTAAAACAATTGCACATCTCTGTAAAACCAATTTCTTAATGCCAGTTATGTCGGAAGCAAGAGCAGGATTGGCGAAAAACCTCCGTGCCGTGTTTCCATCATTAAAGTTACCCCCACCTTGCTTAGGCTTATCAATTATAAGACCAGTTTTTTCTCTGAACTCTTTCTGGATACTTTTCTTCTGATTTTCATAAAGAGCCTTTTCATTTTGCCAGTTCGCCACTTTTTAAAATCAAGCCTATATGCCAAATGAATAAAAAATTCAAAAAAACGTATCCATGCATGTAATGGTGATATACCGAAATCTAAACTTTCTGCTTTTATGTTCCTTTGCAATGAATTTTCGATATCGTTCATTTCAGAAGATCTTGCATCAAGATTATTTTGTTTAAAAAGTTGAAGAGGGACATAAGATGTTATGAACATGTCACTGTCACTATATTCACCCGAAATTCGTTGTTTGTATTCCGATTGTCCGCTACTGCCATCAAAACCCCATTTTCCAATTAGTGTTAAATCAAGAGAATCTCCTTGATTTTTTTTAAACCCTCTTCTTGTGATTCAATAATTCGTGTAGTCGTATGGTTTAAAAGACCTTGAAGAGTTACCTCAGCAGATGAATCACTTACCGTAATAGTTTGCGGATCCGGATAGCATTTTTGTTTCGCTTTAAGAACACTTGCTTAGCAAGGGAATAAATGCATATCCGTAGATTCGCTTACTACACTCCTTATTACTTGATATTGCTTTATAGACAACTTAGCCTCAATCAATCAATCAATCAATATTTTAAGAGCCTCATTAACGTTGAGTGTTTTTCTATTTGGAACGTCTTTTTCTTTGTAGGTTCTCAAGGCAGAGGCTATGCTGCGATCTGCAGATGTTATGCTTGCAATACGCCTACGTTTTGTTCTAGAAGAACATTCTAAGAAAGGTTTCTTAGGCCTGTCTGTTCTACTTGTAGAAGGGTTACTATTCTCAAAACTAAAATCTTCTGTCGTCATAATCCAATCATTGTTTCTTGTTAAGAAATAGTTATCATATCTTGAGGCCTTGTTCCATATTTTTGAAATTGACTTGAATAGGACAAGAATTTTTTTCGGAAATCTCATCACTATGCTCCAAGTTAAATTCCTCTAAGAACGCTTTTAAAGTTTCTTTATGCTTGGTAGCATCTGTAACCTTTTTTACCTTACGCCAAATGTTAGACTTCAAGCCGTTTTATGACTTTGGTGGATTCTATAAGTGAGTAAAGACAAAATATCGTTCAATAAGTGGTCAATTTTTCCAAATTTTAGCATGTTTTAGCAAAAAAAGACATTAACGCCTTGAAAGGTAATAATTTAACCTAAATAAATATGTCAATTTGATTAGGGGCAAACAGGGGGTACAGAAGTTACACACTTTTGAAAATCACCAAAAAAAAACACAAAAATCACTTTACACATGAATTAAATAACGGGTTTCACATAAAAAAAAAAAAAAAAAAAAAACAAATAATTTTATACTATAAAATATGCACAAATAATCTTCAAAGCTTGTTCACTTGATTCCATCACTTAAATTTTACGAAAAAATATTAAGAATAAAATATTTATCGTTTTTGTTAAAGCACAAAATGAAAAAATTAAATTGGTATTAATTGTAAAAATACACAACTTCAACGATAGATTTCACAATACTGAAAACAACTGAGAGCAATAATATATCTAGAAAGAATTTGTCCCGTTATTAGAGATAACACTTTCAAAAAAAAAATTTAAATTTTAACCTTCAAGTTTTGACTTTTGGCCTATAAAAGGAACCACTACCGTACGCCTATGCAACTCTCTCTCTCTATTTTACAAAATTAAAATATGATATTTATTTTTGCTATGTTAATTAGGTTAGCTTTTATACCTTAAATGAACATCATTAAGTTATCACAATAAATCAGAAATTGTATCTTAATATGTATAGCAAATCGATGAAAAAAGAAACATACAAGTAAGAAATATGCTATTATGGGCATGGACTACATTTAGCTCAAAATAAATTTTAGGAAAAATGTTACTAACGGGCCTTTCGTAGAACGGTTTTCTTAATTTTCTCATTAATGGCTCTAACGATTTTAAACAAAATTTTTATACAGGAGCTCCGTTGAAATTGAAAAAATATCTTTTTAAAAAAAAATTCGAAAATATAGTTTTAGGGTTTTTGCAAAAAAAATTAAATTCAAGTTTTTTTTTGAAAAAGCAATATCTTAAAACCGAGTGAACACTGAACAATAAGTTATTTCATAAAAAGTATACATATTATCAATGCATACATTTTTCTAGAAAAATTTTGAAGAAATTTCTTATGTAAAAAATGAATTTAATTATAAAACGATTTTTAAACTTCGTTTGCATAAATTCTTACTTTTCCAGAAATCAGACGAAAATCTTATGCATTTGAACATTTTTCTCCAATAAACTCCATGCTTTTATATTTATAATACATTTTTGAATTTCAAAGTACTTTTTTAAGAGGAGGTACCTACGTGAGATCCAACTTTTTTCAACTTTGTTCTGGGATCATTCGCATTTCTTGTTATGTTTTTTACTAGTTATGCATTTCCATCAAAACTGCTATAGTAGATAAGTTAATTTAATTAGTTGTTTTGTATCAAGTCTCTATTTAGATTTTTGCTTTGCACTTTGATCATTTTGTTATCAGTTGGGCTATGATAATCTATTATGTGATTCGCTATTTACGATGAATTATATACCATGGGCCTGACAACTGATTGCTTGTCGACTATTGTCCAAGAAAACGGCATAGGCGCCTACATATCTGCAAACAATTCAATACGAACTGGATTTTAAACACCAAAATCAAAACCAAAATTAAATTTAGAATTTGTATATAACCTCTATCTATAGTAATCTCCTGAAACATAAAAATTAGCTAGCGAAAAGTTGGCGCTACAATCGACCCAAATTGACCTAGGAGACTTAAGAATAAGGGTGGAAAGTAATCAAGAATAAATCGAGATAATTTCATCAGCTTATTTCCTGATGGGAACGAGAACCATTAGAAGTAGAAATTTGTAGCTTTGAATTTTTCAAAGATTTTATGAATTTTCTATTTTTAATTTGTGAATAGTTTGTTGGTTCCTATGGACTATTGGAATCACAACAAGGCAATTTTGGTGCTGTAGTAGAGAAAAATTAACGTTGGAGACTTAAGAATTAGAGTGAGATAGTAATGGTGAATAAAGCAAGAAAATTTTTTATCAGCTATTAAGCTTCTCGTCATGGCAATGAGAACAATGAGAATGAGAAAACGGACTTCGCTTTGTTCTATTGACGTTTTCAAGGATTTCCTGTTTTTTTTTGTAATTTTTTTTTTGTCATTAGTTTTTTATTTTCATTGATCTATTGGAATCACATCAAAGCAACGTTGTTCAAATTTGATACATATCTAACCAAAATACAACGTTGCTATGCATGTACATTATGTATGTATGTATATTTGAATAGATTTTAAGATTTAAGTAGAAATAATTTTCAATTTAATTCGTACATACAGTGTTGGACAAAAATAAAGTACGAAAAAATATCACATTAGAAACATAATAAAAAGTGAAAACACTCGTGATACTTTAATAATTTGTATAATTTCTTAATCACAACACAATTTGATTTTAAATCTTAGCATATTGTTGTGAACAGAGCTTTATACTACTACAGCGCCATCTGTTGGAATATTGCATATCTAATTTATGGAAGAAACAAAAAGCTCTTTTCCAATGTCAAATGTATTTCCCCTTATTCCAACCATCTAGAACATTCCAAGATGAGAACCTTCGAGAACAACTAACTTGAGTATATAAGGGAGTGCTCGCGGTGAGCACAGTACAGTTGATTTTGGATTATGAAAGTGTGCAAAAGTATTGCTTATTGGATTGTGTTATTAAACAAGTGTGATTTAAATTTGAATAAAAGTATTTGAGTTGATTATGAATTGAGATTTACTGTTTTGAACTGGAAAGTGTAAATAAAGAAGAAATACTAACAAGAGTGATAAGTTTTATTTAACGGTCCTAGCAAAAATATTACAATATTTCTAAAAAATAAAAATAGTTCAAAACTCATTAAAAAGTAGATGGACAAAACTAAAGCACATTTTTGATTTCATATACAAAAAAATAAAAAGAAAGTTTTAATGTTAGTATTTGATAGCGTAAACATTATTTTTGATGATTGCATCACATCGACGAAGCATGGAGACATGTTTTCCCAGGCAGTTTGTACTTGCTATCAAGTAGCGCGTCAAAATTGTTACATTTTGTTCTATCAATCCTCTGATCAATAATTTCCCAATGATTCTCTGGCCACTTCATAAACGTAATATTACCTTCATTAAGCCAATCTTTTACGAATTTAGCGGTATGTTCCGGATCGTCGTCATGTTGGAAGATCCATAGCAACGACAAATTCTCCTCCGCATACGGAAACATGACGTTTTGAAGGCTTTGCTGGTACATGAAACGATCTATTATACCACTTATCTTATGAAGTGACCCGATCCCTTGACTGGTAAAACATCGCCAGGCAATGATGTTCCCCCCACAGTGCTTCACAGTCACCTTGGTGAATCGAGGATTGAGTCGTTCACCTTTCGGGCTTCGTACCGTACGAAATCTGTCCGATCCTTTTAGCTTAAATTTCGATTCATCCGAGAATAAAACCGTCTTCCATTTTTCCCTGGTCCAGCTAAGGTGCGTTTAGTCTTTCACGTCTATTTTTAAGGGAAATAAATGGCTTTGTTACGGCACGACGAGCTTCCCAGCCGCTATGAACGGCTCTTCGCCGGATCGTTCTGCAAGAGATAGAGATTTATAAGTCTAGTCCTTTTTTTTATTTTCTTAGAGGTAATATAAGGGTCCTTTTTTATTAACCTCATTATTCTTTTATCACAATGCGAAGTGGTTTTTCGAGGTCTATCATCATTGTGCACTGTTTGAACACTATACCCGAAGAACGAAATCGAGCTATTATCCGAGAAATAACCGTATGGCTTATACCATATTTATTGCCAATAAATGTAATTGATTCACCGCTTTGAAAGTCGGACACTATTTTTTTCTTTTAATTTATTGGAATATTTATTTCGCGCTATTTTAACAATTTTTGTTTAAATTTTAAATTGTTCATTAGCTTTGACCGTTAGGACCATCAAAGATCCGCGATTAACTTTTTTTTGTTTTGCCTTGAACATGCTTGACAAAACAACAAGTTTAAGTAGTAGCATTCAAGAAGTAAGCGGTAAAATTCAATAACTGTAAACAGAAATAGGGTACATGTGCTTTAGTTTTGTCCAGCTACCTTTTAATAAGTTTTTAACTATTTTTATTTTTTAGAAATATGTTAAGATTTAAAATCAAATTAAAAGCTGTAAAATATAGAATAATATGTTGTGATTAAGAAAAAATAAAAAATATGAAAGTATCACGAGTGTTTTCACTTTTTATTCGTATGTCTCCAATGTGATATTTTGTAGTGCTTTAGTTTTGTCCAACACTGTATGTATATAATTCTATATATATACTTTTTTTTAATATTAATACATTAAAATCAATAACATTAACACATTTATTAAGAACTACACAAGCAGCAAACAAAGGTTCATGAGTAACATAATTTGTTCTTTTAAATATCTGATTTAAAAAAATCTATAGGTATTAAGGATCGTGAGTATGTTTACGAGAAAAGGATATGCACTTGCACTTTGATCCATTCAGTTCCATATCATTGACATTACATCAAAGAGAAACACTGTTTAAATCCATTTGCAATAATTCACAATAATAATCATGATTTTTGTAATGCAAACGAATCTTAGCATCATTGATGAATGAAATAAGATTTATGAATATTCGATTGCATTATGTAAGTCATTAATAATCGATCAAAATAGAAATGAGCATAAATGGCTTCCTTGAGAAACGTCGGAATGCACAAATATCTGTTTTGATTATAAAATAAACTAACTGTAACCTGCAACATAAATATGACTCCAACCAGACTATACACTAATTTGGGAGCTCAATGATCATTAGTTTTTTTTGACAATAACATTTAATGACGTCAGAATGATTTTTTCGAATAATTTTGGAATATATGACAATTTAGTAATGCCTTTATAGTTCGATATAAACACTTGTTCAGATTTTTAAAAAGTGGTGAAATAAATGAACACTTCCAAGCTTACCTGTTCGAATCGATAAATTAAAAGACAGAAATAAAACGTTGATCAATGAAGTATGGTATTTTGTCCGGTAAGATGTAGAATGTTTAAGCTTGTAGACATGGGCTTTGACTTCATTTTTGTCAGTTACTGGTTTGTAACATCAAGTTGGAAAAAGATAGATATAGTTTTTAGATATGAGATATTATCATTGGCGCAAAATTTTAGTTGAATTAGTACGATGTTAAAGCTCGAATATAGCATCATACTTTCTCTACCCTTTTATTAAAGTTAAAATCATCGAATAGGTGTATTCAGAAGCAATTTATTAAGAAAATTGCTTTAGTACGATACTAGTTAGAAAATGTTTAGAACTAAAAATGAGCTAGTAAACTACTTTAAAGTTAGCAAATTGTTCAGTAGTATCATAATAATTACTTAATAATAGGCTGTTTAAAATTTGAGCCATAGTTTTTACCACCGACATTTTAAGGCTAGGGACTGCAATTGCTAGAATTGTCTTTGCTACGAGTAAATTTAAACGTAAAATATTTTCTTTTATACTACTTGTTTTGTATGTTATATCCTACTCTCCACTGCGCCACCACCAGGCTAACGTTCGCAATACAAAATCACGCTTCATGTCTGTCAGGGTATACTTCGGTAATACCAGCTGAGCAAAATAGTATGAGCGTAGTATCTATACTATGGTTTTTTGCGTAGTATAGTCTTCTCCTAAGCAAAAACAGCTCCATTTTTCCAAAGTCGATAATAGTTTTACTTAAACTCATTGTCATACTGATGTTTATTTTGATTTTTTAATATTTTTAAATTTGTGATTTCAAAATGGCAACAAATATAAATACATAAACTGGAAACTTCTTGGCAGCGACCAAATCGACAAAATTTTTAATATTTGGAGGGAAGTATAAGGTGGAATATAAAAAATTCATATATTTATAATAAAATATGTTCTGAGCTGCCAGAGAAGATCCATCACAAATTTAAAATATCTTTATTTGAAAGATTGAAAATGTTTGCTTGTCAGAATATGACTAATGACTGCCTGTCAAACTATACACGTTCTGTTGTGTGTCACCTAGCATGGTGTTGAGAGAGAAGAGAGAGTCTGTCGTTTCATTCTTTGAGAAAGCAGTACTTCAAGAGAAAAAAAGCAGTACGCTTTATATAAAAAATATTTTTTTTTTATAAAAAATATTTTTTTTTATTTTATTTATATAAGAAAAATAAGAATAGTCAAATTTATATTTATCTCGTTGCATTTTTTTTATTTTTTGAAAAATGTAATTTTTTTTTTCATCAAATTCACAATTAACAAAGAATTGTTAAAAATAATTTATGAGTCTGGCCAAATTTTAAAAATTTTAAGTCTTGTATCGTTTTAATAAATTTGAAGATAGTTTCCATCAATGTATCTGGTACCTGTCCAACAACGACTTGGCTGAAAAGATACCGCTTACAGTAGTCATGTTTAAGGAATTTATAGTTTTTGTTTTTATCAAATTTACTTTTGAAAAAACTCGCTTACAAGTAGCACTACTGTGTGGCAAAGCAAATAAGGATCCTAAAAAAAATTGGTTATATTAGGGAAACGATCTTCTCCCAAAGCATTTCTGGCTGAAAATACATAACACCAGAATCATTCTAGTTCAAGTTCTCTAGACAAATCTGTAAAGTTCAGCAGAGCCCTCCACTCAAACTCCCGATCCTCAATGCTAATGTTTAGCAAAAGATTTGGAAATTAAGGATTGAGTTCTACTAAACTTTCACCTAAATTTTTTGGGCTAAGTTTTTGTATTACTATTAGGGTTTTATCGTTAAAATCGAATATTTTTTTTATAGTCTGGCAGAGTTTTATAATAGCTTAGGCAAATTGATTTTATTTTAACAAATTAAATGCAGAAAGAAAAATTATTTTATCTTAAAATAACGGCGCCTATAGAAATGTTAAAAAACAGTTTTCGAAAATCGTATTCTTACCGAAAACAACCCTTAGAATGTTGATAAAAAAAAAATGTCTGTACGATCTACAGTTTAATAAACAAAAATTCAAATTAAGTCATAACTGACAGTACCTACAGTAGAACCATTTTTTTTTTTTACTTTCTCATTGTGGGTATTATCATATCGAATTTTGATGAAATTTTTTATACAAAAGCGTTCAAAAAGTTTAAGAAACATTGCATATCAAAACTTAAAAAAAAAAAGAATTTTAGAATTTGAATTTTTAATTGAAGTACTAAAAAGTGTTTTACAAAATTTTAGCTACGCATGCATGGGTGGCACGTGGTAGATTTTTGAAATTTTATGAGTTTCGTTCAAAGAGTTCTTTCAAGAAATGTTAAAACGGTTTATAGGTATGATGACAGAAACAAAAACAAACGGAGTGAGAAGAGAATAGAATAAATGGTTCCGTATGGTTGATGGCTTGTTTCTTTCAATTTGATTTTTGAATATGTTCGTAGAGAATAGTTAAGTGCATTTAGATGAAGCTTTGAAGATTTTGTATGGAACAGTTGAAGAGAAAAAAAAGCAGTACTTCGGCTATGTTTGCAGTACGGCAGTACGGAGCTTCAAAAAGCAGTACAAATACTGCAATTGTAGTACTTCGACAGCCCTTATGCTATAGTATTCACACTATGGTGTCTATACTAGTTGTGTGTCACGGGAATTAATAGAGTTTTTATAAACGCTTTGGATGGAGTTCGAAAACATATTACATATCGTTGTAGTATCGCTGGAAGAACAATCCTTATAGGTCATCACAGATGGAAAGATATTTGCTTTTCTTTTAACATTAACAAGGTGCCAACATTTTTCTTTTGTATGAAGGTACGTTTGTGTGTACATATGTACATAAAGACATATGTATAGGTACATTCAAATGTATAGATGGATTTATCAATATGTAGGAAAGCCAGCAGATACATAACATATTTTCAAACATGTAGCTATTACCCCTAACACACTACTTCATCGAAGCATAGATATTGTCGATAAGGTTTTTGGGTCATTTAAAATTTTACAACTCTACCATTTAACAGCTGATTTTAGCATGTACTTCTACGTCGGCGTATTGGTGTGTAAATGCCCATACAAAAGCGAAGTACTTTGTCGATTAGGTTGATCGATGTGGCGTGTGTGAGGGGTATATGTATATACTTCGCAGTGAAAGAAAAATATTAAAACTTTTTATTAACTTATGAACAATATTGCCGTTTTTCTCTGTGCTGCAAAATAAAACTACATTTAACTCATTTGTAGATATAGAAAATCAAAGAAAATCACAAAATATCTTTATTCATATAGTCTTGTTCTTTATCTTCTGTTTGCTTTAACCCTTAATATTTTGTTTCATTTTTGATTTTTGCCTGTCTTCAACTTTTCACAACTCCACAAGAAATAGTGTGAACGTCCGAAGCAGCCTGTGTAGGTGACGCCTCGTTCGTTCCTCTTCATGAGGGTACTATAGAGGTTATGATAATATGTATATAATATAAGTATTTTCTATTGAGACGAATTTTGTATTGCATTTTAAGCCAGATATACACTGTTCAAATGCATGACAAGCACGCACAAGTGTATTAGTGAAAAAGTCACACGTATAGATTGGATGTAGGATTGAAGCAAAATCAAAATCTTTTGATTTTCTTTCAATCTAGCGTCCTGCATTGAAGTAATGTATATGCAAGATTGATGATAGATCATGCATTTATTGTTTTATTTGCGTATAGTACGTTGAAGAGATGAGAACACAGTACAACATAAGCACTGATTTAAATATTAAAACAGTAAATAAAAATTGTATGATGAAATGGACAGACAAAATAAAACAAATTACTCGGTGAAAATTGAAAAAATCTCAAAAAAATTCGTAAAATCACAATTTTGCCGAAAAAAAAATTCACAAAGCGCAACGTCCTCTCACCAGACCGTCTATGTAAAAATAAAAGATTGAAGGCTCATGCTTGATGTGTGTATATGCACCTTCTACCCGAATTTACCAATACACTTGCACGTGCTTGTCATGCATTTGAATAATGTATATCTGGCTTTAAGATGATCAGCAGATAGAAAAAGATAAACTTTCGATTATTTTCATATTACGTCAGCCTCGGTCGGCACAGAACGTCTGGAAGAAATTATTTTGATTGGATGAAGGAATGTTTGAAAAGATCAAATCTTTGAAGCAATCAGTCATTGATAGATTCGATCCTTCAAAATGAACGATTGATAAGGCTCTGTTTCAAAATAACAGAGAACTTTCAAATCCGCTGCCCAGGGGCGGACGCAGAAAAAAATTTCGGGAGGGGTTTTCGAAAAAATATGAGATTTTCATAAATAAATTATTTATTTATTAATACGTGAAATAATATCTTGTTGTACTTTTTCGATCATACGAAAAAAAGTTATCCGAAAACATAAGGACACTCAACTGGTACCTACGTTAATTACTATACTACATAATTATAACCACAACGCTTCCAGAAGGTGCTATATGTGCTACTCATCAGTAACTGTAACTTACTAACAAACGAAATGAGTTAGTTTTTTTTTTTTTGCTGCAATACAACACACTCCGACCTTGGAGCCATCAAAAACTCAAACTTGCTCCGTTACTGCCCATATACTTAAACACCTAATGTCAACCATCAAAAACGCAATTGCTGCTGGCGTCGTGTGTCTATTTGTTAATGATTAATTCAAAATAGGACAGTTTCGTTAAAATACGAAGACACATACAATAAAATGCACGACTGTGTCGCACGAACTTGCTTTTATGTAAAAAGTTCAAAATTAATATTTCTAGAGTAAAAATGGTCATAAGCAAAAAATTCATTTTTTTAAATTACTAAAACAACTCCTTAAGTTATTATTTTATAAATAGTAGTTTAGTAGTTAGAGCTAAACACATAATATGTTTTATAAAAGATTTTTAAAACATTGGTACGAGTATTTAAGAAAAAATTTTGGTACGCCAATTTTAACTAGAAGCTTCTCTATACAAAATTTCATTGAAATCCATTCTGCCTATAATGACAAATTCAAAATTCGAAAAACTGGTTTTATGGTAGGTACACTCCGTAATGTCTTAATTTTTTTTTATTAAATTAAAATTAAAATTTATCAAAATTCTCGGAGCCATTTTTGAGAAAAATACGATTTTCGAAAAAGATTTTTTAACACTTGCATGGTGGGTACCATAATTTTTAGTTAAAACAATTTTTTTCCCTCAGATGTTGTAGATTTTATTAAGAAACTTTTATTTATTCAAGTTTAAGAAATCTAGCAGGGGTTTTCGGAATATTGAGTTTCCAAAAAAAATAATTGGCGTTTTTCTCAAACATGCTCTGAACTTTCTCCGAATCGAGTGTGTTCTAAGAGCTCTGAATTATTTTATTCACACGCGAGTTTTTGAGTTTTTTTTTCTATCTATCAGAATAATTTCAGCATTTAACTCTGTCTACTCAGCTATTTTATACCGAGCTCATAGAGTGCGCTCTGAACACGCTGTCAACGAAAAAGAAACACAATCTTTGAACTGTTATACACTCTGAGCTAAAAAAGAAACACGATATTTTGTTTGACGCTCAATATTTAAAATTTGGAGGAGCTTCATAATGATTCGTACCGTTATTTTTGGTTTTTAAAAAAAGGAAAATTTAACGAAAATCGGCCCATGCTCTTAGGCCGTAGTTGAAGAGACAGACAGACAGAATTTCGAGACCCACTTTTTCTTCGCTATCATCGTAATGTCAACTTTGATAAAAATCTTGAGTTCGATTTATTTTACGAATGCATTACTTGCCTTATAGTACCTATAAGTCGTAAGAAAAACGCAGAGAACCGATAAAGAGAAACACAAAACTTCTAATAATCAATTGAACTTACATTAATATTAATATGGCACGAAAATAGCACTTTATCTCTTTTTTCTTTAACAAAATGAACTCTTATTTTTTGGTTGTTTCGGGGGGGGGGGGGGGGGTTAACCCCTAAAACCTGCGTTCGCCCCTGCCGCTGCCAATTCTAACTACTCTACTTCTAAAAAAAAACCAGTAGTGTAGCGAGTTTTAAGTTAGGGACTATAGGACAAGTTATGCATTTCGAAACAAATCTAATTCGAGATTTTGATCAAAGTTGACACTACGATGATAGAGAACACGACAAAATTGAGTCCGGAAATTCCGTCTGTCTGTCTGTTTGTTAGTATGTCTATATGACTGTAGGTCAATACCTCGACCTACAGCCTAAATCACTGAAGAGATTTTCCTCAAACTCGGTACTTAAGGTTCTTTGGTGATTCTCTAGAAAAAAAACTGATTTTTGTTTGGCCCCTGCAATACAGCCGTTATGCAAATTCTTATTTATCTCATAAACTATGTTTGTGTTTATGTGGGCTCAAGGTCAATTATTAAAAGTTTTTTTATTTTTTGAGTTGTGATGTTTCGTTTCTTCAGACAACTTTAACAAATAAAAATATTTTTTATTTGTTTTTGGTATCCGTGTTTTTTTTTTTAAACAAATTAGATAGCAATAAAAATAAAGATATCTACGAGAATCGTTTTAAAACGTCTTTTTACAGACTTTTTTTTTTAAATATGGATATAAAACGAACAAACAAATAAAAAAATATTTTTGTTTGGTAATGTTGTCTGAAGAAGGATGTCATCACAGCCAAACCGTCACAACTAAAAAATAGAAAACTATTAATAAATATACTATTATAAATAAACATACAAACATAATTTTTATAAAGAAAAGGTCACGAAGAAAGGAAACATTTATTATATCAAAAGCGTTTCTAACGATTTTGATAAAAAAATAGGTGTCCTTTTATAAGCATAGACTATAATTTGATCACAAAAAATTTAAAAAAATGGCACAAAATTTTAGTTGCGTAAGTACGATGTTAAAGCTGTTTTAGTATGAAACTAGGTTAAAACGAGAGGTTTTTGGAAATTGAAATCGAATTTAGTATAATACTTTTTCCACGCTTTTATTTAAGTTAAGATCATTGAATACCTATGTATTTAATTTGTTCAGTATCGTGCTAATTTTATATGACTTTTGACATTTAGAAACATCAAATCAGGTCTGTTCACTTAGTTTTTTGCATGAGCTGCCATTACTTTAGGTGTGTTCAGAAGCAATTTAGTAAAAAAAATAGCGTAAGCATGATACTAGTTAGAAAACGTTTAAAATTAAGAAAGAGTTAGTAATCTACTTAAATGTTAGCAAATTACTAAGTAGTATCATACTCATATTTATGTACCTTAATACTTAGCTGTTTAAAATTTTGCGCCAATCATATTAACGGTACCTTTTCTATTTTTGACTTTCTCAGTAATGGCTCTACTTTATCTATATTATTATTATCTATACAAATTTTCGAAAAAATAGTTTTCGGATTTTTAAAAAAATTAATTAACTTTTTTTTTTTTTTTTGAAAAATCAATATCTTAATTAAGTCCTTAAATGTATATTATAAAGTACTAAAAATGTGTTAATAAAAATTTTAAGGAAAATTTAATACATAAAAAACATGTTTCAGTATGTTTGTATGTCTGTACTTCAACCTACATCCTAAGCCGCTGAAGGGACTTTCTTCAAACTCGGTACTTAAGGGTCTTCGGTGATTCCCTGGAGGAGAAATTGAAATTTTTTTAGCTCCAAAACCAAAGGCATCTTCCATACAGCAAAATCTAATTTGTCTCAAAATAAACTATGGACTACATTTTCGTCAAAAAAAAAATGTTTAAGAAAGAATATTATTAATGGTACCTGTCATGTCACAGAACGGTTTTCTAGGCTTTCAACTTTCCAATTACCGGCTCTAACGATTCTGATCAAAAGTCTTGTACAGGGGCTCCTTTGATTTTAAAATAATATTGATGCAAAGTTTTAAACATTGCTCCTGGAATAAAACCGAATCTACTTAAAACAGTCGTTTAGTTTGGAGACTTGTCCTAACTTTTTCATAATTTTAAACACGTTAGACAACTGTTCTAACTAATATGGGTTTCGCAATAGAACTTTTGCAAACTCACGTTGAACAACCCTGAATTTGACAGATAAAGAACTCAAACACAACTGCACAAAAAAAAAATTAAAAAGAACACACACAACTTCAAACCAAATAATTTTTCGCCCAAAAAGTTAATTTTTTACTATACCTACATACATACAGATTTTGATTATTTGTACGTAATTTGTTGGTGCAAATTCATTTGACTATACTCGAACAGTCGAACATGCACACTATGTACATTTGTAGGTACAGATTTGTTTGCCCATCGGCATCGCCTGCCACATTATTATTTAAAAATTAAAAATGATAGAGCACTTTTGTACGGTTGTTTGGTATTTCTAGAATTCAGTCTATTTACAAAGCACATCTTTTATGAAATCAAAAAATAAACATTTTTACTTCGATTTGTTTTGGTATGAAATTAACATTGTCAATCTGGATAAAGTATACTTTTTAAAAGATAAACTAGCTTTTTCCTACTTTCCTCTTTAACGTTTAACTATAGTATATGTCATTTAAAATTAACAAAAATAACTTTTCTTAAATTTATTTAGAGCAGGTTTTAAATGTTTTAAATTTTGCGCTATATAGGCACACATTTTCGGAAAAATATTTTCGGATTTTTGAAAACGAGTGATTAGTTTTTGAAATTATTTCCTCAAATGTATATTATTAAATACTTAAAATTTACATCTCAAGATTTTTATTTTTGAAAAATTTTAAGAAAATGTAGGTATAACATAAAAAAAGGTGTCAATATGATACTATTTGATAATTTGCTTTTTTTTTAAGCAGTTTACTAACTTAATTTTAGTTTTAGATACTTTTTAACAGGTACCTATGGTCTTAAGACTTATTTTTATGAATTTATTGCTTCTAATCACACCTAACCGAACAACATTTTTTTTGCACCAATGGCGCAAAATTTTAAACAGTTCTCGTTTAAGGAATAAAACCGGCTCTACTTAACGCACTCGTTTAGCTTGGAGACTTTGTCTAACTTTTGCATAATTTTAAACACGTTAGACAACTCTTCTAACTAATGTGAGTTTTACAGCAGAACCTTGGAGAATTTACGTTGAACATCCCTTAATTTGACAGATACATAAAAAAAACGAAAAGAGAAGAGAAGACAACTTAAAACCAAATAATTTTTTGCTGAAAAAAAAAACTTTTATTTACTACCTCGGTACAGATTTCGATTGTTTATAATTTATTTACAATATTTTAGATGGACATGAAGTATAAATTAGCTAATTCACAACATAAAAAATCAATTTTGTTGTTGCAAGGTGTTAATTCATTTGGCTGTAAGGTAGGGGGGCCAAATAAGGCCCACCTAACGGATTTTTCGAAATATCTGCTAGATTTTTGAGAGTATCCGAGTAAACTAAAAAGGTTATGATTCTTTGTCATTTTATCTACATGAAAACATAGATTTTATTGTTTTCGTAAAATTGAAAAGTATATTTTTTTGAAATTTATAAAAAGCTTACGTTGTTCTTAATAAGGCCCATGGGGTCTTAATAAGGCCCACTCAGTTTTCTTAAGAATATCGCAATTAAAAACACAAAAATTAAATTTATTTCATAAGGAAATAGTCTCTTTAGTTTAACAAAAAACACAAATTAAATAAAAAACTTAATTTTAGCAAAAAACTTAAACAAAAAAATATAAACTTCACTTCTTCGTAAAAAAATAAAACTAAAATATTCTTTAACCTGCAATGCGTCTTTTTATGTTGGTTACTGTCCTATTAGAAGCTCTTTTTTTTGGGAAAAGTTGGCATTTGGTCTGAAACACATTAAAAATATAAAATAAAAAATATATGTATAATATAAAACCCAATAATTAGAAGCAAATTTGCGTGTGCCCAATAAGGCCCATCCCTTATTTTTGTGGGCCTTATTAGGAACATGCAAGACTTAAAAAAAAATTATTTAAAACTAACGATCAAACATTTTTTACAAACAAATAATGTTGTAATTTACTCAAAATATTATATATTATACGGGAAAAATAAAAAAATAGGTACTTACTTGGTTTAAATTTGTTAAAAAAGAACACAAAACACACTACTTTTTTATAATTTGCTAGTTTTTCCCCCCAGACGAACTTCTTTGGGCTGTAGGTCAAGACATGAATCGCGCAGCTGGCTTTTTTTCCTTTGTATGTGTTCTTGTAGACATGGTTTAAATATGCAAAGCAAAAAAAAAGTCCCGTTATTTGTTCGTTTCTGTGTTTTCTGACAAGTGGGCCTTATTAGGAACAGGGCCTTATTTGGCCCCCCTACCTTACTCGTCTCGGCATGCATACATAACATAATGTAAATACATTTGTATGTATATATTTGTTGATCGTAGACGCGTAGAGAACTTAAATACGATTGTTTTAAATATCTAATATTCAGTGATTCAGTCAATTTACAAAGCACATCTTTTAAAAAATCGAATAAAACATCAGCAAACATGTTTACTTTGATTTGCTTTGGTATGAAATGACCATTGGCAATATGGATAAAGTATACTCTTAAAAGATAAACTAGCTATTTGCTGCTGTTAAATTTAGACGAGCTCTTTTACGTTAAAGTATAGTTTATATCGTTTAAAATTAACAAAAAGTTGGTTCTCGTTTTATACATAATATTTAGAGTCGACTCCTTTGCTAAAATTGATTTAGAGCAGGCTTTAAATGTTTAAAATTTTGCGCCAATGTTTTTATTTAATAAACGCCTTTGCAGTAGTTAATTTATTACAAAGTATACAAATGCAAACTGATACAAGAAAATATATAATTGAAGTAGAAGAAAGTACCTATCTGTAAATTCATTTGGTGGATGTGGTAAAATAATTTTCTTATTAGTTACGAAAAGGTGATACCAACACTTCGGAATCAATCAAGTTGTGCTCTACTTTTCTATTTTCTTCCGGATTAGAATGATGGAATTGTGTCGTCCTGTTCTGTTCTGCTCCGGCTTTTTTCTCACTCAACAAATTTGTTTAAAATAAAATTAATGATTAATGTATGTAAATATTTGTGAATTGCCTTTTCACCGATTCCAGAAAAATTATCAATTGCATGCAAATCTTTTTCTTTTCAATGAATGAAGCATAAGGTTGAAATTGAACTAAATACAGTGACTTTTTAATGCCCTAATATCGTATATCCGCGTTGATTTTGTGAAAAATGGAAGTTCGGAATGAATGATTAAAATAAATAAAAAAAATTATAATATAGGTACCAATCAATTCTGTAAGGACATCATTGAAAGTCCATGTATGGTAAAACCTCTGCGAATTGATTGTCTTCTATAAACGTTTGCAAGGTGTCAGATTACGTCACGTTATGTCACAACTAATGACATACACGATACACCGCATAGAAGTCATACAAAACCCAAGAAATTACTTTTCAGCAATTCAAAATTTAGAAATTACTTCTTTTCATAGAAAAGAAGTTTATAAGATTAGGTAGGTACATGTGCATACATATTTATATACATCATGGCTATACATACATATATGTTTGTTTTAAACTAAGGACACTTACGATATTTGTGTATTACACCGCCTTCGTTATTGCAGCAAAAAAAAGCAAAACAAATTCCTAAATGGTTGGTTAGTAAGTAGTAGGTATAATGACGGAAGTGCGATGAAATAGGGGTGAACCCATATGGTATTGATTTTTAACACTTCGTAAGAATGAATATTACGAGCTTAAAGGAGGTGAAAAAGACACGAGATAGCGAAAGAAAAAGAGTGTTGAAGATCAAGAGAAGGGTACGACGTATAACAAAAAAAGCATTGCCGCAGTATGAAATCATATTATGACTTAGATGAGTTGACCCCGTAGCCTGCAACTTTGGCCCTAAAAAGGATTTGTATATATATAATTTTATTTTATTTATTTAAAAGTAATTTGAATTCTTGACAATAATTATATTTACATACCTTGTCTACAGGCATTGATGGACACGCTCTACACAAATTCCAAAATGATCCAATCATAAGGAATTTATTTTAATAGTATCTCGATAACCACTCAAAATTTCAACTAATTGATGAAGCTTCTTTAAATTTTGTATAGTAAGCTTCCTTACGGTTTAGTTTATTTAAAATAATAACTTAATTTCGTTTTGAAAATGTTTTTTTCTGACGTGGATAGAAACTTATTTCCAAATTCCAGACAGGGGTGTCAACTTTTTCTGAAGATTTACGAAATATTTTTCTAATATATACGAGTCAAAGTTAGGTTTGAGAAAACGAAAATCGAACAATTTTGATAGGTACGTTGAAATTTAATCCAGAAAGAAAAGTTTCAGTATTTTTATATTAATGAAACCATTTAATGAATCTAATTATTATTTCGTTTTTTTTTTCTATCGATTTTTTTATATTCCTTAGGCAGGTTTATATTTGGCAAGATACTTCAAGTACTTGCTATGAAAATAGAATACATTTTAGTTGAATTTAAAGTTTTCTTATACTTTTTTCGTATTATTATAATGATTTAAATTTTCAATTGGAAAATTTCTAATTATTAGTAAGAGTAATGTAGAGCACTGCGATCTGAGCGTTTCGAACACCGAACTTTTTCACTATGACGATGGAAAATGCGATGAGACTGACCATCGTTAAGAGGGGAAATCAATAGGTTGATATTCCAATAAAGAAATGTGTTAGTTTTAAGCTCTGAACCGTTATGATAGTAGTGGTATTTTTCTTACTGAAATTTACTTTTGGTCGAAACACTGGAAATAGGATATGCAGCGAGACATAGAACTGGAAAAGAAACTGGAAGAGGTATAGAGACTCGAATGAGTCGCCAAGGGTGCGATGGGGGTTTTCATTGAGGTTATTATCATGTAGGTATATAATTGTGCCGGTCTCATTGTTGTCGCACATGGATTTTGTATAAATGTGGTGGTTTGTTTGGAATTCGTGTACTTTTAAGGCATCTGGAATAGGGGTAGTTGCAATGCGGTAGTTAATCTGCAGAAAATGTTGATTCATTGTGGGGGTAAAAATAAATGATAGCAAGTGGATTGGAAAGTGGTATTTCCGGCAGTAGGGAGTAGGAATGTCAATACGAATGGTATAAAATTATGCAACAGTCAATACGAAGGCATAAGCACACTGAAAAAAATATGCGACCATATGGTATAATAACTGTAAAACTGATTTATTTGTGAGGAAGTTAACATTTTTTTAGTCATAATAATTTATTAATTAGTTATTTATAATAGGTACGAAAGTTTGTTTTTAAAAATTAAATTAATTCAAAGCCAACAGTCACTTAAAGTTTGAGGATTATGGGATGTATAAAGCTTAGATTTCAACCATCTTATCTATAAAGTATAAAAGTGGGAATGGTTTGATGATATGCGGTTGGTACATATGCTGAGGATGATCGATTGGGAACTATTTGCGTAAATTACGATATATGGGATGGAGGTTGACACTTATTCGCAGATGTTGGATGAGAGCGAGATAATTCGAAATAAACAAAAACGTGCTAAAAAGTAAGAGAACGTAAAAAGAATAAATGCAATAACACAATTTCATGGCAGACGAAAATCACGATCACCAATACTTGTGTAATAATGTATTTTTCCATCATAGAAGTAGCATTTCAGTTTTTAACTACAAAAATAAAATATTATCACACCTATTCTTTAATAATTATAAAATGATTTTTCACGCTAAATTTGGAATTTTTAAGTAAAAAATACGCCCAGAAAACGCACCAATCGGAACTAACTAAAAGCCATTTTTCAAGCCGCATTCAGCTCTCTTAAATTTTTACCGCGGCCAACCAGAACCAGAGTTGCCGATGGCAATAAACGGCAACGCCGCGTTAGACGTGCTCGGCTTAATTGCGATCGGAAAAGTCCGTATTTTGTATTAATAATTATAAATAATTATATTTAAAAATAAATTCGGGTCAATTTTAGCAAAACTAAAAAAAAAAAAACCCTTTCATTAAAACCTAACCCCAAAAAACTTAACGCGCAAAAATAAACCCTACGTAACTCATACAAGCCATACAGAACAAAAAAAATTGTGACAAAACTCTTTGTCCAGCGAAACGCCAATATCACTACCAGCACCTTTTTTTTTTTTTTTTTTTTTTATAATCTACACGCGCTCAAGGGATTATGATTACCCTTTAAATGTTTGAACACAGCGCGGGCGTGAAGTTAAGGAAGAGAAAGAAGGATAGGAAAGATGTGTGGCACGATGTTCTGAGACTGTTGGTTGTTGTCTCAGATATTTTATCTCCAGGGATGGCGGCTGAACTAAAGCGGAGAATGCCGTGTCTTATTTCTATGTCGCTTAAAATTCACATTATTTTATTCGTGTCCATCCTTGTTGGGCATACTAGTTTAACTCAATTACATGTTGTTAGTGTTATGCCTGAACAACATGTAATGAGAAAACCAGAAACCCATTGATGTCAATTTTAGAAGGTTTTTTTTAATGGAATTAAAACAACATAGACGACGACGGCAGGGATCGAACCTGTGATCATGAGGTTCACAAGCGAGCACACATCCATCGCGCCACGGCCACCCCTTACATCAATTCTACGACGTTAATACCATCTTTGACGAAACGTCCATCCAAACGTCAAGCTAAAGGTACTAATATAATGCACCGTGAAATCCAGCCACGCGCCTTATCGTATGAGCCAAAATGTACGATTGTAACAGTCGACATATAAGCGCCATCACTGGATACGATCATATATGAGCCGATACATGCGACCTCTATTCGCCATCATTCGTGTGAGCAAAATTCTACAAGTACCTCAGTTTGAAAAATACAAGCCTAAGACGTCGAGCCTACCACCATCTACACTCGACCAGATGATCCAAATTCTAAGAACATCGGTACGACACCAGCATCTCCCTGTAACAGCAGCTATCATCAAACCATCATCACTCTAGTTTTTTGTATTCTTAAAATTATAATTTATATTTTTTTTTTGAACCAAGTTTTTTGATTACAAAAAAAAAATAATAATAAGAGAAATTTGTTACTTACCCTCTCTCATCTCAAACTATCAAATCCAGAAAAAAATAGAACAAAAAAACATAATAATAATTTCGTGTCGGGTAATAAACAAAGTGTACTACGAGAAGTAGAATTAATATCGTTGAACAGTTATTAGTAATTGTACATATCTAAGCATTTAGGCGAACTTAAAACTCTACACAAAAAAAAAAAAATACACAACCATTGGAGCGGTGCACCACCCCAAAGGAGTAATTGGTATTAAACTTGGTAAGTTACATTTATTAAAAAAAAAAACAAAAAAAAATATAATATATTAATCATTCAAATTCAACCGATATCTAATTCTATTTTTTCTGTCATATATGTACTTACACTTTCGAGTCTAGTCTAGATATAGATAAGAAAAAAAAACATATATGTAAATGCGCACAATGCAACAACAACAAAAAAAAAGAATAAAGAGAAGAATGATATGGTATTTGAGTAGAGAAAGGGAAGGTATATTAGTAACTTAGGAACTACATAATTGTAATTTAGGATTTTTTTTATTTTTGTTCTGCTTAAATAATTTAAGAATTAAATAAGTTTCCATATTTATTTTCTTTGAAATGAAATTATAGTATTTAATTATTTCCGTTTCTGTTAGGATATCATTTGAATAAAAATAAAAATCGTTATTGAAATTGAAATCTGTCGATCTTCTTAATGCTGCAACTAATTCCATTTTGTTAAACTATGGGAAGTTTTAGTTCGCTCTTCTTAGTTCACAGAATTTTAATTTTTTTAGGCGTAACAAACGTTTTGGTCACGGTGACAAGAACCCAACCACCCGACGAGCTTAGCCATGGCATCAAAGCAAGCATGCCGAGTCACTGTGATCAGGACACCCTTCTCTTCTGCTGCCAGGATCGGCCTAGGGATCCTGTAAGTCTTAGGTTGTAATGGTAGTACAGGGTGGGAAGGTTGTAAAGGGGTTATTTGTTGGGATGTATAAATTCAATGTGCTAACGAGATGTGGGGACTGAGGGTCATAGCACTTCCTCTTTAGGGAGATAAATTAACATCCTTTCTAAAATCGTTTTTCAAGAACACCAGGTTCCGTTACATATTTGTAGATATGCAGAGCCGGATCTACCTAAGGGCTGTATGGGCTGCAGCCCAGGGCCCCTAGGTCACAAGGGGCCCCCAGGCTCCGCTGAAAACAAAAGGCGATAATTTGAATTAAAAAAAATATAAAATTAAAAAACCTACCATAAGGCTGGCAATGGCAACCCTGAGATCAATCAACTAATGTATAGTCCCCGGCAAGCTAGATGGCACTATTTTAGAGAGAGAGAGAGAGAGTGAATTCGCGCGTCGCTTCTACCTGGAAAAAGCGCTGCGCGAACTTTCTGTCTGTCTGTCACAGCCAATTTCCTCTGAAACTACTGGACCACATTAGGTGAAATTTGGTAGGATTGTGTAATTATGACCAAAAAAACAGTTGTGCAAAGTATTTTTTTTAATCAGAGTCATTTTAATAAGGTTTGTTAATGTCACTGTGTCATACAATATCAATAGAAAGGGCTCGTTGTGTTGTGAGGATCTCAAATATATTTTTTTTTATTACGTACTTGAACTAAATAGTTATGATAAAGTCATAAACTCAATTTAATGTGCTCAATGCAACATATACGTTCAGCGACAAGAAGCGAACGATAATTTCGTGACTTCTGTTAACGTTGGCGCAATGGTACGATGCTCACTGTTAAGATCACAAATATTGCCAGTGTAAACACTTAAGTCAACATAAACTAACTTAACACTAACCCTTACAATTCGAAGTTTATTTTATTCGTATGTTGCTACACCTATTTCTTCTTTTCGAACTTAAATATTCTCAAGTTGGTACACTGGTTTTTTCATTTTCGTCCTCACCGCCTTGCATCGTTCTCATTCCTTCATCATCAAGTCACCAGTCAAATCAGAAAAAATCAAAGTCTTAATTTACTATAATGTCTGGTCGAAAGTATAAAAGTGGAGCTGAAAAACGCAAATTACAGCTAGATCGAGAAAAAGAAAGAGATAAATGTGCAAAAATTGGGACTTTTTTCAAATCAATATATAAAATAGAGGATGAAATCGCTGAAAATTCATCAACAAGCGACAAGGGAGGGATCTTATCAGAAGAGAATCTATTTGAAGGGAGTAGCATATCGCAACACCAAGAAAAAAAGACAAATGATGAAAATGTGCAAAGTCTTGACTACCAGCAACCCTCTGATCAAACGGAAAACGACATTGGTGTTCAGCAAGAGGACGATAACACCGATACGGAAAGAAATTTAGAGAATATTCATTTTGAGTTTGAGAAATATGCTGACGTGGGCTTGTGGCCAGAATTGCTAAACAATGATTTTATTAATGACATCCTCTCACATGAAATGACTAATTTTCAAAATAAAGATCCGAAAAATATATATTCAGCTTCTATAAAGAAATACAAGGAACAAAACAGAGCATTTTCAAATAGCCATTTCACAAAAAAAATGAAAAATGGTCAATCACTGGAAAGATCTTGGCTAACATATTCAACGAGTGTTGGTGCTGTTTTTTGTTTGCCTTGCAAACTTTTTTCTAAAACCTCTTCTCAATACACGACCGGATTTTCTGACTGGAAACACGTAGGAACTTGTTTAGAAAATCACGAAAATTCTAATGAACATAAGAAATCAATGTTAGTGTGGTTGACACGAAAAGAAAATAAGTCTGGTTTAGACAAGCAGCTTCAGGAGCAATCAAAAAAAGAAACAGAATATTGTCACAATGTCCTAAAACGGGTAATTGCAGTGGTAAAATTTTTGAGTATAAGGGGCTTAGCATTTAGAGGTTCCGACGAAGTATTTGGTTCTCCACATAATGGTAGTTTTATGGGGGCTCTGGAGCTATTGGCAGAGTTCGATCCATTCATTCGTGAACACATTGAACAACGGGAGCTGCGACCAAAACCGATAATATCGTACTTATCAAAAGCAGTATATGAAGAAATAATTGAGATTATGGGCCGACAGCTAATTAAAGAAATTATGACTCAAATAAAAAACGACGACACAAAGTATTATTCAACTGTGATGGATTCTACACCAGATCTATCTCACAATGATCAACTTGCTATTGTATTACGATACTGTTTTCGAGGAAAAGTATATGAAAGATGTGTAGCCTTCATTAAAATAAGTAGTCACACTGCCTTACATATATTTAATATTCTACAAGACTTTATAGAAACAAATGGATTACTACTGAGTAATTGTAGGGGACAATCTTATGACAACGCTGCCAATATGGCGGGTCACTACAATGGTGTACAAGCACTACTAAAACAAAAAAATAACACCGCTGATTATGTGCCATGTGCTGCGCATTCCCTTAACCTAGTTGGTGTAGAATCTGTTAAGGTTGCAACCGAAATTATGCACTTTTTTGGAGTAGTGCAACAAATATACGTTTTCTTTTCTGCTTCGACCCATAGGTGGGAACTGTTGAAACATGAAATAAAATTTAAATTCACGTTAAAAAGTTTAAGCCAGACCAGATGGTCTTGCCACTATGATGCTGTCAAAGCCTTAAAAAATAATTATGATGACATTATGAAAATTTTCGAAAGTTTCAGCGAAAATGAGGTTGAGAAAGTTGATTTCCGAAAAGAGGCACAAAATTTATTCAACAAAATGGCGAAACTCGAGACTGCAATTTTGATTATCTTTTGGGAAGAAGTTTTGGAGAGATTTCATTTAGTTAATAAAAAAATACAGAGCCCAGGTTTAGACATTTGTGAAGGCAACAAGTTAATTGTGTCTTTAAAAGACTTTGTGAACAACATACGACGCCAATCAGATCAGAAGCTTAAGGAATACGAAGAGAAAGCTAAAAAATTAAGTACTAGTGTGGGAATAGACTACAGTGACATAAACAAGAGACGCATTACTCAAAAATTTTCAGATAAGTCTACAGGTGAATTATCAGTATACGGCGCAGAAAGATTTAAGAGAGACACGTTAAACGTTGCGTTGGATAAGCTAATTATGGATTTAAATAAAAGGAGCCAAGTCTATGAGCCATATAGCAAAAAATTCAAATTTTTAATGGATTTGCAAAACAAAAATATCGAAAACATAGATTTTGAAAGTGCGCGTCATATTATTGATTGTTATCCAGATGACGTAGACGAGCATTTAGTGAATGAGTGCATTCAATTAAAATCATACTTACTCCAATCTAAGCCAGAATCGTATACCTCTTGCAGTGACATTTTTATGCTCATGTATGAAAATAGACTTATTAACGTGTTCCCTAACTGCTATACCATTTTAAAGATTTTTTTGACTATGCCAATTACTAGCTGTGAAGCAGAGCGCTCCTTCTCCAAGATGTCCTATGTAGAAAATAAATACAGGACAACAATGTCCAACCATCGACTAAATAATTTATCGCTTCTTTCCATAAATTGTGATTTAACAAAAAACTTGCAATGTGATGATCAAATCAAGGAATTTGCAGCACAGAAATGCAGAAAGATTGATTTATAAATTATAATTTATATAACATGTCATACACGATTTAAGTAACATTTATGTTTTTTTGTGCAATAAAGAATATATAATAATAATATACCATTATAGACACAGTTTTTGACATGGCTATTAATTGAGTACTTAGGTAGGCCCCTAAATAGTTTCAGCCCAGGGCCCCACAAATTCACGATCCGCCTCTGTAGATATGTATCTTCTGGAAAGATGTTTATTATTTTTAAATAAAAATCGATCCGTATAGATCATCAAAAACACTCATCACAACAACAAATCGAGAACTTGCTCTTTATTTGGATCACGTTTTGTCATCATACATCATTATTTATGACAATGTTCGATATAAACTATTTTGACATACCTACCTACATTTTGTATTTTCTTATAGGTACGTATGTACATATATTATGAAAATTTAGTGTTTCACGAATAGGTAACTTTCGATTGTACGTTGCGTGTTCGTTCGTTTTGAAAAATAATGTAGCAAAATAATTATTCAAACATTATACTCTGTCCAATAAAAATATGCAGTGTGGCAAGATAGGACGTTTGCCTCGCATTCTGGCTACAGTGAATTGCATAAATACATATGTCCTTCATTAAAGCTCTCACAGGGTTATCGTAGTGTTGATTTTAAATGGACCAAACCTAAAAAAAAATACAGCTCTATATATGATAGGAGCCGAGAAAATCGAGTTCACGCTTTCCAAAGCCTTTTTCAAAATGGCGGACAACGCATGGGCGCTTTTTGTTCGAACTTTTTGGATTTACACTCTCCAATAGGTACTCTTTTAGAAACAAAAAAAAATAAAAAAAATCGACTCAGTATTTTTTGTAGATATTTCGAATTAATTAATTTAATTTTACTGGACTAATTGTTGAGTTGTTTACTCGTACGTCGTACTTGTTGTATGAATAAACAGTTGAGAGCTTTTCGCACAGGTGCTCTCTGTAGACTTCATCAACTCCAGGTAAGACGTCTAACTTTGAATTTCTTCCTATTCAATTTTGGCATTGACAAAATTTCCATTAAAACTAATTTCTTCGGATTTTTAGACCAATTTTTCTTGTGGTGGGTTTCACCTAAGTCATGGCGTCCCGAAAAACTAGATTTCTACTAGCCATCTTTCATATATGAAAAAATCACATTAAGTCATTTCTGTGATTTTAAATAATACAGGAGTGATCTTTTATGACACTAATATATCCGCATCATCTACACACGCAATCGAATTCAAAATGTGGGAGTGTAAACTCTGTATCTGTAGCAGATTGTAACTTTGTAAAGATATGTCCACACCAAAGAAACATTTCAGGAAACATTGTTTAAAAAACATTTTGTAGTTCAATCACATCTTTGTATATACACTCTATAGTATTCCTATGCAACACGATTTTGTAGTGTTACATGGAGATCCAGATGTCGCAAAATCGCTTATTTTATATTTGAACCTGACCAAAATAAACAAGGAAATTTTTTTGGGAAATTATATTTTGGTTTTAATCCCCTTATAGTCCAGGAAAAATAGACAAAAAAATGCCAAAGAAAGGAAAAAATTAGATCCTGGCTGAAAATTGGCACGATCATTGGTAATTGGGCTCTTTATAAAATGAGAGAGTTCCTCACCGATCCGATGACCGCTACGTAAGTTATTCAAGGTCAAAGGTCACGAAAATGGGTTTTTTTAAATTTACTCAAAAAACGGTTTGTTTTAGAAAAAAAAAATTGTTCCACAAATATGTTGCTAAGGCAATTTCCAACAAAAATTATCGTACCAATTTTGTCCGTAGCATTTACCGTTAAAAAGTTATAGCACTTTAAAGAATCGTAAGTATCACCCTATTTCGCATTTTCTCCAACATTACTCATAATTACTTAAAACCAGTTTGTTTTAGAGACAAATTTTTAAGTACAAACTTGTAGATGAGGAAATTTTCACAAAACCGGCTTTAGAATTTTGTTCGTAGCACGTACCGTTAAAAAGTTATAGCAATTTATAGAATCGTAAGTGTCGTAAAAAGTAGCCCTATTCTCCACATTATTCCACACCACCTCAGAGGTCAAGTGCCAGGCGCGTTTTTTTTATGTGGTATCGCCCGTAGGCCTATTCCTCTGTGTTTAGCCAACAAAATTTAGTTAAAATTATTAATTAACATCTGGCAAAGGCATGTTAAGTAATGACTCGTCGTTAGCGTCCTCAGCATATGGATCAATTTGAACTGAGTTTGTACATGACTTTCTATATAATTGACAACAAACTAAAGAAAAACTTTAACCCGCTTTTCGACAACCACAATTAGAACCGCAAACTTTACTACAGTTACAAAATATTGTTGTAAGAAGTTCATCCGGTGCTGGTTGAAGCAGAGTGGTTATAGGCTCCAAAACATTATTTCTTGATGCCCATCCCCAGCTTTCCGGATTAATATTATCTCTTCCCAACCAAGCTTGAACTTGATAGGACACTCTACAAAGGTGTTGTTGAGCAGCAGCAGATGTTGGAGGAAGGGAAGATAATTGTACAGCCTTGTTGAGCCTACCTAGTCAGTCGGACAAATATGGAATATCTTAATGCATCGATATTATTTTCTGTCGAATGTGCTTTGTAAGATGCTAGAAGTAGACGTATAACATATTCAAATATAATATTTGGAGGACTCGGCTCTGGCAAACACTTCGGCATATTTTATCAGATCGTCACTCTTTTCGAAAAGCTTGAACATTTTTAATTTGCCTTTGTTGTAGAGAGCAGAAGTTGAATCACAACCAGTAAATGCGTGCAAAAATAAGATGTGGGCTTGACATTTTCGGTAAGCGGCTAAACTGTGAGTACAGTATAATTTATTTTCCATTTTAGCTTTACCTGGTTTACGAAAATAGATCTTTTTGTCTGGAGGAGCGCCTGCTATCAGTATTGCTAGGAGGTCGACATCCCCTCCTACAACAATACTCGTGCGTTTCTCAGCTTTCTCTATGGTTGTTTCGATTATCAAAACATCAGCATCATTTTTGGCTTGCCTCACTAGGATGTTTACAGCCTTAAACTTCTCAAAAAGCATAGCAATGAATCGACTTTTGTTGTTTGCATTAGCAAGAAATTGTTGTTGGGAAGTTCAGCCTTCATTGATACATCGAAGAAAATGTCAGCTGATGACGGAGCTGAAGCACACCGACGACGCTGCTCTGAAGCTTTTATATTGTTACCTTGATCTTTATAACCATCGAAAACAATGGTGACATTTTTGCCAAAATGCTTTTGTTATGTACTGTAGCTATAAAAATTGCATGAAATGAGTTCTCTTGATTCCATAAAACACGATGCAGTAAAAATCCTCCATCGATGATGTATGTAACATTATTATAATCAATGTTATCTTCAACTGGCTCTAACAATTCATAAAGGGAAGATTTTTTATTTTTTCGTATACCAACCTCATCAAAAAGTGACAATGGATAAGGAGCCAACTCGTATGTTAAAAATGTCTGCAGTTGGTCTTCAAATTCTTTAGTTATACCTATTCGTTGAAAAAGTAACAGAGGATCAATTGCAACTTTTTCACCATGCACTTTTATCGAACTGTTGACAGTTAAAAGGGTAGCTTTAAACTTTATGATCACCAAAAAAAAACCGGTCTTGGGTTAAATTTTCTCACCAACTTCTCTGATTGGTTACAAATATTTGGCCCCAAAAATTAAAATCAAATTAATTTTATGGTCCGTGTATTCAGTAAATTGCTATAACTTTTTAACGGTACGTGCTACGAACAAAATTTTAAAGCCCTTTTTGTGAAAATTTTCTCATCTACAAGTTTGTACTTCAAAATTTTTCTCTAAAACAAACTGGTTTTAAGTAATTATGAGTAATGTTGGAGAAAATGCGAAATAGGGTGATACTTACGATTCTTTAAAGTGCTATAACTTTTTAACGGTAAATGCTACGGACAAAATTTGTACGATAATTTTTGTTGGAAATTGCCTCAGCAACATATTTGTGGAACAATTTTTTTTTCTAAAACAAACCGTTTTTGAGTAAATTTAAAAAAACCCATTTTCGTGACCTTTGACCTTGAATAACTTACGTAGCGGTCATCGGATCGGTGAGGAACTCTCTCATTTTATAAAGAGCCCAATTACCAATGATCGTGCCAATTTTCAGCCAGGATCTAATTTTTTCCTTGCAGAAAGCTATTTTTCCTGGACTATTATGCATTCTTGCAAACAGTCTGCCAATGTGTGGATGGTTGCGGCGTGCGCGACGTAAGGGGATGATCTTGGTGGTTGGTTTTGAATGAATGCGAGTCTAATATGTATAGTAGGTTTGTACGTATTTTATTATCTATAAGTGTGTATTGTGAGTTTTACGTATTTTGCCTTGCAATTTTGGGTAGAATGTTTTCTTTGGATTTTTGGGTTGAATTTACAAATCGCTAAATGTAGGACAAATGCAAGGATATGGAAAAAGGATCTTTTCGGATATTTTTCCATGCTTTTTTGGTGACCTTGACATAGCTTTTATTCTCGCTTAAAGAATTTTATTATTTATGCTAGTTTTTCACTGTTCTGGTGGATTAAAAACAAGATAAATGTTTTTCTTAGCTTCTTTGATGTCATGTCAAAAAAGGTAGGTAGACAAATGGAAATCTAGCATCTTTATAATTATGTAGTTAATCAGGTATTTAAATATTACTTTTCTATAAGGAGGTAGGTACCCTTTTAAATAAATAGAAAGGTACATAGCATCGAATATGTTTAAAAGAAAGAATGGCGCAAAATTTTAAATAGCCTAGTATTAGGGTATAAGTATAATATACTACTTAACAATTTGCTAACTTTAAAGTAGTTTACTAACTCATTCATTAATTTTAAACATTTTCTAACTAGAATCGTACTAAAGCAATTTTCATAATAACTTGCTTTTAACACACCAAAACCAATGGCAGTTCGTGCAAAAAAATAAGTAAACAGACGTGTTTTTACGTTTCTAAATACTAAGAGTCTTATGAAGTCAGCACGATACTAAAACAATACAATAAGGAGGTATTCGATGATTTTAACTTTATTTAAAAGGGTAAAGAATTTGTGATGCTATACTCGATCAAAATTTACAAAATCGTCGTTTTAACGTAGTTTCATACTAAAACAGCTTTAAAATCTTAATAATTCAAATATTGTCAGGATCAAAATATTATCATCATCACTAAATTAATTTGTTTGGTTTTAAGTTCTCGTTGACTACAAAAAGATTTTATATATGGTAGTTAGGCATTGTACATATGTATGTACATATCTTAAAAACCAAAACTAGTGCACGGTGCACTTAACGATTTTTAACTCATTAATTTTTTGACCGATTTATTGTAGATTTAAGGTTTGAAAATAAGTGAGTTAAATTTCTTTCTAATGACGCACTATGGAGTTAATGCTTGCAAAAACGAGACAAGAGTCGATTTTTAAAATCGCAAAGTTGTAAAGTTTTTACGAAACGCTAGTATACTTCCCATAGATTTAGAAACTGTATTTTTTTTTATTCGAACTAATTTAGCCACAGCGATAGATCAAAGTCAGTGAAAACGAGAGCATTCATTTTTTCTGCATCATCAAAGAAAAAAAAATTGTTAGTTTCTATTAACTATTTCTTTCATATATCGCAACATTTAATTAAATTTTTAACATGTATAATTCAGATGCAGGTGTGTTCTAATATATTCATGAAATTTCATGTTGAAAAGTTGTGTTTTAATATTTTGTTGTGATTTAATTAAATAATGCCTATTAGAATGTAATTTTTTGTTTTTTGTTCTTTCATTATTAATCATTTTCTTGTTGTTTTCCGTCGAATTCCATTGTGTTGTTTGTGTATAATGATAAAATGAACCATTAAGCTTCAGTTAAAAAAAAAATTTGGTGCAGGTTTTTGCAGGTTTAGTTGTTATTGGTGTCAGAAAATGTGATATCTACATTTTAAAGCTTTTTCTTAAAAAATGCAAATTTTGATCTATTTAAAGGATCTTTCGGCTTAATAGTTTTTACCAAAAAACGTTTATATGATGTGATGAAAATGTGTTCTAAAGTTAGATTTAAAGCTAAATTGGATTTCTTGGAAAAATATTTCCTAAATAAGGCTTGTTGTGAGAAGAGTCAACTCGAAGAATTTAAATTTAGAATATGGTGTTTAAGGTTTAAATTTTAATTTGATATCCCAAATAAATCCAGACCTGGTCGACCATCAAAATCGTTTATGATCTTTGCGTTCGTAGTAAGAACTTCGTGGATCTCATCAAATGGAAGAACTAACATTTGTTACCCAAATAAAATTGTGGGAGTCTGGTAAGGTAGTGTCTGTCTGGAAGTGAAATAGCATATTCTCCAGGAAAAGCAAAGCTGTGTAAAAACGCATTGAAGAAGCGAAAATGTCAACTCTTAAGTCCCTTTCAATTTTTGTTGAAGCCGGTTAATTAATTGTAACAACGAGTGATAAAAAAACTGCTTCCAAGTTATAGTGCACTTAGAAAGCTAAAAGTGATTGCTATCCTGGCTCAGAGTCTTTCACATTTACGGAAACTTTGGCTGAGGTAAAATTGCAGAGTATTTGGATATTCGAAAAATTTTAACTGAGGACGAAATGAAATCTTTAGAGCTTATTTCAAAATGGGGTTGTGATGGATCACAATAAACCCAATATAAACAAAAGTTCGAAAACTATCCCGATTCAGATGCAAACATATTTCAGAGTTCATTTGTACCTTTACGATTGTTCTGCGCTTCAAATGGGAAAATCGTTTGGCAAAATCCTAAACCATCATCACCAAGGTATTGTCGATCTATAAGAATGATCTTCACTGTCTTCACTTCAATTGTCTTCACTTCAATTGTCAAAAAAACGTTATTTTAAATCAAAATATGTACATGTCTTATTATTCAAAACAAAGATGAAATGCATTTCATTTTAGATGGATATCTCGTGATTGAAGCCAAAAAAAATAATTTTGTCTCGTTTGGTCATGCATTTACTCCATATAGTGTGATGTAGGTATTTTTTGTATATGTACCTATTTCTTTGATCGCTATACAAAATAGGTAGCTATGTGTAGATTTCATAGAGGCCAAGTATAATTTAAAAACAATCTTTCAAGTTTATCGAAGTTTTAAGACAGTAATAAATATGTGCATGTACTATATACACATGCATAAACATATGTGTTTCTATATTTTTTTATTTAAATTGCTTTTAAAACTGACCAGAAAAAGCTATTAGTTATAGGTATTTGAAAAAAAACAACATAAGAAAACGAAAAAACAAAAAGCTTATGGTGTTTTGCAGCTAATCGGTTTCAATTAAGAATAGTCCTTTCTATATGTAATGTACCTATTTGTGAGGTGATAGATATATTAGTATATTTTTTGTTTTTGGCGAAAAAGATCGTACCGCAGCGCCAAGTTGTTTGTGGCAATAAGAGACTACACAATTCATAAGGCGATATCTAGGATTGGATGTATTATCTGAAAATTATTTTATCTGATGAAATTTAACATTGTGAATTTAACAACTGTGAATAGCAGGTATTTTTGCAACAGCAAAATACATGTTGAAAAAATCTTGTGTGTATTTGTTCACGTCTGTGAAGTAACCGTGGGAACTTTCACCTTTTAGTATGCATGATATCTAATTACCCTCTATTTAACATATTATAATAAGCTCTGAAACATGTCAATAATGTCGAGTATTCTATGTATTCTTTTCCACATCACCCGATGGGGTAGAATACTAGATGCGTTTTTTTTTCGAGGTATCCCCTGTAGGCCTATTCAATAAAAATAAATAAGGCAATAAAGTTCACAATTAACATAAAGATACAACTAAGATTGATTTAAAAATATGTAAATAAATTATTTTTAATTCTTAAACCAAATGAAGTCAATTTAAATTTAGCATTCTTAATTTCAATTCACGGTTGAAAGTGCAAAACAAGGTATAAGAATAATCATTTAATAGGTATTTGGTTAGTATAAGAAACAAACTTCTTCGGGACGTTTGAAATAAGTGATTATAAAAAGAGCAAACACAGAACAAATAGAGTTCTAGACCAAAGTGATATACATAGGTATAGGTACCTAACATATTTCAACATAACAACATTGAAATCATAATACACACATTATATAGACAATTTATTCACAACAAATAATATATCAAAGTAGCTATACCTAATTCCCAATTTCTTAAATCGTTATTTAAAAATTAAAAAAATTGACAATTTTAAAAATAGTAGGTACCTATATAGGTATACCTACCTACGGCTACGATGCTTCAAGAAAATCGCCCGAGCCGCTTAGGCTGTAGTCGAACAGACAAAGAATTACAAGACCCACTTTTTTCGTCTTTGCTATCATCGTTAGGTAGGTATATCAACTTTGATCAAAATCCTAGTTCGATTTTTTACGAATGTGTAACTTACTTTATAGTACCCATAAGTTGCAAGTAAAAGTCGTAATGTTAAGACTGATTAAAATATCGACTTCGATTTTGTTTACAAATGCATAAAATGCCATATTGTACCTACCTACCTATGTCACACGTACAATACAAATGTACATTCAGAGGCCAACAAGTCTACCATTTCATCACAAAAATTACAAAAATACCTATATGTACATATATTCTTCACCCTTAAATGAAAACAGAGAAATCCTTCAAACAAAACTCTTATTTGAAACCTTGCTTGATATATTCTTCTGACCTACAAAAATTCTCAGATAACTAAAAAAAAATCCTTACCAATGATCGAGAACGCGATGAATGAAAAAAAAAAATAGATAACCCCATCCTCCAAGTAAATACCTACATACGCACGCGTACAATAATAATAATAATAAAACAATAGTATACCTACCTAATAAAATACTGAAAGCTAAAATAAGATTTTCTTCACAACTGAAAAAAATCATCAAACACCAGCTACCAGAACAAAACAACAAAAACATACACATAATAAAAGGTAGGTCAAGAACGTGAACAAAAAAATCTTCATAACCAAATTTACAAAAACAAAACTAAAAACTAAACTCTCATCCCTCACGTCTCACTTCTTACCAGACACCACGTATTGAATATCTATACACAAAGGTATAGAAAGATAAACAAAAATCATCCACACAAGAAAAAGTCCTTTTTTGATCCCCTTTATTTTATAACCGCCATTTATTTAAAATTTTGAATAGTTTTGCACTCTGAAATATCCTGAAATAGTTGTCAGGCCGACGATAGATGTCCTCTTAAATTAAGGTTTCATGAGAATACTATAGAGTGTATATACAAAGATCACATCACATCACATAAATTTTAAAATTTAAAAAACGTTTCTGAAATGTTTCCATTTGCTTAAAAAACATTTCAGAAACATTGCAGACACATTTCAGAAACGTTTCTGATTTGTTTTTTTGGTGTGGACGCTTTGAGAAATATTTCTGAAATGTTTCTTTGTTCCCCATTGTTTCCAGATTGAGTAGTCTGTAATTTTTTTCTCGCCTGTGTTGCACTTTAAGCGCATGAATTTTTTTTTCTACTTCATCTTTATCACAATTTATATTTAAGCGAATTTTAGATATAGCATCGGCTTTTTTTTATTTAACTTTTAAAATTTTCGTCAAGTTAGTGTATCCCACAAAACTTTTTTTATTTCATACATTTTTATCAATTGGATAACATTCTCGTTGCTCCACACTTTTCGCCGCGACATTTTATATTTACTATATTAATAACCTTTGACCACTTTCCACAGGGAAACATTTTAGAAATGTTTCGCAAGCATCCAGACCAAAGAAAACATTTCAGAAACATTTAAGAAACATTTCAAAAATGTTTCTCTGTTTCTGAAATGTTTTTCAAATGTTTCAGAAATGTTTCTTAAATGTTTCTGAAATGCTTCAAAAATGTTTCTTTGGTCTGGACACACCTTAAGTCTCAAGTAAAAAGAGTAAATAGTCTTAGAAGGATGTATATGCTATAACAGAAACTCTCAAACTCATTTACAGGAGAGACTCCCCCAAATCCTAGTCTGACTACATTCATTGTATAAAAATTTCTACTTAAACTTTTCAACTGCAAAATAGAGAATAAATAAAACTTCCACTTATTCAACGTAAATACCGCATTAAAAATACGCAATTTAAGGTTCTTGCACGCGGGTGCACGAACAACCAGCGGCGGCACTGTCTGCCAATAATTAAAATGTTCGATAAAAAAATGCGGTATGAAGAAAACTGGAAAATTGTCACCAGGTAAATATTAATTCAGATTGTGCATTTTTTAGTTTGTCCAACTTTTCAAGTGTGCCAACTGAATTGTATAGTGAAATAATAGGGGAATTGAATCCAAATGCGAAACACATTATTACTGAGCATCGCCCAGTATCTTCCGCGCTTCGTGGTATTAAAGAAGAATTGATGTGATTGAACTACAAAATGTGAAAACGCTTTTCTCATTACTACCTAATACCTGAAGATGAAACTGAAGTTGAAACATTTAATATGATTGTAGACGTAGAGAATTTTCTAAGGTGGAGATAGTTGCTGAAATTACAAAGTCAAGGAAAAATGGCACTTTTCCACAGAAATTATATATAACCAAGGTAAAGCATATTCAATAAAACACACAAAATAAAAACTTACTTATTTCGTTATTTTTTACTTGATTTTATCATGCTAAACCGCACCCCAACATTTGGTCCAAACGAGCCAGATAATCTCTACCCCGACTCAAAAGAAGTTATACGAAATCACCCAAGCAAATAAATCTTTAAGGATAAATTTGGATATCATCCAAACATCCAATATCCGATCGTGTTCATCAATCTTTTAATTCATATATTAAAACGGCCAACATGTTTTTTGTGGTACACTTTACGCGGCCCACAAAAACCGAAGGGGCATAAATTACATACTAAACGAAAGCATTTTTTGCATAGATGGGCAGAATGCCAAAATTATTTAAATATACTACACAGAAATTGTTTAAAACAACAAATAAAAATTGCAATAAAATGCCCGGACATCTGTTGCTGAATAGAGCATACATTTACACTATACTGTCATACAGTTTTAGCACAGATATGTGGTATCTATTCTTGACACCAACTATTTATTTATTGTTAAACGTCACCAAAGCGGAATTATAATAAAAACAAACAACTAATTAAGAAGTGAAGTATCACTGTCAATAAATTTATTGAGAAAAAAGTTAAAGTTCTAATTTAATGAATTATATAAAAACTTAATTGAGCAGACAAAATGAAAGTGGACTGTGTTGTGCGTCGTTAAGAAAAAGAGTGAGTAGGAACATTTGAATTTTCTCTTATCTGTTCTTTGGTTTGATGTTCATTTTTTTTCAGCCTTTCAATGACAGAGGCGCGACTGTCGACTACACTGTCGCCACAGTCACTCCCCCTCGAGTGTCTTTCAGCAGCTGGATCTCTAAAGGCTGGATGATGAAAGTTCACGGTTCTTCTTTTTGCTTTGTAGGTTTGTTGAGGTGGATCCATTATGGAGCCCCAACGATGTGACTGGATTTGTTCGTTGGTTGATGCTGAAGGTGTTTTATCAATTGGGTCTTCATCTGTTTTGCTTATATAGCAGGGTTTGAGTCTATCAATCGATACGTTTTTTTCTTCATCATTGATTTTCAATTTGTAGATTCTGTCTGATGTTCGCTCTATTATCTTGTAAGGACCTTGGTACGGTGGCTCTAAAGGGCTTTGACATGATCACAGCGTAACCAGACGTGCGTACAGCTGTGAAGATCCTTAGAGATAAACAATCTGGCTTTGTTGTGATGTGCCGTTGGTGTTGGACGGATTCCACGCATGAATTCTCGGTGTTTTTCTATGAATAAACACGAATCACTTGATGGCACATCTGATGAGACGAAGAATTCTCCGGGTACCCTTAGATGTGTTCCATATAGCATTTCTGCTGGAGTTGCCTGGATATCTTCCTTGAATGATGTTCTCAGTCCAAGTAAAACTGTTGGCAGTATCTCAACCCAGGGTTTTGGAGAACACATAAGTGCTGCTTTCAGTGTTCTGTGCATGCGTTCGACTATTCCGTTGGATTGTGGATGGTATGGTGTCGTTCTGGATTTTTTTGTTCCAACGAGATTTGTGAGAGCTTGAAAGAGAGCTGACTCAAACTGGGCGCCTTGGTCGGAGGTTATTGTGACAGGAGAACCATAGTGAGATATCCAATGATTAAATAACGTTGTTGCCACTGTGTCGGCGGTCATATCTTTGATGGGAACCGCAACTGGCCATCTTGAAAAGCGGTCTATCATTGTTAGACAATATTGATACCCATGAATCAATGGTAGAAATATGATGTCTATGTGGAGGTGATTGAATCTCGTATCCGGAACTTGTATATGGTCATGTGAAAGCTTTGTGTGGCGATGTACTTTGGCTCTCTGACATGCTAAGCACTCTCGAGACCATTGTAATGCGTCCTTACCAATTCCAGGCCAGGTATATTTTTCTCTTAACAGACGTGATGTTGTTCTGCCACTGGGATGTGCTATGTCATGGATAGTTTTGAATGCTGTTCGTCTAAGTGATGCTGGAATGTATGGCCTGACGATGCCTTGAGAAATGTCGCAATAGATTTTGATGTCACGTTCAGCATGTAGTTCTTGAAGATGTAGTGAAGATGGATTTTGTATTAAATCTCGCAGGTGATCATCTTTAAGTTGTTCGTCTCTGATGCTTTTTGGGCTTAATATGGTCGGCATGTTTATGGTGTTGATCCGTGATAAGGCATCTGCTACGACGTTATCTTCACCTTTTACATAAACTATGTCTGTTGTAAATTGTGATATGTAGTCTAGCTGGCGGATTCTGCGATCAGGAGCCTTCTCATGCTTTTGCTTAAATGCATATGTCAGCGGTTTGTGGTCAGTTTTTATGACGAATGATCGACAGTCTAGAAGATGGTGAAAGAACTTGATGGAGGCGAATATGGCAAGTAGTTCACGATCATATGTACAGTAACCTTGTTCTGTAGAGCTGAGTTTGCGTGAGAAGAAACCAAGCGGTTCCCAGGTGTGACCGGAGAGTTGCTCCAGCTTTGCTCCGATTGCCGTGGATGAAGCATCCGTCGTGAGGTTCATCTCAGAATCTGGAGAAGGAAAAGCGAGAAGTGTGAGGCTGGCTATCCGTTTTTTGCACTCTTTGAAAGCTTTTGTTGCTTCTTCCGTCCAGATGATTTGTGTTTTGTCTTTTTTTATTGAATGTTGCAGATAATTATTCAAAGGTACTTGCAATTGCGCTGCGTTTGGAATACAATAATCTAGATCTCGGAAGATCGAGTCCATAAACCTTTGGAACTTTTGTGTGGCATTTCTGAGGCCAAATGGCATTACCATGTACTCGTATAAGCCCCAGGGTGTAATTATTGCGGTTTTGTGGATGTCATCTGGATGCATGGGAACTTGATGATAGGCTCTGTCGAGGTCAAGTTTAGTGAATACGCTGGCACCATGCAAACGTTTTTCTTTCTTGTTAGGAGTATAGGGCTAGCGTAGGGACTTCTGGAAGGTCTGATAGAACCTTCTTCAAGCATATCAGCTATTTGTGTTTTTGCTGCTGAAGCCTTTTCTCCTGCGAGTTTGTAGGAACGTGCCGAGACTGGAGGACCCTTCGTCACGATGCGGTGAGCGTAGTGGATGTTGTTGATGTTTCCTTTGAATGTCGGCTTCGTTATCTCGACGAATTCTTTTAGGAGTTTGGCGTATTTTTCTTTAGTGGATGCATCAATCGTGGATATATTAAAGGTTTTTGTCGCAAGTATTTCACCTTTCGTTGATAGCGATGTAAGAGGATCTATGAGTCGCTGGTTTTTTAGGTCCAAAAGCAGATTGAAGTGGGTGAGGAAGTCTGCCCCAATTATTGCCGTTGCGATGTCAGCAATAATGAACTTCCATGCAAAACATCTTCGTAGATTGAGGTCGAGCTTGAGATTTTTTACGCCGTAACTGTTGATTGTGGATGAGTTAGCTGCATAAAGTTGAAGTTGGTCTTTCTCTGGTTTAATTTTGAAAAAAGTTACTGGGACTATTGACGCTACGGATCCTGAATCTATTAAAAAGGTTTGGTTGGTTGAAGAGTCGTGGATATGAAGTCGGATTTCTTTGCGGATTGATGAAGAAGCTACGCTGTCATCAACTACTGCTGCGATTGATGACAGCGTACTTAGTTTCCCTGGTTGGAGGTTCCGGGTAAGAATTTGCATGGCTGTGTGCAGGGTCGAGCGTCTTTTCCCCATCTATTGTGGTAGTAACAAATACCATTGCGACTGGGAGTGACGGATCTGGTTCTGGAGCGGTTGACATGAGAGTACTGCTGATGAAGATGCTGCGTCGGCTGATGCTGATGCTGAAGCGGTGCCTTGTACAACAGGTGTTGTTGTTGTTGTCCCCTTTTGAGCTCGTAAATAGTTTTCTCAGTTTGCTGTTGACTAGAGTGAAGATTTTGGATTTCACGTTGGCAATTCTGAAGAGTTAATTGCATCTCTAGAAATTGTCGTTCCAAACGAGAGAACTCAAAAGTGGTGGACGTTTGAGGTTTTGGCATCATAAATTCCTTGCTGTGGACAGCCATGACAGAGGCACTGCTGAGTGCATCCATGATGCGGTCTGCAGTGTCTGCGAGTGCGCTCAAATTTTGTAGGTTGTCGGATACTACCAGCAGCGGACGGATTTTTTCTGGCAGACGTTCTGACCAGAGTTGGTGCAGAACCTCGTCCGTTACGGAGTTTTTGGAGAGTTCTCTCATTTCTCTGAGAAGCTGGGAAGGTTTTTTGTCGCCCAGGATCTTTTCTCGGAGAAGTTTCTGCAGTTGTCTTTGTCTGGACTCGGAAAAGCGTTGCAGTATAGCAGTTTTTAGATTTTTGTATTTATCTTGTGTAGGAGGGTTGTTTATTATATCGATGAGTTGGCTGGCTATTGCTGACGGTAAAACTTTTAGCAGTTGGTTGTATTTTTGGGCGTCGCTGGTGATTCTATTGGCAAGAAAATCTGCCTCAGCAATCGCAAACCAAAGATCGGGAGTTTCTGGAGAAAATTGGGGTAAATGAAGGTTTACGGCATATATATATTCCTGATGTTGTGATGGAATATTAAACTGAGGACTATACATTGAAGTGGATGGGTATAACTTGCGTCCATCCCCTGGTAGCACGCAATCAGAATTTGCAACCTTGACGCCTGCGTCTTGAAGTGGAGGATTTTCAGTATCCAACAAACTCTGATTGTTAGCGTCATTAGGATTATCATCCGTCATGGTACCAGGTGTATAGGTGCTTTTTGTTGGTGTTCGGCTTAACATGTAGGTAATTATTGAAGTCTTAATATCACGTCGGGGTCACCAATGTGGTATCTATTCTTGACACCAACTATTTATTTATTGTTAAACGTCACCAAAGCGGAATTATAATAAAAACAAACAACTAATTAAGAAGTGAAGTATCACTGTCAATAAATTTATTGAGAAAAAAGTTAAAGTTCTAATTTAATGAATTATATAAAAACTTAATTGAGCAGACAAAATGAAAGTGGACTGTGTTGTGCGTCGTTAAGAAAAAGAGTGAGTAGGAACATTTGAATTTTCTCTTATCTGTTCTTTGGCTTGATGTTCATTTTTTTTCAGCCTTTCAATGACAGAGGCGCGACTGTCGACTACACTGTCGCCACAGATAATTATCGACTAGCGACATCTGTTGCTGAATAGAGCATACATTTACACTATACTGTCATACAGTTACTGTCATACATTATCAGCCGTATCTATAAGATTTTCTTAAACTTCATCTTAGAGGTTATTTAGTTAAGCATACTTAAATATTTAATTTGGCTTTAAATGACGAAACTTCAATTCGTATCTATAATCGATTTTTCATTGGTACTTAACTAAACAATGGTTGTGTCACGTAACGTAAAAGAATGTGAAAATCTAGTACAGAAAAAAAAACAAATGCTGCTTCATTTTATACAACACAGCTGTTATGTGACGTGACACCTTCTTTCAGTAAATAATTGGAAGACACATTTTTTATTTGTGAAATCAAAAAAAAAAAATGGCAATCGAACACACACCCACACCCGCCGCCACAAATAAAAGAAAAAGATCTGAAAATTGGGATGCCTCCTACAAGGAAACTTTTTTATTTTAGAATTTGCAATAATACACAACAAAACAGAATTATTTTATGCAAAGATTGGGCGTTTTCCTAAATGCATTGTTGCAGCGCATCATGAATTTTGATGCTTTTTTTTATTCACTTGCTTCAATAAAATAACGTTATTAAATACGAATTCTAAATTTTAGAGTTTTTTTCAATGAATTGTAAAAGTAAATTTCAGAGTGAAGAAAAACGTTGCAAGGGCATCAAAATCCACGATGCGCTGCAACACTGCATTTAGGAAAACGCCTATTCTCTTCCAACAACGAGGAAGAAAGTGTCGATACAAACACTTAAAAGGCTAAGAGGGAAGCGTGGACAAAATTTCTTTGCGTGTAGGTACACATACTTTAATCAATACAAATTTTATGTTTCTTAAATCGTTGCACTTTATAGTTCTAATATAATATCACAACAAACAATACCTACAAGCTCACAATTTGAAACTTCAAAATTTCAAAGATGACAATCGATATGTCAAAATACATTTTAAAATGCCTTTAAGTGACCCTTAAACGCGGTTGATGGCGTTTAAGTTAAGAGGCCTTTAAGTAACGTTACTTAAATGTGAAAATTGATTATAGATACCGATTTCATACTTAAGAGCTGCTTAGAGGTATTTTAAGGTTAAGTAACCTTTAAGATTTGTTTATAGATTCGCCTGTATATGTATAATTATCTGTGGTATAAGTTTAGTAAAACTTAGAACCATTTCAACTTTTGCTTTTGTTGTTGTTTGGAAAAATACAGCACATTTTGTTCACTTTTCACTCTTTGAAGTTGAATGTAGATAAGTCTTAGAGTATTAACTACATCTATCGGGCAATTTCCGTGTTAGGCTAGGCGCGTACATTCTATTTTAGTTGCACAACTGTTTCGTTGCTTATAGAAAACAGATGAACTATTTGGTTGAATGTCCACGCAGGTGTATATAATTATATTGTAATATTTTTGCTAGGTTCGTTAAATAAAACTTATTACTTCTTTTAGAATTTCTTCTTTATTTAAACTTTGCAAATCAAAACAATAAATCTCAATTTATAATCAACTCCAATACTTTTATTCAAACTTAAATCACACTTCTTTAATTACACTTTCCACAATCCAATAGTTCAGCTTTGCACACTTTCATAATCGAAAATAAACTGTGTTATTACTTCTTTTAGAATTTCTTCTTTATTTAAACTTTGCAAATCAAAACAATAAATCTCAATTTATAATCAACTCCAATACTTTTATTCAAACTTAAATCACACTTCTTTAATTACACTTTCCACAATCCAATAGTTCAGCTTTGCACACTTTCATAATCGAAAATAAACTGTGTTCCGCTCAAACCAGTTGTTCTCGAAGGTTCTTGTTTAGAATATTCTATTTGCTTGGAATAAGGGGAAATTCATATGGAGATAGAATGTTCTAGTAGTTTGGAATAAGGGGAAATTTAGATGCGATGGAAAAGAGCTTTTTTTGTTCCCTCATAAAGCAGATATGTAATTCCCAACAGATGGCGCTGTAGGAGTATAAAGCTCTGTTCGCAACATTGCCCCCTTCTTAAGATTGTTCGTCCCGAACAACTCTATCACCAGCTTCGGCACTGTATCGGTGCAGTCGATCGCTATGCACAACTTTTAGCTTTCCTCTTAACCCTCTTTGAATTCGGTAAACGACATCATTGATTTTCGTGACGACAGTATAAGGGCCTTCCCAGTTTTGTTGAAGCTTCGGCGACAGTCCCTTTTGACGATGTGGGTTATACAGCCATACACGATCTCCTACTAGGAATCCTGTCGTGTTTGCTCTTGTGTCGTACCTTGTCTTCATTCAATCGCTGTAAGTGCTCATTCTAGTCCTGGTCCTTTCGTGGATGTCGATTAGCCTCTCTTTTAGGTCACTCACGTAATTCCCTGTTTCCTGAGACTCTTGTGGTGGGTGTCCAAACCTTATCTCACTAGGCAGCCGTATGCTTTTTCCGAACAGGATCTCAGATGGTGTTTGTCCTGTTGAGCTATGTACTGCACTTCGATAGGCCATCAAAAATAGTGGTATGTGCCTATCCCAGTTTCTTTGGTAGTCGCCTACGACCTTAGTGAGGTGCTCTTTTAAAGTCCTGTTGAATCTCTCGACCATTCCATCAGATTGCTGGTGAAGTGGTGTGGTTCTCGTTTTCTTAATGCCAAGGAACGCGCACACCTCTTGGAATATGTTCGACTCAAAGTTCCTTCCTTGGTCAGAATGGAGCTCCATAGGCACACCTAACCTGCTTACCCAGTTAGACACAATCTGGTCGGCCACGGTCTTGGCTTTTTGGTTTGGGATAGCGTATGCCTCAGGCCATTTGCTGAAGTAATCCATTACCACCAGAATGTATTTGTTTCCATCATTCGTTTCCGGAAACGGGCCACCCACATCAACAGCAATCCTTTCAAACAGTGAGCCAACATTATATTGCATCATTCTTCCTTGTAGTTTTCTACCAGGTCCTTTGGTTGCCGCACAAGCCTCACAATTTCGGCACCACTTTTTAACGTCGTCTCTTGCATGCAACCAGTAGAATCGTTGTCTCACTTTTTCTAACATCTTGTTGATTCCCAAATGGTCTCCTGAAGGTCCATCATGCATCTCTCGAAGAACCTCTTTGATTTTCGATTGAGGTAACACAAGCTGCATCACATAAGATTTACCATCAGCAGATTCCCATTTTCGCCGAAGAACACCTTCTCGCACATGCAGTGAGTCCCATTGTGCCCAATAGGCCTTTAAAACTGAACTCCTATCGGAAATGTCATTCCATGCGGGTTTTCCTTCATATTACTTCCATGCCAGAAGGGGTTCAATGTCGGGGTCTTCTTGTTGAGCAGATCTTATTTCTTCATTGCTCCATCCACAAATGGGATCAGCCCTTATTCGCAGTGTATTGAAGGCGACCATGCGTTTGTTGCCATTTGAGGTTGCCTCGACAGTCAGACTTTTATTGTTTCGTTTGGTCTGAGAAACCTGGATGGTGTTTCTAGGGTCATCGATACCAGAAACCAGCTTCTGCCCCTCGAAGTTGGTTCTCACTTGTTTCTCTGTTGGGAAACTTGTTCGGGAAGTAACACTGGTGTTATTGTTACCTGGTTCTGAATTTGAAACTCCTTGTCCACAATGTTGACAAGTTCTTCTTGGTGGTAATCGACATTGACGCTGTAAATGTCCAGTCTTGTTGCAATTCCAGCACTTTGCAAGTCCGTTTCGTTGATTCCTTTGGACATCAGTTCTTTGGCATGAGCATTCTTCGACGATGGCTTCTCTAAGTCGATGTACTCCGTGAGAAGCTTGCCCTGCTGCTTCCATTGTCAAGGCAAACGCTAATGTTTCAGAAAGCGTTCGTTTTCCAGTAGTTCGCACGGCTCTTTGAAGATTTATGTCGGAAATGGCGCGAACAAATGCCTCAATTACAAACTGGTTACGGATTTCTTCTCCAACATCTGGATATGCAAGATGAACAAGCCTTTCAATGTCCGCTTGCAGTTGTTGTAGAGTTTCGCCCCTCTTATGAACTCTGGAATAGAGTCGTACTTTGAAGACTTCTTTCATATGGCTATTGCCAAAGCGTTTGTCTATAGCCTCAACCAAGTAATTAAAGTCGCCGCTCTTATCTGCTGGTATGGTTAGCAATAACTCAGCAGCTGCTCCTCTAAGAGCAAGGGTTAGAGCTAAACACTTGTCAGCCTCATCCCAGCCATTTGCTGTAGAAGCTGCCTCGAATTCCCTCTTGTATATAGACCAAGAAGTTTGTCCATCAAAGGTTGGAGGTTGCATCTCCTTTTTCCTCAAGGTTTCTCCAGAACTTTCCCGAATCTTTATATTTCGAATGCGATCTAGCTCTTTTGAAAACGTCTCCATTTTGTTGTCGACTTGATTCTCCAATAATAAAACACGTTCGGCTTGATTCTCCAACAATGAAACACGTTCATCAAGTGCAGATACATTCTTCTCGATGTTAACAAGCTTGCCTTCTAGCATGTTTCTCTCCTCTTCGAGAAGGTCTTTTTTTCCGCTATGCTGTTTCTCCAGGCATTTGTTCATTTCGTTGCTCTTCGAGACGTTCGAGAACATTCTTTTGTTGTTGAAGCAGAAGACTAATCATATTTGAAACATCTACATTTTTACTTGCGTCTGCTTCCCCAGCATCAGCTTCAAAGACGAAAATGTCCGGGTCTTCATTTTGTTGTTTCAAATATTCGGCCAAACGCAGAACAAGCTCATTTTTCGATCCTGCTCTAGAAAGTTCTCGCTTGCCTAATTCACTTTTCAGCTCATTACAACTCAGCTCTTTCAATAACTTGCTCATTTTTTTTTATTATTTTTTTTTTCTGCTCACTTCACTGCACAATAAGTTTTATTCCACTTTTCTGACACCAATGTAATATTTTTGCTAGCCCTGTGCAGGGACGGGTTAGAATATTCCTGCAGCGCCTCCCCGCTTGTCGTAAAAGGCGACTAAAGGAGTAAATACATCTAGGCCACAAACAGCAAGGTGAACCTAGCGACACGTAACACCTATAAACTTTCCCAAAAGTGTGCATGCCAGTCCCTGGGTTGGCACGACTGGAGATCACCGGTGCCGTAAAAGAGAGATCAAATACAAAACTGGAGCATGCACACGTCGATACTTACAACGGATTTTGTGAATTCAAGCAGTATGGAAGTACTCGTCCAAAATGACACTACCCCGCCAGGCACTACCATTGTTACACATGGTACTGATCCTGGACCGAGCAGCAATGCTCGGGTAAGAGCTAGACGGATTCCGGGGGCTAGCAAAGTAATGCCGCAGATTATACAAAATCTGAGAGTTGCGAGTTGGAACGTTGGCAGTATGACAGGTCGAAGCTTCGAGTTGGAAGAGATGATGAAAAGAAGGCGAGTGGACATCTTATGTGTTCAAGAAACAAAATGGCGAAACACGGGAAACAGGGCCCGTTTCTTGGATACGAGGACAAAAAACTATAAGATGTTCTACTATGGAACGGAAAAGGGTAAAAACGGAATCGGAATCATCCTTGCAAAACATCTATTAGGCAGCGTATTGACCATTTCGAAACCCAGCGACCGTTTGATGTCCCTTAAATTGGTGATTAAAGGAAAGTTGTGGAATATTGTCACTGCATATGCTCCCCAAATTGGATGTGAGCAGGTGCAAAAAGATGCATTTTGGCTAGACTTTCACAATCTACTTAAGGACATCCCAAAGGAAGAGTTTTTGTTCGTGGGCGGAGATTTGAACGGACATGTCGGGAAGACAAACGAAGACTATGAAGATTGCCATGGAGGCCTCGGATACGGCACCAGGAACCCTCCTGGTGAAGACATCCTGAGCATGTGCAAAACATACGGTCTTATCGTACTAAATACCATGTTCGTCAAACAAAGCCGACACCTGGTCACTTACAGCAGTGGTGGAAATGAAACCCAGATTGATTACCATTTGGTATCTAGTTTCATGAAACCCCGGGTAAAAGATTGCAAAGTGATACTAGGAGAAGCGATCGCCCACCAACACCGTCTCCTACTGACAGAATTTTTTATGGAGACAGTGAACGACAACAAACATACAAAAACTTTTGGGAAGATCAAATGGTATAATCTGGATAAGGAAAAAGGCGAAGCTTTCATTTCGAATATGCAAAACGTTCTGTATAACAACACCGATATAGTTCGAAATGAAGAGAGTACAGCACAAATTATGTGGGATCTCCTACAGAGAACTTGCAAAGAAAAAGCCAAAACACTGTTAGGGGTTTCAAAAGGACACAACCAACGAGGCAAAGAAACATGGTGGTGGAATGATGAAGCTAAATCAGTTATAAGTAAAAAGAAAATGGCTTTCAAGGCTTGGTCGAAGTGCCCCTCTAATGATACAGAGCAAAAGTCACGCCTCGAAGTGGAATATAGAAACTGCAAGAAAGAAGCGAAGAAGAAGTGCGCTCAAATTCAAGCAAAGAATACAGAAAACCTGTATCGGGAGCTGGATGAAATTTCTACCCCGACAGCTGGTGCTATTCAAGAGCTACGGCAAAACACGAATAAGGGTGCAACTATCTTCAAAATAGCCGCTCAAAGAAGAAGAAATGCCCAGGAGATTTGTTCGCCAAAGTTCATTAACAATGCTCAAGGCCAACTACTTGTGGAAGACAATGAAATTCTTCACAGGTGGCGACAGTATTGTGACGGACTTCTAAACGATCAATTTCCAAGGCTATACTTTCCAATAGCTTCACCTAACTTAAGCGAAGTATCCGACGTCACAGTCGAAGAAGTTAGTGAGGCGGTAAAATACTCCAAAAAGGGAAAAGCTGTTGGCCCAGACGAAATACCCTCAGAGTTTTGGAAAAAGATGGAAGACATCGGGTTTAGATGGCTCATGATTCTTGTCTCCAAACTTATACGAGGTGATCGCATGCCTAATCAATGGAGGGAAAGTTACCTTCTTCCAATTTATAAAGGAAAGGGTGATACTCGAAGCTGTGATAATTACCGTTCGATTAAGCTGATGTCACACACCATGAAGATCGTTGAGCGAGTCTTGGGTAGCCGACTGCGAAAAATAATTAGGCTATCTGATGACCAGTGTGGATTTGTCGGGGGTAAGTCAACCACGGATGCAATCCAAAGTATAAGAATAATTATGGAAAAACATCGGGATTCTTTGGAGGATTTGCATGTCGTATTGGTTGATTTTGAAAAAGCATTCGATCGGCAACCACGAGATCTAATATGGGTGGCCCTCAGGCAACGAGGAGTTCCAGAAACCTATGTGCGGATAATTATGGACATGTATGATGGAGCAGTTACTAAAGTAAGATGCGCAGTTGGAGTCACCGAAGAATTCGAAATCACAGTAGGTGTACACCAGGGAAGTGTCTTGAGTCCCCTGCTCTTTATTACAGTTCTTGATTACCTGCTTGAAGGCAAAGTGACGGATCCAAAAGTGCATCAGTTATTCTTTGCTGACGATGGAGCCATCATAAGTGAAGACCCGATATCCCTACAACGAGCACTTGACGTATGGGTGGATGTTCTAGAAGGAAGTGGGTACCGCATAAGCGCGAAAAAGACAGAATACCTATGCTGCCCATTTTCTGATCCACACAGGCCTATTCCAGACATTTATTTGAATGGAGTAGTGCTTCCCAAGTGTGAAAAGTTTAAATATCTGGGGTCTATGATAAATAACGAAGCTACTTGTGATGACGATATCAATCATCGCGTAAGCGTAGGGTGGATGAAGTGGCGGGAAAATTCTGCTATCTTCTGTGACCGAAAAATGCCCCCTAAGCTGAAAGGAAAGCTCTACACTTCAGTTGTGCGTCCAGCACTCACATACGGTTCACAATGTTGGACAATGTACAAAAAGTATGAGAGTAAGCTAACGGCAGCTGAGATGAAGATGCTTCGTATGACAGCAGGAGTTACAAAGCTTGATCGAATTAGAAGTACGAAGATCCGAGGAAGCCTTCATGTTAAGAATACCATTTCCCAAAAAATTGAACACGACCGACTCAGTTGGTATTGCCATGTTCAAAGGAGAGATCCTGAGAACCCCGTCAAAAAGGCAATATCATACAACGTTCCAATTCGGAATAAAAAGAAAGGTAGGCCTAAACACTCCTGGTACAAACAAATGCAAAAACACCAGCATTCAGTTGGCCTCAGAAATGGAACAATACAAAACCGGGAGGCTTGCCGCCGATTTCTGAGGTCAACCCGGCGAACCCCACAGGCGGATCACTAGTGTGAAGCAGATACGTGGGAGAGTTATGATCCCCTCGACATCGAGATCATAACAGCGCCGAAGAAAAAAGGAAGAAGAAAGAAGAATGTAATATTTTTGCTAGGTTCGTTAAATAAAACTTATTACTTCTTTTAGAATTTCTTCTTTATTTAAACTTTGCAAATCAAAACAATAAATCTCAATTTATAATCAACTCCAATACTTTTATTCAAACTTAAATCACACTTCTTTAATTACACTTTCCACAATCCAATAGTTCAGCTTTGCACACTTTCATAATCGAAAATAAACTGTGTTCCGCTCACCGTGTACACTCTCTTATATACTCAAACCAGTTGTTTTCGAAGGTTCTTGTTTAGAATATTCTATTTGCTTGGAATAAGGGGAAATTCATATGGAGATAGAATGTTCTAGTAGTTTGGAATAAGGGGAAATTTAGATGCGATGGAAAAGAGCTTTTTTTGTTCCCTCATAAAGCAGATATGTAATTCCCAACAGATGGCGCTGTAGGAGTATAAAGCTCTGTTCGCAACAATATGTTACACAAAATAGCGAACTCTTTTTGGGCAATCGTTTAGTTTGTGTCAAAACACAAACTTCTTAGTTGCTTGAACCAAGCAGTTGCGAAACTAAAAATTGAATGTGCGCGCCTAGCCTTAGTGTTTTCAAAAAGTGAAAAAGTGAAATTTAGATCCATTTCAACTTTTACTTTTTGTGTTTTTCGAGATGGAAGATAGAAATTTGAAATGAGTTGGAAAAAGAGAGCATGTAGTTCTAGCTTTATTCTATTCGTTATACTATGCGTTCTTCCCTGAAAATAAAATATCCACCTGGTTTGACAAGAATACGTTAACAAACAAACAAAATATCAAATTCGAATTAGAGCTCAGTAAATCGTTCATTTCAAATGATTGAATCGTTCAACAATCGATTACGAAAATGATCGGATCATTCGATCATTTTCATTTCACTGAAATGATTCAATACTGTTCTTATTTGATTTTAATTTTCGATTTTAATTTTCTATAAATATCCAAAAAAAAAGGTATTTTATTTGTTACTCCGGAAAAGAGCAATTTTAGAGTTTTCGGCTAACATTTGGTACGAAATACACTTTGTACGTTATAACTGAATTCGTCCTCTATTCGTCAAGACATAAACTGTCAAATCCCATCAAAGGATGGCTAAGATTTCGATGGATTAAAAAACGTCTATAAATATCCAAAAAAAAGGTATTTTATTTTTTGCTTCGGAAAAAAGCAATTTTAGGGCTTTCGGCTGACATTTTGTACGAAATACACTTTGTGTGTCATAACTGAATTCGTCCTCTATTCGTCAAGTCATAAACTATCAAAATTAATCAAAGGATGGCTAAGATTTCGATGGATTAAAAAAACGTCTATAAATATCCAAAAAAAAAGGTATTTTATTTTTTGCTCCGAAAAGAGCAGTTTCAGGGCTTTCGGCTTACATTTTGTACAAAACACGCTTTGTACGTCATAACTGAATTCGTCCTCTATTCGTCAAGTCATAAACTGTCAAATTCCATCAAAGGATGGCTAAGATTTCGATGGATTAAAAAACGTCTTTAAATATCCATAAAAAAGGTATTTTATTTTTTGCTTCGGAAAAGAGCAATTTTTGGGCTTTCGGCTGACATTTTGTACGAAATACACTTTGTACGTCATAACTGCATTCGTCCCAGTGATGCCAGACTTTTAAAGCGTAAAATCCCAGAATGAATAGGAAAAAACCCTTTTATCCCACGATATTACAAGAAAAAACCCACAAATATCCCACGAAGTGTAAAATCAAAAATTTATAGTTTTTTTCATTATAATCTATTTTAAAATAAAAAAAACAAGTTTTTTTATAACAAAACAAGTTTTTTTTTTTATAACAAAACATAGATACTTATTTATTATTCTGTTTTCAACAAACTTAAAAGTAAAATAAAATTAACAATAAAAAACAAAAAAATCACATATTCAGTCTGATAAAAAAAAAAAAAAACAAAAAAAAACTTATTTCACACTTAACAGTTATAAGAACTTATACCTATATGAACATTATTACATTTACATATCTAATGTGTACATTTTTGAATTATGTACGGCTAAGTGCTCCTTCTTAATTTCAAAATTATAGCAGTAAATATTTTTGGCCTGAAGCATGATCTAATAAACAAATTGAATTTATAATATCTTGTCCGAGACGATTTCTTTTTTTAGATTTGATATCTGTTACAATCAGCGTTGCCGTGAAGAAAAAAGCAGAGAGGGCCATTTCGAAATTTTTGGGGGCCATTTGACAAAAGTTGGGGCCAAATATTTTACTTACAAATCCGTCCTTAAAACATTAAACTACAATTTATTAATATTTGTATTTATTCTTATTTATTTATTTTTAACGCATTATTTATTTAATGTCTTTCTATGTAGTAATGAAATCTATGTAGTAGGCAGCAGAAGCAAATCTTGACTCTGTCGTCTGATTTGATATCTTGGGAATTACCTTAAAATATCTTTAAAAAATATAAATCACTCCAGTAATATTATTTAAATATTTATATAACTTTTCCATATTTTAATTCAATATATGAATGGGCAACGAACGAATAAACAACAAGCGGCGAAAAAAAAAACAAATGGCTATACGATTTATTTATTTATTTTAATTTCATCAAGCAGATTTATATAAACTAGCCTTTCGCCTTGTGTCGAAATTCGACAGAAAATGAAATTAAAAAAAAACCTATGGAGCTTAGAAAATCTTAATTATTTGAAATTTAAAGTAAGTTTTTTGTTTAATTTTATTTTTTTTTAATGTGCACAGTGTTCGACAGTTCAAAAACAAAAATGACCCACAGTGTGTAAATGCGTGTCTCAAGTATATTCTGCACATTTCCGCAACTGTGGCTTTCCAACCATATAAAATTTATAGAAATCGGTTAATTACTTTTGGTTATTTATATATAGATATAGATAATATATAATCTTACAGACTACCGAATCAAATTTTTTTTATTGAAAAATAGAAAAACCAAATAATTAATTAATGGAGCAAACAAATTAAAATTATAAACTTATTATAAAAGAATAACTTAATACCCCCAGTTTACGAGTTAGATATAAGCAATATGTGCATCTTAAAAGATTCTCGACTTTGTTGAGAAAAAAAATCATCATTATTACAAATAATACTGTTAGATTCTCTAATGCATCGAGTTAAAGGTTCATTTAGATTATAGTTTACCCGATGATGAGGTTCATTAAAAAGGAAACGGGATCGCAGATGCATTGACGAAGCATACACATTCACAAGAAACAAAAGAAAAATGCAATTTATATGGGATGTATTAATATCGCGCAAAAATATTATTGCAAAATTTTTACGACGAACGACAAGAGATTGTAGGTCAAGAAGTTGACACCGAGTTTTATAAGTTGGGGTGTGAATATTGTATGTTTGTATGTTTTCAATCATATTAGAATAAACTGGAAAAAAAGGATCCCGAATCACACAGCAATATTCCAACGATGACCTTACATACACAAAGAAAGAGATCGAAGAGTTAAAGGATCAGTAAACTCTTTATAGTTACGATTAATGAATCCTTACATAAAGTTAGCCTTAGCAATCACAGTCTATATGGGATTTAAAGCAGAGTTTCGAATCAAACATGATACCGAGATCTTTCTTTGAGTTGAGTATTGAGAGTTCTGTATCTTCTATAGAATATTGAAAAGAAATAGATGATAGGCTCCTAAAACATGACAAATATTGACACTTTGATACGTTAGAGAACAGCTGATTAGCTAAACACCATTCAGACAAGCGATGAAAATCAGATTGGAGTAAATGACAATCATTAATTGACGTAACACGACTGAATATTTTATTGTAATCCGCAAACATCAAACAAGAAACATTTTTTAAGAAATCAGTGATACCATTGATCAGCAGCGAGAATAGAAGAGGGCCCTAGTGACTTCCTTGTGGTACTCCTGATGTGACCTCAATTACATCTGATAGTACGTCATTAATACGCACAACCTATTTTCTTCCGTTTAGGTAAGATTCAAACCACTTTAAAATATTTGAGTGGAAGCCAATGGATTCCAATTTTTTTATTAGTATATGGCGGTTTACTATATCGAACGCCTTAGCAAACTCGGTATATATGACATCTGTTTGGAAACCATCTTCAAAATTACTAATAATCTGATTACTAAATATTGCGAGGTTGGTTGGTTGTTGAAATAGGGAAATAATTTCTTTAAGAACAAAAGTAAGCTTATCAGAGACAATTTTTTCCAAAATTTTTGATATCGTTGATAATTTGCTAATGGGGCGATAGTTAGAAACATCTTGCTTGGATCTTGATTTATGAATAGAATAACGTACGAGATTTCCCCATCATCAAGAAAATAACCCGCTTCAAGAAAACTATTAAACAAGAAAGTTAATGGTCCCGATAGAGCAGCTGCCCAGTTTTTTCAAAATGATCGGAGGAATACCATCGGATCCTGGTTGTTTATCATCAACAAAAAAGTTGCACATTGTTGAAATGTTAGCAGATGTATTTTCAGAATATTGTTTGAAATTGGGGATAACATTTGAACATTTTTTATCATTGATCAATGAAAAAAAAAAATGTATTGCTAAGTTTAAGACTCGATTCAGTTCGAATTAAGTAGTCCTTATACTAAAATTTATTTAAAAAATCAAACTCTTTTTGCAAACGCAAATATTTTATCAGAAGATCTTCATTATTAGGAAATTTACGATATAATTTGTAAGATTTATTTTCTTGTTATTTAAGTTAGATAAACGCTTTGGTAGATGACGAAAGTAAATTACGTGAGAAAAGTCAACACGCTGGACGAAATTGACGTGAAAAAAGTCAAATCATTAAACGATATAGATGAATGAATTCAGTTCTATTTTAAAAATGGTTATTTGTATATGGTGGAAACACATTGTAGAGGCGATGCATCGCGATGGTTTATATTTAATTTTGTAAAGCTTTTTAATTATTATTAAGCACGATTTGATGTGATGTTAAATCTTCTAAAATTTAGATTTGGGGGCCATTTCTAACTGGCCCGGGCAAAGGGCCAAAAAGTAAAACAGCGGGCCAAATGGCCCGATCGGGCACTTTGTGGCAACGCTGGTTACAATAGAGAAAATTCTCTCTGCTTCTGCGTTCGAATGCGGAAAACTTAAGGCCGTTTTGACCACATCATTTAAGCTCGGGAAAATTAGTTCGTCGTTGAAATTCTTCATGTGGCAGATCTCGAACCACATTTCGTCGATCGAAAGTTTCCTCAGTGAAGCTTTTTTCTCATCACTAAGAATGACAAAAATGCTTCTGAATTCTTCAACGACGTTTGAAGTTTTAATGCCAATTTGATTCAAAAGATCGGCTATTGAAAAATTTCTACTGCTAGACACATTTAATGCTATATTTGGGTCAAGAAATTGAAGTTAACAACAACAGCATCCTCAAAAGGCATCCGGTTGATTAGTTCTGAAACGGACGAGTTATAAAAATTCAAACAATTTGTTTTTTTTTTTTTTGTTAATCTGCTCTTTCGGCGCTGTCCAGAGTGCAAGGAATCCTTGCATTCTTGACCCAAAAATATATTTTCTGTAATACCCAACGTATAATTAGTAGGATTTTTTAAAATTGCGAGCTGAGCGTTCCACTGTACCTCGAAAAACTCTGCTTTTATAAAAAATGAACACATTTTTAGAACTAAAATTTTGCATTCCTGAACTATGCAATGCATCAAAACTTTTCTGTTTTGAAAAAGGGCATTAAATTGATTAAAAATCGACAAAACATGTTTCAAGAAAAAGGAATAAGATTTAACTTTATTTTGAAGGAGCTAAGCGAAAAAACGATTTTAAAACATCCCAATTTTCTAAAAGTCTAATCACGCAGGGATGCACAGAAAGCCAGCGAGTTTTTGATGGCTTTAACATTTTTTTTGGTTTCGCAGCCAAAATATTCTTGAAACTCAACTAACTCAGCTGAGCAGTTCAGAAACTTAGGACGAAATGTCTCTCATCACCTCTTCTAGTTCTTTCGGCAGTTCCTTGCTTGCATAGTAAGCGACAAGTGCCGATGAATGGCATAAGCACTTCATCAAAACTATATTAGGGTTCGCATTGAAAAACATCCTAACACTGCGTTTAAATGAAGGAAAAGTGAAAGTGATTTCTAATTTAGAATTTTTTTTAACAAACGAAAAACGAAAATTCTCATTATGAAAAAACCCTTTTTTTTGTTCTACGAGCTTCAAAAAAACCCTTTATCCCTTTTTGCTTTTTTTAGACCAAAAAAACCCACAAAAAGGGATAAAACCCACGATATGGCATCACTGATTCGTCCTCTATTCGTCAAGTCATAAACTGTCAAATTCCATCAAAGGATGGCTAAGATTTTGATGGATTAAAAAACGTCTATAAATATCCCAAAAAAAGGTATTTTATTTGTTGCTCCGGAAAAGAACAATTTTAGGGCTTTCGGCTTACATTTTATACGAAATACTCTTTGAACGTCATAACTGAATTCGTCCTCTATTCGTCAAGCCATAAACTGTTAAATTCTATCAAAGTATGGCTACGATGTCGATGGATTAAGAAACGTCCAAAAATCCACATTAAACATACCGGATTCTGATACATCAAATAACATCAGTTCAACCCAAGAATTGTTTTTGCGGCCTACAACATCAACAACCAATCTGCAACGTGTCAAAAATCTGCAATGTGTCAGAAATGTGTATAGGTTTGAAATTTTGTTTACCATTAACTGCTTTCCTTTGGACTCCAGGATTGAGTGCTTAGTAAATACTTCTCATTGCATTCAACAATTTAAAAAAATCATGAATTCTCTGTCTTTTATTGAATGATAATGAATTAAATCAATAAATTGGCACTCGAATTTCGAGAGCTGGGTCGGCTAGTCTCATTTATTCAACCCACACCTACACAACAAAATTCCACTTTATCCAAAAAAAACCAGCATATACCTACACACAAAAAATCCCCAACCTAGCTCATCACAATAGTCGCCAAGAAACTTCAATCAGAAACATCTACCAATCGCATCGCACCACACAAAAAGAGACAAATTCATCATAAAACAACCCACACATCATTATCACGAAGATCCTTAATTCGCCTTCCTAATTTAAAAAAAAAAAAAAAACATCAGCCATTCAGAGAAACTGTAACCAATGAACTTCTCTACCTTCCGATCATCATTATAAGCATCATCAGCGGATAGACCACTTATACTACGTTTTCCCCAAAGGTAAATACGGGATTTAAGTGGATTTACCATAAATCTCCTTTAAATCTCGTAGATTTACCATACACATATAAATCACCTCAAGTGAAGATTTAAAATAAATCTCCTTGAAATCTTCTCGCAATCAGAAGATTTGCAAAACAAACAAACCTTATTTTGTAGAACGCACCTATGTAAACCCACGTTCTTCATTGACAATCAACACTGAATAGAAATATCTGTTTTTTTCCTGTTGCAATTTTTTTTTTCTCTTGTCCAAATTGACAATTGAATGACAAGACAGAGTGAAAACGTCAAATAAATCTCAGTTTCTTTGGTGAAAACACTTCAAGATTCATTTTAAATCTTTAGCGGATTTACTCTAGGTGAAAACGTAGTATAGAATGAATATCAACACAAATATGTACAAGAGTACTAACTTGTTGATTTCAAATGAAGCAAATGCTGGGGTATTTCAAAGATCAATGAACGAGGTGAGTCTCTTTTCGATTTTTCAGTTGAAATCTTAAGGTGTGTCCAGACCAAAGAAACATTTTTGAAACATTTCAGAAACATTTAAGAAACATTTCTGAAACATTTGAAAAAACATTTCAGAAACAGAGAAACATTTTTGAAATGTTTCTTAAATGTTTCTGAAATGTTTTCTTTGGTCTGGATGCCCGCGAAACATTTCTGAAATGTTTATGAAATGTTTCCCTGTTTCCCATTCCGAATGGGAAACTTTATTTGTTTCCCAAGCATTAACATAGGTAGAAAGTGGTGAGAGGTTATTAATATAGTAAATATAAAATGTCGCGAAAAGTGTGGAGCAACGAGAATGTTATCCAATTGATAAAAATGTATGAAATAAAAAAAGTTTTGTGGGATACACTAACTTGACCAAAATTTTAAAAGTTAAATAAAAAAAGCCGATGCTATATCTAAAATTCGCTTAAATATAAATAGTGATAAAGATGAAGTAGAAAAAAAAAATTCATGCGCTTAAAATGCAAGACAGGCGAGAAAAAAAATTACAGACTACTCAATCTGGAAACAATGGGAAACGAAGAAACATTTCAGAAATATTTCTCAAAGCGTCTACACCAAAAAAACAAATCAGAAACTTTTCTGAAATGTGTCTGCAATGTTTCTGAAATGTTTTTTAGACAAATGGAAAACATTTCAGAAACGTTTTTTAAACAATGTTTCCTGAAATGTTTCTTTGGTGTGGCAGGGCGATTCCATTATAGCGGGTGCAACATTTAGACTCATTTGAAGTAAATTTAATAATAAAATAAGCAAAATATTTAATGACATTATTACTTAAAGGGATACATTTTCACCTATTTATTTTTAATCCATTTAGAATTCCAAAATATAATAAATAATTTGGCAGAAGAATGGTTTCAAAGTGCGATCGCGGGTGCAACAGAATCGGCCCGACTTTTCTAGATCATAGTACAAAAAACACAAATTCTGTTAATTGTGAAACATTTATCATGCTATTCTTACATATGTATATTGAACGACGTTGATTCAATTAACTAAATAAATAAAAATAAAGACAGAAAACAACAGTAAGCAACGAAATATTAACTTTTAAATCAATCGCGGGTGCAACATCAAATTATCGCGGGTGCAACGCGTCTAACTTGCATAAATTAGTAAACTGATTTAAAAAACTGGAAAAAATATAAAATAAGGCACATATGTAACAAGTCTCTATTAATTATAATTTTGTTTTTTCAAATTCTTCAATATTTTTTCGAAAATACATATATGTATGTTAGAAGTACTCCATCTTCATCGATATCGGTTGAGGATAACCCCACATAACGATATTGTGATATTGCAGCCTACCTGGTGCAAGAACGTACAAACCTGCGGAAATAACTTTTAGAAATACTGCTGCTGTAAAAACAGAACGGTATTTTAGAGCATGGATCTACTGGTAATATAGAGGGCTCAAAAGACCCTGTTGGAGATTTAGAATTTAATGCTTCGTCTTCTGACTCAATAAAAACATCGAAAACTTCACGAATGCTCATGGTCATTATATCGTACTCTTCTCGATTCTTAACTTCCGACTTAATCGATTTCACATATTTTATAGCCAGCACTTGTCTGCTAATAATATCCCTTTTATAGAAATCAGCAGTCATCCTTCAGTTTTTTAGGCATTGCTTTGGTGGAATCAGTTTTTTTTTTTAAATAAATTTTTTACCACTTCAGCTACGTTAGTGGGACTCCTTGGGCGATTACGTTTCACTTGTGCGACTTTTTCAGTCTACAGGGACTGATGTAATGAGTGCCTGCCTTTTTTTGTGTTGCCTGCATTTTTTTGTTTTGTCTGATTCTGGTCAGAATTTTAAAATTTGTATCTGCCTTCATTTTCCCTTTCAATACATCTCTCCACATTAAATTTCTACATCCTTTTTCTGCATGAAGCTCAGCATATTTGTTAATTTTTTGCCAATTTTCTGTAAAGCAGTCTTTTTTTCTTGTTTCACTTCCATTTAACCATATATTTTTATATAAAAAAGAACAAAATATTATATTACATAGTTAAAAAAAAAACGTCAAGAGCAGAAATTATAATTCAAAGCATATTTTATCAATAAAATACAATAAATCACGTTATAATGTTAGTAGTCAATAAGTTGCACCCGCGATCTTAATATTGCGATCGCGGGTGCAACTAATTTAAATCAACGTTTTCTGTCGTTTAACGTACAATATATTCCTAAGAACGACTGATTTAATTTTAGTTTTGTTTTCTTCTAACTTTTAGAAAGTTTCAAAACGCTAGCACCTTATTTCTACCAAAAAAGTAAACTTTTATATCTTTTATATCGCGGGTGCAACAAACTTACAATGGTTATTTGCAATCAATAATGCTAAAAATATAATAACAAATTCGTACATGTTTTTATGCAAATGATTAAATGGCATGTTGTTTCATACGTCTATTGAGTAAAGCATAACTTAAAACTGTCGGAAATAGCTATTTTGAGCTTATGTTACAAGTTATAATAATTGCAGTTCGTACCGACTCTTCGTATGAAAATGTTGCCAAGCGCAAACAAAAATGTTCTCTATAAGTTAGGTCTCAGTTTTTGTTTTTATTATTAAATATAGTATTTCTACTTTGAATATTTATCAAAAAAAGTAAAAAATATTGTAGTTCAAAAATTGGTGTCAAAAATCGTCTATAGCGGAATCGCCCGACACACCTTTATAGGTACTATAAGGCAAGTTATGCATTCGTAAAAAAATCGAACTCGAGATTTTGATCAAAGTTGACATTACGATGATAGCGAAGACAAAAAAAATGGGTCTCGAAATTTTGTCCCACACCTTTTTTTTCTTCTTTTTTTTAAGACCAAAAATAACGGACCTGCAATAAATTTTTTTTTCGAAATTTTATATTTTTTTTTAAAGCAATGTCCAACAGATTTAAACAAAAATAAAAAAAAGTTTAAAGAATCGGTAGAACCGATTTTGATAATTTATTTTATGCTAAAGCGCCCCAAAATTTTTAATATTTATGTGCATTAAAATTTTCCAAATTTTTTTGTTTGGATTTAAATATTTTTTTGATTAAAAAAAGTTTTTTAATATTAAGACAAAAAAAAGAGGCTGGGTACGACCCACACTGATAACTTCCCATTTGTGGTCTTGAAAACTTTATATTTAGTTTTTTTCAAATAACCAAATTTTCAGCGAAACAAACTTTAGCTGTATCTGTACTGTATCTTTTGTGGTAATTGGTATGATATTTTGTATACATATTTCGATCATAGAGCAGTAGATGGAAGATCGAAGTAGATGGTTTCATAGTGTAATTGTTGTTGTGGTTTTTCCGGATTGAAGAGCAGTGATCTGCACTGGATATACAATGACTCCTGTTTTAAAAATCGATGATGCTTGTGGCATACTATGATATTAGGAAATTTGATTTGTTTTGTTGATGATGAGGATACTTAGGTCGGTATTCACCGAGCACTCATAACTTAAGAAGCTCATAAACCTATTCACCAAGCAATATTAGTGAAGATCTACGAGCGCTCTTAAAAGTTAGGAGTGGTCCCGACCACTCCTAACTTACGAGCGCTCTCTTCGAAAGTTTGTTCGCTTGTGCGTGTGCCACGCACGCATTTGACTCGAATCCATGTGAGCAATGCCAAGTAGAAGTGTATCCATTTGCTGTCAAGACCAACATTCCACAACATTTCACAGTTTGGGTATGCCTGAACAAGAGAGAGTGGCTCTCATTTTCGAACTTCGAAAAACACTTGCGAGTGGTTGGTGAATACCCCACAGAAATTTCAAGTTAAGAGCCTCGTAAAGTTAAGAGCCGTTTAGGAGCGCTCGGTGAATACGAGCCTTAGTCGCTCATTTTATGTTTTTTTTTTTACAGAAAGTGTGTTTAACTAATTTTAAACTTTTCTATTTAAAATGTTAAATTTCTTGTATTAATTACGAAGGTTGGTAGGTACATTATTATATACTGAATTATAGATTTCCGTGTTTTTTAATATATCTGTGTTGCTACACCCAAGAAAACCTTGAGTAGAATTTTACATCTTTTTCATGGACAAAAAGATAAAGACATATTGTGACGTTTTCTTCAATTTTACCATAGCTATTAATGAAATTTGAATATGTGGGACTTGGGTACAACTGAACAACCTTATTCATATACGTATGTACAGTACATAATATGTACATTCTTCTAAAAACTAAGTTGATAACAAAATTATAAAATTATGTATTATATTATAGAAATTACTTTATTATTTCGGTTCCAAACATTTTAATTGAAAAAAATTAAAAACGAAATATTTTTGTTAAAACTGTCAATTCGATACTTGTCAAAATTTAACCATATGTTAATAATTGTATTATGTCGATACCTTCCCGTAAGAATGTACTAAGCGACACTTTTTTCGAAAATGACTTTTTGATGAGGAAATATACTATATGTTAAGGGCCACGTTTTGGCCTGGGTTTCGCCAACCTATTATGGATGAAAAGGAAACTAGAGCACAAATAAAAAAATTTATCAACTGCCATGTTTTCTCATTAAAACAATGTTGCCCCCTGAAATTTGTATTATCCGCCAAAAAAATTATGCTAAGCGACATTAATAAAGATCTCATTGTCGTGAGCAACAAAAAATTTTGTTAGATGTCACTTAGTTTAACCAAAATTGTCTCTTAGCACACTATGATTCAACTAGAACTTTCTTCGTTTTTTTCTTTTTCTGAACAATTTTAGAAATGTAAGAATACTATAAGAGACTCAGTCTTACTGTATTATCCAATAAACTTAATTGAATTGAATTGAATGTCGCTTAGTATACATTCTTACATGAAGGTATCGATGAATAAAACAACATACTTTAGAAGGCACTATCGGTGTTCACAGTGCCGGATTAAGCCAGCGCGGGGCCTGTAGCAAATTCTATTAAGGGGCCCTTAGACTGTTTTAGGTTAGGTACTTATCAAGTTTATGGTATTAAATAAAACAAAACTTTTCTTGATTTAATTTGGGAAAATTTATAAATAATGCTGTTGATATCGACTTCTCGGAGTAAATCATGTTCAAAATTCATTAAAGTGAGGTGATTAAGACGTTGTTGGCTCAATTCATTTTTAACACGTTTTAATGTTGAGAAAGGTCGTTCACCACTGCAGTTGGTGATCATGAGAGACAAATAAATGCGCAAAGCAATTTAAACGTTCGGGAAACAAGATTGTAAAAAGTTATTTATCAACAGCTTGTAAACCTGCATTTCCAGAGCCTCAAGATTCCTGCTGTCAATAATACCAGCCATATCAAAATTGAGCATTGAAGCGAACTGCACTAATTCGTTGCTCAGACTGTCCTCCATCTGCGTGAGCACTTACTATGGTTGCAGATTTTTTCAAAATTTCTTCTGGTGGAAGAGATTTTATATGAAGGTTTTTTTACAAATTCTATATACGACTGAAATAAATCAGCCAAGCAGAAGACAGCACTATTAATGGACTTATTGAATTATTGATTCAAAATAGCTTTTATGGCCTTTAGTCCACAAAAATTGGCGTTTCGTCAGAGTGATCGCACATGGACTCATCAGTTGACTGTGAGGACCTTGTCAATACGCAATTTTTATAAAATTCAGTTCATTTTACATCGATTTTTTTTACAAAAATCCAATGTGAACTATATCCAACCAAGATTAAAATTGTACTCATTAAAGTTGGAAGTGCGGTGCGAAACATGATTTTTGGTATGACCAGCAGATAGAAAAATAAAATTTTAGTTGATCATTTTGGTGCAAATATTTTCTTCTTAGTAATTGTAACTAAATCTAATATATAAATAATACTTTTTTATGGTCAGAAAACGTTGGTGCGCGGGGCCCCTAAATGCGCGGGGCCCGTAGCATTTGCTACTCTTGCTTCGTGGCTAATCCGGCACTGCTTGTTAACATCAAGAATAATGTATCTGAACTTGATGGACGTGTTTCATTGCTGGAGAATCAAGTCGACAACAAAATGGAGACGTTTTCAAAAGTGTTAGATGAACGTGTTTCATTGCTAGTCGACAACAAAATGGAGACGTTTTCAAAAGAGTTAGACCGTGTTCGAAACATAAAGATTCGGAAAAGTTCTGGGGAAAAAAGGAGATGCAACCTCCAACATTTGATGGACAAACTTCTTGGCCCATATACAAGAAGCAATTAGAGGCAGCTTCCACAACAAATGGCTGGGATGAGGCTGACAAGTATATAGCCTTCACTCTTGCTCTTACAGAAGCAGCTGCTGAGTTGTTGCAAACCATACCAGCAGATAAGAGCGGCGACTTCAATTCCTTGGTTTTGGCTATAAACAAACGCTTTGGTAACAGCCACATGAAAGAAGTCTTCAAATTGCAACTCAATTCCAGAGTTCAGAAGAGGGGCGAAATTATACAACAACTGCAAGCGGACATTGAAAAGTTTGTTCATCTTGCATATCCAGATGTTGGAGAGGAAATTTGAACCCAGTTTGCAGTTGAGGCATTTGTTCGGTCCATTTCCGACATACATCTTTAAAGGGCCGTGCGAACTGCTGGAAAACGAACGCTTTCTGAAACATTAGCGTTTGCCTTAACAATGGAAGCAGCTGAGCAAGCTTCTCACGGAGTACATCGACTTAGAGAAGCCATCGTCAAAGAATGCTCATGCCGAAGAACTGATGTCCAAAGGAACAAGACCGGACATTTACAGCGTCAATGTTGATTACCACCAAGAAGAGCTTGTCAACATTCTGGACACGGAGTTTCAAACTCATAACAAGGTAACAATAACACCAGTGTTTAATTGTGGTGTGGTCTCCATGTTGCGCGAACTATGATAAATATTGATTTAAATATAAAATTAAAACAAATAAAATTAGTTTTTTATAAACAGAAAAATTATCGTTTTATTTATTATGTTTAAGGTTTTTTTTTTAAATTTAATTTTATTGCAACAATTAGAATATTATAAAATAGCGACGCGTTTCGGATTTAATAATCCATCATCGGGCTAATGCTGTTGTACTATGGTGTTGTTTGCCAATGTTGGTGTTTGCTGTTTGGTGTCTTTTTGGTTGAGCTTTTCATTTCTTTATCTCTTTTATTCATCGATGTGGAGTTTGGTATTTGATTGCAGTGTCAAACAGTGTGTTGTTCTTTATAGTTAGTTTGTCGTTCATTATTTTGTCTCGTTCTAATTTGGTTGCCTTGTAAATTTCGAACTCCTCAAGTGCATCCATTGTTGTTCCTTTTTTACAAATGTGCATTGGCGTTAAGTTAGTCTCAAAGTCCGTATAGTTGTGCTTGTTGTCTATTAAATGTAGTGCAAACGTCGATTTTGTATTTGTTTTTGGTTTGTGTTCTAGAAATCTGTCGTAAAAAGTTCTACCTGTTTGTCCAATGTAAAAGTTGTCACAGTCATTGCATTTTATTTTGTATATTCCGGAGCATGTTTTAATTTCTTTTTGAGGTTTTTGTTTGAGTATTTTTCCTATGAAAGAAATTAAAACATGCTCCGGAATATACAAAATAAAATGCAATGACTGTGACAACTTTTACACTGGACAAACAGGTAGAACTTTTTACGACAGATTTCTAGAACACAAACCAAAAACAAATACAAAATCGACGTTTGCACTACATTTAATAGACAACAAGCACAACTATACGGACTTTGAGACTAACTTAACGCCAATGCACATTTGTAAAAAAGGAACAACAATGGATGCACTTGAGGAGTTCGAAATTTACAAGGCAAACAAATTAGAACGAGACAAAATAATGAACGACAAACTAACTATAAAGAACAACACACTGTTTGACACTGCCATCAAATACCAAACTCCACATCGATGAATAAAAGAGATAAAGAAATGAAAAGCTCAACCAAAAAGACACCAAACAGCAAACACCAACATTGGCAAACAACACCATAGTACAACAGCATTAGCCCGATGATGGATTATTAAATCCGAAACGCGTCGCTATTTTATAATATTCTAATTGTTGCAATAAAATTAAATTTAAAAAAAAACCTTAAACTTAATAAATAAAACGATAATTTTTCTGTTTATAAAAAACTAATTTTATTTGTTTTAATTTTATATTTAAATCAATATTTATCACACCAGTGTTACTTCCCGAACAGTTTACCAACAAGTAAGAAACAACTTCGAAGGGCAGAAGCTGGTTTCTGATATCGATGGCCCCAGAAACACCATCCAGATTTCTCAGACTAAGCGAGACAATAAAAGTCTGACTGTCGAGGCAACTCTAAATGCCAAGAAACGTGTGGTCAACATCGACACCGCCTCCATTGTGCGACAAGACCTAGTGCACCTGAATTGGCTACACAACACCAATAGCTACCGTATAAGAACTGCCACAGTAGTAGCAGCTAGGGTTTATGGTGAAGTCCGACTTAGAATTCGAATTGCAGATCTAGAATTCTCACACAAATTTTTGGTGGCAGATATATGTGACGAATGCATCATAGGCATGGACTTCATGAAAGAACATCGAGTAATTTTGGATATTGGGAACCAGGTACTCAAATACCAGAATACAGAGATTCCAATGATCTATGGGCACGAAGGAACAACAACTCTAAGGACTGTCATCAAAGAAGACGTGATTATTCCTACTACAGATTGTTTTTCCCAAAACGTCATCATTGAGAAGACACTTGTGGCTCCGAAGAACAATATGGTCCCCGTACGGATACTCAACACCAAACCGTACGATGTAAAGTTAGCGAAAGGAGAAGTTATCGGTAAGTGCGAATCTGTCGCAGCCATAACACAAATTGACGCTGAAACACCGAGAAAGACATTAGATCCTGAGGAGCTCAATACCATCAAGGCAAAGATACTCAATTAATCTAACCTAGACCAACATCAGGTTAAAACGGCAGAATACCTTCTGAATGATTATGCCGACATTTTCGCTTCACCAAACGGGAAATATCGAAGGACACAAATGGTGCAGCATCGAATTAATACAGGAGATGCAAGACCCATTCGTCAGCCCGCAAGACGTCTGCCATTGGCCAAACAAAGTGAAGTTGAGGAAATGATTACCACCATAAAAAAGGATGGTTTGATTGAGAACTCCAAGAGTCCTTGGGCGTCACCAGTGGTCCTAGTCAGAAAGAAGGACGGAAGTACACGGTTTTGTGTTGACTACCAAAGATTGAATGACGTGACCAAGAAAGATAGCTACCCCCTGCCAAGAATTAGTGACACCTTAGATGCAATGGAAGGAGCACACTGGTTTTCAACACTGGACTTGAAAAGTGGATATTGGAAAGTTGAAATTCACCCTGAAGATCGAGAAAAGACAGCGTTCTCCACAGGTAATGGGCTGTGGCAGTTCAACGTGATGCCATTTGGTCTTTGCAACGCTCCGGCAACATTTGAACCGTTTGATGGAGTGCATTGTTCAAGGCCTGACGTGGAGAACTTGTGTTGTCTACTAAGATGATGTTAGCGTTTATGGAAAAACATACGACCAACACTGTAAGAATCTAAGGGGTGTGTTCCAGACTTCGAGAGGCTAACCTTAAACTGAACCCAGAAAAATGTGCACTATTCAAGACTGAAGTGAAGTATTTGGGACATATCATCTCGTCCCAAGGAGTCTAGACTGATCCTGAAAAAGTTGACACCGTCAAAAATTGGCCAACACCACAGGACAAACATCAACTACGATGTTTTCTTGGTCTTGCTACTTATTACAGACATTTTGTTAAGAACTTTGCCGGAATTGCGAAGAGTTTGCATCAGCTTACGTAAAAGAACAAGCAGTTTAGATGGTCAGGTGAGTGTGAAAAAGCCTTCCAAGAACTGATATTACGTCTATGCAATGCTCCGGTGCTGATCTATCCGACTCCAGGCAAGCCTTTTATCATCGATGCTGATGCAAGCAACGTGGGTGTCGGCGAAAATGGGAGTCCGCTGATGGCAAATCCTATTTGATGCAGCTTGTATACTCTAAATCAAAAATTAAATATGTTCTTCGAGAAATGCATGATGTACCTTCAGGAGGCCATTTGGGAGTCAACAAGACGTTAGAAAAAGCGAGACAATGATTCTACTGGTTGCATGCAAGAGATGACATTGAAAAGTGGTGCCGAAATTGTGACGATTATGCTGCAACCAAAGGACCTGGTAGAAAACTGCAAGGAAAATGATGCAATATAATGTTGGCTCACCGTTTGAAAGGATTGCTGTTGATGTAGCTGGCCCATATCCGGAAACGAATAATTGAAACAAATACATTATGGTGGTAATGGATTGCTTCAGCAAATGGCCTGAGGCATACGCTATCCCGAACCAAGAAGCCAAGACCGTGACCGACCAGATTGTGTCTAACCGGGTAAACAGGTTCGGTGTGCCTATGCAAGTTCATTTCGACCAAGGAAGGAACTTCCACTATTTTTGATGGCCTATCGAAGTGCAGTTCATAGCTCAACAGGACAAACACCATCTGAAATCCTGTTCGGAAAAAGCATACGGCTGCCTATTGGGATAAGGTTTGGACACCCACCACAAGAGTCTCAGGAAACAGGGGATTACGTGAGTGACCTAAAAGAGAGGCTAATCGCCATCCACGAAAGGACCAGGACTAGAATGAGCACTTACAGCGATCGAATGAAGACAAGGTACGACACAAGAGCAAATACGACAGGATTCCAAGTAGAAGATCGTGTATGGCTGTATAAACCACATCGTCAAAATGGATTGTCGCCGAAATTTCAACAAAACTGGGAAGGCTCTTATACTGTCGTCACGAAAATCAATGATGTCGTTTACCGAATTCAAAGAGGGTTAAGAGGAAAGTTAAAAGTTGTGCATAGCGATCGACTGCACCGATACAGTGCCGAAGCTGGATATAGAGTTTTTTCGGGACGAACAATCTTAAGAAGGGGGCAATGTTGCGAAGAGAGCTTTATACTCCTACAGCACCATTTGTTGAGAATTGCATATCTACTCTATGGAAGGAACAAAAAAAGCTCTTTTGCAATGTCATATGTATTTCCCCTTATTCCAAACAACTAGAACATTCTAAACAAGAACCTCTATATGTATTTCCCCTTATTCCAAGCAACTAGAACATTCCAAGACAAGAACCTTCGAGAACAACTAATTTGAGTATATAAGGTAGTGTTCACGGTGAGCGGGAGACAGTTGATTTTTGACTATGAAAGTGTGCAAAAGGTTTGCTTATTGGATTGTGGAAAGTGTTATTAAACAAGTGTGATTTAAATCTGAATTAAAGTATTTGAGTTGATTATAAATTGAGATTTATTGTTTTGATTTGGAAAGTGTAAATAAAGAAGAAATACTAAAAAGAGTAATAAGTTTTATTTAACGAACCTAGGAAAAACCTTGAAATATTTTTTTGAACTTTTTCTATTCTTAGACATGAATTATTGTAGGGAGGGTTCCAAACCGTATTGCAGTACTTAAGCACTGATCGAGCCATAGAGAAATAAAACGATTTTATTGTATTTGGATCTGAAAATTCCTTACTATTTCTTTTGATAAATCCTAGCATTTTGTTGGATTTGCTAATAATGTATTCATAATGGGGAAGAAAAGAGAGTTTGGTGTCAAGGATGACTGCTAGATCTTTTTTTTTTGTTCAACACGATCCAAAGAAGTATTGTTCGATAATCATAAAAAATGTGAGATTTCTTACGAAAACAAGTTAAAATCTGGAATTTCGAAATATAAAAATGTAAGAAATTTAAACTACACCTTTCTGCTAATTTATTCAAATCATCATTTAATAAACCACAATCTCAAGGCAATTTATGCTTTTTGAAATATATTAGGAATGTCATTAATAAAAAGTAAAAACAACAAAGGCCCTAGATGGCTACCCTGGGGAACACCAGATGGTACTATTATTTGATTAGAATACTGATCATCAATTTTGACAACTTGAACTCTGGATGTTATATAAGATTCCACCCGATCAAGAAACTTAGAGTGAAACCCCAGATCCGCGAGTTTGTTTAATAGAATGTTATGGGTAACACGATCAAATGCTTTGGCGAAATCTGTAAATATGATATCAGTTTGACAATTCGATTCAAAATAACTTATTATATAATTAGTCATTAATGAAAGATTTGTGGATGTAGATCTTCCAGAAATGAAACCGTGTTGGAAATCTGATACAAAATCTTTCAATTGAAAAGTTAGTTTGTCACAAACAATTTTCTCAAATAATTTGGGCAGAGCAGATATTTTGCAGATTGGTCTTTAATTTATAATTTCTTGCTTGGACCCAGATTTGAAAATTGGTGTTATATAGGACTGTTTCCAACAATCTAAAAATTCACCTTTTGAAAGTGATATGTTAAATATATTCGCCATTGGAAAAAATAAAGATGACGCACATATGCGCAATAAAATTTGTGGGATACCATCAGGACCTGCTGTTGTATTGGTATCTAAGCCCAAAAAGGCTGACTCAACATCCGAAGACTCTAAGGCTAACGACCCTATATTAACAATGGCAGATACTTTAGGCCTGTTAACATAAGTTGGAGTGTTACTAGAGTACACAGACTGAAAATAAACAGAAAAGAGATTACAAATTTCCTGAAGATCACTCGTTGATTGGTTCTGGTACTTTATACAGCTTGGAAACCCATTGCTATTACGCTTTGAGTTGACATATTTCCAAAAATGTTTGCTGTTATATTTAATACTAGCGTAAAATACCCGGCGTTGCCGGGTTCTTGCGGAGAAAATTTCTTTCGCGCAGAAAGTCCTATGTAATAACAACTAATTATCCTAGAAAGTTTATTTCCGATACTAACAAATTCTGAGAGAATCTCTAGAGCATCATTCACCTACCCTAAGTTTAGTAAACGGGAAATATTCCGAGGAAAATTTATTAGCGAAAGCCCTTTACAGTTACATGATTTATCAAACCACAAATTGTTGGGGTTGATTTTTGCATATTTCATCCAAAATGAATATTTTTGCATACCATGCACACGTAGAATAGGTGAAATAAACATATTTAGTATTGATTACTATTTGTAAACATTGAAAAAGAATACATTTATTGAAGCATATGCACCATTAACATAATATGTATGTTAAGCACTTCAAACTTTTTTTTAGAGCATATTTTTATTTGCCGTAGTTATCACTATCTGTTGTTTCTTCATTTTGGGCTTCTTTAGTCACTTTATTTTAATTTATGTTTTTCATTTTCATAAAATTGATTGAAAAAAGTACTTGCCTCCAGATTCTAAATCGATTTTAATAATATTTCTGAAAAGACTCCGTAATTATCGAAGAATTCCATTATTGTTTCGTTCAAAAAAAAATGTTGTCTCTACATTTAAAATGAAATTGCTTGAAACCACTAATACTTTCAAGAAATATGCATTTGGAATAACTTTATTTTTGCTGTCGATTTCATTTTTTTAAGTATACTACATACCTAAGCATGCGATTTTAAATAATTGGCCATTAAATACTTTAAAAATGTATTTTATTAACTTCGTTAAGTAATTAATTTTATTGAAAATTAATTTTTATTGAAGCATAATGTTCATATTATGTATGTATTTAATTAATAACATATTTTATTAAAACTAATATTTCAAAGCATATTTTTGCCCTAGTCATCAGTATCTGTTTCGTCGGTTATTACTTCATTTTTATTATTTTTTCATTTTTATCGTTTTTATTTGTATGTTCTTTTTCCTGGGATAAAGCGAAAATGTCATCTTCAAAATTAACAAAAGAGCAGCTCGAGAGTTCCATCAACTCAGCCCGCGAATAACTACAAAGAGTGAAAAAAGTGTAAACAAAGTGTAAAGGACGAATGCCAGTCAAATTCAAAGAAAATAGAGCAAACAAAGTGTAAGCAAAGAGTAAAAGAAAATGATAAAAAATTCACAACAATCAGTTTCTGTCTATTTTCTGTTTAATATAATCATATGCAACTGCGCGCACATTCAACTAAATATTTGAGTTGTTTTTTAGCTAGTTTTTTCCTTCATATGTTCTTGATTGCATGGGAAGTGTTGCACAATTCACATATTTCGGGTGAAACAAAACATTTTTTTCAACCAAAGAGGAAAATAGTACTACTTTAAGATACCCTGTTACGATATCATAAAGAAGTTTTAGTGAAAACGTCCACATAATATCTTTAAGATGTATTCGAAAGATTAAAATGAAAAACTCTTTCAGCATTTTAAAATTACTCCTTTTAAAAAGGTTTTAAAGGGGGTATATAGAGAGTCAATATAATGACATTTGTCATGAATATCTTTAAGATGTATAAAAGATGTTTTATTAATAGTATAACAGAAAGAACACTTTTAAAGAGTGAATTAGGAGATTATAAAGTGAAATGGTATTAAAAAGATTGAACTAATAGCTTGTTAAGACCTGATGCATTTATTGAAGTACTCTCCAAGAGTTTATGTGTTGCTTGGGTATGTTATCGGGTTTTACCAACGATAAAAATAAACATTATATATTTCTGGACGCACCCTTTAGCCAAAGAGCATTAAATTTGTCTGAACGCAGTCAAAACTTCCCCTTACCACCATTGCAAATAGTTGCACATGTGTAAGTAACTACATCTGTCCGAATTGAAACAAACACATGCTGAACTGAAATGGAACAAAAATAAACGGTTCAAGCCTAAACTGAAATGAAACAACTATTCACTTTCCTGTTTTCTTTCACCAAATTTAAGGATCTGATTACACGACTCATTTTTTGGGGCCATATGGTTTTTCAAGTAACTGACTTTATCGAACATCGATATTGCGAAATTTTGATGCACAAAAAGATGTGCTCAATGTGTAAACTTGTGCTTTTTTGATATTTAAAAATTTTTATCGCAGAAAACCGTGCGCAAAAGCTTGCATGTATAAATGCTGACTCTGTAAGCATCGATGATTTTATCACTTGAATGTGAATGTTAAAACATAATTTCTGTAAGAATTAACATCATACAATACGAAGTTTGTATGCACAAAAAGTTGTGTGAAATGTTATAACAGAAATCCGTGGCTTTATCGAACATCGATGTTGTAAAATTTTGATGCACAAAAAGTCGTGTTCAATGTGTCAACTAAGATCTGTGCTCTTTCGATTTGGCAAAATTTTCAACGTAGAAAATCGTGCGCAAAAACTTGCATATGTAAAAGCTGTTTTTCTGAGAATCGATGATTTTATGACTTGAATATGAATGTTGAAACACAATTTCTGCAAAAATTGACGAAAGCAATATTGCAAGGCATTTCCTTTGTAAACTTAAATCCACACGTTTCTTTAACGAATTTTCTTGCACACAAAGTCGTGTGGAATGTGTTAACAGAAATCCGTGACTTTATCTAACAACGATTTTGCGAACTGTTGATGCACAGAGAGTTAAAACTAAATTCCGTGCCTTTTTTTAAATATTGATAGATACTACAAAATTCATATGCACGAAAAAATCATGCGCTAGAACTTGCGTGTATCCATGGCCGTGTAAACAGTTTCTTACTCCAATAGCCCAAGTAGGTGTTCAGCCTCAAAATATATAGAGGAATAAAATGAAATGAAATGCGGAATAGTAAGAAACGGCAGACAGTTCTCAATCTGCTGCTTTCAATTTTCTATTTTGGAAATATTTTTTGGAGGTAAGTGAAAGTAATTTAAATTTTAATATATTATTTATTAGTTTTTTCATTTTCAGATGACCCTATATTACTATCGACATACAAAGGTAAGTATATAAAATGTTTATAAAGTAATACTTTTGTTTGTTTGTCTGCTATTGGAGTATTTACAAACAAACTGACAAACAAACAAAAGTCTTACTTTATATAATAAGTATAGATTAAATTCAACAGAAAACAAATAAGCACGATAATAAAATTTATTGAGTGTATCAAACTCTTTTTGAATAGTCAAATGATTGAACCGCAAATTTACATCATCGCGATTATTTTTAAGTAACTTAATTTGTATATTTTTCCTATTTTTAAGACTAATCAGTCTTTTGTTAAACCATGCAGGATTACTACAAGATTTGGCTCTTTTATTGGGAACAAATCTGCATACAGCTTCATAGATAACAGACACTAAACTATCGTTTGCAATACTTAATTCAGTTTTAGATAAGCACAATACCGTTTTCGGATTTTCTTTCAACAAGATGCCTTTACTAAAAGAAATTTTAACTTTTTTTATTAAAATTCTTGGAAAAACATTTGAAAAACAAATAATTTTTCAATTTCAAAATCGGGATCTTTTAATTAAAATCCCAATTTTGACGCCATCCATCAAGTTTAAAATCAAATCTTCAAGTTCAATTTATTAACAAATTCATAATTTGCAATATAGAATTTATGAAAGGGGTTTCCAAATTAATAAACATTACTTTGAGAAATGATTCTTGAGCATGTCTTAAAAAAAAAAATTGGTTCGATAATGAGGCAAGTGTCTCTCTCCAATACGGACATCGTTTTATTATTATTATTATATCAAGCTTTATTTACCAGTTATTACATTCAATATAAGATATAAAATTAAAATTAAAATTTAAAAAATAATTAAAAATAATTGAAAAAAGTACAAAATATATGTGTTAAATCTTAGAATTAAGTTCCGGCATAAGCCTTCCCCATTGCTGCCCATATGTCTCTGGACTTGGCGTCGTTGTACCAATTTTGGTCAAATTGTCGAAGATCATCATCCCATCTTTTTTTCGGTCGTCCTCTTGGTCTTTTTTCATCAAACGGAATCCATTTGGTCACTTGTTTTGTCCATCGTTGGTCATTCATTCTTGATACAATGTCCAGCCCATCTCCATTTCAATTGTTTTGTTCTTTGTATCACGTCGACAATTCTCGTTCTCTTTCTGATTTCTTCGTTTCTTATTTTTTGTATTTGTCTTATCTGTAGCAATTTTCTTTCAATTTTCGTTTGACAAGTTCGTAGTTTTTCATGTGACATTGATGTCAATCCTATTGTTTCGAGCCCGTATGTCATTATTGGAAGAATTGTGGAGTCAAGTATATATTTTCTCATATCGTCGCTTATCTTCAAGTCTAATATTTCTTTAACGTTCCAATATTGCTTCCAGGTGTTGCTTATTCGTCGATTTATCTCTTTTTCGTCTTGGTTTTTAAAAGATTTCAGCTGTCCCAGATATATGTAGTCTTCAACATAGTCTAATTTTGTGTCATTAAGAATTATGTCCTCTTTCAAATGATTTGTCATAACCTTTGTTTTCGTCAGGTTTAAGCTTAGTCCATAATGTTTGCTTGCGGAATCGAGTTCGGTTACCACTGATTGTATTTCATTCGGTGAGTCAGATAGAAGAACCACGTCATCTGCAAATCTTAGATTGTTAAGTTTTTGTCCCCAGATATTAAGTCCATATTTGTTGCCCCAATTGAGTTTTCTAAAAATATCTTCTAGCACAGCCGAAAATAGTGGTGGAGATAAGGGATCACATTGTCGAACTCCTCGTTTTATACGAAATTCCCTCCCAATTTTATCTGTTTTTACTCTTGCCGTATTGTTTTTGTAGATATTTTGCATTATTTTTTTTTTTTTTTATTTTTTTTTTAACATCGTTTAAAGAGGATTAATTTGTTTTATCTTGACCCATGTTATATAGAAATTTTGTTAATACGAATGGTAAAAACTTCCTCGTTTTAATTAAAAAAAGAGAACAAAATAGGCTTTTTGACTCAGGTTGAATTTCTATTTAATTTTCTTTCTCATGCTAATTTTTGACTTTCAGGTCATTGTTATCTTATAATTGCATATCTAGCATATTGTTTTACTACTTTGTTTGCTATACACGTAATAACAATAAAAGAAATTAATTTACCAATTTGCGGAAAACATGATTAAATTATAAATAAGAAATAATGGCGAAAATATTAAAACAGCCAAGTGTTAAGGTATGATACTACTTAACAAGCTTACTCATTTTTTACTTGAACACTAATTGTTCCCCTGATTTAGGGCAACCATACAATACTCCCACGAGGGGGCCAACCTAATAAATGTCAGAGGTCAGAGGGAAACTACACTACCCCGTGAGCATTATTTTAAGAATAAAGCTTTCGGTGCAGCCTCGCAACCGTTAATGTCCCTTCTAGATGAATGCCTCAACGCTCTAGGTCTAGCAACTTCGGATATACACACCCGACCATCGACCAAGGCAGAAGTCAATAACCGGACGTGCACACCCATACGCAAAATAAAAACTTAATTACCTATGATCCTCGGAGGAACACCTGAACATCCAAACGAAATCAGAAGGAGGCAAGCACCACCCGAGTCGTTCTACACCACAACAGATAAACTCACATGATTAAGGGATGCATATAAATAGTACATGCACTCAGCCCTGTCGCGAGCCCAGACACAATGACATATGGCCAAAAAGTACAACGAGGACAACCCAAAAACAACAAGAACCACCACTGTAACTAGTAAATTCCCGCACAACTAGCAAATTGGCATGCACCTTCAGATCGAAGTACATTGCTTAGGCACGTGATTGGGAGATATCAAGGCACATATATTAGGCACACTGAGCTCCACACAATGCCTAGCCACAGCTAAAACCCAATGAACCCAACTGGGCGCTGTTGTCATAGCAAAAAACGCATCGGTGTATTTTCATAACTGACGGTGGGTTAGTCAAGATGAGACCTGGACAGTCCCTCTCGGCCTCATTTAAGCCTAAAGCAATAAACCAAGACTCTATGTAAACTCTATTTATTTATTTATATTGTAGGTAAATTATTTAAATTAAAAGTATGTAAATAGCTATAATCTGTCCAACAAAAATTGTCAGTACAGGCCTTATGGGAGAGCTTTTTCTAAAGCAGTGGCGCCTGATGCACCCTCACTACAATGCGTTAGGAAAAATGCCACTAAAAAAAGAGCAAGCCACTGACTTTTCTTAAGGAATTGTTGTTGTTATTCTTTGCAAAAAGTTGTACACCCCAAAACGACCGTCGTATCCCATTGCTGATGAGATACTGCCAAGAGTGTAAAGTCCAAGTGTCACTCAATACGATCGTGCGCTCTTTATCTACATCAAAACAGAGTTACCATTATCATTCTCAATTGCAAGCAAAGAGCTTTTTCAGTGGTTTTTATTGAGGAGCTTTTGGGATTTGAAGCTTTTGAGAACACATTTTAAGAAGAAGAGTATGTTGAGTGTTCGTAGTTCGTATTGCTTTTCAAATTTCAACTTTAAAAAAACGAGCCTATTATCTTACCGCTTGGCGTTGTGGGAAAAGGTAAATTGAATATTGTTTTCAGTCGTTTTGAATCGGCAGACGGTAGCCCTACGCGTTTTTTACTCTCATTTGCGGCGATTTATAATTTAAACTACGGAATCCCTGTGAGAGCTTTAAAAGGCGACACACTTATGCATGGCAATGCAACCAGAATGAGAGACAAACGTCCTATCTTCATTGTACTGACAATGTATAGACCTGTTGCATTAGATCGTGAACACCCCTAATGTATACATGCTTGCGTGCGCCTGCGCTGACTGGCTGCTGCAACTCTGTGTACTCTGAATAGCTATAGATACTCGTAGCTATAGCATGTTTGTTGTTCATGTCTCTCTTTGCTGAGAAAAGAATAGCGTAAGAGAAAATGTTAAATTAATTTTCTAAGAACAGAAGAAGAGAAGAAAATCTACAGTTCAGTTGTTTGTTCTGCCGCTTGGTATATTACGGCGCGTTCCTCTTCATGAGACTAGTATAAGAGTTTATATACAAAGGGATTATCCTTTTATATAATGTATATAAATTCTTATAGTAGTCTCATGACGAGGAACGCCACGCATTATACAACTTCAAGGGCATACTGATAAAAGAAGCAGTATAATGAAAACTCAAATTTCAAAGGGACAGAGGTTCATAATGGCACATGCAGGTGGTGAAAAAAGTTTTTTTTTTAATTTAAATCTGGTAGGAAAACGGACTATTTCTGCAAATGGATGCAGGAACATGTTTTGAATAACCTGGAGGAATCTTCAGTAATTATATTGGACAACACCTTATAACCGAAGATCCGAGATGATAAAATGGCGATAGTTTTCACAGCAAGGGACATGCGGTCTTTCGTTTACTACTCTACCATCCAGACCTCAATTCCATTGAAAATATTTTCAAGGCAATAGTGGGCAAACGAAACGCCAAAGCAACTTTCAGTGGGAACTACCTTCTAATCATTTGGAAAGGCATAGTTGGGTCAAATGGAGTAAGATTTATGCGGCGTATAACAAAGTTTTTCCCATATTCATCTACTCATGTAGGTACGAGTATGTGATAACCATTCCGGCCACATTTTGCATTTAAATTTCTTAATAACATAACGATAGTGTTCTTCTTCAAAATCAATTTATGTGTTGGCAAGCCTGACGGGCTTAAACTATTCAAAAATTCAGTAAGATACATTGTGTTATCAATTTTCACCTCAGATATAATTGAATCACAACTGTAGTACGCCTTACAACATCCTTCTAAAATATTTTGGACAATGTGTTCGTTGATTTTTTTGCATTTTTCGGGCATAATATACTCGTAGCTGTGTCGATAAAGCTGTTGACATATTTTTTTGTCACTTCTGTCGTTTTGTATTCTTTTTTTCTCATTCGGTTACTTATGTATAATTGAAAGAGAATTTTAAATTACAGAAGTAAAACATATTTTTTTTCGTTCATCATTGAAATTGCCGAAATGTATACAAAATTGTGTGGTGTAACATAAAGTTTTTGTGCAATGTCATGAGTATGTGTAAATTCCTATTCAGTGATACCTAACTTAGTGGATTTGACTATTTTATAAGAGAGATAAAGGGAGTTTGACAACAGAAATAATATACATATGTATATGATTTTTACAATAAAAATTGATAAGTGATTTGTTTCCGACTATCGAAATAATGTCTTATTGATTGCATTTTTAAAAGAAATACTATTATTTTTTTTAAATCGCATCTTTTTTTTTTTTTTTTATAATTAACGCGCACTCAAGGGATTATGACTACCCTTTAAATGTTGGTTGAACACAGTGCGAGCATTTAGGAAACAGTGGGAGGATTGAGTAGGAGAAACCGATGTACATTCGTCTTAAATTTCTGGACATTGAAATGGAGAGGAAAAACAGAGTCGGTTAAGGAATTCCACATTCTAGTCGTACGGCAAAAGAAAGAATCTCTGTACTTAACTGTGCGTCCAAAGTTTGGCTCAAGGGTATATTGATGAGCATTCCTAGCGGCACGAGTATTACGGTGAAATTTTTTTAGGGGGGGAATGCAACTCGCTATTTCAATAGAACATTGTTTATAGAAATAACGATAAAACAGTGATAGACAAGAGACATTTCGACGATGTTCTAACGAAACAATTGTTTCGGAAATTACTCTGTCACCTATCAGCCTTAAAGCTCTATTCTGGATTCTGTCTAGTAATTGTAAAGATGTTTTAGAAGCACCAGCCCAGATATGAGAATTGTACTCTAGTATGTTATCCTTCAAAAACAAAAATATTTCGAAAAATTAAAAAATATATCTTTCAATTTCCCGAACAAAATTGCAAAATATTTGAAAAAAAAAAAAGAAATATTTTTTTGTTATTCATCACTTAAAAGTTACTTTAAAAATTTAAAAAAAAAAAACAAATTAAAGTAACTTCACATGTATATATCAACGTTGTAAAAAAGTTAATTCTACTTCGTTACCACTTTGTAAATTTTCTTTATTTTTCCTAGTTTTTTTTTTAAATAAATAACAGAATAAAAAAAAACTTTAAAACCCCGGTGTCGTATTAAAATATGTATAAATTCTCTAGAAAGAAAAATAAAAAAATAATAAATGAAATATATTTATTGAATTTCCCATTGATTTGCGTAAATATTGTTCTAAATTTTATGATTTTTCAATCTGGCTGGCGGTTTTGAGGCACAAAGAATTTTTTTTGAAGCTCCTAAAATATTTCAAGCAACATACTTACGATCGATAACCGTTTGTTTCGTAAAAATGTTGGAAAATTTGTAAAAGCTATAAAAGATTAACGCAAAGTTCTAACTGATTTTTTCTAGGGACACATACCATTAAGTGATATGTTCACAGAACCGTTCATATCAATAAAGATTGCTATTAATCAAAATCTTTTATTGAAATTTTTTAAGGAAATCTGTGAAACAGTTTTTGATACAAAAAGATAATGGCGCAAAATTTTATTCGAATCAGTAGGATGTTAAAACTGTTTAAGTATGATACTTGGTTAAAACGATAATTTTGGAAATTTTAATTTATTACTTTCATCAAATAGCTATTTTTTTCAGTATTGTTCTAACATCACATGACTCTTTGACATTTACAAACGTCAAAAAAGGTCTGTTTACTTAGTTGTTTACACGAACTGCTTTTGTTTTACGTGTGTTCAGAAGCAATTTATTAAGAAAATTGCATTTCTAACTGGTAGAAATGTTTAAAATTAAAAAAATAAATTAAGCAAATTGTTAAGTAATATCATAAAAATCTTAACATAGGCTGTTTAAAATTTTGCTTCCATTCCTTTGACTTAAGACCCATGGTATTAGAATGAAAACTCTTAACTACCAAAGAAGAACCTTTTCACTTTCGGTATTAAAATTCACGAAAACTCGAAAAAAATTCTAGAATATTCAAGAAATGCGAATAATTGAACAGAAATTACTTAAATTTAAGATTTTAACATAATAAAATAGATTTTCAATAACTAATATATACTGATTCGGTGCTTACGAAAGTACCAAGTTGGGGAACGATAGGGGTCTAATGTTGGCGAGATAAGGGGAGCATTTGCTTATCATATTTTGGTAGACATTTTTCAGGTCGCATAGATTAGGAATCTATTGTCAACCCTCAGGCGTGACAATTCAAAGAAGTAACCATTACTCAATATATTTGCTTGGAATACTGCATACATATATAACCGGTTTGGAAAAAGCGATAGTATTATTTTAAATTTTGGCGAGGTCATCAGCTTTACAATTTATTAGATACAAGTCAGTATACTCGTATACGAGTAAATAAAATTAAAGAAGTTTGGGATTCATAAAAGAGTAAAATATTGAACAATTTTACATTGACTTCAATAGAATCAATAAATGGTTATTTACATAATTTTAATTTTTATTTACTTCGTTTAATGTACATAGGTTAAGAAAAAATATTCATTTATATTTACAAAACAAACGTCCGTCTATTCGAAACATGATTTTTAAATAAACACGTTGAAATATCTTCCATTCTTTTATCAATTTAAACAAGGAATGCGCTAAATTATCTTTTATTTTTTTGATTCGCTATTTGGGTCTCCAATCTGAGCCAGTGCTATATTTACAAAGAAGGACTTTTTTAAATGCCTGTCTAAATACTTTATTAAAAATTGTATAAAAAATAGGATTAACCATAGAGCTGGCATAACCCAACCATGTAACCACTTCGAAAACCCAGTGAGCAATATTATCCTCGCAATGGGCACACACTGTTGGCAGGAGATTGAGGACGAAAAATGGGGACCACAGTATGACAAAAGTAAAGAACACGACTCCCAGAACTTTCGTGGCTTTCTGTTCTAGTCGTATGATGCGACCATGGCGAGCTGAGTTTCGTGAAATCACGCTGGAATTCCGTGAATGGTGTGAGCGAACAGTTTGACTACGTTGCAGAAGGCATTGATTAGATGTAGGCCATTTCCTTGATCTGAGACTTTCTTTATTTCCTCGTATATAGTTACCATCAATTGACATGTTGCAATTGGTATTGTTGTGGCTACGAAGTGTAGCAGATCGGCGAAGAGGTGAAGATGCAGAAGGGCACTTTGTAGGAGTCAATAGCAATGACGTTCGAACACCACCAAAACTGGAGCCTCGCCTTCGGTTCCTCAAGGAATTCCAAGTTACGACAGAAGCTGTTTTGCTTACACCTTTTTTAGGTTGAGGCGCCACCATCATCGGCTTATCTGCTGGAATAGATAGATAGCTTGACCCTATAGTCGTCTGGTTGTTTGAAATCGGTGATGTTTTTCCATTGAATTCTGCCGTTGAATCTGTTTTATTAGAGGAAAGTAGATCCGTCTGAAAATTAGAAGAAATTATTTTTATCTCCACTGGCTTAATACAGTTTTGTAATGGTCGGTCGCCAAAGTATGGACAAGTACAAGGCGGAGGTAAGTTAAGATAATCGATTCCATCTTTCTGTCTTCTTTTATTGTAGCATTGAGATTTATTTGATTCTTCTTGATCAGAGTGTGGTTGAGAAATTTCCTTGGATTCGGTAAATTCTATTAAATGTTCTTTTTTCGATTGGCTGAACAAATAAAGTTCAGCATTTGTTGGTAAACTATTGAAGCAATTGCGTCTTCGAAACGAAGAAGTGTCAGGTTTCGGTATGATATCAGAATTAATGGTAGATGTCGATGCTCGTCTTCGTTTGTTGAAGGGAAGAAAATAATTTGTCGGTTCTATTGGCGACAGAGATCTAAAAATAAAAGAAAAAACGAAACTTTATATAGCAATTAAAAATCAGTAATTAAAATTCATCATCATTATTATTATTAATATAATTATTATTATCATTATTATTATTATTATTATTATTATTATTATCCCTCGGGGGTTTTGTTGTTTTTCCCCTAGAGGGCGCGTCCTCAGGTGGCAGATAGAGGAACGCCCAGTATTAATGCTATTAATGCTGTGTAGTTGGGAATACCACCCGTGGACCAAAAAAAACAACTATGTGAAGGAACACTGAAAAAGAAACCAAGTATGGATAGAAAAGAGAAAAGGTGTAATTTTACGGTGCAGGGAGTCGGATCCCCAGTACCGGCGTCTGTCGGGGGTGAGCACGCGGGCCCCGAGACGTCGTCATCCAGCGACCGCAACATAAATTTAATAAATTTAATAGATCTTGTTACCCCGGGAGTGGAACGCTTGGCTCCCGTGGAAGAAAAAGCTACAAGTGAAAAAAGCAGAAATCATTTCCAAAGGGCCGCCAGGTTGAATAGGACGCCGCCGTCAGTGGGTGGAACACCACACCATCCGCCTAAAAAACCTCCAGCGGCTAGAAATGTCTTCCAGGCAGAAGGAGAAAAGGAAAGAGCAGCCCCAAATACCACCTTGCCTCCCATGGCCTGCAAGGATTATGCTGAAACCAGTGTATTCTGCAGAGAAATACAAAAATTAATGAAAGTACTGACTTCGATGAAGGCAGCCTGTGGCAAGCAGAAGAACATCAGTATGGACATAAAACTTGGTATGACGGCACTTGAAGAATCACTGGACAAACTCAAGTAGGAGGATAAAGCAAGAATGGAAAGAGAGAGAGCGAAACCCTCAACTCCAGCAAGACCCACGGAGAACGATACGCTCAGCGGAGTAGACAAGGCGATACAGACGGATGGAAGTGCACCAGACCAGATAAAGGTAAAGGAGATAAACGTAGAAAACAAAACGGGTTCGTCAAAAAGACCACCGTCAAGCCCACTTCATACAGGCTCCGAAAAAAGAACGAGGAAGTCCCCACAAAAACGGGAGGCGCAAAACGGGCAACAAAGAACACCAGCTGCGGAAAAACAGGAGAAACAAACCTTTGCTCAAGCTCTCAAGAAGCGAAATAATCCCGAGGCTATCGAGGCAGTCCAAACCGGACAGAAGGACAGAGCCCGAGAAAAGCCCAAAAAAGCAGCCAAGGAGAACAGAAAGAAGCCTAAGAAAAAAAACCAACGAAGGACAAGACCAGAAGCTATCCTGATTAAGCCGATGGGAACCGAAAATTTTTCCGGGATCCTGAGGGAAATCAGAAGTAAGGCGAACCCAGATGACACCGAAACTATCGTCAAAAACGTTCGGCAAACCAAATCTGGAGATGTTCTTTTAGAGCTCGGTTCCAAAACAAAGGACAAAAAGGCGTTCGGTGAGTCCCTAAAAGCTATTTTAGGGGAAAAGGCAACGGTCCGAAACCTTGAACCGAAAATTGCGATCGAAGTAAGAGATCTGGACGAGCTGACCACCGTGAAAGAGGTAGAACAAGCTGTAAAAAAGAAAGTCGCCGACCTTATCACTGATATCCAGGTATCAATCACGGGGAAAAATAGAAGCTCTCTCAAAATGGCCATAGTCCAAGTTAACGCCCGAGCAGCCCAGGAGATGCTGAGGATTCCCTCAATAAAAGTAGGATGGGTTCAATGCCGAATTAGACGAAGAACAGAAGTCCAGCGTTGCTTCAAATGCTTCGGGTATGGCCACATACAATCGTCCTGCAACAGCGTGGATAGAAAGGGTCAAGGCCTATGCATCAACTGCGGAGAGGCAGGCCATAAAAAGAAGGAGTGTACAAACCTCCCGAAAAGTTGCCTATGCGTGGAATTGGAAACAACACCACCCCTGAACCACGTGCCAGGCACAGGAAACTGCCAAGTGTTTAGAAAAGCACTGGAACAGGCGAAAAAGGCCTCCTCAAAATGACCATAATTCTCCAGGCGAATGTCCACAGGAGCCTTACAGCGGATAACCTCCTGACAAAACTAATCACGGAATTGCGAGCAGAAATCGTCATCGTAAGCGAGCAATACTGTGATAAGAATGGACCCAATTGGATATCGGATCTGCTTAAAACTGCTGCTATTTGGATCCCCGATACAAGGAAACTCCTCATCGAAAGAAAAGGGTCAGAAAGAGGTTTTGTATGGGTGAAAAGTGGATATCTTACAATAATAAGTATCTACTTCAGCCCAACCGACAGAGTAGAAGAGTTTCGCAAAAAACTGGAAGATCTAGATGACTTTCTAAATGAAACTGATGGGGAAGTCTTAGTCGCCGGAGACATCAATGCCAGAGGACAAGAATGGGGTATGCCAACTACGGACTCCCGAGGAAGGCAAATACTCGAGATGGCAGCGCGACGTGGCTTGAACGTAGTGAACGTAGGAAATACCCCCAATTTCAGGAGACCTGGCTGTTTAGGCACAATCCCAGACGTGACCTTCGCGACGGAACCCACATCCGCAAAGATTAAAAACTGGAGGGTCATCGAAGACTACACTGGCAGTGACCATCAGTATATCGTCTTCGATCTAGAACGGAACCAGCGAGCCTTCAATCGAAACCAAGCCCAAGCTGCAAGATGGAACATAAACAAGCTGAACGAAGCTTGCTTCCGTTATAGAAGAGGGAAAAGCTGCTGTTCTGGAAGTTAGGGGATCTGCGGAGGACGACCTCGCGGAGTTCAGAACCAAGAGATCCGAGCTCAAGAAGGCCATCAATTCGAGAAAAAAAAAATAAATGGGAAGATCTCCGCCAAGACATCAACAGCGACCCCTGGGGACTAGGCTATAAGATTGTGATGCGGAAACTTGGAGCTCAGAGCGCCAGCACAACTTTGGATGAAGAAAAGATGACGCACATAGTGGACACGCTATTCCCAACCCATCCAGTCCGGCCACCCGACACCATATTGGCCCAACGACAGGAAATACCGCCTTTCAGTGAAGAAGAGTTGAGATCAGCCGTGGAAACTGCGAAAAACAAAAGAGCTCCTGGCCCTGACGGGATACCAACGGAAGTGCTGAAAGTGACCGCTCGAGCATGCCTAGAAATTTTGCTCAATATGTTCAACAGCTGCTTGGAGGAAGGGGTCTTTCTCAAGAGCTGGAAGACGCAACGTTTGGTGCTTATCAGCAAAGGAAAAGGAGATCCAGACTCGCCAGCTGCATACAGACCTCTGTGTATGCTTGACACTGCAGGGAAGCTTTTAGAGAGGATGCTAAGACCACGTATCGCCGCTGCAGTACAGACTGCGGGAGACCTATCCGAAAGACAGGACGGACAGGACAGCAGCTGACTAAACAGAAGTGGCAAGAGCGTTGGAGTTCGGAAAGCAGAGGACGATGGACGGCGAGGATGATCAGGAACGTGGCTGAGTGGAAGGACCGGAAACACGGCGAGGTTAACTATTACGTCACCCAGTTACTCACCGGACACGGATACTTCAACGCCTTTCTCCACAGGATCGGCAAAACGAGCAGTCCAGCCTGCCAGTACGGTGACTCTCAAGAAGATGACGTGCAACATACCTTCTTTGCCTGCAGCAGATGGGAGTCCAAAAGAGAAGAACTGGAGGGAAACATCGGCATCATCACTCCAGACAACATTGTCGAAAAGATGTTAGCCAGCGAACAGAACTGGAACAGGATCTGTATGTACACCAGCCACCTTCTCAGAAGGAAAAAAAGAGAGGAAGAACACTTCCGCGAAACAGCGTGAGTCCACAAAGGGTAGTACAACAGGACCCCCTTTGAAGAACATATTCTCAGAAGAAAAAAAAGAGAAGAAGAAAATGACCGGGAAACAGTTGAGCCCGTTATATAACGAGAAATCCCGTGAGGGAAATATGACAACCCCCCTGAAGTAATGCAAAGAGCGGTCCCGGGGGGGGGGGTTATGGAGGAGTTTTAGTCGGTTTGGACGAGTTCGACACACGGGGATGGTCAGTGGGTCAACGCCAAAAAGGCCTCCTTATGGTGCATCAAGCATTTCTCCCGCTTCCCTTAAAGGAAAAAAAAAAAAAATTAATATTATTATTATTATTATTATTTTTGAGTTTTATCTAGTACTTCTCAACCTCTATGAGGTTGGAAATTACCTATCCCGGGCTATGCCAAGGGATTAGGCTCTGTTGGGGCGTAGACCATGTTCTAGCCCATTCGTATCGGTTTGTTGCAGGAATCGTCGCCCTATTTTGCATGTATTCAGGATCACAGATTTCTGCATAATCTCTTTAAGATTATGTTTTTTCAGCTGGACAATGAGATGTTTTGGTATCAGTCCTATGGCGGATATAATTATTGGCGAAATATCGACTCTTTCCACATGATACATTGACTTGAGTTCATTTGCCAGATCAATATATTTTTCAATTTTTGCACTGTATGTCGACTGAAGGTTGTTATTGAGTGGAAAAGCTATATCAAGCAACGTTATTTTCTTTCCAACTTTATCAAACAAGAGGATGTCTAGTCTGTTAGCTCTTATTGTGCGGTCTGTAATCATCGACCTATCCCAGTATAACTTACAGCTACTGTTTTCAAGTATAGGTGGCGGTTCGTACTTGTAGTATGGAAGTTTTAGCTTAACAAGATTATTTTGTATCGCTAGACCTTGGTGTATGATTTTCGCTACCTGGTTATGTCTTGCTGTATAATCATGTGAAGCCAAACTCGTACATCCACCTATGATATGGTCAATAGTCTCTGTATTGCTCTGACATCGACGACATGAGTCATTTTGTAAGTCTTCTCGTAATACAAACTTTCGATAATTTTTAGTTGCTATAACCTTATCTTGGATAGCTATGATAAAACCTTCAGTTTCTGCAAAAAGAGACCCTCGTTGAAGCCATAAATTTGAGCTGGGTGCGTCGATAAAACTTTGTGATAGTTGGAAGGGATGTACTCCGTGTATGCTTTTACTTTTCCATACTTCCAAGCGTTCCTCTCTAGAAAGAACGTTGGGAGGTGTTTCGACCTCACTTGATATAAGGTTAAGTGGGGTATATTTCTTGTCCGCTAGACACACTGTTCGAATTAAATCTGAGCTTTCGATTTGACTTCTAAAGTAGTCTCTTAAGTTTTTTATTTGCGAAAAATGCAGATTTGGTATGTCCAGGAAACCTCTACCACCGTCTTCGTAAGAAAGGTTGACTCTTTCAATTGCACTTCTCGGGTGATGGCTTTGGTATTTAGTTAAGGTGGTTCTTAATAATGTTGATATCTCATCAAGGTTTGTGTTCGACCAATTAACAACGCCAAAGGAATACGTAAATACTGGAATAGCCCAGGTGTTGATGGCTTTTCTTTTATTTCCGGCATTTAAGTGAGACTTAAGAACTTTACTAAGCCTCTGTCGAAACTTGTCTCGTAGTATCGTCTTCAGCTCCGACTCCTGAATTCCTTTAAGTTGCAAAAAACCAAGGTATTTGTAGCTTTCTTCTTGGTCCAAATTGGCTATAATGTTGTTGTCATCTAGATGAAACCCATCGATGTCGTTCTGTACTTTTCCTTTCTGGATATGAATCATTTTACATTTTTCAATACCAAATTCCATTCCTATGTCATCACTAAATTGTTTGACTAGTTGGATCATTCGATGCATTTTTTCTTTACTGCTAGAGTAGAGTTTAAGTTCATCTACGTAAAATAGGTGATTGACAAGAAAGACGCCAGTTTCTGCTTTGAGCTTAAAACCAAGGTTCAGACTTTTCAGGATTCTACTCAGTGGGTTCATACAAAGGCAAAACCAAAGAGGGCTAAAAGCATCTCCTTGGAAGATTACGCGTTTGATGGGTATCGGTTGACTATCATTCTGTCCAAGATGCAGTTTTACATTCCATGTTTCCATTGTTACTTTCATGAAATTTATAATCCTTGAATATATTTTGTATGTCTCAAGAATTTTCAGTAGGAATGTATGCGGAAGACTATCAAACGCTTTTTTGTAGTCGATGTATCCCATGCTAAGGTTGCGTTTGCCCTGTACTGCCATCCCTTTTGCTCCTGCGTTATGATGTTATGTTTGGCGCAGTGTTCATATACGCGGTTGGTTAAGATTTTCGTCATGAGTTTATATGTTGTCGATAGGCATGTAATTGGACGGTAGTTTGCCGGGTCCAAAGTGTTGTTGTTTCCTTTTGAGATAAGATACGTGTTCTCCATCAAGAAAAATGGAGGGGTTTCATGTGGTTCTCTCAAAAGCTTGGTGAAGAATACAGCAAGTAGTGAGTGCGTTGCTGTGAATTTTTTCAGCCATACATTATGAATTTTGTCTGGACTAGGTGCCTTCCAGTTACTGCTCTCTCGTATTGCTTTCGCAACTTCTTCAGTGGATACATCGGTGTTCTGCATCTCTGTATAACCTATGTTGTTTTTAAATTCTTTGTTTAACCACTCCGTTTCCAGATTCATGGATTTAGGTTTGCTCCATATTTCGCTCCAGAACTTTTGACTTCTTCCATCGGTGGGGTTTCCAAGTTAGGCTGGTTTTATCCAGGGCGATCTAGTTGACGGAAGAATTGCTTTTGGTTTCTTTTAAAAAGGGAATTTTCCAGTTTGCGGGCTCTGCTTTCCTTATACCTTGCGAGGCGTTTAGAGTAAGCTGCAAGTTGTTGAATTTTTCTGTCTTTAATTTCCGTTAACTTGCTTTCCGTCAGCTGCTCAATCCGAAGAGGGCTGATGATGACTTTCAGTAGTTTTCGGATTTTCCAGGATCTTATTCCACTGGAGAAAACCAAACCAATACCATGAGAGTGGCAAACTTGGCTCCCATGGCATGTAATGCTACAAGTGACAGTGGTAACAGTTCTTCCAGAAGAGGATCAAAAACTATTCGGACTCCTCCAACGAGGACAGGTACCCCAACTGGATCTAAACCAATACCAGAAGAAAATCAAACCAACACCATGAGAGTGGAAAACTCGTCTCACATGGCATGTAATGCCACAAGGGATACTGATAACAGCTGTTTCAGAAAAGGGTCGAAAACCCTTCGCACACCTCCAACGAGGATGAGTACCCTAGCTGGAGCAAGGCCAACACCAGAGGTGATTCCGACTGCAAAACGGGATATTTTCCAAAACCGGAAGGAACAAGAAAATGAAGCGGAAAAACCAAACATTGACGTATTCTCCGAAGAAATACAAAAATGCATAGAGGTTCTCAGATCAATGAAGGCAGCCTGTGGTTAACAGAAAAACATCAGCATGGACATAAAAAACAGTATTATATCACTGGAGGAGTCACTGGACAAGCTCAAATGGGAGGAAAAGTCCAGAAACGTAAAAAGAGCGAAATCCTCAACTCCTGCAAGACATGTAGAAAACCATGCACTGAATAGAGAAGACAAGTCGATACAAACAGGTCGAGAAGAAAACTCCCGGGCAAATATAAATACTAACAAGAGGCCACCATCGAGCCCTCTGAAAGATGTCCCAGATAAAAGGAAAAGAAGCACTCCTGAAAGGAACATCCCCGATTATGTTGTATCAACATCTCCAGAACAAGAGAGTTATGCCAAAATCCTCAAAGGAAATGTTGCGCACGTGGCCAAGGCAACCCAATCGGCCAATATGAGAGAGGACATTGGTAAACCAAAAAACAAGGCAAGAGCAAACCAGAAGGAGCCTAGCCAAAAACAAAACTTGGGAGCGGCACTTATAAAACCAAGAGGAAATGTTACAGGCGAGGTCAAGGTAACCAAATCCATCAAGACGAGAGAGGACACTGGTAAACCAAACAGTAAGGCAAGAGAAAACCAGAAAAAGAAGAAGAAGCCTAGACAAAAACAAAACCGGGGGGCTATACTTATCAAGCCGAAGGGTAAGGAAACTTACTCGGACATCCTCAGGGAAATCCGGAACAAGGCAAACCCAGACGAAACAGAAACAGTAGTGAAAAAGATCCGCGAGACCAAAAAGGGAGATGTTTTGCTGGAGCTAGGAGCGAGGACGAAAAACCAAACAGCCTTTGGAAACTCTCACAAAAAAATACTAGGAGAAAGAGCCGTAGTCCAAGACCTCGAACAAAAGGTCACGTTCGAGATCAGAGATCTCGACGAACTAACCACGGTGGAAGAGGTCCAAGAGGCAATACGCAGGAAATTTACCGACCTCATAACAGAAATGTAGATAGGAGTCACCAGCAAGAACAGAAGATCTCTGAAGATGGCTTTTATCAAAGTAAACGCTAAAGCCGCACAGGAATTGCTAAAGGCCACCACAATTAAAATCGGCTGGACACACTGCCGAATCAGGCTTAGAACAGAGGTCCCGCGTTGTTTCAAATGCTTTGGATATGGCCACAAACAATCGTCCTGCACCAACACGGACAGAAAGAGCCAAGGACTCTGCATCAACTGTGGAGAGAAAGGTCACAAAAAGAAGGAATGTAAAAATCCGTCGAAATGTTGCCTCTGCGCCGATCTGGAAACAACACCATCCCTAAATCACGTGCCAGGTACAGGAAACTGTCAAGTGTTTAGGAAAGCACTTGAACAGGCGAAAAAGGCCTCCTCAAAATGACTATCATTCTCCAGGCAAATGTCCACAGGAGCCTTACCGCGGATAGCCTCCTAACAAAACTTGTTGCAGAATTACGAGCAGAAATTGTCATCGTTAGCGAGCAATACCGTGATAAGGATGGACCAAATTGGATACCGGATCTGCACAGAACTGCTGCTGTTTGGATCCCTGACACACGGAAATTCCTCATCGAGAAAAAAGGAGCAGAAAGAGGCTTCGCATGGGTGAAAAGTGGAAGGCTGACCATCGTTAGCACATATCTCACCCCTAATGACAGAATCGAAGCGTTCCGTAAAAAACTGGACGACTTAGAGGACTTTCTAAATCAAACTGATGGAGACATATTAGTCGCCGGAGACTTCAACGCCAGAGGACAGGAGTGGGGTATGCCAACTACAGACTCTCGAGGAAGGCAAATACTCGAGATGGCCGCGAGACGTGGACTGTACGTAGTCAACGTAGGAGACACCCCCACCTTCAGGAGACCAGGACACAGAGGCACCATCCCAGATATAACCTTCGCTACGGGCACCACACTCTCAAAAATCAAGAATTGGAGAGTAATCGAGGACTACACAGGTAGCGACCACCAGTATATCGTTTTTGATCTGGCGGATAACCAACGAGCCCTAAACCATCGCCACCAACCACGGGCTTCAAGGTGGAACCTGAACAGGCTAAACGCAGATCTTTTTAAGGAAGTGATTGAGGAAGGGGCAGATGCTGTACTCCAATTACAAGAACCTGCCGAAACGAAAGCTGAAGCCACGATGCAACTAATTCGGCTCGCTTGCGACTCCTCAATGCCTCAAACGAGCGGTTCCAACAGAAACAGAGATCCAGTGTACTGGTGGACAGAGGAAATAGCTGCGCTACGCCGGAGATGTTTACAACTTCGACGCACAGTCACCAGGGGTAGAAGAAGAAGAAACGCTGAACCAATGGAGGACGCCTTAGCGAAGTTCAGAACCAAGAGATCCGAGTTTAAGAGTGCCATAAATTCGAGCAAAAGAGAGAAATGGGAGGATCTCCGCCGTGACGTCAATAGCGACCCCTGGGGACTAGGCTATAAGATTGTAACGCGGAAACTCGGTTCCCAGATGGCACCCCCTGTCCTTAATGGAGAAAAAATGGAACGCATCGTGGAAGCACTGTTCCCAACTCATCCTGTCAGGCCACCCGACAACACACCGGCCCAAAGACAGGACATTCCAGCTTTTAGCGAGGAGGAGTTGAACGTAGCTGTGCAGTCCCTGCAAAACAAAAGAGCCCCTGGTCCCGATGGAATCCCTACAGAAGTTCTGAAAGTGACTGCCCAAACATGTCCTCACTTGCTGCTGAACATGTTTAATAGCTCCCTCGAGGAAGGCACCTTTCCCAAGACCTGGAAAAAACAACGATTGGTGCTCATCAGCAAAGGTAAAGGAGATTTGGATTCCCCATCGGCATACAGGCCTCTGTGCATTCTAGACACCGCAGGGAAACTCTTGCAAAAGCTATTGAAGCCACGGCTAACAGCGGCAGTACAAGCGTCGGGTGATCTTTCAGAGAGGCAGTACGGTTTCCGGAGAGGCCGTTCTACGATCGGCGCAATACAAGAAGTAGTGCACGCCGCCCAAATCGCCCAACAAGGAAACCACTACTCGAAGAAGATCGTCTTGCTAGCAACGCTGAAAGTACGGAATGCCTTCAACTCGGCCAGGTGGAGCGATATACTGGATGCGCTCGAACGGAGATTCCACATTCCAGCATATCTTCTGCGGATGGTGAAGGACTATCTCAGGGATCGAGAGTTGCTTTACGAGACCAGTGAAGGCCCGCGAAGGAAGCAAGTCACACCTGGCGCAGCGCAGGGATCGATCTTAGGACCAGACCTCTGGAACATCTCCTACGACGATATCCTACGCATAGAGATGCCTGACGATGCCTTTTTAGTTGGGTACGCTGATGACATCGCCGCGGTGATTACGGCACGAGACACCGATGACGCGCAAAGAAAGTTGAATCAGGTCATGCGACGAGCAAACTCGTTGATGGAAGAACATGGACTCAGTCTAGCCACGGAGAAAACCGAGATAGTCCTTCTGACGAAGAAGAGGATTTCCACACAAATCGACTTCCAAATTGGGTCCGAAGTTATAAGAAGCAGTGTGGCGGTGAAGTATTTGGGATTGAGACTCGACACAAAGCTTACCTACTGGCAACAAATAAAGGCAGCAACGGAAAGAGCCTCAAAAACAACCACATCACTGAGCAGACTGATGGCGAACTTGGGGGGACCAACGGCCAGCAAGCGAAGGTTATTAATGGCAACAACCCATTCCATCCTCCTGTACGGTAGCGAAATCTGGGCGGATGCACTTAAGCAGGAGAAGTACCGGAGACAGATGGCGGCAGTCCAAAGATGCGGAGCTCTACATGTGGCCAGCTCTTACCGAACGGTGTCGGAACCAGCCGTCCTTGTAGTCGCTGGAGTGACTCCTATCGACCTCTTAGCGGCGGAAAGGAAGTACGTCTATGACAAAAAGGCGGAAATTGGAGCGGAAGCGGCATCCGAGGAGGCTAAGCAGCTGACTATACAGAAGTGGCAAGAGCGTTGGAGCTCGGAAAGCAGAGGACGATGGACGGCGAGGCTGATCAGGAACGTGGCTGAGTGGAAGGACCGGAAACACGGTGAGGTTAACTATTACGTCACCCAGTTACTCACCGGACACGGATACTTCAACGCCTTTCTCCACAGGATCGGCAAAACGAGCAGTCCAGCCTGCCAGTACGGTGACTCTCAAGAAGATGACGTGCAACATACCTTCTTTGCCTGCAGCAGATGGGAGTCCGAAAGAGAAGAACTGGAGAGAAATATGGGCATCATCACTCCAGATAACATTGTCGAGAAGATGCTAGCCAGCGAACAGAACTGGAACAAGATCTGTATGTACACCAGCCACCTTATCAGAAGGAAGAAAAGAGAGGAAGAACATTTCCACGAAACAGAGTGAGCCCACAATGAGCACTACAACAGGACCCCCCTTGAAGTAATACGAAAGTGGTCCCGAGGGGGTGATCGTCGAGACACTTTTGGAGGTTTAGCCGGTATGCCGTTATAAGGTTGAAATTCCTTGGAGAGCCCGGCACACGGAGATGTATGGATACCTCCTCATGGTGCGTAGAGCATTCCTCCAAAAGTACAAAAAAAAAAAAAAAAAAAAAATTATTATTATTATTATTATAGAGTTTCTAAATTTCTCAACCTCTATGAGGTTGGAAAATACCTATCCCGGGCTATGCCAAGAGATTAGGCTCTGTGGACTTATTTTTGTTTTGGTGAAGATTTTTCTATTATTGAAGTTGTAGGAAGCGTCGGACTATATTGCAAGTGCTTAAAATTACGGCCTTCTGCATTTGTTCCAACTCAGAGCTCAGTTTTTCTTTTTCTAGCTGCACGATAAGGGATTTCGTGATCACACCAGTCGCCGAGATCACAATTGGGACGATGTTGACCGAGTCGGCTCGGTACATTGCTTTCATCTCGTGTGCCAATTCGGTATATTTCCCGATTTTCGTGCTATATGTTGCCTGAAGATTTTGTGTCAGCGGGATCGCAACATCATAGATAGTGATCTTTTTCGAAATTTTGTCAAACATTACTATATCCGGTCTGTTAGCTCTGATGGTTTGGTCTGTCACAATTGACCTATCCCAATATAACTTAAAAGCACTGTTTTCCAAAACAGCCGGAGGATTATATTTGTAGTAGGGTTGTTTTTCTACTGCCAACTTAAGATCTACGGCTAGCCTAGAATGAACGATTTTGGCAACTTGGTTATGCCTAGACGTATAGTCGTGTGTCGCCAAGCTTGCACATCCACCCAGTATATGATCTATAGTTTCCGAACTTGCTTGACATCGCCTGCAGAGGTCATTCGGCATAATGTCGTTGAGTATTATCCTCCTGTAGTTTTTGGTTGCAACAACTTTATCTTGGATCGAGATTATAAATCCTTCGGTTTCGGCAAATAGCTTTCCACGTGTTAACCATAAGTTTGAAGTGGGTTTATGAATCGTTTCTTGCTCCAAAGATTTGCGATGCGTTCCGTGTAGGCTTTTGTTTTTCCACGTATCTATGAGTGCTGCTTCAGTCTGCACGTTAGGTGGGATGTCGTATGTTTGTGAGCGCAAGTTAAGTGGCGTATGGTGTTTGTCTGCCAGACATACGGTGTTTAAGAAACATGATGTTCGAGACTTTACTCCAAAATAAGACCTTAAGCTGAGAATTTGCTTGTGATGCAGTTGGGGGATGTCAATAAGTCCTCTGCCGCCTTCGCATCGTGGCAGGACAATCCTTTCAATTGCACTTTTTGGATGGTGGAACCGATGTTTGGTTAGCTGGGTTCGTATCGATCGCATTATGTTGTCAAGATCCGTATCGGACCATTTAACAACGCCGAATGAAAAAGTGAGTGTTGGGATTGCCCAGGTGTTTATCGCCTTAAATATATTTCCAGCGTTGAGTTTGGATTGGAGAACAAGTCTCAGTCTTCGATTGAATTCTTTTATAAGAACTGACTTGATGTCTGAGTCGCAAATTGCTTTCAACTGGATGAGTCCCAAATACTTATACGATTCCCCATCGGATAGATTGGAAATTACATTTTGTTCATCAATACAGTACCCAGGGCCATCGCTTTGAACTTTACCTTTCCTAAGGTGGACGACCTTACACTTATCTAACCCGAACTCCATTTTGATGTCATCACTAAAGCATTTAACAGTTTTTATCAACCTGTGTATTTTTTCTTCAGAGTTTGCGTATAATTTAAGATCATCAACATAGAGCAAGTGATTAAGTTGTTGAGTGCCCGTTTCAGCCTTAATGCTGAATCCAATGTTTAACGACTTTAGGAGATTGCTAAGAGGGTTTAAAGAGAGGCAGAACCATAGAGGACTGAAGGCATCTCCTTGGAGGATTCCACTCCTGATTTTGACCTTTGAGCTGGTTTGGCCACCCAAATGTAGTATTACACACCATTGTTCACTTGCAACTTTCAGAAATCTTCTAATTTTGGGGTCAATTTTGTAAACCTCTAAAATCTCGTGCAGATAAGAATGGGGGACTGAGTCAAATGCCTTTTTATAATCAATAAATGCCATGCTTAAATTGCGTTTTCCCTGTACTGCTTGGCGGACTAGAACTGAATCTACAATAAGCTGCTCTTTACAACCCTGCGACTCCTTTGCACAGCCTTTTTGTTCCTCTGTCATAATATTGTTTTCATTACAATGCCTGTAAACTCGACTAGTAATGAGTTTTGTAAAGAGTTTATATATTGTAGACAGGCATGTAATCGGTCGATATCCTGCTGGTTTTGGGGTCGGGTTACCTTTGAGAAGAAGAAAAGTGTTCCCTTGCATAAGAAAACCAGGCATGGTTTCCGGTTCATCAAGCCATAGTGTAAAATGCATAGCTAAGGGTCTGTGGAAGATAGACAACTTTTTGATCCAGATGTTTTGGATCCGATCAGGACCAGGGGCTTTCCAGTTGCTGACTGCCTTTATGGCTACCGCTACCTCCTCTTCAGAAACTCCATATTATGATGTCATCGCTGTTGTGTTTTCATGCTGAGATCTCTCATTTACCAACCAAGGTGCCCTGTGGACATGCTCATCTGACCTGTCCCAGATTTTCTTCCAGAATGTGGTTGCTTCTTCAATGTTAGCCATTTCGCCATCGGTTTCGTTTGCGTGTGGCCTAACAATACTTCTATAGAAGCTTCTTTCATCTGTTGAGAATCTTCGATTTTGATTTTTCCGTTCTCTGGATAATCTATATCTAGCAAGTCTCTTTGAGGTAGCTGCGAGAAGTTGTACTTTTTTGTCTTTTATGTCAACAATTCCTCCGGTTGTAGGTGGGATACTTTGATTTTGGGCACAAAGAGTTTTAATTTGTTTTTTTACTTTGTTGGTTCTACATCCAGCTAAGAATGCATTGATCCTTCCTATGTCCGCTCTGAGCCTTTTTATTTTGTTCTCAAGGCGCCTTTCCCAGCTTGGAACTTTTGGTATCCTTGCAGAAGCTGGCAAGATGTTTTGTATTTTCTTCCCTAATGTTTTAGTGACAGCAACGGCAGACGCATAGAGAAGAAGGTGCAGTCTTTCAAAGCTTATTCTGCTTGAAACATGTTCTGGCAGAATTCGATTATTTAACATGTTCGTGAGTTTCTCAATTTGCTTAAATGACTTCAGCTTTGGTAAGGTGTTTCTTTCTAGTGGGCTGCTATTCTCGTACTCAAAAAGTGCTGTCCTGAAATGTTCGTCTAGGGTGTTATAGACTGAGTTATCGATGGGTTCTTCTCGAGTTTCTTCTATTGGCAATGGTTCCGAGTTATTAATATTCGCTGCAGCTGCTAATGGTGGTTCTTGAGGTTGAGTGGCATTATTGTGTTGAACTTCCTCCTGCAATGAGTTTTCAGGTGTTAGGTTTAAGTGCTGAGTTGCCTCCTGCTTAAGCGCTTGTAGCTCATAATCCGTTAAAAGTTTTTTTGTTATGATAGCCCTTTTTCGATCGGCTATGTATTGCTCCGTTAAGTGTATGTATTGCGGAAACAGATTCAGAAACAGGTTTCTCATTTCCGCTCGATACACATGCAGTTCTGTTTCAATTTTTGTTGATATGTAGTAACAGCGCATAATGGATTTATTCATTTCTGTTGACCACTTTATGCGCTGTCTTGGAAGTCCCGCATTTGTGGTTGAAAAACCTGAGTTAATCAAAACACTAGACGCAGGTGTTGTTGATGGGCGAGTATCTATTGTTGGTTGTGCTGTGTTTATTAAATGTAATTCTGCTGGCGACTCATCTCCTTCCGGAGCCAAGCCCGCGCCGACAGTCGCAGAATCTGCCGACGTTTGAGTAGATATCCCTACTCTGTTTGATACATTCTGATTTTGCATTTCCATGTTTTTTCTCCATAAGCAGTTATGGGTTGGGATAGTTGGTTAGGCTTATCACCTCCACCTCGGCTTTATGACATTGAGTCGATGAAGCTGTTGGTTTCGTAGATGAAGCGCTTAAGCCCCCCCGCCGGCGCCAAGGCCTATCCCTAGGGGGGTATTTTTATTATTATTATTATTATTATTATTATTATTATTATTATTATTATTATTATTATTATTATTATTATCATTATTATTATTATTATTATTATTATTATTATTATTTTTAATGTTATTAAAATTAAAATTATTAATATTATTGCAATTATTATAATTATTAATATTATTACTATTTTGTCAAAATGACAAAGAAGATATTAAAAAAAAGACAAAACGACGATTTTGCAAATTTAATTCATACTTTCTCGAAAATTTTATAAGTGTTTAAGTCATTGAATAATACCTTATTCAGCTTTTAAGTATCCCTCTATTTTTATATGACTCTTTCAAATTAAAAGAATTCGCACGAATTGTTTTCTTTAGGTGTGTTCAGAAACATTTAATTAAAAAATGGCATCATCACTATACTTGTTAAAAAATTAAATAAGAAGTTAGTACACTGCTCAAAAGTTAATTTTTAAATATTGATCGAGAAGTTTAAATAATCGTAAACTGAAGTCAATTTGCGGGGTTGTTTTTTCGCAGAATATTTTTACCGAAAACATACATTGTTACCAAAATCATTGCAATCACACTACCTTAATAATTATGTATGTATGTAACTTAATGTTGAAATTGATTACATATAGTAAGTATTGAGTGATTATTAAAAAACGAAGACAAAATAATCATTGCTGAATGCTTTGAAAAAGTAAAACAGATTCAAAGAGAATTTTGTTTCGACACAACCGATAAAGCTGACATGGCAACGTTAAGAGGTTAGGTAGAGAAGACTTGACTTTTTTTTATAGAAATATCTTATATCTACAAAACCAAAAATTCACCGAAAAAGGACATTTTTAACAGAAGTTACCTGAGCTTTGAACCTGAGGTACCGAGGGTTTTATTTATGTTTTAACTGGAGCTACCGGCGCGTGGGTTTCCTCTTTTTTAATATCTGATATGGGAACGTAATATTACGGTCACGTTCCAGACTTTATGGAATCATTTATAATTTTAGAATATTTTGTATACAAACCTTCTAGGCAAAAAAAAAAAAATTACTTTCTAGGGCCAGAAATAACGATATATAATAATATTTTATATTTAAATATTTAAAAATTTCAATTAATTTTTGAAAGTTCAATACTTCGAAAAAAAAATGACTTTGTAGACGATTACTTTCTTAGTGTATAATCAATTACTGCTGAACATAGTTAACATATACCCATTATGTTTTTGTAAATGTTTTTAAAAATGTTCGTGTATAAAAATCATTTTGTTTTTATAGATTCATTCATTAATCATTACACTGCAAGCTGACTGTTTAGAATTTTTTTTCCAAACGTTTTTGTCAGGTTACAATTTTTACCTCATTTATAAAAATTTTCTGTGATTGCTTTACTTTTTTTAAATGACTCTAACTGGGTGTTAAAAAGACCCATATTAAATGAAGACATTTACTTACCTTTTTTTTATATTTTCATCACATTGCTGTGGTTTTTTAATTTGCAAAAATAAGTGATTTGAGACATCTGATTTTGAAGATGTCATAGATTCCAACCCTCTTGATAACTTAAGCATTTCTGCGCCAAATTGATGCAGTGCAGTCATTGTTGTTGGTCTCGATTCAGGTATACTGAAAAGTTGTGCAAAAAATCTGTCAATGATGAATGAACTACGAAACAAAAACAAACAAACCTTGAATCTGCCAACCATAGCTCATGTGTATCAAGAGTTGATAGCTCTGTATCTGTTGAGTTTGCTGAGTGAGGATTTGCTGAATTTGTCTGTTGAGTAGATTTTAAAAAGCGCATCCATGTACGTTTCCTTTCTGAAATACAAAAAGATTATGAATAAAGAAATAAAAATTATATCGAACAAAATTGGTTTTCGTATTAAATAAAGCTATATTATTATTACCAATTACTCGTAAGCTTGTGTTATATTTAAAACGCTAAAAGCGTTTTTACATAAGTATTTTATTGTTCTTATGATCAGATATGCATCATTCTTAAGCCGAAGCCGACTGATGAATAATTTTCTGGTTTTTTAAATGGTGTCAGTAGTATATTAAAAAAAACAAAACAATAAATACATGAAAATATAGATATGAAAAAACATATGTAGGTGGTACGAGTAGTTCCGATTTGAGTTCTTTTATTTTCAAAATATAATCTAAAAGGTTTCGATTGGCGCGGTTAGATTTTGGCGGCCTGTCGAGACCATGCTGTTTATGTTTTGGCATATCCGTCAAATCTATTGATTATTATTATTCAATTGCTAATGCCAAATCACCATGGAAAGTGTGACAATTAACCAGCACGTCCAAATGATAAGACATTATTTTTAAAATGAGTGTTCGTTATTGCAAACGTTGCGCGCGTTGAGCCCATTTTACGGTAGACGTGGTGGCCCTTCACAGTTGACTCTTCAATATTTGGTGGCCAAATTTAATACGAGAAGTTGGGTAAGCAATCATTCAACATTCGTATCGTAAGTCATGAACCCAATATCGGCCGAGAACATCGCCGTTAGTGAACAGCAGAACCCAAGGCAGAATTCAGCTTTGGGAATTTTTCGTCGGGACTTACGACTAGACCTGAGGCGGACATTTGCATAATGTCATATCGTATACATTACGATACACATGCCCTTTAAGTATAAAAAGAATTAAAAATCACTTTAAACTTCCAAGTATTTAAAACTTTGAACATAATGTAAAGTGTGTTGAAAACTGTATAATCAGACAACTAGAAATCATTTTTAGAAAAGGCCATGGCCTAATATTTAGTTGGGTTAAGATTTAAAACGGTCTTGTAATATCATGTAACAATAACATTATTCAAATTTTGCATAAATAAGACGATGACAGATTTAATGACCTTACCAAATTTGTATATCTTCTGCAATAATAAGAATTTCGCTATTACAATTAACTCTTCAGTTGGCAGTGAAAGGATTTAAAAACGCGTCTCTGAAATTCAACTGTTAAAATCCTTTTGGAAATAAAATGAAATCCAAGTGTTAAGTCCAAGAATGAACTCGAACATTTTTAATTAATTTTGTATTGAACTTTTGAATGAAATGAAAAATTAATTTTAATCATGTTTTTTGGCAAAAATACTTTCTGAAATTTTGCATATGTAATAAAACATACAGTTTGAAATAAAACAAAAAATATTTTCAAAAAAAAAAAAACGAATTTAAATAATTATTTTTAATAATTATTATTTTCAATAATACAGAAGATATCGATAAAAATGAGTTAAATCAAAAATATATTTTGGGAAATATTGACCGACTGGTATGAATGATATATTTTTCTGTAATATGAAAGTTACATTTCAGAAGCATTTACCTGAAGTTGATGTATGCACCAACCAACTGCTGGCCCAACCCGGTGTGGGCATATTATTTGTTCCACCAAGATTCTGTCTTTGTCTTGCCAGCAGTCGTACAGTCAGACAATAAGTAAGTAGCATCACTCCAAGTGGTATGTAGAAGCATACAATTGAACCGACTAGTTTGTATACCGGGTCTGGAATCTGGCATGTTCCTTTCACCAAAACTGATGCATGATCCTGAAATTGAGTATAATTTAATAGAAATTGATTTAAAATTGAAATATTAGTACGATGCTTAAGCTGTTTTAGTATGATACTAGGTTAAAACGACGAATTTGCAAATTTTAATCGAATATAGCATCATACTTTCTCTATCCTTTTATTAAAGTTAAAATCATCGAATACCAACTTTATTTTTTTAGTATCGTGCTAGCTTCATATGACTCTTTGACTTTTGCACTTTTTTCGTGTACTTACTTTTTTACACGAAATGTCATTGTTTTAGGTGTGTTCAGAAGCAATTTATTAAGAAAATTCTTTTAGTACGATACTAGTTAGAAAATGTTTAAAATTAAGAATGAGTTAGCAAACTACTATAAAGTTAGCAAATTGTTAAGAAGTATCATACTAATACCTACCTTAATAATAGGCTGTTTAAAATTTTGCGCCATTGTCTTTAGCTTCTAACCAAAATATATGAAGGGTTTTTAAAATATAAACATTTAGCTTACCTTAAAATACATCAAACTGAGAGGTAGACTCATAGCAATAGATAGAAGCCAAACAAAAACAATTTTAAAAATAACTCGACGCCGTGTTTTGTTTCTTCCAAATCTCATTGGGTATCTTAATGATAGGTACCGGTCAACTGAAATTGTACAGAGATGCATAATACTTGCGGTACAAAACAAAACATCCAAGCTTATCCATATCAAACAGTGGTCAGAGCCGAGAGGAAAATATCCTAAGGAAAAATTAAATTAAAATATCTTGTTAAATTGAAATATACGTACATATGTATACAAAAATATATTATCATCGCAATATAGGTATCTAAAAATTTAATTTGAGTTATTTTAAGTGTTTTACACACTTACTAACAAACATTATGCTTCTGAAGAAAGTAAGATTGAAACATACATTGAAATTATTTTCTATATTGTTTTAAAAAACTCTTAAAGTTTGTAATATTTTCCTAGGTTAAATAAAACTTGTTACTCTTTTTAGTATTTCTTCTCTATTTACACTTTCCAAATCAAAAAAAAAAAATCTGAATTTAAAATCAACTCAAATACTTTTAGACTAAGAGCCCACAGCAATTTTTGGGTGTGATTGATAACAAAAAATAATTAGCTTAATTAGATAGGCCTTTTATAGTTATTTACAAATGTAAGCCTTGCATACTCTAGTGGGCGCAATAGTGCATTATAGTGAATTAAGTATGCAGTTCTTTCCAAATCCAAATAATTGTGATAACAACTTTGCCAAAACGAAGAGTTAAGCCCCCTGATTGAAAATATCGAGGTCCAAGACGTTCTACAGACAGCCTTCTGCCTGCCAGACGCGATAAGAATAGGCAACTTCTTGCACTAAGAAGGCCACCTTCAAAACGTCATGGACCTCGATATTTGCAATCAGGGCACTTAGCTGTTCATTTTGAAGTTATGGCAAATTTTTTTTCCCAATTTTTTAGACTAAGGAAAGAACTGCATACTTGATGCACTATAATGCACTATTGCGCCCACTAGAGTATGCAAGACGTTCACATTTTTAAATAACTATTAAAGGCCTAACTAATTATGCTAATTATTTTTTGTTATCAATCACACCCAAAAATTGCTGTGGGCTTTCGGTCTATTTTATACAACATTAAATCACACTTGTTTAATAACACTTTCCACAATCCAATAATAGACCGAGAGCCCACAGCAATTTTTGGGTGTGATTGATAACAAAAAATAATTAGCATAAAAAGATAGGCCTTTTATAGTTATTTATAAATGTGAACGTCTTGCATACTCTAGTGGGCGCAATAGTGCATTATAGTGCATCAAGTATGTAGTTCTTTCCAAAGTCTGAAAAATTGGGATACAAAATTTGCCATAACTTCAAAATGAAGAGCTAAGTGTCCTGATTGCAAATATCGAGGTCCAAGACGTTTTGAAGGTGGCCTTTTTAATGCAAGAAGTAGACAATTCTTATCGCGTCTGGTAGGCAGAAGGCTGTGTGTAAAACGTCTGGGACCTCGATATTTTCAATCAAGGGGCTTAGCTCTACATTTTGGCAAAGTTGTTATCACAATTATTTGGACTTGAAAAGAACTGCATACTCGATGCACTATTGTGCACTATTGCTCCCACTAGAGTATGAAAGACTTTCACATTTGTAAATAACTATTAAAGGCCTGTCTAATTATGCTAATTATTTTTTGTTATCAATCACACCCAAAAATTGCTGTGGGCTCTTAGTCTATAAGCAAAGCTTTTGCGCACTTTCATAATCAATAATCAACTGCCCTTCGCTCAAGGTTTCAAGGTTTTTTATTGAACATTAATATATACAATTTTTTTTTTTTTTTTTTTTTTTATAATCTACCCGCGCTCAAGGGATTATGATTACCCTTTAAATGTTTCAACACAGCGCGGGCGTGAAGTTACGGAAGAGAAAGAAGGATAGGAAAGATGTGTGGCACGATGTTCTGAGACTGAAGGTTGTTGTCTCAGATATTTTATCTCCAGGGATGGCGGCTGAACTAAAGCGGAGAATGCCATGTCTTATCATTGTATATAAATTCTTATAGTAGTCTCATGACGAGGAACGCCACGTAATTTACCAAGCGGCAGAGAAAACAACCAAACCCAATACCCAAACCGTATATTAGCAAATTAATTTAACATTTTCTCATATGCTATCCTTTTCTCGGCAGAGAGAGACATAAACAACAAACATGCTATATTGCTATAGCTATTCAGAGCACACCGACTTGCACCAGCCAGTCAGCGCAGGCGCACACAAGCATGCATACATTATATTTATATGCAGAAAACCTACTGAGAAGGACAGCCTACGCTCGATTGATGGCGGCGGCGGCGGCGCGGCGGTGCGGTGGCGACGGCACTTTGCGAATGAAATTTTGTGTATAAGTTTTTTTACAACGTTGCTTTGTTTTTTTTTTTGGATACCTCTATGAGAAATGAGAATATGCATTAGGTTTATGAATGAGCGAATAAGGTAGCAATATATTGCCAGAGAGGGGTTTGCGATTGATGGCGGTCCATTGTATTTAGGTTTTGCATATACATGTATGTACTTATATAGGGAAAGACATACATATGCATTCGTAAAAACAATCGAACTCGAGATTTTGATCAAAGTTGATATAACGATAGCGAAGACTAAAAAAGTGGGTTTCGCAATTTTGTCTGCCTGTCTGTCTGTTCGACTACCTGCAGCCTAAATTGCTCGGCCGATTTTCTTTGAACTTAGTGGATATCACTTTGAATATTTCCTCCCCACGTTTTGTTTTTTTTTTATGACCAAAAATAACGGTACATGCCATACGAATTTTTTCGAAATTCTATAAATATTTTTTTTTTTTCAAAAACTGTTCGACAGATTTTAAAAATAAAAATACAAACAAATTTCATTTAGTTAAAGCTAGATAGTATAGTTGAACAAAAAATGTGCGAAAAATGGTTATTGAGGGTATACCCCCCATGGAATCTTTTTTTCGTTTTTGATTTTCTCAAAAACGGTACAACCGAATTTGATAATTTTTTTTTGCTAAAGCTCCCGAAAAACTTTAATAGTATTGTGTACATATTCAAATTTTCAAAACAAATTTTTTGGGATTTTTAAAAAAAACTTCAATTTTTTTTCAAGACTCAATATTTCGAAAACCCAATGCTATTTTTTTTTTTAAACTTGATAAATGAGAGTTCCTCAATATAATCTACAAGATGTGAGATTTTTTTTTTATTTTACCTAAAAATAACGGTACCCACCATACAAATGTTAAAAAAAAAATGTTTCAAAACTCGTATTTTTCTTGAAAACGGCGCCTTAGAAGTTTTAAATAAAAGTTAAATATCAAGAAAAGGAAAAGCTATGAAGCTGTTTACGAACAAGCATGCTAGCAACGCTTCCTGATAATAAACAATAAAGTCTGATTTTCAACTTTGACATCGCTTTTTGATGATTTAAAAAAAGGGTAACTTTGGTGTACCCTGACCCATGTTAAAATAAATTTCTCTGTCAGTACTCACAGTAGGGACCTCATTCTGCACTTTTTTTTAGTATAATACTAACCTTTAAAACTACGTTTAAATTGAGCTGATATGTTTTTAGGGTTGCCAGATATTCGATTTTAAATGGTGTTCAATTTTTCTTTCCCGAGCAAAATTTTGACTTTGAGGTCAATTTTTTTTTTAATGCGTCATAAACACAAAGTTTTCTTATTTTTACCTGATGAAGAAAACAATAATAAAAAAAAAACTCATTAAGTGCACCCAAACCCCATACATCTTTTGATACATGGGAAAATCTTAAACAGGTAAAAATTTTGGGTTTTTTACCTACTTTTATTGCAGCACTTGGCAATCGGAGTGGTTTTCCAAAAATTGATAGTTTTTACCTAATTTTTAATACTGTGCGATCATGAAAAGGGTTAAAAATATACTCATAGAGCAAGAGCCCGTGAACCCCAAACCTTCTTTATTTTATAAAAGCTGAAAGTTTGTCAGTGCATGCTCCCAACAAAGTTAAGAACAATGAACTATTATGAAGTTTGTATTTTACTTGTATTAAAAAACAGTTGAAATATGAAATAAAATGCACGACTGGATCGCACTAACTTGCTCTTATGTAAAAAAATTTTGAATTTTAAATACATTTTACAAATTTACAACATGGATTTAATGAGATAAAAATTTTCAAATGCATGGAATTACCGTCTGATTTCCAAAAAAAGTATAAAATTCTTCAAACGAAGTTTGTAAATCGTTTTATTATAAAAGTTATTTTTTATATAAGAAATATTGAATATTTCACGCGTATACAAATTTTCTTTTTTCCAAGAAATGTTCATACTTTTTTGAAACCCAATATTATAATATAAGTTTTTTTTTTATTTTAATTAATTAATAATTCGCAAATCGCGACCTTAGAACAATAGGGTTTTTACTGACTTTTTTTCAAAACTGAGTTATACATGTGGTCGTAGCAAATCGAGTATGCTCTTTCGATCTGTTTCATCCATATTTGTCTTCTTTAGTTTCCTATTAAGTCAATAAAAATGCAGGAAGCAGAGTTCTATGTACATCAATTTATTAAAAACTAAGTTCACAAAGTTCTAATTGGTAAATAAAACCTAGTGTAGTTAGAAAAATTTTAAAAAAAATGCACATAAAACTTTGTCAACTTTGACAACAGGATGTAGATTGAACTTTGTTGCTTCAAAAGGCTATGAATTTTGTGTTAAAGTTGAATTTTATTTGTGTTGTGTGATTTTCAAAATGTTTGTTCTAAATATGCATACATTTTAATAAGTAAAGGTGAGTATTTCTATTTCAAAAGAAAATAGAAAATCAAAAGATGTACTGTATTCAATATACCACTCATTTAAAATGTCCTGTTAAAGATAGCTTTTACAGGAATGTTTTCAGTACGAACTTTAACCTTGATTTTCACCATCCCAAGTTTGATAAATGTGTTTGATACATTAAGTAAAAAATTTACGAAGGAACATGAGGTCCACTTAAACTTAAAAAAGATTTTATTATATCATGTAAAGGTGAAAAAACTTGCCATATTTGCCAGGCTTGGATGCATCACAAAGCCCGTGTAGGGCTTACTAGAACGGAATATCAAAAGATAAGCAAGCTAGATTCCAATGAAATTGTGCCAGATACTCTAGTTGTTATAATGCCACCTCGTTAAGAAGGATTCAAGGCTGTTAGCTTTGCCAAACGTATTATAACTTTCAATGAAAGTTTTGCGCCTCTTGGAACGAAAAGCAAAGAAATACCTTTTACTACAATTTGTCATGAGGGTATTTCCAGTCGACACTGAGTTCATAGTACTTAACTTTTAAAAAAGTCAATAAGTATATAAAGTCAACTTTTGTTGAACCATCATCATTTGTTCGCTCCCAGCCAATAGAAATATCAATCGACAGAATAAATGTTATTGAAAAAAATCTCTCCCAACTGTTTCCTGAAAATAGAAAACAATTCATCAATCTTCCTGTGATCGAGCTTAAAAATGGTGCAAAAACAATTTTTTCTTAATAAATGATTAAGTTTTGTTCACATAAATTTATGTTTTCTTTTTTTATTTACAGTTCAGTTAAAAAAGGAGGAATTTTAATAGAAATAGTTTACAAATCGGTGTATAATGTACGTAGGGCTTTTTAAATATATCTCTATAATAAATTTTTAACTATATTCGGGGTGCTGTAAAAGATTTAGTATTTTCCTTTATAACTCGAAGTATCAAAAATGTAGTTAGGGCCTTCACGATATTATGGGCAGTGTGAGCTTTACTATTAATTAACTTTTCTTTAATAATGTTTATTTGTTTTCCTTTATAAGAAATTCAAAAAAAAAAGGAATAAAAACTTCGTTCAACGAAAATTCTTATTTCTTTCACATAACAGGATTCTATCTGAACAATTAAATTTCTTATCATGTTACTTAGTATCAGGTAATTAGAACCTTATTGTTCTATGCTCAAATGACTTAGCGTTGAGTAACAAGGTTCTATCCATTTTTTCAACCACCAGTTACTGCAAAATTATGAATTAAATATGTTGTAGATTTTTAAATTCAGATCAACATAACTTAGTACAAAATTTGTGTTTTCAAAAAATCATGTACATAGATCCGAACCAAAATATAAAAGTTATTGACAAACAAAATTCAATCTCTGTGACTTGAGTGTAGTTAGAACCCTATTGTTCTAAGGTCGCGAAATTTGCTCAAAATTCGTAGATAAACATGAAAAGAAATATTTGTTAGTAATTTGAAATTGGAACGCCAAATATCTCCTTTTTTATTTCTTTTTAACAAAATGTTCTAGGTTATGCATACAAAATATTTTTTGCAAAAGAAGTTATCTTATTTTATTTTCTAAATATTAGTTATGTGTATATCAATAAATTTCTAAAAGTGGTATACTACATTTTTTCTAATTTTTTTTTTTTTAATTAATTTAAATTTTCCATACTACATTATGTTATGTTTGTATGCCGAAACGAGTATAGCCAAATGAATTTGCACCTTGCAACAACAAAATTGAGTTTTTATGCTGTGAATTAGCGATATATACTTCATTTCCAAATTATTATAAAAACAGTGATGGATTGGTGATATAAATTGAAGAGTTCAATTTAGTCTTTCTTTTGTTATAGTTTATTTTAGGTTGTTCAAGCTGGTTGAGTTTTTTTTTAATATAAACCCATGTCCGGCGGCTACCAGTTCAGGTGTGGTAGGAACTTGAAATTTCACACACTGTCTATTTTTGGTCTAATTAGAGAAAATCTGAAAAAAAATTTTTTGGAAAAGCTTTTAGTTTTCCGGAAAATTCACGTTGCGTTTTCGCAACATCCGCATTTATAGGTATACAGCCATATCTATAAGATTTTCTTAAACTGCATCTTAGAGGTTATTTAGTTAAGCACACTTAAATATTTAATTTGGCTTTAAATGACGAAACTTCAATTCGTATCTATAATCGATTTTTCATTGGTACTTAACTAAACAATGGTTGTGTCACGTAACGTAAAAGAATGTGAAAATCTAGTACAGAAAAAAAAACAAATGCTGCTTCATTTTATACAACACAGCTGTTTTGTGACACCTTCTTTCAGTAAATAATTGGAAGACACATTTTTTTATTTGTGAAATCAAAAAAAAAATGGCTATCGAACAAAAACCCACACCCGCCGCCACAAATAAAAGAAAAAGATCTGAAAATTGGGATGCCTCCTACAAGGAAACTTTTTTATTTTAGAATTTGCAATAATACACTACAAAACAGAATTATTTTATGCACAGATTGGGCGTTTTCCTAAATGCAGTGTTGCAGCGCATCATGAATTTTGATGCTTTTTTTTATTCACTTGCTTCAATAAAATAACGTTATTAAATACGAATTCTAAATTTTAGAGTTTTTTTTTAATGAATTGTAAAATTAAATTTCAGAGTGAAGAAAAAAGTTGCAAGGGCATCAAAATCCACGATGCGCTGCAACACTGCATTTAGGAAAACGCCTATTCTCTTCCAACAACGAGGAAGAAAGTGTCGATGCAAACACTTCAAAGGCTAAGAGGGAAGCGTGTTCGAAATTTCTTTGTGCGTACACATACTTAAATCAATACAAATTTTATGTTTCTTAAATATATAATATCACAACAAACAATACCTACAAACTCACAATTTGAAACTTCAAAATTTCAAAGATGACAATCGATATGTCAAAATACATTTTAAAATGCCTTTAAGTGATCCTTAAACGCGGTTGATGGCGTTTAAGTTAAGAGGCCTTTAAGTAACGTTACTTAAATGTGAAAATTGATTATAGATACCGATTTCATACTTAAGAGCTACTTAGAGGTATTTTAAAGTTAAGTAACCTTTAAGATTTGTTTATAGATTCGCCTGATAGAGTTCAAGTCAAATTTAATCAAATATTTGTTTGATAAAGCGTATTAAAACAGAAAATAAATTAATAATGCATTATAATTTAAAAAAACTAACATTATAGGTATGTACATATATAGCTATGTATGCTCATGAAATATTAATTTTTGTATGGTAATCGCCTTTAAAACCCTGGATGGTTATGCATATTTAACGCACACATAAGTTATGCTTCGTCGAATCGACGAAGTTAACGTTTAAACCTACGTTATCCTTAAATTAATGTAACCTCTATCCTGAAAATTTTAAAAGAAGCTCTCATATGTGATTTTTAAATAATAATTACGATTTATTAATAGTATCGACATGTTTTCTGCAGTTAAAAATAAAATTAAAATTATTAGTTTATTTTGTTACACAAACAGCCATTGGTTTTAAAAAAAATTACAAAAAATAATAAAATAATATCACTTATGGAAATAATTGTAAAAACATAAAAAATTAATTCATATCAACTATAAAAACTAAGAAAAAAAAATAAAAAAAAAAATTATATACAAGAGGCACAAGCTTCAATTTCGTGTTCCCCACAGATGCTTTTTTTAGCATTTGTGCACGAAGCTTTTGACATTCATCTTTTGAAGCAAGGGCAAAATCCACAAATTCTTTTTTTTTCTAGCAACGGAACTTGGGTATTTTCTTGACGTTTTTCTTGAACATCGGCTAAAATATTTTCTATTTTTCTCCTTGTTGTAGAAATTAGAGTAGTTGTCTCCAATCTCAATGAAATATATTTCTCGACTAGATCACCATGTAACTTTTTCATAATATGTCGGCGGTTTAGTGGTTTCTGTTTGCTGCCAAACATATATTATGAGTCTATATTACATAGCTATTGATACTCGTAAATGCCATGTCTAACATTGGTTTTACGAGAACAGCTAATAACACTACACATCTGATCCCTTTGTTTGATTGTAAAACTCAACCATATGGGGCTTTTTTGAACTTGGGTTTATAGTTCCTTCCTCATTACAGGATGACAAGAAAAAAAAATAGGGGAATATTGTCTTCATCCGAATCAGAAATAATACCTATCCTCCGAAGATAAGGCTTCGCTTTCAAGCACATCGGCATCCTCCATACCAAAGTTGTCATCACTACTATTTCCAAAATCTTCTTGAATATCGCTGTTTTCTGAAATAAAATCATCGTCGTTGCACATTCTAGGAAATTTTTTGACTTCATCATCACCTTGCTGCTAACCGTAACTAATTTAATTATTCTATCACAAAAAAATCAACAAAAAATACTCCAAATAACAAAAAACGTATGCATACAAAAAATCACACAAAAGTTATCCTTCGTCGTTTCGACGAACATAACTGTAAAAAAAACCTATTTTCATTGATCGCAGGATACCATACGTCCGCTTACTGGTAGAGATCAACACCAACTGATGTTGTACGAAGATTGAATTAAAAGGGATGAATAGTTAAAAAGAAATCATACAAAATAAAAAGGATGTTCGTCGATTCGACGAAGGATAACCATCCAGGGTTTAAAGATAAACATTTGTTTTTCGTTACATGCGATACGTGAATTGAAAGGTGGCACTCCCTAGATCACGAATATGCAATTTTTAACTCGCTAAGATGCCTAGTTTAGCCAGAAATCACGTTTGAAAATGTCAACTTTGGGGGGTCTACGGAGCTTCGTTTAGCCGCAAATCGCATTTAAAGATAAACATTTGTTTTTCGTTACATGCGGTACGTGGATTGAAAGGTGGCACTCCCTTCACGAATAACAATTTTTAACTCGCTGAGATGCCTTGTTTAGCCAGAAATCACGTTTAAAAGTACATTGGGTGGCAAATTTTTGTCAAGAAATATTTTTGAAAAAAAATGTATGAAAAATCAAAATTTCTTAAAAAAAATTGAAAAAAAAAATTTATTGGAAAAAAGTTTTTTGAAAAAATATTTTTGATAAAATGTCCAAAAATATTTTTGGCAAAAGTTCAAAAATATTTTGGTCAAATGTCCAAAAATAATTGGCCGAACCATTGAAATTCATCTTATCTCTCTAAAGATGGAGGAGGTTTACCTCCTCGGAGTTCTAACATTTCTTTCCATTTGTTAAAAAATAAATCAAAATAAAATATTCTGAATTCGGTTTTATTACCAAATTCTGTTTGGCACTATTTCGGTTACCATAACGAAATAAAGCCAATTTGAAATTATTTTGTTTTCAAAAATGAAATAAAACCAAATTTAGAATTTGAGTTTATTAAGTTCAAATGCCTCTAGATCTAATTAAAAAGTCGAAAAAATGGCAGCCTCGCTGATTAATCGTATCAAAATGTAAGCAAACCAGATTGTATGAGAAATGAAACAAAATTCACAAAACTATCATACACTCTCAATACTATTTGTTTGTATTCATCTCGCACCTGGCATATACAACTTTATATACCTACCTACAATTGATTCTGACAGCGAAAAGAAACGCAGATAGGATTTTCTCCCTTACCCTCTTTTAAAAATATATCACTACCGCATCTCTTCTTTTATTTTCTTATATTTTTCCCTTCCACGTAGTATATCTTATATCACAACCGCATCTCACTGGCGATATTAATATTTCTGCGGCAGAGATAAGAAACTTTTAATTCAGTTCCATGAGACTACTATAGAGTTAATATACAAAGGTCTTATTTCAATGTCGATTATAATTCACATTATTTTATTCGTGTTCATCCTTGTTGGGCATACACTAGTTTAATTCAATTACATGTTGTTAGTGTTATGCCTGAACAACATGCAATGAATAAACCAGCAACCCATTGATGACAATTTTAGAAGAATTGTAAAACTTAAACTAAATATTAGGATTAAGATGAATTGGCTGGTTTTTGTCTCGGGTTGTTCAGTTCCGGTTGTCCAATTGGTGGGTTTGTTGTCCTCCGCTCACCGTGAACACTCCCTTATATGTATACTAAAATTGCTTCTTTTAGAAACTAAATCGAGAATGTTCTCGTCTTAGAATGTTCTAGTTGCCTTGTATATAAATTCTTATAGTAGTCTCATGACGAGGAACGCCACGTAATTTACCCAGCGGCAGAGATAACAACTAAACCCAATACCCAAACCGTAGATTTTCTTCTCTTAGCAAATTAATTTAACATTTTCTCATAATGCTATTCTTTTCTCGGCAGAGAGAGACATAAACAACAAACATGCTATATTGCTATAGCTATTCAGAGCACACAGACTTGCTCCAGCCAGTCAACGCAGGCGCACACAAGCATGCATACATTATATTTATATGCAGAAAACCTACTGAGAGCCTACTCACGATAGATGGCGGCGGCGCGCGGTGCGGCGGTGGCGACGGCACTTTGCGAATGAAATTTTGTGTATAAATTTTTTTACAACGTTGTTTTGTTTTTTGGATACCTCTAACCTCTATGAGAAATGAGAATATGCATTAGGTATATATGAATGAGCAAATAAGGTAGCAAATGCGAGTAGAAATATATTGCCAGAGAGGGGTATGCGATTGATGGCGGTCCATTGTATTTAGTTTTTGCATATACATACATAAATGTACTTATGTAGAAAGACATATGAATTCGTAAAAACAATCGAACTCGAGATTTTGATCAAAGTTGATATAACGATGATAGCGATATAGCGAAGACTAAAAAAGTGGGTTTTGCAATTTTGTCTGCCTGTCTGTCTGTTCGACTACCTACAGCCTAAACGGCTCGGCCGATTTTCTTTAAACTTAGTGGATATCACCTTGAATATTCCCCCCCCCCCCAGGTTTTTTTCTTTTTTTTTTTAAGACCAAAAATAACGGTACCTGCCATACGATTTTTTATAAATATTTTTTTTTCTCAAAAACTGTTCGACAGATTTAAAAAATAAAAATACCAAAAAATTTCATTTAGTTAAAGCTAGATAGTAGTTGAAAAAAATTTGAGAAAAATGGTTATCATTTTTGATTTTCTCAAAAACGGTACAACCGATTTTGATAATTTTTTTTTGCTTAAGCTCCCAAAAAACTTTAATAGAATTGTGAATTAAAAGTTTTTTTTGGATTTTTAAAAAAAAACTTCAAATTTTTTTTTTAAACTCAATATTTCGAAAATCCAATGCTATTTTTGTTTTAACTTGATAAATGAGAGTTTCTCAATATAATTTACAAGATTTGAGAATTTTTTTTTATTTTACCTAAAAATAACGGTACCCACCATACAAATGTTAAAAAAAAAAATGTTTCAAAACTCGTATTTTTCTTGAAAACGGCGCCTTAGAAGTTTTAAATAAAAGTTAAATATCAAGAAAAGGAAAAGCTATGAAGCTGTTTACGAACAAGAATGCTGGCAACACTTCCTGATAATAAACAATAAAGTCTGATTTTCAACTTTGACATCACTTTTTGATGATTTTAAAAAAAGGTAACTTTGGTGTACCCTGACCCATTTGAAAATCAATTTCTCTGTCAGTACTCACAGTAGTGACCTCATTCTGCACTTTTTTTTAGTATAATACTAACCTTTAAGACTACGTTTAAATTGAGCTGATATGTTTTTAGGGTTGCCAGATATTTGATTTTAAATGGTGTTCAATTTTTCTTGCCGAGCAAAATTTTGACTTTGAGGTCAATTTTTTTTTTTAAATGCGTCATAAACACAAAGTTTTCTTATTTTTACCTGATGAAGAAAACAATAATAAAAAAAACTCATTAAGTGCACCCAAACACCCATACATCTTTTGATACATGGGAAAATCTTAAACAGGTAAACATTTTGGGTTTTTTACCTACTTTTACTGCAGCACTTGTCAATCGGAGTGGTTTTCCAAAAATTTATAGTTTTTACGTAATTTTTAATACTGTGCAATAATCATGAAGAGGGTTAAAAGTATACTTATAGAGCAAGAGCCCGTGAACCCCAAACCTTCCTTATTTATAAAAGCTGAATGTTTGTCAGTGCATGCTCTCAACAAAGGTAAGAACGATGGACTATTATGAAGTTTGTATCTTACTTGTATTAAAAAACAGTTGAAATATGAAATAAAATGCACGACTAGATCGCACTAACTTGCTCTTATGTAAAAAAAATTTTGAATTTTAATTACATTTTACAAATTTACAACATGGATTTAATGAGATACAAATTTTCAAATGCATGGAATTGCCGTCTGATTTCCGAAAAAAGTATAAAATTCTGCAAACAAAGTTTGTATAATTTTTTATAAAAAATATTGAATATTTCACGCGTATACAAGTTTTCTTTTTTCCAAGAAATGTTCATACTTTTTTGAAAACCCAATATTATAACATAAGTTTTTTTTTATTTTAATAGATTAAAAATTTGCAAATCGCGACCTGAGAACAATAGGGTTCTTACTGACTTTTTTTCAAAACTGAGTTATACATGTGGTCGTAGTAAATCGAGTATGTTCTTTCGATCTGTTACATCCATTTGTCTATCTCCTTTAGTTTCCTATTAAGTCAATAAAAATGCAGGAAGCAGAGTTCTATGTACATCAATTTATTAAAAAACTAAGTTCACAAAGTTCTAATTGGTAAATAGGACCTAGTGTGGTTAGAAAAATTAAAAAAAAATGCACATAGAACTTTGTTACACAACAGGATGTAGATTGAACTTCGTTGCTTCAAAAGGCTATGAATTTTGTGTTAAAGTTGAATTTTATCTGAAATGCATTTTAAAAATTTGTGCTGTGTGATTTTCAAAATATTTGTTCTAAATATGCATAAATTTTAATAAGTAAAGGTGAGTATTTCTATTTCAAAAGAAAATAGGAAATCAAAAGATGTACTGTAATAAATATACCACTCCTGTTAAAGATAGCTTTTACAGGAATGTTTTCAGTACGAACCTTAACCTTGATTTTCACCATCCCAAGTTTGATAAATGTGTTTGATATATTAAGTAAAAAATTTACGAAGGAACATGAGGTCCACTTAAACTTAAAAAAGATTTTATTATATCATGTAAAGGTGAAGAAACTTGCCATATTTGCCAGGCTTGGATGCATCACAAAGCCCGTGTAGGGCTTACTATACTCTGTCCAACAAAAATTGTCAGTACAGGCCTTATGGGAGAGCTTTTTCTAAAGCAGTGGCGCCTGATGCACCCTCACTACAATGCGTTAGGAAAAATGCCACTAAAAAAAGAGCAAGCCACTGACTTTTCTCAAGGAATTGTTGTTGTAATTCTTTGCAAAAAGTTGTACACCCCAACATGACCGTCGTATCCCACTGCTGATGAGATACTGTCGAGACTCGAGAGTGTCAAGTGTCACTCAATACGATCGTGCGCTCTTTATCTACATCAAAACAGAGTTACCATTATCATTCTCAATTGCAAGCAAGCAGCTTTTTCAGTGGTTTTTATTAAGGAGCTTTTGGGATTTGAAGCTTTTGAGAACACATTTTAAGAAGATGAGTATGTTGAGTGTTGTCGTATTGCTTTTCTACTTTAAAAAAAAAAACGCGCCTATTATCTTACCGCTTGGCGTTGTGGGAAAAGGTAAATTGAATATTGTTTTCAGTCGTTTTGAATCGGCAGACGGTAGCCCTACGCGTTTTTTACTCTCATTTGCGGCGATTTATAATTTAAACTACGGAATCCCTGTGAGAGCTTCAAAAGACGACACACTTATGCATGGCAATGCAACCAGAATGAGAGACAAACGTCCTATCTTCCCTGTACTGACAATTTTTGTTGGACAGAGTATAGAAAAGAATATCAAAAGATAAGCAAGCTAGATCAGAATGAAATTGTGCCAGATACTCTAGTTGTTATAATGCCACCTCGTTAAGAAGGATTCAAGGCTGTTATCTTTGCCAAACGTATTATAACTTTCAATGAAAGTTTTGCGCCTCTTGGAACGAAAAGCAAAGAAATACATTTTACAACAATTTGGCATGAGGGTACTTCCGGTCGACACTGAGTTCATAGTAGATACTTAAGTTTTTAAAAAGTCAATATATATAAAGTCAACTTTTGTTGAACCATCATCATTTGTTCCCTCCGAGCAGGGGCGAACGCAGGTAAGGGTTTTAGGGGTTAACCCCCCATGCATGGGCCGATTTTCGTTAAATTTTCCTTTTGTTAAGACCAAAAATAACGGTACGAATCATCTTTCGGAAGCCCTCTTGGAACCATTTTATTTTGTTTGTTTTTGATTTTCTCGAAAACAGTACAACCGATTTTAATCATTATGAAGCTCCTCCAAATTTTAAATATTGAGCGTTTTTCTTTTTTAGTTCAGAGTAGTACCTGAACTGTCAAAGAAAATATCGTTTCTTTTTTAGCTCAGAGTGTATAACAGTTCAAAGATTGTGTTTCTTTTTTCGTTGAGGGCGTGTTCAAAGATTGTTCAGAGTGCACTCTATGAGCTTGGTATAAAATAGCTGAGTAGACAGAGTTAAATGTTGAAATCATTCTGACAGACAGAAAAAAAAACTCAAAAACTCGCGTGTGCTTATAAAATAATTCAGAGCTCTTAAAACACACTTGATTCGGAGCATTTTTGACATGCTCATGCTCTGTTCAGTGCTCTACTCTGAATGAAAAAAGAAAAACGCCAATTATTTTTTTGGAAACTCAATATTCCGAAAACCCCTGCTCGATTTTTTAAACTTGAATAAATAAAAGTTTCTTAATATAATCTACAAGATATGAGGGAAAAAAATTGTTTTAAATAAAAATTAAGGTACCCACCATGCAAGAGTGTTAAAAAATCTCAAAAAATGGCTCCGAGAATTTTTATAAATTTTAATTTTAATTTAATAATACCTACCATAAAACCAGTTTTTCGAATTTTGAATTTGTCATTATAGGCGGAACGGATTTCAATGAAATTTTGCATAGAGAAGCTTCTATTTAAAATTGGCGTACCAAAATTTTTTCTTAAATACCTGTGTTTTAAAAATCTTTTATAAAACATATTATGTGTTTAGCTCTAACTACTAAACTACTATTTATAAAATAATAACTTAAGGAGTTGTTTTAGTCATTTAAAAAATGAATTTTATGCTTATGAACATTTTTTCTCTAGAAATATCAATTTTTGAACTTCTTAATCTTTTACATAAAAGCAAGTTCGTGCGATCCAGTCGTGCATTTTATTTTATGTGTCTTCGTATTTTAACAAAACTGTCCTATTTTGAATTGATCATTAACAAATAGACACACGAAGCCAGCAGCAATTGCGTTTTTGATGATTGACATTATGTGTTTAAGTATATGGGCAGTAACGGAGCAAGTTTGAGTTTTTGATGGCTCCAAGGTCGGAGTGTGTTGTATAGCAGCAAAAAAAAAAACTAACTCATTTCTTTTGTTCGAAAGTTACAGTTACTGATGAGTAGCACATAGCACCTTCTGGAAGCGTTTTGGTTATAATTATGTAGTATAGTAGTTAACGTAGGTACCAGTTGAGTGTCCTTATGTTTTCGGATATTTGTTTTTCGTATGATCGCAAAAGTACAACAAGATATGATTTCACGTATTAATAAATTCCGGAAATAATTTATTTATGAAAATCTCATACCCCCCCCCCCCCCAAAAAAATTATTTTTTGCGTCCGCCCCTGGCTCCGAGCCAATAGAAATACAAATCGACAGTATAAATATTATTGAAAAAAATCTCTTCCAACTGTTTCCTGAAAATAGAAAACAATTCATCAATCTTCCTGTGATCGAGCTTAAAGCAAACTTAGACTAGTTTTAAAAATAGTGTAAAAACAATTTTTTCTTAATAAATGATTAAGTTTTGTTGACAAAAATTTATTTTTTCTTTTTTTATTTACAGTTCAGTTAAAAAAGAAGGAATTTTAATAGAAATATGTAGTTTACAAATCGGTGTATAATTTACATAGGGCTTTTTAAATATGTACATATCTGTATAATTAATTTCTATATTCGGGTTGCCGTAAGAGATTTAGTATTTTCCTTTATAACTTGAAGTATGAAAAATGTAGTTAGGGCCTTCACGATATTATGGGCAGTGTGAGCTTTACTATTAATTAACTTTTCTTTAATAATGGGTGATATGCATAAAAGATAGTAAATGCTTTTACTTGAGAATTTCTAAGTAATTACTTTTTTTGATATGCATAAAAATGCAGTAAATGCTGAAAATAAAGTATTTACTTGAGGCCACAGTACTTACTTTTTTCGGATGAACTTTTTCAGTAAATACTTCATTCCGTATGCATAAAAAGTAGCAAGTACTTTTTTTCTGTAGGAATTACTTCTTTTTTTCAAAGTCAAAGGATAGCAACATGAAAATTTAAAAGTACATACTTTTTTTGTTTTGATTTAAACACATAACTATGTATCTTCGAAACCATAAAAACTTACAGTCTTAACTCTATTTTCAAAGGATTCACGTCCCTGATATAAATTAAAATTAAGTTACTGTTGACTGTACTGAAATGGCGGAATTTGTACGCGTTAGTTCACAAAAAGTCTATAAAAGTCGAAGATCGGGTTCAGAATCAAATTTTAAACAACTCTATCGTTTTGAGAGGGAAAACGTAGATTGGTTGAGTGAATACTTCATTGGTAAGTCATTGCAAAATCGTGATTTGTAGTTTTAAAACTTGACACACCCTTACTACGAGTATTTGGAGCCTTTTGTTAGTTCGCGGAAATGGTGTAAAACTTTCTATTTTCTTATACGCCTGTTAACTTAAAAATATAATTTATAATTTTACAAAAAGCAAACACTTATGAAGACTGTTATATATGTATATTGCGATACTATACCAATAGGCTTCCGTTAGTTAAAGGAGTTAGTGGTTTTTAGTTACTGGCGAAGTTTTAAAACTTGCCCTTAGTCGCCAAGTTTATATAGAGTCTTATGTTGGAAAAATGGTTCATATATATAATAATTTTTAAGGAGCTCGAACTGAAACAAGAGGAGGGCAATCACTCATCAAGAAAAGATGCGAATTTTTTTACGATACGTTGGAGATCCTGGATTTCAAGTTGGCGTTGGTGAAGATATAGGCGTTCATCAGAGTACTGTATCCAGAACAGTTAATTTTGTTGCAAAATTAATAAAAGACAAAGCTTCTCATTGGATAAAATTTCCATCGAGCTATGAAGAACAGCTCGGAGCAAAAAATGATTGGCTAAGCAAATACAGGTTCCCATTATGCATAGGAGCCTTGGACTGTACTCACGTGGAAATATTACAACCTAGATTTCATTCGGAAGAATACATTAACCGAAAAGGATAGATATGCTTCCATCAATATCCAGGGAACTTGTAACAGATGTTTACAAAACAACAAGAAGGGCAACAGTAATTTAATATAGGGATTAAACGGTTAATCTGGCAAAAAACTATTTGCTTACTAACCCGATAAGAAAAAAAAAAGTATTTACTATCAATTTCCGATGAATTCTAGTATTTACTTAGATGAATTTAGTATATACTGAAAGTATTTGCCAGTTAGTAAGTACTAAACTTTATGCATATGGAATGAAGTAAATACTTAAAATTTAACCATTTGCTTTAAGTTATAGTATTTACTATTATCTTTTACTTGTAGTAAATACTTCCGTTTTATGCATATTACCCAATGTTTATTTGTTTTCCTTTATAAAAAATTCAAAAAAAAAAAAAGGAATAAAAACTTCGTTCAACAAAAATTCTTGATTCTTTCAGATAACAGGGTTCTATCTGAACAATTAAATTTCTTATCATGACACTTAGTATCAGGTAATTAGAACCTTATTGTTCTATGCTCAAATGACCTAGCGTTCAGAAACAAGGTTTTATCCATTTTTTCAACCACCAGCTACTGCAAAATTATGAATTATGTTGTAGATTTTTAAATTCAGATCAACATAATTTAATACAAAATTTGTGTTTTTAAAAAATCCGAACAAAAATATAAAAGCTATAGACAAACAAAAATTCAATCTCTGTTTTCTCAAAAGTGACTTGAGTGTAGTTAGAACCGTATTGTTCTAAGGTCGCGAAATTTGCTCAAAATTCGTAGATAAACATGAAAAGAAATATTTGTTAGTAAATTGAAATTGGAACGCCAAATATCTCCTTTTTTATTTCTTTTTAACAAAATGTTCTAGGTATATGCAAAAAAATATACAAAATCCTTTTTGCAAATGAAGTTATCAGATTTTATTTTCTAAATATTAGTTTTGTGTATATCAATAAATTTCTAAAATTGGTATACTAAATTTTTTCTAATTTTATTTTTTCTTTAATTAATTTAAATTTTCCATACTACATTACGAGTATGTTATGTTTGCATGCCGAAACGCCGAATGTAGAGCAAAATCTTTGGAATTTTTTTTTTATATTGAGTTTAAATCAAATTTAATCAAATATTTGTTTGATAAAGCGTATTAAAACAGAAAATAAATTAATAATGAATTATAACTTAAAAAATTTAACATTATAGGGATGTATATAGCTACATATGTATGCTCATAAAATATTAACTCTTGTATGGTAATCGCATTTAAAGATAAACATTTGTTTTTGTTACACGCGTTACGTGGATTGAAAGGTGGCACTCCCTAGATTACGAATATGCAATTTTTAACTCGCTAAGATGCCTAGTTTAGCCAGAAATCACGTTTAAAAGTACATTGGGTGGCAAATTTTTGTCAAGAAATATTTTTGAAAAGAATGTATGAAAAATCAAAATTTCTTAAACAAAATTGTTGAAAAAAAAAATCTATTGGAAAAAAGTTTTCTGGAAAAATATTTTTGATAAAAAGTCCAAAAATATTTTTGACAAAAGTTCAAAAACATTTTGGTCAAATGTCCAAAAATAATTGGCCAAACCATTGAAATTCATCTTATCTCTCTAAAGATGGAGAAGGTTTACATCTTCGGAGTTCTAACATTTCTTTCCATTTGTTAACAAATAAATCAAAATAAAATATTCTGAATTCGGGTTTATTTCCTAATTCTGTCTGGCACTGTTTCGGTTACCATAACGAAATAAAGCCAATTTGAAATTATTTTGTTTTCAAAAATGAAATAAAACCAAATTTAGAATTTGAGTTTATTAAGTTCAAATGCCTCTAGATCTAATACAAAGTCGAAAAAATGGCAACCTCGCTGATTTGCTTATATTTTTCCCTTCCACGTAGTCTCTGCACTGTTAAATATGCCGATACTAACGTTTCTGCGGCAGAGGTAGGAAACTTTTAATTCAGTTCCATGAGACTACTATAGAGTTAATATGCAAAGCTAGTTGTTTGGAATAATGGGAACTACATATGTCATTGGAAAAGAGCTTTTTGATCCTTCCATAAAATAGATATGCTATTTTCCAACAGATGGCGCTGTAGGAGTATAAAGTTCTATGTCGGTGCTGTGTGTGTGCGTAACGTTGTCCCCTTATTTAGATTGTTAGTCCCGAACAACTCTATCTCTAGCTTCGCCACTGTATCGGTGCAGTCGATCACTATGCACAACTTTTAACTTTCCTCTTGGCCCTTTTTGAATTCGGTAAACGACATCATTGATTTTCGAGATGACTGTGTAAGGGCCTTCCCAGTTTTGTTGAAGTTTCGGCGACAATCCTTTTGACGATGTGGATTATACAGCCATACACGCTCTCTTATTCGGAATCCTGTCGTGTTTGCTCTTGTGTCGTATCTTATCTTCATTCGATCGCTGTAAGCGCTCATTCTATTCCTGGTCCTTTCGTGGATGTCGATTAGTCTCTCTTTTAGGTCACTCACGTAATCCCCTGTTTCCTGAGACTCTTGTAATGGGTGTCCAAACCTTATCTCACTAGGCAGCCGTATGCCTTTTTCGAACAGGATTTTAGATGGTGTTTTGTCCTGTTGCGCTATGTACTGCACTACGGTAGGAGGTGCTCTTTTAAGGTCCTGTTGAATCTCTCGACTATTCCATCAGATTGCGGGTGAAGTGGTGTGGTTCTCGTTTTCTTAATGCCAAGGAACGCGCAAACTTCTTGGAATATGTTCGACTCAAAGTTCCTTCCTTGGTGGCCCAAGTAATATTTGTCCTCTCATAAGATGCTCCAAGAGTTCAACTGGACTAATTAAGAGGAGCTTAAAGTAATCTTAAAGAATACTACGAGATCAGTATAATACTGTTAAAAGCCTTAAATGGCCTAGTTATAAGATGCTCTTCCTATACTCATAGCAAGAACAGAAGTTTCTTTATGGGATGACAGATGCACGTTTATGTTAAAACAGCACTTCTAATAGGTTTTTCACACCGAATTAAAATCTCGGATTTCAGCAACAAGATTACGGAATCTCGTTGAAGCGTTCGCACCGAACAGAATCAGGATTTCGTTTGACGTTTCTTTCATCTTGCCAATTATTTTTAATTTCTTGTTTATGTGAACAAGCAACAAACATACGGAATGCTATTAGTATCCATTTAGGTAAACAAAAACATATATTTTTATTTTTTTCATTTATTTAAATATTTCAATACACCTCTATGAAATTCCCTTAGCTAATTCAATATATTCCTTTAGAATGTTGTTATTGTCGGCATCCATTTCATTCAGTTTTTCTACTAGTACTTGTCTCGTCAATGATTTAAATTTCATCAACAATGGACATTCTTTCAAAAGCTGCAGCTATTTCTTTATAAATCTGTCCATTTTTCCTGCTTCCTCGGATATAATTTATCTTCTCTCCTTCTCTCCCCAAAATTCAAAGAGGGAATCCTTTATCTGCTTTTTATCTGCCTTTTCGCCTGCCTGGCGACTGAACATACCCTAAGCGGAGCAACGGAGTTGCGTTAGCGGGTGTGAGCCCCGAAAAGGGAGTTAAAATCCTGAAAACCCGCGAAGCGGGCCACACAATGTACTGTTGCTCAAGACAAAACATTTTATGTTTGGCCTTAAAACGGCCCCTAGACTACCAATATTATTGTGCAATATTTGATATTGCACAATATTATTGAGAGTCTAGGGCTCATATTGAAGGGTTGTGCAATGTATTGTACAAAATCAAAATTCTTTTGATATTTATTGTGCAACCAAATTTATTGTATAGTCTGTGGATGTGTTTGCACAATATTTTGTCATTTGTTTTGAATTTTCGTAGTGATAACATCTCCCGGAATTAAATGTCGAAATGGCAAACAATAACAATAAAAAAGAGGAACGCAAATTCATAGTGGAATTAATTTTTTCTTTTTTTTTTAATGAAATAGCAAGAGCAATTGCCACACAACAATAATAATCCATATCATCGAGCATGATGTTGAAGCACAAATAAAGAACTGTCAAATGATTTATTGTGCGAAATATTGTTTAGTGTGGGGTACCAGTCAATAATATAGTGCAATATATTGTTCAATAATATTGATAGTCTAGGGACCGCTTAAGTCACAAACAAATTTGGCCTTTTGTCACTTGGCCTTATGTTAAGGCACCACACACTACACACAATAACCACACCAACGTGAACGATGGCTCTGTATTCTGTAATCACAGGTACTTTGCTCGATCTGAAATAGTATATATGTAGTTTGCTTCAGCTTTTTTAATATTTTACAAGCAAACTGCATGTGACCACAGAGCACTCTGTGGTAGCACTAAGGAGATCTGTGCTGATATACAGTTTGGCAATACGCGTCCCGGTATATAACGCGGCTAATCCGAGAATTTAAAAGTTCTTATTTCGCTATAAAATAGTTCATAAAAAAAAAGATTAATTTTAATTTTGACACATAATAATTGATGATGGTGTTTAAAAAGTGAATACAAAAATATAAGTCTAAATTTTCAATGATGTGTTTTAATTAGAACCTACTTAGATTCATCTGTATGTATGTACAATGTACATATGTATTTATAAAGTCTAAAGTCAAATTATGTATTTTCTTTAATATCAAGATTTATGTGTTAGACATATGTATGCCGCGATTTTTCTGTTTAAATACGAAAACATTAGATTTCGATATCTTTAAATAAGAGTGTAGGTATAATTAACACTTTATAATAACATTAAAACCTTCCTGTGTTATTTTATTTTATCTTTAGAAAACTCTTTCCTTGCTTAGAAATTTGTATGAAGATAATAATTAATTTTATTTATTCGTTCTTTTAATAGAAGCTATTAACCTTTTGTGAAATGAATTCGCAATAAAAATATACCGTTTAGAAATTATGGCGTAAAATTTTAAACAGTAAAACCGGCCTTACTTAACGCAGTCGCTTAGCTTGAAGGCTTTGTCCAACTCTTTCACAATTTTAAACATAACAGAAGTTAAGCTAATTTACGTTGAACAAATCTAATTTGAAAGATACATAACTCAAACACAACAACACAAATAAAAAAAAAAGAAGCCAAATAAAGCAAATAATTTTTGGGTGGAAAAAGTAAACTTCATATATCTACTACCTCCGTACAGATTTTGATTGTTTATAAGTTATTTACATTATTTTAGATGAAATGTAGTATACATATATAGCTAATTAACAGCATTCTTATTCAATTTTGTTTTTCCAAGGTGCAAATTCATTTGGCTATACTCGTCTTGGCATGCATAGGTACATAACATATGTACACTCAGTGGCGGATTTACCAGCAGGCTAAGTAGGCTTGAGCCTAGGGCGGCAGATTTTAGGGGTGGCAAATTTTTTATTTTTAGCCGTCGGTTTTCTGATATGTAGATATCACTCTAGAAGTCCATAAGACACCTTTTCGATGACTTTTCCCTCTTCTCTTTCATTGTACATTCAACGGTACCGCAAACTTCTATATTCTACGGTAAAACACCCAGTTCACAGCCACAACCATAAATCGGCCGTTGCCCACACTTTCTATAAGTGAAATGAGAGCGAAATTCCGGAAAATATATTTCACGCTCTTCCCATTCCCACTACGTATGTACTCATACAAGTCGGACTACTGGTTGGGGCTGTGAACTGAGTAGATTGTGTACGTACTGGTAAAAGCGATATTGGTGTGGTAGATCTGAATACAAAATTGTTGCAAGGAAAAATGTTTTGTTGGAGATATTCTTCGTTTTGAATGGAACAAAAGATTTCAAAATAATAATCGAATCATTTTATCGATTTTAATCTTATGTGTTGACTACTGTTTGTTGAAAAGGTACTAACTTCTGAAAATTTTATTAGAATGCTAAAAAAAACTCAAATACTTTTCAGATTGAAAACTAGATAGGTACAATCGATGACGTTGAATATCCGTACTTGAGTTCATCTGGAATCTCGTTGTTATTTTTTCAATTTGTGTAACTACGTTTACCGAATGTTCATTATTTTGGGGGTGGCATGTGTAACTACGTTTACCGAATGTTCATTATTTTGGGGGTGGCATACCCCGCCTTATTAGCATTACATCTATGAACTTTGATTACCTCAGAAATATACTCAAAAACTATTTCTTGTGCAATTTGAATCGAATTGTTGAATTGTAAAGATAATCTAGGAACTGACAATTCACAATTTTAGAGATAAGGGCGGCAAAAATTCAACAGCCTATACTTGGGAAATGTGTAAGTCCGCCACTGTGTACACTTGTATCTACAGATTTGCTGATCGTAGAACACTTTTGTACGACTGTTTCAAATTTCTAATATTCAGTAATTGAGTCTATTTACAAAGCACATCTTTTAAAGTATCCAATAAAACATCAGTAAACATTTTTACTTCGATTTGTTTTGGTATGAAATAACCATTGTCAAAATGGACAAAGTTCACTTTTAAAAGATAAACTAGCTAGGTATTTGCTGCTGTTAAAGTTAGACGAGCTCTTTGACGTTAAAGTATGGTTTACGTCCCTTAAAATTAACAAAAAGTCGGTTCTCTTTTTATATACAATATTTAGAGTCGACTCCCATTCTAAAATTGATTTAGAGCAGGTTTTGAATGTTTACAATTTTGCGCCTGTCTTTTATTTGTCTCACTCGTGACAAAAAAAAAAAGACCCTGACTATTTTCAAAATACATAAAGGTGGTGTTTTTTTCCATTTCAGCAAAAATGAATTAGTAATAATATTATTGGTTCTAAGAAAGTCCATGTAGATTTTATAAAAAAAAATTAAACACTCTTAACCGCGGAATTACACTTTAGGAAACTTCATAAAATTGTTCTGTACCTACAAAAATTGAAATTCATTCACCCGTGCGCGGTGTGGGCTCTGTATTGTCAAACTTATAGAAAAACAAATGCACATTCTTCATAGAATACCGACCTATACATGCGGCTACTCCATGGATGAACACACACAAACAAACAATATCAACATGACGAACAGGTGTAAGGTATTTAAAAAAAAAACAAAGATTATAAATTAATAGGTATAATACAAATGATGAAGATATTAATAGAATATGTTCTATCTACCTAATGCCTTACCTTTTGCCTTTTTTATAAAAAAAAAAGGATACCACGGTAGGAATTTGCTTTTTTTTGGTAGAAACCTACCTACATATGTACATCTATTCCAGATGAACAAAGGTAGCCGCATTGTCTGCCAGTATTATCTTTCTCGCGCATAATAAAAAAAAGTTCTTAAACAAAAGAGAGAATATTATATTGTTCTCTTTTTAATTCAGAATGACTATAAAATTCTCTTCTCCTTATGAAACCTTCTTAAGAAAGCTTTTGTCTGCTCGAGAAAATTTTCGATGACAGAATTTTGTATAGGTGAGACATCTGTATATAATTATCTGTGTTACTACCATAGCTTGTTCTGTGATATTGCTCAAAAAGCAAATTTCTGGAACGTAAACATCTTAATGGTGCAAAAATTTGAATTTTAAAAAGTAAGGCAGAGCATCTTACGAGTATATGATAACATAAAATATCCCTCACAAGCTTTATACCATGAATAGTTCGTCTTGATTCAAGAGATTTAATTCCAAGGAATAAACATTTGCTTTTTTTTTTTTTTTTTTTATAATCTACACGCGCTCAAGGGATTATTATTACCCTTTAAATGTTTCAACACAGCGCGGGCGTGACGTTAAGGAAGAGAAAGAAGGATAGGAAAGATGTGTGGCACGATGTTCTGAGACTGAAGGTTGTTGTCTCCGATATTTTATCTCCAGGGATGGCGGCTGAACTAAAGCGGAGAATGCCGTGTCTTATTTCTTTGTCGCTTATAATTCACATTATTTTATTCGTGTTCATCCTTGTTGTGCATACTAGTTTAACTTAATTACATGTTGTTAGTGTTATGCCTGCACAACATGTAATGAGTAAACCAGCAACCCATTGATGACAATTTTAGAAGGTTTTTAATGGAATTAAAACGACATAGACGACGGCAGGGATCGAACCTGTGATCATGAGGTTCACAGGCGAGCACACATCCATTGCGCCACGGCCACAATCCGGAATGAAAATTCATTTCATTTTATAAAATATAAATCTCGTAAAACGTCTCTGAATTTTCTCAATACGGAGAGAGAAAGTCTTAAAACGCGGATCCCATATAACATCTGCATATTCAAGTATAGAACTTACGAGAGCCGTATAAAGGGATAGCAACGCGTAAGGATCACTAAAATCAGCACAATTTCGCTTGATAAATCCTACAAGTGAATTTGCTCTTCCAACCACATAATCGACATGAGTTTTCAAAGAGAAAGTTGATTCAAGCATAATGCCTAAATCCTTAATTTTGTCCACACGTGAGAGTGAGTTAGACTCAATCATATATTTATTTTTTTTTTCATCAATCAGATAATAATCTTTTAGACTACTATAAGAAATAATTATACATTTATGTTGGTGGATACATATATACAATTAAATTTACACTCAATCAACGTAATATAATTTAGGCATTAAATTTTTAACAAAATATAAAGAAAAAACATGTTCGAACGTTAATAAGAAAGAAAAACTAATTAAAGATTATTTAAAACATATGATTTAAAAGAAACTCTATTAACATCTAAAAACAAGTTTATACTATTACAAATTAAATTGACTTCTCTGATGCAACGTGATATAGGTTCATTTCGACCTTAATTACACCGGTGAAACTGTTCGTAAAGATGAAATCTATAACGTGTAGTCCTCGATGGAGCATCCACACAACCAACTAAAGTTTTTAAAGGGGGACAATTAATATGGTTGGTAACAACATCTCTTATAAACATAACAGAATAATAAATTCGCCTATCCTTAAGAGATTTCATTCCAAACAATAGACATCTGGTATTGTACGATGGTCTAGGAATTCTCCAATTTAACTTAAAGAATGCATATCTTGTAAAGTTTTTCTGAATTCTCTCAATTCTGTCTACTGAGTTACTATAATAAGGATTCCAGATTATACTGCGGTGTTCCAAAATTGACCTAACTAAAGAGTTATATAAAGATTTTAGTGAATATGGATCTGAGAAATATCTTGTGTTTCTTTTAATGAAACCAAGCATTTGGTTAGCTCTGTTAATCATATAATCATAGTGAGGCAGAAATGAAAGGTTTGTGTCCAATATAACTCTTAAATCTTGTTGAGAAACTGATATGTAATTTTGAAACAAGTTAGATAACTTACTGCAACCTATCTTTTAAAATACCTTAGATGCATGAAATCTTACAAATAGGTCTATAATTAGTTATATCTTATTTAGACCCCGATTTAAAAATTGGTGTCAAAAAAGAAATTTTTCAACAGTCCAAGAACTGCCCAGTAGCTAAGGAATGATTAAAAATCCATGAGAGTGGCTACTGCAATTGCGCAGTTTTTCAATAGAATAGCAGGAATGCCATCAGGCCCTTCATTTTTGTTATCATCTAACTCGGATAAAATCTTTTCAAATTCAAAGGGACTAATAATAATCAATCCTATATCGACAACACTAGTTAAAGCTAATGTGAGTAATAGACTTAAAAAAAAGATATGGCGCTACATTTTTTTATGTTTAATTTTAAGAAATTTAAATTGCCATTCAGAGACTTGATTAATATCAGATTGTATGAGATAGCAATCTTCTACACTGTTAATTTCTAGAAATAGTTTTAGATCATCTGCATAAGGAAGGCACTGAGAATATTTTATTACAGATGTTTTATCATTAATAAAAATGTTGAAAAGAAGAGGACCCAAATGGCTACCCTGAGGTACACCCGAACTACATTCAATAGATCTAGAAAAAGAATTATTAAGAATAACTTTTTGAGACCTACCAATGAGGTATGAGGATATCCAATTTAAAAATGAATAGTGGAATCCAAATAGTTCTAGTTTACAGAATAGGATGGAGTGGTTTACCGAGTCAAAAGCCTTACTAAAATCTGTGTAAATTGCATCTACTGGACTGTTTTTTTCAATGGATTTTATGACATAAGCTGAGAATAGAGTCATGTTTGTTGTGGTAGAGCGCCCTGACACAAAACCATGCTGCAATTCGGATATAGATTCCCTAGTTAAGAATTATAATTTGGCTTTTACAACACTCTCGAATAACTTAGGAATTGCTGATAGTTTGGAAATACCTCTGTAATTTTCTATTAGATTCTAAGATTCAGATTTATGAATAGGGTTAAGATAAGAGATTTTCCACTCGTTAACAAAGTTTCCTTCTGAATGGGATTTGTTAAAATAAGCAGAGCAGCGGTAAGCAAAGCGATGTCGAGCAATTTCTTAGAAATATAGCTGGTATACCGTCGGAACCGGTGATTGGTTTAGGCTTTATTGATTGAAGCTCCAGCAGAACTTCATTATCACTTAACTGTAATGCACCAATATTAACCTTACTTGGTATATTGGATAAATGACCAGAACGAGTTACTATTAGACCTGATGTTTTTTTTCAATACTCATAATATAACCCCTATTAAGGAACTTATTAAGAACAAAAAAGTCTTTTTGCAATTGTTTGAAATAAGCATAATCTGAATCACTATTTGATTGCTTGTATTTATTAAAAGCTTTACGTTTGACATTTCTAAGGTTGATCAGATGTTTATTGTACCATGGAAGATTTGGTAGTTGATTTGATTTTGGCTTTCGAGCCAGAGGTATACATTTAGAAAAGCTTTCAAATACAATTGAGGTAAATCGCATGTACATTTGCTCTAGGTTAAGATTTAAAAATTCAGTAGACCAGTTGAAAGTAGAGAGAAAATTGTTAAGCTCAATGAAATTTGCCTTTTTAAAATTAAAACATTGTGAACATTGGTCAGATTCATTACTAGAAAAAACGTACAATTCAATTTCGATAAATAATTCTTTATGGTGAATAGATTCATTAAAAAGTGAGAACGGAACTAAGATATTATTTAGTGAGTTAGAAATTGTATTAATTTGACTAAGATTAATTGAATAAAGGGAATCAACAAAATAAAATTCAAAATCTTTTATCATATTACAAGCTATTAACATTTTATGATTAAACGACCAATTCCATATAACATTTGACAAATTGGTACTAACGGCAATCATTATTCCTCTAATTACTTGGTAAGAATAATCAAAAATTTCCTAACCCATAGACTTTTTTATGTACAGGTAGAAAAACATGTGTCATCAGCCAAAGGAATTAACGCTGGAGTTCCTCAAGGATCAAAACTTGGACCACTGTTGTTCAACATTTACACTGCTGATCAACCAGCCAACATATCAGGTACAAAGACGAAGCTTTATGCAGACGACTCAATCACATACGCCGCCACTTTTTCACCAGAAATTGCTGCCAGGAGAGTGCAAGAGCACATTAAAAACCTATGAGAATACTATGTCAAATGGGGACTGAGGATAAACAGCGAAAAGACTGAACTCATCTGCTTCCGAACACCAGTGACTGTCATTCGAAGACGAGCGTTTGCAACACGCTGTGATGCAATCAAAATAAAGCTTCCAGACAACACTGAAGTGACGAAGTACATCAACGAAGTACTTAGGAATCAACTTTTCCAACAAATTCAAATTCAAAAGGCATGCAGACTTGATGTTAAAGAGAGCCAACTATTCTCTGCACTTGGTCCATCCGCTTCTCAGGAGGCGAAGTGGACTAAGTAAGAAAACCAAGCTGTGTGCAAACAACTTATCCGACCCGTTCTGGCCTACGCCTTTCCCATCTGGCTTACAATTTCACCTACAGCAATGAAAAAGATAAAGCTTTTTGAAAGAAAGATGCTCCGCATTTGCACTGGACTGTACCGTAACACACTGACGAAGAAATATATACCAACAAGGAATCTGTATAAAGAAGCAAAGTTAATACCATTGGACAAGTATTTACTGCAGCTCTCCGGAAAAATCATCAGGAACCTGGAAGATCATCCCAACACAGAAGTGCAACAACTTCTCCAGCATGAACTACAGCCTCGTGACAAGTATCTATACACCCGAGCCATCACTGACGATCAATTTGAAGACATCATCCATAACGACAACGCACCCTTTTACGAGAAGAACAACAATCAATACTACAGGGGATAAAACGCCCACTCATCAAAAATTATTATTTAGTTAATATTAAAAAAGTCATGAATTAGATTAAGAAAACATTAATACGAGTATGATATTGTAAGCAAATAGCATTATGTAAAGCCAAATGAAGAACGTTGGGCCCCTATTGTTGAGCCAACATGATTTAATTTAGTAATAAGTTAGTTTTAAATCAAATTGTATATAAAACAAATTGAAAAATAAAATTCTTAATCTTAATCTTAAATTATTCCTCCTCCACGTTCACAGGCAGAGTTTCATCTGTCGAGTCTATAGACAACAAATAGACTAGAATCAAACATTTCATATAAAGATATACCAGGGTGTAACCAGGTTTCGCGATTATAATAACATCATAATCAAGATGACTCTAGTTAATAAAAAGTTCAGATACTTTCGTGCGAATACCACTTGCATTATGATTATTTAAATATATTCAGCGATGATTTATGGCACTTATTCGGGAGAGTGTTATGATGAATTGATTGTAAATGAGAGCTTGAGGGCATAAGAGATCCCTCTAACCTTATTAGTTTTTTGGCATGAGCACGAAGGGACGAATTTTGACGCCACTAGGCCAAAAAGTATCAACATAGATTTTCTTTGACCATTCTGCAGTGACACCAAGTTTAAAGTTGATGAATCTCAAATTACGATCAGACTGTTGTTGTTTCACAAGTTTGAAGCACGAAATTTCAGTTGGGTCAATTCCAAGATTGGTGGATACGAAGTTAACAATTCCATCAGTGGTGGTGGAGGGATGAAAGCATCCGATATGAAACCATTTTATATTTCTCACAATTTTAAGGTCATTGCATTGCAACTTAGTACTGACGATAATTTTATTGTCTAAATTGTTGTGAGTAACTGATAAACTTTTCTGTACCTCTGAGTGAACAGGGTCAACACCTTCTCGTTGGACTTAAGAACTTAATATTTTTGACCTGTTACCACAAGGTAGGTATATCGTCATTGGCAGCGACTGCCGCATTAGCACCATCTACATCTATAGCTTTAATAGCAACACCATCACCATGGATAACATCATTACGCATCGTAGTCCCATCAGAGATAGCAGCAGCATTAGAAACAACAACACCATTAGCAACAAGATCAGCATTCACAGCCGAAACGAAGGCGGCAACAGCAGTATCAGCGTCATGCACAACAGCATTAGGAATAACAACAACACCATCGACATTTCCCATCAAATTCGCATCGGAGACAGCAGCAACTTCATCAGCTACAGTGTCACCCACATTGGAAGAGGCATCGGAAACAATAACACTTACAGGAGCACCATCACTCTCCTTAGTAGCATTTGAAGCAACAACAACACTATCAGAAATATTTTTTTTTCTTTTTCTTACTGTATATTTCATTGTTATTGCTTAAATTAAATGATGATGACCTGCGAGAATTATTTATATTTATCATAGTTAAGTCATGACCAGAACGAGGAACAACTGGGGAAGGGGATCCCTTGCTACTAGATAACGAAAAACGAGACAAAGCAGACGACGAAACTGCGTTTTTATTTGTTTCTTTTTTTGCAACCTTAGACTTTGGAGGTTCATTGACCTTAGGTTTTCGTTGCAATCGAGTCGTATTACGAATGTCACGGCTAATATTTAGACTTTCATTTTAATCTTTGCATTTATGGGCTAGCGTTTTTACATGATTATTCAGCAACCCGATACTCTCTTGCAAAAGTGTGAAATGATCATTAATTTTTTGTAAGCACACATCAAGTCGGTTTGTTTTACATTTATCACATTTATAGAAAATGTTATCTGTTTCAAATATTAATTGAATATATAGGTAATCAATCGAGAGATCAGTACATTCACTATGTACTTCACGCACAATCCACATGATAAATATTTATCACTGGGTATAGAGTTTAGTCATTTAGAGCAAAAAGTATTCATTATTAAGCAAATGGGCAAATTAGTAATTAACTAAACACGACGATGGCTAGTCGGAGACTAGCACTTAAAATTGGCATCCCAAATTTTGTTCTAGAAAAATTTTAAAGAAATTTGTTATATAAAAAATTACTTTAATAAAACGATTTTTAAACTTTATTTGCGTAAATTCATACTTTTCCGGAAATCAGACGGCAATTCTATACATTTGAACATTGAATCCATGTTTCATATTTATCAAATATACGTATTTAAATCCCAAAATACTTTTAAATAACACAAAGTTCATGCGATCCAGTCATGCATTTTATTTGTTTTTCTAATTTTATCGTCACATCGCTGAGCAGTGTGGGCTCTTTTTTTTAAGTTACTTGAATACACTTAATAGTGTAATGGACATTCAAATGACTAGAGTGCCGTGCACATGAAATGCCGATTTATATAAAGAAAAATTATATCTTTTTTTAGTTTTCTGGTTCAAGGAAGTGAATAGATTATAATTTTTCCAATTTAATAATAAAAAAAGTTTCATTATAATCGGCCCTAGCGAGGTATCCGTTCGGAGCGGAAAATTATCCGATTTTGTACGATTCGGAGGATTTTTACTTCGAGGTATTCTTCCGAACAGCGTTTTGGAATGTTTCTCCGACATTATCTTAACGCACCCGGCGAACTGCGTGGAAATGTGATCAAGTGCTTTATTTGTGAATTTTTGACAGCTTAATGCAATTGTTTTTCCGATTTCGTCCGACACAAATTCTTCGCGGAACAAATTGCGCCAAAGCATTTGTGTGTTATTATTCTTTCCGATAGGATACCTCGAAAGCAATTTGAAACTCCGACAAAGTATGCGTTGCGGACAATTTTCCGCTCCGAACGGATACCTCGCTAGGGCCGAATACCTTGAATTACCAATTTTTTATCACTTCCTCGAACAATAAAACTGAAATCAAGTTAATCACCCTTATTGTAGCAGGCGTTTCGCTTGATCGACAAATGTCATTTTCAAAAATTTGTATTATGAATGGCGTTTTAGAGTCGTTGATCCCTATTTTTCGAGTCGTAACGCCATACTCTGATTGGAACGTAAGTTTTCGTATGAGAAATGTCACTCATCTGTATTATAACTGTCGTTTTACTCGCCTTCTACGACTCTCAGAACGCTATTTTTTGTCGAATACAAATTTTCAAACTACTGATTGTCGAAATTGGATTAAGTGTAAGTTTTACATGTTAGTATTGTGTAATTTGTAATTTTTATTATATTTGTTTTATTTTAGGGTCAAAATAACTAACTCAGAGCAGCTCCCGCGTTAGGTCTTCCAGTTGTAACTGATCCAGTTTCTCGAACCCTTCGAAAGATATTTGAAAAAAAATATTGTGAGAAGGAAGTCGTCTGTTAGGGTAAAGTTTCTGGTATCTTCAATGTGCTCTTCTTGAATTTCCATTGCACAACCCATAAACGAATAAAATGCCTGCGTATTCTTCTCTCGTAATAAGTAAAGGCATTTCGAAAAGCGCTCTTATCAAACTTGATTATTTGATGTTTTGAGTTTTTATATTCTTTTATACTACTTATTTAGTTAATTTACCCATTGAACAGTCATCCCCAAAATTTAACTTTCCCTGTGAAGGGTTAAGGTGATTAGGGTTTTGACAGCAAGTCGCATAGGCACTACACTTTTTACCCTTTTTATGAGTACACAGTCTTGAAAATTTCCTAAAAACTATTAGTACTGACTGAGAAATTGACCTTAACAAAAAGTTAGCCTTTTTTTTACATCGTCAAAAAGTGATGTCAAAATTGAAAATCAGACTTTACTGTAGAACAATTTTTTCTTAGAATATGATCAAGAATCACATCAGGACACCGTGTATTGAAAAAAAACACATATTGTTTTGAAATATGTATTTGTCAATGACAGATTTTTTTGTGGAACGCATGTTGATTCAAAACGCCTGGCGTTTAAGTATCGTAATACCGACTCTTAAACGCCTTAAAAGTGACTCGACAGAAGAAGTGACGGTTGTCGTTCAAGTGAAACGCCTATTATAATAAGGGTGAATATTTTCTTTACAAATAACTCGAAGAAGGTACTTACAATGACGTCGGTAAGAAGAGAACAAAGATGTGGGTAGGTTAAGTCAGTTGCACTGCACTGAACTTGAGCAGGAGGCGGCGTAAGGCGTGGGCGGTGTGGGCCACCGCCCACGGCCTCGCGGTGCAAAGGACCTCGCGCCTCACAGGCGAAAATAAATTTGAAAAAGTATAGAAAATCCAAAAGCACACGCCACAATGTTTTTCTTATAATCATTAGAATTTATACTCAACTTAAAGATATTCCACCATTCGGCGCACGAAATGAATGTCAATGAAATAATCGATATTTCTGATAAACTACTTATATTATGTTATATCATGTAGTTAATTAAAAAATCTCATCTCTCGTTTCTGATCATTGGTTTATATTTTAGTCTGGCAACATAAGTTGGCATCATAATACCTACCAAACTTTTCCTATACCTACTCATTATTTTTATTTTATGGGTTCCAGTTTAAAAGCAAAAAACAAACAAAAAATACTTACGTATCCAACAAAAAAATTAAACCTTCTTGCTCTTCGAATTCGTAGATGGTCTAGGTACCTACCACTAACACCCATAGATACGCTATACCTATCCAAAAAAAAAAAAACTAAAAACTACCGTAAGCTCATTTTTTTGCTCAGATTTTGTTGCTATTTTCAAGTCCCAGCAAACGCTGGAAAATAATCATAGATAAACAAAGGCTTACTATGAACACGGTTGCCAGTTTGGTCATTTATGACCAAATCTGGTCATAATTTTTTCACTCGGTCACATGGTCATTTTTTATTCCATTTGGTCATTTTTTCAACGAATTGAAAAAATTTTTTTTTTTACTTTTTATGTTCTTAAAAATGAAATGTAAGCCAAAAGCAGTTTTATTAACGTATGATGTAAACAGTGCATTAATGTGTTTAATTGACCAACAATACCCCAGCACGATCACTGAATGCACAAAAACTGAATGCGTTCATTTCCATCACTTGCGAATTTAATGATAGATAGCTGGAAAACTTAAAACTGTGCGTTAATTTTGCGCAATGTTGCTTCTTCGCTGGGTAAAAATAAAATAAACTATTTGAAAATTTAATTGGTCTTTCAACTGACGAGGCTAGTGTTATGGTTGGTGAGGTTAATGACCATCAAGCCAAATTGAAAAGCAATCACTCATATTCTGAAACTCGTATTTATGACTCGTATTCGACTACAGTCGTATGTTGTTATTCTAGGAGTCGAACATCCGACTTCACTTGTACTATACTAATATTGGGAAACGAAAAACATCGCATACGACTGTTCCTACGACTATAGTCGAATACGCACTTTAATGCACTTACCATTCGCGCATCTTCGCTTTGCATATTATTGCAAAAAGTTCGTAGTGAAGTTGAAAAAAGGTGTCGCAACATAATACATACATTTTTTGCTTATAGTGCCAACCGCATCAACCAATTTAAAGAATTTCTAAAAATATTAGGCAGTCCCATTGCACAAAATATTGGGTATTTTGCGAGCGAAAATTTACGAATTAAGTTTGATAAAAACCAAATTAAGAATTGGACTCAATTTTGTAAACATTAATAATATAATGCTAGCAAAAGAGCCTGAAGATCAAAAAATTAGTAATGGTGTTAGGTCTGCAAAAATTTTGTTTTAAAATAGCGTTTGTGAAAACATATTATTTATTTTTAAAGTTATTAAGTGGCAATAATTGATCTTCATACATAAATATCGCGCAAAATTTTAAATTAAACAGCTTAGTAATAAGGTATTATGATGATAGATACACTGAAAATAAATTCCTAGGTAATATTGACAAAAACGTTTTGTTGACCTTTAACAAAACAATTTTATCGTTTTGATAAAATTTTTGTCAATACGAAAGAATGATTTTGTTGATTTCACAAAATTTTTATAATCCAGCATGATTTTTTGTCAGTTTAACAAAATATGCACTACAAATAATATTGTCAGTTTAACAAACCAAGTTTTGTTAATATAACAAAATAAAACAGAGATTTTTGTCACATCGACAAACTCTTTTGTGATGTTAACAAAATGTTTGTTGTATCTACAAAAAATCTGTTTTGTAAATGTTTGTCAATATCACAAAGTTTTTGTTAATTTTTATTGTCAATTTAACAAAAAATGAAAACATTTTTGTTAAAATGACAAATATTTTGTTTTGGGGTTGAATTATTTTGTAATATTGATAAAATAATATTATCAGATAGATAAAACTATTTTGTAAGGAAACCAAAAAATTTCTTTTGTGTATGATATAGTTCACACTTGGTTTTTGTTAAAAAATCGATGTAAGATTAACTGAACTTAACAAAAATTGCGTATTGTCCATACGTCCTCACAGATGGTTGCATGTGAGATCGTAAGGACGAAACGCCAATTTTTGTGGACTTAAATCCCAAAAAAAAAACTATTTTGACAAAATTAATTTTGTTTTTTGTGGATTTAACAAAAGAAATTTGTAAAATTGACAAAATATTTAGTTGAATTGACAAAATATTTTGTTAATTTAACAAAATATAACAAGAAATTTTTGTTAATTTAACAAAATATTTTGTTAATGTAACAAAACAATTTTGTTAAATTAACAAAACAATTTTGTTAATTTAACAAAACAATTTTGTTAATCCGACAATAATAAAAAAAACAATAACACTAACAAAAAAATTGTTAATACAACAAAAGAATTGTTAATATGACAAATTAATTTTGTAAATTCTACGAAATTTTGTCATATTGACAAAATATTTTTGTTATTTCAACAAATTTATTTGTTAGCATTTTGTTATAATATATAATATATAATATAATAATAATATATAATATAATAATTTTGTGGATACAACAAAATATTTTTTGTTACCTGAACAAAATTCTATAATTTTTGTCAATTTGACAAAACTTTTTGTTGGACGTATATTGACAAAATTTTTGTTAAATCAACCTAGATTTTTATCATATACGAGTATACCTAGATTTTATTTTCAGTGTACTTCTTAACAATTTGCTAACTTTTAAGTAGATTACTATATCTCTTTCTTATTTTTTTTTAATAAATTGCTACTTAACACTAAAGTAATGGCATTTCATGCAAAGAACTAAAGAAACAGATCTGTTTTGATGAAGTAAGCACGATACTAAAAAAATAAAATAGGTATTTAATAAAAGGGTAGAGAAATATGATGCTAAATTCGAGTGAATTTTGCAAAATCGTTGGTTTTACCTAGATTTATACTAAAACAGCCTTAACATCGTACTAATTCAACTAAAAATTTGCGCAATCGTGATCATATTTCAAATAACTGTAAGAAGTTAATATTCATGTTTTGTATATGAAGTGCTTTGTGAATTTTTTTACCTGATTTTTTATGTTTTTGTTTTTTAATAATTTAAAAATAACGTGTAAGCTGTATAATATACATTAGAACATATCCTCCAACAAATGCGATGAATTAATTGTTCTGTGTTTTTTTTTCTTATTTTGATCATTTTTAGCTACATTTGGTCATTTTTATTTTCAACTTTGGACACAATTTTTTTTTTCAAGTGGCAACCGTGACTATGAAGCCTTTATCAGACACAACGTGGGAAAGCAGAATCCAGATTGTAAAGGCTGTATTATTGCAATGATGATGTTGTTGAATGTATAGAAAACTTATAACGCCAAACGGAACAATCGGATACACTCAGTGACTGCGATTCCGTTCTAAACTAAATATTCAATTTGGAATTTATTATATCGTTACACACATGGTATGAGTTATTAACGCGTGTCAATACCATAAGCAAATTATGGCAATCTGTACAAGTAAATTTAAGCATTACTCTTGAACATTTGCGTACATTTTGTGACTGGATTAAAGAATATCGACCAACAAGAAAAGTGGTCAAGTTTTCAAAACCTTTTGAATTGGGCATGAGAAAAAAACTTGCCAAGTAAGCCCATCAAATTTTAGTCAGTAGTCATTAAATAATAAAATTTCTCTATTACATTGTAGCTGTTTCAATATTATTCTACTTTAAATATTCAGTATTAAACCTTCATGAAGTAAGAACTTGGCGTACTTTTAGATCTCAGTACTTTTCACGGCTGACTTGTTACACAAAGGTTTTTGTATAGAAGAACTTGGCTCTTTTTTTTTAACATTTATGTTTTTTGGTCTGATCTCACTCCTTTTTGCAAAGATTTTAATATTTTGCCATGTCAAAATCTCGAAAGATACGGAAGGATAGAAGGGTGGACTCTACCTACTAAAATCAACTTAGTTTATAACTTCCTATTTCTTTTGGTAGGTATATTTTCTTTTTGTTATTGGTTGTTTTGATTTGCGCTTCAATTATTTCTTCTTGTCCTGGCAAGATACCTAACACTAACAAACCTACCTTAATTACAGCAATCGGAAGTGTTCCATATAAATTAAACATTTTCTCAGAAAGTGGGCGGATACCACGCCCCTGAACGGAAAACCTCGATTTTTATTTTTGTTCTTTTATATGCAATTTGAGCCCTACCGTTCTACCGAATTTCATTGTTCTACTCCAATCGTAAGTGCGCCATATATAATTTACATCAGTTCTGAGGAAGTAGGCAGATACCACGCCCCTGAATGGAAAACCGCTAATTTTATATTTTTTTCTTTGTATGCAATTTAAGCCCCACCACTTTACCAAATTTCATCGTTTTATAGCAGTCGGAAGTGCTCCATTCAACCAACACCAATTCGGAGAAAGTGGGCGGATACCACGCCCCCGAATGGAAAACCTCGATTTTTATTTCTGGTCCTTTATATGCGATTTGAGCCCTACCTTTCCACCAAATTTCATTGTTCTACTCCAATCGGAAGTGCGCCATATATAATTTACATCAGTTCTGAGGAAGTGGGCGGATACCACGCCCCTGAATGGAAAACCGCTATCTTTATATTTTTTTCTTTGTATGCAATTTAAGCCCCACCACTTTACCAAATTTCATCGTTTTATAGCAGTCGGAAGTGCTCCATTCAACCAACACCAATTCGGAGAAAGTGGGCGGATACCACGCCCCTGAATGGAAAACCTCGATTTTTATTTCTGGTCCTTTATATGCGGTTTGAGCCCTACCTTTTCATTAAATTTCATTGTTCTACTCCAATCGGAAGTGCGCCATATATAATTTACATCAGTTCTGAGGAAGTGGGCGGATACCACGCCCCTGAATGGAAAATCTCGATTTTTATTTTTGGTCCTTTATATGCGATTTGAGCCCTACCGTTCTACCAAATTTCATTGTTCTACTCCAATCAGAAGTGCGCCATATATAATTTACATCAGTTCTGAGGAAGTGGGCGGATACCACGCCCCTGAATGGAAAACCGCTAATTTTTTTTTTTGTTTCCTTGTATGCAATTTAAGCCCTACCAATTTACCAAATTTCATCGTTTTACAGCAGTCGGAAGTGCTCCATGCAACCAACACCAATTCAGAGAAAGTGGGCGGATACCACGCCCCCTAAAAGGAAAACCTTGGTGTTTATTTTTGGTTCTTTATATGCAATATAAGCCCTACCGGTACACCAAATTTCATCGTTTTACAGCAGTCGGAAGTGCTCCATAATACGATGTCGGGAAGTGCTCCAAAATTCGGAGAAAGTGGGCGGATACCACGCCCCCTGAATGGAAAATTTCAAATTTTCGATTTTTCCCTCTGGTTGCATGACAAGACCTACCGTTGTGCAAAATTACAAGATTCTGCGATGTCGGGAAGTGCTCCATAATTTTGATGATCTGTCAGTCAGTCAGTCAGTCAGTCAGTTACGGTTTTTGTGATTTTTGAGGCCTTATATCTCAGGAACCGCTTATGCCAGAAAATTGATATTTGGTGAGGCGCCTGTGCCTGACTAGCTTAGCATATATTCGGAGTTTTAAGTTTCTGACTTCATTGGTACTAAAGATAGGAAGGGGTCAAAAATCGCCTGAGTTTGTTCCTGTAAAAAGGGTGTAGTGCCAAAACTTGGCTGGGCACTACCGTGCCCTTTGATATAGCATCTAAAATAAATTACGAACCAATAATTAAGGAGTTCAGTAAAAGCAAAAGTAGAAAATTTCTGTTTCTTTATTTTTTTCTTTTTTTATTCATTTTTGTTTAATGTTCCAAAGAAGTATGAGTATAAATTTAGGTTTGTTTCTTAATAAATAAGAAAACTGTTTAATTAAGTGATTTTTTATTTTATATTGCCTTCTACTTGCACCAAAAGAGGGCCTCGCGAAATGTATCTTGCACACATTAAGTTTAGGTCTTGCGCCGCCACTGTCTATGTATATCTACACACGCACAGATTCAAGTACGTATAGATGTATGAGAACATTAAAAACACAAATTTGTTTTTTTTTTACCGCAAACTATATTTTTCAGTTGCAAAAATATGTTTCTAGGTATGAATAAAAGAAAGAAGAGAAGAAAATAAACAAAAATTTCGTTCTGTTTTCAGCTAAAAAATTGAAACGGTTTTGTTTGTGCTTGGCCTTGACCACGTATATTTTACTTAAGTTTTTTTTTCTAAAGAGTGTTGATTTCGGTAAGGAACGTGAACACGGGTGGCTAGTACATTTATACAAAATTAAGTCACACTTGTTTAATAACACTTTCCACAATCCAATAAGCAAACTTTTGCACACTTTCATAATCAACAATCAACTGTCCTCCGCTTACCGTGAACACTCCCTTATATTCTAAAATTGGTTGTTCTAGAAACTAAATCGAGAATGTTCTCGCCTTAGAATGTTCTAGTTGTTTGGAATAAGGGGAAATGCATATGACATTGGAAAAGAGCTTTTTGTTCCTTCCATAAAGTAGATATTCTATTTTCCAACAGATGGCGTTGTAGAAGTATAATGCTCGTGACACACATCTTGTATAGATACCATAGTATACGAATGAACCACATGTCTGTCAGGGTATACTACGATAATACCAGCCGAGCAAAATATAATGAGCGTGGTATCTATACTAAGGTTTTTTGCGTAGTATAGTCTTCTCCTTAGTGAAAACAGCTCCATTTTTCTCAAGTGAATAATAGATTTACTAAAACTCAGTGTCATATTGATGTTTATAATGATTTTTTAATATTTTCTAATTTGTAATTTCAAAATGGAAACGAATTTCATAAGCGGAAAGTTTTTGACAGTGACCAAATCGTCCCAATATTTGGAGGGAAAATATCGACGGTTTAAGCGGAAATTTATTATTATTTAAAATGATTAAGCTGAAAAGATCCATACAAATTTTAAATATGTATCTTCATTTGAAAGATTGAAAATTTGTGCTTGCCAGAATATGACTGGCTGTCAAACTATACTACGTTCTGTAGTGTGTCACGTAGCATGGTATTGATAGTACTATGGTATTCATACCATGGTATTTATACTAGTTGTGTGTCAGGGGCATAAAGCTCTACGTCGGTGTTGTGTGTGTGCGTAACAGTATGTTTTAATAACGAACATCAAGCTAATTTTGTTGCTCATCCCCCTTTAGAAAGCTTTTTATGTAACCCACTAAAATGTAGTTTGTATTCTAAAATGTAGCCTAATATTTTTACTTGCGACATTTAGGTACCATAATGAAAGTTATACATTCATTAAAAAAAATCGAACTCGAGATTATGTTGCGCTTTTTGTTCTTTAAATTCGAGTAACGCGATCTCGAATGGGGTCTTACCTTTTTTATGTTCTATTTTCTTGTGCGCGAAAAAAAAAACATTGAGAAATAACAAGACGCCGTTTTTTTTTAATTGTTGTTTGTTTTCTTTTTATTTCTAACTTAACACTTATTTCTAATTTTTACAATATTGTAGTCTTTGTTGTATTTTCGTCTTTTTTAAAAAAAAGGAAAAAAGAAATAGTAAAGAAATAGCAAAAAATAAAGAAAGAGTCGTATCTTGTTTTACAAAGTCAACTTGTCCGACCACCGCTCCGAATGATTCTGATCCCGATTGTCTCAACTTCGTCACTTGACCCGAAACAGAAAAAATGCAACATGAGCGCAAGTGTGCCCGGTTGTTGTTGTGTGAAAAAAAGTGTTGAGGATGAAATCTGATACTCATAAAAATGGAAAAGATTTGAAGTAATTGGGAATGAAAATAATGACGTGGGAATTTTAAGCGGTTTGGAGTTGAGCAATTAAAGGAAATGATGAATATGGGAATTATGGGTTTTGTTTCAATGTAGCAGGCAATGAAATTGGAGAAGTTTAACGGATTGGGAAAGTGAATGGGTATGAATGAGTTTTTAAGTGGAGCGATCGTTGACTGTGTGGTTGAGGGCTTTGGAGATAGATGGAATTTGTAAGTAATTAAAGGAAATGATGATATGGGAATTTAAAGTGGGTCGGATATTGGTCAATCAAAAGGAAATGATGACTGTGGGAATTTGAAGTTGCAATGGGTTGAAGTAAGTATGGGTTAAGTTGGATGGAATGATAAGGGGAAATGATAAGAGAAGGTTGTAAGGTACGTACTTTACAACACCTCCCCCCTTAAGAACGAAACTTATACCTTTGTATATATATTTGAATAGTACTATCATGAATAGGAACGCGACTAGGCGAACCAAGCGGCACCATAATTACTAAATTAGCAGAGATGCCTATGGCAGAGTTTTAACAGATAGACATTTAATACATGACAGTGACAGCAATAGGAATACTGTATATAAAGTAGGAGAACAAAGGCACATACTATGTACATTGGAGTAGAATGTAGGTGTGTGTGGGGATTTGGTAGTTGTTATTTTCTGTAGGCAAATATTTTCAAGGTCAATACTTTCAATACTTTTTTGGCGATTACGTATTTTTTGGGATAGAAGAAAATTATTTCTGTGCATATTGTCGTCTGAGTTATATCTTGTTCAAAAGAGCATTTTTGGCGAAATTTAGTTAGAAATGCAGTTTTTATAAATCAAACATGCTCTTTCGAATGGCATACTCCATTTCTTTCTATCTCTTTTAGTTTTTAAGTTATGAAGAACTATTATGTTCAATAAACCACTTTATTAAACATTTGAGTTCGACTACAGCTAAACGGCTCGGCCGATTTTCTTCAAACTTGGTAGATGTTTTTTTCTTTGGAATTTTTTTCGAAATTTCATAAATATTTTTTTTTCTCAAAAACTGTCCCACAGATTTAAAAAAAAAAAAATCATTTAGTTAAAGTTAGGCATTGTATATATATACAATGAGCTAGGTAATGGTTGAAAAAAATTTTTACAAAAAATTGTTATTTTTGGTACCCCCTTGGGACCATTTTTTTTGTTTTCGATTTTCTCAAAAACTGTACGACGGATTTTGATCATTTTTTTTTGCTAAAGGTCCCTAATAGTTTGAATATTATTGTGTATTCAAATTTTCAAAAAATTATTTTTTGGATTTTTAAAAAAATTTTCAAATTTTTTTGAAAACTCAATATTTCGAAAACCCCATGCTCATTTTTTTTCAAACTTGATGAATAAAAGTTTTTTAATATAATCTACATAATATGAGAAAAAAAAATGTATTTTACCTAAAAATAACGGTATCCTCCAAGAACAAAAATTATAATTCGTGTTGTTTTCTTACTTAAAAACAATATTTTTTTGTTACACGCTTAAAATACTTTTTAAGCGTTTTCGTAATGTAAATGCATACAAAATATTTTTTCCAAAAAAGGTATCTGTTTTTTTTTTTAAATATTATGTCAACAATAATTTTATTCTATTTTTTTAATTAATTTAAGTTTTCTAAAATTATTTTTTTCTCGAAAAACTTATTTGATTTTTTTTCAAAATAGCTTTATGTGAATATTTATGAATTTCTGAAATTGTTTATTATACACATAAAAAGTATTAAAAATTTTCTATATTTTTTGCAAACAAAGTTTACATGAATAAATTTTAAAAACTGGTCTATACCTATATCAAAGTTTTTTTATATTTAATTATATAAATACCTATCAACGCATAACAATAATTTTTCGTTTTTGTACCTAATAAAAATTATTTTTTTTATTTTTTATTTTTTTTTAATTTCATACAATTTTCTATGGGTATGTACCTACATACTATGCAAAAGCTATTTTCTTTTTATTTATTATTATTTTGGTTACCATAACGAAATAAAGCCAATTTGAAATTATTTAGTTTTCAAAAACGAAATAAAACAATTTGAGTTTATTAAGTTCAAATTCCTCTGGATCTTATTACAAAGTCGACAAAATGGCAACCTCGGTAATTAATCGTATCAGAATTTAAACAAACCAGAACTCTCATACACTCTCAATACTTTTTGCTTGTATTCATTTCGCGCCTCGCATATGCAACTTTATATATGTACCTACTTACAATTGATTCTGACAGCAAAAAGAAACGCAGATAATATTTTCTCCCTTACCCTCTTTATTGTTGTCAGAATAAATATATCTCTACCTCGTCTCTTTTTTTGCTTATATTTTCTCCTTCCACGTCAACTCTGCACTGCTTAACATAGCCACACTTACGATTTTGCGGCACAATAATAAAACTTTTTTTCGTGTTCCATGAGAGTACTATTAAAATTTATATACAAAGCTTATACCTTGGAATGGTGTGAGTTTCGGCTTTAGAAGATGGAATTGGAAGTGAACGAGAAAGGTTAGATGGAGTTAAACGAGGTGTAGGTGTTGGTAATGGTTCTGGAATTTGTTCTATGGTTTGGACTGGATTCGAGATTTTTATTTCTTCTAATGGCATGGAATTCGATATTTGAGTATTTACGGAACTTTTTTTTATATTTCGCATATTTCGCATGAGTAGTATAATTATGACCATAAGTAGGGCGGAAAACATTGTAAGAAGGAACACGACTATCATATTATTACTTTCGTGATCGACTTTTGGATATATGATCTGGGAATTTTTTATATTTTCTATATGGTGGAGCTAAGTTCATCAATTTGATTATGTATATTAAAAGATTTTGTCACGTAGCTGGGAATTTTCTCAAATTGTGGTGGTGTTATGTTAAACGAAAGGTTAGGATTTGATGAAATAAAATTGAGATTAGTTTTTGTTTCGAAATTTGTTTTTGAGTTTAAAGATTGGTATCTTGTATTTGCTATACAGTTCGGTTGGATCTTAAGAATACCAGTTGCATTTAATTTGGTTTGAGAGTTAAGGTTTTGGCATTTAATCATAAGGTTTTCTGGATTTGGGGAAACGAAAATCCAAGAGTTGGAGTCTGCTAGCTGAAGGAAAATTGGGTGATGTATTTGCATTACTTGAATATTGCAATTACTGATTTCACTTGGCAGAATAGAAAGTAAATTCAGTTCGCAGGCACTGCTTGAAGATGTGAATAGGATTGGCGCGTTTCTCTCGCAAAGATAATTATTTTTTGTAGTTGTTTGACATCTGTCTAAGTCATGTTTATCAAAGAGGAAATACGATTGTTTTTCTGAGTCTACAATAAGAAAAGGTTTTTCGGGGATTATAATTGCATAGGTTTTGTTTTTGATGAGATTTGGTATGCAAGTCATTTTATAAACGTTATAGTTTTTTGAAGAAGTAAGAGGAATTCTTAATACAAAATTAATTTGGTTATCAATATAGTAAACATGAGTTTCTAAGAGATTAAAGAGTGTGTCTATATATTGCTCTTGTAAAGGAAGTGGTAAGCGATTTTCTTCTGGAAGGAGTAATTGTATCTTTTTAATTTCTTCGGTGAGTTTAGAAGGATCAATAAGGTATGGATGAAGTTTTCCATGGGCTGCGGAGTAAATAGCATCAAGGAGGTGATCTTTGGTTGAATAATAATATTCTGATAAGGAGTTGAACATCGTAAAAAGTTCGTTTAGTTGAAGAAAGGATTAATTTATTACGTTGTTACTATTTGAGTTTTTGCTCACTTGATTAATGATTTTACTGGTTTCTTCAATTTTTTTTTCTATCTTAATAATTTGGTCGTTTGTAAGGTTTAATTGATGGATGATATTTTTCGATATTGAAATCAGACCAAAAACATAAATGTTAAAAAAAGAGCCAAGTTCTTCTATACAAAAACCTTTGTGTAACAAGTCAGCCGTGAAAAGTACTGAGATCTAAAAGTACGCCAAGTTCTTACTTCATGAAGGTTTAATACCGAATATTTAAAGTAGAATAATATTGAAACAGCTACAATGTAATAGAGAAATTTTATTATTTAATGACTACTGACTAAAATTTGATAGGCTCACTGGTATTGTAGCTGTTTCAATATTATTCTACTTTAAATATTCGGTATTAAACCTTCATGAAGTAAGAACTTGGCGTACTTTTAGATCTCAGTACTTTTCACGGCTGACTTGTTACACAAAGGTTTTTGTATAGAAGAACTTGGCTCTTTTTTTAACATTTATGTTTTTGGTCTGATCTCACTCCTTTTTGCAAAGATTTTAATATTTTGCCATGTCAAAATCTCGAAAGATACGGAAAGATAGAAGGGTGTACTCAACTTAGTTTAAAGCTTCCTATTTCTTTTGGTATATTTTCTTTTTGTTATTGGTTGTTTTGATTTGCGCTTCAATTATTTCTTCTTGTCCTGGAAAGATACCTAACACTAACATACCTACCTTAATTACGGCAATCAGAAGTGCTCCATATAAATTAAACATTTTCTCAGAAAGTGGGTGGATACCACGCCCCCCGAATGGAGAACCCCAATTTTTATTTTTGATCCTTTATATCCAATTTGAGCCCTACGGTTCTACCAAATTTCATTGTTCTACTGCAATCGGAAGTGCGCCATGTATAATTTATATCAGTTCTGAGGAAGTGGGCGGATACCACGCCCCTGAATGTAAAATTTCAAATTTTATATTTTTTTCTTTGTATGCAATTTAAGTCCTACCACTTTACCAAATTTCATTGTTCTACTCCAATCAGAAGTGCGCCATATATAATTTACATCAGTTCTGAGGAAGTGGGCGGATACCACGCCCCTGAATGGAAAACCGCTAATTTTATATTTTTTTCCTTGTATGCAATTTAAGCCCTACCAATTTACCAAATTTCATAGTTTTACAGCAGTCAGAAGTGCTCCATGCAACCAACACCAATTCAGAGAAAGTGGGCGGATACCACGCCCCCTAAAAGGAAAACCTTGGTGTTTATTTTTGGTTCTTTATATGCAATATAAGCCCTACCGGTACACCAAATTTCATCGTTTTACAGCAGTCGGAAGTGCTCCATAATACGATGTCGGGAAGTGCTCCAAAATTCGGAGAAAGTGGGCGGATACCACGCCCACTGAATGGAAAATTTCAAATTTTCGATTTTTTCCTCTGGTTGCATGACAAGACCTACCATTGTGCAAAATTACAAGATTCTGCGATGTCGGGAAGTGCTCCATAATTTTGATGATCTGTCAGTCAGTCAGTCAGTCAGTTACGGTTTTTGTGATTTTTGAGGCCTTATATCTCAGGAACCGCTTATGCCAGAAAATTGATATTTAGTGAGGCGCCTGTGGCTGACTAGCTTAGCATATATTCGCAGTTTTAAGTTTCTGACTTCATTGGTACTAAAGATAGGAAGGGGTCAAAAATCGCCTGAGTTTGTTCCTGTAAAAAGGGTGTAGTGCCAGAACTTGGCTGGGCACTACCGTGCCCTTTGATTTGTTTTTCATGTAATTGGGATTCGTAATATTGTTGTTGTTTAAGTTTGTTTATATGATGAGTAAAGGTTTTTGCGTCTTCGTCATCAAGGGTACCAAATAGTTGCTTGGATATAGAACCAATAGCATTTATTAATCCTCTCTTTTGCAGTCTAGGTTTTATAGTGGTTCCTAAGTATTTATTAATAATTTGGTCTTGTGATTTTATTCGATCAAGTACCATAGTAGAAAGGGTAGGAAGAGATTCGCATTGGGATAGGTATTCGTGAGAAGAAAGAAGTTGTTTGCATGAAGATAGAATTTTGTCATAGGTCAGTAAAATTGAATTATATTGTAAGTTAAGTTCGGTAAGGTTAGTATAAATGACTAAGTTCCATTGATTAGAAAAAAGCTTAAGATTACCAACGTATTTGTAGTACAGCCCTGTTTTGTTTTGCAAGTCGATGATTTCATATAGTTGCTCGTTGTTGTAGATGAGGGTCACAATTAAAAGTTTCTCCATTTCTGGAAAGGAATATTGAGATTGAGGTAAATTAGTTAGGTTGAATAAATTTTTAGTCTGTTGTTATGAACTTTTGTTATTTTGTTCTTTATTTTAATGGTGCATTCGACTCTTACCTTTTGGTAATTGAATGCCCCTAACTATTTCATTTTCCTAATCATAGTAAGCATTTATTTTGTAACTGAAAGTTTCTAATTAGACTTAAGAAAAATGTTAGCTTATAAAGTTTTGGTTGTATGAAATAAAGTTATATGAAAAAAAAAAAAAAAAAAAAAAAAATTATTTGAGTTTACTCCTGACGTAGATATGATTTCGTATGGGCCTGACCAAAGGGGAAGAAATTTTTTATTTGTATTTTTGGGATTGCTTTCATTTTTGAGTAAAACTAGGTTTCCTATTTGAAAATCGACAGGGTTTTGTTTTTTATCGTATTGTAGTTTTGAGGATTCTTTACTCTTGAGCAGTTTGTCTCTTGCTATCTTATGGCAGTGTTGAAGTCTTGATTTAAGTTCATTGGCATAGAGGTCGTAATTGTAACAAATTTCGGGATTTTTTGTTACGCTAGAAGGAAGTTCAACCTATCTACCATACATGAGTTCGAACGGAGTAAATGACGTTGAAGTATTCGGGGTCGTGTTATGGACGAAAACGGCATATTTTATCCAGCTATCCCAATCATCTTGAGATTTGTTGATAAAACAGCGAAGATACTCAACGAAGTTTCTGTGACTTCTTTCGCAAGAACCATTTGATTGTGGTCGGTATGCAGTAGTTTGGAGTTAATTAATTTTAAGAAGCTTACATACGTTTTTGAATATTTCACTAAGGAAATTTTGGCCTTGATCTGACAACACGTATTTGGGTGTGCCATATCGAAATATTATTTCCTTGACGAATGCCTCGGCGATTATGTTCGCCTCTTGGTTGGGTATTGGTATAGCATCGGTGTATTTCGTGAGGTCGTCAATGAATGTTAGGAGGTATCTGTTTTTATTGTTGGTCATAGGGTATGGACCAACGATATCGATGGAAATTTTTTCGAATGGTTCCTTAGCGGTTGAAGTTATGACCATTGGTTCCATCGTGTACTTTGTTACCTTGTTTTTCTGACAGAGTTCGCAGTTTTTTATGTAGTTTTTTATATCTCGGAACATATTCTTCCATTTGTGATATAATTGAATCCGTTTGAAGGTTCTGTTGACACCACAGTGTCCACCTATAGGATTTGAGTGGAATTCCTTGAGAATGGTTTTTATATCGTTCTCTGATAGGTCTCGTTTTGCCGAAGGAAAAGTCGAAAAGTTAGTAGTTTTGGCTAAAGACGTTGAACAAGAATTAGAGTTTGTTTTTAAAGATGTTTGAGGACTCGAAGATGAAGAATTAGAATTTATGGATGAAGGAAAGGCTTCTGGATCAATATTTGAAGATGTGGGACAAGAATTAGTAGCGTTTGAACAAGAATTGGTATTTAATGATTTGGAACTGGAATTGGAATAAGACGATGTTGGAGACGAGTTTGTATTTATAGAATTTGTACAAGAATTAGAAATTGGTTTTGAACAAGAATTAGAAGTTGAAGATTTAGAAGACGAATTTGAATTTATTGATGATGGACAAGAATTAGTAATTGGCGATGAAGACAAATTTGTATCTGTTGGTGATAAAGAACAAGAATTAGGAATTGGCGATGGAGACAAATTTGTATTTGTTTGTGATGATGAACAAGAATTAGGAACTGACGATGTAGAAAAAGAATTGGTACTTGCAGACGATATAGGAGATGATGAAGATGACGAATTTTGAGAAGAAGTAGAAGAGGATTTTGTACCAGATCGAAGAGTCATTTTCGCAATTCTGCTAAGACAGTCAGCGTTTGTATTTTGATCACCTTTTTTATGAATGATTTCATATTCAAACTCTTCGAGCTGTAGACGATATCTCATCATTCTAGAATTTATATCTTTACAGTTGTGAATATAAACTAGAGGTTTATGATCAGTGTATAGTTGAAATTTTCTACCATACAGATAAGGTCTGAAATGTTTGACTGACCAAACAATAGCTAAAAGTTCCTTATCAGTAGTAGAATAATTTTTCTCGCTTTTATTAAGAGTTCGTGATGCATAAGATATAGGAAGGTCATTACCAATTTCACCTTGGGAAAGGACACTACCAATAGCTACATCGCTAGCATCCGTTGTTAAGATAAAGTTTTTGGTGAAATCAGGATATTGAAGAAGGGGTGGATTAATTAGTCTTTCTTTTAATCCATGAAAGGAATTTGAACAAAGAGGAGTCCAGTCAAAACGAACATCCTTGCGTAAAAGATTAGCAAGGGGTTTGGAAATTTTTGCAAAATCTTTTATGAAATGGCGATAATATCCAGCGAGTCCCAGAAAGCTTTTTATTTCTTTGGGATTTTTGGGTTGAGCGAAATTCTTCACGCATTCGATTTTTTGCGGATCAGGTTTGATACCTGATTCATTTATCACGTGTCCTAGGTAAGTGAGTTCCGTTCGCAAAAACTGGCATTTTTCGGGTTGCAATTTAAGATTATGTATTTTGAGACGTTCAAAGATTTCTTTTAATTTCGAATTGTGTTCATCTAAGGTTTTACCATAGACCACGATGTCATCCATGTAAACGAAAGTTTTTATACCTTGAAGACCAGTCAATACATTATTCATTAACCGCTGGAAGGTGGCTGGGGCACCTTTTAATCCATAAGGCATTCTAATGAATTCGTAATGACCAAAAGGTGAAGAGAAAGCGGTCTTCTCTCTATCTTCCGGTCTAACTTGGATTTGATGGAATCCACTGGCGAGAAAAAAAAATTTTGAACTTCCCAACTGATCTAGAATATCAGTTATGTTGGGTAATGGAAATGCATCACCGACAGTTTTGTCGTTGAGTTTGCGAAAATCGACGACGATTCTCCATTTCTTATTACCATCTTTATCAGGTTTTTTAGGGACAACGATAAGAGGAAAATTCCACGGACTATTCGATGGCTGGATTATATTATCGTCCATCATCTCGTGGATTTGTTTGTCAACCTCTAATCGTTGTGCTTCCGGCAACCTGTAGGGTTTGATATAGGTAGGTGTTGCATCCGGGGTAAGGATTGGGTGTTGTACAGAAGAGGTATGAGTTAACTTATCCCCTTTTAGATAGAAGAGTTCGCTATACAAGATACACAGATTTAGTATCGATTCTTTTTCATTCTTTGACATGTGATCTGTCACGACTGACTCTTTTATAGCTTGGATTCTATCATATGATTCGGGATAATTTTGAATTCGTAAAATGTTATAGTTGGAGACCTCATCGAATATAAGGTCTTCGGTATTAAATTCAGTAGGAGATTCAGAAGAATTAATGACGGATATGTAGGAGATAGAACTATTGGCAGGGGTAATGCTGTTGCCAATATATAATCCATTAGAAAATTGTTGGGAAAGGCATATACTGTCCACATTAACTTCTTTAAGAACAGGGACTACGGTTTCAGATCTAGGTGGGATAGTGACTAAATTTGAAGGGATTAAGTCATATTCAATAATGAAATTTTTAAAAGAGAATGTAAGCATTTTAGTCCCATAGTCTATTTGGGCCTTATGATCATCGAGAAAATTGTTACCTATGATTCCTTCAGTGCTTATAGGGAAGTTTTTATCTACAACGTGGAAGGGATAAGAAATAGTAAAATTTTTGGGTAGGTTTATGCGTAAGTATATAACACCCTTAGTACGAATCACGGAATCTGTAATTCCAGATAATGAGTGAATAATGTTTGAGTCGATGGATAGTTCTGGTTTTAATTTGTCTATTTTAATCAGACAAATTTCACTACCACCATCGATGAGAAATTTCGCAGGTTGAGGATTTAGCAAGGTTTCGGATGAAATTTTTATTGAGTCTACTCTACTTATTTTATTATTTAAGTTTATTTGAAAGATGTGGCGAGAAGAGATTAAGTTTGAGTCCGAAGCCTGCCACTGGTTCCGGCCTCTGAAATGTTTTCCGTGTGTTTATTTGTTGAGGAAGAGGGAATTGGATTAGTATTGTTTTGTTTCCTATTGTTGTTATACTCTCTTTTTCTGCATTCGTTTATGTGATGTCCTAGATTCTTACAATAACTACAAGTAATTATAACTTTTTTAACCTCACTCTTGAAAGAAGGAAGCTGTTCTTTATTTTTCCTTGAGTAGCATTGTTCGATGCTATGTCCGGTTTTCTTGCAATAATTACATGAGATTAAATTTCTAGATTTAGAATGAAACGAGGTAGTAGGAGTTTGGGACAAATAACTGAATTCATTTTTCTCTTCTAGTACAGCAGTCTCTATAGCTTCAGTGAGAGATGTAAATCGCGAGGCTTTTATTATTAGTCCTATCTTGGGATTAAGACCCCTTTCAAAAGCCTTTAGAGCAGTTTTGCGGTTAAGGCTCAAAATTGTCTGCGAATGCTCTGAGCCTTCGCTAGCAACGCAAGCATCGTTCAGATTTGCTAGCGTTTGTTCCAATCTATTGGAATAAGAACGCACCGTCTCGTTTGTTCTTTGTTTAGTATGAATAAGCTCTAATTGGAGTTGGGACAAGGATTTGGTTTCTAAAAATTGTTGAATTAATTTTTCTCTAAGGGATTCCCAAGTAGAAAATTCCGTATATTTTACTATATTGTACGCCGGGCCAATTAGTTTTGTTTTTATTATAAGGAGTAGGATTGAGGTTTCGGATGCGGGGATGTCTTCTGCTATTAGATTACACGCATTTAAAAATTTATGTAGATGTGCCCTGTTCCCATCAAATTCGGGAATCAATTTAAGAGCAAAAGATCTATCTAATTTTGGGGCCATTTTGGATTCAGTTTCTACAATGGAATTGTCAGAGGAAAAGGAACCCTCGGTAGTACCAGTTTCAGAATCTTCTGAGTCGGATGTTTCGACACTCTTATTTTCGGACATAAACTGATAATATTACAAAAACAATATCAGACATAAATTGATAATTTTATAATAAAAAAAAATTTACAAAATATTTTAATTCAAGCTCAAAAAAATTTAGGCTAATAGAAGGTAATGATAAATATGATAATAATAATAATAGTAAAAGTAGGTAATAATATTTGGTAAAAATCAATATGTATCTAATATATTTTATTTCTAAATTCTTGCCTCTTTTTATTTTATGAATTAAATAATTAAAGTTGAGATGATGGTTGGCTAAAGATGAATATGTTGAAGATGTAGTAGATTAAAGATGAGAGATGTTAAAGATGTTGTAGATTAGAGATGACTTGATTGTTTTTGTTTTCGTTGCAACCCCTTGGGTTGGTTAATTGTCTCTTTTTATTTTTTTTTTAAGTACAGTTTTGTTTTTTTTTTTTTTTTGTTTAACTAGTTCTTATTTATTTAATGCGTCACTTGAGTTTCTTTTGGACACCAAATTTTTATTTTATATTTTTGTTTCTTGAGTCACTTCACTTTTAGTATGTTTTTTTTTTCTTTTCTTTTTGCTTTTATGTTTACTTGGTTTAATGGCACTTTACACTTTTCAGGCAAACCCCACACCTGACACCAATTTTTATGTTGCGCTTTTTGTTCTTTAAATTCGAGTAACGCGATCTCGAATGGGGTCTTACCTTTTTTATGTTCTATTTTCTTGTGCGCGAAAAAAAAACATTGAGAAATAACAAGACGCCGTTTTTTTTTAATTGTTGTTTGTTTTCTTTTTATTTCTAACTTAACACTTATTTCTAATTTTTACAATATTGTAGTCTTTGTTGTATTTTCGTCTTTTTTAAAAAAAGGAAAAAAGAAATAGCAAAAAATAAAGAAAGAGTCGTATCTTGTTTTACAAAGTCAACTTGTCCGAACACCGCTCCGAATGATTCTGATCCCGATTGTCTCAACTTCGTCACTTGACCCGAAACAGAAAAAATGCAACATGAGCGCAAGTGTGCCCGGTTGTTGTTGTGTGAAAAAAAGTGTTGAGGATGAAATCTGATACTCATAAAAATGGAAAAGATTTGAAGTAATTGGGAATGAAAATAATGACGTGTGAATTTTAAGCGGTTTGGAGTTGAGCAATTAAAGGAAATGATGAATATGGGAATTATGGGTTTTGTTTCAATGTAGCAGGCAATGAAATTGGAGAAGTTTAACGGATTGGGAAAGTGAATGGGTATGAATGAGTTTTTAAGTGGAGCGATCGTTGACTGTGTGGTTGAGGGCTTTGGAGATAGATGGAATTTGTAAGTAATTAAAGGAAATGATGATATGGGAATTTAAAGTGGGTCGGATATTGGTCAATCAAAAGGAAATGACGACTGTGGGAATTTGAAGTTGCAATGGGTTGAAGTAAGTATGGGTTAAGTTGGATGGAATGATAAGGGGAAATGATAAGAGAAGGTTGTAAGGTACGTACTTTACAACAATTATGAAAAAAATGCGACGGGGGAGAATTTGGCACATCCTTCTGTTTGCTTCCAAAAAAAAAAAAATAAAAAAAACATTACGTAGCCGAAAAGGATAAAGATAGTACCTAATTATTTAGAGGATGTAATGGATTATCTAATTAAACAAGGTGATGATATTTATGATAATGGTAGTGATGATGGTATTCCTTGCTAATTCAAAACAAATGGCATCAGGGAGCATCAACATCGAAAACAAAACAACCATGAAAGCCTTCCCCACATTTATTTCGAATGAGTAGTTTTCAGGTGAAACTCACAATAGAGGTGATTAAAAAATGGGTCCATTTTTTATAATGAAATTTGACCCAAAACCTCGAATGGAAAATGCCCAAAATAAATAAAAAATCACACTAAACCGTCAAAATAAAGAACATTATTTTAGTTTTCTGGTGTCTAATTTTGATTTTATTTTTAATTTTTACTTTTAAATTAAAATTTTTGTAAAATTAAACATTTGGGACCATCTTTCATAATGATATAAGAAATCTTTTCAATTGAACAAAATATGATGGATTTTAGTGGTTTTGGTTTTTTATAATAAAATTTGGGGCAATTTTTAATTTTTGTTTTGGGGCCATATTTTATGTAGCCAAACTTTAAAGCATATGAAGTATTATCATGCTGATTAGGGAGTCTAGCAAATAACGAAATAAAAGAAATATTTATGGAGAAAAATGTAATATATGTTCCATGTTTTTAAGGCAGATTAATAAAAAATAAAGATTATTCTCAGTGTCTATATTTTTAAAATATACAAAATAAATAAGAATGGTAAATTTGGGATACATGCATATACATAATTGATAATAGATTAATGTATAGAGAAAAGTTACACAGTTTCCTATCATTTGCAGTGCAAGAAAATTGTTATTGACTTGGATGAACTTTTCATGCATCAATTTGCTTACGCCCAAGTGTTTAATTAGCTTTCAAGTACTCTAGTAGTTATTAAAATTTTACGACGACAAATTTTCATTACATTATTGGGTTACAAATTTGTATGGGACTTAGAAAAAAACCATATACATACCTATGCTAAGATTTATTTTTTATTTGGTTCCATACCCTGAATGGTTCATTATTTAGAGTCCACTTAAATATTCACCCTTATTCCGGTAGCCGTTTTAATATAACGCCTTTAAAACGAGAAGGCTCCAGAGACCACATTTTGATGTTAAAATAATACGAAAAGGGCAGCGTTCTCTATGTTCTTAACATTTCTAAGCATTATAACGATAGTCGTTTCAATGAAATTCCAATTTTCGTTTCTAGAGCCTTGTCGTTTTACTGGCGTTTTAGTAAAACGACTATCGGAAAAGGGGTAATTAAGTTCATAGCAAGTTATGTTTAATTTATTAAAATCCATTACATAATGGTTCGTTTTTACAAATATTAAAGTCGTCTCTAATTTTGTTCATTGGAAATGCCTAATGTGACACCAAATAGAAACATACTTGAGAAGTGCCCTTAGAAAAAATCGGAACGCATAAACCCTAAATTTATTGTTATAAGAATAAACAAATCAACAATAGAAATACCAATATTCTATACATGTATCAATAAAGGAAAAGCTTTTAGCTACTCACCTTTGAATAGTGTCAAAATTCCGAGTGGCATTACAAGAATAGCAACCATTAAGTCAGTTATTGCTAAAGACATTAAGAAGTAATTTGTAACATTCTGCAAACGTCGTTCCCAGGCAATCGCCAAACAAACTAATATATTTCCTGCTGCCGTTCCCACAACAAGAACCAAAGCAAAAAGTGCCCAATAATTATCTGTATCCTTTTTATTTTCCAGGTTCTTGTATTTAAATTTATATGAAACCTGCAACTCACTGTCTTTTTTGACATTTGAAAGCACTTCCCAGGGATTAAGTGAAATGTAGTTCAATTCTTTATACTTCTTAGCAGTTACATCGAATCTTTCAGTTGTGTTGTTTATAATTCCAAAGATTTCATCTTCATCCATGTTACTTTAACCCGCATATAGTGTTTGGACGCAATCATTTAAAGTTTTTTTCAAAATAAATAAAACTGTACAAATCTTGAATTGAAATATGATAAATTGCATATCAGAACTTAAATAAAAATGAACACATTCGTTTCCCATTGTCACCACTGTCGGAGGGTGTATTGTCATCCTTTATATGATTGGGTTTATTTTTTAATATTTGATTTTGTGAATATATTTTTGTCCGTGTAAAACTAGACACTCAAAATTGACAGTTAATTTTCTGGTGAATGTACAATACATTTATGAATGCTGAATATGGACCTATACATGTTTGTATGATTGTTTTGTTTTTAATTCACAGCATTTGTACGTTTGGTTTCATTGAAAGTAAATAATTAATAATGCAGTTTTAAATCATTTTTAGCATTTTCTTAATTAAAGCCGAATAGTAGTATCCATCAATGATGTTGAGCTATGTATCTGCAAGAAAAGAACATCATGATGAATATAAATGTAGGTAGACGTTCGAATTATTGAAGGTGAGAAGTATGAAATAAAATAAAATTTTAAATGCTATTGAAATAATAAAACTTATTAATCTTTTTAGTATTTCTTCTTCATTTACACTTTCCAAATCAAAACAATAAATCTCAGTTTATAATCAACTCAAATACTTTTATTCACATTAAAATCACACTTGTTTTACACTTTCCACAATCCAATAAGCAAACCTTTTGCACACTTTCATAGCCAAAAAATCAACTGTCCTGTGCTCACCGCGAACACTCCCTTATATACTCAAATTAGTTGTTCTCGAAGGTTCTTGTCTTGGAATGTTCTAGATGGTTGGAATAAGGGGAAATACATTTGACATTGGAAAAGAGTTTTTTGTTTCTTCCATAAAGTAGATATACAATTTTCCGACAGATGGCGCTGTAGGAGTATAAAACTCTGTTCGCAACAATACCATAAATACCCCTACAGATCATTGACGTATTATATATGGACTGCTAGTCGTATGAAATTTCTATACAAACATTTCAATGAAATGGTTCAACCTCTCCCTACCGACATTAGAGCTCTTGGTGCAAAAGTGGTAAAAATAAATATTAATTCCAGAGGCCATCTCTTGGTTCCTGGCCTGAACTACTATTTTTGCCATAGAAACTATAGCCATCTATCTCAACTTTACATTTTAACGTTATCCAAGACAAAATAATAACAATAAATTAAAGGGTGTTCAGCGAAATTTGTGAACACGCGAGAGCAAAGCATTTAGTTTAATGAAAACTGCTTTACGGCGGATATTGTCTTCTAGGGCCTGAATTGCTTGGCGATTGTTGCTGTAAGGTTTTGACAGGTAACCTTATAAAAAGGTAGAACCAGTTCTTCGTAAATTTATATTTATATTTTAAAATGGAAATGGCATTTTGTCATTATATTTATCTAACTATAAGTGAATTTGCTATTATTTCAAAAAAATCTCCTATCTACATAAATGTAAGTAGAACCATATGAACTTTTTAATTTATCTTTTCATGTTGAATCGCATCCATTTTTTACTAGATAGTTTTCATCATGATTTGAACACAATGTTCACAATAAATTGAAATGAAAAGTTGAAAGTTTTATTTGTGTTAAACAATAAGTGTTTACAAATTGATATAAGTCTATGATAAATGCTATTATGACTCTTAAATCGGCAAATAAAGCATGAAAATAGCCCTCAAGCTTTTATTTAATAATAAACTTAAACAATTCTCGCTCAACACTCTTTACAAACTCAATTATGCCAAAAATTGATATACACTGCCGGTCATAAGGTTAGAAGCAGGCATTTTTGAGAAGTAAAATCGACATTTCTCCCGTTACATGATGGATTAGAAAAAAACAACTATGGTAAACGAAAGATTATTTTGTTAAGAACAAAATATAAAATTTGGGTATAGGAAAGATTAAGCTAACGGAGCTTTTATGACAAATTGTAAAGTGAGTCAAGAATATGCGAAAATAAATCGGGTCATTAGATTAGAAGCACATCAAATAAATGAAAATAAAATGCAGTTATTTATATTTTGTTATTTATTTTAGCTTTTATTAGATTTTTAATAATGTGTGCTGCCACCAGCCTTCAAAATAACTTCAAAAATTCTATCTTTTAAGGATTTATAAAGAGATTCCAAGTAGTCCAGTGAAATCTCACTCCAGGCCAATTTGATACCATGAATTAGCGCTTCCTTGTCATCGTATTGCTTCCCTCCCTCATATACCTTACGTGTAAGCCAGCCCCACACATTTTCAATTATGTTTAGGTCCGGGGAATATGGTGGCCAAGGCAGCAAGTGGACGTTTTGGTTCGCAATGAAGGATTTTACCTCTCGGGCTGTGTGTATGGGAGCGTTGTCCTGCTGAAAAATCCATGGAATTGGTCCAAACACCTCGCTAATTTTGGGGAATACTGATTCAAGCAAGGCTTTGTAGGTTTTCCCAGTCATTTTGGTATCTTGAACTACCAATTCTATAGCGCCATAAAATGAAATTGAGCCCCAGACCATAACGCCTCCTTCTCTGCTATGGTGACGGTTTAAAAACCGCTCCTCTTTCCTCAGGTCATGGAAATAATAATTATAACCATCTGGCCCATCTAGGTTAAATTTTTTTTCGTCGGAAAAAATAACCTTCCGCCAATCATTTGTGGTCATTCCATTTTGCACATCCCAGCTCATGTGTTCTTTCGCGAAACACAAGCGTTGCTTCTTCCTTGCGTCATTAAGTGGTGGTTTTTTTTTAAGCTTCAGGCGCTTTAAGTGCTTAGAATGGCGAATCGTGCGTTTAACAGTGGACAAGCTGGCCTTAACATTAGCTTTCTCCCTTATTTTAGCTGCCGATAAAGCTGAATTTGACGCTATTCTAAGGATACTTCGCGTTTCGCGAAGTGTTAAGGCAGAGGAAGTGTTTCCTTTATAATTTTTTGAGTAAGACGATGGATTTTTTAAATAATTACTGACACAATGATCACTTCGATTTATTTTTCGGGCTATAGCACGGCATGAAAGACCTTCAGAGCAATAAACATCTATTCTTGCCCTTTCCTCCACTGTCAAACATTTTTTCTTGCCCATTTTTATTAAATCTCAATCAAGAACAATTAATTTATAAAATGTACCGTTTAAACCGAACAAAAATTTATTCACTTCACAAAACAACGTTGATTTGTTCAATGCTTCTAATCTAATGACCCGATTAATTTTCGCATATTCTTGACTCACTTTACAATTTGTCATAAAAGTTCCGTTAGCTAAATCTCTCTTATACCCAAATTTTATATTTTGTTGTTAACAAAATAGTCTCTCATTTACCATAGTTGTTTTTTTCTAATCCATCATGTAACGGGAGAAATGTCGATTTTACTTCTCAAAAATGCCTGCTTCTAACCTTATGACCGGCAGTGTATCAAATACCAAAACCAAAAGTTACACTATGTTTTCCGAGTTTGCACCAAGAGCGCTAGTTCCGTATAGTTTTAAGTTGAACCATCGTGAAGTTGGGCTCTGGCAGTCCATGTAATATGTTATAATAAGTCAATGCTACAGATAGTTCGAAAAGCCGATACCAGAACCTTTCTTCAGCGAAATCAAGAACTTTTCAAATAAGTAAACGGCTTTTCAATTCAAACGTATAGAATTGTATGTGCGGTATGTTGCAGCCATTTTATTTCGGTGACATCTGTCAAATCTGTTGCTTATTATTCACTTACTTTAAAGAAAGGCAAGATCAACGGAGAACATCACCGCAGTCAGTTAAAGTATACAGAAGAAGCCGAGACAAACGATTCCTCGCCATGCACATGAAATCGCCCTTTTGCAGACTTCAACTTGGCGAGTTTTGCATCGGACTTGAGGGTACACCCGTACAAGATCTAACTAACCAAGGAGCTCAAACTTCATGACCATAGACAACGCCGTTTGTTTCACTGACTGACAATTTTGAATAAAACATCCTCTTTAGCGACGAGGCGAATTTTTGGATGAATGGCTTTGTTAAGTACCGAGTTTGAAGAAAATAGCTCCAGTGGCTTAGGCTCTAGATCGAGGCACAGACATATAGACATACGGACATACAGGCATACAGACAAATAGACGGAATCGTCGGACCCACTTTATTCGTCTTTGCTATCATCGTAATGTCAACTTTGATCAAAATCTCGAGTTCGATTTTTTTTTTCAAATGCAGAACTTGCCCTATAGTTAGTACCTATTACCTATATCGCAAGTAAAAAGAGCCCACCCCCACACTGCTCAGCGATGTGACGATAGAATTAGAGAAACAAAAACATGTGTGTGTGTCGGTTAGTTATATATATAGGTAAGAGAAAAAACGTAACTATTGAATGGAACAGATATTAAGAGAGAGAGAGTATGGGAACGGTAAGAAAAGAAAATTAAAAATGTTGGGATGATAATGACATGAAACAAAGCAGCGACCTCGCGATTGTGATGAAATCTAATTCATGGATAAAATAAATTTAAAAAGTTTATAATTTTATAATTTGTTTTTATTTATTTCTCAGGTTGTATGTGTAACTAAGAAGTGATTTAAGGCTTAAAATTTGCGCAACAATATTGACTTTATGAAGCAATGCTAATCTTTGTCGATTATTGTATAGGTTTTAAGATATGAGTGGTTGTATATGTCAACTAATGAAAAAAAATGGACAAAAAATGTTAAATTAAAAAAAATTATAGCCATAAACACTTTTATAACAATATAGAAAATAATAAAATTTATTTCAAATAAATCGGTTGATTACTTTCTGAGATATATATATAATAGTATAGATAACAAAATTCGAAACACAAAATTGCACAATCTTTGCTGGAAAATGAAAAATCTACGAAGTAGAGACACTAATGAAAGCACTGGCAACTTAGGCCATCGGCTTAGACAATATAACAGAGAGAGATACTTTGTATATTAACTCTATAGTAGTCTCATGGAACTGAATTAAAAGTTTCTTATCTCTGCCGCAGAAATATTAATATCGCCAGTGAGATGCGGTTGTGATATAAGATACACTACGTGGAAGGGAAAAATATAAGAAAATAAAAGAAGAGATGCGGTAGTGATATATTTTTAAAAGAGGGTAAGGGAGAAAATCCTATCTGCGTTTCTTTTTGCTGTCAGAATCAATTGTAGGTAGGTATATAAAGTTGTATATGCAGGTGCGAGATGAATACAAACAAATAGTATTGAGATTTGAAAGTGTATGATAGTTTTGTGAATTTTGTTTCATTTCTCATACAATCTGGTTTGCTTACATTTTGATACGATTAATCAGCGAGGCTGCCATTTTTTCGACTTTGTAATTAGATCTAGAGGCATTTGAACTTAATAAACTCAAATTCTAAATTTGGTTTTATTTCATTTTTGAAAACAAAATAATTTCAAATTGGCTTTATTTCGTTATGGTAACCGAAATAGTTCCAAACAGAATTCGGTAATAAAACCGAATTCAGAATATTTTATTTTGATTTATTTTTTAACAAATGGAAAGAAATGTTAGAACTCCGAGGAGGTAAACCTCCTCCATCTTTAGAGAGATAAGATGAATTTCAATGGTTCGGCCAATTATTTTTGGACATTTGACCAAAATATTTTTGAACTTTTGCCAAAAATATTTTTGGACATTTTATCAAAAATATTTTTTCAAAAAACTTTTTTCCAATAAATTTTTTTTTTCAATTTTTTTTTAAGAAATTTTGATTTTTCATAAATTTTTTTTCAAAAATATTTCTTGACAAAAATTTGCCACCCAATGTACTTTTAAACGTGATTTCTGGCTAAACTAGGCATCTTAGCGAGTTAAAAATTGCATATTCGTGATCTAGGGAGTGCCACCTTTCAATTCACGTATCGCATGTAACGAAAAACAAATGTTTATCTTTAAATGCGATTACCATACAAAAATTAATATTTCATGAGCATACATAGCTATATATGTACATACTACATACCTATAATGTTATTTTTTTTTTAATTATAATGCATTATTAATTTATTTTCTGTTTTAATACGCTTTATCAAACAAATATTTGATTAAATTTGACTTGAACTCTATACCTATAAATGCGGATGTTGCGAAAACGCAACGTGAATTTTCCGGAAAACTAAAAGCTTTTCCAAAAAATTTTTTTTCAGATTTTCTCTAATTAGACCAAAAATAGACAGTGTGTGAAATTTCAAGTTCCTACCACACCTGAACTGGTAGCTGCCGGACATGGGTTTATATTAAAAAAAAACTGAACCAGCTTGAACAACCTAAAATAAACTATAACAAAAGAAAGACTAAATTGAACTGCTTCAATTTATATCACCAATCCATCACTGTTTTTATAATAATTTGGAAATGAAGTATATATCGCTAATTCACAGCATAAAAACTCAATTTTGTTGTTGCAAGGTGCAAATTCATTTGGCTATACTCGTTTCGGCATACAAACATAACATAATGTAGTATGGAAAATTTAAAAAAAAAGAAAATTAGAAAAAATGTAGTATATCAATTTTAGAAATTTATTGATATACACATAACTAATATTTAGAAAATAAAATAAGATAACTTCTTTTGCAAAAAATATTTTGTATGCATAACCTAGAACATTTTGTTAAAAAGAAATAAAAAAGGAGATATTTGGCGTTCCAATTTCAAATTACTAACAAATATTCCTTTTCATGTTTATCTACGAATTTTGAGCAAATTTCGCGACCTTAGAACAATAGGGTTCTAACTACACTCAAGTCACAGAGATTGAATTTTGTTTGTCAATAACTTTTATATTTTGGTTCGGATCTATGTACATGATTTTTTGAAAACACAAATTTTGTACTAAGTTATGTTGATCTGAATTTAAAAATCTACAACATTTTTAATTCATAATTTTGCAGTAACTGGTGGTTGAAAAAATGGATAGAACCTTGTTACTCAACGCTAAGTCATTTGAGCATAGAACAATAAGGTTCTAATTACCTGATACTAAGTAACATGATAAGAAATTTAATTGTTCAGATAGAATCCTGTTATGTGAAAGAAATAAGAATTTTTGTTGAACGAAGTTTTTATTCCTTTTTTTTTTTGAATTTCTTATAAAGGAAAACAAATAAATATTATTAAAGAAAAGTTAATTAATAGTAAAGCTCACACTGCCCATAATATCGTGAAGGCCCTAACTAAATTTTTGATACTTCGAGTTATAAAGGAAAATACTAAATCTTTTACAGCAACCCGAATATAGAAATTAATTATAGAGAGCCCTATGTACAGTACATTATACACCGATTTGTAAACTATTTCTATTAAAATTCCTTCTTTTTTAACTGAACTGTAAATAAAAAAAGAAAACATAAATTTATGTCAACAAAACTTAATCATTTATTAAGAAAAAATTGTTTTTGCACCATTTTTAAGCTCGATCACAGGAAGATTGATGAATTGTTTTCTATTTTCAGGAAACAGTTGGGAGAGATTTTTTTCAATTAAATTTATTCTGTCGATTGATATTTCTATTGGCTGGGAGCGAACAAATGATGATGGTTCAACAAAAGTTGACTTTATATATTGACTTTTTTAAAAGTTAAGTACTATGAACTCAGTGTGGACTGGAAGTACCCTCATGCCAAATTGTAGTAAAAGGTATTTCTTTGCTTTTCGTTCCAAGAGGCGCAAAACTTCCATTGAAAGTTATAATACGTTTGGCAAAGCTAACAGCCTTGAATCCTTCTTAACGAGGTGGCATTATAACAACTAGAGTATCTGGCACAATTTCATTGGAATCTAGCTTGCTTATCTTTTGATATTCCGTTCTAGTAAGCCCTACACGGGCTTTGTGATGCATCCAAGCCTGGCAAATATGGCAAGTTTTTTCACCTTTACATGATATAATAAAATCTTTTTTAAGTTTAATTGGACCTCATGTTCCATCGTAAATTTTTTACTTAATGTATCAAACACATTTATCAAACTTGGGATGGTGAAAATCAAGGTTAAAGTTCGTACTGAAAACATTCCTGTAAAAGCTATCTTTAACAGGACATTTTAAATGAGTGGTATATTTAATACAGTACATCTTTTGATTTCCTATTTTCTTTTGAAATAGAAATAGTCACCTTTACTTATTAAAATGTATGCATATTTAGAACAAACATTTTGAAAATCACACAGCACAGATAAAATTCAACTTTAACACAAAATTCATAGCCTTTTGAAGCAACAAAGTTCAATCTACATCCTGTTGTGTAACAAAGTTTTATGTGCATTTTTTTTTAAATTTTTCTAACTACACTAGGTTCTATTTACCAATTAGAACTTTGTGAACTTTTTTTTAATAAATTGATGTACATAGAACTCTGCTTCCTGCATTTTATTGACTTAATAGGAAACTAAAGGAGACAAATATCGATGAAACAGATCGAAAGAGCATACTCGATTTGCTACGACCACATGTATAACTCAGTTTTGAAAAAAAAAGTCAGTAAGAACCCTATTGTTCTAAGGTCGCGATTTGCGAATTATTAATTTATTAAAATAAAAAAAACTTATATTATAATATTGGGTTTCAAAAAAGTATGAACATTTCTTGGAAAAATGAAAATTTGTATACGCGTGAAATATTCAATATTTCTTATATAAAAAAATAACTTTTATAATAAAACGATTTACAAACTTCGTTTGCAGAATTTATACTTTTTTTGGAAATCAGACGGTAATTCCATGCATTTGAAAATTTTTATCTCATTAAATCCATGTTGTAAATTTGTAAAATGTATTTAAAATTCAAAATTTGTTTACATAAGAGCAAGTTAGTGCGATCCAGTCGTGCATTTTATTTCATATTTCAACTGATTTTTAATACAAGTAAAATACAAACTTCATAATAGTTCATTGTTCTTAACTTTGTTGGGAGCATGCACTGACAAGCTTTCAGCTTTTATAAAATAAAGAAGGTTTGGGGTTCACGGGCTCTTGCTCTATAAGTATACTTTTAACCCTCTTCATGATTGCACAGTATTAAAAATTAGGTAAAAACTATCAATTTTTGAAAAACCACTCCGATTGCCAAGTGCTGCAATAAAAGTAGGTAAAAAAACCCAAAATTTTTACCTGTTTAAGATTTTCCCATGTATCAAAAGATGTATGGGTGTTTGGGTGCACTTAATGAGTTTTTTTTATTATTGTTTTCTTCATCAGGTAAAAATAAGAAAACTTTGTGTTTATGATGCATTAAAAAAAAAATTGACCTCAAAGTCAAAATTTTGCTCGGGCAAGAAAAATTGAACACCATTTAAAATCGAATATCTGGCAACCCTAAAAACATATCAGCTCAATTTAAACGTAGTTTTAAAGGTTAGTATTATACTAAGAAAAAGTGCAGAATGAGGTCCCTACTGTGAGTACTGACAGAGAAATTTATTTTAACATGGGTCAGGGTACACCAAAGTTACCCTTTTTTTAAATCATCAAAAAGCGATGTCAAAGTTGCTAGCATTCTTGTTCGTAAACAGCTTCATAGCTTTTCTATTCTTTGATATTTAAACTTTTATTTAAAACTTTTTAAAAGCATCTCTATAAAAAATTTCATTAAAATTCGTAATGCCGATATGTGAGAAATTGAAAATTAGACAAAATAGTTCTATGGTAAGTACAAGCTGTGATATCTTAATTTTAATTTTTTGTATTAAATCAAAGATCATAAAAATTAATTGAAAGAAAAAAAAATATAAAAATTCTAGGCGCCGTTTTCAAGAAAAATACGATTTTCGAAAACAATATTTTAACATTTTTTAACATTTTTATGGTGGGTACCGTTATTTTTAGGTAAAATAAAAAGAAAATCTCACATCTTGTAGATTATATTGAGAAACTCTCATTTATCAAGTTTAAAAAAAAATAGCATTGGGTTTTCAAAATATTGAGTTTTGAAAAAAAAAATTGAAGTTTTTTTTAAAAATCCAAAAAAAATTTTTTTGAAAATTTGAATACTTACACAATTCTATTAAAGTTTTTCGGGAGCTTTAGCAAAAAAAAATTATCAAATTCGGTTGTACCGTTTTTGAGAAAATCAAAAACGAAAAAAAGGTTCCATGGGGAGTATACCCTCAATAACCATTTTTCGCACATTTTTTTTTCCAACTATACTATCTAGCTTTAACTAAATGAAATTTTTTTGTATTTTTATTTTTAAAATCTGTCGAACAGTTTTTGAGAAAAAAAAAATATTTATAAAATTTCGAAAAAATTCGTATGGCATGTACCGTTATTTTTGGTCATAAAAAAAAAAAAAAAACGTGGGGAGGAAATATTCAAAGTGATATCCACTAAGTTTAAAGAAAATCGGCCGAGCATTTTAGGCTGTAGGTAGTCAAACAGACAGACAGGCAGACAAAATTGCGAAACCCACTTTTTTAGTCTTCGCTATCGTTATTGTATCAACTTTGATCAAAATCTCGAGTTCGATTGTTTTTACGAATGCATGCCTTTCCCTATATAAGTACATACATGTATATGCAAAAACTAAATACAATGGACCGCCATCAATCGCAAACCCCTCTCTGGCAATATATTGCTACCTTATTCGCTCATTCATATACCTAATGCATATTTTCATTTCTAATAGAGGTATCCAAAAAACAAAGCAACGTTGTAAAAAAACTTATACACAAAATTTCATTCGCAAAGTGCCGTCGCCACCGCACCGCCGCCGCCGCCTTTAATCGAGCGTTTCTGTCCTTCTCAGTAGGTTTTCCTTTTCTGCATATAAATATAATGTATGCATGCTTGTGTGCGCCTGCGCTGACTGGCTGGTGCAAGTCGGTGTGCTCTGAATAGCTATAGCAATATAGCATGTTTGTTGTTTATGTCTCTCTCTGCCGAGAAAAGGATAGCATATGAGAAAATGTTAAATTAATTTGCTAATATACGGTTTGGGTATTGGGTTTGGTTGTTTTCTCTGCCGCTTGGTAAATTACGTGGCGTTCCTCGTCATGAGACTACTATAAGAATTTATATACAATGAGAGATACACAGAACGAAAGAACAACATAAGAAACACATGTCAGCAGCACACGGTTGGTATTTGAACGGTCACCCATCCAAGTACTAACCAAGCACAATGATGCTTGATTTCACTGATCGATGGGAAGCGATGCTTTCATCAAAGCCAACGCCTTGACATGATTTAATATATTGATTATCATTTAACTAACTGTCTTAAGAACTCGTGTATAATTTAAGTTAACCTTTTTTAAGTTTGAAATATTCGATCTTATTTATACCAACCCACATTTTTTGACCTCTTGTAAAATTTGTTCCATTTTATTTTTGGATAACAACTGGCTATTTCACTAGAGCAAACAAATTTCTTGCATCGGCGGAGAAAACCTAAGCACTATGCAGCGTTTTTGACGACATGAAATATGTGACCACTCCACAAAAGTTGGTCTATGACAAGACGGAGCCCTGTTTGTTTTCAAAACAAATACAGTTGTCTCTCGATAATGTCAACTAATTGAAACAAGGCTATTTCGGGTTTTATAAGGATTCACATTACTGGAACTTTTTTTCAGTTCCTCTTTATCGATAAAATCGATGCACTTTTTGTTTAGGTGCCATTACACAAACTGATAAAAAAACATCATAACAAAAAGTATAACAATGTAAAGTGTACCTACCTACACAACGTGCAGGAGACACTCTCTTGACTGCAGCTGCATTCAAAACGTCTAAATACACATTTGGCCATTAAAATAGGAACTTTTTTTGGATCAAATAAAAAATGCAACAGTTGTTTAGTTACATAAATTTTTATTCGAATGTGTTGGTTATGTTGTCAATGCAACATTAACAAAATTTAATAACGGCAATTTTTATATTTCCACCAAAAAAGTCTTGCCACTTATAAAAAAGGTAAAACATAGTCTTTGAAAGAACACAACGATTTTAGTTTAAAAAATGGCAGTATGTACCTATTTTAATGACCACATGTGTATGTCTAGATAAATAACAGTAAATTAGTCCCTTATACCGCACGTAAGACTAACAAGAGAAAAATGGAAAATACAAAAACTTTTACAAAAAGAAATTCACATTTTAGAGTGCGAAAATTTCGAAAGTTCACATTATATAGATGGCAATGTAAAGTTTTGGCTGTTCACATTTTAGAGAAATTCCCATTATCGGTAATTCACATTATTGAAGGACTAGGTACACTGTAAATTCAAAAAAATTTGTTTCTTGAAACGTCCTTTTCAAGATTTTTAAACAAATATTAACAAATAAATACAAACATAGAAAAAGGATACGTCAAAATTTTTCGTTAAAAAGTTTTTACGATTTTTAATATATGTATGTATAATGCAAAAGGAGGATAAGAAAAAGCCTTTTATCTTTAAAATTTCAAATCAGTCGTAAGTAATGTTATTTTAAGTGTTTAACAGATATATTATTAATAAATAATGTTTAAAAATAGGCTAAGAAGGATGTAAGCACATTCATTGATTATTAAAAATCGATATTTTATATTGACATAAGGCCCACTTAAGTCCATAAGACTTCTAGTATGTATATAAAAAAAAAAAAATTTGGGATTTCCAATGAAGAGGCGTAGCATTAAAATCCTTTATCAAAAAAATTTATAAATTATATGGTTTATTTCAGTTATTCTTCATACTCTTTTCTATAATAATCCTTTTAACAAAATATCTTGATGTTCACTAATATGTTTCGAAATGTTCACATGACAAAATAAAATTGAAACAACTCCAAATTATGAGAGAAAATTTTGTTATTATTATTACTGACTAAAACTTGGAGGGCATACTCAACAATAATAACAAAGTTGTCCTTATAATTTGGAGTTGTTTCGATATTACTCTACTCAATAAATTTAATATTAAATTTCATAAACTTATTAAATTGGCGTACTTCTGGATCTTTTTTATTTATACTTTTCTCGGCTGACGTCTTACACGCAGGGTTTTTGTTCTTGAGAATTTGGCTCTCTTTTTTAAAATTTGTTTTTACTGTGGTGATTTTCTATGGAAATCATACGACGTGTTTTCAAGAAAAATGGGATTTGCCTTAATGTTTTTTTTAACAGGTACTTTCGGCTATATGGAAAATTTTTTAGATAGTGTTAAGAATCGATAGTTGCCAGAATTTAAATAAAGTAATTTTTGAAAAATATATTGCGTTTTCAAAAACGAAAGCAATTTATATTTTAAATCCAAAACAAGCTCATTGCTTCGAAAACCTTGGTATATAATAAAAACTTTCATGCACTTCCTCATAAATTTTTTTTTTGGTCTGTTTATCAGAGACTTGAATAACTGATGATCTAAATGAAAGTACATATGTTTCACTTCGCAGGCCTTAAAATTTTCCGAGCCGATCGAACTAGATGCAGCGGCAGTGGGGTTGCAATCTATGGAAAGGAAAATATTCCATGTCACGTAAAATATAGGTCTCCTAATGACTGTCAGATGGATTACTTGATTCTAGAGATAGTTCGATAAGATGAGAAAATTCTCGTGATAGCTGGGCTTAGGCCTCATATATCAGTAAATACGGGACCTCTTCTTTCCTTACTAGAAGAAATCACTGTTTCGTCATCAAAATTGCAGTATTAAGAATCGATAGTGATTTACTTTAAAAAGGGCATTTATTGAAAAGCATATGCTGACCTTTAATCTATCCCCGTGTTTCATGTTCTACACACTTCGTCAGTAAATTGAGTAATGTTCTGTAATGTCCCGTAAGATCAGTTTTCCGCTCCTGCCTCTACCTAACTTTTGATTTTAAGATTATTAGTTCACCTCCCACCTTTACATACAAGGAGTTTAAACTTATCAATCATGATGCTTTAGAAAGCGATGTTTGGAGCATAGAATGAGATTAATTATTATTAAAATTGTGTTTTTCCTTAAGTGGAATCAAGATCAATTTTTGTTATTTTTTCTTTGTTTGTGACGTTTCGGATGTGATTACACCCTCCTTCAGACAACTTTAATAATACAAATATTTTTTATTTGTTTGTTTGTTTTTTATACCCGTGGTGTGTTTTTTTAAAAAATCTTTATAAGACGTTTTAAAAGTTTTTAATATGTATTTTTTTATATCTCTTTTTCGTTTTTAAATTCGTTTGGAAATTAATTTCAAGAAAATAATAAAACTTCATTTTGTTTGAAATTAATTTTCAAAAAAAAAATTTTAATAATAAAACTTTATTTTGTTTGAAATTAATTAGAAGTGGAGGACGAGCTTAAAATTGAGGGGCTTCCAGTCACTAAGGTCTCCCAGTTCAATGCAAGGAAGGCGCAGGGTAAAACCTACAACAACTTTGTCGTTGAGCTGAGTAAGGACTGCAATATTACCGAGTCTATATCAAGACTTTGGTAATGAATCAAAGGGTGCACTGGAGTGCCTTAAGTCAAATGACATCGTGCAGTCCCGAAACTGCCACCGCTTTGGACATGTCGCCAATAATTGCGGTCGCCAATACGTGGCCCAGTACCAAAACCAGCACCCCAAAAGACACAACAAGCGAAAACGCCAGCCAAGATGACCACACCTCGACCAGCTGTACCAAGGACTATGGCTAAAAAAACTGGACCAGCCAAAACACCAGCCCCGGTAAACCTCAACAATGAAGTGCAGAGAATCTTTGGTTCCACCTGTCATGGGTAAAGCTAGAAGCGCGGTTCCACAAAACTACGCTCAGCTTAGCGATGGAGAGAACTCTGTGGGTACCATTGGGTACCTTCCTCTTCCAAATATGCAACTAAAGACCCTACGCATAGTGACGTATAACGTGAATTCGTTATACAGCCTGGTAAAGGGGACGTCATCCAACATGTTTATAAAGAAAAACATCCCCGATATTGCCCTCATCAGCGAAACCAACGTGACAAGGTGGAATAATATCAACATCACCGGATACAAAACCTACCAGCAGGACAAAACGAAGAACCGAAAAGGGACGGCCATCTTTGTAAGGAATAAAATTTTACCCAACACCAGTGAAACCATCATCACAGGACTATAAACTAGTGAAACCACTGCCATCCGGATACGACTAGGACGAGGAGAAGCCTAATGTCCGTCAAGTGAGCACTACCACTTCAAAATTTTAAAAATGTAATAATTGGACTAATTGTCATGAATTTGTCGTAAATTTGTCGTGAAACGAAACAATTTGTCGCGCTTGTTTTTTTAAAAAATAACCCCTGGTAATGCTAACTTGACAGTCAAGTTAGCCTTAGCACTACCACTCCTCAAAATAGGGTAAAATGAACTCGAAAGAGAAAGAGGTAAGTGTTAATAATTGCCGTGAATTTGTCGTAAATATGTTGTAAAATTAAAAATTTTCTAGCGCTTATTTTTAAAAAAATAACCCCTGGTAATACTAACCTGACAGTCAATTTAGCACTACCACCCTTCAAAATACGGTAAAATGAACGCGAAAAAGAAAATCGACGGTGCTAATAATTGTCGTAAATTTGTCGTAAACATGATGCAAGACCAAAAATTTTGTCACGGTATGCCTGCGGCTACGAACGTTACTTTAAAAAAAAATTACCCCTGGTAATGCTAACTTGACAGTCAAGTTAGCACTACCACCCCCCAAAATACGGTTAAATGAACTCGCAAAATTAAAAGGACAGCGTAAATAATTGTCGTAAATTTTTCGTAAATATATCGTAAAAGAAAAAAAATGCTCGCATCATTTTTTCTCAAAAAATGCCATGAAAATGCAAAAGTCCATAAAATAGCATTTTTTCATAAAACCTAGCACTACCATACCAAAACTATCTATTATAACTAATTTTTTACTCTGCAATTTGTCTAAACAATTGTCGTAAGACGTCTTTGGATAAGATCCGTCATAAAATAATTTGTCGCGCCCTTCTTGCTTAAAAAAATGCCCTAAATATGACAAAAGTCCTTAAAATAGCATTTTTTCATAAAACCTAGCACTACCATACCAAAACTATCTCTTAAAACTAATTTTTTACTCTGCAATTTGTTTAAACAATTGTTGTAAAACGTCTTTGAATAAGTTCCGTCATAAAATAATTTGTCGCCCCCTTCTTGTCCAAAAAATGCCCTAAATATGACAAAAGTCCTTAAAATAGCATTTTTTCATAAAACCTAGCACTATACCATACCAAAACTATCTCTTAAAACTAATTCTTTACTCTGCAATTTGTTTAAACGGAACTTATTCAAAGACGTCTTACGACAATTGTATAAACAAATTGCAGAGTAAAAAATTAGTTTTAAGATATAGTTTTGGTATGGTTGTGCTAGGTTTTATGAAAAATGCTATTTTAAGGACTTTTGTCATATTTAGGGCATTTTTTTGGACAAGAAGGGCGCGACAAATTATTTTATGACGGAACTTATTCAAAGACGTTTTACGACAATTGTTTAAACAAATTGCAGAGTAATAATTAGTTTTAAGAGATAGTTTTGGTATGGTAGTGCTAGGTTTTATGAACAAATTGCAGAGTAAAAAATTAGTTATAATAGATAGTTTTGGTATGGTAGTGCTAGGTTTTATGAAAAAATGCTATTTTATGGACGTTTGCATTTTCATGGCATTTTTTGAGAATAAATGATGCGAACATTTTTTCTTTTACAATATAATTTTATCCTATTTTTGTAGTGCTAACTTGACTGTCAAGTTAGCATTACCAGGGTTCATTTTTTAAAAAAATTAACTTTCGTAGCCGCAGCCGTACAGCGACAAAAAATTTTTAGTCTTACAGCATATTTAAGACAATTATTTACACCGTCCATTTTCTTTTTCGCGTTCATTTTACCGTATTTTGAAGGGTGGTAGTGCTAACTTGACTGTCAAGTTAGCATTACCAGGGATTATTTTAAAAAAAATTAGCGCTAGAAAATTTTTGAGTTTACAACATATTTACGACAAATTCACGACAATTATTAACACTTACCTTTTTCTTTTTTAATTTCATTTTACCCTATTTTTAGGGGTGATAGTGCTAACTTGACTGTCAAGTTAGCATTACCAGGGGTTATTTTGTAAAAAACAAGCGCGACAAATTGTTTCGTTTCAAGACAAATTTACGACAAATTCACGACAATTAATCCAATTACTACATTTTGAAAATTTTGAAGTCGTAGTCCTAACTTGACGGACATAGAAATCTTAACAGTCATCAGTGTATACTTCAAGTGTCGCTCCACCGCTGGAAATTTATTAATTTGGAAATCGTTAAATTCTAACGTTACATAAAAAACTCAAATCTAATTATAAATTTATTGTTTTAAAAAACAGAGTCTTTAAGTTTACAGTTTTCAAATTGTCATTTGCAGATATTAGAAGAAAATATAATTTATTATATATTGTAATCAATTAATTTAAAGGACTATTTGCACCACAGTTTGACCTGTTAAAAAATTTGGCATAAGAGTTGCCGTAGCCTAATGATTGATTGGCTAAAGTTAAATTTCGGTAATGAAACAGAATTGGATAAATTTTCGATGGTTTTCAAGAGAAGGAAGATTAATTAAACCCAGCCTTTGCGAATACAAGGGAATAACTGATCCCTGAGACCAAGGGAGAAAGCAAAGACAGAAGCTTAAAAAACTACGCTGAACTGCTTCAAGTCTCAATATGTGAACAGAGTAGTTAGGTGCCCAGACCACACAGCCGTACTCAAGGATGGGTCTCACAAACGTGAAAATCGCTTGATAAATCCAAGTGTTTTAGTTCCTCTTTTAATTATGTACGAGTAATCTACGAGTATGTGATCGTTAAAAGTCAATTTAGAGTCTAAAATAATTCCTTGGTCTGAAAACAGTGAAACTCTATTCAATGGGTCTGAACTAAATGTGTAGTTATATGTTATCGTCGTTTTTTTGCGTGTAAAACTCATAGCTTTACACTTGTCAACATTTAGAAAAAATCTGTTTTTATTGCACCACTTCCTAAATCTTAATAAATAGTCTTGTAAAAGAGTACATTCAGTTTCAAATTTTATTCTTTTCTAAAGTTTAATGCCGTCAGTATAAATAAGAATTCTTGAATTTTGGACAGTTGAGACGACATCATTTATAAAAAGGATAAACAAGACAGGTCCTAAATGGCTACCCTGAGGAACACCAGAGTTAATAATAAAATTTTTGGAAGAAACATTACGAAAAACTACACTATAAATTCGATCTTGTAAGTACGAGTATGAAGTAATCCATTAAAGAAATTGATTATTGAAACCTAGTTTGTTTAGTTTGTCTAAACAGAAAGACGTGAAGTCAAGTAAATTAGTTACAGTGGATTTATTTTTTACAAAACCGTGTTGACTACTATTTAAAATGGATTTACAATGAAAAGTGAGGACATTACACACAATGGACCCAAACAATTTGGGGATAACAGAAAGTTTCGCAATCGGAAGGTAGTTTTCTATTTCCGTTTTTAACCCCTTTTTATGAGTTGGAGTTATAAAAGCACTTTTCCAAAGATTAGGAAAAATGGAGCTACGTAATGATTCATTAAATAGAAGGAATAGTGGATAACTCAAATGGGAGACACATTTTTTTAAGATCGATGCTGGAACTCCATCAGGTCCCGAACAATTATTTTCGTCAAGCTTTGAAATGCCTTGAATGATTGAATCCTCAGTAATGTTGAAATTTATTGAATTGAAATGAATGAATTGGACAGAAGAAGAGGTATTGGAATCGACTATGGGGTTTAAAGATTCTTCAAATGCATTCTTAAAAAAATCGGCAAACATATTAGCAATTTCTTCTAAATTATGTCCCGTGGAGTTCAAGTATGTCATAGAGTTTGGAAAGCCACCATTTTTCCTTTTTACATTCACTAGTTGCCAAAATAATTTAGGGTTGGTTTTGAACTCCCTTTTTGTTTTTGCAGTGTAATCTTCAAACAGGAGTTTGTGGTAATCGACAAAAAAATTTTTCAAAATAAGAAAGGTATTAAAATCTTCAACTGTTTTTTAGACATTAAATTTTAACCAAGCCTTGTTCGTTTTGTTTTTTAAATTCTTTAAATGGCGGTCAAACCATGGTGGGTCGTTTGAATCTTTATAAGATGTTTTGTATATGTTTGATAAAATATATCAAATAAGTTACAATAAAATACATTACACATAACATTGATATCACAGTTAAAAAATAATTGGTTCCAGTTTATGTTTCGTAGGAGAATAGACAGTTCATCAATATTACATTTACTGAAGTTAAATTCAATTTTATTGCCGTGTTTGTAGAAGTAAGAGTTCATATTTAAGTTTAAGGATATGTCAAGAGCTGGATGGTGACGATCTTCTTTGGTTAGTTCAACAGCACTGGTCAAAACAGCAGCATCAGAGTTAGCATTGTCGGAGAAAAAAACAAGGTCTAATGTTTTACCTGAAGAATTTCATTCATTCATTCCAAATGATGACATTCCATCAATTAAAGTGAATTCTTAAAAAGATGAGGCGTTAACAGGGTTGTAGCTATAATTGTTTTCGTTGCATGTCCAAATAAGATTAGGTAGGTTGAAATCTCCTACGATGAGAATCTCATCTTCAGTTTTCAATTCTAAGAAAATGTTGTCCAAGCAATTATTTAGTTCTTCATAAAAATCGATAGTAGAGGCAGGAGGAAGAGCTGTAAAAGTAACGTTACTTTAGGTATGAGTACCCGTTACAAAAATGTTAGGTATTCCAATACAATTCGTATGTATCACGTTATAGTATTAGCCAAATATGAGTATCGTTACTATAACGAAATACGTAAATCATACGCAATTGAGTCAAATAAGAAGATTCTTTTAATTAAAACATTACTCCTTGCCCAAAAATGTTAAAAAATTATTGTTTGTTTTGTCTTGTAAAGTTGGTCGCTAAAAATGATACTTTTAATATTTTTGGAACCTATAGATTTATTGCAAATGAATAATAGTCTTTTTGATAACTGTTTATTGTACTTCAATTGACTATATGATTTTATTACTTGCGCTATATGTACTTTAGGGGAAGTTTTGCATTTGGAAAAATAATGGAACTCGAGATTTTGATCAAAGTTGACATTACGACGACTGTTTCGGAAAGGTTGGTACTGGGATGTTCTGGAATGCATCTTTTTTCCTCAGAGATTTTTATTATGTCAAGACATTTGGAAATAAAGCTTCATGTCTATTTTGTAAAAGACGTACAAAAAATCTCAAATGTCAATTGATTGAAAAACTTCTGAAAAATCTTAATTTTTTGGACTTTTATTTTGTTCAGGAATATTGCGATTTTAACTTAAGCTCCAACCGTAAATCTAAGGATGCAGTCTGCGATAATAAGGGAGTAAATATTTTAGTGCTTGCTGATGCTTTCGACTGTCATGTCTGGAATGGTAGCTGCTCAGGGGACTCTGAGGGAGAGTTTACTTTCATAAGAAGTACAGCTTGTTCTGTGATAGACTACTGCCTTGCGTCTGGAGTGTGGAATAATATCCTGAGCGAATTTAAGGTAGGAATCAAAACATTCTCCGAACACATGCCCCTTGAAGTCAACTTTACGACGCATGTATCGGAAGTGCCTGATAGTGCAAAGCAATTGAACCTTATCCCGAAATTACACTGGAAAGAAACAAACAGGCTCACATACCAAAGGAAGCTATCAGAGGAACTCAAAAAGCTCAACAACTCGAACATTATAGCAGACATAAATTCACTGACAAACATAATTAAAATCTCTAATCCTCAAAGTCCATCATTGAGAAGTAAAACGAGTTTTAAACAAGAGTGGTTTGATCTTGATTGCTTTAAAGCTAGGAAGAATTCGTTTAAGTTTTTAAAGCTTTTTCGAGGACACAATTCACAAGAACTCAGAGCGTTGTACTCTCAGGCAAATAGAGTGTTTAAGCAAATGTGTTACACGAAAAAAGCAGCCTTGGAGAGAAGAAATATAGAAGTCATCAATAGTACTCGTTGTTCCGCTGAGTTCTGGAAAGCTGTGAAGAACGTGAATGGTAGAAGAAATATCCTCGCTTTAGGACTACAAGCATCAAATCTAAGGAATCATTTCAGAAATCTCCTCAATTCAGAGATAAGTTCACCGCTGGTCCAATATGCAGAACCACTAATACTGGATGAGTTTTTAGATGCACCCTTCGAGATTCAGGAAGTTCAAAATGTCATAGCAAACTCCAAAGCGAATAAAGCCCCTGGTGAGGACCGTATACCTTTTGAATTTTTCAAACACGCCACAGACGACTTTATTTCATTGCTTACAATTGAATTCAACCGAATCTTTGAACGTGCAGCAGTTCCGGACAGCTTCAAAAAATCAATTATATTTCCACTGCACAAAAAAGGAAACCATGAAGATCCATTAAACTACAGGGGAATATCCTTCCTTAATACCAGTGCTAAACTATTTGCCGGGTTGTTGCACAGAAGGCTAACACAATAGGTAAACGAAAAGAATATTTTGTCAGAATTTCAGGCGGGTTTCCGGAAAAGTTACTCAACAGCAGACCATATATTTTCAATTTACAATATTGCTGATACCTACCTGAAAAAGAAGAAGAAATTATATGTGTTCTTTGTTGACTTCCGTGCAGCCTTCGACTCAATTGTGAGAGATGCCCTTTTCTACAAATTATTTGAAATAGGTCTATCCAGTAAGGTCATTAATGTTCTGAGAGCGTTGTACAATATGAACTCAGCATGCGTATGGGATGGCGTTGCTCTATCAGACGAATTTTCAGCAACAATGGGCCTAAAACAAGGTTGTATTGTAAGTGCTTTGCTTTTTATACTGTTCATAAACGACATAACGGATGCAGTCAGAGGCGGAATACAAATTGGTGGAGCAAGGATTCCTGCACTTATGTATGCAGACGATATAGTCTTCCTTGCTGACACGGTAGATGGAATGCAACTTATGATAAACAGGTTAGGAAGTTACTGCAAACACTGGAATTTGGTAGTGAATCTACAAAAATCAAAAATGATGGTGTTCAGAGGTGGTGGGGGCAGACTCTCGAGAAACGAAAAATGGAGTTTTAATGGTGAGGCTGTTGAAACTGTGCGAGAGTACAAATATCTTGGAATGCTTATAACTTCACACCTGAACGTAAAGAGGCACCTGGATGGAAAATTGTCAGAAGCAAAACGAGCGATTTCAGCTGTATGGGAGCGCTGCATCAAGAGCAACTATATCGAGCACAGTGCGAAGCAGAGGTTATTCCGATCTACAGCAGCGTCAATTTTATTATATGGAGCGCAAGTCTGGGGGTATCTTTCTTACGAAACCGTAGAGAAATTTTTGCGGTACTTTATTAAAAGAATTTTTCGTCTACCAAAAAACACCCCAAACTACATGATTTATTTAGAAACTGGGACACCACATATGATAATGGACACACTTGGCATGCACTTCAACTACATTGTTAAAGTTATGGAGATGAAAAATGAAAGAATACCAAAAATAATTCTTAATAACATGATTCAGGCGAGAGGAACAATGATGTTAGAGTGGGAGAGCCTGGTAACCGAATGTGGTATGAATTTAATAATTGCTCAAAATGAAAACCCGTCTTCTCTGAGAATCAAGTTCAACACCATGCTTGAAAAACTTGGAAATGTCCTGTACAACAGAAATGTATCAGAAGCTAAATCCTCGTTATTTAGATGTTTTTACAGTCGCCTTGAATACAACCTTGGAAACAATACGTATCTACTTAACGGCAATCCAATCAATAAGATAAACATTGTTTTCAAAGCAAGAGGGGAATTATTAAATTTGAACTATATGCCACACAGATCTGATCTTCCAATACTTTGCAGCCTCTGTAATATGAAAACGCGTGAAGATACATGTCATTTCATTGCGATATGTCCTGTGTTGAAAGAGTTTCGGATGAGGTATTTTAATAACAGCTGCCTAAATGATGATGAGTTGCTTGGAGTATTGAACGGCGAGAAAGGTTGGGATGTTCTGTATAGTTATGTTGTTGCTGCACTACGTTATAGAAAATTAATAATTGAAGAAGACTTTTAAAATCAAAATTTGTTTTACATTGATGTAATTTATATAATGTCAGTCTGGTAGACGGCCATAGGCCAAACCATTTAGACTTAAATTGTATATATTGTAAATAATTATATTGAATGAATAAACTAACTAACTATTGCGATTTTAGGGCTAGAAAGAAATACTGTAAGTAGGTCAAATATAGTATATTACCCATCAACCAAGGCATAAACTGTCAAAATCCATTGGAGGATGGCTGAGATCTGGATGGATTAAAAAACATCTACAAAATCTGAAATTTTTTTAACAAAAAATCGATTTTTTTGCTCATTAAAATTGTACAGAAAGTATGAACGTCCAACGCGAGCTCATCTTGTGTGTATGCCTTACGCATATTCCGTATGTGTATGTCGTACCTGTGGATACTGAATTTGTGCCAAAACAAAAGTCACGACATTGTGCGAGTAACGACATCGTGCGAGTAACGACTCTGATTTGTGTGTATACTTTACGCATTCCGTATGTCGTATCTCGCATGTTGTACCTGCGTGCGTTATTATGTACTGAATTTGTGCCAAAAAAAAGTAACGACATCGTGCGAGTAACTACTCTGATTTGTGAGTAACGTTTCGTTATTTGGTATTTCATTGAATACCCGTTACTCAGTAACAAACACATACGATTCGCTACAGCTCTAGCAGGAGGCACATATGAGGAAATAAAATAAAGATGGCCTTTCTGCATTTTAACTTTTATGCACAAAAATTCGATAAGAGATTGTCTAAAGTCATTAACTTAACTACAGGCAAGATAATTTCTAACTGCAACAAGTATTCCACCTCCAACAGTGCTGGAAGAATCAGTAATATGACGATCCCGTCTGAAGGTTTGGTAAGTCATGTCAAAAAGCTCGATGTCAAGAATTTCGTTATTTAACCAGGTTTCCGTCAGTATGATGATATCATGTGGGAGATTATTAGAGTTAAGGAAAACCGAATTGGTCTTAGTCCTCAGTCAATTTACATTATGGTAATAAATTAATATCTTTTGTAGCTGCTCTGTCGAGGTTTTTGCATTGTCATTGTTTATAGCTAATTTAGCTTTTTTAAAAATGGGGAAACTCTTTAAAAATCTCAAAATCTAAAAATTGCAATCTCAATAAAATAAAACACATCCAAAACTTTCGGTTAAAAACTTCCAGTAAAGTCCTTTATTTCGCCCCCCATATAACCTTCATATAAGGAACATTAAATGGTATAATTTGTATGTAGGTGTTTGGAAATTAATCACTGGCCAAGTTCAGTGCGGATGGATGTCATCAATAAGTGTGCAGCATTCAACATTATTCTCCCCCGCCAATGAACGTAGTAAATGAGTTTGTTTAAATTCGTCTTCGGAAATTTTGCTGCAGGTAAGTAAACGACTTCATCAAAACTTGCCGAGTGTCTCATCATCTCTACATGCCTTCAAGCTCACATGCAAAGAGAAATTCGATTATTATATAATAAAACACAAATTATAATTTTAATAGAAAAGATTCTCGAATGTCGTTTTATTTAAATTAGCTGCTTTAAATAAAATTTTAAAGTTTAATCGTGTAAATACTATCAATCTCCAATGAGTCAGGTAAAACATGTGCCTAAGCCAAACTTCCAATACATTGGAAAGTGACTGGAATCACCTGACTTCCGGTTGTCAAATGCCAAATTGACACTGTCATCCATTTTGACAATTTATAGTTTCTCTGTTGGCTTGTGGTTATTTTTTTCGAAGTTTTTGTTCAATCGAATTAGCGTTAGAACAATAATTGATTTCAAGGTAATTAGCTTTGTTTATTCAGTTAAATCTCTACTCGCCACGAGATTTGTCGAAATTTGTTTACTTAGAACATCAACTTTCTTAATAGTGCGTGCTGCCATGGCAAGAAGATCTTCCGCTACTGGATATCCCATTCAAAGTGGTATCTTAATAAGAGGTTCCTTCGCCATAAAGGAAACTGAGCATATCAAAGCAAAGGCCAACAAAGGAACAAATGCTTCCAAACGATGGCACAATTCTCATATTATGCTACCCAAAGGCGAAAATCAAAATATTAAGCGCCATGTCGTCTACGATCTATCAGTACGTCAGGATCCAGCTGTGATTGATCCGAATCCAGCTATCATTGAAAGATGTTACACTGACCTTCCGGAATTATACAGCAAATTGAAAGAAAATCAGCCAGCTGCTTTCAATTAAGGAGTGTACTTTCCGAAAAAAGTACTCATGGGTAACTTTTCCCATAGTTAATTGCTGAACGGAGTGCCTTTTTTTTCTCGATGCCAACACGTACGACATAAAGGGTGAGATTATTCTTTTTGTTGATGAAAAACTCCTTTAGACTTTTGCTTCAAATTAAATAGGTTAACGACTAAGTGGCTTGAATTTGAGACGTAGGAGATTCAACCGAATCTATTAAGAGCAAAGCTGTCGATTACGTTTGCAGTATTGGAATTCTATAGACAAATTTCCAAAATGTTCTCATTCCTTGTCGTTGAATATGACATTGATTTTTGTGTTTCAAGAGACTGATGATCACAAATTTGGGCTTTTGTTTATCATTTCGCAATATTTGTTCAAAATTCTGCATTTTTCGAATTTTGATTTGGATTTCTGCTACCAGCCGTTGAAAATAAGTCATAACCCTGTTTACGACTTAGTGCTTCCATGAGAGGTTGAAAAAGACGCTGACTTTTTTGTAAGTAAAACGATCGCATATTTCCATAGCTTGACTGAGTAGGATTCCTTTCTTCCATGGACTTGGAGCCAGCTTGATTTTTTTTAAATGTTGAGTGATGAGTTTATTTTATTTTTGTGAGTACCTACTTACATATTTTTTAAGTGGACTGTATATTTGATTTTATGAATGAATGAGTGGTATGTAATGGGTGTGTTTGAATGCATTATAAACGTTTTATGTTATTAAATTGAATGTGTTGAAATGTATGCGGAACCATAATGAGTAATTTTTTTTTTTGTTTTCAAAATTAATGAACTTATTATATTGTTTGATTTTAAGTGAATATTTTGAATGAATGTTTCAATGATATTCATTTGATTCTTTCACGCAATTGAGTTGTTGATTATGTTGAGTGATTTGATTTTTATTTTGATGTGATTTATATGTGTTGGGTTTTTTTTTTTTGTTAGGATGTGATGAAGTCTGTTAATTTGATACGTGGTTTAAATCACTGCGTGTTCTGAATCGGTGGTGTTGGATGGTAGAGGACAGATTTTTGTGATGGGCCTTTTGAATTTATTGTTTTGAGTTTGAACTTTACCTACACGGATTAAATCATCCTGGCCATCTCTGATTTTGAGATGGAACGTGGTGGAATAAATGATTTGAATATTGAACTAGCTAGTTTCTTTGATTGTTGAATTTCAATCGGATTGTCAAGTACTTCAGATGTTCAGATGTTCTTTTAGTCAAAGGTTCTTTGCTTAAGAGAGCGTTTGAGTTTTTATTTATTGCCTTACTCCGCGTTTGTATAATGCTGTCTTCAGACTTGGCACTTAAATTATCAACTTTTTATGAAAGTTGGGTTAATTGACGGTTCAAATTTTGCAGTTGCCTAGTGTTTTGTTTAACGTCTCGCGCAATATTCGTGTATGCAAATGGGTCACAATCGTCACAAAAAAAGTAGAATGTCTTATTTTTACCAAATAATTTGATAGTGCTAAAAGGTGCATCTATGCATTTAACATGGAAGCACCGTCGGCAGTTGCCGTAACATATGATGGAATCAATTATGTAGTCAGATATGTTGTCGCAAGATGCGCAATTTGTCATGTTTATAATGATGTTCAAAAATTATTCGTATGCAAATTTAAATTATTAATGTTGGTTCTAAGTGTACCACGAAAATAAGATTTCAATCTAGTTAATACACAAACCAATTGTCGGTAATGTGCTTTGAGTATATATAATACGGAGGGCTCGTTCCTATCCCTAACTCACTTTCTGTAAGTTAAGGATACAGCCGTATCCTCCGATTTGTGCTTACCTTCTCCTCGCATATAGTTTTCCGTCACATGTGATATGAAGCACTCGGCAATAACTTTGTCTTACACAAATTTGAGTAGCGCCCCCTATGATAGTCACGCATTTGGAATAGAAACGAGCCCTCCATATTATATATACTCAAAGGTAATGTGATAGATGACAGATGATTTTGATTGATGACAGATCAGATGACAATATAAATAATGATCTGCATATTCTGAACCGGACTCCAAAGCAGACTACCTACGGACTCATTGGTGGCGACTTTAATGCGAGGCATCATCAGTGGCTGGACACTGCTATTGACCCTGAAGGAAAGCCGATCATGGACTGGATGAATATCAATAGCGAAGAGCACTCATTGGTTGTTGTGTCACAGTCAAAACCTACCTTTCCTAGGACTCCATCGACGCTAGATTTTTTCTTACTAACATCTAATTTTATTTATTTAATCCCAGGAATCAGCAACTACACTTTCTCAACCTTACCCAGTCACTCAGACTATGAAGCAGTAAAACTCTCCATTAACCTCAGCCAACCTTTTCTATTGACAACAGTCCCACCAGAGAACTACGTCAACTACAGGAGGCTGGATATTGAGAAACTCCAGAGGGACATAGAAGACAACGTCTCAATACCACCTTCCTACAGGAACTTAAGAAATGAGGAAATTGACAGTGCTATCGACCACCTGGAGTCAGCTGTAATCATTGCCCTTGAAGTCCAAAAAGTGCCCAAGACGTCCGAAGATAGGTACGAACACCTCCCGGAGTATGTGCGGAATCTCTATTCCCACAGACAAAAGTTAAGGAAACGGCTTCAAAGAATACACCAAAGAGAGCTCAACACAACCAACTACCAGGCAGTGAAAAGCGAACTCCAATGTGTAAACATAATGTTCCGGAACTCGATCCAACACCACAACAACATGCGATTCAAGAAGAGACTACAGTCCATAAAACCAGGACCAAACGCATTCAGCGAAATAAGCAACTGTCTAGGGAAAACCCAACCAATGCCTAAAGTCAGCATCGTCCTGTGTTCCTGGATGAAATCAGGACATCCGTCCAGCTGACTTTGCAGCCAAATTTGGAAGCAGTAGAATCTGACTATCCCAACCAGAGAAAATTGCGGAAATCATCGTAAACTCCAAACTAAAGAAGTGAACAGAAGAGGATGGACTCTCCAACTACATCATCAAAATGCTTCCACATGCAGTCAGATACTACTCACAATTATCATAAACAACTGCGTCAACAACTGCTACTTCCCTCATAAGTGGAAAACAGCAAAAATCGTGGCAATCGCCAAGAAAGGTGCTAAAAACCTGGTTTCCAGCTATAAGCTTAATCCCTCCTCAACAATATCAGCAAAATTCTGGAAGAAGTCATACTAAGGAGGCTCAAGAAGTATTGCAATGAAAACAACATCATCACAGACATGCAGTTTGGCTTTCGAGAAGGGCATTCAACAATGGATCCGTTAGTAAAGTTCCAGTCTGACGTCTCCTCAGCACTCAAGAACCATCGACCCACCGTAGGATGTTTTCTGGACGTCGAGAAAGCACTCGAAAGCGTATGGATAGAAGCCCTTATCCATAATCTTCGAGTACTTGGATTACCTTCGCCACTTATAAAAATATAATTTTCTTTTCGTTATCGTTCAGCTAGACAGCTGCAAGTCTTCAATCAAATCCATCAAAGCCGGAGTCGCCCAAGGATCGAAGCTGAGTCCCTTCCTATATAACCTGATGAGGTCTAATCAACCCGTACCAACGGACTGCGAGAACTGCTTTTTGCCGACGACTCGCTGACGTACGACTCATCGATAGCGCCAAAAATTGCAGCTCGCAGAGTGGAAGCCCACGTCTCCAGACTCTACGAGTCCTACAAAAAGTGGGGTATCCGGATAAACACTGCCAAATCTGAGCTTGTGTGTTTCAGGAGACCCACCACCAATGGCAACCGATGTCGTTCAGCAGCCACCTGCAGAAACCTGACTGTAAAGCTCCCCGATGGGTCGACGACAGCAGCCAAAAGAAATGCTAAATACCTAGGAGTCCACTGGTACTAAGGAAGGCCAACTTCGCGTTTCACGGCTTGCACCCATTGCTAACCAGAAGAACCGGACTAAGCCAGCCAGTGAAACTGCTGATATACAAGCAGCTTATCAGATCCGTCTTCACCTAAAATTTTCCTGCATGGTCCACCATCTCGAAGACAGCAATGCTGAAGCTCCAACTCTTCGAAAGGAAAATTCTAAGGATAAGCACCGGATTTATCTTCGATCGACAGCGAAAGAAGCACTTCAGCAACGAAAGAGTCTACGACCAAACCAAAATCAAGCCACTGGACCTCTCGTGCAATTAGCAAGTTAGCTTATACATAGCAGCGCCAACCACCCAAACCCACTGAAGGATGACCACCCAGGAACGACATCCAGAGCCTAGATTACTTAGTGCTTTGGATATGTTAGAAAGGATCCCAGCCGACAACGAAGAAGCAGTTCGATTTTACGCTGACACGGAGTCAGCATATCACCGTGGCTGAAAACATCAAAAAAACCCGCCAACAAACCCGCCAACTGGACAACCGGGACTCAACAACCCGAGAAAAAAACCAAGACAATTAATCTTAATCTAAATTTTTTACCATGTACATTATACATTTTTTTTGAGTTTAAGTCATTTTATAAGTTAGGTCCCCTATGTGCCAACAAATTTCTACTTTATTCATATTATCCTTAAGTTAAGTTTTACAATTGTATATACTAGCTGACCCAGCTCTCGAAATTCGTGTGCCAATTTATTTATTATTTATATTATTGGCAGTGTTTTCAAGCAATTTTTTAAATTAAATTTTATTTTATGTAATATGCAAAGTGTTCGACAGTGCAAAAACAAAAATGATCCACAGTGTGTAAATGCGTGTATCAAGTATATTCTGCACATCTCCGTAACTGTGGCTTTCCAACCATATAAAATTTATCGAAATCGGTTAAATACTTTTGGAGAAAAGTGTACCACAAAAAACATGTTTGCCGTTTTATTATATGATGATATAAGTTCATTAAAAAACCTTGAAAACAAAAATAGCGTATTGACAAGGTTCTCACAGTCAACTTTTTAATAATCTTCCGCATGATATAAGACTTATAAGAACCCAAAGTAAATTTTTAAAAAATGTTAAATCATGGCTTCTTGATTTTGATCACGATGAGATAGAAGATTTGCTCACCTATATTGCATAAATATTAATTTAAAATCTTTTTAATTATAATTATATTTTGTAAATTTTATTGTTAATTTTGAAAAAAAAAAGAAAAAAACAAAAAAAAAAAAAAACAATAATTACTGTCACCCCACATTGATTAGTTTTGTCTTTTTTTAAAGTGACATCTAACACTATTTACAGCTTTTATAAGCAAAATACAAAATGTCACTAGCTATTCTCAATTGTAAAAAGTAAGATTTTGTAAATATTTATATATGTAAGTTTATTATGTAAAAGAGAATAATGAATAAATAAATAAAAATAAATGAGTCCATGTGAGATCACCCGTACGAAATTGTGCTCAAGCTTTGGACGAATATAGGCTTTATAGATTACAGCTAAATCAAAAGGGGTAAGAAACTTCTTGCATCGGCCGAGAAAACCTAAATACTTAGCAGCGTTTTTGACGTCGTCAAATATGTGTTCACAAAAGATGGCCTGTAATGATCATGCCTAGAACTGAAAGATGTACAGTCTCCTCAATGCAAGTGCCACGCATTAAGCACTAAGGGAGGGTGACTCTTAAAACGAATATGAGAAGCTAAGGGTACTGTCGTCAGCGAAATAATTTAGTGGATTGGAAATTTTCGGACAAAATATCATTTATGAACATAAGGAAGAGTGTCGGAGCCAAAACGGAGCCCTGGGCCACACCAGCGTTTATGTTGTGGATATCGGATTTGAAACCGTCCAATACTACTTGTAGTAAACGGTCCGGAAGGTATTTTCTAATCCAACGGTATAGATTCATCAATAACAAATGCACGCATTTTCGATAAGAGAGCTTGATCAGATCACCAGTGGACCTATTGCTACGAAAGCCATACTTCCGTTCATTAAGGAGCTTTCGTACCTTTAGATATTTCTTAAACTGAAAATTTATCAGCGTTTCCCTTACCTTAGAAAGAAGGTACGTAAGTGTAATTTTAGATTTTTTAGATTTAGATTAGAAACATTTTATTTTTCTTATTATTTAAATAACAAATTTCATACTAGTTCATTTACAAAAAATAAATAATTAAAAGTGTATGTAAGAAAAATATGAGACATTCTATATTTAATTACAATGTAATAAAAATAGTGTTGAATGCCACTACAAGATTTTATAGATCTGTGTAAATTATAAAAGTATGGGTGGGGTGACCCTTAATTTGAACATAAATTACAATTTTTTTATATGTATGCATTGAAAATAAAATCAAAACAAAATTACAATTAAATTCATAGTAAAGACAATATATCATGAATAAACTACTAAAATAATGAAAAAATGACATTATTTAAAAAGAAAGAGAAAAAAAAAGCTTAATATACTCATATGACTTAAACCAGAATACCAGATATAAAAGATTCTAAATTAGAATAATCTAAGTCCAAGAACCAGAGTTTTAAACGACAAGTGAACAAACCAGGAGCAGTAATTGTTCTCAGAGATGGTGGACGATAGTTAAAGGGGGAGGAGCATTTGCCTGTTTTAGGGACTGGCTGGACAAATGCTGTTTTTCATCCACTCGGAAAGAGACCAGTAGAGTAGGACAAATGGACAAGCTTATGCAGTGGTTTTTCCAGTGTTGAAGAACACCTCTTCAAAAAAATAGCAGGTATACTATCAGGGCCAGCGGACTTGTGAATGTCAAGATCTTTTAGTTTTATAGTAACTGCACGAGTGCGAAAGAAGATTGATTCCATAAAATCGTTTACCCTCAAGTACAGCAGGAGTCATTTCACTCTCTGGTAGCTTCGAATTAACAGCAGACTACGGTGCAAAAAAAACCGCTTTATCTATCGAGCTTACGAGTGTCATTGAAGACGGGTGTTGGAACTTGGGATTTCGTAGTGATTTGTATGGTTTTTAAAAATGACAAAACATTTTTAGTACCTTTGGGACATAATTCGAGTAGTATTTTTTTCGTAATTGTTGTTCATATAAAAATTTAGTTCATCTGATATGAACGCTATAGGTCTTTCTAGCTTGCTTGTACTTATTCTGGTTTTCTTCAGTAGGATTGGCTTTAAAATTACAGAAACCACTTCTCTAACCCTGATAGCCTCTTTAAAGCTCGAATCAAACCAGGAGTTTTCTTTCAGTTTGATAGATTTTATCCTATTCGGAATAAAATATCTCATAACGTAAAGCATAAGATTTGTGACCAGTGACCATATCTGTTAACAGTTAAATTTCCCGAAAAAATCATTGAGACCCTCCCATTTTGCTTTCTCGTACAGCCAAACGGTTCTCGTAGGGTTTTTTCTTTAACGGGGGTGCGTTGACACGAGAAATTTTGCAGATATGACGTAATCGTCTGATTTGCCTTATAGTGTATTTATCAGGGTCAGAGGTAAGGAACAAGTCTAGAGTTTTGGCGGATTAACTTGCAACGTCAGGAATCCGAGTTGGCTCGTCAACAAGCTTATTGTCTCAGCAAAAATCTTGACATACCATACTTCGTATATTGTCTGACCATTGAAATCGCCCGTAATAAAGATCTCTCTGTGCGGAAAATGGGAATTAATTCTCTGGATATAATCGGGTAGGCCATCGAATTCATTGGAAGTCGAATTACTATTCAAACTTGGGCTGCGCTAAACAAAACATGTATGAATGATGCGCCATTGAACAATGAACTTAAACCACATTTAATTTAAATTTGTAATAATACAGGGGCTATACTGTGGTATAGGAGCTGATTGGCAACATCATTATGTACGTATACGGCTAGACCATGATGAGCAAAGAATAATGGCACTAAACTATAATCATGTAGGCTAAATTCCGTATGATCGGTGTTTTCACCCACCTGTTTTTCACTTAGTGCCAAAACTGCTGGAACAGTGTGAACGTACACAGCACAGAAATTTACTATTATACTCGAAAGTTACTATACTCGGCCCTCCTTATATATCAACGAACTGCCATCTGTTATTATTACCAATGCCTCTCTTTAGCTTTAGGCAGATGATCCTCAACTACACATAAGTCGTCCTCTAGGACTTATTGAAGATTGTGTAAGTCGAACTTGATAACATGGCTAACTGGTGCAAAGAAAATTTTCTTTTATTTAACTTGAAAAACTTTAATTAAAATGATAGTATAAGAAAACTTGTGGCCACCTCTTATTTCCCGCCAGTTCTCCTTTATAATGCACGTATCAAATATGTCTACTGCAAAGAATCTTGGAATGACTTTCAATAATCCATTGACTTGGAGTAACCACATTATTTTAGACATAGAAAAAGTTAATAGCGTACTTCGCTCCTTATAGGTTTCTCAATACTACACTCGAATTATTCTCGTTAAATCATTCATTATTCGAATTTCAAGCTACGGATGCGACGTTTATGGAATGTGTGATGCATCCTGTAATGTTGCCTTAAACAACGCTATCAGATACGATAGTGATAGTGTGATTTAAAATTTAATATTTTTAATTTCGATCGCTTACCATGTAATCATTGTAATAAAAACTAATTTATAGGTTTATAGTGTATAAGAAATAAATAAATCTAAATTTTAACTGAATCAGAAATTCGCGAAATCATTTTCAAAATAATCGAACTTCCAAAAATTGTTCGATCTGAGATAACATTAACAAAAAAAATGAGAAAAGCGAAGTCATTACTCATAGTACCTACTTTTCAAGCAACTCAACAAGACCTGCATAAAAACCCTCAATCTATATTGAGATTGACTGCTCAGAACCCTACAATATAAGTAAAAATGTATATTTAATAAAAAAATCAATGTACCTCATCAGGTACTTAATATTTTCTTTTATTACAAAATTTATAATTTCAATTTATATTTCAAATATCTACTTCTTAGATGAAACTAATTTCATAAAATTCGAAAGTATAAATATTCATGTATATAAACATTCACATGTACATACCTGTTTGCCTCCCTTCTCACATATACCATAAAAAAAATCGATTCATAAAATTAATCAAAAGCATCGTTGTATAAGTTCGTATAAGTTTATTACAAATAGGACCATTTTTTACTTGCGAATTAGATTGAATTGCTGAATTGTAACGATTTATAGTTTGATAAAATAAATTGCAATCAAGACATAATGGACAAAACTATAGAATCATTTTTACTTGCGATATAGGTATGTACTATAGGGCAAGTTCTGCATTTGGAAAAAAAATCGAACTCGAGATTTTGATCAAAGTTGACATTACGATGATAGCGAAGACGAAAAAAGTGGGTCCGACAATTCAGTCTGTCTGTCTGTATGTCTGTATGTCTGTATGTCTGTACCTCGAACTACAGCCTAAACTACCGGAGGTATTTTCTTCAAACTTGGTAGTTAAGGGTCTTCGGTGATTCCCTAGAGGAAAAATTGAAATTTTTTTTTTTTAGCTCCATACACCCGTAATGCAAAATCTTATTTATCTCGAAAACGGCTCTAACGATTTTGATAAAAAAAAATTAAGTGTGATATTATGGACATGGACTATATTTTGGTGAAAACAAATTTTGGGGGGAAATGTTATTAGGGGTACCTGTCATAGAACGGTTTTTTTGATTTTTGAATTTCTCACCAACGGCTCTAACGATCTTAACCAAAATTTGTATGCAGGAGCTGCCTTGCATTTGAAAAAATATAAAGTAAACATTTTTTTCGAAAAAATAGTTTTTGGATTTTTAAAAAAATAATACAATTTTTTTTTTGAAAATTCAATATCTTGAAAACCGATACACGATTAAATTTTTAGATTACGTTTAAAAAATGTATTTTATTAAATACTAACAATTTGCATATCAATTTTTTTTATAAAAATTATAAGGAAAATTTAGTACACAAAAAACATGTTTCAGTGTGTCTGTATGTCTGTACCTCTCACTACAGCCTGAACCACTGGACCTATTTCTTTCAATCTCGGTAGTTAAGGGTCTTCGGTGATTCCCTAGAGGACAAATTGAAATTTTTTTTTAGCTCCAAAACTAAGGGTACCCCCCATACACCCGTAATGCAAAATCTTATTTATCTCGAAAACGGCTCTAACGATTTTGATAAAAAAAATTAAGTGTGATATTATGGACATGGACTACATTTTGGTCAAAAAAAATTTTGGGGCAAAATGTTATTAGGGGTACCTGCCATAGACCCGTTTTTTTTTGATTTTCGACATTTTGATTTTCTCATTAACGGCTCTAAGGATTTTAACCCAAAATTTTCAGCAGGAGTCTAGTTAAGTTTGAAATAATATTGTATATAAAAATATTCGAAAAAATATTTTTTGGGTTTTTTTGAAAAAAAAAAAAATTTTAAATCAATATCTTCGAAACCTATGAACGATTATTTTTTGAAATTATTTCCTAAAATCAATATTATTTAATACTTAAAATTCGCATCCCACATTTTTTTCTTGAAAACTTTTAGAGAAATTTCTTATATAAAAAATGTATTTAATAATAAAATGATTTTTTAAAGTTTATTTGCATAAATTCATACTTTTCTGGAAACCAGACGGAAATTCTATGCATTTGAACATTATTATCTCATTAAATCCATGTTTTATATTTATAAAATGTATCTTAAATTCCAAAGTACTTTTACATAAGAGCAAGTTCGTGCGATCCAGTCGTGCATTTTATTTTTTTAATTTTTGACTTTCACTTTATCGGCATAACAGACTTTGACGAAATTTTGTTCATCATGTCAATTTCGTTTTGCATATCAAAACTTAAACAACAATTGAACATTTACAGGAACCGGAACTTTATCCGAACCGTAGATTTCCTAGTTTACGAGTATATTTGGAAATATTTAAATATCGAAAGCTTCGAGACACGGGAGCAATTTCTAATAAACGATCGAACGTGGGAGATCCACAAGTAAGAAGAACTTCGACAGATCAAATAATACTGGAAACTGTTACAAATGAGCAATCAATCAGCATTAGAAGCTTAGTTTTGCAATTCAATGTTTCCGAACATGAAATTCCTGATGTACTGTATGGAGAAAATCCTTATCCATATCACCACACAGCTGTGCAAGAACTGCTTCCCGATAATTTGGAAAAGAGACTAGAGTTCTCTAACTGGTTGTTGGAGCAAAGTTTGGATCACAACGAGTTTATTTGCAGAATTCTTTGGACTTACGAACCTCAATGTACAAGATATCACTCATTATCACAATCTTCACACATGGGCGGTTGAAAATCCACATGCAAGGAGACAGAAATAGTTTCAACACAGATTCAGAGTCAATATGTGAGCAGGCTGAATTCAACAAATTACCTAGAGTTTTTGCCCAATGATTTACCAGAACTTAAGGAGGACATTCCAATTATGCAACTAGCTTCATCATATTTCCAATAGGATGGCGCTCCAGCCCACTATGGTCGTGAGGTTAAGAACTGGTAATCGTTGGATAAGAAGAAATGAACCGGTTCACTGGCCTGCATGATCTCCTGACCTTACAGTATTGGATTTCTTTCATTACGATCGCCATGATAGTGAAGACGAAATAAAATGCACGACTGGATCGCACGTACTTACTTTTATGTACGAGTACGTTGAAATTTAAAAATTGTTTAGAAATAAATTTAAAACATGGATTTAAGGAAATAAAAATGCTCAAATGCATAAAATTGCCGTATGATTTCTAGAAAAACTTAAAATTTATGTAAAAAAAAGTTTAAAAACCCTTTTATTATTAAACACATTTTTATGTAACAAATTCGTTTAAAATTTTTCTAGGAAAAAATTTGATTTTTTTCCAAAAACCCAAAAAATATGTTTTCGCATATTTGTATATTATGTATATACAATATAATCGATAGAGCCGTTAATGAAATGTAGAAAATAAAAAATAATATTTTTTCCGAATTTTGTTTGAGCAAAATACATTCCATTTCCATAATAGCGCGAAAATTTTCTTATCAAAATGGTAAGAGTCGTTTTCGAGATAAATAAGATTTTACATAAGGGCTGTATTGCAGGTACCGTCAGACGGAATTTCCGGACCCACATTTTTCATATTCTCTATCATGGTAATGTCAACTTTGATAGCATTTTTAACTTTTTTCCTCCCAACAGATTAAAATTTTATCGTTTTTAACAATTTTTTGTTAAGCAAATTGTTAAATTTTAAGAAAAACGGGTGCCAATAATTGGTTCCGCAAAAAGTAGGGGTTCAATTATTGGCATGGGGGTACCAATTATTCATTCATGGTGCCATTAACTGTATCAACTGACAATTTTCAGTTTCAAAAAACGCCAAGAAAAACACAGAAGTACAACGAAAATGATATTCATCAAGCTCTTCTCCACTTAAAAATTTGGATGAAAAAACCGGGTTTAATTATTATTAGATCTACATTAAAATTATAAATCTGCTACGAAAAACATATTTTTTCATTAATTTTTGGGGTTCCAATAATTGTACCCTTGAGTGCTAGTTGTAGTCGGGCGCCAATAATTGTAGTTTTAAGAAAGCTTTTTCTAATTTAACATTTTATTTTAAAAAAAGAAACAATATTAAGTTAAAGTTTAAGAAAAAATTTCAAATTTTAATTTGATATCTATACAAATATATCAACCGCTCTTTTGATGCAAAAGTTAATCACATTTTAAGATGCAAATTTCACTAGGGGTGCCAGTTGACTGAGTTCTTGCTTTCGTATCACACGGTTGAATCTGCATTAAATAGTCTGTCTGTGCTTGTCATAATGTCTAATGAATGCCTTATTTGTGAAAACAAATGGGCCGATGTCGATTTCGTGTCGTGTGTCATATGTACAAAATAAAAAATCTTCTTCGGTATCTGTCACAGCTGAAAAAAAAAATGTGTGTATTCTAATAATAATGTGCCGCTTAACTTTGATCCTGTTGAAAGCAAAGCAAAGAATGCAAAAAATGCAACAGTTATTGCTCATACAGGTGATCATTCTCGCTCACTTATTGATGCTGTGGAAGAACCCACTACCAGTGATGCCACTTTAAATGTCACCAACAAGGTTTCCACTGTATACTCTGGAAATGGTACTAATGTTACTGATAGTAGTGTTGTGCCTGTTTCTAATGTTGATGCTGCTGACGCTGTCTGTGCTGTTGCTGCTGGTGTTGCTGGTGTTTTTGGTGTTCATAATGCTGCTAAAGGTTCGGATGTTGCTGATGATGCTGATCTTGCTAGTGAAAACGTTTCCGATGGTGTTACTAATGACCGCGACGATGTAGGATTTAGGAGCTGTAACTGTTGCTGATGTTGCTGCTGTTGTAAATGCTGCTTTTATAAATGCCGCTGAAAAAGCTGCTGTTGTGAATGCTGCTGAGAATGAAGCTAATGCACGTAAGATTATTATCAGTCGTTATAATTTCCCCAGAACTGTTATGGGTTCCAGTGATATTCTGCAAAATGATGTTGTTCTAAAGCTTAAGTGGTTTCACCTTAGGGCGATTCCATTATTGCGGGTGCAACATTAAGACTCATTTGAAGTATACTTATAGTGAAATAAGGGAATAATTTAATGAAATTATCACTTGAACGTATACATTTTCATCTATTTTTTTGTAATTCGTTTAAAAATCTAAAATAAAATAAATGAGTCGACAGAAGAAAGGTTTCAAAGTGCGATCGCGGGTGCAACAAAATTGGCCTGACATTTCTAGATCATAGTACGAAAAAGACAAATTCTGTTAATGTGAAACATTTATTATATTATTCTTACACATATTGAACAACGTTAATTCAGTCAATTTAATAAATAAAAATAAAGGTAGAAAACAAAAGCCTACATCGAAATATTCGCTTTTTAATCAATCGCGGGTGCAACATCAAATTATCGCGTGTGCAACGCGTCTTACTTTAAAGAATATTAATATCAGTAAAACGATATTAAGAACTAAATATAAAAAAAAATAACGTTTATTACTAGTCAGTAACCATGCCAATTAATCTTTTTGAATCTTTTTTCTGGTGCTTCCAACTTTACTATGATGTCTGCTAAATCATGTTCTATTTCAGTGAAATTGTAATTTAACGTCTCAATCTTCATGGATATCGGTTAAAGACGAACGCAAATAGCGATATTGTGATACTGCAGGGTACCTGTACGATAACGTACAAACCAGCAGAAATAACTTTTGGCAAAACTACTGCTGTAAAAAGTGTTTGGTTTTTAAGAGCATGCATTTGCTGGTAATATAGAGGGTTCAACGCTGTTGGCGCTTTACCTTCTGGCTCACAAAAAAATCGGAAACACGCAATTTCTGCTGAAAAATTCAGATCTTCCAATTTAAACTAGGATTTGAATCTAGGGTTATGTTTCAAATGCTGAATTTTTGCATACATCGCAAATGTTAGACATGCAATCTTCATTATTTACATTAGACGATACGTCAAAAGCTCTCATTATGTTTTAAGAAAGTCTGTCGTATGTTCCGAAATAACAAAAAGTAGATTTATGTATAGTTTGAGAGAGATGTGCAAATGCAGACATCCCAAGTAATATTTTTCCTCTCATAAGATGCTCCAAGATTTCAACTGGACTAATTAAGAGGAGCTAAAAGTAATCTTAAAGAATACTACGAGATTCTTTTAAAACTGTTAAATGCCTTAAATGGCCTAGTTATGAAAGGCTCTTCCTACTTATAGTAGCAACAGAAGTTTCTTTATGGGATGACAGATGCACGTTTATATTAAAATGACACTTCTAAGGCTCTAATAGAGATCGGCAAAATCCTATTATGAGAAAGCGTCTCTTCCAATAAGAGGTGATAAAAAGAGAACAGAATATTTGTTAACTTAATAAAGAATGAAACAAAATACTTTTTAAGTTTGTGTGTATACATGATTTGCTATGCCAACAAACTGTTAGGCTTGATATAGTATTTATTTTGTAAGTCTATCAACTATTATATTATAATGGCGATGCATTATATTTATTATTTTGCACATAGGGGAACCGAAATGTAAATGCGGTTGAAATTGTATCTATTAATTCTAACATTTTACGTCGAAAAAACACAAAGCCCCTTCAAAATAATGCATATTTAAATTATTTTATTTATAACTTTTATCGGAAATAGGGTTACCATTTATTTCTTTCATAAGGAAATAAAATCAAAATTAACTTTGAAATTTGTTTTGTTTTTATATAGGTCATGGGTCATATGCTTGTGAGAGTAAATAGGAAACAGGAAAGGTCAAATTTAATATAAAATATTACAAATTACACACTGAGAGTCTTATGCTGCATTTACAAGAGTAATAAAATCTCATATTCTCTGTAATTTTCTACTATTACTCTTGTCACAAAAAATTACTACTCGTGTAATGCAACATAAAGAATACATTTTTTTTTGTTAATTTTGAATGAAAAGATAGTAGTAGCAATAAAATCCCAAGATGTTAATGTATTTAGTTTAAATTGAAAAAAAGTTACACAATATATTTTATACTTTCTATGTAATCACAACAATGCTAAATGTAAACTTGAAAATGCCACCTAATAAATTTTAAGTCAGTTCTACAACCAAGTTATTTTATCGAGATCATAATTTTTTAAGTTATGGTAACCCTCAAATGTACAGGCAATTACTTTGCTTGTGTATAGGAATATGGCTGCTGCTGACGCGACACTAACTCTTCTAGTAATATCTTTATTCTTTCTATAGGATCTTAGACACTTCTTTATGATTTATGTGTACTTACATACGTGCGAGTGAGAGGAGAATGTTGACATCAGAAAACTGAAGTTTGTGAATAGTTGTGCTTGTTGCATTAAGGACCTTATTAGGATCTTACTGCAAAGCTTATATTCTTTGAACTCCAAATTGTTTCTTGATATAGGAGGATTTAAACTTTCTCAAAGTGGTATACAAATAACTTTACTCTTAAACATGACTTGTTATGGGATTATTTGGACATATTTAGAGCTCAGTTTTCAGAAAGGGATTCTTATAAGATTATAAGTTTTTATAATCTAACTACAACAAGAGAAAATAGTTTTGCTATAAGATTTAAGTTCTTTTAAGCTGGAAAAGTGTTTAACTCTTAAAATAAAAGTGTTATGACATCCAGTTGAGTTTCATAGCAAGATATTAATACTTTAGTATAGCAATGGGATATAAAAGAGTTGTATGAGAGTTTTTTTCAGATTTCAAGAGCTAAGCTCTGGAGAGTATGTTAGTTGGCATTATGTGGGATATCATTGATAGGTAGAATATGAGCAGATCTTTCTTGATAAAATATAATCTTACGAACAGATGCTTCGTGATAAGCTGTAAATCATTGAAAGCTTCACGAATACTCATAATCATTGTTCTCTTCTCGATTCTTAACTCCTAACTAAATCGATTTCACATCTTTCATACCCGGAATTTGTCTGCTAATATTATCCCTATTATAGAAATCTCATATCAGTTGTTTGAACGCCCGTCAGTTTTTTAGGCAGTGCTTTGGCGTAATCAGTTTTTTCAGATACAACAACTTCCAATTGAGCGGCTATTATTTTACAACTTCAACTGCTTTTGAGACTACTTGGGTGATTATGTTTCACTTTTGTAACAGATGTTACGTGTGCTTGTCTGTTTAAATTGTTCTTCTTTACTACGCTTTCTAGTTGCCTGAACTCTTCCTTTGATATGATTCTGGACAGTATTTTCAAATTTTTATCTGCCTTCATTTGCCTATCACGAGCCAATATTTCTGTGAAGCAGTCTTTTTTCCATTTAACCATACCTTTATTTTTATAAAAAGGAATAAAATGTTATATTACACAATTAACAAAAAAACAACCCTGAACAGCAGAAATTATTTATCAAAGCTTATTTTATCAATGAAATATGATAAATCACGCTATAATGTTAGTACTCAATAAGTTGCACCCGCGATCCTAGTATTGCGATCGCGGGTGCAACCAATTTGAATCAACGTTTTTTGTAGTTCAACTTACAATTTACTCCTAATAACGACTGATTTAATTTTCTTTTGGTTTTCTTCTTACTTTTAGAAAGTTTTAAAAAGTTTGAACTTTATTTGTGTCAAAAAAAAAGACTTTTATATCTTTTATGTCGCGGGCGCAACAAACTTGCAATGACTATTTGCAATCAATAATACAAAAAATATTATAAGAAATTCTTACATGTTTTTGTGCAAACGATTGAATTGCATGTTTCTTCTTACGTCTAGTAAGTAAACCATAACCCAAAACTGTCGGTAGTGGCTATTCCGCGCTTATGTTACCAGTTATACTAATTGCAGTTCGTATCGACTTTTCGTATGACAATGATACAAAGCGCAAACAAAAATGATTTCCTTAAGTTAGGTTTCACTTTTTGTTTTTGATATTAAATATAGTCCTTCTATTTTGCATATTTATCAAAAAAAGTAAAAAATACTACAGTTTAAAAATTGATGTCAAAAATCGTGTATAGCGGAATCGCCCCTTGGTAGTTTTCGACCTTCTATCACCTGCGAAGTGATTGTCAATTATTTAGCTACTGTTATCTGTATAAACCCTTCTGTCATTTCATGCTTCAAGTTAATAAAACGAGGGGACTTGAAGAAAATATCAAGTTCATAAATTTTAAAATTGTGTTCCAGCTGAATACAATGATGCAATGTACCTACCATGCAAATATCTGGCCTATAGGAACGAAGTTACGTGCCTTTCAATTAATTTTAAAAAACGAAGGAGTACGGCTTCAATGGCTACAATGAAAATCCTTCTAAAGATCCAACTGTTGTGTCACTTCATCACTTGTCTCCTTTTAATTTGGCGATCTGCTATCATAATGTTTGTGGAATGAGATCTAAAACAAGTGATTTGTATATTGCTATGGCTGACTCTCCATATTCTCTAATTGTCCTCACTGAAACCTGGCTCACTGAGAATATTCTTTCGTCTGAAATGTTTGATGGTAGATTTGTTGTCTACATGCGGGATCGATGCCTAGCTGCAACTGGTGTTACAAGACGAGGAGGCGTATTGTTCGCAGTTAGTTCATCTTTTATTAGTATGCAAATAGAATTGTATGATTCAGCTGATTTGATTGAACAAATTTGTCTAAGAATTGATTTTTTTTCATTCTATTAATAATGCTTATATTAAATTATATTTTTTTTGTATCATATATATCTACCACCAAATTCACCAGTAAGTATTTATACAGCTCATATTTCCAATATAAAACACATAGCTAATGATTTAGGTTGCAATTCATTTTTAATTATATTGAGTGATTTTAATCTTTCTCATATTAAGTGGTCTTACTCTGAAGATGATAAATTTATAATATTCTTAAAGATTTTGAAATTAAAGTCGTTGAATCTTTGTCAGTTTTAAACTCAGGAAGGTGGCTTGATCTTGTGTATACACATATTGAGCTTGATACTTTTGTAATTGAACGGAATACACCACAAGGCATTAATTGTTAATTTTGATATATCTTGCATTGATTCTTATATTGTAAATAATAGCTTAGATAAATTCTTCAAATATGATTTCTTTAAAGTCGATTATAATGATGTTTATACATACATAATTATTTGTCAGTTATTGATTGGAATAGTGTTCTTGGTAGTAGTACTCTAAGCCACAAATATACAATTATTAGAAATGTTTTAGATGAAGTTTTTTCTAATTTCGTTCCTATAAAAACATGTAATAACTCTGGTAGACCGATTTGGTTTCACAAAAGACTTTCTAATTTAAAAAATGTTATGTATCGGATTTAAAAAAAAAAGAAGCAGAATTGATTTTTCTTTTAGAAATGAATTTTGCTGATTAAGAAAAGAATATGAATTCCTTAAAGATTTTTATATCGGCAGCATGTTTGGTCAGTTGAGTTGAGTCAAAAATTAAAAAGAATTCTAAAGCTTTTTGGAGTTTCATGAATGCTAAAAAGAAATCTTCAGATACCATCGACTATGACCTTTAATAAAGTAACTAGTAGCGACCCTAGTCAAATTTGCGATTTTTTTGCAAGTTACTTTCAATCTAATTTAGTTTTGAAGCATTGTGATCCTGAATTACGATTTGAAGGTCTTGATTTGGGTTCTTTATCCATTTCAAATGAAGAGATTCTTTCTGAATTATCCATGGAATCCATGGAAAATAGAAATCAGGTAGATGCTAGATTGCTAAAGCTTTTGACCGCGTTCAACATAACGTTCTAATATGCAAATTACAAGCCATCGATTCTCATTCAAATTTTTTAAAATGGATAAAAAGCTATCTTACAAATCGAACTCAATCTGTTAAAATAGGTAGTGTTCCATCAAAAAATATAAATAATTATTTAGGTGTGCCCCACGAGAGCCATCTTGGTCCTCTTCTATTTTTAATTTTTATAAATGACTTAACTTCTGTTTTTACTTTTATTATTTAATTGTAGTAGGTATAGTTATAAAGTATAAAACAAGAACTTAAACTAGAGAAAAATAATTTCCGTTTTATTTTTCGTTGCTAAAAGAACGATATATTTTTTGGAACTTTTTTGTAAAATAAATATTTGAATTGAGAAACAAATAAGTCTTTTTACTTAAGCCCACTTGAATTTCATTCGCTCTAAAAGAAAACATTACAATATTAGGCGTGTTTCGTTGACCTCCTTAATGTGAACAACGTTCCACTTTCAGTCATAGAGTAACTGAAGTTCAAATGTGAAGTTAACTCATTGTTTTTGAAAATTTACCTTATTGTGAAGCATTTCTTAATGCTCACATTAAGAAGGTCAACAAAACACGCCTTTTGTGTGTTTTTCTCCTTTCTTTGAAAGCTCTTTATTAAATCAGCTTTAAAAAATAAAACTATTTTTTGTTCAATATAACATAAACAACTTTGTTTTCTCCTTTTCTTGTTTTTTTTTTTTTCTATGTTGTTCAATATTGATTTTTTTGTTCAATATCCAAAAATTTTACCAAATTGTTGTCACTCCATATAATTTTGTTCAATATCCAAAATGACTTCCTCGTTGATTTTAATTTATAATTAATTCAAAATAAAAGAAAAACAATTTCTGTAACTTGATTTATAAACAAAATTGTCAAGGCTTTCTGAAAAAAAAAAAATACCAATCAAATATTTTCTTATATAAACAAAAACTTTCAATTTGAACTTTAAAAATCGATTTCCCAACATTTTGAAAAATGGACATTGAACAAGATAGCATCCAGCCGACGAAATGTTCAGTTATGACTTTCCATCGAATAAAAACACCATTAATATTTGATTACACTATTTGCAATATTAGTCCTAAAAGGTTGTATTTACAAAAAGATTTGGGGGTTATTTTTGATGCTGAGCTTAAATTTACTTCTCATATTGATTACATCATTTCCAGAGCTAACACAATGCCTGGTTTTATTATTAGAAACTCAAAGGATTTTACAGATCCATATACTCTTAAAACGTTATACGTTGCACTAGTTCGTTCTGTTCTAGAATACTGTTCTGTTATTTGGAGCCCCTACCACAACACTACTAAGCTTCGCATTGAAAGAGTTCAATGAAAGTTCACAAAATTTGCTCTCCGTAAACTTTACTCGTATTCGCAAATCCCTTTATATGAAATAAGATGCCAACTTATTGATTTAAAGCCCCTCGATATAAGGAGATCGTAATATTTGACTATGTTTGCTCATAATGTTTTATCTGGTCACATGGATTGTTCCATTCTGCTTTCTTTTTTTGGCATTTATGCTCCTCAACGCTGCCTTCGACCTAAAGAAAACGATTCCTTTAACATCCCTAGACATTACACCAATTACTGCTAAAATAATCCCATAACCAATTCTTCATTTTATTTTAATCAAAATTTTCAATTAATCGACTTTAACATTAATAGAGATTTATGTAAAGCCATAATATTTAATTTTATACCATAACTTTATACCATATACTATCTATATATTATTATATTGTTGTGAACAGAGCTTTATACTACTATAGCGCCATCTGTTGGAAAATTGCATATCTAATTTATGGAAGAAACAAAAAGCTCTTTTCCAATGACAAATGTATTTCCCCTTATTCCAACCATCTAGAACATTCCAAGACAAGAACTTTCGAGAACAACTAATTTGAGTATATAAGGGAGTGTTCACGGTGAGCGAGAGACAGTTGATTTTTGACTATGAAAGTGTGCAAAAGGTTTGCTTATTGGATTGTGGAAAGTGTTATTAAACAATTGTGATTTAAATTTGAATAAAGTATTTGACTTGATTATAAATTGAGAGTTATAGATTATTCTATTGCTGCAGGTGGATGGTTAAAAATGATTAAAGGCTTTAAAGTAGAATCTAAAACTTTTTCGGAGCACATGCCATTAGTTATAAAATGCAACAATAATTTACTTACTTCAACTTTGATAAAGGAACTAAAGCTGCCACCGAAATTAAAATGGAATAATCATTTTCTCCAAAACTATCAGCAAAGCTTAGATACGGAACTTTCTCTTCTCAAAGAAATATCACCTAACCCCTGTATGGATGAACTACAGAGTATAATAAGGAAAGCTTATCCTCACCAGTCGATTTCGGCAAAAACTAGAAATTTCAAACAAACTTGGTTTGATAAGGATTGTGAAAATGCCCGGAACCTTTCGTTTTCGTTTCTCGCCTTGTTTCGCTCATTCAATACTAACAACTTTAAACTATTGTACGTACGAGTAGATTCAAACAAAAAATATAAAGCACTGTGCTTACAAAAAAAGCAAACTATAACAGAAATGTTGTTAGCTCACTGGCAATGGCTAGATCTTCGGCTGAATTCTGGAAGATAATGAATCGAACTAATGGATCGAAGCTTGCAATTGCCTGTGATCTCAAGGCGTCTCATTTAAAAGAATATTTTTGGTCGTTGTTAAATACGGAATATAGGGCTGCAAGGTTTCACTATGCGATTCCACTCATTAAGGACGATTTTTTGGATTCTACCTTTGTTGAAGAAGAACTGAATGCAGCGTCGGATAGAGCTAAGAATAACAAGGCTGCTGGAGCGGACAGAATTCCAATTCAATTCTTTAAGTATGCTACACGGGATTTTATATCTGTTCTTTTGAAATGTTATAATGACATTTTTGAGTCAAGAAATATTCCTTCTAGTTTTTTGTCTTCGATTATTTTTCCACTATTTAAAAAAGGAGACTCATCTGTTGCAGAGAATTATCGTGGGATTTCGTTCTTAAATGCATCTATGAAGCTGTTTGCAAGTATGATTTTCAGCAGACTTACAACTTGGGTGGGTGGGAACTCAAAGCTAAGTGAACTTCAAGCAGGATTTCGACCAGGTTACTTAACGACGGATCAAATATTTCGACTTACAAATATTGCTGAAGTATACCTCAATCGTGGAAAAAAACTATATGCGTTTTTTATAGATTTTAAGGCAGCATTTGACAGTATTGATAGAGAGGCACTATTTCTGAAGCTGTCAAATATCGGGATATCTTCAAAACTGATTAGTATTCTAAGACCTCTCTACGCAGAAGATTCTATATCTGTTTGGGATGGAGAATTCCTTTCTGAAGATTTCAGCTCTTCAATGGGTCTTAAGCAGAGATGTGCATTAAGCACGCTTTTATTTACCCTTTTTATAGAGGATTTAATGGAGCACGTAGGAGGTGGGGTGACAATTGCTGACGAAAGCATCCCTGGCTTATTGTATGCTGATGACATCGTTCTGTTATCGGAATCTCACGATCATCTTCAAAACATGATTGACAATTTAGAAAAATATTGTGACACCTAGAATCTAACAGTCAACCTAAACAAGTCAAGCATCATGATATTTAGAAAAGGACATGGAAGATACGCCACCTATGAAAGATGGAAGTACAAGGAGCAGGAAATAAAAGTGGTTAAGGAATTCAAGTACCTCGGTGTCATAATAACAAGTAACCTCTGTATGAAAAAACACATCAAGTCAAAACTGTAGGAAGCCAAAGCTGCCCTTTGTGTTTCATGGAAAAACTGCATTGCAAATAAATCAATTAATCATTCATTGAAATACAAACTATTTTTAGCAGTTGCAAAATCCATCATGTTATACTGCACACAAGTGTGGGGATACAAAGAATATGAGGATGTTGAAAAACTACTTCGTTTCTTTATGAAACGAGTTTTTGCTCTTCCTTCCACAACACCTAATTATATGCTTCATATTGAAACAGGAGTATCACCGATGTTCATCGACTCGCTTAAGATTCATTTCGATTACATGATCAAAATTCTGCAAATAGACTCCACCCGACTGGTTAACAGAATTTTAAAATTTATCATCTCAAATCGACTTAATTTCGTGCAATCTTGGATCAGTATGTCTAATTCGCTTGAGGAATCTATCGCTTTTGATATGGATCGACCGACTGATTTAAAAAGAAATCTTTACAACCTTGTTTCCAAATTGGACGAAAAATACCGACAGACATATATCAACCAAGCGAAATCATCGCAATACAGAGAATTCTACAGCAATTTAGAGTTTAATCTTGGAGAGTTAAATTATTTTAATGATAGTAATTCTACAAACATGATATCTTCAATCCTACGAGCCAGAGGGGAAATACTTGCTTTGAACTTCATACCTCACAGACCGGAATTACCTATCAAATGTGAAATCTGCAATACCCTTGAAAGAGAAAATATCTTGCACTTTTTAGGAATATGTCCAATTCTTCAAGAAATCAGACGAGATATTTTTGGAAAGAACAGATTTGATGCTAAAGAAGTAACTGAAATTCTTAATGGGGCGAAAGGCTGGCACAAGCTTAAAATAAAGCCTATTCTATTCTATTCTAATTCTAAATTGAGATTTATTGTTTTGATTTGGACAGAGTATATAAAGAAGAAATACTAAAAAGAGTAGTAAGTTTTATTTAACGAACCTTGGAAAAATATTACATTGGTGTCAGAAAAGTGGAATAAAACTTATTGTGCAGTGAAGTGTGGAAAAAAAAATAGTAAAATAAAAAATGAGCAAGTTATTGAAAGAGCTCAACTGTAATGAGCTGAAAAGTGAATTAGGCAAGCGAGAACTTTCTAGAGCAGGATCGAAAAATGAGCTTGTTCTGCGTTTGGCCGAATATTTGAAACAACAAAATGAAGACCCGGACATTTTCGTATTTGAAGCTGACGCTGAGGAAGCAGACGTAAGTAAAAATGTAGATGTTTCAAATATGATTAGTCTTCTGCTCCAACAACAAAAGAATGTTCTGAAACGTCTCGAAGAGCAACGAAATGAACAAAAGAAAGAACAGAAGAATGTTCTTGAACGTTTCGACGAGCAACAGAAGAATGTTCTCGAACGTTTTGAAGAGCAACAGAAGAATGTTCTCTAGCGCCTGGAGAAACAGCATAGCGAACAAAAAGACCTTCTCGAAGAGCAGAGAAACATGCTAGAAGGCAAGCTTGTTGACATGGAGAAGAATGTATCTGCACTTGATGAACGTGTTTCATTGTTGGAGAATCAAGCCGAACGTGTTTCATTATTGGAGAATTAAGTCGACAACAAAATGGAGACGTTTTCAAAAGAGCTAGATCGCATTCGAAATATAAAGATTCGGGAAAGTTCTGGAGAAACCTTGAGGAAAAAGGAAATGCAACCTCCAACCTTTGATGGACAAACTTCTTGGTCCATATACAAGAAGCAATTCGAGGCAGCTGCCACAACAAATGGCTGGGATGAGGCTGACAAGTATATAGCCTTAACTCTTGCTCTTAGAGGAGCAGCTGCTGAGTTGTTGCAAACCATACCAACAGATAAGAGCGGCGACTTCAATTCCTTGGTTTTGGCTATAGACAAACGCTTTGGTAACAGCCACATGAAAGAAGTCTTCAAAGTGCAACTCAATTCCAGAGTTCAGAAGAAGGGCGAAACTCTACAACAACTGCAAGTGGACATTGAAAGACTTGTTCATCTTGCATATCCAGATGTTGGAGAGGAAATCTGTAACCAGTTTGCAGTTGAGGCAGTTGAGGGCCGTGCGAACTGCTGGAAAACGAACGCTTTCTGAAACATTAGCGTTTGCCTTGACAATGGAAGTAGCTGATCAAGATTCTCACGGAGTACATCGACTTAGAGAAGCCATCGTCGAAGAATGCTTATGCCAAAGAACTGATGTCCAAAGGAACCAACGAAACGGACTTGCAAAGTGCTGGAATTGCAACAAGACCGGACATTTACAGCGTCAATGTCGATTACAACCAAGAGGAGCTTGTCAACATTGTGGACACGGAGTTTCAAACCCAGAACAAGGTAACAGTAACATCAGTGTTACTTCCCGAACGGTTTCCCAACAGGGAAACGAGTAAGAACCAACTTCGAGGGGCAGAAGCTGGTTTCTGGTATCGATGGCCCCAGAAACACCATCCAGGTCTCTCAAACTAAGCGAGACAATAGAAGTCTGACTGTCGAGGCAACTTTAAATGGCAACAAACGTGTGGTCACCATCGACACCGGTGCCACAGCCTCCATTGTGCGTCAAGACCTAGTTCACCTGAATTGGCCACACAACACCAATAGTTACCGTCTAAGAACTGCCACAAGAGAAGCAGCTAGGGTTTATGGTGAAGTCCGACTTAGAATTCGAATTGCAGATCTAGAATTCTCACACAAATTTTTGGTGGCAGATATATGTGACGAATGCATCATAGGCATGGACTTCATGAAAGAACATCGAGTAATTTTGGATATTGGGAACCAGGTACTCAAATACCAGAATACAGAGATTCCAATGATCTATGGGCACGAAGGAACAACAACTCTAAAGACTGTCATCAAAGAAGACGTGATTATTCCTGCTTCTTCTGAGGTATTCGTTTGGACAAAAGTAGAAGGTGAGTGTGGACGCCATCGATACCTAATGGTGGAACCAGGCCCAGATTGTTCTTCCCAAAACGTCATCATTGGGAAGACACTTGTGGCTCCAAAGAACAATATGGTCCCCGTACGGATACTCAACACCAAACCGTACGATGTAAAGTTACCAAAAGGAGAAGTTATCGGTAAGTGCGAATCTGTCGCAGCCATAACTCGAATTGACGCTGAAACACCGAGAACGACATTAAAGCCTAAGGAGCTCAATAGCATCAAGGCAAAGATACTCAATTCATCTAACATAGACCAACATCAGGTTAAAACGGCAGAAAGCCTTCTGAACGAGTATGCTGACATTTTCGCTTTACCAAACGGAAAATATGGAAGGACACAAATGGTGCAGCATCGAATAAATACAGGAGATGCAAGGCCCATTCGTCAGCCCGCAAGACGTCTCACAGTGCGTTGGGTAGTGGAAAAAAAAAATGTTTACTTTCTTGTTTCCAAATAAGCCAAATTGAAGCTAATAATCCCGAGAACATTATCCAAAAGGTTTTTTATGATAAAGCTTAGCCACCAGCTATAAGCGCAGCTCTGAATGTCACCTTAACTGGCTAGCTCAAAAGAAGAGAAAACTATAGACGAAGCAATATGCGTCGCGCTCAAGATTTATAAAGAATAACAAATTGAGTTTTAATTTTTTCATGATCTCTGATAAGTACAGTTATTCTCACGTTTTTTTTTATTTCGTTAACTGCAAGTTGTAGGGTCTTAAATCAAGGTTAAAATCAAGGTTATTATTGCGTAGAGAGTGCTTTATTTGAATAGACCTATTTTTCGCGTGTCATCACTTGTTGTACAAAAATATTTTTGAAAATAAAGACAAGATTAAGATCTTTTAAAAAAGTAAGATTCATCTGCCTTTACCTGCCTTTTTCCTTAATACAACCTATTATTTTCATGCATTTTTAACAGAATGTGTTCAAATAGAGAGATTTTTGAAATCTTTTGCAGTTTGTGTTCAGAAAATTTAATGTAGAAGGTATTTTGGAGCCTGAAGATGACATTAAATTAAAAGGTCACCTTTTTTCCCTGTGCTTAAACATTTATAAGAGCTGGCAAAAGAGCAAAAACACGAAAAGTATTTTTTTGAAAAAAAAAACAAACAAAACCAAAAATATTAGCAAACTGTAGCAAAATATTTTATGTCATTATGTTTTGTTGTTATTGTGCTTTGAGAAAATGTTTACTTTTCTTGCTACTTCTTGCTAACCTTCAAAATATATGACTTTTTGTAGGGCAAGGTCAAACCATAAAAAATTAAAAAAATCAAAAAATGGATTTCATTTAATAAAAACACAAAAGTTGAAGGTGTTTTTGAATTTATATTGAATGATTTAAAGATTAAGAACGATTTTGTTGGAAAAAATTTTTTTTTTTCAAAAATCTTGAACATAGGTGGAAGGCTTGTACACGAAACGGCGATCATTTTGCGAGACGCCACGGAGTCTGGTTGAGAACTTCTTTTATTTTTCCAAATATTATTCTTAATTTTCTGGAAAATTCATCATCTTGTAAATAAATTCTTCAAAAGTAGATTGGGTCTCATTATTGACAAGCTTAAGTTTGGATTTGGGTCAACAAATTATAACTGCAAAAATAATAAGATTTGATGAAGAACTCATACATACATTTTCAATCGCATTAAGAGTCTTAGCTTCAGGATTTTCTATACAATTTCATCTTTAAAAATACCTTTAAGACAACTGTCTGAAGAAGCACTAGAGGCGAGTCATAAAAAATTACGGAAAAATCACCTCCCTCACACAAGAAAATCATCCCGGATTAATACAAACGAAGACCTCTTGACAACATTACTTTTAAAGTCTGATCCTTTTATTTCGAATTTCAGACAGATTCAAGACCTTTAAAAGCTGACCAAAGCAATGTCAGGCCATATATCAAAATCTTTCTTCGTAATTGTTTATTTTTCAGTTTTTCCTTTTGTTATTACTTTTTTTATGAGTAACTAACTATTTTTGTCAACAATAAAAATATTCATTATATTTTGCAAAATCTTTTATGCCGATATATTCCGTAGTTTTTGTGCTTTGGGAACATATATACATTCCTACTAACCTTTAAAATATTACAACTTTTGTATAACGTAAAAATCATACATTTTTTGTAATGTTTGGCTTCCAACTAATAATAATAAAATTGTGAGCGTGGCAGTGGGTGGGTGGTTCAAATTAATTTTTTTATCACACACATCAATTCTGGACACTTTTTTTCAAATTCCTCAAGTTGAGTTAAATCACATATTTATTGCATTTAATAACCAATTTTTGTGCACAGTTACCTTACTTTTGAAAAACAGATTTTTTTCCACTACCGCCATACAATCGACACACTGTGCGTCTGCCACTGGCCAAACAAGGTGAAGCTGAGGAAATGATTACCATCATGAAGAAGGATGGTTTGATTGAGAACTCTAAAAGTCCTTGGGCTTCACCAGTGGTCCTAGTCAAAAAGAAGGACGGAAGTACACGGTTTTGTGTTGACTACCGAAGGTTGAATGACGTAACCAAGAAAGACAGCTTCCCCCGGCCAAGAATTCAAGAATTAGTGACACCTTAGATGCGATGGAAGGAGCACACTGGTTTTCAACACTGGACTTGAAAAGTGGATATTGGAAAGTTTAAATTCACCCTGAAGATCGAGAAAAGACAGCGTTCGCCACAGGTAATGGGCTGTGGCAGTTCAGTTCATTTGGTCTTTGCAACGCTCCGGCAACATTTGAGCGTTTGATGGAGTGTGTCCTTCAAGGTCTGACGTGGAAAACTTGTCTTGTCTACTTGGATGATGTTATCGTTTACGGAAAGACATACGACCAACACTGTAAGAACCTAAAGGGTGTGTTTCGAGAGGCTAACCATAAACTGAACCCAGAAAAATGTGCACTGTTCCAGACTGAAGTAAAGTATTTGGGAGATATCATCTCCTCCCAAGGAGTCAAGACCGATCCTGAAAAAGTTGACACCGTCAAAAATTGGCCAACACCACAGGACAAACATCAACTACGAAGTTTTCTTGGTCTTGCTACTTATTACAGACGTTTTGTTAAGAACTTTGCCAGAATTGCGAAGAGTTTGCATCAGCTTACAAAAAAGAACAAGCAGTTTAGATGGTCAGGTGAGTGTGAAAAAGCCTTTCAAGAACTGAAATACCGTCTATGCAATGCTCCGGTGCTGATCTATCCGACTCCAGGCAAGCCTTTTATCATCGATGCTGATGCAAGCAATGTAGGAGTCGGCACTGTCACAAGTGCACAATGGCGAAGAAAAGTTTGTCGCCTATTTCAGCAAAGTACTGTCGAATACCGAAAGGAACTACTGTGTGACCAGAAGAGAACTGTTGGCACTCATCTTGGCAACGAAACACTTCCACAAATACATCTATGGACAGAAGTTTCTTCTACGAACCGATCATGGTGTTCTTAACTGGTTGTTTAACTTCAAGAACCCAGAAGGACAAGTCGCAAGGTGGATAGAAAGACTGCAGACTTACGATTACGAAATTCAACACCGAAGGGGAAAGCTGCATTCAAATGCCGACGCTCTATCCCGAAGGCCTTGTAAAATAGATTGCAAGCATTGCAGGCGACAAGAAGAAAGGAATCCATCAACATTGTGCGAATAAGGAATGACATTTCCGATAGGAGTCCAATTTTAAAAGCCTATTGGGCACAATGGGACTCACTTCATGTGCAAGAAGGTGTTCTTAGGCGAAAATGGGAGTCCGCTGATGGTAAATCCTATGTGATGCAGCTTATGTTACCTCAATCGAAAATCAAAGAGGTTCTTCGAAAGATGCCGAGAGATGCATGATGGACCTTCAGGAGGCCATTTGGGAGTCAACAAGACGTTAGAAAAAGTGAGACAACGATTCTACTGGTTGCATGCAAGAGACGACGTTGAAAAGTGGTGCCGAAATTGTGACGCTTGTGCTGCAACCAAAGTCCCTGGTAGAAAACTGCAATTAAAAATGATGCAATATAATGTTGGTTCACCGTTTGAAAGGATTGCTGTTGATGTAGCTGGCCCATTTCAGGAAACGAATGATGGAAACAGATGCATTCTGGTTGTAATGGATTACTTCAGCAAATGGCCTGAGGCATATAATCCAGGCTGTATAATCCACATCGTCAAAAGGGATTGTCGCCGAAGCTTCGACAAAACTGGGAAGGCCCTCATACTGTCGTCACGAAAATCAATGATGTCGTTTACCGAATTCAAAGAGGGTTAAGAGGAAAGTTAAAAGTTGTGCATAGCGATCGACTGCACCGATACAGTGGCGAAGCTGGAGATAGAATTGTTCGGGACGAACAATCTTAAGAAGGGGGCAATGTTGTGAACAGAGCTTTATACTACTACAGCGCCATCTGTTGGAAAATTTCATATATAATTTATGGAAGAAACAAAAAGCTCTTTTCCAATGTCAAATGTATTTCCCCTTATTCCAACTATCTAGAACATTCCAAGACAAGAACTTTCGAGAACAACTAATTTGAGTATATAAGGGAGTATTCACGGTGAGTGAGAGACAGTTGATTTTTGACTATGAAAGTGTGCAAAGGATTTGCTTATTGGATTGTGGAAAGTGTTATTAAACAAGTGTGATTTAAATTTGAATAAAATATTTGACTTGATTATAAATTGAGATTTATTGTTTTGATTTGGACAGAGTATATAAAGACGAAATACTAAAAAGAGTAATAAGTTTTATTTAACGAACCTTGGAAAAATATTACAATATCAATCTTAGAAAGTTAAATGTACTTGATAGATTAAATAAATAAATAAATAAATAACTGTATCCGTTACGCTAATTAAATTGATAAATATTACAGACTGTACCCACCATAGAACCATTTTTTCGAATTTCTCACTATAACGGACATAACGGATTTTAATTACTTCTTTTTAAAGAGAAGCTTCTTAAAAGTTTAAAGAACATTGCATTTCAAAGCTTGAAAAAACATTAAGTAACTTCTCAATAAAAAAATTCATTAAAATCCATTATGCCAATAACGTGAAATTCAAGAAAATGTTTTTATTATAGGTAGAGTCAGAAATATCTTTATTTCAAAATTGGTTTTATTCAATTAAAGATCGTAAGAATTAATCGAAAGAAAAAAAAATTTATCAAATTTTTAAGTGCCGTTTAAGAGAAAAATACTATTTTTAAAATCCATTTTTCAACATTTGTGGTAAATTTTTTTTAATTTGAAAATACAATACTATCCAAAATTTTAGGGAGCCTTAGCATACAAAACTGATTAAAATTGGTTGTACTGTTCTTGGAAAAATTAAAAACAAAACAAAATTGTTCTAGGGGGTGCCATTAACAACCATATTTCGGATATTTTTTCAATCATTATTTGATTAAGTAATTTTAACTAAATAAAATTTTGTGAAAAATCTGTGGCTTAGTTTTTGAGAAATTAAAATATTTTATAATATTTCGAAAAAAAATTCGTATGGCTGGTTCCGTTTAAAAAAAGTTTAAAAAAATCAGTCAAGCCATTAAGCCTTTAATCGAACAGATAGACAGACAAAATTGCGAAACCCAATTTTTTGCCTTTATTTCATTTCTTTATTTCATCAATCAAAGAACAGACTAATAGATAACATTATTTCACTATAGCTATTTTAATATATACAAAAGAAAATATTTAAATAAGTAATAAAAAATACAAACATCAAGTAGATCTTAGTACATTTAAAACATAAATTTTAAAGGTATCTCTAGTGCAAATACTGAAAAAGTCTAACCTAGTACAAACTGAATTTGCTTCCCTGATGCAACGAGAAACGGTTTCATTACGACCGTAATTAGTTCTATGAAATTGCTCGTGAAAAAGAACATAATCTCTGGAATTATAAATAGGAACACGAATAGATATTAATTCAAGAAGTTGTGTACATTTAATATGGTAAGTGAGTAAATCTCGAATGAACATTATAGCAAAGTATGTACGTCGATTTGCCAAACTATGCATACCAAATAAGAGACATCTAATTTCAGAAGATGGAATAACAGTACCACCCCAATGAAGTTTATAATACATAAATCTCGAAATATTTTTTTGGATTTTTTCAATTCTTACACACGAGTTATTGTAGTAAGGGTTCCAAACTGTGTTGCAGTACTCAAGCAAAGATCGAACGAGAGAGATATAAAGAGTTTTTATAGTATAAGGATCTGTAAATTCCTTGCTATTTCTTTTGATGAATCCTAACATTTGGTTGGATTTATTCATAATATAGTCAATATGAGGAAGAAAAGAAAGTTTTGTATCAAGGAAAACACCTAGATCTTTCTTTTGTGCAACTCGATCCAAGAAAGAACTATCAATATGATAGTCGTGATAGATCGGGGAGATCGTACGAAAACAAGACATGACTTGGCATTTTGAAATATTTAGATGTAGATAGTTTACATTGCACCATTCTGCTAGTTTATGTAAGTCATCGTTTAATAAAACATAATCATCTGAGCATTTTATACTTCGATATAGTTTAAGGTCGTCCGCAAAAAGAAGACACTGAGAATTTCGAAACATTTTAGGAATATCGTTAATAAAAAGCAGGAATATTAATGGGCCTAAATGGCTACCCTGAGAGACACCAGATGGAACTAATATTTGATTAAAAAGATGATCGTTAAACTTAACAACTTGTACTCTCAAAGTTAAATAAGATTTCAACCAATCAAGAAAATTAAAATGAAACCCCAGTTGCAAGAGCTTGTGAAAAAGAATACGATAATTTACGCGGTCAAATGCTTTGGCGAAATCAGTAAAAATTATATCAGTTTGACGATAGGATTCGAAATTATTTACTATATAATAAATCAATAGTATAAGATTAGTTGATGTAGACCTTCCAGAAATAAAGCCGTGTTGGAAATCGGATACAAAATCTTTTAATTGAAAAGTAAGCTTGTCGCAAACTATTTTCTCAAATAACTTAGGAAGAGCAGATAATTTGCAGATTGGTCTTTATCATCATCGTAATGTTAAGTCCGATCAAAACCTCGTATTCAATTTTTTTTACGAATAGGTAACTTATCATTCTACCTTTGTCGCAAATAAAAAGTAGTATAATAATAGGACAAGTGCACATGTAGGTAAATATCTTTTTTTTAACATTTGGATGTTGATATTTGTGTGCAGCAAGCTTATTCATTGTTAAAATCCACTTACATTAATACATAAAGAATAAAATACTAACCCACTCATTTTTCACAAAAACCTACAAAGTCTTCCTGTAAAGCTGTATTAAACTGTAGCTACAGGCATTTAAAACAAACCGAAAACAAACTTATTTTCATATTTGGTTTTGTGGTTACGCAAATTAAAGTAAATTATTGTATACTATTAAATCCATCGAATTTTACACTGGGATTCACCTTTGTGTGACGTGGCGATGGTAATGTGAAATTAGAACAGGTTATTTTTTATAGTAAAGCACGCAACGTAATATGTATTCACATAGGTATGTTTCCACTAAAGGCTTCCATTTAAGGAGATTTTTAAAAGACTTAAATAAAATTCACATCTTAGTTAAATTTTGTTTTCTTTTTTTTTTTTGATTTCAAGGATGATAAATTTGTAAAATATTTCAAACAACAGGCATTTACGCGAAATTATATTTTACGATAAAGCTCGAAACAAACAACGATTTCACTCTTGGTCCAATAGTTGCACAAGGCAAACAAGATTTAGTGTACACAATAACACCCTTATATAATGGGAATACCTACTTCCGGAATTCACGAATAGTATGAACCACATCCTTAATTTGGACATTGAACTATATTTTTTCCGTTATATATATAAAGAACCTCGTTCGAGTGATTCTGTCGAGAAACTGTTCCCAACATTTTTCGCAATTCCAAGCGCAAGAATTCACATTTCGAGATGTAGAGGAGTTTTTTTTAAAGACATGTGCATTTCGCCATTGTTTTGTGACTCAATTTTTTGTATTTCCAATGACCTATCAAGGTTAGTTTTGCAGGTGAATTTAAAGATTTCACGGTTGGTGGTGAATAAGTTATGTTTTGCACCGTAGTCAAAAAATATTTAAAGTACAAAGAGCTTTTAAAGTTGACATGTTTCGTACAACGCAGGCTCACCATTTTATTCATTCATCCAATCGATCCTTTTCAATTTTGCTTTCAGGACACATGTTTTAGCTTTTATGAGGCTTAACCTTAATTTCTATGATTGAAATGTATTTGCTTAACGATTCCTTTTGAGTTCTGACCAGCAATATAGATTAATTTTGAGTCTATTTTCGAATTTGACAAACATAATTTAATCGAATTTATTACTTCCATACTCTTTCGAGTATCAGACCAACAAAATGGGATGTAGCTATATGTATACCTATTTAAAATCATTAAGTTTTGGTGGTAAACCCGGAGACCTATTATAAAAGCAATTTTATGGGGTGAAAATTGTAACAGCTTTTTAATAAATAGGGTGTGGAAACAGAGGGAAGTTAAATGGATTAATACCGTTTCACTTAGGTATTTATGGAAAAATCTATAAAATGACGAAAAAGACTTGATAAGTACATACTTTGTTGGAAGGAAAATCTATTCAGAACATAAAAAAACGATATCAGATAAGGAATAAGTATTAACATTTTTTTTGAGAAAGTGCTTGTTGTATGCTACATGGTGTAATTAAAACAATTAAAACTAAGAATAGAACACAAAACGAGAACAAAATGGAAGGTTTAAAATATTTAGAACTTAGAATCAAAGGTTGCTTGTCTTATAAAACCATTAGTTCTTCACTTGAGTTCTTATATGAGCTCTAATTAAGTCGAATAAAGTATCAACTTGTTTTTTATATGAGCTTCATTTAAATGTTTTCCATAGTTATGAATTCCTTTACAACTATCAGTGTTGCCGAAGAACTTCAGAAAAGTGTAACAAATTAATATAAGAATGTTATTAAATAGCAAGTTATTTGAATATTAATACATAAAAAAAGATACTGTTGTATACACCGAAAATAAAATGTGATAATACAACAAGAAAAATTAATACTTTTGTGTTATAAGTTTTCTAACATTTAAAATACCGATATTGATATGATGATCATATCGATATGATTTTTCTGTTAAATAAATAAAAAAAAAAGTCACTTTTGAATCAAGATCCGAAGCTGGGATCTTCTTATCACTAACCCAATACGCTTTTTCTTAATTTATTTTTATTATCATTAATTTTAAAACTATCTTAAAGCTAGACAAAAAACTACTCTACTTATGCAATAACCTACAACTAACTTACTGGCCCTATGCGAGCGCTCTAAACTTAATTATATTTAATTTCTTATACATTTCAACCTTAAAACTATTTTTGTTTTAAACTAGAAAAAGAGAAAATTAGAACTTCCTAAAACTAATTTCAATAAACTAAAACTACTTAAAACTAGAACAGCCACAGTAGTAATTTTCTTTTTTGTATATACACGTACATACATACATATGTACATATATGTATAATAATTTATTTCTGTGTCACCCTGACAGTTCCCACCTAACTTAAACGTATGTAAGTCGACCAAAGTCCTCGTCAATTTCTCTATCATTAGAATTGTTTGTCTACCAGAACTGGTTCCCCCGTCCCTCCTGTCCCGATCGGACAAAGTCCTGCTAAACCGAAGGCGCTCTGCTTTGTCTTGTGAGAGGACGTCTCGACCATAAAGGAGTCGCCTATCCACATTCCTGCGGCCGACGTGGTAGTTAAGCGGAATCGCCATTCTATCCTGGATCAGCCCTCGACAGTAGAGAAACACTCTCATAATAATCGTTGTTAGGGTAGTAAGCCCCAAAAATTAGGCTGTTGGTCGGGGACATCGCTCTAGCAATGTGCCCCCGAATCAGCTTTATCAAAAAATATCAATTCTGTTTATGTTGGCTCCGATGTATAGAACCTGCGGTTGGAATAACAATGGTTGTACTCCGTCTCTGGTGTTCTGTGTAATCCAGACCCTGCCTCTCAAACACCCGAATCTTTTCCATTTGAGATGGGGCAACGTTGAACCACACCGGGCACTCATAGGTAATCATCGGCCGGATGAGGGCCATGTAGCAAATCACCTTCACCCTGTTGTCAAGCCGGCTGCTTGAAAACAACCATTTCGTCAGGGAAAATGCTCCCCTAGCCCTGGTCAGAGCAGCAAACCCAATGCGCTACTACTGTGCCAAATCGCACTACATAGGAAATTAGTAAGAAATCAATAAATGCTTTTAAAGTTTGATATTAATTAAATATTAATATTATTGAGGTATGGTCGAATACCAACCAATTATTTAGATGATTAATGATATTAAAATATCCAATAAATATAAGTTTCGACTTAAAAATAATATATAATTACCGCGTATCAAGGGGATATGAATACCCTTCATATGTTAGACAACAAAGTGCGAGCATTAGGAGGGGTGGAAGGGATTAAAAAGTAGGTACCGATGCACATTGATTTTAAACTTCTGTGTATCGGAATAAAAGGAAAAAATAGAGCTTGGTAGAGCACTCCACATTGGGTAGAGCAATTCACATTCGGGTAGTCCTACTAAAGAAACAATTTATGTACTTTACACATTTGCATTACGACTGAAATTAGGTTCGAGGGAAAATTGATAAGCATTCGTAGAAGTGCGAGTGTTAAGGTTGAATTGGTTAAGGGGATGAATGCATCTTACTATTTCAATAGAGCTCTTACTATTAAGGAAACGATAAAATAAGGAGAGACAAGAAACATGACGATGGTATTGGAGAGAAGTAAATGTATCAATAATGTTAATATCTCCAATCATTTTAAAGGCTTTTCCCTGAATACTATCCAAAAGACTCAGGTAAGTTGAAAGAGCTTATCATACTTTGTCGATGGAGTTCCACATCCCATAGGTAGGCGTGTGAGTCTTCAAATGAATATGAAAAACTAAGAGTAACATCGTTTGTAAAACAATTTAATGGATTTTCTTGTGAGTATCAGATTTACATCCGTGCAGCAGAACCTGTGTTGAACGGTTCTAAAAGTAATTTCTTGTCCATCGAAGAATAAAGTCATCGAAACTGAAGACACGCATATTGGATAAGGGAGCTAAACTCTATCAAATGCTTTTGAAATATCAATCGCAACAATCTTACTTTCACCAAAACGATGAAAAGATTTGTTCCACTGTACGGAGAGGTATACCATCAAAGCACCAGTGAACCTTTTACTTCAAAGCCCGTATTGCTGGTCATTAAGAAGCTTTCGTTCTTACATATATTTTTTGAGCTAAAAATTTAGCAGTACCTCCATAATTTTTAAAAGAAAGGACGTACAAGTGCCGATCGTTAGATATTGAAAAGCATCCACTTTTTAGGGGACAAAATGCAAAGGCTGGAATAATGCAGTTTTCCATTCACTCGGAAACAAACCTGTAGAGCAGGACAGATGAAAAAGCTTACGTAGTGGTTTTTCCAGTATTAAAGAACACCTCATCACAATAATGGCAGGAATATTATCTGGACCATCAAATTTATGTATGACAAGATCTTTCAAGACTTGCAACAACACGAGTGCGAAAGAAGATTTGTCCCATTGAATTGTTAACGCGCTCAAGTACTTGAGAAGTCATGACACTTTCTTGGAGTGTAGGATTCTTAGCAAACTGAATCCATAGAAAATTAACTTTTTCGAGAGTGCTTACAAAGAGAGTGTCATTGAAGACGAGAGTTGGAACTGAAAACGAGATGGTATTTCGTATATTTTTTTTAAATGACCAAAAATGTTAACTACCGCTCCAAAGGTAGTATTTGTAGTATTTTTTGCCTTTATTTTTGGTCACGTAAAAATTTTGTTCGATGCCTATGGGCGTTTGAGCTTTTGGCCTTCCTAGCTTGTTTACATTTTGTTCGGATTTTATCAGTGAGGTTGGTTTTAAAAAAACTTCACAAAAATTCACAAGAAGTTGATTTTCTGTTCAGGTTTGAATAAGGAAAACAACTATGGGCTTACCGATAATTTGTACCAAATGAAATTAAAGAAGTAATTTGAGCCAGGAATGTATTGTGGAAGGAGTTGGTACGCAACATCATTCCGATTTCCGAATAAAAAAAAAAGTATTTTATTTAACAATTTCCCAATCGATGGCCGTTTATTTTCTAGAAATATTGAGAAAATTGTGAAGGCTATACAGTTTAGCGCACAAATCTACCCAATTTTTTTACTCCTTAAGTATGGAGGTATGCTAACATAAGATCAACTCTGACCCACGAATGCAATAATTATTGCATTATTGATTATTATTGATTATAATCAACAATTAATTTGCCAATCATGATCAATATACAAAAATAGCAAAACCAAAACTGACATAGCTACGAGTATAACTAAAAAAAAATATTCTGTTTAGGCTCAAGTAAACTTCACATATCACATTTGCCACTAGTGTTATGCCTTAGTAGTAACATGAAATTGATCCGCCCCCGGAACTTAAACAGTATTTTTTTTTTTTTTTATTGACATGTTAATGAATAATCCTAACACTTTTACTCACTATGGAAGAGTTTGCCATCCTCATCATAAAGCATGCAATCGTAAAGCTAAAGCAGTATGATGAGAGCAAAAGGAGGAAATTAATTGCTCGTTATAATATTTTTTTTTTAATTTTCAATTAAGTTGTTTTCATTAATTTGTCTGATTTTTTTCGCGGTGCGAATTTGCCAATTGTTTCTTTTCATGTATAATTTTTACGTTGCATTATGGTTGTACTATTGATGGGATATTTTTGAAGAATAGGTAGATAATTTAAAGAACCAGTACCCACCAGTGGCGTGGCGTGGATAATTTTAAATGGGAACCCGTTATAAAATTTTGTCACCTGTAAAAATGAAAAAAAAAAATCTTAGAACCTTAAAAACAACATTTCTAGTAAAGATATCTACAAATGCATTCCACATAAGTCAATGTCAATGTCAATGCAAAAAATGTGTAGCTATATTTTTTATACTTCAAGACATTAATATTTCAATCAAAAATGAGCTTGAAACATAATAAAAAAGGACCTCCTTTTAGACACCACCCCCTTCGTCGGACATAACTGCGGCACCTTCCTAGGAATGTTCTATTAACTTTTCCTTGCAATCATATGTGTCAAGAATATAAAATATATGAAGGGACAACTCATCTGCGTTGACTCACCCTAATGTCAAAAAATACAAGATATCTTTCTCATATTCCATTCTCTGACAAGAACCGAAATATGGCACTCAGTTGTCCCCTATGACTCAAATCTGATGTTTCGTCGATCATAATCGACACGAACCGAGCTTCTATGATTTCTGTTTTAATTTCAGATTTAATAATAGCCGCGATACTATGTACATATCAAGTCATTTTGAATATCGTTGCCCTATAACACTACTCTAAATAGGATTCTATTAAAGTGTCATAGGTACTTATATGTTGATTTCCTTTACACATAAGAAATCAATTTCTGTGTGAAGATTTTGATCCCTCGCCAGATTTTGCTTTCCTAAACACCCAACAAAAATTTATTTTTCTTTGACAGGGATCAAAATCTTTCAATCCATATTTAGAGAGGGATTTACATGTATAAGTACATGAAACACGCACACCAAACAAAAAATTCGATCTGGGATCGAAATCCCTGGTGTGTAAACGAAAAAAGGATAAAATATAAACTATCAACTATCCTTACTAAAATTATTTGGTTTCTCCGATAGGTAATCTGTTTAACAGCAATCTACATTTATCAAAGACATTTCCAAGACAAAATCAAGAACTGCACTAAAATTAAGAAGCTTAATTTTTTTTATCACTATAGTGGGTAATAAAAGGAATTAAATCTTCACTTTAACAGCTAACTTTTCACTATTTTTTATTAAGTTCAAACACTAGATTTATTTAAAGTTATTGAACCTGTGCAACACAGTCTTTTATTGAATGCCGATTGAATCTAAATTTAAATTCCTATTAAAAAAAAGCAAATGCATTTTATTTGCCCAGAGTAGCGATATGCTAAATTTACACTGCTGACAAATTGCCATATATTCTAAATAATTTATTTCATAATTCAAAATTATAACAGTAAATTTGCAAAAATACCAATCATGCATTTTACATTAGCTTGCAAATCAACATCAAATTCAAAATCAGGAATCAACAATACCCACATGCCATATTTATATTTATATGACATATAAAAAAAAAAATAAGTCAGTCGAAGAACACCGTCTTATTTCTCACACAAGGTTGAAAAGAGGCGAGCACCTGAACGCTGAACTCCTGCAATGTATTATCTTCCTACTGAAATGCAATGCTAATTGCTAAAGGGAGAATAAAATACAAATAATTCCAACTCCTACTGGTATACATCGAAAATTTTATAAGACGGAATGTAGCGTCTTATTTTTTGAATATAAATGCAGAAATGTTGAACAAAGAGGATCCAAAACACAATGCTTGGGGAAGAAAGGGATATAAAACAAATAAATAAGACGGTGATTGAAAAGTTTACGTCCGAGTATTTTTGTGACTCTCTTGATTAATGTTGGTTGTGGATTGTGGAATGTGTTGGGATAAAGTATAAGATACAAACGAGAGGCAGAATTGATAACTTAAACTTATTCGGTGTTTATTTGGTAAATTGTGTTATTTATGGATTTTCTAAAAGGGAAGACGATAGGAATCGTGTTATGTGGACGCCACGGCACTGGTACCCACTGATTTAAAAACTCTCAACCAACTGTGTGCGTGTTAACAGGAATGAAAGGGAACTTCAATTCCTGCCTATTCCGATTGGCTGATGAGCAGCAATTTTCATTATAAGGGATACCATTAAAGGATTTTTCAATTCCTCGCAAGAGACAATACCCCTCTAAGCAACTTCTTAACAGCGGCTGAGAATCGAACCCAAAACCATTGCCATTATGGCAAGACATACTATTATATTTGTATGAAGAAAGAATTCAGTTTAGGTAATGTTCTTATAAGTGTAAAACAAATAATACACTATTTATTTATAATAAAAATGGACTGAGATAGACTCTGAGATAGACTAGTATAAACTATTTAGACTCCCGTTCTTCATTCGTTTTACGTTGTTCGTTCTTCTCTCAACAACGTACAACGAAGAAGCATTTACATTAATTCGGTTTGGTTTTTCAGTTCGTTCTTAACAAAAAACACATTGTTGGTAGTGGCGGCACTATTAATAGTTGAGAAAAAAGAAGATCCTGTTGGACGAATGGTTGGTTGCTGAAAAGGAAACATTTATAGTATACACATTTTGTTTTATTTTCTAAACTAGTGCAATAATATCGTGCTTTTTTGTTCCGCGTACGAGCAACAACGAACAACGTACACAGAGCACAACACCGAAAGTCTAAGTACAGCTTTAAACAAACTCTAGAACATATAATTTTAAATTGTTTGTGGTTTAAGGGGGACAGGTTGCAGTAGGTTCCGGAAGGTCGAAACTCTGATACACATTTTTACTTGCGATATAGGAAAAAAAAGTCGAACTCGAGATTTTGATCAAAGTTGACATTACAATGACAGCGAAGACGAATAAAGTGGGTCCGACAACTCCGTCTGTCTGTCTGTATGTCTGTACCTCGATCTACAGCCTGAGCCACAGTAGCTATTTTCTTCAAACTCGGTACTTAAGGGTCTTCGGTGATAGAGCTAGAGGGGAAATTGAAATTTTTTTTTTAGCTCTAAGACTAACGGTAACCCCAAACACATAATCTTATTTATCTCAAAAACGGCTCTAACGATTTTGATAAAAAAAAATTAGTTGTGATATTATGGCTATGGACTACATTTTGGTAAAAACAAATTTTGGAAAAAAATTTCATTAACGGTACCTGTCATAGAACCGTTTTTTTGATTTTCGAATTTCTCATCAACGGCTCAAACGATTTTAACCAAAAATTGTATGCAGGGGCTCGTTTGCATTTGAAAAAATATAATCTAAAATTCTTTTTCGAAAAAATAGTTTTTTGATTTTTAAAAAAATAATAAAATTTTTTTTCTGAAAATTCAATATCTTGAAAACAGATACACGATTAATTTTTAAATAACGTTTTAAAATGTATTTCATTAAATGCTAACAATTTGCATATCAATTTTGTTTATAAAAATCTCAAGGAAAATTTAGTACACAAAAAACTATGTGTGTCTGTATTGCTGTACCTCTCCCTACAGCCTAAACCACTATACGTATTTTCTTCAATCTCTGTAGTTAAGAGTTTTCGGTGATTCCCTAATGCAAAATCTTTTTTATCTCGACTGGGTGGCACGAACTTGCTATGTAATAGACTAGGAATTTTAAAAACGGACGTTAGAGAAAACTGTTCATATGGATAAAATTAGTTTTTTTAAATTCTTTTAGTAATAAGAGATAATAACAGAATGCTATGCAAATATGAATTTATGCAAGAACAAAAATTATAAGTCCGTGTAGTGGTTTCTTAAAAAAAGCTTTTATATACAAAATTTTTAAAAGATTCTTAAGAAAAAAATTTGGTATGCCAACTTTAAAGCCTAGTACGCAGATCGGGAAAAATTTTGTATCCCATAAATTTTTTTCCTGGGACAAATTTTGTTCCGGATATTTTTCTGAGCAAAACGCAGTTCGCGCGCAAAATGCATACTATTGTGAATTGCTGTACAAAATGTATCCACTAAATTTTGCCAGGAAAAATAATGATACAAGCATTATTTTAATTTTGACAGCACCGTATTTCCGAAAGTGATTTTTGTCAAAACTGGTTTTATGTAAAAGGTGCTGATGCTTCTCTTGAAAACATCGAGAGGAGATTCCAAAAAGGTATCAACGACTTTAGTACGACAACCCGTTCCAAAGATACACTACAAGACACATTAAATTATTTTTTAATTCTCCAACTTCAAACTTTTGCGCGAGATTTAGAAAACTTTTGTAGAGATTAAAATTGTAGAGATAAAATTTGTCTTATCTCGATCTGCGTACTGTGCTCATGTTTTTATTACTGTACGAATGAAAATTAAATTTCCAGAAAAAATATTGAGCCGTTTTTGAAATATCGAATTTTCCAAAAAAAAAATGATTCAAAAAATATTTTTTTTTTAAGTTTTGAAATCCAATGGTTTTTAGACTTCTTAGAAGCATCTCTAAAAAAAATTTCATTAAAATCTGTTTTGTCGATAATGAGTAATTTCAAATTTGAAAAAATGGTTCTATGGTAGGTAACAAGCTGTAATATCTTAATTTCCAAATTTTTACTTAAAATCTGTTTTGTCGATAATGAGTAATTTCAAATTTGAAAAAATGGTTCTATGGTAGGTTACAAGCTGTAATATCTTAATTTCCAAATTTTTACTTGCGACTTATAGGTACTAATAAGGCTAGTTATGCATTCGTAAAAAAAATCGAACTCGAGATTTTGATCAAAGTTGACATTGCGATGATAGCGAAGACTAAAAAAGTGGGTCTCGCATCTTGTAGATTATGTTGAGAAACGTTCATTTTTTAAGTTTAAAAAAAATCTAGCAATAAGCTTTTCGAAATATTGAGTTTTGAAAAAAAAAAAGAATTGATTTTTTTTTTAAATCCAAAAAAAAATTGTTTGAAAATTTGAATACACAATTCTGTTCAAGTTTTTGGGAAGCCTTAGCAAAAAAATGATCAAAATAGTTGGTACCGTTTCTGAGAAAATCAAAAACAAATAAAATGGTTATTTAGGGGGTACCCTCAATAACCATTTTTCGTAAAAATTTTTTTCAACTACGAGTAGTACATAGCTTTAACTAAATGAAATTTTTTTGTTTCTTTTTTTTTTAATCTGTCGAACAGTTTTTGAGAAAAAAAATATTTACAAAATTTAGAAAAAAATTCGTATGGCAGGTACCGTTGTTTTTAGTCTTAAAAAAAAATAAAAAAAACATGTGGGGGGGGAAAAACTTAAAACGAAATATACCAACTTTAAAGAAAATCGGCCGAGCCGTTTAGGACATACGAAAGACCTACAAAATTGCGAGACCTTTGTATATACATATATCTTATAGTAATATCGACTAGTCAGACTATTGTGGCGGCATCTTCAGGCTACGGACCGCATTTGCTAAGATGTGTCTCTGCTAAATTTTGGAGACTTCAAAATATGGGTGTAGAGATAATGGAAGAATGAGAAAAAATTGTATTGAGAATGTGCGCAGAAAGAAAAAATAGGAATAGTAACAGAACGAGAAAATTATATTCATGGATGTGTGTGTGACGTTTTGTGAGGATAGGGAAAATATATTTGTATGAAAAAATATAAATCTGTCACCATGGTTGCCACAAACAAATAAATATAAATATAGAATGTAATCATGACATATAGAATTAAAGAAAGTTTTTTATGTTTTGGTTAACCTTATTTTACTAAGTACCTTAAATACTTGTAAATAAAATTAAATATATATGAATATGTGTACAGTAAATTATTAGGATAAAGAGTACTTACTCGATTTACGCAAATAATAGAAATTAAGGCAGTTGAAATAACCGAGTCTATTGCACTTACTGGGTTATATATTTTTTTTAAATAAATCTGTGGCAACAAGGAAAAACAGCATAAGTCGACTTATGTCGAAAATGAGTTTTTGATATCATCCGATGCGCAATAAGCCATCCCGTCTTTCATATTTTTTTCGTATTTTTATCTCAAACCGTTAAGGAATTAAAGACAAAAGAAAAACGACATAAGTTAGTATCTACAGAACTTGCGTATGGAAAAACAACATATTATGTAAGTACAATTCTTTAATTTTTCTTTTCTACTTATGATTTTATTCCATAAGGAATAACCAAATCAACAGACACATAAGTTTACTTATGCTCTTTTTCCAAAACAATTATATTTTTTAATCGCGATCATAAGTTTTTCCAAAGTATTATTGAAGCTTACACGCAGATAAGTTGACTTGTGTAGTTTTTCCAAAATCCTTCACGTAAAAAATCCAGACACAAGTTGACTTGTGTACATTTTCCTTATTCCTTATTTAAAGTTTAAATAAGTAACAACGACATAAGTCATGTTTTTATCAAAATTAGCTGTAAATTGACATAAAATTAATTCTTTTTAAATTCAAATAAGATCTTACAGTGATTTCAGTAATGTTCGCGTTTAAACTTTGTCCATAAGTCTTGTACCTGATTTGTAATTGCAAACTAAACATTCAAATCGCTCTCCTGAAAAGTAGCAAAAACTGACTTATGTCGTTTTTCCTTGTTGCCACAGAAATAAAATGCACGACTGGGTCGCACGAACTTGCTCCTATGTAATAGAATAGGAATTTTAAAAAAAATTAGGGAAAACTGTTCATAAGCATAAAATAATTTTTCTTTTAATTCTTTAAGTACCTAGCAAGAGATAAAAAAGAATGCTATGCAAAATGAGTAGGCCAACTTAAAGCTTTTCTTATTGTACGAATAAACATAAATAAAATATTGACCCGTTTTTGAGATGTCGAATTTTGCAAAAAAAAATATATTTTTCAAAAATTCAAAAAATATTTTTTTTTAGTTTTGAAATGCAATATTTTTCAAATTTTTTAAAAGCTTCTCTATACAAAATTTCATTAAAATCCATTATGTAGATAATTTGTAAAAATGGTTCTATGGTAGGTACCGTCAGTAATATCTTAATTTCAATTTTTTTTATTAAATTATAGATCGAGGATTAATCGAAAGAAAACAATTTTAGCAAAATTCTAGATGCCATTTTTTAACATTTGTATGGTGGGTAGCGTTATTTTTTGGTTAAATACATTGAAATTAGTAGTTTTGCACAAGTAAAGGAACACATTTTGAGAAAATGAAAAAAATAATCAAAATTATATGGAATAAATGATACGAAACATAATGCATTGAAAATAATCAATTTGGCAACCATGACTTTCTGTCTGATTTTTCCTCTGCAAATTGTAACGTTTTTTTGTGGATTTGTGTATACATGTATATTTTGTATCCTATGCCATATCAAAATATTTTCTTGCAAATAATTTTCCCGCTTTTTGAATCAGTTGCAGTGCCAGTTGAAATAAAAATTTCTTCTTTTCTTAATATAATCAAGATATGGAAAAAAAAAAATTTATTTTACCTAAAAATAACGGTACCCTCCATGCAAATGTCAAAAAATGGTTTTCGAAAATCGCATTTTCCTCTAAAAAGGTTCAGAGAAAATTAATTTCTTTCAATTAATTCTTACGATCTATAATTTAATAAAAAAAAAATTGAAATCAAGATAATGTACCTACCTATGTATTACTGACTGTACATACCGTAGAACGATTTTTTTGAATTTTGAATTTCTCATTATCGGCATAACATATTTCAATGAAATTTTGTATAGACAAGCTTCTAAAAAGTTTAAAAAACATTGCATTTCAAAACTTTAAAAAATATATATTTTTAAATTAAAAAAATCAAATTTTTTTTTGTGGAAAATTCAATATTTCAAAAACGAATCAATATTTTTTTTTGGAAATCAAATTTTTATTCGTACATTAATAAACACATTTAATTGGGCTTCCAAAATTGTTTCTTAAAAATGTTTTTTATATAAAAGCTTATTTTTTAAATAAACCACTACTTGCAATTATAATTTTGTTCTTACATAAACTAATTTTTGCTTAAAACACATGGCATCCTGTTTTTAGCTCCAACTGCTAAAAGAGTTGTTTTAGTCATTTAAAAAATAAATTTTATGCTTATGAACAGTTTTCTCTAATAACTTTCGTTTTTAAAATTCCTAGTCTATCTATTACATAGGAGCAAATTCGTGCGACACTGTCGTGCATTTTATTTTTGTTAATCTACAAAAAAACGATTACTTTGATAATTACTTGATAAAAAAGGTACAAATGATATGTGAAAAAGGTAAGTTTTGAGAGAAATTGTTATTATTTTGAATTGTAAAAACATGAAAAATTAACATTTTCGTATGATTCTTTTTAATTTGTTTGTTTTTTCTTTTTTGTGTAGATTATGAAAAAACATAAAGTTATCAACAATTATGCGTGAATAAGTGCGTTTACATGAACATTTGAAGCCCTGAAACTAGTATAAATTAATATTTTTTTTATCCTCGAAATTTTTTTCATAAATCCGCAGTAAATACGAAAGTAAAACAAAAACATTCTAGAGAAAACAAAATATTTTCTTAAATTTGGAAAAAAATGTAGGTATGGCAGATACTTATTTAAAATTAAAACAGTTTAATTACTAATTTCCATAAAATTTATCGCCAATATATGTACCTACCTACTTTTTATAAAGTTTTTCATTGCAATTATTATGCTTTTTAGAACACACTGCATCTTTGTAGGATTGGTTAAGAGTTCTCGCTTTAGATAGTAATTATTTGATTTTTCACCAGAATTGAAAATTTCAAATCAAATGATAAGCATATCTGTCATCAAGCCAAAGTTTTATACATATTTTCAAAATCTTATTTTCAACTACTTTACTTTTACTTGTTTTCAAAAACACTTTGTTGATAATTTTCAATCATTGTTTCTGTTTTTAATTTTCAATATTTTTCTCTATGTTTCTATAATATTTTTTCATTCTGTTGTTAACTGTTTTCAAATCAAGAAATTAATTTAAAAATCTTTACTGTTTTTCATCATTCCAAGACCAAATTGTAAGTTACATATATTTTCCTTTAATTAGTTTAATTTATTACATAATTGTTATTTTATTTAGAAAATAAAATTAGACAATTCCAAGAATATTTCTTGCTTTCGATTTTTGAGATATTTGAATTCAAGCCTTGGACCAATATTTATATTTGGAAGATTCCCTAATCGGTGAAAGAACATTATTATTTTATTTTAATTTGAAGATACATTTAAAAATGCCGAATTCGAAGAAATGTTGCAGTTCTCCAACATGTCTAAAGTTAGATGACGACTTTATGGTAAGTTGTGATAAATGTTTTCGTTGGTGGCACTATTCGTGCCATGGGTTTAATCCTGATCTCTGCGACACTAATACCCCTTGGTTCTGTGGGGAGAGTGATTGTATTGCTAAAAAAGCCGCATCAGAAAACCCCGAACAAGAAAAAGAACAACTCCCGTATTCGTCAGATTCTTTGAAGCAATTGGACATTTTTATGGAAGCTGCCGTTATTGCTCAAGCTGCTGCTTCCCAAAAAGACAAACAAATCAAAGCTTTGCGTGCAGAACTTGAAGAAATGAAGGTGAAACTTTCTGCTTGTTTACCACCATGTGTTTCTCCAGCAAAATTACAGAAGAACAGCGATAGGTTAGAAATCTTAAAAAAGATTCAGCAAAATCATCTGACCTTGCTAAACGATGTTAATAATAGTCCCATTTCCAAAGTTCCACAATCCACACCGCTTTCTTGTCCACCTAGTCCAGTCATAGAGAATTTCCCTGTTCCTACAACTACCTTATAAGGTCAAGAAATGGCTACGCTTTTAACTATCCTAAACCGGAATAATGTTCAAGAACTCCCGACATTTTCTGGCGAAAATAGACGTGAATGGCCATATTTCGAAGAGGTGTTCAAGTCCACCACGATTGAAGGTAAATTCAGTGACAAAGAGAACGTTTCTCGACTGCGTAAGGCTTTGAAAGGGGAAGCGTACCAACTGGTATGTGATCGTTTAAAGTATTCATCAGACGCTGACGCAATTATAAATTCCCTTCGTGTCATTTTTAGACGATGCGATGTCCTTGTTCACGACCTGACGACGGATTTATTGAATCTTCCAAGGTTAGCTTCTAAGAGTGACCCGAAAATTCGTCTGTGGGCAGTGAAGGTGAGTGGTTATGTTGCGGATGTCAGGTCTATGAATAGGGAAGAAGATCTAACCAACGGGTACGTGATGACCAATCTAGCCTCTAAGCTTGGTGCAGGTTTATACCAAGAGTGGCAGAAAAAGAAAGCTGGTATCTTAAATGCAAATTTCGTTCAATTTGCTGAATTTTTAAATGAAAAAGTTATCGATTTGCCGCCTGATTTGATGAAGCCATATACTGTCGCAAATATTGAAGCTAAGAAAAATCAAGGTTCAGCGAGATCTTCAAAGCAAGTTTTAACTCATCAAGCACAATCTTCAGGTTCTGTCGCTCAAACTCAATGCAAAAAATGCACAAAGAAACAACATCCTCTCCATGAATGTGTCGGTTTTAAAGACTTATCAGAATCGGAGAGACTTGCCTTTGTTAAAGAGAATTTGGTTTGCTTTACTTGTTTAGATTCTTCAAAGCACAATTGGAGGTTTTGCGCCAAGAAGAGAGCTTGCGGTTTAAATGGTTGCACTGGTCGTCATCACCCTTTGTTGCATCAATCCAAAGAAGTCGATTCAATTCTCAATACATCTGCTTCGCCGTTTGTTCCACAGCCACACATTCATTCATCTCATGTTCGCTCGAATACTTCAGTGCTCTTCAAGATTGCGCCAATCCGACTTCATGGTAGAGACAACCGTTTTGTGGACACCTTCGCTTTTCTCGACGATGGTTCATCCTTAACGATGCTTGAGAAGGATCTTTATGATGACTTACATCTTGATGGTGCTTCAGAAGACCTGACTCTCCAATGGACTAAAGGAGTAACACGTAAGGAAAATTCTTTGAGAACGACTTTAGAAGTATCTGATGTTAAAAATCCGAAGCGTCATATCTTAAAGAATGTGTTCACTGTGAAAGATTTGGATTTGCCACGCCAATCGATAGATGTCTCGTATCTTAAAAGAAAGTACCCTCATCTCCGTGGTCTCCCTTTGGTGGATTTAGTTGATGCAAAGCCTAAGATTTTGATTGGCCTCGATCAAGCGAGGTTCCTTTTGGGTCAAGGTCAACGTCACGGAAAGGATCAAGAGCCCTGTGCGCTAAAGACTCGGCTCGGATGGATCGTTTTTGGCAGTGGTCATGTCTCTCATCCACACGTTTCTTGTGTTCACACTGTTCCTCGACCTAAAATGAAGTTCTTTTTTCACGATGCAATCAAACCTGAAGAGAATTTACACAATCTAGTGAAACAGCATTTTTCAACAGAAGAGTTTGGGGTGAAGCCACCAAAGTGAGATTTGGTGAGTCGTGAAGAAAAAAGAGCTATGGATATAATGGAATCATCTTTGAAGCTATTGGATGGTCAGTATGAAATCGGCCTCTTATGGAACTCTGATGACGTAAGACTTCCAGAAAGTTACTCGATGGCTTTCAGAAGACTTGTTGGTTTTGAAAAATCCTTAAAGAAAAAACCCCACTTACTAGAATGGCAAAATAATCACATGCGAACTTTGCTAGAAAAGGGATATGCCAGAATCGCTTCGGAACAAGAGCTATTAATAAAGTGGCCTCGAATTTGGTATACACCGACTTTTATTGTTGAAAACCCTAATAAACTCCCAATAAAACCAAGATGTGTATGTGACGTGGCTGCTAAAGTTAATGGTGTTTCACTCAACACTTTTCTCCTAAAAGGACCTGACAACCTTGTGCCTCTTCACGCCGGTCTTTTTAAATTTCGAGAGCGTAAGATTGCTGTAAATGCTGACGTCAAAGAGATGTTCCACCAATTAAAGATTAAAAAGGAAGACCAGCAATGTCAAAGAATACTTTGAAGAGATGGTGACATTTCAAGAAAGCCATCGGTGTACATAATGGAAGTCATGATGTTCGGCCCTAGATGTTCACCAACATGTGCTCAGTTCGTGAAGAACCATCATTTTAATCTTTTCAAAGAAGAATGTCCTGAAGCTGTGGATGGTTTGACAAAAAGAACCTACATATGTTGATGACTATTTTAACAGCCATAACACAGTTGAAGAAGCAGTCTCAGTCACCAGAGATGCCATTCGAATTTGTAAATCCATGCATTTTGACCTTGTTTCTGTACAATCAAACAGTTTGGAATTTCTCTCTCAGATGCCAGAAATTCATATCAAATCAAGAATAGTCAGCATTGACCCAAACGAATGCGAAGGTTATATTGCCAAGGTTTTAGGAATGTTTTGGAAACCTTCTTCCGATTGTTTTCTTTATAAACTCGCAGAAGATAATGATTTAAAGGAGATGTTGTTATCACCCAATTCCATCACAAAAAGGCGGATCCTTCGAACTATTATGCGTGTATTTGATCCGTTAGGACTTATTTCAATCTACATCATTAGAGGAAGAATCATTCTCCAAGAGGTTTGGCGAGAGGGATTTGACTGGGACGAGCCAGTTTCATTCGAGTTGCAAACCAAATGGTTAACTTTCATCAATGAGCTGAAGAACATTGAAAGATTCCGAATTCCACGGCGATACTTCTCATTGAATCCTGACGATTGCAAGGTAAGCCTTATTACATTTGTTGATGCTTCAGAAAAAGCTTTTGCTGCTGTAGCCTATTTTCGCTTCGAATATAATGGAATAGTAGAGCTATCTCAAGTAATGGCCAAAGCTAAAGTCGCACCTGTAAAGCAATTGACTATTCCACGATTAGAACTACAGGCTGCTGTCCTCGGAGTCCGTTTGGTATCTACAATAAAGCAATCTCATACAATCAAAATTGATGAAGAGATGTATCTATCAGATTCAAATACCGTTCTCTCTTGGATATATTCAACTACATACAAATTTCCTACTCTTGTTGCATCTCGTGTTGGAGAGATCCTTGTTACTACTTCTCCTCGGCAGTGGTATCATGTTAGTTCTAATGACAATGTTGCTGATGATGGAACAAAATGGTTTGATGAATCCATGGGGAATCACCTTACAAGATGGTTTGTTGGTCCAGATTTTCTAAGGCAAGAATTATCTGAATGGCCTATTAAATATTACAAATCTAAACCAGAACTAGACTCGCCAGAAATTGTTTCATTGCACCTTAGACCTGAATTGCCTTCGTTTGATATTTATAATAGTCTGAGTGCAAGATTTAAAGCAAGATGGACATCCTCTGTTCGGGTTATCGGTTTCTTGCTCAGATTCAAAGATATCATTAGGAAACTGCCATTTGAAAAACAAAATTTTATAACGCCGACTGAATACATCCGTGCTGAAAATTGGCTTTTTCGAAAAATTCAGTGTGAAGCTTTTCCTGAAGATATATTATCTCTTCAAAAGAATGGAACTGTTTGTTCAAGAAGCTCTATCCTAAGTTTGTCGCCGTTTTTAGACGAAGAAGGAACAATTCGAATAAGTTCACGTGCCCAAAAGGCCAATTGTTCGTATGCTTCAAGAAATCCAGCCATTCTTCCGAATAATCATCCATAGGTTAATGTTCTCATACAACATCATCATGATCTTAATTTCCACATCAGTTCAGCAACAATTATATCAGACATTCGAGATCGTGCATGGATTATTTTCATTCGAAAAGCAATAGATAGAGTGAGATCTAAGTGCTTCGGATGCAAGCGGCTCAGAGCCAAACCTGTTATGCCACTTATGGGACAATTACCAGAAGCTCGTTTAGCGTTTGACTCAAGACCTTTTACTCACGTTGGAGTCGATTGTTTTGGTCCCTTATTGGTCAAGTTCGGACGTGGCACAGTAAAGAGATACGGCATGATATTTACGTGTCTCACTTACAGGGCTGTGCAAATTGAGCTTCTTAACGATCTTAGTTTAGACCAATGTATAATGGCTGTCCGGCGTTTTGTCATTAACCGAGTGGTGACTCGATTTTTGTATAGTGACAATGGACTTAATTTCATTGGGGCTAAAAATATGATGGATAAGGATGTCAAAGAGATGCAGTGCAAATTGAGTGAATATTCTGCGAACTATGAAAATATTCATTGGCGTTTTATTCCAGCTTATTCTCCGTGGATGGGCGGTTCATGGGAGCGTTTAATTCAGTCAGTCAAGAAGAGTGTCAATTTCATTTTAAAAGCAACAGTTCCCCGTGAAGACGTTCTAAGAAATGCACTTATGGAAGCCCAATCACAAATAAATCGACGCCCTTTAACGCATTTGCCTGTTGACCCTGAAGATCCGAAACCATTAACTCCAAATATGATGCTTTTTGGAGAAGAAGATAAAGATGCTACCGCGCCAGGTGTTTTCACTGAAAATGATGCTTGTAGCAGGTTATATAGTAGACGAGCCCAGCATTTGACGTCCTAACTAGTCCAGCGTTGGTACAGAGAATATTTACCTGACATTATAAGAAGAAAGAAATGGTACAAAAACACAAAAGAAGTAGAAGTAGATGACATAGTCATTCTTGTTGAGCCAGATGAATTTCGATCACTTTGGAAGCTAGGTCGTGTAATGAAAGTTTACCCGGGTCCAGATAATATTGTACGAGTTGCGGATGTAAAACTGTCGAATGGTTCAATTAAATTGAAGAGGTCAGTTGGAAGGCTTGCTGTTCTGGACTTAGAGTCTTCAATGTAGTTTTCAGACGGCCCCCGGAATGTCATCAAGCCAAAGTTTTATACATATTTTCAAAATCTTATTTTCAACTACTTTACTTTTACTTGTTTTCAAAAACACTTTGTTGATAATTTTCAATCATTGTTTCTGTTTTTAATTTTCAATATTTTTCTCTATGTTTCTATAATATTTTTTCATTCTGTTGTTAACTGTTTTCAAATCAAGAAATTAATTTAAAAATCTTTACTGTTTTTCATCATTCCAAGACCAAATTGTAAGTTACATATATTTTCCTTTAATTAGTTTAATTTATTACATAATTGTTATTTTATTTAGAAAATAAAATTGGACAATTCCAAGAATATTTCTTGCTTTCGATTTTTGAGATATTTGAATTCAAGCCTTGGACCAATATTTATATTTGGAAGATTCCCTAATCGGTGAAAGAACAATATCTCTTTATTTCAATACCTACAAAAACCATACAAACAAGAAAATGTATTCAGACAAAAAAGTTCAAGCAAAAAATATATCTACCTCAATACATACTCACAAAAACATACAAACAAGAAAATATATTCCAACAGAAAAAGGTCAAAAAAGAAATTTTTTTTCATTTCCACCACTCGGAAATCTCCCTTACTTTGTCTTTCGTTGAAAAATGAAAATAATAAAATTTCTCTTTCTTACTACTTCTACTTGTTTCTATCTTTCTTATCCTACTCTCCACTGACAAATTTTGCTGATTTCAGCGACACCACAGGCTAGGGACTCTAACATAAAATCACGTCAATTGATAATACTATAAGATAATTATATACAATGGCGAGACCCACTTTTTTAGTCTTCGCTATCATCGTCATGTAAACTTTGATCAAAATCTCGAGTTCGATTTTTTTTACGAATGCATAACTTTCCTTATAGTACCTATGTATAAATCGCAAGTAAAAATTAATTTTATCTTTATGAACAGTTTTCTCTTATAACATTCGTTTTTAAAATTCATAGTCTATTACATAGGAGCAAGTTCGTCCGACCAAGTCGTGCATTTTATTTAAATCTGTCGAACATAGAAAAAAAATATGTATTTATAAAACTTCGAAAAAAAATCGTATGGCAGGTACCATTATTTTTGGTCTTAAATTAAAAAAGAAAAAAACGTGTGGGAGGAAACAATTAAAACTGATATTAACCAAGTTTGAAGAAAATCTGCGGAGTCGTTTAGGCTGTAGTCGAACTGACATACAGACAGACAGATAGACCGACAGACCGACAGACATACAGACAGACAGGCAGAATTGCGAGACCCACTTTTTAGTCTCCGCTATCATCGTAATGTCAACTTTGATCAAAATCTCGAGTTCGATTTTTCTTACGTAGTACTATAAGTCGCAAGTAAAAATAAGGTGTGATATTATAGGCATAGACTACATTTTATTCAAAAAAATGTGGGGAAAAATGTTATTAACGGTACCTGTCATAGAACCGTTTTTTTGATGTTCGACTTTCTCATTAACGGCTCTAACGATTTTAACCAAAATTTTTTAGCAAGAGTCCCCTTAAGGTTAAAATAATATTGTATACGAGTATAAAAATATTCAAAACATATTTTTTGGGTTTTTTTATTTTTAATTATTTCCTAAAATATATACTACTAAATACTTAAAATTGGCATCCCAAATTTTGTTCTCGAAAAATTTTAAAGAAATTTGTTACATAAAAAATTACTTTAAAATTAAAATGATTTTTAAACTTTGTTTGCATAAATTCATAATTTTCTGGAAATCAGAGAGCAATTCCATGCATTTGAACATTATCTCATTAAATCCATGTTTTATATTTATAAAATGAATTTTAAATTCCAAAGTACTTTTACATAAGAGCAAGGTCGTGCGACCCAGTCGTGCATTTTATTTTGTATCTGGTAATGGGCTTACAATACATTGGTTGATTTTTAGTTTTTTACATTTGAACTACGATTCTTATCGCGAACTGATGTCGAAACGTGAGTTTAGTTTCAATTAAGTGAATCAAAGCCATTTTTCATGTCAATGAAATTTTATACGAGTATAATCGATTATATCTGGTCATTTGAAATACTTTAAGTTTTCTTTATTTTTTTTGTAAAATATGAATTTGTATGCTGGTATAAACATCAAAACGTTAAGGCTGTAACTTTCCAGGATCCAACGCCACACTTTCGGGTGACAAAGGCTTATGTTTAGGGGAAAGGTTGGAACAGTGAGACACTTTTTTTTCAAACTGTTATAATTCCGAATTCTTTTGAGTTACGAAAATGAATTTTTGATGGTATCTTACGACATATTACCCCAACGTTTTGCCTTAAAAATATAACTAAATAAATTAAAAACAACTTCCTTATAAGTTGAATTATTGTAGAAGGTCAAACTGTCTCACTGTTCGGCGGGGGTTCGAAGACTGAGACAGCGTAGGCCGCACAGTGGGGCAACATAATATTTTTGATAAAAACTCGTATTAAACTATTTCTGATTAAAAAAAAAAACACGAAATATATTTGTTTTACGTATTGCGTATATTTATCAATTAATTCAAACAAAAACCACATTCAAGAATAAAATAAAATAATACAAACTAAAATCACAATTCAATTCACATTATAAAATAAAAATAAATCACATACGAGTTGGTAAATAATATTTTTCATTTGTTTTAAATACAAATATTTAGCAATAGGTATAAATAAAAATAAATAAAAAAAATAAATTAAAAATCACATTTCAGTTAGTTACCTAATGGTTATTTGTAAAAAAATAAAAAAAATTATTTGAGGTTACTTCCATAGCTTTGGAAGTCTACCTCGAAAATTACCGATGATTTTTGTCGGCTGGTGTGACCACAAAGAGCCGGTGTTGGCAACACTCTTTCGATTTCATCAATTTTTAAAGAGGCAACATCTTCAACCAAGGGCTCTGAAAATTTGTTGGATGTTCCATTCCTACGGAGATAAAGAACTTCGAAGTCCTTGTTTTCATCCCTTTCTTTTAAAATTTGGCCGATAAAATAAACATTATTCTTTTTGACGTTAAAACGGACAAGAACGTATGTTCCAACTATAATATCTTGTGGAACAGGATCCTCATTTGAACAATTTCCGGTGAAAGAACCATCAAGAGAAGAATCTTGGAAAATCATCTCATGGCCGCCGTCGTCATCTGATTCTGATTCTGATTGTAGATATTTTTGTTTTCCTGATTTTTTTTGGCGTTTTTTATTTTGCTGTTTTTGACCATCATCTGATTCGGAATCTTGTTGCAAAACTTTTCTCTTAATTGCAGCTTGTTTAACTCCTTTTTTAATTGGCCGTTGTTTAAGCATCTTGTTTTGAAGCTCCTCTTTTTCCGGTGTGTCTGTAAGAATTATGCTCCTTCCTTTTTTTCTTTGTTTTCGCGTGTTTAATCTAGGCGAAGCTTTGGGGTATCCTTTGAATTGTTCCGGGCTAATAAATCCAGTTACAGATGCAGTGTCAGCTAATTGCTCTGAAACTGTTTCTAAAAATTGATTTATTTAACAATATTATACCTAATGATCAAAGTCGAAATGAAAAACTATTACCATTTATGTGGATTTCTTCAGTTTGGTTGCTAAGTGTTAGTGGCCTGTCAGTTACATCGCTGCACATAAAATCGACATCGGTGAATACCTCTCTATCTGGTGGATAGATTCCGGTCTTACGAAAGCCTGCTACAATATTTGACGGGGTCATTGATTTTTCAAATGCATACCCGGCTGCAGCAGCAATGTCGTAGATAGTAAAAGTCTTTCCGGGATTCTGCATCATAAAGTTGTCAATTGCATTGTTATAAGCTGTTTTGAATGGCTTATAAACGGTAACATCTAGGGGCTGCATTTTGCTGGAGGAATGCGGTGGTAAGGTTAGTATTACAACTCCATTATCTTTGGCAAAGTTAAGGGCGTTTAAATTTATGTGGCTCTCATGGTTATCCATTATTAACAGAGTTGGGTTTTCTTTCGAACTTAAAGTGAAGTTTACAAAATGCTCCATGACTTTAACGAAACATTCCGAATTCATCCATCCAGATGGATTCGCCAGCCCAAGTGTGGCCGGTGGTGCACCGCTCAGCATATGATCTTTAAAGTGTACCCTCGGGAAAATCATAACAGGCGGAATGAATTGCCCGGTTGCGCTTATTATGCAACATAAAGTTACCAAAGCTCCTCTTTCGGCACTTGTAACTTTATTTACCTGCCTGGTACCTTTCTCCGCCAGAATTTTTGCTGAAACCTGCACCGTTGTCAACCCGGTTTCATCCAGATTATAAATCCGGGTTCCAGACGAAAAGCAGTTGGGCGACCTTGATAGAACTTCAAATAAATTATTATAAAATAAGCCCACATTATGCCTGTTGAATGAGGTTGCCCGCGACAAACTGCAACCCTCTGGTGTCCGGAGTGAAAGTGATGGGTTCCGTTTGCGAAATCGCTTTAACCAACCATCAGTGGCTTGCTTGTGTTCTATCCAATATTTTGGAATCGTTTTAGAATTTGTTATGGCAGTTTGGTACGCTAAGCGTTTGACGTCGTCTAAGGATAACCCATAGAACATTTGTGAGCATTTTTTTACATACGTCGCCAAAGACTGTTCTTCTTCAGCGGTGAAAATAGCATTAACGGCATAATTAGGGCTCATTCTGGCCAGGGATGAATCATTATATTTCTTTACATAGCGTGCAAGCGTTTGGTGGGCCACTCCATTGTTTTCTGCAGCCTTTCGCAGGGAACATCCATCTTTTACCATTTCAACAGCTTTTTTCATGGCATCTGGAGGCGTCTTCCCATAGCTGTACCGTTTATCCATAATTTACTGCCTCAGGATGTCAAGGATACCGAAAAAGCTATATAAAGTAATAACATAACAAACAATAAATAAATTGATCATGAAGGCCGAACAGTGAGACATGTCTCACTGTTCGCCCTTTGAATCTGTCTCACTGTTTAATTTGTGTCACTTTTAAGAAAAACTTTTTTTTACAAAAAACTGGTAAAGCTACCGAAGACTTTTTTTAAACAGTGATAGCACACATAATAACAAACCAATTAAAAAAAACACTAGTTCACTTACCTGAATAATTTAAGTTGCTACACAAATTTTCAAAACACGAAAAAAAATACTTTTACTCTTTATTTTCGGTCTTCACTCACTGAAAGCACACGCGCAACTGGCTGTTGTGCGGAACAGAAACAAAAGTTGCGGAATGGAAAAGAAACGTTATTGTCTGCATCGACATGTCTGTGCATGTTTTTAGGAAGCTAAAAAATAGAATGTCTCACTGTTCGTTCTGTCTCACTGTTCCAACCTTTCCCCTACTTAGTTTTTAGTATGAATCGTCATTTCATTACCTTAGGAGTGTTCAGAAGCTATTTAGCTTAAAAATAGCCTTAGCACGATATTAATTAGAAAATGATTAAAATTAAGGAAGAGTTAGTAATCTACTAAAAAGTTAGCAAATTGTTAAGTAGAATCATACCTATACCTTAATACTAAGCTGTTTAAAATTTTGAGCCATTTATTCAAAATATGGTTTAAAAAGCCTTGTCCTCACATTTTATCTCAGTTAGGTAGTATATAATCCTCAATTGCTTTTTCTGAATTGGTTACCAGCTTCAGAAAAACGGAAACTAACATTAGTTAACATTAATTAACATCAGAGGCGTATTTAAGGATTTGGCGCCCCGGGCTGATAAATTTTTCCGCACTTTTTCTCTGAGGCTTTCCTTCTGTAAGCGCTGCCGCTCAGTTTTTTTTAACTGTATCCATTATTTAAATAAATCAAAGGAGCATAAGCCACAATCTGTGTTGAAAAATAAAATTTGTTACACTTCTAAACAAAACAAAACATTTATGCCAATTTCACACACTGTTAAAGGCTAAGATAAGCTAGGTTTATTTTTAATTTAATTAAATTTTTTAATTTTGGTGGGTGCAATACCCCCATTTATTAGGCTTAATACAAGCTAATTCTTAATCTAACTTAAGTATAGCTCTTAAATCTAGGGTTGGGAATTAGAAGGACGATTAAGACGGAGTTTTAGGCAGGATGGACTGAGGGTAAAGTCGAAACAGTTAATGTTACCAAGCGCGGATACAGGGGGAGGGCAATGGGTGCAATTGCCCCCCCCCCCTGGGCAGTTCCTCGTTTCACAATTATAAGAACCATAACACTTTTTTCTTTTTACTTGCGACTTATAGGTACTATGAGGCAGGTTATGCATTCGTAAAAAAAATTGAACTCGAGATTTTGATCAAAACTGACATTACGATAATAGCGAAGTCCAAAAAAGTGGGTATCGCAATTCTGTCTGTCTGTCGGTTCGACTAAAGCCCAAACGGCTAGGCCGATTTTCTTTAAACTTGGTTGATATGGGTTTTATTTTTTTCCCCCGGATGTTTTTTGATTTGATTTTTTAAGACCAAAAATAACGGTACCTGCCATACGATTTTTTTTTTCGAAATTTTATAAATATTTTTTTTTATCAAAAACTTTCATTCAGTTTTTTAAAAAAAAATTCATAATATTTCATTTAGTTAAACCTAGGTAATGAATGAAAAAAAAATCCAAAAAATTATTATTTTTGGTACCCCCCTTGGAACCATTTTTTTGTTTTTGATTTTCTCAAAAACGGTACAACCGATTTTGATAATTTTTTAATGTTAAGGCTCCCCAACAGTTTCAATATTATTGTGTATTCAAATTTTTCAAAATTATTTTTTGAAAACTCAATATTTCGAAAACCCCATGCTCGATTTTCTTAAAACTTAATAAATAAAAGTTTCTTAAAATAATCTACAAGATATTAGAAAAAAAAAATTATTTTACTTAAAAATAACGGTACCCTCCATACAAATGTTAAAAAATGGTTTTCGAAAATCGTATTTTTCTCGAAAACGGTTCCGAGAATGTTGCTTAAATTTTTAGTCTTTCGATTAATTTTTAAGGTCTATAATTTAATACAAAAGATTTTGAAAACAAGACATTACAGTCACTGTACCTACCATAGAACGAATTTTTAAAATTTTGAATTTCTCATTATCGACATAATGGATTTTAATGAAATTTTTTATAGAGATGCTTCTAAAAGCTTTAAGAAACATTGCATTTCAAAACTTAAAAAAAAAAAAATATTTTTTGAATTTAAAAAAAAAAAATATTTTTTTTTTTGAAAATTCGATATCTCAAAAATGGGTAAATATTTTTTTATTTGAAATTTAATTTTCATTCGTACAGTAATAAAAACCTAATGTTGACGTACTAATTTTTTTTTTTAATATTTTAAAAATTTTATATATAAAACCTTATTTTATTAAGAAACCACTACAACGACTTATGTATAATTTTTGTTCTTGCATAAATTCATATTTGCATAGCATTCTGTTTTTGTCTCTTACTACTAAGAGAATTTAAAAAATGATGATAATTTTATCCTTATGAACAGTTTTTTCTAATAACATTCGTTTTTAAAATTCCTAGTCTATTACATAGGAGCAAGTTCGTGCGGCAAGTTATGCATTCGTAAAAAAAATCGAACTCGAGATTTTGATCAAAGTTATCATTACGATGATAGCGAAGACTAAAAAAGTGGGTCTCGCAATTCTGTCTGTCTGTCGGTTCGACTACAGCCTAAACATTTATCATTTTTAATTTTTCCCCCCCACACGTTTTTTTCTTCTTTTTTTTTAAGACCAAAAATAACAGTACCTGCCATACGAATTTTTTTCGAAATTTTGTAATTTTTTTTTTTCAAAAACTGTTCTACGGATTAAAAAAAAAAGATACAAAAAAAATTCATTTAGTTAAAGCTAGGTATTAGTTGAAAAAAATTTTGCGAAAAATGGTTATAGAGGGTACCCCCCAAAGAACCATTTTTTTTGTTTTTGATTTTCTCAAAAACGGTATGACCGATTTTGATCATTTTTTGTTTGCGTAAGCTCCCAAAAAACTTGAATAGAATTGTGTATTCAAATTTTCAAAAAAAAAATTTTTGGATTTTTAAAAAAAACCGTTTTCAAAAACCGGCCACACAAAAATATTAGAATTAAGTATTTAAGAACTATGTATATCATGTACAACACTATAATTCCTTCATTTAAATTAATTAATTCATTTTTTTTTAATACGTACGAGTACCTATTTAATACTTTAAGACATGCATACAGAGCATTATTGAAAGAGGCTAAAGTAATGTAAACGAAGATGTTTGATTTACTATTTAATAGTTATTTACATACGACCTACGCTACATATATTATGTACCTGCCAATGCTTTCCTTAATTCAATTTAATAATTTGTTATTTTTATATTCGATTATGTTTATACTTTTTTAATATTTTAAGACAGAAATGCAGAGAAATGGACCATTTTTTTTAAGTTAAGCAAAATATCACGAAAATTGCCTCCCCCTGAACGAAATCCTGGATCCGCGCCTGAATGTTACAATTAATCCTCAGAAGCATGCGAGTAATAAGTTCGTTGGAGCCGTAAGAGGTACGGTGGCAAGGCAGATAGAAGAGACGAGGATTTCTTATATTACGGGAATTAGTGTTGAAAGAGATGGAATTGTAGAGAGTCATGCAGTCAACAGACCCTGAAAGTAATCGATGATTGAAAAGAATGTCGCTTATTGCTCTTCGTTCTTCCAGCGTTGATTAACAGAAGTCGGTCTTGATACGGGGTTAAAATAAGAGGGTTATTCCAAGACAGACCACGAAGTGCGAAACGTAGGAAACGAAAGATACACCTTTTGTTTCTTTGTTGCGGAAGCAACAGGAGTATCAACAGACGGTTTGAAAGGTGAGGCAGCAGGATTTAAAGTGAAATTTGGATAGTTGGGTGAAAAAGAGCAGGTGGAAGGAGAAGTTTTTGAAGAGAGTTCTAGGTTAAACGATACTCGCTTATTTCGGGTTAAAAGGGGGTTCGTTGTGGTATTTGTATTGAAACTAGACTTGGAAAAAGAAGGGTGGGAGAAATTTGGGAACATTTTAGTTTTCAAACTCCAATTATTAGGAATATTAGATGTAGCCTTAAAATTAGAGATCCATTTTTTAATGATAAGTTTATCCATTGTAAGAGGAGATCCATCCGAGTTAGTGAAAATCGAGGTATATTTCGAAGGAATCGATAATTTTAATTTAATAGGCTTAGTGTTTTTAAGTACTTTTATCGAACTGATTGGAACTTTCATTTTATTAAAAAGTTTGTTAATGCATGTTCACTGTACACGAAGATGCCATGACGAAGAAGGGCGTTTGGTTTTCGTTCTGTGCATTTAATTTTTGAATTCGTTTGTCCAATCATCAAGGGTCCAGGTTACACCGAAAAGTTGTATTGAGTTCTTTGAAGAGATGTCTACTCCTTCGATGGATATATTCTCAGTGGCATCTTCTCTAATTGGATTCTACGGATACAGGTGAAGGGGGAACTTGGAGAAGCTCATCAAGTGAGACATTTGATGAAGAAAGTGGCACAGAATCACCAGGAGGTACTTGAACATCGGCAAGGGCCACATATTGATATATTGTAAGCGGAACTCTAAATATATATGAGGTTTTCACTGCACCTAGCAGCTCATCTACACTTTCTCTGGTCGACGCGTGCTCCAAAGAAAGATACCTAACCAATATATTTCACGGCGTCATCGATAAGAGAAATATTAACTTGGTTATTGTGGGAGTTTGTTCTAGAACTAGATTGTAGGTGAACGTCAATGTCTGAACGAATGGAGTTGATAATATCCGCGGAGGAGTTCAATTCATTACGCATCGAATTTAATGGCTTAATGAAATTGAGTATATTTATTGCACAATATATGTATATATCTCTTTAAGCTCGTCTTTGATTTCGGATTTTAGAGATTCTAATTGGGTAACAAATTTACATGCCTCACTTAACAGTTTTTTTTACACTATCAAAGTTCGATTTAAGCGATATGGATATATTTGAGACCATCGTGTGTAAGTCATCAGTCAGTTTCACGAGGTCATCAATTTGTTCGAGTTCACTAAATATTTTGCACCACTTAGCGTTCGTTTCACTTATTGATAACTTGACTGTGTTGTTATTACAACTCGGGTGGAAGAGCTTACCGCAGAGACCGCCACACGTAACTCGGTCAACATTGACTTCGATATTACAAACGCAGCACTTTGACATTTTACTTGCGACTTATAGGTACTATGGGGCAAGTTATGCATTCGTAAAAAAAAATCGAACTCGAGATTTTGATCAAAGTTGACATTACGATGATAGCGAAGACGAAAAAAGTGGGTCTGGCAATTCTGTCTGTCTGTTCGATTACAGCTAAACGGATCGACCGATTTTCTTCAAACTTGGTAAATATTGGTTTTAAGTTTTTACCCCCGGATATTTTTTGATTTGATTTTTTAAGACCAAAAATAACGGTACCTGCCATACGATTTTTTTTTTTCTAAATCTTATAAATATTTTTTTTTTCGCAGAAACTGTCCCAACGATTTAAAAAAAAAATTCAAAAAATTTAATTTAGTTTAACCATAGTAATGGTTGAAAAAAAATTTACAAAAAATGAGTATTTTTGGTACCCCCCTTGGGACCATTTTTTTGTTTTTGATTTTCTCAAAAATGGTACCACCGATTTTGTTAATTTATTTTTATGCCAAAGTTTCCCAGCAGTTTGAATATTATTGTGCATTCAAATAAGCCAAAAAATTTGTTTTCGATTTAAAAAAAAACTTTCAAATTTTTTTTTTGAAAACGCAATATTTTGAAAACGCCATGCTCTATTTTTTCAAAACTTAATAAATAAAAGTTTGAAAAAATAAGCTACAAGATATAAGAAAAATAAATTCATTTTACCTAAAAATAAGGGTACCCTCCATACAAATGTTAAAAAATGGTTTTCGAAAATCGTATTTTTCTCGAAACCGGTTCCGAGAATTTTTCTTAAATTTTGTTTCTTTCTATTATTTTTTAATATCTGTAATTTAATAAAAAAAAATTGAAAACAAGATATTACTGACTGTTACCATAGAACGATTTTTTAAAATTTTGAATTTCTCATTATCAGCACAACGGATTTTATTCAAATTTCGTAGAGAGAAGCTTCTAAATTTTTTAAAAAACATTGCATTTCAAAACTTTAAGAAAAATATTTTTTGGAATTTTGAAAAAAAAAGTCATTTTTTTTTCTGAAAATTCAAAATCTCGAAAACGGCTCAATATTTTTTTTTTTTAAATATAATTTTTATTCATACAATAATAAAAACTTCAAATTGGCGTACCAACATTTTTTCTTAAAAATGTTTTAAAATTTTCTTATATAAAACCTTATACAAAGACTTATAATTTTTGTTCTTGCATAAATCTATATTTGCTTGAATCACATGGCATCCTATTCTTATTTTTAACTACTAAAGTAGTTTTTTTTAGTCATTTAAAAATGAATTTTATGCTTATGAACAGTTTCTCTAGTAACATTCATTTTTGAAATTCTTAGTCTTTTACATAGGAGCAAGTTCGTGCGACCCAGTCGTGCAGTTCATTTTATTTTGGCTTGCGAGAATTGAGGTCGGTTGAAAATTTTAAAAAGAGGTCAGATCTTTTTTTTCCATTTTTTTTTGCTAACAAAATGGGGCAGGGTTATTTGTAAATAATTTATTATTTTAAAGAAGGAGCGAAATTAAAACACGTCTTTACTCTTCTATTTTTTACTTGCGATATAGGTACTATAGGGCAAGTTCTGCATTTGGAAAAAAATTGAACTCGAGATTTTGATCAAAGTTGACATTACGATGAAAGCGAAGACGAAAAAAGTGGGTCCGACAATTCCGTCTGTCTGTCTGTATGTCTGTATTTCTGTATGTCTGTACCTCGAACTACAGTCTAAACTACTGGAGTATTTTCTTCAAACTCGGTAGTTAAGGGTCTTCGGTGATTCTCTAGAGGAAAAATTTAATTTTTTTTAGCTCCAAAACTAACGGTACCCCCCATACATCCGTAATGTAAAATCTTATTTATCTCGAAAACGGTTCTAACGATTTTGATAAAAAAAAATTAAGTCTGATATTATGGACATGGACTATATTTTGGTCAAAAAACATTTGGGGGGAAATGTTATTAGGGGTACCTGTCATAGAACGGTTTTTTTGATTTTCGAATTTCTCACCAACGGCTCAAACGATCTTAACCAAAATTTTTATGCAGGAGCTGCTTTGCATTCGAAAAAATATAAGCTAAAAATTATTTTGAAAAGATAGTTTTTGGATTTTTAAAAAAATAATACAATTTTTTTTTGAAAATTCAATATCTTGAAAACCGATACACGATTAAATTTTTAAATTACGTTTTAAAATTTATTTTATTAAATACTAACGATTTGCATATCAATTTTTTTTATAAAAATTTTAAGGAAAATTTAGTACACAAAAAACATGTTTTAGTGTCTGTACCTCTCTCTAGAAGCCTTACCCACTAGCCCTATGTTCTTAAATCTCGGTAGTTAAGGGTCTTCGGTGATTCCCTAGAAGAGAAATTGAAATTTTTTTTTTAGCTCCAAAACTAACGGTACCCCCCATACACCCGTAATGCAAAATCTTATTTATGTCAAAAACGGCTCTAACGATTTTGATAAAAAAAAATTAGGTGTGATATTATGAACATAGGCTACATTTTGGTCAAAAAAAATTTTGGGGCAAAATGTTATTAGGGGTACCTGCCATAGACCCGTTTTTTTTTATTTTCGACTTTCTCATTAACGGCTCTAAGGATTTTAATCCAAAATTTTCAGCAGGAGTCCCCTTAAGTTTAAAATACTATTGTATATAAAAAGATTCGAAAAAATATTTGTTGGGTTTTTTTGAAAAAAAAAAAAAAATTTAAATCAATATTTTCAAAACCTATGAACGATTATTTTTTGAAATTATTTCCTAAAATCAATATTCTTTAAAAATTTTAGTGAAATTTCTTATATAAAAAATTTATTTGATAATAAAACAATTTTTTAATGTTTATTTGCATGAATTCATACTTTTCCGGAAACCAGACGGCAATTTTATGCATTTGAACATTATTATCTCATTAAATCCATGTTTTATATTTATAAATTGTATCTTAAATACCAAAGTACTTTTACATAAGAGCAAGTTCGTGCGATCCAGTCGTACATTTTATTTCATTTAGGATAGCATCTCGATAAGTATCAAAGATATTGGAACATTTTGAACGCCAAAATGTTGGGCGGAAATTTTCCTAGGGACGATATCCGTTCCTTTTTTCAAATTTTATCTCGTTATATTTTATTTTCATCATCATCATCGGCTCGACAACCGGGTTCCGGTCCTGGCCTCTTTCAACAAGTCTCTCCACCTATCCCGGTCTCTAGCCGACGCCATCCAGTTGCGCACCCCAAGGCTTCGGGCGTCCTGGTCTACGCCATCTCTCCAGCGCAAGCATGGTCTACCACGCTGTCGTCTACCATAGAATGTACCACAAAGAACTTTCCGAGCAGGTTCCTCTTCGCTCATGCGAGCTAGGTGCCCTGCCCACCGGAGTCTACCGAGCTTAATTTTAGTCACGATATCTGCTTCAAGGTAGATTGCGTACAGTTCATGATTGTACCGTCTCCGGAATCGTCCTTCGTCACATTGGGGGCAACAATTCTCCTTAAGACTTTTCTCTCGAACGCAGCTAGGTCAGAATGCCTTTTGCTAAGCACCCAAGTCTCGGATCCATTAGTGAGTACTGGCAGGACCATGGTCCTGTACAGCAGCAGTTTTGAAGTTATGGTGAGATTTCTGGATTTGAAGAGCTTTGACAGACTATAGTAGGCTCTGTTAAATTTGACAAGCCGCCCGCGTATTTCTTCTTCTATATTGTTATCGGCTGCTACTATTGACCCACTTCAAATTCGTGCTCCGCTACCTTGATTGTTTGACCAACTGTTCCTCTCGCATTCGACGCCACCATGTACTTTGTTTTACCTTCACTAATGTGCAGCCCCAAATTTTGTGCCGCCTGCTCGATCTGGATGAAGGAATCGTGTACAGCTTGTTCGGTTATTTTTATTTTTTATTAGTGGTTTTAGTGAGTTTTAAAACTTTTAAGACAAAAAAAAAAATTAAGGAGAGGATATAGACCGCAATAATTTTTTTAGAAATAAAATAAATATGACCCAATGTAGAATATAAGTTTCTCTAGAGGCGATGTTTCTTCTTTTTTTAAATTTTTTTTTATGAGGCTTATTTAACCATGAAATAAATAAAAAAAAAAGTTTGGACCCTTATAACTTTGGATCAACTAATCGTAGGTAAAAAAACGTTACATGTAAAAATTAGAATTTCAAAACTCTAAAGGCGATGTTTTTTCTTTTTTTTTCTTTTTTTTTTATTAAATTTTTTTAAACATGAAATTTAAAAAAAAAAAAAAAAATTTGTACCCCTATAACTTTGGATCAACTAATCATAGTCTAAGGAAGTGTACATGAAAAGATTAGAATTTCCAAACTCTAAAGGCGATGTTTTTTTCTTTTTCTTTCATTTTTTTATTAAATTTTTTTAAACATGAAATTAAAAAAAAAAGTTTGGACCCGTATAACTTTGGATCAACTAATCGTAGTTTAAAGAACGGTACATGAAAAAATTAGAATTTTCAAACTCTAAAGGCGATGTCTTTTCTTTTCTTTTCTTTTCTTTTCTTTTCTTTTCTTTTCTTTTCTTTTCTTTTCTTTTCTTTTATTTCATGTTCTTGAGTCTTTTGTGTTCTTGCATACTTGGTACCACAGTGCCATACTTGTAAACGGTGGGCCGAAATTGGATGTCTGAACTACTTAAAAAAAAAAACTAAGGAAGAGTTACAAGATGTATATTTTCTCTTCAATTGTGACTGTTGTTCTAGATGGCTGGCATTACAAGAGGAATAAAACTTGAATCATCGTTAGAACTAAAGCTACTATAATTTTGTTTTAGCTAAACTAAAAGCTCAACACCATCCTTTTTTATTTTAGCTAAACTAAAAGCAATAAATATTTTTCAATTCGAATTTGTTAAACATATCTCATAATATCTATCTAATTATCTCAGGATTTCTGTTTTAGTTATTCTATAAAGTATATTCATTCTGGCATTTTATTTGTCTGCTGAAATTTTGTTTTTGTTTGTATAACAATTAATCTTTCTTTATATAATTCCAATTTTGTATTATTATTTTATCAGAATTATTAAAACTTGAATCGCAAAAATAAAAATTCATATGAAATAAATTTTTTCATGTACCGTTCTTATACCTACGTTTATTTGATCCGAAGTTATAAAGATCTAAACTTTTTTTTTTCTTTTTAAATTTCATGTTTAAAAAAAATTTTAAAAAAAAAATTCAAAAAAAAGAAAAAAACATCGCCTTTAGAGTTTGGAAATTCAAATTTTTTCATGTCCCGTTTTTTTACCTACGATTAGTTGATCCAAAGTTATAAGGGTCCAAACTTTTTGTTTTTTTTTTTATTTAATGGTTAAATAAGCTTAATAAAAAAAATTTTAAAAAGAAGAAACATCGCCCCTAGAGAAACGTATATTTTTTTTATTTGATTGATTCCTTTTATTTCAAAAAAAATATAACATTTTCATATACATATATATATATATATATATAAAATATAAAAAAATAACAGATTTCATAAGTCCTATAGGTATGGCTTATGGCCGTCTACCAGACTGACATTTTCGAATACAAATACATTTTATATAGCAAAATTAGAAAAAAAAAATCAATAAATATAGGAATATAAAATTAAATAGTTAAGAATTTTTGTTCTAGCTTTAAAACTCTTCTTGGATAATAAGTTTTCTATATTTTAATGCAGTAACCGAATACTTAAAAAGTGAATCCCAGCTATCTTCTCCATTTAGTAAACTGAGGAATTCAATTTCATCGTGGCTGCGTTTATTGAAGTAAATAATCCGAAATTCTTTCAAAACTGGACATACTGCAACAAAGTGAAAGGTATCCTCACGAGCTTTCATATTACAGGGACTGCATAATAAAGGTAGATCTGGTCAATGTGGCATATAATTAAGGTTGAGCAATTCTCCTCTTACTTTAAAAATAATGCTTATTTTGTCCAAAGGATTGCTATTTAGGAGATACGTTCTATTCTGCAAACTGAAATTCAAACGGCTATAGTGACTCCTAAACACTGATGACCTAGCTTCAGATTCGTATCTGCTATACAGCAGTGGCGTGGCGTCCATATAACACGATTCCTATCGTCTTCCCTTTTAGAAAATCCACAAATAACACAATCTACCAAAAAAACATCGAATAAGTTTAAGTTATCCATTCTGCCTCTCGTTTGTATCATATACTTTATCCAAACACATTCCACAATCCACAACCAACATTAATCAAGAGAGTCACAAAAATACTCTGACGTAAACTTTTCAATCACCGTCTTATTTATTTGTTTTATATCCCTTTCTTCCCCAAGCATTGTGTTTCGGATCCTCTTTGTTCAACATCCGCAAAAAATAAGACGCTACATTTCGTCTTATAAAATTTTCGATGTATACCAGTAGGAGTTGGAATTATTTGTATTTTATTCTCCCTTTAGCAATTAGCATTGCATGTCAGTAGGAAGATAATACATTGCAGGAGTTCAGGTGCTCGCCTTTTTTCAAGCTTGTGTAAGAAATAAGACGGTGTTCTTCGACTTATTTGTTTTTTTTTTTTTAATATGTCATATAAATATAAATATGGCATGTGGGTATTGTTGATTCTTGATTTTGAATTTGATGTTGATATACATGCTGATGTAAAATGCTTTCATTTTTCTCTCTCGTGATAGTTTATAATATACACGATTGATATTCTTGCAAATTTACTGTGATAATTTTGAATTATGAAATAAATCATGGTAGAATATATGGCAATTTGTCAGCAGTGTAAATTTAGCATATCGCTGAATGAAGAACACTTCTGTGTCAAATAAAATGCATTTGCTTTTTTTTTTTAATAGGAATTTCAATTTAGATTGAATTGGCATTCAATAAAAGACTGTGTTGCACAGGTTCAATAACTTCAAATAAATCTAGTGTTTTGAAAAGCCAATTTGAACTTAATTAAAAATAGTGAAAAGTTAGATGTTAAAGTGAAGATTTAATTCCTTTTATTATCCACTATATTGATAAAAAAAATTGGCTTCTTAATTTTAGTGCATTTCTTGATTTTGTTTTTTGTCTTTGATAAATGTAGATTGCTGTTTAACAGATTACCTATCGGAGAAACCAAATAATTTTAGTAAGGATAGTTGATAGTTTATATTTTATCCTTTTTTCCTTTACACACCAGGGATTTCGATCCTAGATCGAAATTTTTTGTTTAGTGTGCGTGTTTCATGAATACATGTAAATCCCTCTTGATACATAGTATCGCGGCTGTTATTAAATCTGAAATTAAAACAGAAATCATAGAAGCCCGGTTCGTGTCGATTATGATCGACGAAACATCAGATTTGAGTCATAGGGGACAACTGAGTGCCATATTTCGGTTCTTGTCAGAGAATGGAATACAAGAAAGATATATTGTATTTTTTTAATGTTTAGGGCGAGTCTTAATGCAGATGAGTTGTCCCATCATATATTCAATATTCTTGACACATATGATTGCAAGGAAAAATTAATAGAACATTCCTAGAAAGGTGCCGCAGTTATGTCCGACGAAGGGGGTGGTGTCTAAAAGGAGGTGCTTTTTTATTATGTTTTAAGCTCATTGTTGATTGAAATATTAATGTCTTGAAGTATAAAAAATATAGCTACACATTTTTTGCTAAGTCAATGTGGAATGCATTTGTAGATACCATGTCCCTACTAGAAATGTTGTTTTTAAGGTTCTAAGATTTTTTTTTTCATTTTTACAGGTGACAAAATTTTATAACGTCTTCCCATTTAAAATTATCCACGCCACGCCACTGCTATACAGTAGTTTCCAAATTTTTTTAAAATTATATTCAACTTCGATTGTAGCAGATCTGGTTGTTCATTTGGTGTTATTTCGAGATCAATACCGCATGTTGAAGCAATGCTCTCCCATTCTTCTAACATAGATCCTTTCGCTTGTATAAACGTATTTAGTACAATTTTAGGAATCCTTCTGTCTGCCATATTCATAACTTTGACAACATAGTTGAAATGCATCCGGAGAGTATCCATTACCAGAGGAGGAGTTCCTGTCTCCAGATACAGCATATAGTTTGGGGAGTTTCTTGGCAATCTAAAAATTCTTTTAATGAAATATCGAAGAAATTTTTCTACTGCTTCATAAGAAGAATGGGGGAGAGTACGATAACTTAGGCGCCAAAAATTGATAACGGATTTTTGTAGAAGGGTCAAATACAAGCGTTTTTTACTATGGGAGGGGGGGGTCTAACTCGCCCCGTTTAGGAGGTAGGGGCGAATTTTAGAAAAAATGACTTAAATTGAAAAAAAAAATATTAAAAAACAACGGCAACACTTACAATAAAATACTATACCGGTTTTGAAAGCCAGAAGTCTGTTCTATAATCGTAAATTTAAATTAAATTATTTATGTCAATAGTTTTTGAAAAATTTGCATGCAAACTCAAAATTTTGTTAAAAAAAATGAAAAAAAAAAGTTTAGACCAATTTTTTTCAAAATTGTAAAATGAAGTGCTTAATTGGCTTTTTGTGGTCAATGCTACTATTAATTCTGAATCGAACACAAAAAACCGAATGGTTTTGTCCCTTCTAGTTTTTGAGAAAATCGAAAATTACTAAAACTACTTTTTATGAAATTTTTGATTTTTGGTATTTAACTACGGTGATTTCAGGAGGAGGATTAACGTTAATGTGGTTCATTTGTAGGTAAAGTACAGCAAATCATTTAGGGTTACCAAGAATGCACCAGAGGAGGTAGAATTGCATGGCATTTCGCGTCTCAGTCAGTCAGTTTGTGAGTAAGTCAGGTGTTACTTAAAAATAGTCAAGTCAATTTTTCAATGTTCAATGTATTAAAACCGTGTTTGCAGGCATTTTGATCACAAAAAAAAATATAGCAAGCACCTCCCGAATCTCTAGCCAATATTGAGGCCCATGGAAAAATGTGCCGATAGATGGGTTTATTGCTCTGAGATTAACTTTTATATGGATTGCACCAGAGAAACTTTTAAATCATTAGTTTTAAGCAAAATTTAAGTAACGTTATTTATTAAAATAAAAGATTAACTATGTAAATCATTTAAATGTAATTTGAATTTTATATACCCACCTACAAATTTGTAACTATATATTTACTTATGTATCTTAGTCTCTAAGAGTATAATATGCTCTGGTTGATGAATAAATAATAATAATAATATTGTATTCTTACAATTTTTGTCACCTTTTTGAGTTGGAGTTGAGGGGAGTTGACGCTTTAGTTGGAATTAGACCAATTTCTTCTAAGAACGCGATGCTTTTGAAATATTTTTTTTTGAAATATTGAAAAGTTATTTAATTTAGGATGAAGTAGTGGATGCTTAGTCGCCATTCTTTATTCCAAGAAAAAAATACTTCACTCTTACAAAGGTTGAATAACGATTGACCTTGGTAAACAATAACCTGTACCATATTAGCATTAAAAACAAACAATAAACATACATATTAATTAAGAAATTATATAAATTTGCTGCATTCGTACAGTAGTACCTAGGTAATGTGAATTTTTCATAATGTATTAAATTTTCATGTCTGAACATTTTAAATGTGCAACTTTGGGCTACGTACATACATATATTTAGTAGACATTGGATATAGACCTTAGGGTAAATTCAAAGTTTCTTTAAATCCAGATTCTGTAAATGCAAAAGAAACCTTGCATACACCCAACCTCGCACCTACCCCAAATCCTATAGTGTGCCCAGGCAGGGGGGTTGCAGGGGGGCAGCATGCCCCCCCATACATATCTCACTGTTTATACGCCGTAATGCGCAAGCAAGCAAAAAAAGCAAATATCCCATAAAAAAGTAGTTTTCGTTATTTTCAATTTTCTCAAAAACTAGACGACATAAAATCATCTAGTTTTCAGTTTTTGAATAAGAATATATTAGAGCAACGAATTTTAGGAAAAAGAATAATATATAATTTTGCAGTTTTGAAAAATTAAACTTTAAACTTTTTTTTTATGTTTTTTTTTCACCAAAATTTGAGTTTAAAACTCGTTTTTTCAAAAACTGTGCATAGATTCTACTTGATTTAAAAATTATCTAATACCTCAGAGTATTGGCTTTAAAAAAAGGTATAATACTTAATTGTAAGTATTACCGTTATTTTTTAATATTTTTGTTTCCATTTTAGTACCTTTTTTATAAAATTGCCCCTCCCGCCCAAACGGGGGGAGATAGACCCCCCCCTTCCATAGTAAAAAATGCTTGTATTGAACTGTTCTACAAAAAACCGTTATAATTTCTTGGCGCCTAAGTTATCGTACTCTTGCCGAAGAATGTCCCCAGGCTTGAGCTCCGTAAAGAAGAATTGACATTGCTGTGGAGCGGAATATCTTTTGCTTTGCACTGTGGTGGATATATTTGCTTTTAATACACCGCTCCCATATCGAAGAGATTGCTCGTTTTGCCTCAGCTAATTTACCCTCTAGATGTCTATTCATCTTCAGATTCGAAGTCATTAAAACTCCTAAGTATTTGTACTCCCGTACAACTTCAATATTCTCACCGTTGTATGTCCACTTTTCGTTCTGCGCATGGCTTCCACCTCCGCCTCTACATACAATCATTTTAGATTTTTCTAAGTTCACTACTAAGTTCCACCGTTTGCAATATAGATTGAGTCTATTTACCATAATTTGCATTTTTTCAACCGTATCAGATAGAAAGACTATATCGTCAGCATGCATGAGAGCCGGTATTGTTACTCCTCCTACTATAATTCCACCTTTTATTTCATCTGTTATATCGTTTATGAATATGGTAAATAGCAGTGCGCTTAAAATACAACCTTGTTTAAGGCCTGTCGTTGTTACAAATTCATCGGATATGGTATCTCCGTCCCAAACATATGCTACGTTGCTATCGTACAGTGCTCTCAAGACTGTTATAATTTTGGTTGATACGCCTATCACACTTAGCTTGTAGAAGAGAGCTTCACGGTCAATCGAGTCGAAAGCTGCACGAAAATCGACAAAGAAAGCATATAATATCTTATCTTTCTTTTTGTAGTAATCGGCAATGTTTGTAAGGGTAAATATTTGGTCAATAGTTGAGTATTTTTTCCTGAACCCGGCCTGGAATTCGGTCAAAATGTTGCCATTTTCTACCCATTTTGACAGCCTTGAGCGGATAAGCCGGGCAAACAATTTGCCACAGGTATTAAGAAATGAAATGCCTCTATAGTTTGACGGATCCTCGTAGTTTCCTTTTTTAGGGATTGGGAAAATAATTGATTTTTTAAAGGTATCTGGAACTAAACAATTTTCAAAGATTCTATTGAACTCATTGGTGAGTAAGGTGATAAACTCGTTTGTGGCATGCTTGTAGAACTCAGAAGGGATACGGTCATCTCCTGGTGCCTTGTTCGCTTAGGAGTCCATAATGATTTCTTTCACTTCCTGTATTGAAAATGGGGCATCCAGCAACTCATCTCGAATAAGTGGTTCGGCGTATTGCACCGAAGGCGCACTCGTTGTGATATTTAGGAGTCTGCTAAAATGGTCCTTTAGACTTGATGCCTGCAGCCCTGAGGCGATGAAATTTGTCTTTCCATTCACAAGTTTTACAGCTTTCCAGAACTGAGCGGAACTGCGTGCGTTGTTGATGGTTTCCATATTCGATTGATCAAAAGCTGCTTTTTTATTATAACACATTCGCTTAAAATTCTTATTCGCTTCAGCATAAAGTTTTTTAAATATTTCAACGTTGTGTAACCTTAGTAGCTTTAAGAACTTAAATGATAACTCTCTAGCTTTTAAGCACTCATTATCAAACCATTTTTGTTTAGAAATTAGTTGATTTTTAGGTGGTCTGCTTTTTGGGTAGGATTTTTTTATAGCTTCTGTGAGAGAACTTATTTTAACGAATACACCAGAATTTGTAAGTTTTTCGAGCTCTATTCCTAAGTTAGTTTGGTAAGCTATTTTATTTTTATCATTCCAGATTAGTTTTGGAATAAGATTAAGCTGTTTCGTATTGCCAGTGCTATCCACTTACGTCAGTGAAAAAGTTATTTATAGAGGCATGTGATCTGAGAATGTCTCAGCACCTACTTTAAAATTACTCATAATGTTACTCCAGCTTCCAGAGACAAAGCAGTAATCAATGACTGAATATGCGCTACCTCTTATGAAAGTGTACTCTCCCTCCGGGTCTTCTGAGCAGCTACCATTCAAGACATGACAGTCATAGACATCTGCAAGTTCCATGATTTTTGATCCTTTGCTATCGCAAACTTTGTCTTTAGAACAACGGTTCAGATTCAGGAAAGGCAAATATGCACTGATGAAATTGTTTTGTGAACAGCCAATTCGAGCGTTGAAATCTCCTACGAGCAAAAGATTATTTGAGTCGATGTCCTGAAGAGTGTCGCATAGTTTTTCAATGTCAACATCCCAATGGCTGCAGTTTAAATAAATTGGAACTATGTACATTCTGTTATTGCCAACATCAACATCTAGCACGTAGGAATCGCCTACTCTTTGAAAACTTATGTCAACTCCAGTTATATTTTTTCGATATCCAAAAAGTTCGCCACCACTGCCACGACCAAAGTTAGTTGTTTTTATTGCGTGATTCCATACTTATTCGTAATTGAAAAATATTTTCTTAAATCTATCTTCCTCGTTTTCTAATAAGTGTGTTTCAAATAGAACAAATATATCAAAATTTTGTATATAGTTAAAAAAATTCACAAACATTATTTTATTTTTCATTCCTGATACATTATAACTTAATTATTTAATATTTTTAATAAAAGTTTCATTCTGGTAGACTGCTACGTCTCATGCTTCGTGTAAACCCGCAGTGCTTGTGCTTGCACCTGAATTATTAGTTGCCACCCTGTACGCCGATCTGTCAGTTGAGTTTGAGTTGACATTACTGACATTTGATGTCACTTTTGGTTTGTGGTACGCATTGTTCTTAGTTAAAATTTCATTCATAAAATTGTTTACAAATGAAGTGTCGCTATAAAATGATTTTAATGTCTCAATGCCGTCGTTTTCACCACACCTTAACCCGAGGTCGGAGTCCCAGGTGAAAATGTTCCCTTCCATAAGCAAACGTATATTCTACATTGGGTCATATTTATTTTATTTCTAAAAAAATTATTGCGGTCTATATCCTCTCCTAAAATTTTTTTGTCTTAAAAGTTTTAAAACTCAATAAAATAATATATAACGAGATAAAATTTAAAAAAAAGTAACGGATATTGCCCCTAGGAAAATTTTTGGGACAACACGATGGAAAACAAATTATAGATTTTAGTTTGCACAACTTTTGCTGACAACTATAATTTCTTAACACCCATATAGCTAAATTTGTTCTTTGGCATCGATTTTGAGAAATACCTAAGTATTTACACGTTTCAGTAACTTACGGTAAAGAGCTAACATTTATATTAAATACCAATACCAAAACACTCTTTGCATCTTTGGACTTTATGTAAAAACAGAATTTATAATTTGAGGATACCGTTATGTCACTCTACACGATAAATATGTACAAGTACATAGATGTTAGTCAAAAAAGTTATGTGAAAAAACTACAAGAAAAGAAGACCTTTTTAAAACGAGGAACAGGTTGTAGGAGTCGAATTATTCTCCTTTTTTCACACTGCATAAAAACGATTTTGTGGAGTAAAACTTTTTTAGGAGCGATATGACAAAAACTTGGATATTATTCGGATAAATTTTGGAACAGAAAAACTGGTCTAAGCCAAATGTGTGTACCGAACCAATTTCAGAAAACTTTTTATCATTCAGCCTGTCTAGAACATAACATACGCTCCAATAGCATGATGCTAAATTTGATTAAAATTAGCAAAATCGTCTTTTTAACCAAGTATTATCCTAAAATAGTTTTAACATCGTACTAATTCGACTAAAATTTTGCGCCAATAGTTTTTAAAATAATACCTATCCTTTTTTTTGTCCATCATTATTAACTATTGCACAAAAAACAATCATTATATTGTTTCTTAAGTCGTTCAAAACTATTGACGAAGGCAAGGGTATTTGTATATGAGGAAATCCAGCGTACTTTAGGATTTTATGTCACTAGCAGATATAAAAATATAGTTCATTAAAATAGTTGTTATTGGTGTAATTTTTTAAATAGGACTTAAATAGAAAGATGATCTATATGTATATTTTAGAGCTCTCTATTACACGGATAATGAAATACACGGATAGACGTGTAATTATTGGATCGGGATTTGAATCCGTGTAATTATAATTACACACGTGTTATTTTAATTAAACGTATAATTAAATACACGTGCATCCGTGCATTTAATTATACGTGTTACTAAAATATCCGTTACCATAAAAAAGAATACTTCACAATTTAGAATACGACTCAAGCTTTGCACGTTTGCAGTGAAGGTGAACACTTAACTGTTAGTAACCGTCTCATTAAACAAAAGCTTAGGTGCAACGGGTGACTATTGACAAACAATAATTTTGCACCTCTAGGTCTAGGTATACCTCGTTGTTCAATTATTACTAATTACGTATCAAATGTGAGATAAAATAGCAAATCAAAGACCAATTATAATTTCAGCCTCATCCGTGTACTAAGGATTCGCTTGCACGGATAAAAAAGTGAATAATTACACGTGTTTTAAGAACACGGATTTGAAGTTGGTATATATTTCCTACACGGATTCCGTGTAAGTACACGTGTTTCTTAAATACACGTTCAAAAACGTAGGCTCTAAAATATTTCAACACAAAATGTTTTAATTTTGAATATACAGCTATTTTCTTACGTGAAAACAACGAAATTTAATATAAATTATTAATTGTCCCTTTCAATGTTTTTTTTATTTCAAAACTTTGTAACTTTTTGATGCAATGTTTGATCCACCTGAAAATTGAAATAATTATTGTAGTTACTTCACTAAGTATAATCTATGTTAATATTTGGGTGTGCCACTAATAATATTGAAATGGTGAACTAAGAAAAACAAGTCCCTCGCTCTTTTTGAAAATTAGATCGTTACACTTTTCTTTTCATAACTTTTTGATGCATTTATACATCGTAATAAAATTTTTTGTGCATATTCTATATACAAAAACGAAGAAATTCAGCCCAGAAAAGTTAATGTGCCTCAAAAATTTACAAACTTATCGAGGAATTAAAAAAATGTTCGACAGCTTAATTTTTATTTTAGATGTAGAAAATTAAAGAGCACACTCAAAAAAAGCTTAGAAATGGCTAGAAACTTGAAGTTATCCAGAGAGTGAGTGCTGAAAAAGTAACTGTATTAAGTATCATTTTTTATTCCACTAAATAGATTTTTAACTTATTTCATGTACGTTTCTCGGACTTTTATTTCATTATTTAATATAATTTTAAACACTAAATTGATGTATAAGTTATGAAATAAGGGCATATAACAAAAAGTAAGTGATACTTTACTCTCTGACATACATGCATGAGGAAAAAAAAAATGGTCGATGAACTTATCGTAAGTTTTTTACGATTTGAAAAAACCTGGAGGGTGGTGGACCAATTCTAACGTGAAATTCAAATTCAGCACGTCAAAATACGTAAGGGTATGTAGGTTCGGTTTTTGAAATTAACTACTTTTTTATTTTTTGTGCAACTGTGTAGAAACTCGACATATTTTTATCAATTAATTTTTGATGCATTGATGAATTTTAGTAACGCGACTTGATTTACATTTCTGACGTTACTTTGATTATAAAAACATCAACTGTTTTGGTATGCTAATGATTTGATTTTTTTTTTTAAACGAAAATCTTAAGGTACGCTGGATTTCCTCATATAGTGACACGAGTCAGCCAAAACTATAAAAAAATTGAGGCATGATTTGCTATATAAAAAGAATAAAATTTTATGTGTGACCTCATTATCTAGAATCCGGCTTGATGGATTTTTATTTTTTTTTTAAATAAAAATGGACTCTTTGAAGATGGTTTAAAAACAAAAAATTAAGATCCGCTCAGCCAAAGTTTTACGAGCACATTTTTTTTTTTTGATAATGTTTTCGTTTCATTGGAATTTGTTGAAAAGAATAGGTACACGTCTGTAAATATTTTTGTTATGAATTTTCATTATAAAAAATCGTTTATAAAAAATAAGAATAGTAAATGGTGAAAAAAGTGAGTGACATGTTACAGTGAACTCTCTCACAGCCGGACATTCACGCCACTGAAAAAATTGTCATGCTTGAAAAACTCAAAAAATCGCATTTTTTTAAATTTTTGTATTTTTTGTTTATCCTTCAAAAATATTGTAAATTAGACAATTGTTAGGGGCGGCAAACTTTTTTGTGATGTTAACAAAATGTTTGTTGTATCTACAAAAAATCTATTTTGTAAATGTTTGTCAATATCACAAAGTTTTTGTTAATTTTTTTTGTCAATTTAACAAGAAATGAAAACGTTTTTGTTAAAATGACAAATATTTTCTTTTGGGGTTGAGTTATTTTGTAATATTGATAAAATAATATTATCAGATAGATAAATATTATCAGATAGATAAAATTATTTTGTAAGGACACCAAAAAATTCATCAAAAATAATAATAAATCGTAAAATGGGGCCGATCCTGCACGGGTTCGTCATTCATAAGACCGTGGCCGTGGCGCGATGGTTGTGTGCTCGCTTGTCAACCTCAAGATCACAGGTTCAATCCTTGCTGTCGTCTATGTTGTCTTAATTCCATTAAAAATTGTCATTAATGGGTTGCTGGTTTACTCATTATCATTACATGTTGTTCAGGCTAACTACTAACAACATGTGATTGAGTTAAAACTAGTATGCCCAACAAATATAAATACTAATAAAATAATGCGAATTATAACGGACATACAAATAAGATACGGCATTTCTCCGTATTAGTTCAGCCGCCATCCCTGGAGATAAAAATCTGAGACAACCACCTTCAGTCTCAGAACATCGTGGCACACATCTTTCCTATCCTTCTTTCTCTTCCTTAACTTCACGCCCGCGCTGTGTTGAAACATTTAAATGGTAATCAGAATCCCTTGAGCGCGGGTAGATTATAAAAAAAAAATAATAACTCCACCATAGCGTAGGATAAGACTATATTAAAAATCATCTTTCTCTCAGCTAAGTATATTTATACTATACACATATAAATATTTCAATCCCGAAACCCTTACAGTTCAAATTGAAAAGATTTTGTTTCTTTACAAACATATCCTCGGTAGGTTCAAAATTTTTGTTAATTATATAGTTACGGTACCGAGCGTAACGTTTGTAAAAAAAAATGAATTTAACGTCGAAACCAATGGACGAATAAGAACACTTTTTTATTAAAACTTTTATTTAAACCTTTATTTTTTCTTAAGTTATTTTTATTACATGAATTTTATGTTGCTGACCCCTTACCACTGGTGGGGGGAAGTCAAATGGGAGATGAGTCTTTCGATAACAACTGATTGAAAAGAACTAACTGAAAGGAAGAACTGACTGGATATTTATACCCAGTTTGTGCTGAAATACCTATTGCAATAACCTTGGCAATCGCTCGCAATATGCATAATAATCTATTTGAGTGTTTTGTCTATTTGGAAAAATAAACCCTTGAATGATATGATCATCCTTTATAAAATGAATTATGCATATTAGATGCACTCTTGTGCAGGGGCGGACACAGAAAATCATTTCGGATGGGGTTTTAGAGAAAAATATGAGATTTTGTATAAATATATTATTTTATTACTATATTGTAGGTACTTGTTAATTACGTAATCTTTATTGTTATTACCATAAATATGTTATAACTAAACAATATTGGCTCTTAGGGATAGGGACTTTTGGAACAATTTCATACAGCTAATCGCAAAAACAAAACATCATAAGGATGTTGCAACGGATACCAGGGTTCTTCCCAAAGAAGCAACAAACTTGCGTTTGGAGGGTCTAAAACTCCGAATGAAATAATGTTTTTTAATACTCCAAAACTTTCAATTAATTTATTTCGTAGCTTCGTATTCATAACATGGTATTTCATATACTTTTATTAACAATATTTATTTTCTTAAGATAAATAACACGGTATTTCATATAATACAGTATTCATAAGCCTAAATAACTAACACGGTATTTCATATATTGTGTCCCTAGCACGCAACCTAGGGTGGAACTCTAAAAAGAGAACCTGTCCAGTGGGCTACCTTGAAGAGGAGATCAGAGGAAAGAAACGGTCGGGAACCTTATCGGAAGCCCTGTGTCCCTAGCACGCAACCTAGGGAAATAAACGTGTGGAACTCTAAAGAGAGAACCTGTCCAGTGAGCTGCCTTGAAGAGGAACCCAAAGGAATTAAACGGTCGAGAATTCTTATAGAAAACTCTTGTCTCTAGCACGCAACCTAGGGAAATAAACGGGTGGAACTCTATACAGAGAACCTGTCCAATGAGCTGCCTTGAAGAGGAGATCAAAGGAAAGAAACGGATTCGGGAACCTTATCGGAAGCCCTGTGTCCCTAGCACGCAACCTAGGGAAATAAACGGGTGGAACTCTATACAGAGAACCTGTCCAGTGAGCTGCCTTGAAGAGGAACCCAAAGGAATTAAACGGTCGAGAATTCTTATAGAAAACTCTTGTCCCTAGCACGCAACCTAGGGAAATAAACGGGTGGAACTCTATGCAGAGAACCTGTCCAATGAGCTGACTTGAAGAGGAGATCAAAGGAAAGAAACGGGTTGGTTTAGTATATAATAATACTCTTAATAATAATAATAAATATTCCCCACTCTAGCTAATACTCCTAAAACTTGTCCTACTCTAGCTAATGAAACCCTACTATTTTATAAAAAAAAATTAGATTAGCTTCACCATAGGCATTGCCGTGCCTATCTGTCACCGAAACGCCTTATAAAAGGTTTTTGTTTGCGGCCCGATCTTAAACTCTCTATACACTTGACGAGAATAAAAGAAAATTTTGTCATTTCCCCAAAGTCCACTTATTAAATCTACGGCTAAGAGACAGTGTGAATTATAAGAAATAAACGACAAAATTGTACATGTATTAAATTGGGTATTGATCACATGTCTTCGGGTACACACTGGGTATGTGTAATATGATCATTTAATAAGGCGGTATATAGGTGTCGTAACCTTTCGCTCGGAAATATGATTAGGGGTCGTCGGTGTCGTAACGTTTTGCTCGGTAATGTGATTAAAATGTTTTAGTAATTGTAACGCTTCGTTACAACCTATTTGGCTAATTTGAATAATGTTAATATTAATACGTGAAGTCATAACTTGCTGTACTTTTGCAATCATACGAAAAAGAGTTTTACGAACATATAAGGACCTGTACCTTTCACAAAAACGAAATGAGTAACCGCGACGCAAGAAATTGCTTTCATTTAAAAGACTAAGAATTTCAAAATTGATTGTTATTGGAGAAAAACATTCAAATTCTTTTTTTAAATAAATAAAACAACTATTTTAGTAGTTGGAGCTATAAACAGGATGCCATGTGATTCAAGCAAATATTAGTTTATGCAAGAATAAAAATTATAAGTCGTAGTGCTTTCTTAAGAAAAATATTTACAAAATTCTTAAAACATTTTAAGAAAAAATTTATAGTATTCATTATTGTACGATTAAAATATAAATTTCCAAAAAAAATACTGAGCCGTTTTTGAGATAACGAATTTTGAAATGCAATGTTTTTTAAACTTTTTAGAACCTTTTCCATGAAAAATTTCATTTAAATCCTTTCTGCCTATAATGAGAAATTCAATATTCGAAAAAAAGATTCATAGTAGGTAGAGTCAGTTATATCTTAATTTAAGTATTTTTTTATTAAATTATAGATCGTAAAAATTAATCGAAATTAACAAAAAACTTTATCAACATTTTCGGATTTATTATTTTCGAAAACAATTTGTTTTACATTTGTATGACGGGTACCTTTATTTTTAGGTACAAACATTTTGGGGCTTCCAAAAAATAACTATTTTTTTTAACCATTGCCTAGATTAAACTCAATGAAATTTTATGAATTTCTTTTTTTAATTCTGTGACACAGTTCTTGAGAAAAAAAATATTTAAAAAAATTCGACTCCACTGTTTTTAAATAAAGTTGTTTACTTTTGTTCCTACTTTATTATTTATTTAATATCCCTGTTTAAGTAAGTACGCAAATATTGACTAAAACTTCAAATTTTTGCAAATTTCAAAGAAAATTGTTTGAATTTTTATTTCCAGGAACTCCTATTTTTCGGCCGTACGTAAATAATATTTGAATTATGGACCGTTTTTATGAAAAGATATAGAAGAATTTATATTTTATTTTTTTTTTCTTTAAGAAAATGAATCCTTATTTTTTTATTCCACATGTTTCGGAGGGGGTTTGAACCCCCAAAACCCCTACTTGCGTTCGCCCCTACTCTTGTGTAAACAATAGAATCTAATTAGAAGTTGACCTTGATCGTTATGATCTAATTTCGTTAGAGATGCACACTTTTGTCAACAATGATTCTAATAAAGGTTTAGCCTTGATCTTAAAAATCTTATTTCAATGCAAAAATGATCTTGCAACTATGATTCATTTCTATGGATTGTATGTAGTTGTTGTAGGCGTGACGTATGTCGATGCCGTAACTATATAAATAATACCCTTCAATTTGAATGACTTAGCGAAAGATTGTTTCACCTCAAAGCTTCGTTATTAAATTATGAGAGAGAATATTAGAAAGAGAGATTTTTGTTATAGGTACTCTTATCTAATTTATACGTGAAAACACAATTTGAGTATATTTCAGTGTTGCGAAAACTTAAGTCTTTTTTTACCTTAAGCTTGGCTTTAATTCACAAGCTAGTGGGTGACTTATGAATTAAAAAAATGTAATTCAGCAGCTAGTTACTAACTTATGAATCAAAAAAAAAATTAATTCATAAGTTAGTTGGTGACTTCTGAATTAAAAAAATTTAAATCATAAGCTTCTTAGTGACTTATGTTATGTATTAAAAAAATTTAAGTCATGAGCAAGTAAGTGACTTATGAATAAAAAAAATCTAATTCACAACCTACTAAGTGACTTATGAATGAAAAAAATCTTAGTCATGAGCAAGTTAGTGACTTATGAATAAAAAAAAAATAAGTCATGAGCAAGTAAGTGACTTAAAAACATTAATTCACAACCTACTAAGTGACTTATAAATTAAAAAAAATGTATTCATAAGCTAATGGATGAATTCCTTTTAAAAAATTATTAATTGGAAAATTTATAAGCTAGCATGATAATCTTATGAAACACAAAATTCTCCAAAAGCTTTCCTTAATAATTAAATATGTAGTCAAACCAAGCTTAAAAATTTCCAATCTACCATTTAGTTTATGAATTAATTTTTTTTTTAATTCATAAGTCACTTAGTAGGTTGCAAATTATTTTGTTTTTATTTCATAAGTCACTTAATAGGTAGTGAATTAATTTTTTTTAATTCATAAGTCAATTTATAGGTAGTGAATAAATTTTTTTTTTAATTCATAAGTCACTAAGTAACTTGTAAATTAATTATTTTTTACTTGCGATATAGGTACTATAGGGCAAGTTCTGCATTTGGAAAAAAAAATCGAACTCGAGATTTTGATCAAAGTTGACATTACGATAATAGCGAAGACGAATAAAGTGGGTCCGACAATTCCGTATGTCTGTCTGTATGTCTGTACCTCGATATACAGCCTAAGCCACTGGAGCTATTTTCTTCAAACTCGGTTCTTAAGGGTCTTCGGTGGTTCTCTAGAGGGGAAATTGAAATTTTTTTTATTAGCTCTAAAACTAACGGTACCCCCCATACACCCGTAATGCATAATCTCATTTATCTCGAAAATGGCTCTAACGATTTTTGTTTTTTTTTTTGAAAATTCATTATCTTGAAAACGGATACACAAATAAATTTTTAAATTACGTTATAAAATGTATTTTATTAAATACTAACAATTCGCATATCAATTTTTTTTTTTTTTAAATTTAAGGAAAATTTAGTACACAAAAACATGTTTTATTGTGTCTGTATATCTGTATACCTCTCCCTACAGCCTAAACCACTAGACCTGTGTTCTTTAATACCGGTAGTTAATGGTCTTCGGTGATTCCCTAGAGAAGAAATTGAAATTTACATTTACATTTACACCCGTAGTCCATAATCTTATTTATCTCGAAAACGGCTCTAACGATTTTGATACAAAAAATTAGGTGTGATATAATGGACATGGACTACATTTTGGTCAAACAAAATTTTGGGGCAAAATGTTATTAACGGTACCTGTCATAGAACCGTTTTTTGATTTTTTGACTTTCTCATCAATAGCTCTAACGATTTTAACCAACAATTTTCAGCAGGAGCCCCCTTAAGTTTAAAATAATAATATATTTTTTTGGGATTTTTGAAAAAAAAATTCCAAGTTTTTTTTGAAAAACCAATATCTTTAAAACGTGTGAACGATTATTTTTTGAAACTATTTATTAAATTTGGCATCTCAAATTTTATTCTCGAAAAAAATTTAAGGAAATTTGTTATAAATATACAAAATTACTTTAATATCAAAAGGATTAATCAGACGGCAATTCTTTACATTTGATCATTTTTATCTCATTAAATCCATTTTTTATATTTATAAAATGTATTTAAAATTCCAAAGTACTTTTACATAAAAGCAAGTTCGTGCAATCCAGTCGTGCATTTTATTAATTCTTAAGTCACTAACTTGCTCATGACTTAATTTTTTTTAATTCATAAGTCACTAACTTGTTCATGACTTAATTTTTTTTAATTCATAAGTCACTTAGTAGGTTGTGAATTAAATTATTTTTTAATTCATAAGTTACTTAGTAGCTTATGAATTAAATTTTTTTTTAAATCATAAGTCACAAACTAACTTATGAATTAATTTTTTATAATTCACAAGTCATCTACAGACTTATGACTTATTCAGCCTTATCAGGAGTTTCGCCCGAATGTCATTCCACCCGAAAAAATTCCCTTTTTTCTTTTCCCTTATTTTGAGTTTCGGGCGAAAAAAATTTCATGTTCGAAAAATTCCCCTTTATTAGGAACATTCAGTTCGGGTGAAATGCAACACGATTTACATTTAAAATGTTCACTTCTTTTTTGGAGGCGAATAGGAAAAATAACGAGAGGAATTATGTAAAACAGATCTTTATTTTAATACAAAAGAAAGTAAAGAAGTATAAATTAAATATTTCTTTATCATCAGGTAGAAATAGGTACTCTATAGAGCTGTTGAAATCTGAAAATTATTTATAGGTAGTTAGATATTAAAGAAGTTGAATGTATAATTTCATTCTTACAATGGTTCAGGTAACTGCAACGGATTTGAGTGGTCTCTTAACTGCCTCCGAATATTTCAACGCAGTATTACATCTTCCTCTTCCTCAAGCAACAGGAAATGCATAGGTATGCTTTGCGTTTTAATTTTTTTAGAATGATTTTTTTAGTTTATCATTTATATTTTTAGATTACACTTTTTTCTTTTAAATAAAAATATCAACCAAACTAATTTTTTGTATTCCTCGCTTGATTTAATTCTTACTGGGGCCTATTTCACAAATCATACATTACATACAATGTATGATTTTGAGAGGTTTGATGTATCATTTCTGTTCCACAGAATTGTTGTATGACCACTGTCATACAACATTGTAATCGACTGGAATATTTCCAATGAGATTCTGTAATTTGATGTAATGTATGATAATCAATTTATTGTAATGATGTATGTAATGTATGTGATGTATGATCTGTGAAACAGGCCCCTGGTTGTCAACAACTGTCAAAACAAAAAGTCAGATTGTTAGGTTTGTTCATGTATCGAACACGAATAGTCTTCATGATTAAAAATGGAGAGGGAAATTTTATGTATCCGCTAATTCAGATTTTTTTTTCTTTAATAAATCGATTGGAGAAGGATTAAAAATCGTATCTGCTTATTTCTACCATTTTTAATTTCATCTTTTCTTAGTGTTTATTTTTTTGTTTTTGCTATGTTTGACTAAGTTTAAATCAAGAGGGAAAGTGAAGATGATTGGGGGTAGCGACAAAGGTAACCTGAGTGTACATACATTAGGTTAACACTCAAGTCTAAGATAGGGGTTATAGCTAAAATAAGTAGAGTGGTGTGGCGTTTATTACTTCGGAGTAGTAAACAGAGGGAGGGTACACCCCAGGACCAATCCATCCTATGGTCATCTTAACAATGGTTTAGTTACGTCCATTTAAGATAATTTTAATAGGCATGATAAAAAATAGGTACGGCGCAGTCCAGCTTGTTAAATACTTTGTATAAAATACTTTAAATAATTTATTGAAAACTATATTAATCTAAGTTTCTTTTAATATTAAGATTTATTAATTAAAAAAATATATTTAGTCTTCAATGAAACTGCTAAACATAAAACACTTATTTTATAAAAGATAGAATCCTTCTTTTTCCATATTTTGATCTGTAAGCACATCATTCTTAGGTTATGGGCCCAGGATACGATTAAAGAAAAATTATATTGAACAAATTTCTTAAAACAATTATTTTTCACTGAAATTAAGATATCATACTTATTATTTTGAAAAAAGAAAAGAAAATTGGCTGATCATTCCACAATCATCAAAATTGCGTTGTTTAATGGCACGAATTTCAGCAACTGGAAATATCGTGTGGGTATTTTGCTGGATGAGAAAGTTCTCAAAAAATACATTGAAGATGATTTAGCAAACATCCTAGCGAAAACTGTGGTGGATAACCATGATATTGTAAGATTAGAAGAAAAGAAATGTATTACAATTTTGGTCCAGACTATTCACGATGGGCAACTGGAATATGTAAAAGAGAAGACTACAGCCAAGGAAATGTTCGACACGTTGTGTGGTTTTTTCGAAAGAAAAAGTATTTCGAGCCAGTTATTACTGAGAAAACATCTTCTTCCGATGAAATATAATGAGAGCGAAGACATCATTTCACACTTTCTTCGATTTGATACCAAAATCCGTCAACTAAAATCAACCGGAGCAAAAATGGAAGAGCTAGATGTTGTTGTTCATTTGTTACTTACTTTGCCATCAACACTAGAAACAATGAATAAAAGTGACCTTAAATTGGATTTTGTTAAAACTCGGTTAATGGGCGAATACAACAAAAGAAATGGTGGTGCATCGTCAAGATCAAGTGAGCCTGGTGCTATGAGCGTCAAACCAAAAAAGAAGCAACTTATCTATTATACAGGGTGATTTGCATTAGGTGTGACAAAAAGCTAGGGTGTGTAGGTTGGACTTAGACAAGAAAAAAATCGTATGGGAGGCGGGGGGTTCTATTTCCCCCCGTTTAGGCGGGAGGGGCAATTTAAGAAAAAAATCACTTAAAACAGAAAAAAAATTATTAAAAAATAAGGGTGATACCTACAGAGTAATGCTATAGCATTTTGAAAAGCCAGAAATACATTCTTTAATTTTGTTTTTAAATAAAGTTGTTCGAGTGAATAGTTTTTGAAAAATTAATTTTCAAAATCAAAATTTTGAAAAAAAAATGAAAATTTTTTTTTAAACAATTTATTTTCAAAATTTTAGGTAATTAAGTATTATTTTTTTATTCAATATTCAATGCTCATTTTAATTTTTGATCAAACACAAAAAACCGGATGTCAAAATGTTTTGTCGTTTTTGAGAAAATCAAAAACAACAAAAACTACTTTTGTTCTAAGAAAAGCCTTTTATTTTAGTTTCTACGTTTTTGGATTCTTAGGTGAATTTACGATTGAAAGGATTAACTTTCTTTTTACTATTTTTTTAACTATCGCCTTATAAGCATACAATAATGTGACAAAGTACTAGATTAACCATAATTCACACATTTTTTCATTGAAAACACCTGCGTGAGAACATTGGTTTAAAATTGACCTGCCACTTTTTTATTATGATGGGGTCGCACAGTGGAAAATGGTAGAACAACAGCTGATCATAAATGATTTTTACAAAATTTTTTTAATTTTACATTTGAATTTTATCTGGAAGCTAAATAGTCAATCTTTACGAAAGTGCAAGAATTTCTTGAAATATATGAATTAATCATTTTTTTAAAGCATTAATGTTTATTATTTTTTTAAATTTTCAATTCAAGGCCGTTTGTTTCATCACTTTGAAATTTAGTTTTCTATAAGACTTTGTAGGAATAGGTATAAAGTATTATACATTTTTGAAAAGCTTATTTTATGGAAATATTAAAACAACTTATACGTTTTTATAAATTTTGATTTATTTCACATGTAATTAATTAAAATGTAAAATAAAATAAAAAAAAATATTTTTCAAGTTTACAGAGACTTTTAATAGTTAGCGATGCTTCGCGATGCTTTGCTTTTTATATTAATTTGTAGCTTAGTTTCTTATAAACAAACATTTATAAAAATCAGCTGCGATAACGTGCGATTTTGGAAGTTATCAGTAAAATAATGATTAAAGCCAGAAAACTAAAAATCGCTACATGAGCCATTTTAAAAAATAGTAAAAAACAATGGCAAGATCTACAATTTCATATTATATCTTTTTTTAAAGCTTTAATTTACTTTTCAAATAAAATTATTTTACTACACAGTTTCTGAGAAATTAATTTTCAAACTCAAAATCTTTAAAAAACAAACTAATATTTTTTTCTTCGAAGTGATTTTTTTTAAAAGTTTACATTATTTAGTCCTATTTTTGTTTTAAAAATTCAATGCTTTTATAAATTTTGAATTAAAAACTGAAAACCAGATGGCCGTAGGACTTATACTTTTGAAGATATAAGCAAATATCAAAACCAACTTCATTATTTTACTTTTAGAATACAGCTTCATCGAGATGTTCCTTACAATTTTTAATACTTAATTACCTAAAATTTTGAAAAAAAATTGTTTAAAAAAAAATTTTCATTTTTTTTTTCAAAATTTTGATTTTAAAAATTAATTTTTCAAAAACTATTCACTCGAACAACTTTATTTAAAAACAGAATTAAAGAATGTATTTCTGGCTTTTCAAAATGCTACAGCATTACTCTGTAGGTATCACCGTTATTTTTTAATAATTTTTTTTCTGTTTTAAGTGATTTTTTTCTTAAATTGCCCCTCCTGGCTAAACGGGGGGAAATAGACCCCCCCTCCCATACGATTTTTTTCTTGTCTAAGTCCAACCTACACGCCCTAGCTTTTTGTCACACCTTATGCAAATCACCCTTTAGATGTGGTAAAGCTGGGCACATCAAATCTAAATGTTTTTCAAACCAAAGGAAAAGAAGGACTCAGAGAGCCCCAATAAAATATTTCGAGAGAAGGACTCAACAATGTGTGCAGTTGTTAATAAAACAAGTCCAAAAGAACATGCAGCGCAAACAGTAGAAGCAATGGACAACAAAGTAAAGTTTGTCTTGGATTCTGGTGCTACACAGCATATGGTCAACAACAACCAATACTTTGAGAATTTGAAGAACATCGAAGAAATTGAAATTTCAGTTGCAAAGAAAAATCGAAGCATATCAGCAACTCAAATTGGAGACATTTCAGTTAAAACTTTTTTTAATGGTGGTTCTTTTGCAAAGACCATGAGAATTTTTGTATTTGTGAAGGATTTGAAATGCAACTTGATGTCGCTTCGAAGTCTAACTGAGAAAGGATACCGTATTGTTTTTGAAGGGGGCCAGGCATATGCATCGATCAATGGTATGCCTATGTTTGAGGCACATACAAGAGGAAAGCTGTATCTACGAAGTTGATGTGCATGTTGACAGAAATGGATTTGCTGGCATATTATGTGAGAAAAATGTAAATAATTTATCTCAGTCTTTATGGCATTACAGAATGGCACATTTAAATACGTACGATTTGAAAAAGCTGGTAAGTCATAAAATGGCTAAGGGATTAGAGAAACTGAACGTTGACATTGAATCAAAATTCTGCGAATCTTGTGTTTTTGGAAAACAAACACGTTTGTCATATCCAAAGAACAGAAATATACGGTCCAATCGCGTTTTGGAATTGATTCACAGTGATGTCTGTGGTCTTATGTCAACATCGGCATATGATGGAAGTACATATTTTGTTTCATTTACTGACGATTACTCGAGAGCTTCAATGGTTTTTTGCAAACAATGAAAAAGTGAAGTTCTTAACAAAGTTCAAAGAATTCATAGCCATGGCTGAAGCATTACATTGCAAGAAAGTTACGAAACTGAGAGCTGATAACGGTGGAGAATATACTTCGACTGAGTTCAAAAATGTCTGCAAGTCAAAGGGTTTGCATACAGTTCCCTATATAATCCAGAGATGAATTCTGTATCTGATAGATTAAATCGAATGCTTCAAGAAAAAGCAATAACAATGCTTCTAGCGAGTATTTTCGAACATAAATTCTGGAACGAGGCAATACTTACCGCAAATTATTTAAAAAATCGATCACCAACAAGTGCAGTTGGGAAGCAGTTTGCAAACAAGACACCTGCTGAGATTTGGTTTGCAAGAAAACCAGATTTGTCCCACTTGCGAATTTTCGGTTCAGAATACTACAATTTTCAACCAAAGGTTAAGCGATCGAAATTTGAAGGAAAGTCAAACAAATGTTGAATGAAAGCCGGAATAATTCTTCTGATGATCAAGAAATCCACAGCTCTAATTTGGATTGGGCTTGTAACGACATTGAACCGATAAACGATGTAGATGAAAATCAAAATAGCTGTATTCAAAACGTAAACAAACATTTTCAACGAAAGAGTGAACGCACTCAAAGGAAAATTGATAGACTTGGTATTTCGACTAATTTAGCGGAATTAGAAAACGCTCATTTTGCCCTTACGGTTGAACAGTACGTTGAAGATGATCCAACTACCATTGCTGAAGCGAAAGCAAGAGATGATTGGCCAGAATTGGGAAAGGCAATAAAAAGTGAGTACCAATTAATTAATAACAAAACTTGGACTATGTGCGATCTGCCAATAAATCGAAAACCCGTTAGAAGCAAGAAGTGGTTGTTTCAACTAAAGCGCAAAGCAGATGGACAGATAGACAAATACAAAGCTCGATCGGTAGCGTGTGGATTCACCCAAAAAGCTGGATTCGACTACACTGAAACATACGCACCAGTTGCTAAATTAGTGACATTACAAATATTGCTTTCAATCGCGAATCAGAAGGGAATGTATATTCTGTTGTGAACGCCCGGGTTCCCTTATTGTAATTTACACGAAAAAATATGAGAATAAAATAAGTGGACGTGTAAACCAAGTGTAATGGGGGTAGTAAGATGGAACAGCGACATCTATGAGTTTACAGGAGTAAAGGTCTGTCAGAAATTGAAAGTGGTAGATGAGACTTGGCTAAATGTTAATGAACTAAGACTATGACGTACGATATATCATATATGTATACATACGTAAAAATGTAAGGGTGTGTTAGATTGGATGATGCGATCGATTTGGGAGGGGAAAAGTGGCATGTTCGTAAGCTGACTCTCGAACGATGAAATGTCATATTTCTGTGTAAAGCAAACCGGAGGTGCAGTGTTCAGTGCAGATGACACTGTATTTTTTTTTGTCACTATAAAGTGCTGTTTTTGTGGAAATAATCCATTTCTTCTTAAGTTTAATTTATTTAATTTTTACAGTAAGGAAATGATTTGTTGTTGTGAAATTTGAAAATCGTTCAATTTTATCTGTTTTGCTTACATTTTATAGTTTTTATAAACAAAAAATTTGTGTTTATTTGGGGTAATTGAAGAACCCTCGAAAACTAACCGGAGGTGCTGAAAATCTATTCGAAAAAATTCACAATAAATTTTGTTTCCATTAAATAATAGTGAGGTGAGTTTTACTTGACCAAGTTTATTGAGGAATAAGAGAATAAACGAAATAAATTTATGCAGATTAAATATACACCACACTGTGCAGTTCTGGCGGTACCAGCTTGTCAGCGGAGTGCTGGGCCGCCACCTCATTTTTTTGTGTATTGCTGTTTTCGTATTTCACCACTGGTATGACTACGAAAGTTATCTGGAAGACATCCTAGGATCACAGCTAATCCGTATAACCTTTTTTTTAATGACGGTGATGATAAGGCCATTGAAAGTGGATAAGCAATAAAAAAACAATTAAAGAGAAGAAAGGAAAACCAAATTTAAAATACACGATAAAAATTAAGTTTATAAAGTGCTATATTCAATTTTCTGGCTACGTTTTAAAGTGATACGGTAGAATTTTAAATCAGAAGTTTTATTAAACTTACACTTGTATTCACTAGTCATTTTTTGTTCCTGTTTTTTTCTGCAAATTAACGAACGTTTAATGTAAAAGTTGAGACGTGAAGTTTTTTTTGTTGTTACAAAGTTTTTGCTATTCATTTGAAAGAATAATTCTTTTTATTATTATATTTATATTTTTTTTCTCATATTATTCCATTTTTTTTCTTTCCATATTCAATTTCTTTTAGTTTAAATATTATTGTAAATGGACAGTTTTGATTTTCAGGGTCCGTCATTGTGGTTACTCCTTTTTTTTTTTTGTTGTGTTGTCTTTTTCGCGTTACGCGGCCGCGGATTTCCAGGTTGGGTGGGTTAAGGCCACGCTGCAACGTCACCAGCAGCGCCTTGGTGTGGTGAAAGTCCCTCCGCTGTCGTCTGATAGATTTCTCTGGCCTGATTTGTGTTTTTTTGTTGTAGGAAAGGTTGAATTTCAGGGGCAAGATCCCCCCCGTCCGACGAGCTAACTTTCGTGCATAGCAAGCAGGCCGCGTCCCCTGAAATTTAACATTCCATCCTTTTTCTGACCTCTTCCTTTTCCATTTTCCTATCCCAAATACCAAATACGTAAAGAAAGTGATCACAACGAGAGGATGTCCTCAGGGCGGTGTACTATCACCCTTGTTGTGGAGTCTTGTAGTAGATGAATTGTTAGAAAATGTTACCTCCAAAAGCATATACTGCATTGGATTTGCCGATGATATCGCTATCATTGCAGTAGGTAAGTTTGAAGAAACTCTTTGCGATATTATCCAAAGAGGACTAACAATTACAAGTAAATGGAGTAGGTCTGCAGGGCTTTCAATAAACCCATCCAAGACAACAATTATACCATTTACCAGGAAAAGACTTCTACCACATATGAAACCTATCCGTTTGACTAGTGAAGTAATTGAAACGCAGAGGGAGGTAAAATACCTAGGAATTATACTAGATAGTAAACTCCTCTGTAACAAACACATAAATTATAATAGCCGGAAAAGCCACAAAAGCCCTAATGATTTGCAAAAGAATTGCAGGCAAGTCATGGGGTTGCAAACCGAGCATCCTTAGGTGGATGTACACTATGATGGTAAGACCCATCATTACCTATGGTGCGGTTGCATGGCACAAGAAAACCGAATTAACAACAACTAGGAAAACCCTAGAAAAAATCCAAAGGCTCGCATGTATCTGTGTTACGGGAGCAATGAGAACCTGCCCTACCGCAGCTATTGAGGTTATCCTCCATCTATCCCCTCTACACGAGGTCATTAGAAGTGCTGGAGTGGGAGGAATCATGAAGTTCTCAAAGGAAGGAACTGGGACAGGTAAAATTATTGGTCTCAGAGAAAGGGACCTAATTGACAGGTCCACAATTACAAACCTTATTGACATCCCAAGTGATGGAATGATCAAAAAACATAATTTCGAGAAAAACTTTCTTAGACATTTAAGTAACAAAGAACACTGGGTAGGAGAGGATATAAACTATACACTCGAAACAAATACCATCAAATGGTACACTGATGGATCGAGAACAAGCGAAGGGACTGGTGCAGGAATTTTTGGGCCAAAAATCAAACTTTCCATACCGATGGGACGGTCCACCAGCATCTTCCAAGCGAAGGTAAACGCGATAGGGAAATGCGTGGATCGCAATCTCGAAAGGAATTATCGTAACAAGAACATTGCCATTATGTCAGATAGTCAAGCAGCTCTAAAGGCACTGAGCTCATACACCATCAACTCTAAGCTGGTGGGGGAGTGCATAAGTAGACTAAACGAACTAGGCAAACAGAACAGGGTCACACTTTATTGGGTACCTGGTCACGTTGGTGTTCTTGGAAACGAAAAGGCAGATTCCCTAGCAAAATTAGGAGCTTCAACTCCCCTAATAGGGCCTGAACCCTATTGCGGAATAGGTGAAAATGTCATCAAAACCAGAATTAAACAAGAAGAGGAGGCAAACAGAATCAAGAACTGGAATGAACTCCCAAGGCTGAGACAGGCGAAACTACTGCTGGGAAACTACAACCGGCAACGTTTCGAAAACTGTATCAACCTAAGTAGGAATAACCTAAGAATAATAACAGGTATTCTAACAGGACACTGTAAATTTAGAAGACACCTTAATCTTCTTGGTGTGGTAAGCAGTGCCACTTGCAGATTCTGCAACATGCATGAGGAAACTCCGGAACACATACTGGGAAAGTGTTGTCCAATCATGCACCAAAGGAAAACCCATCTGGGACGGTACCAGGTGGAAGAGAGCAACCTACCCTCTCTAAAAGTGCCCCAAATACTAAAATTCCTTAAGGCAATAGGTTTGGAGGAAGAACTGTAGGATGAGCCAGCTCATCATTATAAGAGGGGGCATAATAGATCTACAGGTCGCAGTGCAATTAATCCCCAATACAATTCATTCATTCATCCCAAATACCAACACTCCTCCGCTCCTCTTGCCTCGCAACAATTCATCAGATGGATGCCAGAAGTACTTTTTCTGAATGGTGAGCTGTCTAAAGATATTTGTATGCAGTTGCCAGAAGGTACTGACATTAAAAATAAAGTGTGCAAGCTAAATAAGGCACTTAATGGTTTAAAGCAAGCGTCCCGAGCATGGAATAACAAGTTCAACAGTTTCATGATTCGGATAGGATTCAAACGATGTGAATCAGATCAATGCGTGTATGTTAAGGACCAAAATGGATTCGACTTCTTCATCCTGCTGTACGTCGATGACATACTGTTGTTTTGTAAGAATAATAAAATGATCAACATCATAAAGCAGATGTTATCAAAAGAATTTGAAATGACTGACATGGGAAATGCAAGTACTTTTCTGGGAATACACATTCAGCAGGACATACAAAATGGTACGATTGAATTAAGTCACCGGCAATATTTAACAAAAGTATTGCACAAATTCGACATGGAAGATTGTAAACCAAGACCTACTCCAATCGAAAAAGGCTTACACATAGATGAGGGTGACAAAAACAATTGTACAAATCATCCCTATAGATAAATAATTGCTTGCCTAATTTATGCAACTGTGGGTACAAGACCAGATTTATGTGCTGCAAGTGGATACATGAGTTGATTTCAAAGTTGTTTTGATGAATGCAATTATAATTATGCGAAACATATTTTGCGATATATTCACGGAACAACTGAATTAAAAATGGTGTATAGACAACAAGATGTAGCAGAAATGCTTGTTTGGTATTGCGATTGTGATTGGGGAGGTGATAAAAATGAAAATCCACTTCAGGTTACGTCCTTAAGTTATTTGGAATCACTGTGAAAGAAGTAATCAACAGTTACTTTGTCGTCAACAGAAGCTGAGTTGATTGCATTAACTGAAGCAGTATGCCAACTCAAATGGATTCGCAAGTTGCTAGGTGAACTAAACGTCGAATGTTCTGTTCCAGTTAGTGATATTTGAAGACAACAATTCATGTATTAAAATTGCTGAAGATTCAAAAGAAAGCAAAAGAATGAAACATTTGTACATCAAATATCATTTTATTCGCGATGAAATAAGAAATGGTATAATACGAGTAGAACAAAAACCAACTAGCGATCAACTGGCTGATGTCATGACAAAAACACTCGGAAGAACTTTGTTTTTAAAACATCGTAAGGAACTAAGTTTGATTTAAATTAAATGAATTTTGCAATTTCAATCGGGTTTATAGTTTTTATTAAATTAAGAGGCGGTGTTAAATACTTTGTATAAAATACTTTAAATAATTTATTGATAACTATATTAATCTAAGTTTCTTTTAATATTATGTTTTATTAATTAAAAAAATATATTTAGTTTTCAATGAAACTGCTTAGGATAAAATACTTATTTTATAAAAGATTGAATTCTTCTTTTTCCATATTTTGATCTTCAAGCACATCATTCTGACAGCTGCGGGTTGAAGATCCCACCTCGCAAACGAATTAGGCTTCGGCATTTGCGAACGTGAGCTGGCTGTCTGAACACCCTACTATACAGCTCATTGACTTCTCATAGAAACCTTTGGTTCTGAGTTGGCTTATGTGTAGTTGAAATACCTTCCCTTACAAATTTAAAAAAAAAATATGAAAAATTCGTGTTCCTTTTAGTAGAAAGTGCGCTGAAAAACTTTTTTTCTTAAGTAAAAAAATACATTTAAAGCAGTATTTAGACTTTCGGTGTTATGCTATGTGTACGTTGTTCGTTGTTGCACGTACGCGGAACAACGAGAATGTAATTTTTTGTTATATTATACGCGCACTCAAGGGGTTATGAATACCCTTATAATGTTAAACACAGTGCGAGCAATAAGGAAAGTAGGATAGGATGAGAAAGAAGATACCGATGCACATTGATTTAGAATGTCTGCACATCGCAATGAGTGGGAAACATTGGCCTCGATACAAGTGCCATCCATGGATAGTGGCTTTAAGGGAGGGTTATACTTAAGCGAGAGTTAACAGCATTGAGTTTTCGAGGCATTAAATTCTACACGGTTTTTGATTCCCCATTGGACAATGCTGTCAAGATCAGAATTTAATGAGCTTATCATACGCTGCCGTTGGAAGTCCACATCCGAAGGACAGGGATGTGAATCTAAAAATGAATATGAAAAGCTGAGGGTAAACAAATAAGTTGATTAGAAGTTTCAGACAAAAGATCATTTATGAATATAAGGAAGAGTGTCGGAGACAATACGGAGCACTGGGGCACACCAGCATTTATTTTGTGGATATCAGATTTGAAACCGTCCAAAACTACTTGTAGTGAACGGTCCGAAAGGTAATTTCTAATCCAACGAAGAAGAGATTCATCGATACCAAATGCACGCATTTTCGATAAGAGAGCTTGATGCCAAACTCTATCAAATGCCTTTGAAATATCAAGTGCAATAATCTTACTTTCTCCAAAACCATGTAAAGATTTGTTCCACTCTTCGGTGAGATATACCATCAGATCACCAGTGGACCTATTGCTACGAAAGCCATACTGCCGGTCATTAAGGAGCTTTCGTTCTTCAAGATATTTCTTAAGCTGAAAATTGATCAGCGTTTCCATGACCTTGGAAAGAAGGGACGTAAGTGCAATTGGACGATAGTTAGAGGGGGAGGAGGATTCGCCTTTCTTAGGGACTGGCTGGAAAAATGCTGTTTTCCATCTACTCGGAAAGAGACCTGAAGAGTAGGACAGATGGAAAAGCTTACGCAGAGATTTGGCCAACGTTGAAGAACACCTCTTCAGAACAATAACAGGGATACTATCCGGGCCAGTGGATTTGTGAATGTCAAGATTTTTTAGTACTCTAGCAACTGCACGAGTACGAAAGAAGATTCGTCCCATATAATCGTTTACGCTCTCAAGTACAAGAGGAGTCATGTCACTCCCTGGTAGCGTCGAATTAACAGCAAACTGTGCTGCAAGCAAATTGGCTTTATCTATCGAACTAACAACAGGAATGTCATTGAAGACGAGCGTTGGAACTGAGAGTGACGTAGTGTTTTGTATGTTTTTTACAAATGACCAAAAATTTTTACTACCATTGCGACATAATAGTATTTTTTGCCGTAATTTTTGATCATGTAAAAATTTTGTTCGTCGGATATGGATGTTACAGGTCTTTCTAGCTTGTTTGTAATTATTTCGGTTTTCCTCAATGGAATTGGCTTTAAAACAACGGAAACTTACTTCTTTTACCTTGATAGCCTCTTTACAGCTCGAATCAAACCAGGAGTTTTCTTTCGGTTTGATAGATTTTGTCCTATTCGGAATAAAATTTCTCATACCGTAGAGAATCAGATTTGAGCAGAGATCAAAAGTAAATCTCAACCTTTTGAAAGATCTCTTAAACTACTCTCACTTGTTGAGATTTACAAAAATGATCACTTAATAACCCGTTTACTTAAATTTTTTTTTTTTCAGTTTCTGTTAACCGGTTAACCGGTGACCACTTATTGCTGAGAGAAAAACATAAAAAATAAAAATAAATAAAGAATAAAAATAAATTCTTCTCTAAGTTTTATACTTAGTGAAAGAAGATACAATTTAAATTCAAAAACTCTTGGGAATTTACTTTTAGTTAGGCTTAATACTTAAGAATTAATTGATTAATGAAAGTGCCGAAACCAAATTTCAAGAATGGAAATAACACAAGTTCACTATCAATCAAGTGTTAAAGGTTTTATTTTTGTGACTGAAGTAATATATTTTGTGTTTTTTACTTGCAAAATAAAGAAAATAATATAATTTATCATTTTAACCATTTTTGATTTATTTTCTACGGAAAAGGTTTAAGGTTAACCATTTCAATTATTTATTAGATTAATAAGTCAACAGATAAGAGATATTTGTGAACATAAATGATAAATCTCACCCAAAGACCTAAAAAATTATTTTTAAAAATAAATCACAGACCAAGACCAAAATGAAACTGGCGAATTAAATAAATCTCAGTGAGAAACCGATTGAAAATAAAGGTCAACGGTTATTTTGGATCTCTGGATTTGAGACCATATCTGCACTGGAATCTAAGTTAAATTTCCCGAAGAAATCATTGAGACCGTTCCAGTTGGCTTTCTCGTATAGCCAAACGGTTCTTACAGGGTTTTTTTTTCTTTAACTGGGGATTGCTGACACGAGAAGTTCGCAGATATGACACAATGGTCTGAAGTGCCTAGAGGCGATAAAACATTTATGGTGTATTTATCAGGGTTTGAGGTAAGGAGCAAGTCTAGAGTGTTGGCCGATTGACCTGCAACGTCAGGAATCCGAGTTGGCTCGTCAACAAGCTGGGTCAGATTGTTCAACTCAGTAAAGATCTCGACATACCTTTCTTCGGGTGTTGTCTGACCAGAATAGCGCAGCCACGAAGAATTGTGTACATTGAAATCACCCGTAACAACGATCTCACTGTGCGGGAAATGGGAAACAATTCTCTGGATAGAGTCGAACAGGGCATCGAATTCATTTGAAATCAAATTACTATCCAAGTTTGGACTGCGACAAATAAAACATGTATGAATGATGCGCCTTTGGACAGTGAATTTGAACCACATATAATTAAAATTAGTATTTACACAGGGACCATACTGAGGTAGAAGCTGATAGGCAACATCATTACGTACATATACGGCGAGACCATGGTGGGAAAAGAATAATGGCACTAAACTATACCCATGTAGGTTAAACTCCGTATGATCAGTGTTTTCACCAACCTGGGTTTCGCTTAGTGCCAAAACAGCTGGCCTGTTTAAAACAGAGTGAACGTACACAGCACAGACATTTTTTTCGGAGCCCCCGAATGTTACAATAATCAACACAAAACTTACCAGCCATTGCAATATACAAACACAAAAAAAAATAAACTAGACAGTTTACTATGCAGGTATTATTCTTAGGCACCAGAAAACTTCACAATTGCAATTCACCATTAGTGTTATGCCTTAATTGCAAATTGCACTGATCCGCCCCTGAATACCCAAAAACAATATCCGCAATATATCCAATATTGCTATAATATATAGTCCAATGTAACACTGTATGGTGTTTACCACACAATGTATGCAGTGGCTATAATTATGCAACTGTGAGCGCTGCGCTGTGGAAAACGGAGTGAGAGGGAGGCACATATGAAAACTCACTGTTGTTTTTTTTTTTTTTGAGAAAAGAGAACTGTATGTTTTTTTTTAATTTAGTAGATGAACCATTTTTTGTTTGTTTGATTATTAACTGTGCACACGCGGCGCGGTATTATTATTTTAGATGAGTGAAAGTGATTAATAAAATCTTTCCTTCGGCTTTTTTAAAATCATCTATTATTTTAGCAGAATTTTATTATTAGCAATTATTTTATTTTTGTTCTATTTAATTGTTTGATTTAGATGGATGAGATTTTAAAGGGCAACGAGCAGACAAATGGACTACACCGGACCAGTTCAAATTTATATGCTTGGAAGTTGGAAATATTATCACTAGGATGCAAGCATCGTAAAAAAAACATTGATGGTTCGCTGTTTCCAAAAAAAAGCATCGATGTCTAAAACATCGATGTTTTTTTAAAAGCCGAAAAAGTAAACCTAAAGAGTTCTCATTTCATTTTTTTTTTTTTAATTTTTTAGAGAATCATCTAAAAAGTACGTATAAAGTGAATAAGTTCTACCCAAAAGAAAAAAGATAAATATGTAGTCATTTAGAAATAAGGAAATATGTACTACTTTATTTATTCAAAGAATTTAAAAATAACAACTTGGACAACCTTTTCCCTGTCAAATGGTTTCGTTGTTGGGTAATAGTTGATCCAGCTTTAGAAAAAAGTCGTTCACTTGGAACTGACGTAGTCACAATGGGCAAATATTTGGTAGCCTGTTTATAAACAACACAAGTTACAACTTTCAGTTAGAATTAGAATATAAATTAGTTCCTTGGCTTTGGTTCTCTCGCGCTTTCTAAATAACTTTGTCAGCTGTCACTGTCAACTACATTGTGGAAGAATGAATGTAATCACAAGCCAAGCAACAGAAACTCCGCGTGCAAAAGCAGAAAATTTTTAAAATTCTGTATGACAAAGAGCAAAAAACATCGATGTTAAAACAACGCTCCAAATAACATCGATACATCGATATTTTCGGATTCGAAACATCGCACAGGGGTCAAATGCATGAATTCTTGGCAGAAATTGAAAAAAAACATTGGGGGGAATTAAAAAAAAATTGGCTGGGTCGTACAGTTAAATACCCAAACTGTACAAGCAAGTGATAATTTTGATTCGTTTCAACTTGTGCATTGTGAGAATTGATTGTAGTAGCTGTAATTAAATCGAAAAATCGAACAAGTGTTCTAGTGAAATATTTAGCAGTACTTTAGTTTACATACATTTTTCTTGCAATGGATTTAGCCCACAGGTTTGCTAACAATATTAATGTGAAATAATAGTTCGATGTGATTAATTAAAATTTTTGTGAATATTCGAAAGTTGATGTGGTTTTACAACAACAAAATATTTTCCTTTTTTTCATCTAAAGTTCTACTTATGAACATGTCATAACATGTCTTCGAATTATGTCTTATTTGTTAGTGTACGTATATCATGTGTTCTTGTAGCAACATTAATAAAAATCTGCGGAATTTCGCACTTTTTTAAAAATTTCGCTTCTCGATTGGGTTGGGGCTTGACTTATAAAAATGTTTTTTTTTTTATTTTTTTTATTTTGCTGTAGGTTCAGGGTCAAGTTATATTTTTACTATGAAGCGATCATTATTTGAATTTATAAAGCAATTAGGCGATGTCATGTAAACAACTCAATCTGCAAATTTGAGGGGATTCATTGCAAATCGTACTAAATGTCCAAACCATTGTAAGCCTATGTTGCAAAAGCGGATTTCATTTCTCATGTCTGATGATGAGATGGCGGTCTTCGGATCAAGTTGAAGCATCTAAAGTTGTCAGAGAAGTGACCACAAATTCACCCAAAAGAGCTGCCAAATACAGGTTGCCATACAAGAAATTTGAAGGCGCTAAAAAAAACAACTTTCTGGGAGAGAAGCTCTGTCGATGTTCGTTGAAGACAAACTTAACAGACATCAATACAATGAAATAAGAGTAAACGATAAGGCCAAGTTTCCATCTTTAAAAAAACTAAACTTGTCAAAAAGGAGTGTTACCCACCCAAGTAACATATTACTGGTGCCCTCAATCGACAAAGTTTTATTTCTTGGCCAAGCCATAATAGAAAATGCTTTATTGCCAATAGGTCAATTAAGTTCAGAAGCGCAGGAGGCACGAAATAAAGAATTTAAAAAATACAGAGAAAATTTATCTCGTAATACTCTATTGATTTCTTCGGACGCATTAATAACAAGTTTGCGGAAACTGCCTCAAAAATACCTGACTACCCTTTCTTGTCAGATACTTCTGCCACATCAGTTAATATAAGTTCAGATGATTCTTCCGATTCAGAATAATCATATTGTTATGTACTTTATTCTTAAAATCACTATATTTTGCATTAAAACATAAAATATTATTATTTAAATACTAGACATGTGATTTTAATTCATTTTCCAACAATTTAATGCCCTAAAATAATTTCTGCCAAGAATTCATGCATTTGGCCCCTGTGTGCATCGATACTTTAAGAATACCAGTATTCATGATTAATAAATGAATTAGTTTGAATTTTATCCGTCAACAAGTAGGACAAATCCTCATAGCAAGATCTTTTTTTTCAACTTCCCAAAAATCGTTTTTTCGAGTTAGGTCAGTATTCCATTAAGCATGCGATTATGTCATTAGAGTCAAATTTTACATTACATAACATTACATGTTCCACTTATCCGTAGATAAATCTACGAAGTAGAGACACTGAAAGCACTGGTAACTCAGACCATCGGCTTATACAATACAACAGAGAGAGACATACAGAAAAAAAGAACAACAGAAGAAACACAAATGTCAACAGCACACGGTTTGTATTTGAACGGTCCCCCATCCAAGTACTAACTGCGCGCAACGATGCTTGATTTCGCTGAGTGATGGGAAGCGATGCTTTTTTTTTTATAATTCATTTTTATTTAATTCAATCTTATAACTATCTTAATGCTAGACAAAAATTCATAAAACTAGCCTACTTATCAATAACTTACAACTAACTTACTGGCCCCATGCGGGCACTCTAAGTTAAACTATAAACTTATAACTATTGCCTTTCGGCCTAAAATTTTATTTTTATTAATTTTTTTTATTTTTTATTATGCTTTATTTTATTAGAAAATTTTGAAAAAACTAATAATCTTGACTTTTTTATTTTTCCTTACATACTACTTAAAATTAGGTCCTTAAAATAAAACTTAAAACTAATTAAAATTACCTACTCTACCTAAAACCTACTTAAAAGACTAGAACAACCACAGCAGCAAATCTATGTTTTTTTTTTTGTTTTTATTTTTATTTTTATTCTGTCAGTTTTTGTTTTCACATTATTTTTTTTTCTCTTTTTTATATATGTATGTATATATATGTATATATGTATATTAGAGCGTTTCAAAAAAAAAAATTATTTTTTCTCGGAACCACGCTCAAAAGTTTCGTTTGCATGCCAAAATAGGCCTCTAAAAATATGAGCCCTTAATATTAAGATTTAGGTTGTCCGCATCGCACTTTTCGATTTCCCATAAGAATAACACAGGAAAAAAATTTTTTTTTCTTCTGATTTTTATAACTCATGAACGATAAATTGCATTGCAATACCCTTTATGTATTTTGTAGAGAATTGAACGCTCTACAAAAAAAGTAAATGCCATTTTTCGATAAATCAACTCAGTCAAAAGTTATTCAAGGTCAAAGTTTGATTTACCCTCAATTTAGCTGTTTTCTTTACAATACTCTTAAATTTATAAGTTTACAGGTTTTAAAACAAACTGAAAGTTCATTTCTAAGCTCCTACAGTTTAAAAAAAATAGAACTATTGTCTTTTGCCCTCAAAGATTGTTGAAATTTTATTGAAAAAATAGTTTTAAATAATTTGCGCTCGAAAATAGCTGAAATCTTTTACATGGCCTGAAAAGTTATCAGTGTTATCAAGTTTTCATTACTTATAATAACCAATTAAAAATATTTTACTTCTAATAAATTCGAAATTTCTTCATCTAAAAATAATTTTTACGCATTTACATTAAATTGATCTTGCTGAAGAGTTGTCTTATTGTAGTTAGGATATCTCAGACGATGTTCGCAAACTACTTGCAATAAGTATTGCAGTTGTTCTTCATCTTTTATCAGGCAGTTGTTGTATTCCTCAATCAAAGCAACCCCTCGTTCAGCTACATCATTTGTCACTTTTAATTTGTTGAAATATTCTAAACATTCCTTATATATGAATGATTACTGCACCATGTTGAAACATCCTCCTCCAAAAAATCGCTTGGCTTGAACAGATCTACGGAATTTTCGGAGACGAAGTCACTCAAATCTTTTTGCAATAAAGATTCTAGATTTTGTTCGGTAATTTGATATCGTTGACGCATTGGTGAAGAACTTTCTTGATTTTTAATTTATAATTTGTAAAATTTGTTGGTCAAATTTTTTCTAAAAACATGTTATTTTGCAAAATCGTTCAGAAAAACGGCTAAATTAAGGGTAAATTAAACTTTGACCTTGAATAACTTTTGACTGAGTTGATTTATCGAAAAATGACATTCCACTTTTTTTGTAGAGCGTTCAATTCTCTACAAAATACATAAAGGGTATTGCAATGCAATTTATCGTTTATGAGTTATAAAAATCAGAAGAAAACAAAATTTTTTCCTGTGTTATTCTTATGGGAAATCGAAATGTGCGATGCGGACAACCTAAATCTTAATATTAAGGGCTCATATTTTCAGAGGCCTATTTTGGCATGCAAACGAAACTTTTGAGCGTGGTTCCGAGAAAAAATATTTTTTTTTTTTTTTGAAACGCTCTAATATACAGGGTGATTGGCATAAGGTGTGACAAAAAGCTAGGGCGTGTAGGTTGGACTTAGACAAAAATCGTATGGGAGGGGGGGTCTATTTCGCCCCGTTTAGGCGGGAGGGGCAATTTAAGAAAAAAATCACTTAAAACAGAAAAAAAATTATTAAAAAATTACGGTGATACCTACAGAGTAATGCTATAGCATTTTGAAAAGCCAGAAATACATTCTTTAATTTTGTTTTTAAATAAAGTTGTTCGAGTGAATAGTTTTTGAAAAATTAATTTTCAAAATCAAAATTTTGAAAAAAAATGAAAAAATTTTTTTTAAACAATTTTTTTTCAAAATTTTACGTAATTAAGTATTATTTTTGTATTCAATATTCAATGCTCTTATTAATTTTTGATCAAACACAAAAAACCGGATGTCAAAATGTTTTGTAGTTTTTGCGAAAATCAAAAATAACAAAAACTACTTTTGTTCTAAGAAAAGCCTTTTATTTTAGTTTTTATATATGTACGTCTTTGGATTCTTAGGTGAATTTACGATTGAAAGGATTAACTTTCTTTTTACTATTTTTTTAATTATCGTCTTATAAACATACAATAATGTGACAAAGTACTGGATTAACCATATTTCACACATTTTTTCATTGAGAACACCTGCGTGAGAGCATTGGTTTAAAATTGTCCTGCCACTTTTTTATTATGGTGGGGTCGGCTTGGCTTAGGTGCATTTACGAAAGAAAGGATTAACTTTTTTTGTAAAATTTTTTTATTATCAGTCTTATAAGCATACAATAACACATTTTTTCATTGAGAACACCTGCGTGAGAGCATTGGATTAATATTGATCTGCGAATGTTTTTTAAATAATGCAGCGTTACACGCCCTAACTAGTGACAGAAAAATGCAATTGCGAAATAAGAACAAAAATGTTCCTGAATCTTGAAATCAATTTAATTAATAAATACATGCATATTTAGATAAAATACATAATTACTGTTTATTTAAAGTTAAACCTTTCTTTCGTAAATGCACCTAAGCCAAGCCGACCCCACCATAATAAAAAAGTGGCAGGTCAATTTTAAACCAATGCTCTCACGCAGGTGTTCTCAATGAAAAAATGTGTGAAATATGGTTAATCCAGTACTTTGTCACATTATTGTATGCTTATAAGACGATAATTAAAAGAATAGTAAAAAGAAAGTTAATCCTGTCACACCTTATGCCAATCACCCTGTATTATGTATATATATATTTTCTTCCATATTTTTTGTGTTGGTGCAACTGTGCCTACTCTACTTAAAAGCTAAACCCTAGACTAAAAAATAGGTATGTAAGCCGGCCATGGCTCTAAAACCCCACCCGACTACCCACTATCAAATGTCGATTGAAGCCACCAAAACTGGTTCTCCTGCTTCACCCTATCAGTTTTGTTCCGTTCGGAAGGGAAGCGATGCTTTCATCAGAGCCAAGGCCGTTGACGAGAGTCAAATTTTAATAATTGTGGTTAAGGCTTAATATCTCAAGACTTTAGAGGTAAAGGTAAAGTTAAAACGAATCTATATTTGATTTTTGTTACGCAATTTATTAAGGAATATCAGAGACCCATAGACCCGCATTTTTTCAAAAAAAATCAATTGCGACTTCGTTTTAAAAATAACTTTTGGAAAACTCATTATCAATTAGTAGTTTGGTTAGAAAATAAAAAATAAACTTTATTGAAACGCCCCAATTTGTAGCATACGAGTATCTGCTACGCTACATGTTAAGTTTCTACAAAAATTAAGCAATTAAAAGTTTTGTTTGTAAGGTAGCTTTAATTATAAATCACATGTATAAAAAAAAACCATAATTAACGTTATAAAAAAGAAAGAAAAGTCTATAAAGCCAAAATTCTTCGAAAATAACTCATCAGTTTATTCAGCTTACTTCAGTACATAAAATGCACAATTCGAAGGAGACCGACTCAGAACGAGTTCAAAATTTATTTTCGACACAAATTTTTTTTATGAAACTTTTCGGTAACATAAGTCCTAAAATAGAGGAATTTTTGCCGCCTGCATTGAATAACGTTGGAAAAACAGCCAGTAAAGTACTGGCTATGTTCAGGATCTTCTTAACTTTACATCTAGTTATTCTTTTTGTGGCAACTGCTTTTAACTCTTTTTACTATGGCGAATTGGAGGACTTGACAGGTGCACTAACAATGCTCATTATTTACTCATTTGCGACATTTGCATATTTATATTGGATTGTATACTCACCTCAATTGCAGCAATTTTTTGAAAACATCAACAAATACTACAGGTATCGCTCAATGTCCGGTAAGTTTGTTCTTCTGTTAATAGAATTAATATAACTTCATCTAATGGCGAAAATTAATTTAAGGATTGACGTATGCAACAGCATATTCCCCAAACATTATTGCTAAGAAAATGACAAAATATTGGTTATTTGCTTGCATATTGGGTGTCGTGTTTTGGGCAATGAGTCCATTGATAGTTCGACGGCGAATTCTGCCAGTTAAGTGTTGGTATCCTTTTGACACCAGTGTGAGTTCAATTTGAACATACAAAAACCCAAATCACTCAAATTAATTTTACGTAAATTAACAGGGACCTTACGTATACGAAATTCTTTTTTTTATTCAATTTTTGGCTCAATGTCAGATGGGTGCCAATTTTGGAAATGGATCTGCGATTTACGTCTCAACTATTTTAATCATGTTAGGACAATATGACATTCTTTTCTGCAGTCTGAAGAATATTCAATCCCATAGCAAATTGTTGCTACGAAAAAATCTACAAAAAATGCGGTAAGTATTTGGTACTATGTAAATGTGTCTTTCGTAGCATCATCGAACGTTGTCGTGTTTGTTTCAGCTATCATTTGGCCATTATTGTCTATTTTAATTAATGTATCATAATGTTAACCTGCTGTAATAAACAAGTGTCCGGCGTTTGCATCTCGTGCATTATTTGTAATAATTCTAAACATTTAAAATTTACAGAACTTAGTTCTGACTGTATTAAAGTGCTGAAGGCAAATCAAAGGGCACGGTAGTGCCCAGCCAAGTTCTGGCACTACACCCTTTTTACAGGAACAAACTCAGGCGATTTTTGATCCCTCCCTATCTTCAGTACCACTGAAGTCAGAAATTTAAAACTCTGAATATTTGCTAAGGTAGTCAGGCACAGGCGCCTCACCAAATTTCAATTTTCTAGCATAAGCGGTTCCTGAGATATAAGGCCTCAAAAATCACAAAAACCGTAACTGACTGACTGACTGACTGACAGATCATCAAAATTATGGAGCACTTGCCGACATCGTAGAATCTTGTAATTTTGCACAACGGTAGGTCTTGTCATGCAAGCAGAGGAAAAAATCGAAAATTTGAAATTATCCATTCAGGGAGCGTGGTATCCGCCCACTTTTACCGAATTGGTATTGGTTGAATGGAGCACTTTCGACTGCTGTAAAACGATGAAGTTTGGTAAAGTGGTAGGGCTTAAATTGCATACAAAGAAAAAAAAAAAAAAAAAAAAATATAAAGTCAACGGCCTTGGCTCTGATGAAAGCATCGCTTCCCATCGATCAGCGAAATCAAGCATCGTTGCGCGCGGTTAGTACTTGGATGGGGGACCGTTCAAATACCAACCGTGTGCTGTTGACATTTGTGTTTCTTCTGTTGTTCTTTTTTTCTGTATGTCTCTCTCTGTTGTATTGTATAAGCCGATGGTCTGAGTTACCAGTGCTTTCAGTGTCTCTACTTCGTAGATTTATCTACGGAGTAGTGGAATATGTAATGTAATGTAATGTAAAAAATATAAAATTTTAAGTTTTTCATTCATGGGCGTGGTATCCGCCCACTTCTTCAGAACTGATGTAAATTATATATGGCAAACTTCCGATTGCAGTAGAACAATCAAATTTGGTAGAACGAACGGTAGGGCTCAAATTGTATATAAAGGATCAAACATAAAAATTGAGGTTTTCCATTCAGGGGGCGTGGAATACACCCGCTTTCACTTCCGACTTTTGTAAAACGATGAAATTTGGTAAAGTGGTAGGACTTAAATTGCATACAAAGAAAAAAATATAAAATTTGAAGTTTTCCATTCAGGGGCGTGGTATCCACCCACTTCCTCAGAACTGATATGTAAATTATATGGTACACTTTCGATTGCAGTAGAACAATGAAATTTGGTAGAACGATCGGTCTCAAATTGCGTATAAAGGACCAAAAATAAAAATTGAGGTTTTCCATTCAAGGGCGTGGTATCCGGCCACTTTCCGAGAAAAACTTTGACTTATATGGAGCACTTCCGACTGCTGTAGAATGATGAAGTTTGGGGAAAGGGTATAGCTTAATGTACATTCAAAGCGAAAAATAGAACATCTAAGATTTTTCATTCGAAGTGTCTTTTTATTGTCATTTTGAAACTGTACATGCATTTTGAAAATTCATGATGTTTCTTAGAACTAGAGTGCTCGATTTGGTACTCTATAGTATGTTAACATGAATGAAAAAAGAAAACATTTGCATACCTGAAAAAATTATGAGTTTACAAAAAAAAACTCTTAACTGTGATGTGAACTATAATGAAACCACTAATTAGGCTGTTAATTGGTGGTCTACCTTCATTTAAAAAAAGGAGTTAAAATTGCAACAAAAACATCATCGCATCCTCAACAATTATTGATTTTTTATGGCTTTGAGCGGATGTAGGTACTAGTATTTAACATTAAAGTAGGTATGTTAGTGTTAGGTATCTTGCCAGGACAAGAAGAAACAATTGAAGTGCAAATCAAAACAACCAATAACAAAAAGAAAATATACCAAAAAAAAATAGGAAGCTATAATCTAAGTTGATTTTATAAGGTAGAGTCCACCCTTCTATTTTTCCGTATCTTTCGAGATTTTTACATGGCAAAACATTAAAATCTTTGCAAAAAGGAGTGTGATCAGACCAAAAACATAAATGTTAAAAAAAGAGCCAAGTTCTTCTATACAAAAACCTTTGTGTAATAAGTCAGCCGTGAAAAGTACTGAGATCTAAAAGTGCGCCAAGTTCTTACTTCATGAAGGTTTAATACCGAATATTTAAAGTAGAATAATATTGAAACAGCTACAATGTAATAGAGAAATTTTATTATTTAATGATTACTGACTAAAATTTAATGGGCTTACTTGGCAAGTTTTTAAAACCTTTCAAATTGGGCATACAAAAATCTTGCCAAGTGAGCCCATCAAATTTTAGTCAGTAATCATTAAATAATAAAATTTCACTATTACATTGTAGGTGTTTCAATATTATTCTACTTTAAATATTCGGTATTAAACCTTCATGAAGTAAGAACTTGGCGCACTTTTAGATCTCAGTACTTTTCACGGCTGACTTATTACACAAAGGTTTTTGTATAGAAGAACTTGGCTCTTTTTTTAAAATTTATGTTTTTGGTCTGATAAGAACTTAGCCTATAGATGTGATGAGTGCATGAATCATACTATACCTATGTGCATTAATAAAATTTATGAAGCATATAGCAACTTAAGCAATGTTAAAAGTCACTTTCATGTATTGCTGACGCATTTAAATAGTGATAAAACTCTTAGCCAAAACAAAAGCTTATGTTCTGATAACACCCGCTCAAAATTAAAATCTAATTTGCAAAATAAAATCAAAGACATTAAAAGTTCAATAAACTCACCATCTAGTTCGACATAAAAAAAAACATTTGTAATACTCGTAATAATAACAAAAGCACCCCAGTGATTGATCGAACGAAGTTGAATGCAAAGACAAAAAAAAAATACCGCTGCCCAAGTGACGAAGCTTGCTACTTCTAGTCTCGGTAGAGGTGTTCTTGGTAGTTGCAGTACCCCTGCATTAAATTCCATGCTTGGCGGTGTACATGATGATGATGTTGTTGTTGTTCCGGATGGTGTTGCTGAAGAGGCGGTTGTTGTTGCTAAAATTGCTAATTATGATAAAGGTATCTCTGTGTCTGATGGTGCTGCTGTGGGTGCCTTAGTAAATGACACCGAAGCTGCTTGCAATGTAAATTGTGCTAATGGTAATGTTGCTCTTAATGTTGTTGTTGTTCCTAATGCGACCGTCCGTCACAGACGAAAATATCAGTGTTGTTTTTCCTGTGGCGACTCATAATACTAATAATAGATCTGCTCCTCGTGATTTACGAGTAGTTGGCAGTCTAGAGGATGTAAATCTATCAAATAATAATTATGATCTTTGGGTGGATGCAAAATCGAACAAAAAACATAACAAAGCCTAGACTTGTTGTTGGTAATAAAATAAATGAGGGTAGTTATCTGAGTGATAATGTTATTCAACGCCTAAAATGGCTTCATTTATCGAGTTTTAAGCCCTCAACAAGTGCCTAGTCTATTGCCGAGTACGTCTCTTTGTCTACGAAAACGAACTCGGTTATATACCCTGTTATAAGCTTATAAAAAGAGATGGTAGTGATGAAATCATAAAAGGGTAAATTTTAAAATTCGCATACCAATTGAGTTCGTTGATGTTGTCTATGATGGAAATTTTTGGCCGACTGGTACGCGAGTTAGACTTTTCGATTTTCGTTCAAAAACCGATGTAAATCAAGGTCAAGACAACGACATATAGCTGCACGGAGTTCAAATATATATAGTTTCAATGTATTATCAAAACACTGGAGATTTTCGAACAAAAACAACTGATTTATTTTCAACGCAGTAATTGATTGTTCGTATGCTATTATTGCTCTAACTAAAACGTTTTACAGTAAGGGCATATCTTCATCGTTTATACAGGGTGTCCCGTAATTCTTGTGCCATGCCTTGGGATGTGATTCTTGGACATATTCTAAGAAAAAAATTGTTCTACAGTAAAGTTTGATTTTCAACTTTGACATCACTTTTTGACGATTTAAGAAAAGGCTAACTTTGGTGTACCCTGTTAAGGTCAATTTCTCTGTCAGTACTAATGGTAGGGACCTCATTTTGGCTTTTTTTTAGTACAAACACTAAACTTTAAAACTACGTTTAAATTGAGCTGATATGTTTTTAGGGTTGCCAGATATTCAATTTTAAATGGTGTTCAATTTTTCTTTCCCGAGCAAATTTTTGACTTTGAAGTCAATTTTTTTCCAAAAATGCGTAATAAACATAAAGTTTTCTTATTTTTACCTAATGACCAAAACAATGATAAAAAAAAACTCATGAATAACTACATCCAAGAACCCATACATTTTATGATACTTGGGAAGATCTAAAACAGTTAAAATTAAAAAAAAAATGATTTTTTGCCCTGAGGTGTAAAGGGTTGGAATAAAGCAATAATTTGTGTAGTTTTAAGTAATTTTTTATTTTATGTACACACAAATACAGTCATAATAATTGCTCAAAGTACCCTCCAGCGTTTTGAATGCATGCTACGAGTAGATCCCGTTTTTGGATTTTAATTTGAATGTTTATTCTCGATAACTCTTGCCTTACTTTTAGTGATCCTTCAAACATACGTTGTTCTAATTCAGTTAAAGTTGTTATTTCAGATGTACAGTGAGATCGGGAGATCTTGCTGGCCAGTGAATTGGTCCATTTCTGCCTATCCATCGATCACCGTATTCTTCATCCAGTCAATCTTTCACTTCACGACCATAGTGGGCCGCAGCACCATCTTGTTTGAAATATGATGAAGCTAGTTGAACGAGTGGAACATCCTCCAATAGGTCTGATAGATTATTTTGTAAAATCTCTAGATAGTTAGTAGAATTAAGTAGGGGTGGTAATTTGAAAGGCCCGATTAATTTATTTCCAATTACACCTGCTCACATATTGACATTGAATCTGTGCTGAAATGATCTTTGCCGTTTTGAATGTGGATGTATTGAGATTATGGAAATTCGTAATACCATCTCTTGTGAATTGAGATTCGTCTGTCGAAAAAATTCTGTTTATAAACTGGTTGTCATCCAAGCTTCTCTTTAGCAACCAGTTACAAAATTCGAGTCTCTTTTCAAAATCATCGGGAAGCAGTTCTTGCACAGGTGTGTGGTGATTTGGATACATAGTTTCTCCATGCAGTATACTGGAAATTCTGCGTTTGGAAACATTAAACTGTAGGGCCCAGCATCTTATGCTGATGGAAGGATCGTTTTCAACAGCTGCCAGTATTTTTTCATCGCGAAACTCTTTTTGTGCTTGCAGCTCCCGCGTTAGGTCTTGCAATTAAAACTGATCCAGTTTCTCGAAGCCTTCGAAAGGTATTTCCAAAAACATTTCGAGAAGGAAGTCGTCTGTTAGGATAAAGTTCCTGGTATGTTCGTTGTGCTCAACGCAGCTGTATTTTGTTAACTCATCATCATACAAATCATCGTAGTGCACAAGCGCACACAAGTTGGTCATCTTCATCGTCGACCAAACAGTCTGAGTGAGAATGGGTGTCTTTTTTTTCGAGGTGTGAAGACGTTTGTACTTATATCTTTGGTTCTGATAGTCCAATCTTAAAGATTAATATCTTAAATGAAAGACGGAATGTTTTCCTAAATACTAATCTAAAAATGTTTGAAGAGGGACAAAGTTCAAACAAGCCAGGAAGGCCTGCAACGCCCATATTCGACGGACCAAATTTTTACATGATCAAAAATCAAGGCAAAAAGAATTATTGGTCATTTGTAAAAAATATGAGGAATTCTTCCTCTTCCTCGGTTCCTACGCTTGTTGTCAATGACACTTCTTTCGTTAGCTCTATTGATAAAGCTAACTTGTTTGTAAGGAAGTTCGCCGCAAATTCCACCTTGCCAGATAGTGTCATGACTCCCCCGATTCTTGAGCGCGTTAGTGATTCTATGGGACAAATCTTTTTTCGCACTCGTACCGTGGCAAGAGTCCTGAAAGATCTCAGCATTCATAAATCCGCTGGTCCGGATGGTATCCCCGCTATTATTCTGAAGAGGTGTTCTTCTACGCCAGCAAAACCCCTGCGTAAGCTTTTCCATCTGTCCTATTCTTCAGGGCTCGTTCCGAGTAGTCGGAAAACTGCATTTGTTCAGCCAATTCCCAAAAATGCGAATCTTCTTCTCCCTCTAATTATTGACCAATCGCACTAACGTCCCTTCTTTCTAAGATCATGGAAACGCTGATTAATTATCAGCTTAAGAAATATCTTGAGGAACGAAAGCTTCTTAATGACCGGCAGTATGTCTTTCGTAGCAATAGGTCCACAGGTGATTTGATGGTTTATCTAACCGAAAAGTGGAACAAATCTTTACATTGTTTCGGAGAAAGTAAGATTATTGCACTTGATATTTCAAAGGCATTTGATAAAGTCTGGCATCTTGCTCTTTTATCGAAAATGCGTGCTTTCGGGATCGACGAATCCCTACTTCTTTGGATTAGAAATTTTCTTTCGAACCGTTCAATACAAGTTGTACTAGACGGATTCAAGTCTGAAACCCACAATATAAATGCTGGTGTGCCCCAGGGCTCCGATTTGTCCCCAACCCTCTTCCTCATTTTTATTAATGATCTCCTGTCTGTAACTTATAATCCAATTAATTGTTTCGCTGACGATAGTACTCTTAGCTTTTCATATTCGTTTTCAGACTCACATCCAACGACAAAATATGATAAGCTGATTAAATTACGACCTAAACAGCATTGTGCAATGGGGAATAAGAAACCGTGTCGAATTTAATGCTTCGAAAACCCAATGCTGTCTTATATCGTTAAAGCGAGATATACCCCCTTGCCACTATCTATGAGTTGCACTTGCATCAATGAAACTGAACATCTCGATATTCTCGGTATGTGCATCACGAACCACCTCTTGTGGAACACTCACACACGCGATGTTGCCAAAAATGACGCAAGATGTTTGGGTTTTCTGAGACGGTGCAAGAAATTTTTCTCTCCTTCTGATCTGGCTACAATCTATAAAACCTATATACGTCCAAAACTTGAGTATAACTCCCATCTATAGGCTGGTGCTCCAGTAACTTATTTAAGTCTCTTGGACAGTATTCAAAGAAGAGCTTTTAAAATGATTGGTGATAATAACATCATTGACTCATTTAGGTCACTCCAACATCGTCGTAATGTTTCTTGCCTCACCCTTTTTTACCGTTATTTTAACGGACTATGCTCTAGTGAAATAGCCAGCTGCATTCCTCCCCTTAAACAATTTAACCGTAATACTCGCACTTCTAGGAATGCCCATCAGTTTACCCTTGAGCCCAACTTCGGCCGTACTGTGAAGTACAGAGATTCGTTCTTCAGCCGTACTACGCGAATGTGGAATTCTTTGCCACGCTCTGTCTTTCCCAGTCATTGCAATGTTCAAGAATTCAAAACCAATGTACACCGACACCTCCTTTCTAACCCTTACCTTTTTTCTTAATGCTCACACTGTGTCTCTGGCATATTAAGGGTATACAAACCCCTTGAGTGTGCGCCGATTATAAAAAAAAAAAAAAAAGTTTTTCTTACTAAAAGCGTGCAAGGATCTCCTTTCGATTCGATTTTAAGAACTCTAAATGCAAATTTTGATGAAAAATTAAACAATTTTAAGAAACTAAAGATGCAAATTATTTGCAATAATGCTATTCTACAAATGTGTCATAGGTCATTTTGGAAAATATGAAACAGGAGAAGAGGTAGCGTGACTTTTCTCAAATTTTCAATAAAAATTAAATTTTGATTAAAAATTTAATTAAAATTTTAAAAATATGCCGATTGACATACTTTCAGATCTTAATTATTGAATTACATATTTAATTCAGAAATGTCAAACTTTATTTCTGTGTAAAAAAAAATTCAAAATAGCAAAAAATTTCATACTAAGAAGTTAATGACGCAAAAATCAATTCGATTCAAATCACTCAAAATTCAAAAGTTGATGAAAAATTTCATAATTTTGAAATAAAATTACCACCTACTTTTTGCCCCAATCCTCTTCTAAAATAATGCTGAACAATGTTTTACAATTTATTCGACAGGAAACACGCTAAAATTGGTTGAAAGGATTTGAAACGAAAAAAATCGATTTTCATACAAAAAAGAAATAGAGATGGTTTCATAAACTATTTTTACTTGCGACTTATAGGTACTACGAGTATAAGGCAAGTTATGCATTCGTAAAAAAAATCGAACTCGAGATTTTGATCAAAGTTGACATTACGATGATAGCGAAGCCCAAAAAAGTGGGTCTCGCAATTCTGTCTGTCTGTCTGTCTGTCTGTCGGTTCGACTACAGCAGCCGTCGGCAACCTTTTCAATTAGTTGGGCACAATTTTGAAATCCCAAAGTTCAGCGGGCACCATCCAATGAAAAATCAATTTCTTAATATGGCAATAATAGAGTAAAGTCGGGTAATATGGACCACCAATCATATTTTTGTTAATAGAACAAACGGTGTAAGTTTTCTTAAAGATATTAAAACAAATATATACATATATCAGTTCATTCTGATTAAAAAAGTTGCAAGAAAAAAATAAATTCACTTTATAAAAAAATAACAAAAAACAAAAAGTTAAATAACTCTAAAACGTTAAAAAAAAGTGGAGGGTAATATGGACCACCTGGTCTTCACTCCATTGACGGCTATTTATCCAGTTTGGCCTCTGACATATGCCTTGCAAAGCAATTCACGCGTATCAAAATCATCAATGGTTGATCATTCATCCTCATAGACTCGAAACTTCTTATATTAAAAAGACGGGTAATGTGGACCATTAGTCCATATACTCCATTCCTCCCATGGTCCATATTACCCGCAATATAATGATTGGAAAAAACGAAATTTTACAACAAAATGAGACTCTTTACAATAGTTTTATAAATAAAAACCTTAAAACAAGTATTCACTTCTTATATTTAAAAAATAAAAGGAGAACAAAATATATTTTTTACTATAAAAAAAAGAAGAAACACCTACGATAAAAAAATAATCAATGCCTTGGATTTTCTTTTAATCCGGACAACTTCGTGACGTGTCACTCCTGACTACTCAAACTATACTGAGTTAAGTTTAAGCAGGTAACGCACAATCGCAACCAATCGTCACCTCGATTGAATTTGTGTAAGACGAGAAAAGCTAGTGGTCCATATTAGCCGAGTAGTCCACATTACCCAACTTTACCCTATCAATTCAAATAATTATGTATTTCATTTATTTATAGAATTCAATGCAAAATTTGACATTGCAAGTTGTTGCTAGTTAATTTATTATAATTTGGCACATAATTCGAATTGGCAGTTCTTAGGCATTGGTCCAAATGAGCATCTATAAGGGTCGTTTGGTACTTCGATTTTATGAACTTCATATTTAAAAATATGTGGATGCGCAAAGAGAGCTCAATTTTATAGCACAATTTCTTAATATTGGATAGTTACATTTGCTAACCAAACTTCAGAATTTTTCATCGCGATGATATGACTTTAATTCGATTTCATTTGTCATTTATAATTTATGCAATTTATTTATTATTTATAATATCCATCCATAACTTCCAATTCTAGGTTCTCTTTATTTGAAATATCGAAATAGCTTGCAATTTTAATAGCATTATCGTCATCCAGTTGGGTAAAAGGGTTAATGAAGAATATTACAATTTTTTCTAAATTATTGAAATCTTCACATCGGTTATTAAATCATTTAAAATGTCATTTTGCATAAATTATATAGTATTAAAAAATTAGTCTTTTGGAATGATAATACATATGAAATGTGTTTTAAAGCGGGCATCTCAAGATTATCTCGCGGGCATCTTGGTGCCCGCGGGCACTTCGTTGCCGACTCCTGGACTACAGCCTCAGCCACTTGGCCGATTTTCTTCAAACTTGGTAGATATGGATTTTAATTTTTTTCCTCTGGACGTTTTTTTCTCTTTTTTTATGATCAAAAATAACGGTACCTGCCATACAAATTTTTTTTCGAAATTTTATAATTTTTTTTTTTCTCAAAAACTGTCCCACAGATTTTCTTAAAAAAAATTCAAAAAATTTCATTGAGTTAAAGATAGGTAATGGTTGACAAAAATTTTCCAAAAAATTGTTATTTTTGGTACCCCTCTTGGAACCATTTTTTTGGTTTTTGATTTTCTCAAAAACGGTGCGACGGATTTTGATCATTTTTTTTTCTGCTAAAGGTCCCTAATAATTTAAATGTTATTGTGAATTAAAATTTTCCAAAAATATTTTTTTGTATTTTAAAAAAAAATTAAAAAATTTTTTTTTTGAAAACTCAATATTTCGAGAACTCCATGATCGATATTTTTAAAACTTGGTAAATAAAAGTTTTTTAATATAGTCTACAAGACATGAGAAAAAGAAATTTATTTTATCTAAAAATAACGGTACCCTCCATACAAATGTAAAAAAATGGTTTTCGAAAATCGTATTTTTTTCGAAAACGGTTCCGAGAATTTTGCTTATATTTTTTTTCTTCGATTAATTTTTAAGATCTACAATTTAATAAAAAAATTTGAAAACTTTTGAAATTTGAAAGATATTACTGAGTGTACCTACCATAGAACGATTTTTAAATTTTGAATTTCTCATTATCAGCATAACGGATTTTAATGAACTTTTTTTAGAGAGAAGCTTCTAAAAAGTTTAAAAAACAACTTTAAGAAAAATATTTTTTTTTGAATTTTGAGAAAAAAATCTACTTTTTTTTTGGAAAATTCAATATCTCGAAAACAGCTCAATATTTTTTTTTTTGTAAATTTAATTTTTATTCGAACAATAATAAAACCTTTAAATTGGCGTACCAAAATTTTTTCTTAAAAATGTTTTAAAATTTTCTCACATAAAAGCTTATTTTTTTAAGAAACCACTACAAAGACTTATAACTTTTTTTCTTACACAAACATATATTTGCTTGAATCACATGGCATCCTTCTTTTACCTCCAATTACTAAAGAAGTTGTTTTAGTCATTTAAAAAATTAATTTTATGCTTGTGAATAGTTTTTCTCTAATAACATTCATTTTTGAAATTCTTAGACTATTACATAGGAGCAAGTTCGTGCGACCCAGTCGTGCATTTTATTTTACTTCGAAAATATCATATAGATCTTTAAGATTAAAGTCTAAAAATATTGTAGACATTAGCTGTGTTTTATTTTCCCCGAGATCTGATCCAGATTGGATCTTCATTAAAAATTACATGTATAACAAAAACAACACAAGAGTCAGTTTTGTTTGTATTTGTTGTTTTACATGTTATTTTGAAAACAAAATCCAATCCGGATCAGATCTTGGGGAAAATAAAATACAGCTATTATACATGCATACAATTTATGAAAAAAATATCAAGTTTTACCCGACTACACTGAAAAAAATTTAAAAATAATCTGGAGTAGTGATTTTTTTTATACTATCTCAAATATGAATATTAAAAAAATTGTAGGTTGCCATACAACTTAAATGGTTAAGAGGTTTGGTTAGATCAAAAAAGAAATCCTAGGCAGAATTGGCAATTCTGCCCACATATTCTAACCGATTTTAAAAATTAAAATTTTATTATTTTCTTGAATAATCAGCGGTCATTTTGGTATATAAAATATTTTCCTACGTTACCCATAAGCTGCAATAAGTCTTCTGCAATACAAACATTTTTTTCCTTAAAAAGCAAAAATACCATATACAACATCATCATGGAATTTTATTGAATTCCGTCAAAAATGTGAAAAATATGGGAGCGCTACAAGGAAGTCAGCGCTTTTTGTATCTGCTTGAATGATTTTTGTCTGTGCAGCGCAGCGCTGCGCTTGTCAAAAGCGCTATTCAATTATTGAGTTGATGAGTTGATGAACTGCGCTATTGCGTCACTGCGTCACTGAGTTACAAACTGATGTATCAGCGCACATAACGCAGCTGCTGCTTCAACGCATTGCGCTAACGCAGCGCTGCGTTACACATTAGACTTGTGCATTTTCGTTCACTTGAAAGAGCGCTCAATTTCGTTCAGAAGTATTTACTAAACTAGTTCGTTCTTTTCGTTCGTTTGGATCAGTAGTTCCATATAATCTAACCCACATACAATATACATTTGGAACATTTGGTTGTTGGTCTCTCAGTTCCCAAATTTAATTATTTTCTTGAATTTTTAACTTAAGAATATAACAATAAAATAAAAAAAAACACATTCGTTCAGAATAATTTATTACGGGAAATTTTTTTTTTTTATTTAAACATGTCATAAATTTCTATTTGAATTACATGTTCTAATGCAAGAAAATTAATTTAGATACTTTCTCAGACTTCTGTAGGGTTCTTCTTTCGTTTATTATTTGTTCAGTGCCAGGCACTAAACTATGAAAATAAATACCAACTTATACAAATTTCTCATTACATTGTTCGTGTTTTTCAAACTATGAAAACGGCCCGAAATAGCCGAACTTGCATCCAATTAAAACGAAAACTCACAAATGAATAATGACAATAAGACCCAAAACAACACAAACGCTTAAAATTTGTATTAACTTGTACAGCGTACTCAATTCCGATATCTCATTTAAATCTACAAAATTCAAATATACCTTTCTCTATTTCCTTAGATCTATCTTTTATTCATTTGCGAACTACTGAACTCAGTGATGCCATATCGTGGGTTTTATCCCTTTTTGTGGGTTTTTTTGGTCTAAAAAAAGCAAAAAGGGATAAAGGGTTTTTTTGAAGCTCGTAGAACAAAAAAAAGGGTTTTTTTCATAATGAGAGTTTTCGTTTTTCGTTTGTTAAAAAAAATCCTAAATTAGAAATCACTTCCACTTTTCCTTCATCTAAACGTAGTGGTAGGATGTTGTTAAATGTGAACCCTAATATAGTTTTGATGAAGTGCTTATGCCATTCATCGGCACTTGTCGCTTCCTATGCAAGCAAGGAACTGCTGAAAGAACTAGAAGAGGTGATGAGAGACATCTCGTTCTAAGTTTCTGAAAGCGCTAAATGCTCAGCTGAGTTAGTTGAGTTTCAAGAATATTTTGGCTGCGAACCCAAAAAAATGTTAAAGCCATCAAAAACTCGCTGTCTTTCTGTGCATCCCTGCGTGATTAGACTTTAAGAAAATTGGGATGTTTTAAAATCGTTTTTTTCGCTTAGCTTCTTTTGAAGACAAGCTAAAAAAAGCAACACAAATTTATGAGCAGCTCCTTCAAAATAAAGTTAAATCTTCTTTTTCTTGAAACATGTTTTGTCGATTTTCAATCAATTTAATGCCCTTTTTCAAAACAGAAAAGTTTTGGCGCATTGCATAGTTCTGCTACAATTTTGAAATTAAGAAGGAGCACTTAGCCGTACATACTCGTAATTCAAAAATGTACACATAAAATATGTAAATGTAATAATGTTCATATAGGTATAAGTTCTTATAACTGCATATGTGATTTTTTTATAAGTTAAGTGTGAAATAAGTTTTTTTTTGTTTTCTTATAAGTTAAGTGTGAAATAAGTTTTTTTTGTTTTTTTTTTTTATCAGACAGAATGTGATTTTTCTGTTTTTTGTTTTTTATTGTTAATTTTATTTTATTTTTAAGTTTGTTGAAAACTGAATAATAAATAAGTATTTTTTGTTATAAAAAAACTTGTTTTTTTTTTTTTAATTTTAAAATAGATTATAATAAAAAAAACTATACAGTTTTGATTTTACACTTCATGGGATATTTGTGGGTTTTTTCTTGTAATACCGTGGGATAAAAGGGTTTTTTTCTATTCATTCTGGGATTTTACGCTTTAAAAGTCTGGCATCACTGACTGAACTACCGGATCTATCTACTCTTACATAGTTAACTTAGCTCCTTAAATCTTTAGCTCTCTTCTTTCGTTCGTTGAACTCACTGAACCAACTGAACTCCCTACATATACCTAGATAGTTCCCTTAGTTCTTTAGTTCATTCGTTCGAACTGAACAACTGATACTGAATTTATCTACACAACCTAAACCTATTATACATCAATTTCAATACCATACATGATAGTTCGACTGTAGCTCTCTTGTTTGTTAGCTCTCCAGGCTGGGTAGTGAGTGGGTAGTGCGCAGCGTTGCCACAAAGTGCCCGATCGGGCCATTTGGCCCCCTGTTTTACATTTTGGTCCTTTGCCCGGGCCAATTAGAAATGGCCCCAAAATCTAAATTTTAGAAGATTTAACATATCACATCATATCGTTCTTAATAATAACTAAAAAGCTTTACAAAATAAATATAAATCATCACGATGCATCGCCTCTACAACTGCATTTCATCAAACGAAAATAAAATGCATGACTGGATTGCACGAACTTGCTCTTATGTAAAAGTACTTCTGAATTAAAAATTCATTTTATAAATATAAATCATGGATTTAATGAGATAAAAATGTTCAAATGCATGGAATTGCCGTCCGATTTACGGAAAAGTATGAATTTATGCAAACAAAGTTTAAAAATTGTTTTATTATTAAAGGAATTTTTTATATAACAAATTTCTTTAAAATTTTTCTAGAAAAAAATTTGGGATGCCAATTTTCAGTATTCAGTAGTATAGATTTTAGGAAATAATTTCAAAAAATAATCGTTCACATGTTTTCAAGATATTAATTTTTCAAAAAATAAATTGGAATTTGTTTTTTTTTTCAAATACCCAAAAATATTCTTTCTAATATACAATATTATTTTAAACTTAAGGGGACACCTGCTGAAAAATTTTTGGTTAAGATCGTAAAAGCCGTTAATGAGAGTAGAAAATCAAAAAAACGGTTCTATGACAGGTACCGTTAATAACATTTTGCCCCAACATTTTTTTTTTACCAAAATGTAGTCCATGTCCATAATAGCACACCTTAATTTTTTTTACCAAAATTGTTAGAGCCGTTTTTGAGATTAATAAGATTATGCATTACGGGTGTATGGGGGGTACCGTTAGTCTTAGAGCTAAAAAAAAACTTTCGATTTCTCCTCTAGGGAATCACAGAAGACCTTTAACTACCGAGACTGAAGAAAATAGGTCCAGTGCAGCGTTTGGACTTTATTGCGAAAGCAGTAGATCTACTGCACTTTTTTCTTATTTTTTAAGTCTACTGCACCACTGCGCTTTTCCTACAATCTACTGCGATTTTTCAGATTTTTTTTGAATAGCAGCACTGATCATAGAAATAAATGTGCTCATAACAAAATGTCAAAATTTAAAAAGATTCTCGTCTCTTTAGTGCAAGTCTTGTCAGCTATATACGTTTTTAGTTCTACTACTCTTTAATTTGTTCTTGTTTCAAAAAGTACAAATTTGTAGATTGTAAATTTATTTTGATTACCTAGCTTCATATATTTTTGCTTAAACTATACATTTTCATTATCGAGTAAGAGTATATTTGTTCACACATTCTATGTAAATGAATCGGTGATTGTTTAGACAACATAACTGAAATTTTATTTTTTTTCACATGAGATACAAAAAATCATACATTTTTGGACGTGTAGTCATTGTCATTTTTTTAACCCAAAAATCTTATAAGAGTGTTTCGACTTTTAAGCCATTAAGGAGTTTTTAACATGTTTTTTTTCTCTTCCGTAAAAAATTAAAATATCACTTATGTTGTTTTAACATGCAACGATAATTTAAATGTGTTTTAACCTTGGTTTCCTTCCTTATAATTTTTTGTTACCTAGTCAAAAAAAATATATGTATTTCTACTGCGAAAATTTTAATATTAATTTAAGTTCAAATATTCGACTATCACTTATGGTAGAAATTGTGGATTTTGAATGCGCTACTATTTTTCTATATGACTTGGATATATTTGAAACTACCAACTAATTTATTGAATTTGAAAATGATTTCTGAAACTAAAAGCCTAAAAAACACTAATTTGAAAATCAGGTGACTATTTCGTCGTCGTTCTATGAAAACTCCCTAAGTCCATTTTAAAAAAAAATGTGATTCAATTCTTATTTAATTCATTCCGGATAAACCATTTGCAAAAAAATTTATTGCACAATGGCTACGCCAAACCCATTCTACAATTGAAGCCCGAGATTGTGCTATTCTGATAATTTTTGGATATTTTTATATTAATTTCCAAGTTTAAATGCAAGTATCTCAAAACACAAAAAATGGACTTAGGGAGTTTTCATAGAACGACGACGATTTATTTCTTTAAAATTAGTAGATTAATTTATTTTAGTATTTGTTGTGTCAAAAGTTTCACTACTATTATATGTCCTAATTCAAAAACTGCCCAAAATTTTAAATGTGGAAAAACAAAAGCAAGCAATGTTTTGAAGGATGTTGTTGAACCTCTTTGCTGTGAGGAAATCGCGCAGAAGTTAAGACAAACGAAGTTTTCTTTTATAGAAGATAAATCTACAGATGTTTCTATGACAAAATGTGTTGCAATTGTGGTGAGATCTTATGAAAACTAGATTAAAAAAATTATGGGTAGGTTTTTGTGTATTTGGGTGATTCTACAAACAATGGAATAAAATGATACAAATATCGACACGACATTTTTGGAAGCCAAAAGTCGTAAGAATTGTTCTAGTTGATCCTTAGAACGTCTCTTTGCGTTGTTGAAAGCGGCCAGTAAAAAAAATTAAAAATGATGATTTTAAGGACATTTTTTGAAAAAGGATGTTCAGGGGACTGAGTTTTTTTTTTAAGGGGACTGAATAAATCTTAAGTTTTTTTGTATTTTCTCTTGGGTACACACTGAAATATAGAAATTAAATTTAATTAGCCTTCATAAACATACAAATTCATGGTTAATACATAATAACTTAGCATTTTATTAAAAGAAAATAATATATTATAATAAATTTTTTTTTCTACATAGAATCAATTTAAAATAAATTATATTCTTTTTAAAAATTTTAAAAATATTTCGCAATGAAGTTCGAAGTTCAACATAACTTAAAAATCCTCAGGTTTCGGAATAAAATATCATTTGTTTATTTATTAGCCAGGGGACTGAGACCAGGGGACTGAGGTTTTTCATGGTTTTTGCGCAAAAAAGATATTAAGGTTTTACTTAAAAAATCAAAAAAATATATATAATATTACAGTTTTATCAAACCTATACTATACTGCTAAAAAAGATGCCTACTTACATATAAATTTGTTTCGTAAAAACTCACCAGAGGACTGATAAACTAAACGGACATTCCACGACTTCATGCACAAATGTCTTTTTCACAATACTAACATAAGAAACAGAATCGAGTTGCACCATGATTTTATTGTAAGGAGACTTGGTACTTCAAATTGCCAGTGCTGGAAATCTGATCCACATCCTAGTTATTGATATTTTCGACTGTTTCAATATGCCAGGGGACTGATACAAAAAGCGGGGGACAAAGTTTAATGCATTTTTTTTTGTAATAAAATAAATTACTAAAAAATATTTATCTATTTCGTAGCAAAGACGTATTATTTGGCGTAACTTCGGTGGGATTCATTTTAGTATGAGACCTGAAATAAGAGAACGGTAATAATTTTTCTTTGCGAAAACGCACTGGGGACACGTCAGGGGACTGAGAATCGGACACTTTGAAGAATTTTTTGAGCAATATAAAATAAGGTCACCCTAATAATATTGTTAGGCCAGATAGATATCAGTCAGATTTAATTTTATAAAAAAACATCAGATCAAATAATTCAACGGATTTCAAAATATTTCTGGGGCCGCCGAAAATTCCATCGTTTGTAGAATCACCCATTTAAGAAATAAAAGATTCTTCCGCATAAAATAAAATAAAATGCACGACTGGATCGCACGAACTTGCTCTTATGTAAAAGTACTTTGGAATTTAAGATACATTTTATAAATATAAAACATGGATTTAATGAGATAATAATGTTCAAATGCATAAAATTGCCGTCTGATTTCCGGAAAAGTATGAATTTATGCAAATAAACTTTAAAAAATCGTTTTATTATTAAATAAAATTTTTATATAAGAAATTTCTCTAAAATTTTTCAAGAAAAAAATGTGGGATGCGAATTTTAAGTATTTAATAATATTTGTTTTAGGAAATAATTTCAAAAAATAATCGTTCATAGGTTTTGAAGATATTGATTTAATTTTTTTGTTTTAAACCCAATAAATATTTTTTCGAATATTTTTATATACAATATTATTTTAAACTTAAGGGGACTCCTGCTAAAAATGTTGGGTTAAAATCCTTAGAGCCGTTAATGAGAAAGTCAAAAATCAAAAAAACGGGTCTATGGCAGGTACCCCTAATAACATTTTGCCCCAAAATTTTTTTTGACCAAAATGTAGTCCATGTCCATAATGTCACACTTAATTTTTTTTATCAAAATCTTTAGAGCCGTTTTCGAGATAAATAAGATTTTGCATTACGGGTGTATGGGGGGTACCCTTAGTTTTGGAGCTAAAACAAAAATTTCAATTTCTCCTCTAGGGAATCACCGAAGACTCTTAACTACCGCGATTGAAAGAAATAGGTCCAGTGGTTTAGGCTGTAGTGAGAGGTACAGACATACAGACACACTGAAACATGTTTTTTGTGTACTAAATTTTCCTTAAAATTTTTATAAAAAAATTGATATGCAAATTGTTATTATTTAATAAAATACATTTTTAAACGTAATCTAAAAATTTAATCGTGTATCGGTTTTCAAGATATTGAATTTTCAAAAAAAAAATTGTATTATTTTTTTAAAAACCCAAAAACTATTTTTTCGAAAAAACTTTTGGTTTATATTTTTTCAAATGCAAAGCAGCTCCTGCATAAGAATTTTGGTTAAAATCGTTAGAGCCGTTGGTGAGAAATACTAAAATCAAAAAAACCGTTCTATGTCAGGTACCCCTAATAACATTTCCCCCCAAATTTTTTTTCCCCTAAAATATAGTCCATGTCCATAATATCACACTTAATTTTTTTTATCAAAATCGTTAGAGCCGTTTTCGAGATAAATAAGATTTTGCATTACGGATGTATGGGGGGTACCCTTAGTTTTGGAGCTAAAAAAAAAATCACTGAAGACCCTTAACTACCGAGTTTGAAGAAAATACCTCCGGTAGTTTAGGCTGTAGTTCGAGGTACATACATACAGACATACGGACATACAAACATACAGACAGACAGACAGACGGAATTGTCGGACCCACTTTTTTCGTCTTCGCTATCATCGTAATGTCAACTTTGATCAAAATCTCGAGTTCGATTTTTTTTCCAAATGCAGAACTTGCCGTATAGTACCTATATCGCAAGTAAAAAAGAATAAATACAAATATTAATAAATTGTAGTTTAATGTTTTAAGAACGGATTTGTAAAATATTTGGCCCCAACTTTTGTCAAATGGCCCTCGAAAACTCATAATTTTTTCAGGTATACAAAAAATGTTTTCTTTTTTCATTCATATTAGGGTGATTCTACACACAATGGAATAAAATGTTACAAATTTCTGCACGACATTTTTGGAAGCCAAAAGACGTAAAAGTTGTTCTAGTTGAACATTAGAACGTCTCTTTGCATTGTTGAAAGCGGCCAGTCAAAAAAATTAAAAATGACGATTTTAAGGACTTTTTTTGAAAAATGATGTTCAGGGGACTGAGTTTTTTTTTTAATGGGACTGAATAAATCTTTATTTTTTTTTTATATTTTCTCTTAGATACACATTGAAATATAGAAATTAAATTTAATTAGTCTTCATAAAAATACAAATTCATGGTTAATACATATAACTTGGCATTTTATTAAAAGAATATAATATATTATAATTAAATATTTTTTTACTTAGAATCAATTTAAAATAAATTATGTATATTCTTTTTAAAAATTTTATAAAATATTTCGCAATGAAGTTCAAAGTTCAACATAACTAAAAATTTCTCAGGTGTCTGAATAAAACATCATTTGTTCATTTATTAGCCAGGGGACTGAGGTTTGTAATGGTTTTTGCGCAAAAAAGATATTAAGGTTTTACTTAAGGAAAAACAAAAAAATATATATAATATTACAGTTTTATTAAACCTATACTATACTGCTAACAAATATGTCTACTTATATACAAATTTGTTTTATAAAACCTCACCAGAGGACTGATAAACTAAACGGACAATCCACGACTTCTTGCTCAAATGTCTTTTTTACAATACATACTAACATAAGAAACAGAATCGAGTTGCACCACGATTTTATTGTAAGGAGACTTGGTACTTCAAATTGCCAGATTTTTTCGACTGTTTCAATATTCCAGGGGTCTGATATGAAATGCGGGGGACAAAGTTTGATTAAGTTTTTTTGTAATAATCCAAGAGACGATATGTTATCAATAATTTGAGAGATTTCCTTTTGGTGCCATAGCGTATGTATCTGGACAACGTATCCAAGCCACATTAGTTAGATTGAAATCACCGAGGCAGATAATATCGTCATTGTTATTGATGTTGGAAATAAAGTTTACAAATTGGAAGGCTTCATTGTATGTATGTATGTTATAACTGTGCTGCTGAGAACAACACATAGTGACAAGATAAATATTTGTTTATAGGAAGAACTATCTTCACACATTGAAGCCCTTCGTCTTCTGCAATAATCGCAAGTGCACCTTATAATTTATAAGAATTTTTGAAAAAGTGAGTGGATGCCACGGATGAATGGAGAATCTAAAACTTTAGATTTTTTCTTTGTATGAGCAGAGCTCTACCGCTCTACTAATTTTCATCGTTCTACAATCTACAACAACCGGATATGCTGAAAGTTCATGAATAGCACACCCCCTGAACCGAAAATTTAAAATTTTCGAGTTTTTCTCTTGTATGCCTTTGGTGGGTCGCCTATGTTTAATCAGGTCTGCAAATAGTGTGCATTAAAAGTTTATGACTCTATTGGTACTAAAGTTAGAAGGAGGTCGAAAATCGCCTGAGTTTGTTCCTTTTAAAAGGGTGTACTGGACGCGTATTGCCAAACTGTATATCAGCACAGATCTCCTTAGTCTGTGCTCAGCCATTTTCTGCTCACCGAATTTGAAAGTATTGTAGAGCAAACTGCATGCTACCACAGAGCGCTCTGTGGTCACATGCAGTTTGCTTGTAAAATATTAAAAAAGCTGAAGCAAACTATATACTATTTCAGATCGAGCAAAGTACCTGTGATTACAGAGCCATCGTTCACGTTGGTGTGGTTATTGTGTGTGGTGTGTATGATAGTATGCTCTTAATTTGAATGAGCATTCTGTGGTCTATTATAGAGCGTCGGAGCTCTGTACTGATATACAGTTTGGCAATACGCGTACTGGACACCACCGAGCCCTTTGATTATATAACGTACCAAACTTGCTTAAGAATTTTTAAATTTTGTAAATTTAGTTCATAGTCAGTCTAGTTACATCATAAAATTAAATTACTAATTACGATTAACGTTGAACATATTTAACATATTATTTGAATATGAATTCCTATGTTTCTTTTTTCAAAGATTGAAGTTATCAAAGTGACATAAGAAGGTTAATCCACGATAATAAGCTCAAACTTTCAAGTTTACAACGTCAATATTCAACAACAAATAAATTTGTGTACATGTGCACTAATAATTGAAGCGTTGAAAGGATGAAGGTGTTAAGCTACATTTTTAAACATTTCAGTTACAAGCATTTAACGTTTATTTACTATAACTTTTTTTACCAAAGTGGTTGCATATAACACCTTCATCTTTGGCTAAATATGAATCTATACGCGATAGAAGAATACATATGAGTCAGAAATTTAAGCTTCCATATAAGACTTTCATCTATAAGAAAAAAACCTAATTTCAAAAAATTTGACTTAAGACCTTCATCCTTTCAGCGCTTCAATTATGAAAAGTGTTTAGTTTAAATTTATGCATTTCACAGTCAAGACTTAAAAAATCTAAACATTTCTCCTTTTATAGTATCTAAATATCATTAATACATTAAGACATCCTGTCCATCCCTAAATTTTAAACTATAAACTTTTTTTAATTATATCCCTTGAAATTCCTAAACTATGAACTCTCAAGCAAATAAAAATGGTTAATTCTCTCACAATGAACGATGTTCTAAGTGGCATGGAACACTAATGTATTAAGGAACAATGAGAACCATAGTTGCCTTACTGCGCAGAAACTTCACAATAATTGTGTAGGTACTCGTAGTTGCTGAGTCCTTATTTGCTTTAAATGTATGTTAAGTCATATAAAATTTGTATGTTTAGTAAAGTGAGTTTAAACCATATTAGGAAAGAAGACATGGTACATTAGACTTCATTTATCATTAAAGCATCTAAGGATGCCTATATATCTCTTATCAATAATTGAGTAAGTTAGAAACAAATGAAATTAGTGCTTCAAATTTAAAAGTAACCTTTTCGAGGATTTAGTTGAAAAACATAAAGGTTCAAATTTAAGATCAACTTTTCGTAGGTCATCATTTAGTTTGAGTATATAATTATGAATTGATTTCATTATTCACATAAATAATAAAATTTTCGAAAATCTTGATAATAAACATCCAATTTGTTTTATAAAGAGTGAAAAATATTTGTGTATAGTCAGTATAGTATCAAGAGTATATTAAGCCGGAGTAATACGTTAAATTCAAATCATGTCAAATTTGTCTCTCTGTTCTTTTAAATTCGAATCTCCTGTGTCGAATTTATTTTCGGTTCAAATATTTTTCATGAAATTGCATGGTCATATGAATCCACAATTAAATAATTTTCTTCCACAAACATTTCTATGGCAGTGGCTGGGAAAATTGTTAAGTTCGCTTTTAACCATGCTTACGGCTTTTCTCCTGATGCACTTATGCGTACTTTGTGCGGTAACAACATTGAAGTCCATCAAATATGGTGCATTAGAAGATGTTACAGATGCATTGACCATGCTTATTATTTATACATATTCGAGTTTTGCCAGCATTTATTGGATTTTCAATTCGAAGGAATTATACGAATTTTGCATGGAAGTTAACAAAGAATATAAAAACCTTTCCTTAATTGGTAGATAAACCGGTCTGTTTAAATTATTATTTGTACGAATCTATTTCCATTCTTTCTTAATAGGAAATACATTTGTAAGTTCTTGGGAATCTTATAAAGTAGCTAGAAAAATTACAAAGTATTGGCAACTCGTTGGGACTGCTTGTGTTATTTCCTGGTCATTGAGTCCACTTTTAACGCAGCAAAGAATCTTGCCTATTCAGTGTTGGTATCCTTTCGACACGAAGGTGAACGTTTCTAGTTTTTTAAGTTGAAATATGATTCTTTAAGTTTTTACTAAAATTACAGGGAGAGTTCATTTACGAAGCCCTATATATTGTTCAATTTATGACACAGTTATCCATGTGTGGAGCTTACACAAATGGAGCTGTAGTTTATGTATCAACTATTGTTATTATGTTGGGACAATACGATGTACTTTTTTGCAGTCTTAAAAATGTTCAAGCTCATAGTGAATTAATTGCAGGAAAAAATATAAAAGGGTGAGTTTTTAAAGTAAATATGTATATTTGTAGAAAACCTGGATTGAATTGTACATCTTTATAATCTTTTCAAAATGATACGTGGGTTAACATTTCTGAACTTTTGCCAATTTTAACTATTTGGTAGTATAGATTTTAGGAAATAATTTCAAAAAATAATCGTTCAAACGTTTTAAGGATAATGGGGCAAAACTTTAAACAACCTTGCGATCGATGTCAGCGATTGAGTAGACGTGTTTTCTTTTCAGCTCCTGGTCTGGTGTCCCCAATTTTTCCTCGAATAATAGGTTAACCCGAATTAAATTATATAAAAGTTAAAATTGTGTGCTAATTCTCCAAACAAAATTAACTCAAATATCAAGCAAGACAAGATCGAACTCTTTTAAACAAGATCCATCCACCTCACCTCGCACCCCTTTAACCCTCGTTAATTCCGCAAAAAATAAAAAAAAAAAAAAACAAAAAAAAGGGAAGGGTCAATAAAGGAATGCACGAAGCAAAGTGAGTTGATTGTTAATATCTTGTCGTCTAAAATTACCGAATCGGAAAAAAGAATATTAAATAGAATTGAAAGCATTGATGTTGAAATAACATCAATGAAATCTGACATTGCCAAAATCGATGAAAGAGTAACTGAAATTAAATTGAAAATTATTAATAATAGTGCTCTAAAAACTCAAATCGAATCGACAGTTATTAATAATAATGCTCTTAAAAATCAAATCGAATCGGCAGTGATTGATAATAAAGCTCTTAAAACCCAAATGAATAACACAGACCCACCTATAATAATCAAATTTAAATCACCCTATGATAAAAACTTTTTTCTTAAATCTATTGCGCTTTTTTGCAAAAAGAAAGAGTCACAACTATGTTTGCGTGATTGTGGCTTAGACCACAGATAATTATATATATAATTATCTGTGCTACAAGGTTAAAATACTAAATTGTAAGCTTTCCTAAGTTTTTAAATCATGAATATCTTGGCTCCCGTTTGTCGTAATGGACTAATTTTTTTTTTTATTTGAAGAAAATTAGCAGGACTATAAACTAAAAATCCAAAACTGAAAACTACGAGTATTAACCGTGAAATACAGTTTTTTTCTCAATAACTATGAAAAAAAGGTATTAAAACAAGAAAAAAAAAACGTTGAAACCAACGGTAACTTTTTATGTTTTTGCTCAAACATATTAAATTAAATGCAAGTTGATAGAAAATATTGTTATTAGCAATACAGTTTTTTATTTTCACTTTGCGATATACTGGGGCTGAGATATTAATTAAAACATAAAATCATAAAATGCGTGGGTGCGCTGACTTACCTATGTTCAATAATTTATTACTCGGCTTTCGTTCATCGTAGAGTGTTGATTTTTTTTTAAATTTTTTAATTGTAGGGAATTACAAGAACTTTAATAATAAAAAATAAAAATTTCATCGTTAGATGAGCTTTTTTCTTAATAATCACCAAAAAGTGATTTTTAAACAACAAAAAATTTGTTTAACTTACTGTAACTTTTTTTTCATTTGTTTAAACAAATGTATTTTTTAGAAAATAATAGATAATGTTATAAGGAATAAATACATGTTTAATTTTTGTTTGTACAACATAGTGAAGCCGAGATATTCGCAAATGGCCAAAAAATGACACAAAACACATTTTTACCAATAACTTTGGTAAAAAAAAAGTTGTCATGTGGTGCAAATTTGGTTTTATGCTTTTCTCATAAGCAGCTATCGATCCATGAAAAAAAAAATAGACCATGCCTCTGCGCGCAAGGTCAGGCCCTTTTTCATGACGCTTTGACTGGACTACTACATTCAGAAAAAACCGGAGCTTCTATTGAATGAATTTCCTCTATTACGACACCGGCAGATCGTTGATCTATATTATCAACGTCCATTGGTTCTTGTCTATTCCGGGTCTGTCTGGAATAATTATTATTGTTATCGTTGTTTCGTTGGTTTTGGTTTGTCTGAGCATTAGTATATGTATATATGTCGTCTATCTGTGTTGTTCGTTCTAGTACAATTGGAATCATTATTTTGTCGTTGGTGATTTGTCGATCTAAAGTTATTTAGTGGTTGTGGGTTGTTTTGTCGGTATGTTTGTTCCGTCGACTTTAAATGTTGATTTTGTCTGTTATAGTATTTAGTTTTAACTATATTTCCTTCATCGAACCCGACATACGAATATAAAATACTTTTGGCTTTAAGTAAGTCATATTCGTCTCTTATTTCCCTAGCTAAGTTCCCTGCCGCTAATTCCCTTATTTTATTATTTATTAAGGAATATAACATTATTTTTAAAGAATGTTTATTATTATCATACATGATAACTGTATGAACATCCGTTAATACGTAGTCAATTTTATTAATTAAATCTAACACTGAACTTACTGTTATGTTGTTGATACGCCGAGTCACTTCCCCTTGGTCGATGGTTGGCCGGAATGACAGCTTCAAAATTTTTTTAGCTTCTCCCCAGGTGCTAGTGTTGTTTGTTAGTAGCAGCTCCTTGGCTTTTCCCACCACTTTGCACTGACTTATCGCGCCGTCCACATGGCAGGTCTTCTGTCTTCTGGTGTGAGATTCATGTGGTTATCCACAGCATTTATGAATTGGGTCAGCTCTTGTTTACTAACCGAAAATTCTCTTATGTAGGCGATTTCCTTCATGAGCACTAGGGTTCGGATTTCCATGCAAATGCATATTTTTTTAGGAACACCTTGGAAGCAAGGCAACTAGTTATGAATACGAATCAAGAAATTTCCTTTAAAATGGCATTTAACCGTTAGTGCATATTTTTGCATATTTTACTATAAATTCATATTTTACTTTTTTTTTGCATATTTTGCATAATTTTGCATATTTTTTATAATAAATTTATATTTTTAGAGTGCCTACCTATATTGTTCAAAAACTAAACTAGACAGTAAAAAAATATAAATTTTATGTTAGTGTAAACTAACCTTAAGGCTATTACATATCTATTTCTTTTATTCATTTTATTATTTATTATTAATGTGGATTTTTGGACGTTTCTTAATCCATCGGCATCGTAGCCATCCTTTGATGGACTTTGACAGTTTATGACTTGACGAATAGAGGACGAATTCAGTTATGACGTACAAAATATATTTCGTACCAAATGTCAGCCGAAAGCCCTAAAATTGCACTTTTCCGGAGCAACAAATAAAATCTCTTTTTTTTTTGGTATTTTTAGACGTTTCTTAATCCATCGACATCGTAGCCATCCTTTGATGGAATTTGACAGTTTATGACTTGACGAATAGAGGACGAATTCAGTTATGACGTACAAAGTATATTTCGTACCAAATGTCAGCCGAAAGCCCTAAAATTGCACTTTTCCGGAGCAATAAATAAAATCTCTTTTTTTTGGTATTTTAGACGTTTTTTAATCCATTGACATCGTAGCCATCCTTTGACGGAATTTGACAGTTTATGACTTGACGAATAGAGGACGAATTCAGTTATGACGTACAAAGTATATTTCGTACCAAATGTTAGACAAAAGCCCTAAAATTGCTCTTTTCCGAAGGAACAAATAAAATCTCTTTTTCTTGAATTTTTTGACACTTTTTAATCCATGAAGTAGCCATCATCATAGAGTATTTTGTGAGAACTATCAAAGCCACAAGTCAATCTTATCATCGAAATCGAAATTAATATCGAATAGGAACAGTATTGAATCATTTCAGTGAAATGAAAATGATCGAATGATCGATTGATTGAAAAGATCGGATCATTTTCGTAATCGATTGTTGAACGATTCGATCATTTGAAATGAACGATTTACACGGCTCTAATGAACTTGACTAGATTATGCAGGCAAAACATTGAAATCAAAAAAAAAATAAGTCTGTGTGTTCGAAACTATATAAATGACGGTGTTCACATTGGACTCACTCCGCCGACTTATTTTGACGTCTCTGTGTTTTTTCTCATTTGCACTTCATGGTAAGAAAGAGACAAGAAAGTGAGGCAGGATTTTTAAAACAAATTGAAAATTAATGGATTTTTTTTTTGACAATTGTGTAAGTGACATAATATGACACGCGAAGGTACAGTGTATCACAAAAGTACGTAAGCACTCACTTAAAAAAATTATAATCAAACACTATTTGGATAATAAATCGGAGAATGGTAAAATTGTTAACAAAAATCCATCTACTATACACAAAATAATAACCAAATAAAATAACATTGGAAGTTTGCAAAATGACCCTCGATCAATGACAATGACAAGCAGGAATGCCGTATTATTGTTAGAAAAGTGAAGAGTAATCCCAAAGTAAGTCCATCAAAGATATCAGCAGAAATAATCAAAGAAACAGGTAAGTCATGTAACCCTCAAACTATTCGACGAGTGCTCCACCTATCCGGTTATCATGGTCGAAATATTAGAAAGAAACCTTACATAAGTAAAATAAATCGCGAAAAGCGACTCTTCTTTGCAAAAACCCATGAATCTAAACAAGCAGAATTTTAGAACACAGTTATTTTATTTGAAATGTTACTTTTTAGTTCGAAATACATACATATCAATTATAGACAAAAATATTAAGTTTTTTTTTTAACATTACTATCGATTGTTTGAAGAAATGATCTTTAAACTTAGAAGTGCTTACTTACTTTTGTAATTCACTGTATATTTGTAGTGGCATGGAAAATGACCAACATTTATGACAACTACAAGACGTCAAAGTGAGTTTGGGGTGTTCACACTGCTTTTGTGTCTGAACACGACAGGGTGGCCTTACGTCAAAATAAATCGGTTGAGTAAGTCCAATGTCAACAGCGTCAATGAGATCGAAATTTAAACGATCATCTATCAAAAATGAAAGTGTGTGGGTATAATGTGGTAAAGCTTAAAGCGCGAACCAATGTATTTTAATCCTTCAACACAAAATAGACCAGCTCCAGCAACTTCAACAGCGTCGTTTGGTCAAAATCCAAAATTTGCTGTTGCTGGTTACAATAACACAAAATGCAACAACAATAAGACGTATAAATGTCAAAAAATTACAACACGACGCTGGTTTAATGTGTTTGAAAAGTATTTGCTGGCCAGCGTGCTGTTTGCTGTTGACGGCGCTGGTGCTGTTGCTGGTTTAATCTGTTTCGCGCATAAAGCTTAACACGTTTCATGTACAACAGCCAACTGTTTTCGGTTGCGACTACACATAAACCACTACATATACATAAACTGAAAATGTTGACTGATGCACTCATGCTTAGTTTTTGAGTCTAGCACACCATATACGAATATACGTCGATGAGATTAGTTCTTTAAAAAACGCTCAACTTGCTTCAGTTGACGTCGAGCGATCTTTTTCGTTATATAAATCATTCTTGAGACCCAATCGGCAACGTTTCGACTTCGAAAACTTCAAGAAAAATTTTATGATTTATGCAAATAAAACTTTTCAAATTCATTGAGGAATTTTGTGTTATTTAGAATAATTTATTTTAATTAAACAAATGAAGATGTTTATTTTTTATTTAATAATAATAATAAACAACAAATACTTTTATTTAAACAATCACTCTCACACTTAAAAAAAAAATCGATCGTGTTGCACCGACTGCGCCAGTTAAGAAAAATTATATTTGTTTTTTTTTTTTAAAAGGTCTTTATTACTCGAGGTTTCGGTTAAGACTAACTTATTCTAAAATACATGACTATGTTGTTCAATCAGATATGGTTACTTTGCTTTATTATAATATGCTGATTGAACAACTAATAACATTGTCTTACAATTAATTCTTATGTGCTAATTTAGCATTTTGCCAAAAAGTATCTTCTTACTTTATGGGAAAATGTTTTAAGGAGGGGTGATTAGCCTAATGGTGCTTAAGGTCACCATACAAATATGTAACTCGTGCGAAAATTCGTGCTACCTTAAAGGAAAGTTGAGCCTACTCGTATTTTTATATACAATATTATTTTAAACTTAACGGGGCTGGTGAACATTTTTGGTTTAAATCGTTAGAGCCGTTGATGAGAAAGTCGAAAATAAAAAAACGGTTCTATGACAGGTACCATTAATAACATTTTGTCCCAAAATTTTTTTTTGAACAAAATGTAGTCCTTGGCCATAATATTACACATAATTTTTTTTATCAAAATCATTAGAGCCGTTTTCGAGATAAATAAGATTATTTATTACGGGTGTATGAGGGGTACCGTTAGTTTTAGAGCTATAAGATCCTTAACTACCGAGTTTGAAGAAAATAGCTCCAGTGGCTTAGGCTGTAGATCGAGGTACAGACATACAGACAGACAGACGAAATTGCTGGACCCACTTTAATCGTCTTCGCTATTATCGTAATGTCAACTTTGATCAAAATCTCGAGTTCGATTTTGTTTCCAAATGCAGAACTTGCCCTATAGTACCTATATCGCAAGTAAAAAAGACAAAGACGCACACATGGTTTCGATCAGAGAAGGGAAGTAAACTCGTTCATTGAATTTTACATTTCATTATGTAAAACAAATCCTGGGCATAATCGAATAAATAAATCTTACCATTTGCACTCAGCCCAAAACTTCTTAAGGAAAAATGTTATGTCAAAATTTCATGATATTTCAACAACAAGGGGGTGGTCGTGGTGCGATGGATGTGTTGCTCGCCTGTCAACCTCATGATCAGAGGTTCGATCCCTGCCGTCGTCTATGTCGCTATAATTCCATTAAAAACCTTCTAAAAATTGTCATCAATGGGTTGCTGGTTTACTCATTACATGTTGTTCAGGCATAACACTAACAACATGTAATTGAGTTAAATTAGTATGCCCAACAAGGATGACTACGAATAAAATAATGTGAATTATAAGTGACATAGAAATAAGACACGGCATTTCTCCGCTTTAGTTCAGCCGTCATCCCTGGAGATAAAAAATCTGAGACAACCACCTTTAGTCTCAGAACATCGTGCCACACATCTTTCCTATCCTTCTTACTCTTCATTAACTTCACGCCCGCGCTGTGTTGAAACATTTAAAGGGTAATCATAATCCCTTGAGCGAGCGTGGGTAGATTATAAAAAAAAAAAAAAAAAATAACAAAATTATTTGATTAGTAGGAAACAAAAACTTTTATTAAATTAAAATTGGTTTTCACGTTGTATTATAAAAAAAAGATCGAAAACTTTATTCTATAAGATAACAAAAAATTCATAAACTGTTCAAGTGATATCAAAGGGCACGGTAGTGCCCAGCCAAGTTCTGGCACTACACCCTTTTTACAGGAACAAACTCAGGCGATTTTTGAGCCCTCCCTATCTTCAGTACCAATGAAGTCAGAAGCTTAAAATTCCGAATATTGGGGAGAGTACGATAACTTAGGCGCCAAAAATTGATAACGGATTTTTGTAGAAGGGTCAAATACAAGCGTTTTTTACTATGGGAGGGGGGGGTCTATCTCGCCCCGTTTAGGAGGTAGGGGCCATTTTAGAAAAAATGACTTAAATTGAAAAAAAAAAATATTAAAAAACAACGGCAACACTTACAATAAAATACTATACCGGTTTTGAAAGCCAGAAGTCTGTTCTATAATCCTAAATTTAAATTAAATAATTTATGTCAATAGTTTTTGAAAAATTTGCATGCAAACTCAAAATTTTGTTAAAAAAAATGAAAAAAAAAGTTTAGACCAATTTTTTTCAAAATTGTAAAATGAAGTGCTTAATTGGCTTTTTGTGGTCAATGCTACTATTAATTCTGAATCGAACACAAAAAACCAAATGGTTTTGTCCCTTCTAGTTTTTGAGAAAATCGAAAATTACTAAAACTACTTTTTATGAAATTTTTGATTTTTGGTATTTAACTACGGTGATTTCATTTTGAGGATTAATGTTAATGTGGTTCATTTGTAGGTAAAGTACAGCAAATCATTTAGGGTTACCAAGAATGCACCAGAGGAGGTAGAATTGCATGGCATTTCGCGTCTCAGTCAGTCAGTTTGTGAGTAAGTCAGGTGTTACTTAAAAATAGTCAAGTCAATTTTTCAATGTTCAATGTATTAAAACCGTGTTTGCAGGCATTTTGATCACAAAAAAAAATATAGCAAGCACCTCCCGAATCTCTAGCCAATATTGAGGCCCATGGAAAAATGTGCCGATAGATGGGTTTATTGCTCTGAGATTAACTTTTATATGGATTGCACCAGAGAAACTTTTAAATAATTAGTTTTAAGCAAAATATAAGTAACGTTATTTATTAAAATAAAAGATTAACTATGTAAATCATTTAAATGTAGTTTGAATTTTATATACCCACCTACAAATTTGTAACTATATATTTACTTATGTATCTTAGTCTGTAAGAGTATAATATGCTCTGGTTGATGAATAAATAATAATAATAATATTGTATTCTTACAATTTTTGTCACCTTTTTGAGTTGGAGTTGAGGGGAGTTGACGCTTTAGTTGGAATTAGACCAATTTCTTCTAAGAACGCGATGTTTTTGAAATATTTTTTTTGAAATATTGAAAAGTTATTTAATTTAGGATGAAGTAGTGGATGCGTAGTCGCCATTCTTTATTCCAAGAAAAAAATACTTCACTCTTACAAAGGTTGAATAACGAATGACCTTGGTAAACAATAACCTGTACCATATTAGGATTAAAAACAAACAATAAACATACATATTAATTAAGGAATTATATAAATTTGCTGCATTCGTACAGTAGTACCTAGGCAATGTGAATTTTTCATAATGTATTAAATTTTCATGTCTGAACATTTTAAATGTGCAACTTTGGGCTACGTACATACATATATTTAGTAGACATTGGATATAGACCATAGGGTAAATTCAAAGTTTCTTTAAATCCAGATTCTGTAAATGCAAAAGAAACCTTGCATACACCCAACCTCGCACCTACCCCAAATCCTATAGTGTGCCCAGGCAGGGGGGTTGCAGGGGGGCAGCATGCCCCCCCATACATATCTCACTGTTTATACGCCGTAATGCGTAAGCAAGCAAAAAAACGAAATATCCCATAAAAAAGTAGTTTTAGTTATTTTCAATTTTCTCAAAAACTAGATGACATAAAATCATCTAGTTTTCAGTTTTTGAATAACAATAAATTAGAGCAACGAATTTTAGAAAAAATAATAATATACAACTTTGCAGTTTTGAAAAATTAAACTTTAAACTTTTTTTTTATGTTTTTTTTCACCAAAATTTGAGTTTAAAACTCGTTTTTTCAAAAACTGTGCATAGATTCTACTTGATTTAAAAATTATCTAATAGATCAGAGTATTGGCTTCCAAAAAAGGTATAATACTTAATTGTTAGTATTACCGTTATTTTTTAATGTTTTTGTTTCCATTTTAGTACCTTTTTTATAAAATTGCCCCTCCCGCCCAAACGGGGGGAGATAGACCCCCCCTCCCATAGTAAAAAATGCTTGTATTGAACTGTTCTACAAAAAACCGTTATAATTTCTTGGCGCCTAAGTTATCGTACTCTTGCCCGAATATTTGCTAAGATAGTCAGGCACAGGCGCCTCACTAAATTTCAACTTTCTATCTTAAGCGGTTCCTGCGATAGAAGGCCTCAAATCAAAGGGCACGGTAGTGCCCAGCCAAGTTCTGGCACTACAGCCTTTTTACAGGAACAAACTCAGGCGATTTTTGACCCCTCGCTATCTTCAGTACCAATGAAGTCAGAAGCTTAAAATTCCGAATATTTGCTAAGCTAGTCAGGCACAGGCGCCTCAACAAATTTCAACTTTCTAGCTTAAGCGGTTCCTGAGATATAAGGCCTCAAAAATCACAAAAACCGTAACTGACTGACTGACTGACTGACAGATCATCAAAATTATGGACCACTTCCCGACATCGTATAGAACCTTGTAATTTTGCACAACGGTAGGTCTTGTCATGCAAGCAGAGGAAAAAATCCAAAATTTGAGGTTATCCATTCAGGGGGCGTGGTATCCGCCTACTTTCTCCGAATTGGTGTTGGTTAAATGGAGCACTTCCGACTGCTGTAAAACGATGAAATTTGGTAAAGTGGTAGGGCTAAAACTGCATACAAAGAACAAAATATAAAATTTGAGGTTGTCCATTCAGGGGCGTGGTATCCGCCCACTTTCTCCGAATTGGTGTTGGTTGAATGGAGCACTTCCAATTGTTGTAAAACGATGAAATTTGGTAAAGTGGTAGGGCTAAAACTGCATACAAAGAACAAGATATACAATTTGACGTTTTCCATTCAGGGGCGTGGTATCCGCCCACTTCCTCAGAACTGATATAAATTATAAGTGGCACACTTCCGATTGCAGTAGACCAATGAAATTTGGTAAAACGGTAGGGCTCAAACTGCATAGAAAGGATCAGAAATAAAAATTGAGGTTTTCCATTCAGGAGGCGTGGTATCCGCCCACTTTCTCCGCATTGGTGTTGGTTGAATGGAGTACTTCCAACTGCTGTAAAACGATGAAATTTGGTTAAGTGGTAGGGCTAAAACTGCATACAAAGAACAAAATATAAAATTTGACGTTTTCCATTCAGGGGCGTGGTATCCGCCCACTTCCTCAGAACTGATATAAATTATAAGTGGCACACTTTCGATTGCAGTAGAACAATGAAATTTGGTAGAACGGTAGGGTCAAATTGCATAGAAAGGACCAGGAATAAAAATTGAGGTTTTCCATTCAGGAGGCGTTGTATCCGCCCACTTTCTCCGCATTGGTGTTGGTTGAATGGAGCACTTCCAACTGCTGTAAAACGATGAAATTTGGTAAAGTGGTAGGGCTAAAACTGCATACAAAGAAGAAAATATAAAATTTGAGGTTTTCCATTCAGGGGCGTGGTATCCGCCCACTTCCTCAGAACTGATATAAATTATAAATGGCACACTTCCGATTGCAGTAGAACAATGAAATTTGGTAAAACGGTAGGACTTAAATTGCATAGAAAAGACCAGACATAAAAATTGAGGTTTTCCGTTCAGGAGGCGTGGTATCCGCCCACTTTCTCTGCATTGGTGTTGGTTGAATGGAACACTTCCAACTGCTGTAAAACGATGAAATTTGGTAAAGTGGTAGGGCTAAAACTGCATACAAAGAACAAAATATAAAATTTAACGTTTTCCATTCAGGGGCGTGGTATCCGCCCACTTCCTCAGAACTGATATAAATTATAAATGGCACACTTCCGATTGCATTAGAACACTGAAATTTGGTAGAACGGTAGGGCTCAAATCGCATATAAAGGACTAAAAATAATAATTGAGGTTTTCCATTCAGGTGGCGTCGTATCCGCCCACTTTCTGAGATGTTTATTTTATATGAAGCACTTCCGATTGCTATAGAATGATAAAATTTGGTAGAGAGGTATAGCTTAATAAACATTCGAAGCGAAAAATAGAAAATCTAAGATTTTTCATTCGAAGTGTCTTTTTATTATCATTTTGCCATTTTGAAACTATACATGTATCTTGAAAATTCATGACTTCTCTTAGAACTACATGAATGAAAAAAGAAAACATTTGCATACCTGAAAAAATTATGAGTTTACATAAAAAAACTCTTAAAAGTAATGTGAACTATAAATCAAACCACTAATTAGGCTATTAATTGGTGTGCTACCTTCATTTAAAAAAGAATTTAAAATTGCAACAAAAACATCATTGCGTCCTCAACAATTATTGCTTTTTTATGACTTTGAGCGGATGTAGGGACTAGTATTTATAATTAAGGTAGGTAAGGTAGGGTAAGATATCTTTCCAGGACAAGAAGAAACAATTGAAGTACAAATCAAAACAACCAATAACAAAAAGAAAATATACCAAAAGATATACGAAGCTATAAACTAAGTTGATTTTAGTAGGTAGAGTCCACCCTTCTATCATTCCGTATCTTTCAAGATTTTGACATGGCAAAATATTAAAATCTTTGCAAAAAGGAGTGAGATCAGGGGCCTGTTTCAGCGCTATTACATCAACTACATCTTACAACTACATCCTACAACTACATCAGTTACATTTTTCTGTTTCACACATAAAACTGAAAGTGTTGTATGATGTACCTGGAAAACATAGTTGATGTAGTTCATTTGACATTTCTTCTGCATATTTTTATTTGATTTGAGCTACGTTTTCATGTTTTATTGTTTAATTCAAATCTCGTGAAAAAAACTTAATTTAACAAAAATATGTAAATATTTTCGATGATGACTTTGAATTTGATATACGCGTTGAAAAAGAAGTAATGTATTTTTACAAAGAATCAATTTTGATTCGGAAGATCCATATTTTGTGGAGCGATTTCGAATGCCAAGAAATTGTATTGAATTTTTGGTTGAACGCTTGGGAGCATTTATTGGTCACCCAATTGATTGCAACCAATTTACGATGTCACCCCTGCAACAAATTCTTTTAACTCTTCGTTGGCTTGGAAATGGAAGCCGATAGGTGTTGGGACCATGCATGGTGTCTCAAAGGCATCCGTATGTCGTTGCGTAAATAATGTTTTAAAATTTTTGTTTTCTAATAACGTATCTAATATCCTTTAAACTCTTTCCAAATGCTTCTACATCAAACATTTATAGTGTATCAATGTAGCAAGATTTTACTGTTAGTTGTATTACAACAATGTAGCTCAAAAAGCTGTGAAACAGAATCATACATTTTTCCAATAATTCCAGTGTATCATCCATACCTACCCAGATGTACTACAACTGAAAATCGAAAGTACCTATGAAACAGAATTGATGTATTACAACAGTCAAAATGATACATTGTACTTGATGTAGTATCGCTGAAACAGGCCCCAGACCAAAAACATAAATGTTAAAAAAAGAGCCAAGTTCTTCTATATAAAAACCAATGTCTAACAAGTCAGCCGTGAAAAGTACTGAGATCTAAAAGTACGCCAAGTTCTTACTTCAAGAAGGTTCAATACCGAATATTTAAAGTAGAATAATGTTGAAACAGCTACAATGTAATAGTGAAATTTTATTATTTAATGATTACTGACTAAAATTTGATGGGCTTACTTGGCAAGTTTTTTTTATGCCCAATTCGAAAGGTTTTAAAAACTTGACAAGTGAACCCATTAAATTTTAGTCAGTAATCATTCAATAATAAAATTTCACTATTACATTGTAGCTGTTTCAATATTATTCTACTTTAAATATTCGGTATTGAACCTTCATGAAGTAAGAACTTGGCGTACTTTTAGATTTCAGTACTTTTCACGGCTGACTTGTTAGACGATGGTTTTTGTATAGAAGAACTTGGCTCTTTTTTTAACATTTATGTTTTTGGTCTGATAATAAATAACAATAAAGTGGATGCCAACGGCTCTTAGCCTAATCCTAGTCATTTACAGCTCTCAACGTCTGAACTATTCTTGTGTGCAGAAATGGAGGGCCAACAAATTTTCTGCCGAGTTCAAACGGCTCAGATGACAAGCACGAAACGCATTTTGGAGTTGAATTATAATTTGTTCCGAAACTAAAATTACCAACATCTCTGCCAATTGATGCAAATCGCTATGAACTTACTGACCACACGAATTACATCGTTAATAAAGCGAGCTCTATGCTAAGATTAATTAAGGTTTTTTTGCTTATATTATGTACGCCCACACCTTGAGTATGTGAAAATAACACAAGTCTTAATGGTGGTTGTCAACAGAATGTCCACTTAAATCAGGTAAAAAGTAAATGAGGTGCCAAATCCCAATCAAGAACCAAACTCATCGTGGGAACATCAACTTTTAATAATTTACGTTGACTCGACAGATTGATGTTCTCACGACTAATGAAATGCAGTTTTGCATTGTTGGTTAGCTTGTGCGGAACCCTACATCGCATACTCCTTCCCTTTTTTGAGAAGAATTCTTAATTTTATTATTTGTGTGTTTTATATTTGTTTTATAATACATGTATGTGTATTCTTAAGTTTATTACTTATACTTGACAATTTTAAATTTTAAACTTTTATAATCGCGATTGTAACTATTCATTTTACTTTTATAAATATTTTCTTAACGGACTTACCGCGATGGTATTTTATTCAAAAAATTGAATTTAAATCCCGACGTTTCGACAAGGTTCCACTTGTCGTGGTCACGGGTTGTCTGATGGCTTGTGGGTGGTAGTTGTTGTTTCTTTTTGTTTTGTTTTATTCTCTCTTGCGGAGATTGTACCGGTGTGTTGACTGTGTTGGCATTTGCATTTGAGATGGTGATTGTTGCGAATCAATGTAAGCTTGTGAACAGGCAAAGCTTATAGCATCAGCTGGTACATTATTTTGATTTTGACTGTGTTTTTTCGAAGCTTTTAGTTTGTTGATCAATGGATCCGATGCACCAGATAAATTGAAACTTTGATCTCGATTGAAGTTCTTATGCAATTTTATTTCAACGGATAGGTTCTATATACCAAGATTAGAACGAGAAGCAAATAAAATTGTATAAGAACTTCAATCGAGATCAAAGTTTCAATTTATCTGGTGCATGGGATCCATTGATCAACAAACTAAAAGCTTCGAAAAAACACAGTCAAAATCAAAATAATGTACCAGCTGATGCTATATGCTTTGCCTGTTCACAAGCTTACATTGATTCGCAACAATCACCATCTCAAATGCAAATGCCAACACAGTCAACACACCGGTACAATCTCCGCAAGAGAGAATAAAACAAAACAAAAAGAAACAACAACTACCACCCACAAGCCATCAGTCAACCCGTGACCACGACAAGTGGAACCTTGTCGAAACGTCGGGATTTAAATTCAATTTTTTGAATAAAATACCATCGCGGTAAGTCCGTTAAGAAAATATTTATAAAAGTAAAATGTATACTTGACAATTTAAATTTTTAAATCTTAATTTAACAATAATAATATATATGACTACTTTTCATACATTTTGCTTATGTCTATATGTCTAACTCAATAAGTATTACTAAACTCTGTGTTACATACAACATTTCTTTTATTTATTTACACATTTTTGAATACATTTTTACCTTATATTTTATTATTTTGTATTATTTAATATTAAATTTATTTGTTTGTATTTTATTTTATTAATTAATAGCTATTAATAGTATTTTTTAAAACTGCTTATTTTCTTAACAGTTTTTTTTTATTAATCAATTTTTTGTACTTTATTCCATAAATTAAAATACAAAAAAAAAAAATACAAAAAACTGATTAATAAAAAAAAACACTGTATTTTATTCCATAAATTTAAGTTTATACATTTAGTTAACTGTAGTACCCCTTGGCATAATGGTTAGTGCGTTCGACTGTCATGCGGAAGGTCTCGAGTTCGATTCTCAGCCGCTGCAAGAAAGTTTTTGACAGGGGTGTACTGCCTCTTGCGAGGAATTGACAAATCTTCCAAGAGTATCTCTTGTCATGGAAAGTGCTGCTCATTAACCGTTCGGAATCGGCAGAAAATTGTAGGTCCCTTCCATTCCTGGTAACACGCACACAGGAATGGTTGAATAAGTCACTAGGTCCTGGTTCACTTCGAGCTGTTGCACTACCAAATTTATATTTATTTTACATTTAATTTACTATATTTTTTTTTCTGTTTTTTAACATTAATATTTTTGTTTACGTTCACGTTTTTAGAAAAATCTTAATTTACAATATTTTATAAATGTAGTATTAATTTTTTTTATTGGCAGATAAAAGTTGAAAACTAAATTGAAGATGTCTTTATGTGATAAGTCTTTTTGGAGAATCACTTAAGACTTTTTACCTTAAAGTTTGAAGAACATTGCTCTCCAATGGCCTAGGTCGTTACTTAAGATATATACATCTTAAGACGGACTTAAAAACAACTTGTTCATGCATTTTTGTCGGCATTCCTCAGTCAGTCCAACGTGAGAAGTTCGCATTTGGTCGGAATGCTGAGGGCCAACAGTTGCAGTGTGCATGAACACGTCTGACTCTTTTATTAATACCTCCACGGTTGAACGCATCCCAGTTTCCCAGTATTTACAAATACCGGTTATTGGTGTCTTCAACCGTGGAGGACTATTTGTGCTTTTGTTTTTATTTTACTCGATAAAACATTATAAACAATAAAATAATACTTGCAAGCAACAAGAAGTTTAAAGCATAATGATTGTAATCGTGAAGATTCTGGGCCTTTCAAGTCGCATGTGCTTATATTAGTACTTGGAATAAAAGCATTATAAAAAGTTTTATTATAATCGGGATGACCTTTAATTTGCATGGCATTCATTAATCTTAAAACTATCTTAAAGCTAGACAAAACTTCATAAAAACTAACTTATTTATCCAATAACTTAAAATTTACTTACTGGCCCAATGCGGGCGCTCTAAGCTAAACTATATCTTAATACTTTAATACCTTTCGGCCTAAAGACTGTTTTTAATTTAAACTATATAAATTTTTTTTACAGAAAATGTAAAAAACAAGGATTCTGAACTTGTTATTTATTTATATTTATTTATGTATATATAAAAGTTACAAACTAAAGTAAAACTAATTAAAACTACCTAAGACTACTAAAATTAACTAAAACTACTTAAAAACTAGAACAGCCACAGCAGCTTTTTTTTTTTTGTACACATGTGTAGATTTTTTTTTTTTTTGGTGCCGCCTTGACTGTCCCTACCTAAAAAGTAAACTTAAATCTATGTAAGTCGGCCAAGACATACAAATCCTCGTCAACTTTCTCTATCAAAACTGGTTCTGTAGTCTCACCCTGTCCCTCCGGTACCGAGCGGACACCTTTCTACTGAACCGAAGGCGCTCTGCTCCATTTTGTGCGAGGAAGTTTTGACTATAAAGGTGCCACCTATCCACAGTACTACCGCTGACGTGGTAGATTCGCGGAATCGCCATTCCATCCTGGTTCAACCCTCGACTGTCTTAGTAGAGAAATGCATCGGATGGGATAAAGCCGCTTATACGTGCACTCTCATAATAATCGTTGTTAGGGTAGTAAGTCCCAAAAATTAGGCTATTTTTCGAGTACATCGCTCTTGCAATGCGACCCCGAATCAGCTTTATCAAAAAATTATCAATTCTGTTTATCTTGACTCCGTTTTATAGAACCTGGTTGGAATAATACTGTTTGTACTCCGATTCTGGTGTTCTGTGTAATCCAAGGCAACGTCTAAGAAACTGCCTCTCAAACACCCGTATCTTTTCCATTTGAGATGGGGTAACGTTGAACCACACCGGGCACCCATAGGCAATCATCGGCCGTATGAGGGCCATGTAGCAAATCACCTTCACTCTGCTGTGAAGCCGGCTGCAGTAAAACAACCGTTTGTTCAGGGCAAAAGCTCCCCTAGTCCTGTTCAGAGCAGCATTTATATGTCGAAATACAAAAACCGATCCAACCAGATGCCAAGGTACTTTACTACACTTTTACTTGCCAGTGGTGGCCGGTATCACCAGCTTGCGCCAGTTCTTTCTAGTATCCTTAGGAGCTCTAGTCAACGGAGTCCTGAACAGAATAGTTTCACATTTCTGAAAGTTGATTTTTAACTTCCAGTCATCACAATATCGCTGAATCTTGTCGAAGTTACGCTGCAAGAAAATTCTGATGACCTGATGACTTTTGGAGCTGTTCTGTTTGCTATTAGATCATCGGCATAAACAATTGCCTGAGTTAGACTACTTATCAGATCGCTGGTGTAAATGCTGAATAGAATCGGCGACTTCACCGCTCCCTGCTGAAGACCATTCTTAATATCGAAGATTGCCAGTTTTGACAACAAACTTTCTACCATTCAGCATGTCATAAAGTGTATATAATAGTGATTTACTTACTCCGATTCTAGTGAGTTTTAGATAGAGACCCTCTAACCATACGGTGTCGAAAGCCTTTTCCAAATCAACAAGACAAGCACCTGTACACTTATTTTTAGTTTTGTTCCATTGGATATCAGAAACGAGTTTAGACGCGGCATGAATGGTGTCAGGTTCTGCCTTAAGACTGAACTAATTACCCGGTATGATATTATTGTCCTTCGCCCACTTGGACAGAGCTCTATTAATGACTTTCTCGAATACCTTGCTGATACTCGGTAGAAGACTTACTGACTGGAGATTCGTTGAATTAGAGTTGACCTTTCCCTTTTTCGGGAGAGGATTAACCACAGCTGTCTTCCACCGCCCTGGATAATATGCATTATTCAGTGCGTTGTTAAACAGTGTGACATAAATGTCAACTGCTTCCTGAGGTAGATATTGTAGTACAATATTGGATATACCATCGACTCCTACTGACTTTTTCTTCTTTAATGATCTGGAGCTCCATCCTCGTAACTAACAGGGAACTCCCATTTCGTACGGTCCAAAAGTTTTGTTCTGAATTACAAATGATATTAAAGTTACATTCTTGAATGTTAATCGATTTATGGTTTAGCAAAGAAACCTCGCAGTTACTGTAATTGGAACTTTTGCTAAAAGTGGGTATGTGGTTCTCGCAGAAATATTCATTTTGTAAATAACTTTTACAAAGGTTAAACTCTATATCTGTAATTGGAAAATATTTATCCCGCGTTAATGAAATCGCTTAATAAGGCGAAGATGTTTCGACCAAATAAACTAAGTTTTTATGCGAAAATAGCAAGGAAATAAGTCCAAACAGTTGATAATCTTCGAGATCTAATAATGGAAAAGGTATTTCAAAAACTACACTATCTTCCATTACGCGCCCTTTCACTGAAGCTATTTATAGTAATCTACCACAGATCCCTGGGGTAACTGGAATATTCCTGATAAATGGTTTCTAATGTTTAGTAGTTGTTCTGTCAGTTGCTTCGGAGTAATTATTTGAGGACTTATCTTTGCGTGTTTTAGATCTAAAAGAACATCTAACAAAATTCCGTGCAGTCGTTCAAAATTGGTTAGATAAGAGAGAACAAATCACGCTCCTGTTCACTTACTAAAAGCTGATCGGTAATTGTCTTTTCTGTTGTTTTTAAATAATCGTTTAAAATCTCGAACTGATGGTTTATTTCAATAATTGTACGCTTTAGAATATTAGTAGTTGAGTCAGCTATAGAAATTTGTTTTTTCAATAGCTCAGAAAAATGTTGTTCGTTCGAACTAATTTGAGATATTTGTTCTTCTATGTGCTTCGCATATTCGCTATCTAAGACTCCAAATAAACCGTGGGCCATGTTTCCAACAATGTCAAAAGGAGATCGCCTTGCTCTTAATTTTTCATATTTTTCAGGAATATTTTGAAGGAATATAGGAAAATGTTGTTTTCTTTTATTACGTTTAGTCGATGTCAAATGGCTTCAGCTGCTGGCATACAATCCCGCCGGTGTAAGTCTTCATTTGTACAGAGGTTTTCCATACGACTTACGTATTTCTCTAAATCTCCAAGTTCATGCCAATATGTTGACATGTTGGAATATGCGTAAATAGTCCAATGGCTGCTAGTAACTCTTTCTTTACCAATATTGTCAAAAAAGACACCCACACCACAATCCAGTTTATGTAGGCTTACTTTTTCATTCTCTTGTGCCATAATAAGCAATGAAAGTGAGGTGGAAAAGTACAATGATATAAGCAAACGTCCCATTTTCCGTAATGTTTGTTTTTGTTTTCAAAGCTGTAAGAATTAAACAAAAATGGAAAACAAGGCTTAAACTTATTTTTCTTTTTTAAGATATTCACTAAATTTCAAAAAAGGTTTAAGTCTATTTTTGTTAACTTTCTCTAGTTTTGTCTCTCTTAATATTGTTGTAATTACATCATTATGAACTTGTTTTACTCGGACCTCAAAAGGTCCAGAGAATAAAGAATATAGTTTGTTTTTCATTGTCATGTCCTGAAGAAGAACCTTATCGCCTACCTTAAGTGAATATGGGTGAATTTTCTTATCATAATATTCTTTGAATTTAAACTTACTTTTCTCTTAATTTATTCTTACTTGCTGATAAGCCTTTTGTAATCTATGCCCTAGTTGAAAAAAAAAAATAATTTTCGTCGTCATAGATGGGAGCAGAATTTTTTTAATACCATTTGGTGTCTCGGAGGTCCAAGTAACACATCCATCGGTGTTAGTTTTGTGCTAGCATGAAGCTATGTACGAGTATCCAAATCTGCTGTATTAGCGCTCGAAAATGATCGTAAGTACTCTATCAGAGAACTATGATTCCTTTGTAGTGCTCCATTAGTCTGTGGATGATATGCAGTTGTTTTTAATTTGTTTATTTTTAGAAATTTGCACAATTTCTTGAAAAGAACGCTACAAAAATTGGCCCCTCGATAAGTCAGTAGCTGCTTAGGAATTCTATATCTACATATTATTTTCTCAAAGAAAACTCTTGCTATGGGTTCTGCTTCCCCGTTACGAAAGGTTAGCAGTCCATGAGCCTTGTGAGGTCATCTGCAAAAGTCAAAATATATTTGTTTCCTTGCACTGTTGTTAGGAGCGGGCCCACGATGTCCATAAAAACTTTATCAAAAGGTTTTTTTGAAGTCACTGAGATCATCATAGGCATAATAGTATGTTTTGTTTTCTTATTTATCTGGCATTTTTTGCGACCCCTTACATAATTTTTTATTATTTCAAACATATTTTTCCATCTAAAATGCGGTCGAATACGAAGATATGTTTTGAGGACTCCTTGATGACCACCTAACGGAAAGTCATGGTATTTTTGGAGAACTTTATTAATCTCGTCCATGTCCTTCAAAACAATAAATTGTACACGTTCTTGATCGTCATCAACGGGTTCTTCGTCACTGATAGTGATTTCATTAGAAAGACAGTCCTCGTTACTGTCGACACTACTAACATTTTTTGATTTGGTATTTGCATCATTTTGAAACTTTTTACTAATTTTTGTTGTTTTTAATATTTTTCTTTGAATTGATTGCATTCGTTTCTTGACTTACCTGATGTTTATGAACCTGAGCTCTAGTAACGATCCGAATATTTAGACTTTGTTCGCTCTGAGGCCCCAGACGACTGAGTGCATCAGCTACTAAATTTTCTTTTTCTGGTTTGTGTTTGATATCAAAGTCGTATTCCGCTAACTTGAATTAAAAATTAGATACTTATCCCTGTTGACTCATTAGTTATGTATTTAAAAAATGAATTAGAGGCTTATGATCTGTATATAGTGTAAATTTTCGGCCTAGAAGATAACATCTAAAATTCTTTACTTCCCAAACCATAGCTAGTTCTTCTCGTTCGGTTGTAGAATAACGACGCTTAAAATTCTACTAGCAAAAGCAATGGGCATATCTAATCCCTCTTTTTTCTGCGACAGAACAGCCCCAATAGTAGTCCCACTAGCATCAGTGGAAAGGTTAAATTCCTTACCAAAGTCTGGATATATCAGAACTGGTGGGTTAGTTAATTTTTCTTTTAAAATATTGAAAGATTTTTCGCAATCTGCATTCCAAAAGAATTTTCTATCCTTACGTGTAATATCTCGTAGAGGCTTTTCATACTTTGAAAAATTTGGAATACTTCTTCTGAGAAATTAACCATCCCTAAAAATGAATGGATTTCCTTTACATTCTTTGGGTACGGAATCTGATTCATGTTTTTTATTTTCTAGTTTTCAGGAAGGACTCCCATTTCTGTAATTTTATAACCTAAGAAAACAATCCCTCGGCGGAGAAAATGACACTTTCGAGGTTGAAGTTGCAGAATGAATTTTTCTAAACGTTCATTTAAATTTTTTCCGTAGACTACAATATCGTCTAGATAGACAAAACATTTGACTACTTGCAAACCACTAAGAATGTGATTCATGAGGCGTTGAAAAGTAGCTGGCGCTCCTTTCAACTCGAATGGCATTCTATTAAACTCATAGTGCCCTGTACTTGTACTAAAAGCCGTTTTCTCTCTGTCGACTTTATCTATAGGTACTTGGTGATCATATCCGCTGGCTAGGTCTAAAGTTGAAAAATATCTGTTGTTGCGTCAATTTTAGGCAACGGGAAAGCGTCACCAGCTGTTATGTCATTTATTTTTCGAAAATCAACCACTACCCTGTATTTTCGAAAACCATTTTCGTCAGCTTTCTTGGGAACCATAAACAACGGCTATCGGTCACAATTGTATCTTTATATAATTTATCAATTTGATCATTTATAATTTACCTATTTACCTCTGGTAATCGGCATTGCTTTGTATTTATAGGAATTTGTTATTTTCAGTCTGAATTTTGTGATAAATTGCGGTTGTATCAAGATGAAAGATATTAGAGAATCTTTCACATATAGCTTGCATTGTAGTTCTCTCTTCAGGGTTCAGATCTTCTCTGAAATTAAGTTCTTCAATCAATTTTTTGGTACGTTTTACATCTCTATTAACTACTGAAAATTGATTACTAATATAAAATGTGGATTTTTGTGGCCTTTCAGATCGTCTTTTGCTAATTTTTTTACAACATAATTTTTTAATGAGATGAATTGAATGATATTATCATTTTAAAATATTTCATCGGTACTCACGTTCGCTAAACTTATTGGCGCAAAATTTTAATTGAATTAGTACGATGCTAAAGCTATTTTAGTATGATACTAGGTTAAAACAACGAATTTGCAAATTTTAATCGAATATAGCATCAAACTTTCTATACCATTTTATTAAAGTTAAAATCATCGATTACCTACTTTATCTTTTTAGTATCGTGCTAGCTTCATATGACTCTTTGACATTTGCAAACATCAAAAAAGGTTCGTGTACTTATTACTTTTTCACATGAAATGTCATTATTTTAGGTGTGTTCAAAAGCAATTTATTAAGAAAATTCTTTTAGTACGATACTAGTTAGAAAATGTTTAAAATTAAGGATGAGTTAGTAAACTACTACAAAGTTAGCAAATCGTTAAGTAGCATCATACTAATACCTTAATAATAGGCTATTTAAAATTTTGCGCCATTATTAGGTATTAAACCATTCTTTACTTTGCCTACGGATGACGCTAGGTAAATTTGTGGGCTTATTTCATGAGAGTGACACACAAGTTCTGTGCCTTCAGCTATCTTGTTTGGACATTTGAAAAATACTTCATTGCGAGAAGGTATTATAGCAGTGATTCTGGTAGTGACAAGATTTTCATTAGGGGTTGGCTACGTTTTCCCGCAAAACGATTTCCCGCGTCGAAGCAGGACCAAATAAGTTGCACAATAAAAGGCAGGAGAAATTTAGAAAAAAATCTTCAGTTCTTCTTAGACCTGCATAGAAGAAGGACATTGAGAGATGAGAGATGTCTTGCTAGAGGTTTGTGGTGCTTGGTACCGAGTACATGGTTGTTGAACGCGACGGTGACGTTGGTGGGTTGACTGACGTGGTTGACATGGTAATTGGTGTACGGGATGGATGCTGTGGTTGGTTAATGAAGTGCGACGATGATGGTGGTTGTGGCGATCGCTTGCAATATTGTTATAGAGAAATTTTCTTCAAGGATTGCAATACATTTTAAGGGTTTAATAGATAGATATATATTAACAGCCATATTTATAAACTCATTATAGTGAGTACATAAGGCTATGCAATCCTTATAATGCCTCTAAACGCCAAATCGTTATTTATAAAACTTATGTGACGTTGAATAGGGGCATTATAAGCTAAACGCGTTTTAGGTTGAATAGTGCCTACATAAGGACATTTTAGTATTGAACTGTCACATTCACTTTGACATCACATTGAATTATAAAGATTATCAACAAAAAAAATGCCTTTGACTTAATATTGAAACTAAAACTTTGTGTTATTTTTATTTATTGAAACAAAAATGTTATACTAATATATTAAAAACAATTTGAATTGAAAATTGTTTAGAATTAAATAGATAAATATACTTGTTGGTGATGTCTCTCCACGCATCCTTCTTCATCCGGTGTGTTAGTGTTGTAATTATTATCTTGCATTATTGAATTGTATCCTCAAGAACTTGTCTGAGGAGTATTCCAGCTATAATGAAACGAATAACAATTTGATTTCCAGTATTGTGCTAGAGATAATAACATACTTGATCTGATGAATCAAAGTTAATTGTTGGAATTCTTTTAGCTTTTGGTAGTTTCCTTTTTGTTTATTACTCGTAAATTCGATAGACAGACAAGATGTTTTTTTTTTTGTTTTTTGATAAACAGCTGAGTTTTATGAAGGCTAAATGTAATAGATTCTTACTTTTTGGTACTTTATTTGACACAAGCTCATTATAACTATGCAGGGTAGGCAAATGTTTTATAAATATGAATTTGCATAGTGGATGAATAAGTTCTTATGCATTGCATAACTATTCACGCGTTTGGGGAATTCTAATAAATACGGCTGTAAGTATCGTAGAATAAAGGCTTTACAATTTACAATGATTTTTGGGCATACACGGATTGCACAGGGATACTTAGTTTATACCTATCTTATAACTGAAAAATAAATTCAAAATGATGATAAGGATTTAGAAAATGAAAAAGGAATTCATTTTTGAATAAAAACTACGCAGAAAACCTTCATTTGATATTTTTAAATTTATGACATGGACTTCTTTTTAAAAGTCTGTTAACTAGGTATGAAGAAAAATAATGGAATTTGGCAGATAATTAATTTGTTTATTATTTAATAGTAAATATTTTATTTGAAGTGAAAAATAGGTTTATATAAATAATTGCAAAATAAACAAATAAATAAACATTGAAAATAATAGTCAAATAAATAAATAGAAGCAAGGAAAGAAAATAAATAAATAAATTAATAAATGAACATAAATAAATAAATAAATACATGAACAGATAAATAAAAACATAAATAGAGATTTAAATAAATAAATAAATAAATAACAGATAAACCCTGGGTGGCCCGCTTCGCGGGTTCTCAGGACTTAGGGCATGTAAAGTCGCCATCCAGGTGCATATGTCAACAGTGTTTTAACTTAAAAGTACTGTGGGTTCAGAAACTTCCTTTTATACGATAATATGTGAGGAAAGGGGTCAATTTTGAGAGAAATTGTTATTATTTTGAATTATTTGTTTTTTTTTTTGTGAAGATTATGAAAAAAATATAAAAACTTCATTCGAGTGCTTGTAAAAAAGTTATCAGCAATTATACGTGAATAAGTGTTTTTACATGAACATTTGAAGCCCTGAAACTAATATAAGTTTTAATTTTTTTCATCCTTGTCATTTTTTTCGTCAATCCGCCGTAAAAATGAATATTAAAAAAAAAACACTCAAAAAAGTTGATTTTTCGATTTTCTACAGCCAAAAAACGAGATGACCGCGATAGTATAAAATTACCTATATTCCTATATAACCTATATAATGACCACCCAATGTGCCATTCATACTATTCATCATTTTTGATATCAATTCCCCAATGCAAAAGGGACTTTATGTTTGTTGATATACAATATCAAATGTCACCCTTTGTCGCGATGGCGACTATAATTGCAAAAGATAAACCATCCACCCACGATTGATTGTGTGCATCACTTGCACACAGTTTCCTAATTTCGCATTTCGCGACTCATCAATTATTTCATATCAATTAAATATAATTAAAATTATTTTAAGTTAGTTGAAGTTTGGCAGCAAATGTAAAGAGTTGGTTTTCATTAAATAAATAAGAAATAATAAATAAGAAAACACTTAAAGGACTTTTTTCTAATTAACGTTAAAAACGTTAACACTCACACCAGCTCTTCGTTCAACAAGCCAGTCACCCAACCAGCAATCACCCCATAACACAACTGAATAAAAGTTCCTACCTCTTCCTGAGGTCTTGCCTCTACAGAGTTCTGACAAGATTTAAGGATTTTTATGGAAGTACTACTACATAAATATTTTTTTTCGGCTATCAAATAATTAATAAAACAATAAACCCATCCCAACCGGGCGGTTAAAACCTGCTGTATGCTGATGACTCGCCTCAATGTCATCACTTCTCATTTCCTTCCTCCCACCAGCTCTTCGTTCAACAAACCAGTCGCCCAACCAACAATTACCCCATAACACAACTGAATCAAAGTTCCTATCTCTTCTTGAGGTCTTGCCTCTACGGAGATCTGACAAGAACTGAGGATTTTTATGGAAGCACTACTGCTTAAATAAATCCAAAACGTACTATCTTAAAAGTGGTATTTAATACTGCCAATCCCGTGAAGAAATCTACGGGATATCCATATCATGCGACGGGATATCGTGCTGCGGGATTGACGTCAAAAAAGTATCAATAAAATCGGCGGGCAAACGTTACACGGGCAACTGATTTGCGGGAAAATGTAACGATCCCATCACCTTGCGAAAAAGATCTCTTGGGAGGATATGTGGTTATGTTTTTTGTTACTTTTATTGGATAAATAGAAGCATCATCGTGCGAAGATGATTGAGAAACCGTGTAATTGGAATCTTTGGCTCTATTAGCAACTCCATCACCTTGTGAAGGTGATATCTAGGTGCATTTAACAATAGGCAACTCGTTTTTTGGAACCTGTTTATGATCGAATTTCAACAGTTTTCTGGGGCCCTCTATATTCGTGTATTTAAATAATATATCCTTAAATACTCGCACCATCACAATTCAAATTTGAAATTTTTTCGGTTGCATGTAGCTTACACTTTATAGGCGGTTCTAATGTTTGCTTCAATAGAGCCCAGTGTAGTGCCTTTTGAATAAATTCCATTTATGACGATAACGTCACTTTGATTTAAAATAGCATCTGTACTCAACGCGTCTTCGTTAATAAGACTTATATCAGATCCCGTATCCACTAAAAACTTCAATTTTTTATTTAAACTTTTATCAATTGGAACTTCAACTATACTGTTTTTGGAATATTTGTGGCATCCTTCAGATGCGTCGCGTCGTCGGTGGATTGAACGGTGCTTTCTTTTATCACCCGACAACTATCTAATTTTTTGGGTTATTAGAATTACTTTTTTTGTCCCAACGTTTTTTTGCGTAACAATTTGATATCTTATGCCCCATCCTTAAATAGAAATCACACTTTTCATCATTGACTTTTGTTTGTTTTCTGGTTTGATAAGAATTTGTTGCCAGGACTGACGGTTTGTTCCACTTTGCGCTATACTGCAGTTAATAGTTATATTATTATGCCCATATACCCGACAGTTCGAATGAAACAGTGTATTTTGCCTTTTTCTACATTCTTGATATGTACGAGTATGATTAAACTTGTTACAAAAATTACATTTGACTTGGGCATGGGCATTGTTCGTAAGATATGGATTCAAATGCATATTATTGAGTTGGATACTCCTGATTTGATAGCATATGTTGCTGCTAGTTCATAATCAGTAACCAGAGCTTTATAATCTGCAGGGCATTGTTCCTGTGCAGCACTCTTACATTCATTGGGCAGAAAATGCCCTCGAACCAATTTTTCAAACTCTTCGAAAGTAAGCATTGCCTCTTAATTTAGTTAGAATCAACTGACAGAAGGTTTTTTCCTGGTCTGGCGTTAGGCATGCTTTAACCTGTCTGCAGCAATTCAAAAATGCTTGTAGCTCAGATATTAGATTCAGAGTTTGCTCACTATTAAATACCGGTATAAAATTTGAAATTAACTGATTCATAGCACTTTGTTGAGTGCTTATTAAAAATGATTCATCATGGCAAAATATTTTGCTTCCTTGATCTTGGCTTTGATTTTCCTGGTCGTTCATTTTATTTGTTAAAAAAGGAGAACTTGAATTAGAATTTGAAGGAGAGTGAGAGTTATATTTTTCAAAATGTTCTAAATCTGATCTATGTAAATAACTCTGTTTTTTTCTGCCAAATTTATATTACGTGACGGGCTACTTTGATTTTCAAATTTTCAACTAAGTCTAATAATTTCTTATCTAATTTTTTATTATCTGACACTAATTTTCTTAACTTAATAGTTCTTCTGTTGTTTCTCGTGGTAGCTAGTCTTGATCGCAGTCTTCTGATGTTCAGTGTGTCCTCTCCGGAGCTGTCCTCTGATGATTCAATTAGGTGTACTTCGGATCTATGTTGCACAATTGTTTTATTTAGATGTTCCTCACTGGACATTTTTAATTATATGAAACAAATCACAACTTTATCATAGATTTTTTTTCTTTTTGTTTAATTGTTATTTGATACTAGCGTTCATAAGCACAAAAACACAAAAAAACACACTTTCAAAAACAAAATTTTCAATCGAATTGTTGGTAAAATATTTTGTATTATTTTTTAAAATAAATTAGGTTATAACTTTTGACACGTTCTGATTAATATTTAATTTTATTACTTAACCGAGCTTAGGAGAGAAGTGTATTCTTTTTTTTTTTCGGCTGCGCCAATTTGTGAAAATAACACAAGTCTCAATGGTAATTGTCAACAAAATGTCCACCTCAAATCAGGTAAAAAGCGAATTAGGTGCCAAAAATCCCAATCAAGAACCAAACTCATCGTGGGAACATCAACTTTTAATAATTTACGTTGACTCGACGGATTGATGTTCTCACGACTTAGTTAATGCAATTTTGCATTGTTAGTTAGCTTGTCCGGAACCTTACACCACAAGTATTCCTCACAAGTATGAACCCCATTTTATGAAATTCATAAAAAACTTTTTGAATCAGTACAACATAAATTCATTCGGTTTTTCTTTGGCTGTTCCGTACAACATTCCACCATATGAAAATCGGATCCAGCTTTTGCAGGTTTAAACTTCTTATCGAAGGTGTGTTAAGAATGGTATAATATTTTTTCACAAAACTTATTAATGACCAAATTAATGCTCCCGATTTGTTAGCCTGTATTTGCATAAATTACCGTCGTGTGTCCTACAAACTCTTACATGTACATTTTCATAAAAGTACAGCTTACATGAGCCTCTTAACCATATGTATGCATAATATTTTTACATAGTTTAAACACCTCTTCTCTTGAGTCTCACTTCATCAAAATTGGATTAGGTACAATAATTGTTCCGAATTAGTGCTCCATGGTCGTGATTGATAATTTGTCTTTATTTATGTATTATAAATAATTTTATATTTCAGTTATTTGTGCGCGTGTGTTAGCTTACTGAATTATACAAATTGCGGAGGCCAATAACATCTATTCTTTGCTGGATGGGGCGAAGGGCAAGCAATTGCTGCATATTTTTTTTATTTAGGATGCTTAGCAGAAAATTTATTACTATTACCATTAGCAGAAGATATGTTAAGAAATGATCGTTCTGGATTTGATGTAGGTGGTTTCAGCTTGAACTGAATCTTTGCAGATGAGATTTTAATCGAGATAGAATACCTATCGCAACATCTTGATTCTCGTTGATTTTTTCCATGTCTTTGTCCAGGTCGTCTGTCTTGAGAAGGCCTTTACTTTGGACTTCCTGGTTCGTAATGTTGAGACTTTCATGAGCTGACATTAGCCTCTGGATATATTGAACGAGGTTTTCCTCAATCTCGTCCAGGTCGTTTGTAGAGTTGAGTTTCGATTATTAGCTGTCAAGAAACTCATTAGCACTTTTGATAATTTTTGTTACCTGTCCTCTATATGCTGATCAGGCAGATAATTCTAATGCCATTTTTGACAGATCGATACACTTTGTACTTTTCCCTAAATAAGAGAATTATAATTGAAAATCTAAACTCTGCTCGCCTTTCTCCCGGGTTTCAGCACCATGTAAAAAATATAAAATTTTCCAATAAAAAAGAGAAAGGCCGAGTTTTAAATATACCTTTTGTTTAATTCAAATTAAGAAGTTACTTCTCTGAAAGTACAATTGCGAAAGACAATGAAAATGATAATTATTATTCATTATTCATAGTAATAATTCAAATGACAAGTTAAAAAGAGATAGTATAAATTTACATGAAAGGTAGATAATTCAAAAGTAATAGAACATTATATAATAATAGGGTAAGCAAGAAAAGTTTAAAGTTTTTACGAATTGATTATTATAGGTTAGCAGAAAAAGACAACCAGACTGCAGAAACAAATAATAACGAAGGGGATGATCGAAGCTCAACGACTTCTTTGGAAATTGGTGATAAGCAGGTGAAAGAGATAATGCGTTATTTGAAAAGAGAGGTTGAATCACTGGAAAGAAGTACAGTTGTCTCCTCCATCCCTACTTCAAGTATCAAGCACTCTTCTTCTTCTCATACAACTGCCGCAAGTTTAGTTTCACTGAATGATAAAAGTGTGTGTGTCTTTGTGGAACCGATAAGCATATAACTAAAGATTGTGATAGCAAGATGTCGTTAACAGAGAAAAAATACATTTTAAGAAAGAGTGGTCGATGTTTCCGTTGTGCCAACCGAGGGCACCCTTCTAGAAAGTGCCGTAGTGCGAAATGGCTTTCTTGTTCTAAGTGGAAAGGCAAACACTTAACCTCGTTGTGCGATCCATCATACGTATGTATATCAAATAAACTTTTTGTTATCAACAACCACGCGAGATAAATCGAACAAACATAATGCGGTAAACCTCTGTGCCGGTAATTCTACAGCTATAAACTCCGATTCAATGCTAGAGCTAAATTCCAAAGACGTTTTGCAAAGTGCAACAAATCTGTGCGCTTATAATTCAAAGAAGAAGGGCACCCAGCAAGCTATGAGGGATGTCCCTACAGAAAGAAGGTGGTAGCCGCCAAAAAAGAGAAGGAAACAGCTAGATTAAGGGCAAAACAACCGGCGGAACCCACGTTCAGGAAGTTTACTCCAGGTAAGTCCTTTTCTGATATACTTAAAATTAACAACAATATACACAATAATAATATCCCTAAGCCCCAAGCCAAACCCCAAGCTAAACCACAAACCAAACCCACTCCTGTTGCTCATCCTGAGCCAACAAAGCCTAAATCATCGAACCCAACTGGTGTCAAAACCTTTAGTGTTCCCAAGACCACAACGAGTTAATTCTTAAACGACTCGCAAAAATTCTTCGGTTGTGACTTTGTCACAATTCTCTCAAAAATCACAGATTTTCTCCCTCTTTACGAGACCTGTCCCGACGAAACCGGCAAGAAACATATGTGTCGCTCAATTTAATAGTGAAGTATCTCCATACAAATCAATTTCGAGATAATAAGGTTTTTGCGAAATAATGAATAGACAAAAAAACAAAATCAAAGCGCTTTAGGTTAATATTTTGTATTATTCGTAAAAAGTACAAGATTATAATAACCTTTACAGATTTAATTAATTATTTTATTAAACGGATTTGTGACTTACTTAATTTTTATAGTTAAATAATAAAATCACTTCAAGAACAAAAAACATTAATTATCGGAAATATAATTCGTATTTGGAGTAGATTCTCTTTTATATTGAAAGATATTAACAAATATAATACCATTAAGCAAAGAAATCCATTTTAAAAAAAAAAATGGATTTACACCACTTTTATAATGAACGACACATATGTTTCTTGACTTCTGCTTTAAAATATGTCTAGGACAATAAACCAATTAAACGTTATCGCGTATAACGTTGGATCTTTAATATCTCATCCTAAACGGATTTCCCTCGAAAAATTCCTCACTAAAAACAAACCCGACGCCGTTTTGCTTTCTGAAACTAAACTAGTCTCAAAGCATCGGCTTTACTTCAATAAGTACACTCTTTTCAGCACAGACAAAGATCTTGCCAGAACTGGTACTGCCATTCTGGTAAAATCAAGTTTTCAATGCCAAAAGGTCATTATCCACGGTTTTGACTACATTTGAAGTCACTTGTGTAGTCATCGCACTCGAAAATAACAAAAATATCCTTATGGTATCTTTGTATAATAAGTGCTCCGCATCCCAAACTAACATCAAACACGATCTCGATTTGCTTAACGCATTCTGCCAAAATTACACTCAATTTATAATTGGGGGCGATTTCAACGCGCGCCATCAACTATGGCACGATATCTTAAGCTTTCCTCAAGGAGTAGCTATCTCTGACTGGCTCTGCGCTAATTCGCACAACCACAACTTCGAGATTGTATCTCAACCAATCCCTACATTCACCCGAACTCCTTCGACACTTGACTTCTTCATGTGCTCTCCACATCTTATTTGTAGAATACCCTCACTTATTAATTTCACCTGCACTGCCATTGTATCAGATTCTGACCATTTAGCGGTAAAACTAGTTATTCGTCTCCTGACAAATCTTAATACTCTTGCTACTCCTCAGAAGGAATTCATAAACTATAAAAAAATTAATTGGGAAGTATTCCAAAGTTCCTTAACGGATAAGCTTCGGAATAACACGCCCAACACATCCGCAAACCTTAGTAACCAAGAAATCGATTACACAATCGATATTATTTAAAGCTCAATCACTGATACTATCGCTGAACAGACACAACCGCGAAATTTCAAATCAAAATACATACATAGATCTTCCCCATCATATACAAAATATATATAAATATAGGCAAAAGCTTCGGAAAATTCTGCAAAGAATTTTTCATCGTTCTTTAAGTACACACGGAGATGAATACCAGAGTGTTCATTCCCAACTCAAGTGCCTCAATACTCTCATCAAACAAAACACTAAAGCATTCATAGATTCCCAATTCGGGAAAAGACTTAACGTCATAAAGCCTGGACCAGACACCTTCAAGCAAATTAACCAAATTGTGGGAAAGAAATCTCCTATACTTGGTGAATTCCAACACAATGACGTCGTTCTTGTATCTGACCAAGAAAAAACGAATGCTTTTGCAGACTTCTTCGAAGGAAACTTCAAACCCAATCCCCCCGGCCATTTACCCGACTTTCTCACCAACGTCAATAGCGAAATATTTGGATTGATATCTCAAAACTCAGACCCTATTACAAGATTTTCTGAAGTAAATTCATCAGTCTATACGACAGCCAATAACATTTTTACTAATCCATTAGACCTTCACAACTCAATCCACTATGGTAATTCAAAAAAATCTTCGGGTCCAGACAAGATTTCCAATTTCGTTATTAAAAAACTCCCTTCAACCGCAATTGTTATTCTCACAATTATTTTGAACAATTGTATCAAAACAGCTATTTTCTAACTAAATGGAAAATAGCAGAGATATTCCCAATACCAAAAAAGTCAGGGGCAAATTATATAAGCAACTACCGACCAATCTCCCTGATCCCTAACCTCAGCAAACTTCTTGAAATGCTGATTCTTTTCAAACTGCGCTCATTATGCTCTTCAATGGGAATAGTGCAGCATAACCAATTTGGGTTCAAAGCATCCCACTCCACTTTCGACCCGTTGTTGAAGCTCCACGCTGATACAACTTTGGCTCTTAACAAAAAAGAGACCACTGTAACATGTCTGCTTGATATTCAAAAAGCATTTGACTCTGTCTGGATAGATGGTTTGGTTTTCAAGTTGAAGGCTCTTCACTTGCCTAGACATCTTGTCCTCATCATCCATAGTTTTCTCACTAACCGTAAGTTTTACGTAGGCGTGGGGAGTACTAACTCAATCCTTAAGAACATCTTAGCTGGAGTCGCTCAAGGATCCCGCCTTGGACCCGATCTATTTAACCTCTATACCTCCGACCAACCTGCAAACCTGCCAATGACAAAAACTCTGCTATTCGCTGATGACTCCATCACATATAGATCATCCATTAACCCTGATGTAGCCCTCCGAAGAGTTAAGGCACACATCCTTAGACTATGGGAATATTATCTCCAATGGGGAATTAAAGTCAATCCCTCTAAAACAGAATTAATATGTTTTAGACGACCCTCGCGTAATGGCCTAGCAACAAAATGCAAAAACCTTTCCTTGACTCTTCCTGATAACACAGTTATCACCCCCAAGCAAAGTGTTAAATACCTTGGAGTTCACTTCTTCGAAAGGTTCAAGTTTAACCAACACACCAAATTCAGACTTCGTAAGGCAAATTATGCCTTATCACTTTTACGTCCCCTTATGAAAGTGAGGGGTGGTCTCCAAACCAGGACGAAGCTTCTGCTATACAAGCAACTCATTCGCCCAATATTAACATACTGTTTCCCTATTTGGTTTACAATAAGCCCCACTTATATGAAAAAATTGCAATTATTCGAGCGAAAAGCTCTTCGCCATTGCACCTCCCTTCACCGAAAACCCAACTCTTACCGCTATTATAGCAATGAAAAGCTGTACGAAGCTTCAGGAATTGTCCCGATTGAGAAATATATCTACAATCTGAGCACTAAGATGCTGAGAAAAATCCCAACCCATCCCAGTCCTCTTATTAATTTAATTACAGGTAACTCAGCTACAGACGACCGATATCTCCAGGTGCTCTCCACGATGGACCATGCATTTGGAATAGCTGGAGAAGACAGCTTCGCAAACTTCTATGATGTTGCACGGACGCAGCACAACAGAGGTTGAAGCCACCAAAAGACCAGACAGAAATCAACAATGACCCATATCCACCCCTTCATCACCACACGAGCCAACGACCGTTAGCACTGCTCAAGCTGACGTAAATATCATAAATAATAATAAGAAAAAATTTAGACCTAAGACACAAATGTTATTCAAATGTAAAAAGAAAACATAACCAACCTAACGAAGCAGAGCCCCTTTTGTGCTCGCAGATTTATATAATAGACTTAAGAAATTAAATTTTGTAAATATCATATGAACATATTTTGTGTGTAAAATTAAAAGTAAACTATTGTAACTAAAAAGAAAAAAAAAAGCTTATAATTCTTGTATGAGCAATTCGAATACCTTCTTAAAAACAGCTCGCGGCATTGCTCTAGATCCAAAAGAAAATAAATCGCTCCTAGTACGTTTCATTATCGACTGTGGCAGTCAATATTCATATATTCGTGAAGATCTGGCGAAAACCTTAACCTTTCTTGTGTGTGTGAGGTGAATTTTTCCCTTGTTTCATTTGAATGTAAAGAACAAAATCATTCAAAAAATTTAAGAAAGTGTACGTCAATATAAAAAGCCAATTCAATAACAAAAACATTATATTGGAGGCCGTGGTTGTGCCTGAAATTTGCATTGATGTGCTTCCTACACCTGACGCATCGTGTGACTTTCTTAAGAATTGACAGTTGGGGGACTCCCCAGTGGCAAATTTTCAATTTTTCACCAAGGAATCACCACGAGATTCACCAAGGAACAGAGCCTTCACCCATGAATTTTTTGGTGAATCATTTGGTGAATTTAACATTGGGATGTCATTGGAGTTCACCAGAGAATTTCTTGGTGAATATTCATAGGTGAAATCATTGAATATGAGTATGCTGCGTTTTCATTTGTTCTGTTACTCAGGTGAAACATAAAGTGAAAGGTTATTGATGAATTCATCTCTTTTTTGGAAGTTGAATTTTCATCAACATTTATTCATGAATGAAATATAACATGAAAACGCAGCTATGAAATCATTGATTAACAGTATTTGCCTCTTTCAACTATGAACACTATTTGGTGAAAACTTCGATGAAAATAATTAAGAAAATCACGTGCTGCAAATGCGTTGTAGAAAAATGTCATGAAATATTTCCAGTGCTCTCAACAAATGCAAATATCAAAATAAATTTATTTAAAAAAGTTTTTTATTGCAAAAAAAAAACATAATTTACAAATTTACAAAACAAAACTATAAAAAATTCAGTCAACTATATCATTAACTATTTCGATCACAGGCACAGACACTATATCGCTTACTATCGCTTCTTCACGTATTCTTCTTTTGTTTTCAAAAATGTTTCTTTTTTTTACCAAGCGCTTTATACTTCGCTTACTAAAACCCTCATTCTAGCAGTACTCGTAGGTATATTTAACAAATTCACTCACCAATTATATTTAAAAAAAAATATGTAATTTTATTTTCTTCGCTTTTTTCACTTATCAACTTGCACTTTCATCCGTCTTCGACAAAGATCTCGTTGGCACTGACTAAATTAAAGAACAAAACATTTCTTAACGATCGCAGAATAAAGGACATAGACAATAAAAAACCTAAACCGTTATAAAGTAATAAAAACCGTTCGCGTCGCATCGTCCGCGATCAGCAAAAGTGCATAATGTTTATATCCATTGATACTTTCAGGTCCTTTTCAATTCTTTTTTCCAACAAAGGGATAATTATCCCAATCCATTAACGAAAACAGAATAATACTTTTGCTGCGCTAATAGAGATTTTTTTTTGTTTCTTTTGTTCTTCTTCTAATGAAAGCAACACACAGAGCTCAATGCTACTTGCAGGCTCGTGAAGCTGTGCAGGACTTTTCCTCACTGAAATCATAATGTATTTGCATGCGAAAATGTACCGAGGAAAAAGAGAATTACTTTGCCCATAGGAAATCATAACTTTATTTTCCCCTATAAAAGTAAGGAATGAATTCATTGCTGCTTTCACCAAAATTTTTCATCGAGGATGAAATTTGCCACTGGGTCGTACCATGCAGACATTGAAGCCAAGACTGGTTTGGGTATTCTCATCGGTTCTAAATACTACTGGTCTGTGGTAACGGGTAAGCAGAGACGAATTTCATCTGAATTAAGAGCAGTCGACACAATTTTCGGTTGGACGCTTCAGTGCACACATTTTATTGGTAAGGCTTTTCATATAAATAAAGACGCATGCTCTCCTTTTGTCCGTTGCACAGCTCTATCTCTACCAGCACTCGATATGAACGACCTCAAACTCACTTCATTTTCGTCGCTTGAAGCGATCGGAATTCGTGGTGAAGAAGAAGAAAATGAGCTCTTAGCTGATGAGCTCATAGTTAAATGCATCTCCAAAAACGGTAAACGATATGAAGCCTCCTTGCCATAGAAAAACCCTGACGCTCAACTAAAAAGCAACAAAAAAAGTGCTCTAAAGAGATTAGAATCACTTCGCAGGCGGTTGTCGAGACATCCAGAAAAGTACCAACAGTACAATGAGGGTATTCAACAGCTCCTTACAGATGATGTTGCTGAGCTAGTTCCTCCAAACAACAACCCAATTTTACGTCGCGTCTTTTACTTGCCTCATCGACCGGTGTATAAGGAAGAAAGTACGACCACAAAGATGCGCATCGTATTCGATGCATCTGCTCAAACTGCATACAATCCATCATTAAATGACCTTCTTCACGTAGGAGCCAATCTCCTACCAGATATCTTAAAAGTTTTGTTGAACTTCCGTCTTCGACGTTTTGGTATCGTGGCTGATGTAGAAAAAGCGTTTCTGCAAATAAAGCTAAACGAGAAGGACCGTGACACCCACAGGTTTCTATGATATGCACCCAACAATAATAGGCAGGACATCGTCGAATACCGTATGAAGAGAGTCACTTTCGGCGTGAATTGCAGCCCTTTCTTGCTGATAGAAACCTTGCGCCTCCATCTGAAAAACGAACAGCAGTTCCAGTCTACATGCAATATTCTACTGGACAGCTTTTACATGGATGACTTTGCAGGAAGCTGTGATACTGAAGAAGAAGCTAAACGAATCGGCGAGGAAGCGGTGTTGGTGATGAATAACGCAAGTATTAATCTTAGAAAGTGGAATTCTAACAGTGAACTAGTTCGAACTGCCCTTTGTCCACGTGAGTCACCTATTAAACAAAAGGTTTTAGGATTGTCGTGGTACGTCCGGAGCGATAAAATTGCCGTACCTTAAGATTCTTTGGAGAATCTACTCACTTCCTATTTAATAAAAGGTACTAAACGAAACGTCCTTCAAACGATTGCTAGGGTCTATGATCCCCTTGGTATGCTTGGACCTGTTGTGATTAGACTGAAAATTCTTTTCCAAGTCATCTGGCTAGTGAAACTTGGCTTGGATAAAGGTCTTACTCCAGAGCTTGTGCCGATTTGGGAAGATTTCGCCAAAAATTTACCCAAATTAAATGCTACACGTGCAGCCCTTCCATTTTCGTCTTCAAAAATAATTCATATTCATATCTTTGCAGATGCTTGCATGAAGGCGTATGGAACAGTGGCTTATATCAAAAGTTACGACAACGATGGCCAAGAAAACTTTTCTTTCCTATGCGCAAAAAGTAGAGTCGCACCTCTCAAGACCGATGGAATAAAGGAGCTTTCCCTCCCGTAGCTGGAACTGACAGCAGCATTATTAGCAGCTCGATTAAGCTCATATTTAAAGCAATCACCAATGGTTTGTGTCCATAAATTTTTCCTGTGGACAGATTCAAGGATTGCTATCGGATAGATCCAAGGTGATGCTCGGCATTGGAAGCCCTACGTGCAGTGCCGAGTAACCGAAATTCGCCATTTGACGTCAGTAGCAGACTTGAAACATTGCAAAGGCAAAGAAAATCCTGCAGACCTTCTAACCAGAGGAGTCACCGCCTTTCACCTTCGTAACTCATTTATGTGGGCTCAAGGGCTAATCTGGCTCAAGGGTGATGCAAATTTCAACGATGATAACAAAGAGAGTTTTTACAAAACTTAGCACCGGTCGCACTGTTGGTGCCTATTATTGTTCCGGATGAAGCCACACCTGAACCTTTGTTGGCGTTTACAAATTTTGATACTTGGGATAGATTGGTGAGACGTACAGCTTTCGTACTACGTTTCGTAAACCTTTTCAAAAAGAAGAAGAAGAAGGATCTCCAAAACGAAGTTTCATCCGAGTTTGTGTTTGCTGAGATCTCTATAACTGAACTGGAAGCCGCTGAAAAATATTGGCTTAGGTACTTACAAATAATTTCGTTTTCTATTTACAGAAAGAAAAGTATGTACCTAAGTCATCTAAGATTGCTCAACTATTTCCTTTTATGGACGAAGATGGTTTTGTGCAACTAGGGGGTTGACTTCAATCTTTAGACGCTCCACTGAACCAGAAACATACCATCATCCTTCCGTCAAACTCATACCTTGTCAAGCTTATTGTCGATGATTGTCACAGAAAAACATCTCATGGTGGTGCTAACGTCGTGCTATGTGAGCTGCAAGAGCGATTCTGGATCTTAAAGGGATGTTCACTCATCAAAAGCAAAGTCAAGAGATGTGTTATTTGCCAGAAGCTTTTTGATAAGCCAGTGTCACAGCCGTTTGGCCCTCTAATAATTGAACGCATCACCAATGTCGAGGCCATTTGACTGTGTCGACATAGACTTCGCTGGACCTCTCTTCTGTTTGGATAGCTTAACAAACCAAATGTACAAAAGTTATCTGATGGTTTTTACTTGGGCTGCCATTCGATCTGTGCAACTAGAGACGGTTACAAATTTGACTACCGAAAGCTGTATAATGGGACTGAGGCGTTTTATAGCACGAAGAGGTGCTCCAACAACAATATACTCCGACAACGCCAAAACGTTTCATAGGAACTCGGTGACACCAGTCAAGCACCAGACGATCAACGCATTCAGTATTTCCTATCCAACAAACGAATACGCTGGAAGTTCATTGTAGAGCGAGCCCCTTGTGGGATTTTGGGAGCGTCTTATCAGAACCATCAAAAATGTTCTTAAAGTTGTGATTGGTAAGACAAAGTTGACGTTTGAGCAGTTACGGACCATAATTGCAGAAGCTGAGGGAATGGTAAATCTTCGCCCTCTTACTTACGCAAGCAGTGATCCTTTGGATATCTCACCACTTACACCTGCACAATTTATACATGGCCATAGTGGTTTTGTGAACTCACAAAATGCTTCGAATTCATCATCAGATATATGCTTTGGAATTGCTGGCGTCCGAGTATTTGCAACTGCTTCGATCTTTTAACCACAGCCAAGGACATTCTTCATCGCAACTCAAGTCAAATGATGTGGTGCTTGTGTTTGACTTCGCAAAACCTCGGATTGCTTGGAGGCTAGCAATTATAGAAAATGCTCTCACTGGACGTGACGGCATTTTTCGAGATTGTGAAATTTGCTATGCTGACGGATCGAGAACTCGAATACCTGTACAACTGTTGACCCTCTGGAACTAACTCCATTTCGCCAAAGATGTTAAAAATTAATTGATGAAATAAGTTAAACTTTTCTTGTTTACCCTGTTATTATTATATAATGTTCTATTACTTTTGAATTATCTACCTTTCATATAAAATTATACTATCTCTTTTTAACTTGTCATTTGAATTAGTTTGTTCATTCGTCTTAAAAATGGGAATAAAAATTTTCAATGATGCATTTCAATGATAGCTATAACTTGCCCCTAACATAGCCCACAAAAAATAGTCTAGAGGCGTTAAATCGCACGATCTAGGCGGAAAATTGACCGGACCCAAACGTGAAATAAACTGTTCACCGAACTCGCCTCTCAATTGGTCCATCGTTACGCGTGCTGTGTGGCATGTCGCATTATCTTTGAAGAAATACGGCCCAATGATTCCGCCAGCCCATAATCCGCACCAGACAGTGACTTCTTGTGATGCATTGGCAGGTCATGCAATGCTTGTGGCTGCTCTTCACTCCAAATACGGCAGTGAAGAGCTTGTTCACGTATCCATTCAACCATAAATGAGTTTTGTCGCTGAACACAATTTTTCGATAAAAAAGTGGATCTTCGGCCAACTTTTCAAGAGCCCATTCACAAAAAATTCTCGGCATTGTGGTAGGTCGCTTGGCTTCAATTCTTGTACCAGCTCTCTTTTGAAAGGTTACAAACATAAATCCTTCTGCAAAACTTTCCACGCACTGTAGTAACAGAGGCCCAATTGCTGCGAACGGTGCCGAATCGATAATTCACTGTCCTAACTGACACTGGCCGATGCAGCTCCGATATTTTCCCGAATAGCCGTCTCAGTAGGTCGATTAAACTGACCATAATAATAATAATGACCATAATGGAAAAAGCGCGCGATGAACTTTCTTAACAGAGCACGCGTTTTAATAATAAAATTCAATAAATTGCAAGCGTTGTTCGTTTATAAGACAATTCATGGTTAAATTATAGACCAAACTGAAGATGTTTGACAGTAACACAAAACACGAAACATGCGTGAGCTGTCAAAACCAGTGTTGCCAAACACAAAGGTTTTTGTATAAAAGAACTTGGCTCTTTTTTTAACATTTATGTTTTTGGTCTGATCTCACTCCTTTTGCAAAGATTTTAATATTTTGCCATGTCAAAATCTCGAAAGATACGGAAAGATAGAAGGGTGGACTCTACCTACTAAAATCAACTTAGTTTATAGCTTCCTATTTCTTTTGGTATATTGTATTTTCGTTATTGGTTGTTTTGATTTGCGCTTCAATTGTTTCTTCTTGTCCTGGCAAGCTACCTAACACTAACATACCTACCTTAATTATAAATACTATAGTACCTTCATCCGCTAAAAGTTAAAAAAAGTAATAATTATTGAGGATGCGATGATGTTTTTGTTGCAATTTTAACTCCTTTTTACTTGCAATATAGGTACTATAGGGCAAGTTCTGCATTTGGAAAAAAATCGAACTCGAGATTTTGATCAAAGTTGACATTACGATGATAGCGAAGACGAATAAAGTGGGTCCGACAATTCCGTCTGTCTGTCTGTATGTTTGTACCTCGATCTAGAGCCTAAGCCACTGGACCTCTTTTCTTCAAACTCGGTACTTAAGGGTCTTCGGTTATTTCCTATAGGAGAAATTGAAATTTTTTTTAGCTATAAAACTAACGGTACCTTATCTAATCCTATTTATCTCGAAAACGGCTCTAACGATTTTGATGACAAAAAATTAGGTGTGATATTATTGACATTGACCACATTTCGGTAACAAATTTTGGGGAGAAACGTTATTAACGGTACCTGTTATAGAACGGTTTTTTTATTTTCGAATTTCTCACTAACGATTTTAGCTAAAAATTTTTTGCAGGAGCTCCTTTGCATTTTAAAATATATAATCTAAAAATTCTTTCGAAAAAATAGTTTTTTGGATTTAAGAAAAAAAATAATAAAATTTTTTTTTTTTGAAAATTTAATATCTTGAAAACGGATAGATAATTAAATTTTTAAATTACGTTTTAAAATGTATTTTATTGAATATTAACATATCAATTTTTTTTATAAAAGTTTTAAGGAAAATTTAGTACACAAAAAACATGTTTGAGTGTGTCTGTATGTCTCTTTGAGTATATATAATATGGAGGGCTCGTTTCTTTCCAAATGCGTGACTATCATAGGGGCGCTACTCAAATTTGTGTAAGACAAAGTTATTTGACAGCGGTTAACCAAAAAAAAGTTTTTGGCAGGATTGATTGGCTTGCGGAAAGATACTAAGTTAGAACAAAAGAATAGCATACAAATTAACAAACAAAAAAAACCATTTTATTATTCAATATTTTTGTATCATTAAACAACCAAATAAACACTAAAACTTTTTCAAGCTAAATCTTTGTACAAATTTATTTTTTAAAATCCAACTCGTTTTTCGGTTGGAATTGTGCCAGTTTCTCAATCTTTACCTCATTAAAAAGGTGACACAAACCTTTTGCAGGGAATTGATCGCTGATATCGGAAAAATCATTCTGCTGTTCATCTCTCTTAGTCGAGGCTAAATTACTGCAGTCCAACTGTTGATAGATCTCCCGATTGTAGTCGCCATCCTTGGTAAATCCATTGTATTGGTCACATTGTGGGGAAGCTATTCGCCTCCAAGTAGGGAACTTTAATATTTTTATTACAAAACTAGCAATTACCAGTTACGTTAAAGTTTGATCTTATTTGTACGTATAATTTGTAAAGAATTAAAACAGTCACAAAGCTTATTGATATGCGGTTTTTTGCAAACAAGACTGGAAATTTACCGAGTTTTTCATATGACATGCGAGCGAGAACGATGTGCGAGGAGAAGGTAAACACAAATTGACAGCATACAGCTGTATCCTTAACTTACAGAAAGTGAGACAGCGTCCCTATCACAACTGCAAGTACTACAATGCATTAAGGATAGGAACGAGCCCTCCATATTATATATAATCAAAGGTATGTCTGTACCTCTCCCTACAGCCTAAGCCGCTAGACCTAATTATGTTCTTCAATCCCGGTAGTTAAGGGTCTTCGGTGATTCGATCGAGGAGAAATTGAAATTTTTTTTAGCTCCAAAACTAACGGTACCCCGTAATGCATGATCTTATTTATCTCAAAAACAGCCCTAACGATTTTGATAAAAAAAATTAGGTGTGATATTATTGACATGGACTACATTTTTGTAAAAAAAAAAAATTTGGGAGGAAACGTTACTAGCGGTAACTGTCATAGAACCGTTTTTTTTTTTATTTTCGACTTTCTCATTAAAGGCTCTAATGATTTTAACCAAAAATTTTCACCAGGAGCCCCCTTAACTTTAAAATAATATTGTATATAAAAATATTCGAAAAAATATATTTTGGGTTTTTTGAAAAAAAAAAAATTATAATTTATTTTTTTGAAAAATCAATATCTTGAAAACGTGTGAACGATTATTTTTTGAATTTTTTTCCTAAAATTTATATTACTAAACACTTAAAATTGACATCCCAAATTTTGTTTTAGAAAATTTTAAAAGAAATTTGTTATATAAAAAATTACTTTAATAAAACGATTTTTAAACTTTATTTGCGTAAATTCATACTTTTTCGTAAATAAGACGGCAATTCTATGTATTTCCATGTTTTATTTTTATAAAATGTATGTACATATTTTAAATCCCAAATTACTTTTACATAAAAACAAGTTCATGCGGTCCAGCCGTGCATTTTATTTTAAATGAAGGTAGCCCACCAATTAATAGCCTAATTAGTGGTTTGATTTTATAATTCACATCACGGTTTTTACTTGCGACTTATAGGTACTATAAGGCAAATTATGCATTCGTAAAAAAAATCGAACTCGAGATTTTGATCAAAGTTGATATTACGATGATAGCGAAGACCAAAAAAGTGGGTCTCGCAATTCTGTCTGTATGTCTGCCTGTCGGTCTGTCTGTCGGTTCGACTACAACCTAAACGGCTTGGCCGATTTTCTTCAAACTTAGTAAATAGCATTTTAAATTTTTTCCCCCCACACGTTTTTTTCTTTTTTTTTAAGACCAAAAATAACGGTACCTGCCATACGAATTTTTTTCGAAATTTTTTATATATTTTTTTTTTTCAAAAACTGTTCGACATATTTAAGAAAAAAAAAGATACAAGAAAATTTCATTTAGTTAAAGCTAGGTACTGGTTGAAAAAAATTTTCCGAAAAATGGTTATTGAAGGAACCATTTTTTTTGTTTTTGATTTTCTCAAGCACGGTACGACCGATTTTGATCATTTTTTTTGCTAAAGCTCCTCAAAAATTTAAATAGAATTGTGTATTCAAATTTTCCAAAAAAAAAATTTTTTTGAATTTTTAAATAAAATTTCAAATTTTTTTTTTAAACTCAATATTTCGATAACCTTATACAGGATTTTTTTCAAACTTGATAAATAAAAGTTTCTCACCATAATCTACAGATGTATGATTGTATTCTACCTAAAAGTACTTTTTTTATTTTGAATTACTTATTATCGAAATATCAGATTTTAATGAATTTTTTTTAGATATCCTTCTAAAAATTCTAAAGACCATTGCATTTCAAAAATTTAAAAAACATATTTTTTGAATTAAAAAAAAAATCATTTTTTTTTTTGGAAAATTCGGTATTTCAAACACGTCTCAATATTTTTTTTAGAAATTTAATTTTCATACGTACAGTAATAAAAACTTAAAGTTGGCATACTAAATTTTTTTCTAAAAATTTTCTTTTTTCCAGGTATGCAAATATTTTCTTTTTTCATTCATTTAAACATAACATAGAGTACCAAATCGAGCACTCTAGTTCTAAGAAAAGTCATGAAATTTCAAGATGCATGTATATTTTCAAAATGACAATAAAAAGACACTTCGAATGAAAAATCTTAGATTTTCTATTTTTCGTTTTGAATGTGCATTAAGCTCTACCGCTCTAACAAATTTCATCATTCTACAGCAATCGGAAGTGACCCATATAAATTAAACTTTTTCTCAGAAAGTGGCCGGATACTTCGCCCCTGAATGGAAAACCTCAATTTCTATTTTTGGTCCCTAATATGCAATTTAAGATCTACCGTTATACCAAATTTCATTGTTCTACTGCAATCGGAACTATCCCATATAATTTACATCAGTTCTGAGGAAGTGGGCGGATACCACGCCCCTGAATGGAAAACCTCAAATTTTATATTTTTTTCTTTGTATGCAATTTAAGCCCTACTGGTTTACCAAATTTCATCGTTTTACAGCAGTCGGAAGTGCTCCATTCAAACAACACCAATTAGAAGAAAGTGGGCGGATATCACGCCCCCTGAATGGAAAACCTCAAATTTTATTTTTGGTCCTTTATTTGCAATTTGAGCCCTACCATTCTACCAAATTTCATTGCTTTACTGCAGTCGGAAGTGTGCCATATAATTTACATCAGTTCTGAGGAAGTGGGCGTATACCACGCCCCTGAATGTAAAACCTGAAATTTTATATTTGTTTTTTTTTTTGTATGCAATTTAATCCCTTCCACTTTACCAAATTTCATCGTTTTTAGCAGTCGGAAGTGCTCCATTCAAACAACACCAATTAGAAGAAAGTGGGCGGATATCACGCCCCCTGAATGGAAAACCTCAAATTTTCGGGAAGTGCTCCATAATTTTGATGATCTGTCAGTCAGTCAGTCAGTTACGGTTTTTGTAACTTTTGAGGCCTTATATCTCAGGAACCGCTTATGCTAGAAAATTTAAATTTGATGAGGCGCCTCACACTGGTACTCATTGTATGGAGAGCGTGCTCAAAATGCAAAATTGAGATTAACGGTTTCTTCTAAAACAAATATTTTTTTGCAAAGTCGACATAATTGTCTGTCAACTGGTAAAATTTTGAAGGTCGGAAAGGTTAAAAGAAAATAAGTGGCAAAAGTTGTGTTTTACGTAAATAGGAGTTTCTGTTGTGATTTAGTCAGTCAATTTAAAGTAAGAAAAACATTTTTTCGCCGTGAGTTCCACAAAATAATATGTTATCGATTAATTAAGGTCAGTAGATAGTAAAAACGTATTTTTATCAGCATCAAAAATAAAATTCAAGGAAATATAAACAAAGAAGTGAAAAAATCTGCATAAAATGTTTTTTCCAAATTGCAACAGAGGCTTTCACTTCTAGCTTATGTTTCTACTAAACGAAGTTATAACTGCGTATTTAGTTTTAAAAGCCTCTGTTGCAAATTGGAATAAAATGTGATTAAACATTTTATACGGATTTTTTTTACTTTTTTGCTTATATTTCCTTTAGTTTTATTTTTGATCATGATAAAAATAGGTTTTTACTATCTACTGACCTTGATTAATCGATAACATAGTGTTACTTTGTGAAATTTGTTAGAATTTAATCAGAGTTTGAAATAAAGAACACGTCTTAATAAGGCAAAGTTTATTGAAAGAGTAAAACAAGTGAGAAAAAGAATTACATGAGATGATGAAAAGCATAAACGAAAAGAATACAATAATAGGATAGGAACAAATGTCAAATAAAATAGTGTTGCCATATATAATAATATAATTTTAACACTCCATCTCAAAACTATCTATTTGAACAAACAAAAAAAAACAATAATTCTTTATATTTAAGTTATTACAAAACTCTAAAATAATCCCATGGCATGGGTAAATTTGCAATGCTTAATTTTAGACAAATTTTTAGTTAATATATCTGACATCATTTCATTAGTATTTACATAATTCAAATTTATAACATTGTCTGTATGATGATACTTTATATCTATATGTTTGCTGCGAGCATGATAAACAGGATTTTTTATCAAATGCTGAGCACTCTGGTTGTCGCTGTTAAGAACCATTGGATTGGCTCCATCAAAACCCATCTCAGTTAACAACTTCTTAATATAAACCGTTTCCTTTGCTGCAGTCGAAAGGGCAATGTACTCCGCCTCATTACTTGAAAGCGCCACTAGGTTTTGTTTTTTCGACTCCCATGAAAAAACGCTTCCTGCTGCAACAAAGGTATATCCTGTGAAAGACTTCCTGTCGCTGGAATCACCTCCCCAGTCTGCGTCCACGAAACATTCAATTGGCTTCCCTGTTTTGAAATAATGCAATTTGTAATCAATTGTTTTTTGGAGATACCTGAGGATATGCCAAACTCCAGCTTGTGTTCAGTATGAGGGTCTATATTTCGTTGTGAGAGCTTAAATACCGAATGAAGTATGTCAGGTCTTGTAGAAATTGCGAGGTACATAAGTATGCCAATAAGAGATTGGTAGTGATTACAATCGACTCTTTTACAGTTTTCATTTGAACAATTAACTTGGTACCCTGCATCGAGAGGTGTTGAAACTGGTCGACAATTTTCCATTCCACACTGGTTTAAAAAGTTTTTAATGTATTCCCGCTGACAGACAGTTAAAGGGCCAATATCGCTTTCACGTTTAATTTTCATACCCAGAAAATAATGTATCTTGCCTCCGTCTACAACCTCAAACTCCCTAGCAATCTGAGCTTTGATCGTAACGATTTAATTTAACTTAGAGCTTGCTAAAATGAGATCATCAACATAAATAACTATGATATTGAAATTACCTTTATGATTTTTCGTATAAACACACGGCTCAATTACGCACGGAGAAAAACCAATTTTCTTCAGAACATTCATTCCACTCTCGTCCACTTTGCTTTAAGCCGTAAAGAGCTTTGTTAGGCGACTTTACATCGACAAACGATTCAGGCTGTTTCATGTAGGTAGGCTGATGAAACATCCATTTGATGCAGGTGCATGTTATATTCAAAAGCTAACGCGAAAATCATCCGTATGGTTGCATACCTCACTACTGGTGAAAAGGTTTCTAAAAAATTAACTCCATAACGCTGCCCACATCCTTTAGCCACCAAACGTGATTTTAACCTCTGAATACTTCCATCTGCATTTTTCTTCAGTGTAAACACCCATTTGTTACCAAGTGCTTTTTCTCCTGGTGGAAGATCGACTAACGACCAAGTAGCATTATTAACCAAACATTCAAATTCTTTTTGCATCGAGGCCAGCCATTGTTTTAAATGTTTTCCATTAAGAGCCTCTTCGACTGTCTGTGGAATCAATTCACCATCCTCTTCAAACATATTAAGTGAATGATGAAATTCTTTTCGTGGGCGTCCTGGTCTGCCTGTGCGAATTATTCTAGGTCTGTCTCTGCAGCACTTAATCTTCTCTTGGCACTCATCATTCGTACTTTCATCTTCAGATTCACGGTCACGCTTCCCTGGACGAACAACCGCTACCTCTTCCATAGCATTATCAACAGGAACTTGAACAGATCTAGCTCCACCAACCGCGTCGGCAACAAAAACATCATCGGCGACTTCACCTACTTCGCCAACTTGAGTAGATTCACAAACAGATTCGGCAGCAACATCATCAACAGCAACTTCGTCAACTACACCAACAGAATCGTCAGCAACTGCAACGATACCATTGGCAACTTCGCAAACTTCCTGAATTTGAGCAGGTTCACGTACAACCTCAGCAGCAGCAACTTCGTCAAAATCGCAAACCAACTGCATAATGTCATCTTTGTCTGCGCTCAAGATTTTATTCTTTTGACTGACATAATGGTTGTTTCATAAACAACACATCCCTACTGACGACTACTTTCTTTTCTTCAGGGTCATACAAACGATATGCCTTACAAACGTCTGAATAACCAACCATTATCATTTCTTTACCTTTTGCATGAAATTTTTTTTGCTGCGTCTTATCACTTGCTATAGCTAAGCAACCAAACACCTGAAGATGTGATACCGTTGGCTTTCTCCGGGTCCATACCTCGTAAGGAGTCTTATTGACAAGAGCTTTTGTTGCAGCTCTATTACGTAGATAAACTGCTGCTGCAACTGCCTCAGCCCAAAAACTGGCATCTAGCCCGCTATGTACAATCATGCTCCTGGCCATTTCTACTAGAGTTCGATTAGCGCGCTCGGCAACGCCATTCTGTTGGGGTGTGTGCGGAACAGTGAGCTGACGCTGTATACCTCTGCGTCCAGAAATGCTCCGAACTCTTTCGATAGGTATTCACCCCCATTGTCACTATGCAGAATTTTGACTTGTCTACCTATTTGCTTTTCCACTAAAGCCTTGAAGGATTTGAAGACGTTAAACACCTCCGCTTTGGCCTTAAGAAAATAAACAAACATGTAGCGAGACTTGTCATCTAAAAAAGTGACAAAATATCGAGACCCTCCTGTCGACTTTTTATTCATAGGGCCACATACGTCACTGTGTACAACTTCTAATAGATCTTGAGAGCGGCTTAATGTTGCGCTAGGGAATGGTTTCACACTTATTTTGCTTTTCGCACAAGTCACACACTCGTTATTGGCTGGTATATCTCTAATTGTTAGTCCATTTACTAACTTTTTGGTCGACATTTCTTTAAGACTATTAAAGTTTAAATGACCATACCGATTATGCCACTCAATTGCATTATTAGTCACACTTCTAGCAATCATACATTTATTTAGATCAGCTTTAAATAAGAACAGGCCACCGCACATAAATGCTTTGACTATGACGTCTCCTCTTTGATTTTTTATTGCTGCAGTCTCTTTCGCAAAAACAACCGACAGACCATTGTCCACTACCCGACTTACTGACACAAAATTCCCCTGCATCGAAGGAACGTACAATACATCTCGTAATTTCATCTTTTGCCCATAGAGTTTAAAGAAAACATCGCCTCTACCCTCAGCCATTATAAAATTATCCCCTGCCAGAATAATTTTTTCTTTTCGCTCTGCATATGAAGCAAACAAATTTTTATCACAGCACAGGTGTGACGTGGCTCCGCTATCAATACACCAAGAATCTTTATCTAAGCTAAAGCCATTAGATGTAGAAGCGAGAATGGAAAACGAATGCTCATTTTCTCTGTCTCTTTTTGCCTCTTTGCAATGAGACGCAAAATGACCGTGACGACCACAATTATAACATTTGACATTGATTCGTTTTCCTTTCTTGCTACTTTCGTAATTTGAAGAGTTACTCCCGCCTGCATTGTTCTATACCTTAGAATATTTTTTGGAGTGTGCAACAAATGCATGCTGCCCTTCATCCACATCTTTCACCCTTTTTATTCTTTCATGCCTTCTAGCTCCTTCTTCCAGCAGCTTCACTTTAAGCACCTTTAAAACTGGGAGCTTATCGCGTGTCTCTATGGCAATTACAAAGTTCTCGAACGAATCTGGTAGACTAGAGAGCAGAATTATAACCACCAGCTCATCATCAATCGTAACGTTGATTTCTTCTAGCCTGTCTATTGTCTCACTAAATGCATTTAAATGCTCCGACATACGGGACTCGTCAGACAATCTAAGTTGAAGCAATTTTTTTAAATAACGTCACTTTACGTGCAGGACCAGAAGGTTCATAGATTTCCTTCAATGTGTCCCAAGCTATTTTAGCCGTTGGACAATGACGCACGTGGTTTAATTGAGTAGGTTTAATGCACAGCATTCGAGCATTGAGTTGTTGTGAGTGGTGTAGGTACACAGTTTTTGATGCGCGGTTTTAAAAGGCGAATAGTTAACAAATAATCTTGGAAAAGGGTACGGAGTTGTGTGAATTTCGTAGAGTCAATACACGACCGAAGAAAAAACCCGAAACATTCACGAATTTTGAGGTATTTTTAGAAGAAATTTAAATTTAAATTACCAAATTTCGTATATAAAAAACAAAAAAAAGAAATAAAGCGTTATTTTAAAACACTCAAGAGAGTGAAAAAGGGGTATTTCTTATATTTATTTACCCAACCAATTATAAATTTAATATATAAATCACATAAATTCATCCCGGCAAACAAACCACGATTATAAACGTCAAAACAATCAGCTGTGAGCTTGCACTTCCAACCGATTGCCAATAAAGGCCTCCTAGCAGCAAGCACGTGCATCTCAAACACAATCAGGGTCGACATCGAAAAGCAAAATGTACTAAATAGTATTGCTAGAGTAAAATGGCAATTACTTTGGAGAACTTGAAAGCACTATTAAGGGAGCAAAAAGAGGAAATCTTTCAGAATATAAACCAAGCTACCAATAGGGTCATCAAAAACACCGATGAAAAAGTAGGGATTATTTCTGAAAAGGTTGAGAAGCTAGAAAAAATGGTGGAATTGCAGGAAACTGTTATTCTAAAACAAGAAGCTATATGCTTGTACCAAGAAAAAAGAATTACTCAGCTGGAAATAGGTTTGAGGAAAAATAATTTGATTGTGTTTAAGGTAGAAGAAACGGAAAAAAATGAGGAAGAACTAAAAAATCTAGTTATTAAAATCTTAAATAATAGCAATGAAGATTTTAAATTAATTTCAAACGATATTGAAAGTTGCTTTCGTTTAGGGAAATCCTCCGAAGGGAAGAATAGACCAATACGCATAACGCTTAAGAGTTTTGACAAAAAATACAAAATACTCGTCTCAAAAAAAATATTCTCTAAATATAGCATCGCAGAGGATCTACCTAAATCTCTCCTCGAGGCAAGAAAACCCCTCGTGCCTAAGCTTTTGGAATTCAAAAAACAGGGCAAAAGAGCATATTTTAAGCTAAATGAATTAGTAGTAGAAGGGAAAGTTTGGAAAGAAAATGCAGAATATGATCCAGAAAATCCTAGAAAAAGAAGTCGCTCGGCCGAGAGTTCACCGCCGCAACAAATAATAGTTAGGAACAAAAATGACAGCAAAACTAAAACAACCATAATTGGATCTACGGAATTGAATCCAACAAAACAACCCAGAAACCCAATAAGAAAGTTTCTTACACAACAAAACTCTAATGAATACCTTAATAAAACACTTACACCAACAACTAGTCAAAGTAAGGACCCTAGCTATAGCAAACATAACAACTTGGAATAGCAAACCATAGTAAACGATATAACCTCTAAGCAAGTCTCAAAACAGCGTACACTAAAAACAATAGCAAAAAATAAAAACACACAACTTCAGAAACAAGAACAACACCGACAACAACAACAACAACAACAACAACAACAACAACAACAACAACAACAACAACAACAACAACAACAACAACAACAACAACAACAACAACAACAACAACAACAACAACAACAACAACAACAACAACAACAACAACAACAACAACAACAACAACAACAACAACAACAACAACAACAACAACAACAACAACAACAACAACAACAACAACAACAACAACAACAACAACAACAACAACAACAACAACAACAACAACAACAACAACAACAACAACAACAACAACAACAACAACAACAACAACAACAACAACAACAACAACAACAACAACAACAACAACAACAACAACAACAACAACAACAACAACAACAACAACAACAACAACAACAACAACAACAACAACAACAACAACAACAACAACAACAACAACAACAACAACAACAACAACAACAACAACAACAACAACAACAACAACAACAACAACAACAACAACAACAACAACAACAACAACAACAACAACAACAACAACAACAACAACAACAACAACAACAACAACAACAACAACAACAACAACAACAACAACAACAACAACAACAACAACAACAACAACAACAACAACAACAACAACAACAACAACAACAACAACAACAACAACAACAACAACAACAACAACAACAACAACAACAACAACAACAACAACAACAACAACAACAACAACAACAACAACAACAACAACAACAACAACAACAACAACAACAACAACAACAACAACAACAACAACAACAACAACAACAACAACAACAACAACAACAACAACAACAACAACAACAACAACAACAACAACAACAACAACAACAACAACAACAACAACAACAACAACAACAACAACAACAACAACAACAACAACAACAACAACAACAACAACAACAACAACAACAACAACAACAACAACAACAACAACAACAACAACAACAACAACAACAACAACAACAACAACAACAACAACAACAACAACAACAACAACAACAACAACAACAACAACAACAACAACAACAACAACAACAACAACAACAACAACAACAACAACAACAACAACAACAACAACAACAACAACAAAAGCAGCCGCAACAGGAAACAGATACTGATTCTTTTTGCAGTTTTAAGATTGTGACGTATAATGTTAGTGGTTTTAACAGTAAATTAATATTTCCGGGGTTTTTTGAGTATCTATATAGTTTTGATATCATCTGTCTATTAGAAACTCATGTAGAGCAGTACAAAATAGTAGAATTCAGAAATTACTTTCCCTCTTACGAATGTGCATGGACTCCTGCAAAAAGAACTTCAAGCAAAGGAAGAGCTAGCGGTGATACTCTTATTGCAATAAAGAAAGAGATGTATAGAATTTTCAAAATAAACAAAATTGAAGAAATTATGTATATAGAAGTTAAAAGTCATGGTAATATTTTTTATATTGTGCCTGTCTATCTTAATTGCAACTATTGGGAACGAGATTTTGAATCGCTGTATGACTGTCTTTGCTGTTTGAAATCACAAAACTTGCTGGTCATTGGAGATTTAAATGCAAGGACAGCGGCTGAAGAATCAGAAATAGCGATAACAGATCATAAACGTCAATCGAAAGATAAAAAAGTGAACGGAGAGGGTCGAAAGATCATAGAATTAGCAAACGAATTTGGTCTGAGCATATTAAATGGAGCTTCTGAAGGAGACTTAGAGGGTGAATATACATTTGTCGGGAAACAGGGTAGCTCTGTTATTGATTATGGCATCGTGGGTGGCGACTGGTGGACATTCTTCGAATATTTTAAGGTAGGAAAGGAAACATTTTCCGATCATCTGCCAATAACGATAAAAATTCAAAACAACAAATCCTGCAGTACTCAAGCAGACGCTCGTGATCTGGGTAATAAAAACCTCAAATGGAACAAAAATAAAAAAGATGAATATAAAACAACAATGGATACCCTGCTTCAAACAAAACAAAATGGAACGATTGCAAACTATCTGCCTTTTTGTGATCATCTTGAATCAATCGTCATAAAATCAGCGACATCAATTCCCAAATCAGGTGCACTCTATAAGAAATCAGCATGGTATGATCGTGAATGCGAAAAACTTAGAAAAAAGTGTTTAGCCTTGCTCAACTTGCTAAGAAAAAATGAATCTCAGTCGATTAGAATAGATTATTTGGAAGCAAATAAGCACTATAAAGAGACTATAAAAATAAAAAAGCGAGCTCATGAAGAAAAATTGGCATGTGAACTAAGTCAAAGCAAGGATGCAAAAGAATTTTGGTGTTTAACGAGAAAACTGTCTGGTAACTACCAATCAAAAGAACTGGTTTCGATTCCCTTGGAAATGTTACGACTCCATTTTGAATCTATACTTTACCAAACGGAGCAAATCACTTGGAGTTTTGCACAGCCCAACATTGTGGATGATCTTTTAGATAAAGAAATTAGATTTGAAGAAGTCGAATTCGTACTTCATTCTTTAAGAGATGGCAAAGCATCAGGACCAGACGGCATTCCGGCTGAATTCTACAAATATAGCTCTAAAACTTTCAAAGAGAACTTCGCAAAAGCACTCGACATCATATTTAACTTTGGAACACTACCTGATCAGTTTTATGAGTCCTTGATATTACCAATATACAAAAAAGGTGACAGCTCAAATCCAGCCAATTATAGGGGGATCACTTTGTTGAACTCGGCGCTAAAAGCTTATACAACATTATTATACAAAAGACTCGACGAGTGGGTTTCCGTGAACGAAAAACTCAGCGAGTTTCAAGCTGGTTTCCGCTCTGGCTACTCTACTGTCGATAACATTTTCATCTTAACTTCCATAGCGCAAATGAAAATAGACCAAAATATAAAGCTGTATACTTTCTTTGTCGATTTTAGGGCTGCATTTGACATGATAAATCGTAATGCCATGTTCTACAAGCTGTACAATTTAGGAATATCTACAAAATTCGTACGTGCACTAGTAAAACTTTATCAGCAAACAACAGCAAATATAGGCAATGGTAAAGACCAATCAGAAAGACTGATTGCAAACCGAGGTGTCAAACAAGGCTGCAACCTCAGCCCCTTATTGTTCGCACTCTTTCTCGATGACCTTGTGGAGTGGCTTACATGTGGGGTTGGTATTGACAACACAAATGTAAAGGTTATCATGTACGCGGATGACATAGTTATTCTTGCCGAATCACCATCTTCACTGCAACTGATGATAAATAAGCTCTATCAGTATTGCTTAATATGGGGAGGTAAATGTTGAAAAATCAAAGGTTATGATTTTCCAAAAAGGGTGCGGAAGAATTACAAGCGGTGAAAATTGGAAATATGGCGAACGTAAACTAGAAGTAGTAAAAAAATATACCTATCTCGGAATGGAATTGTCGTTCAATTTAAAAATGGAAAACCATCTAAAAAATAAAGTAGATAAGGCGAAATCAGCAATATGCCAAAATTGGAAAAAAATTTTCAGCAACAATTTAATAACTATCAGCTCCAAATATAGTGTTTTTAATGCTACAGCCAAGTCTATTATGTTTTATGGTGCACAAGTTTGGGGGATAGAACGACACGAGGAAACGGAAAGCCTGATGCGGTTCTTTCTAAGGAAAATCTTTTACCTTCCATTAAACACGCCAAAATATATGTATTACCTGGAGTCGGGGTTGCCAACAATGTTTATTTCTGCTCTTAAACTACATGCAGATTACTTATTAAGGGTGGTAAATATGGAAGAATCAAGACTTCCGAAGAAGATTCTTAAGTATGCACTGCAAAAGAAAACTCTCTTCGTCAAAAATTGGGTTAAACTTGCCGGAAACTGTGGAATAACGATTAACTTGTCAGAAGCTAACTCAAACCAATGGAAAAAGATCTTTTATGAAATAATCCAGCTGACTGATGAAAATGAAAGATATGCCTTTATCGAAAAAGCTCGCAGTTCAACAGAGCGAAAGTATTATTCATTAATCAACTACAATCTTAAAGAAAATAACTATTTTAAAAGCTGTTTCTCGTGCTACAACATAGGGACCATCTTCAAAATTAGAGGCGAACTTATCAAACTAAACTTTACTCCACATCGAACGACGGGTAACTGTAGTTTATGTAATCTGCAAGAGAGGGAAGACATCCTTCATTTTATTGGAGTTTGTCCCGTGCTCAAAGAAATAAGGCGTCACTACTTTGGTAAAAACGTTCTACTCATAGAGGAAGTAAAGAGTTATCTAAATGGTTTCGACTGGCAGCTTCTATTCAACTATTATAGTAAGGCCTTTGCTTATAGGACAAGGATAATCACCGAATGTTTTTAATTAACTATGCAATAATGTATGTTTTAGTTTTAATTAAAATTATAATTTTTGTTTTAACTAAACTAAAAGTAACTCCGTTTTAACTAAACTAAAAGTCATTCCGTTTTAACTAAACTAAAAGTCATTCGGTTTTAACTAAACTCAAAGTCCACGAAAATTGTTTTAAAATTAGTAATATTACAAATATTTGCGAAAATGTATCAGTTTAAAAGCAAATTAATGTTTATAAATTAAAAATGAATTATATCTCATAATATTGTATAATACAGACACACGACAAACTTTGTCATGTCTTAATTTATTCATGTTCAATACTCAATACATTGTATAAAAAATTTGTTTCTCATGAATAAAACTTATCTATCTATCTATCTATCTATCTATCTATCTATCTATCTATCTATCTATCTATCTATCTATCTATCTATCTATCTTATACAGGCTAGCGCCTTCTCATCTTTTGCGTCGAACAAAATCACTTCAGCTGCAGTTATGGTTTCTCGTTTTGCAATTTTTCCACTGGTAATTCCCCAATAATCAGCATGAACTAATACGCTCTTCATGTGGACTGAATACGAGGCATAATTGGAGTCGTTCAATTTTTCAATGGAGTACAAACCTTGAGAACTCATTTTATGCGATTACCAGAAAAGTAAATAATTTATTACTAAAGAAGAATTAGCAAAATTTCGCTTTCATCAACTGTAGTAACTTTTTGATAAATTAATTTAATTTTATAAAACAAATAAGGTTTGGCCTGGCCCATAACCTGTTAGAATTTAATCAGAGTTTGAAATAAAGAACACGTCTTAATAAGGCAAAGCTTATTGAAAGAGTAAAACAATTTAATGAGAAAAAGAATTACATGAGATGATGAAAAGCATAAACGAAAAGAATACAATAATAGGATAGGAACAAATGTCAAATAAAATAGTGTTGCCATAATAATATAATTTTAACAAAATTCACGGTGAAACATTCTTTTTTATTACTTTAAATTGACCGACTAAATCACAACCGAAACTCCTATTGACCTAAAACACAACTTTTACTACTTATTTGCTTTTAACCTACAACCCCTCCGACCTTCAAAATTTTACCGGTTGATAGACAATTATGTCAACTTTGCAACAAAATATTTGTTTTGGAAGAAACCGTTAATCTCAATTTTGCATTTTGAGCACGCTCTCCATACAATAGGTCCTAGTGTGCGCCTGTGCCTGTCTAGCTTAGCCAATATTCGGAATTTTAAGTTTCTGACTTCATTGGTACTGAAGATAGAGAGGGGTCAAAAATCACCTGAGTTTGTTCCTGTAAAAAGGGTGTTATGCCAGAACTTGGCTGGGCACTACCGGGCCCGTTGATTATGGTATGGGTAAAGATTTTCTCCATTAGAATTTGTATGTATGGAAATATAATAATTGCCAAGCTAAGCGTCTGATGCTGATTGATGAATTAGTTGTAACAACTTTAAGTATTCTTTTATCAGCAAAAATTCCCAGAGCTGTTAACCCCAAAAACCCGGGGCGCAGCGAGGCCAGGCTCCGTTGCTTGGTCTCCGAATTTTATAGGGTATTTGGTTCAAAAATTCCATACCTCCGGTTTTAAAGAAACAACACCTTTGCTGTAGGACGATTTTGTTTTTAGAACATACCCTAAATAATATAGAATGTCGATTTTAACAAAATAAATAGTTAACAAAAAATATACATATTGATTTATAATGGAGATAGAAATGTAGTATCTGAACAAAATGAACCGTAACTACATAATAGGCAAAAATAGAAAATTTAAATAAAGAAAATAGATATAATGTTATGGCCTTTTCAGAAATAAAGATCAATCGTTTATAAAATTTTATTTAGAAATAATAGTTGTTTTCATTTGATCTCTAAGTTTTCGATTGAATCTTAAAATTAAAATTATATGACAAACTCAGCTTATATGTATACAAAAAAAAAGTATTATTGAATCAAAGTAAATTTAAAACTATTACAACTCGGCCATCCTGACCATTTTGATCGACTCGATGAAGTTGTCAATTTTAGAATTGAATTTTCAATTTTTAAAAATTATTAAAAAAAATGAAATAAAAACAAAACAAAAAAAAAATAGAATTATTTTAAAAGAATGTGATATACCTAATCTAAATGTATTACCTTTCTGAACTAGAATTCAAACTATGAGAATTTCTCCAATCAACCCAGGAACGTATACGTGAGGCTTCAATTACACCATCATAAGGAATTTGAGTTAACTGACAATTTTCAATATCTCTGATTACGTATCGATCATTTGGGAGGGCTTTATGTACTTTGTATGGACCGCGGAATTTAGGAATAAATTTCTTATTACTACCAGCTGTTGTATCAATGTTTCGAATCATTACAAAATCTCCTTCTAAAAATGTTACGTGTGGTTTATGCACATTTGCATAGTATTCAGACATTTTTTTTTTTTTTGATGCAACTCTATACTATTGGAAGCTTTCTTTCGTAATGCAGCTAAGTCATGTTCAGAAGTCAAAAATAGTTTTTCGTCTAAATATTCAGAAAGTGTGTCAACATCATGTCCACGTTGGTTTACACCATATAATAATTGACAAGGGGAAACACTAGTAGTAGAATGAATAGAATTATTAAGAGCGTATTCAACTCTTATCAAAAGTTTTGACCAATGATGAATGTTGAATTTGTTCAGTAATTTTAGCTAACATAGACTAAAGAATGCGGTTGACACGCCCAACCTGACCATTAGCTTGAGGTGAGGCTGTGGCTATTTTCACGTGTTCAATATTGTTTTGAAGTAAATATGAACCAAATTCAAGTGACGAAAAACATGAACCACGATCACTAATAACTCGACGAGGTCGACTATAATATTCAAAATACTTATCTAGGCAAGCACATACTTCTTTAGTACTTGTTGAATTTACTGCATATAGTTTTACATGTTTTGTAAAAGCATCTACAATGACAAAAATGTGTTTTCTTTTAGAAATAATTGACGGGAGAGGTCCACAATGATCAACATGAATGGTATCGAATGGTAGGTATAGGTTTTTTTGGAATTTGGTGAAGAGTGCGATTATAAGAATGTGTTGGCACGGAAAACGTTATACACTGAACACAATTTTGTACATACCTTTCAATTTTTTCTTTCATTTTTGGGAACCAGTAGTGTAATTTAATTTGGTCTAGACATATCGAAACACCCATATGACAAAGTTTTTCATGAGACAGCCTTATAATTTGTAATTCCATTTCTTTCGGGACATATAACAATAAACTTCCATTATCCAACTTTCGGTACACTAAACCATCATCAAGAACAAATTTTGGAACTTCTTCTTTTTCTAACCGTTCGCGTATTCGAACAATATTATCGTCTCTGTTTTGAGTTATTTGCAATTGCATGTCTATATCATCTAGATTAATTACTGAAATAACTTGTTTAAGTTTTTTGGAAGTTTGAACACAAGCTGAAGGATAGCGACTCAAAGCATCAACAAGACCCATTAAAAGGCCACTTCTGTGTTGAAAATTGTAATCATAGTTCTCAAGTTCAAGTGTTCAACGAGCTATTCGAGCATTAACACTTTTACGGTTCAATGTCATCGTAAGAGAATTACAGTCCGTTATAATCTTAAACGGAATACCCTCCAAATACACACGAAACTTTCGTAACGAATATATGATTGCTAGGGTTTCCAATTCAAAACTATGAAATCGAGACTCAGAAGCAGTTGTACGTTGTGAAAAATATGCAACTGGATGAAATTTGTTATCATCCCTGTTTTTGCATAAGTATTCCCCCAAAACCATCAGCACTTGCATCACAATGCAATTCTGTATCGGGTTTTGGGTTATACAATGTCAAAACCGGTGACATTATTAACTTATCCCTTAAATTAAAAAATGCTGAAAGGCATAAATCATCGAAAACAAATTTAACACCAGGTTTTAACAGATTCCGTAGTGGCATAGCTATATGTGAAAACGACGGGACAAACCGGCGGAAATATGAAAATAAACCTAAACATTTTTGGACTTGATCTAAAGTTTTCGGAATGGGAAGATGCTTTATATTTTCAATATGTCTATTGTTGGGACGAACACCCTTTTTATTGATGGAGAATCCCAAAAAATCTATTTCATTATAACCGAATTGGCACTTTTTGAATTTTAGTTCAAGTCGAAATTCAGCAAGTCGTCGTAGTAACCTTTGAAGTACGACCAAATGTTCCGAAATAGTTTTGGTAGCAATTATTATATAATCCATATATATAACAACAGTCCCTTCATCAATAAATGGACGTAAAATATTATTAATGAATCGTTAAAACACTGCAGGTGCATTTTTCAAACCAAAAGGCATTTGCAAATATTCAAATTGTCCATCTGGGGTTACAAATGCTGTATATGGAATAAAATTTTCTGAGACTTTTACATGGTGAAACCCATTTTTTAGATCCAAAGTTGTAAAATATGCTTTGCTTTCCAATCTCTCTAGACAGTCATCAATAAGAAGTAATGGATAACTATCCCTCACCATGATTCTATTCAGAGGTCGATAGTCAACACACATTCGTTTCTCGCCACATTTTTTAGAAACTAGAACAATTGGAAATGCATAAGGAGAATTACTAGGTCGTATTTGTTTGTTTTTCAATAGGTCACTAATCATATCCCTGACAATACGCCGATCTTCATAAGAAAGTCTTCTAGGTGCTGAGCTTATTGGAATGTCGGAAATCAAATGAATTTTCATTTCATATTTCTCTTCATTAGAGGTTGGAATATTTGAAAGGTCAAGGTAATTAGTCTCAATAATTGTCTGAATCTCTTTCCGATAGAATTGATTTAAATTAACATTGATATCTATACATTCAGAAAATATTTTATCTTTTTCAATTGCAAAAATGTCTGGAACAAAATGATCGATACCTAACGAAGTATTGGTCGATGCAACATGATTTTTAACATTCACGTTCGAAAGTTGACATAGATCACAAGTAGTTAAAAGGTTTGAATTCTCATTTTCAGTGGAACTATACACAAAATGCAATACTTTATTTGATATTTTAATTTTATTTTTATTCGAACCATCCAAAATTTCAACATTTGTTTTGGGAATTTTATTAAAAGTTAAATCAACTATCATAAATTTTATATTAAAAACATTTAAAAAGTCCCGACCCAACAAAAGTGGATATGGAATAACTGAATCAGGAACAACAAAGATATCAATTAAGTTAGTTAACTTGCGTAAGGAAATTTTAATTTGAATTTTTCCAAAAGTACATAATTTTAAATTTCCCAATCCTTTGTAACCAGAATATTAAGACCATTGATTAATTAAATCAGTTAGAACAGCAGATTTTCTCATTAAACTAATCGGACTACCAGAATCAAATAAAGAAACCAAAGTATTACATCTATGCATAGAACCATTAATCAAAAAGGTAACACTTACATCATTTATCTCGGAATTATGATTGTTAGCTTCTCTATTTGTGTTTTTGATATTCTTGAACTGGAAATCATCTACTAGGGCCACTCGTTTAGTATGTTTCTTTGGACAGTCTTTCAAAATATGCTCTTTAGAACCACAATGAAAACATGTACCTTTATCTCGTTAGGGATGAGGACATGAACTTGCAAAATGCCCAACATTTGAGCAATTGTAACACAGCATCTTAGAATTATAAAAGCTCGGTTTCAAAACTGGTGGTTTTATCTTAGTTGCGTTTGTTGTAGACGGGGTCTTAATTGATGCTTCATTTGATTCTCGTTGACTACGCAATTGGCCATAGCGATGTGATAGTTGTTTGAGATGTTGTATATTACAAGCCGGATACAACACAGCAATGTTTACAGAATTATCTTGAAATCCCTCTATTATAAATTGAATGACTTCCAATTCATCAATATTCGCACGTGCTGCCAACTCTTGCATTTTGAGAATATATCCCATAACAGAGAGTTTCGAAGAACGGAAGGTGGTTTTTCTTAATTTGTCAATCACATCTGAAACAGTATGCGCATGACCAAAATTTGACAAAAAATTGTTACCGAATTGAAGATAATTGAAGGGTTGTAAGTCTAAAGGGTCTAAGTGCCATTTTTATAATTTAGAGATAAACGAGAAAAACATAAGCAAAAGCCCTTTGGCACTTATGCTATACCACAACTTTATTTGTGTGTGTGTACAGTTTTAAAAGAAATAGGCACTTGAATCCATTTTGATATTATAAGGCTTGGCCCTTAGATTGTATTTTGATAAAAATATTGATTTTTGATTTTTTGGCACTTAGACCCTTTAGACTTACAACCCTTCAATTAGTAGAATTATCCACACGAAGAAACAATTCAGCAGCAGAATCCGTTTTCATGAAACGTCGAATTGACTTAAGGCGGTAAACATTGTCACCATTTAAGGAATCACAAGCTCGTTCGAAATTTTCTAGCCATTTACGGGCATCATAAGCTTCATCACCAGCAAAGGGAGTGATATAATCTTGAATATCTTCGAATTTTGCGTTAGCCAAAACATTCGGAGTGGAAGCCAGTTCTTGTTGCAATTGTTTCAACCTACAGCGTTTTTCCAAAACTCTAAGCTGTGCATCAATATCAGCTTCTTCTTCTGCTAAAGATGCAAACCGATTTATGGGAGTATTTTTTGAAACTTGATCATTGTTTTGAAGTTCTTGCTGAAGGATTGAACGACCAAATACATCTTCTTCATTATTTCCGGAATCGTCTGAATTTTCATCTTAGACGGAATTGTTATCCCTTTGATTTAACTCCCTGAATTTTTCATTGTACAGCTTCAGCAATTGTGTCAATGTAGCTGTTGGTGAAAAATCAACATCTTGCTTCTTGACCCATTCTTGGATTTCAGATTTGTGCATTATCAGAATTCTTTATAATATATGTAAATAGTAATCAAAATTTTCGGAACTATCCCACTTCTGAAGTTGTTATGGCCTTTTCAGAAATAAAGATCAATCGTTTATAAAATTTTATTTATTAAGAAATAATAGTTGTTTTCATTTAATCTCTAAGTTTTCGATTGAATCTTAAAATTAAAATTATATGACAAACTCAGCATATATGTACTCGTATATACAAAAAAAAGTATTATTGAATCAAAGTAAATTTATAACAGGTACTATTACAATAAAAAAAAAACACTTTTTATTTATTATAGCGTAAAAGAATAAAGATGTATTTTAATTATTATAAAAAAAAGTAAACTTTACAAGTACCAAAATATTTTCTAAAAATGTTTCAAAAAGAAGTAATCATAATTCAACATCTTAAAACAAAGGTCAATATAATTAAAGCTTTAACTACTCAAATCAAAACTCAGAGGTTAAGAACTTCTAAAGAAAATTTGGGACCTTATTCGGAACTTTTTTTTTTTACGAATCGATAAAAAAGTGTTTGCTGTTGATAAAAAACATCAAATTATGAACAAGAAACACTTTTTTATGGTAAAAAAGTGAAGTATAAGCGGACCACCCCCAGTACTGTTGGCCCTTATTCGGAATTTCCCCCCCCCCACCAAAATGAACTTTTTTTAACGAATCGATAAAAGAGTGTTTGCTGTTGATAAAAAACATCAAATTATGCAGGAGAAACACTTTCTTATGGTAAAAAAGTGAAGTAAAAGCGGACCACCCACAGTACTATAACTAAAACTACTTTTGTGTGGGATATTTGCTTTTTTTGCTTGCTTACGCATTACGGCGGCGTTTAAACAGTGATATATGTATGGGGGGCCATGCTGCCCCCCTGCTTGGGCACACTATAGGATTTGGGGAAGGTGCGAGGTTGGGTGTATGCAAGGTTTCTTTTGCATTTACAGAATATGGATTTAAAGAAACTTTGAATTTACCCAAGGGCCTATATTCATTTTTTTATACTTCACTTTTTTACCATAAAAAAGTGTTTCTCCTCCATAATTTGATGTTTTTTATCAACAGCACATTTTTTTTATCGATTCATTAAAAAGAAAGTGCATTTTGGTGGGGGGAATTCCGAATAAGGACCAAAATTTGATTCCAAAACTCAAACTCAAATTTATAAGGAAAAGAGCATAGACATATAAACGAGTACATACATACATAGGTTCCTGGCATATAAATTTAATTTGAAATGTAAAAAAAATAATTTTCAAAATTGTTTAAAAATTTTTGATTAGCAAAACCTTATGGTCCGAAAAAAGGACAATACGTTTTTTGTTTTCTATTTTCACAAAAATTATATATTTTTTTGATCAATTTCATATGCTTAACTTCCTAAAAAGTTTTAATAGGTCTATTCAAATTTAAAAAAAATAAATATTTTTTTTGTCTTTACAGAGAAGAGCAAAAAAACATATCTGTTGACGATAGTGAACCTAGTCAATATATCATCTGCAAGGAGAAAATTGTTGACATGAGTAATCTTACACCAAGAAATAATTCAGTTTCGCCAGGAGAACTACAAGCGGCCTTGAAACATTCAATGAAAAGTTGTATTATTCATCATCAATTTATTTTGCGTTCCTGTGCAAAATTAGAAAAACTTTTTAATCCGTATTGCTTGATAAAATCCTTGCAAATAACATTACAGCTTTGTTTACTGGTTTTTATAGCTGTTGTCGTAAGTAACTATACATATTGATAACATAAAAACGCATGACGGGTTCTTACGTACTTGCTATTATAATCATATAATAAAACGGCGAACATGTTTCATGTGTTACACTTTTCGCGGCCCACAAAAACTGAAGGGGCATACATTACATATTAAACGAACGAATTTTTTGCATAAATGTGCAGAAGGCCAAAATTATTTAAATATACTACACAGAAATTGTTTAAAACAATAAATAAAAATTGCAAAAAAATGCCCGGAAAACAAAAACAAAAACAATTAGAAATGTCAAATGAACTACCGACATCTGTTGCTGAATAGAGCATACATTTACACTATACATACTGTCATACACCCATATTAATAAAAAACGCTTATTCCTTCTATAGTCCACTGTCTTACTAAACCATAGAATAGGGTTTTAGTCCTGGCTTAAATATTTATATTAATAAAAACAAAATGTTCCCGGAATAGTAAAATGACGTTTACCAAAAATCCTTTTAAGAAACTCTTCTACAAAAGTAAGCAATCTCTTTTTTTATATTCTGTGGCTACCTAAATTGATTGTCAATTGCTTGTGTCTGACTGTGGACATTTATATTTCTTATTCCTTCGCTAAACCACCTACTTCGGTGGTTTAACTTAATCATAATTAGTAAACGTCACTTAACAAAAAAATTGTTTTATTAATGAAATTTCGCACTTAGTCCAGGACTTAACGATAAACCTCCACTAAACCATCTTTATTAATATGGGTGATACAGTTTAAGTTTAGTAAAAGTTAGAACCATTTGAACTTTTGCTTTTGTTGTTGTTTGGAAAAATACAGCACATTTTGTTCACTTTTCAATCTTTGAAGTTGAATGTAGTTAAGCCTAGTACGCAGATCGCGCTAAATTGTATCTCCCACATTTTTCTCCAAACATCAGCTAAAACCCAAGCTAAATTTTGACATAAGAACTTTGTGGAGAATATGTCACAGAAAACAGCTGTTCTCCAAATGAATTTTTTTTCAAAGATTTAAAAGAATTTGTTTTAAAGTATGATTTTTTAAGAATTATGAATGAGAATCATGAATTATGAGTGATTTTTGTTGTCGAAAATCTTGTAAGACTCCCGTCACCAAATATTCTTCTAAATATTATTCAAATATTATCCCATTTCAAATTGAAAGTGAAATTTAGCTCGAGAATAAATGTGCCAGATAATTATTTCGTGCGCTAAATTTTGACAGATAAGTTATGTACAGTTCGAAGAGAAATTTTGATTTTTTAGCTGAAGCAGGGTACCTCTCGGCTAAAATGCTTGACATAATTTTAGCTTGGCAAAATTTTGGAGAGAATTTTGTATGGGAGATAAAATTTAGCGCGATCTGCGTACTAGGCTTTAAGTCTTAAATCATCTATCTATCATCTTTCGGGCAATTTCTGTGTTAGTGTTTTCAAAAAGTGAAAAAGTGAAATTTAGAACCATTTCAACTTTAACTTTTTGTGTTTTTCGAGATGGGACAACGTCACTGCAACGTCCCAATAAAATGATATATATTTTTTTCTTGCCGTGCCGTGATATGAAAAAATTATGAGAGTGAAATTTTTAGATGTAACACAAAATTCACAGGTTGACCTCACTGCAACGACGACGTGGGTTCGAGTCCCAATAGAATGATAAATATTTTTGAAGTAAAACTTCTATTCCGGCGTTGAGGGTAAAAAATTTTCTATGCAGCTGTCAGTGACATGTCAAAAGCACACGCTATCAGCGACATGCTTTTAGAATACAAAATGTATGTACGCTTGAAGGGTAGAATCTTGTGGAGGTTGAGGGAAAAAAAGTTTAACTTCTACCGCGCGTACGTCAGTACACACAAACTTTTTTTTTGTTGCCGCGATATGAAAAAATGATAAGAGTGAAAGTTTTAGATGTAACACGAAATTCACAGGTTGACGTCACTCCGGCCACGTGGGTTCGATTCCAACATGACATGAAAGAATCGAAAAAATTGTTAATGTGTCAAAAATGTGTATAGATTTGAAAGTTTGTTTACCATTAACTGTTCTCCTTTGGACTCCAGGATTGAGTGCTTTGTAGATACTTCTCATTACATTCAACAATTTAAAAAAAATCATGAATTCTCTGTCTTTTATTGAATGATAATGAATTTAATAAATAAATTGGCACTCGAATTTCGAGAGCTGGGTCCGCTAGTACTTATAATTGGCTTAAGATTTTAGAACACATGGATTAAAAATCCAAAAAAGACGACAGTCAGAACTCGCACAAATTTCTGGTTTTCACCCGTGAACAGATCTATAACTTCAAATTTTCTGAAGAAATATGCAGACTCAAAATGGTTAATTCTAAGATTGAAAGAATAAAAATTTCCTTTTACCTGCCTTATTTCTGAAGACAAGAATGAACTGCCGTTTAAATGATGTCTTGAAGATGCATAAGGCTACAATACGTTATTTAAGAGGCGCACTCGAGCTTCTTTTTGTCACATCACATTTAATGACTTATGTACTACTACATGTTTGTATCCATCTTCCTCTTCATTTTCAATCGTCATCCAACTAAATTCACTTTATAAACTATAATTTTTTCTACTACCGCAGCCTTGTGAAATAATGACATTGGGTTTACTAGTCTAATTAATTCTATAGGGTAGGTGCACCAGTATCCGGCCAGTCACTAGTATCCGGCCACTTTCGATTTAATGGTTAAAAATAAGAAAAATGTACATAGTTTACATGAGCAAACGCATTTTTAAGATAGCTTCAGGTCTATCTAATGGTTTGGTAAAATTTGACCGATCTACACATCGTTAATCTGTGTCAAAAAAATGTTAAGTCTGTGAAGTTCGTTGCGAAAGCAAGAAGTGTTTTTAAAAGTTCTTGAGTGGTAGCCAAAGCAATAACAAAAAAAAGTAAGTTTCAGTGTTCTTTTTGTTATAAAAACTTATTTTATTCTTGATTTGTGTAGATAATATAATTATTGACGATAAAATGTAAAAATAATGGGGATTTAATGTTTTAAATTAACAAAAATATGGTGGCCGGTTACTAGAACACAATTTTTATATGATGCTCTAGTAACCGGCCAGGGTGGCCGGACACTAGAACTTTACCTGAAATCGATTAATTTATATTTTTTACGCTAAAACGAAGTAAAATTATTGTATCTACCCATATAATAAGTAAAAATGTGTTTAAAGTGTTAAGTTTCAGTATCCGGCCACTATTTTTGGTCAGGAGATTGCTATGGCCGGTTTTTAGAACAATCTGCGCTAGTATACGGCCACTTAACTTATTGTATGTAAATCCATACTTTTTTTTATAGAAAATGATTCAAGGAAATGAAATTAACGAAACACAAGACCGTTTTGCGAAATGAAAAAATCGAACTAGCTCTAATTGACATTCGATCTAATAAATTAAGCCATCGAAAAGCAGCTATAAAATACAACATTCCTAGAAGTACTTTGCAGGATAGGTTATATGGCAAGGTTCATGACTCTTCCCAAACGAAAGGGCCAGATACAATATTAAACCTTGAAGAGGAGAAACAATTTACAAATTGGTGTATTCCAATGGCAAAGTTTGGGTTCCCATTAAAAAAAGTGAGCTTTTAGACACCGTCCAAAAAATTATTAAGTCTGATAAAAGGAATAATCCGTTTAAGGATGATAGACCGGGAAGAACGTGGCTTATGCTGTTTTTAAACGGAATCTATACTTGAGCCTTAGGGAAGCCAAGACTATTTCTAAGGGGAGAGCCGTTGTGACAAAAAATTGTATTCAGAAATGGTTTTGTGATTTTGAGAGCTTTCTTCTAGAAAATGGCCATGATGATATATTACTGGATCCCAATAGAATATTAAATGGAGACGAAACCAGCTTTTCTATGTAGGGAAAGTAGTTACTCCAAAGGGCTTTAAAAATATTAACCAGGTACAAATGGGGAACGTTCTACGAATACATTGCTAATTGCGTAATCAACTGGATTGATGAGAAAAAAGTTAAGAAACCAATTTTGATATTTGTAGACGGTCACAGATCGCACTTGTCACTGCAACTAAGCCAGCTTTGTGATGAAAATAAAATCAATTTGTATGCTCTCCCTCCAAATACTACTCATATTCTCATATGTGATATGAGCGTATTCAAACCCCTCAAAAGAAGACTGAAAAAAAAAAACAGTTGGCGAATGGCACACGCAACATATTGGAACGGTTCTTACACGTAAAGATTTCTGTCCACTATTAGAAACCGTTCTTACGAAAAACACTAATTTGACGCAAACAATTAAAAATGGTTTTCGAAAATGTGGACTGTTTCCATTCAATAGTGATACTTTTGATTATAGCAAATGCGTTCAAGATAGCATGGAAAACAATCCCATACAGGCAGCAGAAGTTGAAGATACAGAACCAGTTCAATCAGTGCAACAAGCTGAACAAGATCGGTTCTCCATTGCAGCATCTGTTATCATAGAGATCAAGAACAAACTAGAAGAGCATGGAATAAGTATTTCTAAGATACTAAATATCTTAGAAGATTCGAAATCAGCCCCTGTACAAAAGTTTCAAAACATAGAAGACATGGATCTTGGTTCACTGCCTCTAAATACGGTTTTTGACCTGAACGAGATGGGACGCTACAGTTATCTGAAGCTTTAGATTTTAACGAGTAAATGTTTTCGGAATATGGAAGCAAAGCTTTAGAACTTCCAATTCCGATTCTAGCAATGAATCCAGGCACCAGAACTGAATCGGGGGTAAATCCTTTCTCTACTCCTTCATCTCTCCCGAAACGTTTGCCCACAGCAACGGTTACTTCTGCTTCGGTTGAATCACCAATTTGCCCGATAACGCAATCTTCACCAAATAGATCTCCGCCTCTTATGTCCGGTCCCTACCAGCATTGGAAATTACATTCTTCAATCTCTAGGATCCAACACTTTAGACTCTCCATTAATTAATAAACAATCTCTTAAATTAAAAAGAACTGAAAGCAGACAATCATCTTGTTTTTAAAACTATGTTAACAAAGTTGAATAAAATAACGGAAGACTGGAAGTAATGTGTAATTTATTTAAAAAAATAGATTTCCTCGAGTAAAAAGCACCTGGCCGGGTAATAGATCAAAAGTGGCCGGCTACTGAAATTTGGTGGCCGGGTATTGGTGAAAATTGACTTTTTTTTAAAAATAATTTCATATTTAATTATATGATTTAGGAATTCGAAGTTTATATTTTTTTTTCAATACTTAACAGGTTTTATGATCCATCAAAACTAATAACATAGATGTATATAATCATGTGACTTAATTATGTAGCTTCAAAGTAGGAAAATGTGTTAGGTGGCCGGGTACTGGTGCACTTACCCTATTCTATAAAGCAAAAAACAGGTTTATTTCCGTCGTGTTACTTTATTCAAAATCTTTGCGAAAATTGATTATAGTTCCAATTATGAGCTTATAATATGGAGTTCTAATAATCTTCAAAATTAAAACCTTAAAATCAGGAGAAAATAATAGGCTATATACCTAATGTTTTTGGGGAAATTTTAAAAAGGAGAATGGTAGAAATCGTGATATATGGGGCCCACGCCACAAGGTATTCAATAATTATACACATGTGGTTTCAGCAGGACAGTATCACATGTCACATAGCGTGCGACACAGTTAATTTATTGAAGGAAACATTTGAATGAAATAGAATGAATTGAGCACTTGAAAGTTAACGATTGACGCATTATTACCGAAATACAGCCTTATTAAATAAGAATAGTGAAGAGCTTGTGAAAATTTGACCTCCAGATTACCCATGTACACGCCACACTCCCGAAATCGTATTTAGACATTAATGCTATAAAATAATCTGTGAATCGAAGCATATTTCCGGATAGTAAAATCATTTGTCTGTGTTTTATTACAATTTTGAAGTTCTCCTCAAATTAATTATAACGGGAATTCTTGTACATATAAGATCGAGTTATTATTTTCTTAGGCCGGTATTCACCGAGCGCTCATAACTTAAGAAGCTCATAAACCTATTCACCAAGCAATATTAGTGAAGATCTACGAGCGCTCTTAAAAGTTAGGAGTGGTCCCGACCACTCCTAACTTACGAGCGCTCTCTTCGAAAGTTTGTTCGCTTGTGCGTGTGCCACGCACGCATTTGACTCAAATTCATGTGAGCAATGCCAAGTAGAAGAGTATCCATTTGCTATCAAGACCAACATTCCACAACATTTCACAGTTTGGGTATGCCTGAACAAGAGAGAGTGGCTCTCATTTTCGAACTTCGAAAAAGACTTGCGAGTGGTTGGTGAATACCCCACAGAAATTTCAAGTTAAGAGCCTCGTAAAGTTAAGAGCCGTTTAGGAGCGCTCGGTGAATACGAGCCTTAGACTTCATTAAGTAGGTAGTTATGTGTGAATACATGGCGACATCAATGCAACTAGTTTTAATTTTTTTTAAATTTTAGGTACGTACATTCTCGTACCTAAACAATTTTGTCTATGCTAATTTTGGATTTAATTCAAATCATATAATAAAACGGCAAACATGTTTTTTGTGGTACACTTTTCACGGCCCACAAAAACCGAAGGGGCATAAATTACATATTACACGAAAGCATTTTTTGCATAGATGTGGAGAATGCTAAAATTATTTAATTATGCTACACCAAAATTGTTTAAAACAATAAATAAAAACTGCAAAACAATACCCGAAAAACAAAAACAAAAACAAAAACAATTAGAAATGTCAAATCGACTGACACATAATTAGAAATGTCAAATCCTGAATAAACCAATCAGCGAAAACCCAAAGCCAGAACCCGAAACATTAAGGTGGGTTCACAGTGGTGTTCACATTACCGCCAACACGACTGAAGTTGATGAACATGTTGTTGTTGTTGAATGTAAACCTCCCTAAATGAAGAAATATTATCAATATATACATATATTAGGCATGTGTTTGTTTAGTATTTGAGGTCTTATAATAAAATTTTGAAACATTAAGCGTTTACTACAATCGGCACTTTTTGCAAAGTGAAAAAAATACGCACATACACTAGCCACATCTGTTGCTGAAAAGAGCGTATAATTTACACCATACAATTTCAGTTCAGACATCTATCGGTGATTTTCTGAAAAATGTATTCCATGTAATATTGTTTTTAAAAAGTGAAAAAGTAAAAAGGTAGAGCCATTTAAACCGTCAAGCGTTAACTACAATTGGCAATTTTTGCAAAAAGTACAATAAGTGAAAAAATGAAAAAGAATACACATCTGCATTTGAATTTTAAATATTTGCGAAAAAAGGGAATACAAAATACTCGAAATGTATTTGTCAGGGAAATAGGAAAGATAGAAAATGCAGATGTGAGACGTTGCGTCGTCAAAAATTCGGACGAACATGACTTACGATACAAATTTAAATCTCCATAGCTGAAAGCGTTCCATGGGCTCAAACCTATATATCATTTTCGGAATACTTCCATTTATTTAATTTTTTGTTGACAATAAACGGCTGGCCGATCGATGTGCAACAAAAAAAGTTTTACAAAAGTAAATTGAATTTATGTTTTTGAAGTTAGCTATATTTCTTTAGGCGCGTTATAAAAAAATGATGAGTGAAATTTAAAAAAAAAAAATCACATGTATGTAACACAAAATTCACAGGTTGACGTCACTCCGGCGACGTAGGTTCGATTCCAATATTATGGCCATAACAACAGCTGAAGGACAATGACATGAAAGAATCGAAACAAAAATTGTTAATGTGTCAAAAATGTGTATAGGTTTGAAAGTTTGTTTACCATTAACTGTTTTCCTTTGGACTCCAGGATTGAGTGCTTTGTAGGTACTTCTCATTGCATTCAACAATTTAAAAAAATCATTAATTCTCTGTCTTTTATTGAATGATAATGAATTAAATAAATAAATTGGCACTTGAATTTCGAGAGCTAGGTCGACTAGTAAGCATTTAAAGCGGAGAATATATGTATGAACATAATGTACAAAATACCTTGGTCGTATATCACAGTGGTACGTTAAAATAACGATATCCCAAAAACGCTTCTTTGACAACAAAATTTGACGTTTATATAACGCAAGCTTCTCTGACTCAAATATATCTTATTTCATGTTGCATTATTTGTTCATACATATTGAAAAAGCATTGTATATTTGTACAATATTATTTTGAATTTTAAAAAGCGAAAACCAATCTGAATTGTCCCGCCGCGCCCTCCTTAGTAATAGTGTTTTTGACACCCCACGTTTTCAGGGTAGGCCATCTAGTGGATTCTTTTTAAATCATAGGTTACTTCGACACTGACAGCTGTTTCCGCTCGAAATCTTGACAGAAAGTCAGTATCATACCTCCGCGAAAAGAAATGAGTCGTTTGACGCCTAAACAACGTGTGAAAATATTGAAAACCTATTTCCAAAGTGACTGCTTTGTAGCCCAAACAATGCGTTTTTTGAAAAGAAATTTTGGCCGAAATGAAGCAACCACCGCGCCCGCTGAACGCAAGTTTGTGTCAATATTTCACCGTCGTCGTGCGGAGAGTACATTTGGCTGCTGTAGCCGGGAGTGTGGGACTCAATTCACCAACATCAACTCGCCGTCGCGTCGCCATCGATTTTAATACTCGTAGCTCAACCTTTCACGCACTAGCCTGAGGAGAATTTTGCACGAAGATCTCGGATTATTCGCTTACAAGGTCCAATTGACTCAGCAATTGAAGTCGTACGACCATCCGCTGTGGCAGCGACTTGAACTAAGTTGTGTTTCATAGTTAAAAGGAATGTTTGTTCTTACTAATTAAGCCATAATACGTGGCAAAATTGGATTTTGTTCATTTTATTGCATTTTTAAAAAGAAACTTGTATTTGACCCACTTTTTACTTTTTAGGTATACAGATTTTTAAATTTTGAATTTCAGATAATTTTGCAGAATTTAAAATCTATTTAAAAAAGTTACAGTTTAAATAAAGAAGTTAAAAAAAGTTAAAATAAACACAAAAAACAAGCGCGTGACCTTATGTTAGTCTGTTTATTATCTTAATCAAAATATGGTGCAGCAGATTATTTATGAATGATTTTATCATAGCAGCAAAGTACAGTGGATTTTATTTTGTAGTAGTAGATTAATTTTTTTATACATTCGTAAGCAAAATCGAACTCGAGATTTTAATCAGACTTGACAAAACGAAGATGGAGAAGACGAAGTAGAAAGTGGGTTTTGCAATACTGTTTGTCTGTCTGTTCGACTACAGCCTAAGCGGCTTGGCCGAATTTCTTTAAACTTGGTATGTAGATATCATTTTATAGGGGGGGGGACAATGTTTTTTTTTATTTTTTTACAAATCTTATAAAATATTTTTTTTCTCAAGAAATATTCAAAAGATTTCTTTTAAAAAAATCACAAAATTTCATTTAGTTAAAGCTAAGGAATTCTTGAAAGAAAATGGTTGTAAATAGTACCCGGATTAAAACCATTTTTTGTTTATTTTCGATTTTCTCAAGAGCTATAGAACCGATTTTTATCACTTTCTTATACTAAAGCTCCCCAAAAGTTTTGAAAGTATTGTGTATATAAATTTAAAAAAAATAAACATTTTTTAGAAATCCAAAAAAAAAAAAATAATCAAACAAAGGCGCAAAATCTTAAACATTTAAAACCTGCTCTAAATCAATTTTAAATTGGGCGTCGACTCTTTATATTGTATATAAAACGAGAACAGACTTTTTGTTAATTTTAAAGGACATAAACTATACTTTAACGTTAAAGAGCTCGTCTAACTTTTACAGCAGCAAATAGCTAGTTTATCTCTCAAAAGTATACTTTATGCATATTGACAATGGTGATTTTAGTCCAGTCAAAGCGTCATGAAAAAGGGCCTGATCTTGCGCGCAGAGGCATGGTCTATTTTTTTTTCATGGATCGATAGGTGCTTATGAGAAAAGCTTAAAACCAAACTTGAACCACATGACAACTTTTTTTTACCAAAGTTATTGGTAAAAATGTGTTTTGTGTCATTTTTTGGTCATTTGCGAATATCTCAGCTTCACTATCTCGTACAAACAAAATTTAAACACGTATTTATTCCTAATAACATTATCTATTATGTTATAAAAAAAAACATTTGTTTAAACAAATGAAAAAAAAGTTATAGTAAGTTTAAATAATTTTTTGTTGTTTAAAAATCACTTTTTCGTGATTAATAAGAAAAAAGCTGATTTAACGATGAAATTTTTATTTTATATTATTTAAGTTCTTGTAATTTCCTACAATTAAAAAAAAAATCAGCACTCTTCGATGAACGAAATCCGAGTAATAAATTATTGAACATAGGTAAGTCAGCGCACCCACGCATTTTATGATTTTATGTTTTAATTAATATCTCAGGCCCAATATGTTGCAAAGTGAAAATAAAATACTGTATTGTAAATAACAATATTTTCTATCAACATGCATTTAATTTAATATGTTTGAGGAAAAACATAAAAAGTTACCGTTGGTATCAACGTTTTTTTTCTTGTTTTTAATACCTTTTTTTCATTGTTATTGAGAAAAATACTGTATTTCACGGTAAATACTCGTAGTTTTCAGTTTTGGATTTTTGTTTTATAGTCCTGCTAAGTTTCTTCAAATTAAAAAAAAATTATTCCATTACGACAAACGGGAGCCAAGATATTCATTATTTAAAAACTTAGGAAAGCTAACAATTTACTATCTTAAACTTGTAGCTTGTAATTTTGGTGTCGCCAGCAACAAGATATATTGGTATCCTTCAAACACCACACACATGGTAGGTAGGTAGGTTGGAGTGGCTGTCTAGTTGTTATTGACTCACTTAGACCTCAAGGATCCGTTGTGATACCACTAAAGAAGTTACTCATGGGAGAGTAATGAATTTAAACAAACCATTTCGTGCTTTTAATGAAGTTAGAGAGACATTTTGTGTCGATCGTTGCCAGTTCACTGGTATTATCGAAGAAGGGATTACCGAGATAGTTATTCCTTCTATTGGAGAGTGCTGGACATGTACATAGAAGGTGTTGGACTGTTTCCTCTTCCTCCTCGTCCATGCAGCTTCTACAGAAGTCATTTGTGTAGACTCCTAGCCTCAAAGCATGTCTACCTATGAGGCAGTGTCCTGTTATAACTCCGATTGTAGAGCTTATATTTTGTCTGCTCAGGGAGATCAAGCCTTTTGACAGTTTTAGGTCTATGCTTGGCCATATTTGTTTGGTTGCCAGGCAGGTGGTACCCTGTGACCATCTAGCATTTGTTGATTCTAGAGCATATTGTTTGAGAAGATATTTGCATGTAGTAAGTGGTGTTCCTATGTTATGTTTTTGTCTAACTGTAGGCAGAAGTGTTCCGTTTTTGGCGAGCTCATCGGCTTTGCAATTTCCCGGAATGTCTCTGTGGCCCGGCACCCAAATGAGTTCTGTCATCTCATTCAGAGATGATCGACAATCGTGGACTATTTAAGAGTTTGTGGAGACAGACGCGAGAGATTTGAGAGCGGCTTGGCTGTTCGAGAAGATTCGTATATCCTTGCAAGATATAACGTTTTCTTTGAGCTTTCTTAATCGCCATTACTTCTGCCTGGAATACACTACATTGATTGGGAAGTCTATATGAAAGACTGAGATTCAGTTGTTTCGAATAGATACCACTTCCAACGCCGTAATCGGTCTTTGAACCGTCTGTATAGAAGTGTACCGCATTGTCTTCCAGGGGTCTCTCTTCTTCCCAAGACGATCTTGAAGGGATGGAAACAAGGAAGCTGTTATTGAATACCATTTTTGGGGTGGTATAGTCTAAGCGATCTGGGATAGATGTGAATTTGTCTAAGATAGTAGTATGACCAGTATTGTTACTGATCCATTGAGAGGTGGCTCTAAGCCTCACGCATGAGTTGGCTGCCACCATTTTGGAGAAGATGTCAAGAGGTGTTAGGTTTAAAAGCACTTCCAGGGCTGCAGTTGGTGTCGAGCCTTGTCGGACCTTGATGAGTTTATTTAGATTTACCATCTTGTCCAGTGCGGTCCACCATACGACAACTCCATAAATGAGTATCGGTCTAATAACCGAGGTGTATAGCCAGTGGGTTATTTTTGGGGAGAAGCCCCATTTCGATCCTATTGCCTTTTTACAAGTGAAAAGCGCTACGGTAGCCTTTTTTACTCTTTCATCAATATTTGCCTTTCAATTTAGTTTTTTGTCTAAAATGAGGCCTAAACATTTGGCTTGGTCGGAAAAGCTTAATGGTATTCCTTTAATCTAGGGTGGGTTAATCTGAGGAATTTTGTACCTTCTCGTAAAGAGTACTAATTCTGTTTTATGTGGATTGACGTCCAAGCCACACTGCTTAGCTCACTTTCTTAGCCTATTTAAGGCATTTTGTAGGAGTTCTGAGAGAACTTGGGGATGTTTCCCAGATACAGATATTGCAACATCGTCAGCATAGGCAATCACCTTGAAACCCTCTGCTTCAATTGATGTTAGCAGTTCGTTTACTACCATGTTCCATAAGAGAGGCGAAAGGACCCCACCTTGGGGGGTACCTCGATTCACCGATCTGGTGGTAGTAAAACTTCTCATGCTGGAAGTTATTGTCCTGCTTTTGAGCATGAGACTTATAAGATCAATGAGTGGTTTCTCTAATTCCAGCTTGTTCATTGCTGTTGTGATCGCCTGGTAGCTGACGTTGTTGAAAGCTCCTTCGATATCTAGGAGAGCTACTAGATTGTATTCTTTGTATTTGAGGGAATATTCAATACCACGTACCAGCGAATGAAGTGCTGTTTCTACTGATTTTCCCTTAGAGTACGCATGTTGAGCTGTGGAAATGAGACATGGTTTTAAGTTATGTCTGATGTGAATTTCAATCAATCTTTCCAAGGTTTTAAGAAGGAAGGGTGATAGGCTGATTGGTCGTAGATCTTTAAGGTTAACGTGAGAGGGTTTCCCTGCTTTAGGAATGAAGACTTCTTTTGCCATTCTCCAGGCTTTAGGAATATATCTCAACCTTACGCAGCTTGTCAGAATGATTTCTATTTATCAATGATTTATATGGATCAAAGCTATCTACAGCCCATTGCAGTTTTTCCCGCGTTATTAGATCAACTGTGTCGCTTGTAGCGGTTTGAGACTCTGATGTTAAGTCGTAAAGTATGTTAGAGCTACCTGGAAAGTGGGTGTCTAATAACAGATTAAGAGATTCTTCATCTATGGTAGTCCACGTGCCCACTTCTGTCATTAAAGCACTGGGTATAGTTGGACTTTTTGAGAGAAATTTCCTGAGTCTTGAGGCTTCTGAAGTATTATCTATTTTTCCACAGAAGTTTCTCCAAGAAGACTTCTTGCTCTTCCTTAATTCATTCTTATATTGCCTAAGAGCTTGTTTATATAAGTCCCAATCAGAGGGGGATCTAGTGTATTTAGATCTATTGAAGAGTTTGCGACAGCTCTTCCTGAATGGTTCTAGATCTTTGTGCCACCAGTGAGGTTTCTTTTTACCCTTTACAATGGTAATAGGGCATGAAGTCCTCATTGATTCGTTGAAGGCTTCGGTGAGATGATTTACCGAGAGGTCTAGTTCGTCTTTGGTGGAGGAGCTTTTAAGAAGGTTGTGGTCAAGCAGTTGTGCTAGTACCTCCCTATATCGTTCCCAGTTAGTGTTACGAAGATTGCGAAATCCCGTAGATATATTTGCCACATCACTGAGATCAAACTGAATGTATCTGTGATCAGAGAAGGAGTTCTCTTTTGAGACATGCCAGTTTGAAATCAGGTTATGGATCGAGTCAGAGGTAAGTGTAATATCAAGTACCTCTTTCCTGTTCTTGGTTACAAATGTAGGTTCATTACCAATATTATTAATGAGTAGATTAGTGCTTAGTATGTAATCAAATAAGGACTCACCTCTCTCATTTATATCTGAGCTACCCCATACCGTGTGATGGGCGTTAGCGTGTAGCGTCCATTCCAATTAGGAGACCCACTTTCTTCGATTGCGCGTCCGCAATTGCCTTCCTTAAGGTGTCTCCTGGAACTGGGCTGTCGTGGCCAAGGTAGGAGGATATGAGCCAGTAGGTGGCTTTATCCGTTGTTAAGACAGCGGTAGTAGTGTCCTTGTCGCTGTAATTGGGGAGTAAAAATACATTTAAGTCTTTTTTTACTAATATGCATGACCTTGGTTCACCTTTCTCCGATGCATACAATAGATTATAACCAGGCGTCCTGAGGCCTCTGATGATGGAGTTTGAGACCCACGGCTCCTGTATCAAGAAAATGTCTTCTTTGTTCCTATGCAGTCGGAGTACCAGGTTGTTTGTGGCCATGATGGCGTGATGGAGATTAATCTGAACTAATCGCAGCATTGCTACTTTTAGCCAGATCAACCTCCACCACTGTTTTATTGGCGTTTTCATCGTTTGAGGAGGAATGAAGAAGGGCTTCCTCACTCAGAGTGATGCCTAAGGTGGAGTCTTCAGTATCCATGTCGGAATTGTTGTCGACTATAGAATTAGCCTCCACGTCGGATGGCTTGTTTGGGGCTTTGGAGGTCGATGGTTCCACGTGTGGTGTTGCATCGACCTCCATTTTTTGGGGTTGTGAAGCGTTTCCTTCCCCTGAAAGGGCTTCTGTGGGGGGCGCGTTTAGCGAATCTTCATCTTTTTTGTAGATACGAACTATAACTTCGTCAAAACCATACCTAATCACGCCTTCGGTCGCGGCCAGTGGAGCTAGTGATTCCCTATTGATCACCAAGAGAGCTGATCTATAGCGACCCACTGTCTCCTTCTCAACCTTTGGGACTTTCCAGTCGTGAGTAGGCAGGTTTGGATTACTGGTTTTGATTAATTTCATAATCATATCGGGGCAGTTGTGTAGAGCCGGGACCATTATACGTTCTCTTGGTCGGCAAGGAATATTCTTCCTTGTAACAACTTCGAGCTTGGCACCCGGCCAGACTTCTGGCAAGCCATTGACAGCAGCCCTGTACAGATCGAAAGATCTCTGATTACCACAGGCGATGAGTTTGATACGATTTTGGTACCATCCTGCATCGGCTGTGTCTGGGAGAGGCCCCGTATTCTCCTCGATGACAGATAGAAATCTGAAACCAAGGTGAGCCTTGACGTCTGCCCATTGATCATGAGAGATGTTACCATCCACATGACTCCTGTCAATGACCGCGACTATGATCTTGTCTTTGAGTGCGTCCCTAAAAGAAAGATCTTTATTGAAGGCTGTTGTGCTGCTGGAATGCACTTTCTGCCTTTTCGCTTCGGGCTTGTCGCCCTCAAGAGACCTATTGCGCTTTGACGTTGAGTCGCTGCAGGTCGATTTGGTGTTTCTGCTAAGGAAGCCACTAGCCCACTATGTGGAATTACCGCCCTTGGGACAACCGAGCGTCACAGCTGTACCACTGACGGGTAGTTCCTTCATGTAGAGGTTGCGGCTAGTAGAGGGAAAAGGATTCCCGCCACTAGTAGCAACCACAGGGTTGACAACCCGTTCGCACCCCTGAGTTCACTCGACAGCCTTTTCAGGAGATGCGACCGCATTGTCAGCCCTGGCTCGATTAATTTTTTTAATTTTTTCGATTTGATTCTTTTTTCTTCATTGTTGTTCCCACGAGTAATGCGGAAAGACGGTCAGCCCCGGCAGAGCCGCTTACCGGGGCAAGGCAAAAAATATGACGGACCTTGCCACAGCATCCGAAAGAGCTCGATAATGGCTGGTTTATCCCCCAGCCTTTCATTCTTCGGCACGGTTTTCGTACAAAGTACGCTCATACCACCACTGAAATTAGGAACCTCTAAACTATGATTGAATTGGGTTTCCGAACGTTGCACTATTGAGGAGTTACAACAATTCGACGACCCAACTCAACCTTAGCTAATCACCATCCTGCCAAAAACGCACAGGACTACTGTGGTGATCATTGCCCGCCTGGCACCCACTTGGAGGGTTTGAATGAGGATTTTTGCCGGGCCACCACACACATACTTACACATATTTGTTGCTTCTTGTTGCTGGCGACACCAAAATTACAAGCTACAAGTTTAAGATAGTAAATTGTTAGCTTTCCTAAGTTTTTAAACCATGAATATCTTGGCTCCCGTTTGTCGTAATGGACTATTTTTTTTTTTAATTTGAAGAAACTTAGCAGGACTATAAAACAAAAACTGAAAACTATTCACCGTGAAATACAGTTTTTTTCTCAATAACAATGAAAAAAAGGTATTAAAAACAAGAAAAAAAACGTTGAAACCAACGGTAACTTTTTATGTTTTTGCTCAAACATATTAAATTAAATGCGTGTTGATAGAAAATATTGTTATTAACAATACGGTATTTTATTTTCACTTTTCAACAAACTGGGGCTGAGATATTAATTAAAACATAAAATCATAAAATGCGTGGGTGCGCTGACTTACCTATGTTCAATAATTTATTACTCGGATTTCGTTCACCGTAGAGTGCTAATTTTTTTTTTTAAATTGTAGGGAATTACAAGAACTTAAATAATATAAAATAAAAATTTCATCGTTAAATGAGCTTTTTTCTTAATAATCACGAAAAAGTGATTTTTAAACAACAAAAAATTATTTAAACTTACTATAACTTTTTTTTTCATTTGTTTAAGCAAATGGTTTTTTTTATAACATAATAGATAATGTTAAAAGGAATAAATATATGTTTAATTTTTGTTTGTTCGAGATAGTGGAGCCGAGATATTCGCAGATGACCAATAAATGACACAAAACACATTTTTACCAATAACTTTGGTAAAAAAAGTTGTCATGTGGTTCAAATTTGGTTTTAAGCTTTTCTCATAATCACCTATCGATCCATAGAAAAAAAATAGACCATGCCTCTGCGCGCAAGGTCAAATGACGCTTTGACTGGACTATTTCATACCAAAGCAAATCGAAGTTAAAATGTTTACTGATGTTTTATTCGATTTTTTAAAAGATGTGCTTTGTAAATAGACTGAATCACTGAATATTAGAAATTAAAAACAATCGTGGTATACGATCAACAAATCTTTACATACAAATATACATATGTTATGTATGCATGGCGAGACGAGTACAGCCAAATGAATTTGCACCTTGCACGAACAAAATTGAATTTGCTGTGAATTAGCTATATATAGGTATACTTCATTTCCATCTAAAATAATGTGAATAATTTGTAAAACAATCAAAATCTGTAACGAGGTAGTATATGAAAGGTACTTTTTTCGGGGAAAATGTATGTGGTTTGAAGTTGTCTGTTCTTTTTATTTTTTTTTTGTTTGTGTAGTTGTGTTTGAGTTATGTATCTGTCAAATTAAGGGATGTTCAACGTAAATTCTCTTAGGTTCTGTTGTAAAACCCACATTAGTTAGAAGAGTTGTCTAAAAAATAATTTTTATTTTCGAAAATTCGGTAATCTCAAAAACTGCTCCATATTTTGTTTTCAAAAATTTAAAATATATATTTTTCTCGCATAACATTTATTTTTAAAATTGCAAATCTTTTACATTAGAGCAAGTTCGTGCGATCCCGTAGAGCATTAATATATTTTTTTAACTACACCCGATTTTCTATTATTTTTTTTAATACCACTATAACTTACCATATAAGTTGGGCAATGACGGTTTCTCAATGTATTACTGTTATGCAGAGATCAAAAGTAAATCTCAACCTTTTGAAAGGTCTCTTAAATTACTCTCATTGGTTGAGATTTACAAAAATGATCGGTCCTTATTCGGAATTCCCCCCCCACCAAAATGAACTTTTTTTTTAACGAATCGATAAAAAAGTGTTTGCTGTTGATAAAAAACATCAAATTATGGAGGAGAAACACTTTTTTATGGTAAAAAAGTGAAGTATAAAAAAATGAATATAGGCCATAGGGTGAATTCAAAGTTTCTTTAAATCCAGATTCTGTAAATGCAAAAGAAACCTTGCATACACCCAACCTCGCACCTACCCCAAATCCTATAGTGTGCCCAAGCAGGGGGGTTGCAGGGGGGCAGCATGCCCCCCCATACGTATCTCACTGTTTATACGCCGTAATGCGTAAGCAAGCAAAAAAAGCAAATATCCCATAATAAAAAAGTAGTTTTAGTTATAGTACTGTGGGTGGTCGGCTTATACTTCACTTTTTTACCATAAAAAAGTGTTTCTCCTCCATAATTTGATGTTTTTTATCAACAGCAAATACTTTTTTATCGATTCGTTAAAAAAAAGTTCATTTTGGTGGGGGGGGGGAATTCCGAATAAGGTCCAAATGATCACTTAATAACCAGTTTACTTAAATTTATTTTTTCGGTTTCTCAGAGAGAAACTTTTATTTTGATTTTTTTAGGTTTTGGTTAACCGGTGACCACTTATTGCTGAGAGAAAAAAATTAAAAAATAAAAATAAATTCTTCTCTAAGTTTTATACTTATAGGTACTAACTGATTAGTGAAAGTGCCGAAACAAAATTTCAAGAATGGAAATAACACAAGTTTACTATTAAGTGTTAAAGATTTTATTTTTGTGACTGAAGTAATATATTTTGTGTTTTTTACTTGCAAAATAAAGAAAATAATGTAATTTATCATTTTAACCATTTTTGATTTATTTTCTACGGAAAAGGTTTAAGGTTAACCATTTCCATTTATTTTTAGTTAAATAAGTCAACAGACAAGAGATATTTGTGAACATAAATGATAAATCTCACCCAAAGACCTAAAAAAATATTTTTAAAAAATAAATCACAGACCAAGACCAAAATGAGAAACCGATTGAAAATATATAGGTCAACGGTTATTTTTGATCTCTGCTGTTATGTACATATATATATAAATATTTCTTAAGATTATACTTCGTATATTTCAATACATTATCGTGTAGTGCGTTTTCTTTTATGCTTTTAATATTAATTTTTCCTTGAGTAAAACGTCTTCCTCTGTGTTCTGTAATTTTTAGATTTCAAATTCGAGTAGTAGTTTCCATTTCCGGCATTGATATTGAGGGGTTGGTCTTAAAGTCTGGGTATCTGTGGTTTATTTCCATTTAGAGTACTGCAAATTTTTATTTTAATATGCTTAAAGCCTGTGTTGTCTAAGCATTTCTCATTTTAACGAGAAAATGTTCCTTTTCTTAACCACTAATATTTTTGTATTGATATATGTATAGTATATATGTATTTCTAAAGTTTATCATACCTTTCTTAGGGCGACAAATCAATCGTACGTAGTATGAATGTTATTGGATACGTAGCTCTTACTTTGATTGAACTCTTCATGTTTACATACTATGGCGAACTATTGCGATCGCATAGTACAAGGGCTGGAGAGGCTCTTCTAAGATCCCCATGGCACAAGAATACATCGTTAATAAAAAGGGAAATATTGATTTTTTTGATAAATTCAAACAAACCTGTGCAACTCACAGCTGGAAAATTGTTTGTTATGAATGTCGAACGACTTAGGTCGGTAAGTTAAAATGAACGAAGCAGATTATTATCTCTTTCCTAACATACATTTATTTTCAGGTCGTTGCACAGGCATTTTCGTTCCTAACACTACTTCAAAAAATAGCAGCAAAGAAGCCTTAAAAAGAAGGTCATCAAAACATACAGCACATTGCTTATATACTCAGCTTATACAATGGAAACGTTATTTCCGAAGCTCTTTTATTTTAATCAGACATCCATTAAATTTAAAAATTTTTGTTTAAAATAAATTGGTTTTAAAATACGCTTTGTCAAACAAATATTTGAATAAAGTTGATTTAAACTCCATACCAAAAACAAAAAAAATTCCAAAGATTTTGCTACTACATTCGGCGGATGTTACGAAAACGCAACGTGAATTTTCCGGGAAACTTTTCCAAACATTTTTTTTTCAGATTTCCTCTAATTAGACCAAAAATAGACAGTGTGTGAAATTTCAAGTTCCTAGCACAACTGGAACTGGTAGCCGCCAGAAATGGGTTAAGTCGAAAAACTTTTCTCGTTTTCGTCCCGTTTTCGAGTTATAACGGTTTTTATGATTTTTGCTCTCTTTTCGCTTAACTGGCTTTATCTTTGCCAAACTATGTCCGATTCGTAAGATTTTTTTTATAACCAATCAAGAATTTATTACAGTTTTAGTTTGTCTCAAAACTTTTTTGTCTGCGGACAACCGTTTCTCAGCAATTTTGCATCAAACCCAATTTGTTTCGTTTTTTAAGTTGTTTTTTCACTTTGATATCATTTTATTCAAAAAAACACGTTAATGAGAGCATTCATTTGAATTACAAATCCAAAATGAAGTAACAAGTGAAAGAACACGACGCGGATACTAGATCAAGCGAGAAAGACATTTACAACCTTCAAATCATAATGAATGAATAAATTGGGGTATAAAAACACTGCGACCTAAAGATCTATTGTGTCCCCCATCTAGAACTGGATGACGTTGGCTCATCATTACAGTTCTTCCTTCAAATCTGCTCCTCTGAGGAATCGAAGTATTTGGAGTATTTTAAGAGGCCTCCGCCAAAAATATTGAGAAAAACGTGAAATTGGGTAAATTCGTGCAAGGTTTATGAAGTCAATGCAAGACGTATTGAAATAAAATAAATTGCATATGAAAGAATTAGATTTTATCTTGAAGAACGTCGAGCCACTTTTTTTAATTTTTTTATATTTTTCTTATTTAATTAGTTAGTTTTTGATCCGATTTCTTCTGGTGAGTTGCTTTGCATAATTAAATCAGTAAAAACTTCTAACTCAGTTACAGCGGATGGTTGTTCTAATGTTTGAGAAATTGAAGTGGAAAACTTATAATATTTTAAAGGTAATGAAGAGACCTAGAAGAGCGTCGGAGCGGATTTTTAATTTTGGGCTCTATTTTTGAATAATCATCTTTTGAAAAACATTAAAATTGCTCATTTTCCAACGCATTTTTGAATGTGTAGTTATGTGAAAAGGTCATCCTAACTTTCCCAAAATTACATAATGCTTTCTGAAATTGTTTATATTAAAAAAAAGTAATCAAAAAGTAACTTTTTATTGCAAAATAACACATTTTATAAAAGTCTTTTTTTTGCACAAAAGTCGTTACTTTTGGCAGTTTTTAGTTCAACTATTTGCCAAAACGTGGTTTTTTTCGAAGATAGCTATTTTTTGTTGGAACTGAAGCAAAAAGAAGTATGACGAACATGAAAGGCTAGTAGGCTTTTGGGTAAAGGAGTGGTTCAGTAAAGTGGTGGTGTAGAAGGGGAAGAAATGGATGTGAGCAGAACCATGGTGACATGACGGTGGATGATAATATTTGAGAGCTATGGTGGTATAGGGACTGGTAAGCGATAAGTATGGTGTGAATGTAAAATGAAGCAAAGGAGTAGATTTAACTTGTTGGATTGTTTTGTGTGTTTTTAGGAAGAAAAGTAACTACAAGTTAAAGATATCCTTCGCGAGGATATTAAAAAAAACGCGAACGCCAGCCCAGAGGGCCGGCCCAACGGTTCGACTTACTGTTTAAGTATCAAGAAAGAAAAAATGATTTCGCAAACGTTATAAAATATATTTTAAGATTCGTAATAAACAACTGTTCTATTCGGAGGTCGGAATACAATTAAATTATTAGCTTAAACCTATAGCCCGCTTTCCTGAATATTGTTGACCAGCAATATTAAGTTCTTCGCATTGGTTCCCATGATAATTGCTGACCTGTTATATTACCGTAATAGAGGATCGTATATCCAGCTAATACAATAATATAGGCCAATGCCCTCTCGTAGTCGTGTGAACAATACTGTTGACTCTGCTGAAACAGGTTTGCGCGTGTCTAAGGCGGTGTGCATTGGATGGTCATAACTCCTCCCCCTTCGAAAATCTACGACCCGTAGATCTCAAGTGACGTCATGGTTAGGCTGCGACTTGTAAGTTAGGAGATAAAATCGTTGGGATGTGAGGTTTGGCATAAATCTTCCGCCAAATGGTTACGATGATAAACACCACCATAACAAGGACGACGCTTTCTGTAAGTATAGAAATTTTAAATTCTTGGGTTAAGTTACCTAAGCGTTCTATATTCTTGACGCTAAGATCATGAACGAATCCTAAGTCGATCTGGAGATCACGATTGGTGATGTTCATTAGTACTGGGGGTAGTGCCTGTAGAGCACTTCAACTGGATCGTCTCGTTAACAAGTTGAATAATATAGGTACCTGAAAGAGATCTTGAAATATTATTAGAGGTTAAGTCACCATTAAAATTGGTGACAAAAATTGTGTCCTCCTTTATTAGTTTGATGACCTCTTCAATGCTCGTTTGAAAGGTACAAGCTGTGTGTCCTCCTTTCAATAACCGGGCTACGCAAGTATCCTCAGGAACCTTTTCCAGTGCCTTGTCCTCACAGATTGTGGAGTTGTTGATCGTAAGGCAGTTTCCTATTACACCGTACGTTACTCTGTGGTTAATCAGCATCTTTCTAAATTTCAGGTTTATCTGCTTCCCTTCGATAATTGATGGCCTCGTTATAAGCAGGTTGTATTCTTCTCTTCCCACTTTTGGCATTGAAATGACATAAAGCAGCATCGATCCATTGGTGAAAATCGATGGGGTACCATACTCAATGGCTTCTATCTCGTTAGCATAAGGTAGTATCTCTAATTCGTTAATAATTGAGTTGATTTCTTCGGTATCCAGAAGGTTCGTATTGATCAACCCACTTTTAGCTATTTGACACGCTCGAACGATCTCATTTATCTCGCCTTTGACAGCGATTATTTCGTCTAAAGCATCTTGCTCGAATTTCCCAGCAATGGTATCTTTGATGTTTTTCTCATATCTCTCTAACACTAAGTTGATCTTTCGTGTGATGTCTTTCGTGATACCAAAGAGTTTCTCGTTCACCCTGTATTGGTGGTTGTTGTTGTCGATGATTGCCTCCTGACTTTGGAGTATTTTATTCCAATCGGTGGCGTCGGGATTTCCGGCTTTCCACTTCCAGGCTGTTCCAATCCAGTCGATGGATCTCGTTTTCCTCTGTGGTTTACCTTTGGGTAAATTGAGGCGGTCTTTTATCTGCCGCAAATGAAACTCTATTACTCTTTTTCTATCCTCGTCCTTAACGTTATCTTTTATGGCGATGCTCACGCCGTCCACAAGTTTTTGGAAATTCGCTAAGTCGATGGTATGTACTAATTTAAAGCTACCATCTATGATCCATACCTTTCCTTCTTTCAAGGAAACTATAGGTGCTTCATAGTCAAAAATTTGGAAAGCTTGCGCTGCAGCTAGGAAGGTTAATCTGGGAATAAGTATACAAAAATATAAAAAAAATTCTTCTTTTTTTTTTTTGCCTTTCCAATGATAACTGGAGCTCAGTGAAAGCTTATATTAAGGTGATGCAAAAGTGGAATGTCATTGGTAAATGAAAAACAAGCCAATGATTGTTTCATCCTTATTTTAATTATTAATGATATAACTTAAAAAGAACATCTTTTGACTTAAAATTTAAAATTAGATTAGTAATATGCTAAATTTTAGGACTTAATTAGAATTCCCAAACTAAAACTAGTATTTTTATATATATGTATATTCTTTTTAATTTAGTTTAGTAATTCCAGTGAAATATTGGTAACAAGTTCAAGTTTTTTTTTATTATTTTTTTTTTTTTGTGAATAACGGCAGGTGCATTGTAAACGCGCTGTGCATGTGCATACACCCCCTTTTCTGAAAACTCATTTGTACTATTTCGATTTAAACATTTTTTAAATGAGTTTTGTGTATTTTTCGGCCACCTGATGTTGTGATTGTCACCTTATTGTCCTTTCCGACGACTTCTCTACGAAATAAGGGTTTGTTCTTAGCTTGGATACCCTTAATTTTTGCGTAAACGATATCACCTTTCCTATACTTTTTCGGGGTGGAACGTTTTTCGTTCCTTCTAGCATTGGTATTTTTTTGCTTCCTCATAATTTCGCCTTTTAGTTCCCTATTTACCTTACCCCGGATATCAATTATATTTTGGTAGTTAATTCTTTGGTATCTGTTAAAAAATATGTCGGATGGTTTTTTCCGGTTACTGAATGGATGGAGTTATTGTACCTATCTACGGCTATGTTGATTAGCTCCTTAAGCCGTAAGCCCTTTTACTCCGTTTTGAGGCATCTAAAAATTTCTAATATTGTGGAATGGAGTCTTTCCACTTGTCCATTCACCTCACTACGATGAACAGGGGTACGGTACAATTTTATACCAAGCATGTTTATAAAATTTAGCACTATGGGGCTTAAAAAGCTCCTTTCATTATCCGTTACCAAAATTTTCGGGACGGTAAAGTAGTGCAATATTTTCGTAATTTTGTCCCTTAGGTGAAGCACTGAGCGATTTTTGATGTGGAATAACTTGCCAAACTTCGAGAATTTATCGATGCAACTTATAAATTTCTCATTTTGGATTTCTACAATATCCAAATGCAAGATTTCGCAAGGGTATGAGGGGATGGGTGTAGCTTGAAATTCAGGGCAAACAGGGTGCCTATCATATTTGTTAAGCTTGCACACCTCGCAAGTGGTCGTGTATTTCTTAATAAGGCTGTACATCCTAGGAAAATAATAATTTTCCAAAAGTTGTTCCTTGTTTTCCCTTGCATTACGGTGTGCCCTCTTGTGTTCGTCCATAATTAAAGTAAGAACTCGATCAGGGTTTTTGACATCCTCAACCAATCTTTGTGTAACACGAAGTTTGTATGTCACAAAATGTTCGAGGTAAGTTTCCTGAAGAAGCGCTAGTTGGGATTCAGGAATTTTTATCCCATTAATTATGTTAGGCCTTAGTTTTGCCTTAAGAACTCTCACAAGATCTTGTTTCGTTGGATTTTGTAGTGCCACATAGTGGCGAAAGTATCCAGATTGAGGTTCTTCATGGGCTTCGAGCCCTTTCCCCACTTTAATTATAATCTGGTTGCGGAACACATTTAACGGTGCTTCTACATGGGGGATTAGATCCGTGCTGTCTTGATCAGCGCTATGCATGGTGCCTATTGTAGATCGTTCCTCGCTTGCCGTTTCTGTCATCGACCTGGTCTTTTCACCTTCCAAACCTTTGCTAGCCGTATCCGTCACGGACCCTTGTTCACCGATGTTGGAACTGTGTGCTGTCTCAATATTCACTGAGTCAGACAAGTGATTAACTTCGGTTTTAAGTCTCGAAAGAGCATCTGCAACTATGTTAGATTTACCCGGTTTGTAAACCAACTCATAGTTGTACTCCTCAATCCGTGACTTCCACCTCTTAAGCTTTGCGTTAAAGTTACGATTTCCCAAGGCGAAGGTCAGTGGTTGATGGTCGGTGTGGATGCGTATCTTCTTTGCCCCATAAACATAAGAACGAAGGTTATCAAGAGCCCACACAATAGCCAGCATTTCTTTCTCATTTGTTGCAAAATTTTCTTCGGTTTTGTTTAGAGACCTAGAGATGAATGCGATTGGCTTATCAAGACCCGAATGTTCTTGTGATAATACAGCCCCGATCGCATAGTCTGAAGCATCTGTAGTCAAGTTAAATGTTTTCTCGAAGTCGGGGAAAGCTAAGACTTCGGAAGAAGTAAGTAAATCTTTAAGGTCCTGAAATGCCTTTAAAGCCTCCTGGTCCAATTCAACAGGGATACGTTTTGATTGATTTGCCTTTACCTGGGCGTTGTTCCCTCTTGTTAAATTTGTAAGAGGTTTCGCGATTTTAGCATAATCACGGATAAACTTCCTGTAATACGAGGTTAGGCCCAAAAAACTTTTCAGTTCCTTAAGATTTTCTGGAGGAAGTATTTTTTGGATTGATTCAATCTTTTTGGGGTCAGCACGTATGCCTTCAGGTGTTATTATGTACCCCAAAAACTCTACTTCGCTTTTAAGAAAAGTCGTTTTTTCCAAGTTAACCTTGAGATTCACTTCACATAACCTTGAAAGTATAATCTCTATATTATTTAACATTTCCTCAACGCTACCGGCAAAGATGACTATGTCATCAATATAGACGTAACATTTTTTTCCGATGAATTCCTTTAGGACGTCATCAATCATTCTTTGGAATATTGCGGGGGCGTTCTTAAGGCCAAATGGAAGTCTCAACCACTCATATTTTCCATTCATCGTGGAGAAGGCAGTTTTTGGTATGTCGGATTCCAACATGGGTATTTGGTGAAAACCAGACGTCAAATCTATGGTAGTAAAAAACTTAGCATTCCCTAAACTCGCAAGTGTGGAGTTGATATCCGGAATCGGATATGCATCGGCAATTGTCACAAGGTTAAGACGTTTAAAGTCTATGACCATGCGATATTGCTTCTCACCTGAGGGCTTTGGTTTCTTAGGAACCACCCAGATTGGCGAGTTATAAGGGCTCCTTGAAGGACGTATTATGCCTTCTGTTAAGAGACTCTCAATCTCATTTTCCACTACTTCCCTCATACAGGGAGGGTAGGGATAACTCTTGGTGTAAATAGGTTCATCAGTACTAGTCTTTATTTCTGCCCTCACTGAAGTTTTTACCAGCTCGTTCGCGTCAAGAGGTGTGAAAAGTGCACTATATTTTCGTATTATTTGGGAGAGTTTTTTTCGTACGTCCTCAGGGATTTCCTTGTCAAGTATTGCATTGACTTCTGAAGAGAATTTGTCTTTCAGAGGAATTGTGATTCCCTTAGTTAAAGTGAGCGTATTCGTTTTCCTGTCGATGATGGCTTCTAGTTGCTTCAAAGTATCATCGCCGATGATGCCATCGAAGCTTTTGAGGCCGGGGAGCACATAAAAAGTCAGTGGGGTGTCATTTCCGACTTTAGCAAAAAATTTACCTGTTATTCTATCGGTAATCCTCACGTTACCGGCTGCGGAGTGAACGGCAAAGGGTTGAGCTAACTTGGTTGTATTTTGTGACACGTGTGGGGCGATGAAATTCTTATTCGCTCCAGTATCAACGAGAAAGCTCAAAACTTTTCCGTTTCCAAGGATATAGTCTATGTATGGTACGCTGGACAGGCGTCCGTCATAAAATTTACTTCGTCTTCATAATTTTCACTTACTACCTTGTTGTAAGTATCAAGTGATATCTCTTCCACCGGTTGCAAATTATAAAGCCTTTGTTGTTTTGGTCCCGTATTTTGGTAGCGTGAATGGTTTTCAGATCGCGCTCTCCTTTTAAATGGATTGACCTGAGGTCTATTAATATAGTTAACCTGCTTTGTTTGGACCGAATGGTCCACTTCCATTTTTGGATGAGGCTTAGGACCGAGCGGTCTTGGCGGTTGATTTGAATGGTATTGGTTACTAACATTGGGGAGATATGATGGTTTTGGGATGAATCTCTGGGGAGGGATTGGTCTGTTATCTATTCTGAACGATTGATTGAGTGGAGCCGTGAGCATGTTGGAAGGATTTGGAATATGTATCGTATGATTTCTGAAGTTGAGGTTCTGCATCTCTAAACATGAAGCATATGCTTCTGGCAGAGTCTTTGGCTTCTGAACAATTAACATACGTGACAGGTCGCCATTAAGACCTCTTATAAAAACGTATAACGCACGATTTCGATAGGTTTCAACAAGCGCACTTACAGTTTCCTGCGTGTAGGTTTCGGTTTTAATTTTATTAATTATTAATGAGAACTGGTGGTTGACAGTTGCATAGAACTCGTCCAACCTAGTTCCTTTCTGCGTCAGTTGATTTAACTGATGCTCTAGTGTTCGAATGTCACGTTTATCCGCGTAATGTAAAGATAGTATTCTTTTGATTTCCTCCCAATCATCATCGAAGATGTTGTAGGAAATCAAAGCCGAATCCGCTCCACCTCGAATTTTTTGCCTAATGTGCCTTAAAATGGCACGATACATTGGCTTGCTTTTAATTATACTGAAATCCTTCAGAATACTCTCCACATTATGTATCCAGGATACATACTGTGTCGGGTTTCCATCGAAGGCTTGCAGCTCCTTAACACAATCCGGGAGACGACTAATATCTTTTAGGTCTGCCTCTGTCCTTGGCTCACAAAAGAATTTGGGCTTATTGAAGGTTCCGGTTGGTTCCTCGTCTCAACCGATTTCAGCCTGTTATCTACTTCCCTCAACTGAGATAATATCAAATTAAGTGCCCCGTTAAGGTCATTTACTTGCCTAGTTAGCTCATCCATTTTCCCCTTTTTTTGTCAAAAAAAAAAAAATTTAATTTAAATTTTCTGTTTTTATCCCTCTAGTTGCACGGTTTCTAATGATCAAACACAAAAATATAAAATAACCAGAATCGAGAAGTGGGGTGTATGAATATAAATGCACTTGTTAAAAAATTTAAATTTTAGAATTTAGGTATATGTAATATGTATATCACAAATCAATGCACCTTACCTGTACCTTTTTTTTGTTACTTTCAGACACTGTTTCACTTTTCTTTTTTAAGAATTTATTCTTCTTTTTTCCTTGGATTTTTTTATTTTTTCAACAGATTTTATTTTCCACAATCTAATAATTAAAATAAAAAAAAAAATTTTACTCTAATTTCAAAAAAATGTTCAAGGAGAAGGAAAATAACTGCTGTTATTTATTGCTGTTATTTGTTTTATTGTAGATTAAGATACAAAATGTCTTACATTTAACTTTTATATTCTTAAGAGTTTTAGAACTTAACAATATTTTACTTTATCCGTTTTCAGCGAATTATTTCATTTAATTTTTCAATAGGAAATCTTTCCTCTTTACTTTCGTTACAATGAACTTATGAACAATATGAAAATTTGCTTTCTTTTTTTTTTCAATGCACTTATGAGCTGAAGGAACTTAATAATTTTATTTTTTTTTTTTTGCAAAATTTTTGTAGTCACAATTTGTATTCGAATTTCGATAAATCTTTACTTTCGTTACAATGAACTTATGAACAATATGAAAATTTGCTTCCTTTTTTTTCAATGCACTTATGAGCTGAAGGAACTTAATAATTATATTTTTTTTTCAAAATTTTTGTAATCACAATTTGTATTCGAATTTCGATAAATCTTTACTTTCGTTACAATGAACTTGTGAACAATATGAAAATTTGCTTCCTTTTTTTTCAATGCACTTATGAGCTGAAGGAACTTAATAATTTTATTTTTTTTCAAAATTTTTGTAATCACAATTTGTATTCGAATTTCGATAAATTTCGATTTGGTGTCCTTTAAAAGGATTTTTTCCACTCACGTCAGCAAAAGAGGCATCTGGTGATTATGCCTAAAACGTTAAAAGAAAAAAAACCGAATTAATTTAGGTCTTAGGAACCAGCTCCGGAAGAGTCGTGTTAGTCCTTTTTAGTCGCAAGCGTTTATTCTTGCAAGCGACCTACTCGCGGCACGAACAACTTCACTTTCGAATCCTTGCACCGACGATGACTTCATGTTCCCATGGATATGGAGTATTCGTTGCTGGATAGTTTATAGGGTTACTGTGTTCCCATGGTTACAGCTGTACCTCTCACTCTAAGGAGTGTATAAACTTCCTGTCCTGTATTAAAGGACACAACGATTCGCACGGTGAAAGGATCCGAAATTTGAGCCGGTCCCTGCTCGGGCGCCAGTTAAAGATATCCTTCGCGAGGATATTAAAAAAAACGCGAACGCCAGCCCAGAGGGCCGGCCCAACGGTTCGACTTACTGTTTAAGTATCAAGAAAGACAAAATGATTTTGCAAACGTTATAAAATATATTTTAAGATTATTATTAGCTTAAACCTATAGCCCGCTTTCCTGAATATTGCTGACCAGCAATATTAAGTTCTTCGCATTGGTTCCCATGATAATTGCTGACCTGTTATATTACCGTAATAGAGGATCGTATGTCCAGCTAATACAATAATATAGGCCAATGCCCACTCGTAGTCGTGTGAACAATACTGTTGACTCTGCTGAAACAGGTTTGCGCGTGTCTAAGGCGGTGTGCATTGGATGGTGATAACTTACATTATGTACATTGGTTGGTATGCGAAAAGTATTGAATGTATTATTATGAAGCTTGGTATGTTTGTTATGATAGGAAATCGGTTTGTATCTTATTTTGTATTGCGACGAACGACGAGATAAATATCCTTTTATTGAATAGGTATTAGTTTTTAAATGATTTGGACAAATATTGCATTTTGAGGGAATTATTCATTCTAATTGAAAAATCTTGAAATTTTTCATTTTTGAGCTAAAATTTTCAACTTTTTCATTTCAAGGCAGGTATTAGTTTTTGCAAATTTGAGAAGAGATATTAGAGTTTTTAGGACATTACCCAACCCCTTTTAATAAAATGACTTTTTTAAAGCAGAATACAATATTCTCAGAAAATAAAATATTAAATTATCCTTTCTTCGTGAGCTTTTCTTATTCATAAAAATGATGTTTGTCCTAGAGTGGGCGCAAGGTCAATTATAGATTTTGTCTATTTTTTGAGTTGTAACGTTTCGGGTGTGATTATACCCAGGACTTAAAAAAAACACGAATACAAAAAACGCTCAAATACATAAGAAAAAAATTGGTATACATTCTTAGTTATTGCAGTAAGTACAATCTTTTTTATTTTATTACTGTATGTAGATATGTATTGTATACTTAAATGTTTCTAATTAAAATTTTGTTCATGAATAGGTTGGAAGGAAGGTGTGATATCAGTTGAAACGTTACAACTCAATAATTAATCCACAAACATGATTTTCATAAGCAAAATGGCGCAAGATTTTAAACATTTAAAACCTACTCTAAATCAATTTTAGAATGGGGTTTGACTGTAAATATCGTTTATAGAACGAGAACCGACTTTTTGTTAATTTTAAACGCAAAACTATAATTTAACGTTAAAGAGCTCGTCTAACTTTAACAGTAGCAATTATGTAGCTACTTTATCTTTTAAAAGTATACTTTATCCAGATTAACAATGGTCATTTCATACCAAAACAAATGATGTGCCTTGTAAATAGATTGAATATTAGAAATAAATAAATAAATAAATGAATAAGTATCAGATTTGAGTTCAGTATCATCAGCAGTTTGGAAATTGAAAGTCCAAAACTAAAGCTATTTAATCAATTCCAACTCAATGATTTATTCCGTGATCTCAACTTATCTTAAGAGAAGTCTGAGTTGCTTGCTTCGAGATTGCAGGAATTTAACTGCTTGGAAGCAGAAACAAAAGTCACTTATGACAGAAATCGGAATAAGAAATTTAAAAGGTATTATTCAAAAACGAGTGACTTTTGTTATTGCAATGATGTGACAGGATTATTTGCTGAATTTGGAGAACACCACGAAGCTAAGGATTGGCGGCTTTTTATCGACGGCAAAAAGGATAGCGCGATGGCTGTTTTACTTCATAAAGGGAAGACGAAACCATCAATCCCGATTGGTCACTCCACAAACATAAAAGAGGACTACAAGACCATGGAAAAACTTCTTCAACTTGTGAAATACAATTCCTTTAACTGGAAAATCTGCTGTGATTTAAAAGTCGTGGCTTTACTTACTGGCCTGCAGGGTGGTTACACAAAATACTGCTGTTTTTTGTGTTTTGGGATAGCAGAGCAGATGAAAAGCATTTCATCCAACGAAATTGGCCACTTCGTGAAAATCATGTAGTAGGAAAGAGCAACGTTGCTGAAAAAGCACTTGTTGAAAAACAAAATGTAATACTTCCATCATTCCACATTAAACTCGGCATTATGAAAAATTTTGTAAAAGCCTTAGCAAAAGATCCCGAAAACATGTTTGAAAACAAAGTTTCCCAAGCTGTCGACCGAAAAAATTAAGGCGGGTATATTCGTTGGTCCACAGATAAAAAAAATTGTTTAGTGACACCGGATTTTTGAATTGTCTAAAAAAAAACGAGAAAAGAGCATGGAATGCTTTTCAAGACGTAGTTCATGGATTTTTGGGAAACTACAGAAGTCCAAACTATCGTCAATTGATCGAAAAAATGATGATTACATTTCATGCTATTGGTGAGTATTTAGCAGATTAGTGTTTCAAAAACAATTAATTCTATTGACAACTAAAATTTAAATATTTGTATTCCTTTCAGGTGCTCGCATGTCTTTCAAAACTTCCTGCACAGCCATTTGGAAACTTTTCCCTCGAATTTAGGAGCTAAAATCGATGAACAAGGTGAAAAATTTCACCAGGATCTTGCTATCAATACTTCATACGATATTTTCAATAAAAATTATGAAAAAAAGAAAAAACCTGAAATGATCTGCCTTCACGTAATGTTTTATAACTTCCACATTTATTATCCGATTTCATTGATATTGTGCGTTTTAGCTTTGTAAAAACAATATCTTCCACCTGAGATCTTAAAACAATTTTAAATATTTTTTTTCTATCCTTACGGAATGACTTAAAACAAGCGATTTTCAAAAAAACGGCGAAAAATTATGTTTTTTGAAACTTTGAACGGCTTTTGCTTGATGATTGTTGGGCCGATCTACACAAGTCGTATACTGTTGGAAAGATAAACAAAATATCTGTTCAAAACTATAAAGTATATGTTAATTAGTTCAACCGTTTTTGAGAATTAGGCTTATACATGAAAAAGGAGCAGAAAAACACGTTTTTTGGTCATATCTCGAAAACGCTTCTTTGGAAAAATAAATGATTGCCATTTTCGTGTTCAGAGAGCCAAAATTAGTCTAGAAAATACTTTTTTGTTGAGGTACTCGCCAAAAACCGAAAATTTGTAAACTAGTGTTATCTATTATAATTATAAAATTCTTAATTTAGAAAATATAAGAATATTATAAAAAGTATATAAAAGAAAATAGAACAATGACATAATATGCCGTCTGTCGAAATAATTGACGTGTACTCTTACATTGATTCATTATTGAGTTGAAACTATAGCGTTACAAAAGAATTAATTTAAAAAAAACAACACTAGTTAGTTTGTTGGATTTAAGTTACTGTTTGCAAATACATTTATACAAAGCAAATTTATGAATTTATTTGTTTAATTATTACAAAGTTATTACTATATTTAAAGGCATAATCACAGTAGAAATGTAAAAAAAAGAATTGTCCAACATATCGTAAATTATGAAAAAGTTAGACAAAGTCGTTTAAAATTTTGCGCCAATATCTTTAAAATTAAACTATAAAAACATTTTCCAAATATTTAATCTTAATGTAACTTACCAATTTGATAGACAAGGAGTAACCCTCAATGACATTATGCATGTAGGTATAACTCTTTATCTCTTTATGGTGTGATTCAAATTCTCTTCCCTTGAATACGAAGAAATGTAAAATTACATATGTCTTTCACTCGTCAAAAGGATCCTATTGTTTTTAACTATCTATTGGATGAAAATGAATTGACAAGAGTTTATGAGCAAAAATATCTTGGTGTTGTGTTTCACTCTAAGCTAATGTTTGACAAACACTACACTTCTTAGTTAATAAGTCTGCCAGGAGAATAATTTTATTTTCCGCACAGGTAGATTCTTTAAAAAATCCGAAACATTTATAGCACTATACAACTCACTTGTTCGTTGTTCTCTTGGGTATGCATCCACTATTTAGAACCCAATTTACGGAACATTTTCAGAAAACTGAAAAAATCAACAAAAAAATTAACAAGATATACAGAATTCAAAATGTTTAGACAGCATTCAACTTATATTGTAGGCTAAGTCTATTCAAGATCCCTTTTTTTGTTTCAGCACAAGTGTTTGTTAGACGAAATTTTTATTTATAAGATTATTTCTGGCAGAATTGAATATCGATTATTGTTTAACAACATAAATATACACTGCCCGGTTCGTTCTTATCGTAATAATACCATAACAACAAATTTATTACTCCTTAAGCAGTTTATTAAGATTATAACACCCTAATCAAAATCTAGAACACCTTATTCCCTATGAATTTTCAGAATTTAAAATAAAAAAACCTTTCTAATTCATGCAAGTCTTTCTTTTTCATTTTATCGAAACGTGCAGTTACAAATAAATAATGTACATGACTACGTATAGGTAAGTCGAAAAAATACATATCTGTAATATAGGTACAAAATCTTACATAATTACTCTGAATTATTTCAAATTCAAGGTCAACATCACCAATTTTCCATTTTATGATACAGGTGTATACCTACCTTTAGGTACGTTTTATTATTCACAAATCTATCTGGATCCGGATCTGGTTTAAGTTTTAACATGTATTACAAAAACAATTTGGGATCCTGTTTTCTATCGGGATCTATTTCAAAGATCCAAAAATTAGTTTTTACACTGACGAGTAGATGGCTTTTTATGGTAAGGTAGTGTAAGCTATAGTGTAAAGAAAAAGGACAAGACATAATTTAAAATTTCCAAACCCAAGGATAAAAAGAGACGGGCTTATAACACTGCTGTCAGTAAGATCCGTATCGTTTTATTTTCAAGGGAAGATCCCGATCCGGATCTAGATAGATTTGTGGATAATAAAACGCACCTTTTGAGTATATATAATATGGAGGGCTCGTTTCTATTCCAAATGCGTGACTATCATATTGGGCGCTACTCAAATTTGTGTAAGACAAAGTTATTGCCGAGTGCTTCATATCACATGTGACGGAGAACTATATGCGAGGAAAAGGTAAGCACAAATCGGAGGATACGGCTGTATCCTTAACTTACAGAAAGTGAGACAGCGACCCCTATCACAACTTCAAGTACTACAATGCATTAGGGATAGGAACGAGCCCTCCATATTATATATACTCAAAGATACCTACATACATACATACACAGATATGTATGTAACTTCATTTTGCTCGACATATTGGAGCTTCTAGGTAGATACAAATAATTTTTTTTCTTGTTCAAATGTTCCATCGCCTAATACTTCACACAACGGAAAGGTTGAACCTACACTTACCCCTCTATACATCTTTACACTACCCTTTTCAACAAACAGATCAAACAGAGCAGAGGACACAAAAATAAAACAAGCAAATGAAAGAAGGTTGTGTCTTTGTATATACACTCTATAGTATTCTCATGAAACCTTAATTTAAGAGGACATCTATCGTCGGCCTGACAACTATTTCAGACAATTTCAGAGTGCAAAACTATTCAAAATTTTAAATAAATGGCGGTTATAAAATAAAGGGGATCAAAAAAGGACTTTTTCTTGTGTGGATGATTTTGAATATGAATTGAATATTCTTTATTGAGTCTTTATAAAAATTTTACAATGAGGTATTTACTTATCGATAACTTAAGTATAACTGCGGCTATAATGTATTGCCTGCTTTGACTATTAAAATAGAACGCCTCGTGGCTTTATTTGAACATAGTTTGACTGCTCTTGCTCAGGAGAGAGTATACGTTTACTTTTTCTTTGACGACATGTCACATAAATATACATATATACATAATACTAATACTACTTAAAACTAAATAACAAATGGTTGAACTGTTTATTATGTGATAGAGCGATATCGCTCTATAAGATTTTCTTTTCATTTAAATTCACAGCGATTTTAAGTTAGGTATTGAAAAAATGAAATGTAAATAGAAGTTAAGAGTTATAATATTGTCTCTTTTTCTCTTATAATGAGATACATATTTGAAATTGAATCTGTGAAATTTCAATCTTGCAGGTACATTGTACATATGAACACATATAAAACATGGATACATAAATATACATCGAAATGGTTGAGCAATTTGAAATTGTTTTTATCTTTTTTTTTTTTTTTAATTTTTTTAAATTACAATCAGTCTTGTTGTTTTACATATTTGAAATTGAAACTATGAAAATTCAATCTTGCAGGTACTTTGTACATATGAACACACATAGAACATGGATACATAAATATACATCGAATTGGTTGAGCAATTTGAAATTGTTTTTTATCTTTCTTTTTAGTTTTTTAAGTTACAATCAGTCTTATTGTTTACAAAAGGAATATAAACTAGTTCTATACATTATTTAAAATAATTAAAATTATCAGGTAAGTCCTGTCCACCAACACAGGAAAGATAATGACTTTATTTACAGAAAATTAGATTTCAGCGGTCGGCACTGCCCCCGTGAAAAATAGTGAACAGGATATGTGTGCAGTTAAAAGCATCTTTGAATAGATTAGATTAGGAGCATTCAGCCACGGTTTTGGCCCGGCGCACAGTGTGACAATTCGCACATTTAGCGGGATTTAATTAAAAAAACAACATGCATGAATGTAAACAAAAACCAGTTTCTCTTAAAGCATAAACCTCCCCCTCAATGACTGTGCACATTTTTATGAGCTAGAACTAAGCACAACAACAAAAAATTAGCTTAGAAATTAACTTTTGTATAATTTTTAGGAGAAAGGTCTGATTTAGTGTCAAGTGGATTAGCTTCTGTTGCAAGTGGTTCGTGAGGCTTAAAGGAAAAGTTTATTTTTTTTATATTTAATATAATATTTGTGATTATAAAGGTAAGTTTTTTTTTTTTATAAAGTGTTGTCATAAAAAATGGGGGTGCTTGGAAGTAAAAAATTAGTGAAAAACTATGTGTTTTATGTGTTCATTAGACAAAAAGTATAATTTTACAGTGTTTTACAAAGTTGAGATCCTTTTTGTTTTAAAGCCGTATATATGTGGAACCAAAAAGTGTTTTGTCTTTTTGCGCACAGGTGCGACACTCATACAAAATTTTTCGTATTTTAGGATGCCAGCCGAAATTACGAAAAAACAAATTTTTGATATTTGGATTTCCAAAATCAAAATTAAGCGCTTTGAGGCTGTGTTTTCCTTCGTTATGGATAATTTTAATAATTTTTCATTTTCTAAAGAGGCAATTAAGTCAATAAAGGCAACCTTAAAAACTTTGTTTGAGGTTTGACGAAAAAATGAACAAATGTGGTCGCCATAGAGAACGCTTTGAAAGCAATAATTGTGATTGGTTAAATGAAATCATTAAACTCCCACAAATTGTTTTAGATGAAATTCCCTCTTCATCTAGTGCAAACAAAGCAATAGGAAGACCAAGAAAAAGTTTTGATGAGTGCTGTGAGAAGACTAAGAAGAGAAAAGCACAAACACTTCTAGATTCATTTAGCGCTGAAGAAATCATAACTGCAAATGAAGTCAACCTTAGGAAAGCTGGAAAGAGAAATACTGCCATTGCAGTTAAGCAATTATCAATATGCTCCCCGAAAAGAGGTTCGTTTTGTGCTTAAGTCAAATTATTTCTTTGTTTTTTTTTCTTTTCATAACACTGGGTAACACTGGAAACACATACATCTGGCTGTTTGTCAATATCTGCAGATGATGCATTAGCAATGATAACAGAGGCACAGCTATCAACTCATCAGTACGATATAATACGCCAAAAAATAAATATAAATGTTCCAAATTTACTACCTTCGTACCACAAAATTAAAGAGGCAAAGGCAAAATGCTATCCCGATAACAGAACTGTGAATGAGTCTTCTGCTGAATGCGACTTACAAAGCTTGGTTAATCATAGCATTGAACGTTTATGTTTAGCTTAAAAAGATGTTCTAGATTCTGTTGAGGATTTTAAGACTCAGGTTAAAGAATTAAATCTGGTAATAAAATGGGGTTGTGATGGTGCTCAACAAAAGCCATACAAACAAAAGTTTTGATCAGGTCAACATTTCGATGAAAACCTCTTTAGCATATCTATGGTGCCTATTCAGTTATATTTCTTACAAGAAGAAAATAAAAAGGTATTTGGCAAAACCCAGCCCCGTGATCCATCAGATACTGTCGGCCTATAAAGTTAAATTTTGCAAAAGAAACGACCGAGTTGGTCAAGTTGGAAGAAGATTCAATTCAACAACAAATAAACATTTTACAGCCATTTGAGATAAATAATGACAGCTTTCATATCCGAATTAAACCAATTTTCTTACTTACCATGATCGACGGCAAAATATGTACTGCTTTATCATCTATAACATCTTCGTCACAAACCTGCTACATTTGCGCAGCAAAACCATCTGAAATGAACAATTCAGCCAAACTTCCGGAAAAGGAAGTTTACCAACAAGCAGAGTCCTTTGGGTTAAGTCCGCTACACTCTTGGATCCGGTTTATGGAATGTATCCTACACATCGCTTATAGACTAGATGTTAAAGTTTGGCAGGTTAGAGATCAACTGAGTAAAGAAAAGGTCAAAGCAAGAAAAAAAAAATGATTCAAGATAGATTTAGAGCTGAAACTGGTTTATTGATTGATATGCCTACTCAACAGTCCGGCAACACAAATGATGGCAACACGGCCAGAAGATTTTTCAGAGATGAAGAAAAAACTGCTGAAATTACAGGGATCGATATTGAAATTATAAAAAAGTTTCAAATTATTTTAGAAGCGCTTGGGTCTGGGTTTGCAATTGACGTAGATGCCTTTGAAACATTTGCAAGAGAAACGAGGGAGCTATATATCAGAAACTATAGCTGGTTTTATATGCCAGTAAGTGTTCATAAAGTGTTATTTCATGGGAAACAAATAATTTCCACTTGTATACTTCCAATTGGACAACTTTCGGAGGAAGCTCAAGAAGCTAGAAACAAGGAAAATCGAAGATTTAGAGAGCTTTTTACTAGGAAAACCTCGAGAGTGGATACAAATACTGACCTTCTAAATAGGTTGCTAGTATTCTCAGATCCATTCTTGGTAAGTCTTAGATGCATTCCAAAAAAAAAAAAAGTTTAATTGAACACAAAGTTCTAAAATTGTTAAATATACCAAATGAATAAAAAAAAATCAAAATTAATGACTTTTGTATATTTCTTTTTCCAAAACTGATATAGATATGTTCATGAAATGTATTAAATGTCATTCTATGAACAATTCTCCTAAAGATAAGTAAAAAAAATTTAAAAAAAACATTAAATGCAAAGCGTTATTAATTTAATCCCGCTAAATGTGCGAATTGTCACACTGTGCGGCGTGGCCGTGGAGTAAAACAAGGGAGTGGATGTCAGAGAGGGATCCAGGTCGAAAGATGTAATTCCGAGGGGAGATAAGTAACTGGAGTTGTCCCAAGTGGACCCCATTTGCGATTGAATGACGTGACTGATAAGGTCATTTTCTGAGAGTTCTAGATTGGTTATTGTTTTTTTCATGAGAGTTAGGTTATATCTCATCAGCGGAATGATTTTAGTGATATTATAAATGTAGTTGTTGGAGAAGCGTTTGGTGGGGGACTTAAAGTTTTTCCCAGCGCATAGTCTTAGGATTTTTCTTTCCAAAATTTCCATGGAATTTGCCACTGTGGGCGAGATGGAAAACCAAATGGGGATGGATGATTTTTGTTTATCTTTCTATACCTTTGTGTATAGATATTCAATACGTGGTGTCTGGTAAGAAGTGAGACGTGAGGGATGAGAGATTGCTTTAGTTTTGTTTTTGTAAATTTGGTTATGAAGATTTTTTTGTTGAGGTTCTTGACCTACCTTTTATTATGTGTATGTTTTTGTTGTTTTGTTCTGGTAACTGGTGTTTGATGATTTTTTTCAGTTGTGAAGAAAATCTTATTTTAGCTTTCAGTATTTTATTAGGTAGGTATTATATTGTTTTTTTTGTTTGCTTTGTACGCGTGCGTATGTAGGTATTTACTTGGAGGATGGGGTTATCTATTTTTTTTTTCATTCATCGCCATCTCGATCATTGGCAAGGATTTTTTTTAGTTATCTGAGAATTTTTGTAGGTCAGAAGAATATATCAAGCAAGGTTTCAAATAAGAGTTTTGTTTGAAGGATTTCTCTGTTTTCATTTAAGGGTGAAGAATATATGTACATATAGGTATTTTTGTAATTTTTGTGATGAAATGGTAGACTTGTTGGCCTCTGAATGTACATTTGTATTGTACGTGTGACATAGGTTGGTAGGTACAATATGGCATTTTATGCATTTGTAAACAAAATCGAAGTCGATATTTTAATCAGTCTTAACATTACGACTTTTACTTGCAACTTATGGGTACTATAAAGTAAGTTACACATTCGTAAAAAATCGAACTAGGATTTTGATCAAAGTTGATATACCTACCTAACGATCGATGATAGGAAAGACGAAAAAAGTGGGTCTTGTAATTCTGTGTCTGTTCGACTACAGCCTAAGCGGCTCGGGCGATTTTCTTGAAGCATCGTAGCCGTAGGTAGGTATACCTATATACTTACTATTTTTAAAATTGTCAATTTTTGTAATTTTTAAATAACGATTTGAGAAATTTGGAATTAGGTACTTTGATATATTGTTTGTTGTGAATAAATTGTCTATATAATGTGTGTATGTATTATGATTTCAATGTTGTTATGTCGAAATATGTTAGGTACCTATCTACCTATATATCACTTTGGTCTAGAACTGCATTTGTTCTGTGTTTGATCTTTTTATAATCACTTGTTTTGGTTATTTTCAAACGTCCCGAAGAAATTTTTTTCTTATACCAACCAAATATTAAATGATTATTTTTTCTGATGACTTTTACAAGGTAGGGAAGTTATAGGTACCTTGTTTTGCACTTTCAACCGTGAATTGAAATTAAGAATGATAAATTTAAATTGACTTCATTTGGTTGAAGAATTAAAAATAATTTACTTACATACATATTTTTGACTCGATTTTAGTTGTATCTTTATGTTAATTTTGGACTTTATTGCACTTCCAAGAGCGCCATTCAGATGTATACGTACCAAAACAGTCTAGATGCTTAAAGGAAGATTTAGTGAAGTTTGCTTAGAAAAGCAACTGGAAGGCAAAATTAATTTGCAACAATGTATTAATCAACTCTCTTTAAGAAATTGAAGCCAACTGAATTTATCGAACCTGTAGCAGATAGTGGAAAAGATTAATAATAATTATGGTATATTTACCATTTAAGAAAATTGACTGAAATTCCTTTTTATTTTTTTGTTTTTGTTCCTAGTTTATTTTTTATTGTTAGTTTAGTGTTACTCTTTTTCAAAACAATTTGTTAGTACAAAATAATAGATTTTGTTTTTTTTTGTAATCATTTTAAAAAAATTGAGTTTTTGCACTCTTCAAAATTTTGTTTTGGACTTTATTACATAGGACTTTATTTCATGGCACCTAATAATTACCTGGTTAAGGAGAGATTCTAAGGGCGTTCCTTTTCTTTACCCCCACCTGAGGTATAATCCCACCACCAGGCCCGTAGGAGCATGTGGCTTAGACTGGGCCAAAAAATTGACTATTTTTTTTTTTTGAAAGATATATCGAGAACATCATTCAGAATGACAAACAAAAATTTTCGTAAAAGTTTGAGCCCTTAATATCAATTTTAAGAGGGCTATCATCGCTAATTTTGATTTTTAGTCATAATTTCATGTTTTGCGTCAGAACTGACAAAACATTGAAGTAAAAAAAATTCATTTTGACTTACTTTTATATAAAATTAAATTCCCTACAAAAAAGGTCTAATTGAAAATTTTCGTCAGACAAGCCGTTTTTGAGTAATTAAGCTTAATAAATTGTTATTTTTCTTCGATTTTACTTTTTTAATTTGGAATTTTGTAACTAACGAAAAATAACAATTTATTAAGCTTAATTACTCAAAAACGGCTTGTCTGACGAAAATTTTCAATTAGACCTGTTTTGTAGGGAATTTAATTTTATATAAAAGTAAGTCAAAATGAAGCGGTACCCCTTGGCATAATGGTTAGTGCGTTGGACTGTCATGCGGAAGGTCTCGAGTTCGATTCTCAGCCGCTGCAAGAAAGTTTTTTTCAGGGGTGTACTGCCTCTTGCGAGGAATTGACAAATTCTCCAAGAGTAACTCTTGTCATGGAAAGTGCTGCTCATAAGCCGTTCGGAATCGGCATAAAATTGTAGGTCCCCTCTGTTCCTGCAACACGCACACAGGAATGGTTGAGAGTTGTAAGTCACTAGGTCCTGGTTCACTCCGAGCTGTTGCACCACCAAATTTATTTTTTATTTTTAAGTCAAAATGAATTTTTTTTACTTCAATGTTTTGTCAGTTCTGACGCAAAACATGAAATTATGACTAAAAATCAAAATTAGCGATGATAGCCCTCTTAAAATTGATATTAAGGGCTCAAACTTTTACGAAAATTTTTTTTTGTCATTCTGAATGATATTCTCGATATATCTTTCAAAAAAAAATAGTCAATTTTTTTGGCCCAGTCTAGTGTATATACAAAGGTTGTGTGTAGGCTGTAACTACTCTGCAACCCAAATGCAACTTTCGAAGATCAAACATGTTGAATTTACAAATGCGGAGTGATTATTTTAATTCGAAGTTCCAATCTTCGAATCTGAGTTCGACATTTTGGGCGGAGGCCTCTTAAGAGGACATCTATCGTCGACATTAATACTATTTCAGAGTACAAAACTATTCAAAATTTTAAATAAATGGCGGTTATAAAATAAAGGGAATCAAAAAAGGACTTTTTCTTGTGTGGATGATTTTTGTTTATCTTTCTATACCTTTGTGTATAGATATTCAATACGTGGTGTCTGGTAAGAAGTGAGACGTGAGGGATGAGAGATTGCCTTAGTTTTGTTTTTGTAAATTTGGTTATGAAGATTTTTTGTTGAAGTTCTTGACTTACCTTTTGTTGTTTTATCCTTGGTAGCATGGTAGCTGGTGTTTGATGATTTTTTTCAGTTTTGAAGAAAATCTTATTTTAGCTTTCAGCGGGGATTTGCTTTTATTAATTTCTTCTTTATACGCATGCGTATGTACATAGGTATATAATTGGAGGATGGGGGTATCTATTTTTTTTTTTTCATTCCTCGCGATCTCGATCATTGGCAAGGAGTTTTTTATGTTATCTGAGAATTTTTGTAGGTCAGAAAAATATATCAAGGAAGGTTTCAAATTAGAGTTTTTTTTTGAAGGATTTTTCTGTTTTCATGTGAGGGTGAAGAATACCTATATATTTTTGTCATTTTTGTGTTGAAATAGTAGACTTGGTGGCGGCTGTTTCTTTCTCATTGTTTGTTGGCCTCTGGATGTACATTTTTACTTGCGACATAGGTACATTATTATGTAGGTTGGTACAATATGCCATGTTTATGTTATGCATTTGTACAAAAATCGAAGTCAAGATTTTAATCAGTCTTAACATTACGACTTTTACTTGCGACTCATAGGTACTATAAAGTAAGTTACTTACACATTCGTAAAAAATCGAATTCAGATTTTGATCAAAGTTCATCTTGAGGCTTCGTAGATAGCTATAGTTTTAAATTTATCAATTTTTTAAATTTTTAATTAACGATTTGAGAAATTTGGAATTAGATTCTTTCACATTATATCTACCTATTGTTTGTTGTTAATAAATTGTCTACTTATTGTTTTCGGAAATTATTTAGAATATATCTAATGTGTCTACCTATTATGATTTCAATGTTGTTATGTCGAAATATAGGTAATATCAGTTTGGTCTAGAACTCCATTTGTTCTGTGTTTGCTGTTTTTTATAATCACTTGTTTTGGTTGTTTTAAAACGTCACAAAGAAATTTGTTTCTTAAAGGGACTACATTACATTACATTACATTTTACACTACACCGTAGATAAATCTACGAAGTAGAGACACAGAAAAGCACTGGCAACTGAGGCCATCGGCCTTAGACAATACGACAGAGAGAGACACACAAAGAAAGAACAACAGAAGAAACACATGTCAACAGCACACGGTTGGTATTTGAACGGTCCCCCATCCAAGTACTAACCGCGCGCAATGATGCTTGATTTCGCTGATCGATGGGAAGCGATGCTTTCATCAAAGCCACGGCCGTTGACTCTTAAAGGGACTAATCAAACATTAAATGATTATTTTTTCTAATGACTTTTACATCAATATATAAAAGTTTACCTTGTTTTGCAGTTTTAACTGTGAATTCAAAAGAAGAATGATAAATTTAAATTGACTTCATTTTGTTTAAGAAATAAAAATAAATTATTTACCTACATATTTTTGACTTGACCTTAGTTGTATCTTTATGTTAATTTTTGAAGAACGTTATCAAGTCTGTTAAAATTGGGGATATGGGACTTCCCATAGCCTTGTTCTTGTTGATAAATTGTTTTATTAAATTCTAAATAATTATTAGATTAGGTGAGGTTCATGGGCTGGCAGTGGATCTTGTTAGTCACACTTAGAACAATGTAGAGCCGCTATGTTACTCTAGGGGTTGTGATTCCCTTGTATAGGAACCAATGATAATCCTATGTCAATTCAAGTCCATTAAGGGTATTGATGAGTTATAGCAAGCTATAGCCTGAATTGTCGGAGGGTATTTCTAAGTCATTGAAGAAATAAATGTATGTCGTCACATAATCGGTGCCATGAAATAAAGTCCAATGTATTAAGGGGGGAAATACAATTAGAAGTTCCAAAAAAATACAAAAAAAGTGTCTAAAAAAATCGTAAATTTTATGGAGAATACGATGGTCTAACTCTGAATTTGAAATTCAAACTATCTTTTTTTTCTAACGACTTTACAACGACTCTAATCTTGAAAAGCTTATTTACATATAATAACAAAGTACACGAGTAAAAGCGGCGGAATAAGCTATTTGGCAATCCGCAATCCCAACTGAACACTTTTTTTGATTCTGATGATTCTGAAGTTTTTTTGTGATTGTATATTTGAAACATCAAATGTGGACAATAATGAAAATCAAGAATAAATATATTATGTTGAAAGATACACTTCGCACAATTGGCATACAAAAAATCACAGCTTTAGAGTTTGACCTTTAACTACGAGTAGGTATATGAATGTGTGAGTGCTTCCGGTTTCGATTCTGATTTCAAATCCAGAAGCAAATTTCTCTTCTTTTCAAAATCAGAACTGTCATTTTTTCCCAAGTGAACACTTTCAGAAGAGTCCGGAAGGCTTCCGGATTGCCAAATGAAAACGACATAAATGTCATTTTGAGATGACATCTAGTGAAATTTACAGAAAAGGGTGTTAACAATTGTTTTTCGTTTGTTACTAAGACAAAACGAATAAATATTTTGCATCAATAAAGTATTTATGTATATTTTTCAAACGCTCTAAGAGCTATACGGTATTGGGGACGCAATGTGGTTGGTACATTCATTTATTGGATTTGAATATTATAAAATCCAATTTAAAATGTATTGAATTTCCAATACTCGCTGGCCGAGAACTATAAGGTTTTTAAAAAAACGACATAGAACCTTGTTGGGAAAAAGTTGATTAAAATTTCCGAAAAAGGTTCTATGTACAACATAGAACCTTTGAGTACTGAAGAGATTAATCCTATGGGAGCAGATGTTTCTGTTTAGAGAAAAAAGCATTTATCCTAAAACCAAGACCTAAATTGCGTTTGATTGATGTTTTTATATTTAAAAATGAAAAAAGGCAGTAAAAATATAATTTTCTCAAATAAAATAGTCCACAAATCACTTACTTGATGTAAAACCATACATTCCAAAAGTAGATGCTGATTCAGTTGAGGGGACTGTTCTCTTCCCAAGAGGATTTTACCAATTTTAGGGTAAACATTGAGCCTCATCAATTCACGCTCATTTTCATTGGAGGAGTTGCAATAGTGTATAGGCGAAGTGTCCATTCTTCGTTTCTTGCTACGCCTGCAAGAAACACGTGCGGTTTCATGAGAATACTATAGAGTGTATATACAAAGATTATAGTCACCTTGAAATACTGGTAAGCTTTTTAGATACTTGAGTGGATCTATTGTAAGAGATAATGTCAACATATTGGCCCTGAGTAATAGATCCGAATCTAGCCTAAGTTCGATTTTAACCAAACATTCGTAGAAATAAAACAAATTTCAAGTATAAATACTTAAAAGCTGCTTTCCTGTAACTAAGTTAAATTTAAAATGATAGAATCACAATAGAACTTTACGAATCTGGTTAATAGAAATCTGTTTGTGTATCAGTTCACAATAACGAAATTATGAAAATGAGTCACAATTATTGGTATAAATAAGACTGTTGTTAAATTTGATCTGTTACTACGAAATTTTAAAAGCAACTTTTCTACATCTAACAAAAAGTGACTTTAAAACCGATTCTATGAATGTCTATTACTAAGGGCCATTGTTATTTATTGCTAATGAAATACTTTGGGGTTCAAAGTTTGAATGAAATTGGTTCACAATGTAAGTCCACTGTGTTTCACTTTTTCTTTCCTTTTTTTTGTTGAATATTCTGTATATTAATTCAAGTTTAACAATGCAGGTGAGTATGGTGAGTTTCTTAGACGTTTCTTCCTTGTATTTTTCTTATGATTGAATCGTGGTTTTTCTATCTTTTTCGTAGATAAAAAGCGATCCACAATTTTAACTTAACTTTTATTCGTAAAGTAAAGAATTGTACACGAAACAAAAAAACTTTCTTTTATATATATGATTCGAATTGTGGTTTTTCTTTCTTTTTCGTAGATAAAAACATACGACCCACAATCCTACCGACTGCGCCGGTAAAGTATCGTAATATTTATTTCATAAAAAAAATAAAATAAAAAACTAAACGATTTCTGTTTCACTTTGTTTTATTTATCAAAACTCGAAACTTAATAATAAGTAAACTTAAAACGTACCGGACCCGTCAGACATTCAACCAAGACTACTCTTATTCTATATTAATTTCATTGGCACAAAGTATGCAGAGGTCATACTTTGCAATTTGTTATTTCTTGGAATTTTATGCAATTTGTAATTTATTCTTTCTTAATATAGTGTTTTATCCTAGCTCTAATATCCCATAAACATAAGAACCAGCTATGTTTGGTAAGACCGAGATTTCCACACACTTTCCAATTTTGTTCTTAATAACTTATGAGCTTAATTAATGTTTTTATTGTCTCATATAGTCTAGTCAAAGCGTCATTTGACTTTGCGCGCAGAGACATGGTCTATTTTTTTCATGGATCGATAGGTGCAGCACATGACAACTTTTTTTACCAAAGTTATTGGTAAAAATGTGTTTTGTGTCATTTTTTGGTCATTTGCGAATATCTCGGCTCCACTATCTCGTACAATCAAAAATTAAACATGTATTTATTGCTAATAACATTATCTATTATGTAATACAAAAAAACATTTGTTTAAACAAATGGAAAAAAAGTTATAGTAAGTTAAAAAAAATGTTTGTTGTTTAAAAATCACTTTTTCGTGATTATTAAGAAAAAAGCTCATTTAACGATGAATTTTTTATTTTTTATTATTAAAGTTCTTGTAATTCCCTACGATTAAAAAAAAAAAAGCCGAGTAATAAATTATTGAACATAGGTAAGTCAGCGCAACCACGCATTTTATGATTTTATGTTGTATGTCGCAAAGTGAAAATAAAATACTGTATTGCTAATAACAATATTTTCTATCAACTAGCATTTAATTTAATATGTTTGAGCAAAAACATAAAAAGTTACCGTTGGTTTTAACGTTCTTATTCTTGTTTTTAATACCTTTTTTTCATAATTATTCAGAAAAAAACTGTATTTCACGGTAGATATTTTTCAGTTTTGGATTTTTGTTTTATAGTCCTGCTAATTTTCTTCAAATTAAAAAAAAAATAGTCCATTACGATAGACGGGAGCCAAGATATTCATGAATAAAAACCTTAGGAAAGCTCACAATTTAGGCTGGTATTCACCGAGCGCTCATAACTTAAGAAGCTCATAAACCTATTCACCAAGCAATATTAGTGAAGATCTACGAGCGCTCTCTTCGAAAGTTTGTTCGCTTGTGCGTGTGCCACGCACGCATTTGACTCGAATCCATGTGAGCAATGCCAAGTAGAAGAGTATAGCTTGAACCAATTCTGTTGGCCAACGGTCGGTTGCGCAGAGAGAGGATTTAAGAGAACAAAAATGGTGCACAAGATATTTAATGAGTAAAAATTTTTCCTTAAATCTTACAGTGCCTAACTCAACTTTGCTTTGACAAATAGTTTAGGGATTATTGTTTATTTCTATGTTTTATGATTTGTGGCTTAGCAACAGAAAGGTTCCGGGGGCGTTATGTTTATATTTATTTTATGGTGTTAGTGTTTATTTGATATATGTATTTATAATTTTTTGATCTGTGGGGTTTTGGGATTAATTGTAGATTAGTGTTAATTAGTTAGATTAGTGTTTACAAGTTTGAATAATTTTTACCTACGAGTTCTTAAGAATTTATTTTACCTTAAAATAATTATTATAAATTTGTACTTTGGAAATAAGTATGAAACATAATAATAAAATAAAAATAATATAAATAAGAATAATAAAATTTAATAATAAATGTTCATTTACATATACTTAGTTTTAAGAACTAATGTCGCTTTCATAGTCGGTTGAAAAATCGTCACCTGGATTAATTATAATAGAATCCGAAATTGTGTCCCATGTTAGGTCGTGAGAAAAGTATTCTTCCTCAGTTCTTATGGCTTTTTCACACACTTTTCGCCAGTCTTCAGCCGTTATTTTTGAAAATTCCTCCTCTGCTAATTTTTGAACATCCAATAAATTGAATATGTTGTGTTTCGTGAACCTACTCTTGCCTTGACAGTTGCCCAAATATTTTCAATGGGATTGAGATCTGGATGATAGGGTGGTAAACGTAGAACCTCATGTCCCATGCCGTGCATGATATCGTCAATCTTATGCTTTGGGTTGTGTGTAGATCGGTGTCCTTTTATTAGCTCATACAGTTCAAGTTTCAACATCTGTATAGTATGCGGAATATTGTTTTCGTTTAGCCATTGTATCATCTCGGATTTCTTGCTAGCAGAAGTAATTTGTTTTTCTTCTAATTTATTGTGGTACGAGGCGTCAGGCGTTGTCCATTACAATAACTGAAGGTTCCTCCAAGTTATTCAAAACTTGTTCTTGGATCCATTTGCAGAAATTTTCGAAGTTCATGTCGTCGTGATAGTCTCCCGTTTTCGTTCCAGATTTGAATAAAAGTATGGAGTTTTTCACGAAACCTTTGTCACCACCTGCATGCGCCATTATCAGCCTCTTTCCCTTTGAAATTGGCGTCTTCAATCCACTGCTACTGTCATCAGTCCAAACCCGTGGCCTTGTATGTGAGCTATGAATATAGCTTTCGTCTAAATAAATGATATCATATCCTCTTGTTCTGTATTCCCGGATTTTTCTCAGATACTTCACTCGCATGAGTTTAATATCATTTCTTTCACAGAGAAGTTTGCGGTTGTTTTGAGTTTTTTGGTAGCTAAATCCGTTTCTTCTTAGAATCCTGTTGAGAGACGTAATACTTAAGTTAAAATCCAGATCTTCCTGTACTCGTTGTCTCAACATTTTTAAGGATATCATCATTTTTTCCTCCTGGTGGAAGTTGTGCATTATACGCCGAATAGCTGCGATGTCGAATTCGTCTAGTCCAGTTTTGCACTTCGTATGCTGCACTTTTTTATTTGGTGACTGTACAACTCCTGTCTCTTCGTATTCCTTAATAATCCTTCTGATTGAACGTTCAGAAATTCCAGTAGTTTCCACTGGTTGCGTTGTTGCGTAACTCACAGAATTTTCAAGAAACGAATTCTTTGCTTCTTCCAGTTTGTCATTATATATCTTAACAATTATCTTACGCGCCTGGCTTCCAATAGGTTTTCCTTTTCTAAATGGATCCATTACAATTTCTTTTAAATGTATTTCAATGTATGATTCTTGGTTGTTTTTTTTTAAACTGAATTGCAAACCAAAGCAAATATCATTTAAATACTGTAATATTTTTCCAAGGTTCGTTAAATAAAACTTATTACACTTTTTAGTATTTCTTCTTTATTCACACTTTTCAATTCAAAACAGTAAATCTTAATTTATAAACAACTCAAATACTTTTATTCAAATTTAAATCATACTTATTTAATAACACAATCCAATAAGCAATACTTTTGCACACTTTCATAATCGAAAATAAACTGTCTCGCTCACCGTGAACACTCCCTTATATACTCAAATTAGTTGTTCTCGAAAGTTCTTGTCTTGGAATGTTCTAGATGTTTGGAATAAGGGGAAATACATTTGACATTGGAAAAGAGCTTTTTGTTTCTTCCATAAATTAGATATGCAGTTTTCCAACAGATGGCGCTGTAGTAGTATAAAGCTCTGTTCACAACATTGCCCCCTTCTTAAGATTCTTCGTCCCGAACAATTCTATCTCCAGATTCGCCACTGTATCGGTGCAGTCGATCGCTATGCACAACTTTTAACTTTCCTCTTGACCCTCTTTGAATTCGGTAAACGACATCATTGATTTTCGTGACGACAGTATAAGGGCCTTCCCAGTTTTGTTGAAGCTTCGGCGACAATCCCTTTTGACGATGTGGATTATACAGCCATACACGATCTCCTACTTGGAATCCTGTCGTGTTTGCTCTTGTGTCGTACCTTGTCTTCATTCGATCGCTGTAAGCGCTCATTCTAGTCCTGGTCCTTTCGTGGATGTCGATTAGCCTCTCTTTCAGGTCACTCACGTAATCCCCTGTTTCCTGAGACTCTTGTGATGGGTGTCCAAACCTTATCTCACTAGGCAGCCGTATGCTTTTTCCAAACAGGATTTCAGATGGTGTTTGTCCTGTTGAGCTATGTATTGCACTTCGGTAGGCCATCAAAAATAGTGGTATATGCCTATCCCAGTTTCTTTGGTAGTCGCCTACGACCTTAGTGAGGTGCTCTTTTAAGGTCCTGTTGAATCTTTCAACCATTCCATCAGATTGAGGGTGAAGTGGTGTGGTTCTCGTTTTCTTAATGCCAAGGAACGCGCACACCTCTTGGAATATGTTCGACTCAAAGTTCCTTCCTTGGTCAGAATGGAGCGAATGGAGACACAATCTGGTCGGCCACGGTCTTGGCTTCTTGGTTCGGGATAGCGTATGCCTCAGGCCATTTGCTGAAGTAATCCATTACCACCAGAATGTATTTGTTTCCAGCATTCGTTTCCGGAAACGGGCCAGCTACATCAACAGCAATCCTTTCAAATGGTGAGCCGACATTATATTGCATCATTTTTCCTTGCAGTTTTCTACCAGGTCCTTTGGTTGCAGCACAAGCGTCACAATTTCGGCACCACTTTTCAACGTCGTCTCTTGCATGCAACCAGTAGAATCGTTGCTTCACTTTTTCTAAAGTCTTATTGACTCCCAAATGGCCTCCTGAAGGTCCATCATGCATCTCTCGAAGAACCTCTTTGATTTTCGATTGAGGTAACACAAGCTGCATCACATAGGATTTACCATCAGCGGACTCCCATTTTCGCCGAAGAACACCTTCTTACACATGAAGTGAGTCCCATTGTGCCCAATAGGCCTTTAAAACTGGACTCCTATCGGAAATGTCATTCCATGCGGGTTTTTCTTCATGTTCCTTCCACGCGAGAAGAGGTTCAATGTCGGGGTCTTCTTGTTGAGCAGATCTTATTTCTTCATTGCTCCATCCACAAATGGGGTCAGCCCTTATTCGCTGAATGTTGATGGATTCCTTTTCTTCTTGTCGCATGCAATGCTTGCAATCTATTTTACAAGGCCTTCGGGATAGTGCGTCGGCATTTGAATGCAGCTTTCCCCTTCGGTGTTGAATTTCGTAATCGTAAGTCTGCAGTATTTCTATCCACCTTGCGACTTGTCCCTCTGGGTTCTTGAAGTTCAACAACCAGTTAAGAGCACCATGATCGGTTCGTAGAAGAAACTTCTGTCCATAGATGTATTTGTGGAAGTGTTTCGTTGCCAAGATGAGTGCCAATAGTTCTCTTCTGGTCACACAGTAGTTCCTTTCGGTCTTCGACAGTACTTTGCTGAAATAGGCGACAACCTTTTCCTCGCCATTGTGAACTTGTGACAGAACAGCGCCGACTCCCACGTTGCTTGCATCAGCATCGATGATAAAAGACTTGCCTGGAGTCGGATAGATCAGCACCGGAGCATTGCATAGACGGTTGAAGGTTCTTGGAAGGCTTTTTCACACTCACCTGACCATTTAAACTGCTTGTTCTTTTCCGTAAGCTGATGCAAATTCTTCGCAATTCCGGCAAAGTTCTTAACAAAACGTCTGTAATAAGTAGCAAGACCAAGAAAACTTCGTAGTTGATGTTTGTCCTGTGGTGTTGGCCAATTTTTGACGGTGTCAACTTTTTCAGGATCAGTCTTGACTCCTTGGGACGAGATGATATGTCCCAAATACTTCACTTCAGTCTTGAACAGAGCACATTTGTCTGGGTTCAGTTTTAGGTTAGCCTCTCGAAGTCTCTGGAACACACCCCTTAGGTTCTTGCAGTGTTGGTCGTATGTTTTTCCATAAACGATAACATCATCCAAGTAGACAAGACAAGTTTTCCACGTCAGGCCTTGAAGGACGCACTCCATCAAACGCTCAAATGTTGCCGGAGCGTTGCAAAGACCAAACGGCATCACCTTGAACTGCCAGAGCCCATTACCTGTGGAGAACGCTGTCTTTTCTCGATCTTCAGGATGAATTTCAACTTGCCAGTATCCACTTTTCAAGTCCAGTGTTGAAAACCATTGTGCTCCTTCCATCGCATCTAAGGTGTCGCTAATTCTTGGAAGGGGATAACTATCTTTCTTGGTCACGTCATTCAACCTTCGGTAGTCTACACAAAATCGTGTACTTCCGTCCTTCTTTTTGACTAGGACCACTGGTGACGCCCAAAGGCTCTTGGAGTTTTCAATCAAACCATCCTTCTTCATTGTGGTAATCATTTCCTCAACTTCACCTTGTTTGGCCAGTGGAAGACGTCTGGCGGGCTGACGAATGGGTCTTGCATCTCCTGTATTTATTCGATGCTGCACCATTTGTGTCCTTCCATATTTCCCGTTTGGTGAAGCGAAAATGTCGGCATACTCATTCAGAAGGCTTTCTGCCGTTTTAACCTGATGTTGGTCTAGGTTAGATGAATTGAGTATCTTTGCCTTGATGGTATTGAGCTCCTCAGGGTCTAATGTCTTTCTCGGTGTTTCAGCGTCGATTTGTGTTATGGCTGCGACAGATTCGCACTTACCGATAATTTCTCCTTTCGTTAACTTTACATCGTACGGTTTGGTGTTGAGTATCCGTACGGTGACCATATTGTTCTTCGGAGCCACAATTGTCTTCCCAATGATGACCTTTTGGGAAGAACAGTCTGGGCCTGGTTCCATCATTAGGTATCAATAGCGTCCACACTCACCTTCTAATTTTGTCCAAAGAAATACCTCAGAAGAAGAAGGAATAACCACATCTTCTTTGATGACAGTCCTTAGAGTTGTTATTCCTTCGTGCCCATAGATCATTGGAATCTCTGTATTCTGGTATTTGAGTACCTGGTTGCCAATATCCAAAATTACTCGATGTTTTTTCATGAAGTCCATGCCTATGATGCATTCGTCACATATATCTGCCACCAAAAATTTGTGTGAGAATTCTAGATCTGCAATTCGAATTCTAAGTCGGACTTCACCATAAATCCTAGCTGCTTCTCCTGTAGCAGTTCTTAGACGGTAGCTATTGCTGTTGTGTAGCCAATTCAGGTGAACTAGGTCTTGACGCACAATTGAGGCTGTGGCACCGGTGTCGATGGTGACCACACGTTTGTTGCCATTTAAAATTGCCTCGACAGTCAGACTTTTATTGTCTCGTTTAGTCTGAGAGACATGGATGGTGTTTCTGGGGCCATCGATACCAGAAATCAGCTTCTGCCCCTCGAAGTTAGTTCTTACTTGTTGGGAAACTGTTCGGGAAGTAACACTGGTGTTAAAGTTACCTTGTTCTGAGTTTGAAACTCCGTGTCCACAATGTTGACAAGCTCTTCTTGGTGGTAATCGACATTGACGCTGTAAATATCCGGTCTTGTTGCAATTCCAGCACTTTGCAAGTCCGTTTCGTTGGTTCCTTTGGACATCAGTTCTTTGGCATGAGCATTCTTCGACAATGGCTTCCCTAAGTCGATGTACTCCATCAGAAGCTTGCTCAGCTGCTTCCATTGTCAAGGCAAACGCTAATGTTTCAGAAAGCGTTCGTTTTCCAGCAGTTCGCATGGCCCTTTGAAGATGTATGTCGGAAATGGCGCGAACAAATGCCTCAACTGCAAACTGGTTACAGATTTCCTCTCCAACATCTGGATATGCAAGATGAACAAGCCTTTCAATGTCCGCTTGCAGTTGTTGTAGAGTTTCGCCCCTCTTCTGAACTCTGGAATTGAGTTGCACTTTGAAGACTTCTTTCATGTGGCTGTTACCAAAGCGTTTGTCTATAGCCAAAACCAAGGAATTGAAGTCGCCGCTCTTATCTGCTGGTATGGTTTGCAACAACTCAGCAGCTGCTCCTCTAAGAGCAAGAGTTAAGGCTATATACTTGTCAGCCTCATCCTAGCCATTTGTTGTGGAAGCTGCCTCGAATTGCTTCTTGTATATAGACCAAGAAGTTTGTCCATCAAAGGTTGGAGGTTGCATCTCTTTTTTTCTCAAAGCTTCCCCAGAACTTTCCCGAATCTTTATGTTTCGAACACGGTCTAACTCTTTTGAAAACGTCTCCATTTTGTTGTCGACCAGCAATGAAACACGTTCATCTAACACTTTTGAAAATGTCTCCATTTTGTTGTCGACTTGATTCTCCAGCAATGAAACACGTCCATCAAGTGCAGATACATTATTCTCGATGTTAACAAGCTTGCCTTCTAGCATGTTTCTCTGCTCTTCGAGAAGGTCTTTTTGTTCGCTATGTTGTTTCTCAAGGCGTTCGAGAATATTGTTCTGTTGCTCTTTAAAACGTTCGAGAACATTCTTTTGTTCGTTTTTCTGTTCATTCCGTTGCTCTTTGAGACGTTCGAGAACATTCTTTTGTTCTTTCTTTTGTTCATTTCGTTGATCTTCGAGACGTTCGAGAACATTCTTTTGTTGTTGAAGCAGAAGACTAATCATATTTGAAACATCTACATTTTTACTTACATCTGCTTCCTCAGCGTCAGCTTCAAAGACGAAAATGTCCGGGTCTTCATTTTGTTGTTTCAAATATTCGGCCAAACGCAGAACAAGCTCATTTTTCGATCCTGCTCTAGAAAGTTCTCGCTTGCCTAATTCACTTTTCAGCTCATTACAGTTGAGCTCTTTCAGTAATTTGCTCATTTTTTTTTTTTTTCGCACACTTCACTGCACAATAAGTTTTATTCCACTTTTCTGACACCAATGTAATATTTTTCCAAGGTTCGTTAAATAAAACTTATTACACTTTTTAGTATTTCTTCTTTATTCACACCTTTCAATTCAAAACAGTAAATCTCAATTTATAAACAACTCAAATACTTTTATTCAAATTTAAATCATACTTATTTAATAACACAATCCAATAAGCAATACTTTTGCACACTTTCATAATCGAAAATAAACTGTCTCGCTCACCGTGAACACTCCCTTCATCATCATCATCATCGGCTCGACAACCGGGTTCCGGTCCTGGCCTCCTTCAACAAGTCTCTCCACCTATCCCGGTCTCTAGCCGACGCCATCCAGTTGCGCACCCCAAGGCTTCGGGCGTCCTGGTCTACGCCATCTCTCCAGCGCAAGCATGGTCTACCACGCTGTCGTCTACCATAGAATGTACCACAAAGAACTTTCCGAGCAGGTTCCTCTTCGCTCATGCGAGCTAGGTGCCCTGCCCACCGGAGTCTACCGAGCTTAATTTTTGTCACGATATCTGCTTCAAGGTAGATTGCGTACAGTTCATGATTGTACCGTCTCCGGAATCGTCCTTCCTCACATACGGGGCCAACAATTCTCCTTAAGACTTTTCTCTCGAACGCAGCTAAGAGGTCGGAGTGCCTTTTGCTAAGCACCCAAGTCTCGGATCCATATGTGAGTACTGGCAGGACCATGGTCCTATACAGCAGCAGTTTTGAAGTTATGGTGAGATTTCTGGATTTGAAGAGCTTTGACAGACTATAGTAGGCTCTGTTGGATTTGAGAAGCCGCCCGCGTATTTCTTCTTCTATATTGTTATCGGCTGCTACTATTGACCCAAGGTATTTAAAGGATTGCACCACTTCAAATTCGTGCTCCGCAACCTTGATTGTTTGACCAACTGTTCCTCTCGCATTCGACGCCACCATGTACTTTGTTTTACCTTCACTAATGTGCAGCCCCAGATTTTGTGCCGCCTGCTCAATCTGGATGAAGGAATCGTGTACAGCTTGTTCGGTTCTTCCGATGATGTCAATGTCGTCTGCGTAAGCTAGTAACTGGCTGGACCTGTTGACGATGGTCCCTCTTGTTGCCGTGCCAGAGTCACGGATTGCTTTCTCCAACGCCAGGTTGAAGAGGAGGCAGGCCAAACCGTCCCCTTGTCGGAGTCCATTAAAGATGTTGATTGGTCTGGATAGCAATCCGGCTATTTTTACTTGGCTTGTTACGTTGGTCATGGTCAACCTACATAGTCGTGTCAATTTATTTGGGATGCCGAATTCTCTCATGGCTTTGTAAAGTTCTACCCTGGCTATGCTATCATAGGCGGCCTTAAAGTCTATAAACAGATGGTATGTTGGGATGTTAAATTCTAGACATTTTTCCATCGCCTGCCTAAGGGTAAAGATCTGATCAGTTGTTGATTTGCCTGGAATGAAACCACACTGATATTGTCCGATGACGGTTTTAGCGTATGGGGTTATCCGGTCTTGTAGGATAGAGGAGAATATCTTATAAGCGGTACTCAACAACGTGATACCTCTATAATTGCTGCACGTTGTGACATCTCCCTTCTTATGTATGGGGCATATTATGCCTTTTCGCCAGTCTTCTGGCATTTCTTCCTGCTCCCATACGTGCACTATAATATCATGAATTGCTTGACGTAAGGCTGGCCCGCCGTGATGAAATAATTCGGCTGGTATGCCATCGGCTCCCGGGGATTTGTTCTGATTAAGCCGGCCTATAGCCTTCTCAACCTCTTCTATGCTTGGTGGCGGCAACATAGGGTATTCTTCTTGAAGTAGTGGAGCCTCCACTTCTGCAGTGAGCTGACCATTTAGCAATTCATTGAAGTACACTTCCCATCGCTCCAGTATGCTTTCAGGATCGGTGATCAGATTTCCCTCCCCGTCCTTGCAGTATGTGCAGCGTGGTGTGTACTGCGTCATGTTTCGGACGGATTGGTAGAACTTCCGCGCCTGGTGCGGACCTCGCTCTCGGCTGTTTTCTATTTCACAGATTAGGTTCTTCTCCCAGGCTGATTTTTTTTGTCTGTGAAGCCGTTTTTCTGTTCTTCTGAGCTCTTTATATTCCTCTTCGCGTGCCCGCGTTCTATGAGATTGTTGCATTGCTCGGTACGCAACATTCTTACGTTCAGTCGCTAGCTTGCATTCATCATCAAACCAGTCGTTCCGATTTTTACGACTGCTGCCTAAGATGGAGTTGGCAGTACTAATGACAGTATTTTTAAGACGTGTCCACTTTTCATTTACGCCCAGCATACTGGCTCCAGGACTTACTCTCCCTAAGTCAGGTGTTTCTAGGGCGAGTCCTAACGCATTACCAAAGGTGTTACTGGTGTTTTCATTGCGCAGGGCAGCCGTGTTGATTCGAACCTGATCGGCGGATGCAATGCGTCTTCGCAAGGCAATCCGCCCTCGGAAAACCATACCAACAAGATAGTGATCCGAGTCAATATTGGCACCTCGGTACGTTCGTACCGTCATCAAGTTCGAGTAGTGGCGACGGTCTATCAACACGTGGTCTATTTGGTTACGAGTGACTCCATCAGGTGATACCCAGGTGGCTTTGTAGATATCTTTACGCGGGAACCTGGTACTCGCAACGACCATGTTTTTCGATGCTGCCAATTCTAAGACTCGAAGTCCATTGTCATTAGTGTTCTCATGCAAACTATGGGTGCCTGCGTAATGCCTGAATACCGGCTCCCGACCTATTTTTGCGTTCAAATCCCCAAGGATGATTTTAACATCATACCTTGGACAGGCATTGAGGGCCCTCTCGACTTGTTCGTAGTAAGTCTCTTTTTCTTCGTCTGAGGACTCCTCCGTAGGTCCGTGAACGTTAATGAGGCTGATGTTCGTAAATTTGCCTCGCACGCGAAGGGTGCATAGCCTTTCGCTTATAGCGTTAAAGCCGATGATGGTAGACTTCATTTTTTCGCTGACTAGGAAGCCTACCCCGAGCACATGGTGTTTTGTATGACAGCTATAGTATATGTCATATTCTTTCTTTTCTAAAACACCATTCCCTGTCCATCTGATTTCTTGAAGAGCTGTTATGTCAGCTTTATATTTTGACAGGGCATCGGCTAGCTGCTGAGCAGCTCGAGCTCTATAGAGCGATCGTACGTTCCATAAGAAAATTCGTAAATCGTTTTTCAGTTTTCGTTGCGTTGGTTGTCGTCGTGTGATCAGTCCGTTTCCGAGGCTTGTTGTCGGTCTCGTAATTCATAAGTTTTACGGGACAGGGAATTAACCTGTCGCCAACCTGAGGAACCAGCCTGATCATATTAGCCAAACCTTTTTAAAGGCTTGTTTCTAGCGGCCGCCACGGAGAGGCTATGATCAGACTTCCACCAGTCCCGAATAGTTACGGCACGTGCATGTTTTCGTATGCTACATGTTATTCCCCCTATTCGTCTGATGGCTGACCGCCACTCCCTTATATACTCAAATTAGTTGTTCTCGAAAGTTCTTGTCTTGGAATGTTCTAGATGTTTGGAATAAGGGGAAATACATTTGACATTGGAAAAGAGCTTTTTGTTTCTTCCATAAATTAGATATGCAGTTTTCCAACAGATGGCGCTGTAGTAGTATAAAGCTCTGTTCACAACAATACGTTAATTCCCTCTGATGCAAAAATTGTTCAAACTCGTTAACACTAATCTAACTAATTAACACTAATCTACAATTAATCCCAACCCCACAGGTCAAAAAAAAATATATATCAAATATACACTAACGCTATAAAATAAATATAAACACAACGCCCCCGGAACTTTTCTGTTACTAAGCCACAAATCATAAAACATAGAAATAAAACAATAATCCCTAAGCTTTTTGTCATTAATCCTATGTCGCAGCTCGCAGGTAGTTTTTTTTGTCTAACCCAATTGCATTTTGCAATTATTATAGGTGCACTGAAATTTGTCCCAATAATAAAAACAAAAATTATCAATTTTATTTTTTCGAAGTAAAGCTTACACTTAAAAATCTTTTCTTTTTATCTCACCAGAGATGAAATAGTTTTTTAGACATCAAGCTATGAAAGAAAAATAAACCATGATCATATCTTATTCAAAGAGAGTCCATCGCTGGAAATTCATTTCTATTTTACTGTGAGCGAAGCTATAAACAAAACTCACCCTCCTTGTCCTTAGTGCTTCAGTATGTCCCCTATTACACGTTGCCTCATGAGACATGTCTCATTTTTGACTTTCCTTTTAAATTTTTATCCCGTGAGGCAAAAGCTATTACACGTTGACTCATGCCTCATGAGACTCATGTCTCAAATTTGACTGTTGTTCGTATTTTTTAATGCACAACACAACATAAAACGAATATGAGAAAAAGAAACTTCAAATGAGACTACTAAAAATCAGCCCGGTACTCACCGGGAATATTTTTTCGCATCTTCTTTCCTCCTATCTGCTTTCTTTTTCGCACTTACATGAGCCTCGTCTCGTGAGACATCGTGTAATAGGGGACTATGATCGCAACAGCGTCATTGAAAACAACGCAGGCATGTACATCTTTTTTTTCTTTTTTTCAGTGATTTTTCTGTCTCTTTAAGTATTAAAGAGTAGAGCAAAGAAATTTAAAGAGACCTGCGCAGTAGAGTTGCCAACTGAATTGGTTCATATCCATTTGCTGTCAAGACCAACATTCCACAACATTTCATAGTTTGGCCATTGTATATAAATTCTTATAGTAGTCTCATGACGAGGAACGCCACGTAATTTACCCAGCGGCAGAGAAAACAACCAAACCCAATACCCAAACCGTATATTAGCAAATTAATTTAACATTTTCTCATATGCTATCCTTTTCTCGGCAGAGAGAGACATAAACAACAAACATGCTATATTGCTATAGCTATTCAGAGCACACCGACTTGCACCAGCCAGTCAGCGCAGGCGCACACAAGCATGCATACATTATATTTATATGCAGAAAACCTACTGAGAAGGACAGCCTACGCTCGATTAAAGGCGGCGGCGGCACTTTGCGAATGAAATTTTGTGTATAAGTTTTTTTACAACGTTGCTTTGTTTTTTGGATACCTCTATTAGAAATGAAAATATGCATTAGGTATATGAATGAGCGAATAAGGTAGCAATATATTGCCAGAGAGGGGTTTGCGATTGATGGCGGTCCATTGTGTTTAGTTTTTGCATATACATGTATGTACTTATATAGGGAAAGACATGCATTCGTAAAAACAATCGAACTCGAGATTTTGATCAAAGTTGATACAATAACGATAGCGAAGACTAAAAAAGTGGGTTTCGCAATTTTGTCTGCCTGTCTGTCTGTTTGACTACCTACAGCCTAAATTGCTCGGCCGATTTTCTTTAAACTTAGTGGATATCACTTTGAATATTTCCTCCCCACGTTTTGTTTTTTTTTTTATGACCAAAAATAACGGTACATGCCATACGAATTTTTTCGAAATTTTATAAATATTTTTTTTTTCTCAAAAACCGTTCGACAGATTTTAAAAATAAAAATACAAAAAAATTTCATTTAGTTAAAGCTAGATAGTATAGTTGAAAAAAAAAAAAATGTGCGAAAAATGGTTATTGAGGGTATAGGTAGGTACTCTCCATGGAACCTTTTTTTCGTTTTTGATTTTCTCAAAAACGGTACAACCGAATTTGATAATTTTTTTTTGCTAAAGCTCCCGAAAAACTTTAATAGAATTGTGTAAGTATTCAAATTTTCAAACAAATTTTTTTTGGATTTTTAAAAAAAACTTCAATTTTTTTTTCAAAACTCAATATTTTGAAAACCCAATGCTATTTTTTTTTAAACTTGATAAATGAGAGTTTCTCAATATAATCTACAAGATGTGAGATTTTTTTTTATTTTACCTAAAAATAACGGTACCCACCATAAAAATGTTAAAAAATGTTAAAATATTGTTTTCGAAAATCGTATTTTGCTTGAAAACGGCGCCTAGAATTTTGATATTTTTTTTTCTTTCAATTAATTTTTATGATCTTTGATTTAATAAAAAAAAATTAAAATTAAGATATCACAGCTTGTACTATACCATAGAACTATTTTGTCTAATTTTCAATTTCTCACATATCGGCATTACGAATTTTAATGAAATTTTTTATAGAGATGCTTCTAAAAAGTTTTAAATAAAAGTTTAAATATGAAAGAATAGAAAAGCTATGAAGCTGTTTACGAACAAGAATGCTAGCAACTTTGACATCGCTTTTTGATGATTTAAAAAAAGGGTAACTTTGGTGTACCCTGACCCATGTTAAAATAAATTTCTCTGTCAGTACTCACAGTAGGGACCTCATTCTGCACTTTTTCTTAGTATAATACTAACCTTTAAAACTACGTTTAAATTGAGCTGATATGTTTTTAGGGTTGCCAGATATTCGATTTTAAATGGTGTTCAATTTTTCTTTCCCGAGCAAAATTTTGACTTTGAGGTAAATTTTTTTTTTTAATGCGTCATAAACACAAACTTTTCTTATTTTTACCTGATGAAGAAAACAATAATAAAAAAAACTCATTAAGTGCACCCAAACACCCATATCCCATACATCTTTTGATACATGGGAAAATCTTAAACAGGTAAAAATTTTGGGTTTTTTACCTACTTTTATTGCAGCACTTGGCAATCGGAGTGGTTTTTCAATTGATAGTTTTTACCTAATTTTTAATACTGTGCAATCATGAAGAGGGTTAAAAGTATACTTATAGAGCAAGAGCCCGTGAACCCCAAACCTTCTTTATTTTATAAAAGCTGAAAGTTTGTCAGTGCATACTCCCAACAAAGTTAAGAACAATGAACTATTATGAAGTTTGTATTTTACTTGTATTAAAAAACAGTTGAAATATGAAATAAAATGCACGACTGGATCGCACTAACTTGCTCTTATGTAAACAAATTTTGAATTTTAAATACATTTTACAAATTTACAACATGGATTTAATGAGATAAAAATTTTCAAATGCATGGAATTACCGTCTGATTTCAAAAAAAAGTATAAAATTCTGCAAACGAAGTTTGTAAATTGTTTTATTATAAAAGTTATTTTTTTATATAAGAAATATTGAATATTTCACGCGTACACAAATTTTCTTTTTTCCAAGAAATGTTCATACTTTTTTGAAACCCAATATTATAATATAAGTTTTTTTTTATTTTAATAAATTAATAATTCGCAAATCGCGACCTTAGAACAATAGGGTTCTTACTGACTTTTTTTTTCAAAACTGAGTTATACATGTGGTCGTAGCAAATCGAGTATGCTCTTTCGATCTGTTTCATCCATATTTGTCTCCATATTTGTCTCCTTTAGTTTCCTATTAAGTCAATAAAAATGCAGGAAGCAGAGTTCTATGTACATCAATTTATTAAAAACTAAGTTCACAAAGTTCTAATTGGTAAATAGAACCTAGTGTAGTTAGAAAAATTTAAAAAAAAATGCACATAAAACTTTGTTACACAACAGGATGTAGATTGAACTTTGTTGCTTCAAAAGGCTATGAATTTTGTGTTAAAGTTGAATTTTATCTGTGCTGTGTGATTTTCAAAATGTTTGTTCTAAATATGCATACATTTTAATAAGTAAAGGTGAGTATTTCTATTTCAAAAGAAAATAGGAAATCAAAAGATGTACTGTATTAAATATACCACTCATTTAAAATGTCCTGTTAAAGATAGCTTTTACAGGAATGTTTTCAGTACGAACTTTAACCTTGATTTTCACCATCCCAAGTTTGATAAATGTGTTTGATACATTAAGTAAAAAATTTACGATGGAACATGAGGTCCACTTAAACTTAAAAAAGATTTTATTATATCATGTAAAGGTGAAAAAACTTGCCATATTTGCCAGGCTTGGATGCATCACAAAGCCCGTGTAGGGCTTACTAGAACGGAATATCAAAAGATAAGCAAGCTAGATTCCAATGAAATTGTGCCAGATACTCTAGTTGTTATAATGCCACCTCGTTAAGAAGGATTCAAGGCTGTTAGCTTTGCCAAACGTATTATAACTTTCAATGAAAGTTTTGCGCCTCTTGGAACGAAAAGCAAAGAAATACCTTTTACTACAATTTGGCATGAGGGTACTTCCAGTCGACACTGAGTTCATAGTACTTAACTTTTAAAAAAGTCAATATATAAAGTCAACTTTTGTTGAACCATCATCATTTGTTCGCTCCCAGCCAATAGAAATATCAATCGACAGAATAAATATTATTGAAAAAAATCTCTCCCAACTGTTTCCTGAAAATAGAAAACAATTCATCAATCTTCCTGTGATCGAGCTTAAAAATGGTGCAAAAACAATTTTTTCTTAATAAATGATTAAGTTTTGTTCACATAAATTTATGTTTTCTTTTTTTATTTACAGTTCATTTAAAAAAGAAGGAATTTTAATAGAAATAGTTTACAAATCGGTGTATAATGTACATAGGGCTTTTTAAATATATCTGTATAATTAATTTCTATATTCGGGTTGCTGTAAGAGATTTAGTATTTTCCTTTATAACTCGAAGTATCAAAAATGTAGTTAGGGCCTTCACGATATTATGGGCAGTGTGAGCTTTACTATTAATTAACTTTTCTTTAATAATGTTTATTTGTTTTCCTTTATAAGAAATTCAAAAAAAAAAAGGAATAAAAACTTCGTTCAACAAAAATTCTTATTTCTTTCACATAACAGGATTCTATCTGAACAATTAAATTTCTTATCATGTTACTTAGTATCAGGTAATTAGAACCTTATTGTTCTATGCTCAAATGACTTAGCGTTGAGTAACAAGGTTCTATCCATTTTTTCAACCACCAGTTACTGCAAAATTATGAATTAAATATGTTGTAGGTTTTTAAATTCAGATCAACATAACTTAGTACAAAATTTGTGTTTTCAAAAAATCATGTACATAGATCCGAACCAAAATATAAAAGTTATTGACAAACAAAATTCAATCTCTGTGACTTGAGTGTAGTTAGAACCCTATTGTTCTAAGGTCGCAAAATTTGCTCAAAATTCGTAGATAAACATGAAAAGAAATATTTGTTAGTAATTTGAAATTGGAACGCCAAATATCTCCTTTTTTATTTCTTTTTAACAAAATGTTCTAGGTTATGCATACAAAATATTTTTTGCAAAAGAAGTTATCTTATTTTATTTTCTAAATATTAGTTATGTGTATATCAATAAATTTCTAAAAGTGGTATACTACATTTTTTCTAATTTTATTTTTTTTTAATTAATTTAAATTTTCCATACTACATTATGTTATGTTTGTATGCCGAAACGAGTATAGCCAAATGAATTTGCACCTTGCAACAACAAAATTGAGTTTTTATGCTGTGAATTAGCGATATATACTTTATTTCCAAATTATTATAAAAACAGTGATGGATTGGTGATATAAATTGAAGCAGTTCAATTTAGTCTTTCTTTTGTTATAGTTTATTTTAGGTGGTTCAAGCTGGTTGAGTTTTTTTTTAATATAAACCCATGTCCGGCGGCTACCAGTTCAGGTGTGGTAGGAACTTGAAATTTCACACACTGTCTATTTTTGGTCTAATTAGAGAAAATCTGAAAAAAAATTTTTTGGAAAAGCTTTTAGTTTTCCGGAAAATTCACGTTGCGTTTTCACAACATCCGCATTTATAGGTATAGAGTTCAAGTCAAATTTAATCAAATATTTGTTTGATAAAGCGTATTAAAACAGAAAATAAATTAATAATGCATTATAATTTAAAAAAATTAACATTATAGGTATGTACATATATAGCTATGTATGCTCATGAAATATTAATTTTTGTATGGTAATCGCATTTAAAGATAAACATTTGTTTTTCGTTACATGCGATACGTGAATTGAAAGGTGGCACTCCCTAGATCACGAATATGCAATTTTTAACTCGCTAAGATGCCTAGTTTAGCCAGAAATCACGTTTGAAAATGTCAACTCTGGGGGGTCTACGGAGCTTCGTTTAGCCGCAAATCGCATTTAAAGATAAACATTTGTTTTTCGTTACATGCGGTACCTACGTGGATTGAAAGGTGGCACTCCCTTCACGAATAACAATTTTTAACTCGCTGAGATGCCTAGTTTAGCCAGAAATCACGTTTAAAAGTACATTGGGTGGCAAATTTTTGTCAAGAAATATTTTTGAAAAAAAAATGTATGAAAAATCAAAATTTCTTAAAAAAAAATTTATTGGAAAAAAGTTTTTTGAAAAAATATTTTTGATAAAATGTCCAAAAATATTTTTGGCAAAAGTTCAAAAATATTTTGGTCAAATGTCCAAAAATAATTGGCCGAACCATTGAAATTCATCTTATCTCTCTAAAGATGGAGGAGGTTTACCTCCTCGGAGTTCTAACATTTCTTTCCATTTGTTAAAAAATAAATCAAAATAAAATATTCTGAATTCGGTTTTATTACCAAATTCTGTTTGGCACTATTTCGGTTACCATAACGAAATAAAGCCAATTTGAAATTATTTTGTTTTCAAAAATGAAATAAAACCAAATTTAGAATTTGAGTTTATTAAGTTCAAATGCCTCTAGATCTAATTACAAAGTCGAAAAAATGGCAGCCTCGCTGATTAATCGTATCAAAATGTAAGCAAACCAGATTGTATGAGAAATGAAACAAAATTCACAAAACTATCATACACTCTCAATACCTACTATTTGTTTGTATTCATCTCGCACCTGGCATATACAACTTTATATACCTACCTACAATTGATTCTGACAGCAAAAAGAAACGCAGATAGGATTTTCTCCCTTACCCTCTTTTAAAAATATATCACTACCGCATCTCTTCTTTTATTTTCTTATATTTTTCCCTTCCACGTAGTATATCTTATATCACAACCGCATCTCACTGGCGATATTAATATTTCTGCGGCAGAGATAAGAAACTTTTAATTCAGTTCCATGAGACTACTATAGAGTTAATATACAAAGGTTTGGCCATTGTATATATATTTTAATAGTACTATCATGAATAGGAACGCGACTAGGCGAACCAAGCGGCACCATAATTACTAAATTAGCAGAGATGCCTATGGCAGAGTTTTAACAGATAGACATTTAATACATGACAGTGACAGCAATAGGAATACTGTATATAAAGTAGGAGAACAAAGGCACATACTATGTACATTGGAGTAGAATGTAGGTGTGTGTGGGGATTTGGTAGTTGTTATTTTCTGTAGGCAAATATTTTCAAGGTCAATACTTTCAATACTTTTTTTGGCGATTACGTATTTTTTGGGATAGAAGAAAATTATTTCTGTGCATATATTGTCGTCTGAGTTATATCTTGTTCAAAAGAGCATTTTTTGCGAAATTTAGTTAGAAATGCAGTTTTTATAAATCAAACATGCTCTTTCGAATGGCATACTCCATTTCTTTCTATCTCTTTTAGTTTTTAGGTTATGAAGGACTATTATGTTCAATAAACCACTTTATTAAATATTTGAGTTCGACTACAGCTAAACGGATGTTTTTTTCTTTGGAATTTTTTTTCGAAATTTCATAAATATTTTTTTTTCTCAAAAACTGTCCCACAGATTAAAAAAAAAAAAACAAAAAATTTCATTTAATTAAAGCTAGGCATTGTATATATACAATGAGCTATAGGTAATGGTTGAAAAAAATTTTACAAAAAATTGTTATATTTGGTACCCCCTTAGTAACATACATAACATCATAACATACTTTAACGTATAACATATGTATGTATGTTCTTGCACTTGCTAGTCCAGTAGTGGTTCAAGGTCATAGTAGTCTTATCGCTGAAACAGTTTTACATACTGTTTGCTGTTATCTTTTTAATCTCTTTTACTCTTGAATGTTTACTGATTGATTGGTTGATGCTGTACCGTTGTTTTGTATGTGCAAAGCTTTGGTGGTAAGCAGGGTTCGGACTTAGGTTTTAAATTTTCGAAGTAAAAACGGAAAAAAACTGAAGTAGATCCAAAATTTTCGAAGTAGTTTTAGGAAATTAAAAAAAAAAAATTTTTTTGAAACAAAATTCTTAACAAAAGTTCAAACTTCAGACTTCAATAGAAACAAATTAAAAATACATATAACAGTATACATAAAGACTTCTTAAAAAAAATTAAATTATATAAGCATAATATACTCGTATATAAATAAATTCAGGCTTCAGAATTGTTAAAAATAGTAATTAAATATAACTATTTTAAAGTAAATTTTCCATCAACAAACTTGTATTTTTGTATGTATGAAAGGTGGCTCATAAATATCTTTATGTTTTGTAAGTGTAATCTGTAAGTAGATAATCTTGTTTTTTACTAAATTCATTTCTTAAAGTTTTCTTCCAGCTGCGGCGCTACTGTGAGGCAAAACAGCTAAATTCAGAATGTACTCCGATAAATTTTTGAAAACAAATTTTTTCATTATATTTTTTGTATTCATTATAGAATACCAAAATTTAGGCAAATCACTTTATTCTATTTTACTAATATCGTAAATGCGGAATGACCTCCATTCTGTGTTGCAGAATTTTTTCAAAGAGAAGTAGATCCTAAAAAAGAGAAGTAGAGAAGTAGATTGATTTTTTTTCTCAAAATCGAAGTAGATCTACTTCGATCGAAGTAAAGTCCGAACCCTGGTGGTAAGTCAAAGGCGTCAGTCTATTGTCGAACCTCAAGCGAATAAGTTGTTTTTTATAATTTCAAAAAATTAAATAATATATATAATCATTAAAAAGGAAAATCAAAGTGTCTTTTAATTAACATTTAAATAAAAAAGAAAGTTTTATTCTTATGTGAGATCTTATTACTGGCGCAGTCGGAAAAAGAAATATTACGCTCGGATTTAAAATTAAAACCAATAATATTAATTAACTCAAACATTGTGATTCAATTCATGTGATAAAAAAAAAGACAAAGAACTAACATGCATAAATAGAAAAAAATACGAAACCAAAAAAAAAAAGTGGTAAAATATAAATAAAAAACAATAGCAAGAAAATTAGTGAATAAATGTGCACAAAAAAAAAAAAAAAAAAAAAACAATTGTTAAAAAAAAAAAAAAAAAAAAAAAAAAAAAACGTTTGCACCCATTTTCAACATCATCCATCTTTAAATTGCCATTCATCTTTAAACCATCGCCCATCTTTAATACTATCGTCCATCTTTAAATTTATCACCGTCCATCTTTCAACAGTCATTCTCATTCATCTTTAAACAGTCATCCATCTTTAAATTATCGTCCATCTTTCAACAATCATTCTCATTCAACTTTAAACAGTCATCCATCTTTAAATCATCGTCCATCTTTAAATTCATCAATCAACATAAGAAATATCTACAAATAAAATATAAAATAAAGAAAAAACAGGTATGGCAACCGTAAATTTAATTGATTTTGTTAGAAATGTTAACGACTTTACGGGACTACCCGAAGAATTAGACTTGTTTATCCAACATGTCGATTATATATATAATTGTTCCCAACATCTCGATCAATATTCAAAAGGCTTTCTAGAATTAACAATTAGACAGAAAATCAAGGATAGGGCAAATATTCTTTTAATTAATAATAATAATCCGATTCATTGGCCTGAAATCAAAGCTATACTTAAATCAAACTGTACTATACATGAAAGCATAGAAAATCTTATAAATAAAATAAAAATGTTAAAATTTAGCTTATCAGTTGAGGACTTATTTGATAAGACTCAACATCTTTTAACGAAATTAAATATTAAATCTAGTCTTTCAAATCCTGTTGATATTCCTGGTTGGTTTAATAGCTCACAAAATGAAGAAATGGCGCTCAAAATTTTTGTTAATAAATTACCCAGCCAACCTAAGCTTATCTTACAAGCTAGAAACCCAAAGAACTTTAGGGAAGCTAAAGAAATTTTAATAGATACTGACAATTTTTATCGTTCTTTTAATCCACAAAACAATTCGTACAGACAAACACCAACTTATAATACGAGTACCACACCAAATACGTCTTATAACAATCAGTCAAATACTAATATCGCTAGCTCAAGTGGAAATTCCAGGAGCTTTCAGAATTCAGGTCCTCGACAATTTCGGCAAAATGGTTCGCAACAAAATTCAAATAATGTTCTTCAAAATTCCAACAGCTATCAGAATCGTAGTTCTAATTATTCGACAAATAGTAGAAATAATTCTTATAATAATATCCAAGGTGCTGCAACATCAGGCTCATCTCAGAGATCCCGACAATCAATGGAAATAGAACATTTACAAGCACAAGACCGTCCTGTTGGTGAGTGCGTTCAAACTACAGACAATCCTGACGATTCAAGGTTTCAAAATTTTATTAACCACCTCCGAACTCTTCCCTGCATAATTGTGAGAACAAATTCTATTCCATTAAAATTACTAATCGATTCTGGAGCAAGTACTTCCTTGATTCAAAAGGGTTTATTTCACAGATCTTTTAGGTCGGATCTCGAAAAACCATTGATGCTCAAATCCATCAATTCGCATTTGTCAGTCAATTCAAAAATCACTATTCCATTATTTAAGGAATTTAATAGGTCGTCTGTAAAACTTGAAATGCTCGAAACAGAGTTAAACACAAGTTTCGATGGCATTATTGGCATTAACGTCTTAAAACCGTTACAGGCTAAAATCGATTTAGATAAATGCCAATTAGTTACCAAAGATGCTACCTTACCTCTTATTTTCGACGAACATTTTCAAATCAAAATAACAGATGAAGAAATTAATATACTGGATAGAGATACTATAGATATAAATTTCAATTACCCTGATGTAGACACATTAATGAGTAAATTAAAAAACGAAAATCTGAATGAAGAGGAACTTAAACATTTGTCTGTAACCATCCGAAAATATCGAAAAGCGTTTTATGTAGAAAGTGACAACCTATCGGCTATTACAGAGTATAGCCACAAGATCCCTACAAAGCATGATATACCGATTTATTCCAAAAACTATAGGTATGCAGAAGCTCATAAGTCTGAGGTAGATCGACAGATTGCTGAAATGTTAAATTCAGGGATTATTGTCAAATCAACGAGTCCCTACAATGCTCCTATTTGGGTTGTGCCCAAAAAGATCGACAATTCGGGCGAACAAAAATGGCGAATTGTCATTGATTACCGGAAGTTAAACGATGTAACAATTGATGACAAATTTCCCATCCCCAACATAGAAGACATCTTTTCAAAATTAGGAAACTCACAGTACTTTTCAACTCTAGACCTTGCAAAAGGGTTCCACCAAATTTCAGTCTCTAAAGAAGATAGGCACAAGACCGCTTTTTCAACTGCAGACGGATATTTTGTACTTCACGCGGATGCCGTTTGGGCTAAAAAACGCCCCATCATCTTTTCAAAGGATGATGAATGAGGTGCTTGCCGAGTATATAAACAAAATTTGCGTGGTTTATTTAGATGATATACTCATATTCTCCACTTCCCTTCAAGAACACATAGACTCACTTAACAAAATTTTTAAAAAAATCATTCAGTTTAATTTCAAGGTCCAAATTGATAAATGCAGTTTTTTTAAACGCGAAACTCAATATTTAGGTCACATCATTTCTGATGAAGGTATAAAGCCCAACCCAAATAAAATACAGACAATAGTTGATTTAAAAATACCCCATTCTTCTAAACAAATAAAATCTTTCTTGGGAGTTACTGGATTTTACAGAAAATTCATTAAGGACTACTCAAAAGTAGCCCTTCCTATGACAAAATTTCTAAAAAAAGGTTTCAAAATTAACATTAATGGTAAGGATTACATCGAGTCCTTTAATAAACTTAAAGATCTCGTATGTACCTGCCCTATTTTGGCTTATCCGAACTTTGAAAAACTTTTTGCACTGACAACCGATGCCAGCAACGCAGCACTAGGTGCGGTTCTTTCGCAAAACAACCACCCAATCGCGTTTGCCTCAAGAACCCTTAATCGTCATGAAACACATTATAGTACCATAGAAAAAGAACTTTTGTCAATAGTTTGGGCAACAAAACATTTTCGGCCATATTTGTACGGCCGTAAGTTCAAAGTACAAACAGATCATAGACCATTGGTATGGTTAACTTCACTAAAGGAACCTAATTCCAAATTACAGCGTTGGAAAATTAAGCTTAGTGAATTTGATTTTGATATTGAGTACATCAAAGGTAGGGAAAATTACGTTGCGGATTTCCTCAGTCGTTTAGAGCTTAACCATATAGAAAATGACGAAATCCGATCTGATTTAGCAACGATACACAGTGGTAGAGAAAATCATAATGACCACATATATATAACAGAAACCCCTTTAAACATCTATAAAAATCAATTAGTCATTCAGTCGTGTGATTCATGCTCATACACTACAAAATTTTTATACAAAAAAAAAAGAAGATCGATTATTTCTTTAAACCAATATGATGAACAGTATGTCCTTAAGATTCTAAGAGAACTATTTCCAGTTAAAGGAACAGTAGGCATTTTTTGTGAAAATGATGATATTTTTATAAAGTTTCAAAGCACAATAGTCAAATATTTCTCAAATTCATCAAATATGAAATTACTTAGATGCTCAAGATTTTTGAAGGACATCATTTGCCCCGAAAAGTTAATGGATTTGATCGAAAAAGCTCACCTGGATAAAAATCATAGAGGTATTGAAGAAACATTCTTAGATTTAAAAAATACATACTATTACCCGAACCTTAGACTGGAAGTTCATAAATTCATAAACAATTGTATATTATGCAATATGTGCAAGTATGACAGGAATCCCATCACGCCGAAACTAATGATTACTGAGACTCCTGATAAACCCAATGATATTGTTCATATAGATATATGGTATTTAAACAAAAATAGCATGTTCCTGACATGCATTGACAAATTAACAAAACATGTTTCTATTCACCCGGTAACCGACAGAAATTCCATAACTATAGTTAACCTTTTACAACAAAGATTTTCGATTTTAGGAAAACCAAAAAAAAATTATAGCTGACAACGAGTTTAATACCGCTTACATGAAAAATTTCTTTAATAAAGAAAACATACTTTATCATTTCACATCCCCTAACACTCATACCGGTAATTCCACAATAGAGAGATTCCATTCGACACTTAATGAACATATTCGACTTTTTAAATTAAATCATGAAAATAAAGATATAGACCACAAAATGTTAGCTTTGAAAGCAACTGAAATTTATAATAATACTGTCCATTCTACCACCAAGTATAAACCCAATGACCTTTTGCATTCTAATCTGAGCGAAAAAGATTGGGAAGACTTAAGAAAAAGAATTCTAGACTCAAAGACAAAACAAATCGACAAATTAAACTTGAAAAGAAACAATCCTCAAGACTATGGTAACCGAGAGCTTGTTAAAAACTTAGGTTTCCATAATATTAAACATCTACCTCGATATGTAATCAAAGACGTTAAAGAAAAGGATAAAACGTATTTTAAGGACGAACACGGACATAAACGAGACAGACAAATAATTAAAAGAAAATACAAATATCAAAACTCGATTAAAAATGTGAAATTTGATCAAAAATTAACCGGAAGAGACTATTCAAACAAAAATAAATAAATCAAACAGAAATATCAACAGATAAGAATCATAAAACATATAATAGATTATTAATTAAATTAATTATTAAATAATAATTATTATAAACACAAATAATGTACAAGAAAAATGTAATTTAATTCTAGTTTATAAAAAAAAAATATGTAAATGAATATGTTAATTTAACTGATTTTTTTTTTTATAATAATAACACACCTAGATATGTACCTTATCTACTTTAATTTACAAAAACAAAGCTATACAAAAAAAATTAATTTGTAAACATGAAAAACATAATAGGACAGCATCAACAATACCACAAATATTGTCCATTCTTTGACGGGAGGAGTAACATACATAACATCATAACATACTTTAACGTATAACATATGTATGTATGTTCTTGCACTTGCTAGTCCAGTAGTGGTTCAAGGTCATAGTAGTCTTATCGCTGAAACAGTTTTACATACTGTTTGCTGTTATCTTTTTAATCTCTTTTACTCTTGAATGTTTACTGATTGATTGGTTGATGCTGTACCGTTGTTTTGTATGTGCAAAGCTTTGGTGGTAAGTCAAAGGCGTCAGTCTATTGTCGAACCTCAAGCGAATAAGTTGTTTTTTATAATTTCAAAAAATTAAATAATATATATAATCATTAAAAAGGAAAATCAAAGTGTCTTTTAATTAACATTTAAATAAAAAAGAAAGTTTTATTCTTATGTGAGATCTTATTACTCCTTGGGACCATTTTTTTGTTTTTGATTTTCTCAAAAACTGTACGACGGATTTTGATCATTTTTTTTGCTAAATGTCCCTAATAGTTTGAATATTATTGTGTATTCAAATTTTCAAAAAATAATTTTTTGGATTTTTAAAAAAATTTTCAAAATTTTTTTTTTTTGAAAACTCAATATTTCCTCAAAACTATCTTCCAAGAACAAAAATTATAATTCGTGTTGTTTTCTTAAAAATATTAGCTTTTATATACAAAAATTAATAAAAAGAAACAAATTTCAGCCTCGGAACAGTTTTCGAGAAAAATACGATTTTCGAAAACTCTTTTTTAACATTTGTATGGAGGGTACAGTTATTTGTAGGCAAAATACATTTTTTTATATAAAGAAACTTTTATTTATGAAGTTTTAAAAAAATCGAGCATGGGGTTTTCGAAACATTGAGTTTTCAAACAAAATTTTGAAAATTTTTTTTAAAAATTAAAAAAAAAATTTTAATACACAATAATATAGTAGATTTGGGATTTTTTTGTAACATTGAAGTAGGTTAAAATAGAGATATTTAAAATGAATTGCATTTCAGTATTTTGCTGATGGTGCGAAGTAGGAAGTAGATTTTAATTTTTACTTCAATTGAAGTAAAGTGGTACCACTGGTGGAAATACATACAAATTTAACAAAATTGTCAATATGTTTTGCTTTTTTGGTAACGGTTTCTTAACTGAAATTCGGTATACATATGCGCTTGTTTGTTTCTTATGGGTAAAAGGCGGGAGTATGAGTGGGATAACTGATGTGTAGTATTTTCAGCTTTAGAAGCTTGTTATTATTCAGCTTCAGTGTCATTGACAATTTTGATTGGATTTGGTGCTTTTATTTATTCAAAGTTATTCCTTTTTGTGAAAATAATTGGATATCAGTGTTTTTATCAATATTTTTATAAATAATTGGATATCAGTGTTTTTATCAATATTTTAACAATCAAAACTTGAAAGAAGTTTCTTGTTTGATAAGTGGTTTCTATATATTTAAAAAATTAAAATTGGCAGCAAGTGGTTCATTTTATTAGTGCAGGTTTTTCAAGATTTAAATTGCCTTAAAGTTTTTCAATTTTTGTGTAGTTTTTTTCAAAGTTCAAAATATTTGTATTGCCAGAAAGTTTTTCCTTTTTTGTGTAGTTTTTTTCAAAGTTCAAAATATTTGTATTGCCAGAAAGTTTTTCGTTGTTTGAGTGTAGTTTTTTTAACATTAATTAAAAAATTAAAATTTCTAGAAAGTTTTTCATTTTATAAGTGCAGGTTTTTCAATACTTAAATTGCCGTGCAGGTTTTTCAATACTTAAATTGCCGTAAAGTTTTTTTCATTTTTTGAGTGTAGTGTTTTTCAATATTTAAAACATTTAAATTGGCAGAAAGTTTTTCTTTTTATAAGTGCAGTTTTTTTCAATAATTTTGATTTAATAGTGTAGTTTTTCCAGGTATTTTCAAAGTCTCAACTTTAGTAAGTTTTATTTATTACTATTTCTCTTTTTTTTATATTATATTGTAATATATAAATTGTATATCTAATGTCTGTCTGCGCCTACGCAAATTGCGGTGAACAGCAAAAGTTGTTCTCTTGTATTTCGTTTTTTTTGATACCAAATGACCATAGAAGGGCGGTTTGGTTAAAGCATGCGAATATTTCACACACTAGGAATTTAACGAAACAATGCAAGATGTGTGAAAAGCATTTCCATGCTAAAGACATTATTGTCAGATCGACAATGAAATGTCTTTCCAAATACGCGTTGCCCATTACTTCTGAATCTGTGTGTAATTGCACAGATTCTTCTATCGATTCATCATGCAGTCGTTTAATGGAAGCATTTAGGACTAGGAAGCAGCCAACCTCCACGGTTGTCTCTGCAGTTTCGGATTCCGCACTTCCACCCCCACCACTACCTGTTCCTTGCAGCCCAGCTTTATCTCTGATAAATATGGCTGCAAGCTCTTCAAAAACCTACGTACAAGATTTTTCTCTTCCAGACGTGCCTTCTTCTTCGCACATTTCTCCTTCCCAATTCCCTTCTCCAGGTCATATTTCTTATAAAATGGAGCGTAAAATAAAACGCGAAAGTTTTATTCCACGCTATATTTTTGAAACCCCAAAGAAACTTAAGCGCGACCCCGAATATAGGTTAAAGGAAAATGTCGACACCCATATGGAAGGATTTTCAGAAGAGCTGCGGACATTCATCTTTAGCCAACTGTTCCACAAGCCGAACACACCCTGGGGACCTAAAGAAAGGGACTTATCCTTGAAATTTTTCTTTAAGTCCCCAGCATGTTATAATTTTATGCTAAGCGCCGGATTCAAACTGCCATCGGTTAGCACTATCTACCGGTGGCACTCGGAAATCCGACTACCAACGGGACTGAGTGGAAGAATGCGGGATTTGCTGAAGGACAAAGCTAAGGAAATGACAGCGATGGATAAAAAATGCGTGCTACTCTTCGATGAAATGTGCATCAAAAAAGAACTGGAGTACAACATTAAGGACGACCTGATATACGGATACACGGATTTCGGTGAATTCGGGAGGGAGAAAACTATAGCCTCTAAGGTAATGGTATTTACACTTAGAGGCTTGAACAAGAACTGGAAACAGTCCATTGCCTATTACATTGGATCACCAGTTTCCGTAATGTTGTCCCAGATGCTGGTCACTCTTATTACTGGAGTAATAAGATGTGGAATGAATATTTTTGCAGTAAGCTGCGACCAAGGCAGCAGCAATGTGTCCGCATATAAAAAACTTAAACCCGCAAAATTACTGGAGAGCGAACCATATGTGGAACTGGAAAGTCATAGAGTTTTCTTACTCTATGACTACCCACATATGTTTAAGAGCGTGAGAAATATTTTGCTCAAGCATCTAATTTCTTCTGAGAATGATGTCGTAGACTGGCGGATATTGGAAAGGATATTTGAACAGGATTCGAAAGGGATATTCCAGACCATGTTTAAGCTAACTGCGGCCCATATCCGACCAGCACAATTTGAAAAGCTATCGAATTGAAAGGTGGCACTCCCTAGATCACGAATATGTAATTTTTAATTCTGTAGGATGAATAGTTTGGCCAGAAATCACGTTTGAAAATGTCAACTTTGAGGGGTCTACGAGGCTCCGTTTAGCCGCAAATCGCGTTTAAAGATAAAAATTCACTTTTCGATACCATTTTTTCAAATTTTGACATTTGACAATTTTCTTATTATCGAAATAGGGATTTTTTATAGAGATGCTTCCAATAAGTTTAAAAAACATTGCATCTCAACAAAATTTTTATTTTAATGAATTAATAATTTCCAAATTTGATGAAAATTCGTAGACAAAGAAATGTTTGTTTGTTCAAAATTCGCAGGGCAAATATCTTATTTTTTACAAAATATATGGATAAAAACTATTTTTTGTAAAAAAAAGTTTATTTTTATTTTAAAAATTTTTCATGTGGGGTGCATCAATAATTTCTTAAAATTGACACCAAATTCCTTTTTTTTTTAATTTTTCAAAAATTGCTTATAAGCAATATGTAAATGCATACAAAATATTTTTTCCAAAAAAGGTATCTAATTTTTTTTAAATATTATGTCAATAATAATTGTATTCTATTTTTTTAATTAATTTAAGTTTTCTTTATTATTATTTTGGTTACCATAACGAAATAAAGCCAATTTGAAATTATTTAGTTTTCAAAAACGAAGTAAAACAATTTGAGTTTATTAAGTTTAAATTCCTCTAGATCTTATTACAAAGTCGACAAAATGGCAACCTCGGTAATTAATCGTATCAGAATTTAAACAAACCAGAACTCTCATACACTCTCAATACTATTTGCTTGTATTCATTTCGCGCCTCGCATATGCAACTTTATATACCTACCTACAATTGATTCTGACAGCAAAAAGAAACTCAGATAATATTTTCTCCCTTACCCTCTTTATTGTTGTCAGAATAAATATATATCTACCTCGTTTCTTTTTTTGCTTATATTTTCTCCTTCCACGTCAACTCTGTACTGCTTAAGATACCCACACTTACGATTTTGCGGCACAATAATAGAACTTTTTTTCGTGTTCCATAAGAGTACTATTAAAATATATATACAATGGTTTGGTTGGGTATGCCTGAACAAGAGAGAGTGGCTCTCATTTTCGAACTTCGAAAAACACTTGTGAGTGGTTGGTGAATACCCCAAAGAAATTTCAAGTTAAGAGCCTCGTAAAGTTAAGAGCCGTTTAAGAGCGCTCGATGAATACCAGCCTTAGTATCTTACTCGTAACTTTGTAGCTTGCACCTATCGATCCATGAACAAAAAATAGACCATATGTCACTGCGCGCAAGGTCAGGCCCTTTTTTATGACGCTTTGACTGGACTAATACGATTCTTTTGTATTTACCGCGTGTCCTATGGGGATAAATGGCTTTTGTTACCATTGTGTAGCAATACCGGTGGAAGTCTTTAACAAGGTCATTTAATTCAATCTGTAAAATCAAGCGAGGCCCAATATCCTTAAAATCAAATTCACTAAAGGGGTCTACCACGATATCTCGAAAACAATAATCCAGAAAGCAAAAATCTCGAAAGTAAAAATCTCGAAAACAAAAATTTAGAATTGAAAAAAATTCGAAAAAAAAAATCTAGAATGCATAATCTCGAAACACAAAAATCTCGAAAAAAAAATCTCGAATGCAAAAATCTAGAATATAATATATTAATTTTTGAGACAATGGTTACAATTCGCGCGAATTGTAACCATTGTCTTAAAAATTAATATATTAATTCTAGATTATTAATAACTGTTTAACAAAACCACGACTGAGACTGACTAGTAAACTACCCATGACAGAGTTACCCAGAACTCAAAACAGAGAAGAGTCCTGGCATAGGAGGCTTAAGGTTTTAGTTGGAAGGCCGCACATTGGTCCTTACAAATTATTTGAAATTTTGGCTAATGAGTCAGTTTAAATTAGTTGTCTGGTTGAAAAATTCAGATGAGCCAGGAAACTAAAGTAAGACGGGAGTATTTAAAAAAAAAAAACAAATTTTAAAAGTACTCGACGAAAAAGAAGAGAGGAGTTATGTGGTGTACCTTAGGAGTCTTGCGTACAACTCAAAATAATTCATACTTTTTTGTTATACCTACATATGCCTTTATAGGTATGTTTATGAATTTATAACTTTTTCTTTGCTTTTGATATTTTTTATAACTTTATTATGATACCTAATGATTTTTGTTTGTTAAATATTTTAAATATTTTGTATTATTTATTTTCTCAAACAAGGAATAAATTGTTGAATAAACTAAATATGTTATGCGTTTAATTAAAGTGTGAACTCTTTAAATAGGTAAAAAAAAAATCTCGAATTTATATTTTTTTTCGAGATTTTTTTCGAGATATTGTCTTTCGAGATTTTTGTTCATTCGAGATTTTTGTGCATTCCAGATTTTTGCATTCTAGATTACAAGCAATTGTATTCTAGATTTTTGTCATTCGAGATTTTTATCCTTCGATATTAAGACATGCTCCCTCACTAAAGTCATCATCATCAAGATCATCAAAATGTTTTTTCTGGCTCGTAACAGATTCTTCCGTTTCTGTTTCTATGTGCTCCAATTACAGTATTCTAATTGAAGTGCTGGGTAATGACGGATTTTGTGACCCATGAAACATCAGGGTATTGAATGTTCTTCCTGTTTGACATTATCTGTATCTGAGAGAACTGGCTGGATTTTGAATATCAATTAATGACCATAGAATTGCGTGCTTTAACGTAGTCATAAATAATTTTTTTTATTAGTATTTGTAAATACATATAATAACAATACAAATAAAAATATATATTTTCTAAACTAATTTTGGGTCGCTGAGAACGAAAATTGCACTCAATTGCTTTTTTTCAAAGAAGAGTTTTCGAGATATGCGCAAAAAACAAGTTTTTGGTTCCTTTTTCACATAATCGCATAAATCATAGGTACTAACAGTTTATCCAAATACAGGGTGTCCCACAGTCACCACCCCAAACGAAAACCATGGATTCCTGAGGTAATTTTAAGTCGAAAAACTTAAGAGGTAATTTTCACGTTTTCGTCCCGTTTTCGAGTTATAACGGTTTTTATGATTTTTTCCTTAACTGGCTTTATCTTTGCCAAACTACGTCCGATTCGTAAGATTTTTATTATAACCAATCAAAAATTTATTACAGTTTTAGTTTGTCCCAAAACTTTTTTTTCTGCGGAAAACCGTTTCTCCGCAATTTTTCATCAAACCCAATTTTTTCGATTTTTAAGTTGTTTTTTCACTTTGATATCATTTTATTCAAAAAAACACGTTAATGAGTATTAATTTTTTCGCTTATTATTAAAGCCCAGTTTATTTTATGTTATTAATATACGGTGAAATGGGACGATCTGCTCAGAAAAAGTATTAATTCATTTGAATTAATTTTGTATTTAAAAATTAGTTTTTTTTTTAATTCACTCAGAAAATTCTTTTAGTACGATACTAGTTAGGAAATGTTTAAAATTAAGAATGAGTTAGTAAGATAGCTATAAAGTACTAAACTAAAAGTACTATAAAGATAGCAAATTGTTAAGTAGCATCTTACTAATACCTTAATAATAGGCTTTTTAAAATTTTGCGCCATCGAATATCTATTTTATTTTTTAATATCGTTCTAACTTCATATGACTTTGAAATTTACAAACATCAAAACAGGTATGTTCACTTACAGCCGTATTAATAATAAACGCTTATTCCACCTATATTCCATGGTTTTGCTAAACCATGGAATAGGAGTTAAGTCATGGCTTAAATATTTACATTAATAAAAACAAAATGTTCCCGGAATAGTAAAATGACGTTTATCAAAAATCCTTTTAAGAAAATCTTCTACAAAAGTAAGCAATCTCTTTTTTATATTCTGTGGCTACCTAAATTGATTGTCAATTGCTTGTGTCTGACTGTGGACATTTCTATTTCTTATTCCTTCGCTAAACCGCCTACTTCGGTGGTTTAACTTAATCATAATTAGTAAACGTCACTTAACAGAAAATTTGTTTTATTAATGAAATTTTGCACTTCGTCCAGGACTTAACGATAAACCTCCACTAAACCAACTTTATTAATATGGGTGTTAGTCTTTTCCATCAACTGGCATTACTTTAGATGTGTTCGGAAGAAATTTATTTAAAAAAAATGGCCTTAGCAAATTGTTAAGTAGTATCATACTAATACCTTAATACTAAGGGCGCAAAAGTTTAAACTCTACTACTTAACAATTTGCTCTCTTTATAGTTGTTTACTAACTCATTCTTAATTTTAAACATTTTCTAACTAGTATCGTACTAAAAGAATTTTCTTAATAAATTGCTTCTGAACACACCTAAAACAATGACATTTCGTGTAAAAGTACACGAACCTTTTTTTAATGTTTGCAAATGTCTAAGAGTCATATGAAGCTAACACGATACTAAAAAATAAAGTAGGTATTCTATGATTTTAACTTTAATAAAAGGGTAGAGAAAGTATGATGCTATATTCGATTAAAATTTGCAAATTCGTTGTTTTATCCTAGTATCATACTAAAACAGCTTTAGCATCGTACTAATTCAATTAAAATTTTGCGCCAAGCTGTATGAAGTTTTGCGCCATTGTGTTTATCATTTTCTGTGGTTTTTGCTATAAAACTTTCAGGATTTAAGCTTTTTTAGAGCTCTTGATAGCAAATATTTCTACTTTATAGAAAAGGGTGTTGACACTTAGTGTTTTTCTGTTTTCCTTTTATGTATGGAAACAAAGCTAAAAATTAAAATGGAGCTATAAAATTGTTGGCTATTGTCTTTTTTTATTCGCCCGAATTTTTGATGAAGTTCGGTTCAATGAATATTGAATAAGTACAATTTTGATTTTGAAGTGCTAATAGTTTTTGGTTTATGAAAATAGGTCACAATAGGCCACACATCTTTCCTATCCTTCTTTCTCTTCCGTAACTTCACGCCCACGCTGTGTTGAAACATTTTAAGGGTAATCATATTCTTTTAAGCGTGTGTAGATAATAAAAATAAAAAAAAAAAAAGGTACAAATAAAAAGAAGAAGATTTACGTGTGTTTTGAAAAAAAATGGGAAAAAAGTGGGAAATTGATGTTTTTAATTAAGGTGCAAAAGAAAGTTTGATAATAAGCTTGAATCGAGAAAGAAAGCAGTAGCAGTAAGTACTCGTCGGCATCGGAGTTGTTTTTACTTAATTAAGTTTTTTCTGTGATTTATTTTCTACCTAGAAAAGGATTAGGCCTACTGAGGATACCCTTAAAAACGCACCTGCTATCTTAGCTCTTGGTGGTGTGGAAAGATATAGATCAATTTATTTAGGTCATCATTGTTGTTGATTATAAAATGTGCGTATATTAATAAATAGTTAGTAACTATTGATATTTTTGAGATTTTCGGCAATTTGAAATGCTCACTACGGCAACCCGGTAAGAGCTTTAAAATTAAGATAGCTTATTGAAGTCCATAATGGGTCCTATCTTCTATGTACTGCGAATTATAAATTGAACAGAATATAGATAAGTTTGCCATTTGCGTAAGTTTACCGTTTGAGAATTCCCTAACGAATTTTTTTGGGGAAAATGATTTGTTTAAGTTAACCATACGTCATTGTGACTTGCTTATTCTAAAATGGCATCCTCTTTTTGTTTCTGTTTATCTAAATCTAAGGTTTAAAAATAATGCTGCACTTTTGTAAAAGAAAATACACAAACCATCATTTTTCCCGAACGAAATAATTTTTGTGCTTTGACGAACAGATGATTGAATTTACATAAATGATGCAAACATTTGCGTAAGCTTATTATTTAACACAATTCGTAAACTTGTAACGTTGCATGAATACAATTCGTAAACTTGTAACGTTGCATGAATACCCTTAATATATTTGTTTTATCTGGGAGAGTAACGAAATCCCGCCGCGCCGATCAGAATCCCGAATCACGAAATCCCGCCGAAAATAAAAATAAAAATCCCGCCGACAGATATTTTTGGAAATATTTGACGGGATTTCAATACTATTTTAGTACTTTTAATAAAGTATTTTATTTTGATTTATTCTTGAGCAAATGGAAAGTATTTAAGGAACTGTTGGTTCGGGAAAAATTCAGTTCGTTGTAGAACTCCGAGATGGTAGTAGCTTGGAATTAATATTTCTTTTTCTTTGAAAATTTCATTGGTGAACATTGGTGAATGGATTTTTGGTCCAAATGACACTGAAAATTAATTTTTTGCTTGAAAAAATTATTTTTCGCTTAGAAAAAAAAAATTTTGCCAAAACGCTCAAAATGTATTTTAAGCGTGAAAAAAAAAAATATTTTTTTTAAAGAAAAACCATGAAAACGCTCCTCAAATCAAATGAATTTTTAGCTTCTTCATAGAAAATTTCATTGGTAAATGGAGTTCGAAATGACACAAAAACGAATTTTTAGCTTGAAAAAAATATAGACAAAGTTGACATTTCAAACGTGATTTCTAGCTAAACTAGGCATCTTAGCGCATGAAACGAAAAACAAAGTTTTACCTTTAAACACGATTTGCGGCTAAACGGAGCCTCGTAGACCCCCCAAAGTTGGCATGTTCAAACGTGATTTGTAGCTAAACTGGGCATCTTAGCGAGTTAAAAATTGCATATTCGTGATCTAGGGAGTGCCACCTTTCAATCCACGTATCGCATAAAACGAAAAACAAGGTTTTACCTTTAAACACGATTTGCGGCTAAACGGAGCCTCGTAGACCCCCCACAGTTGACATGTTCAAACGTGATTTCTAGCCAAACTGGGCATCTTAGCGAGTTCAAAATTGCATATTCGTGATCTAGGGAGTGTCACCTTTCAATTTTTTTAAAAAACTTTTTTCTACAATTTTTTTGAAAATTTTGAATTTTTTTTTATTTTAAAAATACATTTTTATTTTTCCATTTTTTGTGGTTCTAAAAAGAACTCAGCTAACTATCCCTTCAATTATCCCCTAGAATTTCCAAAAAAAAAATAAATTTTCCTTAAACAGTAACTCTCCCTAGAGTCTGCAATCGCTTAAAATGATTTTTAAGCGTTGAAGGAAAATTCCTTCAACGCTTAAAACTCACTTAAGCGTCGCGTCTTTGCACTACCAACCAAAATGTAATCAAGAACAATACCCCTTTTAATAATCATCTTTCTTTTTGTAGTTCTAAAAAGAACTCAGCTAACTTTCGAAGGAAAATTCCTTCAACGCTTAAAACTCACTTAAGCATCGCGTCTTTGCACTACCAACCAAAATGTAATACGAGTATTAAGAACAATACCCCTTTTAATAATCTAAATTCACAATTTATCCCGACGACCGACGGCGACGTGGCATCACCTTTTCGGAATTCGAATCGAAACTGAAAAATAAGGTTTCAAGGTTTCAAGGTTTTTTTATTGAACTTAATATATACAATTGTGAAACTTGAGGATAATATATATAGGGTAGAAATTTGTTGGCACATAGGGGGCCTAACTTATAAAATGACTTAAACTCTAAAAATTATAATATTTGTAATGTACATGGTTCAAAATTAGCATTATGAAAAATTGTCTTGGTTTTTGACTCGGGTTGTTCAGTCCCGGTTGTCCAGTTGGTGGGTTGTTTTTTGATGTTTTCAGCCACGGTGATATGCTGACTCGGCGTCAGCGTAGAAACGAACTGCTGGTTCGTTGTCGGCTGGGATCCTTTCTATCATATCCAGAGCAGTGAGGTATCTAGGCTCTGGATGTCGTTCCTGGGTGGTCATCCTTCTCATCAGCGGGTTTGGGTGGTTGGTGGTGCTAGCTATAAGCTTTTTCGCTAATTGCACAAGAAACTGGTCCAGTGGCTTGATTTTTGCTTCTTCATAGAGTCTTTCATTGCTGAAGTGCTTCTTTCGCTGTCGATCGAAGATAAGTCCGGTGCTTAAGGCTGATTACGAAATCACTCCTGCTTTTATACTTTTTATTGACCAACTTATTTGGGTATAGGTACGTTCTCGTTGATTCTCATTGTTTTATCCTTGTTCTTGATTCTGATTGGCTAATCACTTTTAAGTTTCCAATGATGATTACAGTGCTGTCAATTTAGTATTGAATAGATGCGTCCTCGTTGATTCTCATTGTTTTATCCCTGTTCTTGATTCTGATTGGCTAATCACTTTGAATTTTGCAAGTGTCATCAAGCCAAAGTTTTATATTTTCAAAATCTTATTTTCAACTACTTTACCTTTTTACTTGTTTTCAAAAACACTTTGTTGATAATTTTCAATCATTGTTTCTGTTTTTAATTTTCAATATTTTTCTCTATGTTTCTATAATATTTTTTCATTCTGTTGTTAACTGTTTTCAAATCAAGAAATTAATTTAAAAATCTTTACTGTTTTTCATCATTCCAAGACCAAATTGTAAGTTACATATATTTTAGTTTAATTAGTTTAATTTATTACATAATTGTTATTTTATTTAGAAAATAAAATTGGACAATTCCAAGAATATTTCTTGCTTTCGATTTTTGCTATATTTGAATTCAAGCCTTGGACCAATATTTATATTTGGAAGATTCCCTAATCGGTGAAAGAACATTATTATTTTATTTTAATTTGAAGATACATTTAAAAATGCCGAATTCGTACCAACTGGTATGTGATCGTTTAAAGTATTCATCAGACGCTGACGCAATTATGAATTCCCTTCGTGTCATTTTTGGACGATGCGATGTGCTTGTTCACGACCTGATGACGGATTTATTGAATCTTCCAAGGTTAGCTTCTAAGAGTGACCCGAAAATTCGTCTGTGGGCAGTGAAGGTGAGTGGTTATGTTGCGGATGTCAGGTCTATGAATAGGGAAGAAGATCTAACCAACGGGTACGTGATGACCAATCTAGCCTCTAAGCTTGGTGCAAGTTTATACCAAGAGTGGCAGAAAAAGAAAGCTGGTATCTTAAATGCAAATTTCGTTCAATTTGCTGAATTTTTAAATGAAAAAGTTATCGATTTGCCGCCTGATTTGATGAAGCCATATACTGTCGCAAATATTGAAGCTAAGAAAAACCAAGGTTCAGCGAGATCTTCAAAGCAAGTTTTAACTCATCAATCACAATCTTCAGGTTCTGTCGCTCAAACTCAATGCAAAAAATGCACAAAGAAACAACATCCTCTCCATGAATGTGTCAGTTTTAAAGACTTATCAGAATCGGAGAGACTTGCCTTTGTTAAAGAGAATTTGATTTGCTTTACTTGTTTAGATTCTTCAAAGCACAATTGGAGGTTTTGCGCCAAGAAGAGAACTTGCGGTTTAAATGGTTGCACTGGTCGTCATCACCCTTTGTTGCATCAATCCAAAGAAATCGATTCAATTCTCAATACATCTGCTTCGCCGTTTGTTCCACAGACACACATTCATTCATCTCATGTTCGCTCGAATACTTCAGTGCTCTTCAAGATTGCGCCAATCCGACTTCATGGTAGAGACAACCGTTTTGTAGACACCTTCGCCTTTCTCGACGATGGTTCATCCTTAACGATGCTTGAGAAGGATCTTTATGATGACTTACATCTTGATGGTGCTTCAGAAGACCTGACTCTCCAATGGACTAAAGGAGTAACACGTAAGGAAAATTCTTTGAGAACGACTTTAGAAGTATCTGATGTTAAAAATCCGAAGCGTCATATCTTAAAGAATGTGTTCACTGTGAAAGATTTGGATTTGCCACGCCAATCGATAGATGTTTCGTACCTTAAAAGAAAGTACCCTCATCTCCGTGGTCTCCCTTTGGTAGATTTAGTTGATGCAAAGCCTAAGATTTTGATTGGCCTCGATCAAGCGAGGTTCCTTTTGGGTCAAGGTCAACGTCACGGAAAGGATCAAGGGCCCTGTGCGCTAAAGACTCGGCTCGGATGGATCGTTTTTGGCAGTGGTCATGTCTCTCATCCACACGTTTCTTGTGTTCACACTGTTCCTCGACCTAAAATGAAGTTCTTTTTTCACGATGCAATCAAACTTGAAGAGAATTTACACGATCTAGTGAAACAACATTTTTCAACAGAAGAGTTTGGAGTGAAGCCACCAAAGGGAGATTTGGTGAGTCGTGAAGAAAAAAGAGCTATGGACATAATGGAATCATCTCTGAAGCTATTGGATGGTCAGTATGAAATCGGCCTCTTATGGAACTCTGATGACGTAAAACTTCCAGACAGTTACTCGATGGCTTTCAGAAGACTTGTTGGTTTTGAAAAATCCTTAAAGAAAAAACCCCACTTACTAGAATGGCAAAATAATCACATGCGAACTTTGCTAGAAAAGGGATATGCCAGAATCGCTTCGGAACAAGAGCTATTAATAAAGTGGCCTCGAATTTGGTATACACCGACTTTTATTGTTGAAAACCCTAATAAACTCCCAATAAAACCAAGATGTGTATGTGACGTGGCTGCTAAAGTTAATGGTGTTTCACTCAACACTTTTCTCCTAAAAGGACCTGACAACCTTGTGCCTCATCACGCCGGTCTTTTTAAATTTCGAGAGCGTAAGATTGCTGTAAATGCTGACGTCAAAGAGATGTTCCACCAAATAAAGATTAAAAAGGAAGACCAGCAATGTCAAAGAATACTTTGGAGAGATGGTGACATTTCAAGAAAGCCATCGGTGTACATAATGGAAGTCATGATGTTCGGCCCTAGATGTTCACCAACATGTGCTCAGTTCGTGAAGAACCATCATTCTAATCTTTTCAAAGAAGAATGTCCTGAAGCTGTGGATGGTTTGACAAAAAGAACCTATGTTGATGACTATTTTAACAGCCATAACACAGTTGAAGAAGCAGTCTCAGTCACCAGAGATGCCATTCGAATTTGTAAATCCATGCATTTTGACCTTGTTTCTGTACAATCAAACAGTTTGGAATTTCTCTCTCAGATGCCAGAAATTCATATTAAATCAAGAATAGTCAGCATTGACCCAAACGAATGCGAAGGTTATATTGCCAAGGTTTTAGGAATGTTTTGGAAACCTTCTTCCGATTGTTTTCTTTATAAACTCGCAGAAGATAATGATTTAAAGGAGATATTGTTATCACCCGATTCCATCACAAAAAGGCGGATACTTCGAACGATTATGCGTGTATTTGATCCGTTAGGACTTATTTCAATCTACATCATTAGAGGAAGAATCATTCTCCAAGAGGTTTGACGAGAGGGATTTGACTGGGACGAGCCAGTTTCATTCGAGTTGCAAACCAAATGGTTAACTTTCATCAATGAGCTGAAGAACATTGAAAGGCTCCGAATTCCACGGCGATACTTCTCGTTGAATCCTGACGATTGCAAGGTAAGCCTTATTACATTTGTTGATGCTTCAGAAAAAGCTTTTGCTGCTGTAGCCTATTTTCGCTTCGAATATAATGGAATAGTAGAGATATCGCAAGTAATGGCCAAAGCTAAAGTCGCACCTGTAAAGCAATTGACTATTCCACGATTAGAACTACAGGCTGCTGTCCTCGGAGTCCGTTTGGTATCTACAATAAAGCAATCTCATACAATCAAAATTGATGAAGAGATGAATCTATCAGATTCAAATACCGTTCTCTCTTGGATATATTCAACTACATACAAATTTCCTACTTTTGTTGCATCTCGTGCTGGAGAGATCCTTGATACTACTTCTCCTCGGCAGTGGTATCATGTTAGTTCCAATGACAATGTTGCTGATGATGGAACAAAATGGTTTGATGAATCCATGGGGAATCACCTTACAAGATGGTTTGTGGGTCCAGATTTTCTAAGGCAAGAATTATCTGAATGGCCTATTATAAATATTACAAAACTAAACCAGAACTAAATTCGCCAGAAATTGTTTCATTGAACCTTAGACCTGAATTGCCTTCGTTTGATATTTATAATAGTCTGGGTGCAAGATTTAAGGCAAGATGGACATCCTCTGTTCGGGTTATCGGTTTCTTGCTCAGATTCAAAGATATCATTATGAAACTGCCATTTGAAAATCAAAATTTTATAACGCCGACTGAATACATCCGTGCTGAAAATTGGCTTTTTCGAAAAATTCAGTGTGAAGCTTTTCCTGAAGATATATTATCTCTTCAAAAGAATGGAACTGTTTGTTCAAGAAGCTCTATCCTAAGTTTGTCGCCGTTTTTAGACGAAGAAGGAACAATTCGAATAAGTTCACGTGCCCAAAAGGCCAATTGTACGTATGCTTCAAGAAATCCAGCCATTTTTCCGAATAATCATCCATTGGTTAATGTTCTCATACAACATCATTATGATCTTAATTTTCACATCGGTTCAGCAACAATAATATCAGACATTCGAGATCGTGCATGGATTATTTTCATTCGAAAAGCAATAGATAGAGTGAGATCTAAGTGCTTCGGATGCAAGCGGCTAAGAGCCAAACCTGTTATGCCACTTATGGGACAATTACCAGAAGCTCGTTTAGCGTTTGACTCAAGACCTTTTACTCACGTTGGAGTCGATTGTTTTGGTCCCTTATTGGTCAAGTTCGGACGTGGCACAGTAAAGAGATACGGCATGATATTTACGTGTCTCACTTACAGGGCTGTGCAAATTGAGCTTCTTAACGATCTTAGTTTAGACCAATGTATAATGGCTGTCCGGCGTTTTGTCATTAACCGAGTGGTGACTCGCTTTTTGTATAGTGACAATGGACTTAATTTCATTGGGGCTAAAAATATGATGGATAAGGATGTCAAAGAGATGCAGTGCAAATTGAGTGAATATTCTGCGAACTATGAAAATATTCATTGGCGTTTTATTCCAGCTTATTCTCCGTGGATGGGCGGTTCATGGGAGCGTTTAATTCAGTCAATCAAGAAGAGTGTCAATTTCATTTTGAAAGGAATAGTTCCCCGTGAAGACGTTCTAAGAAATGCACTTATGGAAACCCAATCACAAATAAATCGACGCCCTTTAACGCATTTGCCCGTTGACCCTGAAGATCCGAAACCATTATTTATTTATTTATTTATTTATTAAATTTATCTACAAGCAATATTACAGCTAACAGATATCAGCACTCCAAGAGCAAAGTTAAAAAGTGAATAAATATAATATCTCGGTTTTAAATTTATTACGATTAAGACTAAGGAAATCGATATTTGAAGATACTTCATTAAAATAAGCAATGGATCTTGATAAAGTTTCCTTATAACCATAATTTGTCGTATGAGTTCTTTCGAATAAGAAGACTCTAGCTCGCATAGACCTAGTGGGAGCATAAATTGGAATTAGTGCAAGAAGTGCTGGACATTTAATATGGTAGCATAGTAAGTCTCTAATAAGCATTATGCTATGAATTTGCCTTCTTGATTGTAATGATTTAATTCCAAGTAATTGGCATCTAGCTTCATAACTAGGATTGAAATTCCAGCTCATTTTTTTAAATATATATTTCGTAAATCGTCTTTGGACTTTTTCAATCCGATCAGAATGAACTTTATAAATGGGGCTCCAAATAACATCTGCGTATTCTAAAAGTGATCTGACAAGAGATGTAAACAGGGATAGTAACACAAAAGGATCTCTAAAGTCTTTTCCATTTCGTTTTATGAAACCTACCAGCGAGTTGGCCTTTGGAACCAAATAATCGAGATGACTTTTAAAAGTAAGTGAAGAATCAAGTATAACACCTAAGTCTTTAACAAATGAAACCCTATCTAAAGTCACAGATTCTATTGCATAGCTGAATAACACATTTTGAGATTTTCTGGAAAAGGAAATCGCGTTACACTTTTTGATATTCAATTTAAGCCCATTTATCTGACACCAGTCAGATAGGGAATCAATGTCAGATTGAATGAGTTGACAATCATCCGAACTCGAAACTTTTAAAAATAGTTTGAGATCGTCTGCATATAATAAACATTCACAATACTTAAAGACCGAGACAATGTCATTAATGAAAATTATAAAAAGGAGCGGCCCCAGATGGCTACCTTGGGGAACACCTGATGTACACTGAATTTCTTTTGAATAAGTGTCTCCAATCTTGACTTGTTGTGTTCTTAAACATAAATATGATGATAGATAACCAACGAAGAAAGTGAGAATGAAAACCAAAAAAAAACCAAAAGTGTTTGGTGGTTCACAGAATCAAAGGCTTTACTAAAGTCAGTGTACACTGCGTCCACTTGAAATTTTTGTTCCATAGCGTTAGTGACATACGAAGTAAAATAAGTAAGATTGGTTATAGACGACCGACCGGAAGCAAAACCATGCTGTACTTCTGATAGATATTCACTTGTAAGAAAATCAAGCTTAGTTTTAACCATACTTTCAAACAATTTGGGAATTGCGGAAAGTTTACAAATACCCCTGTAATTTTCTACATCATTTTTGGAGCCTGATTTATGAATAGGGACCAAGTAAGAGAGCTTCCATTCTTCAATAAAAATACCTTCACGGAGGGACTTGTTGAAAATGATAAGTAGAGGGGTACAGATGGAATCACAACAATTTTTAAGTACTGCGGGAGGAATGCCGTCTGGTCCCGAACTATAATTAGATTGAAGTGATTTCATCCCGGATTTAACTTCTGCACTACTTAACTGGATCGACCCAATATCAATTCTAGTTTTTACGTTATTCAGTGAACTGTTGTTAAATCCCGAATGAGAGTAAACCGACTCAAAATAGTTAGAAAAAAATTCGACTGTCGACTCTAAATCCGATGATTCAACACCTCTGAAAAACATGGTATTTGGAATCCCTACTGATTTTCTTTTGGAATTGACAAAAGACCAGAACGATTTACTATTGTTTTTGATATTGCTTTCAATATTCAATATATAAGCTCTGTATAGAAACTTACTAAGAACTACAAATTCTTTACGTAATTTACTAAAATTTTCATAATCTGATTGATTTTTTGATTTGCTGTATTTCACGTACGCATTGCGTTTCTTTCTCTTTAAGTCGCGAAGCTGTTTATTAATCCAAGGTGAATCCGATGATTTTTTTTTAATTGAATAAGGAACGAATTTATCAAAACCCATTGATATAACTTCAATGAAGCGCTTATACATATTTTTCAAATCAAGAAACATAAATTCATTTAACCAATCAATATCATATAAAAAATTATTTAGTTTAATAAAATCAGTTTTAGAGAAATTATACGATTTAATATTTTTTTTAACATCATTTAACGAGTAAGTATAAAACTCTAAATCAAAGAATTGTTCCTTATGATGAATAGATTCGCTTAAGAGAGAAAAAGGTGCATTACTTAAATTAACTTTGAATTCATCACAACATATAAAAATCAAATCCAGTATTTTTGCTAAAGAATTTTCAATATGATTAATTTGCACTAAATTTAAAGAATATAAAAAATCAATAAATGTAACTTCGATATCTCGTTTAATATTAAATGGAAATAACATTTTATCAGTTTCATACCACTTCCAATGTATATCGGATAGATTAAAATCACCTAATACACACAAGTTATCAGATATAGAACAAGTATTATTAATAAAATCAATATTGCTAATATGTTTTTCATATAAATCAAGTGAGCTACTTGGAGGCACATAACTTACAATAAAAAATACATTCGTTTTGGAAAACGCATTTAAATTAACGGAGATACAAACTTGTTCAACGTCCAAGGTTGGTAATATAACTTCTTTGGAGCAAAGATGGGAACGAGTGGCGATAATTATCCCTCCTCCACGTTCTCTCGATGATTTACATCGATCGCGACGATAAACGTTGTAGATACTGCAATCAAATAATTCAGAAGAGGCAATTCCATTGTAAAGCCATGATTCGACAATGATGATAATGTCGTAGTATTTAACGCATGTACTTTTAAAAAGATCGGCTACTTTAGTTCGAAGGCCACTTGCATTATGAAAATAAATCTTTAAAGACGAAAGACGAACATTTTGGGTATTTGTTGTTAGGTTGTTATTCCTACGTTCTTCTCCAAGGAGTTTTTTGACATATACACAAAAGGTCGAATTTTCACACCTATCGGCCAAAAATGTTCAGCAAAGACCAATGATGCAACATCCATCGGAACACCAATCTTAAAATTGACGAAACCATGCATACGATCCTTATCCGCATCTTTTGACAATTTGTGGCACACAAAAAGAGATGAGTCTATTCCCAGACTAGTTGAAACAAATGCAATAACTTCATCAGGAGTGGTAGTGTAACGAAAACTGCCTATATGAAACCATTTGAATTTGTAAGCAACTCGAAGATTACCACAGGAGGAATTTGTTCCGATAATGACATTTTTTGTGTTGTTAATTGATGTTTGTTTGATAATTTCAATCTGAGCTGTGTTGTTTGATTCATTGTTATTTAAATTACCACCATTGACTGATGAAATCATATTCGGAAATTCACCAATCACAGTATCATCAGCAAAAATTTCCGGATTCACAGCATTTGGTAAGTAGCTGCCTTGCACAGCACTAGCACTATCTTGCACAGCACTAGCAATAGCCACGCCAACGTCAGTAACAGCACCATTAACAACGTCAGCAACACAAGAGCTTGCATTCAACATATTATCATCAGCAACAGTTTCATGAATCACAGTATTTGGTAAATAACTGCCTTGCACAGCATTAAGACAAGCTGCGCCAACGACAACGTCATTACCAGCAACAACAACAGCAGCATAAGATGAGCTTGCATCAAGAGAGTTTACCGCTCCACCATCAACAACAAGACCTTCAGAAGCAACAGCAACAACGAAACCATTAACTCCAAATATGATGCTTTTTGGAGAAGAAGATAAAGATGTTACCGCGCCAGGTGTTTTCACTGAAAATAATGCTTGTAGCAGGTTATACAGTAGACGAGCCCAGCATTTGACGTCCTCACTAGTCCAGCGTTGGTACAAAGAATATTTACCTGACATTATAAGAAGGAAGAAATGGTACAAAAACACAAAAGAAGTAGAAGTAGATGATATAGTCATTCTTGTTGAACCAGATGAATTTCGATCACTTTGGAAGCTAGGCCGTGTAATAAAAGTTTACCCGGGTCCAGATAATATTGTACGAGTTGCGGATGTCAAACTATCGAATGGTTCAATTAAATTGAAGAGGTCAGTTGGAAGGCTTGCTGTTCTGGATGTAGAGTCTTCAATGTAGTTTTCAGACGGCCCCCGGAATGTCATCAAGCCAAAGTTTTATATTTTCAAAATCTTATTTTCAACTACTTTACTTTTTTACTTGTTTTCAAAAACACTTTGTTGATAATTTTCAATCATTGTTTCTGTTTTTAATTTTCAATATTTTTCTCTATGTTTCTATAATATTTTTTCATTCTGTTGTTAACTGTTTTCAAATCAAGAAATTAATTTAAAAATCTTTACTGTTTTTCATCATTCCAAGACCAAATTGTAAGTTACATATATTTTAGTTTAATTAGTTTAATTTATTACATAATTGTTATTTTATTTAGAAAATAAAATTGGACAATTCCAAGAATATTTCTTGCTTTCGATTTTAGCTATATTTGAATTCAAGCCTTGGACCAATATTTATATTTGGAAGATTCCCTAATCGGTGAAAGAACAGCAAGTGCCTTCAATTTAGTATTGAAATGGCGGAATTTCGTGATTCGGGATTTCGTGATTCGGGATTTTGTGAATCGGGATTTTGTGATGCGAGATTTTGTGATTCGTGATTTTGTAATGCGGGATTTCGTACCCAACCCGTTTTATCTAGTCTACTAACATGTTTGTATTTAGAAAAAAGATAATTTATATTTACTGTTTTAGTTTTAGATTTAAAAACCATTAAGACTAGGAACGAACTTGCGATTACAATCGCGCGATTTTTTAGTCACAAAAATAGAACACATTAGTTTACCTAGTCCTGCCATGAGTTCTGTCCCTAACAAAAACACGTTCTATTTAAAAAATAAAAAAGCAATCAAAATTCTTTTTACGTCATTTATTAAGCCTTCGACAAGGTCTGGCACGATGGCCTTAAGTTTAAACTAAGACAGGTATTTCCGGATCAAATATATTACATCCTTGAGTCGTACCTCGAAGATAGGCTATTTCGAGTTAAGCAAGGGAGGGAATATTCGGATTTTAAGGAAATCAATGCTGGTGTTCCCCAGGGAAGTGTTCTCGGTCCGATTCTATTCGTACTATACACTAGCGATATTCCTCAAGAAGAAGATACCATAATAGGTACGTTTGCAGACGATACGGCTATACTTGCAACATCCGATTCAGTTGAATCTGCAACCGAGAAGCTCCAACGAGCTCTAGATAAAATTTCGGTATGGACTAATAAATGGCGAATTGTTCTTAATGAGTCCAAATCAACACATGTTAATTTTACTTACAAAAAAATTACTAATCTGCCCACCTACATTAACTCGGTGCAAATACCATATGCTAATGAAGCAAATTACCTAGGAATGACACTAGACGCTAAGCTTAAATGGAAAACTCACGTTAAAAAGAAACGAGATCAACTTGAAAATAAATTACGCGAAATGAATTGGCTTATTGGAAGATATTCTAAACTCAGCATTTACAATAAATTGCTTATCTATAAGCAAGTGATAAAACCAGTATAGACATACGGTATACAACTTTGGGGTTGTACTAAACCAAGCAATACACAAATACTACAATCTTTTCAGAACAAAGTTCTCAGAGAAATCGTTAATGCTCCGTGGTACATTAGGAACAGTGATTTACACAGAGACTTACGATTGCCAACTGTTGAAGATGAAATTGCAGTTTTCGCTGGGAAGCTACGAACTCACTTAAATAACCATAGCAATGGAATTATTCGACAAACAATTAATGAGACAAACCTTGTGCGCCGACTTCAAAGAACGAGACCGTTCGACCTAGCGCCATAAGGAGTATCCGCTTTCAAATGTGGTATCCGCAGGTCCTCTCAGTGGGGAGCTTCCTGCCAAACGTGATTATAATATAATGAAATTAAAACTACTTGATAAGGTAACTTAGTTGTAGTCGCAAGAACAAAAGGGAGGTGTTTTTTAGTGAGTAAAAATCTCACACTACTATGAGTACCGGGCTCATAGTGTCTATGAAGATTCTTCACCTACCCACGAAAAAAAATTTATTAAGTATTAAATTTACAATATAAGTATATAAGAAATTATTCAAAATGCCCTCCCTTAGTCTTCAAACACTTTCTTAAACGACCGGCCTCGCGTCTATCGCCGCACGCACGACTTCCAGTGTAAACGAAGCTACTGTCTTCAACAAATCAGCTTTGAGAGACTCAATATTTCGGTGAGGCTTACAGCAAGCCTTCTCCTCCAAAATGTTCAGCGGATTAAGATCGGGGCTGCCCGGCTGGCAAGCACTGAATATTTCAGCAAGATTCTGCGCCGACCCACAAAGCAAAAACAACACAACAATGGCTTAAGGACAATTTACCAGAGTTTCTTGCCGCACAAGATTGGCCCTCGGGCAGCCCCGATCTTAATCCGCTGAACTACCGGAACACTTTAGAGAAGAAGGCTTGCTGTAAGCCTCACCGAAATATTGAGCTTTCAAAGGTGATTTGTTGGAGACAGTAGCTTCGTTTTCACTGGAAGTCGTGCGTGCGGCGATAGACGCGAGGCCGGTCGTTTAAAAAAGTGTTTGAAGGCTAAGGCCTCAGCCACGCACTGAGCGACGAGCGACTGAGCGATTGAGCGACAATGACAAGTCGCTCAGGGTGTACGTGGCCACCTCCATACAATTTCATGTGTTTTAATTTTTTTGCGTCGCTCAGCGACTCGTCGCTCAATCGCTCAGTCGCTCGTCGCTCAGTGCGTGGCCGAAGCCTAAGGGGGGGCATTTTGAATAATTTCTTATATACTTATATTGTAAATTTAATACTTAATAAATGACGTAAAAAGAATTTTGATTGCTTTTTTATTTTTTAAATAAAACATGTTTTTGTTAGGGACAGAACTTATGGCAGGACTAGGTAAATGAGAATGAACGAACTTGCTACCAACAAATCGTCACGATTTAAAGGTCGCAATTTATTTCATTTTTCTTGCGATGCGATTGTCGTAAGCTTAAATGAAACAAATGTACTCAAATGGATATGCTCACACTTGCGATTTAAATTACTATGACTTAAAAATCGTAGTCGCAAAGAGAAATGAGCATGCACACACGATTTCTTAGCCGCAAGGAATAAGAAACATGGCGTTAAATGTGAATGCACGCACATGCGACTTAAAAATCGTAGCGATTATAAAAATGAAACAAGTTTCATTTTTTCAAGCGATTTTTCTTTCGCTACTTATTTTTAGCAAATGCGTGCACTCACATTAAAAGTAGTGTGTTTTATTTTTTGTGATTGAATAATCGCGCGGCAAAAAAATCGCAAGTGCGTGCATGGCAATAATTTGTAGCGACTACTACTTTTAATCGCCTCGACAAAAAACCGCATGTGCTTTCCTAGACTAACAACCATAATAAATATCGTTTTATTGTATTACGACGCGTTTCGTTGTTTATTTTTTTTTAAATCATCATTTATTTAATTAAACAACAACTCGGACACGAATATTCCTATATAATTTGTATGTAAATCTACAAAATCTTTTACATATAGACAACCATGGGCAAATAATTGAAATCTGAAAACGACGACGGATGCTCGGAGTTGTTCAAATTTTATAAAAAGTAATATACACATACATTTCTTAACAGATAAATTCAAAAGAAAATCTTTATGGATGTCTCGGTTCGACGAATGTTCTCTCCTTAGATATATTATGATGTGTTTACAAATCCTCTTCGTTGTAATAAATAGAACGCCAAACCGTCAAAATCCTTTATCATTATATTGAAAGTGTAATGCGAAATAAATTGCACATTTTATGTCAATTCTTGTAATTTTCGACTTCTACGAAACTACTTCAAGGAAAAGCATCAGTCGATACTCCTTAAGCCGGAAGATGACAAACTAGGCAGGAAATCGAAAAGCATTATTGTAGACAAGAGAGAAATTATGTGGAGCAAGGTCAACTTACTAGGGAAGATATTCACGATGAAGCAAATGTTGCAGCTGTAATTAAAAAATATTTTCTGAACTATAAGTAGTGTTTTTTTTTGTATCTTTTGTGTATCTTAGACTTTTGGAACTACGTCAACAGCATAATATTTTCTTACTTTGTTTGTGCTTGGCCATTCATTCTGAATACCAACAAATGTTAATTTTTAAAATAATTTTTTTCATGCTCATACATTGGCGTATAATTTAAATCAGCCAGTGTATTATTATATTATTTCCATTAAGCATTTTTACCTTCAAATTTTGATAAAACAAACTGAGTAAAATATGAAGAAACCTCTTTTATGACATTATGTACGGAATATAACATCATTCAAATGTCTCCCACGGCTTTGTTGGGTGATGCGCATTCAAAACTTCCAAATTTCTCTTTTGAATTTGTCCAATGTCATTGATTACGTTAAATTACAGTGCTAATAGTGGGTTGTGATTATACCTGTGCTCACAACCTTTCACAACTTTGTACTTAAGAAAGTATTGGCCACTTAACATATTTTGGTAGGGGCTGCAATAACACAATTGAGTCTCTCGGATAGAATCCGAAAAAGAACTTTAAAATGATAGGTGATAGAAGTACATACTTAATACTAAATACTAAATAAATGACAGCCAATTTAAGAGATGCAGCTTCAACAACATAGGAGCAATCACCTGTACGGAAAACAAATCAAGATTTGAAATAAATCTCATTTAAATCTTTTTGCAAGCAAGGATTTATCAAATCAAACAAATTTTATTTTGTAGAACATCGTTTTTTGGCCATCACAATGAAAAAAAAAACTGTCTTTAATTTTCGTTTAACATTAAAGTTGAAAGTTAGTAGTAGTATAAAATGTTTTTTATTTCCAACTTAATATTTGTATACATTTTTGAATTTTACTTGAGAGTAAGTTATGTTGAAAAGCTTAAAACTTACGACAATGACATAAAGAGTCGTCTGTCGGGTAAGTGAAAAGTTCTTTTAATAATTTTATCTTTAAGTACACATTTATATATAAATTTTATAATTTTTGATAAATTTAAAGAGAAATCCTATTCTATTTTCAAATCAAATAAATTCCGTTAAGTGCAGCAATGATTTCAGCTTCATTTAGAGTTGCCTTTTCAAAATGTCTCATCCTGAATTCTCTTAGCACGGGGCATCTGCCTAGGAAATGTTGAATATCTTCTTCTTCTCTCATGTTGCACATGTTGTTTAACATTATGTGAATGTCAATTAATTGTTAGTATAGAAAACTTTATGAACATCATATATTGCATTAGTTTAAAAGTAAACTCCCCGTCTTTTAGTTGGGTTAGGACTAAGTGACCTAGAATTAATATTTTACTGTTCTTTCCTTAGAGCTACAGTTCTAGCTATATTGAGCTACGTCTAGTGTCTACAATTTTTAAAAATCTACAATATTCAACTAACTATTTTCGAAAGAATTGTATCCGTCCTGATCCGATCTTGAACGCAGTGTACAAATTTGTTTCACTAAATCCGATTTAAAAAACACGGCTTTGACTTTGGTCATGTTGCAAAACTTGTAATTTCATGGCTAATAATGGTTGGAAAGCATGCAACCAAGATTTTGTTTTTGTTAAAAATAGATATCTTTCATTTAAATATAAAATATAATTAATCCTTTAGCATCTCCGAAATATTCAATTTCATTTTTCTTGCCTCAAATTTTTTTCCACATTTAAACTTATTTTTCTTCTAAATATGTGGTGAACATTATATTGTTTCATGATGTTATTATTATGAGGTAATAGTACTTTAAAAAATGTGTACCTTAATATTTTAATCCAAATTTTTGTATGGCGCAATAAGTAGAGACAGGTCATAAGCAAAAAAGTAAATTTTGTTGTGGATTCTTACTTGAAAACGAGTTTTTGTCTCCAAATTTAAAAACAACAAATTAGTAGAATTTATATTGCTTTTTAATAATCCTGAACAGATTTTGAAGGCTATTACATAATTTGTTATAACCAATGTCTTAAAAACCCTTTCAGTACTTCACACAAGGTGGGGTTGTGATGGTTCATCTGGGCAGAGCGAATATATCTATGCAGACATTTTCTACTGGCAACTAAGAAGCATCGGATTCTAATCGTTTCATGACATCGATTGTTCCTTGAAAATGAGGTAATTACTGGAGAAAACAATATAGCATGAATAAGTCCCCGTCTGTCTTCAACGAGATATTGCAGACCTCTGAAATTTGAATATAAGAAGAAAAACTTTGACATCATACGAGAACAGAAAAACCGTGTATAAAATGAAATTCAATAACTGGAAGAGAGCTCAATCCCTGCTCAATCCCGTCTTTATTTTACTATAAATAAATAAATTTGGTGGTGCAACAGCTCGGACTGAACCAGAACCTAGTGACTTACAACTCTCAACCATTCCTGTGTGCGTGTTACCAGGAACGGAGGGGACCTACAATTTTCTGCCGATTCCGAACGGCTAATGAGCAGCACTTTCCATGACAAGAGATACTCTTGGAGAATTTGTCAATTCCTCGCAAGAGGCAGTACACCCCTGAAAAAAACTTTCTTGCAGCGGCTGAGAATCGAACTCGAGACCTTCCGCATAACAGTCCAACGCACTAACCATTATGCCAAGGGGTACTACTTATTTATTTTACTACGAAAGATGGAAAAGTAGCACAAGCTGTGACAAATACTAGTTCTGCGAGCAATTGCATTATTTGTGGAGCTAAACCTTCAGAGATGAATGACCTATCCAATTTGCAAACTAAGATCGTGAATAAAGAAGCTCTTGTTCTAGGAATATCATCACTGCATGCACGGATTCGATTTATGGAGAATATATTGCACCTGAGATATAACCTAAGCCTAACTAATGAGGGTACTTGAACTATCAAGGAAGAGGAAAAAAAATGAATTCGAGCAAAAGTTGGAATAAAAGTTGATGTTGAAAAGCAAGGAACTGGAACAACGAATGATGGTAATGGTTAGGTTAGGTTAATGTGGCTGCCGACCCGAAAAAGGTCAACACACTTAGACCAATATTTGGTCCGTTGTGATACCACAGGATTTCAAAAATCACCCTTACTCGTTAAACCATTTTGAGCTAACAATGAAGCGTTTGAGGCAGTGAATGTTGGAATTATTTAGATCACTAGGATCGTTATAGTAGTAGTCTCCCAAGTGGAGTCTACGTCTTTGTGCTAGGGCAGGACAACAACATAGAAGGTGAGGAACTGACTCCTCTTCTTCTTCATCCATGCAGCTTCTGCAAAAATCATTTGCAGGAACTCCAAGACGGAAAGCATGTCTTCGTATTAGGCAGTGTCCAGTAAGGACACCTATAACGGAGCTACTATGCAATCTACCAATAGAGATTAGTTGTTTTGAGCGTTTAGCATCAAACAATAGCCAAACTAGTTTAGTAGACCGGTAAGTTGGGGTACTGATCCATCTTTGGTTAGCTTTCATTATGGTATCATGCTTTAGCATAAGTTTACAAGTAGCTAGGGGTATACCGATGTTGGATTTGCTATCCAACAAAGGTAAGATTGTTCCGTTTTTTGCAAGTTCGTCGGCTTTACAATTTCTTGGAATGTGTCTATGCCCCGGCACCCATATAAATAAGGTGAATGTTAAACTGTTTTGTCATCTCCACCAGAGATGATCGACAATTTTGGGCTGTTAGTGAGTTAATGGAGACAGAGTCCAGTGACTTTATGGCAGCTTAACTGTCTGAGAAAATACTTATATCATTAGTCGATATAACGTTTTCTTTGAGCCAAGAGAGGACTTCTTTTATTGCTAGAAGCTCTGCCTGGAACACGCTACAGTGATTGAGAAGACGAAAAGTTAGACAAAGATTTAATCTTTCGGAGTATATGCCTCCACCGACATGTACATGTACATCTACATGTGTAGAAATGAATCGCTTCGTCTACCAACAGTGACTCATTTTCCCAGGTAGACCTGGAAGGGATGGACACTTGAAAGTTTTTATTAAATTTTGGATGAGGGGTGGTGTAATCGACGTTACTAGGTAGTGATATGAACGAGTTTAGTATAGTGGAGTGGCCAATATCGTTATTGATCCACTGCGAGGAGGCTTTCAGCCGAATGGCTGTGCTAGCGGCCGATTGTTTACTAAAGATATCTAGCGGTATGAAATGAAACAGAAAATCAAGTGCAGCGGAGGTAGTTGAGCAGAGAGCTCCACCCATGATTTTTTTTTTAGATTTAGATTAAGAATTTTATTTTTCAATTTGTTTTATATACAATTTGACTTAAAACTAACTTATTACTAAATTAAATCATGTTGGCTCAACAATAGGGGCCCAACGTTCTTCATTTGGCTTTACATAATGCTATTTGCTTACAATATCATATTAATGTTTTCTTAATCTAATTCATGATTTTTTTAATATTAACTAAATAATAATTTTTGATGAGTGGGCGTTTTATCCCCTGTAGTATTGATTGTTGTTCTTCTCGTAAAAGGGTGCGTTGTCGTTATAGATGATGTCTTCAAATTGATCGTCAGTGATGGCTCGGGTGTATAGATACTTGTCACGAGGCTCTAGTTCATGCTGGAGAAGTTGTTGCACTTCTGTGTTGGGATGATCTTCCAGGTTCCTGATGATTTTTCCGGAGAGCTGCACCCATGAATAAGCAGGCTGTTCGTTGGACTTTGCTGAGCTTATCGCGGTTTGTTGCTGTTTCCAGCGCAGTCCACCATACTGTTACTCCATATGTAAGTATCGGTCTAATGCCTAAGATGTATAGCCAGTGTGTAATATGAGGTTGTAGACCCCATTTGTTACCTACGGCTATGTTGGCTTTGTAGATTCTCTCTTGGATTTTGGGCTTCCAGCTTAATTCCTTGTCCAAAATAAGACCCAGATATTTAGCTTTGTCTGAAAATTTAAGCGGTATACCTTTGATGTGGTACCTCTACTGACAGTTCTTCGAGTAGTAAAATCGCCCAGTTTTGAATTTATAATCCTGCTTATCAGCATATGATTTATCAATTTACTGGTGGACTTATCCACCTTTAGAGATGACAGCGCAGATGTGATTTCAGATGCGTCGACATTGTTAAAAGCTCCTTCTATATCTAGGAAAGCAACTAAGGTGAACTCCTTATGATGAAGAGAATGTTCGATAGTACGAACCAGCGTATGTAAAGCGGTTTCTACAGATTTCCCTTTGTTATAGGCATGTTGAGCATTAGATAGTAAGGACTTATCAATGTTTGCCCTCAAATGGATTTCAATCAGACAATCAATTGTTTTAAGAAGGAATGATGAAAAGGCTAAGAGGTCTTAGATCTTTAGGATTAACATGGCTAGGTTTGCCAGCTTTGGGGATGAAAATAACATTGACTTCTTTCCATGACAAAGGAATGTGAGCCAGAGTGATACAACTATTTAGGATGTTGAACAGAATGGGTATTAAAACGTTGGAATTATTCTGTAGTTCCGCTGGAAATCTGGTCCAGCAGATTTGTATAGAATGAAGCTGTTGACTGCCTATTTTAATTTTTCCTTTGTAATCAGACCTTGTGGAGGAGTTATACTACTGACGATGTTGTTAAGATCAGTGTTACTAACGAAAGGAGAGCTATCTGGGAAATGTACATGCAGGAGCAGATTGAGCGATTCTTCGCTTGAGTTTGTCCAGGAACCGTCAGTGTTTTTTAGGCAACTTGGCATGACTGGATTTTTGAAGAGGATTTTTTTTAACCTTAATGCCTCTGAATTGCTTTCTATATTATTACAGAAAGTTATACAGGACATATGCTTGGTTTTCTTCAGTTCTTTTTTATATATCTTGAGGAAATCTTTAAAGGAATGCCAATCGAAGCTTCTCTGGAGGTTTTCGCTCTGTTGAAGAGTTTTCTGCAATGTACGAGTATTCTTAGCGGATCCAGCCCCGAGTTCCACCAGTGAGGTTTCTTTTAACCTCTTATTCGTATAAGAGGACAAGCAGCTTCCAGAGATTTGTTGAGGGCTACTGTAAGGTCGTTGACTTTAATATCAAGATCCTCAGTGTTGTAGGGTATGCTGTATATATCAGGTTTGATTAACCTTAATAGAGTTTCCCTATATATTAGCCAGTCTGTTTTTCGATCGTTACGAAAGGAAGTTTGGCTAGGAGGTTCGTCAATAATTTCGAATTGTATCTATCTATGATCAGAAAAAGAATGATCATTTGATACTTTCCAGTTCGAAATAGTTTGATGAATTTTATCTGATATGTTATATCTAGTACTTCCTGTCTGTTTTTGGTAACAAATGTGGGTTCATTGCCAATGTTACTTATTATTAGGTTAGTGTTTAATATAAAATCGAAAAGAGACTCACCTCCGTCGTTTATATTCGTGTTACCCCAAACTGTATGATGGGCGTTAGCATCACTACCGATGATGAGGCCAGTCTTTTGCCTGTCTTCTTCAGTGATTACTCTCTCCAAAGTGTCTCCTCGGAGAGGGCCAAGGTGGTCATGACCAAGATAAGCCGACGCCAGCCAGAGTGTTTCTTTGCCTGTTTCCAGTCTTGCGGCGGTTACATCTCGATCACTGAAATTAGGGAGCAAAAATATATTTAGGCTACTTTTAACTAGTATGCAAGATCTGGGTTTACCTTTATCTGATGCATACAGCAAGTAGTAGTTAGGAGTCCTCAGTCCCCGAACATGAATTTCACAATCAAGGGTTCTTGGATTAGGACGATGTCTTCTCCGCTGCTGGATAGACGATTAAGCAGGGAGGCCGAGGCATTGATAGAGTGTTGGAGATTAATCTGAAGAAATTGCAGAATCTTTGCTACATCCCTCCCGATCAGCCTCCAACACGGTGACGTTAGAGTCTTCAGATTCCGAGGTTAAGGCCAGAAGAGAGTCCTCACTCAAAAGATCTTCGTTGTTGTGGTCATCGATCTCCATATCGCTGACTGTTTTGGTCGTCTCCACTGTCGCCGAAGACGACCTGGATACACCATACTCTTCCAGTGATGGGAAGGTGATAGATACACCAAGGTCTCAGCAGTTTCAATTACGTTGGAGGAAGTGAATGCACCAGTAACATCCGCGTCGTTTTTATACACCTTCAGTGTTATGGTCTCAAATCCAAACCTAATCACACCTTTAGTCTGCGCCAGAGGAGCAAGTACAATAATTGCACCTCTATAGCGTCCCTTTTTCTCCTCCAGTTTCGCAACTTTCCAGTTGTGAGTAGGAAGGGATGGATTCGATAGCCGGATCATCTGGAGTATTACATCCAGGCTGGAGAGTTCGGCTGTAACAATGGCGCGAGCTCTTGGTCTGCACGGGATTTTATCCTTAGCAACAACCTCGAGCCTAGCACCATGCCAGTCTTCCCCTAACCGGATAACGGCCAACGATAGAAGATCATACGATCTCTGATCGTCACAAACCATGAGCTTAACATGTCCTTGATGCCAGCCTCCATTGTTTATGATTGGAGGTGGTCCTTGGTTCTCCATCATGATACTCATGAAGCTCAACTGGAGCTTCCCCTTGACCACCTGCCAATTTTCCATAGAGATCGTGCCATAGACGTCGTTCCCGTCAATGATCGCGAACACGATTTTGTTTTTAACCACATCACTGAAGGTCTTATTCCCTCCACAGGGATGTGATGGAGCGCTGATGTTGTGCACTTTGTGGCGTTTGGGTACTGTAATTGTGCCTTCCATTGACCTTTGACGCTTTAACGTAGAGTCTCCGCTGGCCTGGACGCTATTGTTAGCTAAAAAGCTTTTAGCCCACTTAATTTTTGCGTCATGCTGAGAGTTCCTCCCGGCGCGGCGGCGCCATGTTGTTCACCAAACACTTTGAGAATCCTCTTAGCATTTCGCATGTCTTTGTAGAAGGTCTTAGAAGGTTTAGGCTTACACCCTCTCCCCCTAGGGCCTTCTTTTGGATTTGTGGTGTTGTTAGAGGTGGAGGAACCCACAGTCCTACCACCGCTAAAATGACTCAGAGAAGTTCAGGGAGGTTTACTCTACTTAGTGGTAGCAGGACCATGTTTCACAGTCTTACTACCAGTGAACCGCGGTGTCGAAGCTTGGAGAGGTTTACTCTCAGAAATAGTAGTAGAAGGGCCATGCTTCACAGCCCCCCTAGTACCGGCATTAGGACTGTGGGAACCCACAGTACTACCACTTCCAGCGCAAGCCGGAGAAACAGCAGACGGCTTTTCAGTCGCACTACTGGCCTGACTCAAAGACCAGGACTTTCCACCATCTAAAGAATTTAATTTTTCCATTTAGATCCCACGAGTAACGGAGAAGAGGTGGTCCATCTGCACAGAGATCCGTATATGCAGATAAGGCTAGTTAATCCGGAGGTCGCCTGGTATCCGGATACTCCGTTAGCGACTGAGCTAGTTTTTTGATTGGGCCCTCAGCCAGGCTGAAGGCTGATCATCGGCACGGGTCGTGTAACACCTTAGATCCAGCCCAATTGGGTAAATAAAAGAATAAGGGAAGGAGAGAGTGGGCAAGGAATCAGACAGTATACACCGTTCTGAAAAGAAGGAGGTTTAGGGTGGTGTAGGAGCTGGTAACATTGGATAGCTTTTTCGCATTCCATTGTGGGAGAGGGAAGGATATAAGGAGGGGTAGAGGATGATGAGCGTTTTTTGTCTTCAGGACTTATCTGGAGAAGACCTCTCGAGAATTATTGACCCTATTCAGCTTCTACAACTCGATTTTTCAATCGATACCCAAAAATTTAAGACTTATAGTGAAGAGAAGTAAGCTCGCGATATCGTTATACCTTTGGTATCACATGCACACAACTGTTCCCAAAATTTTACTACATGGAGCAGAATTAATAGAAAGTGCATCCTTGCCAATTGGATCACTTTCAGAAGAGGCCCAAGAATGCAGGAATAAGGACTAAAATTACTATGGGACCCATCACCACAGCTCCAGAAAGTTTTTTCCGGTTATCAACGACTCGGAGTTCTAACATTTCTTTCCATTTTTTAAAAAATAAATCAAAATAAAATATTCCGAATTCGGTTTTATTTCCAAATTCTGTTTGGCACTATTTCGGGACACCACATTAAAAAAACGCGGCGTAACTCTACCTCGGTGGTGGTGTGGAAAAGAATTTGAACTTTCTCTTTAAATTTTATAATGAACATAATCAAATTTGAAAATTTTCAAACGTGAGTAAATTTCTTTTTTTTAATTTTTGCAGGATATTGGCCATTTTGACAGGTTATATTTCCTACAGTTCTTGTCGCATATAAAATTTTAATATACCAAAATGTAGGAAATAAAGCGATCTATAAAAAACAACTTAAGTATTTTTTCGATCACATGAACATGAGGCGAGATAAACGTTAAAAACTATTTTTTACTTCAAAATCTCGACAGTTTTTCGTCGATAACTTTTTTTTTGAAAGAGGTTTCAAATTTTTTTCTCAGCAAAAGTTAAAGAAGATATTTTAACGTACAAACCTCCAAAAAAAATACAGCTCTATATATGATAGGAGCCGAGAAAATCGAGTTCACGCTTTCCAAAGCCTTTTTCAAAATGGCGGACAACGCATGGGCGCTTTTTGTTCGAACTTTTTGGATTTACACTCTCCAATGGGTACTCTTTAAGAAACAAAAAAAATATTCGACGCAATTTTTTTTTGTAGATATTTCGAATTAATTAATTTAATTTGACTGGACTAATAGGTCATCTTTGAGAAGTGCATTATCAGTTCGAAGTTGTTCGATTTCCAGACGAAGGGGTGTGAGATCATCTTTTTTAGCGACGTCTTCTAGTTTCCTATCAAGTATATTACCTAGTTTCTGTTCAAAAATATCCCAAATAAGATATCGGAAGCTACATCAGCAACAGAAGCAGTAGCAACAGCAGCAGCAGCAAGAAAGCCAACAGGTACGAGTACAACAACGGGAACAGCAGCATGAGCAGCAGCATGCGCAGCAACACGCTGTGATGCGTGTGAGCAAGTTATTTTTATTTTTGCTCGACATTGTTGATTCCGATGTTTTTGGTTGTTTTTTGGCGTTATTTGGAACTAGTTCAGGCGAAGTTAAATGGAAAGTTCTCTTTTTTGTTGTGTCCATAAATCTGAAGGTTATGTTTTGTTCAGTATACATATGGGCTTATCCCTGTAAATTTTAACTTCTTGAGTTGAAAAAAAAAAACAAACAAAAAATTAAGGCACGCATGTAAATTTGAGTTTTTCTTCAATTATAGACCACGAATAAATAAAAAACTTCAAAATAACTCATATGTATTGTTTGTTGAAGAGTATAAAGTATAGAAAAATGAATTTAAAATAATTTATTTTAAGCACCGAGTTAATTGATTTGGTTTTTATTTTTAATCTTCACAGCTTCTGTTTTCGAACTTATTTGTTTAACACTTTTACCATTTTTTTTTATAGTTTCTACAGTTTAAATTACGCTCATTGTAAGGGTATTATCAAACAATGCTTTGGTGTGCTAGTAAAAAATGTGCCTTTTTTGAAACAGTTACGTTTTTTACGTTCGTTTTGTTAACTTCATAAAATTTCTACATAATGAAGCACGCATTGAAGCCAAAGTTTTTTTTACTCTAGATAGCTTAAATAATGATGCAGACCATAAAAAAATGCCCCATGATCAATGTTAACCTTCCGACCACAACTGTCGTTCTATGTATTTGTCGTTTAATATCTCAGGTGTCAGTTGCTGATGAGTAGCCTCCGCGATAGGTTATATTTTTTGAGTGCGAGGGCAAATGGTATGCATTGGGGTTGTATATCACCCCATGTTGTGTTCCATGTATGTGAAAAGCTGAAGGAATAAAGGGGGTTGAAGAACACCCCATGGAGTCCAATGAAACAGCAGAAGCAATCGCGATGTGCAATTTGTCCAAGGAAACAAGACCGGAAAAGCAAGATTACGTGTCTTAAATGCAAATGTCCTGTATGCCCTGAACACAGAAAAGAGATATGCTTAAATTGTACTTAACTTATTATTTCTTTGTAAATATATACATACATATTTATTTATTAATGAATTAAGTTTTTTTCTGTTTCTGATAAAGTATATGAATTGTTGTGTTTGAATAAAAATTTTATGTTGTCCTCAAAAGTATTTTTTTTTAATTTATTCCTGGCTGGGGTGTTCTGCCACCCCTGTTGTGGTGTATGTATATTTTAAATGTGTTGTGATCGGAAGGTTAAAAAAATAGACACGAAAATTTGTGACAATTAAAGATTTGCGAAAAATCACGCATGGCAGTTTTTTTCTAAAATTTATATCATATAGGATTATTTATAAGGAAGGCACGCACTCAAAATGAATGTTTTCAATTAATTTTGACCTTCATTTATCTGAAAAAACAAAAATTGTACTAAGTAATCTTATGTTAAACATTATTTTTGCAATAATACAAAACGTTAATTATCCACGCACGCAGCCAAAAGTCTCAATATTCGATGATTTTTTCGATTTCAAACACTTTCGCACTATCTCGATGGTTCATTTTATAAATTGAATAGTTAAAACTCAATGATATATGTATATAATATTATAAGTTCCAAAACCTGAATATTTAATAATAATGTCTATATATTTCGACGCATGGCAAAAGTTAAAATTTGCACGGATAAGCCCATACCTATATATGTATGGCAAGAATGTAATCTTTATTTTGATAAATTAACACAATTTTTGTTATGAATTTTATCTTTATGAATGAAGAAGTCTTAAATTTTAATATTAATTTTAATATGAATTTAAAGTCGGTAAATAACTTTTTAGAGAAAAATATTAAAATAATTTGGCGGACACAAATTAAATTAGATGATTGACGTATCACACCAGAGTTGCGATATATACCTATTAGGGTATGTAAAGTCACCAGGCAGGCCTCTATATCAACAGTTTTTTAGCTTAACAGTACTGTGGGTGGCCCGCTGGGCGGGTTCTCAGGTTTTTAAATCTCTTTTCGGGGGCCACACCCGCTCACGTAACTTCGTTGCTCCGCTTAGGGTATGTAAAGTCACCAGGCAGGCGCCTATGTCAACAGTTTTTCAGCTTAACAGTACTGTGGGTGGCCCGCTTCGCGGGTTCTCAGTATTCGAACTCCCTTTTCGGAGAGTACTGTGGGTACTGTGGGTTCAGAAACTTCCTTATAATCAACAAATAAATCCCTTACAAAATTAACAAAAAAGGAAAATTTCCCAATAATATCCCAAAAATAACCCGACTCTGGTAGTACTTATACAAAGAGAAATGTCAAAATAAACAAAAAAAAAAGTGCATTTTGTATGGAAATTGAGGAACTTTAAAAATTAATTCAAAATAGTTACCTACAAATGTTTCCTCACTTTAAAATTGTGATATTTGTTATTAAAAAGTGGTAATCTACCTAATAAAACTATCAACGTGTGAAAATTCGTGCTACCTTAAAGGAAAGTTGAGCCGAAATTTCATTTGTTTTTATTGACACTGGATCAAAGGACACGGTAGTGCCCAGCCAAGTTCTGGCACTACACCCTTTTTACAGGAACAAACTCAGGCGATTTTTGACCCCTCCCTATCTTCAGTACCAATGAAGTCAGAAACTTAAAATTCCGAATTTGCTAAGCTAGTCAGGCACAAGCGCCTCACCAAATTTCAATTTTCTAGCATTAGCGGTTCCTGAGATATAAAGCCTCAAAAATCACAAAAACCGTAACTGACTGACTGACTGACAGATAATCAAAATTATGGAGCACATCGTAGAATCTTGTAATTTTACACAACGGTAGGTCATGCAAGCAGAGGAAAAAATTGAAAATTTGAGGTTTTCAATTCAGGGGGCGTGGTATCCACCCACTTCCTCAAAACTGATGTAAATTATATGGCACACTTCCGATTGCAGTAGAACAATGAAGTTTTGTACAACGGTAGGGCTCAAATTGCATATAAAGGACCAAAAATAAAAAATGCGGTTTTCCATTCAGGGGGCGTTTTATCCGCCCACTTTCTGAGAAGATGTTCAATTTATATAGAGTATTTCCGATTGCTGTAGAATGATGAAATTTGGTAGAGCGGTATAGCTTAATGTACATTCAAAGCATAAAATAGAAAATCTAAGATTTTTCATTCGAAGTGTCTTTTTATTGGGGGCTATCGTGAACAAAATTTCCCTCGGAATTTTCCCCATTTGCGAAAATTGGAAAGGTCTATACTTTTGCACTGTTCATTGTAAGCTGGCGACTGGCCTTTTTAAATGAGAGCCAAAGTCACTATGAAACTTAATTCCCGATATCAATAAATTCCAAGGGAAACTTTCGACATTATTCGAGATGACGATTTTGAAAGATGGGAACAATTCCCAGGGAAATTTTATTCACGATAGGCCCCATTATGATTTTGAAACTATACATGTATCTTGAAAATTCATGACTTTTCTTAACTAGAGTGCTCGATTTGGTACTCTATGATATGCTAACATGAATGAAAAAAGAAATCATTTGCATACCTGAAAAAATTATGAGTTTACATAAAAAAAAATTCTTAACTGTGATGTGGACTATAATTAAACCACTAATTAGGCTATTAATTGGTGGGTTACTTTCATTTCAAAAAAGGATTTAAAATTGCAACAAAAACATCATCGCATCCTCAACAATTATTGCTTTTTTATGACTTTGAGCGGATGTAGGTACTAGTATTTGTAATTAAGGTAGGTATATTAGTGTTAGGTATCTTGCCAGGACAAGACGAAACAATTGAAGCGCAAATCAAAACAAATAATAACAAAAAGAAGATATACTAAAAGAAATAGGAAGCTATAACCTAAGTTGATTTTAGTAGATAGAGACCACCCTCTTATCTTTCCGTATCTTTCGAGATTTTGACATGGCAAAATATCAAAATCTTTGAAAAATGGAGTGAGATCAGACCAAAAACATAAATGCTAAAAAAAGAGCTAAGTTCTTCTATACAAAAACCTTTGTGTAACAAGTCAGCCGTGAAAAGTACTGAGATCTAAAAGTTCGCCAAGTTCTTACTTCATGAAGGTTTAATACCGAATATTTAAAGTAGAATAATATTGAAACAGCTGCAATGTAATAGAGAAATTTTATTATTTAATGATTACTGACTAAAATTTGATGGGCTTACTTGGCAAGTTTATTTTTATGTCCAATTCGAAAGGTTTTAAAAACTTGACCAGTGAACCCATCAAATTTTGGTTTTTGTATAGAAGAACTTGGCTCTTTTTTTAACATTTATGTTTTTAGCCTGATTTAAAATTAACAAAAATAACACAAAACAAAGACAATTTAAAGCACATTTTAAAAAAACTGGAGGAATGTCGTTTAAGTTGCCAGTTTTGTATGCAAAACCCTGGCAAGCACAATAATTTGTTATTTTTATTTATTGCAGTTTTTATTATTTTTACTTATCTGTTCTCTGTTATATTAAATTTACTCTCGTCAGAGACAAAACACGATTCCAGAATGACAAATCCGTCTTTTGGTAGCTCCTTATAAAGTATTTCTCTTGATTCGGTTTTTCTTGTTGATAAAAGGTTTTTTCTTCCCACTCTTCCATGAAAATTACTTTTTCGCAGCACTGTTTTTACGGTTTCAGGGTTAATATCTTTTTATTACCTACGCCCGTCAACTTTGGTGCACCTTTTTGGGGTTTATTTTTTAACTTATTACAATATCCAACGTTCATCGCATGCAGTAAACTTTTTTGGTCTTCAAGATTTTTGTAAATTTTCAACAGATTTTGTTGTTTTGAATCTTTTTATGATGTCTCCTATCGTAGAATTGCTTCTTTTTACAATTTCTGCAATAGCACGTACATTTACCTTTTTAAAAATTTTGTATCACTATTTTTCGTACTTCTATCGTTGTATATCAACATTGTTCTTCCATTTTGACCTTATTAATAATAACGCATTAAATTCAAATCAAATAAACATCTGACAAATGTAACGGTATATTAAGAACCTAAAAGTGTTATATTTGTCCCGTTAAAACAAAAAAATGAGTACAACACAGAGTGTCGGATTTCTTTTTTGATATTAAATTTGCGATTATTTTCTTTTATATTGAATTTCGATGATAATTTGTTAATAAAACTGTAATTTTTGCTAAATATCCAGAGTTTATAGTAAAAACTATGTATAAATGCAGAAATCCGCTATTTTCAAACCTTCATCAATTTTATTTTGTGATTTAAAGAGACAAAACTTGTATGTCCGATTTCTTTTTTGATCCACTGTAGATAACAAGCGCACGATCGTATGGACTTGACAGTATCCCTTTTCCCTTTAGCAGTGGGAGACAACGGTCGTGTTGGGGTGTACGACTTTTTGCGAAGAATTACAACAACAATTCTTTAAGGAAAGTCAGTAGCTCGCTCTTTTTTAAGTGGAATTTTTTACAACGCAGTGTACTGACAATTTTTGTTGAACAGAGTATAGTCGATCCCAAATTCTACGAGTGTCATCTGCCTGCAACAAAATTTCTTACCGATACGATGGAATTGACATTCTATAGATTCACATATCGATATCATCAAAAGTAACCATGTTTTGAGGTGAAATAATAATTGAAACTTTTTCCAGAGCTATCATTCCAAAAAAAAATCAAAGAAGAAGAAAAATAAATCGATATCCTTTTCATGTAATAGTTTTGGCACCGAACCAAAAAAGAAGAATAGAAGCTCGTTCTTCAGAATAGCAATACAGTCAGTGACTAGCACCATTGATCCGAAACAACTCAACAATTTAAAAGAACCCAACCCTATGGAGTCCTTGTACATCTAGACGTTTTTAGAGAAGACACAGATCACAAACGAAAACGCTCCCGAAGAACAAAAAAATAACGGAAGATCTGGAAAAGGACGAGAAAAACAACCAACTATAGGTATCATCAGGTGAGCTTAGGCTTCATCAACTTCACGCTTGCGCTGTGTTGCAACATTTAAAGGGTAATCATAATCCCTTGAGCGCGGGTAGATTATAAAAAAAAAAAAAAAATAGGTATATATACAGTGATCTACAAAAGTCTGCGTACAAGGAAGAAATATTTTTAAAAACTGCTGTTATTCACAAATTTAAAGTGATTTGTTTCAAAAAAAAATATTTTTTAATAAAGAAATGTACAAGGTTTTTATTTTCAACAGAAAAAAAAATTGAAACAATTATTCATAACAAGAAGAAATTAATAACAACAAAATAAACCTCTGAAATTCCTACACAAAAGTTTGCGTACAGCTTTAACAGAAATTGAAAAAAAGTTAGTTAATATAGACAAATAATTATTTTTTGTATTACTTTCGCTGTTAATATTTCGTCGGATACCCTTTTAGCCTTATAACTTCTTTTAAACGGTTTTGCATTGACCCTACCAGTTTTTTCTGTATAAGAACTATAGATCTTACTCCATTCAAGCAACAAGGCTTCTTTTAACTGCGCCTTTTTGCGGATATCGTGGTTTCGGATCTTTTTTTCAAATTCATCCCAGCAGTGCTCGATAGGGTTAATATGAGGACTCTGTGGTGGGGTTCGTAAGAACCCCTGTGTGGCCTGGCCAATTTTAAGTCAGCAATTTTTTAAAGTGTAATTAAATTACTATGTAATATAAGAAAACAAATGTAACAAAAAAAAAACACAATAAAGTTTACTAATAGGTGCGTTTTATTATTCACAAATTTATCTGGATCTTGCCTTAAAAACAAAACGATACAGATCTTAGTCAAAGCAGTGTTATAAGTCCGTCTCTTTTTATCCTTGGGTTTGTAAATTTTCAATTATTTCTTGTCTTTTTTCTTTACACTATAGCTTACACTACCTTTCCATAAAAAGCCATCTACTTGCCAGTGTAATAACTGATTTTTGGATATAGATCCCGATAGAAAATAGGATCCCAAATTGTTTTTGTAATACATGTTAAAACTTAATCCAGATCCGGATCCAGATAGATTTGTGAATAATAAAACGCACCTAATACTACTTCTATTAATTTTTCAATTCAATTCGGTCGGTGTACGTCGTTTAGTGTTTCCATGCTTTGAGAAAATTTTTATTTTTTCTTGTTAACAAGTTTCTATGATAAAAAAAAAAGACAAATTAAAAAGCAGGAAAATGTAATAAACTTTGTTATTTTTGTGACTTAATTCAAAAAATTCATGTGTATCCATTTTTTTTTAAGTATTTGTTGTTGTTTTCTTGCAATTTCTTTACTTTTTTTTAGTACAAATTGCACAGGATTAATTAATTCGCCCTCTTCTGCATTTAAGTTATTGTTTTCTTTTTCAATAAAATAACTCTCATACGCATTTAGTCTGTTGCACTTGTTTACTTGTTTACTTGTTTAATCATGCTAATTTTGTGTTCATTCTCACCAATTCCATGACCTTCAGTTACAACATGGTCGGCAAAAGCTGATTCGTTTTAATTTTTTCCTTTTTGCACAATAACAATGTTCTTTATACCGTACTTGTATACTGCATTTAGTTCGGCCAATATAACGTCTTTTGCATACTCCACATTCTATAGCATATATGCCCGATTTTTGTTCATCAACAACTTTGTCTTTTGTAGATGCAAAAATATTTTTATGTTTTTGATTATTAGAAAAAACAGGCATTATTATGTTGTTTTAAACGATTTTGCAATTTGTCCATTAGTCCAATCTATAGTACTCTCATATGGAACAGAAAAAAAAGTTGGGGACTACATTCTACTGAAAAAATTGACGTGGAGACTTTTGATTTCGGGTGGGGTGGTAATTGAGGAAAGAGCGAGAAAATTTTATCAGCTTTGGCAATGAGAAAGACGAGAATGAGAAAATAAAATTTGTTTTGTAGCATTTTTTTTTTTTTGAGGGATCTTCTGTGTGTTTTGTTGTTATATTTTTTTGTCAAGAATATTTGTTTTGTTTTGTCTATTTCATACGCAACAAAGCAACGTTGTTCAATTTCGGTATATCTAACCAAAATACAACGTTGCTTTTTATTTGTTCACACATACCTATTTGAATAGATTTATGTAAGTAGGAATAATTTTGAAATTTGATTCTTGATAGGATTAGAATTTTTTGTATATTAGTATAATTTTAAATGTACATTATGTTAATATATTAGGTAACCTACCTATACTGATTGCAATTATTATTGTTTTTGTCAAATTGGTGTAATTTTGAAGAATAAAAATAATAAATACAATCAACTAGCTTAACTGCCTACATTATTATGCAGTGGGTAATTAGATAGTGGCAATTGTATTTTTTTTGTAATTAATATAGATATGTACAAATGTACATACATTGTTAGAAAACTATTTCTTTAAGAAAATCTTATAGGTACGTACCTATATTTTTATTAAGGAAAATAGCTTTTGCATAATATGTACATACCAGGGACGAAGCGTCCATATATTGAGTGGAATGAGTGCTTCCGTTAAACCATTTGAAAAAATCGTACCTAGCAAGGAATTAAATTCAAAATTCCAAATTGTATTAATATTTTTATTATTTTATTTGTATCTATTAATGAATCTTCATTTACTCTGTAAATTACATTCCAACATCATTATGACAACATTATCATCTTTTACTAAAATTACTAAAGGAAATCAAGATCTCTCTGGTTATTACAACTTAAAATGCCACACTGCAAACCAACTGAGAATGCTCAACATCACTCCATTATTTATAATGCTCAATCTCATGAAAGTTCTTGCTAAAATGCTTAACAGCTATGCATTCCTTATTATCGCCTCCATAACTCAATTTCAAAATACCCTTCCACTCCAAGTCAACTGAAAATATACCTACAACATCACTCACCAATATTCACAAAATGCTCAAACAAAAATGATTCTCAAACAATATAGAATGCACAACAGCTGGGCATTCCATTATTTCGCATACTTTACTTAGATCTCAACCCAAAGTCAAAATAATTTTGTCTCGTTTCTTGCCTTTTGCCCAATGTGTGCAGAATGAGTTGAGTGAATGCATTACGAGAATTTCCTACAAGAGATAGACAGAAAAACAAAGATTGTATCTATTGAGTTGCTTATTGTCTCAAACTGATAATGAGTTTAATTTCATGGACAAAAGGGGTAGAAAAGTTTTATTTTAATATTAATGTGTGTGCAAATTTAGGTGCAATTCATTCATAACTATCAGAAAACAAACAAATATGAATTTAAAAGGTGGTAGTTTTTTAATTATTTTCGTGGCGATAAATACAATCCACCTGTTTTCTGTTTATTTTTTGTTAATATAAAATAGTGGTCAAAAATAGTATTTCTTATATTCATATCCGAAGTTTCTTGACATTCCAGCAGAAATATAACTAAAGGTTATTTTCAATTATGAGAATTTTAAATCAAAAAAACTTCAAGGAATCTTAAGATTTTTAATATCCCTTAATAATGGCATCTGTAGAGAGATCATATTCATGTTTTAAGAGAATTAAATATTTTTTTAGAAATAAATGTGGACAAGAAAGGTTATCTACTCGTAGCTTAGTTCTTATCAAATCGTACTTAGATAATTTTGCCTTAAAAGAAAAAGGATAAATCTTTGCGCAAAGCATCAAGCTTTTTTTTTAATAAGACTTTACTGTAATATATTATTTATGTATATTATTTTATGTGTATTACCATAAAGTGGAATTTAAAAGGTTAGATCTCAAAGGTCTTTCATTTTTGGTTTTATGTTCAGTGCTTCCGCTATCGAAAAAATCACGCCTCGTGCCTGGTACATACATACCCATAGAAAATTGTATGAAATTAAAATAGAAGAAATTCGGTATGGTAGAAAATAATTTTGATAACAAAAACGAAAAATTATTTTTATGCGTTGATAGGTATTTATATATGTAATTATTAATTAAATATAAAAAAAAAGAAATTTGATATAGGTATAGACCAGTTTTTAAAATTTATTCATATAAACTTTGCAAAAAATATAGAAAATTTTTAATACTTTTTATGTGTATATAAACAATTTCAGAAATTTATAAATATTCACATAAAGCTATTTTGAAAAAAAAAATCAAATAAGTTTTTCGAGAAAAAAAAATAATTTTAGAAAACTTAAATTAATTTAAAAAAAATAAATAAAATAAAATTATAATTATTGATTATTAAATTAATAATTATTATTATTGACATAATATTTAAAAAAAACTCAGATACTCAGGTATATATCGTGCAGCTTCAAAAATGCTCTAGATGGAACCGTGCAAGCCCTAACTTCAACATTGGGGATTTGGTGTTGAAGGTAGGAAGAATCACTCATTTACACCAAGGATTTGACGTGAGTCGTAATCGTCGATGGATTATGCGATCAGTCGTCAAGATTATCTGTCAACAATGGTGCTCCACAGACTTCATGTAACCATTGAATTTTGATCTAGGCGGGAAGGATGTTGTCGCCCATAACACATAACATAACTTCTGTTAGGCTTAAGTTAGCTTCTTTCGGTGATGGTCGCATTAAACTCTTTATATCTACACAAGTTGTTCTCTCTTATTTATCAAAGAGCTACAGTCCACTCTAACTTGAGCATACTAAGCTCCGTTCTTTGCTTTCAACAAAAGTCAAACCATTCTTAAATTAAACAATTTCAGATTAGTTATGTTATATTTTATTTTAAAATTTCGAGCACTGTTTCTATTGATTAATAATTTATATTGGCATAAACGCATCTATTTTTTGTAAAGTATATTGTTGGTGATCGTAGCTCTGCTGACTCTGAAATGAAGAAATCAATTCTTTATAACAGAAACACGTAATACAACAACAAAAAAAAACAACGATTAAGTTATTGTCTCAAACATGCATAATGTTGTAAATTTTTGTTTTCATTTGGTTTCTTTTAACAAAAATATAATGATTTATTGCTAATTTTTAAATATAGGATTCAACACTTACACAATTGTTATCCATTTGACGGGAGGATCACTCATGTTAATCAAGTAAGGGAGTTTTACCAATCTCTTCGGTTCATATAAATTAAGGTTTTCATAAAATTTTGATCTCATAAAGTAGTGGAATGAGTAAAGTACACTTCACATGTATTTAATATATATTTTAGTAGGATGGACCAGATCAAAATTGGCTAAAAATGTTTTCGTGTGGCCTGCAAATTGTTAAGTCAAAGGAATACAGGAATAAGGATATAAAAAAAATATGAAAGGAAAAAGGTTACATTTAGGACATTAAATACAAAAAAGGTTTTGGAGAAAATAGAAAAAATATTTAGAAATGCACGTAAAAACACTTCTTCTTAAATCTGAATAGCTGATTTGTGAAACGAACAATTACTCTTGATTCCACATAATGGAAACAATTCCATTTGCGTATACAGAGTATGTGTACCAAATAATATAAAACTAATAGAGAAGCTAAATACAAAATCAAAATAGCTACCTGCTATTTTATAAATATGTGTAGATATCCTAAAAATGCATTTATTTATTATTATTATTTTTACTTTAAAACAAGCATTACATTTACTAACAAGCTTTTTCGATTTCTAAACAATGCAATAACAAAAAGAAATAAGAAGAAAATAGGAAGTAATGAATTTCATGAATATAATAGAAAATCTATTAAGAAAATTATCAGGAACATAAGTAAATATTTACTACATACAAGAAATTATTTTTTTTTGATTAATACATATTCCATAAGAAACCATACATTTTTTACTTATAATTAGACATTTTTTTCTAAAATTATAAATAAATAATAAAAATTATGATTTAATTAGTCAATAACAATAAGAAATTATAGATGCAAATATTGTAAACAATAATAAAAGACAGCAGTTGCAATAAAACAGGAAAACAATTATAAATGGGTATGCATATGTTATAAGAATAATTTTAATTTAGAAATCATTTTGATAAAATGTTTGTTCTAATTACCATTGAACACGTTTCTTTGATAGAATCAGTAGGATATTTTTAATAAGATCTGTGCTGCTAGCGTTTCCACCCAAATCTACAAACCAAATAAATAATTATTCATAACTGGCAAAACCATGTTCCGATTAAACGCATGTGAGATATTTATTCGAAAAACATTCTTCGGAATAGTTTATTAATATCTAACTAACGTTGAACCAAGAAAATTACATAAAATGAATTGCGCAATCAATACCTGGGGTGTGAATACGATCTGTAACAATTGTTTGATACACGGCTTCGCTTATAACTTTAGCATGTTGCTTGTGACCCAAATGATTAAGCATGTCAACACTTGCGTTAATCATTGCAACAGGGTTTGCAATATTTTTTCCTGCTATAGCTGTTCCGGTGTTACGAGTTCCAGGTTCAAACACAGCGTACTTAAAAAAAAATCAATAAATACATAATATCATTATAAATTATTAGGTTAATAAAGTTTTAATTTTTAGAACATTTATATTGTATTTGAAAGTTTTAAAGATCAACGAAACAATATTAAAACTTCAGAGCAGGGTCGCCGGTGTGATCCGTTATCAGTTGATATCTTGTTCAATGCGTCAATGACACTACCAACTTTCTAATAACAATTTTTCGCCTATGAAAACAACAAAAATCGAAACATTGCTGAAAAGTTTAAGTCTGTTAACATCCTAGTGAAGCAGGTCATGCTTAGGTTTGCCATTTGTGATACCGCACTGAATGCAGGAGAATTTTTTCCTAATCGTTAAATCACTTGTATCTCCTTGTGTAGCATACCAGACTAAGGCCCTTATTGCGAGTGTCGTTTGTTAATCGATCGACGACTTTTGTCGAAAATCGATCATCGAAAAATTAAGATATCTGAAATTATTCTTGTATAAGATACCATAAGCTGTGTTTTTATACGTGGTTACAACAGCATTAAGTTATCTAAATAGTTTTGGATACAAATTTTAACGCATCAAACGTTTTGGCACTATCGACTTTTATCGAATCGAACGTTAACGACACTCACAATAAGGCCCTAACTATATGTAATAAAGAGTTATGACCAAGTTTTTGTGATGATGAGAAATGAAGCAATAACATTTTATTTATCTTCCTCAGGAGATATTCAATTGTTGTATGGAGATACCGACGATATAAAGCATTTTCTGAATTTTTATTAATATTTTTGGAGCCATTTTTGAGCAAAATACATTTTCTTTATTTTGTAGTATATTAAAAATTCAATTAAAATCATGTCAACCGCTTACGATAAGGGAAAATAAAAAAAGTAAATAAGTACCTGAGAAATTAAAAAAATTAAAAAAATTGAAAGTCTTTCCGAAACACCTATCATATATTACCTTTTTCTACGATGTTTTGTTGTAAGTAGTGGTTTTTTTGCTGGTCGAAACGCATGAAGACCGCATTCCCTTAAACGACACCTTACCGTAGACGGCGCTATAGGCAAATTTAGTTCCTCATAAATACTTTTCGAGGATGCAAAAGGGTCTTTAAGCACAAAATTCTTCATGCGCCTATCAGTTTTAGCTGTTGTTTTGCGAGGGCGTCCACCACGATGTTCTGCTTCTACTGACTTTCTACTTCTAAACTTTTTGATGATGTCATAAACCGTTGACGTTGGTATTTTCAGCATTTCAGCGATTACATTTTGTTTTGTACCACCTTGATACTTTTCTAGCACTTTGTGACGAATTGCGTTGGTGTGACGTGTTTTAGCCATTTTATTAATCGAATTATTTTAATTTACACAGCTCACAACCTGCTTAGTCTTTTTAATCAATTATGTGATCCAAGAGACAAGAAAAACCGTTACATACATAAACATCAAGACTCGAAGTTTTTATAAAATCCGGTTAGTTTTGAGCAGGGATGTTGTGGGGTAAATTTATATATTTTTTATTTTATTTTTTGTTTACCATCAGACCATTATTTTTTAACGGTAATTATAAAGTATAACAATATATTTTTCAACTTAATTAAGAAATTTTATTCAGTTTAATTTCTTCTCCTTGATATTAAGGAAGACATTATACAAAAAAAAATCCGGAATGTTTCTAACACCACTGTATGTATAAAAAGATATACAGGTTCTTATTAAATTACACATCTTTAACAGTGTTTGGTAATTTTGTTTGTGCAGTTCAGTATTCCTTTAAAAATATGAAAATATTATAAATATGAGGTTTTTTCACTAAAATAAAACATATCATTTGAAGCAAAACACACAGCATCGTTTATGTGGAAGAAACTGTGTCATCTTTTCTGACCTTTTCATCTTTTTTTTTTTTATAATACACTCGTGCTCAAGGGTATGTTACGAGACCCTTATAATGTTATAAACACAGCACGGGCGAGGGGGAAATTAGGAGGGGCGAGAAAGGAGGTGTCGATGAACATTGGTTTTGAATGTTTGCAAATTGAAATGGCAAGGGAAAACTGTGCCGGGTAAGTTATTCCATAATAGTGTTGTGCGACTAAAAAACGAATCTCTAGCTCTAGGGTGAACTGATGAGCATTCCTAGCAAAGCGGGTATCACGGGTGAATTGATAAAGGGGAGGAATGCAACTGGCTACTTCGAGTGAGCATTGCTTGTGAAAGAAGCGATAAAACAGGGAAATACATGAAACATTCCGACGGTGTTCAAGAGATGGGAATGAATCCATTTTAGCTCTATTTCCAATCAGTTTTAACGCTCTGTTTTGAATTCTATCCAATAAATGGAGAGAAGATTGAGCAGCGCCTGCCCAAAGGTGTGAGTTATACTCGAGTTTTGGACGTATATACGCCTTATAAATGGTAGTCAGATCAGAAGGGGAGAAAAATTTCTTACATCGATATAGAAATCCTAAGCATTTAGCAGCATTCTTGGCGGTCTCGAGTATGTGATCATTCCAACGAAGATCGTCGTTAACACACATACCGAGTACTGAGAGCTTTTCGGTTTCTTCGATGCAAGTGCCATTTAAGGACAATGGCATAGGGGGTATATTTTGCTTCAACGACAATACACAGCATTGAGTTTTCGAAGCATTAAACTCCACACGGTTTTTTGTACCCCATTTAACAATGCTGTAAAGATCGGAGTTTAATGAACTTATCATACGGTACCGTTGCAAATTCACTCCCGAAGGAGATGGACGTGAGTTTGGGAACGAGTATGAAAAGCTGAGAGTAGAGTCGTCGGCAAAACAATGAAGTGGATTAGAAGTTTCAGACAAGAGATCATTTATAAAAATGAGGAAGAGAGTCGGAGACAAAACGGAGCCTTGGGGAACACCAGCATTTATTTTGTGAAGATCAGACTTAAAACCATCCAATACAACATGTATTGAACGATCTAGAAGGTAATTTCTAATCCAAAGAATAAGGGCTTCGTTGATGCCAAACGCACGCACTTTCGATAAGAGAGCCTGGTGCCAAACTCTATCAAATGCCTTAGAAATATCAAGCGCAATAATCTTACTTTCTCCAAAACAATGTAAAGATCTGTTCCACTCTTCGGTGAGATATGCCATCAGATCACCAGTGGAACGATTGCTGCGAAAGCCGTATTGCCGGTCATTAAGAAGCTTTCGATCTTCGAGATATTTCTTGAGCTGATGATTTATCAGCGATTCCATGACCTTGGAAAGAAGGGACGTAAGTGCGATTGGTCGATAGGACGAGGGGGAGGAAGGGTCACCTTTTTTAGGAACAGGCTGGACAAATGCTGTTTTCCATCTTCTAGGGAAGATTCCAGAACAGTAGGAGCGATGGAAAAGCTTACGCAATGGTTTTGCCAGCGATGAAGAACACCTCTTCAGATGAATGGGGGGTATACCATCAGGACCAGCGGATTTGTTTATATCAAGATCTCGAAGGGCTCTTGCAACTGTACGAGTGCGGAAATATACCTATCCCATTGAATGATTTACGTTCTCAAGTACAGGAGGGGCAATGTTGCTAACAGGCAACGTGGAGTTAGCAGCAAAATGAGCTGCAAGTACATTTGCCTTCTCTAAAGAGCTAGTTATCGGTTTTTCTTTGTAGATGAGCGTTGGAACCGAAGATGAAATTGAATTTTTTATGTTCTTGACAAATGACCAGAAATTTCTACTGCCTTTGGGACATTGCAGGATTTTTTGCCTTAATTTCTGTTCATGTAAGAATTTGGTTCTCTTTATAACAGCGTTGCATTGGTTTCTGACTTGTTTAAACTTTTTCCGATTTTCCTCGGTTGGGTTGGCTTTGTAAGAGCGGAAACTTACTTCTCTCGACCTGATAGCTTCCTTACAGCTTGTATCGAACCAAGACTTTTCTTTCGACTTTATACTCTTAATTCTGTAAGGAATAAAAGTACGCATCCCAAGAAAAATCACTTCTGTGATCATATCAGCACTGGCATCAACGTCACTATCGAGGAAACATAGTGACCTGACCAGTTAAAAATTCTAAAAAAGTTATTCAGACCGTCCCAGTTGGCTTTCTCGTATTGCCAAACGGTCCTAGTTGGATGCTTCTCTTTAACTGGATGAATGGGACACGAGAAATTAGCTGATATTACACAATGGTCCGAAGTGCCGAATGGAGATTTTACCGTTATGGTATACTTATCAGGGTTAGAAGTAAGAAACAAATCAAGAGTGTGAGCGTTTTGCCCAGCAACATCTGGTATACGGGTGGGCGCATCTACCACCTGAGTAAGTTGGTGCATCTCAGCAAAGATCTCAACATATCTTCCTTCGGGTGTTGTCTGTCCAGAATGGCGGAGCCAATTTGAATTGTGTACATTGAAGTCGCCCGCAATAACGACTTCAGTGTGAGGGTACAGGGAAACAATTCGGGAAATGGAATCAGACAGCGCATCAAACTCATTAAGAGTTGAATTGCTGTCCAGATTCGGACTCCTATAAATAAAACAATAATGGATGATGTGCTTGCGGACAGTAAATTTAAGCCACATGAAATTAAAGTTCGTATTAGAACAATGTCCGTATTGAAGAAGACTCTGGCAAGCAACATCATGTCTTACGTAGACTAAAAGGCCTTGATGGCGAAAGAGTAAAGGCATTAGGTTATAGCCAGGCAGGCGAAATTCTGAAAGATCAGTATTTGCACCAACCTGTGTTTCACCTAATGCCAAAACAGCTGGTCTGTACTTAACAGAATGGCCGTACACGTCAAAGAAATTTCTTCTTAGCCCACGAATATTGGTAAACACAACACAAAAATCACTCACCATGTCAAAAATCACAAACACACAAAACACAACTCTGACGATCTAAATTCAACCGTGAAGTGTATGTCCAATGGATTAAAATCAAAATACAAACCGTTCTAGGTGTTATGCCCATAGAACGCTTTGTACCTGAAATCAATCAAGACACAAACACAATCGAATTATACATCAGATGTCACTTAACTATCCATTACAAGAATCATGCGATAAGCATCACAAGAGACATTCAATGGATAGCAAGCGACAATTACTTCAAGGCAAGTGGATAAGTGGGAGATGGTGATGAAGAGAGCGCGCCGTTAACTGGTGTAATGTTTATGCCAAATGGTTTGAGTAATTTTTTTTTTGTTTTTGTTTTATTGATGTTGTTTGTATTATTATTTTTTTTTTTTTTCGTTTGTAATATTTTTTTGGCTTTGTAAGGGCACACTGCGGAACTTATCGCACTCGCGACCGCCTGATACGAGCGGTGGATCGACACTAATCCTGCATCTGAACCATAAGTTGCTAAAAAAAAACGTCACTTCTTTTTTGTGTAATATCTCGACTTTCTTTAAAGCTCCGAGCCACCAACCTAACTCTTCCAAGGCCCTCCGGAAATGTAAAATACTTCTTTTATGTAATCGGATTGAAAACACTAAGCCAGGAAGGTACTCCACCCAATGACTGTATTAGAGCGGACAATTCTAGCTTTACGAATAGGTTTTCAGCAAAAGGATAAGTAGTTCTACGAGCAGCCTATACGTTCTAACTAGACATCTAAGCCACCATCCTCTCCCATCGCACCTCAATACATTCTGCAGGTGCGATCCTATACATTTATAAAAATCTTTCAATTTGCAATACTATACTTAATAATATGCCAAAAATGAGCACGACTCATCAATTATTTTGTTTCCAGCTTGTTTAATCAGGCCAAGTGAACTTCGCCGGACGATTGTTACAATGCAAAAATTTATTCCGTTAAATTTAATGTTGCGAATGGATTTACATTAAGAATACTCAGTAAAAAAGTTAGAAAAGGTTTATGGTGACAAAGTTATATCAAAAATACAGACGCCAGTTAAATAGTGAGGGAAGCCAGTTATATTGTCTTATACATGACTCTTTTTAGGAAACCTCTTCAAATAATGAAAACATAGAAAAGATAATATAATGTATAGGGAAAAAAGAGGACCTACAACCGCACATGCCAGTCCTGCATCGCGTTTTCTTGTATTTAAGCGGTTTCTTATTTCATCTTCACTCCTCAAAGTTTGAAAGATTTTCATCATTTATGATAGCTTAATTTTACTTCATTCATTATAAATTTATGTATTTAACAATTGAAAATTAAGTTCAACTTATTTTTTAGGAAATAAGATTTTATATGTCGTTCTTAATTAATTTTGAAACTTACTTCGAAGGATTGGAAATCCTTGCAAAACACATTAACGTGCATCAGTTTACTCCACAAATAACAACATTAACCACATACAAGATACACAAAACATATCAACTATTCATTGCTTAATTTTTTCTGATTGTAAATCCAACGTTTGACATCTCTCGTTATAATTTTCTAAAGAAATGTTTAATTTTAAAATATTAAAAAGAAAACATATTCTTTTTAATGCAATTTTTTTTTATTTGCTCACTATTTAACTCTCAATTTTATAACGATCTACATATACATATGAGTAATATTTTGTACGCCTTACACGTATTACTTGTACAAATAAGTGATTCCTTTTTGTAAATAAAGATCACACATGAAGAAGACGATAATCACCGTCGAAGCGATGAAAAAACTACAATGTAATCTTTTCATGGCATCATTTCTAAGAAATACACAGTCACCGAAGATCAAATTGCAATATTCTCAAATATTCAAGCAACACTAAACTTGGCCAAAAATGCTATCAATACTCCTTGAATAATGAGGTTAGGTTATAAATAAGGAATTGCTAATATTCAATGAAATTCTGAAATTATATTTAGTAAATGTAGTTATTATATTCTTAACTTTAGTAAAAGAGGGCTATAAGCTTTAAAAGTTTTTCTTAAATTTTGATATCCGACTTTTGGGTGCTGGTCTATGTATAGATTTACTTGTTTTTTCTTTCTTCCGTCAGTAAATATTAAAAGGTTGTTTTAATGTAATATAAATATAAATTGAAAATTAATTTAAATGAAATTTAAATGAAAAACACCATTAAATTTGAGTCAACTAATAAATTGTTTGTTTATTTATTTTTAACTTTTTTAAAAAGTCACCGACTAGCTTTCGTGCTATACGCATCGTCAGTGGCGAGGCGTCATATTATTCAAGTCGTGCATGAACGACTAGCTTACAGGCGACATTATTTTAATTTCTATCTAATTAACCCACACCTCATACTCATACTGTTCGTTCATTCCTTATAGTTATATCTAATATATGGGCTTATCCGTGCAAATTTTAACTTTTGCCATGCGTCGAAATATATAGTCATTATTATTAAATATTCAGGTTTTGGAACTTATAATATTATATATATCATTGAGTTTTAACTATTCAATTTATAAAATGAACCATCGAGATAGTGCGAAAGTGTTTGAAATCGAAAAAATCATCGAATATTGAGACTTTTGGCAGCGTGCGTGGATAATTAACGTTTTGTATTATTGCAAAAATAATGTTTAACATAAGATTACTTAGCACAATTTTTGTTTTTTCAGATAAATGAAGGTCAAAATTAATTGAAATCATTCATTTTGAGTGCGTGCCTTCCTTATAAATAATCCTAAATGATATACATTTTAGAAAAAACTGCCATGCGTGATTTTTCGTAAATCTTTAATTGTCACAAATTTTCGTGTCTATTTTTTTAACATTGATCATGGGGCATTTTTTTATGGTCTGCATCATTATTTAAGCTATCTAGAGTAAAAAAAACTTTGGCTTCAACGCGTGCTTCATTATGTACAAATTTTATGAAGTTAACAAAACGAACGTAAAAAACGTAACTGTTTCAAAAAAGGCACATTTTTTACTAGCACACCAAAGCATTGTTTGATTATAACCTTACAATGAGTGTAATTTAAACTGTAGAAACTATAAAAAAATGGTAAAAGTGTTAAACAAATAAGTTTGAAAACAGAAGCTGTGAAGATTAAAAATAAAAACCAAATCAATTAACTCGGTGCTTAAAATAAATTATTTTAAATTCATTTTTCTATACTTTATACCTTTATATTCTTTAACAAACAATACATATGAGTTATTTCGAAGTTTTTTATTTATTCGTGGTCTATAATTGAAGAAAAACTCAAATTAACATGCGTGCCCTAATTTTTTTTTTGTTTTTTTTAAACTCAAGAAGTTAAAATTTACAGGGATAAGCCCATATACGTACATATTTTTCATTTTCCAATTCATGCATTCCTTCTCTGAACTACCCAAATAAAACAAAACGAACTAGCTACCTGCAACTGTTTTGTTTTCACTCAACCGATCAGTATATACCCAAGTCGTTAATACGATTTGGCAACGAAATGAACCCATAGAAAGCATACAAAAAAAAAACAATTCGCTCGTTGTAGGGAGCATTTCGTGCAAATCTGTTTTGAACGAGTAGAGCTTTTTTTTAATATATAGAATGATGGAAATGAGGAAAACGGGTAGCTAGGGCGTAGGTAAGAAGTTTATTTATTTATTTAGGTACATATTCCAATATTTAATTTTTTTATTTTTTCGAATATGAGAAATGAGACGCGCGTCGTTCATAGGGACGGTTTCGTTCAAATCAGTTTTGAACGAGGAAAGCTTTTTTTACTGTGGAATGAAGGAAATGAGGAAAACGGCTAGCTGGTACTTAATCAACACATACCTATTTATTATTGACAAAAATAAAAACATTATAATATACCTTTATATAAAAAAAGACTTGTTTGACTTCTTGGCATAGCAAATAAGAATTTTGAAACTGAACGACTACATTTTTTAGGCACGCGTCGCCGCTGCGCATCGTTATACCCGGCGGCTTTCTATTGTGTGCAAATACATATAGTCCTCTCTTTCCATATTTCGCTTACCTCAAAAAAAAATTCATATTTGTTCCTCTTTCACTCTTCTGTAAAAATCATCTCTCACCCTCGCGTGTGTTAGTTGTTTTTCCCCATAAAAACCATGGCCTCTGTGCCGAAAACTAAGCCGGGTAATAGGTTCGGCGCACTTTCCGAAGCTGTGCTCTCCGAACCCCGACTTAAAAGAAACAAGCCATCATACCATACTCTCGATCCCTACCCCGAACTACCTAAGTCCACTAGCTATAAAAATCCCAGATTCATTGTTATTGCTCCCCAAGATGAAAAAAAGCCTCTTTCGGCAATTAGCATTTTTGGACTGAGAAAAGCCATCGATGCAATAAGCACTGAATATGACCAAATTTCACAACTCAGAGATGGAAAAATCTTAATCCTCACCAAAAATCAAACAATTGCCGACAGATTCATCGGCACGAAAAATCTTTCAAACCTCTCTCCTGTTACTATCACTCTACACAACCAACTAAATCTGTCGAAAGGCATTGTTTACACTCCTTGGCTTATCAATGTTCCAGAGGCAGAAATTGTCTCAGAGATGAAAACACAAAAAGTAACCGAAGTGTACAAATTCACGAAACAAATAGAAGGGAACCAACGTCTTTCAGGATTAATGCTCTTCACTTTCGACACATTTCAAGTTCCAAGCACTGTCGAAATCGGTTGGTACAATGCAAAAGTAACTGAATACATTCCAAATCCCATGCGGTGCAGGAATTGCCAGTTACTTGGACATACGACCAAAAAATGCAACAATGCGCCCACGTGTCAAATATGCAATTACCCGCCACACACAGACTCGGAATGCTCACGAGTCATGTGTGCGAATTGCCTGGATCTCCACCCCTCTTCATCTAAAGATTGCCCCAAGTTTAAACAGATGAAAGAGATTCTAGAAATTAAAACGCAAAAAAAATTTAGCATATCTGATGCCAAACGCATCTAAAACGAACAATTCCCCTCACTTATCAATACAAACGTTGGTTCGTTTGCCAATGTAACAAAACAATATAATCCCAAACCTACATCTTCTCCCCTCTCGGCTGAACATGGCTTCGTCGAACCTTTAAATACCAAAACCCCTCTCTTAAAAAAACCTGACTCAAACTCTATAACGGATAATATCTCTATCGCGACAAATAAGACAAAATCCACCGAAAATAATAAAACCGAACAACAACCACAATCTCATTTCATTTCTACGCAAGCAGCAGCGGCTGCATTAAAAAAAGCAAAGCAAAATAACACCAACACCACTGCCTCCAGTGAAAATAATACTCGTAACAACACGAAAAACTCAACTCAAACTTCTTCGTCCTCTCGGAGCTCACCCGGTTCAACATCTGAACAGCAGAGTCGTCTTCTAAACACCACAAATTTAACAAACGTAAATTCTTTACTAAATAATATTTCTCAACCACATACAATAACAAACCAAATTTCTTCCAAGCTTTCATTGGTGCCAGCCAATGTAAGAAACTGGAACTCTAACGATAAAAATATAGTTCTCGTAACCTTGCAATGGAATATGCAAGGCCTTACAAACAATTACGATGAACTGAATATTTTGATTGCCAAATATAGTAAATTTGCAAGAAACCCACTGCCCCTACAATTTTAAACCCATAGTTCAAAAAACCTTCGAGGGTTATTTTTTAAATATCCCCATTAACACGACACGAAAGCAGGGTATTAGCATGATGGTAAAAAAAAATATTCCACATCGGCAGATTAATATTAACTCGAACCTCCAAGTGTTAGCACTGGAGGTTCAACTTAAAATAAAAATCACATATATAAATCTGTATCTTCCACCAGATCAAACTTTCTCAAGAAATGATTTGGAAAACATTATAACGCAGATTCAAGGACCTATAGTAATAGGAGGAGATGTAAATGCTTGGAGTGTCCTTTGGGGTTCACCCAGCACAAATTCAAAAGGTAGTATACTAGAAAACTTTATAACCAATTCCAATCTTCTTCTATTGAATGATGGTTCCCCAACCCATTTTTCTACACACAAAACTCTTACGCACATTGATATCACCTGCTGCTCGCCTGACTTATACCCGAAAATGCATTGGAGAACTTTGGATGATCTGCATAACAGCGATCATTTTCCGATCTTAAATACTCTTACAATAGGCAGAAAAGATACCCCTACTCCAACTTCATTAAAATTTAAAACTGACAAAGGAAACTGGACAGAATATGCAAAATTAACTGCCAAAATCTCACTTAACCTCGAAACTAACACAAATATCAATCGATCTGCAACTATTTTCCAAAAATCTCTCCGTAACTCAGCTAACCAAACAATACCCCAAACTAATCCCAAAAGATTCAAACATGCTGTCCCTTGGTGGAACCCCAACTTAAAAATTTAAGAGACGAGAAAGTGAAAGCCTGGAAAAAATATAAAAAAAAACTCCACAACGGAAAATCTTATTTTGTTTAAAAAATCCAATGCCCTCTTCAGGAAAACAATGAAAGCCAATAAAATGAACAGCCTTAATGAATTCACTTCATCCATAAATCCCAATTCCTCTGTAACCAATATCTGGAATAAGATAAATAGACTTAGTGGTTCATTTAGAAACTGACTCGGGATCGCTCATAAAGCCATTAGAAATAAGCACACACTTTGGAGCTATTTGGTCTGAATATTCCAAAGACATACATTTCCATAACAATTTCCAATCTAAAAAAGTCGAAAGTCTCCGCATTGTACCCCATATGTCCACCTGTCCTGCAAGTCCTCATCTTGAAAAACCCATTTCGCTATCAGAACTAGAATCATTCCTTAGCAAACTAAAAGGGAAGACACCAGGCAGGGATATCCAATGTTTAAAAATCTACCGATAACTGCAAAAATTGTCCTTATTCAACTATATAATAAAGTCCTCGATTCAAGTATAATACCGCAATATTGGAAAACAGCCTCAATAATTCCCGTCCCCAAACCGAAAAAAGAAATCAACAAAGTTACCGGATACCGACCAATCTCACTTTTACCATGCATCTCAAAGATCTTAGAAAAAATTATAGCGAAACGTCTTCTTTGGTTTACTGAATCCAAAAAACTAATTGCCTCCAATCAAGTAGCCTTTAAACCGAAAAGAGGATGCCAAGATGCATTACTCCATATTGACAGCTATGTATATTTCAAACGCTATATCAGCAAAAAATCATGTCTCAATTCTATCACTTGATTTTGAGAAAGCATTTGATAGAATAGGAGTACACCTAGAGCTTTCAAAATTGAAAGAATGGAATCTGGGGCAAAAAATGTTTGGTTACATCAAAGCTTTCCTTTCGAATAGAAAATTCAGTGTCAAAGTGAATAATGTATATTCTCCCAACTTCCCGCTACATAATGGTATCCCACAGGGATCTCCGCTATCAGTAATGTAATATTATAAACAAATATAAAATTCTTGATCATTGTTTGTATGCTGATGATGTATACGTGCTATGTAAAAACAACGATTTAGAAGTAACAAAAGTAACATTTATAAATGTATTAAGAGATTTAGAAGAATGGTCCACCCTTTCCGGTGCAAATCTTTCATTAGAAAAATGTAAAACATTCCATATATGTAAAAAAAAATCATGTTCAAACCTTAATATTGGTATAAGTAATGTAGAGCTTCAATTGAGCTTATTATTGTCTGAGCTGCTTGCGAGGAGGCGAACATCATTTAATGTAATTGGCAAATGTTGTTCTTGTAATGCATGTGCTGCTATTGCCGATTTTTTCGGTAAAAGAGAAAATAAGTTAAACACAATTGAACAAATCTGATTCTATATTTACTTTATCTACATTTAATGCAGAGTTGTCTATTTGTATATAATAGCTTTCGATGGCATCAAGCTTATTATTGTCTGAGCTGCTTGCGAGGAGGCGAACATCATTTAATGTAATTGGCAAATGTTGTTCTTGTAATGCATGTGCTGCTATTGCCGAATTTTTCGGATCGTTGTTTTTTATATAGTTTTGATGGTCTTTAAATCTTGTTAAAATTGATCTTTTAGTTTGACCGTAATATTTTAGTCGACATTTGCACTTTATTTCATAAACTCCAGATTTTTCTAACTTGTTTTTTTTGGTTTTGACACTTGTTAATCTGTTTTTTAGTTTGAATTTATTCGAAAATGTTAAAATCATTTTGTTGCATTGGAACACTGTTTTTAGTCCATTCGTTATATCTGGTGCGAAGGTCATTGACACTCGACTCCTGTCAGCTGGTTGTGTTGTTTTCTTTTGTGTGAAAAAAGTTGAAAGTTGTTCTTTTTTGTGTTTTTTTGAATGTTGACGAATTATTTTGTCAATTAAATTTGATCCATAACCATTTATATATGCTGTGTTTAATATGTATGTGTATTCTTGTTTGTAATTTTTATAAGATGATGGTAAACTGACCATAATAAATAAGTATTTTTCGGATTATCCGCGTTATTTGAAATTAAAATATGAGTGCAATTTAGGACTCACCCCGAACGTTTCGCATCAAATTACATTGAGCGTGGTCACCGGGAAACTGCTGTTGAAATGTTATTTATTAGCTTGGCTCCGCAGGTTGTACCGGTGCGTAGACGGTTCTATCTCTTGATGTTGTTGTTGTTGAGGTGCAGGTTGTTGGGAGCAAACGACGCTCACTACATCGCAGGGTGTTACAATTTTAATTTGGGATGCCCGTGTGGTATCGATAATAGGATCCCACGCGCGAGAGAGTTTAAAGCTGTCGTCACGATTGAAATTTTGATGGCGCTTGATTTCAATCGCTTCACGTACCAAACGTGGGATGTAATGCTTTTCCTGAGCTAAAACCTTTGCTTGGTCAAAATGAATCCAATGAGGTTCGTCTGGATTGTCCAAGATATGCTCACAAATTGCCGACTTTTCCCGCTGTTTTTTACTTACAGCACTAATGTGCTCTTTTAGACGAGTAGCAATACTTCTTTGCGTTTGTCCAACATAAGAAGACCCACAGCTACAAGGGACTCCATATACGCCAGGGGTTTCGAGAGGGAATTGATCCTTTGGTGACAAAAGATAGTTTTTTACCTTTTTTGGTGGTATAAATATGGATTTTATTCCATATCTTTTTAGCACCTTACCAACTCTATCCGTCACACCCTTGACGTATGGTAAGAAAGCTTTTTTATCTGTAATACTCTCGTCCCTTTCCTGTGACACAAATGGCTTCCAAGTGTTTTTTTAAATAGCCATTAGCTCTTAGAACGTTGTCAACAAGACACAACTCAGCCGCCAGATGGTCATTATCGAATATTTTATGAGCGCGCTGAAATAGTGTCGAGACAACCGATCTTAAATTTGCCGGGTGGTGGTGAGAAGTAGCATGTAAGTATCTGTTTGTGTGTGTTTCTTTGCGATGGACTGTGTGCCCCAAAGTTCCATCCATTCGTCTTATCACTTTTACATCCAAAAATGCAATGGAATTGTCTTTTTCTTTTTCCATCGTAAACCTGATTTTTGGATGTTGCGAGTTTAGATGTTCCAAGAAACTCACAATAATAGATCTTTTTAGAATGAAAAAAGTGTCATCCACATACCTCAACCATATTTTAGGTTTGTCTGCAAAATTGCTCAGGGCCTTTTTCTCAAAGTACTCCATCCACAAATCTGCAACAAGGGGAGCTAATGGTAAACCCATAGCAACGCCATCTACTTGCAGATAGAAATCTTTGTTGAAACAAAAATGGAGTGCCGATCTGCATCCCACCGCGAGCGCACGCGCGGGAGAGTAGGAAGCAATAGTCATTGCATCGTAGTGTTGTTTTTTTAGTTTTAACAATAGTAATACAAAAAAAAAAATACAAAACAAACTCAATAAATAAAATAACCTAAATAAAAAATAAAAAATAGCGCGCCGCGCCGTGTCTAATCAACAAAATCAAAAAAATAGTTCACCATAAAAAAAAAATTAAATATCCCCATACAAAAAGAAAAAAAAACATCAATACAGTGCAGTGACAGTGCAGTTTCATCTGTGCTCCTCTCCTCTTCCTCTCTCTTCATGTTCTAACTCCGCTCTCAGTTGCTTTGTATAGCCACTGCATACATTGTATGGTAAACACCATACAGTGTGGCATTTGACTATATATAGCAATATTGGATAGATTGCGGTTGTTGATTTTGGTTGTACAGGAGCGGATCAATGTGATTTTCCATTTAGGCATAACACTAATGGTAAATTGCAAATGTGAAGTTTCTGTTGCCCAAAATTAATTACCAGCATAGATTATTGTCTAGTTTTGGTTTTTATTTGTGTTTGTGTATTGTGATGGCTGGTAAGTTTTGTGTCCAGTGTTGTAACATTCGGGGGCTCCGAAAGAATTTCTGTGCTGTGTACGTTCACTCTGTTTTAAACAGGCCAGCTATATTGGCGCTAAGTGAAACCCAGGTTGGTGAAAACACCGATCATACGGAGTTTAACCTACATGGGTATAGTTTAGTGCCTTTATTCTTTTCTCACCATGGTCTTGCCGTATACGTACGTAATGATGTTGCCTATCAGCTTCTACCACAGTATGGTCCCTGTACAAATACAAATTTTAATTATATGTGGTTCAAATTCACTGTTCAAAGGCGCATCATTCATACATGTTTTATTTATCGCAGTCCAAGTTTGGATAGTAATTCGACTTCTAATGAATTCGATGCCCTATCCGACTCTATCCAGAGAATTGTTTCCCATTTTCCGCACAGTGAGATCGTTGTTACGGGCGATTTCAATGTACACAATTCTTCGTGGCTGCGCTATTCTGGTCAGACAACACCCGAAGGAAGGTATGTCGAGATTTTTGCTGAGTTAAACAATCTGACCCAGCTTATTGACGAGCCAACTCGGATTCCTGACGTTGCAGGTCAAACGGCCAACACTCTAGACTTGTTCCTTACCTCAAACCCTGATAAATACACCATAAATGTCTTATCGCCTCTAGGCACTTCAGACCATTGTGTCATATCTGCGAATTTCTCGTGTCAACAATCCCCAGTTAAAGAAAAAAAACCTGTAAGAACCGTTTGGCTGTACGAGAAAGCCAACTGGAACGGTCTCAATGATTTCTTCGGGAAATTTAACTGGTCGCTATGCTTCCTCGGTAGCGATGTAGATTCCAGTGCAGATATGGTCTCAAATCTGATTCTCTACGGTATGAGAAATTTTATTCCTAATAGGACAAAATCTATCAAACCGAAAGAAAACTCCTGGTTTGATTCGAGCTGTAAAGAGGCTATCAAGGTAAAAGAAGTAAGTTTCCGTTGTTTTAAAGCCAATCCCACTGAGGAAAACCGGAATAAGTACAAACAAGCTAGAAAGACCTGTAACATTCATATCCGACGAACTAAATTTTTACATGATCAAAAATTACGGCAAAAAATACTATTATGTCCCAAAGGTAGTAAAAATTTTTGGTCATTTGTAAAAAACATACGAAACACTACGTCATCCTCAGTTCCAACGCTCGTCTTCAATGACATTCCTGTTGTACGTTCGATAGATAAAGCCAATTTGCTTGCAGCACAGTTTGCTGTTAATTCGACGCTTCCAGGTAGTGACATGACTCCTCCTGTACTTGAGAGCGTAAACGATTATATGGGACGGATCTTCTTTCGCACTCGTGCAGTTGCTAGAGTACTAAAAGATCTTGACATTCACAAATCCGCTGGCCTGGATAGTATCCCTGCTATTGTTCTGAAGAGGTGTTCTTCAACGCTGGCAAAACCTCTGCGTAAGCTTTTCCATCTGTCCTACTCTTCTGGTCTCTTTCCGAGTAGATGGAAAACAGCATTTGTCCAGCCAGTCCCTAAGAAAGGCGAATCCTCCTCCCCCTCTAACTATCGGCCAATTGCACTTACGTCCCTTCTTTCCAAGGTCATGGAAACGCTGATCAATTTTCAGCTTAAGAAATATCTTGAAGAACGAAAGCTCCTTAATGACCGGCAGTATGGCTTTCGTAGCAATAGATCCACTGGTGATCTGATGGTATATCTCACCGAAGAGTGGAACAAATCTTTACAACGTTTTGGAGAAAGTAAGATTATTGCACTTGATATTTCAAAGGCATTTGATAGAGTTTGGCATCAAGCTCTCTTATCGAAAATGCGTGCATTTGGTATCGACGAATCTCTTCTTCGTTGGATTAGAAATTACCTTTCGGACCGTTCTCTTCAAGTAGTATTGGACGGTTTCAAATCTGGGGTGACATTCTGTATCGCACACGCGAACAAACGTTTTCGCGCGTGCGAACGATTTGCTTCATGTAACTTAAAAAACGAAAGTTTTCGTTCGCACATGCGAAACAAAATAAACGACAGCTTATTCTTTGACGTTTCTCTTCTTAAATAGTTCAGTTTCAATTTTTTTTCTTTAAGAAAGTTTTTAATAAATTAAAAAAGTAGATGATACGCGAATATATTGCATTTTTGACCAATATATTGAAGAAGAACAAGAGGATTCGGAGTTATTGAACTTGCGGAGTATAAAAAGAAACCTGAGAGATTTTTCTGGCCCATTTACTTTGTCAGATTAAAGGTGTGTTTTAATTATTTTTTGCAAATTATTATTTTATAATATTTGTCTACAAAATTATAGCTTTATTCAACGATTTCGGTTGAATAAAATAGCTTTCAAATATGTGTTGGAGAATATCCGCATAAAAACAGGGACGCGAGTCACATATATTCCTCCAGTCCAATTTTGAGACTTTTCAAATTACAAATTATATACTTTTTCCCAGGCCTTACAGTTTTTGATGGGAGGTCCATTCGCGTTTAGCTTAGTAGTTAGTGCCTCCCACCGTTTGTTGCACTGGTCCCTACCCGAGCTTTCGGCTTGGCTATTTGTTGCCATTGATGTATATTTCCGCATATAGCCAAGTAAAATTTCTTTTTGGGCAGGTGTTGTGTTGGAAGTCCTTTATTTATAACGAAAATTAAACTATTTTATAAAATTTTATCGTACATTGCGTTCTTACATTTGTTTGGCAATTTGCATCACATTTCGGACAAAACACAATCTGTCACAGTAATAGTGATGAGTCTTCTTGGCATGTTATGTGTATGCAAATTTACTTTCATCGATATTTAATGCTTTTTTATTATTAAGGTGTTTCTTTACTTAAAAATCAACAAAGCTAATGTTAATTGATATTAAAATCCCAAGAAAATAAATTACGTACCTTCTTTTTCTTAATTTTGCCTCATTTAATTTCTTAAATCATGTACATGTCATCGATTTTCTCGTGTTTTATGTATCGATTAAAATTGATGTTCCATCCTTCTAATTATCTGGCAGTTGTCAACATCATAGAAGTATGCAATAAAATTTTTGTAGGTTTGGGGCATAAACGAACACAGAACCAAAAACGAAATGCGATACGGAATGCCAATTATCGCTTTCGCAGATTTTCTTTCGTTTTTGAAAAACGAACAATCGCTTTCGTTTCGTTAATTACAGAATCTGCCCCCTGATATCCACAAAATAAACGCTGGTGTGCCACAGGGCTCCGTTTTGTCTCCGACACTCTTCCTTATATTCATAAATGATCTTTTGTCTGAAACTTCTAATCCACTTAATTGTTTCGCTGACGACAGTACCCTCAGCTTTTCATATTCGTTTTTAGATTCACATCCTTGTTCTTCGGATGTGGACTTCCAACGGCAGCGTATGATAAGCTCATTAAATTCTGATCTTGACAGCATTGTCCAATGGGGAATCAAAAACCGTGTAGAATTTAATGCTTCAAAAACTCAATGCTGTTTACTGTCGTTAAAGCGCAACCCTCCCCCAATGCCACTTTCTATGAACGGCACTTGCATCGAGGAGACTGATCAGCTTTCAGTTCTAGGTATGTACATCACAGACCATCTTCTGTGGAGTGATCACATATTTGACGTTGCCAAAAACGCTGCTAAGTGTTTAGGTTTTCTCCGTCGATGCAAGAAGTATTTTACCCCTTCTGATCTGGTTGTTATTTATAAAGCCTTTATTCTTCCGAAGCTCGAGTACAATTCCCATATATGGGCAGGTGCTCCTAAAACCCACTTGAGTCTCTTGGACAGAATTCAAAAGAGAGCTATAAAAATGATAGGCGACCGTTGTCTTACTGAAACACTTGTATCTCTCGAGCACCGCCGCAATGTTTCATGTCTAACATTATTTTACCGCTATTTCCATAAACAGTGCTCTAGTGAAATAGCCAGATGCATTCCTCCCCTTAAACAATTCAACCGTAATACCCGAACTTCTAGGAATGCCCATCAGTTTACCCTTGAGCCCAACTTCGGACGTACTGTCAAATACAGAGATTCTTTTTTTAGTCGCACTACACGAATGTGGAATGCTTTACCTGGCTCAGTATTTCCCAGTCATTTCAATGTGCAGACATTCAAAACCAATGTGCATCGGTATCTCCTTTCTAATCCTATCCTAATTTCCAAATTGCTCGCACTGTGTATTTAACATTATAAGGGTAGTCATAACCCCTTGAGTGCGCGTATAATATAAAAAAAAAAAAAAAAAAAATTTTGTTTTATTGAACATACTATTTACAATTTGGCTTACAACTAATAAGATACTACATATGCATGAAAATTTACATTTGTTGGCTCATAGGGGGCCTAACTATATACAGTGACTTAAGTTTAATTATTTTTATATAAAATTTACATGACAAAAAAAAAATTAAATTTAAAATGTTGGTTGACGTATTGTCCTCAGGGTGTTCATTCCTGGTTGTCAGTGGTGATTTTTGTGGGTTGTGGGCAGGGATGGCGTTTTAGCCGCGGTGGTAGACTGACCCAATGTCAGCGTAGAACGAGACTACATCCTCGTTGTCCATGATTACGTCGTCATCCAGAGTTTCCATCACACTGAGGTACCTCGGCTCGGGATGTCGTTGTTCTGTGGTCATCCTTCTCATAAGCTGATTCGGGTGGTCGATGATGTTCCTCATTAATTTCTTCGTTGAATGATCTAGATATTTGTCCAGTGGGATTAAATTCGCTTCTGTGTAGAGATGCTCGTTCCTGTAGTGCTTCTGTCGTTGATGGTCGAAGTAGAGTCCAGTGCAGATCCTCAGTATCTTCCTTTCGAATAGTTGAAGTTCCTTCATAGCTGTCTTCGAGATGAAAAAAAAAGATAACAAGGCGCATTTATTTGACTTACAATTGGTCGCATCGGATATCCTTCTTTATAAATTTTTGGCAGCCCATACAATTTTGGTGGTTGGATGCAAGAGGGAATTAAGCGCTGAGATGGCAAAATCGTTTTATTATCATTGATAAGTTTAGTGACTTTTCTTAAGACCCGGGCTGTTGGATCGTAATCGACAAGCAAATACGTATTGGTATCATTAACCAAAGCATTGATCTTGGCAAAATAGTCACATCTATTTACAACAACAGTCGCATTGCCCTTGTCTGCAGGGAGAATAAAAATACTCTCTTCCTTACGCAACTTATTTAAAGCAACCATTTCTTCTCTGCTTACATTCATTGTTGATGGTGTTTTTGCTCGTCTTACCATAACCGCTACGTCTTGCCGAATTGTTTCAGCATCGATGCTGTTGAATTTATTGCGCGAGATGCATTCTTCTACACTACCTATGATGTTTTCGACTGGCATACGTCGTGGAGTGGGTGCAAAGTTCAAACCTTTGTTTAGAATGCTGGTGGCTGCTGCACTCAAGTTTATGTTCGATATATTGACAACGGCTTTTGTGAGATCGATGGTGTTTATCTCTGGGTGTTTAGCTTGTGTGTTGATCAGTTTATTAAATTTTTGTTGTTGGTTTTGAGTGCACAGTTGTTGGGTATTTGTTGCTTGCATACAAGTTATTCTATCACACACTATAAAATCCTCTGAGCTTAGAACACATGCAAGGTGTTGATGCATATCATATAGCTTTACCGAGATAGCATTTAATTCACTACGATGGGAGCTAATTAATCTAATTAATAACATTTCACTTGCCGTTTCGAGAACTTTCTTTGAACCATATATATGTCGCATAGGTTTCAGTTTGACACAGGTGGGTAGCACATTACAATCACGGCATCTTTTTAGAAAAGCTAAAGCACTAAGAAGGCGAGCGCGTTTTACCAGTAGGTTCCCGAAGTGGCGAATGCATTTATGTATTGCCTCTCTACATATGACCAGTCTACATATGTGCCATAGAGTGGAAGGCTGATAATAATTTGTGTTGAATAGATGCAAAGGCATTGTTTGGGATATATCTAGCAGTGCTGGTTGGTTTATGGTAGATGACTATGTCAATTCTATTTGATGTATTTCTTATTAGTTTTAAATCTAAGAAGTTAATCATAGAATTCTCTTCCAATTCGTGGGTACATTTTATGCTGTTGTGTTGACTGTTTCAAGTTGATAACAAATCATTTACTTTATTTCTTTTTACGATCGCGAAGACATCGTCAACGTAGCGGAGCCAGGTTGATGGTAGATGACCTTTCTTCTTAAGTTCCATTTCGAAATCAGCCATGAATATCTCAGCAATTAAAGAAGAAAGTGGGTTGCCCATGCTCGTTCCAAAGTTTATTTTGAAAAAACGTCCTCTGAATTGAAAGAAATTCGTATTCATGCACATTTCCGCTGCTCGCTCATAGACCTTTACTTTTTCGATTGGAATATCATGTTTAAGCAGATTGTTTTTGAAGATTGTTAGTGCTTTTGGAACTGGTGTTGAAGGGAAAAGGGAAGACATCAAAGAAAGCCAATACTTCGTCGATTGCTATTGTTATGTTCTTGATTTTTTCGGCAAATTCGATTGAGTTTTTAACCGATAGGCTTTCACAAGGTGGATATTGTCTCATTTCTTGGACCAGCCAACGTGAGATGTATGTGCATGGTGCATTTAGTAGTGCAACAATGGGTCTCATTGCATCTCCAGGTTTATGTATCTTTAGTAAACAATACAATCCCGGGACATCTGGATTTGAGACTAAAAGTCTCCATTTAAGCCGTTCACCAAAAACATTCGTAATCTCCTTTCTTACTTCATTAGCCGCTGTGACCATTTTACTCAGAGTAGATTTTTTAGTTTCTTCGTTTCCACTATCGGTAATCAATTTCCAAGAACGTCGATCGTATTCTTTTTTATGCATTACCACAATTTTGTTACCCTTGTCAGATTTCATGACGAAGCAATCTTTCTCATTTAAGGTTGACACAATTTTATTTTCATCTATGTGGTTAAGTTTAGGAAGATGATTTCTGTTTTCTATACAAAATTTTGTACGTTCTCGAATCTCGTTTTTAACTGAAAGTTGTTTATGTTTCAATATAGTTTCAACGTCGATGATCACCTCTTTAACTGGTTGTTTTTTAGGTTGGATTCCATAATTTAGACCTTTGTTCAACAGGTTAAGTTTGTCTGTGGTCAATTAAGTACTTGATATGTTAACAACGGTATGGTCTACATTTAAAGGTTTGTGGAATATCCTTTGACTGTTTTGTTTTTTGGAGAGCAAAACGTCAAACTTTCGCTGTTGTTTTAATCTTTTATTTTCAACTAAAGTCTATTTCAGTCTTTGTTAAACGGAGAAAAATTATACCACATACAATCATAGTTTGTATTCTCCGTGTCATTAAAGAAAGTTGATGACAGCTCGAGATGTAAACTATATAATTTGAGCTCCGTGTTTTGTAAATTGGAATATTTTGCTTTTAGCTCTAAATTTAACCAATTTCTTTGTGCCATATCAATGACTTTGTTGGTTATTTCATTTTTGGTAGCACATCTTACTTTGATAAAATTCGGTGTTATAAAGTATTTTTTACACTTTTTTAAGAAGTTAATATCCTGTTTTATAAGCGCCACCTTAGTGCTAAGTCGAGTAAATTTGTTCAAATTTTACATGGTTGTCTTATGTATAATTAGTCAATGACCTTCGCACCAGATATAACGAATGGACTAAAAACAGTGTTCCACCGCAACAAAATGATTTTAACTTTTTCGAATAAATTCAAACTAAAAAACAAATTAACAAGTGTCAAAGACAAAAAAGACAAGTTAGAAAAATCTGGAGTTTATGAAATAAAGTGCAAATGTCGACTAAAATATTACGGTCAAACTAAAAGATCAATTTTAACAAGATTTAAAGACCATCAAAACTATATAAAAAACAACGATCCGAAAAAATCGGCAATAGCAGCACATGCATTACAAGAACAACATTTGCCAATTACATTAAATGATGTACGCCTCCTCGCAAGCAGCTCAGACAATAATAAGCTTGATGCCATCGAAAGCTGTTATATACAAATAGACAACTCTGCATTAAATGTAGATAAAGTAAATATAGAATCAGATTTGTTCAATTGTGTTTAACTTATTTTCTCTTTTACTCTTCACTTTAAAATTAAAAATTATTTACAAAATAGTCGTTCTATCATTTACATGTAATTTACATAATTATTGTTTATATCTTTACTGCTTCAACTTTTTATATATTATATGTACAAAATTTATTATTTTTTAATGCTTTGTTTTATGTAAGTGACAACTATATTACTCAGTCGTGTTGCTGAAGATGACCGATACATTGGTCGAAATGCATTCAATTTAAAAAAGTTGAAAATAAATAAACAAACAATTTATTAGTCGACTCAAATTTAATGGTGTTTTTCATTTAAATTTCATTTAAATTAATTTTCAATTTATTAGAGTCATCGTTATTGTTCAATTTTTACTAATTATAAATATAAATGTTCAAATTTAATTTTAAATCCTGGGCAGTATCTGGATAGACTTGACATTTTTGTGAGTTTTGTCTTAAGTCTCGAAACATTTCAATATTGTCCCGACATCCGTCTCAGTTTCATTTAACTAATGTCTCATCATAGTTTTTTGGTGTAAGATAGGGGCCAAATTCCTAAACGCAAGATTTGCAAAGCAAAACACCTTGAAAGCAGATATAGCAAATCAGAATATGCATTTGTAAGAGAATTGCACAAGAAATGTTTGATATTTTCACGAATACCCCTGCATTTGCGCAAGAAAGTGTCACCGATTCCATTTTGGGACACGCTGGAGTTCGAAACATTGAATAAGTTCATATTTATAATACATTATACATCGGTCTCAGTTTCATTTAACTAATGTCTCATCATAGTTTTTTGGTTTAAGATAGGTATATCGACCTGGAGTTTGAATCTAAAAGCTGCGAAATATTGAATAAGTTCATATTTATAATACCTATATTATACATTGGCTCAAAATTTTTATCGATAAGATGATAAAAATATTGCAATTATTTATAAATTATTATTATAATTATTAGCGCAGATGTGGTATGTTATTTAAATAATATTTTAAAATGTTGCTTAGACGGCTTTTGTTCTTACCTAGTCATATGTATGTTGATTTGTCAAATGAAATATTACTCACTGTAAGGTCAGCGTTTTAGATATATACTAAACAATCATTGTTCACTTGACTTAACAGAAAAAGTTATGAAACAAATGCTCCTAAATTTGGTAGATTTTACCAAAAACATATAAGCTACCAAGTGATTTCTTTTTGTCGAATTCTAACAATAACTAACAAAGATTTAGACAAAATATTGATATAACCTCTAAATCGTCACTTTTGAAAGTTTAAGGGTAATGTGGTACACTATACTGCCTATTGTGGTATACTATACCACATTACCCAGTAGATTTTTTTAAATGTGTGTGAAATCTCAAATTTCCCATTTTTTCATTCCTCACAGCATGATTCCATGTCTTTAGAATTTCATTTTCTTACTTCAACCCTTTTAGAATGAATGAATCTTTAGAAAAAACACAAATAACCTATTTTAAAAAGAAATAAACTTTTATGATGGGTAAAGTGGTATACTACCACATTAGCAGAAACTGTATATTTTTACAAAAATAAATAATAAAATATAAAATAAACACCTTTGAACAAAACTAACAGTTGTTTTTCGTAGATGATTAATTTATTTTTGCAAAGAATTTATAAACTAGCTTGAAACACAACTTTTGAGAGCACACAAACACTTTTTGTTTGACCAAAAACAAAAACTCAACTTCACGCAATAACCCTTCTCTGATATTTGCTTGAGATATACGAAGATTTTTGACTTGATTGAACACGAGTTCTTAGTTTTATTTATATTACCGTCCGATAAGGTAAAAACCGTTGAAGAAACATGCTTAGTTTTTGAGAAAACTGCCTATACCACATTACTCGCCTATACCACATTACCCCAAATTACTCTACTTCTATGCAACGTTGCATGAATTTTATAAAAAGGTTTTTCGAGCTTTAGAGTATTGCACTCGCTATAATGCGTTTATAAATAAGATTTCTAGTGTAGTTTTTTTTTTAAATTCACCAAAACTAATACTCACGTGATCACCGTAATTCCGTCCAGATAGCAACCCTGCACCTCCAATAAGACCACAAATAACGTTTGACACAATAGTTCCATACAAATTAGTCATGTTCATAACATCAAACTGCAATTTAAATTTAATGAGTTTAACTTCATATTCTTAATTATAATTTGTATTACTTGGTGAGGATGCGAAACAAGTTGCATGCAAGTGTTGTCAATAATCATGTTGTTGTGCTGCAATTCAGGGTATTCCCTCGCTACTTTATTAGCGACTTCCAAGAATAGACCATCCGAAAGCTTCATGATGTTGGCCTTATGAATTGTTGTTACCTTTTTTCTGTTGTTATTTCTGGCAAATTCAAATGCATATCGGGCAACCCTCTCTGCATTTTCTAAAGTCACTACCTTCATACTTTCAACGACACCTCTCACAGACTCATGTTCGAGCATGGCATATTCACCATCGGTATTTTGGCGAATAAGCACAATATCCACATCCTTGTGTCTGGCAGGTATGCCAGATAAGGATTTGCAGTGAACAACATTAACATACAAATCCAATTCATTACGAATTGCGACGTTTCTAGAAGTTTCATGTACATCTTCCGATTTGGTTTCAATATTTCCCTTCAATGCAACACCATTACGCTTGATTGAAGTGATTGCATACTCCAAATCGTCATTGCCCTCTGTTGTGGGATCAATTTCTATTACTTCAAAATCGATTGGGGCACCCGAGAAGTGAAAAATCTCGCGAATATAAGACATTAGTTCGGGGCCAATGCCACCACCTGGAAGCATAGTTACTGCATGACGACCGCCGTATTGTGCACTAGGAATATCGGTTCCCTACAATTTAATTAATGTATGAACATATTTTTTAGTTTTTAAATAACTCACCGTTTGTTTTTTCTGCAAGGCACTTTTTGTGTGTGTAACTTCTTGAGTCTTTTCTTTGGTAACCAAAAGAGGATAGCCCTAAAAATTGTGATTTCAGTCAGGACCGCAAGTTACGAGTATTATGTAATGGTTACACATTTTTAAGTCTTAAAATATAAATATTACCCTAGCCATAAATGGGGTTTGGATTAAACGTCTCAAACGAAGAGCCATTTTCTAAGCCTGCTTTTATTGATTGATTTGTATTTGGTATTAAAAAAATTAAAAGAAATTTTGAAAAAATCTGAACTGCAAATATTTTACGAAGAAACTTGACAGTGACAGTTGCACACTGATTGAAATAGTAGCTAGGAGCTAGGAGGAGGAGCAAATCGCAGTGGCAGAAGCTACATTAAGACAGTGTTCACATTGGACTTAATCGATTTACTTGGACGTAAGGCCACCCTTTGGTGTTCAGACCTTTGAGTATATATAATAGGTGCGTTTTATTATTCACAAATCTATCTGGATCCGGATCTGGATTAAGTTTTAACATGTATTACAAAAACAATTTGGGATCCTGTAGATGGCTTTTTATGATAAGGTAGTGTAAGTAGATGGCTTTTTATGATAAGGTAGTGTAAACTACAGTGTAAAGAAAAGAGACAAGAAATAATTTAAAATTTACAAACCCAAGGATAAAAAGAGACGGGCTTATAACACTGCTGTCACTAAGATCCGTATCGTTTTATTTTCAAGGGAAGATCCAGATCCGGATCCAGATAGATTTGTGAATAAAGCCTAGTACGCAGATCGGGAAAAAATTTTGTCTACCATACATTTGTTTTTCCTGGGACAAATTTTGTCTCGGATATTTTTCCGTGCAGTACGCAGTTCGCGCGCAAAATTCATACTATTGTGAATTGCTCTACAAAATGTCTCCACTAAATTTTGCCAGGAAAAAGAATGATACAAGCATTATTTTGCGGGACAAATTTTGACAGCCGAAATTGATTTTTGTCAATACTGGTTTTATGTAAAAGGTGCTAATGCTTGTCTTGAGAGCATCAAGAGGAGATTCCAAAAAGGTATGAAAGACTTTTGTAAGACAACGCGTTCAAGAGATACACTAAAAAACACAGTAAATTAGATTTCATCTCTCCAACTTCAAATTTTTGCGCGAGATTTGGAAAAGTTTTGTAGAGATTAAAATTGTAGAGATAAAATTTGTCTTATGTCAGGTAAAAGCTGACGGTGATCTTCACATGCTTTGGGCATCTCATCATTTAAGACATTGATTTTTCAAAAACAATTTTTTTAGATAAAAAAATATTTTTTCGTTTTTTCTATCATCGTATAGTCAACTTTGATCAAAATCTCGAGTTAAATTTTTTCCACATAAAAATATTGAGCCGTTTTTGAGATATCGAATTTTCCAAGAAAAAAAAAATACTTTTTTTCCAAAAATTAAAAAAATATTTTTTTCAAAGCTTTGAGACGCAATGTTTTTAAACTTTTTGGGAGCATCTCTATACAAAATTTCGATAATGAGAAAATTGTCAAATGTCAAAATTTGAAAAAATGGTTCTATGGTAGGTACAAGCTGTACCTAATATCTTAATTTCAAAATTTGTTTTTTTAAATTAAAGATCATACAAAGAAAAAAAAAATTATTAAAATTCCAGGCGCCGTTTTCGAGAAAAATACGATTTTTGAAAACCATTTTTTATTTTTTTTTTTTCATTTGTATGGTGGGTACCTTTATTTTTAGGAAAAATACATTTTTTTTTCTCACATCTTGTAGATTATATTGATAAACTTTTACTTATCAAGTTTAAAAAAGATCTAGCATGGGGTTTTCGAAATATTGAGTTTTGAAAAGTTTATTTTAAAAATCCAAATTTTTTTTTTTGAAAATTTTTAAAAAACAATTCTATTTAAGTTTTTGGAGAGCTTTAGCAAAAAAAATGATCAAAATCGGTTGTACTGACAAAGATTATGAGAAAACGCGAAAATTTATTGACAATGAATGTATAATGCTGCTCAAACATATCCATTTGCCTCTAAAAAAACGGCTGAAATATGAAAAAATAACGGTTGCCGCATTTAAAAATCGCCATGTTAATTATTTTAGCAGAAATTGTTTTTTTCTGATTTAGTAGTTGAAGTTTATTACAAATTAATCAAAAAAAAAATACATTTAATACATACAAATATTTTTCTTCCATTAGAAGTAAAAAATGTGAAAATATTTTTTTTTTCGAAACACAAATGTTTATCTTTAAATGCGATTTGCGGCTAAACGGAACTTCGTAGACCCACCAAAGTTGACATCTTCTAACGTGATTTCTGGCTAAACTAGGCATCTTAGAGGATTAAATTCGTGGTCTAGGGAGTGCCACCTTTCAATCCACGTATCGCATGTAACGAAAAACAAATGTTTATCTATGCAATTTTCGGCTAAACGGAGCTCCGTAGACCCCCCAAAGTTGACATTTTCAAACGTGATGTCTGGCTAAACTAGGCATCTTAGCGAGTTAAAAATTGCATACTCGTGATGTAGGGAGTGATGTATCACATGATTTTTTTTTGTTATTTTGCATTTCAAAATTCTACATTTTGAAATTCTACTTCTCAAAATTTTGAATTTCTAATTTTACTTATTAAGTTTTCTGCATTTAAGAATTCTACTTCTCAAAGTAGGTACATTTTTCAAGATTATATTTCCCAAAATTTTGCATTTCAAAATTCTACTTCTCATAATTCTGCTTTTCAAATTGTACCTATTAAGTTTTCTGCATTTCAGAATTCTACTTCTCAAAATATCTTTTTCAAAATTTTACTTTTTAAGTTTTCTGCATTTCAAAATTTTATTTCCTAAAATTCTGCATTTCAAAATTTGCCTTTTCAAAATTTTACTTACTAAGCTTTCTGCATTTCAAAATTCCTTTTTCAAACTTCTGCTGTTCAAAATTTACTTATTAAGCTTTCTGCATTTCAAAATTCCTTTTTCAAACTTCTGCTTTTCAAAATTTTACTTATTAATTTTTATGCATTTCAAAATTTAATTTCCCAAAATTCTGCATTCCAAAATTCTACTCTTCAAAATTTTAGCTTTCAATATACCTAATTGTTCTGCATTTCAGAATAATACTCAAATACTCCAATTCTCAAAATTCTGCATTTGAAAAATCTGCCTACAAAAATAATTATCTATCTACGCAAAATAATTGTTCTGAGTGGTAACCGTTTAAGAATTCGTGTATTTGGATAAGAATCCTACATTTGCTCCAATATAAATACAACGAAAAAAATCAAACCTAACAATATACCGTTTTTTCTCTATGCGTGAAGCAAAAAATTCCACCTCATACTTATTTGTATAGAAAACTAGCGTACCCGTGCGGGAACTCCCGCAAGCAAATTTTTTTTTTTAACTGAAGTTTTTCAAAATAAATCATGTGTCTAAAAGTTTCTGTAGATTCGCTCAGTTTTTCTTGCATTGGAAATCTTGTGTAAATGGAAATCTTGTGTAAATGGAAATCTTGTGTAAATGGAAATCTTGTGTAAATGGAAATCTTGTGTGAAGTACGGAATGTTGTTTTTGGGTGTTTATTTTACTTCTGTGTGTCATCGTTGAACAGCTCTATTTGAAAAAGACGACTTACCACTGAAATAATAAACACGTTTAGCTTAGCCAAGAACTGTCATAACTGATCTCGTGTTCAACATGAGAAGTTGAAAGCGTACGAATTATTTTTATTTAACGTATGCATGTACCTGGATTAAAACAAAACAGCAAACCAATAAATCCAATCAAGTCCTTTTCTTCAAGGTAATGGATATTTTGAAAAAACTAACAAGCAATGAGCAAATCACATACGTATGTAACTATCCTATAACAATGTATATAGTTAAACCTGTAGGCACATAAAGTTTAACTTACCTTAAAATAGTTTAAATTCAAAGACACACAAATATTTGTCAATTTTTTTTTTATTTTTTTTTTTTAAACTTTTTTGAGCGTTTTTATCGTTACTGCTTAGGAAATTAATCAAACAATGCCCCTCCTCTGGGCCCGCACCATCAAAGTATGGCATTTCAATGCAACTACTTATGTATATGTACTACATTTCAGTGCAATACGAAGATAGAAGTAGAGATAAATAATTTTGGGGTGTTTCGACCACCCAATGCCCCTCCCCCGATAATAAAAAAAAGTAGCCTATACGCCAATCTAGACTATAACTTTTTTGTGTGTTAAATTTTATCAGGATCCATTCAGTTGTTCAAGCGTTGAGTAACAAACATCCATGCATCGTAACATTTATATTTATAATAGCCGTGTTTTTTTGGAAGAGTTATCCGTAGTACAGTAGGATTTTATATGAATACCAAATACAACATCCGCAGTAGGATCACTGCCGATACTCTAATAAACGTCAAATCTCTATCCGCAGCAGGATTTCACTTCTCTTTTTATCGGCAGTGATCCTACTGCGGATGTTATCGGCAGTGATCCCACTGCGGATGTTGTTATTCATATAAAATCCTACTGTACTACGGATAACTTTTCCAAAAAAACACGACTAATATTAGTAGGATTGATAAAAAGAAAACAGAAAATAGCTTTCTTGTCGTCGCTTTGTTCTGCACCTTCGGTTTGCTTTTACCGAAAATATTATCACCCCTTCCTGATTATCGTCTGTCCTTACTCTCCACAACTCTACGTAAAAAGTTATGGAATACGCTCGTATGGCGCCGCATCGTTCGTTCCTCTTCATGAGAGTACTATAGTTTTTATATACAAGGGAAAAACGAACAAAAGAATGTTCTCGAACGTCTCGAAGAACAACGAAATGAACAGAAAAATGAACAAAAGAATATTCTCGAACACCTTGACAAACAGCATAGCGAACAAAAAGACCTTCTCGAAGAGCAGAGAAACATGCTAGAAGGCAAGCTTGTTAAAATCGAGAATAATGTGTCTGCACTTGATGAACGTGTTTCATTGCTAGAGAATCAAGTCGACAACAAAATGGAGACGTTTTCAAAAGAGCTAGATCGCATTCGAAATATAAAGATTCGGGAAAGTTCTGTAGAAACCTTGAGGAAAAAGGAAATGCAACCTCCAACCTTTGATGGACAAACTTCTTGGTCTATATACAAAAAGCAATTCGAGGCAGCTTCCACAACAAATGGCTGGGATGAGGCTGACAAGTATATAGCCTTAACTCTTGCTCTTAGAGGAGCAGCTGCTGAGTTGTTGCAAACGATACCAGTAGATTAGAGCGGCGATTTCAATTCCTTGGTTTTGGCTATAGACAAACGCTTTGGTAACAGCCACATGAAAGAAGTCTTCAAAGTGCAACTCACTTCCAGAGTTCAGAAGAGGGGCGAAACTCTACAACAACTGCAAGCGGACATTGAAAGGCTTGTTCATCTTGCATATCCAGATGTTGGAGAAGAAATCTGTAACCAGTTTGCAGTTGAGGCATTTGTTCGCGCCATTTCCGACATACATCTTCAAAGGGCCGTGTGAACTGCAAGAAAACAAACGCTTTCTGAAACATTAGCGTTTGCCTTGACAATGGAAGCAGCTGAGCAAGCTTCTCACGGAGTACATCGACTTAGAGAAGCCGTCGTGGAAGAATGCTCATGTCAAAGAACTGATGTCCAAAGGAACCAACGAAACGGACTTGCAAAGTGCTGGAATTGCAATATTGTATTTGTATTGTATTTATTTATTCAAAAATCACTTACAAATTAAGACATTCGTCTTATAAGTTTTTGCAAGCCTTTATATTAATATAAGAATTAAGAGTAAGTTAATTGGATTTATGAATTCAATTGGATTCTATTTAAGTTTAATAAATTTAAGTTTAAAGATAATATATTTATGCATGTATGTGTAGCTATATGTTAAACCGAATTAAGAAACAAAAAATAAGAAAAAACAAAAATTTCAATGGTTTGCCAAATACGTGAAAAGAAAACATTTAAATCTTCCTGTGGCTCTGATTCCTCTCAATGCGATTGGCAGGGAGTTCCAGAGGCGTATAACATGAATAAAAAACTGACGTTGAGTATTAAGATATTTATAACGAGACGGTATTAGAACGAGAGACCTTGTTGAATGAGGGAAATTCAGTCTGCTGTGTAGATAATCGGGTTCTTGAGTTTGAATGATTTGATGCAAGTAGCTCAGTTGACGAAATTTCAGTAAATTATCCAGACTGCAATTGCAAAGTTGTGTTGAAAAGGAATATACATGGTCGTATCGGCGTAGGTTAAATACATAGCGGGCAATATTATTGTATACAACATTAAGTTTGCGCTTCGTCGCATAGTCCAAGTCACAGAAAACTTCACATCCATACAGTAAAACAGGGAGTAACAGAGTTTTGGCTAGCAATATTTTAGTTTTTTTAGGAATGAACCTTTGAGTGACCTGAAGAGCACGAAGGCTAGCATAAACCTTCCCGATCGCGCTGTTTATGTGATCGTTCCATGTGAGACTACGATTGAAAACCATTCCTAGATTTCTCACCGAGCCGACATAATCAATGGTTTCGTCATCCAGCTTCAACGGGTTTAAAACTGATAAATCAAATGCCTTTCGGTAGATGGGTAGGGTTTTCGACTTTACAGGATTTAAGCAAAGATTATTTTGTTTGGACCAATTGGAGATACGAAGCAAGTCCTCGTTCATTAAAGAAACCATGTCGTTTTTAGCAAGGAATGGGCGACTTATCAAAAGTTGTACATCATCGGCGTATAGGTGAATTACACAATTTTTAACAACTAGAGGAAGCTCGTTGATGTATAGCGAAAAAAGGATCGGTCCAAGTATAGATCCTTGTGGCACACCAGTTAGTACACTCATTAAGCTGGATGACCGGTCATTTATGACAACGCGTTGTTGTCTTCCACTAAGATACGAGAGCATTAATTTGCAAGACTCGAAAGAAAATCCATAGATATTTCTAAATTTTCTACATAATATTGAATGTTTGACCGTGTCGAAAGCCTTAGAGAAGTCTAAGAGGGTTAGGAGTGTTAAGTGGTCACTATCCATTCTACTTCTTATTTCGTCTGTCACTAGAAGCAATGCAGATTTGCAACTTCGATGTGGCCGAAAACCTGACTGGCATGAGCTCAAAAGATTATTCAAAGATAAATAAGGCTGTATCTGCTTGAAAATTGTTTTTTTCAAAAACCTTCGATAGGAAAGGAAGTATGGCTATTGGACGGAACTCTGACACTATACCTGTAGTTTTTTTGGGAATAGGCAATAAGACTGGACATTTACAGCGTCAATGTCGGTTACCACCAAGAAGAGCTTGTCAACATTGTGGACACGGAGTTTCGAACTCAGAACAAGGTAACCATAACACCAGTGTTACTTCCCGAACAGTTTCCCAACAGGGAAACGAGTAAGAACCAACTTCGAGGGGCAGAAGCTGGTTTCTGGTATCGATGGCCCCAGAAACACCATCCAGGTCTCTCAAACTAAGCGAGGCCATAAAAGTCTGACTGTCGAGGCAACATTAAATGACAACAAACGTGTGGTCACCATTGACACCGGTGCCACAGCCTCCATTGTGCGTCAAGACCTAGTTCACCTGAATTGGCTACACAACACCAATAGTTACCATCTAAGAACTGCCACAGGAGAAGCAGATAGGGTTTATGGTGAAGTCCGCCTTCGAATTCGAATTGCAGATCTAGAATTCTCACACAAATTTTTGGTGGCATGGACTTCATGAAAGAACATCGAGTAATTTTGGATATTGGCAACCAGGTACTCAAATACCAGAATACAGAGATTCCAATGATCTATGGGCACGAAGGAACAACAACTCTAAGGACTGTCATCAAAGAAGACGTGATTATTCCTACTTCTTCTGAGGCATTCGTTTGGACGAAATTAGAAGGTGAGTGTGGACGCCATCGATACCTAATGGTGGAACCAGGCTCAGATTGTTCTTTCCAAAACGTCATCATTGGGAAGACACTTGTGGTTCCAAAAAAAAATATGGTCCCCGTACGAATACTCAACACCAAACCGTACGATGTAAAGTTAGCAAAAGGAGAAGTTATCGGTAAGTGCGAATCTGTCGCAGCCATAACACGAATTGACGCTAAAACACCGAGAATGACATTAAACCCTGAGGAGCTCAATAGCATCAAGGTAAAGATACTCAATTCATCTAACATAGACCAACATCAGGTTAAAATGGCAGAAAGTCTTCTGAACGAGTATGCTGACATTTTCGCTTCACCAAACGGAAAATATGGAAGGACACAAGTGGTGCAACATCGAATAAATACAGGAGATGCAAGACCCATTCGGCAGCCCGCAAGACGTCTGCCACTGGCCAAATAAGGTGAAGCTGAGGAAATGATTACCACCATGAAGAAGGATGGTTTGATTGAGAACTCCAAAAGTCCTTGGGCGTCACCAGTGGTCCTAGTCAAAAAGAAGGACGGAAGTACACGGTTTTGTGTTGACTACCGAAGGTTGAATGACGTAACCAAGAAAGACAGCTACCCCCTGCCAAGAATTAGTGACACCTTAGATGCGATGGAAGGAGCACACTGGTTTTCAACACTGGACTTAAAAAGTGGATATTGGCAAGTTGAAATTCACCCTGAGGATCGAGAAAAGACAGCGTTCTCCACAGGTAATGGGCTGTGGCAGTTCAACGTGATGCCATTTGGTCTTTGCAACGCTCCGGCAACATTTGAGCGTTTGATGGAGTGTGTCCTTCAAGGTCTGACGTGGAAAACTTGTCTTGTCTACTTGGATGATGTTATCGTTTACGGAAAGACATACGACCAACACTGTAAGAACTTAAAGGGTGTGTTCTAGAGACTTCGAGAGGCTAACCTTAAACTGAACCCAGAAAAATGTGAACTGTTCCAGACTGAAGTAAAGTATTTGAGACATATCATCTCGTCCCAAGGAGTCAAGACCGATCCTGAAAAAGTTGACACCGTCAAAAATTGGCCAACACCGCAGGACAAACATCAACTACGAAGTTTTCTTGGTCTTGCTACTTATTACAGACGTTTTGTAAAGAACTTTGCCAGAATTGCGAAGAGTTTGCATCAACTTACGGAAAAGAACCTCTATTATACAGATTATTTTTATTGTTTACAATTCATCTAATTGATTCTGCTTTGATTTAATAGTTTATAATTATTGTTATCTAGGTATATTTATTATTTATTTTGTTTTTGTTTTTTCTTCTTTCTCTTCATCATAAATTTATAAATAATTAATATAATTTCCTTTTTTATTGATTATGATGTTTTTAATAATGGATATTATACGCACCTTTTGTAATGCCTTATATACAAGTTTGCAGACTTTTTTAAGTGATTTACTTTCTATGGAATCTGAGTCTTTGCTTTTTGTCTGGTCAAATTTTTCTATGGGTTGTGCTTTCTGTCTTCCTTATGTTCAGGTGTGCTTTTTTAGCCGCCGATTATTTGTAATTGATAATAATGGTTGGCCCTAATGAAGTAAACAATAGGAATTCCACAACCGCTGATAATTATAGTTCTCGTTTAATGATCGATATTTTGTGTGGTCAGCGTACTGGTCTACAAGTCTGCTGCTTAAACGCTCAGAGTTTAGTTCCAAAAATTGATGAATTTAGGTACTTGCTTGCGGCTTCAAAGGTGGATATCATATGTGTGACTGAAACATGGTTTTATCCTGAATTGAATGATTCATATTGTGAAGTAAAAGGTTTTAAACTATATAGACGGGATAGAGTGGGCCGCATTGGAGGTGGTGTAGCCATTTATGCACGTAGTGGGTTAAAGCCACAATTTGTATGTGAATCCCTTCCCACTAGTAACATTGATTTTATATTTATTGAAATAACATGCAAGGATAACAAGATTCTACTGGGTTCAGCATATAGACCAAATAAAAACATTGATACAACGCCATTATTAACCAAATTGGATGAGTTGGCCCATGTTTCACCTTATATTATTTTAGGTGGAGATTTCAATAGCAACCTTCTTTTAGAATCTACATTTTGTGATGACATGAAAGCTTTAAACTTACATCCTGTAAATACATCTACTCCCACTCACTTTACCATGGACTCAAGTAGCCTACTTGATGTATTTTTTGTTAGTGAATTGAGCAAAGTTCTTCACTTTAACCAACTCTGTGCATCCTGTTTTTCACATCATGACCTACTGCATTTAACTTACCAGTGTGAACCTCTTGTTTCAAGCAGCAGTTATTGCTATAGAGATTTTAAAAACATTAATTATAGCCTTCTAGAAGATGACCTAAGATCGGTTGAATGGTCTCGAGTCTTCACAATGGAATCTGTCGATGAGCAAGTTTCGTTTATTCAAGAAAACATTAACTTTCTTTTTAATATGCACGTTCCTTACAAAACAAAAACTTTTAAATGCAACGACCATCCTTGGTTTAACAAAAAAATTAAAATATTAATAAACAAACGAAATTTAGCTTACAAAGCTTGGAAACGTTTTAGAATCGAAGAACTTCATAAGGCCTATACTGACTTAAGGAATAAAATATTACTTGAGATCAGGGAATCTAAGAGACGTTTCTATGCTCCTCGACTTAATCCTTCACTGATAGCCGGTCATAGACTTTGGAAAAATTTAAAAGAAATTGGGGTTGGTAAACATGTGAACTATGCTTCAACTAACATTGATTGTGATGAGCTGAATAAAAATTTTACATCCCTATCATCGCTAGAGTGTAATGATAGCAGAGACTTTTCTGGATTTTTAGAATCTGACAGTTTTTCTTCAACTGGATTTAGCTTCTCAGCAGTTAATGATGAAGATGTCCTAAAAGCCTGTCTATCTATTAAATCAAATTCTATAGCATTCGATGAAATTCATCCAGTGTTTATAAAGGCAACTCTACCATTTACCTTGAGATATATAACACATCTTTTCAACAACATTCTTATGACTGGTGTTTTTCCTACCACCTGGAAATGTGCCAAAATTGTTCCTGTCCCAAAAAATCGAAATGAGTATCGGCCAATAGCCATACTGCCTTATTTATCTAAAGTCTTGGAAAAAATTATAAACACACAAATGCGGCAATATCTAAGGCGTAATGACATGCTATGTCCCAATCAATCCGGTTTCCGTCCCATGCACAGCTGTACAACTGCCCTTATAAATGTAGTGGAAGAAATAAGAAACAGTGTACTCGTAGATATGGACTATGTCACTTTTCTCACTCTCTTAGATTTTTCCAAAGCCTTCGACACTGTGAACCATAATAATTTATGCATCAAATTGAAGAATGAATTTAAATTCACGTCATCATCAGTGAGGCTCATTTTCTCGTATCTTAGTTCCAGGTACCAAGCAGTAGTTGATAACGAACAAACCTCAAGTTTTCTTCCACTATCCCGAGGTGTTCCTCAAGGTTCTATTTTGGGCCCATTACTTTTCACTATGTATGTTAATGAGCTCCCGTTATTACGCTTTAAATCTTCCATACACATGTATGCAGATGATGTACAGCTTAGGTATAGTTGTCCACTGGGGTTAATTGAAAATGGTATTTGCGAGATAAACGAAGATCTAAGTAAGATCTTGGTGTGGTCTCAATCAAACGGACTTTGTTTAAATCCAACTAAGTCCAAATGCTTAGTCATTTCAAAAGACTATACAGACACATCCTACTTTTCTCCAATTCTACTCAATAATAATCCTATTCAGTTTGTTGACTCGGCCAAGAATCTTGGAGTAGTATTCAATAAGACACTCACCTGGACAAATCATATTAAACTTATCACAGGTAGAGTATACGGTAGTTTACGTATGTTATGGACCACCCAAAGAATTACTCCAATCAAAACAAGAATGATTCTTGCTAAGGCACTGCTTATACCGCTTTTGTTATTTGGGTGTGAACTTTTCAGCAATTGTGATTCCAAGGACAGACGGAAACTTAATGTTGTTTATAATAGCGTGACAAGATATATTTTTGGTCTTCGGAGATATGATCATATTTCCTCATATACAAGACTAATACACGGTTTCTCTCTTGATAATTTATTTTCGTTTAGGACCTTAATAATGCTCCACAATGTCATGCAAACACGACAACCACCATATCTCTACAACAAAATCCTTTTTCCACGATCCACTCGAAGTTGCGATCTGATACCAGTACGCTTCTCCTACCTTGTTTCGAGCCGTCAATTTTTCGTACACGCGGTTCGGTTGTGGAATTCCCTACCTCAATCTATTAGGATGATAAGTTGTACAACCCAGTTTAAAATGAGACTAAGACATTATTTTCAGGCGCTGTGATGATATTTTTCTAATTCTTGTATTTTGTATCTTGTATTATAGGTGTTATAAGGTATTACAATTAAGTGCATTTAATTTAATTTATTTATTTTCTTTACCTATTAATTTATTCTTATGTTGATGTAGTTTTTCTTTTCTTATTAATGGTTCTTTAAAGTCATCTTGTTTAAAATCATTCATTTCATGTAAACCAATTATAACGCTTAAGCTTGTACTACCTTAAAAGATATTGTATCTTACTGTGCAAGACTAATAATAATAAATAAATAAATAAAATAAATAAATAAATAAAAGAACAAGCAGTTTAGATGGTCAGGTGAGTGTGAAAAAGCCTTCCAAGAACTAAAATACCGTCTATGCAATGCTCCGATGCTGATCTATCCGACTCCAGGCAAGCCTTTTATCATCGATGCTGATGCAAGCAACGTGGGAGTCGGCGCTGTTCTGTCACAAGTGCACAATGGCGAAGAAAAGGTTGTCGACCAGAAGAGAACTCTTGGCACTCATCTTGGCAACGAAACACTTCCACAAATACATCTATGGACAGAAGTTTCTTCTACAAACCGATCATGGTGCTCTTAACTGGTTGTCGAACTTCAAGAAACCAGAAGGACAAGTCGCAAGGTGGATAGAAAGACTGCAGACTTACGATTACGAAATTCAACACCGAAGGGGAAAGCTGCATTCAAATGCCGACGCACTATCCCGAAAGCCTTGTAAAATAGATTGCAAGCATTGCATGCGACAAGAAGTAAAGGAATCCATCAACATTCAGCGAATAAGGTCTGACTCCATTTGTGGATGGAGCAATGAAGAAATAAGATCTGCTCAACAAGAAGACCCCGACATTGAACCTCTTCTCGCATGGAAAGAACATGAAGAAAAACCCGCATGGAATGACATTTCCGATAGGAGTCCAATTTTAAAAGCCTATTGGGCACAATGGGACTCACTTCATGTGCAAGAAGGTGTTCTTAGGCGAAAATGGGAGTCCGCTGATGGTAAATCCTATGTGATGCAGCTTGTGTTATCTCAATCAAAAATTAAAGAGGTTCTTCGAGAAATGCATGATGGACCTTCAGGAGGCCATTTGGAGTCAACAAGACGTTAGAAAAAGTGAGACAACGATTCTACTGGTTGCATGCAAGAGACGACGTTGAAAATTGTGACGTTTGTTCGCAACCAAAGGCCCTGGTAGAAAACTGCAAGGAAAAATGATGCAATATAATGTTGGCTCACCGTTTGAAAGGATTGCTGTTGATGTAGCTGGCCCATTTCCGGAAACGAATGATGGAAACAAATACAATCTGGTGGTAATGGATTACTTCAGCAAATGGCCTGAGGCATCCGCTATCCCGAATCAAGAAGCCAAGACCGTGGCCGACCAGATTGTGTCTAACTGGGTAAGCAGGTTCGGTGTGCCTATGGAGCTCCATTCTGACCAAGGAAGGAACTTTGAGTCGAACACATTCCAAGAGGTCTGCGCGTTCCTTGGCATTAAGAAAACGAGAACCACACCACTTCACCCGCAATCTGATGGAATGGTCGAGAGATTCAACAGGACCTTAAAAGAGCACCTCACTAAGGTCGTAGGCGACTACCAAAGAAACTGGGATAGGCACATACCACTATTTTTGATGGCCTATCGAAGTGCAGTACATAGCTCAACAGGACAAACACCATCTGAAATCCTGTTCGGAAAAAGCATACGCCTGCCTAGTGAGATAAGGTTTGGACACCCACCACAAGAGTCTCAGGAAACAGGGGATTACGTGAGTGACCTAAAAGAGAGGCTAATCGGCATCCACGAAAGGACCAGGACGAGAATGAGCACTTACAGCGATCGAATGAAGACAAGGTACGACACAAGAGCAAACACGACAGGATTCCAAGTAGGAGATCGTGTATGGCTGTATAATTCACATCGTCAAAAGGGATTGTCGCCGAAGCTTCAACAAAACTGGGAAGGCCCTTATACTGTCGTCACGAAAATCAATGATGTCGTTTACCGAATTCAAAGAGGGTTAAGAGGAAAGCTAAAAGTTGTGCATAGCGATCGACTGCACCGATACAGTGCCGAAGCTGGTGATAGAGTTGTTCGGGACGAACAATCTTAAGAAGGGGGCAATGTTGCGAACAGAGCTTTATACTCCTACAGCGCCATCTGTTGGGAATTGCATATCTGCTTTAAGAAGGAACAAAAAAAAGCTCTTTTCATCGCATCTAAATTTCCCCTTATTCCAAACTACTAGAACATTCTATCTCCATATGAATTTCCCCTTATTCCAAGCAAATAGAATATTCTAGACAAGAACCTTCGAGAACAACTGGTTTGAGCATATAAGGGAGTGTTCACGGTGAGCGGAACACAGTTTATTTTCGATTATGAAAGTGTGCAAAGCTGAACTATTGGATTGTGGAATTTAATTCATGAACACAACCTTTTATATTGTAATATTTTACTAAGGTTCGTTAAATAAAACTTATTACTCTTTTTCGAATTTCTTCTTTATTTACACTTTTCAAATCAAAACAATAACACCCATATTAATAAAGATGGTTTAGTGGAGGTTTATCGTTAAGTCCTGGACTAAGTGCGAAGTTTTATTAATAAAACAAATTTTCTGTTAAGTGACGTTTACTAATTATGATTAAGTTAAACCACCGAAGTAGGTGGTTTAGCGAAGGAATAAGAAATAGAAATGTCCACAGTCAGACACAAGCGATGGACAATCAATTTAGGTAGCCACAGAATATAAAAAAAGAGATTGCTTACTTTTGTAGAAGATTTTCTTAAAAGGATTTTTGGTAAACGTCATTTTACTATTCCGGGAACATTTTATTTTTATTAATATAAATATTTAAGCCAGGACTAAACTCCTATTCTATGGTTTAGTAAGACAGTGGACTATAGAAGGAATAAGCGTTTTTTATTAATATGGGTGTAAATCTCAATTTATAATCAACTCCAATACTTTTATTCAAACTTAAATCACACTTCTTTAATTACACTTTCCACAATACAATAATTCAGCTTTGCACACTTTCATAATCGAAAATAAACTGTGTCCGCTCACCGTGAACACTCCCTTATATACTCAAATTAGTTGTTCCCGAAGGTTCTTGTCTTAGAATGTTCTAGTTGCTTGGAATAAGGGGAAATACATATGGAGGTTCCTGGTTAGAATGTTCTAGTTGCTTGGAATAAAGGGAAATACATATGACATATGGAAAAGAGCTTTTTTTGTTCCTTCATAAAGTAGGTATGCAATTCTCAACAGATGGCGCTGTAGGAGTATAAAGCTCTGTTCGCAACATTGCCCCTTCTTTAGATTGTTCGTCCCGAACAACTCTATCTCCAGCTTCGGCACTGTATCGTGCAGTCGATCGCTATGCACAACTTTTAACTTCTCTTAACAATCTTTGAATTCGGTAAACGACATCATTGATGTTTGACTCAAAGTTCCTCCCTTGGTCAGAATGGAGCTCTATAGGCACACCGAACGATAATCTAGATTATTTTCCAGTTTGATTTAAAATAATCTAGTAGTGTTTCCACTGGACTTGTTAGATTTATTTTGACATCTAAAATCTTGATTACAAGCAGTGTCACAATTGAAAGTTTTGGTGGCTATTAAAAATAGAATAAGAATGTTCTCAACTGAAATTAAAATTTTAGTTTAAAATTATTTAAATGAAGAAAAAAAAGGCAAGTTTTTGGTGGCGGCCTTAAACAGACAATCTGAACGTCAGAGGAAAAAACGTCGAATGTATATTTTAAAAATAATTGCACTGAGGAAAACAAAAATGTTACTGCATAAAAGATAGAAAACGAGAAACATGTGGGTCAAAGTAAGTTATCAGTAATTGTATTTTTTTTTATTAACATACATACATAAATTGTATATTTGTTAAATCCATTCTTGTATCTTTCAAAGCCTCGAAGAAGTACTTTTCGGCAAGAAGACATCGGAAGGAATGATGATGTTTTCTTCAAATAGAATTTTAGGATGTACCGCCATCATTTTCAAATCCTTTGTAGCAGTCTCCAGTACCTTAAAAAAAAGATACAACAGTGCTTCCTCTTTCTTCGACCACAACGTCCTTCTTTTTGATTTTGTTTTTTTTCCTTAGAAATACAAATATTTAAAATCTTTTTTTCAACTAAAATACAATCGTATTTACCATTACGCTCCAGCCAAAAGTGTTTGCGGTATCAAGTAGTTTGAAGCTGTTTACAGTTATTAAAATGTTTTTTTAACTTCCCATAGGGAGTTATTGTAATCGGTCCGATTTGTCAAATTGAAATTTTTGTCATTTCTCGACGTTTCAAGGTCCCTAGAGGCTATATCAATCATTTTTAGAGAGATGTCTGTGTGTGTGTGTATACGTACGTTCGTACAGTAGATTTCAAGTAGATTTATTTGAAATCTCGTATCGAGATGATTAATTTTTGTATGGTAAATCTAGTGATTTCAAGAAGATTTCAAGTAGATTTGAGTAAATCTCAGATTATCGTTCAGTGGAGACGCAGTATAAGAAAAGAAATTCATTGGAAAGTAAATGTATACATTAAAATTACTGAAGAGCGAATGTGCTGTTAACTTAGCCGTGGGTTTTTGGGAAAGTTATCCGTAGGATTTTATTTGAATAACAAATACAACATCCACAGATCACTGCCGATAAAAGGAGAAGTAAAATCCTGCTGCGGATAGAGATTTGACGTTTATTCGAGTATCGGCGGTGATCCTACTGCGGATGTTGTATTTGTTATTCATATAAAATCCTACTGTACTACGGATAACTTTTCTTGTTCTTGTATTTACATGTGCAAAATAAGCTTAATGTGTAATATTTGTGTACATTAGGAAGGTCAACAAAACACGCCTAATATGGATATCGGTTCATATAAATTTGATTAGGTAAATTATTGTTTTTTAGACCCTATTTAGCTTTTTTCTTATGGAAAATGCATTGAACGTCAAATCGAAAAAAATCTATCTCCAATTGATGGTTCACGTACTGACTGCCAGGTGCCGTGACCCCATGTGTCAATAGATCCGTAGATAATAAAAAGCACCTATGGGCTCATCCCTAATTGAGACTGTAGACTGGAAAATTCGTGTATAGTTTCCATGATAAATATATTCTAATATTCTGTCCTTCATATTTATTTCAAGCAAATTAAATCGTAAATGGAAAAATAGTTCATGTTTTGAAAATGTAGATTCAGATTTTTATATTTTTGTTAAATTTCCAGTTGTGTGTGTGTCCTCAAATTCTCAGAAAATGATTTATTCTTTATGTTGGAAAATAATTATTATATTTTGACTTATACCCACCCACCTTTTATATATTTAGTGAGAAAGTAGAATTAAAAATATTCATACCATATCGCAATAAATAGCACATCACTATTGCTTGCACTAATTTTTTGTTAAAAATAAATTTTTGTGTGCATTTGGTTTTAATTTGAACAAAATAATTGAGAACCAAAGTAAAGTACGATGTTTCGTAGTCGTAGTTGGTTCGGAGGAGCATGGAGCCGTCCTAAAAATCGGCTTTCCCTAGATCATTTGAAATATTTATACAGCATCCTAGAGAAAAACACTTCGGTTTCGGAAAACAATCGTGGACTTCTCGTAGAATCCCTAAGATGCATTGCAGAGATTCTTATTTGGGGTGATCAACATGACTCCTCAGTTTTTGAGTATATTTGTTTTGAGTATAATTAAATGCGTAATAATAGTTCAAATCACGCTCTTTTAGTTTTTTTTTGGAGAAGAATATGCTGTCATTCTTTCTTCATATAATGCGACAAAAAAGTGGAGGCTCTAGTTACGTTTGCGTTCAATTGCTACAAACGTTGAATATTCTTTTCGAAAATATTCGAAACGAGACGTCACTATGTAAGTTACTTTTCTGATTCTTGAAATAATAGATTTCTTTAAACAATAACTTCTTTGCTTTAACAGATTACCTTCTAAGCAACAATCATGTAAACTCAATAATTGTTCATAAGTTTGATTTCTCTGATGAGGATGTTATGGGATATTATATTTTGTTTTTAAAAACACTCAGTTTAAAACTTAATACTCACACAATACATTTCTTTTACAACGAGGTAATATATCAGAGTACATTTGGTAACCGTTAAGAAATTGGATTCCATTGCAGTACACGAATGACTTTCCCCTTTATACAGAGGCCATTAAATTTTTTAACCACCCCGAATCAATGGTTAGAATCGCAGTAAGGACGATTTCCTTAAATGTTTACAAAGTTCAAAATTCAAGCATGCTGAAGTTCATAAGAGATAAGTAAGTAAAACCTGTATGCTAACTTTAATTCTTAAAAATAGGGGTATTCACGATCTAATGCAACAGGTCTAGTATCATTGTAAAAGTGCAAAAGTGTAAAATCTTACAATACTACAACATGTTGTAAGATTGTAAGATTTTACACTTTTGCACTTTTACAATGATACTAGACCTGTTGCATTAGATCGTGAATACCCCTAATGTTTGCTAATCGATAAGTTCTTAAAACGGTCTTGATTTGTCAATAAATACAAAAGATATATTGGAAATATTTTAAAAGAAAATTTGACTTTTTAATATTTTTAAAGTTAAATTGTTCGTTTTAGTACTATCCACTTCTTTTGATCCCAGAGGAAGTTTATTGATTTAAACTTAGGATCAAGACGATAAGTTAAATATGCATCGAATTCTGCGTTCGTTCTAATTACGAGTTTTAGAAGCGAAATTTTCTTTGGCAAATAGTTTTTCTGAATTTGCCTGTACTAAAAAGAATAAAATCGTAATTTACAGCTCTCATCTTAATATTTATGAGTTTTATCCTAATACTCGTACCTACCTGGGGAATATTTACAAATACAAATATGTATTTCTAAAAAGCTAAAAAAAATAATTATTGGCACAAAATTTTAAACATTTAAAACCTACTCTAAATCTATTTTAGAATGGGAGTCGACTCTAAATATTGAGTATAAAACGAGAACCGACTTTTTGTTAATTTTAAAGGACATAAACTATACTTTAACGTTAAAGAGCTCGCCTTACTTTAACAGCAGCAAATAGATTGTTTATTTTTTGAAAGTATACTTTATCCATATTGACAATGGTCATTTTCATTTCATACCTAAGCAAATCGAAGAAAATATGTTTACTGATGTTTTATTCGATTTTTTAAAGAAGTTTTTTGTAAAAAGACTGAATCACTAAATATTTATAAATTCGATACAATCGTACGAAAGTGCTGTACAATTAACAAATATGTACATACAAATGTACAGCTAGTAGACTAGTATAGCAAAATGAATCTGCATCTTGCAACAACAAATTGAGTTTTTATGAGGTGAATTTACGATTTATACTTTATTTCCATCTAAAATAATGTAAATAACTTATTAACAATCAAAATCTGTACCGAGGTAGTATATAAAATGTACTTTTTTCGGCGAAAAATTATTTGGTTTGAAGTTGTCTGTTCTTTTTACTTTTTTTTTTTTTGTGTTTTTGTAGTTGTGTGAGTTATGTGTCAAATTAAGGGTTGTTCAACGCAAATTCGCTTAGGTTCTGTTGTAAAACCCACATTAGTTGAAGAGTTGTCTAACGTGATTAAAATTATGAAAAAGTTAGAGAATGTCTCCAAACTAAACGACTGCGTTAAGTAGAGCCATATTTAAATGTTAGTATTAAAGGGTGTAATGTTCATACTTCCAAAAATTGTTCTACAAAAATGTTTGTCTTTTGAACTCTTATGCAATTGAATTTTTGAAGTATGACGGTTGTGTAAAAGTATATACTACTACTACTGCTATTAGTTGCTTATTTTATTTGAAAGAAAAAGAAGGATTATGATTATAAACTATACTAATTCAAATATTAGCTGTAAAATTAATTTTGGTATCAAAGAATCATAAATAAAAACAAAAATAATCTTTGAATTTTCTACAAATTCCGCTCACTTCCTGATTTTATAAAAATTAAGATGAAGTTAAAACGACTTCAAGAATTTTCCTCTTTACAATCTAATATTTAAACTTCTGCCACTTTTCAAAATTCTATTTTTAAGCCATCAACTTAAAATAACATGTATTTTTATTCCAAGAGGATTAAGAAAGAAGTTATAGGTATAAACGAAATTCTTAAATTTTTATGAGCCATTTATCGAAAAAAATTAAAACAACTACAATAACTAAAGAAAATAGAAAACCGACATATAAGCGCATTTGAACTTGTTTCTCATTTATTATATTGATATTGACTCAATCTAGACTTTATTAATAAAACGCCAAGTTGGCAAAAAAAACACTGTTTTAAATTATTTGAATCAATTGAAGAAAACATTTATTTAATATTAAGTTTATACTTTAATATTTGTATTTGTATGTTTAAAAATTTGTTTTATTTCACCAGCGAGGTGATGCGACCGCTGCCTTCAATTCTTGCCCAATACTCCTTGTGTGCTTAACCAATTCGAATTAACGATAGAACATCATCTTTCATTGGCTGACAAATAGGGAACAGTCTTGTATTTGTGTTTAAAATGCTGGTTGCTTCTTGACGTTTTTAATAATCTTCCTTTGGCGTCCTTCTATAACGTCAACATTGATTAAATAAAAATCTTACATTATTGCACCATAAAATTGTATTTTACCAAGCCACACAGTTCTGCTACGTGGTATGTACGTGTCATACGAAGAGCTTCACATTTGCGGAGATGCGGCGAGTCATGCATAACACTAGAAAGTGCTCTTGTTTGGCAACTAATGAGGATGTTATTAATCTTATGCTAACATCTTCGGATCCGTACATTACACACCTAAGACCTGAACCAAGATCAAAAGACTCAGTTCCATTAAGTGAAGAAGCAGTCCTTATTGCTCTAATTTTTTTCTATTAAAGAAATAACCAAAAAATATGTATAAAATTGAGGCGGTAATATACTAATGACAGTTTTTAATTATTTATTTTCTAAAAGACCTTCTTTTAATACAGCTTTAGTTTATAATTTAAGTAAAAGAATAAATTCACATTCTTTAAAGACAATAAAAAATAACAACAATAAATTAATTAATTAAAGTTGTGAAAATAACAGTAATTTGTAAGTAAGTCCCAAAATTTTTAAATCTTGATGAGAGCTTGTACCATTTATATCACATACCAAATTTCAAAAAGATCGGTCCACTCGTTTCGTTTTTATAGGTTTTTTCCATCGTCTCCATTGAAAGGAACCACTGTAGCGGCACCCATACTCTCATGACCTGAATACAATTGAAAATGTTTGTGGTTGGATGACGCGCAAGATTTATGAGTCAGGAAAAGTAATACCAAAGACGAGCTCATTGATGCCGTCAAAAAAGTGGATGGATCTTGGATTATTTGGCCAAACTGTATGATTCAATACCGAATAAATTTATGGAGTTATTCTTAGCCAAGGATTATTAAAAATGTAGTTAAGGGTAGGTCTACCCCAGAAGCAAACTCAAATCTCATGTAAAAACGTGTACATGTATTGGTGTACAAATATGGCTCTCTTAGTTAAGAATTTTTGTGTTAAGAAAATAAATTTACCTCGTCTCGTCTCTTCAGGATACCTCTTTTTTCCAATCACGCATAGAGAGAGATAGAGAAAGATAGAATAGAATATCAAAAAAAAAAAATAACAAAACGGGAACAAGGCACGAGTGGCAAGCTGGCAAGCCGCACAGGCAGCGCACAAGCATTTGATTTTGAATTGACTCGGATTGCGCAAAAGATAAATGAAAGTTTTTTTTTCCTTTTGTATTTTGGGTAGAAAAAATTATTTTTCGTGAATCGTGATTGTTTGAGGTTTAGGAAAGGGAAATTGAGTTTTTTGCATTCAATTTTGCGCACAATTAGACACAATAATAGACGGTTTGTTTTCTGTTTTATTTTTGGTTGCAGGTGAATTGAAACTTTTCGCATTTAGGTAGATAGCGTTTTTATTCTTTGCGTATTTATACAAGGTTAATCTGTTGGTTCTAGGGCTTTTACTTTTAAGGATATTTTAAAAAATAAAGAAAAGGGAGCACAGATTTAGACATTAGGAACCCGGAGAATTTGCTCTGATATTTATAATTTATTTTTAATGTAGACAATTAATTTTAGGAAACAGTTCACAATTCAAAAATTGCTCAACTAAAAAAATTATTAAATTTCCTAACCCAAGTAAATTTTTAGACTTTCAAAAATAATAATGGTAACTATGTACCTATACCTATAAAAAATTTCTTTTGAGTCTTTTTCAAAGAATTGTAACTCTGCGAAAAGTGATCGTATTGGGATGAAACCAAAAGCGTTTTAAATTTTTCTTGTTTTAGAGTTTCTAAAAATGAGAAATATCCATAGTCAACTATTTTAGTTTTTTTTTTTAAAGGGCTTCATTGTCTTGAGGTTATTTATGATTCAATAAAATTAATAATTGCAAAAAAATATAGCCTCAGATTAAAAAGTGGTTCCGTCTTTGACCACTGATTTACATGTAAAAATTGACAACATAAAAGGTAAATTTGGCAGTTTTGAAAACATGAATAAATTTGTTATAGATAATGGATTCTTTGAAACAATTTATGGAGATACATAATTGATTTTGTACAATTGATCGTTCATTTAATAAAAGTGGAAAAGTGTTTTTAATCAAACAGATTATCAATTTTGAAATTGGCTGATCAAACCGTTCGTTTTTTTATCTATTTTTCCTGAATATTATGTACCTAATCATCAAAATAAAAACAATGATAACAATTTTCATAGTTTTGCATTTGTTACATATCTTAGACTTGAAGTCCCTATCAGCGTTACCATTTCCGGAAAAAAATCGAAGGAGATTTGAAGAAAAAAGTGATGTAAATTGGGAAAAATCGAAGTAGGTTTTAAAATGACTTTTAATTTACTTTTCGAAAAATTTGCACTGGGAATTTTCATAAGTTGACATTACAACACAAGAGAATAATGATTCCGTCTATACTGTACCAACAATGCAGTCCACACTTTGGTAAAAAATAAATGTTATTATCGGTACCTGTCATAGAACCTTCTTTTTATTTTCTACTTTTTCATTTGCGACTTTTCCGATTTCGATCAAAATTTTTACATCGCAGATTCTTTGATTTTGAAATAATATTGTATACGACAAATGTTTTCTTTAAATGTATACTTTTAAATACTTAAAACTATCAATACATTTCTTCTTTTAATTTTAAAGAAAATTGTGTATAAATATTTAATTTTATTTAATTAATAAAACATTCTTTTATAAAAAATATAAAATATATTTAAATATAGTTTAATTTAAAATTAAAAACACATATGCAAGCGAAATTTTCATAGGATTCGTGTACACATCAGTGTGTTGAGTTCCTATGCTTTTAAACTTACTTATTTGTGTTAATTTATTGTGTTGACATTCTTTTTTTTTTTTGTAATTCGATGAATCTCTTCTTCGTTGGATTAGAAATTACTCGTACCTTTCGGACCGTTCACTAAAAGTAGTTTTGGACGGTTTCAAATCTGATATCCACAAAATAAATGCTGGTGTGCCCCAGGGGTCCGTTTTGTTTCCGACAGTTTCTGTCTATAACTGTTGCTCCGCTTAATTGTTTTGCTGACGACAGTAACCTTAGTTTTTCATATTCGTTTTTAGATTCACATCCTTGTCCTCGGATGTGGACTACCAACGGCAGCGTATGATAAGCTCATTAAATTATGATCTTCGAAAACTCAATGCTGTTTGGCACTTGCATCGAGGAGACTGAACAGCTTCTAGGTATGTGCATCAGAGACCATCATTTGTGAAGTGTTAACATGTTTGACGTAACCAAAAACGCCGTTAAGTGTTTAAATTTTCTCCGCCGATGCAAGAAGTTTTTTACCCCTACTAATCTGGCTGTAATCTATAAGGCCTATATTCGTCCAAAGCTCGAGTGTAATTCCCACTAGGTAGGTGCTCTAAAAACCCTCTTAAGTCTCTTGCACAGAATTCAAAAGAGAGCTCTAAAAATGAAAGGCGACCGTTGTCTAACTGAAACATTTGAATCTCTCGAGCCCCGCCGCAATTTTCATAAACAGTGCTCTAGTGATGTAGGCAGTTGCGTTCTCCCCCTCAAACAATTCAACCGTAATACCCGTACTTCTAGGACTGCTCATCATTTTACCCTTGGGCCCAATTTTGGACGTACTGTCAAGTACAGTGATTCCTTTTTTAGCCGCACTACACGCATCTGGAATGCTTTACCCGGCTCAATATTTCTCACTCATTGTAATGTGCAGACATTAAAAACCAATATGTATCGGTATTTCCTTTCTCATCCTATCCTACTTTCCTAATTTCTTGCACTGTGTTTAACAATTTAATGGTATTCATGACCCCTTGAGTGCGCGTTTAATATAAAAAAATACTACCTAGAGTGAAATAAAGAAAAAGAAGTAGATTTGGACTTTTTTTGTGAAATTGAAGTAGGTTAAAACAGAGATTTTTAAAATGAGGTAGATTTCAGTATTTTGCTGATGGTGCGAAGTAAGAAGTAGATTTTAAATATTTGGAAAAAAAAGCAGATCTACTATAATTGAAGTAAAATGGTGCCACTGGTTCCCATTAGCTGAAACAAATTTCGAAGAAAAAGTTTGTCAATTTTATTTCCAATAACATCATTGTATTTTAATTTTACTTTGTATACTACTATACTAATTTTAAGCTTCTATTTTATTACCTAAGCAAAAACTAAAAATGCATTTTATATAAAAACTGATCTCATTCAAAAAACAAAAAACCAATTTCATTAAGTAATTTCGAAATTATTCACAATTTGTCTTTTTGATTTTGACACCAACAACATTATTGGAAAACTAATACTTGTTTTTTTTTACAAATTAAAAACTAAGTGATAATGAATATATGAACATACATATGTTATGTATATTATATAAAGGTCGTTCTTATTAGAACTGGGCCAGACTTGCCTATTGTCCTTTGTTAAAAATTATCTCATTTCGAAATTTTCAACGAAATTACATCATGTGGCCTAATGAAGACGAAGTACGCATTACATATGTATGTATTTTCTATTTGCTTACTTTTTATCAATTTTTTTTTGCTTGGGTTTTTTGTTTCCTTTGTTTGTTTTTGGAGGCATTATACCTTTGCAGCTAGGTTGCTGCAAAAAAATATTTATTGGTATGTACAAAATAGATTTGCACAATAAAAACACAACAGAAAATAACAGTAACGAGAGTATTATCTATCACCATGACATATTGAATTAAAGGAGACAAGTCTTCCTATGTAAAACCAACAAAAATACATAAAAGAGGCGCACTTCCCATATTCTTTCTATTTACATACTTTGACATACCTCCCAATTTCACCATTCTTCTACCAGTGGAATACGTCACCACCGAAAACAAAATGTGATCGAATTTTCCTTCTGAACTTATTTATATAAATATATACATAGGTATTTAGATTAATACATAATATTATGGCGCCATCCACTTGCCATATCCCTTGGTTGTTGCGTATTCGCTTACAGTGAAATGCAATTTCATCATCTAATATGTTTTTGATACATCCATTACCTACCTACGCAAAATTAAATCAAAACAATCCTTACGATACCAAATCAAATCACGGCGGCGCGGCGTTGCACCTCTACATTACCTATGAACCTACCTATCGGAAAAAAAACAACACAAAATCTATTGTATATATTTATATGCATATGTAGGTTACATATCCCGCTCATTCCTCCACCAAATCTATATTTTCTTAACTTAGTATTTTCTTTACTTTATCTTAAATATCCAATTTCATTTGATTTTTGTCAATGCAATCCAGATCCTATTTCATTTTATTTCCCACGATCCATAATTCTTTCTTTATCCAAATATGCTTACGAAAGCAAATTAAAATGAATGATATATTTTGTAACCAAAAGTTTGTTAGTTCTAAGTGAGACATCAGTGAATAAAGATAATTTTTTCTTCCAACAGGAGTTCTAAGTGTTTTTGTTTTTTTAAAAAATCTTTCCGCGAAAAAGAACATTTATCTTGTATGTATCTTATTCTATACACAACATCGCAAATTTCATTTCTTCCATCATCTACACACCCTTTGACAAAAAAAAAAAAATGAAGATCACTATGCATCGCAATTTATTACTATGTGTGTACCTAAAATGGCTTTCCATAGAAGAAACAAAAAAAAAAACAGTAGAAATGATGATAGATCGCAAATAAAAAAATACAAAAAAACAAAATTTATGACAGCGAATTTGTGATATACCTACCTACTTATATACTTTTTTATACATACACAAAGAACATTTTTCCACTCTACCTCCGACAATGTGGAATGGTCATTGCATCATTTACCTACTAAAAACAATCATTTCTAACACGTTTTTTTTTTTATTTTTTCTGTTCTTGTAATACGAGATGCAAGATGACAAGTCATAAACAAGAATAAAAAACTAAATAAGCCCAGACAAAAAAAAAAAAAAGAATCAAGAGAGCGGATGGGCGGACAAAATTCTTTTGCACAGAGAATACGAAACCTTCTCTTTCAAAGCGCTGATATTGCAGTGGCATTCTTGTGAACTGAAAACTTACTTGTGTGCGTGTGCAAAGGAACTTTTTGTTAAAAAATGCAAAACAGACCTCTTTTATAAAAATAAAATTAAATAAATATTCAGTGAAAAAAGTATTTTGTATTTTTGAAATTAGTAAATAAAATATCAAACAAAAATAAAAAAAATATGTGAGAACTGTATTGTTAATACTTTTCTTGCAAATGCATTACAAATACTGTCATATTGAATTGCATTTTTTTGAACTTTAGATGAGTTTTATTAAATTTTTAAGAACGATACGCTGTTCAGGGAATATAAATCTTTGATTAAAAAATTATTTCCAAAAATTAAAAAATATAACTCTCAATTTCCCAGGGTAGAGAACAAAATATTTGTAAAAAAATGTATATTTTTTGACTTTTGTTAGTAAAAAGTTACTGTAAAAATAAAAAAACAAATAAAAAAAAAATTAACGTAATTGCACATACTTATTGGCTTTGTACAAGAGTGAATTTTACTTCGTTATCTTTTATACTTATGAAGTTTTATCCAGTAGAGCATTCATACCACTATGCGAATTTCCTTCGTTTTTCATAGTTTTATATATTATTTTTTGAATAAATAATAAAACAGAATAAAAAAAGAAGAACGATACGTGATTTGGGAATATGTTGTTTCTATAAAAAAAATAAAAAAGTAATATTTTCGGAATTTCCCTATCATTTGAATAAGGACCTTACTAAAATGTATGATTTTTCCACTTGTGTGGCAGTTTCTGGGCACACAATTTTTTTATATTTTTTTCAAAACTGCAAAAGTATTTTGAATAACATTTTTCTGATCGATGACCGTTTATTTCATTGAAATATTCGTAAAATTGTGAAAGTTATACAGCTTAGCGCAAAAGTCTAACCTATTTTTTCAATGGACACCTACCCTTAATGGTGTATTTTAACGTATTCGGTTTTTAAAAGTTGCGATATTTTATATTCAAGTCATTAGATGTATTCTGTATTTTTCTGAAGGAAAAAGCTGAATAATAAATAAAGCATTGTGTGTATTGCAGCGTTTTAAGCGTGGATGTTTACAAAAAAGAAATACTTTATTTTTTTTTATTGTACATAATATGTTTGTCTTTTGACAGCGTGATTGTGTAAATACAAATTAAGCATATAGTGATTGGTCCTGTTCACGTGGGATGAAATCTCCCGGCAGAAAACGCAATTTTTAGGAAAGGGAAGCGGATTTTTTTTATTCCAACTACTTTTAGTGAAAAATTCATTTAATCTGCAGACATTAACGGATTCACTTATTGCGTTTATCGGGTCGAATTTTTAGCTAAGCATATGGGTTTCATCTGAGCTTCATTGTAATTGGGTTATCAATTTAACTACTTTAATTGAAATATGTAAACAACTATAGATATAATGCCACTGCTCAAATGATATGTATAAAATTGTTATTTTATTTCCGATACAGGCGCCCTCCACAGTAGATTCTTATTTCTAACATTGATTTCTAACATATAAGACAACATATTTTATATTTTGCTTAGCAAAATGCGACTGCATAAGAGATGGATGTGGCAAGATGGTAGCAAGGCAGCTCATCCCGCATGATTCGTACCACGACTTAACTCGTACCAGGACAACTCGTCCTGAATGATTTTAAAATGTAAACCAATCCCGTCATTAGTTTATGATCCATAAGCGAGTGGATAAAGTGTTGAGATTAATTATTTACGCATTAAATGGAAAAACGTTGTTTATGAAAACACGATTTGACTAAAATTCAGTACTTCAGAAGTTCGACTCAAGGGTAAACTTATGGTCAAGAACTATTATGTTTGAATAGTTTTACTAGAACACTGTTCTGTTTATAAAAATAACAATAAAATTAAAAGTATACATTGTACGAAATTCTGCGATCACATTCTATTATATATACATATGAAGAGGAAATTCGATTTCATTTACTAAACTACATATCTGTACTACATCTTCATAGTTAAAATATTAAGTTGTTTAGCACGTGAATTCTTGATTTTCCAGTTTCATCTTATAATATCTAAAGGTTTTAAATATGGGAGGGTATATGCTGAAATGGAATAAAACAAGCTGTGTATAAAGGTGTGCCCACACCAAAGAAATATTTCAGAAACATTTAAAAAACATTTCAGAAACAGAGAAACATTTCTAAAAAGTTTACTTTGGTCTAGTCGCGAAATATTTCTGAAATGTTTCTGTTTTCCATTCCGAATGGAAAACTTTCTTTGTTTTCCAAGCATTTACAAAGCTAGATAGTGCGTGAGTGGTGGTTCATATAAATATAAAAACGTCGCGAAAAGTGTGGAGCAACGAGAAAAAAGTTTTGTGGGATCCACTTGACGAAAATTTTAAAAATTAAATAAAAAAAGCCGATGCTTCGTCCGAAATTTCCGAAAATATAAATCGGGAAATAGATGAGGTAGAAAAAAAATTCATGCGCTTAAGTGCAACACAGACGCGAAAAAAAATTATAGACTAAATACTGGATACATAAATGGGAAACATTTCAAAAATGTTTCTCAAAGCGTCCGCACAAAAAAACATATCAGAAACATTTATCAAATCTTTCTTTAATGTTTCTGAAATGTTTTTTAAGCAAATGGGAAACATTTCTGAAACGTTTTTTAAAGAATGTTTCCTGAAATGTTTCTTTGGTGTAGACACATCTTAAGGTATTAACAAAATTCATTTTTTATTTGAAAGGCCCAATAATCTGAACTGAATTTAAAGGATGGCCTGTGTTATGTTCACCTAAAGGGCATCGGTCGACTGTGTTTTATTCAGGAAACCCCACAACAAAAAGTCTAGCTGACTCAAATCACATGCCCTTGGTGGACAATTCATGTAACCTCCACGAAAGATATCGTTACCCTCAAATCGTTCACTGTGTGGGACTTAGCGCCGTCCTGCTCGAATCACATGTCGCCCAGGTCTATATAAAAAAAAAAACATCTAAATAAAACAATATACAGTTTTAATAAATCAAAAAAAAAATTAAATAACAACACTCAATAAGAAACAAATAGCCAAATATACAACAACAAATAACCAAGCACTCAGGAGATAACAACAAACAACAAAAAAAATACCTACGTACCAGGCACGAGGCGTGATTTTTTCGATAGCGGAAGCACTGAACATAAAACCAAAAATGAAAGACCTTTGAGATCCAACCTTTTAAATTCCACTTTATGGTGATACACATAAAATAATATACATAAATAATATATTACAGTAAAGTCTTATTAAAAAAAAAAGCTTGATGCCTTGCGCAAAGATTTATCCTTTTTCTTTTAAGTCAAAATTATCTTAGTACGATTTGATAAGAACTAAGCTACGAGTAGATAACCTTTCTTGTCCACATTTATTTCTAAAAAAAATATTTAATTCTCTTAAAACATGAATATGATCTCTCTACAGATGTCATTATTAAGGGATATTAAAAATCTTAAGATTCCTTGAAGTTTTTTTTTGATTTAAAATTCTCATAATTGAAAATAACCTTTAGTTATATTTCTGCTGGAATGTCAAGAAACCTCAGATATGAATATAAAAAATACTATTTTTGACCACTTTTTTTATAATAACAAAAAATAAACAGAAAACAGGTGCATTGTATTTATCGCCACGAAAATAATTAAAAAACTACCACCTTTTAAATCATATTTGTTTGTTTTCTGATAGTTATGAATTAATTGCACCTAAATTTGCACACACATTATGTTAAAATAAAACTTTTCTACCCCTTTTGTCCACGAAATTAAACTCATTATCAGTTTGAGACAATAAGCAACTCAATAGATACATTTTTGTTTTTCTATCTCTCTTGTACGAAATTCTCGTAATGCATTCACTCAACTCATTCTTCACACATTGTGCAAAAGGCAAGAAACGAGACAAAATTATTTTGACTTTGGGTTGAGATCTAAGTTAAGTATGCGAAATAATGGAATGCCCAGCTGTTGTGCATTCTATATTGTTTGAGAATCATTTTTGTTTGAGCATTTTGTGAATATTGGTGAGTGATGTTGTAGGTATATTTTCAGTTGACTTGGAGTGGAAGGGTATTTTGAAATTGAGTTATGGAGGCGATAATAAGGAATGCATAGCTGTTAAGCATTTTAGCAAGAACTTTCATGAGATTGAGCATTATAAATAATGGAGTGATGTTGAGCATTCTCAGTTGGTTTGCAGTGTGGCATTTTAAGTTGTAATAACCAGAGAGATCTTGATTTCCTTTAGTAATTTAAGTAAAAGATAATAATGTTGTCAAAATGATGTTGGAATGTAATTTACAGAGTAAATGAAGATTCATTAATAGATACAAATAATATAATAAAAATATTTTACAATTTGGAATTTTGAATTTAATTCCTTGCTAGGTACGATTTTTTCAAATGGTTTAACGGAAGCACTCATTCCACTCAATATATGGACGCTTCGTCCCTGCTACGTACATATGTCGGAGCACAGTAAGTGACATTTTCCTTTCTCCCCTTCTTTTTTCCTACAGTTGTGTGGCCTGGTGGGTGCATGCATTTTGCTGAGCTTATATATAAGCTCTCTCAGTGGTTGCATTTGCTAGGTCATACAATAACGGATGTATAGAGAATTATTGGTCTGACTGTTAGGGCTCGGATCGATTCAACGTCACTACTAAAGGCATAACATTTTTTAGTGATGTTGTATTGAAACGACTTTTTAATTAGTCTTATACAGTGATTTTTCTTAGATTTCGTCTGGTGGTTATTTTGGAGTAGACCATTGTAATATTCGTGGGCTGAGAGCGAATTTTCTGGCTGTGTATATTCACACTGTTTCTAACAGGCCAGCTGTTTTGACACTGAGTGAAACCCAAGTAGGTGAGGATTCCGATCCTGCTGAATTTTTTATTCATGGGTATAGCTTGGCCCCATTATTCTTTTCCCACCATGGTCTCGCCATTTACATTAGGAATGATGTTGCATATCAGTTCTTACCACAATATGGTCGCTGCACCAACTCCTTCTCCAATTTTATGTGGTTTAAATTTTCCATTAATAAGTATGTACATCATTCACTATTGTTTTATTTATCGAAGCCCAAATCTGGATAGAGTTTCAACTTCTCACGAATTCGATACTCTGTCCGACTCCATCCAAAGAATTGTTTCCCTACATCCTCACACTGAAATCGTTAATACGGGCAAATTCAGTGTTCACAATTCTTCTTGGCTTCTCCATTCCGGCCAGACAACACCCGAGGGAATGTGTGTTGAGATTTTTGCTGAGTTTAACCACCTTATTCAGCTTGTCAACGAGCCCACTCGAATATCGGACGTAAATGGCCGAGCAGAAAATAAGGAGGTGTCGATGAACATTGGTTTTGAATGTTTGCAAATTGAAACGGCGCGGCGAGGGAAAACTGTGCCGGGTAAGTTATTCCATAATCGTGTTGTGCGACTAAAAAACGAATCTATAGCATGAGCATTCCTAGCGAAGCGGGTATCACGGGTGAATTGATAAAGGGGAGGAATGCAACTGGCTACTTCGAGTGAGCATTGCTTGTGAAAGAAGCGATTAAATAGGGAAACACATGAAACATTCCGACGGTGTTCAAGAGATGGGAATCCATGATAGCTCTGTTTCCAATCAGTTTTAACGCTCTGTTCTGAATTCTATCCAATAAATGGAGAGAAGATTGTGCAGCCCCTGCCCAAAGGTGTGAGTTATATTCGAGTTTTGGACGTATAAACGCCTTATAAATGGTAGCCAGATCAGAAGGGGTGAAAAATTTCTTACATCGATATAGAAATTCTAAGCATTTAGCAGCATTCTTGGCGGTCTCGAGTATGTGATCATTCCAACGAAGATCGTCGTTAACATACGTACCAAGTACTGAGAGCTTTTCGGTTTCTTCGATGCAAGTGCCATTCAGCGACACTGGCATAAGGGGAACATTTTGCTTCAACGACAATAGACAGCATTGAGTTTTCGAAGCATTAAACTCCACACGGTTTTTTGTACCCCATTTAACAATGCTGTAAAGATTAGAGTTTAATGAGCTTATCATGCGATGCCGTTGCAATTCCACTTCCGAAGGAGATGGACGTGAATTTGGGAACGAGTACGAAAAGCTGAGAGTAGAGTCGTCGGCAAAACAATGAAGTGGATTAGAAGTTTCAGACAAGAGATCATTTATAAAAATGAGGAAGAGAGTCGGAGGCAAAACGGAGCCCTGGGGAACACCAGCATTTATTTTTTGAAGATCAGACTTAAAACCGTTCAATACAACATGTATTGAACGATCTAGAAGGTAATTTTTAATCCAACGAATAAGGGTTTCGTTGATGATGCCAAACGCACGCATTTTCGATAAGAGAGCCTGGTGCCAAACTCTATCAAATGCCTTAGAAAGAAACAAGCGCAATAATTTTACTTTCTCCAAAACAATGTAAAGATCTGTTCCACTCTTCGGTGAGATATGCCATCAGATCACCAGTGGAACGATTGCTGCGAAAGCCGTATTGCCGGTCATTAAGAAGCTTTCGATCTTCGAGATATTTCTTGAGCTGATGATTTATCAGCGATTCCATGACCTTGTAAAGAAGGGACGTAAGTGCGATTGGTCGATAGGTGGAGGGGAGGAAGGGTCACCTTTTTTAGGAACAAGCTGGACAAATGCTGTTTTCCATCTTCTAGTTAAGATTGCAGATAATTAGGAGCGATGGAAAAGCTTACGCAATGGTTTTGCCAGCGATGAAGAACACCTCTTCAGATGAATGGGGGGTATACCATCAGGACCAGCGGATTTGTTTATATCAAGATCTCGAAGGGCTCTTGCAACTGTACGAGTGCGGAAATATACCTGTCCCATTGAATGATTTACGTTCTCAAGTACAGGAGGGGAATGTTGCTAACAGGCAACGTGGAGTTAGCAGCAAAATGAGCTGCAAGTACATTTGCCTTCTCTAAAGAGCTAGTTATCGGTTTTTCTTTCTAGATGAGCGTTGGAACCGAAGATGAAATTGAATTTTTTATGTTCTTGACAAATGACCAGAAATTTCTACTGCCTTTGGGACATTGCAGGATTTTTTGCCTTAATTTCTGTTCATGTAAGAATTTGGTTCTCTTTATAACAGCGTTGCATTGGTTTCTGACTTGTTTAAACTTTTTCCGATTTTCCTCGGTTGGGTTGGCTTTGTAAGAGCGGAAACTTACTTCTCTCGACCTGATAGCTTCCTTACAGCTTGTATCGAACCAAGACTTTTCTTTCGACTTTATACTCTTAATTCTGTAAGGAATAAAAGTACGCATCCCAAGAAAAATCACTTCTGTGATCATATCAGCACTGGCATCAACGTCACTATCGAGGAAACATAGTGACCTGACCAGTTAAAAATTCTAAAAAAGTTATTCAGACCGTCCCAGTTGGCTTTCTCGTATTGCCAAACGGTCCTAGTGGGATGTTTTTCTTTAACTAAATGAATGGGACACGAGAAATTGGCTGATATTACACAATGGTCCGAAGATTTTACCGTTATGGTATACTTATCAGAGTTAGAAGTAAGAAACAAATCAAGAGTGTGAGCGTTTTCCCCAGCAACGTCTGGTATACGGGTGGGCTCATCTACCAGCTGAGTAAGGTGGTGCATCTCAGCAAAGATCTCAACATATCTTCCTTCGGGTGTTGTCTGTCCTGAATGGCGGAGCCAATTTAAATTGTGTACATTGAAGTCGCCCGCAATATCGACTTCAGTGTGAGGGTACAGGGAAACAATTCGGGAAATAGAATCAGACAACGCATCAAACTCATTAAGAGTATAAATAAAACAATAATTGATGATGTTTTCGGACAGTAAATTTGAGCCACATGAAATTAAAGTTCGTATTAGAACAATGTCCGTATTGAGGAAGACTCTGGCAAGCAACATCATGTCTAATGTAGACTAAAATGCCGTGATGGCGAAAGAGTAAAGGCATTAGGTTATAGCCAGGGAGGCGAAATTCTGAAAGATCAGTATTTGCACCAACCTGTGTTTCACCTAGTGCCAAAACAGCTGGTCTGTACTTAACAGAATGGGCGTACAAGTCAAAGAAATTCCTTCTAAGCCCACGAATATTGGTAAACAAAACACAAAAATCACTTACCATGTTCAAAATAACAAACACCCAAAACACAACTCTGACGATCTAAATTCAACCGTGAAGTGTAGGTCCAATGCATTAAAATCAAAATACAAACCGTTCTAGGTGTCATGCCCATAGAACGTTTGTACTTGAAATCAATCAAGACATACAGACACAATCGAACTATACGTCAGATGTCACTTAACTATCCATTACAAGAATCATGCGATAAGCATCACAAGAGACATGCAATGGGTAGCAAGCGACAGTTGCTTCAAGGTAAGTGGATAAGTGGGAGATGGAGAGAATGCGCCGTTAACGGTGTTGCTTAGCCAATGTTGTAGTATTATTTTTGTTTGTTTTGTTTTGTTGTTGTCGAGTTTATATATATTTTTTTTTAATAATATAAGGCTTTGATGGGGTGCACTAGAAAACTTATCGCACTCGCGCGAGTTACGTACATTGACCCTTCCAACGGAAATGATGAGTCTGCTAATCAAAATCAAGACACATTAAATAAATTCAAACCACTTTCATGGTAATGCAATGTAACACCTCATTTCCTTAGTTATGCTGAAATAGCAATAAGACAATTATTTAATTAATAAACATTCATTGTAAATATGTAGATACAAACTGAGAATAATAAAGAGTGGAGTTGAGTTTGGAACACAGCAAAAGACGGTCGTTTTTTTTAATTCGGAAACCACGAAATTGTTACTCGCGCGACCGCTTAGTATGAGCGGTGGATCGACACGATTGACGTTGATTTGACGTTTTCGAAAATAGCCTTTGTTATCATCTTCCCGTAGCGTTCGGCATTGACATAGACCTCCAAAATCCACACCAAATGGTAACTATTCGAGAATACATTGTCACTTGGTGAACCTCTTGTGGTGTTATTTTGCTTGTTAACAGCCATTTATCAAAAAATGTGCCTCGTCACTAAAGATTATTTTTCGGCCAAAATTAGCGTCCTCTTCCAAACGCTCCGGAGCTCAGTCAGCGAATAACGACCTTGTCTATGAGATCCTGGGTCAGTTCGATCTTTTAAAGGTGTAGGCCAAAGTCCCGATTTGAAATTCGCCAAGTCTGCGAAAGGCCGAGTTCTTATGCACCCCGAGGAATCGACTGCCTCGGACTCAGCTCTACACTTTCACCGGCCAATCTTGCGTACGAATGTTGGCTGACTGATTATCGAACCGGTCCTCTCAAATTTGGCCACCAAACGTTGAAGAGTCGACAATGAAGAGCCACCACGTCTACCATAAATTGTTCGCAACGTTTGCACTAATTAATATAATATAATATAATATAATATAATATAATATAATATAATATAATATAATATAATATAATATAATATAATATAATATAATATAATATAATATAATATAATATAATATAATATAATATAATATAATATAATATAATATAATATAATATAATATAATATAATATAATATAATATAATATAATATAATATAATATAATATAATATAATATAATATAATATAATATAATATAATATAATATAATATAATATAATATAATATAATATAATATAATATAATATAATATAATATAATATAATATAATATAATATAATATAATATAATATAATATAATATAATATAATATAATATAATATAATATAATATAATATAATATAATATAATATAATATAATATAATATAATATAATATAATATAATATAATATAATATAATATAATATAATATAATATAATATAATATAATATAATATAATATAATATAATATAATATAATATAATATAATATAATATAATATAATATAATATAATATAATATAATATAATATAATATAATATAATATAATATAATATAATATAATATAATATAATATAATATAATATAATATAATATAATATAATATAATATAATATAATATAATATAATATAATATAATATAATATAATATAATATAATATAATATAATATAATATAATATAATATAATATAATATAATATAATATAATATAATATAATATAATATAATATAATATAATATAATATAATATAATATAATATAATATAATATAATATAATATAATATAATATAATATAATATAATATAATATAATATAATATAATATAATATAATATAATATAATATAATATAATATAATATAATATAATATAATATAATATAATATAATATAATATAATATAATATAATATAATATAATATAATATAATATAATATAATATAATATAATATAATATAATATAATATAATATAATATAATATAATATAATATAATATAATATAATATAATATAATATAATATAATATAATATAATATAATATAATATAATATAATATAATATAATATATTATAATATAATATAATATAATATAATATAATATAATATAATATAATATAATATAATAAATTAATATAATAAACTTTGAACCAGAGTCTAGTGACTTAATACTTTCAACCAATCTTTGCCTTATTATTAACCTTAAATATGCTACAAAATATTTTAGTTGACGTATTTATGATTTTCGGTGTGGTGGATTCAACATGACAAATCTTGACTTAAATAAGTCTGCAAATTAAAAAAAAAATTTTAACCAACCTGTTTTTTATTATTTATTACAAGAACTGCTGCTCCCTACTTTAGCAACTTGGTTTGGTTTATTGGAAAACATATTTTAGAACTAGATACATGCGTTCGAACAGATATTGAGTAAGAAACGAATTAACAATTTAATAAGCACCAATAAATGAATTCTACATTTATTTTCAGTCATCAATCAAATCAGAAACTATCAAATCTTGTTGCTGAACACCTCGATCACTTACATTACCTCAATGATATTCTGCTACTTGACATCCGTGATTTGAATGCAGTTCTGACGGAGCATCTTCTTCACAAGCTCTTCATTCCGCTTTATATATTTTCTCTTACCCCAGCTCCACCGCTTTCAATGGCTGTAGTTACCCAAAATTTGGCAGCTGTTCTTAACAAGGTTGTTAATATTGATATTCAAGAAATGAATAATCCGCGTGTGTCATCTATAGTTGCCTTGTACCTACTTTCATTGGTCTTTTTGGTTATAACGCATGGGCCTTTAGTGCATGCATTGGCTTGGGTTATATTGAATGCAGATAGCAAAGTTTTTACTGAAGGTGCTGCAGAGATCTTGAATGCATATGTTGAACGACGAGAAGTAGTTGTACCTGGCTTTATAGAACCCAGAGTAAGTCTTGAAGAAGCTTTGGATACAGTTGCTACGACTTCATCGTCTTTAAATGTTACCGTAGAAGCAGGCCATGAACAAAGTCAGCAGCTAAATTCTAGAGCTGCGGATCAACTGCCGATTGAAAAAACATTGTATAAATCGAATATCACTGATGAAGAGAAAGAAAAGCTTAAGAAACTTGTTGAATCATCTTCTTCAGATATGCTTCGTCCGTTTTTGGATGTGGTTACATCATCATTAGACTGTGTAGAAAATGACTATTTGGCCTTGCTTTCACTTTGCCTTATATATTCTATGGCAAATAACCGAGGTGGGTATTACTTATTTTTTAATTATTTGTTATATATTCATTGCGTATCGCTAAACTAACATTATCCTTCTTCATATTCTATTGCAAAACTATTAACACAACTGTTTTATAGATGGTACGTAATATTGTTTTATTCACAATATCAAGATCTTGCATGATGGTCCGTTCAATTAAGGGATAGTAGACAGAGATTTCGGAACGGCCCGAATTAACTTCAATATTTCTTTAGGAGGTTAATATAGATAAACATTACTCAAAAAATGTTATGCTCTTAGATTCTGTCTTTATTATTATATACATATATTATGGCTAATATTTTCGATAGCGTTTCTTATGTTTACCTCATAACAAGCACATTTTGTAATAAATTATGACCGTTCCAATTTTTCTATCACTGTCCCACATTTGTACATTTATTATCTGAGCTAAGTTTTAATTAAACTTACAAATAAAAATTTTTTATTTGTTTTGTTTTGTACAACTATTAAGGAAAAGCTTATTGTATGGTTTAGCTCAAAAGTGATAAGTAAACTTATTTAATTTTTCGTTGTACAAACAAAATTTGTTCTTTTTCAATTTTTCGAGTTCTTTTTCAAGAACAACAAACTTGTCATTTTTAATCGAAATATTTTGTTTTTCAATTTTATGAAAAGTCTGTTGCAATTCATCATGACTAACTTATGAATCATTTTTTTTAAATTTTAAGTCAGAATCGTCAATTGGTACCTATAGGTTTTTGACAATGATCAAAATTTTCTCTATTTGGCTATATCTGGATTATTAAAAAAAATAGTATCTAATTTGTATTATTATTATTATTAGTTTTACTAAAAAGTAAATAAATTACACATTCAATGTTCTAAGCCTAGAATTAGCTGCCAAGGCTATTTATATATATAATAAAATAAAATTGATATAAATATTTATATTAAAATAATGTATACACAAGTTTTAAATTCCTGATTATATTGTACATTATCGATATTGATATTTTTTAAAAGGTAATGCAAGCTGTGGTTGGATAGTTTGGTTCAGGTTGATGATACTTTTGGGCAGGTGGGTCGTTATGAGGGAAGAACAATTGTTTTCACAAAGATGACAAATAGAAGTTGAATCCTTATTGGACAGACGCTTGCGTGTGATATATGACGTATGCGAGGTCAAGTCTAAGGTTAATGTATATTTTTAGTTGTTGGGATATATTGCTCCGTCGCCGTTAGAACTTAGGTTTTTAAAAATTGGGTGTATCTGATTTTAAAAATTCTTTTTGTATTTGAAAGATTATATTCAAAGAATAAGTTTTAAGGAAGGTTTGAAAGATAGGTATTTTTCAAAATGTATCTTTTTATGGGGTTAGCACCAAAAATCGTTACGTTGCATTTTTAATAAACTAAGATAAATAGCGTTATTCTATTTCTGTGTTCAAAAGGAAAGCTTCAAGGATAATTAATTACGGAAATGTATTTATAGTCAATGTTAAATAATATAAGTTAATCTCTATGTTGGTCAGGGGTCCAATTATTTAACTATATTCTACTTTTGATTCTTTTCGAAAGTTCCCATTCTACTTTAAATTAGTACTATGAATGAAAGTAGAATCAGATGCTAGTAATCCAAATGTTTCCGACAAAAATTTCGATTTTGAAGTAAAATAAAGTCGCAATAAACAGCACCTTCTGTAAAAGTAATTAGCAATTGACGACGGTTAATAACAGGATTTGGGTAAAAGATCAAATATGACATTGGCTGTGTGTCATAGCGCATGAATAAACCAGAAGTCGTCCAAGTCCATGTCTTTAATTTCAGTAAAAAAAGGTCGGTTGACATGGCTCTGTGACGCCCTCCGTTGACCGAAACGTTGTTCCCAGCTGCATTTTCGAAGAAAAACGGTCCAAGGATGCCACAACTCCGCACCAAACTGTCACTCTCGGTGAAAATGCAGATGCATTGGTTTCTGGAAAATAACGTGTGGCGATTTTATTTGTTAACGTCACCTCAGGCTAGTGCGTGCAATGTTGAGCTGTTGAGATCGGTGGCGAGTTAGTGTTCGTGAATTAAGTCTGACACTCTCGGCTACGGCACCCACATTCTCGTCTGTGCGCACCGTACGACGACGGGGACCATGAGTGTTGTCCACTAGCATACCAGTCTTCATTTCGGCCAAAACTTCTTTTCAAAAAACGTACTATTTGGGCTACACAGCACTCACTTTGGAAATAAGTTTTCAATATTTCCCAACGTTGCTCAAGCGTAAAGCGACTCATTTCGCTCCGCGGAGGTATGATACCGACTTTCTGTCAAGATTTCGAGCGGAAAACCGCTGTCAGTGTCAAAATAACTTATGATTTAAAAAGAAACCACTTTACTTTTCAACTGTCAGATTTATAAGTTCGCTTTTTCGGAAAAACAAAAATTCGTACAACCTTACTGTTGAATATGTTAGTATACATTAGGTGTGTTTTATTCACTGCTGCATAGCTAGCGCAGAAAAATTTCCCTCGACAAACAACAACAATTTGGTTGCTGGCGAAAAAGAAGCCAGTAAAAAAATGACAGTTGTGCTGGTGATAGAACTTTAAATTATTGAAATGAAAATGGCGCTATGCATTAAATTTTAGAATTAAACATATGTACATGCAGTTGTGGCGAACTAATTAAGAACGATTTTATTACTGGCAACACTATTGCTGCGATAATAAAACAGATGACAACTAAAACTAAAAGTACCGCTATCTATTCACTCATGTCTGTTTACATGCATACATGTGATTACCACAGTTATTCTGCATTTAAATCTTTTTAAATCGGTTGTTAAGCATATTAGTTCATTATTAATTTGGCAGTATGATTAAGAACGTTTCATTAAAACAGGTGTTTTTTTTTGTAGAATTTCGGTGTCAACGAAAGGTTTTTGTTGGTAAATATACTAATTCATTTGATATTAAATGAATTTTTTATGTTTCAAGATATTTTGAGAGTGAAATGGGTAGAAAAAAAGCTGTACAGCAGACATGAGGGGTGCCATAATAAATCTTCGCAGAAATGAACAATTGTCATACAATGCAATTGCAAATATGCTCAATTGTTCGAAAACAATGATCTTTAACGCTATAAAATATGTAGAAAAACATCAAACCACAGAAATAGTAGTAACAAAAAAAAAGACCCCGTAAAACCAATGAAGCTCAGGACAGGCTGATAGTTCGCACCGCAAAAAAAAATCCGTTCTTAAGTTTAAACGGTATTCGGAAGGAAGGTGAGGATCCAAGTGCGATTGACTGAGAGTCAGCTTTTTGGTAGATCAGCCAGAAAAAAATCATTGCTTTCACTAAAAAACCGAAAGGCTAGGTTAGCTTTTGCAAGACAACATAAGGGTTGGACGATCTCGCAATGGAAGAAAATACTCTGGAGTAATAGAGTGGGGTCCGATGGAAAACAATATGCCGACGGCCAAAAAAACGAAGCTTTCAATCTCAAGTACACCACAGTCACGCTCAATCATGGAGGAGGTAGTATTATGCTATGGGGTTGCATGTCATATAAAGAAACTGGACCGTTATACCGCATAGAAGGCATAATGAAGGCCCAAGACTACATTAGTGTACTTGAAAATGTAATGCTAACCTATGCAGATGAGGAATTGCCAGTAACATGGAAATTTTTGCAGGACAACGACCCGAAGCATACTGCGAGGTCATGGTTTAAAAATAATTCTGTGGATGTCATCGACTGGCCATCATGCAGTCCAGACTTAAACCCAATCGAAAACCTCTGGTAGGAATTAAAAAAAGAAGTAAATAAGCATAAGATTAGCAATTTAAATGAATTGTATGAAATCACAAGGACAGCTTGCAATAACATAACACAAAAAAAAAAAATGCCAGGATGTTATTCCCTAGATGGTATATATTATGTAGATATAAAATTCAACATTAAGTAGCGCCTCATCTCGTGTCGATCCAATGCCTCTTGACTTACAACTCTCAACCATTCCTGTGTGCGTGTTGTCGCCAGAAATGAAGGACACTTACTGAAAGCGAAATGCTAAGATGTGTAGTACTTTTCCATGATAAAATATAATCCATAAGAATTTGTCACTTTCTCACAAGAGGCAGAAACACGAAATTTTATTTATTCATTAAAATGAAGTTTTTTAAGAACTAAAAAAAAACATTTTTAGATAAATTCAGTTAGTTAATTCCTAATTTATAATGTAAAATGAATAAACAAAAAGTATTTTGAAACGGAAAATTAAAAAAAAATAGAATGTATAAGGAGAAAGATTAAAAACGTTGATGTTTTGGGTTTTTTGTGTATACGACCCAAACGCAAAATAGTTGGCCTACTCATCAATTAACAAATTAACATTTTTTATGTGCCTATATTTTCTGGTCCCCAAGCAGTTGTTTTTTTAATTTTTTTTGTCGATGTAATAAATTACATTTAATAAGTAAATTAGACCAAACAGAACTAAATTCGAGAAAGCACATATGGCTCCAGTTTGCATTCCCTCAAACAAAGATAGAGCATAATAGTTGGACTACTCTCTCTGGGATGCAAAATAGTTGGCCTATGAAGATTTAAATAGATTTTCAGTTAACCGTTATTAAAAAAATGACATGCACTTGTTTTGTTGTTTATTGATCTCTTGTTTTATGCAAGCCAGCAACAGTTTAATGTCAACCATGGTGCGTGGCGTTGCATTATCAAGAGACCTTAGGGAATCCATAAATAAAGCCTTCGAAACGGGATTATCGAGCTATAAAATCGCAAAACAATTCAATTTACCGCGCTCATCAATTCGAAACATTATCTCAAAGTTCAAAAATAGTGGAAATGTGGAGATCGGTAAAAAACGGGACGCCCACCAATTGCAATACCTCGAGATTGCCGAAAATAATAAAAGAAAATCGACGTCAAACGGCCGTTGCAATAACTGTTCAATTGAGGGAAAGAATAAAAAAAAGTGTTTCGGTCGACACTTGCAAACGGACTATGAAAAAAATTGGATACAAATTTTATAAGGTTTGTTTTAGATTGATTTAAATTAGAGCAATTTTAATTCGTTAAAAACATAGGCCAAAGAAAAACCACTTTTAACACCTAAACAAAAGAAAAGGCGGCTAGAGTGAGCCAAACAACGTAAAATCTACACTTTAAGTCAATGGCGGTCCGTTATTTGGAGTGATGAGTCCAGGTTTGAAGTTTGCGTGGGCGACGAACGAAAACGAGTCATTAGAAATTCAAGAGGTTTTTCACAAAGATTGCCTTAAAAAAACGGTCAAGTTTCCAGCATCTCTAATGATATGGGGATGCATGTCGGGACGGGGTTTGGGCAATTTGCATTTTGTTAATGGAAGTGTCAATGCTGCCAGGTACAGAGATATTCTGGAAAATGAGCTTCTCCCATCAATACCACGACTTCAAGCTAGTGATCGAGACTATATTTTCCAACAGGATGGAGCTTCTTGCCATACAGCAAGGTCTAAAATGGCGTGGCTATCTGCTGAAGCTATTCCTTTACTGGAATGGCCTTCCAGCAGCCCTGACCTTTCACCAATCGAAATTGTCTGGCATAAAATTAAACAAAAACCGCGAAAAGAACCATGCCGGACCTCTTCAAGACCTTAAAGCTAAAATCATAAATATTTGGGAATCTTTTGGCACCGAAGAATGTCAAAAATTAGTTGACACAATGCCACGACGCATAGAAGCAGTTATCAAGGCCAAAGGCGACGTAACACCATGGTAAAATAAAAATTAAGACCCATAGGCCGACTATTTTGCTCTTAAAACAATGTATCAATCGTTATTTTAATTTGTAAGATTGCTGTATACCGTTATTTAATTGAAGTCATTTTGTTTTTGTTACCTATTCCTATTCAAAATAAATATATCTTAAGAAAAATACTAAAATATTGATTTTACTTCCGATGGAATTTAAGAATCAGAAGATTTTTGTTTTTTATCATAGGTAGTCCAACTATTTTGCGTTTGGGCTCGTATGTACAATTATAATATGAAATTCTAAATGTATTTAGATGCTTGTGCTATTTAATGAGATTTCGTATCGTAATGTATAAGGCAGATGGCAAGATAAATAATTGAAATGAAAGATGCCACTTTAAGGAGTTCCTCTATTGATTTATCAAATAACCACGCCTACCGAGTAAGTAAGACTCAAAACCTCAATTTTTATTTGAATTGATTTGCAATGGATTATTTTATTTAACGATTATATTTAAATTAAAGGGTTTAGGGGATAAACGGTTAAAGTCCATTTTTTTTCAAAATTAAACTAACAATAACATCCAAATAACTAAAGGCCATAAAAGCTATTTTGAATCAATAATTCATCAAGTCCAATAATAGTGCTAAGTCTTCTACTTGGCTGATTAATTTCAGTAGTATATAGAGTTTGTATTATAAAAAACCTTCACGATAACAACTTTTTATTTATTTCAATTTATTAAATGCTTAAGTTGACATTATAATATTTAAATTATTTAAGTACTTATGAAAGTATGAAGTTTCATTTATTTAGAACAAAGTAATTATAATTAAATCTTTTAGACTGTCATTTGTAGAAACAATGAGATTAGATAATTTATTAAAAATATTGATTAGCTGACTAAGAGGAGAGTTAGCGCAAATAGTCACATTTTTTCTTAAAATAGACCGACTCATTTTGAAATTTATTAGACAAAAAACCGATGTTGTTGAAATAGATCCATTTATATCTGACTAGCGAAAAAAAAAACGAAGAGAAGAGAAAATCTTCAATTTTAATGCTCTGTCATTTTCCCAAAAAAAATACGTTTTTCAGGAAGAGGTAATAAGTTGTATTTTTAGAAAATCCTTTTTTTACCTTCAATGAAGAGAAAAACACCTCTGCCCTCTTTGACTTTCCCTATGTTAATTTTTTCCAGAGAACTAATATTAACATAATTTTTATTAAAAATGAAAGAAAATCAACAAATTAAAACTTAACTTAGCCTCGAATTTAAATCATTTTTGTATCCAAACATTTTGTTGTGAACTATACATTATTTTCTATTAATAATTTATTATAGGAGTAAGTAAAGATTGGTTGGATCAAGTTCTAACGAAATCTGGGAAATCTACACAAACATACAAATCGGAATTGGTGGAAAGTCTGCTCAATATTATTAATTTATCTTATCAACCAAGTAAGAAAATTTTAATCTATATTTTTTTATTAAATTAATTAAAATATTATTTATGTTGTCCTTTAGGTTGCAGAATTCGCCTCATTACATTAGAAATAACACTAGAACTGTTAATTTCCTTCACAAAGCCCAACACAGACGAATGTTGCATAACTGAGACACAGCAAAACACCTTATTTTTAGCTCAATGTCAAGCAATGAATGCGTTAAGGAATTTTTACATGTCGGAAGAAATTTTTCTTGATCTTTTTGAGGATGAGTACAATGAAATGAAAAAATCAACCCTAAATGTTGAATACTTATGCATGGATTCAACTATTCTTCTACCTCCAACTGGTACGCCATTGACTGGAATAAGTTTCACACGTCGATTGCCATGTGGAGAAGTGGAAAAAGCTCGTCGGGCAATCCGAGGATTCTTCCTACTCCGCCGTGCTTGTCAGAAGTTTTTAAATGAAACAGAAACTATGCTTCCTTTAACAAATATTACAAATTGCGTTCATGTGGATAACGTTCTGGACTTGAGTATGTTTAAAAATGATATTGGATAAACGTATTGTGCAAAATATCTTTTCAGATAACAGCGACCTTATTGCGTGTACCGTAATTATAAAAGAGAGTACAAAACAAAGAAGATTTCTGGTTATTGACACATTGCAATTAATTTTGGTAGAACCAGATGCTAAGCTACTGGGTTGGGGTGTTGCAAAATTTGTGGGTTTTCTCCAAGACGTTGAGGTTGTTGGTGACAAAGACGATTCACGATGTTTACACATAACAGTACATAGGGGTGGTGCGTCACATAATCGTACGCCACTTTTGTCAGCCAAGTTTTTGTTTGACGATCACATTAGATGTATGGCAGCTAAGCAAAGACTTACAAAGGTAAGTGTGATTCAAACAAAGTTTAACGTGAATTTGATTATAAATTCTAAAAGTTCAAAACCGATATAATTTTACTTGATTTTTGTTTACATTTCTATTAAGGGTCGAAGCAAAGCACGTCAAAAAAAGATGTACCAAATCGCACAACTACTAGAAATGCCAGACCAATTAGTCGATTCTCCAGTGTATGCAGTATCAAGACTTCGTTCAGGAGCCATTTCAAGGACTTCCCGGGAGCAGAGGGCATTTCTATCCAGCGCTGGCCGAGTGCCAGGTTTTGCAGCAGCCCTTAAAAGAGAAAATGCACCTATATCAGGTGTGAGTAGAATACATATGGTCCAAAATAGATCCATAGAAGGGTTAGTTACGTTTTACGTTAAAATATTTTAACCGAAAATTACTATATTAATTCATTTAGAATCCGCACTGATAGCAATAGCCGCTCTAGACGTCGGGGTTCAAATACGAGTTCGGGTTCTTCTACACCATCTAATGATGTGCTCGAAAATCCATCGGATCGCAAAACTAATTCGTACTCCCGTGAAAGTTCAAGAAATCGATCTCCACGAGCCCGAGAGAGTAGTCCAAAAATGAATTGGCCACGGTATTTTTAATTTGGAAATTATGAAAAAATATTATATAAAATGCATCTTGATATCTTTTAGATCAGAAGAAATACCTCTTGAGGATTTCCAGCATTCGAGAACTAGTAGTCAGCATTCGCGCAGTTCATCAAATCCCCCATCTCGCTCGAATACACCCTCAAGAGCAAAATACGAGATAACACCTCCCCATATCGCATTGCCAAATCTAAATGAAATCTCTTTGTTAACAGAAAACAACGGAACAGCCTTAGTTAAGGAAGTTGTTGTGAGTTCGGAGGAAACTTCTTTTATTTCACAAGAAGATAAGGAACGACGTAGAGGAACGATTGAAACGGTTTAATATAAATAGACGATTTATTTCTATTTTTAGAAAAAAAAAATAAATTTTACTTGTTCTGCAATGTTTAATTTATACGTAATATACATGCATATACATATATATATATATAATAGCATCTAAATATAAGCTAAGGTCAAGAGTTTAATGCTTTTTTTTCGTATTTTTACCAGACCTGTAAAGTACTTAAGTATTTCAGGACTTCAGTCCTTTCAAGTACAATTGAACTTCAGTATCGTTTTACTTAAAAAAGGAAGTACCAGTATTTTTCAAGTATTTGGATACAAGTACGAAGTGTAGGGTACTTAAGTACTTTGGCAGTGCTTCAGAACTTGCGCAGTACTTCAAATACTTTGCAAGTAATTTCTACCTCATTATGTAATGTTTGATTCAATTTCAGTCAAATTAGTTCAGTTGTTGATACTATACCAAGTAAGACCCAAGTTATGTCTGCTTAATTTTGGAGAATTAATAATATTCAAAAATGACAGGTGTAGAGATAACAGAAGAACGAGAAGAATTGAATTAAGTTCAGAATTACAAATATAAATCTGAGCATGATTGCCACATAAAAATGTATTGTTTAATGAAATCATTGCATACTGTATTAAAGACTGTTTTGGTTAACATTTAACAAAGTATCTTAAATATCAGCCTTATTTTGACATTCTATTTCATTAGAAAGAATGTCGAATTCGAATAATTTGTATTTTGAGATTCGAACGATTCGAAAGTTCACCTTATCAATGGAAAGTTCATTTATCTTTCGAAAACTAAGCAAATTTTCACTTTCGAATCGTTCGAAAGAAATGTCATTTCATTCTCGTTCAATTTTTTCTGGCGAATAGATTCATAAAACATGTAAGTTTAGTATAATGTTAGTAGTATTGGATGCATAAAATGGATGTGATGCATCCATTATCCTTCTCCTATACAACTGCTCCTCACCGTTTTCTCTTTTCATACATAAAACAAATGCCATTTTGATTTTTTAACGTCTGGCTTCAATTTATCAATTATTTTCATAAAACAATTTACAAATGGTAGTTCAAAATTCAAGTGTGACCAGATTTGTGTAAATTAAGTGGCTTTGAAGTTGCCTTCTTTTTTTGCTTATCAATTTAGAAAACAAAATTAGTTTACATGAAAATTAAAACATAAATCAATTATTTTATTATTCAGGGAAGTTTTACCCTTATTTAACATCTTTTTGATATCAATAAACTTACCATACAGTTTTCTAAATGCTCCAAAATTTGAAAATGTCAGTTTTTATTGATGTATTCAAATTCGAACTTTACCGGGCCGTTAGCATCACTTATCTTTACTTTATTTTTCTTAAATAATAAAGTTTTATTTTTAGACCATATTTTTTTTTGAAATAAAAATTATCAAAAAAAAACAGCTTGGTTTTACTAAATCAGTTAGAAATGTCAGTAAATTTCAAACAGCTGATTTCGAAAATGAATTTAATTGAGGTTCATTTTATGCAATCATTCGACAATGAACATTTTTCGTTCGAATGTCAAAATATGGATAGTTCATTCGAATGAAAGTATCTATTCTATCGAATTAGCTATTCGTTCGAATCTCAAAATAAGGCTTTATGTTATGAAACATTAGCGTATATTTTTTTAGAAAATTTTATTCTCTTTTCGTAAAATCAATTATCAAAACATTTTTTTTTAAACTAAAACTCAGAATTTTGATCACAAAAGTAAGTATACACTAATAGAAATTACAACATTTTTAACTTAATATTAGAATTTAGTAATTTGTTGGGTAATCTTTTGATTTAATTACGGCGTTTATTCTCGATGGCATCGACGAAACAAGTTTTTGGGTAACACTTAGGGTTATTTTGTTCCATTCTTTTTGAAGGATCCTTTTAATCTCTACGCTCCAGTTGATCCCATAAATGCTCAATAACATTTAAATGTGGCGATTGAGGAGTTCTTTTGACTTGTCTTCGCACACTATATAGCAGCCATTCTCTCACGATTTGCGAGGTATGTTTGGGGTCATTATCTTGTTGAAAGATGAATGACCTCTCACAACCTAGTTTTTGTGCACTTTGATGAAGATTATTTTTTAAGATGTCGAGGTTACCAAAACGATCTATCTTACTTTCAATAAAAACCAGGTTACCCACTCTAGATTCCGCCAAGCACCCCCAAATCATAACCGAAGCACCACCATGTTTAACAGTTCCAGTCAGGTGGTTAGGGTCTAACGCCGTTTTAGGTTTTCTTCACACTTTGGCACGTCCATCAGAGCCATGGATGTTGAATTTGCTCTCGTCAGAAAATATAACGGTATTCAGAAAGCCAAATCGGTTGTCGGTCTGAATATGACTTCTGGCAAATTCAATCCGCTTTTGCCGATTGACCTTGCTAATGAATGGTTTTTTCCTAATAGCACAGCCTTATACCCGACTTCGTGAAGGATTCGGCGTATGGTTTGGGTACAGCATGACTTACTTGTCTCTTCTTCTATCTCGTCCTGCAGTTTTGGTGCGCTTATTTTCGCATTTTTCTTTACTTTGCGAATTATTATACTCTGTCCAACAAAAATTGTCAGTACAGGCCTTATGGGAGAGCTTTTTCTAAAGCAGTGGCGCCTGATGCACCCTCACTACAATGCGTTAGGAAAAATGCCACTAAAAAAAGAGCAAGCCACTGACTTTTCTTAAGGAATTGTTGTTGTAATTTTTTGCAAAAAGTTTGTACACCCCAACACGAACGTCGCATCCCACTGCTGATGAACATGAGATACTGTCAAGAGTGTCAAGTGTCACTCAATATAGCTTAAACCAATTCAGTTGGCCAACGGTAGGTTGCGCAGAGAGAGGATTTAAGAAAACAAAAATGGTGCGCAAGATATTTTATGAGTAAATATTTTTCCTTAAATCTTACAGTGCCTAACTCAACTTTGCTTTGACAAATAGTTTAGGGATTATTGTTTATTTCTATGTTTTATGATTTGTGGCTTAGCAACAGAAAGGGCGTTATGTTTATATTTATTTTATGGTGTTAGTGTCTATTTGATATAATGTATTTACTATTTTTTGAACTGTGGGGTTTTGGGAATGATTGTAGATTAGTGTTAATTAGTTAGATTAGTGTTTACAAGTTTGAATAATTTTTACCTACAAGTTTTTAAGAATTTATTTTACCTTAAAATAATTATTATAAATTTGTACTTCAGAAATAAATATAAAACATAATAATAAAATAAAAACAATATAAATAAGAATAATATAATTTAAATAATAAATTCATTTACATACACTTAGTTTGAAGAACTAATGTCGCTTTCATAGTCGGTTGAAGAATCGTCACCTGGATTAATTATAATTGAATCCGAAATTGTGTCCCACGTTAGGTCGTGAGAAAAGTATTCTTCCTCAGTTTTTATGGCTTTTTCACACACTTTTCGCCAGTCTTCAGCCGTTATTTTTGAAAATTCTTCCTCTGCAAATTTTTGAACATCCAATAAATTGAATGTTGTGTTTCCTGAACCTGCTCTTGCCTTGACAGTTGCCCAAATATTTTCAATGGGATTGAGATCTGGATGATAGGGTGGTAAACGTAGAACCTCATGTCCCATGCCGTGAATGATATCGTCAATCTTATGCTTTGGGTTGTGTGTAGCTCGGTGTCGTTTTATTACCTCATACAGTTCAAGTTTCAACATCTGCGGAATATTGTGTTCGGTTAGCCATTGTATCATTTCTGGCTAGCAGAAGTAATTCTTCTAATTTATTGTGGTACGAGGCGTTGTCCATTACAATAACTGCAGGTTCCTCCAAGTTATTCAAAACTTGTTCTTGGATCCATTTGCATACATTTTCGAAGTTCATGTCGTCGTGATAGTCTCCCGTTTTCATTCCAGATTTGAATAAAAGTAAGGAGTTTTTCACGAAACCTTTTTCACCACCTGCATGCGCCATTATCAGCCTCTTTCCCTTTGAAATTGGCGTCTTCAACCCACTGCAACTGCCATCAGTCCAAGCCTGTGGCCTTGTATGTGAGCTATGAATATAGCTTTCGTCCAAATAAATGATATCATATCCTTTTGTTCTGTATTCCCGGATTTTTCTCAGATACCTCACTCGCATGAGTTTAATATCATTTCTTTCACAGAGAAGTTTCCGGTTGTTTTGAGTTTTTTTGAAGCTAAATCCGTTTCTTATTAGAATCCTGTTGAGAGATGAAATACTTAAGTTAAACTCCAGATCTTCCTGTACTCGTCTCAACATTTTTAAGGATATGATCATTTTTTCCTCCTGGTGGAAGTTTTGCATTATACGCCGAATAGCTGCGATGTCAAATTCGTCTAGTCCAGTTTTCCACTTCGTATGCTGCACTTCTTTATTTGGTGACTGCACAACTCCTGTCTTTTCGTATTCCTTAATAATCCTTCTGATTGAACGATCAGAAATTCCAGTAGTTTCCACTGTTTGCGTTGTTGCGTATTTCACAGGATTTTCAAGAAACGAATTCTTTGCTTCTTCCAGTTTGTCATTATATATCTTAACAACTTGTTGCTGGTTACTGGGATAGGAAAAGCTTCATCTCTTTTTCAGGATTCAGGAAAAGAAGAATTTGAGGATACGGATAGGTAAGCTGGTAGGAAACGTTCAGGCTGAAAAGAAAAGGTTAAAAGGTGACGAAAGTTGAAGAAGAGGTAAGAATAGAAGGTAAGTATAGAAAAGAGGCTGACAAGATAGAAAAAAAGCGAATTAATGAAAAAGGGAGAAGTGGAAGATGAGAATTATAAATTTTAGGAAAAATGCATCTCGGATTACAAAAAAAAAAGAAGGGAACGAAAAATCCTGAACGGGGAAGAGTGTCTGGCCACGGAACTGGTACGCTTGCACGGCTCGGCTCAGCTCGCCGGATAAGGGGGGATCTTGTTCCGAAAACCAGACGAAACCATCAACAAAACATAAATCGTGCCGGACTACACAATTAAAACACAAACGGATTTGGTACTACCACATACGGATTTTTGGTTTGGCGATCGAATCTTACCATCGTACTGCTGGTGTTGTGCAGGTACGCTGCCCTCCTTGAGTTCCAAAAAATTGAAAATTATCAAAAAAAAGGAACACAGATGTATATCAAAAAGAATGAATCAATGGAAAGAAAAATAATTAATTTAGAAAAAAAAAATTATACTAATTAAAAGAAGAAACTGTTCGATATTGCCCAATCAAATCAAATAATTAAAAAAAAATATGATTTTGGTTTAAAAAATTTAGTTTTCATTTTTTCATTTCATTTCATTTATTTCATATTAAACTATTTACATTGTACTTCGAGATAGTTCTTTAAAAAAATTTTTTTTTTCCTAGACAAGAGTATCGCCTCACCCCCTTTCTTTTTGGGCCACCTTGCTACCGTATGACCTCTTTTTCGAGGTAACGTATGCCCTAACCGATTTCCGCTTTGGAGACCCTACCTACATAGAGCTTTATCCAGGTCTACGTCTATCCAAACTATAAGCCAAAAGGCTATTTCGACTGTAGGCGACGCGCAAAAACAAAGAAAAGTGATAACGCCCTAACCTTATTCGGATTTTATGTTTTAAACGTGGGCTCGATTATGAGAATTCTCTAACAATAAACAAAATATCACGCAAAAATAAATTTTTTTCAAAAAAAAATATCTCCAAATATGGTGAAAAGGCCCCACTGTAGAGTGATGGTAAATCTCTTCCCGTTCTCTTCTCGGGATTCAACAGAAAATAAGGCTAGGGTCCAACTTTGGTTTACTACATATCAATATAGAACGGCAAAAATCTATAAAAAAAAACTCGGCGGTCACGACCGGTTAATACAGCCGCGAACCGCCAATTTCGTATCTAAAATACACCACCTGTATATATGAAAAACGGTAAGTTTAAGTAACGCACTTTCGTCGGACAAACATTTTAACTTACGTTTAGCGGTTTTCCTTTTTTAACTTTACGATGACGATCTCTCTCAGGTTTTACCGTATGATTCTGCCTGATCGATTATAAAGTTAATTTATATTAATATTATCTCAATTCACAATAATAAATTTAATTATCACCTTAATAATTTTCTTTCTTTTTTTCCAAATACCGGACCCTAATGCGGATTTTGTCTCCTACATATATTCCTACATTATAATATTTCATTTATTTTCCTTATATTTTTTTGTTATTTCTATTAAAAGTTTTTATTTTTTTTTCTTTTAACAAAAAACTCACCCTCTATATTTAATTTTTATTTCTTTATTTCTTCTTTTCCTTTTTTTTTTTGTTTTACTTTGAAACGTTTAATTACATTTTTTAACTATACTTTTATTTTAACACTCGCGCACACTGATCTTTATAGTTTTCGTTTAATCACCCGCTCGACACGACACCTTGCAAACTTCTGCTCAGCTAAGCTTTTCCTATCCAAGACCCTATTGCTTTTTTCTTACCAATACTATGACCACCTACACCTGTAAGCATCCTCAACTGTATCGGTTCGTAAGTTCGAATGCTCTATCCCCCGTAGTCAATCGCTAATCAAACCTTAAACGCCGAAACTTATACTACACTTTTAATCCCAAAATTTTAGTTTAGTGTATACTTTACCCAATCTCTACCGACACGTCCATTTTGATTCGAACTCAATTGTTTATGTATTATAAAAATGTATAACACCTTCTCCCTACTCTCACAACCAACCAATCAAAACAAACCATTTAAATTTCCATTCCGAATTCATTGATAACCAATGTTTACAAATTTTCTCCTACTGCTTGTACGCGGTTAGTGGTGGTGATGGTGAGTGGCTAATTTCATTTATGTTGTTCTTGTTTAGTTTATCAGTTTTTTCCTTTTATTTCGTTGTTTTCTGTAGTTTGAAAATGTGTGTTGTTCTTGTTTTTGTTCATTAAGGATTCAAATTAGCTTTTTTGGCCTTTAGTCCACAAAAATTAGCGTTTCGTCCGGGTGATCTCACATGGACTCATCAGTTGACTTGTGAGGACCTTGTCAATACGCAATTTTTGTTAAGTTCAGTTCATCTTACATGAATTTTTTGACAAAAATCCAATGTGAACTATATCCAACAAAGATTAGGATTGTAATCATTAATGTTGGAATGTTTTTTTTGCCCGTGGCCTGGCATTGAATATTTATATGAAGGTTTTTATAATACAAACTCTATATACTACTGAAATAAATCAGCCAAGTAGAAGACTTAGCACTATTATTGGACTTGTTGAATTATTGATTCAAATTAGCTTTTTTGGCCTTTAGTCCACAAAAATTAGCGTTTCGTCCGGGTGATCTCACATGGACTCATCAGTTGACTTGTGAGGACCTTGTCAATACGCAATTTTTGTTAAGTTCAGTTCATCTTACATGAATTTTTTGACAAAAATCCAATGTGAACTATATCCAACAAAGATTAGGATTGTAATCATTAATGTTGGAATGTTTTTTTTGCCCGTGGCCTGGCATTGAATATTTATATGAAGGTTTTTATAATACAAACTCTATATACTACTGAAATAAATCAGCCAAGTAGAAGACTTAGCACTATTATTGGACTTGTTGAATTATTGATTCAAATTAGCTTTTTTGGCCTTTAGTCCACAAAAATTAGCGTTTCGTCCGGGTGATCTCACATGGACTCATCAGTTGACTTGTGAGGACCTTGTCAATACGCAATTTTTGTTAAGTTCAGTTCATCTTACATGAATTTTTTGGACTAAAGGCCAAAAAAGCTAATTTGAATCAATAATTCAACAAGTCCAATAATAGTGCTAAGTCTTCTACTTGGCTGATTTATTTCAGTAGTATATAGAGTTTGTATTATAAAAACCTTCATATAAATATTCAATGCCAGGCCACGGGCAAAAAAAACATTCCAACATTAATGATTACAATCCTAATCTTTGTTGGATATAGTTCACATTGGATTTTTGTCAAAAAATTCATGTAAGATGAACTGAACTTAACAAAAATTGCGTATTGACAAGGTCCTCACAAGTCAACTGATGAGTCCATGTGAGATCACCCGGACGAAACGCTAATTTTTGTGGACTAAAGGCCAAAAAAGCTAATTTGAATCAATAATTCAACAAGTCCAATAATAGTGCTAAGTCTTCTACTTGGCTGATTTATTTCAGTAGTATATAGAGTTTGTATTATAAAAACCTTCATTTGTTCATTAAGTTTAAATTTTTATATGATTAAACCTTCTAAATGAAGTAATTTAATGGTGTATTTTCAGGAAAAAAAATTAGACATCGAAGGCAATGGCGACTGCAGCGTGAGAAGGATTTCATCAGCGCGTGTACGTGTAAGTATAAAAAAAAAAAGTTTTTTAACTCTATTTAATAAGTTTTTTTTTTTTAACTTATTTATTTTTTTCTTTCTTATTTTAGGCGAACGCAACAAACTATCTTACGCGCCCGGCTTCCAATAGGTTTTCCTTTTCTAAATGGATCCATTAAAATTTCTTTTAAATGTATTTCAATGTATTATTCTTGGTTGTATTTTTTAAACTGAATTGCAAACCAAAGCAAATATCATTTAAAAACGTTAATTCCCTCTGATGCAAAAATTCATTCTTAAAAACTCGTAGGTAACTCGTAAACACTAATCTAACTAATAAACACTAATCTACAATTAATCCCAACCCCACAGGTCAAAAAATAAAAAAATGTATCAAATATAAACTAACGCCATAAAATAGATATAAACACAATGCCCCCAGAACTTTTCTGTTGCTAAGCCACAAATCATAAAACATAGAAATAAACAATAATTATTGTTGAAGTTGTTAATATTTGAAATCAACTTTATAAGACTATTGTTTTTATTTTATTATAAAGATTTTCATATCGCTTCAAAATGTGAAAATTAATAAAAATTAAATTCGAAATTTTCTCTTCATCAGAACGGATGTTTTTCTTTTTAAATAAGAATTTATTTTTAAATATAAAAATATAATAATAATCCCCAAACTTTTTGTCAATGAATCCTATGTCTAACCCAATTGCATTTTGCAATAGACTTATTTTTTATTATAGGTGCACTGAAATTTGTCCCAATAATAAAAACAAAAATTATTAATTTTATCTTTTCGAAGTAAAGTTTACACCTAAAAATATTTTCTTTTTATCTCACCAGAGATGAAATAGTTTCTTTTAGATATCAAGCTATGAAAGAAAAATAAACCATGATCATATCTTATTCAAAGAAAGTCCGTCGCTGGAAATTCATTTCTATTTTACTGTGAGCGAAGCTATAAACAGGCGGTCAGCCATCAGACGAATAGGGGGAACAACATGTAGCATACGAAAACATACACGTGCCGTAACTATTTGGGACTGGTGGAAGTGTGATCATAGCCTCTCCGCGGCGGCCGCTAGAAACAAGCCTTTTAAAAAAGGTTTGGCTAGTCAGCGAAAAAATGAAGTCTACTATCATCGGCTTTAACGCTATAAGCGAAAGGCTATGCACCCTTCGCGTGCGAGGAGGAGTCCTCAGACGAAGAAAAAGAGACTTACTACGAACAAGTCGAGAGGGCCCTCAATGCCTGTCCAAGGTATGATGTTAAAATCATCCCTGGGGATTTGAACACAAAAATAGGTCTGGAGCCGGTATTCAGGCATTACGCAGGCACCCATAGTTTGCATGAGAACACTAATGACAATGAACTTCGAGTCTTAGAATTGGCAGCATCGAAAAACATGGTCGTTGCGAGTACCAGGTTCCCGCGTAAAGATATCTACAAAGCCCTGGGTATCACCTGATGGAGTCACTCGTAACCAAATAGACCACGTGTTGATAGACCGTCGCCACTACTCGAACTTGATGACGGTACGAACGTACCGAGGTGCCAATATCGACTCGGATCGCTATCTTGTTGGTATGGTTTTCCGAGGGCGGATTGCCTTGCGAAGACGCATTGCATCCGCCGATCAGGTTCGAATCAACACGGCTGCCCTGTGCAATGAAAACACCAGTAACACCTTTGGTAATGCGTTAGGACTCGTCCTAGAAACACCTGACTTAGGGAGAGTAAGTCCTGGAGCCAGTATGGTGGGCGTAAATGAAAAGTGGACACGTCTTAAAAATACTGTCATTAGTACTGCCAAATCGTCGTAAAAATCGGAACGACTGGTTTGATGATGAATGCAAGCTAGCGACTGAACGTAAGAATGTTGCGTACCGAGCAATGCAACAATCTCATAGAACGCGGGCACGCGAAGAGGAATATAAAGAGCTCAGAAGAACAGAAAAACGGCTTCACAGACAAAAGAAATCAGCCTGGGAGAAGAACCTAATCTGTGAAATAGAAAACATCCGAGAGCGAGGTCCGCACCAGGCGCGGAAGTTCTACAAATCCGTCCGAAACATGACGCAGTACACACCACGCTGCACATACTGCAAGGACGGAGAGGGCAATCTGATCACCGATCCTGAAAGCATACTGGAGCGATGGGAAGTGTACTTCAATGAATTGCTAAATAGTCAGCTCACTGCAGAAGTGGAGGCTCCAATACTTCAAGAAGAATACCCTATGTTGCCGCCACCAAGCATAGAAGAGGTTGAGAAGGCTATAGGCCGGCTTAAACAGAACAAATCCCCGGGAGCCGATGGCATACCAGCCGAATTATTCCATCACGGCGGGCCAGCCTTACGTCAAGCAATTCATGATATTATAGTGCACGTATGGGAGCAGGAAGAAATGCCAGAAGACTGGCGAAAAGGCATAATATGCCCCATACATAAGAAGGGAGATGTCACAACGTGCAGCAATTATAGAGGTATCACGTTGTTGAGTACCGCCTATAAGATACTCTCCTCTATCCTACAAGACCGGATAACCCCATACGCTAAAACCGTCATCGGACAATATCAGTGTGGTTTCATTCCAGGCAAATCAACAACTGATCAGATCTTTACCCTTAGGCAGGCGATGGAAAAATGTCTAGAATTTAACATCCCAACATACCATCTGTTTATAGACTTTAAGGCCGCCTATGATAGCATAGCCAGGGTAGAACTTTACAAAGCCATGAGAGAATTCGGCATCCCAAATAAATTGACACGACTATGTAGGTTGACCATGACCAACGTAACAAGCCAAGTAAAAATAGCCGGATTGCTATCCAGACCAATCAACATCTTTAATGGACTCCGACAAGGGGACGGTTTGGCCTGCCTCCTCTTCAACCTGGCGTTGGAGAAAGCAATCCGTGACTCTGGCACGGCAACAAGAGGGACCATCGTCAACAGGTCCAGCTAGTTACTAGCTTACGCAGACGACATTGACATCATCGGAAGAACCGAACAAGCTGTACACGATTCCTTCATCCAGATCGAGCAGGCGGCACAAAATCTGGGGCTGCACATTAGTGAAGGTAAAACAAAGTACATGGTGGCGTCGAATGCGAGATAGGAACATTTGGTCAAACAATCAAGGTAGCGGAGCACGAATTTGAAGTGGTGCAATCCTTTAAATACCTTGGGTCAATAGTAGCAGCCGATAACAATATAGAAGAAGAAATACGCGGGTGGCTTCTCAAATCCAACAGAGCCTACTATAGTCTGTCAAAGCTTTTTAAATCCAGAAATCTCACCATAACTTCAAAACTGCTGCTGTACAGGACCATGGTCCTGCCAGTACTCACATATGGATCCGAGACTTGGGTGCTTAGCAAAAGGCACTCCGACCTCTTAGCTGCGTTCGAGAGAAAAGTCTTAAGGAGAATTGTTGGCCCCATATGTGAGGAAGGACGATTCCGGAGACGGTACAATCATGAATTGTACGCAATCTACCTAGAAGCAGATATCGTGACAAAAATTAAGCTCGGTAGACTCCGGTGGGCAGGGCACCTAGCTCGCATGAGCGAAGAGGAACCTGCTCGAAAAGTTCTTTGTGGTACATTCTATGGTAGACGACAGCGTGGTAGACCATGCTTGCGCTGGAGGGATGGCGTAGACCAGGACGCCCGAAGCCTTGGGGTGCGCAACTGGATGGCGTCGGCTAGAGACCGGGATAGGTGGAGAGACTTGTTGAAAGAGGCCAGGAACCCGGTTGTCGAGCCGATGATGAAGCTATAAACAAAACTCACCCTCCTTCTTTAGTGCTTCAGTATGATCTCAGCAGCGTCATTGCCAGGGATGGGACTTTTTGAAAAAAAAATTCCGAAGTAGATTTGAAAGAAAAACGCAGTAGATTCATTTTTATCGCAGTAGATTTTTATATTTTTAAATATAAATAAATAAATATCTTGATCTATTAAACAGAAATAATTTTCTATCTTAATTGTATAAAACTTAGGTACATTCATTTTCTTTCAAAAAAAAATAACAAAAACAAAACAAAAATACATAAATTTATATTTCATATATTCATACAAACCAGTCTTAAAGCACAATTTTTTCATTGTTTTTTTTTTTTCAATTGCCCATCGAAAAAAAAGAACTGATTAAAATGGTCTATAAGACCCACAGAATCTATAGGTTCAAAACAATCTTTTTCAATATCACCCATTTCCTTGCAGAGAATAATATTTTGCAAAGTGGTGATGTTTATTTTTTATTTTGAAGTTTATACTTAACTAAACTAACTGTCGAAAATGTCCGTTCGGCTGTGGCACTGCTATGAGGTAGAGAACACAACGTTAACATATATTTGCATAAATATTTAAATGGTTTCTCCCCACAGCGTTTTCGTCGTTATTTAGTTTAACACAAAAAGCTGTTACGTCATCAGAATCGTAATATTTTTCTAACAGATATTTTTTTCCTACCAAAAATCTGTAAGCAAAATTAACATTTTCAAGGTTTTCGTTACAGAATTGAAAAACTGTAATCTTTGCATCTAAGTATACTTCAGAAGTTTTAATTTTTCGTCATTCAAACTATTTTTTTCTTATTTGACGACAAACTTCTATGCAAAATGCAACCAAATATTTTTGGGATTTCGTACAGTTTGACTGCTTTTACACGAAATCGATTTTTAATCTTTGCTTCTCTTTTGACTTCTCTTCGATTGCATGAATGCTTTTAAACACAGCGATTTTTAATGAAAGTTAACTTTTCTTCTATTGAAAAGGAGTCATCTCTTCGCACTCTTTACTCTAGTGAGTAGATCGAAGTTCACTGAGCGAACGCCAAATAGAAATGAAACATACCTGACAAGTAAAGAAAACCACAAAGAAGAAAGAACGATAACTCTGCAATTTTTCCAACCCCAGCAATTTTGTGTACCCCCGTTACCACACACGTCTCTCTCCTACAGGCTTAAAAATCGCAAGGTAATATAGCTTCGTTTAAAAGCAGTCTTTGCTTTCTTCGAAGTTTTAAGGTGCAATAAATCTCTGGAACCCGATCCCAAAATACATGTCCGAATAGCAAAGATAGTCTGCAGTACTTTCTAAATCTTTACTTCTTGTATTGACTGCATCTACCTATTGTAATATATAATTTTTTTTAAATTTTTTTAAACAAATCTGTTATGGTTTAATTAAGTTGATGCATTAGTGTATATTCAGCTTGGAAAATTCTTTTTTTTTTCATTATTTATAAGCTTTAATATATAAGAAAGGAAAAGAAAGTAAAGTTTATTTGTCGGTTCAGTTGAAAAATTTGAAATTTCATTAAAAGAATCAGGATTTTCAAAATTAATGAGTTGAAAATAATGATGTAAAGGAGTCCATTGCTCTATAAGTCGATAGACAACACTTTCCATTGACAGCCATCGGGTATTGAAACATTTAAAATTTTATTGTTTTTAATGTCGAAATATTTTTGGAATTCTTTATATGCTCCTTTACGTTTAGGACTATGAGAAAAGTGATTATACATATATATATGTCTTTGGTTATCTTTTCAATTAATTTTGGAAGCTTTTTGCAGGCTATCGAAGGACATAAATGTAATGAATGACATGTGCACACAAAGTGCAGTAGATTTTATTTAAAGGCAGTAGATTTTTTTTTTCGAAGTAAATGCAGTAGATCTACTGCAATTGCAATAAAGTCAACCCTGGTCATTGCATGTACATCTTTGTTTTCTTTTTTTCAGCGATTTTTCTATCTCTTTCAGAATTAAAGAGTAGAGCAGAGAAATTTAAAGAGACCTATTCCTGAACACGAGTCGAGTGAGTTTTATGTGACATGGGAAAATTTCACATGAAATGGTATTCGCGAACACGAGTCACTAATAATGGGTATTCCCCAACTCGAACGTCAAACGTCAAATATCACTCGAATGAAAAAAGGGTATTCCTGAACACTAGAGTGAGTATTTTTGTGTGACAAATCAGTCATGTTTAAAAAGTTGTCGAGTCAAGTAATGGATCCGAAAATGTAAGTAAAAAACAAACTAAAATAATAGCGAATATGCATATTTTAACTAAATTTAAAAATTATAGATTAAGGGCCCTATTATGACTTGCGAGTCGCAAGAAAAAATTGGCGAATGTGACTATTTGGCATTAACGTTTGCGAATCGCCTACTGGACGTTCGCTTTAAATGTCAAAAATTTGGCGAATTGAAATCTCGCTCTATTACAATTAGCGAAGGTTCGCCTTTATCTATCAAAATAGGTCGAACTGTAATTCTTGCTGACTTTGAATAAAATCGAAGTTTTTATGTGATATTTGAAATTATTTACATATGAAATTAGTGAAAATAAAAGAAGATTATTCAAAGAAATAATTTAATAATAAAGTTAACAATAAAATTATTAATATAAAAAGAACGAACAACAATACATTTTCAAAGATTGTTGAGCTTATGGAAGCAAACGTCGATATGGCCAAAGGTGTGGAATCGTTTGGATCTTCAAACAAAAAAAAAAAACAAACAAAATATTGTTACCGGTTTCACCGCGAAGGAAAACAGTGTTATAAAGTATGTAGAAAAAAAATATTGGAGAAATGCATTATTAAAATTTATCTTCAAAAGTTTGGCTTGACAACAAATTAAAATAAAAAAAAAAAAATAGCGACCAACAACGAAGATCTTCTGGGCAACTTTCTTTGTATACTGTCGCAACAGGTTGTCGATGGATAACTCAGTTTCCAATACGGTGTGAACCCTTCGGGAAATACACTGCGACGCATCCTCCTGAAGTCTTGCAACGATATGCAGAAGTGGAATTAGACGTTGAAAACGCTAACCCGCGTGCCGTCAGCTACGACTTCTTTACAAGGTAAAACAGCCCATATCAAGAGACGTAATGACTATGAACGATCAAAGCTACTCCAAAAACAGACGGAGACACAATGAAGCCATTCAAAAATCTAAAAAGAACACTGAGTTGAACTGAAAAATAATTAATGATTTTGTTCATACAAATTATCTGGAACTTGAAGTGGGTTGGATCTATCTGGTAAACGTGTTTTCAGTCTACATATCTCTCGTTTCCTCATCCTCATCTTTAATAAACAAATCAACACTGCTAATTTTATTTTACTTTATATTTTTAAACAGAGAACAATTTTCCATCAACAAATATTTTTGATATAATTTTTTGTTTCGCTTATTAATGACTCAATGACATTACATTTTCACTTTTTGACGTTGGCAGAATTGTATTCAAAGGCGAACGTCGTAGTTCGCTATTCATAATACCACGACAAAGGTAGTTCGCCAAATCGTTCGACTAAAGGCGAACGTTCGACTCGCGAGTCATAATAGGGCCCTAAAAGTTAGGTACGTCTGCTAGGCAGTATGAAATTTTGGTTGATTTTTTCCTAACACACTCTCACCTTGCAAAGGGAAGAATCCAATGAGTCGAAGCAAGGAAAAAAGCTGGCGAGTTATGGGAGGACCTTAGCAAAAGCCTCAATGCAGTTGGACCGCCTTTAAGAGATGTAAATGGTTGGAAGAAGGTACATAATTATTTGTCATTTTATTTCATGATAAGTTAAACAAAATGAACTTCGTTTTTGATTCGCTTTGAATTTCTTAATAAATCAAATGAAGAAACATAATATTAATTAAGAAACATTTTATTTTATTTAAAGGTTTGGTTCGACTATAAAAATAACATACAAAAGAAGTTGTCCCAGAACAAATTCCATCAACAAGGTACTGGCGGCGGCGTTCCAAAAAAGCAATTTTCATTTTCTCCACTTGAGGAAGAAGTCATCAGTGTTTCGTTAGATTGTGCAATACAAGGTATCCCTCAAAGCGTTGCGTTTGGTCAAAGGTTGTCCTCTCGAGAAAAAGAACCAGTTGGAACTGGCGCTGATCCAAAACAGCAGCTGGCATTATTGCTTTATTTCAATTCATGCTTACACGTTGCTAGGAAGCTCCAAAGGATTTGTTGCATCTCTAATTTTCTTGAAAATGCACCTCCTGTCCTCATCTGAATCACTATCACTATCATGAAACATCTCCGTACTAATCATTTTCTTTTTAATTTTATTATCCTATATTATTTTAAATTAAATTATGCCACATTTATTTTTCAACAAATTGAATTGAGGACTATTTCGAAATAATAATATTTGTCTGTGACATGTCAAATTATCGTTTATTGAAGTTAGCTACGGTTTAAAGGGTGCGTTCAACATTTTGAGAGTCATGTCATGTTTTTGAACCTCACTCGTGTTGAGGAATACCAATTCTCACTCGACTCAACTATAAGCTCTCGAGTGACACCTTACTCGACTCGTGTTCAGGAATAGGCCCCTGCGCTGCGCAGTAGATTGGCCAACTGAATTGGTTCAAGCTATAATATCCTTATTACATACTTACATTTTAATAAACTATTTCTTTAAAAAGAAAATACTTTCCGCAACAAGAACTTGTCGTAGGATTTCGGAGAAAATTTTTTTTGTATGTGTCAAAAAGAAGACCATTAGAAGTGCTTCATCTCCTTGGAGGGCTCGTTTCTATTCCAAATGCGTGACTATCATAGGGGGTGCTACTCAAATTTGTGTTATGTCGTTTTCCATTGGTTTCACTCAAGGATCCACTCATTCTGAAATCCAATGGAACGGTGCTAACTTCTTCTACTCAACTTTGAAATTTTGCCTATGTATTAGTTAATAGTCGTGTTGGTGAAAATCTCCGATAGTTGCTTTTGGCATTAGGGTATGAGTATTAGTGCTTCTTGAGTGGATTCTGACTTGAAATCGAGAAGCGAAATTCTCTTCTCAGAAGAGTATTTTTTCCCAATGGAATGGTTTGAGAAGACTTCTGGACGCTTCCAAACGCTTCTGGACGACCAATTGGAAAATGACATAAGACAAAGTTATTTGACAGCGGCAACCAAAAAAAAAGTTTTTGGCAGGATTGACTGCCTTGCGGGAAGATACAAAGTTAGAACAAGAGAATAGCATACAAATTAACAAACAAAAAAACATTTTATTATTCAATATTTTTGTATCATTAAACAACCAAATAAACACTAAAACTTTTTCAAAGCTAAATATTTCTGCAAATTTATTTTTTAAAATCCAACTAAAACTCATTACACCTTGAGTTCGTCTTCGAACTTGGACTCGTTTTTCGGTTCGAATTGCGTCAGTTTCTCAATTTTTACCTTATTACAAAGGTGACACAAACCACTTGCAGGGAATGGATCGCTGATGTCGGAAAAATCATTCTGCTGTTCATCTCTCTTAGTCGAGGCTAAATTACTGCAGTCCAGCTGTTGATAGATCTCCCGATTGTAGTCGCCATCCTTGGTAAATCCATTGTATTTCTCACATTGTGGGGAAGCTATTCGCCTCCAAGTAGCGAACTTTAATATTTTGATTACAAAACCAGCAATTAACAGTCACTTTAAGGTTTGATCTTATTTTTACGTATAATTTGTAAAGAATTAAAACAGTCACAAAGCTTATTGATATGCGGTTTCTTTTGGTTTTTTGCCAACAAGACTGAAAATTTACCGAGTGCTTCATATCACATGCGACCGAGAACGATGTGCGAGGAGAAGGTAAACATAAATTGACAGTATACAGCTCTATCCTTAACTTACAGAAAGTGAGACAGCGACCCCTATCACAACTGCAAGTACTACAACGCATTAGGAATAGGAACGAGCCCTCCATATTATATATACTCAAAGTTCATCGCACGCAAATGGCATGCGTTGAATTTCGTATGACAGAATTTCCGATCAGCTGATCGGAGAAATACCTTGAAGCAAAATGTCTCCGAATCTTAGGAAATCGGAGAGAATTCCGCTCCGACGGTTATACTACGTTTTCACCAAGAGTATATCCGGGATTTAAGTGGATTTACCATAAATCTTCTTTAAGGCTCGTATTCACCGAGCGCTCCTAAACGGCTCTTAACTTGAAATTTCTGTGGGGTATTCACCAACCACTCGCAAGTGTTTTTCGATTTTCGAAAATGAGAGCCACTCTCTCTTGTTCAGGCATACCCAAACTGTGAAATGTTGTGGAATGTTGGTCTTGACAGCAAATGGATACTCTTCTACTTGGCATTGCTCACATGGATTCGAGTCAAATGCGTGCGTGGCACACGCACAAGCGAACAAACTTTCGAAGAGAGCGCTCGTAAGTTAGGAGTGGTCGGGACCACTCCTAACTTTTAAGAGCGCTCGTAGATCTTCACTAATATTGCTTGGTGAATAGGTTTATGAGCTTCTTAAGTTATGAGCGCTCGGTGAATACCGGCCTAAATCTCGAAGATTTACCATACAAATTTATTTCGTAAATCTAGTAGATTAGAAATAAATCTCTACTAAATCTTCATAGGATCGATCGGTCGAAATTCGAACTGACCTAACATCCATACGGTGCTAAGCTATCTCGATGATCGAATGAAACTTTCTTTCTCTCGCTTCTACTTTATAAGAAAAATTTAAACAACATTAGCATTTTGATAGATGCTGTCAAAGTTAATCTTCTTATTAATCTAACACATTCAAAAGAAAAACAGTTTCAAAGCTTTTCAGGAATTTACAGTCAACCAATATAGTCATTCGATCATTGCTTTCCCATATATTTTTTTATCATTGTAGAATGCTTTCGGTGTAAGAGTAGAATACATTGACAAGTAGTGAACTAAGGCACCACGAAGTCATTGCTAACGATGGTATTTTTTTTTTTGAACAATTCATTAAGAGCATGCGAACATTGCAATCCCATTCCAAGTGCTAACAAAATCTTGCACTGTCTTATGTTGATTAATCCTTGTGACAGCACCAAATTCAAGTCGTGTGCATAACATTGCATTGGGACATACATTCTTAACTTTTATTTGAATTCCATACAAATGACCACTCATAATGTCATATTTTTCCAATAGAGCTGTAACTAATTGAAACAAATCTTCTGCTGTTCCTCCAGATTAATTTCTAAACCTATTCAAGCTCCTAATCATGAGTTGGATAAAATAGTAATTATTACTTTTAAACAGTCATACATCAACAAAAATTAAACAATCAGATTTTGTTGCTTTTATGCTTGATGAGTCTTCCGACATTCAAATGAAATCCTAATTATCCGTTGTGTTTCGGCGTTACTTTAAAAATAAAATCCATAAAACTTTCGTCGGATGTGTCCAAAATGGACACAGGTGTTAGTGCAGGCTTTTTCTCAGAACCTCTTGAGCTAAACAACTCACTTAGGCTCCCGGATCATAGCAGTGTCTTCCAAGCGGAGGTCCTGGCAGTGACAACAGCTGCTAGACAGGTATCAATGATGGCGATACCACGGGCTGATATCACCTTTTACATTGACAGAAAGCGGCAATAAAAGCGATTTCTGCCACTGTGATAAAATCGAAGCTTGTCTCCTGCTGCCGCGAAGAGCTTAAGGTTCTTGGCACGCAGCACAATATTAGACTCTGCTGGGTACCGGGACACAGCGGCATACCAGGTAATGAAAATGCCGATGAGTTGGCAAGACAGGGATCAGCGCTCGACGCTAAGTCAAGCAGAGATGGTAAGCATCCCACTCTGTAACATTAAACAGAAAATTTCAGACATAATCCTAAGGAAATCCAATGAAAGGTGAAATCTACTTGACACCTGTGATACTACTAGGAAAATATGGCCCTGCTTTAACAAGCAGAGAACTGACAAAATTATACAACTTAGTAAGAAGTCCCTTCGCTCTCTTACGAGCATAATCACCGGACATAATTTATTGAAATACCATAAATTTAAAATGAAACTAAGTACAGATGACCTATGCAGAGGATGTGGTGATGAAGAGGTACATGAAGACACATCACACTTTCTCTGTCATTGCCCGTCACTATGCCACCAGAGAAGGAAATGGCTTGGTAGCTACTTCTTTGATAATCTAGAAGATATTTCTAATATTTCAGGAATACACATATTGTACTTCGTCAATGCCTCAAAATGGCTTGACTGATTAATAGAATACATAGGTTTTATCAGGAAAGAGTGATAACACTCACGGGTAACACAATGGATCTACATTGATCTAAGTGTGACAATAGCAACATCAATTGTCAGCCCAACAACCTAACCTAACCTAACCTTGCGATTTTTAAGCTCGTAGGAGAGAGACGTGTGTGGTAGCGGGAGTACACAAAATTGCTGCGGTTGGAAAAATTGCAGAGTTATCGTTCTTTCTTCTTTGTGGTTTTCTTTACTTGTCAGGTATGTTTCATTTCTATTTGGCGTTCGCTCAGTGAACTTCGATCTACTCTCTAGAGTAAAGAGTGCGGAGAGATGACTCCTTTTCAATAGAAGAAAAGTTAACCTTTATAAAAATCGCTGTGTTTAAAAGCATTCATGCAATCGAAAGGAAGTCAAAAGAGAATCAAAGATTAAAAATCGCTTTCGTATAAAAGCAGTCTTAGTGCTTACTATACCTACTCTTCTTCCATTTAACCTGTCTCTTTTCTTGTTTTATCGCATGTTTTTGCGCTAAAGCTAAAGCTAAGTGTACACGATTGGTAGATCTTACAATATTGTAAGATCTTACAATGTCTGACAACTATCTACCAATGAGCTGACAAATAAGTTGTGTGTGTACACGGTTGGTACAAAATCTACCAATCTCTTACAATTAATTGTCAGAAGTTGGCTGACAATTCATTTTCAGATAACCGGCTTAATACCTACCAATTAATTGTAAGAGATTGGTAGATTTTCTACCAACCGTGTACACACACAATTAATTGTCAGTTTTTGTGGTTATGGAAACTGTGACAATTGAACCTTAGCTGCGAATTGTCTGACATTGAAAAAATTGTATGATGCTAAAAAAAGAACATCTTACAATTTCTTCATTGTCAGGAACGTCCTTTGAGTATATATAATATGGAGGGCTCGTTCCTATCCCTAATGCATTCTAGTACTTGAAGTTGTGATAGGGGTCGCTGTCTCACTTTCTGTAAGTTAAGGATACAGCCGTATCCTCCGATTTGTGCTTACCTTCTCCTCACATATAGTTCTCCGTCACATGTGATATGAAGCAATCGGCAATGGCCGCGTTCACTTCGTAGACCGATAGGGTATCTAAGATACTTTAGTATCCGATACGTTGGCGAACGACCAAAACCGGATAGGTAACATTGGTCGCGTTCGGGTACGTATCCAAAGGTATCCGGATTTGTTGGTGTTGTTGTAATCCCATAGGAAAAAACAACTGATTAACGAAACAGCTGATGTCAAGCAGAAATCTAAAGCTATCCAAAAATTTTTGGTATACTAAACTATCCAAGGGGAATTTTGAAGAACAGCTGACATTTCAGCTGATCTATTTTCTTTTGTGTCGAGTACAGGGTTGGCCGAACTGTAACTTTTTAACATTTGTTACGTCTAATACTAATTTACTAGTTTAGAAAAGTAAATTGTGTTGCATTAAAGATCTCATTCGGATCCTACTGCAAAGCTTTTATTCTTTGAACTTCAGATTGTTTCTTGATATAGGAGGTATTAATCCCAAATTCTTTTAGGGTTTTCATAGAAATAGGAAATGATCTTAACTCTTAAACATGACTTGTTATGGGATTATATGGACATTTTAAGAGCTGAGTTTTCAGAAAAGGATTCGTTTTAGACTATAAGCTTATATTTTTAAGTAGTTTTAAGCTGCAAAAGTGTTTACCTCTTAAAATAAAAATGTTATGAAACCCAGTTCAGTTTCATAACAAGATATTAATACTTAGGTATAACAATATGGGATATAAGAGAGTTGTATGAGATTTTTTTTTGTCAGATTTCAAGAGTTTAGCTCTGGAGAGTATGTTAGCTGGACTTATTCATTTTTAATAAGCGAAGTGAAAATAGCTGGTCAAAAAGCTACATAATTATTGAGCTGAAGGTAGATTTACTCCAATTAAAATGGAAAATGATCATACTGGAGCTCTCTTCGACAAGTGTGCTGCGCTCCTTAAAAATAAACAGTTTCAATATAATTACCAGTTCTTGGTTTTTATAATTTTTAAAAAGTTTGTTGGTAATATTTATATGAACGTACCTTGAAACGACAGCGTCTGCTCACCAAATGCGAACAAGCACTAAAAGAAATCTTAGCTTAACTCTGTCGGCTTAAAGCTCACCGCTGATTAAAATCACAAAAAAAAAGAAACCTTTTTGGCGTGAGATAATTTGTGATTTGAAAATCTGCCCTTTTCAATTTACCTTTCCTCATTGCAGGATTAAATTATCAAAAATTTGAACTAAAAACTTAATAGGGACATTGTCAGTTGTATATATTTATAAGGGCTATACCATATTATATTCTTAAATATTTAATGAATTATTATAATAAAAAAAAATTCATGATTTGTAATCCAGTATACAAACACACATATTTTCGGATTAGCAAATGGTCTCTTGCTGCAACTAAATCGTCGCAACATACCTTGTACAATAAATTCAGCATTAAAAAATATCTTTAAATCATGTGTTCGTAATCCAAATCCTTTGATTATGCCAAAGAAAATTGTTTGTCTCGAAAAATAAACTTCCCATCTATTATGTATAATTCCTACAATTCCTCATCCTTATAGGGGGGTTCACATTTTCAAATATGTTTGACAAATATGGTTTGATGAATATTTGACGGATTGAAACCATTTGCGTTCACATTTGTCAAACATGCTGTCAAACATCACTTCTCCTTAGAATTCTCACCATGGCGGACCAAATGAGATCATAGATAAAATATTTGTTGAGCAAATTTACTACCATTTTTATATTTGGAAGTCTGCAGAAAACTTATATTAATCTAATAAAATCCACCTGAATTACTCCTGTTGCATATACATATGACTAATTTTGAAATATTTTCTTACGATATGCACAGCTCGAGAACATCATTGAAAATGAAATTTGCTTGTGGTTTGACTAGCATGCGTTCACATTCTCAAATATGTTTGTCAAATCAGCAAAATATCAAAATATTTTGATATCATCAAGCATATTTGACAAACCATTTGATGAAGCGTTCACATTTTCAAATTCGAGTCAATCAAACCGCATTTGACAAACATATTTGAGAATGTGAACCCCCCTAATGGTAAATGAAACATTTTCAGTTTTTGTACAAACATTCATAAGATTATAAATGTGCAAAATTGTTTGGTTTCCATTATTCTATATTTTTTTTATGAATAAATTACGTATGTAGCAGACGTAACAAATTGTAGTAAATTAGGCAAGTAGTTGAATCGGCCAACCCTGGACGATTCACGTCTTTTTTTTTGACTTTGACAGTAAATGTTACCTATCCGGTTTTGGTCGTTCGCCAACGTATCGGATACTAAAGTATCTTAGATACCCTATCGGACTACGAGGTGAACGCGACCATTTACTGTCAAAGTCAAAACAAGACGTGAATCGTCCAGGGTTGGCCGATTCAACTACATGCCTAACTTACTACAATTTGTTACGTCTGCTACATACGTAGTTAATTCATAAAAAAAATAGAATAATGGAAACCAAACAATTTTGCACATTTATGATCTTTTGAAGGTTTGTACAAAAACTGAAAATGTTTCATTTACCATAAGGATGAGGAATTGTAGGAATTAAATATGATAGATGGGAAGTTTATTTTTGCAGACAAACAATTTTCTTTGGCATAATCAAAGGATTTGGATTATGAACACATGATTTAAAGATATTTTTTAATGCTGAATTTATTGTACAAGGTATGTTGCGACGATTTAGTTGCAGCAAGAGACCATTTGTTAATCCGCAAAACAAACAATTATTATTATACATATGTATGTATACTGGATTACAAATCCTATGAATTTATTTTTAATATAATAATTCATTAAATATTTAAGAATATAATATGGTATAGCCCTTATAAATATATACAACTGACAATGTCCCTATTAAGTTTTTAGTTCAAATTTTTGATAATTTAATCCTGCAATGAGGAAAGGTAAATTGAAAAGGGCAGATTTAAGCCGACAGAGTTAAGCTACGATTTCTTTTAGTGCTTGTTCGCATTTGGTGAGCAGACGCTGTCGTTTCAAGGTACGTACATATAAATATTCCCAACAAAAACTTTGAAAAAATAATAAAAACCAAGAACTGGTAATTATATTGAAACTGTTTATTTTTAAAAAGCGCAGCACACTTGTCGAAGAGAGCTCCAGTACGATCATTTTCCATTTTAATTGGAGTAAATCCAGCTTCAACCTTTTAGCTTTTTGACCAGCCATTTTTACTTCGCTTATTAAAAATGAATAAGCCCAACTAACATACTCTCCAGAGCTAAACTCTTGAAATCTGACAAAAAAAACTCCCATACAACTCTCTTATATCCCATAGTTATACCTAAGTATTAATATCTTGTTATGAAACTGAACTGGGTTTCATAACATTTTTATTTTAAGAGGTAAACACTTTTGCAGCTTAAAACTACTTAAATCTTATAGCTAAACTATTTTCTCTTCTTGCAATAAGATTATATAAGCTTATAGTCTTAAAAGAATCCTTTTCTGAAAACTCAGCTCTAAATAATATGTCCATATAATCCCATAACAAGTCATATTTAAGAGTTAACATTATTTCATATTTCTATGAATACCCTAAAAGAATTTGAGTTTAATACCTCCTATATCAAGAAAAAAATTAGTAAATTAGTACTAGACGTAACAAATGTTAAAAAGTTACAGTTCGGCCAACCCTGTACTCGACACAAAAGAAAATAGATCAGCTGAAATGTCAGCTGTTCTTCAAAATTCCCCTTGGATAGTTAAGTATACCAAAAATTTTTGGATAGCTTTAGATTTCTGCTTGACATCAGCTGTTTCGTTAATCAGTTGTTTTTTCCTATGGGATTACAACAACACCAACAAATCCGGATACCTTTGGATACGTAGCCGAACGCGACCAATAACTTTGTCTTACACAAATTTGAGTAGCGCCCCCTATGATAGTCACGCATTTGGAATAGAAACGAGCCCTCCATATTATATATACTCAAAGGGAACGTCAGACAACGATAAAAATTGGAAGGCCTGACAATAAATTGTGTGTGTACACGATTATGAAATATCTTACAATTTACCGTCTTACAATTAATTGTCAGATACATTTTCTGACAATTAATTGGAAGATTACACGATTGTCAGCTAGCGTACACATGATTGTCAGATTTCTTACAATTAATTGTCAGACAATGATCTAACAATTAATTGTCAGAAAAATTTTCTGACAATTTATTGTAAGACTACACGGTTGTAAGACATTGTAAGCATGTTTTTCACTGACAGATCTGACAATATTGTAAGATCTACCAATCGTGTACACTTAGCTTAAGTGTACACTTAGCTTAAGTGTACACGATTGGTAGATCTTACAATAGGTGCGTTTTATTATTCACAAATCTATCTGGATCCGGATCTAGATTAAGTTTTAACATGTATTACAAAAACAATTTGGGATCCTGTTTTCTATCGGGATCTATTTCAAAGATCCAAAAATCAGTTATTACACTGGCGAGTAGATGGCTTTTTATGGTAAGGTAGTGTAATCTATAGTGTAAAGAAAAAAGACAAGACATAATTTAAAATTTCCGAACCCAAGGATAAAAAGAGACGGGCTTATAACACTGCTGTCAGTAAGATCCGTATCGTTTTATTTTCAAGGGAAGATCCCGATCCGGATCCAGATAGATTTGTGGATAATAAAACGCACCTAATATTGTCAGATCTGTCAGTGAAAAACATGCTTACAATGTCTTTCAACCGTGTAGTCTTACAATTAATTGTCAGAAAATTTGTCTGACAATTAATTGTTAGATCATTGTCTGACAATTAATTGTAAGAAATCTGACAATCATGTGTACGCTAGCTGACAATCGTGTAATCTTCCAAATAATTGTCAGAAAATGTATCTGAAAATTAATTGTAAGACGGTAAATTGTAAGGTATTTGATAATCGTGTACACACACAATTTATTGTCAGGCCTGCCAATTTTTATCGTTGTCTGACGTTTCTGACAATGAAGAAATTGTAAGATGTTCGTTTTTTAGCATCATACAATTTTTTCATTGTCAGACAATTCGCAGCCAAGGTTCAATTGTCACAGTTTCCATAACCAACAAAAACTGACAATTAATTGTGTGTGTACACGGTTGGTAGAAAATCTACCAATCTCTTACAATTAATTGGTAGGTATTAAGCCGGCTATCTGAAAATGAATTGTCAGCCAACTTCTGACAATTAATTGTAAGAGATTGGTAGATTTTGTACCAACCGTGTACCTTTGAGTATATATAATATGGAGGGCTCGTTTCTATTCCAAATGCGTGACTATCATAGGAGGCGCTACTCAAATTTGTGTAAGACAAAGTTATTGCCGATTGCTTCATATCACATGTGACGGAGAACTATATGTGAGGAGAAGGTAAGCACAAATCGGAGGATACGGCTGTATCCTTAACTTACAGAAAGTGAGACAGCGACCCCTATCCCTACTTCAAGTACTACAATGCATTAGGGATAGGAACGAGCCCTCCATATTATATATACTCAAAGCCGTGTAAACACACAACTTATTTGTCAGCTCATTGGTAGATAATTGTCAGACATTGTAAGATCTTACAATATTGTAAGATCTACCAATCGTGTACACTTAGCTTAACGCTTTCATATTATTTAGCTGGGATTTTCTTAGGACATATTGTAGTCAAACGCTCTTGTATTGTATAAATTGTAGGGAATTTGGTAGCGTAAATTTTCACGCTATTAATGCTTCAAGGAAGGCATTTTTGTATGAGAGTTTTATATTGCGCTTGTACAGAAAAATATGATTAGAGAATAGGAATATGGGTAGGCTAAGGCTAGCCGCGCACTAGCAATTTTTAGTTGCGAAACTGTTTGGTTACTTATAGAAAACAGATGAACTGTTTGGTTGAATGTCGATGAATTTGCAGATAATTATATGTTCAATAAAATGGCGAACTTATTTTAGGCAATCGTTTAGTTTGTGTCAAAACACAAACTTTTTAGTTGATCGAACCAAGCAGTTTCGCAACTAAAAATTGCTAGTGCGCGGCTAGCCTTAGGGTAAGAAGTTTTCTGTATTTATGTCAAAATGCTGTTATATTGTAGGAAATTTAGGCTCGTATTCACCGAGCGCTCCTAAACGGCTCTTAACTTTACGAGGCTCTTAACTTGAAATTTCTGTGGGGTATTCACCAACCACTCGCAAGTGTTTTTCGAAGTTCGAAAATGAGAGCCACTCTCTCTTGTTCAGGCATACCCAAACTGTGAAATGTTGTGGAATGTTGATCTTGACAGCAAATGGATACTCTTCTACTTGGCATTGCTCACATGGATTCGAGTCAAATGCGTGCGTGGCACACGCACAAGCGAACAAACTTTCGAAGAGAGCGCTCGTAAGTTAGGAGTGGTCGGGACCACTCCTAACTTTTAAGAGCGCTCGTAAATCTTCACTAATATTGCTTGGTGAATAGGTTTATGAGCTTCTTAAGTTATGAGCGCTCGGTGAATACCGGCCTTAGTATCGCAAATTTTAACGCTACGGTATAGTTTTTGTATGGTAGTTTTGTGTTGTGTTTACTAAAGTATGATTTGAAAGTTGCGTTTTCAATATAAAATGTACAACATAGTAGTTATTTATATTATGATTTTTTGTTTTGCTGAATTATATTATTATATTTTATTTTACCTTTTGTTTTTCTTCATTTAATTCAATAAAAACGCATTCTTTTCTTTTTATTTTTTATCTGTATGTAAAAAAAAAAAAAAAACAAATGTCTAATATTAAAAAACAGATTGTTATCAAATAATTTTCTATAAAATAATTTTGCTACTGATGATGTGGCAAATAAGACCTCGAAATATATATACAGATAAAAAATAAAAAGAAAAGAATGCGTTTTTATTGAATTAAATGAAGAAAAACAAAAGGTAAAATAAAATAGTAGTTATTTATTTAAATTCTTGGTTTAGCGGCGATAAACCTGCTAACTGAGAGGAATCGCCACTGCTTAGTAATAAGGTTTTATGATGATACTACTTAACAATTTGTTAACTTTTAAGTAGATTACTAGCTCTTTCTTAATTTTAAACATTTTCTAACCAGTATAGTGCTAAGGCTATTTTTTAATAAATTACTACTAAACACTAAAGTAATGACAGTTCATGCAAAAAAACTAAACAAACAGACCTGTTTTGATGAAGTTAGCACGATACTAAAAAAATAAAATAGGTATTTAATAAAAGGGTAGAGAAAGTATGATGATAAATTCGATTGAAATTTGCAAAATTGTTGGTTTTACCTAGATTCATACTAAAACAGCCTTAACATCTTACTAGTTTTGAATATAAGGTGCTTTGTGAATTTTTGTACCTGATTTTGTATGTTTTTGTTTTTTAATAATTTAAAAATAACATGTAAGCTGTATAATATTCATAAGTACATATGCTCCAGCAAATGTAATGAATTAATTGTTCTGTTTTTTGTTTGTTTGTGTTTCTTTTTTTTATTTTGGTAATTTTTAACTACATTTGGTCATTTTTATTTTCAACTTTGGACACAATTTTTTTTTCAAGTGGCAACCGTGCTTGTGACTTGTGAGGCATCACTGTCTTTGGGGCGAATCGGGCTGTTAATCTAATTATTTATAGCTTACCGCAGCCAAATGTTCGGCAAGCGCACCGAAAGCTGAACTTTGTAGTTTTTCATGTTGGAAATGTGGGACGATGTCTTCAATGCGATTCCTTAGTTCATCAAGATATCATAGGGGAGAGGAGTTCCTGTAGAATATAAATTATTTAGTATTTAAATAATTTTTAAACTTGAAACAGTTACAAAAATGTATCTAGAAAAAGATCAATTTTAATGAAATTGATGGCAATCATATTGCATTCCAAATTAAACCACCACGAATGCCAAAGTTATTTAAATTATCAAGTTTCACCAATGTACTGCACTACATAATGGGGGCTATCGTGAACAAAATTTCCCTTGGAATTTTGCCCATCCTCGAAAATATGAAAGGTCAATACTTCTGCACTGTTCATTGTAAGCTGGCGACTGGCCTTTTTAACTGAGAGCCAAAGTCACTATGAAACTTAATTCCCAATATCAATAAATTCCAAGAGAATTATTCGAGATGACAATTTTGAAAGTTGGGAACAATTCCCAGGGAAATCTTATTCACGATAGGGCCCAATAACTCTTATATAACTTACCAATAACTTCAGACAAAGCTCTGATGATTTTCCAATCTTCACGAGCATATCCGAAAGGTGATCAGCGACAGGTGTCTGCTGGGCACGACCTTCAGTATTCACAAAGGTTGCTTGCTTGTTACACCAGCATCACCCTGATGTACAATATACACAACGGCATCTGCATCGGCTCCTAACAAGAACAATACTTTTCGTTGAGCCATTGAAGGCATTCCTGTTCTTTTAAACGAAAAAAAATTATTTATTTGGACAAATTTTCCAAACTATTAAAAAAAACTTACTGGTTTGCTTAATTTCTTGGCATAGGAATGAATAGTGGCATGGATTCCAGTGCCATCGGCACGCTCCAATAAATCAGCACCAACTATGATAGCTGGCTTCTTAGCGGCCATTGCATATATCCCGAACACACACCACGAACTACTGCATCGAAGCATATTGTCGGTAAGGTTTTTGGGTTGTGTGAAATGAATATGTGTCGACATATAGCAGTGCGAACTCTGGGAATCGAAGTAGTATGCCGACATGGCGTGTAAAAAGGACCGAACTAGTTTGTCGACACAGTTTTTTATGATGTTATTCGGTTTTAGCTGTTAAAATTTACAATTCGCCTGAAAAAAGAAAGAATAAAATTCAGTCTCCAAGCAACAATTCAATAAAGCTCTGATCAACACAAAAAAGTGGTTCTGGAGCATTGAAATTCAAATAATTTTCGGTGATTTTCACTTTTCATTTAAAATTTCACAACTCTATACCATTTAACAGCTGATTTTGGCATGTACTTCTACGTCGGCGTATTGGCGTGTAAATGCCCATACAAAAGCGAAGTACTTTGTCGATTAGGTTGATCGATGTGGCGTGTGTGAGGGGTAATTCTTGTGTAATTAAACTTGCATAATTTCCCAAGTGCTCATGTTTATATGACAAATCAACTTTACAATAACACAAAACAAAGGCAATTTAAAGCACAATTTAATAAAACTGAAGAATTTTCGTTTCATTTCCCGGTTTAGTATGCAAAAGACTGGCAAGCACAATATTTTTTTAAATTATTCATTATAGTTTTTTATTATTTTTACTTTTAGGAGACACAATTTTAGTTTATTTAAACTAATATAAAACACGATAATGGCAAACAAAATAACCAACTAGCAATAACAAAATAAAAAAAAATATTGTACGTTCTGTCACTTTCGATATTTTAGATGTTATACAGTTATACTGTTATACGGCACCGTGGGCAGCTTCATAATATAACAATGTTCAAATGGAGTCAACTTTTTTGAATGAATGCGCTATCCAGTGCATTGAGTTATTATACATGGACTGCCAGAGCCCAACTTCACGATGGTTCAACTTAAAACTATACGGAACTAGCGCTCTTGGTGCAAACTCGTAAAACATAGTGTAACTTTTGGTTTTGGTATTTGATATATCAATTTTTGAAATAATTAAGTTTGTAAAGGGTGTTGAGCGGGAATTGTTTAAGTTTATTATTAAATAAAAACTTGAGGGCTATTTTCATGCTTTATTTGCCGATTTAACAGTCATAATAGCATTTATCATAGACAGGAGAAGAGCATTATATATCATTATATCAATTTGTAAACACCTTATTGTTTAACACAAATCAAAATTTCAACTTTTCATTTCAATTTATTGTGAACATTGTGTTCAAATCATGATGAAAACTATCTAGTAAAAAATGGATGCGATTCAACATGAAAAGATAAATTAAAAAGTTCATATTGTTCTACTTACATTTAAGTAGATAGGAGATTTTGAAATAATAGCAAATTCACTTACACCCATATTAATAAAAAACGCTTATTCCTTCTATAGTCCACTGTCTTACTAAACCATAGAATAGGATTTTAGTCCTGGCTTAAATATTTATATTAATAAAAACAAAATGTTCCCGGAATAGTAAAATGACGTTTACCAAAAATCATTTTAAGAAAATCTTCTACAAAAGTAAGCAATCTCTTTTTTTTATATTCTGTGGCTACCTAAATTGATTTTCAATCGCTTGTGTCTGACTGTGGACATTTCTGTTTCTTATTCCTTCGCTAAACCACCTACTTCGGTGGTTTAACTTAATCATAATTAGTAAACGTCATTTAACAGAAAATTTGTTTTATTAATGAAATTTCGCACTTAGTCCAGGACTTAACGATAAACCTCCACTAAACCATCTTTATTAATATGGGTGTTATAGTTAGATAAATAAAATGACAAAAATGCCATTTCCATTTTAAAATAAAATATAAATTTACGAAGAACCGGTTCCCCACAATGTGACCAATACAATGGATTTACCAAGGATGGCGACTATAATCGGGAGATCTTTCAACAGCTGGACTGCAACTGCAGTAATTTAGCCTCGACTAAGAGAGATGAACAGCAGAATGATTTTTCCGACATCAGCGATCCATTCCCTGCAAGTGGTTTGTGTCACCTTTGTAATGAGGTAAATTACAACCGAAACGAACGAAAAACGAGTCCAAATTCGAAGACGAACTCAAGGTGTAATGAGTTTTAGTTGGATTTAAAAAAATAAATTTGTAGAAATATTTAGCTTGAAAAAGTTTTAGTGTTTATTTGGTTGTTTTATGATACAAAAATATTGAATAATAAAATTTTTTTTTGTTTGTTAATTTGTATGCTGTTCTTTTGTTGTAACTTAGTATCTTCCCGCAAGGCAATCAATCCTGCCAAAAACTTTTTTTTGGTTGCCGCTGTCAAATAACTTTGTCTTACACAAATTTGAGTAGCGCCCCCTATGATAGTCACGCATTTGGAATAGAAACGACAAACGAGCCCTCCATATTATATATACTCAAAATCCAATGCTTTCTGTTAAAAAATTGTACGGCAAAATACTTAACTTTGAAGGTATAGGGCAAATTATGATAGCTCCTGAACTTTGACAGCCCTTGGTGAAAATTCTGACTGCTCATTACATTTCTTTTCTCATTATTTGTAGATTTTGTAATAGATTTAATAGAAAGTCTGGAGATTAGTTAGTGAAAGGATGAAATTGTTTATTGGTAGCATTTTGTTAGAGCTCAGCACTTTGTTTTAACCTTCCAGTTAACTAATAGTCGATCTTAGCATTTGATTATTAGTAAGGCCCAATGTCAATCCGAGAAACTTTAAAAATTTATGAGTTGTGACCTGATCTGAAGGAGATCAGTTTCGATTGTTTTTGTGACTCTCACAAGTTGTGACTGAGAGGCAGAATTCGAAAGTCACAAAATAAATTTCACCTCTTCTTGTGACTTGTGAGTTGTGAGGTATCATTGAGGTTTGGCACAATCGGGCTGTTAATTTGATTGTTTGTAAGGCTAGGCGCGCACATTCAATTTTTAGTTGCACAACTGTTTGGTTGCTTATAGAAAGCAGATAAACTATTTGGTTGAATGTCCACGCAGGTGCATAAAATTATTTGTTACACAAAATAGCGAACTCATTTTAGGAAATAGTTTAGTTTATGTCAAAACACAAACTTTTCAGTTGCTTGAACCAAGCAGTTGCGAAACTAAAAATTGAATGTGCGCGCCTAGCCTAAGGCTATTTGGCAATGCTCATTATTCCCATTCTAAACAGCGGCTTTGACGGCTTTTAAACGAAGCAATATTACCTTGCGATTTTTAAGCCCGTAGGAGAGAGACGTGTGTGGTGGCGGTGTTACATAAGGCGGAAGATGACTCCAAAAGAGAAACTAAGATTAAAAATCGCTTCCGTGTAAAAGCAGGGGTGGAATCGGCTAAGGTGATAGTTGATTGTGATTGTCATTTTGGCAATCGCTCTCTCTATATTTCTTTATTGATATGATGGAGACAGCTATAGTCAAAATGACAATCAAAATCAACTATCATCTTAGCCGATTCCACCCCAGTATTTGCTCTCAAGGTGGTGCTGCAACGTTTAAAAGCAGTCATTCGTATAGAGCAGTCGAAGCGTCTGGCAGTACTGTATACATTTGCTCAAATTTGAGTAAAAATGGCGCATATTTCAAATCGAAGTCAAAACTGACAGCCTCTTTCTCTTTCTCTATATCCGGTCAGCCATAAGACCTGTAAGTTGTGTAGAGAGAAATAAAAAAAATTAAAATTAAAATCCAAACCATCGAAGACCAATATAAATATTTTTGACTTACTTAATAGATATCTTGTTTGTTAATCCACAAAATTTAATTTTCTGTGAAATATTTCTTCGCTATAATTTTGTTATAATACTGTACAGTAAAGTTTAGTCCTCGGTTTTTGTTTTGTATGTAAATAACGATATTGTTTGTCAAAACGAAAAGTGAATTGGTTTTCGTAATTTGGGACAGGTGTCTTTGTTGGAGACTAACAAAATTTTTCTTACATATTGCAGCTCCAAGATGAGGAAAATTATGAAGCAGGGTAAAATCGTTATCGTCCTTAGTGGTCGATACGCTGGACGCAAAGCTATCATTGTTAAAACCCACGATGATGGTAACGCCGAAAAGCAGTTTGGACACGCTCTGGTAGCTGGCATTGATAGGTACCCAAGGAAAGTGACGAAAAAGATGGGCAAAGCTAAGTTGAAGCAGAAATCTAAAATCAAGCCTTTCCTCAAAGTGTTGAACTACAATCATTTGATGCCAACACGTTATGTTGTTCATGACATCAGCTTTGATAAGTTGTCAACAAAGGAGGCAGCCAAAGATTTGAAAGACCCAGTTAAAAGGAAAACACACCGTTTCCAAACACGCGTCAAGTTCGAATCAACATACAAAGAGGGAAAGAACAAATGGTTTTTCCAGAAATTGAGGTTCTAAATCAAATAAAGTTATATTTCTTATAAAAAAAAATAATTCATATCAATTTTTCTTGTGCACATTGTTTAAAAACATCCTTAAAGAGAGAAGTTAACTTCGAAATTGAATTTGGCATGTATACCGAGACATGGGAGAAAAAGTAGGGGCCTCTGAAATAACTAATGGTCATATTAACACCAACAATAAGTTTGTATTACTCAGTTCTATGTTCATTAGAGTGAGTATTTTCAGCTTTTAAAATGCCTACAAGCTTTGTACATTTGATAAAATTTTCTATTACATCGTCCTGTTTTCCTATATGAACTGAACCCGTATTCGGTCAGTCAGATAATACTCAGTAATACAAATTATCAACACTGCGTGTTTAAATAAAATTGAATTATTTCAGACTTGGTGAAATTTCGAATTCAAAAGTAACATTTTTTAATAATTGTGGCAGATTCTTATTATTTAGTTGTAATTGTACTATTAGAGCAGTGTCCATTTAAGTCGTGTTAAGGTATACTTTTTTTGAACAAAGATACGTAAGGCGATTTAATGGATACTCCAAATTTTCCATTATGTATAATTTTTATTTTCCGTATTGTGATTTCTTTTATAATGAGTTCATTTTATTATATTGAATTGCCTTAAAAATAGGTACATCTGCTTAAAGAATTCTTTGCCAATACAGTACTTGTGTGTTTAAGAGTTATCTAAGTTGATTCTCATTGTGTTGGGTCGTATTGATGATTAAATGAATGATTATTTCATTTCCTTTTTCATAAGGTTTCGACAATTAATGCCGTCTTCTTCAGCGGATATAATACAGACTTACGTGAACATTAAAAAAATTAAAGAAGATGTCAAATTCTGGATGTTATCCGAAACTAAGGAGCAGTAAACCGCTGAAATATTTAGTGTTGGTTGCGGTTCATATTGTTTTTGTTGTTGATTATGTGTAATCTCTTGCGTGTAACGTTTGGATGGGTATTTCTCTGTGGCAAGGATTTCTACTCCTTCAAATCCCAGTGGTCAGTTCCGACGTAGCAAAGGTTACATGCTTCGTTTAATTTTCTCTAGCAGTTTATTTTGTAGGCTACCTTCGGAAAGCTTAAGGACATAGAAACACTTGTATACACCTCTCCTTTATTCTAATATAGGTACTTTCCGACGGAGCTTTATGTTTTAGACGGAGTATCAAGCTTCTTAATATTTCTATTAGAAAGTCTGTGTAAGAGGATTTTGGTGAGCTTTTCCTCTTTGACGGAGTGGAATTCCCGGCCGCATTAACATTCCATGTACTTAAACAAATTTTCTTTGAATTGTAGATAATTGTTTTTCCTTATACAAAATTCTAAAAATTCAAGAAATTTGATTTGACTCAGTTTTGTAACTACATACTTCTTTTTAATTACATATGTTGATTGCAAGCTGAGTAGGAACATTAGTAAAAAGAGAAATAGCGTCATAAGAAACTAAAACATCCTTTTTGTCAAGTGCCAAATTCTATGGAGTTTGGTCATAACAGCATAAGTCCAAAATCTTTGTTTTGAGATAAATGCATTTTAAAGTTAAAAAAATTCCTCCAAATCCAGTTTTATTTAATACATAAATATTGGGATGCAATTTGTTTTTAAATAATAAAATTTACACGAATATAATAACAAATTTTAATTTGTTGCCTTGTTTATATGTTTTTAATGAGATACTAGGTATGTTGTTTTGACCAAACTCTTCTTCATTCAAGAAAAAGTTTATTTCGAGTTGTGTCCTTAATACCCATATTGAAATAAGTTTTTAATTAATACTATAATTAACAAAAAACAAATTTATTTCACTTTATTGACAAAATAAAATAATTAATAACTTAAAATTTTATTTAATAAAATTCAGTATTAAAAAACAGGAACGAATAAGGAACTTATATAGATTTTTGGTTAAATCCAGGGGTGACATTCTGTATCGCACACGCGAACAAACGTTTTCGGCGTGCGAACAATTTGCTTCATGTAACATAAAAAACTGAGCGTCAAAAGTGAGTAAACACCTAAAGGATTTCTTGAGTTACATGGAATTGAAACCAAAAAATAAACGAAAATTGAATTCCAATAATATAAAATAAAAGCTTTATTTATTTATATTATATTTATCAACTTTAGACTTCATAACATCTCTTAGTCAGCGTGACATGGAAACAACAATGTTATTTCTAACATCGGAGGATATTTGGGACAATTTTTCAATTAAAGCCTTTTAAGGTCATCTTTGTTCTTGATGGCCCGTTTGTGAAATTTTCCGGTCCAAATGATCCCATAAATATAGTATGGGACTTAGGTCCGGTGATTGGGGAGGGTGGTGGAGGTGCTTTGAAGTCCTATAAAGTATTCATTCTTTAAGGAACTGCGAGGTATGCTTAAGATCATTGTCTTGCTAAGAGATCCTATTGCTAAGTATCCCCAAATTGCGTAAGGTCGGTTTGAAGGTTATTGCTTAGGATGTTTAGATAGTTTTTAGCTAGCTCACAGTATTCCTCCAATTTTTGAGGCTTTGCTCTACTTTAGAGGTACTAGGTGAAGGAAGCTACCAATGGTCAGTTGAAACGACTTCGTTTGCCCTCTTGCACAGAGCACTGTCAAAAGTATTTGGTGAGTGCTTAACACCTTTGGACGACCAAATTTATGCTGAATGGATCAAATGGAGTTTGGAGTTATCATGTTTCTTGTTAACACCACAGATATGTAAGTACAGTACGAACTCGGTTAACAAAACCTTCGATTCACGCAATTTCTTGATTTTCGCAACAATAAAATCGTAGCACGTCTGATATACAGTATCGGACAAAACATTTGCAACTAGAACTGAAACCAAGTAGTTTCCTAAAATTTATAAAAGTTGTATTCACAACCAAAATAATTTTTATATATTATAAAGCTGTATATTTAAAGTAAACAAAAATATATAATTTTTAAAATCATAATAAACTTTTAGTTATCTACGTTGAATTGTATCAAGTAACTTCATATTTACACGCGACAAAACAATTGCAACTAAAATCAAATCAACAGCCAACAGCATATTAACCGTTACTTTGCTGTTTTTATTCAATTTTTTAATTGTTAATAACATTGACCATATGTTTGAATCTCGGCGGCCGACCACGTAAAAAAAGTTATAGAATGAACGCTATGTTGGCAAGAAAAGTTAAAAAAATATCCCTTCATATCTGCACCGAAATTAGTCCAAGAGTTCCAATTAACAATAAGTGCTAGAACGATATCTCGTCGGATGGCTCTCACTGATTTATGTTCTAACCGTCTTGCTAAAAACCCTTAATTTCGATCTGTAACCAGATAAATCGAATATAGTTTGCAAAGGATCATTTCTCTTCCAACAAGCAGAAATGGACCTGAGTCCTTTTTAATGATGAATCGAAATTCAATATCATGGGTAGTGATGGAATATCTTATGTTAGAATACCTCTTTGCAAGCGATTTCAATCACGTTACTGCTTAAAAACTGTTTGGCATGGCGGGGGAAGTTCTATGGTGTGGGGTTGCTTTTCTGCTGCTGGTTTGGGGCCATTGCATCAATTTAATGGAATACTGGAACACCACATATGCAAAAGTATCTTAGAGGATGTTATGGTGCCGTATGGAGAATGGGAAATGCCATTGCGTTCTGGGGGCAGATTCTGTAATTAACGAAACGAAAGCGATTGTTCGTTTTTCAAAAACGAAAGAAAATGTGCGAAAGCGATTATTGGCATTCTGTATCGCATTTCGTTTTTGGTTCTGTGTTCGTTTATGCTTCAAACCCAAACATATATGGTGTTAGGAGCCAGGGTTCTAATGGATACCCACTGTCACCTTCAAACACGATTTGAAAAAAAAAATCATAAAAATATTTATGTATGTAATATATTTAGTACATACCTAGTAATTTAGAATTTCTTCTAATGCGTTGGTTATATCTTGATTCAAGTTTATTTTTAATACCCGAGCTGCTCCATACAAATGAATCATGAGCAGCACCACCATATTTAGCAGAAACTGCATTTATTCGATACTTATGGTCATTTATCTGTGGAAAAAATTACATACATATATATGTATGTACATAAAAAAATGATTTTTAATAATATCTACTATTTTTGCTCACAATCATTGTATTTATGCTGTGATATCCTTTTCGATTATAAAACATTTCTTCGTTCTCAGTTGGCCGGATTAAACTTATTTGGGTGCCATCAACACAACCAATAACTATTTTAATTGACAAAGTTGGAGATCATTACCATATACATACTGTGAGCGTCAAAAGAAATTGTACACCTATGAACTGCATTTTTAAAGCCCTGTTAAAGCAAGGGAGTTCGGTCTTTTAGTAAATTACTTATGTTATTTTTTAAGGTAGTTTATTTTCAATTAATTGCCATATAGAAGTTAACAAAAAATAATGAAGTAAAAATACAATAAAAAAAATTAAAAAATATTTCAATTTTTAAGCGTCAAAAGAAACTGTACATTATTCAATTAAGGTAAAAAACTTAAAACTAGTACTTTGTCTGCTTTCCTTTCGCCTTTAAAACAGCATCAATGGGTCTGAGCATTGACTCTACTAGCTTCCTTGTCAATTTGGTTGGCATTTTTTGCCACTATTCAACTAGAATTGACTTTTGTGACTCTCTGTTTGAAATGTTCCTCTTGCGGATCTGCTTATTCAGATACTCCCACAAATGTTCGATGGAGTTTAAGTCTGGGGATTGCGGAGGGTGATCCAGTTGCTTAGATGTACGGTAAAGTAATCATTCCTTGACTATTTTCGATGTGTGCTTGGGATCGTTGTCTTGTTGGAAAACCCATGAATCAATTGAAACCAGTTTCACAACACTACTTGGCAAAATGTTTCTTAAAATATTAAGATAATCTTCTTTTCCCATTGTACTGTCAATAAAGACGAGGTTCCCAACTCCATATGACGCTATACCTCACCAGACCATTATCGAACCGCCTCCGTGCTTAATTGTTGAATTTAAATATTTTTGTTAAAATTCAGTTTTTTTCTTTCTCCATATTTTTGGAGGTTTTTTTGAACCAAAAATCTCAAATTTGCTCTCGTCACTAAAGAGAACATTTCCCCAGAATGAAGAACTTTCTTTTTGATACTTCTTGATAAAAAGAAGTCTTCGCTTCAGATTTTTTCAGAAATGTATGGCTTTTTGCGAGGAATTCTTCCATATAGCCCGCTACTATGGGCGTCCGCCGAGTAGTGCTCGCGCTAACGTTGACTCCAGAAGATTGGGTAATATTTTCAGCAATCTTTACTGCACTACACGCGGGATTTTTTCATACTTCCCTGACAATAGCACGTTCATCTCTTACGGACAGCCTTTTTGGCCTTCCGGAATGAGGTCGATCTTTACATCCTTGAACTTTTGAAATTTGTCCAAAACTTTGTTTACCGTGTTAAGGCATCTGCTCACTGTTTTGGCTATTTCGCAGTAAGATTTTCCTTCCTTTCTTAATTTAATAATAAGTTGTCGTGTTTCTACTCCACTTTGTTTACCCATTTTGAAGTAATTTAAAAAAACAATTTAAGCAACAAGCAACTTTCGATGGAAATGAACTCAATAACACTTTTAATCAATTAGTTATGAGTTGTAAAGAAAACAAAATTAATTTAACGGTTGTTTTCCCGATAAGCGGAAAGTTGCACAGTATGTGTGGCGAGTTGTACAGTTTCTTTTGACGCTTAAAAATTGAAATATTTTTTAAATTTTTTTATTGTATTTTTACTTCATTATTTTCTGTTAACTTTTATATGGCAATTCATTGAAAATAAACTACCTTAAAAAATAACATAAGTATTTTACTAAAAGATCGAAACCCCCTGCTTTAACAGGGCTTTAAAGATGCAGTTCATAGGTGTACAATTTCTTTTGACGCTCACAGTATATACATATCTGTGGTACTTACAAGAAACATGAACTCCAAAATGTATGTAAAATTGTCTTTACTCACACTTAACATCGGTCTAGAACCTTAATCATGGACCCATTTGTTTAAAATTTGGTACATTTGTGCAAAGTATTGTTAATATAATTGTTCCATTATTTCTAAAAACTAATTTATAACAATTTAATACAAATTTAGATACCTTTACTAAAAAAAATTAATTTTGGAGATATCATGAAATTTACCACAGATTATAATGAATAAGCACAAACATATACGTATTAAAGATCATTTGCTCACCACCGGGGATGTTATATTTGTTAAAAAAGAAACTTTTTGTTTCGTCCTCTTCAGAATCCGATGACCATTTGATCCATTCCGGGCAAATTTGGTCTTCCAAATATGTTAAGCACTCGCCAAATACTTTTGACAGAGTGCTCTGTGCAAGAGGGCAAACGAAATCGTTTCCAACTGCCCATTGGTAGCTTCCTCCACCCAGTACCTCTAAAGTAGAGCAAAGCCTCAAAATTGGAGGAATATATGGTCACGGCCATGGTCTTATAACGTTACATTGTACGTGTTTTTTGCTTATTACTCGAAAACTGCAATGCTAGTTGAACTTTTAAACATACAGTCCGTAACATTTGAATAGCCTCACACATAATTTATTTTCCAATTAGATTTTTTTGGCACTTCTTTGATGTCTATATATCGAAATGTGTATTTAATGATAAGGTAAGACTAAGCTCTTGAGATAAAAAAAAATTCAAGTGATTTTTAAAATCTGCCGTAATTTTGTGAGGTGGTTTTGTTTGTAGTCGCAAAAACGTATATTTTTTTTGTCACATTAGAATAGCCTCACCATGTTTATTTTGGTCAAAATGAAAACAAATAAATTTTTTTTTTAAGAAAACAGTTTTTATTTATTTTATGTAGTTAATAACATCATTTTAGTACTTTGTACAGCCACCCTTATTTTGAATGACGTCAAAAACGCGATCTTTTAGGGAATCATACAAAGATTTTAGGAGATCTAAAGAAATTTGTGCCCAGGCCACTTTAATGCCTTCAATAAGCTCCTCTTTATTTGCGTACTGCTTACCACCTTCATAAACTTTGCGTGTGGTTACCCCAAACATTTTCGATTATGTTTAAATCTGGAGAGTAGGGTGGCCAGGATAATTGTTGAATATTTTGGTCTTGCAACCATGTTTTAATTACACCAGCAGTGTGGATAGGTGCGTTGTCCTGCTTGAAAATAATCGGAATCGGTCCAAAAGTATCCTGGAACTGAGGTAGTGATGTTTCTAATATAGTCTTGTAGTATGCCGCCGTCATTTTACAGTTCACAAAATATAAGTCAATTGTGCCATAAAATGATATTGCACCCTATACCATTACTCCTCCCTCTCGGCTATGATGTCGATCTAAAAATAACTGTTCCTTTCTTAAATCATGGAAGTAATAGTTATATCCGTCCGGCCCATCCAAGTTGAATTTTTTCTCGTCTGAAAATATAACTTTTCGCCAATCGTTTGAATGGCTGCTGCCATCGGCATTCCATGCCATGTGAAGTCTTGCAAAATTGAGCCGCTGTAACTTACGCACATTGTTCAGTGGTGGTTTTTTCTTTAGTTTTAGGCGCTTCAAGTGTCCAGCACCTTTAATGACTCTACTTATGGTCATTCGGCTAACTTCTAATCCAACTCCGTGCCTTATCTTATTCAGAGAGTAGGTAGAATTGGAAGCTAATCTTGTAATATTCCGCTTGTCTCGGCTCGAAAGTACTTTAGAAGTACGTCTTTTGTATTTTTTTCCATAAAATAACGGATCTTTAAAATAATTGTTAATCACTTTTTGGCTTCGATTAAGTTTATTAGCTATAGATCGATTAGAAACCCCTTGCTCACTATAGGCCTCTATTTTGGCTATTTCCGTTGCAGATAATGAATTTTTTCTGTCCATTTAAACGATTTAAAGAAAAAAAAATTAAATAGAAACAGAACAAATAAACTATTTATAAATTTCCGATGGCTTTCCGATACTCACTCTGGCAAATTTTCGCTTAAACTGTGTAATAAGTCAAATGAGCCTATTCTAATGTTACAAAAAAAAAATGCACATTTTATTGACTGCAAACAATATTAGCTCAAAAAAAAACCGTTAACGTTAAGAGATTGGTTAAAAACTCTCTTAATCTCAAGAAAACTCTCTTATCTTTAGATCTAATATGTATTTCGTTATGCTCTCATCAAAAAAGCATCAAAAACAGTTAGCTGCAAAAAAAACAAAAGGTGAGGCTATCCAAATGTTACGGACTGTATGTTTAATTCTAAAATTTAATGCATAGCGCCATTTTCATTTCAATAATTAAAAGTTTTATCACCAGCACAACTGCCATTTTTTACTGGCTTCTTTTTCGCCAGCAATCAAATTGTTGTTGTTTGTCGAGGTAATTTTGCTGCGCTAACTAAGCAGCAGTGAATAAAACACACCTAATGTATGTTAATGCAATGCCTAAAGTTGTGAAGTATTCTTTCTTAAAACTATTTGCCGATGATGGCCTGTTATATATGTCGTAGGAAAAGACTTAAACGAATGTATCGATAAAATTAATTCGGATTTAGTGTAATTAAGTAAATGGTTTCGTATGAACAAATTAAGTTTGAATATAGGAAAAACGAAGTGTATGACTGTTAACTGAGAAACCGATGCAGAAGTAAAAATTGAAAACCAGGTGACAAAATAAAGTATCTAGGAATAATGTTTGACAAAATTAGATTTCAATACTCACATTGATTACATAACAACAAACAAATTGGAAAGAAGATTGTTTTTTTTTTTGTCAAGGATATGAAAACGAATGCCAACTCTGTGTGCAATTAATGTATATAATGCTATTATAAAACCTCATTTTGAGTATTGATCTACTTTCATTTATCTTGGTAATATAACAATGATAGATAGGTTACAAAAGTAACAAAGTAGAGCTATTTGAATAATTCCCAAATGTCACTGGTAAACACCAATTGTTTCAATGTTAAATATGTTAAATGGACTAAGAGTAAACCAGAGAACCATTATGAATGTGTTAATATATGTTTTTAAAATGAAAAATGGACTGGTTCCTAACTATTTATGTGATAAAATTATTATGTTTGTGATATACATGGCCATAATGTAAGAAGTAGTTTTGATTTTCGTCTGCCATTTTTTAGAACACAGTCTACACAAAATATGCTTGTATACAACGGTCTTAAAATGTTTAATGTAATGCCTAATGTTTTAAAATCCGATAAATTTGAATATTTTTAAAAAGAAATTAATAAACTTTGTAAAGACAAAGTACGTTTAGTAATAAGTTTATTTACGATAATGTTAGTTTATACAAATAGCTAAATATTGCTAAATAAGGAAATTCAAAATTCAAAAAAAAATATTCAAATTCATTTAATAAATTTATTAAAATAAAAAATATTTGAAAGTTATTGTTTATGCAGTTAAAACTAAAATAACTTACAGTGGCGACAAAATAAATAGCACACTTCTGTTAAAAATTCTTTCTTGGCCTTAAAACATAAGTGCATTTTGAAATCTGGTACTGTAAAACCATTTTTGTTGTAGATTTTGAATGTTGAGTATTTGGATTTTTGAATATAAAATAAGGTTCTTAGTAAGGTTGCTTCAATTTTAATTGCTTTTTTTTTTATAATTTGCGCGCACTAAAGGGATTATGACTACCCTTAAAATGTTTTAGCACAGTGCGAGCGTTTTAGGAAATTGGGAGAGGATTTAAGAGGAGATACCGATGCACATTGGTTTTGAATGTCTGAATATTACAATGGGAGGGAAACATAGAGTCGGGTAAAGCATTCCACATTCGTGTGGTGCGGCTGAAGAAAGAATCTCTGAATTTAACTGTACGTCCGAAATTGGGCTCAAGGGTAAACTGATGGGCATTCCTTGAAGCGCGTGTATTACGGTTAAATAGTTTAAGGGGAGGAATGCAGCTGGCTATTTCACTAGAACAGTGTTTATAAAAATACCGGTAAAATAGTGAAAGACAAGAAACATTGCGACGGTGTTCGAGAGTTTCAAATGTTTCTGTTATATTTGTATCACCTATCATTTTTAAAGCTCTTTTTTGAATTCTATCCAAGAGACTCAAGTGAGTTATTGGAGCACCTGCCCAAATATGGGAATTATACTCGAGTTTTGGACGAATATAGGCCTTATAGATGACAGCCAGATCAGAAGGGGTAAAAAATTTCTTGCAACGTCGAAGGAAACCTAAGCACTTAGCAGCATTTTTGGCGACGTCGAATATATGGTTATCCCACACAAGGTGGTCTGTGATACACATACCGAGAACTGAGAGCTGTTTGGTTTCCTCAATACAAGTGCCACTCATGGATAGCGGCATAGGGGGTGGGTTCTGCTTTAACGACAGGAGACAGCATTGAGTTTTTGAAGCATTAAATTCTACACGGTTTTTCATTCCCCATTTGACAATGCTATCAAGATCAGAATTTAATGAGCTTATCATACGCTGCCGTTCCAGATTCACATCCGAAGAACAAGGACATGTATCTGGAAACGAATATGAGAAGCTGAGGGTACTCTCATCAGCAAAACAATTTAATGGATTAGATGTTTCAGACAAAAGATCGTTGATGAATATCAGAAAGAGAGTCGGAGACAAAACGGAGCCCTGTGGCACACCAGCATTTATTTTATGGAGTTTAGATTTAAAACCGTCCAATACAACTTGTATTGAGCGGTTTGAAAGGTAGTGTCTAATCCATCGAACAAGAGATTCATCAATACCAAATGCACGCATTTTCGATAAAAGAGCTTGATGCCAAACTCTATCAAATGCTTTTGAAATATCCAGTGCAATAATCTTACTTTCTCCAAAACGATGTAAAGATTTGTGCCACTGTTCGGTGAGATATACCATCAAATCACCAGTGGACCTATTGCTACGAAAGCCATACTGCCGGTCATTAAGAAGCTTTCGTTCTTCAAGATATTTCTTGAGCTGATAATTTATCAGCGTTTCCATGACCTTAGAAAGAAGGGATGTAAGTGCAATTGGACGATAGTTGGAGGGGGAAGAAGATTCGCCTTTTTTAGGGACAGGCTGGACAAATGCTGTTTTCCATCCACTCGGAAAGAGACCAGAAGAGTAGGACAGATAGAAAAGCTTACGCAATGGTTTTGCCAGCGTTAAAGAACACCTCTTCAGAACAATTGGGGCGATACTATCCGGGCCAGCGGATTTATGTATATCGAGATCTTTAAGTACTCTTGCAACTGAACGAGTGCGAAAGAAGACTTGTCCCATAGAATCATTAACGCTCGCAATTACAGGAGGAGTCATGGCACTCTCTGGTAGCGTCGAATCGACAGCAAATTGTGCTGCAAGCAAATTGGCTTTTTCTTGCGAGCTGACATAAGGAGTGTCATTGAAAACGAGCGTAGGAACCGAAGACGAAGTAGTATTCCGTACATTTTTTACAAATGACCAAACATTTTTACTACCTTTGGGACATTGTAGTATTTTTTGTCGTAATTTTTGTTCATGTAAGAATTTGGTTCTTTGAATATGATCGTTACAGGTCTTTCTGGCTTGCTTAAACTTTTTCCGATTTTCCTCAGTAGGGTTGGCTTTATAATATCGGAAACTTACTTCTCTAACCCTAATAACCTCTTTACAGCTCGAATCAAACCATGAGTTCTCTTTCGGTTTGATAGATTTTTCCCTATTCGGGATAAACTTTTTCATTCCGAAAAGAATAAAATTTGTAATCATATCTGCACTGGAGTCCACGTCACTATCGAGGAAGCATAGTGACCAGTTAAACTTCCTGAAGAAATCGTTGAGACCGTCCCAGTTGGCTTTCTCGTATTGCCAAACGGTTCTCTTAGGAATTATTTCTCTAACTGGGTTTTGTTGGCATGAGAAATTCGCAGATATGATACAATGGTCGGATGTGCCTAGAGGTGATAAAACATTTATAGTGTATTTGTCAGGGTCGGAAGTAAGAAATAAGTCTAGTGTATTAGCGGATTGACCTGCAACGTCAGGAATTCGAGTAGGCTCGTGAACGAGTTGAGTCAAGCTGTTTAACTCAGAAAAGATCTCGACATACCTTCCTTCGGGTGTCGTCTGACCAGAATAGCGCAGCCACGAAGAATTGTGTACATTGAAATCGCCCGTAATAACGATTTCACTGTGCGGAAAATGAGAAACAATTCTTTGGATAGAGTCAGATAGCGCATCGAATTCATTAGAAGTTGAGTTGCTATCCAAACTTGGGCTGCGATAAATAAAGCATGTATGAATGATGCGCTTATGGATTGTAAATTTAAACCACATAAAATTAAAATTTGTATTTAAACATGGGCCATATTGTGGTTGAAGCTGATAAGCGACATCGTTCCGTACATAATATATAGCGAGACCATGGTGAGGGAAAAATAGAGGCACTAAGCTATAACCAGGCAGGTTGAATTCTGTGTGATCAGAATTTTCACCCACCTGGGTTTCACTAAGTGCCAAAACTGCTGGCCTGTTTTTCGCAGCATGGACATAAACAGCACAGAAATTCTTTCTAAGCCCCCGAATGTTGCTACAGTCAACTCTAAATTCACCCAACATTACAAAAAACAAACATAAAAAAAACCAAATCAGATAATTAACTATGCTGATATCGAGTTTAGATCCCAAAATAACTTCACAATACAATTTACTATTAGTGTTATGCCTTAATAGTAATTGTATTGATCCGCCCCTGGACTCTAAAATAAATAACAGCAATCTATCTGATGTTTCTTTAGTTCAATCAGTTACACACAATTATGGCGTGACCCACAATGTATGTGCAACGACGAAACCAAAGTAAACTGTGGGTGATGGGTGAAGGAGAAAGAAGGAATTACCGCTCACTGTGGTAGACACTTTTTGTTTTTGCGTGGGTGCACATTTTTTGTTCCTGTTGTCGCACTACACAGTTCAAATTGTCACACGCGCCGCGAGGGGTTTTTCTTTTTTTTTTTTTTTTCTTTTTCTTTCCTTCGACGCAACACAACCGATCACGTAGAGATCTAAATCAGTACTCCAAAATTGCTGAAATGTAGTATGAGAAGTGGAAAACAATCAGCACCGACCTTTAGGCTAGGGGTTTTTGATTTTATGAAAAAAGGTCACACGAAATCTGAACTAGAGCGGAAATAAAAATCTTCAAAGAAGAATAAGATTTTTTTTTTTATAATCGGCGCACACTCAAGGGGTTTGTATACCCTTAATATGCCAGAGACACAGTGTGAGCATTAAGAAAAAAGGGAAGGGTTAGAAAGGAGGTGTCGGTGTACATTGGTTTTGAATTCTTGAACATTGCAATGACTGGGAAAGACAGAGCGTGGCACAGAATTCCACATTCGCGTAGTACGACTGAAGAACGAATCTCTGTACTTCACAGTACGGCCGAAGTTGGGCTCAAGGGTTAACTGATGGGCATTCCTAGAAGTGCGAGTATTACGGTTAAATTGTTTAAGAGGAGGAATGCAGCTGGCTATTTCACTAGAGCATAGTCCGTTAAAATAACGGTAAAAAAGGGTGAGGCAAGAAACTTTACGACGATGTTGGAGTGACGTAAATGAGTCAATGATGTTATTATCACCAATCATCTTAAAAGCTCTTCTTTGAATACTGTCCAAGAGACTTAAATAAGTTACTGGAGCACCAGCCCTTAGATGGGAGTTATACTCAAGTTTTGGACGTATATAGGTTTTATAGATTGTAGCCAGATCAGAAGGAAAGAAAAATTTCTTGCACCGTCTCAGAAAACCCAAACATCTTGCGGCATTTTTGCAACATCGCGTATGTGAGTGTTCCACAAGAGGTGGTTCGTGATGCACATACCGAGAATATCGAGATGTTCAGTTTCATTGATGCAAGTACCACTCATAGATAGTGGCTCTTCCCCATTGCGAAGAAGAAGGAAGTGCTCAAAACAAAATTCGTATGAGTAAGACCAGAAAAACCACCCCTTGAACTGATTTTGATATCGTCTGCCTGAGGTAAGTCCCAAAAATTGAACATGCAAATGAACAAGATCTTGGCGTTAATGTGTCTGTAAGTACGATTAGAAACTGTCTCAGTGGAAAAAACTGTTTGGACGATTTGCCAGAAAGAAATCAGGCGTCTTTAAGAGCAATCTCTCACGTCGGATGCAGTTTGCAAGGGAGCATATTTCAAAATTGGTGAAGAAATATCTTACGGAGCGATGAGTGTAAATTTAATCCCTTGGGTCAGATGGTAACAACTACTTTCGACGAGGAATCCACCAGGAATATGACCAGAATATACACAGTAAAGTCTGTTAAGCATGGTAGAGGTAGCATTCTTGTTTAAGGATGTTTTTATTGGCATGGTATGGGGCCCCTTCATCAGATAGAGGGTATTAAGGACCATTGATAAAACAAGGAAATCCTACGAGATACAATTCTACCATATTCTAAGGAGGAAATGCCCTTGACGTGTAAATTTCAACAGGATAACGATCCTAACCATATAGCTAAGTCTGTGAAGCAATGGCTATTCATCAAAAAAAAAAAAAAAAAAACGCAGTTAAGGAATAAGCCAACTTAGTCTCTAGATCGTAATTCTATTGAGTACTTGTGGAATGTTGTGGGCGATAAGTTGATCTGATCACTTCAAATTTCGACAAACTTTGACGGAAAGTCCAGCAAGCCTGGTATGTTACATCTAAGTTTAGTTATGTCGCATTCCATGGAACACGGCTATTCATTTTTTTCCTTATCTGTACATATGTACACTTTCGTTATCTCTATTAAAGTTAGCCTTCGTAGTATAAAGTAAAAATTATTTTCCTAATCTTAAATTATATCGTACATCGTACCTTATAAATAAATAAACGTTTATAGTTAATAATTAAAATTGCTGTTTCGTTTCATATTTAATAAAATGGCGACGAGAAAATAAAAATAATTCACATAAAATAAAAAAGAAAATTCTAACCTTACAAAATTCAATTTATTTCTCTTTTCCAAAATGGCCGAAGCACAAATCGAGAAACTAGTGAGGCTTGTAGCTGATTTATACACACTTCAAGCAAATGCCACTAGTGATTCAATTACCCAAAATTCTAAATTCTTTTTCAATGAATTCAACGCTAATTCCGAATCGTTCGACGAGTACATAGAACGTTTCAAGTTGCAACTTAGTCTGTGCAATATTCCAGAGGAAAATAAAGCACCCCAACTTCGAGTGCACATGGGAGCAACTTTAAATTCCACGTTGAAGAATTTGTGTCATCCTACTGATGTAAGTACTCTGACTTTCGACGCAATTGCTCAAAAACTCAGCGCACATTTCACAACCACAAAAAATAAATTCAGTGAGGCAATTACATTCCGTGGAATTTTACAAAACGTTGACGAATCCATAGCAGCTTTTGAGGAACGTCTAAAAGCAGGTGCAAGGTATTGTGAGTTCAGCACTTTCCTCGATTACTCTTTAATTGTCCAATTCATCCATGGAGTTATTCGAGACGACATTCGTGACGTCATAATAGCTTCGGTTGTGGAGGAAATCATTGGCGCCAAGACTGTAGATTCAAAAACGCAGTATGTCGTACTTGTAAGAATAAAGGTCACATTGCTGCCGTATGCCATCAAAATAAAATGCCGAGAAATAAAACCAACATAAATGCGAGCAATAGCATCAATGCAACCAACAGTAATTTAGATGGAAATTCAATTAATTTTCTGCAGGAGGATGCAATTATTAAAATCAGCGAGAGAATTCCACCAGTTATGGTAGACGTTCGTATCAACGATAAGCCGCTTAAGATGGAGCTGGATACAGCTGGAGCAAGTTCAATGGTTAGTACTGACACTGGGAGTATCCATCCACTTCATGGGATAGAGTGCATATCGTCTATGCTGGACCAGTACAAGGTAAATACTTGCTTATCATAGTCGACTCCTATTCCAAATGGACTCAAGTGAAAATCACTACATCTACAACAGCCGAAGCCACATGCAAAATATTAGAAGAAGTCTTCTCAACGTTTGGTGTCCCTACTACTGTTGTTTCTGATAACGGGCCCCAGTTTTGTTCGGAGATGTTTCAACAGTTTTTGAAAATACAAGGTGTCCGTTTTCACAAGCGAACCGCACCTTATCATCCTTCGAGCAACGGACAGGCTGAGCGGTACTTACAAACCGTTAAAAGATCTCTTCTTTTATCTGGAGCAAACGCGACTAACCTTCAACAATGCATAAACAAATTCTTAATTCAATACCATAAAGCACCTCATCAGACAACTGGACAACCTCCATCATTACTCTTTTTGGGACGAGTAATAAGAACGCGTTTAGACTGTTTAAGACCGGAATTAAAATTGAAAGTCTTAGCCAAGCAGGAATCTGAAATTTTTCAACAACCCAGAATACTGGAACCAAATCAACATGTAATGTTTCGCTCATACAGCTCTTCGACTTCTCCTTGGTTACTAGGAATAATAGTAACTCAACTTGGAAACGTCCACTATGAAGTCCAACACAATGGAGCTCGACATAAAAGACACATCGACCAACTCAAAGCATATACTCCAACAATTCCAAATTCAAAGCCAGACGTGGGTTCAGAGAGGCGAATACGTTTCTACGAAGATTCACCAAGCCCAGTTCCAGTGCCCTCTACACCAATCGCAGCCACAATCGCACAACAGCCCAGAGCAACAACAATCGTTCAGCCAAGTTCTCCGATAATCATACCTCGACGTTCCGGAAGAATTCGAAGAGGACCGTTGAAATACTCGCCCTAGAAACTTAACGAGCTGGGAGATTGTTACATCTAAGTCTAGTTATGTCGCATTCCATGGAACACGGCTATTCATTTTTTTCCTTACCTGTACATATGTACACTTTCGTTATCTCTATTAAATTCAGTCTAAAATTAGCCTTCGTAGTATAAAGTAAAAATTATTTTCCTAATCTTAAATTATATCGTACATCGTACCTTATAAATAAATAAACTTTTATAATTAATAATTAAAATTGCTGTTTCGTTTCATATTTAATAGGTACTCAGTACCTGTTGAACGATTCCGGAGTCTTCCTTCGTCTATAAAACGCCGGTATTCCGCTGTGATTAAAAATAAGGGTTATATGACCAAATACCGGATATTTTCTTCAAATAATGTTAAAATTTTGTTATTTAATATGTTTTTTATTTGTTATTTACGAAATTTGTTATTTATTTTGTCCGAGTATACTTAAATTGTTGTTGTAGTTTTTTTATGAGTTCAATATACATACTTCATTTTATTTTTAAATGAGAGATATGTATATTTGGTCTTACTTCCTCATAAGTCAAACAGCTCTTTAAAGTTTAAGAAAGTGGGAAAAACTTGCATCACAGAAATTTAAGACTACATATGCTATTTATTTTGTAGCCACTGTATACTTAAGAAAGGTGTATTTTGGCCAGTACCTGGCCACTTTGTCTCAGTTGTATTTTATGTCATAATTAATACAAACGACACATTTTATATTAAAACTTTGTTATTTTAAATAATTCATCTACAATCCTTGATATTTTCAAAAAATCGATGCTAAATCCTACTATTCGTTAAAGCTATGAATATTTTCGTATCGGATACTGTGGTGTTTCAGATAAAACAAAAGTCTTTTTCTTTTATAATTTTATTTGACATAGATTTCATTTATTTATTGATGATAGTGAAGATAATAATCACTTAGAAGAGGCAAACTGTTGGACCATTCGTGTGACAAATAGGCTGATCGAAAACTGACTGACTTACAAAGTAAAAGCTACAACGTTAGTAGCGCATTATATAATCTGACTGCATAGGTATATAATACCAGAACTTCACTATGCAACTTTACTTACTTACAATGTCCCCCCCAGTTTGCCTTTTCTACAGCATCTTAATGCTAATTTAGATATGGAATAAATTTAATTCAATTATAAATAATTCAGTTATAATTTTTTTTTTTTTTTTTTTTAATATTAAATTAATAATGTAAGTTAAAGTCTTATAATTCAATAAAATTGCTTTAATTCATATTTGTACATTGAAAATAGCATCAATAATATTATTTAATACTGAGCATTTAACTAAGGCTTATTGAAATTACTTCGAAGTGGATACCTGCTGCTGTTTACATTTGAATTTTTGTAACTACGAAGCGGATACCTACTCGTACTGGAATTTATAATTTTAGGACTGATATTATTTGGTGATATCGGTTTTACATTAGTTTTTTTATCGGTTGTTACATCATTGTTTGAATGGATTTCTAAATCAGATTGTGTTTCAGGTTTTGTATCTTTAAAAACATGAATTTTAGAACTTATATCTGTTACAGTAGTAGGAATATAATTATCGGATATATTTTTAGTTTTACAACGAATAATTTGATTAACATGCCTTTTCCAAACTTTTCCATTAACTAGAATATTATAACATCTTTTTCCGAGTATTTTAATTACTTTTCCTTTTGTCCAAAAACTTTTTCCAGCTTTTGAATAATCTTTTGCTAATACAGACTCTCCAACTGTAAATAATTTGTTTTGTTTTCCCTTATAATATTTTTTTTGTTTATTTTGCATGCTTTCTACTTTTTCTTTAACATTAGAGTTATTTATTTTTAATTTTGAAAACGTTAATGGATTTATAATGTCTAACCTAGTTCTAACATTTCGATTAAACATTAAATGAGCTGGAGATTTGCCCGTCGTGCAATGAATTGTGTTCCGATAATCAAGGAGAAAATTATTTAATACTCTATTTAAATCTATGTTTGTGGAATTTGTATTGATCGCTCTTTTTAAAGCAAGTTTAATTGTTTTCACACCATTTTCTGCTTGACCATTTGTAGCAGGATGGCCAACGGGAGTATTTAGATGCTTGACGCCATTGTGTCTTAAAAAATCTTCAAATTGCTTAGATAGAAAAGAAGTGCCATTATCTGTGACTACTTCAAAGGGTAAACCAAACCTTGCAAAAATGTCACGAAGTACTTTGATGGTATGAGTACTAGTGATATCGTTTCCCATGTCCACACATTCTAACCACTTCGTATGTGCATCAACTACAACAAAAAACATGCGTTTAAAAATTGGTCCCAAAAAGTCTAAATGTAACCGTGACCACGGTTTTTCTGGCCATTTCCAATTCACTAAAGCGTTATGTGCAGGATTCTGCTTAAAAGCTAAACAATTTTCACAAGACATTGTTATGTTTTCAAGGTCTTTGTCTAAACCAGGCCACCATAAGTACGATCTTGCCATGCTCTTCATTTTAAAAATTCCCATATGAGTCATATGGAGCTCGTCTAACATCTGTTTCTGAAGTACTGCTGGAATTACTATTCGGTATCCCCAAAATATACAGTCGGACTCTATGCTAAGCTCATTTTTCCTCGACGCAAACGGACGCAAACTAGTATCATGTATTACTTTTGGCCAGCCATTCATGATATATTCTTTTACTTTTTTCAATAATTCGTCAGAACTTGTATGCTCTTTAATGCAGTCAAAAGTCATAGGAATCATACCTATTTGATTTATGTAGTTTACATAAACTCCGTCGATTTCATTACTCATTGGACTATCTAACGGATAACGCGAGAAAAAGTCTGCGACATTGCTCTTGGTGTTTACATATTCAACGTCAAATTGATATGCTGATAGGAATAATGCATAGCGTTGTAACCTATTTGCTGTGATCATAGGAATACCTTTTTTAGGCCCGAAAATTGAAATCAATGGTTTGTTATCAGAGATAAGAGTGAACTGCCTACCGAAAACGTATTGGTGGAACCGTTTTACACCAAACATTATGGCTAAAGCTTCGCGTTCGATCTGTGAATACTTTTGTTCACAGTCTGATAATTTCCTTGAGGCATAACTTATGGGTTTTTCGATGCCATCGCTGTAAACATGTGCTAATACTGCTCCCAAACCTACCGGGCTAGCATCTACTGTTAATTTGATTCGCTCATTAGGATCGTAATGGGCCAGCATAGTTTTTGAAGCAAGCATTTCTTTTATTTTGTCAAATGCGTTTCGTTCCTTGCTCCCCCATATGAATCTGACGTTTTTCTTGAGTAGTTCGTACAATGGTGAACAGACTGTGGCCACGTTGGCTAAAAACTTCCTATAGTAGTTGAACATGCCTAAAAATGATTGCAAACCCTGAATGTCCTTTGGTTCTGGAGTATTCAAAATAGCTTCCACTTTTTTAGGACATGTATGCAAACCATTGCGATCAATGACATGACCTAAATAGTTAATGGATTCAACAAAAAATGCACATTTTTCTTTGCTAACCTTCAGGCCTGCTTCTTTGATTTTCATTAGAACTACTTCAAGTCGTTTTAAATGCTCTAATCTTGTAGGTGCTGTCACCAACACATCATCCATAAATGCTACTACGCCTTCAATTCCTCTAAGAAGGGATTCAATTGTCCGTTGAAAAATAGCAGGTGCCGATGCCACACCATAGACTAACCTGGTATACCTAAACAATCCTTTTGTGGTGGATATTGTTGTCATATCTCTAGAGCTTTCGTCGAGAACCAATTGTTGATACGCCATTGAAAGGTCTATTTTTGAAAACTCTTTTCCCCCATGCAGCTCAGAAAACAGTTCTTCAATCTTTGGCAGCGGATACTGCTCTACCTGAAGCTGTGGATTGAGAGTAACTTTGTAATCTCCACAGATCCTGACTTCTCCCGACTTCTTAAGTATGGGCACAATAGGCGTACCCCATTCGCTGAAATTTGTGGGCTCAAGAACTCCTAGACCAACAAGTTTAGAAATTTCCTGCTCAACTTTATTCTTAATTGCCAATGGAATTTGGCGAGGCTTAAAAAATTTCGGACATGCATTTTCTTTAAGTTTAAGACTTACTTGATTCTTGTTAAAAGAACCTAATCTACCGTCAAATACCTCATTGTACTTAGACAACACATGCAATAATTCAGAATCTTTGCTACCCGTTTTTAAAAAATTGATTTCTTCTATTCCTATTTTAAACACATGCATCCAATTTCGCCCCAGCAAGGGTGGACCACCATTATCTATGACATAAACATCTAAATATTCAATTATATTATTGTATAAGATCGAAAACTTACAAACTCCGCGTGGCTTGATACAACTATTGTTGTAATTTTTTAAAATTAAATTCGTGGATTTTAGTTCATACTGAGAAAATGTTTTTTTATATAAATCAAAAGAAATTGCCGAAATTGCAGCACCGCTGTCAACCTCCATTTCTATCGGAACACCATTCAACAACACACTGACGGTTATTGGCTTAAGGCCTTCACTAGATTTACAATAATATAAGGATAATTCATCACTATCATCTGAATAACTACAATTTTCAATATAATTATGTCGACTAGAAACTGTTTTTAAATTTTCCGGACACATTTTCTTCAGATGACCACGCTTATGACATTTGCTACATGTATAATTCTTGAAACGGCACTCTTGTTCCACATGATTCTTATAACCGCAAATTTTGCAACCTGTCGATGATGATGATGACGTCGTCATAGCACCGCTCTTTTTATACACCTTGTTATGTACAGATGACGATGATTGATTATTTGTGTTGGTATTGGTAGCTGATAAGCGGAATATATTCGGATTACTCCCGTTACCAGCTGGACGTGGTTCAGTTTTGACTACAACTGCATTTTCGGTTTGGTATTGGTTTTTAACACATTCGATTGACTGAGAAATTTCAATCGCCCGATCCATTGTCAATGTTTTAACGTCTTCCAAGAACAATTTGTCTTTTTCAGGTCCCCTCTCCAAGCCCATGATGAATTTGTCACGTAGAGCCATATTTAGATGATTTTCAAAATTACAATTGGCAGCCAATGATCGCACTCTAGCAGCCCATTGCTGAAGAGTCTCGTCGGTTTTCTTTGCAGCCCCGTAAAATTTATGCCTTTCTGCAAACCCAGATATGGATGTTTTGAAATGCTTGTTAAATATATCTGTTAAGGAAACATAAGTCAGCGTTTCAGGTACATTTGGGTGCGCTAGGTCTTTAAGTAGTTTGTAGGTGTCTTCATGTAGAGAATTTATCAAAATTGCTCTCTTTTTTGTGTCATCCACTATATCATTAGCAATATAGAATTGCTCAAGTCTCGCAGTGTACACTATCCAATCGTTGCACGTGTAGTCAAATGAAGGCACTGTTCCTATCATTTTTATATTATGCACTTAATGATTGCTTTGCACTTACGAAGGCTCACTAACTCCTCGTCGCCACTGTGGTGTTTCAGATAAAACAAAAGTCTTTTTCTTTTATAATTTTATTTGACATAGATTTCATTTATTTATTGATGATAGTGAAGATAATAATCACTTAGAAGAGGCAAACTGTTGGACCATTCGTGTGACAAATAGGCTGATCGAAAACTGACTGACTTACAAAGTAAAAGCTACAACGTTAGTAGCGCATTATATAATCTGACTGCATAGGTATATAATACCAGAACTTCACTATGCAACTTTACTTACTTACAGATACTTTAAAAAATATTTGGGCGGTTACTAACACACATGTTTTTATTTAGACTCCATCAGTAACCGGCTATCTCTTAAAATATGAATATTTCACATAAAAGTTTTAATTTTATTTATGTATAATATACATATATAATATAAATATTATAGTATATTATACTACTTTTATCAAAAATGTGTAAGAAAGATCGATTCAATCTTTAGCGCTTAAACTAACTTTTTTAGTTAAATGATGTAGGAAATCCAATTTTCCTTTTTTTGTTTTGAAAAATCCGTTACGATTAAAAACATAAAATTTTGACAAAATGCAGAAAAGGCTTTACATAATTAATTACTTTTTTTATTTTTACATGATAAATATTTTGAATTTTTATTGATGACAATTTTTGCCGAACTGGACGGATTTTAGTGACTGGCTGTAACTACCGTAATTATTATTTTTCTAACGGACAGCCTATTATATGTGTTCAGGAGCAATTTACTAAGAAAAATGCTTTAGTACGATAAAATAGTTAGAAAATGTTATGATTAAGGATTATGTAGTTAGTAAGCTACTTTTAAGTTAGCAAATTGTTAAATAGTATCATACTAATACCCTAATAATAGGGGAAGTTTAAAATCTAGTGCCATTATTGGGACGGTACAAGATAACCTTTATTAAAAATTACCGTTATATTATAAAATACCGTGCATCATATATATCCAACAGTTAAAATAAGGAACGTAACAGCGACTTCGAGACACAAATGGTATGTTACCAACTGGTAATCTCAGATCCAACGACTCTAAGCTAATTGATGATTTAACTTCACTTGGACTTCTTCAATTAAACGATGTTTTAAATATTAATGGAAAACTGCTGGATCTAGTGTTTACTACCATTGACGATGAGATTATAATACAAAAATCTACCGAGCCTTTAGTGCCTGAAGATAACCATCACCCATCACTGATCTGTTCACTTTTTAAAAAATTTAATAATTTTGATAATGAATTGTGTGATAACTTTTGCTCTTTTAATTTTATAAAGACTGATTTTTTAAAACTTAATTCTTTGTTATCACAAGTTGATTGGTTTTGTTTGAATAATTGTTTAAATGTTAGCTTAATGGTGTTTAAATTTTACAATACATTGTTTGATTGTTTTCTTAAATCTGTTCCCATAGCGATTATTAAAACAAGATCTTTTGTGCCAGTTTGGTACGATAGTGAAATCAAAAGTCTGAGAAATCGAAGAAACAAGTTATGGTCTACTTTTAAACTATATCCAACAGAAACCAATTTTAAAATTTATTGTGAATCGAGGGATATTTTCAATAGAATATCTAGTTTAAAGTATCTAAATTACATTCAGAAGGTGCAAAGAGATCTAAAAATTAATCCAAAGTGTTTTTGGAATTTTATTAACAGCAAAAGAAAATCTTGTCCTTACCCGTCTGTTCTCAAGTTAAATGACATTTCAAGTCATGACCCACGGGTTATAACGCAACTTTTTTCTGACTTCTTTAAAGTGCCTTCAACTGTGATACTTCGAACTGTGATACCTTTAACTGTGATTCCTCAATCTGTGATAAATCTGACGAAATGGATCAAAACTTTCACCATTTGAAATCTTTTACTTACTTGACTGATATGAACTTTAACATTGATATCGACAACATTGTAAAGTTTATATCTAACCTTGACGACAGCTGTATACCAGGTCGTGATGGTATACCCTCTACTATTTTGAAAAACTGTGTACGTCACTTGTCATTACCTTTGTCTATTCTTTTTAATTTTTCAATGTCTTCATGTTCATTCCCATCTATTTAGAAAAGTTCATTCATTATCCCTCTACATAAAAAAGGGAAAAAAGACGAAGTGATAAACTACAGGCCTATTGCCAGATTATCTGTGAATCCGAGTCGATTTTGAGGCTATTATTTGTGAAGCTTTATGTTTTTATGTTAAGTCATTTATTGTTCCTAATCAGCATGTCTTTATAAAAGGTCGCTCTACTGTTACTAATAGAATTAGCTGAAAATTGTATTGATTCATTTGAAAACAGTAAACAAGTAGATTGTGTATTTACTGATTTCAGTAAAGCTTTTGACAAGCTGTCACATCGTGTTTTGCTTTATAAATTAAGAAAATTAGGATTTAACGAAAATTTTGTAAAATGGCTTCAATCCTATTTATTCGATAGATCTTATTCGGTGTTATTTAGGGGTTGCGAATCAAATAAGTTTAAAATCAATTCAGGAATCCCACAGGGTAGTCATTTAGGCCCCATTCTTTTTATTTTATTTATAAACGACTTACCATCGGTGTTAAAATACTCTAAGTGCCTCATTTGCGCCGACGATGTAACAATCTTTAAAACTATTTCAAGTACTCGTGATTGTGAACAATTGCAATGTGATCTTAACTCGTTTTTTGACTGGTGCACTCGTAATTGTTTGTTTCTTAATATTGATAAAAGTAAAACTATGTGTTTTACAAGAAAGTTTTCATTTATTTCATTCAACTATTTGTTTAATGGTATATCAATATCTCGTGAAACAGTTATGTCTATTCTTGGTGTCACATTTGATCGCAAACTCGAATTCATTCAACATATAAATTCCATTTCAAATAAAGCTAATTCAATTCTTGGTTGGATAAAAAGAGAGTCGAAACAATTTTCCGACCCTTTCGTGACAAAGCAGCTTTTTATATCTTTTGTTCGACCCCATTCTAGAATACGCTTGTCAGGTTTGGTCACCTCATTACGAATGTCATCAAAATAGACTAGAACAGGTGCAACAAAAATTCATTAGGTTTGCCCTCAAGGACTGGGATAATCCTTATGATCTTCCACCTTATAACAACAGACTTAGACTTATTGATTTACCTAGTCTCGAGAACAGACGTTCCTATTTATGTTTCGTTTTCATTGTAAAATTAATCAACAGTAACATAGACTGTTTGCACCTTCTGTCTCGTATTAATTTTAATATTCTTCAAAGAACTTTGAGGAACATACCCGAGAGTATACTTATTTCAAACTATCGTACCAATAAATTATGAAAAATTTTCTCCATTAAATAAAATGTTTAAACTATTTAATATTTACAATCTTAAATATAACAATTTGTTTGATAAAACAATAATTAATTCATGTCAATTTAAAACAACATTTTTTCATGAAGTTGTTTAAGAATCTTAATATACACCTTTGTAAGAAATTTTTGTAAAACTAGCAATTTAGTTATGTAAATAAATAAATAAAATTAAATGGTGTTATTCAAAAAGGTTTCTGACCCACGAATAATTGAAGACCTAAGACTTTTTTTTCATAATTAAATTTTTTTACTTTATTTTACCTTCATTATAATAAAATATTCTCTTTGTATCTTTGAATGAGAATTTGCGTTTTAACAGTAATTTATCGATCGATCTCACCAAAAACAACATCAAGTGTTCCAATAATAGCAACTATATCGGCCAACATATGTCTCTTTCCTATTTTATCAAGAGCAGCCAAATGAGCGAATCCTGGAGCTTTGATCTTGCAACGATAAGGACGACTTGACCCATCAGCAACCAAGTATACTCCAAACTCACCCTTTGGCGCTTCAATGGCGGTGTAAGTGGCGCCAGGTGGCACCTGATATCCCTGAGTGAACAATTTAAAATGGTGAATAAGTGCTTCCATTGAAGTTTTCATTTCAGCTCTTGACGGAGGTGTTACTTTAGCATCATCGGTTTTGATTTCACCTGCTGGCATTTGGTTAAGACACTGATCAATGATTCGTAAAGATTGTCGCATTTCTTCAACTCGGCACAAGTAGCGATCATAGCAATCGCCTTTGCTACCAATTGGTACATCAAAGTCAACCAAATCATAGGCATCATATGGTTGTTGTTTGCGCAAATCCCATTTAATACCCGACCCGCGAAGCATAACGCCACTGAAACCGTAATTCAGAGCATCTTCAGCACTTACGACGCCAATATCTTCAGTACGTTGCACCCAGATTCGGTTAGTTGTTAGAACATCTTCTACTTCATCTAAGCGTTCAGCAAACTTCGCAGCAAACTCGTATATGTCATCCATCAGTCCAATTGGCATATCGAGGGACACACCACCTGGTCGTATGTATGCTGCATGCATTCGAGCTCCTGAAACACGTTCGTAGAATTCCATCATCTTCTCACGCTCCTCAAATAACCAGAAAAAAGGAGTCAATGCTCCAATATCAAGAGCATGTGTACCCACAGCCATAATGTGGTTAAGTATACGAGTAATCTCTGCAAATAGAGTTCGAATGTATTTTGCTCGCAAGGGAACTTCGATGTTCAGAAGCTTCTCTACGGCTAGTGAATAGCATTGTTCATTGCACATCATTGACACATAGTCTAATCTATCAAAGTACGGCAAAGCCTGAGTGTACGTTTTGTATTCGATTAGTTTTTCAGTTCCTCGGTGCAATAAACCAATATGCGGATCAGCTCGTACAACTGATTCACCATCGAGTTCTAACACCAAACGCAACACACCGTGAGCGGCTGGGTGTTGGGGCCCGAAGTTAAGGGTTAAGTTACGCACAGATTTCTCTACGGGTGACATCTGACTATTCCATGGAGGTAGCTTAAGCATGGCGGTGGCCTCATTTGGGTACATTACAGGGCCACTGAACTGCTTAAAAAACTCAGGATCGGGATACCATGTTGCAGCTCCACGGTTTTGATAGCACCCATTGGCAGCAACGGCAATTGTATTTTTTGGACTAAGGACAGCAGAAATCGCTGTCCTCCTCACAATGCCATTCATTGCAGAAAAAAACATTTTCGTATTATTCAAGTAACCACAGGTTATATAATTTGGGTTTATTGTAGCGTTCTACAAATATGTAAATCAATATAATATGATCATATAACATCATCTTTTAATAACACTTACTCTAACTATTTGTTGGCTTTTCTTATCATCGAATTTATTGCACTTAAATGTAAATTATAAGATATTTCTTTTAATATTTAGATTATTTTGCTGCCGGATTTTACCAATTATAATGTACAAGGTACAAGGATATGAAACCCCAGCTGTCATTCCACTTTGCCATCAAGCTCGAAACAGATTTTTAAGGAAGTATGCGTGATAAAATCAGCTGGAATCATTATTCTAGCAAGGTATGCGGGTATATAAGGGTAACATTGTTGTTGTTTTCCACATCTATTCATGTACATACATACCCCGGTTACAAGAGAAGATTGAGGAATCGAATCGAATCTGAATTGAGATTTCGATCCAGGTATATGGTGGCACTGGATCGAGAGATCGAATTGAAATGGGATCGAAATGACAATATGGTTTCGTACATGCACTCGATTCTTCGATTCCTCGATTCTGGTATACATGCATATTTTCGATTCGATTCAGCTCGTTTAGTGGGATCGGATCGAGAAATCCTATTTCAATCCGATCCAGGTATACATGGAGCTAAATCCTGATTCAATTCCGATTCAATTCTCCATATAAACGTAGTAACAATAAAATTTAATTTACTGTTATGTAAAAATGGGTTTTGGAAGGGTAAAGTACGAAAATTTCCTATCCTTATAATTGAATATCTTTAGTTGTTGTTTTTACCCTTTAGGGGGGTTCACATTCTCAAATATGTTTGACAAATATGGTTTGATGAATATTTGACGGATTGCAAACATTTGCGTTCACATTTGTCAAACATGCTGTCAAACATCACTTCTTATTAGAATTCTTACCATGGCGGACGAACTTAGGACATAGATGAAATATTAGTTGAGCAAATTTACTACCATTTTTATGTTTGGAAGACTGCAGAAAACTTATATTAATCTAATAAAATCCACCTGAACTACCGCTATTTTATATATGACTCATTTTGAAACATTTTCTTACGATATGCACAGCTCGAGAATTTCATTGAAAATGAAATTTACTTGTGGTTTGATAAGTATGCGTTCACATCCTCAAATATGCTTGTCAAATCAGCAAAATATCAAAATATTTTGATATCATCAAGCATGTTTGACAATCCATTTGATGAAGCGTTCATTTTCAAATTCGAGCCAATCAAACAGGATTTTTTGTCAAACATATTTGAGAATGTGAACCCCCCTTTTGAGTTTATATAATATGGTGGGCTCGTTCCTATCCTTAATGCATTGTAGTACTTGCAGTTGTGATAGGGACATTGTATATAAAACTATAGTACTCTCATGGAACAGAAAAAAGTGTTATGGAATACACTCTACCGAGGGCGCTGTCGTAGGAAAATATTGTCGTGGAGACTTTTGATTTATGCGCAAAACAGATTAAACCAGCAACAGCACCAGCATCGTCAACAGCAAACAGCACGCTGACCAGCAAAAATTTCTCAAACACATTGCCACCAGCAACGTCATTTCATCTGCTTGACATTTCATATGGAAAAAAAAGCTTTTCATTGTGGTGCCACTGAATATTGCAGTGGGAAAGTTGACAACACCGCACCAGCAACAGCAAATTTAGGACTTTGGCCTAACGACGCTGTTGGCGTTGCTGTTCTAATGTGTGCTGAACAATTGAAATACATTGGCTCTAAATTAATGGCAGTCGCTGTTGCTGTTGACGGTGCTGTTGCTGGTTCAATCTGTTCCGCGCTTTAGGGTGGGGTAGTAATTGAGGAAGAGCGAGAAAATTTTATCAGCTCTGGCAATGAGAAAGACGAGAAAGAGAAAATAAAATTTGTTTTGCATCATTTTCCTTTTGAGGGATTTTCTGTGTGTTTTGTTGTTATATTTTTTTGTCAAGAATATTTGTTTTGTTTTTGCTAATACATACGCAACAAAGCAACGTTGTTCAATTTCGGCATATCTAACCAAAATACAACGTTGCTTCTTATTTGTATGGACACACATACCTATTTGAATAGATTTAAGTAGGAATAATTTTGAAAATTGATTCTTGATAGGATTAGGCTTTTTTGAATTTTACAGCCCGATTCTCCCCCTTGTGAGGAGTCACAAGTCACAAGCTCTTGTGACTATTCCTTGTGAGGATTGTTGTGATTCGATAACATTTTGGTATTCTCCCCCTAATGGTCACAAGAAAACTCACCACAGCATGGTGAGATTTTTAAGTGTCATTATTTGAACAGCTGATTATTCAAAACGAAGAAATTACAAAATGCAAGGTAACATAATTTTTAAACAATAAAATGACAGAATTTTTTATGGAGACAGTGAACGACAACAAACATACAAAAACTTTTGGGAAGATCAAATGGTATAATCTGGATAAGGAAAAAGGCGAAGCTTTTATTTCGAATATGCAAAACGTTCTGTATAACAACACCGATATAGTTCGAAATGAAGAGAGTACAGCACAAAGTATGTGGGATCTCCTACAGAGAACTTGCAAAGAAAAAGCCAAAACACTGTTAGGGGTTTCAAAAGGACACAACCAACAAGGCAAAGAAACATGGTGGTGGAATGATGAAGCTAAATCAGTTATAAGTAAAAAGAAAATGGCTTTCAAGGCTTGGTCGAAGTGCCCCTCTAATGATACAGAGCAAAAGTCACGCCTCGAAGTGGAATATAGAAACTGCAAGAAAGAAGCGAAGAAGAAGTACGCCCAAATTCAAGCAAAGAATACAGAAAACCTGTATCGGGAGCTGGATGAAATTTCTACCCCGACAGCTGGTGCTATTCAAGAGCTACGGCAAAACACGAATAAGGGCGCAACTATCTTCAAAATAGCCGCTCAAAGAAGAAGAAATGCCCAGGAGATTTGTTCACCAAAGTTCATTAACAATGCTCAAGGCCAACTACTTGTGGAAGACAACGAAATTCTTCACAGGTGGCGACAGTATTGTGACGGACTTCTAAACGAACAATTTCCAAGGCTATACTTTCCAATAGCTTCACCTAACTTAAGCGAAGTATCCGACGTCACAGTCGAAGAAGTTAGTGAGGCGGTAAAATACTCCAAAAAGGGAAAAGCTGTTGGCCCAGACGAAATACCCTCAGAGTTTTGGAAAAAGATGGGAGACATCGGGTTTAGATGGCTCATGATTCTTGTCTCCAAACTTATACGAGGTGATCGCATGCCTAATCAATGGAGGGAAAGTTACCTTCTTCCAATTTATAAAGGAAAGGGTGATACTCGAAGCTGTGATAATTACCGTTCGATTAAGCTGATGTCACACACCATGAAGATCGTTGAGCGAGTCTTGGGTAGCCGACTGCGAAAAATAATTATGCTATCTGATGACCAGTGCGGGTTTGTCGGGGGTAAGTCAACCACGGATGCAATCCAGAGTATAAGAATAATTATGGAAAAACATCGGGATTCTTTGGAGGATTTGCATGTCGTATTGGTTGATTTTGAAAAAGCATTCGATCGGCAACCACGAGATCTAATATGGGTGGCCCTCAGGCAACGAGGAGTTCCAGAAACCTATGTGCGGATAATTATGGACATGTATGATGGAGCAGTTACTAAAGTAAGATGCGCAGCTGGAGTCACCGAAGAATTCGAAATCACAGTAGGTGTACACCAGGGAAGTGTCTTGAGTCCCCTGCTCTTTATTACAGTTCTTGATTACCTGCTTGAAGGCAAAGTGACGGATCCAAAAGTGCATCAGTTATTCTTTGCTGACGATGGAGCCATCATAAGTGAAGACCCGATATCCCTACAACGAGCACTTGACGTATGGGTGGATGTTCTAGAAGGAAGTGGGTACCGCATAAGCGCGAAAAAGACAGAATACCTATGCTGCCCATTTTCTGATCCACACAGGCCTATTCCAGACATTTATTTGAATGGAGTAGTGCTTCCCAAGTGTGAAAAGTTTAAATATCTGGGGTCTATGATAAATAACGAAGCTACTTGTGATGACGATATCAATCATCGCGTAAGCGTAGGGTGGATGAAGTGGCGGGAAAATTCTGCTATTTTCTGTGACCGAAAAATGCCCCCTAAGCTGAAAGGAAAGCTCTACACTTCAGTTGTGCGTCCAGCACTCACATACGGTTCACAATGTTGGACAATGTACAAAAAGTATGAGAGTAAGCTAACGGCAGCTGAGATGAAGATGCTTCGTATGACAGCAGGAGTTACAAAGCTTGATCGAATTAGAAGTACGAAGATCCGAGGAAGCCTTCATGTTAAGAATACCATTTCCCAAAAAATTGAACACGACCGACTCAGTTGGTATTGCCATGTTCAAAGGAGAGATCCTGAGAACCCCGTCAAAAGAGCAATATCATACAACGTTCCAATTCGGAATAAAAAGAAAGGTAGGCCTAAACACTCCTGGTACAAACAAATACAAAAACACCAGCATTCAGTTGGCCTCAGAAATGGAACAATACAAAACCGGGAGGCTTGCCGCCGATTTCTGAGGTCAACCCGGCGAACCCCACAGGCGGATCACTAGTGTGAAGCAGATACGTGGGAGAGTTATGATCCCCTCGACATCGAGATCATAACAGCGCCGAAACAAGGAAGAAGAAGAAGAATAAAATGATTAAATAATAAATATAACATTTTCAGAAGAAAACAATCGTGGCGAATGCATAAAGTTTTCGGAAGGTGAAAAAACTTTATAAATGTATTGTTTTGGAGAGCGAATGGATCATTTGTATCTCTCAATGTTCTTAAAGCCGTCGACGCTGTAAACTTCTTGATACGATTAGTTTCTTAAAGAAATGTTTGTTTATGTAATAATATTACTTTTCTTTTTTGTGGGAAAGATCAGCAAAAATATTCACTAGAACAAAGTCCACTTCCATTTTTGTGTACTCACAATTATTCACAAATCTAGAAAATTCTTTTACTGAATGTCAATCAAAGAAACTTTAAAAATTTATGAGTTGTGACCTGCTCTGAAGGAGATCACAGTTTCGATTGTTTTTGTGACTCTCACAAGTTGTGACTGAGCGGCAGAATTCGAAAAAGTCACAAAATCAATTTCAACTCTTCTTGTGACTTGTGAGGCATCACTGACTTTGGGGAGAATCGGGCTGTTAGTGTATCTACATAGGAACTTTATCTTAATATATTAGGAAACTTACCTATGTTGATTGCAATTATTATTATTTTTGTTATTCAAAAGTATAATAGGTAATTGGTGTAATTTTGAAGAACAAAAATAATAATTGCAATCAACTAGTTTAACTGCATTAGATGCAGTGGGTGGTAAGGTAGTGGAAATTGTTTTTTTTTGCAAATAATATAATTATGTACATACATATATAGGTATAAAACTATTTCTTTAAGCAAATATAATAGGTACGTATACCTATATTTTTATTAGAGAAAATAGCTTTTACATATGTACATATGTACCTATATAAAATATGGTATGGTAGAAAATAATTTTGATTACAAACAAAATATTTGTATGCGTTCATAGGTATTTAATAAGGGTATTCATGTATAATGAATGATAATTTTCCGCTTTGTTGAAAGAACTTTCCGCAGCATGTTTTCATGAACACCCCCTAAGAAATACTTGCGTAAATGTGGGAAATATTTTGTGAAATGTCAAATTAAAAGTCAAAATCCATACTTCTTTAGTTTACGAGGTTTATTTCTGCACTTTCCACAACAAATTTGTGAGATAATTTTATGCGATTTGCAGAAACTTTTTCCCATACAAATTTTGACAGCTCGTTTCTGCGGAGATAAAATTATCTGGTTTACGAGGGTTTTCCGCGCTTACATGAATACCCTTAATATAATTAAAAATAAAAAAAAGAAATTTGATATAGGTATAGACCAGTTTTTAGAATGTATTCATATAAACTTTGTTTGCAAAAAATATAGAAAATGTTTAATACTTTTTATGTTTATATAAACAATTTCAGAAATGTATAAATATTCACATAAAGCAATTGTGAAAAAAAAAATCAAATAAGTTTTTCGAGAAAAAAATAATTTTAGAAAACTTTAATTCATTAAAAAAAATTAGAATAAATAGAATAAAATTATTATTGACATAATATTTATAAAAATCAGATACCTTTCTTGGAAAAAATATGTTGTATGCATTTACATATTGCCAATAAGCAATTTTAGAAAAATTAAAAAAAAAGAAATATGGTGTCAATTTGAAAAAAATTATTGATGCACCCCACATGAAAAACTTTGAAAATAAAAATAAACGTTTTGTTCCATATATTTTGTAAAAAAATAAGATATTTGCCCTGCGAATTTTGAACAAACAAATATTTCTTTTAATGTTTGTCTACGAATTTTCATCAAATTTGGAAATTATTAATTCATTAAAATAAAAATTTTGTTTTTTTTTTTTGTATTTTGTTAATATTAATATAAAAAGTACGAATTTATGCAAACAAAGTTTTAAAAACCTTTTATTATTAAACTAATTTTAAATATAAGAAATTTCTTTAAAATTGTTCTAGAAAAAAATTTGGGATATTAATTTTAAGTATTTAAAAATAAAGATTCTAGGAAATATTTTCAAAAATTAATCGCTCAAACTTTTTCAAGACATTGATTTTTCAAAAACAATTTTTTTAGATAAAAAAATGTTTTTTCGTTTTTTCTATCATCGTAAAGTCAACTTTGATCAAAATCTCGAGTTAAATTTTTTCCACATAAAAATATTGAGCCGTTTTTGAGATATCGAATTTTCCAAAAAAAAAAAAAATACTTTTTTTCCAAAAATTAAAAAAATATTTTTTTCAAAGCTTTGAGACGCAATGTTTTTAAACTTTTTGGAAGCATCTCTATAAAAAATTTCGATAATGAGAAAATTGTCAAATGTCAAAATTTGAAAAAATGGTTCTATGGTAGGTACAAAAAATACCCATTTTTTGAAATTTTTTTTTCAACAATTACCTTAAAATAAATAACCACTGCCAATTGCACAGACAATGATTATGAGAAAAAAACGCGAAAATTTATTGGCAATTAATGTATAATGCAGCTCAAACACCTATACATATCCATTTGCCTCTAAAAAACGGCTGAAATATGAAAAAATAAGACATGGTTGCCACATTTAAAAATCGCCATGTTAATTATTTTAGCAGAAATTGTTTTTTTCTGATTTAGTAGTTGAAGTTTACCTATTACAAATTAACCAAAAAAAAAAAATACATTTAATACATACATATATTTTTCTTCCATTAGAAGTAAAAAATGTGAAAATTTTTTTTTTCGAAAAACAAATGTTTATCTTTAAATGCGATTAACGGAGCTCTGTAGACCCCCAAAAGTTGACATTTTTAAACGTGATTTCTGGCTAAACTAGGTATATTAGAGGATTAAAAATTGCATATTCGTGGTCTAGGGAGTGCCACCTTTCAATCCACGTATCGCATGTAACGAAAAACAAATGTTTATCTTTAAATGTGATTTGCGGCTAAACGGAGCTTCGTAGACCCCCCAAAGTTGACATCTTCTAACGTGATTTCTGGCTAAACTAGGCATCTTAGCGAGTTAAAAATTGCATACTCGTGATGTAGGGAGTGATGTATCACATGATTTTTTTGTAATTGATAAAATTTTAGTCAAAATTAAAGTTTTCAAAATTCTACATTTTGAAACTCTACTTCAAACTCTACTTCAAAATTCTGCATTTCAAAATTTTAATTACTAAGTAAAAAAGCAAAAAATTTTAAAATATTATTTCCTAAAATTCTGCATTTCAAAATTTGCCTTTTCAAAATTTTACTTACTAAACTTTCTGCATTACAAAATTCCTTTTTCAAACTTCTGCTGTTCAAAATTTTACGTTTTATTTTTATGCATTTCATAATTTAATTTCCCAAAATTCTGCATTCTAAAATTCTACTCTTCAAAATTTTAGCTTTCAATATAATTGTTCTGTATTTCAGAATAATACTCAAAACTCCAATTCTCGAAATTCTGCATTTGAAAAATTTGCCTACAAAAATAATTATCTATCTATACAATATAATTGTTCTGAGTGGTAACCGTTTAAAAATTTGTCTATTTGAATAAAAATCCTACATTTGCTCCAATTTGCATACAAACAGCGAACGAAAAAAATCAAAGCTAACAATATACTGTTTTTTCTCTATGCGTGAAGCAAAAAATGCCACCTCATAATTATTTGTATAGAAAATTGATAAAAAGAAAACAGAAAATAGCTTTATTGTCGTCGCTTTGTTCTACACCTTCGGTTTGCTTTTACCGAAAATATTATCACCCCTTCCTTATTATCGTCTGTCCTTACTCTCCACAACTCTACGTAAAAAGTTATGGAATACGCTCGTATGGCGCCGTATCTTTCGTTCCTCTTCATGCATGAGAGTACTATAGTTTATCAGCGGTATTTATTAGAATTCCCTAAACGCGTGAATAGTTATGCAATGCATAAGGACTTATTCATCCACTATGCGAATTCATATTTATAAAACATTTGCCTACCCTGCATAGTTATAATGAGCTTGTGTCAAATAAAGTACCAAAAAGTAAGAATCTATTACATTTAGCCTTCATAACACTCAGCTGTTTATCAAAAAACAAAAAAAAAAACATCTTGTCTGTCTATCGAATTTAATAAACAAAAAGGAAACTACCAAAAGCTAAAAGAATTCCAACAATTAACTTTGATTCATCAGATAAAGTATGTTATTATCTCTAGCACAATACTGGAAATCAAATAATTATTCGTTTCATTATAGCTGGAATACTCCTCAGACAAGTTCTTGAGGCTACAATTCAATAATGCAAGATAATAATTACAACACTAACACACCGGATGAAGAAGGATGTGTGGAGAGACATCACCAACAAGTATATTTATCTATTTAATTCTAAACAATTTTCAATTCAATTTGTTATTAATATATTAGTATAACATTTTTGTTTCAATAAATAAAAATAACACAAAGTTTTAGTTTCAATATTAAGTCAAAGGCATTTTTTTGTTGATAATCTTTATAATTCAATGTGATGTCAAAGTGAATGTGACAGTTCAATACTAAAATGTCCTTATGTAGGCACTATTCAACCTCCAAACGCGTTTAGCTTATAATGCCCCTATTCAACGTCACATAAGTTTTATAAATAACAATTTTGCGTTTAGAGGCATTATAAGGGTTGCATAGCCTTATGTACTCACTATAATGAGTTTATAAATATGGCTGTATATATACAATGCTAAAATGTCCTTATGTAGGCACTATTCAACCTCCAAAAGCGTTTAGCTTATAATGCCTCTATTCAACGTCACATAAGTTTTATAGATAACGATTTTGCGTTTAGAGGAATTATAAGGGTTGCATAGCCTTATGTACTCACTATAATGAGATTATATAATGGCTACCATAGAATGCTTTTCAACGAAGCAATATTTCATTGCGATTTTCCAACCAGTTGGAGACACTGATCTCTATAATAATACACTGGATACCCAAGCAACACATAAACTCTTGGAGAGTACTTCAATAAATGTATCAGCTCTTTACAAGCTGTTAGTTCAATCTTCTTAATACCATTTCACTTTATGAGCTCCTAATTTGCTCTTTAAAATGTTCTTTTTGTTATAGTATAATTAAATGCTCTTTAAAACATCTGAGAGATAATCATGACAAATGTCACCATATTGACTCTCTGTGTACCCTCTATAAAACCTCTTTAAAAGGAGTAGTTTTAAAATGCTGAAAGAGGTTTTCATTTTAATCTTTCGAATATATCTTGAATATATTCTGTGGAAGTTTTCACTAAAACGTATTTATGAAAGCTTAACATGAACATCAAGAATTACTACTTTCCTCTTTGGTTAAAAAAAAATATTTTGTTTCGCCTAACAATTGTGAATTGTGAAACCAAGCGAAAACCTTTTTTTCTCTCTTCTGTTTAAAGAAAACAACTCAACTATTTAGTTGAATGTGCGCGCCATTGCATATGATTATGTTTAACAAAAAATAAGCAAAACTGCACAACTGTTTGGTTGCTTATAGAAAACAGATGAACTATTTGGTTGAATATTCGCGCAGGTGCGTATAATTATATGTTACACAAAATAGCGAACTCATTTTAGACAATCGTTTAGTTTGTGTCAAAACACAAACTTTTTAGTTGCTCGTAACAAACAGTTGCAAAACTAAAAATTGAATGTGCGCGCCTAGCCTAATTGTTGTGAATTTGTTATCTTTTTCTTTTACTCTTTGGTCCCCTATTACACGATGTCTCACGAGACAAGGCTCACATAAGTGCGAAAAAGAAAGCAGATATGAGGAAATGAGATGTAAAAAAATATTCTCGGTGAGTGGCTGATATTTAGTAGTCTCATTTTGACGTTTCTTTTTCTCAAATTCGTTTTATGTTGTGTTGTGCATTCAAATATACGAACAACTGTCAAATTTGAGACATGAGTCTGATGAGACATGAGTCAACGTGTAATAGCTTTTGCCTCACGGGATACAAATTTGAAAGGAAAGTCAAAAATGAGACACGTCTCATGAGGCAATGTGTAATAGGGGACTTGCTTACACTTTGTTTGCTCTGTTTTTCTTGGAATTTGACTGATTGTAAACAGCTACATAATTCTTCCCTTACTCTTTGTTTACACTTTTTTCACTCTTTGCTTTGAATTTCAGTTTCGATATCTTAGTCCCCTATTACACGTTGGCTCATGAGACATGTCTCATTTTTGACTTTCCTTTTAAATTTGTATCCCGTGAGGCAAAAGCTATTACACGTTGACTCATGTCTCATGAGACTCATGTCTCAAATTTGACTGTTGTTCGTGTTTTTTAATGCACAACACAGCATAAAACGAATTTGAGAAAAAGAAACGTCAAAATGAGACTACTAAAAATCAGCCCGGTACTCACCGGGAATATTTTTTTGCATCTCATTTCCTCATATCTGCTTTCTTTTTCACACTTACGTGAGCCTCGTCTCGTGAGACATCGTTTAATAGGGGACTTATTGTGAAGTGCTTAAGATATTTTAAAGAGTTCTTAACAAAAATGGGTGGCGTATCTGTATAAAATACATATATTTTGTAAAGGGTGACATTGTTAAACGTACATTGAAGATAAAATTATTATTTACTAGATTTTTATGTTTTATCGCTTACTATACGAAGTCATCAGTTTCTACGGATGTCAGTAAATGAAAGAAGGAAATGTTGTTATTTGAAGAACTTTGGCAGAATATAAAAGAAATGTTAAAATAAAATTCAAATTCAAATAAAATTGATAATGGGTATTATTTTGATTATGTATAATATCAAATTTTCTGAATTTTCAGTGATTCGTTAGTCGGTTGACAACTGAACTCAATATTTTGTATCTTTATAGAATGTTGACGCAACAACAAAATGTCAAGTTAGCATATCTTTCTAACAGATTTTTAATCCAGGGATTTTAACACTTTGTGAAATAAAAATTAAGGAATGACATATATTTTCACTTATTTTCATATATTATGTCTTTTTGTATCTTTTCTCTGTAAGATGTAAAAAACCTGTCAACTTACATTTAAATTTTGAAAAAAAAATGCAATAAAAATCCGGAATCATTCTTCAAACAATTATTATGTTTCTTCGTGTTTTGTAGTATAAAGGAGATCTTAGCATCACCATATACAATAAAAAAGTTGATTTAATTTCATTTCATACAAAATTCTAAAGACGTAAGTGCTAATATGTCGCTCAGTTTGTAAATCTTTTGAGTTGTATTTATTTGCTGAAATTATTTTACATTTTAAAATTATTCAGATCGAACAAAAAAAGAGCTTTCATAAAATAAAGCACCCTGTAGGTAGGAATACCTTTCTATACATACACATACATGAATCGGCCATATCTATTGCATACATAAACGTCATTTCTTTTTTTATTCTGAGGGCATTTTATTATTATAACATTATTTTTCTGAATATTTCTTTGTAAATACTATTCTATTTGAAGGCGCGTTAATTTCAAGTAGGGTAGAGCATGCGGTTTCAAATTAAATCTTCTTTCGCAAATCAAAACACACAATCATAAAAAGGGTATACAATGAATATCGTAAATCCAGTCATAAATTATTGAAGGAAAGAATTCGCCATGTTTGTGTATTTATATTAGTCAATCCATTTTGTTTGAATTGCATTAAATTTGTATTTGCGTGAAAGAGAAAGACATTTTTTATACATTTTTCTTCTTCGCAGTTCAATCTTTCTACTCAAAAATATAAACATCTTGAAAACCACTTGAAAGTATCTTTATAGATTAATCAAAAAATGATCTTTATGAAGTCTTACAAATACTTTACTAAGAACTCTTTGTTCAATACAATAGACTCCTCCCTTTTAGGCCTTTTTGGGTATTATAGACCTCTTTAAGATTGTTCAAAGAGTTGAAAATACTTGGAAAATAACTTTTCAAGATATCTGTAAGAGGCAATTGTGTTGCTTAGCGCATTACCTACATTGTATAACAGATTTTTTGACTCCAATTGAAGATGACAGATGGTAGGCAGCTTCATAATTTGAGGTTTTTTTTCACAGAAAAAAAAATATTTTGACCTGGCAAAGAGGAAAACATATGTGACTGCATTTTTATTATTTGTAAATTTTAAATATTTAGTATTTAAGTTAAAATAATAAATTGAAAAAACAAAACCAATTTAATAAATCTCAAAATATGCGTTCATAAGGCTAGTCGCGCACATGTTGCACATTTTAGTTGCGCAACTCCTTGGTTCGAACAACTAAAAAGTTTGTGTTTTGACACAAACTAAACGATGCCTAAAATGAGTTCGCTATTTTGTGTAAATTATATGCACTTGCGCGGATTGCAAAACATTCTTACAGCCCGATTCTCCCCCATGTGAGAAGTCACAAGCTCTTGTGACTATTCTTTGTGAGGATTGTTGTGATTCGATATTTTAAGTATTCTCCTCCTAATCGTCACAAGAAAACTCACAACGAAACTCCCCACAGCATGGTGAGATTTTTAAATGTCATTATTTGAACAGATGATTATTCAAAAGGAAGAAATTATTTTATAAATGTACAGCCTTATTTATACCAACTGGTTTTAGCTATGGAGTAAAGTTACTTCGACTTTACAACGGCTCTAATCCTGAAAACCTCATTTATAATGAAAATGCACGAGGGAAAGCGGTGGAATAAGCTAAAACTGGTTCATAGGAGGTTTAAGGCCGTTTTAGTATCTAAATGTCATTTTGAAATGACATCTTGTGAAATTTACAAAAAGGAGTGTAAGCAATTTTTTCTCGTTTTTTACAAAGACAAAAAGGATAGATATTTTGCAATAATAAATTATTAATATTTTCCAAGCGCTCTAACAGTTGTACGGTATTGGGAACGCAATGTGGTTGGTATATTCATTTATTGGATTTGAAATTTATACAATCCAATTTTAAATGTATCCAATATCCAATATGCATACAAAGATAATAAAATGAATAGTAATGGAAATAAGCTGGGGCTTGACTTAGGTGTATAATAACCAGAGTTTTAGATTTGTCACTTTTTTCCCAGTATATTTGACATAAGGAAGCTAAAACGGCTAAGAAAATAATTTTAAATAAGGATTTGTTTGACGTGGCGTAAGCCCGAAGTAAGTACTTCGGCTTACACCTAAATCAAACCCCAGCTGATTTCCATTATTATGCGCGAAACAGATTAAACCAGCAACAGCACCAGCATCGTCAACAGAAAACAGAACGCTAACCAGCAAACATTTCTCAAACACATTGCCACCAGCAACGTCATTTCATCTGCTGGACATTTCATATCGAAAAAAAGTTTTTCATTGTGGTGCCACTGAATATTGCAGTGGCAAAGTTGACAACACTGCACCATTAACAGCAAATTTAGGACTTTGGCCTAACGACGCTGTTGGCGTTGCTGTTCTTATGTGTGTTGAACAATTGAAATACATTGGCTCTAAATTAATGGCGGCCGCTGTTGCTGTTGACGGTGCTGTTGCTGGTTTAATCTGTTCCGCGCTTTATTCATTTTTTTATCATTGCATGCATATTGGAAATTGGATACATTTAAAATTGGATTGTATAAAGTTCAAATCCAATGAATGAACCAACCACATTGCGTTCCCAATACCGTACAACTGTTAGAGCGTTTGGAAAATATAAATAATTTATTGCTGCAAAATATCTATCGTTTTTGTCTTTGTAAAAACGAAAAAAAATTGCTTACACTCCTTTTTGTAAATTTCACAAGATGTCATCTCAAAATGACATTTAGATACTTAAACGGCCTTAAACCTCCTATGAACCAGTTTTAGCTTACTCCACCGCTATTCCTCGTGCATTTTCATTATAAATAAGGTTTTCAGGATTAGAGCCGTTGTAAAGTCGAAGTTACTTTACTCCGTCGCTAAAACGAGTTAGTAAATAAGGCTGCCACTGTTTATTAAGCCATGGCTGCCTTAAGTCAGAAATACATTGTTCAAATGCATGACAAGCACGTGCAAAGTGTATTAGTAAATTCTGCTTGAGATTTCAATGCAGTACCCTTGTTTGATGGAAAATCAAAAGATTTTGATTTTGCATCGAGCCTACACCCAATCTATATGTGTGATTCTTCACTAATACACTTGCACGTGGTTGACATGCATTTGAACAATGTATATCTGGCTTTAGACTGCTACTTCTTGACGGCGGTTACGGTTATGCACTTAGCCATTGTTGGAAATGCCCTTGAAATTACATTTGTCATGAAGTAGTCATTCAGAACTTTCTGTTTGATGTCGACATTTGTGCTTTCAATTAATTTTGCCTGTAGAAAATATTTAATGTTAATTTAGAATATAATAAATATAATTATTTATAACTTATTTATAGTAAAATGTTCGGCAAGCGCACCCAAAGCTGAACTTTGTAGTTTTTCATGTTGGAAATGTGGAGCGATGTCAATATTCAATGCGATTCCTTAGTTCATCAAGAGTATTATAGGGGAGGGAGTATCTGGAGAATATAAATTATTTAGTATTTAAATAATTTTTAAACTTGAAACGGTTACAAAAACGTATCTAGAAAAAGATCAATTTTAACGAATTGGATGGCAATCATATTGCATTCTAAATTAAACCACCACTTGGCAAACCACCACGAATGCCAAAGTTATTTAAGTTATCAAGTTTCACCAATGTACTGCACTACATAATGGGGGCTATCGTGAACAAAATTTCTCTCGGAATTTTCCCCATCTTCGAAAATTGGAAAGGTCAATACTTCTACACTGTTCATTGTAAACTGGCGACTGGCCTTTTTAAATGAGAGCCAAAGTCACTATGAAACTTAATTCCCAATATCAATAAATTCCAAGGGAAACTTTCAACATTATTCGAGATGACAATTTTGAAAGTTGAGAACAATTCCCAGGGAAATTTTATTTACGATAGGCCCCAAACTCTTATATAACTCACAAACAATTTCAGACAAAGCTCTGATGATTTTCCAATATTCACGAGCATATCTAGGAGGTGATACAGCTACAAGTGTCTGCTGGGCAAGACCTTCAGTATTCACAAAGGTTGCTTGCTTGTTACACCAGCATCACCCTGATGTCCAATATACACAACGGCATCAGCAACGGCTCCTAACAAGAACAATACTTTTCGTTGAGCTGAGCTGACAACCAATATCCAAAGCTCCAGCCGTTGAGGCATTAGATTGCAACACATTGAAGGCATTCCTGTTCTTTGAAACGAAAAAATTTAATTATTTCGACAGTTTTTCAAAACTATTAAAAAAACTTACTGGTTTGCTTAACTTCTTGGCATAGGAATGAATAGTGGCATAGATCCAGCGCTATCGGCACGCTCCAATAAATCAGCACCAACTATGATAGCTGGCTTCTTAGCGGCCTCCAGTGTCTTTGAGAAGGGATGACTCCCATTGCATACTTGTGTAATTAAACTTGCATCATCTCCCAAGTGCTCATGTTCATAATATAACAATGTTCAAATGGAGTCAACTTTTTTGGATGAATGCGCTATCCAGTGTAGTAGGCTAGGCGCGCACATTCAATTTTTAGTTTCGCAACTGCTTGTTTCGAGCAACTAAAAAGTTTGTGCCTTATGGATAGTGAAATTTTGGGCTTGATGTTCAGAGAAAAATGAATGCAATCAATTAAAAGTTAATCCATTCTTTCCCAACGTTTCTCCGGTTGTTTTCCGGCATCATCAGGGGTTGAATTTTATTAGACCTTATGAAATACAATTTTATGAGTTTTATAATGTAAATTAATAAATAAATAAACATACTTTTTATATAGTTTTACATAACACAGTTCAATAAATAACACTTAAATAAATAACACTTATTTGACAAAAAGAAAAGGAAAAACAAACGAGCAAATTAAAAACTAATATCACAGACTATTTCTTATGGCAACACTATATATTGCACTTATATTGCCATTGTCTTCTTTGTGGTTCATGGTCTTGTTTATGTTTTTTTGGATATGAAGACTCTCTAGAGTGTAGCGGATCCCCATTCGTCTCTCCTTGTCAATGATCCTCACATTGTCAAAGTCCGGTTGATGCTTGATGGTCTAGTTCGATCATTGAGAGAGCTGTTGCTGTTTTATTCTTCCTTATGTCAGCCTTATGCTCCGATAATCTCATTCCCTCCCAAAGCGCGTTTTGTCGTCCCAATGTATATTTGTTCACACTCTTCTTCATTTTTACTTTTGCATGGAATTGTATATATGACGTCATGTTGTTCTGTTTTATTAATCGGTGGTTTGGTATTAGTGAATATTTTGTTGAGGGTATTGATTGGTTTGTGCCTTGTATCCTTGTATATAAAATCTATAGTACTCTTATGGAACAGAAAAAAAAGTTGGGGAATACATTCTACTGAGGGCGCTGTCGGCGGCAAAAATTGACGTGGAGACTTTTGATTTGGGGGGGATGGTAATTCAGGATAGAGTGAGAAAATTTTATCAGCTCTGGCAATGAGAAAGACGAGAATGAGAAAATCAAATTTGTTTTGTAGCATTTTTCTTTTGAAGGATCTTCTGTGTTTTGTTGTTATATTTTTTTGTCAAGAATATTTGTTTTGTTTTGTCTATTTCATACGCAACCATGCAACGTTGTTCAATTTCGATATTATCTAACCAAATTACAACGTTGAATTGTATTTGTATGAACACATACCTATTTGAATAGATTTAAATAGGAATAATTTTGAAATTTGATTCTTGATAGGATTATAGGCTTTTCACACCGAATTAAAATCTCGGATTTCAGCAACAAGATTATGAAATCTCATCGAAGCGTTCACACTGAACAGAACCAGGATTTCATTTGACTTTTCTGTCCATTTATCCTGCTTTCTCGGATATAATTTATGTTCTCTCCTTCTCTCCCCACAATTCAAATTTCAAATAGTCACTCGAGACTCGACTCCATTATCTGCTTTTTATTTACCTCTTCTATTGCTGACAATTTGCTGACAAAGCAGAACATTTCTAAAGGTTTGTTTGTTTTGACAATCTTGTGTTTGAAAGTAGATTTTGAGGAGATTTTGTCGTAATCTAGTAGATTTGGAAATCTGAAAATGTATGGGAAATCTAGTAGATTTGGATGAGATTTTGAGAATTTTGCTCGAAATCTAGATTTTGATTTGGTGTGAATAGCGTATTAGGCTTTTTTGAATTTTAGTATATCTACATAGGTACTTTATCTTAATATATTAGGTAACTTCTATGTTGATTGGAATTATTATTATTTTTGTTATTTAAAAGTATAATAATTGGTGTAATTTTGAAGAAAAATAAATAATAATTGCAATCAACTAGTTTAAATGCCTACATAAGATGCAGTGGGTGGTTAGGTAGTGGAAATTGTTGTTTTTTTTTACAATTAAGATAATTATGTACGTAGGTAATATACATATGTAGGTATAAAACTATTTCTTTAAGAAAATCTAATAGGTACCTACGTGTATGTACCTATATTTTTATTAAAGAAAATAGCTTTTACATTTGTACATACCTACCTACTTATGTATATAAAATAAAATAGAAGAAATTTGGTATGGTAGAAAATAATTTTGATTACAAAAAAAAAAAATATTTGTATGCGTTGATAGGTATTTATATAATTAAAAATAAAAAAAAATATTTTTTTTTTATAAGTATAGACCAGTTTTTAAAATTTATTCATATAAACGTTGTTTGCAAAAAAATATAGAAAATTTTTAATACTTTAATAGTTTTTCGAGAAAAAATAATTTTCACTCGCTTAGAAAATTCAAATTAATTAAAAAAAATTAGAATGAATAGAATAAAATTGAATCGGTCATTTCAAAAACCTCATAAGTCATTCAATTAGAATTTTTCAGGAATCAATAAAAACTGTTTCATGCACAAACAAATAAGTTTTAAACTACTTATTTATGCTTAAGCCTAGTATACAGTTCTTCTAAAAAAAAACCAATGCATTTCTTATGGGAGAGTTTTTTCCCGAAAAAAAACTTTTTTCATTTCACCAAACTGTAAACCAAAATCGAAAAAAAATGTATACTCACCACGATTTTTTTTCACGCAAAACAATGTGCATCCCATTGTTTTGACGGAAAAAACTTACAGAAATTTTTTCATGAGAACAAAATTTTTTTTTCACCACTCATTTTTTTTTTCTTCAAAAAGAACTGTATACTAGGCTTTAATTAAGTATTTTAGTGGTAAGAAAATTAAAAAGGGAAAAAAAAATCACAGTTTATTAATAAAAATAATGAAAAAAACCTAAAAAAATGTTCTTGACTTAAGTTGTTTTAGCAAGGACTGGGGTAAGTGGTATATAATTTAACCAAAACAATGGTAGTAATCATATTTTATATTGCTTATTTTTGAAAATTACACTTAATAATAACGTTTTGTCATGTTTTAATATCTTTAAGGTTCATAAATTATGATTATCTTCAACATTTTCTTATTGGGCACTTTTAAAACATAAGCCTTGGCTTATAGAAGTGAAACAGAATTTGTAACTTTATTTATTAATAAGAATGAATGTTTAATCAATCCATCAATATATTCCTATGATAGTACCTTTTCTATGTGAAGCATACTTAAAGCTCATGTATATCGAAGGTGCTTTTTATGTTTTTGTGGGACTTTTTTTATAAGATTCAGTGTTTACAAACATGTTTTTTTGTACAAATTTGGCCACCTTTTCATGAATTCCAAAACATGCTCAGTTTTTAGCTCTATGACTATATTTTATAAATTTCGAATGAGATGGACGTGAATTTGGCAGACGAGACGGATGAGTATGAAAAGCTGAGGTAGACAATGAAGTGCAAAAGATCATTCAGTTTCAGAGGTCATTCATAAAAATGAGAAAGAGAGTCCAAGACTAAACGGAGCCCTTGACGACCCCAGCATTTATTTTGTGAAGATCCGATCTGAAACCTTCTAAAACCAAATTTATTGAACCCAGTAAAAAAATTTTAATCCAACGAATAAGGGCTTCATTGATACCAAACTCACGTATTTTCGATATAATAGCTTAATACCAAAATCTATCAAATGCCTTAGAAATAATATTAAATGAAGGTTTTTTTACGTAGTTTTCCTTCAAAAAAATAAAAATCTTTTCTTTTGTTAATCCTTACCATCATCTTGAATGTATTTTTCAGTTGTAAGATATAAACTAAATATCATATCTCTGTGCAAGCTGTGTATCATTATAAATTATAAATTGTAAAGCCCTTATTCTACGATAATAAATATACATATATATAATGCCTTAGAAATATCAAGCTCAATGATCTTACTTCGACATAAGATTAGAATTCTCTTCTGCAACTTGATATCGACAGTTCCTCGGTTTTTCAAATCTCTTAGATAATTAGTTTATGCTTGTCTTTCCATTTTATGATTTGTTATAATATTTCATTAGGGTATACTTTAAGGAATAACACGTTCTCTTCTTTTTCGGCGCACCATCACTCTCTCTGTTTCACTTGAAGACATTTTTAAAACTAAATTTACTTTTCGCTTGTGTGAAAGATGCAAATATGACATTAAAGACGGTTGTTATCAAATTGAAGATTTGAATATTATTGAACCAATCAGAGCAAAGCAAATTTAAAAAAAACTCAGTCATAAAACTGCTCCAGCCATTTTGGTAGTGCATGCTAAAACCTCTGACTAGTGCTGTTTATGCAATGAACGTCTTTCCCACGGTATTATTTGAAGAGGAAGGAATGTACAGACTTACGTGGTTCTTACCCAGAATACGCATCTTCCATTTTCAGCAAAAAAAGCATTTTGGAAAAAAATTTGACTTAAGAGGTTTTTGAAATGACCGATTCAATTATTGTTGACATAATATTTGAAAAAAATCAGATACCTTTTTTTTGGAAAAAATAAACATACATATGTAGGTATGTACCTGCTTATAAAGAATTTAAGAAAAATAAAAAAAAGGAAATTTAGTTAATCAATTTTAAAAATGTATTGATGCACCCCACATGAAATTTTTTTTTTTAACTTTTTCACATAAAATAGTTTTTATCCATATATTTTGTAAGAAATAAGATATTTGGCGTGTCAATTTTGAACAAACAAATATTTCTTTTCATGTTCGTCTACGAATTTCAGTCAAATTCGGAAATTATTAATTCATTAAAATAAAAAAAAAGTTATAACTGTTTTCTTTCATCGTGACCTTCTTATTTTTAAAATTGATGTTTGATCTAAATTCAGGGCAAATCGCCGACCGACCAACAGACCACTTTTTCGGGAAACTAAGTTAAAGATGAAGTTATACTAATTCGAATATTCTCTATCGTTTGGCGCTATCCCCGTTGCTCTATCTGCATTATTAACGAAGTTACAGAAAGCACTTTTGCTATATAAACCACACATTTTTGGGTTCTTTTGATGCTTATTTGTCGTATTTCCATAATGTGTACTAGGTGGGCAATTTTTGTATAGAAGTTTGAAAACACACCCTTGATGCTTAAATGCCCCACTGCATTTTTTTTTACTAAAATGCTGATAAAACAAAAAAGGTAAAAAAACTAATTTAATAAAACAAAGTGTGAAAAAAATACCAAAACTTACTCTTTCGAATGTTGAAGTATTTTTAAAACTAATTCCGAATAAAATTGAATGTATTTTTCAAAAAAATTTTATGGACCAAGGTTCATGTTCAGTATTTTTCATAATTAAGTGTTAAAATACTTTATCATTTTCATACGTTTCTTATAGACTTAAGAATAATCCAATGTGGTATAAAGAAAGGCATAGCCACTAAATTAATATTACTTTTTGTTTTATGTTTTTATCACTCAAAGTAAAATTATAAAAATTAATAATGCTAGAAATTTTGGGTTTTTAACTATTTTTTCTTTCGTTGATTTCCGAATGTCCAATGCAAAAGTGTCCTATATCCATGAAATTTTGAAGTTTAGTTTTCATTCGTATGGAAGAGGGTTCTATATCTATTTCTGAATTTTTTCAAACTTATTTTTAAATACCGTCATGTTTTTTGACATCAGGACTTCAAAATACAAAAAAGGAGTTTTCAATCAATGTATATTAAAATTCACAAGTCGTAATTGTAAAGAAAAAAATAACAGAATAATTTTTCAAAACTTAAAATTCGTTTTCTGAAGAATAATTTTTATGTATATGGGGCACTTAAGTATTCAGCCGAAGAAATATCAATTTTAAAAAGTGTTAAGGTTTTTTACCTAGATTTTTTTGTAACTTATAAAAATTAAATAAAAATTCTTAAACTATATATTTTATTATCATAAATACGAAAACTTCGAATTTATACGAAAGAATATAAGAAATTTCTTTAAAATCGTTCTAGAAAAAAATTTGGGATGCCAATTTTAAGTATTTAACAATAAAGATTCTAGGAAATATTTTAAAAAATTAATCGCTCAAACGTTTTTAACACATTAATTTTTCAAAAACAATTTTTTTTATTTAAAAAAAATATTTCTTCGTGTTTTCTCTATCATCGTAAAGTCAACTTTGTTCAAAATTTGGAGTTATTTTTTTGAAGTAAAACTTCTTTTCCGGCGTTGGGGGTAAAAAATTTTCTATGGAGTTGTCAGTGACATGTCAAAATGACACGCTACAGCGACATGGTTTTTACAATTATTGTTCGAACTTTGTTAGAGGTTATTTAAAACACTTTAAAAACACACTTTATCGCCGAAAAATAATGTTCTTTTAATAAAAGAACCACAACAACTAACCTACAAAGCAATTAAAAATATAATTTCATTAAAATATCAGTTCAATGAATTATGTGGCCGAACAATTTCTCGATCGAAAACCACTTTCGTTTGTACAAAAAAACACAAACAAATATATATTTTTTATAGTTTTATTTATTTCAAACATTAAACACTTTAACCTTAGTAATACTGAATAATTATATGCTATTTAACTTGAAAACTAAGCACTAAAATTTACAAAATACTTAAAGCGAAATATAAAAAAACACTTTTAAATAAACTATCTGCTTTAGTCCTTTCTGTTGTCAAATATAAACTAGAATTGCCATATGCGAAGAATTTTAAATTCGGTTTCAAAGTTAAATTAGCGTTGCCTACAATTTTAAAATCCTTGGGCTCCAACACAATGAATGAGATAAGAAAAAAGAGATGTGAGCGTGATGAAACATAGTCGTTATTAGGCGTGTTTTTTTTGCAAGTCCATATAGAATTGTAGAAAAAACGACATCGGGAATAAGCGCTTTACATGCAAATGCGAGGTTGGGTGTATGCAAGGTTTCTTTTGCATTTACAGTATCTGGATTTAAAGAAACTTTGAATTTACCCTATGGCCTACATACATTATATCCAATGTCAACTAAATATATGTATGTACGTAGCCCAAAGTTGCACATTTAAAATGTTCACACATGAAAATTTAATACATTATGAAAAATTTACATTACTTAGGTACTACTGTTAGAATGCCGCAAGTTTATATAATTCCTTAATTAATATGTATGTTTATTTTTTGTGTCTGACATTTTTAATGCTAATGTGGTACAGGTTATTGTTGACCAAGGTCATTCGTTATTCAACCTTTGTATGAGTGAAGTATTTTTGTCTTTGATTAAAGAATGGCGACTAAGCATCCACTACTTCATCCTAAATTAAATAACTTTTCAGTATTTCAAAAAAAATATTTCAAAAGCATCGCGTTCTTCGAAGAAATTGGTCTGATTCCAACTAAAACGTCAACTTCCCTACTGTGTCGCAACTTACCGATAAAGGTAGAAAATATAAAAATTTCAAGTTCGGTTGGATGTGGCGGTGCTTCAAAAAAGGTATAAAAAAAGGTGACAAAAATTGTAAGAATACAGTAAACCCATCTATCGGCACATTATTCCATGGGCCTCAATATTGGCTAGAGATTCAGGAGGTGCTTGCTATAATTATCTCTTTTGTGACTTACTCACCAACTGACTGACTGAGACGCGGAATGCCATGCAATTCTACCTCCTCGTGATGCATTCTTGGTAACGCTAAATGATTTGCTGTACTTTACTTACAAATGAATCACATTAACATTAATCATCAAAATGAAATCACCGTAGGTAAATACCAAAAATCAAAAATTTCATAAAAAGTAGTTCTAGTAATTTTCTCAAAAACTAGAAGGAATAAAACCATTCGGTTTTTTGTGTTCGATTTAGAATTAATAGCAGCATTGACCACAGAAAGCCAATTAAGCACTTAATTTCACAATTTTGAAAAAAATTGGTCTAAACTTTTTTTTTCATTTTTTTAGCAACATTTTGAGTTTGCATGCAAATTTTTCAAAAACTATTGACATAAATAATTTATTTAAAATTTAGGATTATAGAACAGACTTCTGTAAGTGTTGCCGTTGTTTTTTAATATTTTTTTTTTTCAATTTAAGTAATTTTTTCTAAAATCGCCCCTACCACCTAAACCGGGTGAGATAGACCCCCCCTCCCATAGTAAAAAACGCTTTGATCCTTCTACAAAAATCCGTTATCAATTTTTGGCGCCTAAGTTATCGTACTCTCCCCTTTTTTTTTTAATGTATATGGAATGCATTCTTTTCCACATCACCCAGTGGGGTAGAATACTAGATGCTTTTTTTTCGAGGTTTCCCCAGGAGGCCTATTCCTCATTGTATTTCTACTTCAAACTACTGTTTTTATCATGCATTTTTTTTATGAGGTTTCTCCAGATGACCTAGTCCTCTATCTAGTATTACGTTAAACAACTAAATTTATTGCACATGCATTAAAACGCAAAATAATAAAAATATAAGAAACCATGCTACATAATAATACTCCTGTATTATAACTATAAAAAAATTAAAAATAATGAAAATAATAATATCAAGACATTTATATATAAACTATAGTACTCTCATGGAACAGAAAAAAGTGTTATGGAATACACTCTACCGAGGGCGCTGTCGTAGGAAAATATTGTCGTGGAGACTTTTGATTTAGGGTGGGGTAGTAATTGAGGAAGAGCGAGAAAATTTTATCAGCTCTGGCAATGAGAAAGACGAGAAAGAGAAAATAAAATTTGTTTTGCATCATTTTCCTTTTGAGAGATCTTCTGTGTGTTTTGTTGTTATATTTTTTTGTCAAGAATATTTGTTTTGTTTTTGCTATTTCATACGCAACAAAGCAACGTTGTTCAATTTCGCCATATCTAACCAAAATACAACGTTGCTTTTTATTTGTATGGACACACATACCTATTTGAATAGATTTAAGTAGGAATAATTTTGAAAATTGATTCTTGATAGGATTAGGCTTTTTTGAATTTTAGTATATCTACATAGGAACTTTATCTTAATATATTAGGTAACTTACCTATGTTGATTGCAATTATTATTATTTTTGTTATTCAAAAGTATAATAATTGGTGTAATTTTGAAGAACAAAAATAATAATTGCAATCAACTATTTTAACTACCTACATTAGATGCAATTAATATAATTATGTACATATATAGGTATAAAACTATTTCTTTAAGCAAATCTAATAGGTACGGCGTATACCTATATTTTTATTAGAGAAAATAGCTTTTACATATGTACATACCTATATAAAATATGGTATGGTAGAAAATAATTTTGATTACAAAAAAAATATTTTTATGCGTTCATAGGTATTTATATAATTAAAAAAAAAAAAAGGAATTTGATATAGGTATTTCAATTTCAAATTTCTTTATTCTTATCTACAAAAACTACATGTTAAATCTTAATAGCTTAAATATAAAAATAAGAATAGTTAGTGCCATAATTTATTTAAGAACAAAATAGCGTTAATGGCACATCTAATTAATACATTTTTTGTGTGGGGTGTACAATTAAAGGTTTGTATTTATACAATTAAACAAGAAGTTCAACATTATTATTTATTATCGTAATTCAATACAAAAAAAAAAAAAGAATTTAATAAAAATTTCAGAAACAAGGTTAGTTTATTATAAAGGAAATTGAATTAACATTTCGATAGCACGATGATCCAAATCAAGAAGCCACACTTTTAATTCTTTCAAAAAGACATTCAGATTTCTTATCTTACGAATATTAACCGGTAGTGTATTAAACAGTTTACAAGAAATAATTGGGTAAGAGTTTCTGTAACTAGTGGTGCGAAAAGAGGGAATATTGACCAAATAAGTTGAGTTGCTACGAAGATTTCTTAAGTCCGAAATTGGACTTTGCAAATAACCTGATCTTTTAAAAAACTCTTTCAGAACTTTAAAATAAAAAGAATGACGAACAGGTAGGACTTGCAGGTCTCTAAATAATTGCATTGAGTTAGCTAGTCGATGAGTTTTACTTACATTTCGAATCGCTGATTTTTGTAAGACAGTAAGCTGTTTAAGATGATTCACATATTTATGCTCCACCCCAACAACAAATACCATATTCCAATTTTGAATGGAAAATTCCATAGTAGATCATCTTCAACATTTTCAAGGAACAATGATTCCTCAAATGATAAAAATTGCGATTAGATGAAAACAAATAGTTCTTTAAAAGCGATATGAAATTGAAATTGAAGACAGCAAGGATATTGGTCTATAGTTAGATTTGTCTTCTTTGCTTCCTTTCTTGAAAAGGGGAATAACTATACCAACCTTAAGTCCATCTGGAAATATCCCTGTACTAATACTTAAATTAAAAATATGTGATAGTATGTCAACTAGGTTCAATCCAATTCGTTTTAAAAGTATATTTGAAATATTATCTCTGCCATGCGAAAATGAGTTATTTAAAGAATTAATAGTTTTTAAAACATCAAATCCAGTTATTGGATCAAAAAAGAAACTATTGCTTCGCGACATTTGATTTTCAGAAAAGCTACTCCAGACGTTAGAACTTTGAGAGACAGGATTCTGTCCAATCGACTCAAAAAAGTTACTAAATTCATTCGCGACATCTATGGGATTTGAAATCTTTTCATTTCCTTTTCTAAGCACAATAGAATTTATATTAGTCGATCTGTTACGGTTTAAAATACTATTAATTACTTGCCACTCTTTTTTTACATTCCCTTTCGCTGTGTTTATTTTTGAACGATAGTAATTAAGCTTTGCGGCTTTAATTTTCTTATTTATATTTTTGCACAATCGCTTGTACCGAATTTTTAAATTTGAGTTGGATTGATATTTGACGCATTTTTTCCATAATTTATTTTTAATTTTAATTTTTTTAGTGAGAGATTGTTTTATCCAAGGCTTCAGACTTTTTTCTGATTTCTTTTGAGCAATTGTAACGCTAGATAAATTTATGTGGTCAGTTAAAATTTTTAGAAAGAGGTCATAAGCTTTTGATGCATCATTTTCAGCCAAAACACATTCCCAGTTCTCAGAAAGCAATTTGTTATTTAAGTTTTGGAAGTTTACTTTGGAGACCAAGTTTTGAACGTTATAGTCTACTCTAAGTTTGCTATATTTAACACATTCTAGGTATAAACCTGTCATATTGTGATCGGTTATATGCAGATCAAAATTGATCCCATAAGGAAGGTCAGCTGGAATATTTTTGAAACGCGCAAAAACATGATCAAGCCAACTATAAGAACTTGGTCTTGTAATATTATTTACGTATGAAGTAAAACCATTTTCAGACATAAGTACTTTATATGTATCAGATATTGAACAATCGGTCAACATATCAATATTAAAATCGCCTACAATAACAAGATTTTTAGTTGCATTGTGGAACAAAAAATTGAAAAGTTCCTCAATAAAAGAATTTGACGACAAGGCATGCAATCTATAAACACATATAAACGAAAATACTTCGCCTTCTATATTGCAAGACACCTCAATGACATCTGCACTTATAAAATCAATCACCCTTACATCGCAATCAAACAAGTTACTTACAAAAACTCCAACTCCACCAGAAGAATAGCTATCGTTAGTATTTGCGTAAAAATTATAACCCGGAATACTATAATGATTTTTTTCACGTGAATAGATCCAAATTTCGGATACAAAAATTATTTCCGGCCGTTTTGTGAAGACTTCAAGATTTGCTATCAATAAATCGAAATTCTGACGCATACTACGTATATTTTGGTGAATTATAAGAAACGACTTGTTATCTGAATTACATGTTAAAGAATCATCAAAAATACTACTTATGGTTCGGGTAGTGGGGTTATCGTATGCAAGATTAAATTTGTCAAACATGCTATTGCCTTTGGACAGAAGATAAATCTTCATATGATCTTACAACAATAACCTCACTACCTTCAGTCTTTTTCATAAAAATGTTTGAATTTTTAAACCATAAATACTTAAACTTTTTTTCAACCTTAGTTTTCTTAGCTACCATAAATAATTTTCTTGTGTATAGACCAGTTTTTAAAATTTATTCATATAAACTTTGCTTGCAAAAAATATAGAAAATGTTTAATACTTTTTATGTTTATATAAACAATTTCAGAAATGTATAAATATTCACATAAAGCAATTGTGAAAAAAAAAATCAAATAAGTTTTTCGAGAAAAAAATAATTTTAGAAAACTTAAATTAATTAAAAAAAATTAGAATAAATAGAATAAAATTATTATTGACATAATATTTAAAAAAAATCAGATACCTTTCTTGGAAAAAAAAAGTTGTCTGCATTTAGATATTGCCAATAAGCAATTTTTAAAAAATTAAAAAAAAAAGAAATATGGTGTCAATTTAAAAAAAATTATTGATGCACCCCACATGAAAAACTTTGAAAATAAAAATAAACGTTTTTTTATAAAAAATAGTTTTTATCCATATATTTTGTAAAAAAATAAGATATTTGCCCTGCGAATTTTGATCAAACAAATATTTCTTTTAATGTTTGTCTACGAATTTTCATGAAATTTGGAAATTATTAATTCATTAAAATAAAAATTTTGTTTTTTTTTGTATTTTGTTAATATAAAAAATATAAAAGGTACGAATTTATGCAAACAAAGTTTAATAAACCTTTTATTATTAAACTAATTTTAAATATAAGAAATTTCTTTAAAATTGTTCTAGAAAAAAATTTGGGATATTAATTTGAAGTATTTAAAAATAAAGATTCTAAGAAATATTTTCAAAAATTAATCGCTCAAACTTTTTTAAGACATTGATTTTTCAAAAAAAAAAAAATTTTAGATAAAAAAATATTTTTCGTTTTGTCTATCATCGTAAAGTCAACTTTGATCAAAATCTAACGTTAAATTTTTTCCGCATACAAAACTTGCAATTATGTATGTATGTACATAATTTTGTAAGTGAAAATAAAATAAAAAAAAATTTGGTACACCAACCTTAAGTTTTTATTATTGTACGAATGGAAATTAGGTTTTGAAATAAAATATTGAGCCGTTTTTGAGATATCGAATTTTCCAAGAAAAAAAATTACTTCTTTCCAAAAATTAAAAAAAAATATTTTTTTTCAAAGCTTTGAGACGCAATGTTTTTAAAACTTTTGGAAGCATCTATATACAAAATTTCCATAATGAGAAAATTGTCAAATGTCAAAATTTGGAAAAATGGTTCTATGGCAGGTACAAGCTGTAATATCTTAATTTCAAAATTTGTTTTGTTAAATTAAAGATCATACAAAAAAAAATTTATCAAAATTCCAGGCTCCGTTTTCGAGAAAAATACGATTTTTAAAACCATTTTTAATTTTTTTTTTTACATTTGTATGGATGGTACCTTTATTTTGAGGTAAAATAATTTTTTTTTCTCACATCTTGTAGATTACATTGATAAACTTTTATTTATCAAGTTTAAAATAAATCTAGCATGGGGTTTTTGAAATATTGAGTTTTGAAATATTTATTTTAAAAATTGAAGAAATTTTGATTTTTCATACATTGTTTACATTGGCGCCTGCCAGGTGACTTAACATACCCTAAGCGGAACGATGGAGTCACGTGAAAGGGTGTGTCCCCGAAAAAGGGACTTAAAATTCTTAAGTCCTGCAGAGCGGGCCACCCAATGTACTTTTAAATATGATTTCTGGCTAAACTAGGCGTCTCAGCGAGTTAAAAATTGCATATTCATTATTTAGGGAGTGCCACCTTTCAATCCACGTATCGCATGTAACGAAAAACAAATGTTTATCTTTAAATGCGATTTGCGACTAAACGGAGCTCCGTAGACCCACCAAAGTTGACTTTTTCAAACGTGATTTCTGGCTAAACTAGGCATCTTAGCGAGTTAAAAATTGCATACTCGTGATGTAGGGAGTGATGTATCACATGATTTTTTTTTTGTTATTTTACATTTCAAAATTCTACTTCTCAAAATTTTGAATTTCAAGATTCTAATTGATAAAATTTTAGTTTTCAATATACTACTTGTCAAAATTAAACTCTTTTTGAAACTCTACTTCTCAAAATTGTGCATTTCAAAATTCTACTTCTCAAAATTCTGCATTTCCAAATTTTACTTACTAAGTTTTGTGCATATTAAAATTTCCCAAAATATGGTATTTCAAAATTTTACTTCTCAAAATTTCTTTTTCAAAATTCTGCTTTTCAAATTTTACTTATTAAGTTTTCTGTATTTCAGAATTCTACTGCTCAAAGTACATTTTTCAAAATTATATTTCCCAAAATTTTGCATTTCAAAATTTTATTTCCTAAAATTCTGCATTTCAAAATTTTATTTTCTAAATTTCTGAATTTCAAAGTTTTGCTTGTTAAAGTTTTACATAGGTGCTAAGCTTTCTGCATTTCACAATTCCTTTTTCAAACTTCTGTTGTTCAAAATTTTACTTATTAAGTTTTATGCATTTCAAAATTTCATTTCCCAAAAATCTGCATTCCAAAATTCTACTCTTCAAAATTTTAGCTTTCAATATAATTTTTCTGTACCTATTTCAGAACTCTAATACTCTAATTCTCGAAATTCTGCATTTTAAAAATTTGCTTACAAAAATAATTATCTAACTACCTATACAAAAAAAATTGTTCTGAGTGGTAATCGTGTATTTGAATTAAAATCCTCTACTCGTACCTACATACATATATTTATTTGCTCCAACATACATAGATACAACACAGCGAACGAAAAAAATTAAAACCTTCATTCCAACAATATACCGTTTTTCTCTATGCGTGAAGCAAAAAATGCCACATCATACTTATTTGTATAGAAAATGAATAAAAACAAAACAAAAAATAGCTTTCTTGTTGTCGCTTTGTTCTGCACCTTCGGTTTGCTTTTACCGAAAATATTATCGCCCCTTCCTGATTATCGTCTGTCCTCACTCTCCGCAACTCTACGTAAAAAGTTATGGAATACGCTCGTATGGTGCCGCGTCGTTCGTTCCTCTTCATGAGAGTACTATAGTTTATATATACAATGTATAAACTATAGTAATATCGAGAAGTCAAAAGATTGTGGCGGCATCTTCAGGCTACGGACCGCATTTGCTAAAATGTGTCTCTGCTAAATTTTGGAGACTTCAAAATATGGGTGTAGAGATAATGGAAGAATGAGAAAAAATAAATTGTGTTGAGAATGTGCGCTGAAAGAAAAATAGGAATAATAACAGAACGAGAAAATTATATTCATGGATGTTTATGTGACGTTTTGTGAGGATAGGGAAAATATATTTGTATGGAAAAATATAAATCTGTGACCATGGTTGCCACAAACAAATAAATATAAATATAGAATGTAATCATGGCATATAGAATAAAAGAAAGTTTTTTATGTTTTGGTTAGCCTTATTTTACTTATTTTACCTTAAATACTTGTAAATAAAATAAAATATATGGGCTTATCCCTGTAAATTTTAACTTTTGAGTTTGAAAAAAAAAAAACAAAAAAAAAACTAAGGCACGCATGTAAATTTGAGTTTTTCTTCAATTATAGACCACGAATAAATAAAAAACTTCAAAATAACTCATATGTATTGCTTGTTGAAAAGTATAGAAGTATAAAGTATAGAAAAATGAATTTAAAATAATTTATTTTAAGCACCGAGTTAATTGATTTGGTTTTTATTTTTAATCTTCACAGCTTCTGTTTTCAAACTTATTTGTTTAACACTTTTACTATTTATTTTTATAGTTTCTATAGTTTAAATTATGCTCATTGTAAGGGTATAATCAAACAATGCTTTGGTGTGCTAGTAAAAAATGTGCCTTTTTTGAAACAGTTACGTTTTTTACGTTCGTTTTGTTAACTTCATAAAATTTGTACATAATGAAGCACGCATTGAAGCCAAAGTTTTTTTTACTCTAGATAGCTTAAATAATGATGCAAACCATAAAAAAATGCCCCATGATCAATGTTAAAAAAATAGACACGAAAATTTGTGACAATTAAAGATTTACGAAAAATCACGCATGACAGTTTTTTTCTAAAATTTATATCAGTTAGGATTATTTATAAGGAAGGCACGCACTCAAAATGAATGATTTCAATTAATTTTGACCTTCATTTATCTGAAAAAACGAAAATTGTACTAAGTAATCTTATGTTAAACATTATTTTTGCAATAATACAAAACGTTAATTATCCACGCACGCAGCCAAAAGTCTCAATATTCGATGATTTTTTCGATTTCAAACACTTTCGCACTATCTCGATGGTTCATTTTATAAATTCAATAGTTAAAACTCAATGATATGTATATATAATATTATAAGTTCCAAAACCTGAATATTTAATAATAATGTCTATATATTTCGACGCATGGCAAAAGTTAAAATTTGCACGGATAAGCTCATATATGAATATGTGTACAGTTCATTATTAGGATAAACAGTACAAACTCGATTTACGAAACTAATAGAAATATAGACAGTTAGAATAACTGAGTTTGTTGCACTTACTGGCTCATATTTTTTTAAATAATAAAATGCACGACTGGGTCGCACGAACTTGCTCCTATCTAATAGAATGTAATAGAATAGGAATTTTAAAAACCAATTTTGTTAAAGAAAACTATTCATAAGCATAAAATTATTTTTTTTTTAAACTCCTTAAGTAGTAAGAGATAAAAAAGAATGCTATGCAAATATGAATTAAGAAAAAATTTAGTACGCCAACTTAAAGCTTCTATTATTGTAAGAATTAACATAAATAAAATATTGAAAAAAAAAATGGTATTTTTCAAAAATTCAAAAAATATTTTTTTTTAAGTTTTGAAATGCAATATTTTTCAAACTTTTTAAAATCTTCTCTATACAAAATTTCATTAAAATCTAAAAATGGTTCTATGGTAGGTACAGACAGTAATATCTTAATTTCAATTTTTTTTTTATTAAATTATAGATCGCAAGAATTAATCGAAAGAAAAAAATGTTATTAAAATTCTAGATGCCGTTTTCGAGAATAATACAATTTTCGAAAACCAGTTTTTAACATTTGTATGGTGGGTAGCGGCGTTAGTTTTTGGTTAAATAAATTGAAATTATTAGTTTTGGGCAAGTAAAGGGAAACATTTTGAGAAAATATAAAAAAATAATCAAAATCTCAAAATTATATGGAACAAATGATTCGAATCATAATGCATTGAAAATAATCAATTTGGCAACCATGACTGTCTGTCTTATTTTTCCTCTGCAAATTTTAACGGTTTTTGTGGATTTGTGAATATATGTATATTTTTGTTTACTATTTAGACATATGCCATATAAAAATATTTTCTTGCAAATAATTTTCCCGCTTTTTTGAATCAGTTGCAGTGCCAGTGATTTATAAGTCAATTCTTTTGCTGTTTTGCTGTGGTTTTAAATAAATTTTAATAATTTTAATAAAACAAAGATATATGTACTAACATAGAGACTAACTTTTTGAAAAAATTGTAGTGAAAATTCAAGTGAAAATTGTGAATTAAGGCTGCAAAAAGTCCTCAAAAGGAAATTTGAAAAATAAGTATTTTTTGTAGGATATTCTGTAGGTGCTAGTTTTTTGGAATTCGAAGTTTCATCACGTTGATCCATTTATAGATCAGTGACCAGTGACCACCAGACATTTTTTTAATCCATTATTTTATTTATTAAATATAAACCATATTGGACATCTTTTTCTCTAAATTTTACAGGGTGCTTTGGACTAATAAAATATTTTATTATATTATTATTCAATTGTTTTTATAGCCATTGACATAGTATTTTTTATAAAATATATTTAATTATCTATTATTTATTGAAATATATATAAAAAAAAATAAATATGGTTAAGTGTTGCTACGCCAAGTGCGGTGATGTAAGAAAGCCTCTAAGCTCGATTTCCTTTTTTAAACTACCTACAGATCACAGAAGAACAATTTGGCTTAAGCATGGGAGTGCTTCACACATTGAGGATAAAAAACTATACTACATGTGTGAAAAGCACTTCTATGACAAAGACATTATATTGAAATGCGATCGGAAAAGTCTTACCCAAATTGCACTACCCGTGTCTTCTTCGTGCGTTTGTAATTGCTCTGAACAAAGTGTTGACATTTCATGTCTTCGAGCAATGGAGGCATGGAGGTCTCAGAACCAGCCGACTTGTACGGTCACGTCTGCAGTCCCTGTTTTGGCTCGTCCACATCTAACTTCACTTCCTCCTCTGCAACCAATTTCGCCTCTACTTTCGCGTTCACTTTCACCTACTCCCATGGTTTATAATCCAAATTTACCTCTGGTAAATTTGGCTTCAAGCTGTAATAAAACATATGTCAAAGATTATTCCTTGGCAGATGTTCCTTCCTCATCACACATTTCACCCTCCCAATTCCCTTCTCCGAAATACCGTTCATACAAAGCAGCGCGAAAATTAAAACGGGCGAACATTGTTCCGCGTTATATTTTTCGTACACCTCAAAAACTTAAAAAAGCCGGGAATATAGACTTCGAAACGATTTAGAATCACAAATGGAAAATTTTACCGAAGAGCTACGCACATTTATTCTAGTGCAACTCTTCCACAAGGCAAACTCAAACTGGAGACCAAAGGAAAAGGAATTGTTTCTGAAGTTTTTCTTATGTGAGTTCATGAAATGTAAAAATGAAAAATGGCTGTGAAAACTGAAATGATAACTTGTTTATCACTTCACAGTTTCACAGATAGAGAATTGACCCCCTTGTTATTCATTCATGATAAGTTCAGGATTTAAACTGCCATCCGTAAGCACCATTTACAGATGGCATTCGGAAATACGGTTAACGGCGGGACTGAGCAAACAAATGACAAATATGCTTATTGAGAAGGCAAAAGACATGACGGTTATGGAGAGGAAGAGTGTACTCTTATTCGATGAGATGAGTATAAAAAAGGAGTTGGAGTACAGTATCAAAGATGATATCATTTATGGATATACCGATTACGGAGAATACGTAAGAAGTAATACAATAGCGTCTAAGGTAATGGTTTTTACACTTAGAGGTTTGAATACGAATTGGAAGCAGACAATCGCTTACTACGTGGGAAGTCCTAATGGAGAAATTCTTTCCAAGATAATGGTCTCTATTATTACAGGAGTGATAAAATGTGGATTAACCGTGGTTGCAACAAGCTGTGACCAAGGTGCCAGCAACATCTCAGCCTACAAAAAACTTGGACCACCGTTATTCATGGAAATCAACCCCTATGTGGAGATAGAGAACCAAAAGATTTTCTTACTGCATGATTATCCACATCTTTTCAAGAGCGTAAGAAATATACTTCTGAAACATCAAATTCGTATGGGTGAAGATGTTGTTGACTGGCGAGTTCTGGAGAAGGTTTTTGAGGAAGACTCAAAGGGGAAAACTTTTAAAGTTTTCTACAAGCTTACCAGAGCACACATCGCACCAAATGGTTTTGAAAAGTTATCAGTTAAGTTGGCCACTCAAGTTTTTAGCGATACCGTATATACTGGAATCTTGTATGCATTGAATACAAACTGCTTCCAAACGGATAGTGAAAGAAAAATCGCTAGAGGAACAGCAAACTTCATAAAAAAAATGAACGATTTATTCGATATTTTGAATACAGACCAGCGCTATTCTAGAAATCCGAAAAAGCAAGTGATATCCGAAACAACAGACACTTTGAACGAATTGATAAATGCAAGGAATTGGATATCGACGTGGAAATCAACTAGTTTGACGTCAATCCCACCTTGTTTTAAGGGATTAAGACAAACGCTATTGGGAATCGTGCAGATGTGGGAATACCTCAAAAGCGAAGAGCAGAGTTGTTTCCTCCTCTCACATTTAAATACTGATGTAGCAGAGAATTTGTTTTCTATGGTACGTACCAACAGAGGCTCATACGAAAGAAATCCTTCAGCTTGGAGATTTATTCGAAATCTCAAACAAATCATCTTCCTGCATTTAAGTTCTTCAGAACATTCAGGATACCAAGATGCTGGAGCAGAATCACTACTGAAGATAGTTGACATCGAAGGAGGTGTGGAAAATCAGTCAGATGATGAGAAAGACTTCCAATTTGAAAAGCCAATTGAAGACCATATCTTGGAGAAGAAGTTGGTATATACAATAGAAGAAAACTTGAATGACAATGATGAACAAATGCACCTGGACACTGATTTAAAAGAAAGCGATATATTTTCTGATAAACTGCAGAAAGCAGCAGTTACATATTAGGCTGGGTTTGCAGCAAGCAAACTTAAAAAGAAGCTGAATTGTGAGGCTTGCTCTCAGTTTTTGATCAACGAGGATGACATAAGCAAAGAAAGCCAACAAACTATGTTGATTGAACTGAGAGCCTACGAGTCATTCACCGCAAATTCACCAGTGTTTGGAAATTTAACAGTTCCTTCGATACTTCTCGAAAGAACTGTTAGAACATTACAAACAATTTTTGAAGCTGATTTCCCGGAAAGACAACATGAAGAAAAATTAGTGCAGTCATGGCTGGCTGAAATAATGAAGGACATTATCATAAGAACGAACTGCACTATGGAGCATAAGGAGATAATAACAAAATTTTTGCTGAGAGGATTAATTATCCTAACAAATAGGAAAATCAACAAAGAAATTAAAAAATAAAAAGAAACTCTTAAATTAATGAATTACGTATACTTAATATACCTAAAATTTTATATAAAATACTATGTCAATATAAATGTCTTGATATTATTGTTTTCATTATTTTTAATTTTTTATAGTTATAATACAGTATTATTATTATGTAGCATGGTTTCTTAGATTTTTATTATTTTGCGTTTTAATGCATGTGCAATAAATTTAGTTGTTTAACGTAATACTAGATAAAGGACTAGGCCATCTGGAGAAACCTCATAAAAAAAAAATGCATGATAAAAACAGTAGTTTGAAGTAGAAATACAACGAGGAATAGGCCTCCTGGGGAAACCTCAAAAAAAAAAAACGCATCAAGTATTCTACCCCACTGGGTGATGTGGAAAAGAATACACGCATTCCATATATATTAAAAAAAAAATCATAGAATTTCATTTAGTTAGACATTGATTTTTCAAAAACAATTTTTTTAGATAAAAAAATATTTTTTGGTGTTCTCTATCATCGTAAAGTCAAATTTGATCAAAATCTCGAGTTAAATTTTTTCCACATGCAAAACTTGCAATTACATAATTTTGTAAGTGAAAATAAAATAAAAAAAAATTGGTACGCAAACCTTAAGTTTTTATTATTGTGCGAATGAAATTAAGTTTCGAAATAAAATCCCTATTCGATAATGAGAAAATTGTCAAATGTCAAAATTTGAAAAAATGGTATCGAAAAACGAATTTTTATCTTTAAACGCGATTTGCGGCTAAACGGAGCCTCGTCGACCCCTCAAAGTTGACATTTTCAAACGTGATTTTTGGCGAAACTATTCATCCTACAGAATTAAAAATTACATATTCGTGATCTAGGGAGTGCCACCTTTCAATCCACGTATGAAACGAAAAACGCGAAAACGCTTAAAACGTATTTTAAGCGTGGAACAAAAAAATATTGTTTTTAAGTAAGATCTCCTCAAATATTGCGCTAGCTTTAAGTCTTATTACTGTACGAATGGAAATTAAATTTCGAAAAAAACATTTCGCCGGTTTTTGAGATATCGAATTTTCCAAAAAGAATGACTTTTTTTTCCAAAAATTAAAAAAAAAATATTACAAATATATAAGACTTTTGATAATATTAAAATTTTCAAAGAAGTATGAACATTTTTTGGAAAAAGGAAAATTTGTATACGCGTGAAAATATTTTTTTTTTCATAAGTTACTTGATATTTTTTCAAAAAAGGGTTTTCGAAACCGTATTTTTCTCGAAAACGGTTCCGAGAATTTCGCTTAATTTTTTTTTCTTTCGATTAATTTCTACAATCTATAATTTAATAAAAAAAATTTGAAAACAAGACATTACTGACTGTAACTACCATAGAACGATTTTTGAATTTCTCATTATAGGCAAAACGGATTTTAATGAAATATTTTATAGAGAAGCTTCTAAAAACTTTAATAAACGAAAAATTGAATGTGCGCGACTAGTATAAATTTTCATTTTTTTTTCATCTTCGAAAAAAAAAATTCTAAAGAAAAAAAATATTTTCTAAAATTTGAAAAAAATATTTTATGGCAGATACCTACTTATTTAAAATTAAAACAGTTTAATTACTAATTTCCATAAAATTTATCGCCAATATAGTTTTTATAAAGTTTGTCTCCGCAATCATTATACTTTCTAGAACACACTGTATCTTTGTAGCATTGGTTGAGAGTTTTCGCTTCAAATAGTAAATATTTGATTTTTCACCAGAATTGAAAATTTCAAATCAAATGGTAAGCATATCTCTTTATTTTAATACCTACAAAAACCATACAAAGAAGAAAATGTATTCAGACAAAAAAGTTCAAGCAAAAAATATATCTACCTCTATACATACTCATAAAAACATGCAAACAAGAACAACAGAAAAAGGTAAGAAAAGAACATCTTTCTTTCATTTCCACCACTCGGAAATCTCCCTTACTCTGCCTTGAGTTGAAAAATGAAAATAAAAAAATTTCTCTCCTTTACTACTTGTTTCTATCTTTCTTATCCTACTCTCCACTGTCAAATTTGACTCGTTTCAGCGACATCACAGGCTAGGGACTCTAACATAAAAACAAGTCAATTGATAATACTATAAGATATACATATATACAATGATATAATATACAAAGCTACTACCTTTGTATATATAACTAATAGTAATATCGACAAGTCGAACGATTGCAGCGGCATCTTCAGGCTACGGACCCCATTTGTTAAATTTGTCTCTGCTTAATTTTGGAGACTTCACAATATGGGTGTAGAGATAATGGAAGAATGAGAAAAAATAAATTGTGTTGAGAATGTGTACAGAAAGAAAAAATAGGAATAATAACAGAATCAGAAAATTATATTCATGGATGTATATGTGACATTTTGTGAGGATATGAAAAATATATTTGTTTGAAAAAATATAAATCTGTGACCATGGTTGCCACAAACAAATAAATATAAATATAGAATGTAATCATGACATATAGAATTAAAGAAAGTTTTGTATGCTTTGGTTAACCTTATTTTACTAAGTACCTTGAATACTTGTAAAAAAAATAAAATATATATGTATGAATATGTGTACAGTAAATTATTAGGATAAACAGTACAAACTCGATTTACGCAACTAATAGAAATTAAGGCAGTTGCAATAACCGAGTTTGTTGCACTTACTGGGTTATATATTTTTTTAAATAAATAAAATGCACCAACTTGCATCTATGTAATAGCTTAGGAATTTTAAAAACGAATTTTATTAGAGAAAACTCTTCGTAAGCATAAAATTATTTTTCTTTTAATTCTTTAAGTAGTAAGAGATAAAAAAGAATGCTATGCAAATATGAAATAAGAAACAAAAATTAGTAGGCCAACTTAAAGCTTCTCTTATTGTACACATAAACATAAATAAAATATTGAGCCGTTTTTGAGATGTCGAATTTTTCAAAAAAAATATATTTCTCAAAAATTCAAAAAATATTTTTTTTAGTTTTGAAATGCAATATTTTTCAAACTTTTTAAAAGCTTCACTATACAAAATTTCATTAAAATCCATTATGTAGATAATGAGAAATTCAAAATTTGTAAAAATGGTTCTATGGTAGGTACCGTCAGTAATATCTTAATTTCAATTTTTTTTATTAAATTATAGATCGAGCATTAATCGAAAGAAAACAATTTTAGCAAAATTCAAGTTGCAATTTTTTAACATTTGTATAGTGGGTAGCGTTAGTTTTTGGTTAAATAAATTGAAATTAGTAGTTTTGCACAAGTAAAGGAACATATTTTGAGAAAATGAAAAAAATAATCGAAATTATATGGAATAAACGATTCGAAACATAATGCATTGAAAATAATCAATTTGGCAACCATGACTTTCTGTCTGATTTTTCCTCTGAAAATCTTAACGGTTATTTGTGGATTTTTGAATACATGTATATTTTGTTTACTATGCCATATCAAAATATTTTCTTGCAAATAATTTTCCCGCTTTTTTGAATCAGTTGCAGTGCCAGTTGAAATAAAAATTTCTTCTTCTCTTAATATAATCAAGATATGAGAAAAAAATGTATTTTACCTCAAAATAACGGTACCCTCCATACAAATGTCAAAAAATTGTTTTCGAAATCGCATTTTCCTCTAAAAAGGTTCGGAGAAAATTGTTTTCTTTCAATTAATTCTTACGATCTATAATTTAATAAAAAAAATAAGATACCTATTACTGACTGTACATTAGGGTGTGTCACTTTTGTATGGCCGCAAAAAAGTACTCTTATTTTTAAATGTAATAGTGATCAAAAGTTGTATTAGGGTCTGAGATTTAAGAACATGTAAAAAAAAATAAGATTTTGTTCGTCTTTGGCTCGCTCAAATCGGTTGAAGTTGAAAAAAAAAATTAATTTACAGTAAATTTTTTTTTTTTTTTTTGTACGTATACTAAAAAAAAAAGAACTAAACAAAATACAGAAAGAATTTTTGTCTTTACAAAAAGATATACCACGATATTGTAGGTGGTTCCGTTGATTTTTAAGAATTTTTTTTGTAAAAAAAAAAACAAAACGATTTTACATAAAAAATGATTTTTCTTCCTTCTTTTATTATTTCATAACTTCTTTATCAAGTGTTCAATTTAAGCAAATATAAGCTTAAAAGTGTTTTCTTGCAATTATCTTTGAGTTGGACGCCTAAAAATATCTTATATATTTTTTTTGTATCCACACTGTACAATTTAAAACAACACCATATTTCAAAAATCTCGAAAAATCAAAATTTCTTGGATTTCATCCTATTTTTGAGCGAGCCAAAGATATTAATTAAAATGAAAATTGTAAACGCAGGATTTAATTTTGATAAGCAATGCAACTTTTAAAAGCTATTACATTTGAAAATACCGTAGTTGAGCACTTTGACACACCCTACTGTACATACCGTAGAACGAGTTTTTTGAATTTTGAATTTCTCATTATTGGCATAACGGATTTCAATGAAATTTTGTATAGATAAGCTTCTAAAAAGTTAAAAAATATTGCATTTGAAAACTTTAAAAAATATATATTTTTGAATTAAAAAAAATCAATTTTTTTTTGGAAAATTCAATATTTCAAAAACGAATCATTATTTTTTTTGGAAATTTAATTTTTATTCGTACATTAATAAACACATTAAATTGGGCTTCCAAAATTGTATCTTAAAAATGTTTTTGTGTATAAAAGCTTATTTTTTTAATAAACCACTACGTGCAATTATAATTTTGTTCTTACATAAACTAATTTTTGCTTAAAACACATGGCATCCTGTTTTTAGCTCCAACTGCTAAAAGAGTTGTTTTAATCATTTAAAAAATAAATTTTATGCTTACGAACAGTTTTCTCTAATAAAATTCGTTTTTAAAAATCCTAGTCTATTACATAGGAGCAAGTTCGTGCGACCTTGTCGTGCATTTTATTTTTGTTAATCTACAAAAAAACGATTACTTTGATAAAAAAGGTACAAATGATATGTGAAAAAGGTAAGTTTTGAGAGAAATTGTTATTATTTAGAATTGTAAAAACATGAAAATAAAATTTCTCATTCTTACTACTTGTTTCTATCTTTCTTATCCTACTCTCCACCTTTGAGTATATATAATATGGAGGGCTCGTTCCTATCTCTAATGCATTGTAGTACTTGAAGTTGTGATAGGGGTCGCTGTCTCACTTTCTGTAAGTTAAGGATACAGCCGTATCCTCCGATTTGTGCTTACCTTCTCCTCGCATATAGTTCTCCGTCACATGTGATATGAAGCACTCGGCAATAACTTTGTCTTACACAAATTTGAGTAGCGCCCCCTATGATAGTCACGCATTTGGAATAGAAATGAGCCCTCCATATTATATATACTCAAAGCTCTCCACTGACAAATTTTGCTGATTTCAGCGACACCACAGGCTAGGGACTCTAACATAAAATCACGTCAATTGATAATACTATAAGAAAAGATATATATACAATGCTACTACTAATTAATTTTTTTTGCGAAAGCCGATTAGCGCCTCTACGCTTTACTTTTAATTTTTGCGTGTAAGTTGTTGTATTTTTCTTATTAAAGTTATAATTAGTTTATGTCTAATAATTTCCAATTCAATTTAGTAAATATGGGAAAAGCAAAAGCGTTAAATGAGTCAGAAAGGGCCAAAATAAAGGCTTATAGTGAGTGTGGCCAATCAATCCATTAAATAAAAAAAAAAAATTAAACGCAGCCGTAAAGTTATTTCCTCATTCTTACGCAATGAGCATAACTATGGAAAAAATATGAAGGGCTGGCCATCTTCTGTGATTACAGCAGCTGACAAGCGAATTATTTTGAGGCACGCGTCCAATTCGTACGACTCTGCAGCGAAAATTAAGAAAAAACCGGTGTAAAAGCAAGCGTGCGGACTGTGCAAAGAATTATTTCTAATGCTGACAATTTAAAAGTCTAAAAATAAAAACAAATGGCTCTTAACCAACTTCGGAAGACGCAACGCCTCGATTTCTGCAGAGCTCATATGACCTGGACGAAGGAGTGGCAGTTTGTAGTCTTTTCAGACGAAAAAAAAATTAATTTTAATTTGGAGGGTCCCGATGGCTATGCTGTTTACTTTCATGATCTTCGAAAGGAAGAGCATACTTTAGATCGACTGCACAGCCGTGTTGTTGGTGTCATGGTATGGGGAGCCATTACGTACTATGGCACTATTCAATTGCAATTTCTAAGTCGTCATATGAATGCCACAGCATACAAAGTTGTATTAAAAAAGGCTTTTCCTGCAATCAAGGATATTTTTGGGCCCTTAAAATGGAAGTTGCAGCAGTATAACGCCCCTATCCACACCTCTAAGGCTGGCCGCGCACTAGCAATTTTTAGTTGCGAAACTGCTTGGTTCGAGCAACTAAAAAGTTTGTGTTTTGACACAAACTAAACGATTGCCTAAAATAAGTTCGCCATTTTATTGAACATATAATTATCTGCAAATTCACCGACATTCAACCAAACAGTTCATCTGTTTTCTATAAGTAACCAAACAGTTTCGCAACTAAAAATTGCTAGTGCGCGGCTAGCCTAAGCACGTAAAATATTGGATTGAGCTTCAAAAGGTGCACTTACTAACCTGTCCGCCATACTCGCCCGACTTTAACATTATGGAAAATGTTTGGGGATGGTAAGCACGCAAGGTATACGAGTCTGGAACCCAATATTTAACTGAATCGGAACTCATTGAAGGAATAAAAGGCGCCTGAGGACTATTTCACTGGGTTATATAAAGAAACTATATGACTCCTTACCAAACAGGATGTCGAGGTCATAGTTAACCGTGGTGGCACAACACATTATTAATTCTTTTATAAATAGGTTGTAAATTTATAGAATTAGAATAAAAAAAATTATTTGGTGGTATTCTCTGTCTATTTTCTTATCTTATTCGACATTTTCAAGTTGGGGTTCTAATCAAATGTCCGAAAAAAAATGAATTTCTGATTTAAAATTCTTTAAAATTCTGTTAAAATGTTATTAGTTGAGTTACTACCGTAACTTAAGTTGCTTTTCGCGTATACTGTTATAAGGCAGTGTATATAAAGATTTATTGTCTAAATCTAAAAATAAAAAGTTCATTACATTGGCGGTTGACGTAATTTTCAATCAGACCAAAAAAATAAATGTTAAAAAAAGAGCCAAGTTCTTCTATACAAAAACCTTTGTGTAACAAGTCAGCCGTGAAAAGTAGTGAGATCTACTTCATGAAGGTTTAATACCGAATATTTAAAGTAGTATAATATTGAAACTGCTACAATGTAATAGAGAAATTTTATTATTTAATGATTACTGACTTAAATTTGATGGGTTCACTTGTTAAGTTTTTAAAACCTTTCGAATTGGGCATAAGAAAAAACTTGCCAAGTATGCCAGTAATCATTAAATAATAAAATTTCTCTTTTACATTGTAGCTGTTTCAATATTATTGTACTTTAAATATTCGCTATTAAACCTTCATAAAGTAAGAACATGGCGTACTTTTAGATCTCACTACTTTTCACGGCTGACTTGTTACACAAAGGCTTTTGTATTGAAGAACTTGGCTCTTTTTTAACATTTATGTTTTTGTTTAATAGCTTAATAAGTCGTTTGATTATAGTTCACATCGCAGTTAAGATTTTTTTATGTAAGCTCATAATTTTTTCAAGTATGCAAATGTTTTCTTTTTTCATTCATGTTAAAATAACATATGAGTACCAAATCAAGCACTCTAGTTCTAAGAAAAGTCATGAATTTTCAAAATGCTTGTATAGTTTCAAAATGACAATAAAAAGACACTTCGAATGAAAAATCTTAGATTTTCTATTTTTCCCTTTGAATGTACATTAAGCTTTACCACTCTACCCAATTTCATCATTCTACGGCAATCGGAAGTGCTCCATATAAATTAAACATTTTCTCAGAAAGTGGGCGGATACCACGCCCCTAAATGGAAAACCTCAAATTTTATATTTTTTCTTTGTATGCAATTTAAGCCCTGCCACTTTACCAAACTTCATGGTTTTACAGCAGTCGGAAGTGCTCCATTCAACAAACACAAATTCGGAGAAAGTGGGCGAATGCCACGCCCCCTGAATGGAAAACCTTAATTTTTATTTTTGGTCCCTTATATGTAATTTGAGCCCCACCGTTCTACCAAATTTCATTGTTCTACTGCAATCGGAAGTGTGCCATATATTGTTTACATCAGTTCTGAGAAAGTGGGCGGATACCACACCCCTGAATGGAAAACCTCAAATTTTATATTTTTTTCTTAGTATACAATTTAAGTCCTGCCACTTTACCAAATTTCATGGTTTTACAGCAGTCGGAAGTGCTGCATTCAACCAACACCAATTCGGAGAAAGTGAGCGGATACCACGCCCCCTGAATGGAAAACCTCAATTTTTATTTTTGTTCCTTTATATGAAATTTGAGCCCTACCGTTCTTCCGAATTTCATTGTTCTACTGCAATCGGAAGTGTGCCATATATAATTTACATTAGTTCTGAGGAAGTGGGCGGATACCACGCCCCTGAATGAAATACCTAAAATTTTATATTTTTTTCTTAGTATGCAATTTAAGCCCTGCCACTTTACTAAACTTCATCGTTTTACAGCAGTCGGAAGTGCTCCATTCAACCAACACCGATTCGGAGAAAGTAGGCGGATACCACGCCCCCCGAAGGGAAAACTTCAAATTTTCGATTTTTTCCTCTGCTTGCATGACAAGACCTACCGTTGTGCAAAATTACAAGATTCTACGATGTCGGGAAGTGCTCCATAATTTTGATGATCTGTCAATCAGTCAGTCAGTTACGGTTTTTGTGATTTTTGAGGCCTTATATCTCATGAACCGCTTATGCTAGAAAATTAAAATTTGGTGAGGCTCCTGTGCCTGACTAGCTTAGCATATATTCGGAATTTTAAGTTTCTGACTTCATTGGTACTGAAGATAGGGGGGGGGGGGGGGTCAAAATCGCCTGAGTTTGTTCATGTAAAAAGGGTGTAGTGCCAGAACTTGGCACTACTACTTTGATTAGTGTGAACTTTAATGCGGTTACAATGAAGCTTGTTCAATCAACTTACTTACCTACTGCGTTAATGTCGGTCATAATTAAAATGTTTTTCAAAGAATCCCTTTTTCGTCAATTAAACTAATAATGATTATAATACCAAATTAACCATAGTTCATTTAATTTCATGTAAAAGAAAAAAAATATGATATAACTGTTTGAATGAGCAGACAAAACTTATGTTGTTTGTGTTATTTGTTGTATAATTGATTTTATGTGAAAGATATACCACTGTTCCTAAAATTAGGGTGCAAGTATGGTAGTTTGAATCCAAGTCAAATATGTTGCAATATTCACATAAACGCCAGGGATACCTGCTGCCGCACATCCAATTCCCCACGTCACCATTCCCACAACGTACCAAACTCCATTATTTTGACACACCAATGGAGATCCTCCATCACCCTAAATAAAATAGAAAACATTGTCTATGATCACACTCGTTAGTATTCAAATATTTTCGTTACAGTGCATGCGTCTTTTCCGTTTTCTCCACCCGCGCAGATAAAACTAGCGTCGTTGAGTATAAAATTCTGTCCCAATTTCGTGTTTCGTAACGCGGCTTGACAAGCCGAATTTGTGACAAGTGGTACATCAACTTCCCGTTGAATAGCTTGGTATACACCTGTTGGTCCAAAATCATTCTTTCCCCAACCAGCAACGTAACATCTCTGCCCTACAAAAGATGTTGTCGGAAGACAAACGGTTCCAATCGTTGGTTTTTGGCCCAAATTTATTAACCTGCTCAATCTCAAAATGGCAATATCATTTTGAAGATTATCTTTGTTGAAATTTGGATGCACATAAACGCTGCTAATTGAAATGTCTTCCGCTGGAATTGTTTCTCTTGTCGATGCTGCATCCCATTCGCCAAGACGCACCTTGTACGAAGAAATCCTTCAAATAAATTTGTATTTGTTCATTGCTTATGCTTTCGTGTTAAGGAACCAGACTTACGGGAGATTCAAAACTTTGTGTGCTGCAGTTAAAATGTGCCTTCTATCAATAAGAGCCCCAGAACCCAAATAAACATCCCCAGTTGTAAGTAGAGCCGCCTGCCATGGATATGCTCCAAACGGTGCTTGACCAGGAGCATTCGCCACACTGCCAGGGGGCGGTGGAAACCTTTTCCCACACATGTATGTTCCGGGTTGACAGCACTGTACTAGTCCATAGTTACATGTAAGCGGGGAAGTAGTTGATTGATAAGGCTATAATAAAAAAAAAAAAACAGTTTTTATAATAATAAATAAAATGCACGACTTGATCGCAATCTCGGAATTTAAAATACATTTAATAAATAACATGGATTTCATGAGATAAAAATGTTTAAATTCAGAAAATTGCCGTCTGATTTTTAGGAAAGTATGAATTTCTGCAAACAAAGATTAAAAATCGTTTTATTATTAAAGTAATTTTTTAAATAAGAGATTTCTTTAAGATGTTTCAAGAAAAAAATTTTGGATTTCAATTTTAAATTTTTAGTAATATCTTTGTATATAAAACCTATAGTACTCTCATGAAGACGAACGATTGGGGCGACATCTTTAGCATAACGATAGAACTTGTTAGATTTGTCTCTGCTAAATTTAATAACAAAATATTCCCTTTTTATTACTTGTTTTGTATCTTATCCCACTCTGCACTGTAAAATCGTGCGCTAATTTCAACGCCACCACCAGGATAGCGTTGGTAGTGCAAAATCACGCTCCATGATAATACTATAGGTTATATATATATAAAGGTTATATATACAAAGGTAATATAGATGTTAGGACATAATTTAAAAAAAAAAAATCGTTCATACGTTTTGAAGGTATTGATTTTTCAAAACAAAAATTCGGTTTCAAAAAAACCAAAATGTATTTTTTCGAATATTTTTATATAAGACATTATTTTAAATTTAAAGGAGCTCCTGTACAAAAATATTGGTGAAAATCGTTAGAGCCGTTAAAGAGAAAGTGGCAAATCAAAAATGCAGTTCTCGAACTCGAGATTTTGATCAAAGTTGACATTACGATAATAGCGACTACAACCTAAACGGCTCAGCTTTTGGATTTTAAAATACAATTTTTTTCAAAACTCAATATTTCGAGAACCCCATGCTCGATTTTTTTTAAACTTGATTATTTTACCTGAAAATAACTTTACCCAACAAACAAATGTTAAAAAATGGTTTTCAAAAATCGCATTTTTCTCGAAAACGGTGCCTAGAATTTTGATAGTTTTTTTTGATTAATTCTTACTATCTATAATCTAAAAAGAAAATTTTGAAAATAAGATGTTACTGACTCTACCTACCATAGAACCATTTTTTCAAATTTTGAATTTCTCAGTGGAGGCATAACGGATTTTAATGAAATTGTTTATAGAGAAGCTTCTAAGAAGTTTGAAAAACATTGAATTTCAAAACTGTAAGAAAAATATTTTTTTTAGTTTTTGACAAAAAAAAATTATTTTATTTTTGTAAAATTTTATATCTAAAAATGGTATTTAAATTTATTCATACAATAATAAAAACTTTGAGTTGGCCTTCCAAAATTTTTTCTTAAAAATGTTTTAAAAATTTTGTATTATAATACCTTATTTTTTTAAGAAACCAGTACAACAACTTATAATTTTTGTTCTTGCATAAGCTAATATTTGCTGGAATCTCATGGTATCCTGTTGTTAGCTCTAACTACTAACGGAGTTGTTCGAGTCATTTAAAAAATGAATTTAATGCTTAGGTACAGTTTTTCTCTAATAACATTTATTTTTGAAATTTTAAGTCTTTTACATAAGAGCAAATCATTGCCACCCATTCGTGCATTTTATTTTTCTTAAAATCGTTAGCTGTTTACGAGAAAAATAAGATTTTGCATAACGGCTGTGTCGTATGTACCTTTAGTTTTGGAGCTAAAAAAATCAATTTCTCCCCATGGAATCACAGAAGACCTTTAAGTACCAAGTTTGAAGAAAATAGCTCCACACTCAAAAAATTTATTGGTAAAATTGCTACGAATGACATTCGTGAAGAAAATATTCGTGCATTGTACGAATATTCGTAAGATATATGAAGTATTTGTGCAGTGGTATATCTACGAGTGCATTTGTAAAGTTTTACTAATACCAGTGTTAATTTCCACGAGCCTATTCGTTTAATACACTTATTTTATTCGTAAACAAGAAGTAAACAATTTTGTTGAGTACATTGTACCAATTATTGTGTACATATAACTAATAATATTCGTTAATTTCTCGTACGAATGACTTCGTACTTCCTTTTATTGAATTCATAGTATTTACTAATAAATCGTACTATTTACTAAGTAAAAGTAATATTAGTAGACAGAATTTATTCGTAGGTTGACCGTACGTATTATGTGTAGAATGAACTAATAACTTCGTTCTTTCATCCAGTGCATTAGTATTATTTACTGATCATGAGTAAAAGAATTAATATTTGTGGATGACCTTACGCATTATTATTCATAGAACATACAAGTCATTAGTTTAGCTTAAAAAACTCGCAACTAAAGTACCGTTTATTTCTTTTATTAAATGCATTCAATTCGAGGCATAGACGTTTTTTAACTTCCCATAGGGAGTTATTGTAATCGGTCCGATTTGTCAAATTGGAATTTTTGACATTTCTCGACGTTTCAAGGTCCCTAGAGGCTATATCAATCATTTTTAGAGAGATGTCTGTGTGTGTGTGTGTACGTACGTTCGTACGTTCGTACGTTCGTACGTTCGTACGTTCGTACGTGCGTACGTTCGTACGTCCGTACGTTCTGGTACCATTTTTCGTCGTCGATATCTCAAGAACGAGTAAGGATATCGACTTCAAATAAATTTTTTTTAATAGATAATAACTTCAAAAGAGGCTGAAAGGCCGTTTATTAAAATTCAGTGAGTAGTTTTTTCACTATAACGGTTTAAAAAAAAAGTAAAAATTTTGGTTAGTTTCAAATATCTCACGAAAAAATAACGCTATTGATTTCAAATAAAATTTAATGTACTCATTATAAGGTCATACAGATTTGGTATGAATTTGGAAAAAAATGAACATACCGTTATTTTTTTAAATACAAAAAACTGAAAAAAAAAATTTCATAACCCAGATATTCTAAGAACGGAAAACAATTTGAAACTCAAAATAATTTTATTTTACGAAAAATAATGTGTTTGACAACTGGTGAAAATTTCAAAAAAAATCAGTTTACAGTTTTTTTTACAAAAAATAAAAAACCTATATAAAATTCTATTGAAAATTGGTAAAAATTGTTTTTCGACTCAAATTTCTGGAGAACTAGTAGTGATATTGACTTCTAATTTAGTTTATTTTATACATAGTATAATTTTTTACAATTGGTAAAATGTTGACAAATATTGAATATTTATTAAAAAAAAAAAATATTAAAAATTTTAGTGAAAACTAGTTAAAATTGTATTTCAAGTCCAATTTCTTGGGAATGAACACCGATAGTGCCTTCTAAAGTATATTGTTTTATACATCGATACCTTCCCGTAAGAATGTATACTAAGCGACATTTCTAAATTTGTTCAGGAAACGAAAAAAAAACGAAGAAAGTTCTAGTTGAATCATAGTGTGCTAAGAGACAATTTTGGTTAAACTAAGTGACATCTAACAAAATTTTTTGTTGCTCACGACAATGAGATCTTTATTAATGTCGCTTAGCATAATTTATTTGGCGGATAATACAAATTTCAGGGGGCAACATTATTTTAATGAGAAAACATGGCAGTTGATAAATTTTTTTATTTGTACTCTAGTTTCCTTTTCATGCATAATAGGTTGGCGAAACCCAGGCCAAAACGTGGCCCTTATATTATATTTCCTCATCAAAAAGTCATTTTCGAAAAAAGTGTCGCTTAGTACATTCTTACGGGAAGGTATCGACATAATACAATTATTAACATATGATTAAATATTGACAAGTATCGAATTGACAGTTTTAACAAAAATATAAAAAAATCTACTAAAAAGTGGTAATATTTGTTTTTTGACTAGAATATCTTGAGAACGAGCAATGATATTGACTTTGCCATTATTTAATTTTATACATAATACAATTTCTAACAAATGGTTTATATTTGACATATATCTAGTTTTAGAGCGGATATATTTTGTAAGTATCCTTCCATCAATAACCAAACCATATCTTTTATATTTGAAGATTTTGTTTTTAAATTTTTTCAATTAAAATGTTTGGAACCGAAATAATAAAGTAATTTCTATAATATAATACATAATTTTATAATTTTATTATCAACTTAGTTTTTAGAAGAATGTATGTACTGTACATACGTATATGAATAAGGTTGTTCAGTTGTACCCAAGTCCCACATATTCAAATTCCATTAATAGCTATGGTAAAATTGAAGAAAACCTCACAATATGTTTTTATATTTTTACCACAAATGGGAAGTTATCAGTGTGGGTCGCACCCAGCCTCTTTTTTTTGTGTGGTGCGCGGTCAGTAGTATAGTAGATAATTAAAATAAAAGAAATTACTAGTAAAAGAATGAAAACCCTGTCACCTATGTTTTACTGAAAGAAGTTCAATGTAAGTAAACATTTTTTTTCGGAAGATTTTGAATGTAAAATTTTAAATTAATTTTTAGAGGCCTTCAGTACAGAAAATGAGTATAGTTTGTAATATTAGTTTTATTTTTAACTATATTTATAATTATTTAGTTAATTTTAAGATACCTTTAAGGTTTTTGTGTAACTTTATTTATAATTAAGACAAAAAATTGATTATAAAACTATTTTTAACTTAAATAATACCTATGTACATTTTTGTATTTATATTGAATTAATTAACTTTAACATATTTTTTAGTTTTTTTTTAACTTTATTTATATTTAAAACAGTAAAATAAACTATAAAATTATTTTTAGCTTAAAAAATACATTACCTTTTGTTATTATTTCATACAATGGATATTGGAGAAAATGTAAGAGAACATTTTTAATGGTGTTAAGTTCTACAATAATATTCGTAGAATATGCGAATTTTGTGTAATTTACGAATGAATTACAAGGGCATTGGTAAATATTACAATAATATTCGTAAAATAATATATATATTCAGAAGCCATCAGCTTGACTGTTCTTCAACAAAAAAATACTAATAAGCTCAGAAGTTTAGCTCTCAGTCCTAAACATGTCTCATAATATTTATTCTCAACAATGAATTAATTTCTAAATAAATCCAATAAACAACAAAACAGTGCTTCAATTTTTTAAACATAATTTAATAAAGGTGACGTAGCTAAATATTTCTTTTATCATTTTTTATTGAAATTGCTCTAATAGTTTTTCTTCCAGCTACAATAATAGTTTTAGAATTGACTTTTTTTTTTAACTTACACCTTTAATTTGGCAACAAGCTAATTACTTCATAAGGACCTCTAAGTTGTACTTCTAATTTAGATTTATCTCATTGGTTTTCTATATCACAATTATTCCTATCTCTAATCTTGTTGGAATACATTTACATTTACCTTTATCAAATCTTGTCTTCATTCTGAAAGTATTTTCTCGAATCCGGCTATCTTCTAACTCACGGAAGGCATCGACATCTTCGTACTCAAGTTCAATATTAAAGTTCGTCAATAAAGCAATAGCTTGCATTGTCCTGCAAGGGCATGAAACTGTACATTTTGTGAATGCATCAACAATTACCAGAATTTGACGGCCTTCTTCTTTATCCTTCTCATAAAATGGAGCCATGCAATCAATTTGAATAGTGCGAAAAGGTATCTTTTTCTTTTCAATTGGATGCAGCTCGCACTCTTTCTTTCCAGAAGGCCTCTTCTCTACCAGGCAGACAAGACAAGATTCGACAAATTTTCGTATATTACATACAAAATTGTATCTTCATCTCCTCCTTAATTTTTTCGATTATTTCTTAACTATAAGTGTCAGAATTTTGATTGATATTAAGCTAATTTTCCCATAAATTGTCAAGCTGGTTATTTATCTTCTGTTGTGGATTTCGACTGAAATAATCGGCGTGTTGCATAATTTTCTCTTTGCAATATAATGTTGAATTCAAGGACTTGTAAATAAACCCACCATCTGGCTACTGGAGGAACATGATCTGTCATTTCCTAAGTTTTTTTATGCGTTATTCCTTTGGCAGAAACTTCTCGGCCAAGATATTCAATTTTTGTTCGCAGAAACTTAAATTTGTCAATGTTCAACCCAAATCCATTTTCAGTCAAAGCTTTCGAGACCAAATCCAAGTTTTCTTCTTGAATACAAAATATCGTCCATATAAACAAGGACTGTTTTAATATTTCCGATGACTTATTGATTGTTCGATGAAAAACTGTAGATGCGTTGGCAAGCATTGGCTGATTTTTCAATAGAACTTTCTTCAATCGGTATATGATAAAAACCTGACACCATATCCAAGGATGAGAAATATTTGTTGCCAAACAATCTGTCAAATTGATGATCAATTCTTGGTAGAGGGTATCGATCTTTCACAGTTGCATGGTTCAATGCTCGGGAGTCCACACATGTTGGCCATTCATTTTCTTAACTAAAACAGCGAGGCTAGCAAAAGGTGAACTCTCACGAACTATGTTGTCACCTTTAAGTGCAGTAATTATTTTGTTTAGTACTGCTCTTTATGAAAAAGCCATTCGATAACCTCTATATTTATTCACAACAACATCTTCGTTAAGTTTAATGTTCAGTTTTCCCTTTTTTACTTTTGTCAAAGGAAACCCATATACGGCAGAAGGTGAATATTTTTTAAATAATTTGCTTACATCACTGTTTTGATCAAAATCATTTTCTTCAAGAATTTTGAGCGATTTTATTTTGCAATATCGGTTCTTAATAATGAAGAATCCGAAACCGTATCTAGTGTAAGCAGTGTATAGTTTCCCATTTATAAAAATATCCGTTGTGATTTCAGATATTAAAGCGTTAGTGCACAGATTGACAGTTTTTTTTTTTTTTGGAATTCTGTTTAGCCCAACAGGTTCCTACTTCATGTCCAGTCTTATTACACCATTTATAAATCTTCACATTCTCAGTTCTTTCACATTTGTAATACTTTTTCAAGCCAGTCGAGGGCAATTTATTTTCAAATTACCTGGTTTGTCACAGTCAAAGCAGTTCCTTTCCGATGGCCATGGCACACGGGGACGCGTCTTCAAATTATTTTCTTCATCATTATGTCTATTGCTATTAAACCTCTTGAGCGAAACTTCATTTTATTGCCAGTCATCTACATGGAGGCTCGATCAGAGACTCGTGTTCAATCAAACACTGAGTTGAATTAGGCATAACAAAGAGTATTGAAATTTTTAATCCAATGTTCAATATTCAACCAATCACAATTTTTACAATTTTGTCTTGTGGAATACCAAATGGTAAGCGGTTTATTTGTGTTAACCATATTTATCAGAAAAGGTCTTAGATCGGTCCATTAAGGAATCGAACACGGAGTATGATATACAAACCATTAAAACCATCACGTTTTATTCTGTCATCGATGTCAGAGAAACTTTTCATGATGTCAACCCTTGAATATCAAAAATAATTGGAAAGCCTACCAAATCTTCTTTTCGCTGGGTAAGCTGAGCAATCTAAGAAATTTGGATAATGCATCAGTTATGAGCATGGTCTATCATTGGTATCCTCTTTGTCGTTAGAATTTCCTTCATTTCCAGAAACGTTAGCTTCTTCCATCGTCAGATTATTCTTATATTTTACATATTATACTTATTATTTTCTTCTTTTTTTTTCGGGTTATCCCACTTCTGATGTTAGATTCTATGCCAACTTTCTCCTTTGCTTGCTTCCTTCACAGCCCAAAGCTTACTGAGCTCCAGAAGTACAGATTCTCTTATTTATAGAATTTTGAGCTGACATTACAAACATAATATTTTTCAAAGTCTCATTGATAATTTGTAAGTGATCAAGTAGAGTTAATAAATACAAAGTTCTTTTCATCTATAACATATATATATAGGTTATAACCACAGAAAAAAGACAAAGCATTTTTTGAACCACATATATTCATATGATACCATTTCTTTTATTGTCATCAAAAATCACTGGCTATCTGCGATAGCACAGACAAAGAAATAAGAACGCTGACAAAGTAAATATCACCCAAGTTGAATTATGAAAAACACTGGCTATCTGCGATAGCACAGTTTAGTCTTTAAGTAACGTCTCATTGATCAAGAGCTCCGCTCTTCGATTCCTTTTTTAAAAAGTAAAATAATAAAACACATTTATTTCTGGCGCAGTCGGTAGGATACCGTTATAAATTCCTGGTATCTGCAAATAAAAACCTACCAAAAGTTTTAAAATTACGGTCAACCCACGAAAGGAAATATTAGAATCGGATTTTAAATTTTTGTTATTCAATCGTTCGTTTTTACCAACTCGAAGTAGTGAAATTATATTCGTACAAAAATTCTACGCAAAAGAATACACGAAGTAACAACAACGCCCAAAATTCATTCTAATCCAAAACCACCCCAAAATAACCAAAACAACCAAGGTAATCACTTTAAACAACATCAAAATAATTTTGTCCCAAAAAATCCAACTTATATTATTAAACCTCCTTTTAATTATTATAATCCCAATCCAAATTATAAAGGACAAAATTACAATTCAAATTATTATTATTCAAATCATAATAACAATAAAGAAGAACAGGGTTTTCGGGAAGTAGCCTCGGATCAAACCCACAACTCCCCTTTATTGTGTTAAGGAAAACAAACCAAACAGTCAAACTATTAATTGACACCGGAGCAACCAATAGTTTGATAAATAGGGAAAAAGCGCCATCACATTCAGTGGCGTACCTAGAAAATTGAGCGCCCGGGGCAAACAAAAATTCGCCGCCCCAGCCCCTTCCGCCCCCTCGTTTTATATGATCCCCATACATACAAACTACGTAAATCGAGTCCTGTTATAATTTTTCAGATAATTTTTTACAATTTTAATGCTTTATTTCCTTATTTACGCAAATTTGCGTACATATTCTTACGTCACTGACGATATTTTCTCGTGGCCACAACATTGTGATACATTACGGTGTAGTAAAAATATGAAAATTGCTTTGCCGATGATTTGAGTTTTAAAACATGCGCGCGCTTCGCGACCAATCACATTCGTAGAACTCAGCGACCGCAGCACTACGGTGGTAACGCTATGAGTTCCTATCTTTGTGCATTTAAGAGTCACTTGTCAGTTCGCTCCACTTTGCTCCATGCTCTTGACCCATCTTTCCGTCTATCGTTTTTTATACATAACCTCAAATAACAAACCGAATGCGTTTGACAGATGCATATCTCTTGCTTAATAATGTAACTTTTCTACGATTTGCATTTTCTATAATAGCATTTTTACACACAGGATTCTTGCAACTTAATCGTATAAGAAACGCAGAAATAAGTGGTTCTACCTGGCCGTGCCCTTTTGAAGTTGAAGCCCAAAATCGAACGATTGTTACTCAACTTTTTCAGTTCACAGTAAGTATCTAGTTCGCTTTAGTAAAAATTGATGTCCGCGACATTGCGTTGATGTATGTAAAAAAAGTCTTTGACAAATCTAAATCGTTTTCTGAAAAATGAGGTTATGTTATTCATAACACGATAGCAAAGGGTATTTAGTTTCGGCAGGCGTCGTTTGACATTATGGATTACGAGGCGGCAGTCATTAGAACTAATTTCTCTGCGGTGTTTTGTTATGAACAACATAACGTTTCAGGCTTGTTACAGGCTTGTTGCGTATGGAATATATTTATCTCTTCGGAATGTTGCAGTTTTCTTTCGTTTTTCCTATCACTAATAATATAATAAGATGATTTATCTGGATATTTCCCGGTTTCAGATAAACCTTACTAGAAACGAAACAAAATGAAGAGAAACAAACCCAGTGGTGCCCAGTTTCGAAAAATGAAAATGCAAAAACTGCAGAGTTCTACGAAGTCTAAAAACTTTATGGAAGCTTTCGTCAAAAAAGGCACGACTGCACAAAATCCTGTTTTTTCAAGTGAGGACTCGACATCAGCTGAGGAAACTGATATTGAGTACGATAAGAATGCAGATGAAGTCAGTAAGAATAGCGAAGAAAAATCAGAAAAACATTCATTAGATGTCATTGGAACCAGCGATGAACTTGATATTCACTCAAATCATCCGGAAGAAGATATTGCTTTCCGTAATCCTGAAGAAGATGACAAGAGTCCAAACGCAAGTGGTGTGAATGCTACTTTTACAAAAGATGTGGGAACTTGGCCTGTTAAGATAGATTCATCTTTTCGCGATTTGATGGTTGGACAAGGCACGAGCAGACTTCAAAATATTGATGCGGAATTCCCACAGGATGATACTGGACGATCTTTAACCAAAACTTGGTTTGAGAAAACTTTGAAAAATGGCGAACGGATCGCTCGCACCTGGATGTGTTTTTCCCTGATCAAAAATGCTTTGTTTTGTTTTTGTTGCATCTTATTCCCACAAAAAAGTTGTCAGAGCAGTCAGAGTCACTTTACCAATGCTTCGGGGTTTTCATCGTGGCGTAAATTGAATCCACGTGTCCAAGATCATGAAAATAGTCCTGCTCACCGCTTAGCTTTCATAGAATGGAAGGAATTAGAACGAACTCTGAATCAAGGTGGAGGTATCGATGATGATTTACAACGCCAAGTTGCTGAAGAGGAAAAATATTGGAGGAATATACTCGAAAGAATTATTGTAACTATTCAAACGCTTGCACAACAAAATTTGGCTCTGAGAGGACATCGCGAGTCGATCGATAATCTGAATCCTGGGAATTTTTTAGCTCTGCTGAGATATTTGGCCAAATTTGATCCTGTCATGAAATCTCACTTCGAACACATTTCTTCACAACCAGGATGCTTATCGTATCTTTCTCCCAGAATTCAAAATGAACTCATCACTATGATGGGGAACAAAGTGCGTAAATTTATCATTTCTCAGTGCAAAGATGCGAAATATTACAGTCTAATGTTCGATTCAACTCCGGATTCCGCACATGAGGAACAGATGTCTCAAATTATCAGATTCGTCGAAGTTAAACCAAATTCAGTAAAAATCAGAGAAGTCTTCATTGATTTCATACCTCTGAAAGTCAAAACAGCAGAAGGAGTTACTGAAGCTATTACGAACAAACTGGATGAAGATGAATTAATCCTGAAAGATTGTAGAGGTCAATCATACGACAATGCACCAACAATGGCCGGTATCCATACAGGAGTCCAGCAGAGAATCATCGACCTGAATGAACAAGCTGTTTTCGTTCCTTGTGATAATCATTCTCTCAATTTGGCAGGAGTACACGCAGCCCACGTCAATGTCCGAGCAGTAACATTTTTTGGAACAATACAGCGTCTCTTCACTTATTTCTCCTCCTCTACCCACAGATGGGACGTTCTTAAAGAATACGTTAGTATAACGGTCAAAAGGCATTGTGAAACTAGGTGGAGCTCAGAAGCTGAAGCTGTGAAACCAGTATCAACACAATTGGACGAAGTCATTTCAGCGCTGGAACACTTGAGAGATACGGTCACAGAAAATATTGATACCAGACAAGATGCAGCGTTGGTTATCAATGCTATAGAAACATTTGATTTCATCGCTTTTTTGTTTTTTTGGGCAGAAATTCTTGTATCCTTTGATAGAGTTCAGAAACGGTTACAAGAAAAAGGAATCAGTTTTACTTATGTACTTGGACAATTGCAAATGTTGACAGACAAACTGAATGATTGGAGAATCGACTTGTGCGACCGTGCCATTTGTAAAGCTAAAGAAAAATGTAACGAGTTGGGTGTGAGCATTGTCAAAAGAATTCGAAAAAAGCGAAATATGCCAGGAGAAACATCTGAAGATTCTGGATTGGATTCAGAAGAAGAAATGCGACGATCTCTAATTGAAATTTTGGATAAACTTTCAATGGAAATATGTACACGTTTCACAAATTTGAATAAGCTCGATGAACGTTTTGGTTTCCTTTGTAACTTTGAAAAAATAATACAACTACCCAGAGATTTTTACAAAGATGAGCTTCTCAAAATAGAAGGAAAATGCAAGAAACTTGCCGAGTTTTATCCAGATGACTTGGACAACGAAGACTTGTTCAACGATATTCAAGACGTCCTACTTTTATTAAAAAGAGCGAAGAAAAACGAAAAGGAAATTGGATTTTCGCCTGAACAACTTCTGTTATACATTTCATCAATGGGACGCGAAGCTTACAAGACATTAGCGACAGCTTTGCAAATATTACTAACCATACCTGTTTCAGTTGCTTCCTGTGAAAGATCATTCAGCAAACTTAAATTGATAAAATCTTACTTGAGATCAACCATGAGTGAAAGTAGATTATCAAACCTTGCAATTCTTTCAATCGAAAGTGAAACTGCTGCAATGTTAGATTACGAGGATATAATACGCGAATTTGCAGCAATTAAATCGAGAAAAGTTAACTTTTGAGTTTTTTCAATGTTATAAAGAAAAAGTTTGAGTTTTCAATGTTTCGAGAGTATAAAAATAGGATCGAAGTTTCATTTTTCATCAAAAATTCATATAAAATGTCAACGTCATCTTTTTCATAAATGTAAAACACAATTTAATTGTAATAAAAAATTTTTTTATTAAAAAAATTTTTGTGTATTATTTCTCAATTTTGAGGAACAGCGGAGCTCATTTTGCCGCCCCCAAATCGTTGCGCCCGGGGCGACCGCCCCCCCCGCCCCCCCCCCCCTAGGTACGCCACTGATCACATTTAATAAGAAAAAGAACAACCCCTTCAGAAATCAAAACTGTGGGAACACCTGCTATATATATAAATGAAGAATTAGTTATCCCCAAAGGAAAATTCATTTTCTAAACTCAAACAGATTGTATTTTCCAAATTCACAATTTTAATAACCAATTTTACGGTTTGATTGGAAATAATATTTTATATCCAAACAATACCGAAATTAATTTCAAGAACAAAACATTGAAATTAAACAATGAAATAATTCCTCTGTTCTTTTCCGAGGTAGATGAACAAGAATACGACAAAGAAATTAATCACTTGGAAAATATGATACCAGATTCTACACTGTTCGACAATTTGGAGCAGCAAAGAATCGACCATCTAAACGACGAAGAACATAAGAAATTAATGAAACTTTTAAGTAAACACAAAAGAGTCTTCTACCACAAAGGTGATGATCTAAGTTTCACAAGCCACGTGAAACATAGAATCCCCACCACTAATGAAGAGCCCATCTTCACTAGAATCTATCACTACCCTGAAATACATAAACAGGAAGTAGATAGACAAATAAAAGACTTACTAGACCAAAAAATCATAAAGACTAGTGTCTCCCCGTATAACGCCCCAATATGGGTTGTACCTAAAAAAGCCGATAAAACAGGTAAAAAGGACTGGAGAATGGTTATCGACTACCGTAAACTAAACAATACTACAAAAGAGGATAAATTTCCTATCCCTTTGATCGATGACATTCTAGATAAACTAGGTAAAGCAAAATATTTTACCACTCTGGACCTTACGAAAGGTTTCCACCAAATAGAAGTCGATCCCGCAGATCGAGAAAAAACAGCGTTCAGTACGTTGTCTGGCCACTACGAATGGCTGAGAATGCCATTCGGGTTAAAAAACGCGCCAGCCACCTTTCAAAGGATTATGAACGAAGTGTTAAAAAACTTCGTTGGGAAAAAATGCTATGTCTATCTTGACGACATAATTGTCTTTTCCACGTCTTTAGAAGAACATTTAGATTCCTTGAACAAAATATTCGAAACACTCCAAGAAGCAAACCTCAAGGTTTCGTTTAATAAATGCGACTTCTTAAAGAAAGAATCCGAATTCCTGGGACACATAGTCACCCAGAATGGAATCAAACCAAACCCGCACAAAATAGTAGCTATCAAGAATTTCCCAATACCAAAAACGGTAAAAGAAATTCAGTCATTCTTAGGCTTAACTGGGTATTACCGCAAGTTTATCCAGGACTATGCAAAAATTATAAAACCAATGACAATCTGTCTCAAAAAAGATGAAAAAATAGATATAAATGATCCTGACTGCAAATAATCATTTGAAAAACTAAAATTTGCAATGTCTGATGACCTCCTAAACAGACATCCAGATTTCACCAAAGAATTCACCTTAACAACTGACGCATCCAACTACGCAATTGGTGCAGTATTGAGTCAATCTCATGGTCCACTCTGTTTTGCTTCTAGAACCTTAAATAAGCATGAGTGTAACTACTCAACCATTGAGAAAGAACTCTTAGCTATCGTTTGGGCAACCAAACAATTCCGCCATTACTTGTATGGTAGAAAATTCAAAATACTTACAGACCACTGACCCTTAGTATGGTTACAAAACTTACGTGAACCTAATTCAAAATTACAAAGATGGAAAATCAAGTTAGAAGAATACGACTTCAACATTGAGTACATCCCAAATAAAGAGAATAAAGTAGCAGATGCTCTATTTCGAATAAAATTGAATGAAATAAATGCCATGGAATTAGTCTCCACTCGACATTACAGAAAAACCATTGAATTAATTTATTAGACAAATCATCGTAAAAATCGGAAGAGAAAACCACGAGAATATTACCTTTCCGTTCAATAAACGCCGAATAGAAATTATCCGAAAAACTTTTTGTAAAACAGATTTCGAAAAAATAATATCTGAAATCGTTGTAGACCACCAAAACGCAATCTACATAGAAGACGATGAATTATTTCTGAAATTCCAAAATCATTGGAAAAACAATCACAATAACCAAAGATTGTTAAGGACAAAAATCTTCTTAATAGACATATTTGACCTACCAGAAATAGAAGACATTATTCATAAAACGCACTTAGAATTCAACCACATAGGCATAGAGGAACTCTATTTAGAATTAAAAAGGAAATATCATTTCCCAAACCTAAAGAACCAAATCACTAAGATAACAAATAATTGTGAAACCTGTAACTTAAAGATAGAGCGAAATCCTATTAAACTCCCTTTTGAAAAAAACTGAAACCCCTTCAGGACCACATATCCATTATCATTTAGATATATGGATCTTGTCTAACATAAACAAGTATCTCACTTGCATTGATAAATTCTCAAAGTTTGCAGCAGCAGAAAGATTGAAGTCAAAAAACCAAAAAGACATATTGAATGCATTAGAAAAACTATTCAGCTATATGATTCAACCGGAAAAAATAACAATAGATAACGACCCCACGTTTAAAACTTTAAAAGTTATTTCAAAGAAAAACAGATTTTAATTCACTTTTCTACCCCCTATAGGCATTCTGGAAATTCAGACGTAGAGCGTCTTCACAGTACCTTAAACGAGCATATCAGGTTGCTGGAAAGATCAGAAAATATCTTTGACCTAGCAATCAAATCTTTAAATATCTATAACAAACCAATACATCTGACAACCAAAAAAAAAAACCTATAGGGAAAATAAATAACAAAACAATATTCGAAAGAATAGAAAATACAAAAAACAGAATTTTAGAGAAAATTAATAAAAATAGAATAGATACAGATGTAAACCCAAATTTCACGAAGGTAAAAAACCCTGAAAACTTTAATAAATTAAAGACAAAACACAAAAAAGTAAAATTAATTAAAATTAATGATAAAAAAGAGGCTGGGTGCGACCCACACTGATAACTTCCCATTTGTGGTCTTGAAAACTTTATATTTAGTTTTTTTCAAATAACCAAATTTTACATCTTTTTCATGGACAAAAAGATAAAAACATATTGTAACGTTTTCTTCAATTTTACCATAGCTATTAATGGAATTTGAATATGTGGGACTTGGGTACAACTGAACAACCTTATTCATATACATACGTACAGTATATACATTCTTCTAAAAACTAAGTTGATAATAAAATTATGTATTATATTATAGAAATTACTTTATTATTTCGGCTCCAAACATTTTAATAGAAAAAAATTTAAAAACGAAATATTCAAATATAAAAGATATGGTTTGGTTATTGATGGAAGGGTACTTACAAAATATATCCGCTCTAAAACTATATATATGTATATCAGATATAAACCATTTATTAGAAATTGTATTATGTATAAAATTAAATAATGGCAAAGTCAATATCATTGCTCGTTCTCAAGATATTCTAGTCGAAAAACAAATATAACCACTTTTTAGTAAATTTTTTTTAATATTTTTGTTAAAACTGTCAATTCGATACTTGTCAAAATTACCTTCCCGTAAGAATGTACTAAGCGACACTTTTTTCGAAAATGACTTTTTGACGAGGAAATATGCTATATGTTAAGGGCCTCGTTTTGGCCTGGGTTTCGCCAACCTATTATGCATGAAAAGGAAACTAGAGTACAAATAAAAAAATTTATCAACTGCCATTTTTTCTCATTAAAATAATGTTGCCCCCTGAAATCTGTATTATTCGCCAAAAAAATTATGCTAAGCCACATTAATAAAGATCTCATTGTCGTGAGCAACAAAAAATTTTGTTAGATGTCACTTAGTTTAACCAAAATTGTCTCTTAGCACACTATGATTCAACTAGAACTTTCTTCGTTTTTTTCGTTTCCTGAACAATTTTAGAAATGTCGCTTAGTATACATTCTTACGGGAAGGTATCGATCTATAAAACAACATACTTTAAAAGGCACTATCGGTGTTCATTCCCAAGAAATTCGACTTGAAATCCAATTTTAACTAGTTTTCACTAGAATTTTTAATAGTTTTTTTATTTAAAAAAAAACTATTAATTCAATATTTGTCAACATTTTACCAATTGTACAAAATTATACTATGTATAAAATAAACTAAATTAGTCAATATCACTACTAGTTCTCAAGAAATTTGAGTCGAAAAACAATTTTTACCAATTTTCAATAGAATTTTATAGTGTTTTATTTTTTGTAAAAAAAACTGTAAACTGATTTTTTTTTTAATTTTCACCAGTTATCAAACACATTATTTTTCGTAAAATAAAATTATTTTGAGTTTCAAATTGTTTTCCGTTCTTAGAATATCTGGGTTATGAAATTTTTTTTTCAGTTTTTTTTTATTTAAAAAAATAACGGTATGTTCATTTTTTTCCAAATTCATACCAAATCTGTATGACATTATAATGAGTACATTAAATTTTATTTGAAATCAATAGCATTATTTCTTCGTGAGATATTTGAAACTAACCAAAATTTTTACTTTTTTTTTAAACCGTTATAGTGAAAAAACTACTCATTGAATTTTAATAAACTGAAAGGGCCTCTTTCGAAGTTATTATCTATTAAACAAAATTTATTTGAAGTCGATATCTTTACTCGTTCTTGAGATATCGACGACGAAAAATGGTACCAGAACGTACGTACACACACACACACAGACATCTCTCTAAAAATGATTGATATAGCCTTGAAACGTCGAGAAATGTCAAAAATTCCAATTTGACAAATCGGACCGATTACAATAACTCCCTATGGGAAGTTAAAAATTATTAGTTAAACCTCATCTCAGAAAACAGTTACTCTATAAAGACCAGTTTCGAAAGAAAAAGAAATTCACCAAACCTCATAATGAAGACAATAACAGTAATAACTCTCTTTTCAATAATCATCTTAGTGAGATCTAATCTCGAGATAACCAAAATAGACATAAAATTCTTTCTATTATAAGAAGGTCAAGTAAAACTGATTAATGACTACAATATAATCCTACACTTAATTAATCTAACAAAGTGCCAAATACTAATTAATCAATTAAAAAATCAATATCAGATCTTACCTGATATCTAAAGATGATCAGCAAAAACAGAAATTAGACACTCTAGAAATAAAACTTCAAACTATAATTTTTCCACCATTATTAAGAGGATTGATCAATATTATCGGAAAAGGTATGAAATCCGTATACGGAACTATGGACGATGACGATAGGGAAAGTATAGAACAAAGCTTAAAAGCTTTAGAAGAAAATAATGAGGAATTATCGAAAAATAATAATAAACAGGTAAAAATTAACCAACAATTCAATGAACAATTTCTACAATTATTAAAAGATATTTTTAACCCTAGAAAGATAAACTGCGACTTCGAGGCGCCCGCGAATTACATATATTGCTTTCTTCTTTTAACCAATGCTCGAACAGACTTGTTATTTTAAGCCAACTCAGTCCTCAATTAACACTTGCGAGAGAGGGTCGTTCCCGTTTGGTAAGTACTACCGTTTTTTAGTTATGGTAATGCGTTGCGCTCGAGAGGTGCATGTTTATCTTCTGCGTAACTTTGATGAAATTTTTTGTAATATTTTTGTTTTAGTACATTTAACTTATATTCTACTCATATATGGGTTTTAGAAACATCATGGCATCTACAAGAGTGTTGGAAGACGGAGAAATAGTTTCTATTTTGAATCAAGAAACCGAATTTTCAAATGATGGCAGTGACAGCGAGATTGAGGATCATATTAGTGAAGATGATGCTCAAAGTGATACTGACGACGAGTTCATAGATGAACTAATCGAAGAGATTTTGAATGACACCTCGACATCTGAAAACCCCACAAATGACCACCGCATAACTATTCCGGCTCAAAGAGTAATCAGAGGTAAGAATTGACACGTCTGGGCTACTTCTAAAGGTCAAAGTCATGGAAGAACATCTGCGATCAATATAATTTGCTCTAATAGAGGTCCTACTCGAATGTGTCAAAATATTTTGGAACCACTTTTATGTTTTGAGTTATTTATCACGGATGATATCATTTAAGAGCTCGTTCAGTGGACAAATGTGGAGATATCGATAAAACGTACTGATGGTATGACTTCTTCGACACTTAGGGATACGAATCCTAATGAAATCAAAGCTTTTATTGGAATACTCACTCTTACTGCTGCAATGAAAGATAACCATTTATCAACCGTTGAACTGTTTGATAGTTCATTTAGCGGCACGAGATATGTAAGTGTTATGAGTAGAGATAGATTTGATTTCATTATAAGGTATCTTAGAATGGATGACAAGACTCTACGCCCTGCTCTTCGTCAGCAAGATCCATTTGTTCCGGTGCGAAAGGTTTGGGATCTATTCGTAGATAAATGCAAAAATAATTACATTCCTGGAAGCAATGTCACTATCGATGAACAATTACTTGGCTTCCGAGCAGGGGCGTATTTACCCTAGGGCTAAAAGGGCTACAGCCCGGGGCGGCAAGGCTGCTAGGGGTGGCTTGCACTTGGCCAATTTATAATATTTTTTTTGAAGCGATTGAACTTTCAAAACATACAAGCAGAAGGACGCAAGCCGCCCCTAGTAATTGGCCAATTAATAATATTTTTTTGAAGCGATTGAACTTTCAAAACATACAAGCAAAGGGGCGCAAGCCGCCCCTAGCAATTGGCCAATTTATAATATTTTTTTGAAGCGATTGAACTTTCAAAACATACAAGCAAAAGGGCGGATGCCGCCCATAACAATTATCCAATTTACAATATTTTTGAAGGATAAACAAAAAATACAAACATTAAAAAAATGCGATTTTTTGAGTTTTTCAATCATGACAATTTTTTCAGTGTCGTGAGTGTCCGGTTGTAAGAGAGTTCACTGTAACATGTCACTCACTTTTTTCACCATTTACTATTCCTACTTTTTATAAACGATTTTTTATAATGAAAATTCATAGTTAAAATATTTACAGATATGTATTTATTCTTTGGAACAAATTCCAATGAAACGAAAACATTATCTAAATAAAAAAAAACACTTGTTGCTATGTAGCTCTACAAAAATGGGCTAGAACGGATCTTAATTTTTTGTTTCTAAGCCATCTACAAAAAGTCCCCTTTTATTAAAAAAAAATTATAAAAATCCATCAAGCCGGATTCTAAATATAAGGTCACTCACAAATTTTTATTCTTTATATACCTAGCAAATAATGTCTCAATTTTTTTCAAGTTTTGGCTGACTCGTGTCCCTATATACAAATACCCTTCCCTTCGTCAATAGTTTTGAACGACTTAAGAAACAATATAATGATTGTTTTTTTTTGTACAATAGTTTATAATGATGGATAAATAAAAGGATAGGTATTACTTAAAAAAACTATTGGTGCAAAATTTTAGTCTGATTAGTACGATGTTAAAACTGTTTTAGTATAATAATGTCAAAAAGACGATTTTGCTAATTTTAATCAAATTTAGCATCATGCTATCTCTAACATTTTACTAAAGTTAAAATCGTCGAATACCTATTTTATATTTTTAGTATCGTTCTCACTTGTCCCAATTGAAGTCCCTTGAGACAGAAATATTGTCTTAATTTTGGGGTTCTATACTCAAGCAATAAATTCTATATTGTATCAAAAAAAAAATTCAATGTGTTGATACAGACGTTGAAACTGTGTCCAGGCTCTTCTATGAGGCACACATATCGTTTGTGAGAGAAAAACGAGAATGGTTTGATGTTTTAAAGAGATGGGAAAAAGCAAAACCTTTGAAAATTACAAAATGGACCAAAAAAGAATCGTCAAGAGGAAAAAACGAGATGATGAGTGTCGGAAGGGAGGTTCTTTTTTGTGGTTGTGAAAATTTCAAAATAAATACTTCCATTCCTATTTGCGACCAATAATTGAGTGCGCTGAAGAGAAGAAATTCATCCTATGAAGCAAAAACAAATGGTTTTATTTTTGTATCTAAGCTTGATCACATGAGTGAAGAAGCAATTCGAAAAAATGAAACCACTCTTCAGAAAATATACCTGGTTGATCTTGGGGAAAATTTTCAAGAAGATTGTGTCTTACTTTAAAATTTTCTAGAGCAAAACAACTCTGAAAATATGATTTTAAGGCAGCTTAACCTTCATATAAGAGAAATATAATTGAATAATTATCAGGGTTGCGAATTTTTGAATTAAAAAATCCTTAAGTCATAAGTCTTTAGATGACTTGTGAATTAAAAAAATTTAATTCATAAGATATTTGGTGACTTATGAATTAAAAAAAAATTAATTCAAAACCCCCAAAGTGACTTATGAATTAAAAAAAAATTAAATCCTAAGCTACTAACTGACTTATGAATTAAAAAAAATTGTATTCACCACCTACCAAGTGACTTATGAATTAAAAAAAATTAAGTCATCAAGGAGTAAGTGACTTATGAATTTAAAAAAATTTAAGTCATGAGCAACAAAATGACTTATGAATTAAAAAAAATTTAATTCACCACCTACTAAGTGACTTGTGAATTAAAAAAAATCAAGTCATCAGGAAGTAAGTGACTTATGAATTAAAAAAAATTTAAATCATAAGTTAGTTGGTAGATTGAAAATTTTTAAGCTTGTTTTGACTACATAATTATTTAATTATTAACGAAAGCTTTCAAATCTAGTTTTTAAATCATAAGATTATCACGCTAGCTTATAAATTATCCATTTCATAATTTTTCTAATTAGCATTCATCCATTAACTTATGAATTAAATTTTTTTTAATTCATAAGTCACTAAGTTGATTTGAATTAATTTTTTTTAATTCATAAGTCACTTACTTGCTGATGATTTGAATTTTTTTAATTCATAAGTCACTTACTTGCTCATGACTTAAATTTTTTTAATTCCCAAGTCACTTAGTAGCTTGGGAATTAAAATTTTTTAATTCATAAGTCACTTACTTGCCCATGACTTAAATTTTTTTAATTCATAAGTCACTTAGTAGGTTCTGAATTAATTTTTTTTAATTCATAAGTCACTAAGAAGCTTATGATTTAATTTTTTTTAATTCACAAGTTTTTTTTAATTCATAAGTCAGTTCGTAGCTGCTGAATTATATTTTTTTTAATTTTTTAATTCATAAGTCACTCACTAGCTTGTGAATTAAAGCCAAGCTTAAGCTAACAAGTGACTTAAGCTTTTGCAACCCTGATTTTTATATGCTGAGGTTGCTTTAAGAATATACTTGTGCACTGCAGTGTAGAGCAGTGTAAATCGTTCATTTCAAATGATCGAATCGAATTCATACATTTTCATTTCACTGTTCAATACTGTTCCGATTCGATTTTCATTTCGATTTCGATGATCAGATTGAGTTGAGGCTTTCACAAAATACTCTATATTGTAAGCCATAAATTACAAAATGACATCGAATGATGGCTACTATGATTAAAATATTATACATTTTGTGTTTTTTATTATTATTTTTTACTACTTTATTTTCATTGTTCTAAAGGGCGGCAAAATTTATCAGCCCGGGGCGCCAAATCCTTAAATACGCCTCTGCTTCCGAGGTAGATGCCCATTCAGAATGTACATACCCAACAAACCGAGTAAGTATGGAATAAAAATCCCAATGATGTGCGATAGTGGAACATGTTATATGCTGAATGCTATACCCTACATTGGAAGAGCAACCAATACAAATGGTTTACCGCAAGGCGAATACTATTTGAAGGAGCTATCGCGACCAGTTCATAGCACAAACCGAAACATTACCTATGACAATTGGTTCACGTCTATCCCTGTCGCAAAATCATTGGTGCTTACACCCTTTAAATTGACAATTGTGGGCACAGTAAGGTCGAATAAACGGGAAATTCCTGAAGAGTTGAAAAACACTCGTTCTCGACAAGTGGGAACGTCTATGTTTTGCTTTGATGGATACTTAACCCTAGTGTCGTACAAACCGAAGCCCTCGAAGATGGTGTACTTATTATCGTCATGTGATGAAGGTCCCGTTATAAATTCAACAACTGGCAAACCTGAGATGATAATGTTCTACAACCAAACTAAAGGCGGTGTCGACACGTTTGATCAGATGTGCTCTTCCATGTCTTGCTCTAGAAAGACGAACAGATGGCCAATGACAATGTTTTATGGCATTTTAAACATAGCCTTTGTCAATTCATATATAATTTACGCACATAATGTTTTACTCAACGGAGAAAGACCATTGAACCATAGAGAATATACGAAGAAGCTAAGCTGTGACCTTTCAACAACGTGGATGAGATCTAGATTGGAAATCCCTACTTTGACAAGGCGTTTTTTTGAGGGAAAATATTCATAATATCTTGCCACAAACCAGTCCACAGGTTTCTGAAGTGGCTGATGAGGAACCTCCAGCTAAAGTTCGGCGTTACTGTAGCCTGTGTACAATGAAAAAGAAAAGAATGTCTAAAATGACATGTATGAAATGTAAAAAGACAGTGTGTGGTGAACATAAACATGATGTTTGCAATAACTGCCTATAAGCTATAACTATTAAGTTTTTTTGTATTTTTGACTGATTGATATTATTTGAGACTGAATATATTGTAATTCATCAGATAGTAAGAAAATAATATAAATTATTTATAATTATTTAATAATTGATATTTAAATACCCAAGATCTCTAATTTTTTGTTCCTTTTCGTTATTGATATATATTATGCTACTTTTCTTAAAAAAAAATTTATAATATATATTTTTTTTACTTAATAACTAATACTTAATAAAGACTATAACAATAATATGAAGTAATAAAAAACAATTATTTAATTTTGTAAACAAAAAAAACGTTTTTTTAATTGTGCGCTTCGCAGGCGCATGTTTATCTTTTGAAAACTAAAAAATAAGTTTATCTCTCTAAGGTTTTAAACAAAGTTCAAAAACATTAAATAAATACAAAGAAATTAAAACCGAAATCAATTCCCTACGTATGGAAATTGAATTTAATAAAAACCTATTAGAAGTACAGGAAATTATAGGAAAAATATCTGACATCATTATGACCAGTAGAACAGGTGTCCTAACACAATCATTTTAATAGTTCAAGAGATATTCGAGTATGAAATAAATTTCGATAAACTTAAAGAATTAAAGGTAACTTTGACAACTTATAATGAAAATCTATTAATTATCTTAAGCATTCATAAATTTGATGATAAATTATTTAACAAAATTTATATAAAAACATTCCCTGTAAAGAATAAAATAATTAAACTACTTAGCAATGAATTGATTGAAACAAACAAAACTCTTTACTATGTAACAAAGGAAATTAAGAACTTACAAGAAATAAAAGACAATTGTATTAGAAACTTATTTAAAAATAACGCAAACTTAGATTGCAAAACCGAAAATTTTGAAGAAGAAAATATAATCATAAATAAAGAAAAATACTTAATAATCAAAAATGTGCAAAAAGAAAAAATCAAACAAAATTGTAAAAATTTAGATTACACTCTAGAAGGAAATTATATTCTTGAATTAGAAGATTGTAAAATAGAAATAGGAAATAAAACTTATAACAAAAAATTATATCAAAATAATTTCAAAATTATAGCACTGATAAATTATAACTTTATAGAAGATTACTATTAAGAATTAAACTTTAAATCAATTAATAACATAGAAATGTTAGAATCCAAAATACATAAACACATAACTTACAACTTGGTAACATTTACGTTTGTAATAATAATTGTAATATTTGTAATTATCTATTTAAGAATAAGATTAAAAAATCCATTACAAACATAAGCCTCCCAACGGTTACTTTTAAACCATTGGAATCCTCTAAGGAGGGAGGGGTTTTAACCACAGAAAAAAGACAAAGCATTTTTTGAACCACATATATTCATGATACCGTTTCTTTCATTGTCATCAAAAATCACTGGCTATCTGCGATAGCACAGACAAAGAAATAAGAACGCTGACAAAGTTTATATCACCCAAGTTGAATTATGAAAAACACTGGCTATCTGCGATAGCACAGTTTAGTCTTTAAGTAACGTCTCATTGATCAAGAGCTCCGCTCTTCGATTCCTTTTTTAAAAAGTAAAATAAATAAAACACATTTACGAGTGTTTCTTATATATATATATGTATATATGAGTGCAGTGGCTTAAGCTGTAGGGACAGGGAGAGATACAGACATACAGAGACTGAATCATATTTTTTATGAACAAAATTTTCCTTAAAATTTTTATAATAAAATTATATTTGATTTGATTTTTGGGCGTTATTTCAAAATTTAATTGTGTACCCGTTTTCAAGATATTGAATTTACAAAAAAAAATTATTTTATTAAAAATCCAAAAACTATTTTTTCGAAAATTTTTATAAACAATATATTTTTATATTAAAAGGAGCTCCTGTGTAAATTTTTATGTTAAAATCGTTAGCGCCGTTAATGAGAAAACCGAAAATAAAAAAAAGGTTCTCTCACAGGTACCGTTAGTATCATTATTTCCTATTTTTTTTTATCAAAATCGTTAGAGCCGTTTTCGAGATGAATAATATTTTGCATAACAGCTATATGGGGGTACCGTTTGTCTTGGAGCTAACAAGAAAATTTCAATTTGTCCTCTAGGGAATTGCCGAAGACCCTTAAGTACCGAGTTTGAAGAAAATATCTCCAGTGGTTTAGGCTGTAGAGAGAAATACAGACAGACAGATGGAATTGCTGGACCCACTTTTTTCGTCTTCCCTATCATCTTAATGTCAACTTTGATCAAAATATCGAGTTCGATTTTTTTTCCCAAATGCAGAGCTTGCCCTATAGTACATACGAGTACATACATATATCGCAAGTAAAAAGGGAACAACAATTTGAAAGTTCTTCTTTACTTTGTTGCACTTTTTCTTCGCGACGATAATGGTTATCCGACCCTGTTTTATTATTAATATTGTATGTAAATATAACCTATACCTAATTTTATCATGGAGCGTGATCTTGTGGTACCAATGCTATCCTGGTGGTGACGCTGAAATTAGTGCACGATTTTTCAGTAGAGAGTAGGATAAGATACAAAACAAGTAGTACAAAAGAGAATATTCAATTATTAAATTTAGCTGAGACAAATCTAACAAGTACTATCTATTATTTTCAAGAAAGAAAATGTAAAATTCCGAAACTAATAAATGTATGAAAGAAAATAATTTAGTTAGATGAAACACCGTTTTTAGGATTTCCACTAGGGAATTTAAAAAAAAAATTTATTTGGGAAACCTTGGGACAAACCGAGGATAAAAACCCAAAATTTTGTCAACAAAGTAAAAATTAAAAATGCAAATGAAATTGAAATACAAATGAAATCGCGATTAGCCCTCTGATGATTAAAAATAAATATCAGAATAAACAAATTAAATTGATCGCGAATAAAAGAAGAAATAAAGGGCACCCGAATTTTGAATACCCGAAGCAGTGAAAAAGTATATTTGGACAAGATATCCGCTTTACTTATCTTGTATTTTTCTTGATTTATGTTCCTCTAACTTCTGGATTCTCCTATTTTTCCTGACCACACTCCTTAAAAGTTTTGTCTCGATCTCTTTACTTTTCCTTTTTAAATTTTCTCCTCTTTTCCTCGATTTTTCGTTTATTTTTTTAATTTTTTGTTTGGTAAGCTCTATAAAAAGTGAACTTTCCTAGCTGAAATATATTACAACGTCCCTCGACCATTCCAGTCACTCACACATACAAAAATCCAGCCAATCGTTTTCGCGATCATCGATCACGGGACATCGGTTTCCTGGAAACCTTCTTCGTTTTACAGAAAACCGCCGTTGTTGAATCTCAAACGAAACTTTGGTCTCACACTCATATCCATCTGGCCGAGTTCAGACTACTATCAACTAACTTTATCAAAAAAAAACCAAAAAGAAGCCTTATTCTAAGCATTCCCCAAGTTACAATTAAAAACTCATGAGTGTTTCGAAGAGCGATGCCATGGTTACCAACTAAATAATAATAAGACGAAAGAAGAAATCATATATCATAACACCACGAACTAGATTCCATACTCAAGTGAAGCTTTTTTTCTTGTCTCTAAAAAAGCGATTTAATAATTTTAGGATAAGAATCCAACAGTTAGATACTCTTATCGTTAGGGACCCGTTTACTTACAAATGAAATTTACGTTAGGTTAGCTTAAGTAAAATTTAGGATGTTTTGTTGTTTAATTTAGAGTAGGTAATAGCCCGCCTGTCTCGTTACCCCTTCAGCTCATCCGCTGGCATTCGTCTTGCTACATGAGACCGTCCGTCTACATTTCAATCGAAAGATTGCTCTTAACCTGTATTTGTCGCTTTTGCAAAATGCTGTCTGAGTACACCAATGGTTGATGGTACCGTGGTTGCCCTCTACCTTGCCAGAATTTTGCAGACAAGAAGGAAACGAAGGTCAATCATTATTGCGGTAAACTTTACCATAACAACTTATATTGTTTGTAAGAAGCTGCAATGACAATAAAATAGTTTTCCAATTTTTTTAAATCACTTACACTATTTACGATACGAATGTCAATCTGACCACTACCATCAGAATTTCCTGTTGGATTAGTTGGTGTAAGACAAGATCCTGGAGGAACGCATATGCATGTTGTCACTGTAGATACCAACGAAGGAATTGTTCCTTGAATCAACTGCCTGGATTCTATAAGAAAAAAATATTTTTTTCTTTATATTTTACCAATAAGACAGCTATGTTTGTTTATTGACCAATTATAAAGTATACAGTATACCCTTTAGAAAGATTTCATGAACTTTTTCCCTCAAACTAAATATTTTAAATAAAAATAAATTGAGTATAATTATAATACATTTATGGTTGGAAATACCTTACTTCTGAAAATGTATTATAATTATACTCAATTCAGTCTTATTTGAAATATTTAGTTTGAGGGGAAAAGTTCATGAAATCTTTCTAAAGGGTGGTTAAATTTTAAGGGCCGATATTTATTTTGAATGAAACACAAATTATTTAGGAAATTATCGTAATTTCTTTTTATTATGATAATATGGTATGGTTCAATTATGTATGGAACAAAATATCGGCCAAATGGCCGCGCGCCGCGACCTCGGCGGCACACCTCCATCCGATGGTCCAAATTTTCGATGACGCTGGCTGAGGCATAATTGAGGTTCTATGCCGTTAATGTGCCGAATTATCTCATCATTTAGCTCTTGAATTGTTGCTGGCCTTATCGACGTACACCTTTTCTTTCAAATAACTCCAAAGAAAGAAGTCCAACGGTGTCAAATCACATGATCTTGGCGGCCAATTGACATCGCCACCACGTGAGATAACACGGCAATTGAATTTCTCGCGCGAAAGAGCCATTGTTTCGTTAGCTGTGTGGCAAGTGGCACCGTCCTGTTGAAACCACATATCGACCACATCCATATCTTCCAATTCGGGCCATAAAAAGTTCATTATCATCTCACGATAGCGAACACCATTCACAGTAACTGCCTGACCGTCCTCATTTCGGAAAAAATACGGTCCGATGATGCCACCAACCCATACACCGCACCAAACAGTCAATCTTTGTGGGTGCATTTGTTTTTTGACAATCACTCTTGGGTTATCTTTTTATTTTATTTTTTTTTATTAAGCTTAATACAAGCCACTTATACTATATCACAATAAAAATATCTTAAGTCTGACATTAAGTACTTAAGTCTAAAAAAAATTAATAAATGGTTTAATAATAGGATAATTTGGATAAGTATCAGTAGGGGTAGCGTAATAGGGCATGTTTAAGTGAGGGTTTACTAAGGTTTAAGTCAAATATGTTAGAATTATTTACCCTACTCAACATTCTTGACAGGGGTTCGTTTAGTCCGTAGTCGGTACTATGGTATTGGAGTCGAAAAAAGTAACCTCCATACTGCACTAACCAGAACTTTTAACAAAGTGCAGCCCCTGAATGCACTTGTATCAACATCCTCTAATGGCTCATCATCACTTACCCTTTACCTTTCCCTATAAACGTAGAACCACAAAATTCAATTTCAACAAAATTTAAATTCTTCATTTATTTAAAAATTTATTATAACTAAAAAAAAATCTTTTAGAAACAAAAATAACAAAACTAATAATAATCGCAAAAGCAAAATAACATTTTTGCTTCGTTATATTTATGTACATACTGATCAACTAATCAGCTGATTTATAAAAAGAGGCTAAACTATATGTTCTCTGCTGAGTACAAAAAAAATGTGAACAGATTTAATGTGAATGACTATATAAATGTTCCAGTGCAGAAGATAAAAAAGCTTATCGCATATTATTTTGTTTGAGCAAAAAGAGAATTTCTGCAAGGTATCTAATAACATATGTTAACTGCATGAACTAATATTAAGAGACAAGAACATCTACAGAACTATGAGTCATAGATCGTGTTATAAAAATATTTTTAAAGAGATGTAGATCTTCTCGGTATTATGCAATATAAATTTAATTTATTAATTCAAATTGAAATAGCGTAGTAAAAAAAATATTTCCTTATTTATTTTTTTTTTGTTAAACAAAATTATGCATTTCTATATAAAACCAAAAACATAAATAAAAATACTCACACAATGACTTCAAGACGATCGGGATCTATCCAACGTTGTGCGCACAATGGTTGATGATCTCTTCGCTGTATTGATTTTGGGTCAATATGATGAAATTATATATTATACGATTGATAAGAATTTAAATAATCTATTAAAGTTTTTGGTTAGGGTTTGGCAAATAGGTATATATGTATGTATATATATATATATTTTCTCTTTTTCTCTTTTTTTTTTCTTATCACACTTCACATTTAGAAAATTTAAGCTTACTAATCATAGTTCTGATTAACGAGTTTAGACTTAGGAATTTAACTTTAAGCTATATAAACTAGATATAATTAAGATTAGCGAATATATATTTTATTGATTTCTTAATATATTTTTTTTTTGTTCTCATTTTTGATCTAGTAATAGATCTTTCGTAAAGAGATGCTGTATTGTATTTCGTGGTTGGGATAGGGAACTTTACACTTTGGTCTGGTGAACTTGGTAGCTCCAAGGCGACTGATTGGACCCATGTGTAGAGATTTAAATTTTGTGTCTTGATTGGTCGATTGAGCAGCTTCAGCCTGGTCATGGCAACGTCATGATGATCGCTGCGATGTCCGCTTGGATATGGACACAGTATTGTATGCCGATGTGACTTTCCAATTGACAGACTCGATCAGAGTTCCTCAACATAATTAGAGTTTTTTTTTCTTTTTGTTTAAATGAATTTTCTTATTAAAAATTTCCGAAATTAGTTTCCATTATTATGGAACATTGAATTTACGTCAATTTATACTTTAATAAGTTACACTTAATTTTTTAAAAGCCACGAGGGCAGATAAATCGACTGATCTCGGAAATGGTTTGATCAAAAAGGGCAGATCGAGCTGCGGAAATCGCTTAACAGCCGATGGTCGATCATCGAAACTTCGAAAACAGAAAAAATTAGTTCATAGGTTTTTTCGAACAATAATCTTCGCACCTTTGGGGTAGGAACACATGAGTTGTGGTGAATATTAAATTTTAATATTCGTATGGGTCGGAATTTTATGTGGAATTCATTACAAATGGTAAGTGATTTTTGTGTTGTGTTTACCAATATTCGTGGGCTAAGAAGGAATTTCTTTGTCATATTCGGCCATTCTGTTAAGTACAGACCAGCTGTTTTGGCACTGGGTGAAACACAGGTTGGTGCAAATACTGATCTTTCAGAATTTCGTCTGCCTGGCTATAACCTAATGCCTTTACTCTTTCGCCATCACGACTTTTTAGTTTAGATATGATTTTGCTTGCCAGAGTCTTCATCAATACGGACATTGTTCTAATACGAACTTTAACTTCATGTGGCTCAAATTTACTATCCGCAAGCACATCATCTAATATTGTTCAATTTATAGGAGTCCGAATCTGGACTGCAATTCAACTCTTAATGAGTTTGATGCGCTGTCTGATTCCATTTCCCGCATTGTTTCCTTGTACCCTCACACTGAAGTCGTTATTGCGGGCGACTTCAATGTACACAATTCAAATTGGCTACGCCATTAAGGACAGACAACACCCGAAGGAAAATATGTTCAAATCTTTGCTGAGATGCACCACCTTACTCTTAACATCTAAGGTCTCCTCACTCTATTAATAAGATTAGATTTCTTTTCGATTAGGACAAAGAGGCTTCGCGAATTTTAGTACGATTTTTTTTCTTTTCAAGGCATGTTAAATACGTAACGGCCGTCCAGGTTTTGATCGCAAGAACCCCCCATCCGACGAGCTAACCTTTGGCAATGGAAGCATGCCACGCAGTCAGATCCTGGACACCCATCCATTTTCGTTATCAGGACTGTCTCAGAGTTCCTGTAAGCTCATAGCCACAGTGGTAGTATATGGAATGGATGGTAATAACTCGAATTACATCTCGAGGCGTACGTTACAGCTGGTAGATGAGCCCACACTCTTGATTTGTTTCTTACTTCTAACCCTGATAAGTACACCATAACGGTAAAATATCCATTCGGCACTTCGGACCATTGTGTAATATCAGCTCATTTCTCGTATCCCACTCATCCAGTTAAAGAGAAGCATCCAACTAGTGTTGTGCTTTATTTTATTTCTACTTGAGACGCACGGATCTCAAGCGGGGTCTTACCTTTTTTTAGTGTTCTTTTTGGTACTAAGTAAAGTAGTCAAAGTATTTATATTTTTTGTTTATTTATTTCTCATTTCACTAATTTTCTTAAATAGTTTAATGTATAGATTTAGAAAAAAGCACAAAGTTCAAATTTATAATTAAAAATTTATAAGATATTGAAAATGAACTTGCAAAGAAATAGTAACATTTGATTCGAATTTATAAGATATTGAAATTGACCTTGCAAGGAAATAGTAACAATTGATTCTCTTCACGACGGCGCGGCGGCGGTCCGATTCTTAGTGTCGAATCCCCGACTCAATATGAGCACAAGTGTGCCTGGTTGCGACCGGAGTTTGTTTTTTTAGGTTGGAGCAGTCTGCTAGGGAATGAAATCCGATATTCATAAAATATGGATTGGAAAAAAAGTGCATTGGTAATTGGATTTGGGATTTGAAGTAATTAAGAATGAAAGTGATGACCTGGAAATTTTAAGTGGTTTGGAGTTGGGCAATTAAACAATTAAAGGAAATGATGAATGAAAAGAATGAACATGATGACCTGGGAATTTTAAGTGTGTTTGGAGTTGGGCAACTAAACAATTAAAGGAAATGATGAATGTGGAATTTTAATTGGTTCAGAGTTGGACAATGAATATGGGAATATGAGAATATGGAATATTGGTCAATCAAAAGGAAATGATGACTGTGGGAATTTTAAGTGGCAATGGGTTAAAGTGAGTATGGGTATTGAGTTCGATGGAATAGATAAGGGGAAATGATAAGGGAAGGTTGTAACACTAGGACCGTTTGGCAATACGAGAAAGCCAACTGGGACGGTCTGAATAACTTGTTTAGAATTTTTAACTGGTCACTATTGTATCCTCGATAGTGACGTTGATGCCAGTGCTGATATGATCACAGAAGTGATTTTTCTTAGGATGCGTATTTATTCTTTACAAAATTAAGAGTATAAAGTCTTGGTTCGATACAAGCTGTAAAGAAGGTATCAGGTTGAGAGAAGTAAGTTTCCGCTCTTACAAAGCCAACCCAACTAAGGAAAATCGAAAAATGTTTAAACAAGTCAGAAACCAATGCAACGCTGTTATAAAGAGAACCAAATTCTTACATGAACAGAAATTAAGGCAAAAAATCCTGCAATGTCCCAAAGGCAGTAGAAATTTCTGGTCATTTTTCAAGAACGTAAAAAATTCGACTTCATCTTTGGTTCCAGAGCTCATCTACAATGACAAACCGACGATTAGCTCTTTACAGAAGCCAAATATACTTGCAGCTCATTTTGCTGCTAGCTCCACGTTGCCTGTTAGCAACATTGCCCCTCCTGTACTTGAGAACGTGAACTATTCAATGGGACAGGTATATTTCCGCACTCGTACAGTTACAAGAGCCCTTCGAGATCTTGATACAAGCAAATCCGCTGGTCCTGATGGTATACCCCCCATTATTCTGAAGAGGTGTTCTTTATCGCTGGCAAAACCATTGCGTAAGCTTTTCCATAGCTCCTACTATTCTGGAATCTTCCCTAGAAGATGGAAAACAGCATTTGTCCAGCCTGTTCCTAAAAAAGGTGACCCTTCCTCCCCTTCTTCCTATCGACCAATCGCACTTACGTCCCTTCTTCCCAAGGTTATGGAATCGCTGATAAATCATCAGCTCAAGTAATATCTCGAAGATCAAAAGCTTCTTAATGGCCCGCAATACGGCTTTCTCAGCAAGCGTTCCGCGTTTGGCATCCCAAAGGTGATCGTGTATGACCACTGTCCCCAGTTTTGATCTGAAAATGCTTTACCAAGAGTATGCGCCACATTTTAAATTCATTTATGTGGTTATCATACACAGGCAAATATTGTGGAACGAGTTAATCAGATTCTGAAGACTACGCCAAGGGCTTAAGTCCCTGAAAACCAGAGAGTATGGGATTCATAGCTTACGAATAGCAAGGCGTCGTGCGCCATGCTCACGTCAAAACATGAGGTTCTAGGAGTTTCGGCTTATTATACAAACTTTGGAGGGATACGGTGACTTCGTATCGAAAAATACAATTCGTAAGGGATATTTTAGGAACTGTTTAGGATCGGGATGAGATCACTAAATGTTTACAAGAATAAAGACTAAATATATTGAAAGAATTGCTTGCAGGTTCAAAAAAATCTGAAGCCTACAATCTTGGGCAGCGTGATGTTCAGTATCACCCCAACCGAAATTGCATGGCTAAAAACTTTTTACTGTCATATGCCGAGAATTATTATGCTGCCAAATTTGTGCCGAAGTTTGTCGGTCCGCTTGAAATAAAAAAGCGTATCTTAACCTCAGACATATGACTTAAAAAAAAGTGATGGTAAAAAATGCTGAGCTTGGCATGTTAATGTCCGATTTCACGAAGGACTTTTAAGCATTTAACAGGCTTTTAAACCTTAAAATGGGATGTTTTGGTTTCACCAAGAGCTTTTAAATTAAACAAGCTTTTAAACACCCTTATGAACTAAATGCCCATTTTTGGCTCAATAGATTTTAAAAGTGTCAATGAAATGTCATCAGATGTACAGTGACGAGCAAAAGTGGTCAAATGATTTCGCTTTTTTGAAAAATTGATTCAAGTAAGGATTTTTTAATAGAATTAAAATTTTTTTTTATTTTTTTTATTTTGTTTATTTAACTCACATTTATTATGTATAGTAAAATTTTCAAAAAATAATATATTATACAAAAAAAAATAATAATAATAATTTCCTGGTTTTGTCCAATTATGCACGTTTTAGTTTCAGGAGATTTAACATCGTTTTTTCATTGAGAGATGTTCCTCTCTATTGTGCTTTGTTTGTTTTACTGTTATTTAACAAGTAACAGGAGATAATTTTATTTGTTGATAGTTTGTTGTGGGTAAATCGTTCATTTTAAAACATGTACAGCTGATTATTGTCAAAATGAAAAAAAAAATTGTAAAAATACCGTCGACCGCGCTATTTTTTTAACTAAAACGTAGTGAATCATCGCGGGAAGTGTCTAAAATTTTGAACATTTCAAAAACTTCTGTGCTTAGTATTAAAAAACCAAAAATTTGATGTTCCCCCAATGAAAAAAGGACGGAAATGACTACTTTCTGATTTGGAAGCTAGAAAAATGGAAAGAGAGTTGAGAAGTTGTGGGTCCAAAACACCTAAGCAGGCAGCTCAAAACATAGACAAGCCAGTTAGTGAATGGACTGCATGCCGGGCACTCAAAAGAATTGGGTTAAACGCTAAAGAGAAACCGAAGAAGCCTCTGCTTTCAGCGAAAAATATTAAAGCCAGGTTAGTTTCGCTAAAAAGCGCACAAACACTGGACCATTGACCAATGGAAAAAAGTCATTTGGTCGGACGAGACGAATGTCAATAGAATAGGAACGGATGGTAGATCTTTTTATTGGTCACGTCCTAGAGAACCACTTCAACAACATCAAGTTCAAAAGACCGCGTAACATGGAGGAGGTTCGGTGATGGCTAAGAGCTGTTTCTCGTGGAACTCTGTTGGCCCTTTGGTGAAAATCGATGGCATCATGAACAAAGAAAAATATTTGGACATTTTGAAGACAAATTTACCACCTTCTACTGCATCAACAGGCTTGAATGATTGTGAAATAACTTTTCAGCAGGACGGAGATCCGAAACACACGTCAAACATTGTCTCGGAATGGCTGAGAAATCAACAGTTTACGACGATAACATGGCCAGCACAAAGCCCTAACCTCAATCCAATTGAAAATTTATGGTCAATTGTGAGGCGACGGTTGGGGAGCACAAAAATCACCAATCAAACACTCAGGAGCTTTGGCAACGAATGGAGCTGGAATGGGGCCATATTCCAGAGCAATTTCTCCATAATTTGGTGAAAAGTATGAAAAAGCGTTGCTCCCAAGTAATTAAAAATAAAGGTTTATGGACTAAATACTAAAGAAAAAACATTGAATTTAAACGTGCATAATTGGATAAGTCTAAAAACTAATGGAATATTTTTTGTTCTGTATAATATATTATTTTTTAAAAAAGTTTTTATAAATAATAAAATTTAGTTAAATAAACAAAATGAAAAAAATAAAAAAAGATTTTAATTCTATTAAAAACTCTTACTTTAAATCAATTTTTCAAGTAAGCGAAAACATTTGACCATTTTTGCTCGTCACTGTAGATAACAACAATTTGATATAGCAGCTGAAATTATTGTTTTGTAATATTTTAGTTTTCAATTTTTTTAGATACAAAGACTAATATTTAAATTATCTGTTTTTTATTTAGAATAAAATATAAAATAAATCTTCATCTAACGATAAAGTGCAACACATAGTTATTCGTCGAGCAATAGTCTAGAGTACTCCTGGGTTCACAGGAATCGATTTTCCGACTATGACTACAAAATGAGGTTCCGATTTTCTAAAAGCATCTGCGGGTCAGTTGTTGAATTTGTTTGGTCGTCATTTGGAACCGAAAAAAACCCGTCAGTGCAATAAAAAAAAGTGGTTATTACTTAAGCATTTAATGCCACAGAATCTTTCCAAATACATTTGTTTTTGCATTTCGTTTTTTTTGTGGCATTTCTTGACATTTGTTTCAACACATAATGCTTTCTCATTTTTTCTCATACATTTCGCTTGTTAGAAAGAAAGAACCAATTTATTTTTTACAGAGATGTGAAGAGAACTCAATTTTAACAAAAAATCCCTAAAATTTCCCTTTATAGATTGGTGAAACTCCAAAGATCTAAGAGTCTGATAAAATTTAAAAGGATTTTTGATAAAAGTGCTTTAAGTGTTTGTTTATGAAATTGGCCATAAGGATCTTAAACAATAAGAGATACATCGAAAGATTGATTACTAAAGGAAAAAAGTTCTTTTTCTTTTCATATTTTTTATATCGTTTTTATGGATTTTATTTCCAATTTGTGCTTTCATACAATATTCGTTTTCATTTTCCAGTGCCTCGGTGCCTCTTTGCGAATTGTCTTACAAATTTTTCTAATTGTAAATTCAGTTCCAAGGAGAAAAGGGTCCGATTTGTGGCGCTAAATGTTACCACAATAAGTTTTACCTACAAATCGTTCAACCTGAAACCCATTTTTAGCCTACCTTTTCGTTGCGCCTCCAAAATACTCCTAGAGTTCAGTGGAAGGCAGGTACCTACATATCTGCCAGAGTCCTGGGCCCTATTCCACAAAAAAACTTATCAACTTTTCACTTTGCACTTATCAAATTACAGTTTTTGGAAAAGTGATAAGTGTTCCTCTTCCACAATATTCTTTGCAAATTTCATTTTGCACCAAGCAAATTTTTGCAAAGACTTTGCAATAAGCTAATTTTTGCAAAGACTTTGCACTCTATATGAAAAGTCTTTGCACTCTCCTACAAAGTGAGTGTGCAAAGTGTTCCACAAAGTATTTAATCATCTTTGCATTTCTGTCTCATCACTTTTCACTTTGGTTTTGAGTTTGGTTTGTTCCTTCCAATCATCGTACACCAGTGGGAGATTAACCGTAATTTGAATAAAATTGGGAAAATCGCAAAATTCGACTGATGATGATTGCTTAAAAAAATTATAACTTCTCTTCTGATTGTCCGATCTTAAAGGTTGAGATCTTTAAGAAATCACCAAATAACAGGCTTTATTTGTGTTTAAAAACATCGATGTTATTGAAACCGATGTTTTTGACATCGATGTTTTTTTGGAAACATCGATACATCGAACCATCGATGTTTTTTTTACGATGTTTGCATCCCCAATGTGGTCTAATTTTTTCCAATTTTATTTATAAGGAAATCAACTTGAATTTGATTTAAATGAAAGCACTCTTTAAAATAAAAGTTTGCTAGTCCCGAAACATTTATTTGGTCTCTATAATTTCTTATTATAACCGCGTCTTCACTTTCGTCGAACAAAAACTTACGTCTCAACATTTTTAAAGCTTCAATAGTTATAACGATATGAATTTGCAAAGCGATCGTTTACTTTGCAAACTTTTGATAAACTTATCAAAATTTGCTTTGCAAAAATAGAATTTACAGTTTTTGTGGAACGAAACAGCATATATATTTGCAAAGTCTTTGCAAATTACACTTTTCAATATTAAATATTCACTTTTCACATGAGAACGTACGTGGAACAGAAATTGCAAAGAGAATTTAAAAATTGCAAATACTTTGCAAATTACACTTTTCAATTTCAACTTATCACGTATCAAATTTTATAGTTCTTAGGAACATAAAGTGATAGGTACAAAATGAAAAGTTGGTAAGTTGTTTTGTGGAATAGGGCCCTGCTCTTAAAGTATTTTGGAAAATAAATCTAAGCTGATTTTCGTCTTCAAAAGTGTAAGTTGTGTGACAAGTTGTACTAGCAAAAAGGAAGTGTTCGGCAGATAGCTTACACGGGAGTATAACATGATGGGACCTATGTATATACATATATGTATATTCAAAAAGATTTCTTACATAATTTTACCAATAAACTTTCTTTTTAATTCTAAAAGGAAATATGTAAACATCTTATTTTCTTTAATTATAAGTACTATAGTACTTCCTAAGCACTCTTTTTCATTTTAATCCATCCTGTACCTGTAATTTTAACTATAATTTTCATATTTATTTACTTTATTTTATTAATCGAACTCGAAAATTCACGATCGAACCCACCCTCCAAAAACTCAACTAAGGGCGACAGCATTGTGTTTGATGTCTCGTTGTTATTCTTTTTTTTTACGCCATCGGTAGATACTGCTTAATGCAAGCATTTGTAACAATATGGGAAACATCAGCTTGTCACAGTCATCATTTAGCGTGGTGTTAGTTGTTAGTAAATTAATATACATATAGCCTAACACTAAACTACTAAAAAACGAACAAATATGACAAACAAAGAAATAATAAATATTAATCTACTAACTAGCTACAAAAATAAATACAAGTCAAATACTACTTGCTCTAAAAACAATAAATTATTAGGAATTAAACAACTTTTTTTCTACTGCTCTGCTCGTGGCGAACGGTATTTATCGTGATTCGTGACTGAGTTTGAGTAGAGTGTTTCGTTGCCCCACAACAACAAAACAAAACCATTAGTTAAGGCAACCCATTACTTCGAGTTTTTTTTTCAATCTCCCACTCATCCACTTGTTCACCATACTTCTCTTATAACGGTCAAATCTAAAGTTGCTCCATTGGAAAAAAACTCGTTGCCAAAACTTGAATTATGTGCAGCCAATCTCTTGGAAACATCTGGTCACGAGTTCAAACACCCTTCAAAAATAACAAATAAGTTTCCTGGACGGACTCAGAATAACGGACCAATAAACTTTCTTTTTAATTCTAAAAGGAAATATGTAAACATCTTATTTTCTTTAATTATAAGTACTATAGTACTTCCTAAGCACTCTTTTTCATTTTAATCCATCCTGTACCTGTAATTTTAACTATAATTTTCATATTTATTTACTTTATTTTATTAATCGAACTCGAAAATTCACGATCGAACCCACCCTCCAAAAACTCAACTAAGGGCGACAGCATTGTGTTTGATGTTATTCTTTTTTTTTACGCCATCGGTAGATACTGCTTAATGCAAGCATTTGTAACAATATGGGAAACATCAGCTTGTCACAGTCATCATTTAGCGTGGTGTTAGTTGTTAGTAAATTAATATACATATAGCCTAACACTAAACTACTAAAAAACGAACAAATATGACAAACAAAGAAATAATAAATATTAATTAATATTACTAACTAGCTACAAAAATAAATACAAGTCAAATACTACTTGCTCTAAAAACAATAAATTATTAGGAATTAAACAACTTTTTTTTACAAAAACTTATAATGCGTGAGTTTCGAATACTTAATGAGAACGCCCATACAACCTGTGCTTAAGTGTAAGCTTTGAGTAACTCAAATCAAACTCAATATTATCAAACACCCCTGCTGCTTGTCAGTTGGCATCTTTCTTTATGTCAATCGGAATTCTTACCGCAACGCTCACCGATATCATGCAATTTTTTTTGTTTATTCTTTTTTCTCTTTGCTTGGATTCGGTTATCCATTGAAGTTATGTGGATATAGTTTTTATATAGATTACTTTGGAACAAACTTAACCAACCTACTCATTTTGAAAATAAATTTGACTATAATTGATCAACCTTTTAATAAACTTTTGCAAATCATGCATCGTCCTCTAATGATCACATAATTTTAGTGGCGATCTACTGCTCTGCTCGTGGCGAACGGTATTTATCGTGATTCGTGACTGAGTTTGAGTAGAGTGTTTCGTTGCCCCACAACAACAAAACAAAACCATTAGTTAAGGCAACCCATTACTTCGAGTTTTTTTTTCAATCTCCCACTCATCCACTTGTTCACCATACTTCTCTTATAACGGTCAAATCTAAAGTTGCTCCATTGGAAAAAAACTCGTTGCCAAAACTTGAATTATGTGCAGCCAATCTCTTGGAAACATCTGGTCACGAGTTCAAACACCCTTCAAAAATAACAAATAAGTTTCCTGGACGGACTCAGAAATTGTATTACATGGATTAATCTTTATTCAAAACGCTTATGGCGAACATATATATAGAATATATTTTAATGACATAATTATATTTGATTTTTTTTTTATATTATACGCGCACTCAAAGGGTTATGAATACCCTTATAATGTTAAACACAGTGCGAGCAATTAGGAAAATGGGATAGGATTAGAAAGGAGATACCGATGCACATTGGTTTTGAATTTCTGCACATTTAAATGAGTGGGAAACATTGAGCCGGGTAAAGCATTCCAAATTCGTGTAGTGCGGCTGAAAAAAGAATCTCCGTATTTGCCAGTACGTACGAAGTTGGGCTCAAGGGTAAACTGAAGAGCATTCCTAGAAGTACGGGTATTACGGTTGAATTGTTTAAGGGGAGGTATACAACTGGCTATTTCACTAGAGCACTGCTTATGAAAATAGCGGTAAAATAATGATAGACATGAAACATTGCGGCGGTGCTCGAGAGATACAAGTGTTTCAGTTAGACAACGGTCGCCTATCATTTTTATAGCTCTTTTTTGAATTCTGTCCAAAAGACTCAAGTGGGTTTTTGGAGCACCTGCCCATATATGAGAATTGTACTCGAGCTTCGGAAAAATAAAGGCTCTATATATGGGTGATTCTACAAACAATGGAATAAAATGTTACAACTTTCGGCACGACATTTGCATTGTTGAAAGCGGCCAGTCAAAAAAAAAATAAAAAATGACGATTTTAAGGACATTTTTGAAAAAGGATGTTCAGGGAACTGAGTTTTTTTTTTTGTATTTTCTCTTGGGTACACACTGAAATATAGAAATTTAATTTAATTAGCCTTCATATAAACATACAAATTCATGGTTAATACATAATAACTTAGCATTTTATTAAAAAAAAATAATATATTATAATAAATTTTTTTTTCTACTTAGAATCAATTTAAAATAAATTATATTATTTTTAAAAAATTTTAAAATATTTTGTAATGAAGTTCGAAGTTCAACATAACTTAAAAATTCTCAGGTTTCTGAATAAAATATCATTTATTTATTTATTAGCCAGGGGACTGAGACCAGGGGACTGAGGTTTTTCATGGTTTTTGCGCAAAAACGATATTAAGGTTTTATTTAAAAAATCAAAAAAATATATATAATATTACAGTTTTACCAAACCTATACTATACTGCTAAAAAAGATGCCTACTTACATACAAATTTGTTTCGGAAAAACTCACCAGAGGACTGATAAACTAAACGGACAATCCACGACTTCATGCAAAAATGTCTTTTTCACAATACTAACATAAGAAACAGAATCGAGTTGCACCACGATTTTATTATAAGGAGACTTGGTTCTTCAAATTGTCAGTGCTGGAAATCTGATCGACATCCTAGTTATTGATATTTTCGACTGTTTCAATATGCCAGGGGACTGATACAAAAAGCGGGGGACAAAGTTTAATTAAGTTTTTTTTGTAATAAAATCAATTACTAAAAAATATTTATCTATTCGTAGCAAAGATGTATTATTTGGCGTAACTTCGGTGGGATTCATTTTAGTATGAGACCTAAAATAAGAGAACGGTAATAATTTTTCTTTGCGAAAACGCACTGGGGACACGTCAGGGGACTGAGAATCGGACACTTTGAAGAATTTTTTGAGTAATATAAAATAGGGTCACCCTAATAATATTGTTAGGCCAGGTAGATATCAGTCAGATTTAATTTTATAAAAAAAAATCAGATTAATTAATTGAACGGATTTCAAAATATTTCTGGGGCCGCCGAAAATTCCATCGTTTGTAGAATCACCCATATAACAACCAGATCAGAAGGGGTAAAATACTTCTTGCACCGGCGGAGAAAACCTAAACATCAGCGTTTTTGGCATTGTCAAATATGTGATCACTCCACAAAAGACGGTCTGTGATGCACATAGCTAGAACTGAAAGCTGATCAGTCCCCTCTATATAAGTGCCGTTCATAGAAAGTGGCATTAGGGGAGGGTTGGGCTTTAACGACAGTAAACAGCATTGAGTTTTTGAAGCATTAAATTCTACACGGGTTTTGATTCCCCATTGGACAATGCTGTCAAGATCAGAATTTAATGAGCTTATCATACGCTGCCGTTGGAAGTCCACATCTGAAGGACAAGGATGTGAATCTAAAAACGAATATGAAAAGCTGAGGGTACTGTCGTCAACGAAACAATTAAGTGGATTAGAAGTTTCAGACAAAAGATCATTTATGAATATAAGGAAGAGTGTCGGAGATAAAACGGAGCACTGTTGCACACCAGCGTTTATTTTGTGGATATCAGATTTGAAACCGTCAAATACTACTTGAAGAGAACGGTCCGAAAGGTAATTTCTAATCCAACGAAGAAGAGATTCGTCGATACCAAATGCACGCATTTTCGATAAGAGAGCTTGATGCCAAAATCTATCAAGTGCAATAATCTTACTTTCTCCAAAACGATGTAAAGATTTGTTCCACTCTTCGGTGAGATATACAATTAGATCACCAGTGGACCTATTGCTACGAAAGCCATATTGCCGGTCATTAAGGATCTTTCGTTCTTCAAGATATTTCTTAAGCTGAAAATTGATCAGCGTTTCCATGACCTTGGCAAGAAGGGACGTATGTGCAATTGGACGATAGTTAGAGGGGGAGGAGGATTCGCCTTTTTTAGGAACTGGCTGGACAAATGCTGTTTTCCATCTATTCGGAAAGAGACCTGAAGAGTAGGATAGATGGAAAAGCTTACGCAGAGGTTTGGCCAGCGTTGAAGAACACCTCTTTAGAACAATAGCAGGGATACTATCCGGGCCAGCGGATTTGTGAATGTCAAGATCTTTTAGTACTCTAGCAACTGCACGAGTGCGAAAGAAGATTCGTCCCATAAAATCAAGTACAGGAGGAGTCAGGTCACTCCCTGGTAGCGTAAAATTAACAGAAAACTGTGCTGCAAGCAAATTTGCTTTATATATCGAACTAACAACAGGAATGTTATTGAAGGCGAGCGTTGGAACTGAGGATGACGTAGTGTTTCGAATGTTTTTTACAAATGACCAAAAAGTTTTACTACCTTTGGGACATAATAGTATTTTTGATCATGTAAAAATTTAGTTCGTCGGATAATCACGTTACAGGTCTTTCTAGCTTTCTTGTACTTATTCCGGTTTTCCTCAGTGGGATTGGCTTTAAAACAACGGAAACTTACTTCTTTTACCTTGATAGCCTCTTTACAGCTCGAATCAAATTTTCTTTCGGTTTGATAGATTTTGTCCTATTCGAAATAAAATTTCTCATACCGTAGAGAATCAGATTTGAAACCATATCTGCACTGGAATCCACATCACTATCGAGGAAGCATAGCGACCAGTTAAATTTGCCGAAGAAATCGTTGAGACCGTCCCAGTTGGATTGCTTGTACAGCCAAACGGTTCGCACAGGGTTTTTTTTCTTTAACTGGGGTTTGTTGACACGAGAAATTCACAGATATGACATAATGGTCTGATGTGCTTAGAGGCGATAAAACACTTTTGGTGTATTTATCAGGCTAAGAAGTAAGGAACAAGTCTAGAGTGTTGGCCGATTGACCTGCAACGTCGGGAGTCCGAGTTAGTTCGTCAACCAACTGAGTCAGATTGTTTAACTCAGCAAAAATCTCGACATACTTTCTTTCGGGTGTTGTCTGACCAGAATAACGCAGCCACAAAGAATTGTGTACATTGAAATCGCCCGTAACCACGATTTCACTCTGCTGAAAATGGGAGACAATTCTTTGGATAGAGTCGGACAGGGCATCGAATTCATTAGAAGATGGAATTACTATCCAAACTTGGACTGCAATAAATAAAACATGTATGAATGATGCAGTGAGTTTGAACCACATATAATTAAAATTTGTGTTTATACAGGGACTATACTGTGGTAGAAGCTGATAGGCAACATCATTACGTACGTATAATGAATAATGGCACTAAACTATACCCATGTAGGTTAAACCCCGTATGATCGGTGTTTTCACTAACCTGGGTTTCACTTAGTGCCAAAACAGCTGGCCTGTTTAAAACAGAGTGAACGTACACAGCACAGAAATTTTTTCGGAGCCCCCGAATATTACAATACTCGACACAAAACTTACCAGCCATTGCAATACACAAACACAAAAAAAAACCAAAACTAGACAATTAACTATGCAGGTAATTAATTTTGGGCACCAAAAAAACTTCATAATGCAATTTACCATTAGTGTTATGCCTAAATGGAAAATCACATTGATCCGCTCCTGTACAACCAAAATCAACAACCGCAATCTATCCATCCCTTTCCTCTTATTAAAAATCATTCTCTCTTTTATATGTTCATGCAAGTTTCATGTGCACTTGCGTCAATGTGTCCAGGTACTTACTTCGCAATATGCCGTGTTCTACTTTCCAACCGTTCTTCTACTGTCAATTTTCTTGCATCACCAAGTACGTTTATTTCTGTGTGTAGCCATTAAGTGCGCAGTGAGGCATTGCGATCTTCCGTCAATGTGTCCAGGCACTAATGCAACACTGTAAGGTGTTTACCCTTTGAGTATATATAATATGGAGGGCTCGTTCCTATCCCTAATGCATTGTAGTACTTGAAGTTGTGATAGGGGTCGCTGTCTAACTTTATGTAAGTTAAGGATACAGCCGTATCCTCCGATTTGTGCTTAACTTCTCCTCGCATATAGTTCTCCGTCACATGTGATATGAAGCACTCGGCAATAACTTTGTCTTACACAAATTTGAGTAGCGCCCCCTATGATAGTCACGCATTTGGAATAGAAACGAGCCCTCCATATTATATATACTCAAACAGCCGTATCTATAAGATTTTCTTAAACTGCATCTTAGAGGTTATTTAGTTAAGCATACTTAAATATTTAATTTGGCTTTAAATGACGAAACTTCAATTCGTATCTATAATCGATTTTTCATTGGTACTTAACTAAACAATGGTTGTGTCACGTAACGTAAAAGAATGTCAAAATCTAGTACAGAAAAAAATAAATGCTGCTTCATTTTATACAACACAGCTGTTTTGTGACACCTTCTTTCAGTAAATAATTGGAAGACACATTTTTTTATTTGTGAAATCAAAAAAAAAATGGCTATCAAACACACACCCAAACACGCCGCCACAAATAAAAGAAAAAGATCTGAAAATTGGTATGCCTCCTACAAGGAAACTTTTTTATTTTAGAATTTGCAATAATACACTACAAAACAGAATTATTTTATGCACAGATTGGGCGTTTTCCTAAATGCAATGTTGCAGCGTATCATGAATTTTGATGCTTTTTTTTATTAACTTGCTTCAATAAAATAACGTTATTAAATACGAATTCTAAATTTTAGAGTTTTTTTTTAATGAATTGTAAAAGTAAATTTCAGAGTGAAGAAAAACGTTGCAAGGGCATCAAAATCCACGATGCGCTGCAACACTGCATTTAGGAAAACGCCTATTCTCTTCCAACAACGAGGAAGAAAGTGTCGATACAAACACTTCAAAGGCTAAGAGGGAAGCGCGGACGAAATTTCTTTGCGCGTACACATACTTTAATCAATAGAAATTTTATGTTTCTTAAATCGTTGCACTTTATAGTTCTAATATAATATCACAACAAACAATACCTACAAACTCACAATTTGAAACTTCAAAATTTCAAAGATGAGAATCGAGATGTCAAAATACATTTTAAAATGCCTTTAAGTGACCCTTAAATGCGGTTGATGGCGTTTAAGTTAAGAGGCCTTTAAGTAACGTTACTTAAATGTGAAAATTGATTATTGATACCGATTTCATACTTAAGAGCTGCTTAGAGGTATTTTAAAGTTAAGTAACCTTTAAGATTTGTTTATAGATTCGCCTGAAAGTGTTTACCATACAATTACCTTTGTATATAAAAACTATAGTACTCTCATGAAGAGGAACGAACGATGCGGCGCCATACGAGCGTATTCCATAACTTTTTACGTAGAGTTGTGGAGAGTAAGGACAGACGATAATCAGGAAGGGGTGATAATATTTTCGGTAAAAGCAAACCGAAGGTGCAGAACAAAGCGACGACAAGAAAGCTATTTTCTGTTTTCTTTTTATCAATTTTCTATACAAATAAGTATGAGGTGGCATTTTTTGCTTCACGCATAGAGAAAAAACGGTATATTGTTGGGTTTGATTTTTGTTGTATTTATATTGGAGCAAATAATGTAGGATTTTTATTCAAATACACGAATTCTTAAACGGTTACCACTCAGAACAATTATTTTGTGTAGATAGATAATTATTTTTGTAGGCAGATTTTTCAAATGCAGAGTTTTAAGAATTGGAGTTTTGAGTATTATTCTGAAATACAGAACAATTATATTGAAAGCTAAAATTTTGAAGAGTAGAATTTTGGAATGCAGAATTTTGGGAAATTAAATTTTGAAATGCATAAAAATTAACAAGAAAAATTTTGAACAGAAGAAGTTTGAAAAAGAATTTTGAAATGCAGAAAGTTTAGTAATTAAAATTTTGAAAAGGCAAATTTTGAAATGCAGAATTTTCGGAAATAAAATTTTGAAATGCAAAAAACTTAAAAAGTAAATTTTTGAAAAAGATATTTTGAGAAGTAGAATTCTGAAATGCAGAAAACTTAATAGGTATAATTTGAAAAGCAGAATTTTGAGAAGAAGTAGAATTTTGAAATGCAAAATTTTGGGAAATATAATCTTGAAAAATGTACTTTGAGAAGTAGAATTCTTAAATGCAGAAAACTTAATAAGTAAAATTAGAAAAGCAAAATTTTGAAATGCCAAATTTTGGGAAATAATATTTTAAAATTTTGTGTTTTTTTACTTAGTAAGTAAAATTGAATCGGTCATTTCAAAAACCTCTTAAGTCACATTTTTTTCCAAAATGCTTTTTTTGCTGAAAATGGTTCCTTAAAGGGAGATGCGTATTCTGGGTAAGAACCAAGTATGTCTGTACATTCCTTCCTCTTCAAATAAAACCGTAGGAAAGACGTTCATTGCATAAACAACATAAGTCAGTGACTTAAGAGGTTTTTGCATGCACTACCAAAATGGCGGGAGTAGTTTGATATTTTAAATTTGCTTTGCTCTGATTGGTTCAACAATATTCAAATCTTCAATTTGATAACAACCGTCATCAATGTCAAATTTGCGTTTTTCATACAACTATTTTCCGCGAAAAGTAATTTTAGCTTTAAAAATGTCTTCAAATGAATCAGAGAGTGATGGTGCGCCGAAAAAGAAGAGAACGTGTAATACCTTAATGACATGTTATAACAAATTATAAAATTGAAACACAAGACATAAACTAATTTATCTAAGAGATTTGAAAAACCGAGGAACTGTTGATATCAAGTTGCAGAAGAGTAGAATATGTCGAAGTAAGATCATTGAGCTTGATATTTCTAAGGCATTTGATGGATTTTGGCATCAAGCATAAACAAAAACGAAAATTTTGAGTTTGGTATCAATGAAGCCCTTATTCGTTGGATTAGAAATTTTCTACTGGATTATTCAATACTTTTTTTTTTGGAAGGTTTCAAAACGGATCTTCACAAAATAAATGCTGGGGACCCCAAGGTCTTCGTTTAGTCTCAGACTCTCTTTCTCATTTTTATGAATGATCTCTGAATCTGAATGATCTGATGATTTGCACTTCATTGTCTATCTTAGCTTTTCATATTCATCCATCACGTCTGTCAAATTCACGCCCATCTCATTCGAAATTTAGAAAATATAGTCATAGAGCTAAAAACTGAAGATGTTTTGGAATTCATGAAATTGTGGCCAAATTTGTACAAAAAAACATGTTTGTCAACACTGAATCTTAAAGAAAAAAATCCCACAAAAACAGAAAAAAGCACCTTCGACATATATGAGCTTTAAGTATGCTTCACATAGAAAAGGTACTATCATAGGAATATATTGATGGATTGATTAAACATTTATTATTAGTAATAAATAAGTTCCAACTTCGGTTTCACTTCTATCTGCAAAGGCTTATGTTTTAAAAGTGCCCATCAATAAGAAAATGTTGAAGATAATCAATCTATGTACCTTAAAGATATTAAAACATGACAAAAAGTTATTCTTAAGTGTAATTTTCAATAATAAGCAATACAAAATATAATTATACTACCATTTTTTTGGTTAAATTATATACCACTTACCCCAGTCCTTGCTAAAACAACTTAAGTCAAGAACAGTTTTTTAGGTTTTTTTCATTACTTTTATTAATAAACTGTGAATTTTTTTCGCTTTTTAATTTTCTTACCACTAAAATACTTAGTTAGGCATAAAAAAGTGGTTTAAAACTCATTTGTTTGAGCATGAAACAGTTTTTATTGATTCCTGAAAAATTCTAATTGAATGACTTATGAGGTTTTTGAAATGACCGATTCAATTTTGAAATGCAGAATTTTGAGAAGTAGAATTTCGGAATTTGGAGAAGTAGAGTTTCAAAATGTAGAATTTTGAAAACATTAATTTTGACTAAAATTTTATCAATTAGAAAAAAATCATGTGATACATCACTCCCTACATCACGAGTATGCAATTTTTAACTCGCTAAGATGCCTAGTTTAGCCAGAAATCACGTTAGAAGATGTCAACTTTGGGGGGTCTACGCAGCTCCGTTTAGCCGCAAATCGCATTTAAAGATAAACATTTGTTTTTCGTTACATGCGATACGTGGATTGAAAGGTGGCACTCCCTAGACCACGAATATGCAATTTTTAATCTTCTAAGATACCTAGTTTAGCCAGAAATCACGTTTAAAAATGTCAACTTTAGGGCGTCTACAGAGCTCCGTTTAGGCGCAAATCGCATTTAAAGATAAACATTTGTTTTTCGAAAAAAAAAATATTTTCACATTTTTTACTTCTAATGGAAGAAAAATATAAATGTATGTATTAAATGTATTTTTTTTGGTTAATTTGTAATAGGTAACTTTCAACTACTAAATCCGAAAAAAACAATTTCTGCTAAAATAATTAACATGGCGATTTTTAAATGTGGGAACCATATCTTATTTTTTCATATTTCAGCCGTTTTTTAGAGGCAAATGGATATGTATAGGTGTTTGAGCAGCATTATACATTAATTGCCAATAAATTTTCGCTTTTTTTCTCATAATCATTGTCTGTGCGATTGGCAGTGGTTATTTATTTTAAGGCAATGGTTGAAAAATTTTTTTTCAAAAAATGGGTATTTTTTGTACCCCCCATGGAACCATTTTTTTTGTTTTTCATTGTATCAAAAACGGTACAACCGATTTTGATCATTTTTTTGCTAAAGCTCCCCAAAAACTTAAATAGAATTGTGTACTAAAATTTTCAAAAAAAAAAACTTGGATTTTTAAAATAAAAAAAAAACTCAATATTTCGAAAACCCCATGCTAGATTTTTTTTAAACTTGATAAGTAAAAGTTTATCAATATAATCTACAAGATGTGAGAAAAAAAATTTATTTTACCTAAAAATAAAGGTACCCACTATACAAATGTAAAAAAAAATTAAAAAATGGTTTTCAAAAATCGTATTTTTCTCGAAAACGGCGCCTGGAATTTTGGTACATTTTTTTTTCTTTGTATGATCTTTAATTTAAATTTTGAAATTAAGATATTACAGCTTGTACCTACCATAGAACCATTTTTAAAATTTTGACATTTGACAATTTTCTCATTATCGAAATTTTGTATAGAGATGCTTCCAAAAAGCTTAAAAACATTGCGTCTCAAAGCTTTGAAAAAAATATTTTTTTAATTTTTGGAAAAAAAGTATTTTTTTTCCTTGGAAAATTCGATATCTCAAAAACGGCTCAATATTTTTATGTGGAAAAAATTTAACTCGAGATTTTGATCAAAGTTGACTTTACGATGATAGAGAAGAGAACACGAAAAAATATTTTTTTATCTAAAAAAATTGTTTTTGAAAAATCAATGTCTTGAAAAAGTTTGAGCGACTAATTTTTGAAAATATTTCCTAGAATCTTTATTTTTAAATACTTAAATTAATATCTCAAATTTTTGTCTAGAACAATTTTAAAGAAATTTCTTATATTCAAAATTAGTTCAATAATAAAAGGATTTTTAAACTTTGTTTGCATAAATTCGTACTTTTTATATTTATATTAACAAAATACAAAAAAAAACAAAATTTTTATTTTAATGAATTAATAATTTCCAAATTTGATAAAAATTCGTAGACAAACATTAAAAGAAATATTTGTTTATTCAAAATTCGCAGGGCAAATATCTTATATTTTTACAAAATATATGGATAAAAACTATTTTTTTTGTAAAAAAATGTTTATTTTTATTTTAAAAATTTTTCATGTGGGGTGCATCAATAATGTTTTTTAAATTGACACCAAATTTCTTTTTTTTAATTTTTCTAAAATTGCTTATAAGCAATATGTAAATGCATACAAAATATTTTTTCCAAAAAAGGTATCTGATTTTTTAAAAATATTATGTCAATAATAATTTTATTCTATTTATTCTAATTTTTTTTAATTAATTTAAGTTTTCTAATATTATTTTTTTCTCGAAAAACTTATTTGATTTTTTTTTTACAATTGCTATATGTGAATATTTATACATTTCTAAAATTGGTTATATACACATAAAAAGTATTCAAAATTTTCTATATTTTTTGCAAACAAAGTTTATATGAATAAATTTTAAAAACTGTTCTATACCTATATCAAATTTCTTTTTTTTTATTTTTAATTATATAAATACCTATTAACGAATACAAATATTTTTTTGTAATCAAAATTATTTTCTACCATACCATATTTTATACAGTTATGTACATATGTAAAAGCTATTTTCTTTAATAAAATTATAGGTATACGTACCTATTAGATTTGCTTAAAGAAATAGTTTTATACCTATATATGGAGGGCTCACAGCTGTACCGAACCAAGTCATTTAAAAAAAAATCCAAAACCAACGCCAAAATTTCCGCAAAATTGACCTCTTTTTAGAGCTGTAATGAACTATGTATGTTCATTACAGCTCTAAATAGAACCATGTAGCTCTAAATGAACTATGTAGTTCATTACAGCTCTAAATAAAGGTCAATTTTGCGGAAATCCTGGCGTTAGTTTTGGATTTCTTTAAAATGACTTGGTTCGGTACAGCTGTGAGCCCTCCATATGTACATAATTATATTAATTGCAAAAAAAAAAACAATTTCCACTACCTAACCACCCACTGCATCTAATGTAGGCAGTTAAACTAGTTGATTGCAATTATTATTTTTGTTCTTCAAAATTACACCAATTACCTATTATACTTTTGAATAACAAAAATAATAATAATTGCAATCAACATAGGTAAGTTACCTAATATATTAAGATAAAGTTTCTATGAAGATATACTAAAATTCAAAAAAGCCTAATCCTATCAAGAATCAATTTTCAAAATTATTCCTACTTAAATCTATTCAAATAGGTATGTGTGTCCATACAAATAAAAAGCAACGTTGTATTTTGGTTAGATATGCCGAAATTGAACAACGTTGCTTTGTTGCGTATGAAATAGCAAAAACAAAACAAATATTCTTGACAAAAAAATATAACAACAAAACACACAGAAGATCCCTCAAAAGAAAAATGCTACAAAACAAATTTCATTTTCTCATTTTCGTCTTTCTCATTGCCAGAGCTGATAAAATTTTCTCGCTCTTCCTCAATTACTACCCCACCCTAAATCAAAAGTCTCCACGACAATATTTTCCTACGACAGCGCCCTCGGTAGAGTGTATTCCATACCACTTTTTTCTGTTCCATGAGAGTACTATAGTTTATATATACAATGCAATTACTACGTTTATATGGAGAATTGAATCGGAATTGAATCTGGATTTAGCTCCATGTATACCTGGATCGGATTGAAATAGGATTTCTCGATCCGATCCCACTAAACGAGCTGAATCGAATCGAAAATATGCATGTATACCAGAATCGAGAAATCGAAGAATCGAGTGCATGTACAAAACCATATTGTCATTTCGATCCCATTTCAATTCGATCTCTCGATCCAGTGCCACCATATACCTGGATCGAAATCTCAATTCGGATTCGATTCGATTCCTCAATCTTCTCTTTGTATATTAACAGCCGTATTTATTAGAATTCCCTAAACGCGTGAATAGTTATGCAATGCATAAGGACTTATTCATCCACTATGCAAATTCATATTTATAAAACATTTGCCTACCCTGCATAGTTATAATGAGCTTGTGTCAAATAAAGTACCAAAAAGTAAGAATCTATTACATTTAGCCTTCATAACACTCAGCTGTTTATCAAAAAAAACATCTTCTCTGTCTATCGAATTTAATAAACAAAAAGGAAACTACCAAAAGCTAAAAGAATTCCAACAATTAACTTTGATTCATCAGATAAAGTATGTTTTATTATCTCTAGCACAATACTGGAAATCAAATTGTTATTCGTTTCATTATAGCTGGAATACTCCTCAGACAAGTTCTTGAGGATACAATTCAATAATGCAAGATAATAATTACAACACTAACACACCGGATGAAGAAGGATGCGTGGAGAGACATCACAAACAAGTATATTTATCTATTTAATTACAAACAATTTTCAATTCAATTTGTTTTTAATATATTAGTATAACATTTTTGTTTCAATAAATAAAAATAACACAAAGTTTTAGTTTCAATATTAAGTCAAAGGCATTTTTTTTGCTGATAATCTTTATAATTCAATGTGATGTCAAAGTGAATGTGACAGTTCAATACTAAAATGTCCTTATGTAGGCACTATTCAACCTCCAAACGCGTTTAGCTTATAATGCCCCTATTCAACGTCACATAAGTTTTATAAATAACGATTTTGCGTTTAGAGGCATTATAAGGGTTGCATAGCCTTATGTACTCACTATAATGAGTTTATAAATGTGGCTGTAACTCTATAGTAGTCTCATCATTGTATATAAACTTTATAGTATTCTCATGAGGCATTTTTTTTTATCTTCTTGTCAGCTCACTAGAATCGCTACCATCGCTGCAGAAGCGCCAAAATGTTGCGAAGAAATTTGAGTGATTTGATATTAGAGTGAGAGTGAAATAATTTTTAAAGAGTAACTAGAATGAAAAGTTTACTTTTTGATTTATATATCAGTACGGTGACAAAGGGAGATGTAAAATACAGCTGTTTTCCTCATGAGAACTGTTATACTACATATAAGCCAACAGAATACAGAAATTTGTTTACAAAATCTTCGCTTTAGTTTTGTTGTTTTTTTTTTGTGCACCATCGACGTGTGTTGTTTTGATACACACACATATGTATGTATGTAGGTACATTATTATTTTTCATTTTTCAGCATTGGTTTTGGAGTTTTGTGTTTTGTCTATTATAGTCATATCAAAGCAACGTTGCTCAATTTTGATATTACAACGTTGTAGTTTAAATAGATTTATAGATTCAGTAGGAAAATTTTTTTAAATGGATTCTTATTAGGATTTTTTGATTGGTATGGATGTGCGATTGTGCATGCATGCATGTGTTAATATATTAAGTAATTTATATTGATTATAATTATTATTATTTCTGTTGTTCAAAATTTTAAATGTTGTAATTTGAAGAACAAAAATAATAATTACAATTATAAGACACAAACAAAAATGAAAGGATTATTTACTACTGTAGGAAAATTGAAATAGGATTTAAGGAGTGCAATTATCGGCAGTTAAAGTTATTGAACTTGCAATATAATTTATATTGTAGGTATTTATATTGTAATTCACCTACATAGGTATACCTATTGATTATACGAGTAATTATTATTATTTCTGTTCAAAATTTCAATTGGTTTCATTTTGAAGAACAAAAATAATAATAAAAATTAAAAAGATACCTACATTTTGGTAGGTACCTACCTATTCAAATAATAAAAACAAAAAATAGTTTTTATCCATAAAGACATAAAATAGAATAGGAAAATAGAAAATTTGTCTCCAAAAACTATTAGATGATGTTTAAAAACTTAATTTACATATTGAATAAAGCTTCTTCTGAAAATTTGTATGAAATGCTATACCTACATATGTCGCAAGTAAACATAAACTTTTTTTACTTGCGACTTCTAGGTACTTTAATAAGGTAAGTTATCTATGCATTCGGAAAAAATACCGAACTCGAGATTTTGATCAAAATTGACATTACAATGATAGCGAAGACTAAAAAAGTTGGTCTCGTAATTCTGTCTGTCTGTTGAGTACAGCCTAAACGACTCGGCCGATTTTCTTTAAACTTGGTAGATATCATTTTTAATTTTTTTCTCCACACATTTTACTTGCGATATTATGTAGGTACTAGGGCAAGTTCTGCATTTGGAAAAAAAATCGAACTCGAGATTTTGATCAAAGTTGGCATTACGATGATAGCGAAGACGAATAAAGTGGGTCCGACAATTCCGTCTGTCTGTCTGTATGTCCTATTTTCTTCAAACTCGGTACTTAATAGTCTTCGGTAATTCCCTAGAGGAAAAATTGAAATAAATATTCAAAGTAGAGATACTATATTTAATAATAAAAACAAAACCTGAGACCTAACTTATAGAGAACATTTTTGTTTGCGCTTGGCAACATTATCATACGAAGAGTCGGTACGAACTGCAATTATTGTAACTGGTAACATAAGCTCAAAATAGCTATTTCCGACAGTTTTAAGTTATGCTTTACTCAATAGACGTATGAAGCAACATGCCATTTAATCGTTTGCATAAAAACATGTACGAATTTTTTATTATATTTTTAGCATTATTGATTGCAAATAGCCATTGTAAGTTTGTTGCATCCGCGATATATAAGATATAAAAGTTTATTTTTTTGGCAGAAATAAAGTGCAAGCGTTTTGAAACTTTCAAAAAGTAAGAAGAAAACAAAACTAAAATTAAATCAGTCGTTATTAGGAATATGTTGTACGTTGAACGACAGAAAACGTTGATTTAAATTGGTTGCACCTGCGATCGCAATATTAAGATCGCGGGTGCAACTTATTGACTACTAACATTATAACGTGATTTATTATATTTCATTAATAAAATATGCTTTGAATAATAATTTCTACTGTTCAAGTTATTTTTTTAATTATGTAATATAATAAAATTTGTTCTTTTTTATATAAAAATATATGGTTAAATGGAAATTAAACAAGGAAAAGAGACTGCTTTACAGAAAATTGACGAAAACTTAACAAAAACGCGGAGCTTCATGCAGAAAAAGGACTCTTGATTTAATGTGGAGAGATGTATTGAAAGAGAAATTTTAGAATTCAAGTAATAATAATAATAATGTCTTTAAATATTTTGCTTATTTTATTATTAAATGTACTTCAAATGAGTCTAAATGTTGCACCCGCTATAATGGAATCATCCTTTTATATTTATAAAATGTATTTAAAATTCCAAAGTACTTTTACATAAGAGCAAGTTCGTGCGATCCAGTCGTGCATTTAAAAAAAATTCAATTTTTTTTTTTGAAAACTCAATATTTCAAAAACCCCATGCTCGATTTTTTTAAAACTTGATAAAAAAAAGTTTCTTAGAATAATCAACAAGATATGAAAAACAAATTATTTTACCTAAAAATAACGGTACCCTCCATACAAATCTAAAAAAATGGTTTTCGAAAATCGTATTTTTCTCGAAAACAGTTCCGAGAATTTTGCTTAAATTGTTTTCTTTTTAATGAAATTTTTTAGAGAGAAGCTTCTATAAACATAAAGTTTAAAAAAACATTGCATTTCAAAACTGAAAAATATTTAAAACATTTTTAAGAAAAAAATTGGTACGTCGCGCCGACTTAAAAACCTTTTAGACTGTTTTAAGAAACTTTTATTGGTCAAGTTTAAGAAAAATCGAGCATTAGGTTTTTGAAATATTGAGTTTCGAAAAGAAATTGACTTTTCTTTTAAATCGGGTTGGGTACGAAATCCCGCATCACAAAATCCCGATTCACAAAATCCCGCCGTTTCAATACTAAATTGACAGCACGAATAGGCAATTTTTAACTCGCCAAGATGCCTAGTTTAGCCAGAAATCACGTTAGAAGATGTCAACTTTGAGGGGTCTGCGAGGCTCCGTTTAGCCGCAAATCGCGTTTAAAGATAAAAATTTGTTTTTAGTTTCATGCGATACGTGGATTGAAAGGTGGCTCTCCCTAGATCACGAATATGTAATTTTTAATTCTGTAGGATGAATAGTTTGGCCAAAAATCACGTTTCAAATGTCAACTTTGGGGGGTCTACGAGGCTCCGTTTAGCCGCAAATTACGTTTAAAGATAAAAATTCGTTTTTCGTTACATGCGATACGTGGATTGAAAGGTGGCACTCCCTAGATCACGAATATCCAATTTTTAACTCGCTAAGATGCCTAGTTTAGCTAGAAATCACGTTTGAAAGTACCTTAGGTGGCAAATTTTTCTCACACATATTTCTTGATTTAAAATAATTATTTCATATTTAAAAAAAAATGGGCAGAAAAAATGTATGAAAAATCAAAATTTCTTCAAAATACAAACTGTGGAAAAAAAAATTTGTTAAAAAAATATTTTTGACAAAATGTCCAAAATTATTTTTGGCAAAAATATTTTGGTCGAATGCAAAAAAATAATTGGCCAAAGCACTGAAAATCATCTCTCTAAATATGGAGGAGGTTCACATACACACAAGTTTTTTTTTTTGTTCTTGGCTACCCGCCCAATTTTGTTGTTGTCTTTTATCATTGTCTAGACAAATCTTCTGCCTGCAAGTGGTTTTCTGTTATATTGTATTCAATCGAAAAAACGTTTCTACTCTCTCATAATTTGTTCTTCTACATTTTCACTCAACGATAGAAACATTGTATATAAACTTATAAAGCGACATTCCTTTACTTGTCAGGGTGCCAGGTTGCGCTTGGATCGAATGGCCTCATGAGAATACTATAAAGTTTATATACAATGGTCTCATGGAACTGAATTAAAAGTTTCTTATCTCTGCCGCAGAAATATTAATATCGCCAGTGAGATGCGGTTGTGATATAAGATATACTACGTGGAAGGGAAAAATATAAGAAAATAAAAGAGATGCGGTAGTGATATATTTTTAAAAGAGGGTAAGGGAGAAAATCCTATCTGCGTTTCTTTTTGCTGTAGGTAGGTATATAAAGTTGTATATGCCAGGTGCGAGATGAATACAAACAAATAGTATTGAGAGTGTATGATAGTTTTGTGAATTTTGTTTCATTTCTCATACAATCTGGTTTGCTTACATTTTGATACGATTAATCAGCGAGGCTGCCATTTTTTCGACTTTGTAATTAGATCTAGAGGCATTTGAACTTAATAAACTCAAATTCTAAATTTGGTTTTTTTTCATTTTTGAAAACAAAATAATTTCAAATTGGCTTTATTTCGTTATGGTAACCGAAATAGTGCCAAACAGAATTTGGTAATAAAACCGAATTCAGAATATTTTATTTTGATTTATTTTTTTAACAAATGGAAAGAAATGTTAGAACTCCGAGGAGGTAAACCTCCTCCATCTTTAGAGAGATAAGATGAATTTCAATGGTTCGGCCAATTATTTTTGGACATTTGACCAAAATATTTTTGAACTTTTGCCAAAAATATTTTTGGACATTTTATCAAAAATATTTTTTCAAAAAACTTTTTTCCAATAAATTTTTTTTTTCAATTTTTTTTTAAGAAATTTTGATTTTTCATACATTTTTTTTCAAAAATATTTCTTGACAAAAATTTGCCACCCAATGTACTTTTAAACGTGATTTCTGGCTAAACTAGGCATCTCAGCGAGTTAAAAATTGTTATTCGTGAAGGGAGTGCCACCTTTCAATCCACGTACCGCATGTAACGAAAAACAAATTTTTAGCTTTAAATGCGATTTGCGGCTAAACGAAGCTCCGTAGACCCCCCAAAGTTGACATTTTCAAACGTGATTTCTGGCTAAAATAGGCATCTTAGCGAGTTAAAAATTGCATATTCGTGATCTAGGGAGTGCCACCTTTCAATTCACGTATCGCATGTAACGAAAAACAAATGTTTATCTTTAAAAATGCAATTACCATACAAAAATTATTATTTCATGAGCATACATAGCTATATATGTACATACCTATAATGTTAATTTTTTTTAAATTATAATGCATTATTAATTTATTTTCTGTTTTAATACGCTTTATCAAACAAATATTTGATTAAATTTGACTTGAACTCTATACCTATAAATGCGGATGTTGCGAAAACGCAACGTGAATTTTCCGGAAAACTAAAAGCTTTTCCAAAAAATTTTTTTTCAGATTTTCTCTGATTAGACCAAAAATAGACAGTGTGTGAAATTTCAAGTTCCTACCACACCTGAACTGGTAGCCGCCGGACATGGATTTATATTAAAAAAAAACTCAACCAGCTTGAACAACCTAAAATAAACTATAACAAAAGAAAGACTAAATTGAACTGCTTCAATTTATATCACCAATCCATCACTGTTTTTATAATAATTTGGAAATGAAGTATATATCGCTAATTCACAGCATAAAAACTCAATTTTGTTGTTGCAAGGTGCAAATTCATTTGGCTATACTCGTCTCGGCATACAAACATAACATAATGTAGTATGGAAAATTTAAATTTATTAAAAAAAAAATAAAATTAGAAAAAATGTAGTATACCACTTTTAGAAATTTATTGATATACACATAACTAATATTTAGAAAATAAAATAAGATAACTTCTTTTGCAAAAAATATTTTGTATGCATAACCTAGAACATTTTGTTAAAAAGAAATAAAAAAGGAGATATTTGGCGTTCCAATTTCAAATTACTAACAAATATTTCTTTTCATGTTTATCTACGAATTTTGAGCAAATTTCGCGACCTTAGAACAATAGGGTTTCTAACTACACTCAAGTCACAGAGATTGAATTTTGTTCGTCAATAACTTTTATATTTTGGTTCGGATCTATGTACATGATTTTTTGAAAACACAAATTTTGTACTAAGTTATGTTGATCTGAATTTAAAAATCTACAACATATTTAATTCATAATTTTGCAGTAACTGGTGGTTGAAAAAATGGATAGAACCTTGTTACTCAACGCTAAGTCATTTGAGCATAGAACAATAAGGTTCTAATTACCTGATACTAAGTAACATGATAAGAAATTTAATTGTTCAGATAGAATCCTGTTATGTGAAAGAAATAAGAATTTTTGTTGAACGAAGTTTTTATTCCTTTTTTTTTTTTGAATTTCTTATAAAGGAAAACAAATAAACATTATTAAAGAAAAGTTAATTAATAGTAAAGCTCACACTGCCCATAATATAGTGAAGGCCCTAACTACATTTTTGATACTTCGAGTTATAAAGGAAAATACTAAATCTTTTACAGCAACCCGAATATAGAAATTAATTATAGAGATATATTTAAAAAGCCCTATGTACATTATACACCGATTTGTAAACTATTTCTATTAAAATTCCTTCTTTTTTAACTGAACTGTAAATAAAAAAAGAAAACATAAATTTATGTGAACAAAACTTAATCATTTATTAAGAAAAAATTTTTTTTGCACCATTTTTAAGCTCGATCACAGGAAGATTGATGAATTGTTTTCTATTTTCAGGAAACAGTTGGGACAGATTTTTTTCAATAACATTTATTCTGTCGATTGATATTTCTATTGGCTGGGAGCGAACAAATGATGATGGTTCAACAAAAGTTGACTTTATATATTGACTTTTTTAAAAGTTAAGTACTATGAACTCAGTGTCGACTGGAAGTACCCTCATGCCAAATTGTAGTAAAAGGTATTTCTTTGCTTTTCGTTCCAAGAAGCGCAAAACTTTCATTGAAAGTTATAATACGTTTGGCAAAGCTAACAGCCTTGAATCCTTCTTAACGAGGTGGCATTATAACAACTAGAGTATCTGGCACAATTTCATTGGAATCTAGCTTGCTTATCTTTTGATATTCCGTTCTAGTAAGCCCTACACGGGCTTTGTGATGCATCCAAGCCTGGCAAATATGGCAAGTTTTTTCACCTTTACATGATATAATAAAATCTTTTTTAAGTTTAAGTGGACCTCATGTTCCTTCGTAAATTTTTTACTTAATGTATCAAACACATTTATCAAACTTGGGATGGTGAAAATCAAGGTTAAAGTTCGTACTGAAAACATTCCTGTAAAAGCTATCTTTAACAGGACATTTTAAATGAGTGGTATATTTAATACAGTACATCTTTTGATTTCCTATTTTCTTTTGAAATAGAAATACTCAACTTTACTTATTAAAATGTATGCATATTTAGAACAAACATTTTGAAAATCACACAGCACAGATAAAATTCAACTTTAACACAAAATTCATAGCCTTTTAAAGCAACAAAGTTCAATCTACATCCTGTTGTGTAACAAAGTTTTATGTGCATTTTTTTTTTTAAATTTTTCTAACTACACTAGGTTCTATTTACCAATTAGAACTTTGTGAACTTAGTTTTTAATAAATTGATGTACATAGAACTCTGCTTCCTGCATTTTTATTGACTTAATAGGAAACTAAAGGAGACAAATATGGAGACAAATATGGATGAAACAGATCGAAATATCATACTCGATTTGCTACGGCCACATGTATAACTCAGTTTTGAAAAAAAGTCAGTAAGAACCCTATTGTTCTAAGGTCGCGATTTGCGAATTATTAATTTATTAAAATAAAAAAAACTTATATTATAATATTGGGTTTCAAAAAAGTATGAACATTTCTTGAAAAAAAGAAAATTTGTATACGCGTGAAATATTCAATATTTCTTATATAAAAAATAACTTTTATAATAAAACGATTTACAAACTTCGTTTGCAAAATTTTATACTTTTTTTGGAAATCAGACGGTAATTCCATGCATTTGAAAATTTTTATCTCATTAAATCCATGTTGTAAATTTGTAAAATGTATTTAAAATTCAAAATTTTTTTACATAAGAGCAAGTTAGTGCGATCCAGTCGTGCATTTTATTTCATATTTCAACTGTTTTTTAATACAAGTAAAATACAAACTTCATAATATGTAGTTCATTGTTCTTAACTTTGTTTGGAGCATGCACTGACAAACTTTCAGCTTTTATAAAATAAAGAAGGTTTGGGGTTCACGGGCTCTTGCTCTATAAGTATATTTTTAACCCTTTTCATGATCGCACAGTATTAAAAATTAGGTAAAAACTATCAATTTTTGGAAAACCACTCCGATTGCCAAGTGCTGCAATAAAAGTAGGTAAAAAACCCAAAATTTGTACCTGTTTAAGATTTTCCCATGTATCAAAAGATGTACATATGGGTGTTTGGGTGCACTTAATGATTTTTTTTTATTATTGTTTTCTTCATCAGGTAAAAATAAGAAAACTTTGTGTTTATGACGCATTAAAAAAAATGACCTCAAAGTCAAAATTTTGATCGGGAAAGAAAAATTGAACACCATTTAAAATCGAATATCTGGCAACCCTAAAAACATATCAGCTCAATTTAAACGTAGTTTTAAAGGTTAGTATTATACTAAAAAAAAGTGCAGTCCCTACTGTGAGTACTGACAGAGAAATTTATTTTAACATGGGTCAGGGTACACCAAAGTTACCCTTTTTTTAAATCATCAAAAAGCGATGTCAAAGTTGAAAATCAGACTTTATTGTTTATTATCAGGAAGCGTTGCTAGCATTCTTGTTCGTAAACAGCTTCATAGCTTTTCCTTTCTTTGATATTTAAACTTTTATTTAAAACTTTTTAGAAACATCTCTATAAAAAATTTCATTAAAATTCGTAATGCCGATATGTGAGAAATTGCAAATTAGACAAAATAGTTCTATGGTAAGTACAAGCTGTGATATCTTAATTTTAATTTTTTTTTATTAAATCAAAGATCATAAAAATTAATTGAAAGAAAAAAAAATATCAAAATTCTAGGCGCCGTTTTCAAGAAAAATACGATTTTTGAAAACAATATTTTAACATTTTTTAACATTTTTATGGTGGGTACCATTATTTTTATGTAAAATAAAAAAAAAATCTCACATCTTGTAGATTATATTGAGAAACTCTCATTTATCAAGTTTAAAAAAAAATAGCATTGGGTTTTCGAAATATTGAGTTTTGAAAAAAAAATTGAAGTTTTTTTTAAAAATCCAAAAAAAAATTTGTTTGAAAATTTGAATATGTACACAATATTCTATTAAAGTTTTTCGGGAGCTTTAGCAAAAAAAAATTATCAAATTCGGTTGTACCGTTTTTGAGAAAATCAAAAACGAAAAAAAGGTTCCATGGGGAGTATACCCTCAATAACCATTTTTCGCACATTTTTTTTTTCAACTATACTATCTAGCTTTAACTTAATGAAATTTTTTTGTATTTTTATTTTTAAAATCTGTCGAACAGTTTTTGAGAAAAAAAAAATATTTATAAAATTTCGAAAAAATTCGTATGGCATGTACCGTTATTTTTTTGGTCATAAAAAAAAAACAAAACGTGGGGAGGAAATATTCAAAGTGATATCCACTAAGTTCAAAGAAAATCGGCCGAGCAATTTAGGCTGCAGGTAGTCGAACAGACAGACAAAATTGCGAAACCCACTTTTTTAGTCTTCGCTATCGTTATACCAACTTTGATCAAAATCTCGAGTTCGATTGTTTTTACGAATGCATATGTCTTTCCCTATATAAGTACATACATGTATATGCAAAAACTAAATACAATGGACCGCCATCAATCGCAAACCCCTCTCTGGCAATATATTGCTACCTTATTCGCTCATTCATATACCTAATGCATATTCTCATTTCTCATAGAGGTATCCAAAAAAAAAACAAAGCAACGTTGTAAAAAAACTTATACACAAAATTTCATTCGCAAATTGCCGTCGCCACCGCACCGCCGCCGCCGCCGTCAATCGAGCGTAGGCTGTCCTTCTCAGTAGGTTTTCTGCATATAAATATAATGTATGCATGCTTGTGTGCGGCTGCGCTGACTGGCTGGTGCAAGTCGGTGTGCTCTGAATAGCTATAGCAATATAGCATGTTTGTTGTTTATGTCTCTCTCTGCCGAGAAAAGGATAGCATATGAGAAAATGTTAAATTAATTTGCTAATATACGGTTTGGGTATTGGGTTTGGTTGTTTTCTCTGCCGCTTGGTAAATTACGTGGCGTTCCTCGTCATGAGACTACTAAAGTAAAATATATAGTTGATTAGCTTCATTTGTATACCAAACATTCTCAGTGTTCATAGTTTAACTATCCCAAAAAGTGAAAACAAAATTTTCAATGATGGTTTTCAATGATAGCTATAACTGGCGCCTTAGGGGCCAAAGGTTTTTTTTTTCCCAAAGGTTTTCGATAGGGTTACAATCTGGAGAACGTGCCGGCCGGATAGGACGGGTACGAATGTTTGACTGGAAGAAGCGGTGGCATGCTGGCGACGCTCGGCTTAAGGCTCGGTCAAACAGAACGCGTTTTTACGCCGCGTTTCACCGCCGCGTTCAAACGTAGCGTTGTATTACATTGCAATACATGTCCCATGTCACACAGAACGCGTTTTTGACGCCGCGTTGAATTCACCATGGCGTTGCAACGCGGCGGTGAAACGCGACGTTGTGTGAAATTACAGATTATTTCTTACGCTGCGGCTGTCAAAGGAATTTTAATTTTTTTCAAGATGGAAAAATTAATTGAATTGGTGAGAAATTACCAATGTCTATACGATATGGGTGATAAATCGTATAAGAACAATGTTTTACATACATATTTAATTATTATTATTGAAATATGAGACAAATTTGTCTCTCATCATAAATGCCGCATTGATAGGTCTTCTGTTTGTTGGCCTTCGAGATGTGCGACTCTTCTTTTTTTGTTAATTGGCATGTACCCAAATTCTTTTTTCTTTTACGGGAATTTCGTAAAATAGCAAATAGAAGCAATAATTCCCCCTTCGAATCTGAGCTGCTTGAAATTATTTTTGTTAATGAATTATTGTTTCGTTTATTCATTGCTTGAAAGCTATCTGTTTGACGTCCTCGGACGCGGCAGTTGCAACGTCGCGTCAAAATAATCTTACCGTCGCGTTAAAAAATCTTAACGCGGCGTTGAAAACGCGTTCTGTTTGACTGAGCCTTTAGCTCGCCGGATTTGGGGGGATCTTGCTTCTCCGCCAAACCTCACCTCGCTACAAAAAAAAACTTTCATGCCAACAAAAAATACTAACCGATCCCAACTATATGCTGCTGCTCTAAGAGAAGATGCCGATGTTGTCGCAAACTTGGCCAACCCTCTCCTCTCCAGGAATCCATTGGGCCCTTTCTGTAATGGATTCCCCTTTAGCGTTAGTGACCCGCTACAGCATCACTCCTCACCGTTCAAAACTCGCCCGCCCTCGGCATCCCCTGAAAATTTCAAACCCTAACTACTCATTTTATTTTTGAACTTTAGAAGTCCATAAAAACCCCAAATGTGAGCGAGGCTTACAAAGCATAGTTTTATTTATCAAAAAAAATCAATATCTAAATGTTAAAGAAAAGGTACCCACGACATGTCAATTTACAATACTCGTAAGTATTGACTAATAATAAAAGGAAACAAAAATTTAAAATTCAATATTCAAGATTAGGTGACTCATAAGATTACAAAAAAAAGGAACAAGGAAAAATGAATGATAATAAAAAAAACAAATGTTGCACCCGCGCGTAAAAAAAAACAGCGGAACGTATATTTTTTTTTTTGCGGCACTACACTATAAGTCGACCAACAAAAAAAGGAACCGAGCCTAGCCTCACCCTTGGCTTTCTGTAATGACCAAATGTCGTATACATTGACTTATTATACATGGACTGCCAGAGCCCAACTTCACGATGGTTCATCCTAAAACTATACGGAACTAGCGCTCTTGGTGCAAACTCGGAAAACATAGTGTAACTTTTGGTTTGGTATTTGATATATCAATTTTTGGCATAATTGAGTTTGTAAAGGGTGTTGAGCGAGAATTGTTTAAGTTTATTATTAAATAAAAACTTGAGGGCTATTTTCATGCTTTGTTTGCCGATTTAAGAGTCATAATAGCATTTATCATAGACTTATATCAATTTGTAAACACCTTATTGTTTAACACAAATAAAACTTTCAACTTTTCATTTCAATTTATTGTGAACATTGTGTTCAAATCATGATGAAAACTATCTAGTAAAAAATGGATGCGATTCAACATGAAAAGATAAATTAAAAAGTTCATATGGTTCTACTTACATTTATGTAGATAGGAGATTTTTTTGAAATAATAGCAAATTCACTTATAGTTAGATAAATATAATGACAAAATGCCATTTCCATTTTAAAATATAAATATAAATTTACGAAGAACTGGTTCTACATTTTTATAAGGTTACCTGTCAAAACCTTACAGCAACAATCGCCAAGCAATTCAGGCCCTAGAAGACAATATCCGCCGTAAAGCAGTTTTCATTAAACTAAATGCTTTGCTCTCGCGTGTTCACAAATTTCGCTGAACACCCTTTAATTTATTGTTATTATTTTGTCTTGGATAACGTTAAAATGTAAAGTTCAAATTGAGATAGATGGCTATAGTTTCTATGTAGATGGGTACGAGTAGGTATATTGCACTGATTTTTTTTTATATTATTTTTTTTTTCTTTTTGTTAACACGACGCGGCAGTTAAATATTAAAGATTATCACTATTTTATTATACGGCTTTTTATATTTAATTTGTTTATTTTTGTTATGTATTATTGTTTTTTTGTTTTTTCTATTTCTTTCTATTGCCAAATTTGGAAAAACAACACTACGAGCTAATGTACATACACTCCCACGCGGTGGGATGCAGATCGGCACTGAATGACATAATTCATCATCTCAAAACTTTGTAATATTTTCTTTCGAGGTTGTGATGTAAAAAGTTAATAAATTCGATCTGTTTTGAAGTCCCTGAGTTTCTCGTTTCTTTAGTTCCAAAGTCCAAGCCCATACACCCTTTCTACACCCATTAGCTTAAAATATCATAAATAATACAAACTAGTAATTACCATACAGTTTCGTCATGTGTGCCCAAGCCAATAATTATGATGCTGCAGTAAATAAATGAATCAATTCAATACTAAAGTGAGCGGTAATTTCCCCATCTCTTCTGCTTACATCAACTACAGTTACTTTCATTTCGTCATTGCATACAAAGTTTGGGTCATGCCAGGCAATGTTCGTAATCGGTTGAGTAAAAGGAATATCCGATGAATTACTGTTATTAATGTGGGGAATCCATAGGCGGAACAATACACTTACTTCTAAGGAATAAGACTAATAGCTTTGTATAAAACTTATAGTACACTTATGAAGACGAACGGTCAGCAGTTTTGGCACTGCGTCTCAATGCATGCGAGTGAAAATTCTGATCACTCGGAATTCAGCCATGAAATGTACGTCGAGATTTTAGCTGAGTTTAACATCCTGTTCGGCTCGTTGATGAGCCAACTTGGATTCGGACGTTGGAGGTCAATCTGCCAACACGCTAGACTTGTTTTATACCTCTGACCCTGATACACAAATAATGTACTATAAGTGTATTATCACCTCTAGGTACATGATATTTCTCACGCCCAAAACCTTGTTACAAAAAAAGTCCCTAAGAGAACCTATTGGCAATATGACAGAGTCAATTGCGACGGTCTAAATAATTTCTTCAGGAACTGTATTTGGTACCTATGCTTTCTCGATAGTGACACAGACCTCAGAACAGATATGATTACAAATTTAATTATTTTCGGAATGGAATGAGAGTGTTTTTCCAGAATAGGGAAAAATCTACCCAACCGAAATATAATTCATGGTTTTATTCAAGCTTTAAAGAGGTTATTATAGTTAGAAAAGTAAGTTTCCGATGTTATATAGCTAATTCTACGGTGGAAAACCGAAATGAGTATAAACAAGCAAGAAAGATATGTTATGATCTGATCATATTCCATGAACCAAATTTTCGCATAACCAAAAATGAAGGGAAATAAAAAGAAAAATTAAGGGAATTAATACTACAGTGATCCAAAGATAGAAAACATTTTTTGGCATTTGTAAAAAAATTACGAAATACTACTTCTTGTTCGGTTCTTACTCTCGTCTTCAATGACACTCCTTTGGTCAGCTCACAAGAAAAATTCATGCCTTTTCATGTACTTGAGAGCGTAAACGATTTTATGGAAAAAAATTTCTTTCGCACTCATACCGTTGCAAGAGTAATGTAAAATCTCGATAAACAGAAATCCGCTGGCCCTGATAGTATTGCTCTGAAGAGGTGTTCTCCATCTTTCGTGCTTTATTGGTCTCTTTTCGAGTGGATGAAAAAAGGTTTTTGTCCAGCAGGTCACTTAAAAGGCGAATCTTTTTCCCCCTCTAACTATTCTCCAATTTTACTTACGTCCCTTTTTCCAAAGTCATAAGAACGCTGAGAAATTATCAGCTTTAAGACAGAAAGCTTCTCAACGATCTGCAGCAGCTCTGAGTCTGAAGTGAAGACCACGAACATCGGCGAAAAGGCTCCTGAAATCGTCGACAGTCTCTCCGAGAAGGAAGCTGAAGACTCCGTGAGCGTGAGGAAGGCTCTTCTGATCGAAGATGAACCCATTGGCTCGGACTCTGAAGCCGAGTTACTGGATTCGTCCTCTGAATCAGATGAACCTGAATCAAACCATGTTCGGGGTTAGTCTGGGGGTGTAGCCAAAATGCTGCAACTACTTCAGATTAATCTCCAACATTCCATCAAGGCTTCATCCTCACTTCTTCTCCGTCTTCACAAAAAGCGAGAGGAAATAGTCCTGATCCAGGAACCATGCATTGCCAAATCTATAATTCAGGGACTCAGGACTCCTGGTTACTACTTGCTGTATGCGTCGCACAATGCGACCGAAAGCCGTCGCTGATTACGAATCTGTTATCAGAATCAGCAAATTCAAAATGGCCGACCTAATATGGCGTCATGTCATACGAAAAAACTTATCAAAAATAGAATAACTTTGATAGTTGGTTAAAAAATTTTGTTTCGATATTATTAGGGCTTGTACTTGAAAATTTATTAAAAATGAACAAATTCAAAATGGTGGAATGCTATATGGCAATTTTTTATAACAAAAAAAAATGGAAAAAAATTATTTATATATTTTTAATGAAATCGAACACAGTAATTTATAAATCATAAATATAGAAATACAAAATGCAATATGAGCAAACAATATATAAGTTAATCCGATATTTACATGAAAAAGTTTTCATTGCCCATCTCGTAACAGTCACAATCATCTACTCGTACATCTGTATCTGTTTTAGAAGCGAAAGAGCTGTCAAAAGATTGTTGTTCATCTTCTGTTTGATTATTTACAGGTGGAGGTGCTAACAAATTGATACAGTCCTTAGACAAAGATTTAAGTGGTTTTAGAGGTAATTCCCGACATCTAGATATTAATGGATCGGATGCGATTAGGAATCTTTTAAAAACATCCTCCATTGTCTTTTGAAGATAATGGTTTCTTGCGAAATTTGCTTGATAGATTTAAAAAAAAATTATTACATGCTTCTTGTGCATCTTCCGACTTTGACAGATAGGTAACACTGAATATTTTATTATTTCGGGGCCATGAATTAAAAGTTTGTGAACTAACGTGATCATACAATACCAGGGATATTGTTGCAAATTAAGGTATAGATACTACTCGTAGTACGGTCTAGAACGCCAAAAAACGCACGATTTTTGGGAATTTTTTTTTCTCGGAAACTTTATTAGATAATAAAAAAAAAATTTACAAAAAAAAATTTATTTTTTCAAAGCTTGACATTTTTTGTTTTTTTTTTTTTTTGTTACTTTTAAAACAAATTGTGGTGAATTGTCTCGTAAAAAATCTTCCTTAAAATAACCCACTTTGTTTTTTTTTTTGTTTCAGTCCAGCCAATCCTGAGATTAACTGTCCGCAATGGGACAATGTATTTTTTGATGAGTCGACGTTTGCGGCCTCTATAATTCGGCCAAAATTAAAAAATTTGTAATCTTGAGGCATGTATTCATTATTAAAAAAAAAAATTATATTATTATCTTATAAAGTTTTCGAGAAAAAAATTCCCAAAAAACGTGCGTTTTTTGGCGTTCTAGACCCTCTAGTATCTTAATGCACAAAAAAACTCAACGCAACTGAATTTTATTTTATTTGGTACACAATACTTTAATTAACTATCTTAAATAGCTTTGAGAACAAGATAATAGTGTTGATATATCTCTGTCTAACAATGTACTATTTAGGAATTTTTATTCAGAAATTCTTTAACTTATTTAACGCACCTGCAGCTGTTGAATCCATTTTATTGCAATAGATTTGCTTGGAAATAAAAACTTTTACACGAGTTTGATGGAAGTGTCCATTAGCCTATATTAACGACGCGTGACTACGTTAACTTAGCAGCCACATTCAGACTAAGATTATGGTGGCGATTTGGGGCAAGAGACTCTACTACGAACATTTTTCGTCTCCTAGGGGTCTCCTTTAGACAGCTTGATGACAAAAAACATCATCATCATCGGCTCGACAACAAGGTTCCAGTCGTGGCCTCTTTCAACAAGTCTCTCCACCTATCCCGGTCTCTAGCCGACGCCATCCAGTTGCGCACCCCAAGGCTTCGGGCGTCCTGGTCTACGCCATCTCTCCAGCGCAAGCATGGTCTACCACGCTGTCGTACCACAAAGAACTTTCCGAGCAGGTTCCTCTTCGCTCATGCGAGCTAGGTGCCCTGCCCACCGGAGTCTACCGAGCTTAATTTTTGTCACGATATCTGCTTCAAGGTAGATTGCGTACAATTTATGATTGTACCGTCTCCGAAATCGTCCTTCCTCACATATGGGGCCAACAATTATAATTAAGACTTTTCTCTCTAACGCAGCTAAGAGGTCGGAGTGCCTTTTGCTAAGCACCCAAGTCTCGGATGACAAAAAACCCCTAACTCAAAACTATTATTTTGGACTTTTCGCCGCACAAAGATGCCTTCGGCCGCACTTTGCGTCGGATAAAGGTGAACCCAGGCCCTGCATATTAGTTAAAAGTAGTTCTAATGTATATTTACTCCCTGATTTCAGCGATCGAGATATAACCGCCGCGCCGCACTATGGGACCAAATGATGAAATCCATCTCAAAAATGGTTTTGGTGAATTTCGTTATTTGAAAAATCTAATGATGGGATTATATACTAGAAATAGGGTTCTTCCAAACACAGTAATTTTTTTGCATCTTACTTTTGTTCTAGGTTCCTAAAATTACCGTTAAAAATAACATTTTGATATTTTTATTTTTTAGAATTATAAGAAGTAAGAGTTTGAAGTCAATTATTTCGTGTTTTTCTGGACATTTATAAGTATTATATCTATTTGGAAAGCTTAAGCTCTCTTCTTTTCAAAACAGTTATATTTTTATTAATTAAATTCACCAGTAAATTAATAAAAACAATGAGTAAGGTGCACTATCTTTTTCATTTTTTTTGTTTTCAATTGAAGTTTCCTCTGTTAGCTCCGGCTGCCTCCGTTTAGTTAATGGCTGTTCAGTATTCTAAAAATATTCTAAATTTAGAAGAAACAATAAAAACTTTCGCATTTTCATGCATATTTGTTTTAGAAGAAAAAACATATGATGAGAAAGCAAAATAAGTTCTTAGAATAAAAATTCGTATTCTTAGAACTTTATTGTTAAGTGATGAAAAAATTAAAATTTGGCAAAAATGTGCTACCTTTATTGACGCACAAAAATGTGTATTCCAAAAAGTTTTAGACCATTATTTTATTACTTTTAGATCAAAACTAAAAAAAAATATGTTATTTTTTGTCACAAGTTAAAAAATATAACTGTTAAAACATGTGCAACACATTTTGATAAACATTATATAAGTGACTATTATGTTTCCACAAAATTTATAAGTTCTTATCAGTTATTTCCAATATTATTAAAATGCAAAATTTTATTTTTAGAAAAAAATATTTTTTGTTTTCCAATTTTATACTTCATTACTCATATTTATATTAAAAAAAATCATAATTAAATAAAAATAAATGCCAAGCATTTGAAGGTGGGAGGGGGTGTGTGGGGTATGTTGCATATAATACAAATGTATAAATAACACAAAACAGAAGAAGAAAAAAGATAACGGTTCACTTAAAAGAGAACTGCATACAATATGGAAACTGAATCGTAAACAATACCAAACGCAACAAAAAAAAGGTGATAGAGTTGGCATGGAACAGCCAAATTGTTGTCGTAACATTAATCAATCAAGAGGTAAAATTGATAGATAATGTAATGAGATGATTACTAAGCTTTTATTCTCAAAAAAGCGTTTGAAGGATTCGGATTAAATTTAAGAAAAAAATCAAAATGAGAGAATTTAATTGCAAGGAAATGGTCAAGATCAGCTACGAACGAAGATGTTTTACACACTTTATTATATATGTACATCTGATCCGCATATATCTAGTCTAGGAAAACCAAGAACAAAAAATGATACCGAAGAATTGTTTGACGAGGCTAAAGAACTTTCAGACATTAACTAATATACCTAGTAATAAGGTGTACTTTTGAATTCCTTTTTTTTTTGTCTTAAGGACGAAAAACTTTCATATATCAAAAAGGGGCGTGGCAGTACACGGATTTAACTAAAAATAAATAACACTTTTCATAAATTCACTTCTACATATAAAACTTAATTTAAAAAATGCCTGCTTTTAAGGAACTTTAAGCTGAAAATAAAAAAAGGGGAGTGAAAGTAGGCGGGAAAGTGGGCAGAAAAAATATACATAAGTTTAAAAAACCTCAAATACAAATTTTCGGCTTCCTGTTCACTAAAAATAAGAAAATAACAAAAATTAGAAAAATATGGGCGTGGTAGTGGGCGGATTTTACAAAACCTACTTTCAAATGTTTTCACCGGTAAAAGAAAAAACTGTACAAATTTCATCCAAATTGTTGCAATAATTCTTGCTCCAACAAATTTTGCCCATATAAGTTAAACAAAATTTACAAATTTGTTATTTTATTTTATTGAAAAAAAAAAAATAAAATACTCGTAATTTATTTCTATTTAAAACGTTTTAATATTTTAAATTCTTGTTTATACAAGTATAAGTGTGCAAAATTTCAAAAAAAATATTGAGAAACGAAAAAGTTATGGATTTTTGAGATGATTTGCGCCGCCAGACTATACACCAAAAATGGGACTTACTGGATAGTGTCCGCATATCTTGGCCACGACAACCCTGGCCGTCCTGGCGAAACGTTCAAGAGGATTATCGCTGAAGCAAAAGGGCAGAATATCAGCCTCCTAATTAGGTGCGATGCAAACGCCCATCACACTGTATGGTGCAGTACAAATATAAATGACAGAGGTGAGTCTCTTTTTGATTATATTCTAAGTACTAACCTTATAGTCAGTAACATTGGCAATTTGTTACCAGAAACCGACAAGATGTGCTAGACATCACTCTTGTCTCTGACACCGGTACATCAAATAATAACGACTTGGAAAGTATCAGAAGAACACTCATTCTCAGACCATAGATACATCCAATTCAGTTTAAATGATGAACCAACCAAACGGCCAGTTTTTCGCAACTATTGGAAAACAAATTGGCAAACGTATAGGGACATTCTGAAAAAATCGCTTAAAACCGAATCTCTAGACATCCCCTCCAATACCTCAGATCTAGATAACAAAGTCAAGGATCTTACATTAACCCTAAATAAGGCAATGAAGATTTCCTGTCCTCTTCTTCAAGTTAGAGGAAAAAAGAAACCCTATTGGTGGAATTCAGGACTAGAACCGCTCAGAAAAAGTTATAGAAAACTCTTTAATCGATCTAAATACACAAAAGAATCTTCAGACTGGGACTTATATAAAGAATCCTTAAGAATTTATAAGAAACAATTGAGGACAAGCAAAAGATCTTCATGAAGGAACTTCTGTAATAAAATAGAAGATACAGATACTGCTGAAGGATCTAGATTGAGGAAAATCCTCTCAACAAATCCAGTCATGCCAAGTTCTTTGAAAATGTCAATGATGAGTTTTTACATCTTAATTCAATTAACTTTATTATTTCTGAGGCGACTATCTAAGAGTATATAGTTATATTCACATTCCCACTCCCCCATTTTATTCCCATTTTATACTATTCATATTACTTTATAAATAATTGCTATTTAAGCATTCCTAGTTATACGAAGATGTTCATATTACGAAGAAACAAATTGTTAATTAAACACTTTTTGAAATATAAATACGAAGAAACAAATTGTTAATTAAACACTGTTTGAAATATAAATACGAATCTATAAATTGTCAATTAAGCGCATAATACGAAATATGAAGCTGTAAACGCGCGATAGCGCATACTTAGAGAATAAGTTTTTATGAAAAATAAAGTTAGTTCTTAACATTACTCAAACCAAAAAGGACGTGTTTTCACTTCTTTATTTCTATATTAATAAAATAGATGATTGTCTAAGTCCCGGTCTCGATGGTCTTCCCGCTTTTATGGTAAAAAAATTTGCAATATATATGTCATATCCGTTATTTGTACTGTTTAATCAGTCTTTAAAAACCTGTCAATTTCCGGCCCTTTGGAAAAATGCATTCTTTATACCCATTCATAAGAAAGGTAAAAAGAACTTAGTTTTATATTACAGACCAATCGCTAAACTATCTGCCATCCCTAAAATGTTTGAATCTATTATTTGTGATAATCTGTCTTTTCACTGATCCACCGTTTTATGTGACAACCAACATGGCCTTGTTAAAAAGAAATCTACAATTACAATTTTGTTACAGTTTACCACATTCTGTATTGATGCGTTTGAAAAAAAAACAACAGGTTGACTGTGTTTACTGACTTTAGCAAATCATTTGACAAACTTAACCACCGTGTACTTTTAAAAAAACTACAAAATATGGGTCTTAACGAAAGATTTGTGTTATGGATTTCTTCATATCTAAAAGATAGGTTATATAGTGTTGTTTTTAAGAGTGAACGTTCTAAATGTTTTACTGTTAATTCTGGTGTACCTCAGGGTAGCCACCTTGGCCCGTTATTATTTGTATCTACTATTTATTAACGATCTTCCGTCCGTCCTAGTTAATTCTATGCCTCTTATATATGCCGATGATGTGAACATTTTTCGTACAATTAACTCTATTGAAGACTGTTGTCTTCTACAAAGAGACCTTAAAAGTTTCTGGGAATGGTGCAATATTAATGGTTTAGTTTTAAATATTGACAAGTGTAAGACAATGTGTTTTACACGCAAGAAAAATGTGATTATCTATAACTGATTGATTTGTCAATACTTTGTAATTTGTCAAGTTTTACTGACCTTGGGATAGTGTTGGACTCAAAACTAACTTTTATTGACCATTTTGACTTTATAATTAAAAAGGCTAACAAGGCTCTTGGTTTTATTAAAAGATTTGCTCGAGAATTTCGTGATCCTTATGTATTAAAAACTCTTTATGTCTTATTCGTAGACACATCTTAGAGTATGGTTGTGTTGTATGGGCGCCATATTATGCGGTTCATATAAATAGATTGGAGTCCGTTCAAAGAAGATTTATGAGATTTTGCTTAAGATTTCTACCATGGTCGAATCGAATTACCTTGCCACCTTATGCTCAACGTATTCAACTAATAAATCTTCCATCTCTAACAAGTCACAGAGCGTATCTACAATTTTGTTTTATTGTCGGGATTATCAATGGGTCAATTTCAGCTCCATTGATCCTATGTCGATTGAATTTCATTGCTAGTCGGTTTAGTTTTAGAAGACAGTTGCCAATATGTAACATTTTCAGTAGATCAAATTACGGTGCTTATAGTCCTTTAAATCTTTTAATTAATATTTACAATAAAAAATCACATTTAATCAATTCCAGCAACGACAATGTAAAATCAATTAACTTAAAGAAAATATTTTTTATTCTAAATAACCCATAAATGTACATTAGATGTAAGTTTCTCTCTTTTTTTTTTTTGTTACAATTATAATTAAAAAAAAAATATGTACCGTTAGTTTAATTTAAAAAATATGTACCGTTAGTATTTAACGAAATAAATAAATAAATTTGTAAAAATAAATAAAGTTAAATAGGGTATTTTTTAAATGTAATAAATATTATTACTATAGAAACCCAGGAAAATTAAGCAAACAAATTACCAAACTCCAAAAAATTTCGACAAATCTGAATTTTGGTGGACTGCTTTATTTTTATGCTGAAAACCTATGCTAAAAAGATACTTTGATACGGAGTGCGAAATTTAGTTTTTATTTTTTTTTTAAATACAGCGTAGCTTATTCAATTCTACACAAAAAAAAGATGAGGAAATAACACCATATAATAAATGTACTTGAACTTGGATTATTTTCTTGAACGCTAGTATCCGCTATACCGAATTTAAACAGTTTAATTGAGTTATTAAAATACGACCCAAAACAATCAGAAGGGCTTAAAATGTAGCACTAAAAACAAATGAAATTATTTGTATTCATAAATATATTAATAAAAAGTTTATGTATGTACTGTAATGTATAGTGCAAAATGCAGGAACAAAAACAAACGAAATTATTTGTATGCATAAATATATTATAAAAAAGTTTATGTATGTACCTACTGTAATGTATAGTCCAAAATGCAAATAAAAAATATTTATTTAACTATCGATTTTTTTCTAATAACTTTGTAATATTTAAGTATCCATTGTGTGTCAATTCCGTTTTTAATAACATTATGTATCCATGAAAGGGGATACATATATATTACTGCAATAAAACAACACGTCTAAGTTACACCCATCGCATCGTTGGTCATGGGTTTCCCATTTGTGATTTAAAGTACTCAGAACAATTATAGTGAAGAACTTACATATAGAATATAATTGTATTTGAATTTAATTTCTGCCATTGTAATGTAACATACATACCTACATAATGTACATACATATAATATATCTATCTATTATTTGGTGCTTACAAAAAATTACTTGCTAATGTTATTTATTTGTTAACGATTAGATCTGATAAAAAGTAAGTATGAAAAACATAATAAATTATTAACTACCTAGATATAAGGTAATTTGTTTTGTTTAATGTATGTATAATAATATATGTACGTAAAATAAGACAGACAATTTTCCAAAATCAAAAAAAAAGTTTGATAAAGCTAAAAATTGGTAAAGAGCTTTATTTGTACCTATATATACTTAATCATTTCCTAAAAATTATCTTAAATTTGGACAGGGAGTTAAGTTTCATTTTCTTTTCATATCTTCGTATATAGGATAGAACTGGTTTCGATTGTAAATTCTTCAACCTCTTTAGGTATAAAAATGTATAGCCAAAAAGAAATTATTAAAAACGTTGATTTAAACTAGTCCACTTTATTCGGTAACACCTATTGACTTTTTTCTCTGTGAAGTAGCTGCCAGCTATGTAACTTTACTAAACCAATAAGGAAATCACACCGCAATAAGAAGAAGAAGGTATCTAATGATATTTACCTGGACTTGGATTATTTTGTTGTACGTTAGTATCCTCTGCTCCGAATGTAAACTGTTTTATTCGGTTATCGAAATACGAGCCAAAACAATAAGAAGGACTTAAAAATGTCACAGTAAAAACAAACAAAATTGTTTGTATAAACAAATTCATTATAAATAAGTTTATGTATGTACAGTGCACGATGCAGACCAATATGTTTTATTTAAAAAGAGATTTATTCAATAAATTTATAAAATATAGGTAAAGTTTCCGTGGAGCGCTAATTTTCTTTTTAATATTAATTATTTAGAAAAGGAGAGTTCCGTGTAGGTTTGGCTTTGATTTTGTTCGAAATGAAATTCAAACTGCTCCAATAAAACACACAAGTCAAAGTTTTATATTCAGCTACCCATCGTTGGCCATGTTTTCTCATTTGTCAATTTAAGTGCCCTGAACGATTATAATGAAAAACTCAATGAAGTTAATTGCATTTGAATTTTTTACTACCATAGTAATATAACATACCTACATACATATGTACATATACACATACATAATATCTATCATTATTATTGGTTCATACAAAAAATTACTTGCTTATTTGGTTTTTGAACGATTAGATCTGACAAAAAGTAAGTATAACAAAAGGTGATAATTGTTGTAATTAATAATTAAGTTTAATCTATTTCTTTTTGTAGTGGGCAACTTTTCTATAAGTTACAATTTAATTACATATATGTATATTAAGTGATTTGACATTATTATATAGAGAAAAGGATTCTAGGGCTGCCAGCCATATATGTAGGTCATTTGTATAAAATACATACATACTAGGTATGCACATAACAGGCACGAGGCGTGACTTTTTCGATAGCGGAAGCACTGAACATAAATTCCAAACATAAAAACCAAAACTGAAAGACCTTTGAGATCCAACCTTTAAAATTCCACTTAATGATAATACACATAAAATAATATACATAAATAATATATTACAGTAAAATCTTATTAAAAAAAAAGCTTGATGCCTTGCGCCAAGATTTATCCTTTTTCTTTTAAGGCAAAATTATCTAAGTACGATTTGATAAGAACTAAGCTACGAGTAGATAACCTTTCTTGTCCACATTTATTTCTAAAAAAATATTTAATTCTCTTAAAACATGAATATGATCTCTCTACAGATGCCATTATTAAGGGATATTAAAAATCTTAAGATTCCTTAAAGTTGTTTTTTATTTAAATTTCTCATAATTAAAAATTATATTATATTTCTGCTGGAATGTCAAGAAACCTCAGATATGAATATAAGAAATACTATTTTTGACCACTTTTTTATAATAACAAAAAATAAACAGAAAACAGGTGGATTGTATTTATCGCCACGAAAATAATTAAAAAACTACCACCTTTTAAATTCATATTTGTTTGTTTTCTGATAGTTATGAATGAATTGCACCTAAATTTGCATACACATTATGTTAAAATAAAACTCCTCTACCCCTTTTGTCCACGAAATTAAACTCATTATCAGTTTGAGACAATAAGCAACTCAATAGATACATTTTTGTTTTTCTATCTCTCTTGTAGGAAATTCTCGTAATGCATTCACTCAACTCATTCTTCACACATTGTGCAAAAGGCAAGAAACGAGACAAAATTATTTTGACTTTGGGTTGAGATCTAAGTTAAGTATGAGAAATAATGGAATGCCCAGCTGTTGTGCATTCTATATTGTTTGAGAATCATTTTTGTTTGAGCATTTTGTGAATATTGGTGAGTGATGTTGTAGGTATATTTTCAGTTGACTTGGAGTGGAAGGGTATTTTGAAATTGAGTTATGGAGAATAAAGTGCTAAACACATGAGCTGCGAACTGCGAATGCGAATAAATCTTTTTGGGCTATTTTCCCGGCTAATATCAATTTTTGTTTAGTTTTAACTTTACGACGAAGTGAATTAATGATTGAATGAACTATTTAAAAGGAAAACACTGCAAAAAATAATTACAAATTGAAATATTTTGTATTTCAAATTTACATTTGACAGTTCGCAGAAGATACGTTGTTGGTCGCGTAAAAAAATATTAAAATACGAAATATTTCAATTTATAATTATTTTATGCAGTGTTTTCCTTTTAAATAGTTGATTCGATCATTAATTCACTTCGTCGTAAAGTTAAAACTAAACAAAAATTGATATTAGCTGTGAAAATAGCTTAAAAAGATTTATTCGCATTCGCAGTTCGCAGCTCATGTGTTTAGCACTTAAGGAATGCATAGCTGTTAAGCATTTTAGTAAGAACTTTCATGAGATTGAGTATTATAAATAATGGAGTGATGTTGAGCATTTTCAGTTGGTTTGCAGTGTGGCATTTTAAGTTGTAATAACCAGAGAGATCTTGATTTGATTAGTAATTTTAGTAAAAGATGATAATGTTGTCATAATGATGTTGGAATGTAATTTGCAGAGTAAATGCAGATTCATTAATAGATACAAATAATATAATAAAAATATTAATACAATTTGGAATTTTGAATTTAATTCCTTGCTAGGTACGATTTTTTCAAATGGTTCAACGGAAGCACTCATTCCACTCAATATATGGACGCTTCGTCCCTGGTACATAATTATTTTTGTGAACCAACTACATATGTAACTGAATTTTGTATTGTAAGAAGGAATGGATACTATAAACTTTTTATCCTTGACTCTTTTGGAAAGTACAAATGTTGCACAAAACTTTATTTTATGTAACCTAGTTTGGTTTAATATATGTTTTAAGTCATCAACGTATTTTGGTACTTTTGTCAAACATATTTTGTGAATTTTAACATCGGCTAGACACTTTATATCTGTCAAAATAATCATGAAATTTACTTTTAACTATCAATACTATAGTAGGTACAAAAAAGTAGAGTTTGTATGGTGTAGATTGGGTGTATATGAGAAAAAAATCTTATTAATCAAATGATCAAAAATATTAAAAACAACGGCAAGAGCTACATATTATGATAGGTATAGATATTTTAAATTAAATCGTTTATACATAAAACATATGATTTTGTATCTATATGAATGTACATATATACATAATTTCAATGATAGACATTTATTTGTTCCTGAGAGACTGTATATACTAAATCTAATTAAGTCTGATGTTCCTTTCTACTATTCTACAGAAACAAGCACATATTTATGATGAGAGTTATTTTTCAGTAAAAAAAATGCTTGAGGTGAATCGTTTTATTTATGAAACTATCAGCCCTATTATGGCTATCAGCTATCAACAAGATAATTGATACATATCAACAAATTGAATGAGTTGGTATTATGACTACCAACTATCAACATTTTTTATCGACCTTAAATTTCATTAGATTTTATCATTATTGTGAGTGATTTTTTTGATAGACAAGGTATTACGGATTCTTAAATGGATACACACCAATTTTCTTATCAACCACGAATTCTTGATTGATACAAAGAATTTTCCTTTTCGTGGCCGACAAAAAACAAATTAATATTTCAAACATGAAACGTCAAACAAAATTAACAAAACTCATTCACAATGAACTTTTTATAAGTAGATATTCACAATCGGTCTAAAATTTCCAGTTGATACCCATAATACCAAATTATCAACTAATTGATAGAAATTTTTATCGACTATCAAATTGATACTCATAATAGTAGTCCAGTCAAAGCGTCATGAAAAAGGGCCTGACCTTGCGCGCAGAGGCATGGTCTATTTTTTTTGCATGGATCGATAGATGCTTATGAGAAAAGCTTAAAACCAAATTTGCACCACACGACAACTTTTTTTTACCAAAGTTATTGGTAAAAATGTGTTTTGTGTCATTTTTTGTTCATTTGCGAATATCTCGGCTCCACTATCTCCTACAAACAAAAATTAAACATGTATTTATTCTTAAGAACATTATCTATTACGTTCTAAAAAAAAACATTTGTTTAAACAAATGAAAAAAAGTTATAGTAAGTTAAAATAATTTTTTGTTGTTTAAAAATCACTTTTTCGTGATTATTAAGAAAAAAAGCTCATTTAACGATGAAATTTTTATTTTTTATTATTAAAGTTCTTGTAATTCCCTACAATTAAAAAAAAAATTCAACACTCTACGATGAACGAAAGCCGAGTAATAAATTATTGAACATAGGTAAGTCAGCGCACCCACGCATTTTAGGATTTTATGTTATAATTAATATCTCAGCCGCAGTATGCCGCAAAGTGAAAATAAAAAACTGTATTGCTAATAACAATATTTCCTATCAACTTGCATTTAATTTAATATGTTTGAGGAAAAACATAAAAAGTTACCGTTGAATTTACGTTTTTTTTTCTTGTTTTTATTACCTTTTTTCATAGTTATTGAGAAAAAAACTGTATTTTACGGTAAATATTTTTCAGTTTTGGATTTTTGTCTTATAGTCCTGCTAATTTTCTTCAAATTAAAAAAAAAAATTAGTCCATTACGACAAACGGGAGCCAAGATATTCATGATTTAAAAACTTAGGAAAGCTTACAATTTAGTATTTTAGCCTTGTAGCTTGTAATTTTGGTGTCGCCAGCAACAATAAGCAACAAATATGTGTAAGTATGTGTGGGGTGTTTGAAGGATACCAATATATCTTGTTGCTGGCGACACCAAAATTCAAGCTACAAGGTTAAAATACTAAATTGTAAGCTTTCCTAAGTTTTTAAATCATGAATATCTTGGCTCCCGTTTGTCGTAATGGACTAATTTTTTTTTTTAATTTGAAGAAAATTAGCAGGACTATAAGACAAAAATCCAAAACTGAAAAATATTTACCGTAAAATACAGTTTTTTTCTCAATAACTATGAAAAAAAGGTAATAAAAACAAGAAAAAAAAACGTAAATTCAACGGTAACTTTTTATGTTTTTCCTCAAACATATAAAATTAAATGCAAGTTGATAGAAAATATTGTTATTAGCAATACAGTTTTTTATTTTCACTTTGCGGCATACTGCGGCTGAGATATTAATTAAAACATAAAATCCTAAAATGCGTGGGTGCGCTGACTTACCTATGTTCAATAATTTATTACTAGGCTTTCGTTCATCATAGAGTATTGAATTTTTTTTTTAATTGTAGGGAATTACAAGAAATTTAATAATAAAAAATAAAAATTTCATCGTTATATGAGCTTTTTTCTTAATAATCACGAAAAAGTGATTTTTAAACAACAAAAAATTATTTTAACTTACTATAACTTTTTTTTCATTTGTTTAAACAAATGCTTTTTTTATAACATAATAGATAATCTTATTAGGAATAAAAAGATGTTTAATTTTTGTTTGTAGGAGATAGTGGAGCTGAGATATTCGCAAATGACCAAAAAATGACACAAAACAAATTTTTATCAATAACTTTGGTAAAAAAAGTTGTCATGTGGTGCAAATTTGGTTTTAAGCTTTTCTCATAAGCACCTATCGATCCATGCAAAAAAAATAGACCATGCCTCTGCGCGCAAGGTCAAATGACGCTTTGACTGGACTATAGGGCTGTATGACTGCTTTTAAACGAAGCAATATTACCTTACGATTTTTAAGCCCGTAGGTGAGAGACGTACGTTGTGGCGTGGGTACACGAAATTTCTGGGGTTTGGAAAAATTGCAGAGTTATCGTTCTTTCTTCTTTGTGGTTTTCTTTATTTCTCATTTATATTTGGCACTTGGTGAGCGAACTTCCTTTTCAATAGAACAAAGCTAACTTTGATTAAAAATCGCTCTGTTTAAAAGCATCCATGCAATTAAAAGGGAGCCAAAAGAGAATCAAAGATTAAAAATCGCTTTCGTGTAAAAGCAGTCTATGGAACATAAATGAAAAAAAAAATTAAATACATACGACAAACAAACAGATTTACTTCGCGTTCTCTTTATTATCTGACACGGATCTGCATATGAATAAACCTAGATAGTTAAAAATAAAAAAACCTAGATCAGGGAAATGGACCTTTATTATGTCAGAAACTCAGAAGTCAAAGTGAGTGAAAATTTACAATTTATTTTGTAATTTGTTTACTTGTGACTAAACAGAACTTTTGTTTTTTCTTGGACGAAATATTGGAATCAAACATCAAAGGCAAGCTTTTAAAATAAGTCTTTATTCATGGAAGTTTTTATTAGAACTGATTTTTCTATAAAATTATTTATTGACAAAATCAATAAGGAATTCTAAGTTAATTTTGATAACTTGAACTAAATATACAAAGTGTGATATTCTAATCTTAACACTCCCACTTTTAGTTACAAGTTACTTTGAAAATAAAATTTAACAAACACTCAAACTTATCATTAATTCTTCGATAGAATGTTAGTCAATTTTCGAAAATGTTGATGTTTAACTTTAGACAGACCTTTTGTCATGATATCTGCCAATTGGTCATTTGTATGTACGTACTTCAGTTCGAAAACTCCTTCTTTAAGTTTATCACGAATAAAGTGATATCGTTCATCGATGTGTTTAGTTCTTTTGTGGAACTCTGGATTTTTCACGAGTCGTATGGCGCTCTGGTTATCCATGTAGAAAACTGGCGCAGTCAATGTTGATCCAAATAGTTCCTGCAATACATTTTTCAGCCACACCAATTCCTTAACAGCGTGGGCTGCTGAAATATACTCGGATTCAGTAGTTGAACGGGCCACAGACTCTTGGCGTTCTGTGCTCCAACTAATGACACTATTTCCTAACATGAAAACATACCCAGATGTTGATCTCCTTGTTTCAATGTCTCCGGCATAATCTGCGTCACTGTATCCACAGAAATTCAAATCATTTCCAGCTTTGAAGTAAATTCCGATATCCTTCGTGCCTCTAATGTATTTGAAAATTCTTTTTACTGCATTCACATGAGCTGCAGCTGGCTTTTCCATATGTCGGCTAACATTTCCAACTGCAAAGCAGATGTCTGGCCTAGTTGCTGCCGTCAAATACATTAAACTTCCGATTGCTTCACGGTATCGAAAGTTAATTTCTTCTTTGGCCTCAAAATCGCCTAGATTTTGTGTAATTTCTGATGGTGTTGTAATAGCGTTGCAGTTTGACATATTGAAGCGATCAAGTATTCGCTTAGCATATCCTTCCTGATGTAAATAAATTGATCCATCGCTTTGTTGAATTATTTCGAGACCCAAAAAATAGTTTAACTTGGATAAGTTTATCTCGAATTCTCTTTGTAAATGTTGAATAACTGGGATTATAGTTTCTTCCTTTTCTGCTGCTAATAAACCGTCATCAATATAAATAGCCAGAATAATCATTCTATTTTGTGTGTTGCATACAAATACACATGGATCCCATGTACAAGCTTTGAAACCAAATTTGTTTATAAATGTCGTAAACTTCTTGTTCCAACAACGTGACGGCTGTTTTAAGCCGTACAAGCTTTCCGATAGTTTGCAAACTCGTTTACTTCCATCTTCGTATCTAATGGGCTGGGTCATATAAACTTCTTCTTCCAAAATACCGTTAAGGAATGCTGTTTTCACATCGAATTGTCTTAATTTCATACGTTTTGATGCTGCCAATGCCAATATTGTTCTAATTGATGTAAACTTAACAACACGACTAAACGTTTCATTATAGTCAATTCCGTATTCCTGCGTAAATTCTCGCACTACCAATCGTGCTTTATAGCGATAAATGCTTCCATTCGGATTTTGTTTAATTTTAAAATCCATCGATTATCAATAATCTTTCTATCAATTGGTGGTTCTATCAAAATCCATGTATAATTTTTAATTAGTGGATTGTATTCCTCGTCCATAGCTTTCTTCCATTGTTTGTGGTCATCCGATTTGATTGCATCGTCATATGTTTTTGGTTCCTCACTAACAGCCAACACCGCAGTATGAATTTCCAATTCAGATTATGTAAACACTTTGCTTTAATTGCACTTTGATCCCGAAGACGTCGTTTGATAATGTTTCTCTTGTCAAGATCACATAATGCACCTTGTATTTCATTATGTTCTGGTGTCAATATGTCTTCTTCTTCGTCCATTCCATGTTCACAAATATTCTCTTGAGGTGGTGGAACTTCAGTGTCGAAAAATATCATATTTTCTTCCATCAAAAATATGACATTACGAGCTATTTCAATTCGGTATGAATTAGGAATCCATACTCTATAGCCCTTTGATTGGATATCATATCTGATGAACTTGCATTTAACTGCTTTCGCATCAAGTTTTTGCCGTTTTTCTTTTGGAATATGTACGAATACCTCAGATCAAAAAATTTGCAAATGGTCAATTTTTGGTTCTTTGTTATACCACAGTTCATAGAGCGATTTATCCGTAATAGTACTTGTTCCAGTTCGATTGAGCACATGCACCGCTGAATTTACTGCCTCAGCCCAAAATTTCTTGTCCATTTGTTTTGAATGAAGCATAGTTCTTACTGATTATCGTTCGCATTTCCCTTTCCACACACCCATTTTGTTCAGGCGTAAACGGTACTGTGCTCTGATGTTGAATTCCCATTTCTCCAAAAAATGTTTACAAACTCTGTGCCGTTGTCTGATCTAAATATGAGAATGTTGTGTCCATGCTCTTTCTGCATCAATCGAATACATTTCTTGATGTTTTTTGCTGCTTATGATTTTTGTTTAAAAAAATATACAAAACGAAAATGCGAATAATCTTCCTTTAATAGCAAAAAGTACTTGGAGTTTCCAATAGAGTTCTCTTGAAACGGCCCACACAAATCTGAATAAATTATTTCACCACATACTTTCGATTTTACTTCACGATTTTTGAAGGCGCCTCTATAATGCTTGCCATAAATACATGCCTCACACGTGAAGTCCTCGTCAATGAATTGGATGTTTCGGTTCGTCAAAATTTTCTTTACATACGCGGTATGTTAATGTCCTAATCGTTCGTGCAATATACGAAGTGATGTTTTCTTTGTTGCTACATTTGCGGTACTTATTTGGTCTTGTGATGCTCCTATTACCTTGAATAACATCTCAAACAACTTTTCCTTGGGAACTCCCACTGCAACAATATTTCCGTCTTTCATCAATTCACATTGCTTGTTATTTGAACACATTCCATATCCTAGATCCATAGTTCTTCCCGAAGAAAATAAATTCATTTTAATGTCTGGAACGTATAAAACATTCACCAAACGTTTGCGTATCCAATCATTTCCGTTGAATGCATGGATGTTAATATCGCCTGTTCCTCTAGCCAATATTTTCTTTCCGTTTCCAATTGTCACATAAGTTGTGGTTTCGGTAAAATTCTCAAACCATTCACGTCTATGACTTATGTGATCACTGGCACCTGAATCCAATATCCATAAGTATCCTTGTCTTCATTAGTTGTCGACTCGTGACACATAAAAGGAAAAGCATCAATCGAAGATGTTTAATCTTGTTTCTTGAATGATTTATCCTTTCGTGTACAATCCCGTTTCCAATGACCATTTTGGCCACATTTAAAACATTTTTCTTTTGATCTACCACTTTTCTTTGGGACCTTGTTGTTATTCTTTGGCAAATGACCATTTTTGAAATTGCCTTTCTTTTGAAAAAATTGTCTGGCCATAAGTGCCTACACTTCTTCAACGTGACCCTGAGATCTCAACCGCAATTCCTCCGCCATCAGTCTTGCTCGCAAATTTGCCATTGTTTGACTCTCTGAACTGGGCCAATAACCTTTTGTTTTTTCTTGGACGAAATATTGGAATCAAAGACAAGCTTTTAAAATAAGTCTTTATTCATCGAAGTTTTTATTAGAAGTGATTTTTCTATAAAATTATTTATTGACAAAATCAACGAGGAACTCTAAGTTAATTTTGATAACTTGAACTAAATATACAAATATTCTAATCTTAACAAGAACCACTCCATGTTTTGCTCCTATAAGATTAGTTGTTTTACATACATAGGTATATCCTTTAGGTTCCATTGGGAAGTTAACTTATCGATATCAGCTGGATGGTAATGTATCTAATACTCGTAATTGCGGTGCCCACGGTTTGTAATTCGGTCATGAATGTTTATGTTTTCAACCAAGAACCGAACTCTTGTCTTGTCAAGCCTTTGGTCCTTATTCGGAATTAAACAAAATGCCCTTTTTTGAATGAATCGATAAAAAAAAGTGTGCTGTTGATAAAAAAACATCAAATTATGGAGAAGAAACACTTTTTTAATGTAAAAATGTGAAGTATAAAAAAATGAATATAGGCCATAGGGTAAATTCAAAGTTTCCTTAAATCCAGATTCTGTAAATGCAAAAGAAACCTTGCATACACCCAACTTCGAACCTACCCCAAATCCTATAGTGTGCCCAAGCAGAGGGGTTGTAGGGTGCAGCATGCCCCCCCTCATACATATCTCACTGTTTATACGCCGTAATGAGTAAGGAAGCAAATATCCCATAAAAAAGTAGTTTTAGTTATAGCATTGTGGGTGGTCCGCTTATATGTACTTCACTTTTTTACCATAAAAAAGTGTTTCTCCTCCATAATTTGACGTTTTTTTTATCAACAGCAAACACTTTTTTATCGATTCGTTAAAAAAAAGTTAATTTTGGTGGGGGGGGGGGGGAATTCCGAATAAGGGCCACCAGTACTGGGGGTGTTCCGCTTATACTTCACTTTATTACCATAAAAAAGTGTTTCTCCTCCATAATTTGATGTTTTTTATCAACAGCAAACACTTTTTTATCGATTCGTAAAAAAAAGTTCATTTTGGTGGAAGGGGAATTCCGAATAAGGTCCAAGCCTTTACCCGGAGTAAAAGTCTCCATCGCCCAGCTCTTCAAAAAGATTTACTCGAAATTTAAAACATCGCACTTTCCTCTACAAAGCTGAATCATTTAACCCTGCAGTCGTCACGCGGATTACTACTGTAATCCACTAAAATCGAGAATTCCCGAAAAACTAGTGGTGAATATTTGTTGTCTCTTTTAGTATTTACAGTTAAATAGTTTGCACGTGCATCGATTCGTAAAAAAAAGTTCATTTTGGTGGAAGGGGAATTCCGAATAAGGTCCAAGCCTTTACCCGGAGTAAAAGTCTCCATCGCCCAGCTCTTCAAAAAGATTTACTCGAAATTTAAAACATCGCACTTTCCTCTACAAAGCTGAATCATTTAACCCTGCAGTCGTCACGCGGATTACTACTGTAATCCACTAAAATCGAGAATTCCCGAAAAACTAGTGGTGAATATTTGTTGTCTCTTTTAGTATTTACAGTTAAATAGTTTGCACGTGCGCTCAGTGAATCGCGAGTCCCAATTAATTAGTTTAGAGATTTTAAGTCTTTTTAAGAATTGACCTGAATTTGAAACTAAAGTCCTTTTTTTTCCAAGAAAGATGAAATTTTTAGTTTTTTAATTTATTTTGTTTTTGTTTTTTGTATTAAGAAGTCATAATTTATATTTTTTAACTTTAAATAATAAGTAATTGCATTTTTCAGCTAAATAAATTTGAAAAAATTAAAGCATACTGGTTTTATTCTAATTTTAAAATGGATTACATATATAATCCGCGCGACGACTGGTGTAACTTTTTGGTGCGCGACGACTGCAGGATTAATTCGAAAAAGTACGGCGTTAGTATGATACTCGGTTAAAACGACAATTTGGCAAATTTTAAGTGAGTTGGGCATCATACTTTCTCTAGCATTTTATTAAATTTAAAGTCATCAAACAACTATTTTATTTTCTTAGTATCGTGCTAACTTCACAATCACATGACTCTTTGACATTTACAAACTTCAAAAAAGGTCTTTTTGATTTGCTTAGATGTGTTCAGGACAGGAGCAGTTTATTAAGAAAATTGCTTTAGTACGATACTAGTTAAAAGTAAGAATGAGTTAGCAAACTATTTTAAAGTTATCAAATTATTAAGTAGTATCATACTAATGCCTTAACAATGGGCTGTTTAAAATTTTGCGCAAATTAGTTAAATGCTAACAAAAATATAAAAACATTCCTCAAATTCAAAACGACATATATGTATTTGTGTGCATTTTCATATATTTTTCCTATTCTCACAAAGAAGTTACTCCGAACGGAAGAAATACAATTATATACAGTGTGTCCTAGTCCTATAATTCGTCGGTGATTTTTTGGGATATGATTCTTAGGTATATTCTTAAAAAAAAATTTCTGCAGTATGTTGGTCCACCCTGAACCATGTTAACTAAATTTTTTCTGTTTATACTAATGGTTTAAGAACGTATGCAAGTCATTATAACTGCATTTAACCTTAAGTCCTCACACTGGGGTGTGAGATACCCCAGACAAATTTAGAAACTGTTTCGTGACCGTTACATTTTTGTATCAGACATTTTTGGAAGTGATATGAGGCCGTTTTGAGCGAATTGATTCCTTTGGAATTATATAATTCAGTTTTAAAGTTTGTGTGGGGTATCATACACCCCAGTGGCAGTGCGTCGTTCGCGTAAGTTGTTTTTACAGTTTGTGAATAAATGTGTTTATTGTAATATCATCGTATTTTAGTCGTAATCCAGCATTTGAAGAAAAAATATTTACACAGCATACATATACTTAAATAGACATATAACTAGTGTGAGGTTCGTTTAGTCAGAAAAAAAAAGTTTTTGTTCTAGGAAGCAACTGCCATTACATATACTTACAGAAAAATGTCATTTTCAAGCTCATTCAAGCACTCCGCTAACAACAAGTTTCAACGAAATTTAAAAATTTAAATTTAAAGGGCTTCAATGTTGTGATGTTTTAAATAAACCACAAATAAGTTGTTTTAATTCATTTATTACAACTTATTATTGATTATAAAATTATACTTAATTATAATATAACTCGATTGGCAGAGCAATAGGAGATGGTGTCGGCTGTAAGGTATGTAGGTGACTGGCAATTTCTTATAGTAAAAGTGTATACGTATATAATTTATCAGTATTAAGGCAACTGCATACGTTGTATATTATTGTATATTAAATATCTTTATTATACGTTACAACTCTCCCCTCTTATTGCTCTGTTACATTTTAAATATATGTTATTGTTCTGTTTCTTAATTTTCTGTTTCTTAAATTTGGTGATGGTGTAGGTAGTAACGGTGATGGTGTTTTTTGCGGACTTTCTATACTTGACAAACTTGTATCTAATTTTGTATTATCTTCAAAATTAATATTTTTAGTGTTCATAAGATCAACGGCATGAGATAAATCATTTTCATTTTTAGGAATCAAGTTGTTTTTACATTCAATTTTTCTTAGTTGATTAACATGCCTTTTCCAATTTAAATTTTTAAAAAGTACATTTACAATATAGTATTGTTTGCCGAGAGATTTTAAAATTTTGCCTTTAACCCAAGTTACTTTTCCTGCTTTACTAAAATCTTTAGTCATTACAAAATCACCTTTTTTTAAATTTCTTTTACCATGACCTTTATAAAAAAATTTTTGTTTTGATTGATTTTTCTTAACATTATTTTTAATTAATTCTAAGTTTACATTATTTTTAGATTTCATTGGATTAATTGAATCTAATCGTGTTTTAATACTTCTATTAAACATTAATTCTGCCGGACTTACACCAGTTGTACTATGAATGGAACTTCGATAATCTAACAAAAAACGTTGTAAACATTGGTTCAGATCACACAAATCATTTTTTTTATGTAAAGACTTTTTTAAAGCTAATTTTACAATTTTGACACCGTTTTCCGCCTGACCATTTGAAGCTGGATGACCAACTGGTGAAGTTAAATGTTCAATTCCATTATTTTTCAAAAAAATTCAAAATTCCTCAGACTTAAATTGTGTACCGTTGTCGGTGACAATTGTGTTTGGAAGCACAAAACGCGAAAAAATACATCTTAACTGTTCGATTGTACTTTTACTACTAATAGATTTATTCATGTCGATACATATGATCCATTTACTATGAGAGTCCACCAATATTAAAAAGTACCTGTCAAAAATAGGACCCATAAAATCTAAATGAAGCCTTTCCCATGGCTTGGTTGGCCAATCCCAGGAAATGAGTCCATTTTTTGGTCTCTTAACTAAGAGTTCTAGCTGTTTGTTAATTTTAGGCCACCAAAAATATGCTCTTGCCAAACTTTTCATTTTAACTATTCCTAGATACGACTTATGCATCTCTTGCAAAACTATTTTTTGCATACTTAGGGGTATAATTAATCTGTATCCCCAGAATAAGACGCCACTTGAAGTCGAGAGTTCGTTTTTTCTTAAAAAGAAAGCATTCAGACTTGCATCTATTGTACTAAGTTCTGATTCCTCAACCTTATCAACTGCACGAGAAAAAAAAATCTGAAATATTATTTTTCGACTTAACATGTTGAATTGTATAATTATACCCAGACAAGAAAAGAGCATACCTCTGAAGCCTACTTGCCGTCATAACAGGAATTCCTTTTTTATCCCCGAATATAGATATTAGGGGTTTGTTGTCTGACACTAACACACATTTTTTACCGAAAAGATACTGGTGAAATTTATTGACACCAAAAACGATTGCTAGTGCTTCCCTTTCAATTTGGGAATATTTCATTTCCGTTTTCGACAGTCTTTTAGACGCAAATGAAATTGGAAGCTCTTTACCATCAGCATACTGATGAACAAGGACAGTGCCTAATCCTACTGGACTTGCATCCACTATTAACTTAACTCGTTCAGCAGGATCAAAATGTGCTAAACAAATATAGAATGACATAATTTTCTTAACGGATTCAAAAGAATCTTTTTGTTGTGTTCCCCAAACAAAATTATCAGACAGGTTATCATAAAGAGGCGCTGCCGTTGTGGCTAAATCGGGCATAAACTGACGGTTTAAAACGGTTCATAACACCAAGAAATGATTGAAGTTCAGTTACGTTCTTCGGTTCCGACAGATTCATAACAGCGTTTACCTTGGCTGGGTCTTTACGTAAACCATGTTTATCTATTACGTGGCCAAGATAGCACACAGGTTGCTTAAAAATTCGCATTTTTGTGGAGACACTTTTAACCCGGCTTGCTGAAGTTTGGAAAGCACCAACGACAGCGTGTCGAGGTGTTCCTTCTTATTCTTCCCTGTAGTTAGTAAATCATCCATAAAAATTGTAACTCCATCTATTCCACTCAACAAAGATTTTTTTTTTCTTGAAAAATTGCAGGTGCCGGTGCGACACCGAACACCATTCTTGTGTATTCAAATAATCCTTTCGTAGTTGATATAGTGGTCAATTTTCTCGAATTTTTATCTAGAAGTAATTGTTGATAAGCCATTGCTAAATAAATTTTTGAGAATTCCTGCCCCCATGCAGTTTCGCAAAAAGCTCCTCGATTCTTGGAAAAGGATACTGATAGGGCTCTAAATGTGGGTTAAGAGTGACTTTTTAGTCACCACATATTCTGACTAAGCCATCTTTTTTCATAATGGGCACAATCGGAGTACCCCACTCACTATAGTTTATATACTGAAGCACTCCAAGGTTAACAAGTCTATCAATTTCACACTCTACCTTGTCTTTAATTGCGAATGGCAATTTCCTTGGGCGAAAAAACTTCGGCGTAGCACCTTCTTTCAGTTTTAATGAAATTGTGCTATACTTTAATATTCCCAGGCTTCCATCAAAAAGATCTTTATAACTTTCTAAAACTTTAACTAAATTATTATCTAGATTCTGTTGCATTTTGCTTAAATTTATATTTTCAAAGTCTATGTTGAATGCTTTCATCCAATTCCTTCCCAATATTGGTGGAACCCCGTTTTTAATTATAAAAACGTCAACTAATTTTGTCAGGTTTTGAAATTGAACATTTACCTTACACACTCCAATCGGTTTGATTACGGCTCCATCATAAGTTTTTAAAGATATATTTGATGCGTCTACTTTCAATTCACTAAAATAGTGTCGATAAACGTTACGAGTATCAGAGATCGCGGAGATCGACGCGCCGCTATCGATTTCCATTTTGATATCAATTCCATTCATAGTTACTGTTGTGGTGATCGGCTTTAACAAATTATCTTCTCTGAAATAAAAAATTGACAAATCATTACTTTCTTCTTCTAAATAATTACAATTATAATTATTGTTGTTTCTTAGCTTAACTTTGTTAGCTGCGTTGGTTTGATGATTTTTGCACATTTTTTTCAAGTGCCCCTTTTCTCCACACTTTTGGCAAATGTAATTCTTTAAGCGACAACTTTCCGCAAACAGAATATGTCATTTTTTTTTGTTTTTTTTTTTTTTTAGCAGGCAAATCGACTTTAATTTAACAGCTACATTTTTATGAATTTTTTATTAATTTAATTTTTAAAAGGTTTTTTTTTTTCTAATAAGTTTTTTATTTTGTATAACTTAATGGACTTTTATACACTATATTAATGTACTAAGAAAAATAAATAATAATACAAATTTTAATTTATTAAAAACAATTTTCTTTAAATTATTTATGTTTGGGGTATGTCACACCCCAGTGTAAGGACAGCGTAATAAAAAATATGTGTGAGGACGGAAGGTTAAATAAAGTTGATGTCTTGTTGGGGTATTAAGATATCCAAATTCTAAGCCTGTCATTTCTGTTTTACATCCAATAATTTTTGAGTTTGAGGCCACTATTCACTAGAAATTGCTTATTAAGCATAATGTTAAGTTAAAAACAAGGTTTTGCTAATTTTAAACGATTTTAGCATTGAACTATTTCTTAACATTTTACTAAAATTTAAATCACAGAATGGCCACTTAAACATTTAACACCCATATTAATAAAGATGGTTTAGTGGAGGTTTATCGTTAAGTCCTGGACTACGTGGGAAATTTCATTAATAAAACAAATTTTCTGCTAAGTGACGTTTACTAACTATGATTAAGCTAAACCACCGACGTAGGTAGTTTAGCGAAGGAATAAGAAATAAAATTGTCAAACTTGGTTTGTTTTATCAAAAAAAAAAAATAAACCAAAGTGCGAAGTGCGTGTCTTCACGATTTGTCAATTTATTCATTTTGCTTTGAAAGCCAAGCAGTTTAAAAAAATGAAAAATACGAAAGGATTTAATGTCATAAGTGGATTTCGGCAAGTCATAGGAGCATTCCACAGCACCCATATTATGGTTAAAAAAACAGGCAGGGGAAAGCGGTCAATAATATGTGAATGTAAAGTAAATTAAGACAGCTTAATAAAAATTATATAAATATAAATCCAAACATGTTTTTAATTTTGCTTCCTTATCTTTTTACCCTCCGTACATAGGCAGCTTGTGACGCCAATATAAAAATAAAGGAGATAGTTAGTCAATTGTCACTGTCGTGAAAGCACGCAAGATTCCCGTATATATAAAAGACCGACAAGCCTTCTGGACTCTTCTGAAAGTGTTCACTTGGGAAAAAACGACAATTCTGATTCTGAAAAGAAGAGAAATTTGCTTCTGGATTTGAAATCAGAATTGAAACCAGAAGCACCCACAGATTCATATATCTAAACGTCAAACTCCACAGCAGGGATTTTTTGTACCCTAATTGTGCGAAAAGTATTTTTCAACAAACATAATTCTTGATTTTCATTATTTTCTAAATTTGATGTTTCACATATACAATCACAAAAAACTTCAGAATCACCAGAATCAAAAAAAGTATTCAGTTGGGATTCCGGATCAGAGAGAGATTCCTGATTGTCAAATAAAAACGACATAAAACACAAGCAAATGACAATCAATTTAGGCAGACACAGAATATAAAAAAGAGATAGCTTACTTGTTGTAGTAGATTTTCTTAAGGGATTTTTGATAAACGTCACTCAACTATTCCTCGAACATTTCGTTTTTATTAATGTAAATATTTAAGCCATGGCTTAACTTCTATTCCACGGTTTAGCAAAACCATGGAATATAGGTGGAATAAGCGTTTTTTATTAATACGGCTGTTACAGCTTGCTAAACTTGTAACTTGCTAAATCTATATGACATCAGCATTTTTTTATAATAAAAAATGAAGATTTCGATATGTTTGAAGACTCAGCTTTGTAGCAAATCCTTTTGAAAAGACGATGAAGAATTTTATTCCAGGTAAAGGTTTGACAAGACATTAGTTCGGTTCTTGGTTGAAAACCTAAACATCCAAGACTGAAATACAAATACTAGATACATTATACTTTATTGGGAGAAATATTCATTAGGCTGATGTTGGTAAGTTAACTTCCTAAGGGAACACAAACGATATACCTTTGTACAAGTAATCTTATAAGAACATTACATGAAATAGTCCCCAGCAACAAATAAAAAATAACAAAATAAATTGTAGGTTTGTCAATTTGTTTTCTGCCATATTAATAAAAAACGCTTATTCCACCTATATTCCACGGTTTAACTAAACCATGGAATAGGAGTTAAGTCCTGGCTTAAATATTTACATTAATAAAAACGAAATGTTCGCGGAATACTTAAGTGAAGTTTATCAAAAATTCTTTGAAAAAATCTACTACAACAAGTAAGCTATCTAATTTTTATATTCTGTGGCTGCCTAAATTGATTGTTAACTGCTTGTGTCTAGTTGTGTATGTTTATTGCTGTTTCTTTTGTAAATTATATTGAAAAATCAATTATGAACATGGAATATGGAAAACCTATATTTCTTTCGGAATTCTTCCAAAAATTCTTTGAAAAAATCTACTACAACAAGTAAGCTATCTAATTTTTATATTCTGTGGCTGCCTAAATTGATTGTTAACTGCTTGTGTCTAGTTGTGTATGTTTATTGCTGTTTCTTTTGTAAATTATATTGAAAAATCAATTATGAACATGGAATATGGAAAACCTATATTTCTTTCGGAATTCCTCTTCGCTTAGCTCTTTTATTGGATCATATCGGGGTATATAGACTTTTAGCCTTCTTATAGAAAAATTAGGATTATCCAGAAAATCCAAACGGTTTAAGAAATCGTTAAAACTTTGTGCCATTTTTATTATTACTATTTCTTTTCAAAATTAATTTAGAAACTTCTCACTTTTGTTTTATTTTCGAATGAAAAAAAAAACTAATTTGAAATTTTTTCTGGAACTGCCATTGTTAATATGTACGTGTTAAGATGCACCGTTTTTTATAAAAGAGAATTAGTAATTTACTAGTTAGTAAAACGAAAAAAGGACTCAAATTTTCGTACAGCTAGTATAAGAGCTTATAGGGATAATGTTTCCGTTAGTTTCTTAAGATACTTTGACAGATATATATTGCCAAAACAATTAATCATAATGCTATTCGAGTAAGGACACCGTCAGGTGCAACATCTGCCAAAAATGGTTCTGATTCTGACTTACGATCCATGAATCTACCAGGTTTAGTTGGCAATAGATTGCAATTTGGAAACATCAAGTCGAATCTTTCATCCTAAATCTGCTGGAGATGAAATTATATCTTACATTTTATCTAATCTAAAAGCAAATAAGTACTTTCGATTTTTGATGCTTTTTACTTACTAAACCCAAAGAAATTGAACATAGCTCTAGATTTGCGAACTTCAAATTAAGTGTGCCAATTGATTTCGTCGGTTCAGTCTACAGTGTGGACTTTTGCTCTGCAGGAATCGTCATTCACCAATTTATTTTCATTCCAAGAAACATAGAGTAACTTGTTCTCAGTAAAAATACGAACGACAATAACCCTATGGGATCTTAAGATAAATACTACCAAATCGAAAATAATGGTTTTCAGGTCTAGAAACAGATCTATTGGTTATGCACGGAACTGGACCCTAGATGGTGAGATTATTGAAGTGGTAGATAAATTTAAGTATCTTGGATATTATAATGACATCCAACTTATATGTTCACGCGCATATTAAAGCAAAAACAAATGCTTCGAAAATTGCTATAAATACCATATGGTCTCAGTTTTTTGCCAACAATTTCGTGGATCCAGTTTCAAAATTCAAAGTCTATAACGCTACAGTGAATAGTTGTCTCTGCTATGGAAATGAAGTATACGGATACGAACAGTTAGAAGAAATAGAAAACCTGCAAAGGTATTTCTTTAAACGAAGTTTTAGGTTTCCTTCCAATACCCCTAATACGCTATTCACCTGGAGTCAGGTTTAAACCAAATATTCCTGAAAAATCAAAAGGCAAATGCGGACTATGTTGTTAAGGTACTCGTATTAAAGCGATCAGATCGAACCCTTCAGAAACGGATTCTTATGATTTGTTTTAGATGCGGTTACAGTCCGATCAAAAACTGGTATGACCTTTCTATATTTATTTATTTATTTATTATTCATCAATGGATTAACAATCGGCTGATTTCAAAAATAAATACTTTATAATTACATATTATTTTATATACAATTCTGGGTTATCTCAAGAATGAAATAAATTTTGAACAATATTTTTAAAATTTAACCTTACTCATTGATATATCAACTTCATTACAAACAGAATTATACAATATTAGAGAACGAGTTACTGGGTTATTAAGGCCATAGTTTGTTCGATGAGTGGGAACATAGAATATGGGTGATTCTACAAACGATGGAATTTTCGGCGGCCCAAGAAATATTTTAAAATCCGTTCAATTATTTAATCAGATTTTTTTTATAAAATTAAATCTGAGTTGACCTTATTTTATCTTGCTCAAAAAATTCTTCAAAGTTTCTGATTCTCAGTCCCCTGACGTTTCCCCAGTGCGTTTTGACAAAGAAAAATTATTACCGTTCTCTTATTTCAGGTCTCATACTAAGATGAATTCCACCGAAGTTACGCCAAGTAATACATCTTTGCTACGAATTAGATAAATTTTTTAGTAATTGATTTTATTACAAAAAAAACTTAATTAAACTTTGTCCCCCGCATTTCATATCAGTCCCCTGGAATATTGAAACAGTCGAAAAAATCAAAAACTAGGAAATAGGACGAGTTTCCAGTGCTGGCAATTTGAAGTACCAAGTCTCCTTATAATAAAATTGTGGTGCAACTCGATTCTGTTTCTTATGTTAGTATTGTGAAAAAGACATTTGTGCAAGAAGTCGTGGAATGTCCGTTTAGTTTATCAGTCCTCTGGTGAGGTTTTACAAAACAAATTTGTATGTAAGTAGGCATATTTATTAGCAGTATAGTATAGGTTTAATAAAACTGTAATATTATTTATATTTTTTATTTTTTTTAAGTAAAACCTTAATATCTTTTTTACACAAAAACCATCAATAACCTCAGTCCCCTGGCTAATAAATGATATTTTATTTAGAAACCTGAGAAATTTTTAGTTATGTTGAACTTCGAACTTCATTGCGAAATATTTTTAAAATTTTTAAAAAGAATATAATTTATTTTAAATTTATTCCAAGTAGAAAAAAATATTTTATTATAATATATTATATTCTTTTAATAAAATTCTAAGTTATGTGTATGAAGACTAATTAAATTTAATTTCTATATTTCAATGTGTAACCAAGAGAAAATACAAAAAAAAACTATAAAGATTTATTCAGTTCCCTTAAAAAAGAACTCAGTCCCCTGAACATTCTTTTTCAAAAATGTCCTTAAAATCGTCATTTTTTATTTGTTTGACTGGCCGCTTTCAACAATGCAAAAAGACGTTCAAATGATCAACTAGAACAACTCTTACGTCTTTTGGCTTTCAAAAATGTCGTGCCGAAATTTGTAACATTTTATTCCATTGTTTGTAGAATCACCCATATATCATTTCTATTTCTTAAATTTCTTTTTGGAACATACCAAGAGCTAGAGCAAGTAGTTCTTCAGATTTTATATTAAAAGTTAAAATATCTTTTATAAAAAGAGTGCATTTAGCTTGTCTGCGGCTTTCAAGAGTTTTCAAAGCTAATAGGGCACATCTCGAATGATAATTTAGAATTTCTTCTGTCCATCGCAGGTTTTTTAGCGCAAAATATAAGAATCTTTTCTGTATTCTTTCTATTCTTATAATAGCATTTTCATCAAAAGGGGCCCAAATAACACAGCAATACTCTAAGATAGGCATTACTAATGTAATGACAAATAGATTGACTTAAGAGTATACACGTCCTTAAAGACAGCTGTAGTTCGTTTTAAGAACCCTAACATTGAATTTGCTTTTGATATAATATAGTCTATGTGTTTCGGCACAAATTGGCCAAATGCTTTTATTATAAAAAATAACACTTTTATTGTATTTTAATTACAAAACAATTTAAACTTTATTAACTAAAAGAAACAAAATGAAGTGAAGAGTGAAAAATAGAATTGACTTTGCTGGCTGAGGGTTAAATCGAGAATGATCTCTTGAAAAAAAGCAGATGGCGTCTACACAGATGAAACCAAATAACCGGTATTTGAGGAACACTGGTATGTGTTCAGGTGTAGACGTCATAAAAGAAGAGTTAGGCTTGTTCGTGCACATGCTGAGCTCTGCCACTCCGTTTTCCTCGTAATTGCGGACTTGGAGTGTAGAAACTCAACATGTGCGCGAACATTACTGCCTCCCTTGGCGAGATGCGCCAAAAAAAAAATAATACTGAAATTTAAAATCAAGTGAGTGAAGAGAAAAAAAAAGAATATTAATAAAAGGTTTAAGTATAAAGCTCTATAATAATTAAAAGGTAATACAAATTTAAGTTACTTTATTGGCAAAAGGGAAAAGGCAAAGTTTTACAACTGGTCGACTAATTTCCCCGTTTTGGGTTCTCAGCGTCACCACTCTTACTCTTCCATCAACGCCGGGGTGTACGTTTATGACACGCCCAAGTCGTCATTCAGTTGATGGCAAATTCTCATTTTTAATCACGATCAAGTCATTTACCTTGACATCTTCTTGAGGAGATTGCCATTTATTTCTTTGATGGAGTTCTTTCAGATACTCGTCTTTCCAGCGACGGCAGAACTGCTGTTGAAGGCTTTTCACCTTTTCCCACCGATTAATTAAGGAAAAATTGGCGTTGGCCAAATTGGGTTCAGGAAAAGATAGGAGGGGACCTCCGCATAAAAAATGTCCGGGCGTTAATGCCAATAAATCAGACGGTTGATTGGACATGGATGAAATTGAACGAGAGTTAAGACACGCTTTAATACGAGCTAAGACTGTAGCGAATTCTTCAAATGTGAACTTTGAACTGGCTCCCAGTTTCCTCAAATGACTTTTGAAACTCTTAACACCTGCCTCCCATAGTCCACCCATATGAAGTGCACCAGGTGGAATAAAATTCCATTTGAAACCTTGAATGCCATAAGTGGCACTAGTTTTCTGAGGAATAGAAGCTAGAAATTTTTTAAACTCTTTGCGTAATATAGCATCAGCCCCTACGAAATTAGTACCATTGTCGGAATAGATTTCTTTTGGTAGTCCTCGGCGTGCTGTGAATCTTGCAAATGCCGCTAAAAAAGCTTCAGACGATAGGTCGCTTACCGCTTCAAGGTGAATAGCCTTGGTGGAGAAACAAACGAACACACACGCATATCCTTTTGTCATACGACAATTTCGTGCGTTAAAACTTCTTATGACGAATGGGCCTGCGAAATCGATTCCAGTGAAAGTGAAAGGGGGAGAAAAGGTGCATCTCTCCGAAGGTAAAGCAGCCATTAGTTGCTTACTTAATACCTTTTGAACGATAGTACAGGTTTTGCATTGACGAATGCAGGATCTTATGAGATTTTTAAGTTTTGGAATCCAATAACTTTGTCGCACGAGTCGAAGCATTAATGAATTGCCACCATGCAAGTATATTTCATGAATGAATTGCGTGAGGAGAAAAGAAAATCTAGAGTTATAGGGGAGAATAAGAGGATGTTGTTCATTATAAGAAATATCTGAGTGAGATAAACGGCCATTTACTCGTAGTAGATGGTTTGAGTCTAAGAATGGGTTAAAAGAGATGATTGAACTTTTGGAATTAACGGGCTTACTTTCCATAAGAAGAGATTATTCTTTGGGATAATACGAGTTTTGAGAAAAATGTACGAGACGGTTTTTCACAAACTCCATTTCTTGTGGCATGATATTGTGTGAATCATATAGATGATTTTCTCTCTTCGAAAGTTTAAAGTTAAATCGAAAAATATAGCATATAACACGCATTGCATGAGGTAATGATGAAAAACGATCAAGAATATCTTCGGGAGCGTGCTGCACTAACAAAGAAACGACTACCTTTTGTTCGAGATCTTCGAAACATGGGGCAACTGGGCGTATTTCAGGCCACTGATAAATTGGCTGGCAAAGCCATGAGGGACCTTTCCACCAGAAAGAATTGAGCCTGAATTCTGAAGGCATTAATCCACGAGTTGCTAAATCTGCTGGATTTTCAGCTGACCCTACATGCCTCCAAGAGACGTTGCCTACATTGTCCAAAATTTCGCTAGTGCGATTAGCGATAAAGGTTTTCCATGTGCATGGCGGGTTTTGAAGCCAAGCCAATACGATGGATGAGAATGTCCAGAAAATAGTCTTATGGGAGTGAATTGGATGATTTGGAACATAGAACTTTATCAATTTGGAAAGAAGAAGTGCCCCACACAACTCAAGGCGTGGTAACGACACAGATTTGATTGGGGCTACTTTCGATTTTGCACAGAGCAAGTGGGAAGTGAAAGCTCTGTCGGAGTGCGAGACGCGTATATTTATAACGCGGCAGCATATGCCTTCTCAGACGAGTCGCAGAATCCGTGAAATTGGATTTCTGACGACGGAGAATATTCTACCCAACGAGGTATTTGAACAGATTGGATGCTAGGTAAGGATTCTACAAAGGTTTTCCATATTATAAGAGTATCAGGCTTAATTGGTTCGTCCCAAGTTGTTTGTTCCGCCCAAACTCGTTGCATTAACATTTTTGCAACTATTACAACGGGGGCCAACCAACCCGCGGGATCAAAAATCCTCGCAATTTGGGAAAAAACTTCTCGTTTAGTGGGACTTGTTGATAAAGGGATTTGTTGAGTAGAAAAGTAAAAATTATCACCTTTGGCATTCCACCGTATGCCTAATGTTTTCGTAGTGCTATCCGTATCCAGCTTCAAAAAATTCTCATTTAAAATATGTTCTCGAGGCAAATGATCGAGTAAACACGGAGTATTGGAGGTCCACTTACGCAGTAGAAACTAAAAGTTTGATCAGCTCCGATTGTGCTTTTTGTGCAAAGTGAATGCTATGAGCGCCGGACAAAACGTCGTCGACATAAAATTCTGATTGAAGAATTTTTGAAGTAATTGGGAACTCAGTTTTTCTTATTTTTGCTAGTTCGAGGAGAGTACGGATGGCCAAATAAGGGGCACAATTAACGCCAAAAGTGACGGTTAGGAGTTCAAAATCTTCAACTTCTAAATGGGGAGACGTACGGAAAAGGATTCTTTGAAAAGGAGTGTCCCGTGGGTCGATCAAAATTTGACGGTACATTTTCTCTATGTCCGCATTAAACACAAACTTGTAAAATCTCCAGCGAATGATTATGGACGATAAATCTTGCTGTAAAACAGGCCCAGGGTAAAGAAGGTCATTAAGACTAACACCGTTTGAGGAGGAATTGGAGGCGTTGAAAACGACGCGCACTTTGGTTGACGTGCTCTCTGGTTTTATGACTGCGTGATGTGGAAGATAGAACGACTTCACTAGGCCATTTTCAACTTTTTCTTCTGGCGATACTTTTCGCATATAATTAAGAGACAAATACTCAGAAATAACTTTGAAATATTGGGATTTTAGATCCGCTTTTGATGCTAAAGATCTTTCAGTTCGTGAAAATTGTTTGAGTGCAATAAATCTAGAGTATCCCAGACTACCTTTTGAGGTTTGTGCTTTAACTGGAAGGCGTACTACGAATCTACCATCAGTGCGTCTGAAAGTGGTTCTTTTGTAAAGTTCCTCGCAAAAACAATCCTCCTTTGAACGGATGGCAGTAGAAGGCAGCTCTTCTAATTCCCAAAAATTTCGAATCTGATTATCCGAATTGCTGGAAGTGCTCTCCAATAGGTGCGTTTTATTATTCACAAATCTATCTGGATCCGGATCCGTATTAAGTTTTAACATGTATTACAAAAACAATTTGGGATCCTGTTTTCTATCGGGATCTATGTATTTCAAAGATCCAAAAATTAGTTATAACACTGGCGAGTAGATGGCTTTTATGATAAGGTAGTGTTAGCTATAGTGTAAAGAAAAAAGACAAGACATAATTTAAAATTTCCAAACCCAAGGATAAAAAGAGACGGGCTTATAACACTGCTGTCAGTAAGATCCGTATCGTTTTATTTTCATGGCAAGATCCCGATCCGGATCCAGATAGATTTGTGGATAATAAAACGCACCTAATATTACTGAAATATTAAATGACTGAAAGGGATCTGGGATCGGTCCCGATAATATCCACCCGAAAATGGTATTTTGTGCCACCAAAGAATTAGAAATCACTTTAACACCATTGCGGATGATAGATGGGTAGAGGTCGGCGCCGATTAAAAGATCTACTTGTGAGGACTTATTAAATGTAGGATCAGCCAGCTTGAGACCAGCAAAGAGGTCAGGATTTATTATAGAAAAGGACGAGCTTGGTAAGTTATTTGTGAGAGTCTTCAGCACAATGGCTTGGGCTGAAAGTGATATTTGAGGAATTTCAAAAGAAGAGAGTGAAAACAAGCATATCTTTTTTGAAGTGATTGAAAGATTTCCGCTTATACCAGAGACAGTAGTGTTTCTCTCGACGCATGGTAGATTTAAACGTTTTTGTATTGTTTCAGAAATGAAGGATATTTCCGAGCCGGGGTCGATAAGTGCCCTAATAGTGTGTTCTATCTTCGTTCCTACTATACGAACTAGAGCAGTAGCCAACAAAATACTTCTTTGTGAAGTTACCATATAATTTTGGTGGGATGCCTCAGGGAGAAATGGCTGTGACGTAGCAGATATTTGAGAATTACGTATAAGTTGAGTTTGTGGAGTGGACTGTATTTTAGAAATACTTCTACTACTGTTGGAATTTAATTGAATAGAAGGATTTGTTGCAAGATTCAGGAGTGTGTGGTGTCGTTTCTTGCAAAAGCTACAAGAGTACTTACTAGTGCAAGAGGATTTTTCATGACTGGTACCTAAGCAGTTATTGCACATTTTGTGGCACCGTACGGCGTCGATTCTCGATGGCACAGCCATTGTGGAAAACTTTGCACATTCATATATAGAATGATCTGCCGAGCAAATTTTACACTTAGTTCCTCCCGCCTTTGCAAGAAACGTATTGACTTTGTGAGGCTTTTGAGAGGTTTTTCTTTGGATTTGAATACTGTTTGTTGGTTTAGAGAAAGTGGTGTCTGAGATAGCCTCCCGTGTTTGGAAGCGAGCACTTAAGAATTTGTCCAACTGTGACCATGTTGGAACTTTAGTGGGATCTTCTAAAGATTGTTCCCAGAGCACTAATGTGGTTTTGGGTAATTTATTTGAACACGCAAACACCAGGATAGGATCCCAATTTTCAGTGCAAACATTATGATTTTTTCGAAACCTGGAAAAATATCAAAACTCCCATCAAGCTACCGACCAATTAGTTTGCTCAGCTGTCTCAGCAAGATATTAGAAAAGGTTCTTAAGGAAAAAATTCTAAATATTGTTGGGGTATTGAATATCCTTCCAAACGAACAGTTTGGATTCAGAAGGTTTCACAGCACTAGCCGTCAAGTGTTAAGAGTTTGTGAACATATAAAAAAAAGTCGTTCCCTGGGCAAATCGACTGGACTTATTTTACTCGACATAGAAAAGGCTTTTGACACACTGTGGCATGATGGACTAGTACACAAATTGGTATGCTTTGGGTTTCCTGTGTATCTTATTAAAATTATCAAAAGTTTTTTGTCCGATAGAAATTTCAATGTTTTGGTTAATAATAACCGTTCATCAAATCGTTATCAAATTGAACACGCCCAACTAACATACTCTCCAGAGCTTAGCTCTTGAAATCTGAAAAAAACTCTCATACAACTCTTTTATATCCCATTGCTATACTAAAGTATTAATATCTTGTTATGAAACTCAACTGGATGTCAATACACTTTTATTTTAAGAGTTAAAGACTTTTCCAGCTTAAAAGAACTTAAATCTTATAGCAAAATTATTTTCTCTTCTTGTAGTTAGATTATAAAAACTTATAATAGTCTTATATGAATCCCTTTCTGAAAACTGAGCTCTAAATATGTCCAAATAATCCCATAACAAGTCATATTTAAGAGTAAAGTTATTTGTATACCACTTTGAAAATTCTAAAAGAATTTGAGTTTAAATCCTCCTATATCAAGAAACAATTTGGAGTTCAAGGAATATAAGCTTTGCAGTAAGATCCTAATAAGATCCTTAATGCAACAAGCACAACTATTCACAAACTACAGTTTTCTGATGTCAACATTCTCCTCTCATTCGCACGTAAGTACACATAAATCATAAAGAAGCGTCTAAGATCCTATAGAAAAATAAAGATGTTACTAGAAGAGTTAGTGTCGCGTCAGCAGCAGCCGTATTCCTATACACAAGCAAAGTAGTTGCCTGTACATTTGAGGGTTACCATAACTTAAAAAATTATGATCTCGATAAAATAACTTGTCTGTAGCACTGACTTAAAATTTATTAGGTGGCATTTTCAAGTTTACATTTAGCATTGTTGTGATTACATAGAAAGTATAAAATATATTGTGTAACTTTTTTTTAATTTAAACTAAATACATTAACATCTTGGGATTTTATTGCTTCTACTATCTTTTCATTCAAAATTAACAAAAAAAATTATTCTTTATGTTGCATTACACGAGTAGTAATTTTTTGTGACAAGAGTAATAGTAGAAAATTACAGAGAATATGAGATTTTATTACTCTTGTAAATGCAGCATAAGACTTTCAGTGTGTAATTTGGAATATTTTATATTAAATTTGACCTTTCCTGTTTCCTATTTACTCTCACAAGCAAATGACCCATGACCTAAATAAAAATAAAACAAATTTCAAAGTTAATTTTGATTTTATTTGCTTACGAAAGAAATAAATGGTAACCCCATTTCCGATAAAAGTTATAAATAAAATAATTTAAATATGCATTATTTTGAAGGGGCTTTGTGTTTTTTCGACGTAAAATGTTAGAATTAGTAGATACAATTTCAACGGCATTTACATTTCGGTTCCCATATGTGCAAAATAATAAATATCATGCATCGCCATTATAATATAATAGTTGATAGACTTACAAAATAAATACTATATCAAGCCTAACAGTTTGTTGGCATTGCAAATCATGTATACACACAAACTTAAAAAGTATTTTGTTTCATTCTTTATTAAGTTAACAAATATTCTGTTCTCTATTTATCACATCTTATTGGAAGAGACGCTTTCTCATAATAGGATTTTGCCGATCTCTATTAGAGCCTTAGAAGTGCCATTTTAATATAAACGTGCATCTGTCATCCCATAAAGAAACTTCTGTTGCTACTATGAGTAGGAAGAGCCTCTCATAACTAGGCCATTTAAGGCTTTTAACAGTTTTAAAAGAATCTCGTAGTATTCTTTAAGATTACTTTTAGCTCCTCTTACCTAGTCTAGTTGAACTCTTGGAGCATCTTATGAGATGAAAAATGTTACTTGGGCGGCATGCCACAAGGATCGGTATTAGGTCAATTTTTGTACAATATTTATACATCTGATATACCTAAGCTACCAGAGTGTCAATTAGCTATATTTGCCGATGATACTGGTATTTTTTCATCGCATGAATTTAGTCTCAAATGAGAGACAAGTTTATCTAATGCTCTTGAACTAATGACCCGGCATTATTCTAAATGGAAAATTAAACTGAATGCTGACAAAATTCAAGCTATCTTTTTTAGTAGGAAAAGAAAATCTTGTTTCCTTCCCAGCAATCAGCTTAATGTTAATGGCATTAATGTTAATTGGGAATCAAATGTTCGATATCTAGGGGTTTATTTAGATCAAAAACTTACCTTTAAGGAACATGTCGCTAAAACACTACAAAAAGTTAGTATTGGTATAAAAATACTCTATTCTTTTATAAATAAAAAGTCTGGTTTGAGGAGTGATAATAAGATTATAATTTATAAGGTAATTTTTCAGGCAATCCTTCTGTATGGATGCCAAGTGTGGGGAAAATGCGCAAAATGTCATGTTAATAAATTGCAAATATCTCAAAACAAATTACTTAAAATGATGCTTAACATCTCTCGCTACCATTCCACCAGTGACTTGCATAAAAGAGCAAATGTTGAAATGATCTTTAATAGAATCGAAAAACTTAATAATTCATTTTTGCTAAAGTGCGAATTTTCCGATAATCCATTAATCAATCAAATAGTGTCATAACCATATTTCTGTTTTATGTATTACTCATTGTCTGTATTCATATATTTATTATTTACTGATTTATTATTTGTTAATTTATTTATTTATTTTATCTGTTATTTATTTATTTACATATATATATTTAATTATTTATTGATTTATAATTTATTTATTTGTTGTTTTTTAATATTTATTTATTTATTCTGTATAAGTTTATAATTTGTTTAGTTATTGTTTATATATTAATTTGTTAATTGTTAATTTATTTATTTACTTAATTATTTACTTTTTTTTATTAACTTCTATCTATTTATCTATTTATTAATTTATTATTTGTTTATTTTTGCATCTATATACTTATTGACTAATTATTGTTTATTTACGAGTATTAAACTCACCTGTTCACTTTGAGAAATGTTTTTGTTTATGATTATCTGTCATATAAGACGTTTATTTATTTATTATATTTCTATATACTAACCCGTACTAATACACCTCATAAAATCAGCCCTATCGGCAATACAGTTTCCCTGGAAAAATTTCCCTAGTTCGAAAAATTGCTATCGGCAATACTTTTTTCGAGGGAAAAATTTCTCAGGAAAAATTTCCCTGATAAAAATCCCTATCGGCAATGAAGTTTCTCCCCCGAATTATTTCCGTCTTTGTTTTGATAGGGAACAGATCTTTTGAGGCAAAAATGTAAGTGTTTTTCAAAATATATACTGTAAAAAATAAAAAATATTTGTTTTCTTAGGGCGAGTGCAACTAACAAAAAGCAAATGGAAACTTTGGTGGAATTAATGGAGAAAAATTCGGATATTGCCTCTGGTTATTGCAAAAAGAGCAAGGAGGAAGTAACAAGGTTCTGGAAAACTGTGGAGCGGGAGCTTAACAGTATTGGACCACCTGTTAAGTCAATATTTGAATGGAAAAAAGTTAGTGTTTTCATTTAATTTCAATTCATTAAGTATTATTAATTATTTTTTTTAGGTATGGAGTGATAAAAAGAAGTATATCAAAAATAAAATGTCGGAAAACATTAAAATGAAGCATGGAACTGGAGGGGGCCCATTCCGAGAGTATAAATTTTCTGCTTTGGACGAAGCAATAATCAAATTATGTGGAATGGCTCAATCAGTAGAAGGTTTCTCTCATTCTCGGAGATTTGGGTTGCCTTCGTGCTCAAAAAGACAAAATGAAGACCAAGATGCCGACAAAGAAAACGTGCTAGTATCTGCTTCTCCACCTAAAAAGAACAAAGCTTCGGAAACCATCACAACAGATGAAGAGTTGGAACTTTTACTGTCTGAGGCCGACGACTCCAGGAAAATTAATGTAAACTTAAGTGACTCCTCCAGTCATATAACAAAGCCAATACCATGCCCATCTAAAGATGCAACAGCAACAAAAAGCACTGCCGAATTTTTGGAAAGAGAACTTGAACTCCACCGGGAACTTTGTGATAAGGTTGGGCAAGTTATAGAAAAACTCGATGAAGAAAAAGCAAACTATCAGCACCAACAAAATGAAATAAAAATCAGCTTAAAAAAGATATACCATTCAATTGATCGTCTCTGTGACTACCAGAAACTGGCTTTTGAAGAACAAAAGCGACACAACTTTGAAATGGAAACATTTCGACGACGTGAAATTGAAGCGAAATTTGATTTCAAGCAAAAACTGCTTGCAATAGAGGAAGCTAAGCTTCAACGATTAGGTTAAGAGATCATAAGCAATTTTTGTATAATGAATTTTTTATTTTATTTATTTTATTCGAATAAACTTATTTTAAATTGATTCTCCAATTTGCATTCTTATGGTTCGAGATACATTCATATACTCTGAATTATTAAGGGGCAGTTCATTTTCTAATTCTTCGGTTTCAATATTGCTCTCATAAATTCTCGTACTTGGAAGGTCCATTGGATTAAGATCAGCTTTGAAATGAATGCAGATGTTATGTAATGCACAACAAACATTTGCAATCTGCACGGCTTTATCTGGTTGATAGTGTAGCACCCTTGCACCAAGCAGACATCTCCACCTGTTTTTGAGAACACCATTTACTCTCTCAATGATGTTTCGGCACTGCTTATGTTTCATATTGAATCGGCTCTTAGATGTACCATCCTCTGGATTTCTATGTGGAGTTAAAAGCCACGGTTCTAGTGGGTATCCAGCGTCTCCTACGTAGATTAAGCTTTTTTAAAATTTGTTCAACAAAAGTAGGTACACGTTAAAATGATCTTACCCAATAACCATGAGTTTCTTTCTCCATTTAAATATTTTTGTTCCAACCATGATCTTAGTTCGCTCACCTTCCAAATGAGTGCATCATGAGATGCTCCCGGGTGGCTAGCATCAACAAATCGAATCCGCATGTCAGCATCACAAACCTATAGAGCTATATGTATAAACAAAAGTGTTCAATATAGTATATAGTTAATTTTTTACCAGTAAAACATTTAAGCTAAAAAATCCTTTCCGGTTATAAAACAAATGTTTGTTTTGTGTAGGCGCGATTATGCGGATGTGTGTGCCGTCTATACACCCGATAACACCTGGTATACGATGTTTTTCGTAAAATTGCATGGCTGTGTTTCGTTTCTCCTGTGGTGTCATGTCCATGTTTATCCAAGTTGAACATAACTTGTCTTGTCTTCTGAGTCTATGTGGTAACCCCAGTGCTTGGTTGTGTCATAATTTTGCTCTGTTTACTTTTATTTATTTTATTGTGAAAACCTTTTAAGTTTTAATTAAATTTTTGTTAAACTTTTATATAAGCTCATATTCAATTACACGATAATCTAAGACACACACCATATCAGCACTGCATAAGCTTTTTGTCATTCCAACTTTACCACGTTCATCGTATAACACAACCAACCAATAATAATTTTTACAGTCAAGTCAAATAAAATTGTCTTATAACAAATTACAATATGGAAAACTTGAGAGCAGATATTAACTCATTGGAAGTAAAAATCGATAAACTTATTGACGCGGTTGCTTTTATCAAAGAGCACCTATCACTATATCATCCATCCACAACTAAAGGAATTTTACCTAAATCACCAATAATTGATAACGTAAAGAAGACAACATTATTATTATCATCTCCGAAAGTAAATCAACCTCCTGTTCCTGTCCGTGTTACCCGGAATATCTTAAAAAGAGCAAATGTAGCTCTCACACCTTTAAATAAAAATACCAAGAAACCAACAATATTATCACAATCACCTAATAAACCATCGACATTAAATAATAATGCATCATTTAAGTCATCAACCGCCTCTACAACACCATCGACATCTTTAATACCTTCAAGTTCTTTTTCCTCAACATCTTCCACATTTCTCCCATCATCATCGTCTACTTCATTATCTTCTGTATCTTCATCATTAGCATCAACTTCTTTATCAACTCCACTTCCTACGTTACTTACGATATCTTCATCATCAACGGCATCTACTTCTTCACTTCATTCACCGATTTCCTATGTGTCTGAATCATCTTCATCTTTACCCACATCTATTGCAACAAAAATATTGCCTTCATCACTTACAACTTCAACTTCATCATCGCTATCATTCTCCTCAACTTCTCTTCCATCTCTTACGTCTTCATCTATTTCCTCACTTCCTGCAATTTCACATACATTTACTTCGCCACCATTGTTATCAAATAATGCTCCTGATGCAAATTTAAATAAAGATTCTTCTCCATTAATTCAACTAAAGGCGGCTGAGCGATTTAAATGTATCTTTTTATCCAACTTTGATCCCAACACAATTTGTGAGGACATAGCAACGTATATTTCTTCACGTTTCAACAAATCAAGATTCAAACTTGAACAATTGCAAACTAAAAGTATGGATTATGCATCATTTAAACTGTATATTACACAGGAATTGTTCAATCTTCTATTGGATAAGAAATACTGGCCAGAAGGCATAATAGTTCATGAATTCATGAATAAAAGGAATAATATTCGTAATCCTTTTCAGAAAAGATTGACAAGACAAACAATTCGTCGCAATTAATTGATATATTTTATCAGAATGTAAGAGGTCTTCGAACTAAGACCAACAAGGTCTATTATACTTCTTCGATCTGCTCCTATGATATTATTTGTCTCACGGAAACCTGGCTACATGCGGGAATAAATGATTCTGAAATGTTTGACGACACATTTAATGTGTATAGACGTGACAGATACTGTAATCCAAATATCGACACTGTTGGAGGCGGGATTCTAATAGCCGTAAAATCTTCTATGTTAACTTCTCTGGTTAATGTTCCTGTTTCACTTGACAATGAAATTCTCTGCATAAAAGTATCATTTAAAGACAAGAACCTGTATGTTATAACTTTATATATAGTTCCTGGAAGCCCACAAGAGGTTTATACTAAAGCTTTCGAATACTTAAGCTATATCTATGACTTATTGGAATACCAGGATGAAATCATTTGCCTTGGCGATTTCAACCTTTCCAATGTCGCTTGGACGCGCTGTCGAGACACAAATGGTATGTTACCAACTGGTAATCTCAGATCCAACGACTCTAAGCTAATTGATGATTTAACTTCACTTGGACTTCTTCAGTTAAACGATGTTTTAAATATTAATGGAAAACTGCTGGATCTAGTGTTTACTACCATTGACGATGAGATTATAATACAAAAATCCACCGAGCCTTTAGTGCCTGAAGATAACCATCACCCATCACTGATCTGTTCACTTTTTAATAAATTTAATAATTTTGATAATGAATTGTGTGATAACTTTTACTCTTTTAATTTTATAAAGACAGACTTTTTAAAACTTAATTCTTTGTTATCACAAGTTGATTGGTCTTGTTTGAATAATTGTTTAAATGTTAGCTTAATGGTGTTTAAATTTTACAATATATTGTTTGATTGTTTTCTTAAATCTGTTCCCATAGCGATTATTAAAACAAGATCTTTTGTGCCAGTTTGGTACGATAGTGAAATCAAAAGTCTGAGAAATCGAAGAAACAAGTTATGGTCTACTTTTAAACTATATCCAACAGAAACCAATTTTAAAATTTATTGTGAATCGAGGGATATTTTCAATAGAATATCTAGTTTAAAGTATCTTAATTACATTCAGAAGGTGCAAAGAGATCTAAAAATGAATCCAAAGTGTTTTTGGAATTTTATTAACAGCAAAAGAAAATCTTGTCCTTACCCGTCTGTTCTCAAGTTAAATGACATATCAAGTCATGACCCACGGGTTATAACGCAACTTTTTTCTGACTTCTTTCAAAGTGCCTTCAACTGTGATACTTCTAACTGTGATACTTCAAACTGTGATACCTTGAACTGTGATTCCTCAATCTGTGATATATCTGACGAAATGGCTCAAAGCTTTGACCATTTGAAATCTTTTACTTACTTGACTGATATGAACTTTAACATTGATATCGACAACATTGTAAAGTTTATATCTAACCTTGACGACAGCTGTATACCAGGTCCTGATGGTATACCCTCTACTATTTTGAAAAACTGTGTACGTCACTTGTCATTACCTTTGTCTATTCTATTTAATCTTTCAATGTCAACATGTTCATTCCCATCTATTTGGAAAAGTTCATTCATTATCCCTCTACATAAAAAAGGGAAAAAAGACGAAGTGAAAAACTACAGGCCTATTGCCAAATTATCTGTGATTCCTAAACTTTTTGAGGCTATTATTTGTGAAGCTTTATGTTTTTATGTCAAGTCATTCATTGTTCCTAATCAGCATGGTTTCATAAAAGGACGTTCTACTGTTACTTTTCTAATAGAATTAGTTGAAAATTGTATTGATTCATTTAAAAACAGTAAACAAGTAGATTGTGTACTCACTGATTTCAGTAAAGCTTTTGACAAGCTATCACATCGTGTTTTGCTTTTTAAGTTAAGAAAATTAGGTTTTAGCGAAAATTTTGTAAAATGGCTTCAATCTTATTTATTAGACAGATCTTATTCAGTGCTATTTAACGGCTGCGAATCGAATAAGTTTAAAATCAACTCAGGAATTCCACAGGGTAGTCATTTAGGCCCTATCCTTTTTATTTTATTTATAAACGACTTACCATCTGTGTTAAGATACTCCAAGTGCCTCATTTATGCCGATGATGTAACAATCTTTAAAACTATTACAAACACTCGTGATTGTGAAGAATTGCAATGTGATCTTAATTCGTTTTTTGACTGGTGTACTCGTAATTGTTTGTTTCTTAATATCGATAAGTGTAAAACTATGTGTTTTACAAGAAAGTTTTCTTTTATTTCGTTCAACTATTTGTTTAATGGCATATCAATATCCCGTGAAACAGTTATATCTATTCTTGGCGTCACATTTGATCGTAAACTCGAATTCATTCAACATATAAACTCCATTTCAAACAAAGCTAATTCAATTCTTGGTTGGATAAAAAGAGAGTCGAAACAATTTTCCGACCCTTTCGTGACAAAGCAGCTTTTTATATCTTTTGTTCGACCCATTCTAGAATACGCTTGTCAGGTTTGGTCACCTCATTACGAATGTCATAAAAATAGACTAGAACAGGTGCAAAAAAGATTCATTAGGTTTGCCCTCAGGGGACTTGGCTGGGATAATCCTTATGATCTTCCACCTTATAATAACAGACTTAGACTTATTGATTTACCTAGTCTCGAGAATAGACGTTCCTATTTATGTTTCGTTTTCATTGTAAAATTAATCAACGGGAACATAGACTGTTTGCACCTTCTGTCTCGTATTAATTTTAATATTCCTAAAAGAACTTTGAGGAACATACCGGAGAGTATACTTATTTCAAACTATCGTACCAATTATGAAAAATTTTCTCCATTAAATAAAATGTTTAATCTATTTAATATTTACAATTTTAAATATAACAATTTGTTTGATAAAACAATAATTAATTCATGTCAATTTAAAACAACATTTTTCCATGAAATTGTTTAAGAATCTTAATTTACACCTTTGTAAGAAATTTTTTGTAAAACTAGCAATTTAGTTATGTTATGTAAATAAATAAATAAAACATCCTTTAGAACTTCTGAAAATGAAGACTGAGCTAGGCCCACGTCATGGTCGTTTCCAACTCCTTTTTGGTATCCTCCTTCTGCAAAGAAGCGCAAGCATGCACTAAGCTTTACAATAGGAGGAATACCAAAAGATCTTTTTGCTTCTGGAAAGGATGATGCCAGAATGTCCAACAGGAAAAGAAACATCGGCTTATTAATACGATAATATTTTTTGAACCTGAAAAAAAAACAATCATTATATTATTAAACGTAAAGAATTGCAACTCGCAACTCACGTTGCTTCAGGCAAATCAAGTGGATTGCATCTGTCTCTCAAATGTCTTCGCGTAATCCTTAAATTGTTTTGCCTTTCAACACGCTCTTCCTCGTCAATTAATATTGCAAACATTGCACTATTAAACATTTTAATTGTTTCACTTTTTACTTTGTGCACCAAATAAAATTAAAATTGAAGTTGTCAAAATTTTCGGAGAAATATGTTCGAATACTTTTTTTGTTTGTTAAGTTGGTTGTATTTCTTTCCCGAAAAAGAAATTCCGATGGAGATTCCCGATAAGGAGAAAGATTCCCGGGAAAGAAAATCTACTCCGGGGGAAATTTTTCACGCGAGATGGCCGATAGGGCTGATTTCATAAGTTTTTATTCTATTACTGTCTAACACAACTTTACTAATCCTGCTACCATTTAAAGTACAATTTTTAATTCTAGTCACAATGTACCTGTCTTTTCATCTTATATCGAAGGTTTTTTTTGTATTTTCCTTCAGAAAATTCTATTAAAAAATGTAATAAATCCAATGTAATAAAAATACTTATTCAGTTAAAAGATATAATGTACGCAATATCAAATCTCTATATATTAACTGTGCGGTAGCTTACCAAATGTAAATCCAATACCGAAAAAATAAAATCTATCTATCTATTATGATTTTTGAGTGCTGTTAAGGAGTCGTTAATTTTACATTGAAGTGTTTGAATTTTTCCGATTCTTCTAGTGCCGTAGGTAAATTAAAAAGGTTTTTTACCTGATTATTGACAAGGATCCGAGTATTCGCAAGAGAAAAAAAACTTTAAGATTCAAGAACGGAATCTTAGGCTAGCCGCGCACTAGCAATTTTTAGTTGCGAAACTGTTTGGTTACTTATAGAAAACAGATGAACTGTTTGGTTGAATGTCGGTGAATTTGCAGATAATTATATGTTCAATAAAATGGCGAACTTATTTTAGGCAATCGTTTAGTTTGTGTCAAAACACAAACTTTTTAGTTGCTCGAACCAAGCAGTTTCGCAACTAAAAATTGCTAGTGCGCGGCTAGCCTTAATGAGAGAGGCAATTGAAAACGAAATAGTTTTCAATTGATTTTGAAAAAGTTGGAAAATCCAAAACTTTTTGCAAAAACGCAAGAGAAAAAACTTTAAGATTCAAGAACGGAATATTATTGAGAGAGGCAATTGAAAACGAAATAGTTTTCAATTGATTTTGAAAAAAGTTGGAAAATAAAAAACTTTTTACAAAAACGCAAGAGAAAAAACTTTAAGATTCAAAAACTGAATCTTAATGAGAGGAGTGACAGAAAACGAATAAGTTTTCAATTGAGTTTGAAAAAGCTGGAAAATCCAAAAACTTTTGCAAAAACTCAAAGAGAAAAAAAAACTTTAAGATTAAAAACTGAATCTTAATGGGAGGGGTAATTGAAAACGAATAAGTTTTCAAATAAGTTTGAAAAAGCTGGAAAATCCAAAAACTTTTGCAAAAACTCAAAGAGAAAAAAACTTTAAGATTAAAAACTGAATCTTAATGAGAGGGGTAATAATTGAAAACGAAGAAGTTTTCAATTGAGTTTGAAAAAATTGGAAAATCCAAAACTTTTGCAAAAACGCAAGAGAAAAAACTTTAAGATTCAAGAACGGAATCTTAATGAGAGAGGCAATTGAAAACGAAATAGTTTTCAATTGATTTTGAAAAAGTTGGAAAATCCAAAACTTTTTGCAAAAACGCAGAGAGAAAAAACTTTAAGATTCCAAAGCAGAATCTCAACGAGAAGAGCAATTGGAGATGTGAATATGTAGTTTCAATAAAAATATCTGAAGCCAGTTACAAATGTTTAAAAAAATTTCTCATTTGCATGAGGAATTTAAATAAGTTAAAAAAAAAAGATATGTATTATGTCCCAAAAGGCATAAGCTCATTTATAGATTTGTGAGAATTTATATAAAATTTTTCGCCCGAAAAGTTTTTTGCTGATTTATGATACCGAACTAAGATTTATTCAAAGAAAAAAAACTTTTGAAAACTGAGGAAACTAACTGTAATTATAGTCACCGTTTTAAGAAGCCGTTCTAATTAAAAAACAACCGTTTGAATCCTTAAAGAACCGGTGTATAACCACCGTATGCAAAAACGGTAAGAGAAAAGGAAAGTTTACCAATTTTCAACAATTACTGCGAAGGCTGAAAGCTCGATCAGCCAAATAACTTTAAAAGTGAAATTTAGGATTTTACTATGGCTTATTGCCACCAAAAAAAAGAGGTCAATGTAATTGACTTAAAACGAAAAAAAGTAAGTGCGGCCCGAATAAACAACGGACAAAAGAAAGAGCGTGACGCCAAGTTGCCGTTTGAAATTTTATAGGTAGTCAAGAAAAAGAAAATTCCAATCAATCATTAAAAGCAGTATACTAACCTGTACAATCTTGTTTTAAAAATTCAGGAAGTGGTTTGTACTTGGTTATCGTCCTTCTCCGTTGCACCAATCGAGGCAATGGTGTTTCATCTCTTTTGTTGCTTAGCAACCATCAAAATGTTTGCCCACAAAAGGCAAATACGGCGTCAAACTTTTCCAAAAGATAAGGAAAATTCTTCTTGCGTGCGCTGTTATTTTGTGCAACTGGCGGCGGCACAAAATTGTTCACACAAAAACGAAAAATGCCACACGGCGTGGCGTGATAATGGCGGCGTCGCAAAATTGTCCGCACAAAAAGAAAATGCAGCACAGCGTGGCGTGATGAAGGCAATCACCAATTTTTTCCACCCAAGGAAAATGTAGCACGGCGTGACGTGATAATGGCGGCGTCACAAAATTGTCCGCATAGAAAAAATGAAGCACTATGTGGCGTGATGATGGCGTCAGTTTTCCAAAAAAAAATAAGGAAAATGCCACTGGCGGCGTGGCGTGGTGGCGGCGTCCAATTTTTCACACACAAAAATTGCAGCACGGCGTGGCGTAATGATGAAGGCAACGTCAAAAAAAAGTTTCCACGATTAATATGCAGCACGGTGGCGTGATGATGGCGTCAGTTTTCCAAAAAAAAAAAAAAAGGAAAATGCCACTGGCGGCGTGGCGTGATGATGAAAGCGACGTCAAAAAAAAGTTGCCACAATGAATATGCAGCACGGTGACGTGATGATGGAGTCAGTTTTCCAAAAAAATAAGGAAAATGCGACTGGCGGCGTCCAATTTTTCACACAAAACAATTGCAGCACGGCGTGGCGTGATGATGAATGCGACGTCAAAAAAAGTTTCCACAATGAATATACGGCATGGTGGCGTGATTAAAGCAGTCACAAATTTTCCACCCAAGGGAAAATGCACCACGGCGTGGCGAGATAATGGCGGCGTCTCAAAAAAAATTTCCACAAGGAAAAAATGTCCAATCAAAATAATTCGTAGGAAATTGATGTGGCTCGATGGACCAATGTTTCGGCACAAATTGGCCAAATGCTTTTATTATAAAAAATAACACTTTTATTGTATTTTAATTACAAAACAATTTAAACTTTATTAACCAAAAGAAACAAAATGAAGTGAAGAGTGAAAAATAGAATTGACTTTGCTGGCTGAGGGTTAAATCGAGAATGATCTCTTGAAAAAAAGCAGATGGCGTCTACACAGACGAAACCAAATAACCGGTATTTGAGGAACACTGGTATGCGTTCAGGTGTAGACGTCATAAAAGAAGAGTTAGGCTTATTCGTGCACATGCTGAGCTCTGCCACTCCGTTTTCCTCGTAATTGCGGACTTGGAGTGTAAAAACTCAACATGTGCGCGAACACTATTTGTGGCAAAAAAGTGAGTTTGGAGTCAACGATAACTCCGAGATTTTTCACTTCACTGACTCTGGACAATTGTTCATCACCAAATTTGTAAGTGAAAATCATCGGGGACAATGATCTGTGGACACTAAGAATTTTGCATTTTGACGTATTTAGTTCGATATGATTATACATACACCAATTTAGAAATATATTTATATCGTTTTGGAATTTTAAACAGTCATTATTGGAAGATATTTGACTGTACAATTTGACATCATCCGCGAACATCAAACAATCTGAAAATTTAAGAGCAGTAGGTATATCATTTACGAACAAATCAAACAAAAGTGTCCTAAAAAGAAGTCCTAAATGGCTTCCTTGAGGAAGACCTAACCTCACATCAAAAAAAATTGATGTAAAACCATCAATCTGAACCACCTGTTTTCGAACCACGACTTCAACCAATTCAAAAAATGTTTATTAAACCCAAGCTTTTGCAATTTTAGCAATAGAAGTCCATGGTGAACTCTGTCAAAAGCTTTTACAAAATCTGTGTATAAAACATCGACTTGCTTTTTGTTTTCCATCGATTTTAAACAAAAATGGGAAAATATAGTCAAATTTGTGGTTGTTGAGCGGCCGCTTATGAACCCATGCTGTTTTGAAGTTATAGATTCTTTTACCGAAAAAAATAGCCGCTGAGTAACTAACTTTTCAAACAACTTTGGTACTGCAGAGAGTTTGGATACTGGCCGGTAATTCTTAACTAGGTGCTTTAAGCCACTTTTATAAATTGGATTTACAAAACATACCTTCCAATCTTCAATAAAGACGCCAGTTGACAACGATACATTGAAAATAATTTTTAATGCGTGGCAAAGTGATGAAGCACATTTCGACATTAAAATGGGAGGAGTTTTATCTACTCCAGCTTTTTTAGTTGAATCTAAATCAAGTAACCCATCAAAAACATCTTTTTCTGAAAAACAATGCAAGTTAAAATCCGTAATTGGGGAAATAAATGAATATAAATCGTTAATATTTGAAATGACATCTGTATTGTAATTAGATTGGAAGTATTTTGCAAATAGATTACAAGACGATTGTATATCGTACGACTTTCACTTCCTAATTCCATTGCTATTGGCAAAAACGAACTTTTACGTTTGGAATTAAGAAAGACCCAAAACGACTTAATATTACTTTCAACAGCACTTATGTGCTGTTGATACAAAAACTTATTCAAAAAATCAGTCTCTCCGAACCTGAAGAAAGCGAGCTCGGTGCTCAGATAAACCTGAAGATCTCGATAGTTTAAATGCTTTATTTTTCACGTTTTCTAAATTCTTTAACCGTTTATTAAACCAAGGAGGCTTAAAAGATGATCGTTTATTAAGAACCGGGACAAACTGTTCAATGCCATTCAAAATAATATCTTTAAACACGTCATACGTTTTATTTAGCGGTTTATTGCTAAATCTAAGTTCCCAGTCAATTGAACTATAAAAATTATTTAAACCTATGAAGTCGGCTTTATTAAAATTAAAACTTAAATTATTTTCATCTTGAAATTCCTGGTTAAATTTATAAAATTCAAAGACTATATAAACTGCTTTATGATGAAATTGGTTATTTACTAATTTTTTACGATTTACGATTTTCCGTATTCATATAAAAAGTATTTCATATCGTTATTGCAAAAATATTCTATTCTACCTAATAGATTCCTGGAATACCTAATTTATTTGAAATAAGCCTAATGAAGCTAGAGAATCAACAACTTCAGTCTTGATATCTGTGGTGATATTAAATGGGACCAAAATTTGTTCTTCAACCCTAAAACACCACTCTATGTCACCAATGTTAAAGTCACCTAACACACATGGAAACTGATTAATTGTTAAATCCTTAACTATTTCGTTTATGTTTGACAAAAGTTGAACATATAATTGAAAACTACTACGAGGTCTAATATAACTTACTATAAAACAAATTTCATTAATCTCAGTTTTGACGAACACCTCTATTTCAATTTGTTGTTGGGTTGATGAGAAAGCAACAAATGTATTATGGGGAATATTTGGGGGTTTATTAGCATTTACTGTATTGCTTTCATGACTTAAATTATTTTGGTTTGAAGTCACAACTACTTTATTCTTTTTATTTTTGGTCTTTGATAATGAAACACAACTATGGATAGAGTCATTGCACAATTTAGATTTTATTTCGGCAACGTCTGTATTTAATTGCACTATTAAATGAAGAAGGGAGCCCACTGATAACAATGCAGTTTGAGCAACGCCACATTAGATTTCGATCTGCTTGCAGGGCTTTAGCGGATTCATCGCAAAGATGAGCGCACTTTCTATGAAACGTTAATCTACAAAAACCTTCACATTTAATAAAATTATCGCGAAGGAGTCTATGGCCACAAACTGTACACTTATCCATTAATATAGCCAATGTTTTATTTAAATAGAAAGGTTTTGTTTATATATAAAATGTAAGTTTAATAATGTTTATAACGCAAAGTGAGGAGCGATTTAGAAATACGTCCGACTCCAACGAGAGAGAAAACATCAAATTTGCTATAACACGTAGTTTTGCAATATTATTGACAGTGGACAATTTAGAAGCTTTAAAAAATTCATTATGTACCAGCTGTGTGTTTTGAGAGGGACAGAATCAGCATCAAGGAGTACATACATACCGCTTAATCTAAAACTAGGAGAAAACAACTATTTTAGGGAAGAGTTTACTGTATTCGAATTGAGTTTAATTTTCAAGATTAGAACCGAAATGCTTGATCTGAATTTTAGGCCTCATAGAACAGATTTAAACCCTGTGTGCTCCCTTTGCAACCTTAATCAGAACGAAGATGTTTTTCATTTCTTAGCGTTTTGTTCAGTTCTGCAGGAAATCCGAAGACTTTATTTTTGTTCCAGTTTTCTTTCGCTAGCGGAATGTGTCAGGGTTCTTAATGGAGACCTTGATTGGAAGCCTCTTATACGCTATGTTTCACACGCAAGAAACTTTCGAAATGAATATTTGAATATGTTTTGAGATTATAATTGTTTTTTCATTTTGTTCAAACTAAAAGCCTTTACCAAAAATAAATATTTTAAATATGCAGTCCTTCTTTCTTTTTTTTAATTTATTTTTGACAGCTTTAAGAAATGTATCTCGATTATTTTTTGTTTTAGCTAAACTAAAAGCTTGTACTTTTCTTCAATTTTTGTTTTTGTTTTGACTAAACTACATTATTATGAAATTGTATTTTGAAAATTAAATTTTTCTACTTTTTTGAATTCAAACTTAAACTTTCTTGTATACATACATATAATATCTTTTGAACTTCTAATAAAGAATAATAAGACTGCTGAAGTAATTTTTATATTTTGTTTTGACTAAACTAAAAGTCGCAATGCTAAATACAAATGTACACTATAAATTTTGTATTAGTTGTATACATACATACATATGTAAATATTCTAAATTATTTGCTTAAATTATTTTCTCTCTTTATAGTATTACTACTTTTTCAATTTTTTTCTATTTGAGTTCTTCCGGCAGACGCAGACGGCTTATCAAGCCTTAAATTTGTACGGAAGAATGCAATATTAAGCAGTAAATTTAGTTTTTGTGTGTAAATAATGATTGTACGAGTACAACAAACGTTTTTGAAGCGTACCAAATAAGTCTATTTACCATAATCAAATTTCAACTGAAATCAAGGGTTATTCATTTTTGGAACCCGTTTTTAGCTCTGAGAAAGTTTTAAATTTCGCAAATCTAATTTTTAGGGTCTTAATAGTTATCTAAGTATTTTGTATTAGGAGTATGAATTAAAATATCTTAACGCTCAAGAAATATTTTATTCTTTCACAAAGATTTTTAAAAACTCTTTTCCTAGGTTTGTTCCATGCATATCTAAAAGAAAATTGTTAAGGCTCTAATACTATATGTACAATAATCAGCTACTTCATTTTAAAAATATGAAAAATAAAGCCCACACTAAATAAAAAAAAAAAAAAACGACTACTAATCTTTTCTGTGTTCATAGGAAAGAGTTTAAGGTTTTAAGAAAGTTTCTATATAAAAACTACATTTTAGATACAGAGAGCAAGCTCAAATTTGATTCGAAGTCATTTTGGACATAAATACGAGTAAAAGCAATAAGAAAAAGTTACTGGGGATACCGAAAACTATGTTTCGTTATGATATTATAATGCCATTTTTTAATAATTTGCTTCTGAACACACCTTAAACAATTTCAGTTCGTGCAAAAACTAAAGTAAAAAGACCTTTTAGACCTTTTTGACGAGATCCATAAATAATAGGCTTTTTAAAATTTTTCGCCAACAAAATTTTAAGCAACCTATTTTTAAGGGTTTAACATTTTACTAGTTAGCAATTTGCTTAACATTTACATTTTTTCGTTTTAGTAACTAGTAAAATACTAATATTATAATAATACTTTTATTATAAACGGTGCATTCCATGTAATGCTCCTATAATATTAATTGTTAAACATAGATATATCCTTTATGTTCTATTCGGAAGTAAACTTACCAGCATCAGGCTCATGGATATTTTTCCCAAGGAAGTGTAATGTAAATATGTAAATATTACTTAAAATTTTGGTGAAATCAGAAACCCACGGCTTTTAATTCGGTCTTGGATGCTTAGGTTTTCAACCAAAAACCGAACTGCTATCTTGTGAAACCTATACCTGGAGTACAATTCTCCATCGTCCAGCTGTTCAAAAGGCTTTGCTCGGTACTTAAAATATCGCACTTTACTGCACAAAGCTGAGTCTTCAAACATCAAAATCTTCGTCTTCCGAAAACATTTTATATTATTTTATTTACTTTTAAAAATAATTAGCTCACGAATCATAAAAATAATAATATCAATTTAACTCTTCAAGGAAAATTTGCCAACAAATTTTTTTCGAGGAATATGACAGATTTCAAATGTATTTTGCAACTTACTAAAAGTAAAAGTAGCCAGTTTGTGATAGAAAATGTTAAGAGATAGTAGGATGATAAAATCGTTTAAAATTAAAATATAAAACGAAACAAAAGGTTTAAAATTTTCGAAGAGCTAGTAAATTACGAAAAGTTTAACAAATTACTAACTAGTAAAATGCTTAGCCCTCAAAAATAGGTTGTTTAAAATTTTGCCCCCTTCTTTTTAATTTACTAAAATGGCTTAAGCATTTTAATAAATCATTTAAAATTTTGCTCAATTGTTTTTATTTTAATTTTAGCTGCTGTAGCTTTTCCAAATAACGTACAATTTATGGGCTTTTCCGCAAACTTGTAATTTATTTGTATGTATATTTATTATTTTAATGTTAATTGAAAAAAAGTAAAACGTTATGATTATTACGTATTTTCTAGAGACAATTGACCTCAAACACAATTTAGCATGGGTAAACAAAAAATGAGATTGGATATCTGAAGACCACAACAAGATATCAACTAATCGTTGTTATAAAGGCTTGTTTATCTTCTTAAGCTAAAGTGTTAGGCCTCAGCCACACACTGAGCGACGAGCGACTGAGCGATTGAGCGACGTCGCTCTGTCGCTTAAAACAATGAAAAGTCGCTCAGGGTGTACGTGGCCACCTCCATACAATTTCATGTGTTTTAATTTTTTTGCATCGCTCAGCGACTCGTCGCTCAATCGCTCAGTCGCTCGTCGCTCAGTGCGTGGCCGAAGCCTTAAGCGTTCTTTTTACCATTCGTTGTATAAGTAGTAGGCCTTTTCGTAAATCCCCAAAAAATGATGTCAAAATTCGAGGTAGATCTTAAATGCAGAACGATTTTGTTCTTAAAATATACCCAAGAATCACAAAATATCCTTGATTAATTAGGGGACACCCTGTGTACATACATAGTTTTTTTTTTAAATTTCTATAAATATTTCCATTTTAGTACACATATAAAGTGGGATAGTATTATGTATATTATCTAGATGCCGCCCAAATAGTTCCTGTTCTTCTTAATAGTACTATAGATTCAATATATCGTACAACGCTACTAGGTGGTAACGCCGTTACTGTTGCAATAAACTTGAAACGATTTATGATTCATACTACATTTTGCAGTAACTGCTTATATAAGCGATAGATTTATTTCATACACTGCAACCAAACTGAGATGCAAATATCCCATCTTCCCTTTACTGACAATCTTTGTTGGAATAAGTACATGAGTAGTAGAGTTTACAAAAAAATCGGAAACGGGTTTTTCGATTTTGATCAAAATGTTTGTCTGTGCTTTAATTAGAACCATGATAAGAAAAACAAACCAATATCAACAGTACTTCCCAAGTCATCGACTAAACGGCATTGTCTATGATGATGAACTTTGAGCTCCTTAGTCAGTTGATCTTGCTTTCCTTTGACTACGAATGTTGTTTTTTTTTTTTTTTTTTTTATAATCTACACGCGCTCAAGGGATTATGATTACCCTTTAAATATTTGAACACAGCGCGGGCGTGAAGTTAAGGAAGAGAAAGAAGGATAGGAAAGATGTGTGGCACGATGTTCTGAGACTTAAGGTGGTTGTCTCAGATATTTTTATCTCCAGCGATGGCGGCTGAACTAAAGCGGAGAATGCCGTATCTTATTTCTATGTCGCTTATGATTCACATTATTTTATTCGTGTTCATCCTTGTTGGGTATACTTGTTTAAATCAGTTACATGTTGTTAGTGTTATGCCTGAACAACATGTAATGAGTAAACGAGCTACCCATTGATGACAATTTTTAGAAGGTTTTTTTAATGGAATTAAAACGACATAGACGACGGCAGGGATCGAACCTGTGATCATGAGGTTCACAGGCGAGCACACATCCATCGCGCCACGGCCACCCCAACGATTAACGATTAACGAACCGGTCGTCTCAAAATTGGTCACCGAACGTTGAGGAGTCGACTGTGAATTGCCACCACGTCTACCGTAAAATGGGCGCAACGTGTGTAATGTTTGCACCAAATACTACTCATTTTGGTGGTAAAATTTTATAATTTAAACGTGCTGAGAAATCATGTAACAATAGTGATTTGCCATTAATAATTGAATAATAAACAATCGATTTGACAGATGATGTCGCCAACACAATATGGGCGCCCTAATATACTCGCGCTAATTGTATTTTTTTTTAATAATTCACTCGCGCTCAAGGGTATGTAACGAGATCCTTATAATGTTTTAAACACAGCACGGCGAGGGGTAAATTAGGAGGGGATAGAAAGAAGGTGTCGATGAACATTGGTCTTGAATGTTTGCAAATTGAAATGGCAAGGGAAAACTGTGTCGGGTAAGTTATTCCATAATCGTGTTGTGCGACTAAAAAACGAATCTCTGTATTTGACGGTACGACCAAAGTTAGGCTCAAGGGTGAACTGATGAGCATTCCTAGCGAAACGTGTATCAGGGTGAATTGATAAAGGGGAGGAATGCAACTGGCTACTTCGAGTGAGCATTGCTTGTGAAAGAAGCGATAAAACAGGGAAATACATGAAACATTCCGACGGTGTTCAAGAGATGGGAATGAATCCATGATAGCTCTGTTTACAATCAGTTTTAACGCTCTGTTCTGAATTCTATCCACTAAATGGAGAGAAGATTGAGCAGCGCCTGCCCAAAGGTGTGAGTTATACTCGAGTTTTGAACGTATAAACGCCTTACAAATGGTGCCAGATCAGAAGGGGTAAAAAATTTCTTACATCGATATAGAAATCCTAAGCATTTAGCAGCATTCTTGGCGGTCTCGAGTATATGATCGTTCCAACGAAGATCTTCGTTAACACATATACCGAGTATTGAGAGCTTTTCGGTTTCTTCGATGCAAGTGCCATTAAAGGACAATGGCATAAGGGGACCATTTTGCTTCAACGACAATAGACAGCATTGAGTTTTTGAAGCATTAAACTCCACACGATTTGTTTACCCAATTAACAATGCTGTAAAGATCGGAGTTTAATGAGCTTATCATACGATACCGTTGCAATTCCACTTCCGAGGGAAATGGACGTGAATTTGAAAACGAGTACGAAAAGCTGGGAGTAGAGTCGTCGGCAAAACAATGAAGTGGATTAGAAGTTCCAGACAAGAGATCATTTATAAAAATGAGGAAGAGAGTCGGAAACAAAACTGAGCCCTGAGGAACACCAGAATTTATTTTTTGAAGATCAGACTTAAAACCGTCCAATACAACATGTATTGAACGATCTAGAAGGTAATTTCTAATCCAACGAATAAGAGTTTCGTAGCACGCATTTTCGATAAGAGAGCCTGGTGCCAAACTCTATCAAATGCCTTAGAAATATCAAGCGCAATAATCTTACTTTCTCCAAAACAATGTAAAGATCTGTTCCACTCTTCGGTGAGATATGCCATCAGATCACCAGTGGAACGATTGCTGCGAAAGCCGTATTGCCGGTCATTAAGAAGCTTTCGATCGTCGAGATATTTCTTGAGCTGATGATTTATCAGCGATTCCATGACCTTGGAAAGAAGGGACGTAAGTGCGATTGGTCGATAGGACGAGGGGGAGGAAGGGTCACTTTTTTTTAGGAACAGGCTGGACAAATGCTGTTTTCCATATTCTAGGGAAGATTCCAGAACAGTATGAGCGTGGAAAAGCTTACGCAATGGTTTTGCCAGCGATGAAGAACACCTCTTCAGAAGAATAGGGGGTATACCATCAGGACCAGCGGATTTGTTTATATCAAGATCTCGAAGTGCTCTTGCAACTTTACGAGTGCGGAAAGATACCTGTCCCACTGAATTATTTACGTTTTCAAGTACAGGAGGGGCAATGTTGCTAACAGGCAACTTGGAGTTAGCAGCAAAATGAGCTGCAAGTATATTTGCCTTCTCTAAGGAGCTAGTTATCGGTTTTTCTTTGTAGATGAGCGTTGGAACCGACGATGAAGTTGAATTTTTTACGTTCTTGACAAATGACCAGAAATTTCTACTGCCTTTGGGACATTGCAGGATTTTTTGCCTTAATTTCTGTTCATGTAAGAATTTGGTTCTCTTTATAACAGCGTTGCATTGGTTTCTGACTTGTTTAAACTTTTTCCGATTTTCCTCAGTTGGGTTGGCTTTGTAAGAGCGGAAACTTACTTCTCTCAACCTGATAGCTTCTTTACAGCTTGTATCGAACCACCACTTTTCTTTAGGCTTTATACTCTTAATTCTGCAAGGAATAAATGTACGCATCCCAAGAAAAATCACTTCTGTGATCATATCAGCACTGGCATCAACGTCACTATCGAGGAAACATAGTGACCTGTTAAAAATTCTAAAAAAGTTATTCAGACCGTCCCAGTTGGCTTTCTCGTATTGCCAAACGGTCCTAGTGGGATGCTTCTCTTTAACTTGATGAATGGGACACGAGAAATTGGCTGATATTACACAATGGTCCGAAGTACCGAATGGAGGTTTTACCGTTATGGTATACTTATCTGGGTTAGAAGTAAGACACAAATATTTTTTTCTTTTTTAAACTACGAATTTCTAGACGACAAATATCAGGGTCTTTACGAAAACGACGAAAAGAACACAAGAAGAAAATGCATGACTTGGTTGCACGAACCTGCTCTTATGTAAAAAATTAAGAATTTGAAAAATTAATGTTAATAGAGAAAACTTTTTATAAGCATAAGATTAATTTTGTTGAACACTTTTAGTAAGAAAAAAAGTTTTTATATACAAAATATTCGAAACATTTTTGAGAAAATATGTTGGTACGCCAACTTTAAGTCTTTATTATTGTACGAATAAAAATTAAATTTGAAAAAAATATAACCTAGCTTATATATATTAAATTTTCAAAAAATAATGTTTTTTTTCAAAAATTCAAAAAATATTTTTTTTTTAAGTTTTAAAATTAAATGTTTTTCAAACTTTTTAAAAGCTTCTCTATAAAAATATCATTAAAATCCATTAAGCCAATAGAGTGAAATTTAAAAATCAAAAAAATGGTTCTATGGTAGGTAGAGTCTGTAATATCTTAAATTGATTTTTTTTTATAAAATTATAGCTCGTAAGGATTAATCGAAATAAAATGTTTTTTATTAAAATCCCAGGCGCTCGCCGTTTTCGAAAAAATACGATTTTCGAAAACCAGTTTTTAACATTTATATGGTGGGTAGGATTATTTTAAAATATTTTTTTTTTTCGCATCTTGTAGATTGTTTCAAGGAACTTTTAATTGTCAAGTTTAAAAAAATGAAGCATGGGGTTTTCGAAACATTGACTTCAGCATATAAAAAAATGATCAACGTTTTTTTTTTTTAAATCAAAAACAAAAAAAAAAATGGTTCCATAATTTTTCAATATTTTTTTCGAAATTTTGTTTCAACCTAGCTTTAACAAAGTTAAATTCTTTGAATTTTTTTTTTTTTAAATCTGTATTACTTTTGGTCTTAAAAAAAATAAAAAACTTGTGGGGGAAAAATTTAAAAATGATATCTATTTAAGTTAAAAGAAAATCGGCCCGCCGTTTAAGCTGTAGTCCAACAGATAGACAGAATTGTGAGACCAGATTTTGACCATCGTACCATAATGTCAATTTTGATCAAAATTTCGAGTTCTATTTTTTTACAAATGCTTAACTTGCCTTACAGTACCGATAAGTCGCAAGAAAGAAAATATTTGAATCGACAAAATTGGCTTTCTTTCGTAACACAAAGTTTACGTTGTGGCATTGCATATAATAATATAGGTTTGATGTACAATGCGTTTATAGAATTCATTATTCCAACTGTGACAGCAACGCACGGAATTTTAAACCATTAACATTGTAGCCATCCTTTCATATAATTTGACACTTGTAATGGATAATTGATTTTCTTTTATTATGTACATGTACATACATTGTATATTACAAGGGTAAAAATAAATAAATAAATTAGAGGGCATTACGGCTCGTAAAGAGCCTAAGCCTAGTGATTTAGAACTCTCAACCATTCCTATGTGCATAAATTATCAGGAATGGAGAGGACCCACAATTTTCTGCCGATTCCGAATGGCTAATGAGCAGCAATTTCATGACAAGTGATGCTCTTGGAGGATTTGTCAGTTCCTAGCAAAAGACAGTACCCCATGAAGAAACATTTTTGCAGCGGCTGAGAATCGACCCTAAAACTCTGCATAACAGTCCAACGCACTAACCATTAAAAGTATACGAAAAGGTATTACATTTTGTGTAGTTACATGACGTGTTATTAGGTTTTGTTTGAGTTCATACATCATAGCACAAATGCATTGGATATGTTATGCGTTATTAGATGTTAACATACATATGTATATATGTACATACATGTATATATAACCTTGAACTCCTGTGTTGCGGAATTTTTGTCATCCTTATAAAAGTTTTCCACGATATGAGTCAGCTGGTATTTTATCACGCACGCGCCTAAAAACCCAAATGACAACCGGGAACCTATCTCATCCTATCTTTATAGACTAGTTTTGGTTGTGACTTGTGATTGAAGTAGGGACATAATTTTGACATTCCTGTAAAGAGCTTTTCTCTCAAAAAGATTACCTATAATTTCGCTTTTTTATTCAAATTGAAAGAAAGGTTGTTTTTGAATGCACAATTTTGTTTTCAGAAAAAGATTTCTTAGTTACATACTTTATATTCTTTCTTTATAGCGTACACGAAACAAATACAAAAAAATTGCATAAGAATTAAAAAATATTTTTTTATTTTGCGCGTATAAAAGGGATTGAGTACTCTGAAAATCTTTGAACGCAGCGCGAGAGTTTATTTTTATTATGGTGAATTTATGTATTTCATCTTCCCCACATACATAATATGTAGGGTTATTAAAATTCAAGGATAACAATGAATATGAACACCACAAAAATATAATCCGTCCTAAAAAACTAATCTGAGAAGACGCAAGTAAGACCGTAGTGTGTTGAAAGTACTGATTCTTAATAACATAACTAAATTGAATTACGTGTCCGTAATAAAGACGTGTAACAAATCCGTTTATCCTTCATTGTTGAAAAAAATTCGTAACCATTGCGTTTTCTCGAATTATATTGTAGTGCTTATATTATTAAGAGGAGTGTACCTTACTAAAACGAAGTTAAATTTGGTCAAATAGACAATTTAAATTAAATTCACTCGCAATATACTGCAATGATTTGTAAAAACAAACAACTCATCCTTTATCTGTATAATGAAAATCTAAGTTACTGAAGTTATTAGGTCATTGTGTAACAATCGAGAAGGAATAATTTTATAGGTATGTCACGTGGATAATACGTGTGTTTTATATAATATGTTATATACTTTGTAATAATTAGTATTTAGTGTACCAGGAGTAGAATAGCTGATTTTATTGTTGTTTATATATGCTTAAATAAAAAAATACTTGACACTGTATTTTCAAACATACAGGTTACTTTACATATGTATGTATATCCAGATATGTAGTTAACTGGATATAACTTTGTCTTCCCTCAACATCAAATATACATATGAAAAACTCATTGAAGAACTAATTGCCAATATTCTTTAAGACTTGACTTGGAAAATTTATTTTTTTTATTTAAAAGCTAAATCACTTGTGATGTGTAAATCTATGACTTGGAAAATTTATTTATTTTTTTTTTATTTAAAAGCTAAATCATTTGTGATGTGTAAATCTATGAAGCTTAATGCATCAGCTCACTCAAAAGTCAACACAATGGTGTGAGTTAAAAAATTTGTAAATGAAGTTGTTTTGTTGAAATTTTGCCGACAAAAAGTCGCTAGAACCGCCAGAAAAAATAGTAGACAAAAATGTTAAATAAACTTAGACGGATATTATATTTTCACTGTTAAAGGCTTATACAAAATTAAAAATAAAACGATTTGATATTTAAATTGTACCTATCTTAAAACTAGAAAATTTTCTTAAGCATTTTATGAAAATTACATATTTTGATTTTTGGAGAATACTTTGAAGTAAAACTATGATTGAAACCTTTCTTTTTATAAGGTTAAAAGGAAAAAAAAATAATAGATCACAAAATATATACAAAAAAAAATAGATAATTACTAGATTTGGATATATAAATCTGTGATGTTTGGTACAAACATGATAATTGAATAAAATGTTTTGACGTCCATTTGCATTGATCTAGAGCTTAAACGGGTTGATTATTTTCATCAAATTTGGAATATTCTTATAAAAATAATGTTCCAAATCTTAAGAAAATCTGCTTACCCGTTTAGGTTCTAGCTCAATGTAAAGTGAACCTAGGGATGCTATTTTTTTTTATGGAATTATCATGTTTATACCAAACAGCACAGATACAGTGGATCAAAAAAGAAATCGGACATACAAGTTTTGTCTCTTTAAATAATAAAATAAAATTGATGAAGGTTTGAAAATAGCGTATTTCTGCATTTATACATAGTTTTTACTATAAACTCTGGATATTTAGCAAAAATTAGTTTTATTAACAAATTGTCATCGAAATTTAATTTAAAAGAAAATAATCGCAAATTTAATATCAAAAAAGAAATCGGACACTCTGTGGTATACTCATTTTTTTGTTTTTAACGGGACAAATATAACACTTTTAGGTTCTTAAAATTCTGTTACATATCGTCGGCTGCATGCTATCTTGTTCAATGTCCATTTTTCAAAATGTGGGGAAATCGATTTTTAAAGTTCAAATTGAAAGTTTTTGTTTATGTAAGAAAATATTTGATTGGTATTATTTTTTTTCTGAAAGCCTTGACAATTTTGTTCGGAAATTGTTTTTCTTTTATTTTGAATTAGTTATAAATTAAAATCAACGAGGAAGTCATTTTGGGTATTTGTTTGAATTGTTTGAATTGAAAACTAAAAGAGATAGAACAAAATGGTTTGCGCCAAATGAAAGAGCGTCCCAAAATTATGAGGACTGCACCTAACTCAATTTCGTAAAAAATGGCCTTTTGAACAAGATAGCATCCAGCCGACGATATGTCAGATATTTATTTGGTTTGAATTTTATGTGTTATTATTAATAAGGTCAAAATGGAACAACAATGTTGATATACTCGTACAACGATAGAAGTGCGAAAAATAGTGAATAGTGATCAAGAGAAATAGTTTATAAGGAGCTACCAAAAGACGAATTTGTCGTTCTGGATTCGTGTTTTGTCTCTGACAAAGGTAAATTTAATAACAGAGAACAAAACACGATTCCAGAATGACAAATCCGTCTTTTGGTAGCTCCTTATAAACTATTTCTCTTTTTCGGTTTTTCTTGTTGATACAAGTTTTTTTTCTTGCCACTCTTCCATGAAAATTACTTTTTCGCAGCACTGTTTTTACGGTTTCAGAGTTAACATCTTATTGCAAGTATTTCCTTACCTCCGCCGTCAACTTTGGTGCACTTATTTGGGGTTTATTTTTTTACTTATTACAATATCCAACGTTCATCGCCTGCAGTAAACTTTTTTGGTCTTCAAGATTTTTGAAAGTTTTCAACAGATTTTGTTGTTTTGAATCTTTTTATGATGTCTCCTACCGTAGGCTTGCTTCTTTTTACAATTTCTGCAAAAGCACGTACAGAGTTACCTTTTTAAAAGTGTTTTATCACTATTTTTCGCACTTCTATCGTTGTATATCAACATTGTTGTTCCATTTTGACTTATTAATAATAACACATAAAATTCAAATCAAATAATTATATGTAACGGAATTTTAAGAACCTAAAAGTGTTATATTTGTCCCTTTAAAAACAAAAAAATGAGTATACCACAGAGTGTCCGATTTCTTTTTTGATATTAAATTTGAGATTATTTTTTTTTAAATTAAATTTCGATGACAATTTGTTAATAAAACTGTAATTTTTGCTTAATATCCAGAGTTTATAGTAAAAACTATGAATAAATGCAGATATACCCTATTTTCAAACCTTCATCAATTTTATTTTGTGATTTAAAGAGACAAAACTTGTATGTCCGATTGCATTTTTGATCCACTGTATGTTCGTATTAGTAAATACATATTTATAACTAAATTGATAACAAACAATTAATATGTGGGTGATTCTACAAACAATGGAATAAAATGTTACAACTTTCGGCACGACATTTGCATTGTTGAAAGCGGCCAGTCAAAAAAAAAAATAAAAAATGACGATTTTAAGGACATTTTTGAAAAAGGATGTTCAGGGAACTGAGTTTTTTTTTTGTATTTTCTCTTGGGTACACATTGAAATATGGAAATTAAATTTAATTAGTCTTCATAAACATACAAATTCATGGTTAATACATATAACTTAACATTTTATTGAAAGAATATAATATACCTATTATAATTAAATATTTTTTTTCTACTTACAATCAATTTCAAATAAATTATATTCTTTTTAAAAATTTTAAAAATATTTCGCAATGAAGTTCGAAGTTCAACATAACTAAAAATTTCTCAGGTTTCTGAATAAAATATCATTTGTTCATTTATTAGCCAGGGTACTGAGGTTTTTAATGGTTTTTGCGTAAAAAAGATATTAAGGTTTTACTTTAAAAAAAAAATATATATTTACGCACTGGGGACACGTCAGGGGACTGATAATCAGACACTTTGAAGAATTTTTTGAGCAAGATAAAATAAGGTCACCCTAACAATATTGTCAGGCCAGGTAGATATCAACCAGATTTAATTTAAAAAAAAATCAGATTAAATAATTGAACGGATTTTAAAATATTTCTTGGGCCGCCGAAAATTCCATCGTTCGTAGAATCACCCATGTACATTAATAAATAAACTGAATTAAATAAATAAATACATAATGAAATAAATAAATGAATGAACCCTTAACAGCCTTATTTACTAACTCTTTTTAGCGACGGAGTAAAGTTACTTCGACTTTACAACGGCTCTAATCCTGAAAACCCTATTTATAATGAAAACGCAAGAGGAATAGCGGTGGAATAAGCACTGGTTCATAGGAGGTTAAGGCCGTTATAATATCTAAATGTCATTTTGAGATGACATCTTTTGAAATTTACAAAAAGGAGTTTAAACAATTTTTTTTTCGTATTTTACTAAGACAAAAAGGATAGATATGTTGCATTAATAAATTATTTATATTTCTCAAACGCTCTAACAGTTGTACGGTATTGGGAACGCAACGTGGTTGGTAAATTCATTTATTGGATTTGAACTTTATACAATCCAATTTTAAATGTATCCAATTTTCAATATGCATACAATGATAATAAAATGAATAATAATGGAAATCAGCTGCGGTTTGATTAGGTGTATAATAACCAGAGTTTAAGATTTGTCACTTTTTTTCTCAGTATATTTGACATAAGGAACACGTAGCTAAAACGGCTAAAAAAATAATTTTAAATAAGGATTTGTTTGACGTGGCGTAAACCCGAAGTAAGTGCTTTGGCTCGGTTTATTTATTCCGAGGTTGAACTCAGTATTAGTGAAAAATAATAAATAAGGCTGTAAGTTATGTTTTTTAAGTGTGAATTTATGTTATAAAAATTTATTTGAAATTATCTGTTCTCTAACTTTTTATAATGTGTATAAGATATAAAGAAAAATCAAAAAACTTTAGTTTATGAAAAACATTGTCATGCCATTTACTATAAGAACCTTTTTGAACATCCAAAAGGACAAGACCCGTAGATTGTTTGTATTCAAAAAAAAATTGGTGTAGGTATATCCAAATCGTAAAATTGTAAATTGTGCAAATCCAAATTGTGTATTTGACACGACATTATTCAATTCAATCCTTCAATTGGATATATTTTTTCGATTTGATGTTAAATTTTCCCATAAGAACATTGCAAAAAGGGTCTGAAAAACATAAATTTAACTTATCAAATTTATATCAACCGGTATATCTATATTTTGATTGTAAGAGAATAGTTATATATCATAATTTATAAATCAGTAGAAAAATATGTAAAAGAACTTAATTAATCCCTTGTAATTTGTCTTCAAAAAATGTAAACAAATCTTATGTAAATGAGAGGTGAAACCATTTTTTGTTTACAAGCAACATTGTTGTTGTTTTACATGGTCTTCTGTCAAGGTGTCAAGAATAAATTTATTTCGCCAGTTTATAGCGATTCACAATGGTTTCTAAAAATAATATTAAAAAGATCACTTTTAAATTCGAAATAAATGCTAATAAGTGCTTAAAGTTTTTACATAACCACTATTTAAGCCCTTTGTTTCGAAAGTAGTCTAGGTCTTTAAAGTACCTAATTAATTCATTTGACGATAATATGTAAAATGAATTGTATTTCAAGCGGGATACGCACGATAGATCCATTTGATTTGGCTTAGTCGATTTTGGCTCATGGGTTTTTCACTTGCTGAATATTTAAATGTCTTGACAGTGCCTCACAGAGTTTTCAGTTTTCCCACACACGACAGATTTTGGCTCGTTCTCGGTCCGTTTGGCTTATTGTCGCGGTCGTGTTTGGCCAGCTTGATATCTCTACTTAAAGTAGGACAAACAATTACACCCAAAATTGGAATTAAAATATTAAATTGCATGTTAGAAATAAAAAAAAGCGAGACCACATTTGTGCCCAGGGTTCGGACTTAGGTTTTATATTTTCGAAGTAGATACGGGAAAAAAGTGAAGTAGTTCGAAGTAGTTTTAGGAAATTATTTTAAATTATATATACATAAGATATATATGTATACATAAGTAAATTCTGATTTCAGACTTTTAAGAAAAATTTAATTAAATATAACTATTTTAAAATAAAGTTTGTTTTTTTAAGTTTTTCTGTAAGTGATCTCAAAAACATTAAATTTTCCACGGTGCTTACGTTAACATGATTCCTAAACTTGGTTTTTATGTAATACAGAGTTATCACCGCTGTCTTTAAATATGTTGGTTTAGAATTTTAAAGAGAAGCAGATCATAAAAAAGAGAAGTAGGGAAGTAGATTAACAGCCCGATTCTCCCCCTTGTGAGGAGTCACAAGTCACAAGCTCTTGTGACTATTCCTTGTGAGGATTGTTGTGACTCGATAACATTTTGGTATTCTCCCCCTAATGGTCACAAGAAAGCTCACAATGGATCATTTGTATCTCTCAGAGTTTTTAAATGCCGTCGGCGCTGCAAATTTTTTGATACTAGGTATTAGTTTTTTAAAAAAATGTTTGTTTATGTAAAAATGTTACTTTTCATTTTCGTGGGAAAGATCAGCAATTATATTCACTAGAACAAAGTCCACTTCCATTTTTGTGTACTCACAATTATTCACAAATCTAGAAAATTTTCTTACAAAATATACTGAGTGTCAGTCCAAGAAACTCAAAAATTTATGAGTTGTGACCTGCTCTGAAGGAGATTACAGTTTCGATTGTTTTTGTGACTCTCACAAGTTGTGACTGAGCGGCAGAATCCGAAAAAGTCACAAAATCAATTTCACCTCTTCTTGTGACTTGTGAGGTATCACTGACTTTGGGGAGAATCGGCCTGTAAATGTTTTTCTCAAAATGGAAGTAGATCTACTTCGATCGAAGTAAAGTCCGAGTCTGTTTGTGCCTCTTTAAGAAAGTATCTCTGAGTCGTGAAGGGCAGTCGTTGATATAAAGTCCTAGCAAGAAGACGTATTCGCTATTATTAGTCATATATATAAATGTATGTTTAAATAAAGGTTAGAAACCAATAAAGATTGTTTTCGTTTATTAATAATTTCGCTAATACTCGTAACTCAGAAGTGGGATTTTGAATTGAGTTATGCATAATTAAACGTAAATTCTAGAAATTCTTGTGCATTTGTAACCATGGTGACGCCGAAAGATGAACGAGGAGATGAGCAAGAGAAAAGGAGATTGGAGTTAGTAGAACGAGTTGAAGCTGATCGGGTTCGAGAAGAAGCAAGATAAAAACATTTAAATCAAAATGTTGGCGGGGAAAACAATGTTGTTGGTGGTGGTGTTGGTGAAATTAACGTAAATTGCGTCAATGTATACGACTTGCGCAATTTTTCGTACTAAAATTAATTTGTTTTTAAGAATTCTTCTATTGTCAAAACCAAAATAAATAGACGAATCAAAAAGATGGTTGTTACATTTTCATTTAAGTGTTGATAACACTGGCAAATTTCGCCTCAAAAGTTGGTAGCATTTGCACAGCGACATCGAATTTAGGGTTAAGGTTAGAGCTGTGTCAATCGGGATCGATTCGATTTTTTTGATCCGATCATCGAAAAGTATTGATGATCGAAATCAATCATTTTAATCGATCTCAATCTCAATCATTTACATGATTCTCGATTCTGGATTCTCGATTTTCTATTTCAATCTCAATCATTTCAATGAGTCTCGATTTTCGATATCAGTTGACTCGATTAATCATGATTTACTTGATTCCATTTCTTCCGATTCAATCAACGTGGATTATGAACGCCAAACGGACGGTGGACTGGAACTTCTGGGTTGAACTCGGCATTGAACAACATGATTAATCGGGTTGGTCGTTGATGTTGTAGGCCGCAAAAACAATTGTTGGGTTGAACTGATGTTATTTAATGTATCAGGATCCGGTATGTTTAATGTGCATTTTTGGACGTTTCTTAATCCATCGGCATCGTAGCCATCCTTTGATGGACTTTGACAGTTTAGGACTTGACGAATAGAGGACGAATTCAGTTATGACGTGCAAAGTATATTTCGTGCCAAATGTCAGCCGAAAGCCCTAAAATTGCACTTTTCCGGAGCAGCAAATAAAATCTCTTTTTTTTGGTATTTTTAGACGTTTCTTAATCCATCGACATCGTAGCCATCCTTTGATGGAATTTGACAGTTTATGACTTGACGAATAGAGGACGAATTCAGTTATGACGTACAAAGTATATTTCGTACCAAATGTCAGCCGAAAGCCCTAAAATTGCACTTTTCCGGAGCAACAAATAAAATCTCTTTTTTTTTGGTATTTTTAGACGTTTCTTAATCCATCGACATCGTAGCCATCCTTTGATGGAATTTGACAGTTTATGACTTGACGAATAGAGGACGAATTCAGTTATGACGTACAAAGTATATTTCGTACCAAATGTCAGCCGAAAGCCCTAAAATTGCACTTTTCCGGAGCAGCAAATAAAATCTCCTTTTTTTGGTATTTTTAGACGTTTCTTAATCCATCGACATCGTAGCCATCCTTTGATGGAATTTGACAGTTTATGACTTGACGAATAGAGGACGAACTCAGTTATGACGTACAAAGTATATTTCGTACCAAATGTCAGCCGAAAGCCCTAAAATTGCACTTTTCCGGAGCAACAAATAAAATCTCTTTTTTTTTTTGGTATTTTTAGACGTTTCTTAATCCATCGACATCGTAGCCATCCTTTGATGGAATTTGACAGTTTATGACTTGACGAATAGAGGACGAATTCAGTTATGACGTACAAAGTATATTTCGTACCAAATGTCAGCCGAAAGCCCTAAAATTGCACTTTTCCGGAGCAGCAAATAAAATCTCTTTTTTTTTGGTATTTTTAGACGTTTCTTAATCCATCGACATCGTAGCCATCCTTTGATGGAATTTGACAGTTTATGACTTGACGAATAGAGGACGAATTCAGTTATGACGTACAAAGTATATTTCGTACCAAATGTTAGCCAAAAGCCCTAAAATTGCTCTTTTCCGAAGGAACAAATAAAATCTTTTTCTTGAATTTTTTGACACTTTTTAATCCATGAAGTAGCCATCATCATAGAGTATTTTGTGAGAACTATCAAAGCCACAAGTCAATCTTATCATCGAAATCGAAATTAATATCGAATAGGAACAGTATTGAATCATTTCAGTGAAATGAAAATGATCGAATGATCGATTGATTGAAAAGATCGGATCATTTTCGTAATCGATTGTTGAACGATTCGATCATTTGAAATGAACGATTTACACAGCTCTAGTTAAGGTGTCTAACGTTAATGTCGAAGTTGCTGTGTTAATGTAATCAAAGCCATTTAAAACAGTGGCCTTAAAAAGAGTGACGTGGTTGTTAAAGTTGCTGTTGAAGTTGCTGTGCTAATCTGAATGCTGTTCACGTTGTAATCTATTTCACAAGACTTTTGATGTTGAAATTTTCGTTGCTGTTAAAGTTGCTGTTGAAGTTTCTGTGTCAATCTGTTTCTCCTATTTCTCGCATTATTTGTAAATTTTAAATATTTATTATTAAAATTAAAATAATAAATTCAAAATTGGACGAAAATCATTTGTTTTGATTGACAAATTGGCAAGAGGCAAAAGACTGACAAGCGCAGTAATTTTTTCATTTATTCAGCGATTTTTTAACACTCACGATTGTTTTTTATTCTATATTACTTTTTGGTCACTTAATTTTGCAATTTTTGTTTATCAAAAATTATTTTTTGTTTTTTATTCACACGATAATTGCAACCAAAATAAAAAAGTAGCAAAATGAAAAAAAATATTTTACGTTCTATTTTGTTTTGCATTGTGGTGCCACTAAATATTGCAGTGGGAAAGTTGACAATACTGCACCAGCAACAGCAAGCTTAGGACTTTGGCCTAACGATGCTGTTGACGTTGCTGTTGCTGTTCTTATGTGTGTTGAACAATTGAAATGCATTGGTTCTAAATTAATGGCGGTCGCTGTTGCTGTTGACAGTGCTGTTGCTGGTTCCATTGACGTATTATATATGGACTATAGGCTGCTAGTCGTATGAAATTTCTATACAAACGCTTCAATGAATATGGTTCCACCTCTCACTACCGACATTAGAGAGGCCATCTCTTGGCTCCTGGCCTGAACTAAGATTTTTGCCATAGGGTGTTCAGCGAAATTTGTGAACATGCGAAAACAAAACATTTAGTTCAATGAAAACTGCTTTACGGCGGATATTGCCTTCTAGGGCCTGAATTGATTGGCGATTGTTGTTTCGACAAGTAACCTATTTAAAAGGTAGAACGGTGTAAGATCCTGTGACCGGTCCTACGTAAATTTGTATTTATATTTTAAAATGGAATACATTTCTAATCCCATTTTTGTCATTTTTTATCTAATTAAGTGAATTTGCTATTATGTATTTCAAAAAAAAAAACATCTTCATCTTTAATCTACATAATTTTAAGGAGAGCAATATGAACTTCATTTATTTATTGAAATTTTAATTTGTGTTAAAAAATAAGGTGTGTACAAATTGATAAATTTCACTTTTCCTTTGAATTATATTTTTCGACGTTGTTCGGTTTAATATATCTCTTATGACTAAAATTATTGCTGAAATAATCTAAATAATGACATATTTGCATACTTGATTTCATATAAGAATACAAATCAATTTTTTGTGCCATTTAAATAGTTTTCCAAAATCAGCATTTCGACAATTCTTTGTGCTTTCCAACTATAACGAATCACAGCACTTTTCTCCTGTATATGATAAATGCATATTATGACTCTTAAATCCGCAAATAAAGCATGAAAATAGCCTTAAAGTTTTTATTTAATAATAAACTTATACAATTTCCGCTCAACACCCTTTACAAACTCATTTATGTCAAAAATTGATTTATCAAATACCAAAACCACAAGTTACACTATGTTTTCCGAGTTTGCACCAAGAGCGCTAGTTCCGTATAGTTTTAAGTTGAACCATCGTGAAGTTGGGCTCTGGCAGTTCATGTATAATAAGTCAATGGCTGGTTCAATCTGTTCCGCGCTTTATGATGCTGTTTTAGATGTTATACAGTTATACTGAACATGCGAAATGACGCTGGCTGTGAAATTACAGAAAACTCTGGAGGTGTTGGATAAATGGAGTGGATGATGCAATATATGATCAGTGAGAATCGGATCCGAAATGAACAGATCCAAAGACGTGACCAAACCAACGATATTTTGGTAGAGAAAATTCAGGGGTTGACTAAGAGTGTTTTACCAAATGCCAGGAGCACACCAGGAACTCATGAGGATACACTTGTGGCTTATCACATGATGCCAGATTTCACCAAAAATATAAGTGAAGGTGACATGGTATCGGCTCAAAGTTGGCTCAAAAACATAGAAACCATGTGTCATCTTCATCGGTGGACTGATGAATATGCTTTAGACGTGGCGAAGATGAATTTGATTGGCGGTGCAAAGCGTTGGATCAATGCTAGAGCAAATGAAATTCGAAGTTTGAGTCAGTTCAAAATATCATTTAAAGGGACATTTTACATCAGAGAAAATATGTCTATGAGATGGCAAAGGATGGCAAGTCGTTTACAGCGCAAGAACGAAACATCCAACACTTACTTCCACGAAAAGTGTGAAATTTGCCGACAGCTGAAACTTAGTATTGATGAAACTAAGGAGATGACATTAACTGGACTGTGGGCACGAGATGCAGCGAATTACTTGATGGGCTGTCGACACCTCGATGCTGATGATCTACTACACGACATTCATAAATTTGAAAGAATGACTACTTCACGAACTGGCCAGGACCCATTTAATTCTAATGAGTTTAATCAGTCTGGAACCCTGGCAAGGAGCAACGAATATTAAACCACAAGCATTCCTCCACGTGCAGCAAGAGAATTAGTATGCTACAATTGCAGGAAAGGTGGTCATCTTTTTAGAAATTGTCTTAAGGCTCGACCTTCTCCAAAGTGTCATCAGTGTGGCCAAAAGGGGCATATTTCTATAAACGATCCAAATCAGCGAGGAGCAATTTGCCTGGTAGACTGTTTAAGTTGGCAATTGTGAATTATTATATTATTGTTGATATGGGTAGTTCAGAGTGTGCTATCAGAGCCACAGCGGCATGATGGAACAGCTTGATGGAACTAAATGCATTTGGCCCAGTCGAATTTAAAGTCACCTCACCTGGATGGATCGTTTCTTCACTCAGTGTCGATGGTGCATTAGATATTTTTTTTTTATTTTCATAGATAATGGCTTTTACAAATATTTTATAGTACGGAACTTGCTCAGTGATTTGATATTTAAACTATATCTTACAACTGGAAAATTTTATGAACAATTAAAAATTATTTTGAATTTGAACATTACATTTGAAGGAAAACTATGATTAAAAACCTTCATTTAATATGATTTATATATAATTTTATATAAAAGAAAAAAAGAATGACTAAATACTAATAAAACTTAAAATCTAAAGTAATAGCCAGCCTGTGGTATAAAATATATATGTATAGTTAAATAATAATTAACATAATCATGGACTAATTGTAATGAGAAAAATTTCATATGGGTATAAATAAATTTATTAATAAATAAATAAATAAATAATTAAATGAATAAATAAAATAAATAAATAAATCCTACTTATATATAATAATATATAATATAATATATATATATATATATATATATATATATATATATATATAATATAATAATAATAATAATAATAATAATAATAATAATAATAATAATAATAATAATAATAATAATAATATAATAATAATATTATAAATGTGAATGTTACGATGTATGGATGTTTGTTACTCAATAACGCTTGAACAACTGAATGGATCTTGATAAAATTTAACACACAAAAAATTTATAGTCTGGATTACCGTATAGGCTACTTTTTTTTTATTTTCAGGGGAGGGGCATTGGGTGGTCGAAACACCCCAAAATTATTTATCTCTACTTCTATCTTCGTATTGCACTGAAATGTAGTACATATACATAAGTAGTTGCATTAAAATGCTAAACTTTGGTGGTGCGGGCCCAGAGGAGGGACATTGTTTGATTAAATTACTAAAACAGTAACGATAAAAACACTCAAAAAAGTTTAAAAAAAAAATAAAACAAAAATAAAATTCTCCGAATTAAAAACAAAAAAAATTTGACAAATATTTGTGTGTCTTTGAATTTAAACTATTTTAAGGTAAGTTAAACTTTATGTGCCTACGGGTTTAACTACATACATTGTTATAGGATAGTTACATACGTATGTGATTTGCTCATTGTTTGTTAGTTTTTTTCAAAATATCCTTCGCTTGGCTCCATTACCTTTAAGAAAAAGGACTTGATTGGATTTATTGGTTTGCTGTTTTGTTTTAATCCAGATACACGCATACGTTAAATAAATTGCGTTCATGTATGTTATAAATATTATAAGTGTTATTGAATTTTAGTTATAATTGGTTTTCTCAAAATGTCCCGAAAACGCAAATCGAATCTTTCGGAGAGGAGTAATAGGGCTCGGGCTATGAAATTAGCCAGAATTCGAGAGACGACTCCTCAATTTGGAGCGAAAGGCTAATTCAAGATCAGGTGAAACACCGGAACAATCAGTAATAAGGCAAATACGGCATACTGAATATTTGAAAAGTCAACGTGCTGGTGAAACTTCGCAGCAAAGTCAACAACGGCGACAACATAACTCCGAATATTTGGCATCTCAACGTGCTGCTGAAACTCTCGAGCAATCAGCACAGAGACTGCTACATCACGCACAATATTTGGCATCGCAACGTGCTAATGAATCCATTGAACAGGAAGAAAATCGTCGACGAGCCATTGCTTACCGAACGGCACAGCGTAGGCAAATGTATGCGAGAAACACGTGGTCCGTATTCGATAAGGCAGCGTTTGAGTACTATTCAACTCTTGACTATGCAAGCCATAGGCTTATTAAAATGGAGTCGTTGAATAAAGAGTGTAGATTCTGCAGGGCACTTAAGTGGAAGGAAGAAACAGCAGGAATGTGTTGTTCTAGAGGAAAAGTTTCTTTTCCATTAATAGAAGAGCCTTTAAAACAGTGGTTTTCTTACCACACTGAAGAATCACGACGCTTCTTGAATAATATTAGAAAATATAATTCATGCTTTCATATGACATCTTTTGGTGCTAATAGAGTGTTTGCAATGCCAGGATTTTCAACGACTTAATATTCAAGGTCAAGTGTATCATAGAATCGGTTCTCTACTTCCTTCCTCGAGCATGCAACCACAGTTCTTACAAGTATATTTCATGAGTGATGAGGAATCGGAAATTGAGAGACGGTCAAGTCTTATTCAAGGGGTCGATAGAGAGACGGTCCGCAAAATACAAAGAGTACTGCACGGCAATAACACCTTAGTCAGGGAATTCAAAACCGCACTTGAGAACATGACGGATGAAAGTTGTTCACCCTGACTGTGTGCCACGCGGACAACACGAGCGAAGATACAACGCTCCAACGAGCACCGAAATATCAGTCGTGATTGCAAGCAGTGAGCAGACCACTTCTCGAGACATTGTTCTACGAGCACGCGATGGCACTCTCTCCAGAATCGCCGACACGCACATGTTCTACGATGCTTTAGAATATCCGCTTATATATTGGAAAGGGCAGGAGGGTTATCATTTTAACATCCAATTATTTAATCCGGGCGCTAACCGTCCAATACCAAACAAAAAGGTTTCCTGCATGGACTTTTACGCATTACACATGATGTTCCGACAAAATGATTTCAATTTGCTACTTGGGTGTAGGCAACTTTTTCTTCAATTTTTGGTGGACATGTATGTCAAAATTGAGAGTAAGCGCTTGAGATACCAGAGAGCTATATACATTTGCAGGATGTTATAAGGACCGATCGTAACGTCGACCCTAACAATTTATGTCAAATGGTAATCCTACCCTCATCATTTGTAAATAGTCCGAGGTACCTCCACGAGTACACACAAGATGCATTTGCATACGTTCGCAATTATGGCCGACCGGACCTATTCATTACGTGTAACCCTGCCTGGACATAATTCAAAATTAAGGTGCAAAAATTAGTCGCTGTACTTACTAAAGGCCAAATATTTGGAGCAACACAATGCTTTTTTTACTCAATTGAGTGGCAGAAACGGGGATTACCTCACCTACATTTATTGTTGTCGCTAAAAGAAAAATTACGCCCAAATCAAATTGACGATCTTATTAGTGCCGAGATTCCTGACCCGAATACAGACAAAAACCTTCATAGCATCATTGTAAAAAACATGATTCACGGACCGTGCGGAGTACACAACCAATCGTCACCTTACATGAAGGATGGAAAATGCACAAAAAAGTATCCCCGACCACTGTTGAATGATACTTAGACAAACAACAATGGTTATCCCCAATACAGGCGCAGAGTCAAATTTCGTGTAGTTCCTGATGAAGTGCAAAAATGTGAAGTGTTAGTTGGACGCACGTATACGGAACTGCTATTCATAGTATATGCTAAGGTCAATAACTCGTTACAGTTCACAAGAAAAATTAAAGAACAACCATTTGCAGAATTCTCGTATGCAGACCGTCAGATGGAATCATGGACAGCTGAAGAGACTAAAATACCAACTGGTTCAGTTTCATTTATCACCGCGCCGCGGTTCAAGGGGAAAATAAAACCTCAATGCCAATCGCTAACATAGGTAGAGAAGACGTAATTGTTGGGCCTATATTCAACATCGACAAAAAGATCACGAGTTCTAAAGAGAAGCTTATTCCAAAATCGTCTATCGATTTGAAGGATGTAAACGTCATCAGAAACTCTGCATGATCTGTTGGATACCCTAAACGAGTTTCGAGATTGTGTCGTTCTTGACGTTATGTGATTGGATGTAATAAAGAGTTCCAAATGAAAATCCAAGAATTACCGGGAAGCAGGCCCCCTTACTCAAAACCGTACCCTGCTAGCGATGCTGAAAAGAAAAAAATACGAGAGATCGTCGATGGCTCCAGAAAAATGGGTATAGTCACCGATACCAACTCTTCATACGCGAGTCTTGTGTTACTGGTGAAAAAGAAAACTGGTGAGTCTAGACTTATCCTTGACTATCGTCGATTGAACAACCAGACCATGAAAATCAATTTTCCGCTGCCGGATATGGATGATCATATAGCAATGCTTGAGGATTCAAAAATGTTTATTGTATTGGATCTTGCACAAGGGTTCTTGCAGTTACCGATCGACCCGAAGGACCGACATAAAATAGCATTTATTATGCCAGAGGATACCGCAGAGTTTACACGCATGATTTTTGGTCTTACAAATGGGCCATTTTATTTTGCTAAGCTTATGCAAAAGGTTTTGGGTTTGTTGCGAAATAGAGTGGTATTTTTCTATCTCGATGACATATTGATACCGGGTCTAAGCTTATGGTAAAAGCAAAGTTCAAGCTATAGAAAGATTTCCACAGCCACGAAACATTCACGAAGTACGTAGATTTTTGGGACTGGCCGGACTTTTAGACGTTTTGTTGAGAGTTTTGCTGTACGAGCGGGTCCACTCTATGATCTTTTGTAGACTACAAACAAGTTTCATTGGAGTGATGCGTCTGATAAATCATTTTCCAATGAGGGAATGATAATGGGCAACTTTCTATCTGTGAAACTGTGAAGTGATAAGTTTTTCCACAACTTCACACACTATTCGATTCGCAATTTATGAAAAAATTAATAAAATATTAAAATATTTTCAAATATTAAATTTGTTTTCACACTTAAACGATTTTGTGAAGAGCCCTGATAAAATATGAGAATAACAAACAAAATCATACTCAAAAATCAGTGTCGTATATCAAAAACGAGAGCATTTCTCATTTTAGTACTGTTTAGTACATGTTTTGACAAACATTTATCAGAATGAGCCTCAGAATCGCATTATGTGAGTTCATGAAATGTAACAATGAAAAGTGGCTGTGAAAACTGAAATGGTACTCGTAACTTTTTTATCACTTCACAGTTTCACAGATAGAGAATTGATCCCCTGGTATACGCAATCAGTAGACAAACAACAGATGCTGAAAATTCATATCATTCAAGTAAACTTGAGCTTTTAGCTGTTGTATAGGCAACAAGTCCGCTGATATTTCTTCTCATAAATGTAAATTTTACTATTATCACGGATTGCCAAGCATTAATTCACCTGAACGTTCAGAAGACGAGGAATTCTCAGGTATGCAGGTGGTAAAACTTACTTTGTGAATTTAACTTCAACATTGAACATCGATCAGGAGTAAAAGTTCAACATGTTGACGCTCTTAGTCGAGCACCAACGGAAGAGGTGCCAGTTTCGCAAGATGTGGAAGAAAAATCCTATGTTTTTGCTGTAACAACAGATGAAGATGAAATTATTATGTACCAGTCCCAAGATGAAAAACTCCAAAGGAAAATAAATATTCTGAACACCAATGAACCAAGTACATATTCTCAAATTGATAAGGGTGAAGTAAATGGGATTTTATATAAAGTAGAAGACAACCAACATAAATACGTTATACCAAAATCTATGAGAAAGGCTATAGATTATAAGATTTCATGATTTGCAAGGACATTTTGGCTTAGAAAGAACGCTGACCAAAATCAAAATATTTGTATGAAGGTTTTTATAATACAAACTCTATATACTACTGAAATAAATCAGCCACGTAGAAGACTTAGCACTATTATTGGACTTGTTGAATTATTGATTCAAATTAGCTTTTTTGGCCTTTAGTCCACAAAAATTGGCGTTTCGTCCGGGTGATCTCACATGGACTCATCAGTTGACTTGTGAGGATCTTGTCAATACGCAATTTTTGTTAAGTTCAGTTCATCTTACATGAATTTTTTGACAAAAATCCAATGTGAACTATATCCAACAAAGATTAGAATTGTAATCATTAATGTTGGAATTTTTTTTTTTTGCCCGTGGCCTGGCATTGAATATTTATATGAAGGTTTTTATAATACAAACTCTATATACTACTGAAATAAATCAGCCAAGTAAAAGACTTAGCACTATTATTGGACTTGTTGAATTATTGATTCAAATTAGCTTTTTTGGCCTTTAGTCCACAAAAATTGGCGTTTCGTCCGGGTGATCTCACATGGACTCATCAGTTGACTTGTGAGGACCTTGTCACATTGGATTTTTGTCAAAAAATTCATGTAAGATGAACTGAACGTAACAAAAATTGCGTATTGACAAGGTCCTCACAAGTCAACTGATGAGTCCATGTGAGATCACCCGGACGAAACGCCAATGTTTGTGGACTAAAGGCCAAAAAAGCTAATTTGAATCAATAATTCAACAAGTCCAATAATAGTGCTAAGTCTTCTACTTGGCTGATTTATTTCAGTAGTATATAGAGTTTGTATTATAAAAACCTTCATATAAATATTCAATGCCAGGCCACGGGCAAAAAAAAAAAAAAAAAAAAAATTCCAACATTAATGATTACAATTATAATCTTTGTTGGATATAGTTCACATTAGATTTTTGTCAAAAAATTCATGCAAGATGAACTGAACTTAACAAAAATTGCGTATTGACAAGGTCCTCACAAGTCAACTGATGAGTCCATGTGAGATCACCCGGACGAAACGCTAATTTTTGTGGACTAAAGGCCAAAAAAGCTAATTTGAATCAAAATCAAAATATTTTATTATTTTCCAAGCATGAGGCGATACATAAAAAAATATATAATTGCATGCTTACATTGTTTGCTTTCAAAATCGCAAACAGAAAAACCAGCCGGTGAACTTCATCCCATACAACCAGGGAATCATCCTTTTTCAGTCGTCCACTTAGACCATTTGGATCCTTTTATCAGCAGTTCAAAAGGGAATAAATAAATTCTTGTTAAATAAATAAATAAATTTGGTGGTGCAACAGCTCGAAGTGAACCAGGACCTAGTGACTTACAACTCTCAACCATTCCTGTGTGCGTGTTACCAGAAACGGAGGGGACCTACAATTTTCTGCCGGAGCACCTGAAAAGTTTGTGACAGATCGTGGTACTTGTTTCACCTCCTCCAATTTCGAGCAATTTTGCCAAAAACATGGAATAAAACATCATCTTAACTCACCGAGACATGCACAAGCAAACGGGCAAGTCGAGAGAGTTAATCGTACCTTGATACTGACAATTGTAGAAATTCTTGACGAATTTAAAGAAGGCAAGAATTGTGAACTGAATCTTAAGAATGTCGACAGAGACTTGAATAACAGTAATAACAAAACCACCATTTCAACTTTTGTACGGATACACTCCACGCTTCGATGAAGGATTTGTGAGACAACTAACAATCAATGAAGAGTCTAGACATTACCAACGACCTCAGATAATGCGAGATGAAGAAGTTTGCAGAATTTTGGCTGAGCAGAAGAAGTTCAAAGACAGATATGACCGAAGCAGACGAATCAATATTCAGTACGCCATTGGAGACATTTTTAATGAAAACTATTACACCTCAATCAACGAGCGATTCTACGAAGTTACACAGCAAAAATAGAGGGCCACTTGTTATAGCCAAAGTTTTGCCTAACGATACTTCCGATGTTGCAGCATCAAGATGTGATGATTCTGGCCGTAAATTTTCCTCTAAAGCTCATGTTAGTCAATTAAAACTATGGAGAGCACCATCTGACAACGATAGCGATGAAAACGAAGCAGATGACGTTGACGAGGATGAAGAACTTCCTTTGACGAGACAAATATAAATTAATGATGACGATAATCCCGTTGAAAATTTTAATGCAAGAAATCAAGAACAATTGCCTATGACCACTAATCCGAAGCAACAACGCATTCGAAAACAAGTAAAGTTTCGAGATTTTGAATATTATTAAAACACGTTAAGTTCTTTTTTTTATTTTTATTAAATAACAACATTTTAATTCTTTTGATTTCAATTTGATAATTTCAAAATTAATTTTAAAGTAAATAAGGGTATTCATGAAACGAGATAATTTTCCGATTTGTAGAAAGATATAATTTTCAGCAACATGTTTTCATGAACACCCCCTAAAAAATACTTGCGTAAATGTGTGAAATATTTTGTGAAATGTCAAATTAAAAGTCAGAATCCATGTTAATTTTGTTTATCAGTTTTATTTCTTCACTTTCCGCATCAAATTCGTTAGATAATTTTATCAGATTTGCAGAAAGTTTTTCCCATACAAATTTTGACAGCTAGTTTCTGCAGAGATAAAATTTTCTGGGGTGGAATCGGCAAAGGTGATAGTTGATTGTGATTGTCATTTTGCGATCGCTCTCTCTATATTTCTTTATTGATATGATGGAGACAGCTATAGTAAAAATGACAATCACAATCAACTATCACCTTAGCCGATTCCACCCCTGGTTTCCGAGGTTTATCAGGGCTTTCCGCGTTTACATGAATACCCTTAATGAAACTATGATTTCAAATTTGAATGTTTGTTTATATGATTCGGTTGAAGTTGAATTATAGTTGAGTTGAACTCATGTCATAAACTTTTATTTGAACTTTTGTTAATTTGATAAATTAATATGTTAAATTTAAGGACGAATTAAAATATACATAGGATGGCCGATAGTTAGAAATAAATAAAAGCGAGACGAAACTTGTATCTCTTTAAGAAAGTATCTCTGAGATACATGTTTGCCTCGTGAAGGGCAGTCGTTAATATAAAGTCCTAGCAAGAAGACGTATTCGCTATCAGTGTTGGGACTTCTACCACTTAAGTGGTATTTCTACCACTTTTTACTGTTCATGAAAACCTACCACCTAAAAATCAAATTCTACCACTTTTTGCACTTTTAACTTTACCATATACCATACGACTACAACCACACCTAAAATTTTATTAGGACAATAAGCCTTGGAAGACATTGAAAAAGTCTTAAGAATCAAAAAATATAGTATACTAATTTATGAAAGCACTTATATTTCATCAAAAATTTGTTTTGTTGTCCTTGTGAGGTATTTTGATTCAGTTGAAGGAGCAGTAAAAGATAAGTGTTTTGGGTTATTTGAGCTAGAGGACTCAACAGCTGAATCAATCTACAATAAAATTGTAGAAACTTTGAATCTTTTGAATATTCCAATTCAAAACATGATTGGATTTGCTTCAAACAATGCTGCTGTTATGATGGGTTCTTTAAGTGGTGCCTGACGTTTGAAAAATATTATTCCTAATATTTTAACGATTGGAGATACATGTCATAATTTAAGTTTTTTCTCCGCTTATGCTGCTAAATGTATACCTGGGCAAATTGAAAAATCATTAAAAGATATATACATATTTGTATTTTTGCCACAGCTCGAAAAAAAACAAAAAGATTTCATTACTTTCCAAAAAGCACTTGGGGTTAATGACCATCAAATTTTAAAATTTTGCCAAACTCATTGGCTGGAAATGGTCTTAAATAAAATCATAGAGCAGTGGAATCCCTTGTTTGATTTTTACTTATAGGTACTATAGGTCAAGTTCTGCATTTTTCTATACTACACTCATTTGAAGAATCTACTTCTAAGGCTTCACAAATTTTTGATTTTTTAAAAAAAATAGTTTTTTTTTCTAATTTTTTGTCAATAAATCTGAAAATTATAAATAAATTAAACACAATATTTCAATCTGAGAATACAAAAATACACTTTTTGATCGAAAGTATGAATACGTTAAAACAATATATAATATAAAAAATCTAAACTATATTATGGTACTGATGCTTTTTCACCCCTGAACGATGCTGCGGTAACTCGTTATAATTGGTTTCACCTGTCTAAATTCAGGGTTGATACAGAACCAAATCTTCTAATAGATCATATTGCTTCTAAAACTGAAATTCCCATCAAGGATATAAAATGTTTTAAGTTAGTGAAAACCGACTCTGACCTATCTAATTTGAAATATGTAAATTTTAAAATAAGTGTTCCATCTAACATGCTTTCTATTGCCATGGATCAATAGCTTTGGCCTAGATCTGTCCAAATTAAAAAATTCATTTCGCGAAAAAAAAAGCGAAGCGTCACCGGTGAATACCGAAAAAACGTAAATCCGGTTTCTCTAGTACCTCCTGTTTCCCATTCTGCGTTACCTTCTGAAATTAATAACTTTTTTATATATTACCAAAACATTGGTGGTCTACGAACAAAAATTAATAACCTTCGCCTCAATACAATATCATGCCAATACGAAATCCTAACATTTACTGAAACTTGGCTTACTAATAAATATCATAATTCTGAAATTTTTGATAATAATAACTATTCGGTCTTTCGCAAAGACAGATGTCTAGAAAAAACCAATCAAACAAGAGGTGGCGGTGTAATGATTGCCGTTATATCATCATTCTCCTGCTACGAAATTAATCTTCCTTCGTCATCTGCAACTTTACCATCGAGCTTCGACATTGACCAAATCGCTGTGAGAGTTATAATCAACAATAGTTATGACTTAACTATATTCTTAAGTTATATACCACCAGGTAGTCCTCTTGAACTATATAAAATCCATATAAAAAATTGTAGTGATATTATTAAATTATTAGATAGTAATCAACATGTAATTATTCTGGGTGATTTCAACCTAGGTAATATAAACTGGGTATGGGATCCTGATGAATTATGTCTATTTGCATCTAATATTAGTAATGAATGTGAATATGAGGTATCTGATTCTTTTTCGGAACTAAATCTCACTCAAATAAATAATTTTAAAAATAATTTAAATCGTATTCTTGATCTCATATTTATCGATAGTGAAACTGTTGCTGATGTCAAAGATTGTAACTATCCTATTTTTCAAAATAGTATTCACCACCTAGCCTTAAGTGTTAAACTTAGTTTCTATGACTATTTTAAGCCGGTAATGGGAAGATTAGTCAATTATGATTTCAAAAAATCTAATTTCGAAGGAATAATTAATCATTTAAATTCGGTTTTTTGGAACAATATTGTTCTTAATTATCAGCTCTCGGATGCTTATAATTAATTTCTGGGGACAATTAAAGAAGCGATTAATTTATTTGTACCTAAAGTCGTTGTTTTTAATAATTCTAAGCCACATTGGTGGAACAAACGTTTATCAAACTTAAATAATCAAAAGAATAAGTCGTATAAATTATATCGTAATTCTCTAAATGATATTGCACTCCGGAGCAACTATTTACGACTTCAAAAAGAATTTGATTTTTTACACAAATTTTTGTACAAGGATTATCTGTATCGTACTGAATCTTGCTTAAAACAAAATAGTTAGTAAACATTTTTGGTCGTACATAAATAACAAAAAATGCTCTAATAGGATACCAAATTGCATGCAGTATTTAGGAACTACATCTACTAACTTAAATACAATATGCAACCTCTTTGCTAACTTTTTTCAATCGGTTTACTCCCCTCAATGTGTTCCTCAAAATTATTCATCAGTTATAAGTGACAATTCCATCAATATAGGCAGCTTAAACTTAAGCTGCAAAGATGTTGAGTCAGCCCTCAGGGATCTCAATGATGATAGTCAACCGGGACCTGATGGCATTCCTCCAATTGTATTGAAAAACTGTGCTCTTTCAAGGCCATTAACTTTATTGTTCAATGTTTCTCTTGAAAAGGGCCTTTTTCTTGATGATTGGAAAATTTCCTTTATTATTCCTATCCATAAATCTGGCTCCAAACAGGATGTTTCTAATTACCGTCCTATAAGTAAATTGTCTACGATTCCCAAGATTTTCGAGAAAATTGTTTATGAAAAACTAACGTTTATTCTTAAAGAAACGATTGCGCCATCTCAGCATGGATTTATAGCCGGAAGATCCACTACGACAAACCTTGCTATTTTTTGTAACCAAATCATTAGAAATCTCGAAAATGGTTTTCAAACTGATGTAGTCTTTACTGACTTTTCGAAGGCTTTCGATAGGGTAAACCATTTTATATTATTAAAAAAGATGGAATCTATCGGCTTCCATTCAAATATTTTAAAATGGTTTGCATCCTATCTTATAGGTAGAACACAGTTTGTCCGTGTTAATGATTTGTTTTCTGAAGTAATTCATGTAACCTCTGGTGTTCCTCAAGGTAGTCACTTGGGGCCCCTTCTATTCCTGCTATTAATCAATGACATTCCAACGTTTATCAAAAATGCTCTCTGCCTTATGTTTGCGGATGATATTAAAAATTTCCGTTGTATCAACTCGTTGGACGATTGTCTATTACTTCAAAGTGACCTTGAGCGCTTATCTGAATGGTGCATTGCTAACCAGCTTTTTTTAAATGTCTCCAAATGCCAATCTTTATCTTTCTCTCGTAGTCTTAGTCCAATTAGTTTTGAATACGAAATAAATAAAACAAAACTTACTAAGCTTAGAGAAAAGAAAGACCTTGTAGTCCAGTCAAAGCGTCATTTGACCTTGCGCGCAGAGGCATGGTCTATTTTTTTTTTCATGGATCGATAGGTGCTTATAAGAAAAGCTTAAAACCAAATTTTCACCACATGACAACTTTTTTTACCAAAGTTATTGGTAAAAATGTGTTTTGTGTCATTTTTTGGTCATTTGCGAATAACTCGGCTCCACTATCTCCTACAAACAAAAATTAAACATTTATTTATTTCTAATAACATTATCTATTATGTTCTAAAAAAAAACCATTTGTTTAAACAAATGAAAAAAAAGTTATAGTAAGTTAAACTAATTTTTTGTTGTTTAAAAATCACTTTTTCGTGATTATTAAGAAAAAAGCTCATTTAACGATGAAATTTTTATTTTTTATTATTAAAGTTCTTGTAATTCCCTACAATTTACAAAAAAAATCAACACTCTACGATGAACAAAAGCCGAGTAATAAATTATTGAACATAGGTAAGTCAGCGCACCCACGCATTTTATGATTTTATGTTTTAATTAATATCTCAGCCCCAGTATGTCGTAAAGTGAAAATAAAAAACTGTATTGCTAATAACAATATTTTCTATCAACTTGCATTTAATTTAATATGTTTGAGCAAAAACATAAAAACTTACCGTTGGTTTCAACGTTTTTTTTCTTATTTTTAATACCTTTTTTTCATAGTTATTGAGAAAAAAACTGTATTTCACGGTAAATACTTTTCAGTTTTGGATTTTTGTTTTATAGTCCTGCTAATTTTCTTCAAATTAAAAAAAAAATTAGTCCATAACATCAAACGGGAGCCAAGATATTCATGATTTAAAAACTTAGGAAAGCTTACAATTTAGTATTTTAACCTTGTAGCTTGTAATTTTGGTGTCACCAGCAACAAGAAGCAACAAATATGTGTAAGTATGTGTGGGGTGTTTGAAGGATACCAATATATCTTGTTGCTGGCGACACCAAAATTACAAGCTACAAGGTTAAAATACTAAATTGTAAGCTTTCCTAAGTTTTTAAATCATGAATATCTTGGCTCCCGTTTGTTGTTATGGACTAATTTTTTTTTTAATTTGAAGAAAATTAGCAGGACTATAAAACAAAAATCCAAAACTGAAAAGTATTTACCGTGAAATACAGTTTTTTTCTCAATAACTATGAAAAAAGGTATTAAAAATAAGAAAAAAAAACGTTGAAACCAACGGTAAATTTTTATGTTTTTGCTCAAACATATTAAATTAAATGCAAGTTGATAGAAAATATTGTTATTAGCAATACAGTTTTTTATTTTCACTTTACGACATACTGGGGCTGAGATATTAATTAAAACATAAAATCATAAAATGCGTGGGTGCGCTGACTTACCTATGTTCAATAATTTATTACTCGGCTTTTGTTCATCGTAGAGTGTTGATTTTTTTTGTAAATTGTAGGGAATTACAAGAACTTTAATAATAAAAAATAAAAATTTCATCGTTAAATGAGCTTTTTTCTTAATAATCACGAAAAAGTGATTTTTAAACAACAAAAAATTAGTTTAACTTACTATAACTTTTTTTTCATTTGTTTAAACAAATGGTTTTTTTTAGAACATAATAGATAATGTTATTAGGAATAAATAAGTGTTTAATTTTTGTTTGTAGGAGATAGTGGAGCCGAGATATTCGCAAATGACCAAAAAATGACACAAAACACATTTTTACCAATAACTTTGGTAAAAAAAGTTGTCATGTGGTGCAAATTTGGTTTTAAGCTTTTCTCATAAGCACCTATCGATCTATGAAAAAAAAATTGACCATGCCTCTGCGCGCAAGGTCAGGCCCTTTTTCATGACGCTTTGACTGGACTATTGGTGTAATATTCGACTCCAAACTAAACTTCAACTCCCACATTGATTTTGTGGTTGCTAAAGCTAATATTATGCTGGGGTTTGTGGTTCGTAACTCAAAAGAGTTTAAAGATCCATTTACCCTTCGGTCATTATTTTATGCTTATGTGAGATCTTCCCTAGAATACTGCTCAGTAATTTGGAATCCTTTTTATAAAACTCACTGTTTAAGGATTGAAAGGATTCAGAAAAAATTTTCGCGAATTGTAGTTCACCGACTAAATTGGAACATTCCAATACCTCCTTATGAAACCAGATGTAAACTGCTTGGACTAACACCACTTGATATTCGCCGTCGGTATTTTTCAGTGGTTTTCATACGTGATATTATTACTTCTCATATAAACTGCCCTTTACTTTTGTCCTTAGTTGATATATATGCTCCGTATAGGCAAACGCGATCTTGCATTCTTTTTCATGAATCTTATCATCGTGTAAACTATGGTTTCAATGAGCCTCTAACTCGATGCATTAGAGAATCTAATATCATTTGTAATCATGTTGACTTCTTTTCCTACCAAAGTCGAGAATCTTTTAAAAAATATTTATTATATTTATTACTTAACTCCGACACTGGTGGTTTAAGTTTTAGTCTTAATTAGATATATTTATTTATGTTTCACTTTATTTCTAAAGTTATAAACCTTATTTCTGTAGTCTGTAAGATTATATTTTATTTGTTAATAATATTATATTAATCTGCTTGATGAATAAATATAAATATAATATAATATAAATATAATGAACAAATTTTGTAAAGTCAGAAAATATTATTATAAACACAAATGTAAGAAGCCCTGAAAACTATTTACCATATTCTCAAATGTATTTTGGCCTTCACTTTGAAAGGTAATCATTAGGAAGTGACATCTATTAACAAAAACTAATGGAATTAAGAAAAGTGATGTGCAGCTATTATGTCGAATTATGTTTTCAAATTGGAGAAAGACTTAACTTTTCAAACGATAAATTAAAATTAGTTTTAGGTCTTACGAGACATTTTTAACCAAACATAACGAACCTAGAATGGATTATAATGAGTGGAGAAAACTAATAGGAGAAAATCACCTACTTCAAATTTTTAAAACTGATGGTATGGACAAGTTATTGTTTAAAAGCATTTCTTCATATAAGTTAACACATTGAACACTCACTCCACTTGAAGAGATGACCAACAGAGAAATCCATAAACAACCCGACCATCTGGAAGCAATAAAATAGACCCGAAATTTGAGTATCGGAATGCAACAGAAAAACATGTGCATCACCCAAAGACCAAAGCATCCCTAATCACACAATAGAACAAAGAACTGGTGGAATATAAATGCTCCCGTCAACAGCGAAGAAAATCAATCGATCCGCAGCAGTACGACAACCAAGTCACTTTTTATAATTGTATATATTGTTTGTATTAGATTTAATTGTTTTTTAATAAAGTTTTTTTTTATATTGAAATTCCGCTAAATTAATTAATTGGGGGCTCAACCGGGATCCTCACGCGCTTTAAAGAATTTGAAAACATAAAGTAAAATCAGTGAGTGAGATCCTGCCAAAACGTTAAACAGCCAAAGTATTTCGCAAAGACGAAAGAAGGAGCATAACACTAAGTATCCAGATCCATCAAGATCAAGAAAGGAGAAAGAACTATAAACTTCATCAAGTATCCTGCACCAAGGAGAACGAGTATTATTATAAGCGTAAGAATAAGTGAATAATTTTTTTTTAGTTTTATTATTATTAAGAAATTTGTGAAAAAAAGGTTATTTGTTAATAATGGATCAAAAGACAGTTCGTGATCTTATCACCCAGGCAATCGCCACAAATAACGTGTTATACGAGAAACACTTAACTGAACAACGTGACGCATATGCGGAGGAAATTCTCGAACTCCGCAGACTTCTTAACGACCGTGGTATTACATCTGACGTGACTGAATTTACTACACAAAAAATAAATTCCTCCATTATTTGTGATGAATCACTGGAGATCATAAAATCCCTAAGGGAATTTGATGGCACAGCCACATCATATGTAAGCTGGCGAGAGTCAGCACATAACTCCATCAAACTATACAAAATCGGTAGCAAAAGATATTTTGCTGCACTTACGATTTTTCGCAATAAAATATCAGGATCTGCCAACGATGTCTTAACGAATCACGGCACAGTGCTGAATTTCGATGGGATAATCGCACGTCTAGACTTTACGTATGCTGATCAAAGATCAATTAGCACATTAAGACAAGAAATGTCCGTTCTCAGACAAGGTACACTTTCGGTATTACAATACTACGAGAAAGTCAATAAATCTCTCACCCTATTGACAAACAAAGTCATAATGACGCATGGCAATACCGAACTTTCGGCTCAAATGAATGCCGCGAACAGGACAGAAGCCTTAAGCATATTTATTAGTGGACTAAACGGCCAACTAATGAACACACTGTTCGCGATAAAACCACATGACCTCCCACACGCTCTAGCTTTAGCCCAAGAGTTGGAGAGTAACCATGTCCGCTCTTCTTTTGCTTTGCAATTCGCACAGCGAACCGAGCCCAGAAATCCACGCCATATCTCACATGACAACCATTTACGTTTCCCAAGAAACAACTCACACCAACTAACAAAAAATCACAACCCTACACCTCAACGTAATGACTATAGACAACTCCCACAGCTATTTGAACCTATGACTCTTGGAAGCTCGGCTAATAGGCCAATTCCTCAACAACAGCTAAACCAATACAAAAATATGTACCAACAAGCAAACAACAACGCAAATTGGCAGTACAAACGACCAATGAACAATACATATAACAACCCTCAACGTCCGTTATTTAAACGCGAAAGAGAACCGAGCACTCAACAACCTACTCAAATCCCTCCAACAAAGACGGAAAGACTTAACAACATAAACGAAGACCCAGAGACTTTTTTAGACGAAGGCCTGGACTACCCTTCATACGACGAGTAATAGACAACACAAATATACGCATTTTGATCGACACGGGTGCTTCAAGCAACTATTGCCGCGATGGCGTATTTAACTATAAGAAAACATTAGACATTAAGAAAAGGGCACGAACCGTTAACGGCGACTTAACCATTACCGAATGCTATGACGCATTCATTTTAAATACAAAAACTCGTTTTTATGTGCTATCCAATTTAGAATTCGACGGCCTAATAGGATCAAACCTCCTGAGCTCTGTCGATGCCAAAATAAATTTTGAAAACAAGACTCTCTCTTACGCGAATAAGGTAGAAAGACTATACTTCGAAAACGAACCACAAACAATAAATAATATTAGTGAAAATGTTTCACACCCTTTACAAAAACTAGAAAGCGATATGCTGTCTAGAATAGAAAATATCCACGGCAAAATCTGTACAACATTACCCTTTCATACGGATGTCATAGCAGAGATACATACTATCTGCGACAAACCGATTTATACGAAACAATACCTCTTACCCCACAGTACAGATGAATGGCTTTGTAAAGAAATAGAGAAAGAAATAAACGAAGGAATTAAATGTTGTAGTCTCCATGTTGTGTTTTTTAGTATTTAATAAATATGTATTTTTAATAAAATCAAATTTTATATATGTGTATTTAATTTGTCTTTATTATTTTTAACAAATAAATTTCACAACATTAATATTTTATAATTTTACTAATAAGCGACGCGTTTCGGATTTTTTTATACATCCATCATCGGGCTTTACTGTTTACTGATTGTATAGTTGGCCAAACTTAACTTATTGTCGTGTTGTGTATTATTTTTTGTGTTGATCGTGGTTATTGATTATTCGTCTCATTTTAATTTTGTTGTCTGTTTTGATATTTGATTGCGGTGTTATATAATATATTTGGCTTTATTGTTAGTTTGTCGTTAAGTATATTGTCTTGTTCGGTCTTGTATGATTTGTATATTTCATACTCTTCTAAAGCGTCTAGTTTTGTTCCTTTTTGGCATAAATGAATTGGAGTTAAGTTTGTCTCGAAGTCAGTGTAATTATGGTTCTTGTCTATCAAGTGTTGTGCGAAAGTAGATTTGGTGTTTTGTTTCGGTTTATGTTCTGTGAATCTGTCGTAGAATGTTCTGCCTGTTTGTCCTATGTAAAAACTGTCGCAGTCATCACAATTTATTTTGTATACACCTGTAGATGATTTTGTGTCAATTTTTGTTTTATTTTGAAGAATTTTTTGAATATTGTTTTTAGTTTTAAATGATATATTTATGTTTGTTTTCTTTAATTCATTTTGAAGGATATGTGGTAGTATATTAGTATAATCTATTGAAATGTATTTATTGTTGTTGTCTGCTGTGGTTTCGTCTGTGGGTTTTTTGTTTTTGGTTTTGTTTTTTATTTTCTTTTTGTGTATTAATTTATCTATTAGTTCTGGTGTGTATCCATTTGTTGTTGCTATTTGTTTGATTATGTTTATTTCTTCGTCGTAATCTTTCTTCGTCATTGGTATGTTTAAAAGTCGGTTGATGAAAGCATGGTATGGTGCCATTTTTTGTGTTTGCGGATGGTGGGAATTTTTGTGTATTGTAATATCTGTTGTTGTTGGTTTTCTGTATACTTTGTATTGCAGTTTGTTGTTGTTTTTATAAATGTTGAGGTCCAGGAAGTTAATTGAGTTATTATTTTCTATTTCTGTGGTGAAATTTATTTTGTTGTTAATATTGTTAATATACTTTTGTAACATGTCAATTTGTCTGTTGGTGCCATCGAAGATGACGAATGTATCGTCGACATATCTCGCGTAAAATACGATTTTTTGGTGTAGTGTATTTCTGTTGTTTAATATGTAATTGTTTTCGAATTTGTTTAAGTATATATCTGCCATCAAACCGCTTAATGGGGAACCCATAGCTAGACCTTCTTCTTGTATGTAATATTTATTGTTGAATGTGAAATAGTTTTGTTTGAGTGTTATTTGTAGAAGTGTAATGATTTCGTCTATTTGTTGATTGTTTAGCTTTCCAGTGGTTGTAAGGTTGTCTTTTATAATTTCAACTGTGTCTTCAATTGGTATGTTGGTGTACATGTTAGTGACGTCAAAAGAAATAAGAACAGAATTTATAAATAAAACTAAAAACATTAACATACTACCAAATTACAAACTTATTTCTTTTGACGTCACTAACATGTACACCAACATACCAATTGAAGACAGTTGAAATTATAAAAGACAACCTTACAACCACTGGAAAGCTAAACAATCAACAAATAGACGAAATCATTACACTTCTACAAATAACACTCAAACAAAACTATTTCACATTCAACAATAAATATTACATACAAGAAGAAGGTCTAGCTATGGGTTCCCCATTAAGCGGTTTGATGGCAGATATATACTTAAACAAATTCGAAAACAATTACATATTAAACAACAGAAATACACTACACCAAAAAATCGTATTTTACGCGAGATATGTCGACGATACATTCGTCATCTTCGATGGCACCAACAGACAAATTGACATGTTACAAAAGTATATTAACAATATTAACAACAAAATAAATTTCACCACAGAAATAGAAAATAATAACTCAATTAACTTCCTGGACCTCAACATTTATAAAAACAACAACAAACTGCAATACAAAGTATACAGAAAACCAACAACAACAGATATTACAATACACAAAAATTCCCACCATCCGCAAACACAAAAAATGGCACCATACCATGCTTTCATCAACCGACTTTTAAACATACCAATGACGAAGAAAGATTACGACGAAGAAATAAACATAATCAAACAAATAGCAACAACAAATGGATACACACCAGAACTAATAGATAAATTAATACACAAAAAGAAAATAAAAAACAAAACCAAAAACAAAAAACCCACAGACGAAACCACAGCAGACAACAACAATAAATACATTTCAATAGATTATACTAATATACTACCACATATCCTTCAAAATGAATTAAAGAAAACAAACATAAATATATCATTTAAAACTAAAAACAATATTCAAAAAATTCTTCAAAATAAAACAAAAATTGACACAAAATCATCTACAGGTGTATACAAAATAAATTGTGATGACTGCGACAGTTTTTACATAGGACAAACAGGCAGAACATTCTACGACAGATTCACAGAACATAAACCGAAACAAAACACCAAATCTACTTTCGCACAACACTTGATAGACAAGAACCATAATTACACTGACTTCGAGACAAACTTAACTCCAATTCATTTATGCCAAAAAGGAACAAAACTAGACGCTTTAGAAGAGTATGAAATATACAAATCATACAAGACCGAACAAGACAATATACTTAACGACAAACTAACAATAAAGCCAAATATATTATATAACACCGCAATCAAATATCAAAACAGACAACAAAATTAAAATGAGACGAATAATCAATAACCACGATCAACACAAAAAATAATACACAACACGACAATAAGTTAAGTTTGGCCAACTATACAATCAGTAAACAGTAAAGCCCGATGATGGATGTATAAAAAAATCCGAAACGCGTCGCTTATTAGTAAAATTATAAAATATTAATGTTGTGAAATTTATTTGTTAAAAATAATAAAGACAAATTAAATACACATATATAAAATTTGATTTTATTAAAAATACATATTTATTAAAAACGAAGGAATAATCAGACCTTCTAAAAGTCCATACAACTCACCCGTATGGATTGTGCCGAAGAAAGGACAAAATCCGGACGGAAGTCCAAAACTTAGGAAAGTTATAGACTATAAGAAAATAAATGAGTTCACTAAAGCAGACAAGTATCCAATGCCTGCTATCGAAACTATACTAAGCAATTTAGGTAAAACCAAATATTTCTCGACAATTGATCTAGAAAGTGGTTTTTATCAAATAAAATTAAAAGAATCCGATAATGAGAAGACAGCCTTCTCCGTCAATAACGGAAAATACGAATATCTCCGACTGCCTTTTGGATTGAAGAACGCACCTTCAATATTCCAAAGAGCAATGGACGATATTCTTAGACCATACGTTGGCAAATTCTGCCATGTATATATGGACGATATTATAATTTTTTCCAAAACAATAGATGAACATACCAATCACCTAGAAATAATAGTGCAAACATTAAAGGACGCTAATATGAAAATATCAACCGAAAAATCTATTCTATATAGAGAAAAGGTAGATTTTCTAGGCTAAAGGTAAAAACAATAAACGAATATCCTATACCAACCACCCTACGACAACTAAGAAGTTTCTTAGGTATGGCCGGTTACTATAGGAAGTTTGTAAAAAATTACGCCAGTATAGCGAAACCACTGACCAAGTTCTTGCAGAATGATTCAGGTCAAGTATCTACCCATATGGCGAAGAAAACAGAGATTAAATTAGGCAAAGAGGCGAAAGAAGCTTTCAATACATTAAAAGCTCACCTAAAGTCAGAAATCGAATTAAATCAACCAGACTACACCAAGAAATTCATTCTCACTACTGACGCTTCTGATGATGCGATTGGTGCCGTACTATCTCAAGATAAAAAACCAATCACTTTTATCTCAAAAACTCTTAGCAAAACAGAAAGAAACTACGCAGCTAATGAGAAGGAATTGTACGCACTAGTTTATGCATTCAAAACTCTACGAACTTACCTTTACGGTGTCACAGACATAGAAGTACATACAGATCACCAACCTTTGACATTCTCAATGTCGCAAAAAAATCCAAACGCCAAAATGAAAAGATGGCAAGCCTTTATTAACGAATATTCTCCAAAAATGGTATACAAGCCAGGTCCTACTAATGTAGTAGCCGACGCTCTTTCCAGACAGAACCTAAATCAAATAACTGATGATAACGAATCAGTCGTCACACAACATTCTGCCCAAAGCAGCGACAACTATCAAATTGAAATACTTGATAGACCAGTAAATCAATTTAACCAGCAAGTTATAATTAATAAAGGAACAGAATTAAGACATGAACTTTTAAACCCGTTTTCAGGCAAAACTAGACACTTAATTGAATATAATGACACCAATGACCTGATACAATTATTTAAAGAATACCTTAAGACAGGAACAGTCGCTATATTTGCTACCTCAGAAACTATTTACGACATAAAGAACATGTTGAAAGATAACTTCACTAACAAATTTGTTCAAACCAAATACTTTGCTAATGACATTACAAACAAACATGACCAAACTGACATAGTTATTCAAACTCACAATAGAGCCCACAGAGGACTCCAAGAGAACATTAAGCAAATAAGAGACCAGTACTACGGGCCGACAATGAATGACGATTTCCAACAATACATTCAGAATTGCAAAACATGCAAAACTGCTAAATACGATAGACATCCCAATAAATATCCAATTGGTGAGGCACCAATTCCTTTAAGAGAGGGAGAGAGCATACATATTAGACTGGGCCAAAAAAATTGACTATTTTTTTTTTGAAAGATATATCGAGAATATCATTCAAAATGACAAAACAAAAATTTTCGTAAAAGTTTGAGCCCTTAATATCAATTTTAAGAGGGCTATCATCGCTAATTTTGATTTTTAGTCATAATTTCATGTTTTGCGTCAGAACTGACAAAACATTGAAGTAAAAAAAATTCATTTTGACTTACTTTTATATAAAATTAAATTCCCTACAAAAAAGGTCTAATTGAAAATTTTCGTCAGACAAGCCGTTTTTGAGTAATTAAGCTTAATAAATTGTTATTTTTCTTCGATTTTACTTTTTTTAATTTGGAATTTTGTAACTAACGAAAAATAACAATTTATTAAGCTTAATTACTCAAAAACGGCTTGTCTGACGAAAATTTTCAATTAGACCTTTTTTGTAGGGAATTTAATTTTATATAAAAGTAAGTCAAAATGAATTTTTTTTACTTCAATGTTTTGTCAGTTCTGACGCAAAACATGAAATTATGACTAAAAATCAAAATTAGCGATGATAGCCCTCTTAAAATTGATATTAAGGGCTCAAACTTTTACGAAAATTTTTTTTTGTCATTCTGAATGATATTCTCGATATATCTTTCAAAAAAAAAAATAGTCAATTTTTTTGGCCCAGTCTAATACATATAGACATTATGTTTGCAGAAAAAATAAAAATTCTAACATGCATTGACGCATACTCTAAATACTTAGTTATTCAGATAATTGACGACAAACAAAATATGCATAATAAGGTGCTAGAGATATTGCAATCATTTCCTAATTGCAAAAATATCACTTGCGACCAAGACACTACCTTCAAGTCAATACTCTTCAAATCCTTAATGGAAAGATGCGACATTACAATTTATTATACTCCCACTAATCATAGTGTTACCAATGGCCAGGTAGAAAGAGCACACAGTACGCTCCAAGAGATAGCTAGATGTTTGAAAGACCAGCATAAGTTATTAGATACGCATGAAATATTCATACGTGCAGCCAGGGAGTACAACAAAACAATTCACTCTTCAACTCAGAAGAAACCTTTCGAAGTTTTATATAATAAAACCTCTCACAGTGAAGTTCCACTAAACCTCACAGTAGCACAAGACAAAATGTTGGAAACCCACAACAAAAAAAGAAAAACAAAAGAACTAACGCCAAACACCACGGCCTACAAGAAAACAACAGGTGCTCATTGGGGAAAACTGCAACCCAAATACAAACCCGTCAAAATAATCGCGGACTTAGGCGCACAAGTTAAATTGTCAAATGGAAAATTAGTCCACAAAGATAATTTGAAATCTTAAATTTCAGACCATGGACATCATCTTCATTCTGTTATTTTTCGCTGCAACACAGGCAGATCTCATTGATTACACTAGAGACAACTACGTACTAATAGAAGTAGGAGACGCATTCCTTTATGAGAATACATCAACCATCTTGCACATTACAAATCTCACATACATTCAACATTTCGTCGACTCTACTCGACAACAACTCGACAAAACGAAGACACTACTTACCCATTTTCCGATAAAGAAAGGAACACTAAGCATGATAATGACCTTAACATTATCCAAACTTTACTTGATCAACTTACGTCAACCAGATCCAAAAGAGCTATAGAGACTATAGGCACCATCTGGAAATGGATTGCCGGATCTCCAGATCACGACGATAAAGTCATAATAGAAAATAAATTAAATGACTTAATCAATAATAATAATAAGCAATTTATAACAAATTCCAAGATCTTTAATGTAATAAATACCCTAAAACGCAATGTATATGATGACTTGATTTCAGAAAAAAGCAAACTACTTATTATAGAATTACAAAATATTTTAACCACATTAACATTATCTAAACTTGGGATCTTAAATCCAGCCATATTAAATCATAAAGAAATTAACGATATAATAAAAAAAGAAAAAACTCAATTAATCATTACCGAATTAATAGACATTTCAAATTTCACTATTGTCCAAAATAACGATGTTATCGCAATATTGATTAAATATCCTTTGCTACTCACTAAATGTAAATTGTACGAAACTAGAGCTATAAGCCAACAAGACGGTAAATTAATAATAGATAGAGAAATTGCAAAATGCCAAAATTCATATACAAACATTGAAAAATGTAAATTCGAACTAAAATATAACTATTGCAAGCTTAAGCCAGCAGATACCTGCTTATCTAATTTACTTAATAATAAGAAAACAAATTGTACTAAGCTAAGAGAAAAAAATGTAAATCTAGAAATAATTAAAGACGGTATAGTATTACTATCCGGAGAACATACTGTGGACAACCAAACGATAAATGGAACCTATCTCGTTACATTCGGAAACACCACCAATATAGATGGAATCATATACGAAAACCAGTCCAAGAAATTACTGAACTTCATTAAAACTTTCAACGTAGACGACTACAATATAAATGCATACTTGGAAACAATAAACAAAGAACTACAACTCGAAAATATTAATTTACTAGACCAAATTCAAACCGAAATATCTAACAGTCCAACCATTTCAACGATAGGACTATTACTTTTAATAGCAATGATAATTATATTTTCAGTTGTTTACTTTAAGAAAAAAGAATCCAGAATCCCACCACTGTCCAGAGAAGAATTAATTGATCTTCAAGTCATGGAAATAATGGGACGCGTACACCCTTGAAAGATTGGGACAATCTTTTCTTAACCATGGGGGAAGTTAACACATTGAACACTCACTCCACTTGAAGAGATGACCAACAGAGAAATCCATAAACAACCCGACCATCTGGAAGCAATAAAATAGACCCGAAATTTGAGTATCGGAGTGCAACAGAAAAACATGTGCATCACCCAAAGACCAAAGCATCCCTAATCACACAATAGAACAAAGAACTGGTGGAATATAAATGCTCCCGTCAACAGCGAAGAAAATCAATCGATCCGCAGCAGTACGACAACCAAGTCACTTTTTATAATTGTATATATTGTTTGTATTAGATTTAATTGTTTTTTAATAAAGTTTTTTTTTATATTGAAATTCCGCTAAATTAATTAATTTATATGTTGGAGCTTTGTTGATTACGTAACGTAAATTTTCATGTTTGAAAAATAATAAAAGCGTTTCGTCCGGGTCATCTCACATGGACTCATCAGTTGACTTTGAGGACCTTGTCAATACGCAATTTTTGTTAAATTCAGTTCATCTTACATCGATTTTTTGACAAAGATCCAATGTGAATTATATCCAACCAAGATTAAAATTGTAATCATTAACGTTGGAAGTTTTTGCCCGTGGCCTGGCATTGATTCTATATGAAGGTTTTTATAATACAAATTCTATATACTACTGAAATAAATCAGCCAAGTAGAAGACTTAGCACTATTAATGGATTTGTTGAATTATTGATTCAAAATAGCTTTTTTGGCCTTTAGTCCACAAAAATCGGCGTTTCGTCCGGGTGATCTCACATGGACTTATCAGTTGACTGTTGTGGACTAAAGGTCAAAAAAGCTATTTTGAATCAATAATTCAATAAGTCCATTAATAGTGCTAAGTCTTCTACTTGGCTGATTTATTTCAGTAGTATATAGAATTTGTATTATAAAAACCTTCATATAGGTACAAAATTTTTAAAACATTTAAAAAAATGTCCCCTTCAGAGATCTGTTGATGCAACTGCTTAAAGTATCTGAACAATTTTATTAATGTGGACATTGGAAGCATTCTGTGCCAGAAATATGCTTACGAAAATCGTGTTCATTAAAAACGATATCAAAGACTGAAAAATAGAAGTAATTTGAAAATAAAACGGAAATACAAATAAAGTTTTTTTCCCAACTAACATATTCAACTAATTAGCTTCGTTTTTACACAAAATGCCATGCATTGTCTGAAAGCTAAAGATATATTTTCAATGATAGTTTTAACTGGCCCCTAAAATTAAAAATGTGAACATTCATGCTTCTGGTACGAGGGAAGATTATATATAAATTAACTTATTACATATTTTCACTTCTTTAAATAATGTTTTTCTATTTGATGCAGCAAATATAAAATCAAATATAAATCAATATCCACCAAAAAACGTCCAACAACAACAAAATGAAGAAACGTGATACTGATTTATGACTCTTGAAAAGTAAACTCGGTAGTCGATATAACGTTGCCACTCGATGCGTTCCTGAGGTAAGCATAACATCACCATCAGGCAATAAAAATGTCGAACAAAGCAGTAACAACTTTTCTACCAACTATCCAACTAACTCGATTTTATATGAGAGTGAAGCATTAAAAGATGCCATCACCTGTCCTTCCACAATACCTACATCAGCATTTGTTCAAGGCCATTCTGCACGTGTCACTACGTCCTCAACAACAACTTCATTAAATACAATATCAGACACGCCAATAGTGGTAGCTACTTCCATTAACTATAGTCACAACTCTAGCACAACCCGTAGCTGGCCCGTCATATATCGAAATCCACAACACTACGACTATGAGGCTCTATTTGCGATTAATAATAACAACATCAATAATTCAATTATTTTCGCGAGTGCTGAAGATATAGTTGAAGAAAATTCTTTCTGCTACTATCAATCCAACAACTATAACAAGCGTCCAAATACTTTAGATACAGCTAACGTTGCGGATACGATACGACGTAGTAGCATACTACTGTGCAATAGTAGTGGAAAAATAATGCCAACGATAGCACAGCATGTAGAAAGTCCCACATCAGTAACGAGTGCGATAGATGTTGGTGGGGGTAGCTGCTGTGATGGAAGTTGTTGCAATGGCTCACCACATATTTTGTTCCTCTTCGTTACACTCCTAATGACAACTAGTGCTACAGCCATGCTTTGTGCAGCAATTATGACCGATCATTGGGAGCATGTAAAATGGGACCGTGAAAGTCTTGATCGTATATCAAACCACACAGGAATAACCCTGGATTGGGTATTGGACGAAAAGGTTGCGATATTGCCTCCGAAAGGTGAGTTAAATAATAAATCATACTTATTAGTTTTTATTGAAAATTATTTAAATTGAATCATTAAGCCGAAAAATAGTACAAGTGCAAAATTATACTTTAAAAGTTTATTTTTATGTACTGAATTAACCCGGAAATAAACTAGATTAGATGTTGATGCATTTAGACTTTCGGTGATGTGCTCTGTGTACATTGTTCATTTATAATACAAATTCTATATACTACTGAAATAAATCAGCCAAGTAGAAGACTTAGCACTATTATTGGACTTGTTGAATTATTGATTCTAAATAGCTTTTTTGGCCTTTAGTCCACAAAAATCGGCGTTTCGTCCGGGTGATCTCACATGGACTCATCAGTTGACTGTGAGGACCTTGTTAATACGCAATTTTTGTTAAATTCAGTTCATGTGAGATCACCCGGACGAAACGCCGATTTTTGTGGACTAAAGGCCAAAAAAGCTATTTAGAATCAATAATTCAACAAGTCCAATAATAGTGCTAAGTCTTCTACTTCGCTGATTTATTTCAGTAGTATATAGAATTTGTATTATAAAAACCTTCATATAGAATCAATACCAGGCCACGAGCAAAATCTTCCAACGTTAATGATTACAATTTTATTCTTGGTTGGGTATAGTTCACATTGAATTTTTTCAAAAAATCGATGTAAGATGAACTGAATTTAACAAAAATTGCGTATTAACAAGGTCCTCACAGTCAACTGATGAGTCCTTGTGAGATCACCCGGACGAAACGCCGATTTTTGTGGACTAAAGGCCAAAAAATCTATTTTGAAAATTTTAATTATAAAAACGAACTAAGAACGAATGAAAAATGTGCAAATTCAAAAAAGATCGGAAATTTCGTTGTTCGTTGTTGCTCAAACAACTTGTGTTTAAATTCGAAAACTATTTAAATGTACAATGTTTTGGAGTCTGTGCAACTCGTAGAGACATTCTTGAAGTTTTTTTTTATTAGTGAATGGAGTATCAGGAGGCTTAATTATAAATTGGATTACCCAGGTAGATAATATATAAATAAAATATTTTGTCTATGGGTTTTATCTTTCTCGTACGAATAAAAATAATTAATCATTTCTAGCACTAGTTTACAAAATAAATAAATAAATAAAACAAGACAAAAATGTACTTAAATAAAATCAGTTATAGAATTCGAATAAAAAATATGTATACATATGCATAAAAAGAAGTTCGCACAAACAATTTTGTTTAAATATTTCGAATCCAAACTATCGGTCCGTCGCACTATGGGACCAAATGATGAAATCCATCTCAAAAATGGTTTTGGTGAATTTCCTAATTTGAAAAATCTAATGATGGGATTATATACTAGAAATAAGGCTCTTCCAAACACAGTAAATATTTTGTATCTTACTTTTGTTCTAGGTACTTAAAATTACCGTTAAAAATGACATTTCGATATTTTTATTTTTTAGAATTATTAGAAGTGAGAGTTTGAAGTCAATTATTTCGTATTTTTCTGGACATAATGTATAAGTATTATACCTTTTTGAAAAGCCTAAGCCGTCTTCTTTACAAAACAGTTATATTTTTTTAAATAAAATTCTTCAGTAAATTAATAAAAAAAATGAGTAAGGTGCAGTATCTTCTTCATTTTTTTATTTTCAATTGAAGTTTTCTCTGTTAGCTCCGGCTGCCTCCGTTTAGTTAATGGCTGTTTAGTATTCTAAATTTGGAAGAAAAAATAAAAAATTTCGCATTTTCATGCATTTTTGTTTAAGAAGAAAAAACGTATGATGAGAAAGAAAAATAAGTTCTTAGAATAAAAATTCGTATTCTTTTATCTTTACTGTTAAGTGATGAAAACAATTAAAATTTGGCAAAAATGTGGTACCTTTATTGATGCACATAAATGTGTATTCCAAAAAGTTTTAGACCATTATTTTATTACTTTTAGCTCAAAATTTAAAAAAAAATGTTATTTTTTGTCAAAAGTTGAAAAATATAACTGTTAAAACATGTGCAACACATTTTGATAAACATCATATAAGTGACTATGTTTCCACAAAATTTATAAGTTTTTATCAGTTACGAGTATTTCCAATATTACTCGTATTAAAATTCAAAATTTTATTTTGAGAATAAAATGTTTTTTGTTTTCCAATTTTAAACTTCCTTTCTCATATTTATTTAAAAAAAATCATAATTAAATAAAAATAAATGCCAAGCATTTGAGTGTGAGAGGGGGGTTGTGGGGTATGTTGCATATAATACAAATGTAGGTACATATAAATAACAATACAGAAGAAGACAAAAAGTTAACATTTCACTTAGAATAAAACTGCATACAATATGGAAACTGAATCGTAAACAATACCAAAAGCAACAACAAAAGCATGCGAAAAGAGTCTAAAAGGTGATAGATTTGGCATGGGACAGCCAAATTGTTGTTGTAACATTAATCAATCAAGAGGCAAAATTCATAGATAAAATGTAATGAGATGATTACTAAGCTTTTATTCTCAATAAAGTGTTTGAAGGATTCGGATTTAATTTAAGAAAAAAATTAAAGTGAGAGAATTTATTTGCAAGGAAATGTTTAAGATCAGCTACGAAAGAAAATGTTCTACACACTTTATTATATACATCTGATCCGCATATATCTAGTCTGGGAAAACCAAGAACAAAAAATGATACCAAAGAATTGTTTGACCAGGCTAAAGAACTTTTAGACATTAACTAATATACCTAGTAATAAGGTGTACTTTTAAATTCCTTTTTTTTTTGTCTAAAAACTACTTTCAAATATTTTCACCGGTAAAAGAAAAAAATTGTACAAATTTAATCCAAATTGTTGCAATAATTCTTGCTCCCACAAATTTTGCCCATGTAAATTAAACAAAATCTACAAATTTGTTATTTTATTTTATTAAAAAAAATAAAATAATTTATTTCTATTTAAAACGTTTTAATATTTTAAATTCTTGGTTATACAAGTATAAGTGTGCAAAATTTCAAAAAAGAATATTGAGAAACGAAAAATTTATGGATTTTTGAGATGGTTTGCACCATTTGGTCCCATAGTGCGTCGCTATAAGTAGTGGGTAAACAGACATCCAGTAAAAAATTATGTGTACATAATGTAGAATAATGTACGAATTTAACTGGCAACTTTGAGATGGTTTTCTCTCATTTTTTTTTGGAAAAGTTTATGTAATCTCTAATGAACATTTAATTTCTTAAGAAAAAAGGTGTTCCATTTTATTAATTGAAAATTCATCACTTCAATGTTATTAATTAGCTTCGACTTTGTCGAAGGATGTATACAGCACAAGAATCTTTTACGAATGTAAATTTTAAATTGGATTTGAAAAAGGTAACCGCAGAAAACAGGTGTATTTTTTTTTATTTACAGAAAATATACCTAATGCTCCGGACTATATACATATGTATGTATAGTGTATACATACATATTTTAGTTTATTTTAAATAAAAACGCCACAACTGAAGAGGATCTTCATTGGAAAATCCTTTTTAGGACACAATTTTCATTACTACAACAAAACTGTGTATCAATTATTACCATATATAGTATTGTTCATCTAACTGTATTATCTGTTCTATACTACCTTTCAAAATTACTTATTTTTAACTCACATTATTATTGCATTCATACTCGTACATACATACATATGTACCTCCTTTTGTGTTTTGATTCACCTCATCCCCAAATGTACAAGTATATCATTTTTTTTTTCAGATCCACGGAATAAACGTGATAACGTTTTTCTTGTTCCAATGCACGGAGGAATTTGGACACTTTGCATAGATTTACCGATTCAAGAAATGCAATTATTGAGGCGACATAGAAAATTTCCTAAAACAGCAGTTCCATGTGTAAATTATTTAGCTGGCTCCATGCAAAATGCTCGTGGTGAGGAGTCTGGAAACGATTGGCAACATAGTGAGTTCCAGACGTCATTGCAACCTCATTTGAGTAGGTATACGTTTTTTAATAGCTTTGTTTTTGTTTTCCCTTAAAAAATGACAAATAATACTTTCGCGGAAATATCTTTTTCAATGGGTTCAAAATATTTAAAATAAATTTTGAGACCAAGGACGAAATAATTTTCAAACAGTTAATAATTTAAAAATATTGTACATACCTTACCTCCTTAAAAAATAAATAAATTTGGTGGTGCAACAGCCCTCAAAAATAGTGGTATGTGCCTATCCCAGTTTCTTTGGTAGTCGCCTACGACTTTAGTGAGGTGCTCTTTTAAGGTCCTGTTGAATCTCTCGACCATTCCATCAGATTGCGGGTGAAGTGGTGTGGTTCTCGTTTTCTTAATGCCAAGGAACGCGCAGACCTCTTGGAATATGTTCGACTCAAAGTTTCTTCCTTGGTCAGAATGGAGCTCCATAGGCTGTGATGTGCTTTTTGCTTTCCAGCCGAGGTTTCGCTCGCCGGATTTCCAGGGTCGCTCTGAAGAAAAACACGAAACTTCAGTAGGAAGGTCTTTAAAACCTTATACAAGATCTTTATTGAAAACAAATCTTAAATTCATATAACAACTAAAATATTCTTGACTTCAATTAATTACACCCTGCCTGGTGTATCTGGTAAACATTGGTTATTCTCCTTGTATTGTGGTCCTGCTGGTCTCCTTTAGAAAGCTCTATTCTGGCATCTAGTTTCTTAATTAACTGGCAATTGGTATCGGGTTACTCTTTTATAAATACGGACTACGCTCTTGGCGCTTACAAGATCAACAGGTTTAAGGCCCCTGGTAGGCACTAGATCGACAGGTTTTAGGCCCCTGGTAGACACTAGATCGACAGGTTTTAGGCCACTGGTAGGCACTAGATCCACAGGTTTTAGGCCCCTGGTAGGCACTAGATCGACAGGTTTTAGGCCCCTGGTAGGCACTAGATAAAACAGGTTTTAGGCCTCTGGTAGGCACTAGATCAACAGGTTTTAGGCCTCTGGTAGGCACTAGATCAACAGGTTTTAGGCCCCTGGTAGGCACTAGATCGACAGGTCTTAGGCCTCTAGTAGGTACTAGATCAACCGGTTTTAGGTCCCTGATAGGCACTAGATCGACAGGTTTTAGGCCTCTGGTAGGCACAGCCAATGTATTAACACGACAGATCAACAGGTACCAAGGCCCCTGGTGGCAATTAGGACATTTATTCTTCGAACCAAACTGATGGATCGAAATAGCTGGACAATTTCAGTTGACTTGTAAACTAAAATCAAGCTCGTCAGCTTCGACCGTAGCAAACAAGTGACTTTCCTTCCCAAAAGGAGGTCCTCTTGTTATATGTTTTGTATAAACTGTGTGAACTATATACTGTTCGAATGCAAATCACCCAATTGTTCGAATGCAAATCACCTAATGTGTTCAACCGGCTGTGACGTCATGATCTTATAGTGACTATATACTATATTAAGGCAAGGTATAAAATACCTTATCTTGCCGAAGTGACTGGTGTCCTTGGTAGCTGCAGCGTCGTATGGTGTCGTCGGTCGGCCGTTGTCGCGGTTGATCAATGATTTATTATTGATTTGGGTGGAAGCATGGAACGCTTCGTTACATACTACTCCCCCTTTGTAGACGAGAACCTTCTCGTCTTTAATATGAGTTGAATTTCTCCTTTTTTCTAAATTTATTTTCTATATTTCATTTCTTTTATTATTATTTTTCTTTTTTCTTTGTTTGCTTTTTTTTGTTTTTCTTTCAGTATATTATATTTTTTTTTTTGTGAAATTTTTTTTTTATTTTTTTTTTTTATTCGTTTTCTTTTCCTTATTTTCTTCTTATTTTTTTTTTTTTTGATTTCTTCTTATTTTCTTATTTAACTTAATTTTCTTTTTTTTCACTCGCTTTCCAAAACAACTCTAGGTAACACTTTTATTAAAATCTTAATAAACTTAACATAAATATGATTCGAAAAATAACAATTCATTTGTAAAAAAAACTTAAAAAAAATTCATTTAATTTACGTCTCGCTTTTGGCCTTTACTTCTTGTAGGGGAACGTCATCTTCTTTTTCTGTTCGCCGAAACTCAAAACGGCTACACCGGGTTTTAAAATGTGGACGTCAATCCTGCCGAAAGCTCGTTGTATATGAAACTGCTGTCGTCGGTATTTCGGATTGTAGAGCGGATGGTCCGTTATTTTGATGCCAGCAAAGGGGTTGATTGGTGTCGACTTATCTTTTGTCTGCTGGTTGTTGCTAGTGGTTGGCTCGTTTGTGCGCTCTAGGATTGGGAAGGTAAGGTGGTGACTTGTAGTTTTGCAGTCGGGGTCGGCGGGTGCTAAGCGGAAATACTTTCTGCGTTGATCGGGCGTGTAGTGACGTGCACTGGTATAGCACTCAACTTGCTCTGGTGGATGTTGGTGAGAAGAGAAGTTGGGGCCGTTACAGTAGACGTGGGTGGTTTGTTGGAGGTTGCTTGCTGATTACCAGCAGGTGTCGCAGACGCTGGCCCTCTTAATTCGCCGGCAGTCGCCTTGATTCCTCTACCAGGAGTTGGCTGTAGGTATCGCTCTCTTGGTTGTACGGCTCCTGACTTTGCTGATGTTCTTTTGTTCGCGATCCTCGTTTTATCTTCTAGTTTGGCATTTACTAGAGGCGAACGCGTCACAGCGGTTGCTAATTTGGCCTTTTCTTGTTTTTGGCGTGCTGCTTGGCTAATACTCGGCAAATCTGGCAGAAATACCACGGATCTTATCACTGGCTTCATTCTTGCTGGTCTGGTCGGTTGGCGCTTCCACGGATAGCACTGATGTGTATACGTCGAGTGAAATAAAAATAATGTTTTCTGCGATTTCACATTTAATCCAAATTTAATTTATTTTAATATCTACATAATTATATCACAATCCATACTATATAAACTTATACAAAATTTAATTTAAAACGTAGTAATCGAGCAGACGAATCATCAGCGACTAACGTGACTAACTAACTACTTTTTGAAGACTGTGCATGTGCAGACTGCGTAGAGTTGGCCTACGATATTATGCAATGACGTTCATACAATAAGCCTGCAAATGATATTAGAATGATGTTTTAGGAATTAGAGGGTGACCACTACATACTCCCCTTCCAGCTTAAAGCGTCTTTAGATAATATAAGTCTCATTTTGATAATATAAATTTAAGCGAAAGTTACTTTTTTTCTTAAAGCCATAGAGTTTGATTCATTTGCAATAATATGGGCAGGTTTCAATCGATCAATTGAAACAGATATATTTTTGTTATTCATGTCAATTATGAATCGTTTACGAAACTTACGCACTACTTTATATGGACCTTCATATAGAGCTCTTAGACCAGGCCGGACTCTATCCACTCTTAAAAATACATGATCCGAAGTACTGAGAGATTTTGGTACATTAATGTTAAGCTGTGCAGGATTCCTAGTCTTTGTAGGGATCGCAGAATGCATAGTTTGCCTGATCTGATTTACAAAATTAGAAGGATCGGAATTTTCAGAGATTTTTGTATTGAAATATTCTCCAGGAATTTTAGTGTCTGGCCGTATACCAGTTCTGCTGCTGAACAACCAAGATCTTCTTTAACAGCTGTTCTAATTCCAAGTAATACAAGTGGAAGCTCATCACTCCAATTTCGAGTGTTTCCACGAGCAACAATGGAAGATTTCAACTGCCGGTGCAGTCTTTCCACCATTCCATTGGCTTGGGGGTGGTAAGCCGAGGTACGGATTCTGTGAAAACCTAACATGCTTGTTATTGCTGAAAATAACTTCGACTCAAATTGTGTTCCTTGATCGGTTGTTATTTGAGCTGGAACACCGAATCTACTTACGTATTCGTTTACAAAATCCTTGGCGACGGTAGATGCACAAATATCAGGAATGGCATACGCTTCCGGCCACCTAGTAAAATGATCGACTATGGTCAGCACATAAGAATGTCCATTAGATGGAGGTAGTGGACCAACGAGATCCATATGGATATGCTCAAAACGTCCAGTCGGAATTTTAAATGAATCGAATTTCGTTTTTTGTGCCTATGTATCTTTGAGCGTTGGCATGCAACACACGTCTTTGCCCATAGGTTGCAATCTTTATTTATTGATGGCCAAAAGTATTTTGATGTTACTCTTTTACGCGTAGCCCGAATACCTTCATGTAAAAGATTATGTAACGAGTCGAAAATAAGTCTTCGTAGACTTTGAGGAACAAATGGACGGTTGGTTGCAGTGCTTGTTTCGCACCAAATCTCTTCGTTAGTGATGGGCATTTTGATGATGTTTAACTTGATTTTGGAAGTAGGTTTGGTGTTACCTGAAATCAATAATTTTAGCTCTTCATCACATGCCTGTAATTTTGAAATTTGTTTGAGATCAAAGGTTAGAGAATTGACCTCACAATTATGACTTCGTGAAAGGAGATCAGCCACCACGTTATCTTTACCGCGAATGTGACGTATATCGCTGGTAAATTGAGATATAAAGTCCATGTGTCGAGTTTGACGTGGGCTTCTCTCAGTTTTGGACATCAATGCATTTGTTAAAGGCTTGTGATCTGTAAAGATTACAAATTCTCTACCTTCAACAAAACATCGAAAATGTTTAATTGCTAAGTAAACACCTAGCAGCTCACGATCGAACGCTGAGAACTTTTATTCAGATGGCTTCAGTTTCTTTGAGAAGAAGGCAAGCGACTGCCATTCTTTGTTACTGTTCTGCTGTTGCAAAACAGCACCAACCGCTATATTTGACGCGTCCGTGGTAATGCTAAGAGAACCGTTTTCTGTTGGGTGGGTGAGCAGAGTTACTTCAGATAAGACCTGTTTTGTTTTTTTGTAAGCAATATCACATTCCGGAGGCCAGTTAAAATGATTTTTATTTTTCTTTATTTTCAGTAGGTTAGCTAAATGATTGTGAATAGGTGACAACTATTCGGCAAGCTTTGGAATGAAGCGATTATAATAATTAACCATACCAACGAATTGTTGGATTTGTCGAATCGAAGTAGGAGGAGGCATGTTAATAATCGCCTCAACTCGTTCTTCAGATGGAGCAATTCCATTCTCAGAAATAGTATGACTAAGAAAATTTAATGTCGATGCACCAAATACACATTTTGAAGGATTAAGACTCAGACCATAATCAGAAAGTCTTTGAAACAGAATTCTAAGGTGTTGTTTATGCTCTTCATCGTCTTTGCTACCTATGAGAAGGTCGTCTATATAAGCATAAACAAAATGCAGATCTTGCATTATTGAGTTAATGAACCTTTGAGATGTCTGACTGGCATTTCGGAGTCCAAAAGGCATCCTTAAAAACTCAAACAGACCGAATGGCGTAGTGATCGCGGTCTTATGTATATCCTCAGGAGCGACGGGTATCTGATGATATGCCCTTACTAAGTCTATACATGAAAATATCTTACAACCATTGAGGTTCAATGAGAAGTTATGTATATGATTGATGGGATGTCGGTCGGGTTCAGTGACGTTATTCAATCCTCTGTAATCTCCACATGCTCTAAAGCTATCAGTGCCTTTTTTGGCTACCATATGAAGTGGGGAAGAAATAGGTGACGATGACGGTCTACATATTCCTAAATTAACCATATTCTGAAATTCTAAAAGGGCCGCTTTATATTGTTTTACATTAAGTCGACGTGGCTTAGCAAAAGGTAAACGACCTTTTGTAATTATATGGTGTTGAACAGTATGTTGTACTGGTTTATTGAAATCTGGCGGAGCAGTGAGTGAAGGAAACTCTTTTAAAATAACACCATAAGCGTTACTGGTGGAAATATGCTTTGGAGATGGAGTATCCACTACAGCCTTCATAGCACTAATATGTAATTTGGTTACCGAATCGATAAGGCGGCGATTCTTTATATCAACTAAAAGTCCAAATTTATTGAGAAAGTCCGCTCCTATTAGTGGACGGTCCACAGCTGCTATTGTGAATTCATGAACGAATTGTCTTCGAAGTCCAAGATTGATCTTCATTAGCTTTGTACCATACGTGCTTATGGAAGTACCATTAGCTGCACAAAGATATAAAGAGGGGTTTGTTTGTTTTGTTTGAAAAAATGTGCTGGGGAGCACTGACAAGTCAGCACCAGTGTCGATCAGAAATGTAAGGTTGAGATCGGGATCACGAATAAAAAGACGGCTTTGTAGAGAACAAACCGAGCTGTGTGCCGCAGAAACAGCTGGTTCATTTAGTTTTTTTCATTTTTCTGAATTTTGTTTGGAAAGGCGCCTTTATTGAAATTGCAAGGACTAGAACAATTTCGGGCATTAGACCCAAACTTTGAATGAAACCAGCAGATACCTGATCTACTACGTGACCTTTGCTTTCTACTTGAATTGCTTCTGTTTGCATTACCTTGTGATCGTAAACTTTGTCTACTAAACCTACTCGAAAGTTGGTATACCATAGATTTCAGCTCATTTATTTCAGACCGAAGTTGAGTTTGGTCTTCGGAAAAATTAGAAGTCTGTCTGGCGTTTGAACGTATTTCAGAGATTCCACCTACTGTAGCAGAAGCTTCCCAAATTTTATCTGCCAGACAAGTAACTTCAGCTTCCGATTTTCCATCTTGTGAAATGAGGGCAATGTTAATCACCTGTGGAAGTCGACGGAGCCACAGTTTTCGAATTAAATCGTCGCTAATTATACCTGATGATACACCGGCCAGCTGTTTTAAGGCTCTTAAAAATTCCGATGGTTTTCTGTCACTGAGTTGTTCGCTAGATAACAGCTTCTCTATACGCCGCTCTTCACTAAGCGAGTGACGTTGGATAAGAGTTTCTTTAAACTTGTCGTAAATGTTATTTGTTGGAGGTAGTTGTATGAAATCAAGAACTGTTTCAAGAACGTCTTGTGGCAATGCGCTAAGAACATAATTGTATTTTGTTATCTCTTTTTTAATTTTTGCGATTGAAAACTGCGCTTCTGCCTGGATAAACCAAACTGCTGGGGACTTTGGCCAAAAGGGCTGTAATTTAATTGAGCCTGAACTGACAATTTCGTTGCTTGCTTTAGAACCTGAAGTTTGTAGATCATTCTCTAATTCTTTAACATCATCATCATTTTCGGACATTTTGAAGAAATAATCTTAGGGATTATCTTATTAATTTAAAAAAAAAAATGTGGTTTTTACAAAAAAAAAAAATGCACTCCGCGTATGCACACCAAGAAAAAAATATGCGTCACTTAATTGTACTTGAAATTTAATCGGTGATGATTCATCGTCAAGCTAAAAAAAAGAAAGATAAATTATATTAAATCAAGTAAAAAGAAGAGAAAATAAATATGTATGTATATAAAGAAAATATAATGAAGAATATTATGTATTTAAAAACGATTAATGAACAAAAATTAATATTTCAAGATGATAAAATAAGTAGGACAAAAAAAACAATTGATTAATTCGATTACAATAGTTTGAAATAAAAAATATAAAACAGCAATTGACAACTACTGTTAGCAGTGTTGGTTGAAGTTGATGAGCATACTGGTCCGTTCCGTTTTAAGATGATGATCTATGCTGCTGTTATCATGTACTTAATACGGCATCAGTTGATATCAGGCGATATGTAGAAGGGAGAAATGTAACGGTGTGTTTGTTTCAATTCCGATCATAAAAAAAACTTTGTAATGATCATTCCATCTAGGTTTGAAGAATTCAGTGTCGTATGATCTTACTGTTCTTTTATAATTGCGGTACCATGTTATTAGAATATGGTGGTTAAGCAAGTCGATGATAGTGGTACATAATGGCAAATATAGTAGCTAAGGAAGCTGATGATGATTGTTTTAAGGCATTTTTCTGATCGTAAAAATGTTTTAAGATATTCGCCTTTTCATAAGCTTTGCACTTTTATTGATTGGTTTAAATATGAAGATAGTTTATTTTTTTTTGTTCAAAATATTAAAAGTTTGGATTTGTAGCACAATCACAATTTAACACTTAGATTGTTGGTGTTACGTTTGGGTATACGTGAACTTTTCGGGGTCACCAATTGATGTGTATACGTCGAGTGAAATAAAAATAATGTTTTCTGCGATTTCACATTTAATCCAAATTTAATTTATTTTAATACGAGTATCTACATAATTATATCACAATCCATACTATATAAACTTATACACAATTTAATTTAAAACGTAGTAATCGAGCAGACTGCGTAGAGTTGGCCTACGATATTATGCAATGACGTTCATACAATAAGTCTGCAAACGATATTAGAATGATGTTTTAGGAATTAGAGGGTGACCACTACAGCACTTCCCTCATCGCTGATCGTGATAAAATCTTTTTCCTTACCCTGTGACGGTGACATCGTTGTTGCTTGCTCGACTGCTACCAGATAACGAAATTCTCAGTAAAATGTCTTCCGGCTGCAGGGGGTGTTCTCACCTTCTTAATTACATGCTCACCTATGCCTGGCTTCCATGCTCTTCTCCGTAAGTTGTAGTGTCCTTCGGCTATTTTGGTGTGCATGAACCCACTCAGCTTTCGCTGAGATGCCTTAAATTCTCTGCATATCTGACACCTGCTCACATATTTTGATATATCTCGAAACATTCCTGGCCAATAATACAACTTCATAACTCTGGACGCTGCACAGTGGAACGTCTGGTACAAAATTCCGGACATTGGTGATTTTTTTTTTTCGTTCTTGGAAATATTTTTTGTTTGATATGCATAGAAAATTGTCGCCTCTTTTATATATAAATCGGTTTTTTATGTACACTCTTTAATTTTCAAATATTAGGGACTCAAAGATGCAGTATTTTTAAAACAAAAAAAAAATGGAATTTTGACGCATTTTTGTAACTTGTTTTTCTCAGTCCGTTTTTATGTTTTCTTTTCGAAATAAATTTTGTAGGCATACAATTGGTTCACTTAAGCTTAACAATTAAAAAAATCCTTGAAACAAAGTCATTTTGGCCTTAAAAAAAAAAGATTGTATGTACTGACGTACGCGCGGTTGAAGTAAAACTTCTTTTTCCTCAAGCAAAGCTTCTGTAAGATTATAACCTACGAACAAACATTTTGTATTCTAAAAACATGTCGCTGTCTTTGACGGATAACGTGACGTTTTGACATGTCACTGACAGCTGCATAGACATTTTTTTACCCCCAACGCCGGAAAAGAAGTTTTACATCAAATAAAACATCAAAAAGATATGTTTGTTTGTTTTTTTTTAAAAGGATAGTGGTTTCTGCTTGTTAAATTGGTCGACCACATAATTCAGAAACATTTTGTATTTTTAAAACATGTCGCTGTCTTTGACTGATAACGTGACGGTTTGACATGTCACTGACAGCTGCATAGAGAATTTTTTACCACCAACGCCGGAAAAGAAGTTTTACTTCAAAAAATTTAATGTGCGCGCCTAGCCTTAAATGAAATCGAGAAGAAAAGAACAAAACTCCCATGCCACTTGACAAGCAAGTTGCCTCGCTTTGTTTGTATTACCCTAGGGCTGCACGTGCAAGTATTGGCAAGCATGTTGTAATCTTGTAATGTACACAAGCATTTCTTATTAACCCGTACAAACCCGAGCAACTTAGTAGTCACATGGCATTAATTCAGTATCCAGGCAACTTGGAAAGCAAGTACACTGACAGCGGCACTCTTGTAAAATTAATTATTAAAGTATTTGATTGATTAGTCGGGTGACGTTCAAATTTATAAATACCAAAACAAATGTCGGTGGCGTGTGCGATTAAGCGAATAAATATTATTAAAAATTATAATTTCAAAACTTTCAGGCAACCTGATGGTCATATGGCATGCCGTCTATGACAGCAAGAATACAAATGGTAGTGGATATACCCAACTTTTTGGCCAGTACTTTGTATGCGAGGGTTAGGTGTTGGTAAAATTTATTTGGATTGCAATATGCTTGTCAATAATTATTCGGTTGCATAACCATTGCGCGTCTGAACCTATAGTTTTATGTTTATCTTTGAATGCAGCCATTTGAAATATGTAAATTCTAAATCGTATCCAACTTCATGTTTTACTTTGCACACATGCTAAAAACATGTCGCTGTCTTTGACGGATGGCGTGACGGTTTGACATGTCACTGACAGCTGCATAGAAATTTTTTCACCCCCAACGCCGGAAAAGAAGTTTTACTTCAAAAACTCTTTTTGCGAGTATTTCTAAAAAAATCCTAATTTCAGGTTTGAATATGATTTTAAAAAAATGCTCAAAAATGCTCGGTTTTTGGATAGTCTTAAATGAATTTTGTATTTATTTGGAGTCATATTTTCAAAAAATTGGATCCGATCGCATCCGACCCTACTGCCTGTAGGGTTTTTAGAAATCCCCCTAGAGCTGAGAACGCTTAAATAAAATAAGTTTGTTAACTGGAGAAGGGGGTAGGGGCATCTTTCCATTATAAATAATAATAACTAACATTAAGAAATCTAAAAGTAATAAACAGTGCATACATTGACATGAATGAAAGAAGGAGGGGGTGGGGGATTCTCCTTTTATCAATTAAATTTTATTTGCTCTGGTTAAAGAGATTTTTCTTTAGGTTATCATTATTTGTTATAGACTAAATGGCAAAACAAAGTATGGCTCTCATGCTAACGGTTATTTTTTCTCTCTTAATTAAAAAAAAGTAATCATGTGATTTTATAATAATGAATGCCATTTTTGTTTGGTTTTTGTAACAAATCGATCGTCTAGTACACAAATAATTTTGATGCCTTTTACTAAGTGAAAATGGTTGTGTTTCACTAACGAAGATTTTTTCAACGTTTTAAAGGTTAAAGGTGTGTCCACACCAGAGAAACATTTCAGGAAACATTGTTTAAAAAAACGTTTCTGAAATGTTTCCCATTTGTTTAAGAAACATTTCAGAAACATTGGAGAAACATTTCAGAAATGTTTCTGATTTGTTTTTTTGGTGTGGACGCTTTGAGAAATATTTCTGAAATGTTTCTTTGTTTCCCATTGTTTCCAGATTGGGTTGTCTGTAATTTTTTTCCTCGCCTGTGTTGCACTTTAAGCGCATGAAGATTTTTCTACTTCATCTATATCACAATTTATATTTTAGCAAATTTCAGAAATATAATCGGCTTTTTTTATTTTATTTTTAATATTTTTCGTCAAGAGTCGATCCCACAAAACTTTTTTTATTCATAAATGTTTATCAATTGAATAACATTCTCGTTGCTCCACACTTTGTGCGACATTTTATATTTATATTAATAACCACTTACGCACTTTCTACCTATGTAAATGCTTGGGAAACAAATTAAGTTTCCCATTCGGAATGGGAAACAGAAAAACATTTCAGAAATGTTTCGCGAGCGTCCAGACCAAAGAAACATTTTTCAAACATTTAAGAAACATTTCAGAAATGTTTCTCTGTTTCTGAAATGTTTTTTAAATGTTTTCTAAGTGTTTCTGAAATGTTTCAAAAATGTTTCTTTGGTCTGGACACACCTTAACGGGCTATAAATATTGTTATCCAAACAGCCACAGTTAATTCTGTGGAAAAAAATAGGACTTGTTTTTTCCGCAAGTTTTGTTTGAAGCTGAAAAATAGATTTGTAGAATGCAGTTACAAAAAAATTCTAATTTAAAAACGGTATAAAACGTGGCTTGAAACGGAATTCAATACATTAACTTTTATAAAAGAACCACCCCCATAAACCGCTGAAAACACTAATGAATAGTTTGAAGTCTTCAGTAAGCAACAAAACTGCGTAAAGGCCAAGCTTTACGTCAAAGTACAGGGAGCACTGCGCTTCTTTTTGCCGAAAAAATAAATCTGAAAGGTGAAGTTAAGCTTGGTGCTTAAAAAGTAATAGATTTTTTTAATAAAATACAATGAAAAAGCAAAAAACATTGGCGCAAAATTTTAATTGAATTAGTACGATGCTAAAGCTGTTTTAGTATGATACTAGGTTAAAACAACGAATTCGCAAATCTTAATCGAATATAGCATCATACTTTCTCTACCCTTTTATTAAAGTTAAAATCGTCGAATACCTACTTTATTTTTTTAGTATCGTGTTAGCTTCATATGAGTCTTTGACATTTGCAAACATCAAAAAAGGTTCGTGTACTTACTTTTTTACACGAAATATCATTATTTTAGGTGTGTTCAGAAGCAATTTATTAAGAAAATTCTTTTAGTACGATACTAGTTAGAAAATGTTTAAAATTAAGAGTGAGTTAGTAAACTACTATAAAGTTAGCAAATTGTTAAGTAGTATCATACTAATACCTTAATAATAGGCTGTTTAAAATTTTGCGCCATTATGTTTGTACATATATTAACTAGAACAATATATATCTATTCAATATAAATAACTTTCAAATTAAATTGTGAACGATGTCTCGAAATACATATTCAAAATAAGTGCAAAAATGAGCATCAAACTTGTAATATGAATTAAGAGCAATAAATATTAATTGTTTTTCCTCCAAAAAATTAATTTTATTTGCCTACAGCAAAAATTTGGAAAATTCTTAGTTTCAGAGGTTATGTTGAAAATTTTTTTTTTAATTGCTTATTTTTTCAGATTTTTTGAATTAAAGTATGAAACTCTAATTTTTCAAGTACAAAATAGTGAAAACCGTTTCAAAAATCAAATCCAAATTAAGTGCGCTCGTGCGCTGAACCATCAATTCAAAAGATTTAAAAATTGCAAACTATTACTGCATCTTTATTTTTAGATTACCATATTAATATTTATTTTTTAAACATACAAGAACATAAACAAGTAAAATTTCCAATTATGACGAAACAATCACTCTTATTCCGATAGTCGTTTTACTAAAACGCCAGTAAAACGACAAGGCTCTAGAAACGAAAATTGGAATTTTATTGAAACGACTATCGTTGTAATACTTAGAAAAGTGAAGAACATAGAGAACGCTACCCTTTTCGTAAGAGCTTTCTCGTTTTAAAGGCGTTTTATTAAAACGACTATCGGAATAAGGGTGAATGTAAGCGCTTTGCTTTACTATTAAGACTTACTTTCCCTGCAAGTAAAAATTCTCGTGCGCTTCGGCGAGCGCACGAGGACTGCTAATATAACTTGTATGAGTTACAAGCTAATATCCCTGACGCGTGAGACAAAAGATATTTCATTAAAATGTATCGAGAAATGAGCCTGCTCTCGTGCGGCGCAGATTAACGAGAGCTGCCGATGTTTGACTAGACTGCGCTGCGCCTGCGAATATGTAATGTTGTTTCGCTCTATCCGTGACTGGTTAAATAGTGTTGGTTTGTAGGAGTTAGGTTAGTAATTGTTTTTTATTTTGGTTTTGGTTCGATTCTGTACTGTGTACAGTGTGTGGTGTGGGATAAAATGAACAGTGATTAGGTATATTAAAGACAGTAATAAATCTTTTTAAAATAAAGTTAATATAAAATTAGCCGGATGGCCAAGGCCCTTTTTAAATTTTACATGCAATATTTTTGGCGGAGAATCGATTTAGACAGAAACCTGAATCCACGATTTGACGCATTTATGTAAGTGAAAAAATAAAAAACATGATTCCTTGTTAAATGTAATAAGTGTGTCAGTTTTATACATAGCCGAAATTCTTCGAGCAATTATGCAAAATAATAAAAAATCAATATATACATGTAAATTGTTGTTTTTTTGCGATCTTAATACCTACTTCGTGAGCAAGTAATGTGCACCACCTGTTCAACAACCCACCAGCCGCCTTGACTAGTGGTCATAGTGACTAAGTCACTCTGTGTAATAGGCTGTGGATCAGGGATGTTGCGGATGCCAATTTTTTCACATCCGCGGATGCGAATGCGGATGCGGATTTTTGAAGGCTCACATCCGCGGATGCGGATGCGTATGTTTAAGATCTTATATAAAAAGCACATATAAATAATGAATTTAAATAATGTTGTAGTAAGTGTTAATATTTTTACTAGTTATAATTAGTAAATAAACTTAAAAATAGGTGCATTATACTTCAAGCTTCTCTGCTTCAAGTCGGTTACGCAGAGGTTCGTAAATTAAACCCGCGCTACTAAATAATTGTTCGCTAGGGACACTGCCTGGTGGAGTGGATAAAAATCTTCGTGCTATCGGTAATAATACCTTAAATTCTTCTCTATGAACACTCCAACATTTAAGAGCATTACCATCCACATTGAGTAATTTTTTAGCGCGGTAAGAAAGTTATTCCTTTTCGAGTACAGCTTCAGTGCTACAAATTTGTGGCATTTCTTGTGTCTCGTCTTCACTTGATGAATCTAACATCATAGCAAGGGCGTTCTTTAAACATGCGCTTTCTCTCGAAACCCGAAGTCCCTGGTCCTGGTTGTTCCATTTTGTGCTTATAGCGAGGTTCTAAGTAGGTGGCGATGATATATAAATTGTTCTCCCTCAAGCTGGAAAACTTAGTTGAATCAAATAAAACTTGTGCAATATTATTAAATAGTCGTCAACTTTGTTGTCAAGCATTTGAATAATTGGAATTGCAGAAGAAATAAGGGCGTGAGAGCTGCTGAATTCCCGTGTAGCTTCCTCAAAAGGTCTCAGTAATTCAATAAGACTTTCAATGAATTTCCATTCTGACAGAATAAGGTTAATCTCATTATCATTGATGTAAAGATTTAGGACATCCTTAACCTTTGCCGCAACTTGTCTTGCATCCGCATCCGCATGAAAATCCGCATTGACTAGTGCGGATGCGGATGCAGATGTCTAAATCAATGCGGAAGCTTCGCATTTGCGGATGCGGATGCGAATATCCGCAACATCCCTGCTGTGGATGACTAACTTCTTGTCCAATGACTTCCTTCCGAACGGACACACACTGGTCAGTCTTCTCCTCTGAATTGTGAGGTTTCACCGGCTGCGTTACGTTTTTGTCGGTTATTACTCCTTTTATTCCTTTGGCCACCTCTTCGACGTTCTCCAAGTCTACTATTGTTTGTTGAACTCGGCTCATCTCTAGAATACTGCGCCTGTCGCAGAGCATTTAGTCCAAGAGGCGACCGTCAGATCACTTAGCTCATCCGCTCAATGGATCTAATACCTCTTACTCAATAGAGATACTCTAGAGAAAGATAATGCACCAGGGTTGCCTATCAGATTTTGGGCCGAAGACGTCTAAACCGGGGCACTTCCGGTGCGTTTTTTTCACCATGACTTAGCCCATCCAGTTAATGGCTGAAACTAGTGCCAAACTATAGAGCTCGACGAGATAGATCGAAATATATAGGGTTGCCTAACTAAAAGTGGGCCGAAGCGCTTGGCAGCCCTATTTCAAGGTGCGTATTTTTCGACCATGACTTAGCCCATCCAGTTAATGGTTAAATTTGGTATCAAATGAAAGGTCTGAGTCTGCTGATTATGAATATATAGGGTTGCCACGTCTTAACTGGGCCGAACCCCTCGGCAGCCCCGTTATAAAAAAAAATCCACCAAATATGTAATGCCTTATAACTTAATAATTTGGCTGGCTTTGTTCATCGAATTTTATTGTATTTTATGTATTGTATATCAAATTAAAGCTCAGAGCCTGTAGAAAATTAATAAAATAGATTTACATTTATAAAAAATCTATATATATGTCAAAAAAAGATTTACTGCAGTTTTCCTTTAAACATTCATTTTATTTAACCAACAACATTACTTTATCTATTGACGTAAATTAAAGACTATTTTTTATATTAAAATATAAGCATACATTCGTCTCACTGTTAAAAATACCCGGTGATGCTCATTAATTTCTGAAAAACATAAGAAATGTGTTTTTTAGCAAAGACTATAACGTTTGATCAACATCAAGGTCAACATGAAGTTAATCCTCTCAAAGTTCTCTTTAAAAGTTGTAATCACGAGTGGGTACATAACATATAACATACATTTAATAAAGTTCGAACTGATATTGATAAGCAAAGCTTTATAATCATCAAGCTTTCTATATAATGTTTTTAGGCCTCAGCTGTAAACTTAGCTTTGGAAAGCGTGAACTCGATTTTCTCGGCTCCTATCAAATATAGAGCTGTATTTTTTTTGTACGTTTGTACGTTAAAATATCTTCTTTAACTTTTGCTGAGAAAAAAATTTGAAACCTCTTTCCAAAAAAAAGTTATCGACGAAAAACTGTCGAGATTTTGAAGTAAAAAATGGTTTTTAACGTTTATCTCGCCTCATGTTCATCTGATCGAAAAAATACTCAAGTTATTTTTTATAGATCACTTTATTTCCTACGTTTTGGTATATTTAAATTTTCTGTGCGACAAAAACTGTAGGAAATATAACCTGTCAAAATGGCCAATATCCTGCGAAAATTAAAAAGAAAAGGAATTTACTCATGTTTGAAAATTTTCAAATTTGATTATTTTCATTATGAAATTTAAAGAAACAGTTCAAACTCTTTTCCACACCACCACCGAGGTAGATTTACGGCGCATTTTTCTTAATGTGGTGTTCCCAGGAGGTATAATCCACGATTCAATCGTTTTCGTTTCTATGTCAGCCTATCGATAGCTCAATGTGGCATAGTTTTTTCATGTCGTTCTTATCTCCTTTTTTTTGGGCTAGGCGTGCGAACATCAATGATCATAATATTAACGTTGTTAGTACTGCTGAGATCGTCATTGGTAGTTTCTTTAATGTTTTCAGGTGAGGAAAAGTCTTCACATGGGTCTTCATCGTCCAGTAAATTTTGCAAGGAAGGAACATTCTCGCATGGAAGGAAAATGAGTCACTGGATTCTTTGCGATATAGCAACTTTGTTAAAGCGTCAAAAAAAAAATAAGTTTAATCTATCTTCATTGCCTCCTAGTGCAGCAGCTGCTCGGCAACACACATTCCGTACCTTGGATCGATGTTCACCATGACCCACTAAAATGGGGTTGGAAAAGAACTCCGAGAGGATTAGAGCCAGTTACAACCACTCAGGATCCAGCTCCACAAAGCATATTGCAAACCGTATCCTGCAAATGCAAGGGCCAATGTGGTCGAGATTGTGGCTGTAGGAAATCTGGTTTGAATTGTTCCTTAATATGTTTCTACTGTGGAAAAACATGCGAGAATGTTCCTTCCTTGCAAAATTTACTGGACGATGAAGACCCATGTGAAGACTTTTCCTCACCTGAAAACATTAAAGAAACTACCAATGACGATCTCAGCAGTACTAACAACGTTAATATTATGATCATTGATGTTCGCACGCCTAGCCCAAAAAAAAGGAGATAAGAACGACATGAAAAAACTATGCCACATTGAGCTATCGATAGGCTGACATAGAAACGAAAACGATTGAATCGTGGATTATACCTCCTGGGAACACCACATTAAGAAAAATGCGCCGTAAATCTACCTCGGTGGTGGTGTGGAAAAGAGTTTGAACTGTTTCTTTAAATTTCATAATGAAAATAATCAAATTTGAAAATTTTCAAACATGAGTAAATTCCTTTTCTTTTTAATTTTCGCAGGATATTGGCCATTTTGACAGGTTATATTTCCTACAGTTTTTGTCGCACAGAAAATTTAAATATACCAAAACGTAGGAAATAAAGTGATCTATAAAAAATAACTTGAGTATTTTTTCGATCAGATGAACATGAGGCGAGATAAACGTTAAAAACCATTTTTTACTTCAAAATCTCGACAGTTTTTCGTCGATAACTTTTTTTTGGAAAGAGGTTTCAAATTTTTTTCTCAGCAAAAGTTAAAGAAGATATTTTAACGTACAAACGTACAAAAAAAATACAGCTCTATATTTGATAGGAGCCGAGAAAATCGAGTTCACGCTTTCCAAAGCTAAGTTTACAGCTGAGGCCTAAAAACATTATATAGAAAGCTTGATGATTATAAAGCTTTGCTTATCAATATCAGTTCGAACTTTATTAAATGTATGTTATATGTTATGTACCCACTCGTGATTACAACTTTTAAAGAGAACTTTGAGAGGATTAACTTCATGTTGACCTTGATGTTGATCAAACGTTATAGTCTTTGCTAAAAAAACACATTTCTTATGTTTTTCAGAAATTAATGAGCATCACCGGGTATTTTTAACAGTGAGACGAATGTATGCTTATATTTTAATATAAAAAATAGTCTTTAATTTACGTCAATAGATAAAGTAATGTTGTTGGTTAAATAAAATGAATGTTTAAAGGAAAACTGCAGTAAATCTTTTTTTGACATATATATAGATTTTTTATAAATGTAAAACTATTTTATTAATTTTCTACAGGCTCTGAGCTTTAATTTGATATACAATACATAAAATACAATAAAATTCGATGAACAAAGCCAGCCAAATTATTAAGTTATAAGGCATTACATATTTGGTGGATTTTTTTTTATAACGGGGCTGCCGAGGGGTTCGGCCCAGTTAAGACGTGGCAACCCTATATATTCATAATCAGCAGACTCAGACCTTTCATTTGATACCAAATTTAACCATTAACTGGATGGGCTAAGTCATGGTCGAAAAATACGCACCTTGAAATAGGGCTGCCAAGCGCTTCGGCCCACTTTTAGTTAGGCAACCCTATATATTTCGATCTATCGCGTCGAGCTCTATAGTTTGGCACTAGTTTCAGCCATTAACTGGATGGGCTAAGTCATGGTGAAAAAAACGCACCGGAAGTGCCCCGGTTTAGACGTCTTCGGCCCAAAATCTGATAGGCAACCCTGGTGCATTATCTTTCTCTAGAGTATCTCTATTGAGTAAGAGGTATTAGATCCATTGAGCGGATGAGCTAAGTGATCCGACGGTCGCCTCTCCGCCTAATTGCGACACGGTGTAGATGGCATGAACAGTCTTCAGTTCGTCGACAATCTTCTCCGCAGTATGAACAAAACATACGGTAGGGGCGACGACATTGATTCTTATTATGTCCTCGCTGCTTACAATTCAAACAATGCGTTGCTTTATCATATTGAGCAGAAGAGGTAGCTCAAATTGTTACGTTCAAAAGATACTCGTTGTGTCAGTGGACGGTTATGCGAGGTCATTCCGTTTGGTAGTGGCATTCTATTATGCCCAACCAAAGGTCGTGGATTTGTCTGCTGACGGTTTCGGTCTTCACTTTGTATATATTCGTACTCTTCTGATAGCTTCATAAGTTCGCCCAGAGTTTCTAAATCCCGTCTTTTGATATACATATGATATTCTGGCCGTAAACTGTTGTAGATTCGATCTACGCTTTTCACTAAACTCATACGGGGGTATTTATGTATTAGGTACTGAGTAGAAGAAGGAAAAACGAAAAATAAGTTTTTGGTTTTGTTTTTGTGGACAGTATTGATTAAATCAATTGAAAGTTTTTTTGCGAACTTTAGTCCAAATGCGTTTCGCCCAGGTACGACAGTTGGGCTCATCAGTTAGATGCTACCGTACCCTTCTAAGACGCAAAATGTTAGTCGATAGTTATCAACACAATATAAAATTTACAGCATGAATACAATGTAAATTATATTATTCTAGGGGAATTTGGTCAAATTCAGACACCTAGAAAATGACGCCCGTGGTACTGAGTGGCCTGGATAAAATCTTTAGCTTTTTCTCTTGTACCTTGTCGTCTTCTCATGATTTCATCCTCCAATTTGTGAATAAAACGGGCGGGTAAGATATGCTGAAGGAAAATCCTATCAAAATCTTCCCATATCTTTAACCTATCGCGGTTTATGCGGAACCACTCAAGAGCTATTCCTCTTAAAATCTCTGGGAGTGCTCTCAGCACATCGGTGGGTCGGATATCGTAACAACATGTTAACTCCTTGAGTCGTTATAAAAAATTCCAATACATTGCCTGATGAGTCAAACTTCAATCCCCATTTTCTAACCGTATTCATAACCTCTACTTCATGGCTGAGTACAAGCCTTCCAGCTGAACTGTTTGCAAGCTGCTCCTGGCTCGGAAGTAAATACAGGGTGTGACTTGAGCGGTTTAGATATAAATTTACCTATTACTATATTGCCTTGCATGTTGGGAACGGAACGTGTAATCGGCGGTACTTGAAAAAATATTTCCGTATATTTTTCACCACCTCTGGTATTCCCTGGTGCGGTATATATTCCCTTTTAATCGTTGCTTTTCAATTTCCGCGAAAAAGTTCTGTACAGACTTTCTCTGTCTTTGAGACTTTACGTAAGCGCTGAGACGCGCTCTTAAAACGGCTATAGAGCCTTCGGTATCGAGTCCCAACTGACTCATTCGATCCACTAACTCCTGCTTTCTCAGAAGGTAGATTGCTCTTAAGCTGGCAAAGACATCGAACTCCTCTTCGCTTTCTGACATGATGAGCTGGATCTTTGTTGTGGTCTGTTTGTTATATGAATGTTTTTCGATTTTGTATTTTACAGGGATGGACCTTATAAGTCCCTGCTCGATTGCCAATTTGTGATGTGCTTTTTGCTTTCCAGCCGAGGTTTTGCTCGCCGGATTTCCAGGGTCGCTCTGAAGAAAAACACGAAACTTCAATAGGAAGGTCCTTAAAACCTTATACAAAATCTTTATTGAAAACAAATCTTAAATTCATATAACAACTAAAATATTCTTGACTTCAATTAATTACACCCTGCCTGGAGTATCTGGTAAACATCGGTTATTCTCCTTGTATTGTGGTCCAGCTGGTCTCCTTTAGAAAGCTCTATTTTGGCATCTGGTTTCTTCATTAACTGGCATTCGGTATCGGGTTACTCTTTTATAAATACGGACTACGCTCTTGACGCTTACAAGATCAACAGGTTTAAGGCCCCTGGTAGGCACTAAATCGACAGGTGTTAGGTACATGGTAGGCAATAGATCGACAGGTTTTAGGCCCCTGGTAGGTACTAGATCGACAGGTTTTAAGCCCCTGGTAGGCAGCAGATCGACAGGTTTTAGGCCTCCGGTGGGCACTAGATCAACAGGTTTTAGACCTCTGGTAGGCACTAGATCAACAGGTTTTAGGCCCCTGGTAGGCACTAGATCGACAGGTTTTAGGCCTCTAGTAGGCACTAGATCAACAGGTTTTAGGCCCCTTGTAGGCACTAGATCGACAGGTTTTAGGCCTCTGGTAGGCACAGCCAATGTATAAACACCGACAGATCAACAGGTACCAAAGCCCCTGGTGGCAATTAGGAAGTTTATTCTTTGAATCAAACTGATGGAACGAAATAGCTGGACAATTTCAGTTGACTTGTAAACTAAAATCAAGCTCATCAGTTTCGACCATACAAACAAGTGACTTTCCTTCCCAAAAGGAGGTCCTCTTATTATATTTTTTGTATAAACTGTGTGTGAACTATATACTGGCTGTGACGTCATGATCTTATAGTGACTCTATACTATATTAAGGCAAGGTATAAAATCCCTTATCTTGCCGAAGTGACTGGTGTCGTTGGTAGCTGCAGCGTCGTATGGTGTCGTCGGTCGGTCGGTAGCTGCTGCGTGGTATGGTGCCGTCGGCCGTTGCTGCGGCGGCGGCTACGTAATCATGGTTGATCAATGATTTATTATTGATTTGTGTGCAACGCTTCGTTACAAGGCACACCGAACCTGCTTACCCAGTTAGACACAATCTGGTCGGCCACGGTCTTGGCTTCTTAATTCGGTATAGCGTATTCCTCAGGCCATTTGCTGAAGTAATCCATTACCACCAGAATGTATTTGTTTCCAGGATTTGTTTCCGGAAATGGGCCAGCTAGCTTTCCTTTCAAACGGTGATCCTACATTATATTGCATCATTTTTCCTTGCAGTTTTCTACCAGGTTCTTTGGTTGCAGCACAAACGTCACAATTTCGGCACCACTTTTTAACGTCGTCTCTTGCATGCAACCAGTAGAATCGTTGTCTCACTTTTTCTAACGTCTTGTTGACTCTCAAATGACCTCTTCAAGGTCCATCATGCATCTCTCGAAGAACCTCTTTGATTTTCGATTGAGGTAACACAAGCTGCATCACATAGGATTTACCATCAGCGGATTCCCATTTCCGCCGAAGAACACCTTCTCGCACATGAAGTGAGTCCCATTGTGCCCAATAGGCCTTTAAAACTGGACTCCTATCGGAAATGTCATTCCATGCGGGTTTTTCTTCATGTTCTTTCCATGCGAGAAGAGGTTCAATGCCGGGGTCTTCTTGTTGAGCAGATCTTATTTCTTCATTGCTCCATCCACAAATGGGATCAGCACTTATTCGCAGAATGTTGATGGATTCTTTTTTCTTTTTGTCGCCTGCAATGCTTAAAGTCTATTTTACAAGGTCTTCGGGATAGTACGTCGGCATTTGAGTGCAGTTTTCCCCTTCATTGTTGAATTTCGTAATCGTAAGTCTGCAGTCTTTCTATCCACTTTGCTACTTGTCTTTCGGTCTTCGACAGTACTTTACTAAAATAGGCGACAACCTTTTCCTCGCCATTGTGAACTTATGACAGAACAGCGCCGACTCCCACGTTGCTTGCATCAGCATCGATAATAAAAGACTTGTCTGAAGTCGAAAACATCAGCACCGGAGCATTACACAGACGGTATTTCAGTTCTTGGTAGGATTCTTCAAACTCAGCTGACCTTCTAAACTGCTTGTTCTTTTCCGTAAGCTGATGCAAATTTTTCGCAATTCTGGCAAGGTTCTTAACAAAACGTCTGTAATAAATAGCAAGACCAAGAAAACTTCGTAGTTGATGTTTGTCCTGTGGTGTTGGCTAATTTTCGACGGTGTCAACTTTTTCAGGATCAGTCTTGACTCCTTGGGACGAGATGATATGTCCCAAATACTTTACTTCAGTCTGGAACAGTGTACATTTTTCTGGGTTCAGTTTAAGGTTAGCCTCTCGAAGTCTCACACACCCTTTAGGTTCTTACAGTGTTGGTCTTATGTCTTTCCATAAAAGATAACATCATCCAAGTAGACGAGAAAAGTTTTCCACGCCAGGCCTTGAAGAACGCGCTTCATCAAACGCTCAAATGTTGTCGGAGCATTGGAAAGACCAAACGGCATCACCTTGAACTGCAGCAGCCCATTAGTTAGTTCAGTTCAGTTAATTGACTTTTTATTCAAATTATTTTTTTTGGTGATAATACAATTTTTACAATAGAAATATTAAAACAAAGTCTTTTAGTTTGGCCTAAGAGCCGTCTACTAGATTAACATTTTTGTATTCAAATATATATGTTTTTGTAAATAAGATTAGTTATTAACAAATTCAAAAATTAATTTAAGTATTGACAAAAAAGTAGGTATACATTTTATTATTATTATTATTTTTTTTTCTTAAAAATCTTCTTCTCTGATTTGTTTTCTGTACTTCAGGGCAGCTTTCACGTAAGTATAGAGTATATTCCATCCTCGTTCACCGTTCAAAATTCGTTTAAATCATCGACGTCTAAAGTTCTTTCTCCAAAATACACAAGCCGGAACTCGCAGAGTATTGGACATAAAGCCATAAAATGATATGTGTCTTCTCTCCCTTTTCGATTGCAAAGATCACAGATTATGAGGAGGTCAGGTCTATGAAGCACATAATTTAACCCTATCAATTCACCTCTTATCATAAAGATGTTTCTTATCATATCTGATGTATATCTGTTTAAGAAGTATGTTCCCTCATTTGAAACATAATTAATGGTGCTGTAGTACATTCTATGTTGTGAAGAACGTGCTTGGTTTAAGTAGTTGTTGTATAGGTAAGTTGCCGCACTCATGATGATGGTATCAAATTTGATTCTTATTGTTGCCTCGCTGTCACTTGGATTGAGTGTAAAATTGCAACCATAAAAGTAGCCATTTCCTTCCATTCATTTACAAGATCATTGTTTTGATTTATCATGCGTTTCAGCAGACCATTTGGTAAGCGTTCATCTTTCATTTCCATTACTTTCATCATATATTCGAAGTGAAGCTTGAGGGTTGTAAATTGTAATTACAAATGGAGAACAACCAGTCTCGAGATATATCATGTAGTTTGGGGTGCTGTTAGGCAATTTAAATACTCGTTTTATGCAATATCTTTGAAACTTTTCAACGGTGTTTGACGAAGTATATCCCCAAGCTTGTGCTGCGTATAGGAGAATGCTCTGAGCAGTTGATTTTATTAGTTTTATTTTTGAGCTACGCGCTACACATTTGCTTTGAATACAGGTATTCCAGATAGAATTGATTGCTCTTTTTGCTTCCGCTAGTTTTGTTTTGTGATGTTTTTCCATATTCAAGTTTGCTGTAAACAGAACTCCAAGGTACTTATACTCTCATACAACTTCAAAAGTTTGTCTTTGGTATTTCCAGTTTTCATTTCTCGAAAAGCGACCTCCTCTATTCCTGAAAATCAAAACCTTTGTTTTTTCGAGGTTAACTGTTAGATTCCAAGTTTTGCAGTAGCTTTCAAGCTTATTTATTTTAAGTTGCAGGTTGTTTACCGTGTCTCCTAGGAGGACAATGTCGTCAGCATACATAAGACCAGGTATTGCGACTTGGTTTATCTCGACTCCTCTCACCATTTCATCAGTTAGGTCGTTGGTGTATAATATAAAAAGCAAAGTACTCAGTATGCATGCTTGTTTCACTCTCATTGTCGTAGGTACGAGTAACTCTTCCGAAAGAAAATTCCCATCCCAAACTTTTGCTACATTATTTTCATACAGGGCTTTTATTATGTTAATCATCTTATAGCTTATACCAATTCTATGGAGTTTGTAAAATATGGCTTCAAGTGGTATTGAGTCAAAAGCTGATTTGAAGTCAACGAACAAGGCGTATAGTTTTTTTTTTTCGTTTGTAAATTGAGCAATACTTAGCAATGTAAATATCTGGTCGAAAGTTAAATACTTTTCTCTAAATCCAGCTTGGAATTCATGTAAAATATTTTTGCTTTGAATCCATTTTGATAGTCTATTATAAATAATGGCTGTAAACAGTTTGGATGAGGTATTCAGAAAGGATATGCCTCTGTAGTTGGCTGGATTTGTATAATCCTCTTTTTTGTGAAGAGGAAAAATAATGGCTTTTTTGAAGCTTTGTGGTATATCCTCGTTATGGAAACATTTGTTAATAGTGTCGGTTAAGGCTTTTGCATATTCAGTGGTGCAGTTCTTATAAAATTCGAAAGGAATTCCATCTTCTCCCGGAGCCTTATTGTCTTTAGAATTTCTAATTATTTGAATTGTTTCCTCAATATCAAACGGTGCATCAAGGTAGTCATCAATAAAACGGGGTTCGGCATATTGAATCCTAGGGGATATCTGCGTGGTATTCAAGAGATCTCTAAAATACGCATGCAATTCACATGATTTGAGCTGTACTGATATTCTGTTTTTACTACCATTCATTATTTTGACTGCTTTCCAAAATTCAGCTGACGATCGGGCATTGTTAATTGAAGCAATATTCCTGAATTCAAATTCGATTTTTTTTTGTTTTGCAGATAGACTTGAATTTTCTATTCGCTTCAGCATACAATAGCTTGAAAACAAGTGTTTCGTGTTTTCGGAGTAATTTAAGAAAAGCAAATGACTTGTTTCTCGCCTTTATGCAATCCTGATCAAACCATTTTTGCTTACAGTACTCATTGTTTCTTGAGAATTTTAGGCTGGGTGATGCAGTCTTGATTATATCCGTTAATTGATCAATACTCAGAGTTTCTTGTAAAGTGATTTGATGATTTAGTTCTATGTTAAGCGATGTTTGGTAATCAATTAAATTGTTTTTATTCCAGAACAGCTTAGGCAAAAGAGTGAGCTCAGTTGTATTTCGCTCATTATGATTCTGGATCGGTTCAAATTCAACTTCCAACGGCATGTGATCGGAAAATATCTGACTTCCTATTCGAAAGTCTGTAATCAAACCACACCAGGTAGCATTGGCAAAACAATAATCAATCACCGAGCATGCAGTGCCTCTTATAAATGTGAGCTCACCTTTTGAATCCCCTTCACAGCTTCCGTTTAAAACATGACAATCAAAAGCATCTGTAAGTTCAAGTATCTTACTACCTTTCCTGTCACATAACTCGTCTTTGGATTGTCGATTTGATTTCAAAAGTTCACAATTTGTGCCTGACGAGAAATCGTTCTCTGAAAGTCCTATTCTACCATTGAAGTTACCTAAGAGAACCAGTTCTTTTGAATTTAAATCGTTAAGTAGGTCGCAAAGCTTATCGAAATCTTGTTGCCATTTGTTGCAGTTGAGGTAGATAGGAACCAGGTATAAATTATTTGTACTTACACTTAATTTGAGTACATGCCAGTTACATACGTTAACAAATTCTACATTCAATTCTATACTTTTACGGTATGCAAAAAGTTCTCCTCCACTTGCTCTTCCGAATATGTAAAGTTTCTCTGCAGGAATCCATTTTAGTTCGTAATTTATAAAAATATTGTTAAATTTTACTTGATCAACATTTAATAAGTGCGTTTCAAATAAGAACAAAATATCAATTTTTTTTTAAATAATTAAAGAATTCAGTAGCATATAATTTGTTATTAATTCCAGAAATATTATAACTTAAGATTTTATATTTTGTGTTGTCTTGAATCGAGTAGACGGCTAGTGCTCATTGACTGTGCCTATCTAAAGCTCCAGTCATGTTCTGTACAGCGGCGTTCTTTCGTCTTACTCTTACTATCCCTGTACTCGTACTTGCTGTCAAATTTGACAGTTGCTCACGTTGTACTTCGTTATCATTACTTGGGCTTTCATTCATAAGTTCGATTATAGTATTTCGTACACCTGTTGAGGTATTACCAAATATTTGTATCAAAGTTTGGATTCCATCAAAATTTCCGCACTTCAATCCATCAGAATTGTCCCATGTGAATATTTTATCCTCAACATGCAAGCGATCGTCTCTCAATACAATCTTTTTCTTAGGGAATTCATTGCGGAGTGGTACCATGAGTTTGATTAACTTTGATCTTCTTTGGCGCACATTAAATGGAAGGTCTTTGCTGACGGAGATACAAGTGTTCTTAAGTTTGGCTGAGTTTCGTAAAACACCCAAAGCTTTTTCACGGGTTTTCATTCGGACAACAATGGTGGCTTTTTGATCATCACGGGTTTGGACTTTGAAGGCGATCTCAATTTCAATGTTTGTGTTGAGGTTAAGTAGCCCCGAGCAGACAGATTTTGCTTTTTCTGTCATGTCCACATTAGTTTCAATTGGTAAGCGAACTAAAAGATTTTTTTCAATGTTTTTTTTTGGATTTCTAATGCCTTGTTTTTTGCTCCAATTGCAAAATTTTGGCGGACATCTCATTGTGTTTACTTTAAAGTGCTGTGATTTCTGTGAACAGATGTTGGAAGTCTGATAGTTGTTATCTCTTTCCCTCTTTTTTCCCCTCCTTAGGTTAAGTAACAATTTTATTTTTTTTATTATTTTTTCGCATTTGTCTTTATTGAGTGGACATCTCATATTAACTTTCATTATTTTGTATCAAATCATACTGTAATATTAAAGCTTAAAATATTCCTTTTGTCAAAACGAGTTGCCTAACCACTTCAAAGTCGGTTTTAAAATTATAATTTTGTGTATCTATTTTAGAATAAGAAAAATACTGTGTAAGAAACAAACAAATCTCAATAAATACATATACATACATACATACATGTTGGAAGTCGGATTTTGTGGGAAGTTCTTTGACAAGCTCAGTGTTATTTTCACGGAGAATTTCTTTTAGTATCTCTTTGTTGAAAAGAACACTTTCATTGGAGTTAGACATAATGTGAAATTGTTTAGCGGCTCTTTTTTCCGTGTCGAGTTTATCTGGCGAAATTGGTGCTAATACCCTTTTACTCATTTATTGAGGTTAAGCTTTTGGATTCAGAGCGCGTATTTTATTTGCCGATTTTTATCTTAACTGTACCTCTTACTCAGAGTTTATTTATTTATTTTGCCAAACAGATATAAATAGCAGACGAATTTCTTAAAAAATATGTTTAATTGACAGATTTATTTCACTTTTTTGCTTTTTTTCAGAGAGCTCTTATTTACACAACTTTTTCAACCGTTTAACCAAATGTCAAAATGCCCATTACCTGTGGAGAACGCTGTCTTTTCTCGATCTTCAGGGTGAATTTCAACTTGCCAATATCCATTTTTCAAGTCCATCGCATCTAAGGTGTCACTAATTCTTGGCAGGGGATAGCTGTCTTTATTGGTCACGTCATTCAGCCTTCGGTAGTCAACACACAACCGTGTACTTCCGTCCTTCTTTTTGACTAGGACCGCTGGTGACACCCAAAGACTTTTCGATTTCTCAATCAAACCATCCTTCTTCATGATGGTAATCATTTCCTCAACTTCACATTGTTTGGCCAGTGGCAGACGTCTTGCAGGCTGTCGAATGGGTCTTGCATCTCCTGTATTTATACGATGCTGCACCATTTGTGTCTTTCCATATTTCCTGTTTGGTGAAGCGAAAATGTCGGCATACTCATTCAGAAGGCTTTCTGCCTTTTTAACCTGATGTTGGTTAGGTTAGATGAATTGAGTATCTTTACCTTGATGCCATTGAGTTTCTCAGGGTCTAATGCCTGTCTCCGTGTTTCAGCGTCAATTTGTGTTATAACTGCGACAGACTCGAACTTACCGATAATTTCTCCTTTCGTTAACTTTACATCGTACGATTTGGTGTTGAGTATCCGTACGGGGACCATATTGTTCTTCGGAGCCACAAGTGTCTTCCCAATGATGAGCTCTTGGGAAGAACAGTCTGGGCCTGGTTCCACCATTAGGTATCGATGGCGTCCACACTCACCTTCTAATTTTGTCCAAAAAAATACCTCAGAAGAAGAAGGAATAACCACAACTTCTTTGATGAAAGTCCTTAGAGTTGTTGTTCCTTCGTGCCCATAGATCATTTGAATCTCTGTATTCTGGTATTTGAGTACCTGGTTGCCAATATCCAAAACTATTTGATTTTCTTTCCAGTCCATTCCGATGATGCACTCGTCACATTTATCTGCCACCAAAAATGTGTGTGAGAATTCTAGATCTGCAATTCGAATTCCAAGTTGGACTTCACCATAAACCCTAGCTACTTCTCCTGTGGCAGTTCTCAGACGGAAGCTATTGGTGTTGTGTAGCCAATTCAGGTGCATTAGGTCTTGTCGCACAATGGAGGCTGTGGCACCGGTGTCGATGGTGACCACACGTTTGTTACCACTTAAAGTTGCCTCGACAGTCAGACTTTTATTATTTCGCTTAGTCTGAGAAACCTGAATGGTGTTTCTGGGGCCATCGATACCAGAAACCAGCTTCTGCCCCTCGAAGTTGGTTCTTACTCGTTTCTCTGCTGGGAAACTGTTCGGGAAGTAACACTGGTGTTATTGTTACATTTTTCTGAATTTGAAACTCCGTGTCCACAATGTTGACAAGCTCTTCTTGGTGGTAATCGACATTGACGTTGTAAATGTCCGGTCTTGTTGCAATTCCAGCACTTTGCAAGTCACTTTCGTTGGTTCCTTTGGATACCAGCTCTTTGGCATGAGCATTCTTCGACGATGGCTTCTTTAAGACGATGTACTCCGTGAGAAGCTTGCTCTGCTGCTTCCATTGTCAAAGACACCGCTAATGTTTCAGAAAGAGTTCGTTTTCCAGCAGTTCGCACGGCCCTTTGAGGATGTATGTCGGAAATGGCGCGAACAAATGCCTCAACTGCAAACTGGTTACAGATTTCGTCTCCAAAATCTGGATATGCAAGATGAACAAGCTTTTCAATGTCCGCTTGCAGTTGTTGTATGGTTTCGCCCCTCTTCTGAACTCTTGAATTGAGTTGCACTTTGAAGACTTCTTTCATGTGGCTGTTACCAAAGCGTTTGTCTATAGCCAAAACCAAGGAATAGAATTCGCCGCTCTTATCTGTTGGTATGATTTGCAATAACTCAGCAGCTGCTCCTCTAAGAGCAAGGGTTAAGGCTATATACTTGTCAGCCTCATCCCAGCCATTTGTTGTGGAAGCTGCCTCGGATTGCTTCTTGTTTATAGACCAAGAAGTTTGTCCATCAAAGGTTGGAGGTTGAATCTCCTTTTTCCTCAAGGTTTCTCCAGAACTTTATCTGTTGCTCTTCAAAACGTTCGAGAACATTCTTCTGTTGCTCGTCGAAACGTTCAAGAACATTCTTTTGTTCGTTTTCTGTTCATTGGAATGTTCGGTTTGTTCATTTCGTTGCTCTTCGAGACGTTCGAGAACATTCTTTTGTTCTTTCTTTTGTTCATTTAGTTGCTCTTCGAAACGTTCAAGCAGAAGACTTATCATATTTGAAACATACGTCTGCTTCCTCAGCATCAGCTTCAAAGGCGAAAATGTCCGGGTCTTCATTTTGTTGTTTCAAATATTCTGCCAAACGCAGAACAAGCTCATTTTTCGATCATGCTCTAGAAAGTTCTCGCTTGCCTAATTCACTTTTCAGCTCATTACAGTTGAGCTCTTTCAGTAACTTGCTCATTTTTAATATTATTTATATTTTTTTTTCCGAACACTTCACTGCACAATAAGTTTTATCCCACTTCTGAGACCAATGTAATATTTTTACTAGTATTTCTTCTTTATTTTTACTTTTCAAATCACAACAATAAATCTCAATTTAAAATTAACTCAAATACTTTATTCAAATTAAAATCACACTTGTTTTACACTTTCCACAATCCAATAAGCAGAGTTTTGCACACTTCCGTAATCAAAAATCAACTGTCCCGTGCTCACCGCGAGCCCTCCTTTATATACTCAAGTTAGTTGTTCTCGAAAATTCGCTAAGCTTCTCGTCTTGGAATGTTCTAGATGGTTGGAATAAGGGGAAATACATTTTGACATTGGAAAAGAGCTTTTTGTTTCTTCCATAAAGTAGATATGCAATTTTTCAACAGATGGCACTGTAGGAGTATAAAGCTCTGTTCGCAGCAATACATAGAAATCCTTGCCCTAGTCATTACCTTACATTATATACCTTGTTTAATAGGTTGTATTCTTAGTCGTATTGTCTTTCCTATTCGGAAGAACTCTTATCCAGGATGCAAATACAGAAAAATGCTAGTGGACAACACTCATGGTCCCCGTCGTCGTGCAGTGCTCACAGGCGAAATGGTGGCTGCCGTAGCCGAGAGTGTGGGAATCAATTCACGAACATCAACTCGCCATCAATCAACAGCTCAACATTTCACGCACTAGCATGAAGAGAACTCTACATTAAGATCTCGGATTATTCGCTTACAAAGTTCAACTGACTTATCAATTGAAGGCGCACGACCATCTACTTAACAACGTTGGCTCCATAATTTAAGGGAATGTTTACTCTTACTAATAAAGTCTTAACACATGGAAAAAATTTAATTTTGTTCATTTTATTGCATTTTTAAAAAAGAAACTTGTATTTGGCCCAGCTTTAATATTATTTTTAAGTCAAGATACCCGTTTGTTTATCAATAAACCTTAAAATTTGAACTTCAAAGTAAAACAAATTTATACTTTTTTTTTTAAATTAACTGCGCAGTTGATTTTCAATCGAACACCGAAAATCAGATTGACTCACGGTTTTTAGTTTTTGGTGGAATACAAAAAATTAAAAAAAAATTAATTTGGCAAAGCTAAGGGCGAGGAATGAGAAGATAATCAGACCAAAAACATAAATGTTAAAAAAAGAGCAAAGTTCTTCTATACAAAAACCTTTGTGTAACAAGTCAGCCGTAAAAAGTACTGAGATCTAAAAGTACGCCAAGTTCTTACTTCATGAAGGTTTAATACCGAATATTTAAAGTATAATAATATTGAAACAGCTACAATGTAATAAAGAAATTTTATTACTTAATGATTACTGACTAAAATTGTCTGTTGTCATGTCTAAATCTCGAAAGATACGGAAAGATAGAAGGGTGGACTCTACCTACTAAAATCAACTTAGTTTATAGCTTCCTATTTCTTTTGGTATATTTTCTTTTTGTTATTGGTTGTTTTGATTGGCACTTCAATTGTTTCTTCTTGTCTTGGCAAGATACCTAACACTAACATACCTAACTTTATTATAAATACTAGTACCTACATCCGCTCAAAGTCATAAAACAGCACTAATTGTTGAGGATGCGATGATGTTTTTGTGGCAATTTTAACTCTTTTTTTAAATGAAGGTAGCCCACCAATTAATAGCCAAATTAATGGTTTTATTGTAGTTCACATCACAGTTAAGAGCTTTTTTTAAGTAAACTCAATTTTGTCAGGTATGCAAATGCTTTCTTTTTTCATTCATGTTAACATAAACATAACATAGAGTACCAAATAGAGCACTCTAGTTCTAAGAAAAGTCATGAATTTTCAAGATGCATGTATAGTTTCAAAATGACAATAAAAAGACACTTCCAATGAAAAATCTTAGATTTTCTATTTTTCGCTTTGAATGTACATAAAGCTATACCGCTCCAGCAAAATTTCATCATTCTACAGCAATCAGAAGTGCTCCATATAAATTAAACTTTTTTTCAGAAAGTGGACGGATATCACACCCCCTGAATGGAAAACCTCAATTTTTATTTTTGGTCCTTTATATGCAATTTGAGCCCTACCGTTCTACCAAATTTCATTGTTCTACTGCAATCGGAAGTGTGCCATATATAATTTACTTCAGTTCTGAGGAAGTGGGCGGATACCACGCCCCTGAATGAAAAATCTCAAATTTTATATTTTTTCTTTGTATGCAATATAAGCCCTGCCACTTTACCAAATTTCATCTTCTTGCAGCGGTCGGAAGTGCTCCATTCAACCAACACCAATTCGGAGAAAGTGGGCGGATACCACGCCCTCTGAATGGAAAACCTCAATTTTTATTTTTGGTCATTTATATGCAATTTGAGCCCTACCGTTCTACCAAATTTCATTGTTCTACTGCAATCGGCAGTGTGCCATATCAAAGGGCACGGTAGTGCCCAGCCAAGTTCTAGCACTACGCCCTTTTTACAGGAACAAACTCAGGCGATTTTTGACCCCTTCCTATCTTTAGTACCAATGAAGTCAGAGACTTAAACCGAATATATGCTAAGCTAGTCAGGCACAGGCGCCTCATCAAATATCAATTTTCTAGCATAAGCGGTTCCTGAGATATAAGGCCTCAAAAATCACAAAAACCGTAACTGACTGACTGACAGATCATCAAAATTATGGAGCACTACCCGACATCGTAGAATCTTGTAATTTTGCACAACGGTAGGGCTTGTCATGCAACCAGACGAAAAAATCGAAAATTTTAAATTTTCCATTCAGGGGCGTGATATCCGCCCACTTTCTGAGAAAATGTTTAATTTATATGGAACACTTCCGATTGCTGTAATTAAGGTAGATTTGTTAGTGTTAGGTATCTTGCCAGGATAAGAAGAAATAATTGAAGCGCAAATCAAAACAACCATTAACAAAAAGAAAATATACCAAAAGAAATAGGAAGCTATAAACTAAGTTGATTTTAGTAGGTAGAGTCCACCCTTCTATCCTTCCGTATCTTTCGAGATTTTGACATGGCAAAATATTAAAATCTTTGCAAAAAGGAGTGAGATCAGACCAAAAAACATAAATGTTAAAAAAAGAGCCAAGTTCTTCTATACAAAAACCTTTGTGTAACAAGTCAGCCGTGAAAAGTACTGAGATCTAAAAGTACGCCAAGTTCTTACTTCATGAAGGTTTAATACCGAATGTTTAAAGTAGAATAATATTGAAACAGCTACAATGTAATAGAGAAATTTTATTATTTAATTACTACTGACTAAAATTTGATGGGCTTACTTTGCAAGTTTTTTCTTGTGCCCAATTCAAAAGGTTTTGAAAACTTGACCAGTAAGCCCATCAAATTTTAGTCAGTAGTCATTAAATAATAAAATTTCTCTATTACATTGTAGCTGTTTCAATATTATTCTACTTTAAATATTCGGTATTAAACCTTCATGAAGTAAGAACTTGGCGTACTTTTAGATCTCAGTACTTTTCACGGCTGACTTGTTACACAAAGGTTTTTGTATAGAAGAACTTGGCTCTTTTTTTAACATTTATGTTTTTTGGTCTGATATAATTTACTTCAGTTCTGGGGAAGTGGGCGGATACCACGCCCCTGAATGGAAAACCTCAAATATTATATTTTCTTCTTAGTATGCAATTTAAGCCCTGCCATTTTACTAAATTTCATCGTTTTACAGTAGTCGGAAGTGCTCCATTCAACCAACACCATTTCGGAGCAAGTGGGCGGATACCACGCCCCCTGAATGAAAAACCTCAAATTTTATATTTTTGCCTCTGCTTGCATGACAAGACCTACCGTTGTGCAAAATTACAAGATTCTACGATGTCGGGAAGTGCTCCATAATTTTGAAGATCTGTCAGTCAGTGAGTCAGTCAGTCAGTGAGTCTGTCAGTTACGGTTTTTGTGGTTTTTGAGGACTTATATCTCAGGAACTGCTTATGCTAGAAAATTGAAATTTGGTGAGGCGCCTGTGCCTGACTAGCTTTGCATATATTTTAAGTTTCTGACTTCATTGGTACTGAAGATAGGGAGGGGTCAAAAATCGCCTGAGTTTGTTCCTGTAAAAAGGGTGTAGTGCCAGAACTTGGCTGGGCACTACCGTGCCCTTTGATGGCACGTATGCATTTAGTTCCGAGAGTACGATTCTAAATTTTTTGTTGAATTTCCTTAATTTTTTACATAAATATTCACGTCACAATAAGCAATATTTGATATGTGTAATATTTTTAGATAAAGAAATATTGGAATTTCCTGTTAAGGTAAAAATATAAGTCAACTTTTTAAAATGAACGGTAACTATTTATAAATAACATTGGCGCAAAATTTTAAACAGCCAATTATTAAGGTATTAGTATGATACTACTTAGAAATTTTCTTACTTTAAAGTAGATTACTAACTAACTAACTCATTCTTAGATTTAAACATTTTTTAACTAGTATCGTACTATACCAATTTTTTTAATAAATTCTTCTCAACACACCTAAATCAATGACATTTAGTGCAAAAAACTAAGTAAACAAACCTTTTGTGGCGTTTGTAAATAGCACGATACTAAAAAAATAAAATAGGTATTCGATGATTTTAACTTTAATAGAAGGGTAGAGAAAGTATGATGCTATATTCGATTAAAATTTGCAAAATCGTTGTTTTAACCTAGTTTCATACAGCTTTAACATCGTACAAATTCAACTTAAATTTGGCGCTATTAATTTTATAAACTATCTGAGACTGTATTTTCAACTAGCCCAGAAAGTTTTAATCATGCATCTGATTGAATTCCTATAGTTGATTTGAAAATTTTGAGAAAAGATCCTTCAGAAGAGTTTTCGTATGTTTCAGCTATCATTTCTTCTGATAGAAAGTATTCTTAGGTGATAATTTTCTTATCTTGTATATATTTCTTGCTTGTATGTTGTTCTTACTCTTCCGTCTGCATCCATTTTTCTTTTGAACAGCCACTAGTTTTTGTTCTTTTCCCTGAAGGCAGATCCCATTTAATAAAAATTTGATGCTCCTACATTAACTTAATTTCATCTTGAACGGCTTTGATCCATGATTTCGGCTCTAGAAATTTTAGCTCGGACTTTGTATGATAGACAAAGAACCTAAACACCTATATTTAGATGCTCTGATCTACGAATATTTTCAGTTATTAAGGGTTTCTCATTAACAATATCTTTATCCTCGAGGACCACATAAATAAGAGTGGACTAATCTCAATGCTTCCTTTTAATTAGTCAATCTTGCTGGGACCTTTGATTGTGCTAGTTTTTATTTGGTGCAGTGTTTACAAATGATTTTTTCATCGCATTTCTGAGCTGTTATACCTATTGGAAGTCCTTTTTTTACACCCCTTCCAATAACTGGCAGAGTCTGCAATTCAACTGGTCTGCGGCCAAGCAGTAAGTAGGTACTCATGAACTCTTGATTATTTTACATATATTTACTTGAAACATTTCTTTATGCCCAAGACTTGCAATTAGTTGCACTGAAAGTAGTCCTCTATCTAGTTCAGCAACATACAGAACGTGTTGCAGTTTTATTTTCTAAAATTGTTTGTTACTCTGCAAACATTTCAGCCAGCCGCATCCAACTCCTGAAAGCATTACTGATGATTTATTTGCAAAATAAATATTGGTGTTATGGCCGTGAATAGTGCAAAAATACTGCTGTCATCAATCATGCTATTTGTTGCACCAAAATCGACGTACCAACCATTGGTTTTAGCTCTGCCTCATGCACAAACTTCAAAACGAACCAAAATCTTTACTAAACTTTTCACTCGCAGTCGACGCTATACTGATAATTTAACATTGTATCTGATAGAAGCTCTGGGATCTTAGCAATCCATATGTGAGGCATTCTTTAAAAAAGAAGTATGCCATCCAAATGGTCAGTAATTGGTCAAAGAAGGTCTTCTAGTTTAAGAAATTGGTCAGCCATGAAAAATTTTTAATGAAGGCTTAAACTCTTGCAAGATCACGTTTGCTTTTTGGCACCTCATTTGTGAGATATTCGCAAAAATACATACATAATTTTTTTTATGAATTTTTAAAGTTTGTTTCGAGGTCACGGATAAAATTTTTGGGACCCATTTGGGTCATTAAGGAAAAAAAGGATGCCTTTTAAAGGGTCAGAAAATGGTCAGCTAGCTTCAGTTCATGATCAGTAATAGTTTTTTTTAATGAATTAAAAAAAAATTCAAGGTAATTTCGATTTTCGGATATTCACAAAAAATGTGTACCATTTGAAAGGTCTGTACTGTAGATCCACATTAAAGGTCAGCTAGCGTCAGTAGGTTTGTTCGTTGAGCCCTGAAGTCACCCTGGGGTCGCCCTAAACCGTTTTTTGAAAAACCTAAAGTCACCCTGGTGAGTAAATTCTGTGTTTTTCAAGACCTAAACTCGCCCTGAAGTAGATCTAGGTATTTTGCTGGGGCGAGTTCAGGTAACGACCAAAATGTCAAAAGTCATATGAGATTTCATGTGTATTTCTTTTGTTGTCGTTTGGCGATTCGCATGTTGCATTTTATTGGTTGTGTGTGCAATTAAATATTTGTTGTACTCATCAGATGAGACATTCAGCAACAACGCAAAATTTTTTTCGTTCATTTTTAAAACTAAAGCCTAGTACTCACCTAGCGTGAAAGGAAAAATAAACACGTTCCAAATTACACGCGGAGAATAAAAATGAAAATAGAATAAACTTTTCCATGTGAATTTTTGATACTCACCTGAAATAATGAATCCTTTCATTAAGTAAACTCTCGAGAGCAGTATCAAAAAATTCGTTATCCATTCTTTATTTCTGTTTATAAATTTTCATTTTTTTTATTTTGAAACAAAATATTTAAATTAACTGACAAATGCCACAGTTTTCCAAGCTGCCTTAAACTTTTTCCTGATGGTTGTACATTGAGAAATGAAAATTTGGCATGGAAAAAGTTATGGAACATAATTGTTTTTCCAATCCACATTTTGGTACTCACCTCTCATTGGGGATTCCATGCGAGTGAACCAGCCGCCACATTTATATGAAATTTTCATTTTCCCTTGAACTGAGTACTAGGCTTAATTTATAACAAATTTAAAGTTTTATCAGAGCACAGAATCATTTTGTCTTGCTTTTAGTTGTCAACAAAACAGTTGACAGCCCTTGGGTGTTTATAATTGTAATGGTATTCACTGATCGTGAGACTTTTTGTTGGGCATGTAATCCTGTTTTTGTTACACAAATTGGGTCTAGGCTTCTTTTATCTGGAGGCAGAATTTCCTTGGAAATAATTTGGCCTATCATGAGATTAATTTGAAGAAAAGTTATGTGCGTAACCCGGAGAGTTAAGAAGGCTTCTGTTGCTATATTTTATTGCCGTGGTGGTCCACGTATTGTCACCGAAGAGTAATTGTGCCGGTTAGGTAGGTGGTCCAATTGAGTGGGGTATTATACGCTTCCAATGCCAGAACAGCAGTAGAACAAAAACTTTATTTTTGATAGTGTTAAGAATACCAACATTTTGTTGGTTTATCCTTTAGTGATTCATAAATTAGTAAAACCCTATCTACACTTTTATTATAGAAAGAATATTTTTCAGGATTCCCTGAAAATTCTCGAATGCTTCTTACCACATCAGGTGTTCCGAATAGATGGTCTGGTCGATACCCATGATGTGCATTCGGGTTAGGCTGAAAACACACCGGATAAAGCAAAACATGTTTTTTTGTTTCGTGAAACAAGAGAACATTGTTTCTTATGAGACTAAACTGGTTGTCGAAAATACATGCTATTGTATACGAGCAACACACACCAAATGCAACAAAACTGTTTCGAACAAGAGTCGTTGACGATAATTGCATACTTTCTTATGGTGCAACGCACACCAAATGAAACAAAACATAAAAACAAAAACAAAAGTGTAGACCTATTGTTTTTTGCAAAACGAAATTTTGATTCCGTTCTTTTTATTTTCTTCTTTCGTTGCATTTCACAGCTTTTCTCTTTTTTTTATAAACAAACACATGATGTCTATTTTGTAAACACAAAATTATTATTTGTATTTACTTGCCGTAGAGTTATAATCTTTAAGCCGGAGTTAAGCTTTTACGATAGTTCGTATTTTGTTTCATTTCAACGCACACCAAACGAAACAAAAAAATAAAACGTTTTGTTTTGTTTTATTCTGTTTCGCTTGGTGTGTGTTCAAATAAAAAATGTTTTTTAGACTATCGAATAAAAAACGTTTTGCTTTATCCGGTGTGTTTTCAGCCTTAGGCATTCTTTGAATTAACTCTGCCATTTACTTCTTATATTTTGTCAATCGGTTTCAGCGTGAGAATTTCAGGACTGACATGCACCGTTTAAATTTTGATCTTTAAGGCCAGGCGCGCACATTCAATTTTTAGTTTCGCAACTGTTTAGTTGCTAAAATGAAACATATGGGCTTATATGGGACACCGCGCACTTAGAGCAACTCGATTCGAGCAACTAAAAAGTTAGTGTTTTGACACAAACTAAACGATTGCCTTCGCAACAGTTGAGCTGTTTTCTATAAGCGCAAGAGAGAAAAGAGTGTGAGCATGAGTAAAGAGTTGCCAGTGCGCTGTTCTTTTTCAACTGGTGATTAAACTATTTGATTTCGATCACAGTTGCCAGCTTTGTATATAAACTTTATAGTATTCTCATGAGGCAGTTTTTTTTTCTTTACTTGTCCGCTCACTAGGATCGCTGTAAAGTTTATATACAATGGCCAAAACGTTGCGAAGAGTGTGAACATTGTATATAAACTTTGAATTTTAAGAAGTAAACAAATGAAAGGGTTGATTATTGATATCTATATCAGTAAGGTGGCAAAGTGAGATGATAAAAACAGCTGGTTTCGTCTTTACAACTGTAATACAATGCCAAGAAAATGCAGAAATTGCAGAAAATGTAGACATTTTGTTTACAAAATTTCGCTGTAGCTTGGTTGTTTTCTTTTTGTTGACCTTGGTTGTGTGTTTGTATGGATACATATATGTGCATATGTAGGTACATTCATATTTTTCATTTTTCAGCCTGGATTTTGTATTTTTTTGCTTTGATATTTACTTGATTCAACGATTTTGAATTTTTTGTATGGAAGGATTATTTACCGACGCGACGTAGGAAACTTGAAAGAGGTAGGATTTAAGGAATGCAATTTTTGGCAGTTAGAATTATCGAACTTTGTATGGAAGGTATTAATATACGTATTAAGTTTATTAGGTCCAGATTTTGACTAACCATGACATTAGTCAACGAAACATAAGTTTTAAGAAACTTTGAAAGTTTGTGAAAGGACTTTGTTGTTTTTTTTTTTAGTTTTTTGTCAGTTTTTTCAATATTTATAGATTTCAGTAGGAATATTTTTTAGTTGGATTCTTATTAGGATTTTTTTGATTTGTATGGATGTGCATGCATGTGTAAATATATTAAGTAATTTATATTGATTAGGTATGATTATAATTATTTCTGCTGTTCGAAATTTCAATTGTTTTCATTTTGAAGAACAAAACTAATAATTAAATGAACCTATCTGCCTACATTTTGGTAGGTACCTATGCCAAATATAAGACATAAACAAAGAATTGTTTTTAACCACATAGTCAATTATTAAAAAAAAAAAGAGGCTGGGTGCGACCCACACTGATAACTTCCCATTTGTGGCCTTGAAAACTTTATATTTAGTTTTTTTTTCAAATAACCAAATTTTCAGCGAAACAAATTTTAACTGTATCTGTACTGTATCTGTTGTGGTAATTGGTATGATATTTTGTATACATACTTCGATCATAGAGCAGTAGATGGAAGATCGAAGTAGATGGTTTCATAATGTAATTGTTGTTGCGGTTTTTCCGGATTGAAAGGCTGTGATCTGCACTGGATATACAATGACTCCTGTTTTAAAAATCGATGATGCTTGTGGCATACTATGATATTAGGAAATTTGCTTTGTTTTGTTGATGATGAGGATACTTAGTCGCTCATTTTATGTTTTTTTTTTTACAGAAAATGTGTTAAACTAACTTTTCTATTTAAAATGTTGAATTTCTTGTAATAATTACGAAGGTTGGTAGGTACATATTATATATACTGAATTATAGATTTCCGTGTTTTTTAATATACCTATCTGTATTCCTACACCTAAGAAAACCTTGAGTAGAATTTTACATCTTTTTCATGGACAAAAAGATAAAAACATATTGTGACGTTTTCTTCAATTTTACCATAGCTATTAATGGAATTTGAATATGTGGGACTTGGGTACAACCAGGGTTGCAAAAGCTTAAGTCACTTGTTAGCTTAAGCTTGGCTTTAATTCACAAGCTAGTGAGTGACTTATGAATTAAAAAAAATATAATTCAACAGCTACGAACTGACTTATGAATTAAAAAAAATTTAATTCACAAGTCAGTTGGTGACTTGTGAATTAAAAAAAATTAAATCATAGGCTTCTTAGTGAATTATGAATTAAAAAAAATTAATTCAGAACCTACAAAGTGACTTATGAATTAAAAAAATTTAAGTCATGGGCAAGTAAGTGACTTATGAATTAAAAAATTTTAATTCCCAAGCTACTAAGTGACTTAGGAATTAAAAAAATTCAAGTCATGAGCAAGTAAGTGACTTATGAATTAAAAAAATTCAAATCATCAGCAAGTAAGTGATTTATGAATTAAAAAAATTTAATTCAAAACCAACTTAGTGACTTATGAATTAAAAAAAATTTAATTCATAAGTTAATGGATAAATGCTTATTAAAAAAATTATGAAATGGATAATTTATAAGCTAGCGTGATAATCTTATGATTTAAAAACTAAATTTGAAAGCTTTCGTTAATAATTCAATAATTATGTACATGTTTCGTTGCCGATAAATGACCTATTGTTTTTTGCAAAACGAAATTTTGATTCCGTTCTTTTTATTTTCTTCTTTCGTTGCATTTCACAGCTTTTCTCTTTTTTTTATAAACAAACACATGATGTCTATTTTGTAAACACAAAATTATTATTTGTATTTACTTGCCGTAGAGTTATAATCTTTAAGCCGGAGTTAAGCTTTTACGATAGTTCGTATTTTGTTTCATTTCAACGCACACCAAACGAAACAAAAAAATAAAACGTTTTGTTTTGTTTTATTCTGTTTCGCTTGGTGTGTGTTCAAATAAAAAATGTTTTTTAGACTATCGAATAAAAAACGTTTTGCTTTATCCGGTGTGTTTTCAGCCTTAGGCATTCTTTGAATTAACTCTGGTCATTTTATTCAAGTGTGCCATTTACTTCTTATATTTTGTCAATCGGTTTCAGCGTGAGAATTTCAGGACTGACATGCACCGTTTAAATTTTGATCTTTAAGGCCAGGCGCGCACATTCAATTTTTAGTTTTGCAACTGTTTAGTTGCTAAAATGAAACATATGGGCTTATATGGGACACCGCGCACTTAGAGCAACTCGATTCGAGCAACTAAAAAGTTTGTGTTTTGACACAAACTAAACGATTGCCTTCGCAACAGTTGAGCTGTTTTCTATAAGCGCAAGAGAGAAAAGAGTGTGAGCATGAGTAAAGAGTTGCCAGTGCGCGGTTCTTTTTCAACTGGTGATTAAACTATTTGATTTCGATCACAGTTGCCAGCTTTGTATATAAACTTTATAGTATTCTCATGAGGCAGTTTTTTTTTTCTTTACTTGTCCGCTCACTAGGATCGCTGTAAAGTTTATATACAATGGCCAAAACGTTGGGAAGAGTGTGAACATTGTATATAAACTTTGAATTTTAAGAAGTAAACAAATGAAAGGGTTGATTATTGATATCTATATCAGTAAGGTGGCAAAGTGAGATGATAAAAACAGCTGGTTTCGTCTTTACAACTGTAATACAATGCCAAGAAAATGCAGAAATTGCAGAAAATGTAGACATTTTGTTTACAAAATTTCGCTGTAGCTTGGTTGTTTTCTTTTTGTTGACCTTGGTTGTGTGTTTGTATGGATACATATATGTGCATATGTAGGTACATTCATATTTTTCATTTTTCAGCCTGGATTTTGTATTTTTTTGCTTTGATATTTATTTGATTCAACGATTTTGAATTTTTTGTATGGAAGGATTATTTACCGACGCGACGTAGGAAACTTGAAAGAGGTAGGATTTAAGGAATGCAATTTTTGGCAGTTAGAATTATCGAACTTTGTATGGAAGGTATTAATATACGTATTAAGTTTATTAGGTCCAGATTTTGACTAACCATGACATTAGTCAACGAAACATAAGTTTTAAGAAACTTTGAAAGTTTGTGAAAGGACTTTGTTGTTTTTTTTTTTAGGTTTTTGTCAGTTTTTTCAATATTTATAGATTTCAGTAGGAATATTTTTCAGTTGGATTCTTATTTTTTTGATTTGTATGGATGTGCATGCATGTGTAAATATATTAAGTAATTTATATTGATTAGGTATGATTATAATTATTTCTGCTGTTCGAAATTTCAATTGTTTTCATTTTGAAGAACAAAACTAATAATTAAATGAACCTATCTGCCTACATTTTGGTAGGTACCTATGCCAAATATAAGACATAAACAAAGAATTGTTTTTAACCACATAGTCAATTATTAAAAAAAAAAAGAGGCTGGGTGCGACCCACACTGATAACTTCCCATTTGTGGCCTTGAAAACTTTATATTTAGTTTTTTTTTTCAAATAACCAAATTTTCAGCGAAACAAATTTTAACTGTATCTGTACTGTATCTGTTGTGGTAATTGGTATGATATTTTGTATACATACTTCGATCATAGAGCAGTAGATGGAAGATCGAAGTAGATGGTTTCATAATGTAATTGTTGTTGCGGTTTTTCCGGATTGAAAGGCTGTGATCTGCACTGGATATACAATGACTCCTGTTTTAAAAATCGATGATGCTTGTGGCATACTATGATATTAGGAAATTTGCTTTGTTTTGTTGATGATGAGGATACTTAGTCGCTCATTTTATGTTTTTTTTTTTACAGAAAATGTGTTTAACTAACTTTTCTATTTAAAATGTTGAATTTCTTGTAATAATTACGAAGGTTGGTAGGTACATATTATATATACTGGCACGAGTACGATAACTTGGCCGCCAAGATTTGATGGCGGATTTTTGTAGAGGGGTCAAAAATAAGCACTTTTTACTATGGGAGGGGGGGGTCTATCTCCCCCCGTTTAGGAGGTAGGGGCACTTTTAGAAAAAATGGTTTAAATTGAAAAAAAAAATATTAAAATAATAAAATAAAAACCAGAAGACATAGAACCATGCGGTTTTTTGTGTTCGATTAAGAACTGATGGATACATTAACACATATAAGTTAATTTACAATTTCATTTCATAATTTTGAAAAAAAACCGGTCTAAACTTTTTTTTTTCACGTTATTTTATCAAAATTTGGACTTTAAATGCAAATTTCTCAAAAACCATTGACATGAGTAATTTAATTTAAATGCAGGATTATAGAACAATCTTCTGGCTTTCAAACGCAGTATAGCACTTTATTGTAAGTGTTGCCGTTGTTTTTTAATATTTTTTTTTTCAATTTAAACCATTTTTTCTAAAAGTGCCCCTACCTCCTAAACAGAGGTTTTCTCAAAAACCAGAAGACATAGAACCATGCGGTTTTTTGTGTTCGATTAAAAACTGATAGATACATTAACACATATAAGTTAATTTACAATTTCATTTCACAACTTTGAAAACAACCGGTCTAAACTTTTTTTTCACGTTTTTTTTTATCAAAATTTGGACTTTAAATGCGAATTTCTCAAAAACTATTAATATGAGTAATTTAATATAAATGCAGGATTATAGAACAATTTTCTGGCTTTCAAACGCAGTATAGCACTTTATTGTAGGTGTTGCCGTTGTTTTTTAATATTTTTTTTTTTTCAATTTAAACCATTTTTTCTAAAAGTGCCCCTACCTCCTAAACGGGGGAAGATAGACCCCCCCTCCCGTAGTAAAAAGTGCTTGTTTTTGACCCCTCTACAAAAATCCGTCATCAAATCTTGGCGGCCAAGTTATCGTACTCTCCCCTCTCTGAATTATAGATTTCCGTGTTTTTTAATATATCTGTATTCCTACACATCTACATCTTTTTCATGGACAAAAAGATAAAAACATATTGTGACGTTTTCTTCAATTTTACCATAGCTATTAATGGAATTTGAATATGTGGGACTTGGGTACAAGTACAACTGAACAACCTTATTCATATACGTATGTACACGTACAGTACATACATTCTTCTAAAAACTAAATTGATAATAAAATTATAAAATTATGTATTATATTATAGAAATTACTTTATTATTTCTGTTCCAAACATTTTAAAAACGAAATATTCAAATATAAAAAATGTGGTTTGGTTATTGACGGAAGGGTACTTACAAAATATATCCGCTCTAAAACTAGATATATGTCAAATATAAACCATTTGTTAGAAATTGTATTATGTATAAAATTAATTAATGGCAAAGTCAATATCATTGCTCGTTCTCAAGATATTTTAGTCGAAAAACAAATATTACCACTTTTTAGTAAATTTTTTTCATATTTTTGTTAAAACTGCCAATTCGATACTTGTCAAAATTTAACCATATGTTAATAATTGCGACACTTTTTTCGAAAATGACTTTTTGATGAGGAAATATACTATATGTTAAGGGCCACGTCTTGGCCTGGGTTTCGCCAACCTATTATGCATGAAAAGGAAACTAGAGTACAAATAAAAATATTTATCAACTGCCATGTTTTCTCATTAAAATAATGTTGCCACCTAAAATTGGTATTATCCGCCAAAAAAATTATGCTAAGCGACATTAATAAAGATCTCATTGTCGTGAGCAACAAAAAATTTTGTAAGATGTCACTTAGTTTAACCAAAATTGTCTCTTAGCACACTATGATTCAACTAGAACTTTCGTCGTTTTTTTTTGTTTCCTGAACAATTTTAGAAATGTCGCTTAGTATACATTCTTACGGGAAGGTATCGATGTATAAAACAACATACTTTAGAAGGCACTATCGGTGTTCATTCCCAAGAAATTCGACTTGAAATACAATTTTAACTAGTTTTCACTAGAATTTTTAATAGTTTTCTTATTTAAAAAAAACTATTAATTCAATATTTGTCAACATTTTACCAATTGTAAAAAATTATACTATGTATAAAATAAACTAAATTAGAAGTCAATATCACTACTAGTTCTCGAAAAATTTGAGTCGAAAAACAATTTTTACCAATTTTCAATAGAATTTTATATAGTTTTTTTATTTTTTGTAAAAAAACTGTAAACTGATTTTTTTTTAAATTTTCACCAGTTATCAAACACATTATTTTTCGTAAAATAAAATTATTTTGAGTTTCAAATTGTTTTGCGTTCTTAGAATATCTGGGTTATGAAATTTTTTTTTCAGTTTTTTTTATTTAAAAAAATAACGGTATGTTCATTTTTTTCCAAATTCATACCAAATCTGTATGACCTTATAATGAGTACATTAAATTTTATTTGAAATCAATAGGATTATTTTTTCTTGAGATATTTGAAACTAACCAAAATTTTTACTTTTTTTTTAAACCGTTATAGTGAAAAAACTACTCACTTAATTTTAATAAACGCCCTTTCAGCCTCTTTTGAAGTTATTATCTATTAAACAAAATTTATTTGAAGTCGATATCTTTACTCGTTCTTGAGATATCGACGACGAAAAATAGTACAAGAACGTATGGACGTACGAACGTACGCACGTACGAACGTACGAACGTACGAACGTACGAACGTACGAACGTACGAACGTACGAACGTACGAACGTACGTACACACACACACACAGACATCTCTCTAAAAATGATTGATATAGCATCTAGGGACCTTGAAACGTCGAGAAATGTCAAAAATTCCAATTTGACAAATCGGACCGATTACAATAACTCCCTATGGGAAGTTAAAAATAGGTATTTGGTCTGCCTTAGCTTTCAGAGCAAATCTTAAAGTTAGTTTATTCATAAAGGCGCTCTAGATGCGCCTTTAGAGCAAACCATGGAACTCACTTGCACCAAATACATTGAATTTGAGAGTGCTTGTAAGTATTTTTGCCAGCTAATAATTAAACTCGTATTATATTAAATAGTTTTAATACAGGCTCTTAAGCTGCCATAGAACTGCGTGCTTTTACTTCGATATAAATTATATATTTTGTTAGTTATAGTAAATACGAATCATACCATGGTATTATTGTGGTATTATCTTAGAATCAAAATTTGTCTCAGAACTTCTTTTTATTTACATAAAACAATAAGTAAATGTAATAAATAAAAGCTATATTATAAAGTGGGGTGATTTCTAAGTGCAATTTCATTTTTTCAGAAATGTTGATATTGTACGCTCTTCTAAAATAATTTGTTTTAAGTTGAAAATAATTTTTTTTTATTTTAATTTTGAACTTGAAGAAAAAAAGTATTTTTTTGTCTCGTGAACTTTTTTTAAAAAAGCTTCTGTGTTTTTCTGGATTCTTTTGAGAATGCACAGTAAATAGTTTTCTTTTTCTGTTCTATATAAATTCCTCAATATTCGCCATTTTCTCAAACATGCATTAATTAAGGTTTCAAAATCTTAAGTCAATTTTTAGCTTTTAACAAGCTAGTGAGTGACTTATTAATTAAAAGATTGTAATGAATTAAAAAAAATTGATTCATAAGCTAATCGATAAATTCTGATTAGAAAAATTATGAATTGGAAAATTTATAAGTTAGCATGACAATTTTATGATTTATAAACTATATTTGAAAGCTAAAAAGAGATTCAAAATCTAATTTTATACTTATTCGGCAGGTACCAAAAGTTTCGAAGTACTTTTTTAGGAAAACGGAATGTTTTTTTTTTTCCAATTTTATTGAAAATACATATTAAATTATTGTTAGGTACTTTCGTGATTAACTAAATAATTATGTAGTCAAATCAAGTTTAAGAATTTTGAATCTTCCAACTAACTTATGATTTTTTTTTTTAAATTCACAAGTCATCTACATATGGCTTAATGTTTTTTTAATTGAAAAATTCGCCAGCCTTATGTAATTTAATTTAATTTTGGTGGGGGCAATACCCCCATTTATTTTGCTTAATACAAGCTTATTCTTAATCTAACTTAAGTATAGCTCTTAAATCTAGGTTTGGGAATAGGAAGGATGAATAAGACGGAGTTTCAGGCAGGATGAACTGAGGTTAAGGTCGAAGCAGTTAATGCTACAATTAATCCTCCGAAGCATGCGAGTAATACGTTCGTTGGAGTGCTAATGCTAAGAAGTGGCTAGGGAGATAGAAGAGCCGAGGATTTATTATATTAGCGGAATTAGTGTTGAAAGAGAAGGAATTGTAGAGAGTTGTGCAGTTAACAAACCCTGAAAGTAATAGATGAATGAAGAGAATGTCGCTTATTGCGCTCTTCGTTCTTCCAGAGTATTCAAGTTGATTAACAGAAGTCGGTCTTGACACTGGGGTAAAATAAGAGGGTTATTCCAAGACAAACCACGATGTGCGAAACGTATGTAGGAAACGACGTTGAATGATCTCGATTCTGGATATATGAGTTTGTTGATAAGGGGATCATACTTGACAGGCATATTCAAGAAGCGGGCGAACAAAGGTTATGTATAAAGAATCACGTAGGGGTCAGAGAATTCTTTGGACCAACGTTTCACAAAGCCTAGTGTAGAGTTTGCTTTGAGTATAATCTCGTCAGTATGTGTGAGAAAGGTGAGTTCTCTATCATATAAAACACCAAGGTCTCGAATTAACTCAGCGGTGGATATCTATGGGCTGATAATGTAGAAGGTATCGACGAGAAGTAAATCGTATGCGTTTTCGTTTTTTTCAGGCACCAGACAGAGAAATTGTTAAGATCAAGTTGTAGTGTAGGAGAGTGGCATCATGTGTGGAAGAAATGGTCTTGAAAAAATTTGTATCGTTGGCGTAGAGTAAGATATGACAATGTTTAATGACCATTTCAATATCGTTAATAGTAAGAATAAAGAGGAGAGGTCCTAAATGGCTGCGTTGTGGAACTCCGGAGGTAGCTAAGAAATCATCAGAGATCGAACTTTGTAGTAACGGGTGTTTAGGTAAGAAGAAATCCATCTTAAGAAGATAGGTTCAAGGCCAATGGTGGAGAGTTTGAATAGAATAAGCTTGTATTTTGTCAAAGGCCTTACTGAAATCGGTTGAGACAACATCGACTTCCTTTCCGTTTTCTAAGGCTGAGAGTCTGAAGGATACGAATTCAACAAAGTTAGTCGTTGTGGACCTACCCTTTACAAAGCCGTGTTGTCTAGGGGAAATGAGAGACTTACAACGAAAACTTAAAATATCATACAAAATGCTTTCAAAGATTTGGGGAATATGTGAAAGCTTAGCGATTGGACGATAGTTTGTAATTTCACACTTTTGGCCCTCTTTATGTATTGGGGTTATAAAAGAGGTCTTCCATAACTGAGGGAATACTCCTTGAGATAGAGATAAACCGAAGATTTTTGAAAGGGGAAGAGACAGTGTTGAAGACCATTTTTTTAGAAATATGGCGGGGATACCATCTGGGCCAGGAATATACTCATCATTGAGTTGATTCAGCTTATTTTCGATGAGTCAACGGTATGAGGTAGAAATGGTCCGAGGGAGAAATTCGGTAAATAATTAAAATAATTACAATCAGGTATAAATGAGTCGTCGATAAATGATTTTTTAAAGAAACCAGCGAAAAAGTTGGCGATAGTCTGTGATTCGTTTGAATTTTCGTTATTGAAAGAGAGAGAGGGAAGATTTTCGTTTAAAGTTCACAAATTGGAAGAAGGATTTAGGGAAGGATTCCTCTTGCGAGGAATTGACAAATCCTCCAAGAGTATCTCTTGTCATGGAAAGTGCTGCTCATCAGCCGTTCGGAATCGGGAGAAAATTGTAGGTCCCCTCCGTTCCTGGTAACACGCACATATGAATGTTTGAGAGTTGTAAGCCACTAGGTCCTGGTTCACTCCGAGCTGTTGCACCACCAAATTTATTTAATTTTATTTATAAGATTGCTTTGGGTTTGGATTAAAAGCTTTGATAGAAGGAGTTGTAAAGTTCGGTAAATTGAAGATAATAACAGTAGTCTGTTGGAGATCGCGAATAAAGGAAAATCTGACCAAAGCTAATTTCTCTTATTACACATCGACCGTAGCCTGTAATTATACCAAGGTGGGGAAGAAGACGAAGTCTTATGACGAGAAACGGGTACATGAAGAGAAATAGGATTAAATATTTCTCTATAAAATAAGTCTATTGCATCATTCACATCTAAGTTGTCAAAATTAAAGGAAACTCTGGAGCTATATTCATTAATTTGAGAAAAATTGACTTTATGAAAATCATGAGAAGATACATAAATTTGTGGGGGGAGAAGTCTGTATAGGAGAATCGTGATAGAACGTTAGTAACAAGTAGTTGTTTAAGCTTGTTTTGGGTACATAATTATATACAAATTTGTGTATGATAAAATTATCATGCTACCTTATAAATTTTCTAATTAATAATTTTTATTAAACAGATTTCATCCATTAGCTTAAGAAATAAATTTTTTTAATTCATAAGTCACTAGGTAACTTTTGAATTATTTTTTTTTAATTCTTAAGTCACTTACTTTCTCATGCCTTAAGTCACTAAGAAGTTAAATTTTTTTGATTCAGAAGTCCCCAACTGACTTATTGATTAGATTTTTTTAATTCATTAGTCAGTAACTAGCTGCTGAATTACATTTTTTTAAATAAATAAGTCACCCACTATCTTGTGAATTAAAGTCAAGGTTAAGCTAAAAAGTGACTTAAACTTTTGCAACCCTGATTAAAAGTAGCATAAAATATTTGAATTGATATCAAAAGCGAGAAAAGCAGAATATAGTTTCCTTCTGAGTAGATACTAGGGGTTTTAAATCAATACGAAGGATTCCAAATAACACAACAATTCTCTAGGAGAGGTCTAACAATGTATAAATACAGAGTCTTAAGAGTGTAAGGATCTTCAAAAGACGGCGTAAGATCTTAGTTCAATTAGTACGGTGTTAAAGCTGTTTTAGTATGATTTTACAAATTTTAATCGAATATAGCTCATTCTTTCTCAACCCGTTTATTTAAGTTAAAATCATCGAATACCTATTTTATTTGTTTAGTATCGTGCTATTTACAAACGCCACCAAAGGTCTATTTACTTAGTTTTTTTGCACGAACTGTCATTGATTTAGGTGTTCAAATTGAATTGAATTGTTCAGAAGCAATTTATTAAAAAAATTGGCTTAGTAAGAAACTAGTTAGAAAATGGTTAAAATTTAGAATATGTGTTAGTAAACTACTTTGAAGTTAGCAAATTGCTAAAGGTTTCATACTAATACCTTAATAAAAGGCTGTTTAAAATTTTGCGCCTTTGAAATTCTAATTATAAGACCCAACATCGAATTTCTCTGGAGATAACTTGGTCAATTTTAAGCGAAAAATTCATATTAGAATCAAAGAAAACTCTAAGGTCCTTTTGACTCATTATTCTATGTAGATATTAACCATCAATTTCGTAATCAAAACAATTAGGATTGAGTATTCTTAATCCACAACACTTCTACACTTATTATTATTAAATTATAATCCATCCATTTAGATTACATTATTAAGATCATTTAGATTATTTTAGGTCATTAAGATTTTTTGTAAAGAGAAAAATTTTAAAATGATATTGCCAAGTTTAAAGAAAATCCGAAAATCAAAATCAAGTTTAGGCTGTCGCTACGAGTATCATCGTAGTGTTAACTTTGATCAAAATCTCAAGTTCGATTTTCTTACGAATGCATAACTTGACTTATAATATGTAATTTTAAGTCGCAAGAAAATATTTGGCTGAAGAAATTAGATGCTATATGTTCTTATATGGTATACCTACCTCAAACACCATTGAGTATTGCAAAACTTCTTATACCTGCTATAAGTATTCACACTCATCCTCAATATAAAAAAAAATCAAAACACACAAGTCTTTTTTTTTTTTTTTGTTCTTGTCTACCTGCACAATTTTATTGTTGTCTTTTATAGTCCATACAAAAATCTTCTGTCTGCAATTTAAATTTGAACTTCTTGAAAATTGCAGAAGAATTAGTGAGATGTTAAAACTGTAGTATAATCCTAGAATAAAAAGACGATTTTGGAAATTTTAATAGAATATCTAATCTAGCATTGGCTGATATCATGAAATTCTTATTTTATATTTTTCGTATGGTACTTATTTGACACTTACAACTTCTACGTTGATAATAATAACACTTTTTACAATTTTCTCTTGGTTATATAGAAATGGGTGTTTTTTAGTTATTCAAAGTAGACAAATTTTTAAGATTTAAATAATATTTTTTAAATTACTTGATCTTATTCAGAAATACTGAACCAATAGTTCTTTTATTTAAAAAAAACTGGTTTTCTTGACATAATATACCTTATCGATAGCCAAATTTAGAGACTGGACAGCTCACTACCGGAAATACGAGTAGGCGCGATTTTTGCTTTACACGATTTTTGCACACTGTAATTGGTTGTGTGGTTGTAACATTCACAAGTATACAAGTACATATACAGGGTGATTGGCATAAGGTGTGACAAAAAGCTAGGGCGTGTAGGTTGGACTTAGACAAGAAAAAAATCGTTTGGGAGGGGGGGTCTATTTCCCCCCGTTTAGGCGGGAGGGGCAATTTAAGAAAAAAATCACTTAAAACAGAAAAAAAATTATTAAAAAATAACGGTGCTACCTACAGAGTAATAAACATAGTTAGCTATTGAAGCGATCGGACGTGTTTTCTTCAAGCTCCACTGTTTTTACTCGAGTGCATAATTTGTTAAAATTGTTTTCTGCTATAACTAAGATGTCACTGAATCTGTGCGGTTCTTGTAAATTGGAAATAACTGATTCTAAATACATTCAATGTGAACATTTATGCCAAAACAAATTTCATAAGAAATGTGCCTGTATCTCGGAGTCTAGCTTTAAAATTCTTGTAAATGATGCAAATATGATGTGGCGGTGTAATTCCTGCACTGTGTCGCGGCATATTGTGAACGATTTATTTAATAAACTTGATAAGTTTTCAACAGAAATCTTAGAGCTTAAAAAACAAATAAATGTTTTAAATAATTCCTCTAATGCCCCTTGCGCTTCAGTGATTAATTCTCCGAATAAACAATTAAGTAAAAGTTCCTCAAATAATAAAGAACTAGGTATAAACGTTTCAACGGGTCATTGCACTCGTATTTCTTTGATTCCATCATCATCAAACAATGATTCTGAAGAGATCGCTACCAATACGTTCGTATTTAATAAAGATGAAGAGAAAAATGCAACTAATAACATTGCGGCCCCCTTAACCCCGATAGCGCCGGCTCTGAATCACCAGGGAAGAAGACCTAATCGTAAGAATGTTGTTGGGAACAACACATCTACTTTGATTAAAGGTGTGTCAGTTCCCAAATCCAAATGGTTACATTTGTCTTACCTTGGCACCAACACAACAGTGGATTCTCTTTCTTCGTTTATTGCTGGTGTACTTGACATTTCACTTAATTCCATTAAGTGCACCATGCTCGTAATAGCCCGGTCAAATTAGCTTCAAAAATAAGGGTAAGGTTACATTAATTCGCATAAAGCTGAAAATTGGCATGAATGTTGAGAACACTATTACAAACAATTTGTCAAAAGTCCCCATCGATCCGACGTGTGCAAAAAAAATTATTCAAGGTCAAATGTTGCAAAAATCGGTTTTTTGCATTTTTCAGCTGAACGGCAAGTTTTATCATAAGGTAGGTGAGACAAAAATTATTCATCATGCAATTATCTAAAGAAATTGTCTTAACACTTTTTCTCCTAAGAATCACCATTTTGGAGATATAGCGAAGCAAAAAGTTGAAAAAAAATTATTCAAGGTCAAATGTTGCAAATTTCGGTTTTTTGCATTTTTCAGCTGATCGGCAAGTTTCATCATAAAATAGGTGAGACAAAAATTATTCATCATGCAATTATCTATAGAAATTGTCCTAACACTTTTTCTCCTAAGAATCACCATTTTGGAGATATAGCGAAGCAAAAAGTTGAAAAAGTTGTATTCTTCACAATATGCACACGGTTCCGCGCCACCCGTGAAGTAGTACACTTGGCGCGTTTTTTTAAAGGTGGCTTTCCCGGTAGGCCTATTCAACGATCTATTGTGGTCCTATTGAGTTGAAAATTTTGTATCTAATTGAAAAATACTACTATTGGAAATGACGAAAGCGATTATGAGTATTTTTTACAAAAGATAAGTACCAAAACTTATCTAAGCACCTAATTACATTACAAATTTGACGCCGATATTGCAGTGCTTTTTTTCATTTCAAACACTTTATTCAATTCATTGCCACAGAATAAACAGCACTCTTTTAAACAAAAAACAATTCTGACATTCACTGTCTCAAATGCTTCATTGTTAATGGTTTAACGAGTAAGATTGATTATTGAAATCCTGTAGTATCACAACGGACCAAATATTGGTCTAAGTGTTTTGGCTTTTCCGGTCAGCAGCCACCTTAACCTAAGGTAATGTAACCTAAACAAAAAACTGATTCATTTACGCGTGCTCTAGTACGAGGAGGACTTATTATTGATGTACCAGCTTGTTCTTGTTCGTGACGTCTTTTAACTACGGTAATGGTACTCTTCCGAGTGTACTTTTTCCGCCAAATGTTTACTACAAATAAAGCAAAATTGATACATTTCTCTTACAAACAAGAAACTGCACAAATTCTGTTTGCAATAACTACTTGTTCTTACTACGAAGGAACGCTTGGGACTAATACTATTTTGTTTGGGCCCTTAGAAACGGAGCTGGTATACGAGCGTCGCAGACAGATGCTGCTCAAGGCCGTACGGTCACATAAAATGAGGGACTGGGTTTTCTTTCGAGTTTATATTCTTAAGCCAAATATACATTGTGCAAGTGTATTCGAAAATTCGGATTAAAGTTGCATATACACACACCAAGCATGAGTCTTCAATCTTTTATTTTAACATGGACGGTGTGGTGAGAGGACGTTGCGCTTTGTGAGTTTTTTTTCGGCGAAATTGTGAATACAAGAACGTCTTTGAGATTTTTTCAATTTTATCCGAGTAGGTAATTTGTTTTATTTTGTCTGTCCATTTCATCATACATTTTTTGTTTACTATTTTAATATTTCAATCAGTGCTTATGTTGTACTGTGTTCTCATCTCTTCAACGAACTATACGCAAATGAACCAATAAATGCATGGTCAATCATCAATCTTGCATATACACTACTTCAATGCAGGACGCTAGATTGAAAGAAACTCAAAAGATTTTCATTTTGCTTTAATCCTAAATCCAATCTATACGTGTGATTTTTTCACCAATACACTTTCGCGTGCTTGTCATGCATTTGAACAGTGTATATCTGGCTTTAGAATTGTATAATATGTATCTATACGCCACGAAAACTAATATTTTTACTTGTATTACCGTTGTGTAATGTGTATAACGGTAATTGACAAACATTATGAAGAACACAAATTTTTCAACATCGCTGTATCTCCAAAATGGTGATTCTTAGGAGAAAAAATGTTAAGACAATTTCTATAGATAATTGCATGATGAATAATTTTTGTCTCACCTGTCTTATGATAAAACTTGCCGTTCAGCTGAAAAATGCAAAAAAACGATTTTTGCAACATTTGACCTTGAATAATTTTTTTTCAACTTTTTGATTCGCTATATCTCCAAAATGGTGATTCTTAGGAGAAAAAGTGTTAAGACAATTTCTTTAGATAATTGCATGATGAATAATTTTTGTCTCACCTATCTTTTGATAAAACTTGCCGTTCAGCTGAAAAATGCAAAAAACCGAAATTTGCAAAATTTGACCTTGAATAATTTTTTTTGCACACGTCGGATCGATGGGGACTTTTGACAAATTGTTTGTAATAGTGTTCTCAACATTCATGCCAATTTTCAGCTTTGTGCGAATTAATGTAACCTTGAATGTCTATTTTGACCGGGCTATAAAGAAAGATGCTGACATGTCTGATTTCTCTTTTATAAACTTCAAAGCTGCAATTCCGGAGAATTGTATTGAAAAAATTATGCATGCTTCGATATGGCCTGCTGGTGTACGTGTAAGAGAATTTATTCAATTGCCAAAAAACTACCAACGATCGAAGCCACCAATTCTCTCTGCATAACAAATTCAACAACAAAACCTGTTTTCTCTATTGCTGATCCCGCTGCTGATGTTGATGCCGCCGTGGACGATTACAATTTTTCGTTTTCTGCTCGATTAATTGAGAATGAAAAATCTCTCTTATTTGATGTTTTGCCTGCTGATGCTGATGTTGTTGTTGTTCCTGCTGTCCTTGCTCCCGCTGTTCCCGCTGCTACTGTTACTGCATTCGACAAATTCTCATTCTATTATCAGAATGTGGGAGGCATGCGCACTAAAACCAATCAATTTTATTTATCTGTGGTGGATTGTATGCATGATTTGATTGCACTCACGGAAACATGGCTGTATGAAGGCTTACTATCAACAGAGTTATTTGATTCTAGCTTTGTTGTGTTCAGAAGAGATCGTAGTGCTGCATGTACTGGACTGAATAGAGGGGGTGGTGTGCTGGTTGCCGTCAAATCTGGTTTGAATTGCAGAGAAATTAAATTGTCAAATTGCTCGGGTATGATCGAACAAATATGTGTTTGTGTTGAACTCCCCATAAGATCTCATGATATTATTTTTAACAAGATTCAAATTTATGTTTTCGTTTCATATATCCCACCTAAAGCCTAGTACTCACCTAGCGTGAAATGAAAAATAAATACGTTCCAAATTACACGCGAATAATAAAAATGAAAATAGAATATACTTTTCCACGTGAATTTTTGATACTCACTTTAAATGAAAAAAAAAATGACAATTATTTTTAAATTGATTCCTTCTTTCTGTTTATAAAATTTCAATGTTTTGTTTTGAAACAAAATATTGAAATCAACTGACAAAAGTCACAGTTTTCCACGTTGCCTTAAACTTTTTCCTGATGGTTGTACATTGAGAAATGAAAAAGATAGCGTGGAAAAAGTTGTGGAACATATTTGTTTTTCCAATCCACATTTTAGTACTCACCTCTCGTTGCGGATTTCATGCCAGTGAATCAGCAGTCACTTTTATATGAAATTTTCATTTTCACTTGAACTGAGTACTAGGCTTAATTCAGAATTTCTTATTTATGATGCTCATGTAAACAATATTAAAAGTATTATTTCTAATTTTGAGGATAATTGTTTTGCTATTGTCTTAGGAGATTTTAATCTTTGTAACATTAAATGGCTGTATTGTGAAAATGATAAATGTTTATTTCCAATTCATGTTTTAAAAGACTTTGAAGCTGTTGTAACTGATACATTTTCTGCTCTTAATTTATTTCAAGTGAACAATGTTGTAAATGAAATAGGTAGAATTCTAGATTTAATATATATTCATAATGAGCTTGATGTTAAAATTTTTGAAGATGAAAACCCATTATTAAATAACAGTATTCACCATAAAGCCTTAGGTATTTCATTTAATTTATCAGTTTTTTGTTCTTTATCAAATCAATTATCTATTTTAAATGTCAAATACGATTTTAACAGAGCCGATTACATTTGCATTAATAGATATATTCAAAGATTAGATTGGGACTCCATTTTGCCTCAATCTGAATTGGCTTCCAGTTTTTCTAGTTTTATTAATGTAATCCAAGAATTGTTTGATAAGTTTATACCTAAGAAGGCTATAAGACGAAGATTAAATAAGCCAATATGGTTTTCAAAAGGATTAATTCGCTTAAAAAATGCTCTACTTAAGGCTCAAAAAAGAAGTAAATTCAATTCAATTTTTCGAAGCAATTATTGTCGTTTGCTGAAAGAGTATAATTTTTTAAAGAAGTTTTTATATAACCAATATTTATGGTCTGTTGAATCGAAGATTAAAAATGACTCAAAATCTTTTTGGCAATTTTATAATTCAAAAAGAAAATCGGTTGGAATTCCTATAAATATGAATTTCAATGGTGTCGTCAGTAGCGATGTATCCGAAATCTGTAACATGTTTGCAACGTTTTTTCAGTCCAATTTTGTTTTGGATGGCTCAAATAATAATATTTTACCGGCTTATTCTGAATTACTTGATATGGGTTCGATGGATATATCTGAGGAAGAGGTTTTTAAGGAACTTTCTTGCTTAGATATAAGTTTAAACTTGGGACCGGATAATATTCCAGCTAGGTTTTTAAAAGAATGTGCATGTCACTTGTCCAAACCTCTGACATGCATATTTAATCTTTCTCTTCGCAGCGGCGAGTTCTTAGACGATTGGAAATTTTCCTATATTACTCCCATTTACAAATCGGGCTCAAAACAGCTTGTGGAAAATTATAGACCCATAGCCAAGTTGCAATTGATTCCGAAGATTTTTGAATCCATTGTGAAAAATAAAATCTATGAAGCATTAAAAAATCATATATCGGTTTTCCAACATGGTTTTGTCCAAGGACGATCTACTGTGACTAATTTGTCTCTTTTTGTAAGTTTTTGCTTGAAAAATATGGGAAACAAATGTCAAACTGATGTTGTTTTTACAGATTTTTCAAAGGCGTTTGATAGGGTTAGCCATCGAATTTTATTACAAAAACTATCGTTTTTGGGATTTCATTCTACACTCCTTAAATGGTTAAGCAATTATTTATGCAATCGCTCACAGTTTGTAAAAATTGGATCAAATTTATCATTTAAAATTCAAAACTACTCGGGTGTGCCGCAGGGAAGTCATCTTGGACCCTTGTTATTCTTAATTTTCATTAATGACCTTCCTAAAGTGATTAATTTTTCAAAATGTCTAATGTTCGCGGACGATGTTAAGATCTTTAAGTCAATTAAGTCAGTGGCTGATTGTTTAAATTTTCAAAAAGATATTGATAAATTGAATGAATGGTGTTATATAAACTCTTTGGACTTGAATATAAACAAATGCTCAGTTATGTCTTTTTCAAGATCATTTATGCCTATATTATTTGATTATAGAATGGTTAATGTGATATTGCAAAGAGTTGTTAGTCAAAAGGATTTGGGAGTCATTTTAGATCCACATCTTTGTTTTAGTATACATATTGATTATATTATATCGAAAGCTAATGCTATGTCTGGGTTTATATTTAGGAACTCCCATGAATTTCGTGATCCCTATACATTGAAAACTCTTTTCATCACATTGGTTCGTCCTATTTTGGAATATTGTTGTGTCGTTTGGTCTCCTCTTTTCAAAAAAGATTATAATCGTATTGAAAAAATTCAGAAGCGATTCACTAAATATGCACTTCGAAAATTGAATTGGTCTGATTCAATGCCATCTTATGATAGTAGATGCTTATTAATTGATTTAAGGCCTATATCTTGTAGATTAACGTACTATTCAGTAACATTCGCAAGAGATGTCATAACGGGTCATATTGATTGTCCGCCTCTTTTAGCCTTGTTCGGTATATATGCACCTACTAGGTCCTTAAGGCCTAGATGTAATGTACTTTTGTATGTCTCTCGACATGCAAGAAATTATGGCCAAAATGAGCCAATAACAAATGCTTGTGTTAATTTTAATAAATATGCAAATGTTTTCGATTTTAATCAAAACAGAAGTAATTTCAAATCCCTTATTTTGTTAAGCATAACCTAATGTTAAATATTTGTCCATTTATTTTTAATATGTTATCTAATAATTATTATTTTGTACATATGTATGCATCTTAGTCTAAGAGAGTTGTAATACTTATAGGCGAAATAAATAAATAAAATAAGTAATGCTATAGCATTTTGAAAAGCCAGAAATACATTCTTTAATTTTGTTTTTAAATAAAGTTCTTCGAGTGAATAGTTTTTGAAAAATTAATTTTCAAACTCAAAATTTTGAAAAAAAAAATGAATTTTTTTTTTTTAAACAATTTTTTTTTTCAAAATTTTACGTAATTAAGTATTATTTTTTTATTCAATATTCAATGCTCTTTTTAATTTTTGATCAAACACAAAAAACCGGATGTCAAAATGTTTTGTAGTTTTTGAGAAAATCAAAAATAACAAAAACTACTTTTGTTCTAAGAAAAGCCTTTTATTTTAGTTTTTACGTTTTTGGATTCTTAGGTGAATTTACGATTGAAAGGATTAACTTTCTTTTTACTATTCTTTTAATTATCGTCTTATAAGCATACAATAATGTGACAAAGTACTGGATTAACCATATTTCACACATTTTTTCATTGAGAACACCTGCGTGAGAGCATTGGATTAATATTGATCTGCGAATGTTTTTTAAATAATGCAGCGTTACACGCCCTAACTAGTGACAGAAAAATGCAATTGCGAAATAAGAACAAAAATGTTCCTGAATCTTGAAATCAATTAAAATAAGAAATACATGCATATTTAGATAAAATACATAATTAATGTTTATTTAAATTTTTAACTATTTTTTAACTAAAGCTTACTACAAAAAATTTTCGATATGATCCCCTTTTTGTAGAAGGCAAAGATTATAGCGCCTTCTTATTGCTGCACATAAATTTATACTTGATAAATTTTCCTGTAATTTGACTCCAGCCACTTCAATCCGTTGTTTCAGTTGTTCCAAAGATTCTATTTTCACTTCATACACATAGTTCTTCATGAATCCCCAAGCATAAAAATCACTAGTTAGGGCGTGTAACGTTGCATAATTTAAAAAAACATTCGCAGGTCAATATTAATCCAATGCTCTCACGCAGGTGTTCTCAATGAAAAAATGTGTTAATCGAGTACTTTGTTACTTTATTGTATGCTTATAAGACTGATAATAAAAAAATTTTACAAAAAAAGTTAATCCTTTCTTTTGTAAATGCACCTAAGTCAAGCCGACCCCACCATAATAAGAAAGTGGCAGGTCAATTTTAAACCAATGCTCTCACGCAGGTGTTCTCAATGAAAAAATGTGTGAAATATGGTTAATCCAGTACTTTGTCACATTATTGTATGCTTATAAGACGATAATTAGAAGAATAGTAAAAAGAAAGTTAATCCTTTCAATCGTAAATTCACCTAAGAATCCAAAAACGTAAAAACTAAAATAAAAGGCTTTTCTTAGAACAAAAGTAGTTTTTGTTATTTTTGATTTTCTCAAAAACTACAAAACATTTTGACATCCGGTTTTTTGTGTTTGATCAAAAATTAATAAGAGCATTGAATATTGAATAAAAAAATAATACTTAATTACGTAAAATTTTGAAAAAAAATTGTTTAAAAAAAAAAATTCATTTTTTTTTCAAAATTTTGATTTTGAAAATTAATTTTTCAAAAACTATTCACTCGAACAACTTTATTTAAAAACAAAATTAAAGAATGTATTTCTGGCTTTTCAAAATGCTATAGCATTACTCTGTAGGTATCACCGTTATTTTTTAATAATTTTTTTTCTGTTTTAAGTGATTTTTTTCTTAAATTGCCCCTCCCGCCTAAACGGGGGGAAATAGACCCCCCTCTCCCATACGATTTTTTTCTTGTCTAAGTCCAACTTACACGCCCTAGCTTTTTGTCACACCTTATGCCAATCACCCTGTATAAGTATAAGTTTCAAACACTATACTGTTGGAAATCTGATGAAGCTAGTTGAATCAGTGGAATGTCCTCCACTAGTTCCTGTAAATCGTTTCCCCAAAATTTCAGATAGTTTGAAGAATTCAGCCTGGGTGATAGGGTGATTAAAATTATATCTTTATATACGAAATTTCTTTAAGAATTAAAAAAATATGGAATGACAATCTTAAGTATTGTTTAATAATATACATTTAAAGAGAAAAAATTAGTATATAATCAAAATCAAATAAGCTCCTGTATAAACATTTTGATTGAAACCGGTAGAGTCGGAAATGAGAAAGTTGAAAATAAAAAAAAGGTTATATAACAGGTATAATTAATAACATTTTTTGACCAATATTGTTGGTATGGTCTACACATATTTTTTTTATCAAAATCAATAAAGTCCTTTTCGAAATAAATAAGTAATTTTATAATGGCTGTATGTAAGGAACCGAGCTAAAAAAAACGTTTCAATTTCTCCTCTAGATACAGACAGACGGAATCTCCACTAATTCGTGTTACAATCTATAGTTAAATTTCAAAATGCAAGTAAAAAGTCATTTTGAAATGTACTTTGATATTTCTCAATTTTTTTTTTCCAATCTACTTCAACATTATGCAACAATTGTCGGGCTTGACATACATAGTTGCATGGGTCAGTATTGATTCTGTTTGTGATGTGATCCCATATCTAGATTTAGGGCACAACAGTGGTTAACATTACTTTTCGTTTAATATTATTATTGGCTCAGCCTTATCTATATTTTTTTTTTTTGTTAATATAATTTCAATTCCTTTTCATAATTTTCTTCTGAAATTTTCTAAAATTACTTCTCAAGAAATATTTTAATGAACATGCTTTATGTAATTTAATTGAATACATATAATATATTTTTAGGGATGCAAAATTTGTCGATATCCTGTTCGTTAGTGTGTCTAATTATTTTGGGGAGTGCTGCATTAGTAGGAGCCTTTGGTATTTGTCAACGCCAGATTAGTGCAATTTTGATAACAGGAGTTATGTATCTTCTAGCAGGTGAGTTACAATGAAACGCTTCAAAAGATAAAACGCCGCAAAACAAGTTTAAAAGTTACAGTTTACAATTAACTTCTTAAATTCTTTTTTTATTAAAATTTCAATGCTTTTTTAAAAAAAACTAATTCCCCATAAATTTATTTGACTGTTTTAAATAAATAAGAAAATAAACTGCGTTAAGAAAGTAAAAGTTTTTCAAAGACTACGAGAAAAATGGACTCAAAATTATTTATTAACACAAAAACCCAAAAAAATCGATAAAATTTTGTTGCATTGTGGTGATTTTTCACCGCTAAACGCAGCGGAGTTGCGTGAGCGTTATACCGAACACGAAGAGGAAGTTAAAATCCTTGGAAATCGCATAGCGTTCCAAGTCCAAGCTACTATTAATGAATAAAATTGTTGCTTAACTTCATTTTAAAAATTAACCTATATTTGCTCTTATTAAAAAAAACTCTACTTTCGATGCCATGTTATTTGGGTTAAATTTCTTGTTCGAAAAGTTTTGAGCCATTTCTTATACTGAAATATTACTCCAAACTTGAAAATAAAACAAGAAATACATATCTCCCAAACCGTAAAAAAAAATTCCAATCCCATTTGTTACCATACAATTAACAAACGTCGACTTATTAACAGTCTGTTGCCAAATATGAAAATAGTCTTCAACCTTTAATTGAATTAAGGTACAACTTTTATTTTATTATTGAAGCACTATTTGATATATTGAACAACAATTAGTACTCGTTCTCAAAAAAAATGGGGAGTTTGTTCAGGAATTATTTTTTTTAGGTTGAATTAAGAATGTTTTAATGGCGTATTAAGACATCTTTAAGGGGTGAATATGACAGAGTTGTAAGGATCCCGCGACGCAAACAATGTTAAGAGAAATGGTAAGGTTTTAAACTTAAATTATCAAACATTAGTTAGGGAGCTATCGCAATAAGAATTCATCGTGGATGCGGTAGCCATGGATGGTTCATGTCAGCGAATCATGGGTGGGTTTAGCCACTGCTGAACTAACAATACCTAGTTCATTGCTTTCCAGGGCTGTCTATCTTTCAATTTTCTTTCTCATCCTAAATTGTTCAGAATTTAAATCGTTATAAATTTTTCTTTTATCTTGGATGAATTCTTCGGTCACAAGAATTTTGTTTTTGAACCAAAATATGACATCATTTTGTTCTCATCTTCGGCATGATTAAACGTGACGAACGTTCATAATTGCTCGGCAAGAACTCCACCAATCCGACGAGTTAAGCCTTGGCTTTCAGCGAGCATGCCGAGCCGATGCAATTTTGGACACCCTTCACTTCAGCTGCCTGAATCGGCCTTTAGTTACCTGTAGGCTAAGGGTCGGATGGTGGCATATGGAGCGAATGTTTGCGAGGACTTTTTGAGTTGAGAAAATCCCATATGTGCTAAAAATATTATTGAGGTTTGAGGGTCCCATATGTGCTAAAAATATTATTGAGGTTTGAGGGTTATAGCACCTCTCTTAAAGAATAGGCGTTTGACTATGCTCAGAAGTTTTTGCTTAACCGCACAGGTTCTGTTACAACGCCTTCTCGGGGGTATTCCCTTCCGCAGGTGTATAGGTGAGGTGCCCATTTTCCGTTGGTGCTGCTCTCACAAGGAACACGTGCGTCGTTGTCGTTTTCGTTCGTACTACACTGTCGTACTGTAGTTGAAGGCGGTTTTCATAGATCAGGAATTCTCACGCCATTTGGTATCATTAACGAATTTTAACATGATTTTGCTTGGAATGTCAGAGAGCTCCTCCAAGTTGTTGAAGAGGTGTCTCCTTAGATATCTGTTTCTTAGATAATATAGCGCAGGGCAGTGACACAGGTAGTGAGGAGTGTCTTCATGTATCTCCTCGTCACCGAGGTAAACTATACTGTAGTATGAGTATAAAGCATATGTACGTATATGCATTGTATGCATATTACACAAACCATTATTATGATACACTATCATAATGTTAACAGTTACAATGATTGATGTTAGTTATTAAGTTTTGTTTAACATGTACGAGCAGTCTGAAACTAGCTACACAATAAAGAACATCACATGGCACAGTCAGCTTAAAAGAAAAATATTAATGGATAGTGAAAAAAGTGATGTTAAAAAAGTCGAACATTCAAAAGTTAAGAAATTAAAAATAATTAAAAGGAAGAAACAAAAATATCCGTTATGAATCATATTAAAGAAGTTTCAAATTTGAGCCTAGAGAGAAATGTGCATGCTAATAGGAAAAAATTTCTGCAAAATTATAAAATATATGAAATGGGAGCAGAATTAGCCACCAAGAAAGATGAGGTAAAATTGCTACTTTCTTAAACGCCATTGGGGAAGAGCGTTGGAGCTCTACAATAGTTTCAACCTGAGCAGCGATGACAAAAATGACTATGCTAAAGTTTTAAAAGCTTATACTGATTTCTGCACACCAAACAAAAATGTGGTCTATGAACGATTTGTATTTTTTACAAGAAACCAACAACACAGTGACAGAACGTTCACAAAAGTGTTTAAGAAAAAATATTACAAACATCAGATTTGACGTTAAAAATAGCTGTTGACTTTTGCAAGACAGCAGAATCCACAAAAGAAAATGCACATGCTATACAAGAAAAGACAACCGGGGAAACCAGTTCTACACCGGTACATGCAATCAATTCTCAAAACAGTAGACGTGCTTCGATGTACAGTAAAAACGGAGAAATGAACAAAAGTAAATTTAGAAGAAGAGAACAGCAACCTGAAACTTTCCATTGCGAAAGGTGTAACACGAAACAAAAATCAAGACAGTGTCCAGCATTTGGGAAAAAATGCAGCTTATGCCGAAGCTTTAATCATTTTGCGGTTGCTTGTAAGAACAAGCAGAAGAAAAACATCAAATTAATAGAGTACGCGGAGGAGGACGAAATCAACGGCGATGTAAGCAGTGAATGATAATATTGTTAATAATTTCAGAAAATTAAATGTATAGAAGGAGGCAATCAGAGTTGAAGATGCTTTTATTAATTTTAAATTGGACACCGTAGCGGAAGCTAATATTCTTCCGTGGTCAATATTTAAAAACATAAAGTCAGAAAAGTGCTTATCTAAACAAATATAAAGCTTGAGGCGTATGGCGGTGAAAAAATTAAACCGAAAGATGTGTGCCAATTAATTTGCTGTTTTAAAAATAAGGTGAGCAAAGAACTATTTTTTATTATAGACCAAAACTTCACTCCTATTCTCAGCTTAGAAACTTGTGTTAAATTCAACTTCATAAGGAAGGTAAGGTGAATACTGTAGGGAAAAGATGACGAGGGAGAGTTTAATAAAGGAAAATAAGGAAGTTTTTGAAAACTTAGGAAAATTTAAAAAACAATTTAAAATCGAACTCGGTAGTGATGCAATTCCAGGTTTGTCCACCTCGTAGAATTCCTATTGTTCTGAAAGAAAAGGTATTAAAAACATTAAACAAGTTACAAAAAGAAGGTAATATATCTAAAGTAAATGGCGCAAAATTTTAAACATTTAAAACCTACTCTAAATCAATTTAAGGATGGGAGTCGACTCTAAATATTGAGTTTAAAACGAGAACCGACATTTTGTTAATTTTAAAGGACATAAACTATACTTTAACGTTAAAGAGCTCGTCTTATTTTAACAGCAGCAAATAGCTAGTTTATCTTTTAAAAATATACTTTATCCATATTGACAATGGTCATTTCATAGCAAAGCAAATCGAAGAAAAAATGTTGACTGATGTTTTATTCGAATTTTTAAAGTCTGTTTTTTGTAAATAGACTGAATAACTGAATATTATAAATTCGAAATAATCGTACGAAAGTGCTCTACGATGAACAAATCTGTAAATACAAATGTATGTAGGTGTAGGTACATACATATCTTATGTATGCACGCGCGCCGCCGCGCCGCCGGCCGAGACGAGTATAGCTAAATGAATCTGCACCTTGCAACAACAAATTGAGTTTTTATGCTGTGAATTTGCGATTTATACTTTATTTCCATCTAAAATAATGTAAATAACTTATAAACAATCAAAATCTGTACCGAGGTAGTATATAAAATGTACTTTTTTCGGCGAAAAATTATTTGGTTTAAAGTTGTCTGTTCTTTTTACTTTTTTTTGTGTTTTTGTAGTTGTGTGAGTTATGTATCTGTCAAATTAAGGGTTGTTCAACGCAAATTCGCTTAGGTTCTGTTGTAAAACCCACATCAGTTAGAAGAGTTGTCTAACGTGTTTAAAACTATGCAAAAGTTAGACCAAGTCTCCAAGCTAAACGACTGCGTTAAGTAGAGCCGGTTTAATTCCTTAAACGAGAACTGTTTAAAATTTTGCGCCAATGTGTTTTAGACTTTTTAGAAGCTTCTCTATAAAAATTTTCATTAAGATCCGTTATGCGGATAATGAGAAATTCAAAATTCGAAAAAATGGTTCTATGGTAGGTACAAGCTGTAATATCTTAATTTCAAAATTTTTTTTATTAAATTAAAGATCGTAAAAATTAATTGAAAGAAAAAAAATTTTATCAAAATTCTAGGTGCCGTTTTCGAGAAAAATACGATTTTTGAAAACCATTTTTTTTTTAATTTTTTAGCATTTGTATTGTAGGTACCTTTATTTTTAGGTAAAATAAAAATTTTTTTCTCACATTTTGTAGTTATATTGAGAAACTTTTATTTATCAAGTTTAAAAAAAAACTAGCATAGGGTTTTCGAAATATTGAGTTTTGAAAAAAAAATTTTTGAAGTTTTTTTTAAAAATCCAAAAATTTTTTTTTTGAAAGTCTGAGTACACAATTCTATTTATGTTTTTGGGGAGCTTTAGCAAAAAAAAAAAAATGATCAAAATCGGTTGAACCGTTTTTGAAAAAATCAAAAACAAAAAAAATGGTTCCATGGGGGGTACCTTCAATAACCATTTTCCGGAAAATTTTTTTTAACCATCACCTAGCTTTAATTAAATGAAATTTTTCTGTATTTTTATTTTTAAAATCTGTCGAACAGTTTTTGAGAAAAAAAAATGTTTATAAAATTTCGAAATAAATTTGTATGGCAGGTACCGTTATTTTTGGTCTTAAAAAAAAAAGAAAAAAACGTGTGGGGGGAAAAAATTAAAAATGATATCTACCAAGTTTAAAGAAAATCGGCCAAGCCGTTTAGGCTGTAGTCGAACAGACAGACAGACAAAATTGCGAGACCCACTTTTTTAGTCTTCGCTATCATCGTAATGTCAACTTTGATCGAAATCTCGAGCTCGATTTTTTTTACGAATGCATAACTTGCCTTATAGTACCTATAAGTCGCAAGTAAAAAGGACTCCCATTCACACTTAAAACCGTTGCAAGTAGTTATGCTAACGGAGCTGCTTTACTCCAGGGGGAGAACGAAATACAACACCACGTTGAATGTGCAAGGCGTTTACTGTTACCTGTGGAACGAAACTACTCTACAACCGAACGTGAAGCACTAACAGATACACTAAGAAAAGCAAAGGAACCTGCTGAAAAATCACAAGACCGAAATAAAGTGAAGGCTGATAAAAAACGAAGATCCCACTACAAATTTAGTATTGGCGATAAGATCCTGGTAAAAACCCACTCTGTCAGCAAGGCATTTTCCGGTCTTACAGCGAAACTAGCACCAAAAAGAGACGGTCCTTGTATAATAATCGAAAAGAATGGTTCAACTACCTATACAATTGCCAAAGAAGTCGACCCAGCCTTACCATTAGGAAAATATAACGCATCAATGCTAACTTTATTTTCTGGTGGTTCGAATGAACTTCCATCACCTAAACCACTTTTATCTTTCAGAAACAGAGGAAGACCTATAAAGACCAATCCTAATTCTAAGAAAACAAATTCTAGTTTCAAGAGAAGGATGACTTCACCTGAACTAACCAATAAAGATCCTGCCACATTTCCGAGACGTTCCATGAGGCAGAGGGGGAGATTGTAACAGTCATCAGTCATCATAAAATACTTGAATTCAATCACTTATAATGTTTGTTTATATAAAATATTTTCTAAGAAAGCAGATTTTTTTATATGAAGTAAATGTCAAAGTGCTAAACGAAATTGTTAACAAACCCATATTTTACAATAAATTAATTTTTAAAAATGACAGGCTTCCGTGGTTTCCGAATGCAAATAAAACTATTTCATTCCTTCTCGACGTTTCGTTGGTTTTTTCCAACTTTTTCAAGAGATTTGGCTTTTATTTTACTGTAAAAAATTCTATTACATAATTGGTTTTTTTAACTTTTTGAACAATTTCACTTACTTTTACATTTGTGTATGGTAATTATTTATATACAATATCCTTCACTTTAACATTGAACATTTAAAACTCACAATGAAAAAATGAATAAATAAATAAGTACATTAAACACTATAAAATTAAACAGACAAGAACTTAAATGCTAATATCACAGAATTTTCTTTATTGCCACACTGTAATTATATTTTATGTTGTCTTTGTCTTCTTTCGTATTCATTGCTTTCGTCAGTTTTTCTTGTATTCTCAAGCTTTCTATTGTGTACCTCGTATTTTCTCTCTTTTCCTTGTCTAATATTTTGACATTATCAAAATCAGCTGTATGGTGTGTCTCATCGATGTGCTGTGATAAGCCTGTTGTTGTTTTGTTTTTTCTTATGTCCGCTTTATGTTCGGCTATCCTCACTCCAAGTGCCCTTTTCGTCGTTCCTATGTAGGTACACAAGATCACAATTATCATTAGCATTGCCTAAACATCCAATGTGGTATACCACATTATGTTGTTGTTCCTTGTCTATTGGTGTTTTCGTGTTTGAGAAAAGCTTTCTCAAAGTGCAGTGTGCTTTGTAAGCAAATGTCATATTGATGTTGTTGTTGTCTTGCTTGATGACTTCATAAAGAATTTTGCATTGCGTCAGTTTAGGTATATAGGGAATACTGAAAAATGTTTTGGTGTTGCCAGCTTTAATTTCTGTTGTTGATTTATTATTAGAATGTGTATTACTATTTCGATTTGTTTTATTATTTATTATTTCATTTATTATGTAATTTGGATAATTATTCATTTTGAGTATATTTTTTATTTTTATTATGTTTTCTTTGTGAAATTGTTTGTCGCTTATATCGATAACTTTGTCTGTGAAGTTCGTTGCCGTGTTAATTTGTTGGCTCATCGGTTGTGTAGAGTGAAAATTCATCATTCTCCCAGAAGAAGTTTCTTTCGAAAACCAATTCATAACTATTTTTTCTATTTGTCGATGAAGTTTTGTGTCCAGATAAGGTAAGCACTTGTTGCACTCTGTTTCAATCGTGAATTGTAGTTTTTTATGATAGTTGTTTAATGTTTTTAATATTATATCCTTATCCTGTTTTTTTATTATTGCGAAAATATCGTCTACGTATTTAACAATTAGTGTTATTTTCGTGTTTGTTTTCTTTAATACCTCTAAGGCATTGTCAAGTAGATTGTCAAGTACGATGTCAGCGATGGTAGGGGAAAGTGGGTTTCCCATAGGCATTCCAAATGTTTGCAAGTAGATTTTGTCCTCAAATTTGAAATAATTATTATCTCTCAAACAGAATTCTAATATTTTTAAGTACTGTGGTTTAGGTATTTGTGTTGCTATTTTGATAGTTTCCCATTGTTTCATTATATTTTTGATGGCCAAATATGTAGGAATATTGGTGAAAAGGGATATAGCATCGAATGAAACGAGTATGTCGTCTTCTTCCAAAACTATATCATATATTTTCTCCTTTAGCTGGTAAGAGTTTTTGATGTTATAGTTAGGTGAGATAATAGTTTTCAAAGTTTCACCAATATGTTTAGACAGTTGGTAACAGGGAGCATTGTACGAGGATGAGATAGGTCTTAAAGGTAGACTAGGTTTGTGAATTTTTGGCAAGCCATATAACCGTGGGGCTAAAGCTGCCGAACAATAGAGTTTTGTTTTAAGTTTCGAATCAATGTATTTTTGTTTAAATAAGTCATTCACCATGTTGTTGTTCCTTTTTTGTAGATCTGTTGTTGGGTCTATCCTTGTTGTCTTATATGTATTTTTGTCGTCTAGTATTATGTGCATTTTGTTTGTGTAGTCCGATTTATACATGATAACTGTTTTATTTCCTTTATCTGCGTTTGTGATTATTTTATTTTTATGTTTTTTTTTATTAATTTTTGTGTTGTTTCAAAACTTTTAAGAATAAATTTTTCTTTGGTATTATTTGAAATTTTTCTCTGAAAAGTCGTTACATTATTTGCAATTTTTAGTCTGGCAATATCCTTATCTTTTCCTTCTTGGATTCTTTGTATACATTGTTCTACGTCAGCTATAACATGTATGGGTGAGAAGTTGTTTTTTGTTATTGGCATTGCAATTTTTTTCCCTAGTGAGAGCAACCATTTGCTTTCTTCTGGGAATTTAATGCTTTTTTTTTTTTTTTTTACAAATTTTCGATTGTAATGTGCTGCCGGCTAATATAGTATAAAAGGCCGCAGCAAATCACTAAAAGTCGCAGTCTGTTCAATAAAGTTGATTAGCAAACAACTCAAAGTTGGAGCAATTATTTTTTTATTGGCTGATTGTATTTTCCACAGTAGACAGGCTGAACGAATTTTTGGTCGCCTGGCTCTGATTTCTTAGGTCATCGTTGGTTGATGTTTATTTTTTTTTTTGAAGAAGAAGAAGAGAAGCAAGTAGAAGAAGAAGCTCCCACGCTTCAGCAACCAATTATATGAAAAATTAAGAAATTCTCAGTACAGAGGAGATTTACTAACATTTTATAATTATATTCAAAAAACGCTCTCTTTACTAAATCAAAAATGTCTCCATGAAAATAACCCTCTATACTCTGTCCAACAAAAATTGTCAGTACATGCCTTATGGGAGAGCTTTTTCTAAAGCAGTGGCGCCTGATGCACCCTCACTGTCACTACAATGCGTTAGGAAAAATGCCACTAAAAAAAGAGCAAGCCACTGACTTTTCTTAAGGAATTGTTGTTGTAATTCTTTGCAAAAAGTTGTACACCCCAACACGACCGTCGTATCCCACTGCTGATGAGATACTGTCAAGATCAAGACAAGAGTGTCAAGTGTCACTCAATACGATCGTGCGCTCTTTATCTACATCAAAACAGAGTTACCATTATCATTCTCAATTGCAAGCAAAGAGCTTTTTCAGTGGTTTTTATTAAGGAGCTTTTAACATTTGAAGCTTTTGAGAACTCATTTTAAGAAGATGAGTATGTTGAGTGTTGTCGTATTGCTTTTCAACTTAAAAAAAAACGCGCCTATTATCTTACCGCTTGGCGTTTTGGGAAAAGGTAAATTGAATATTGTTTTCAGTCGTTTTGAATCGGCAGACGGTAGCCCTACGCGTTTTTTACTTTCATTTGCGGCGATTTATAATTTAAACTACGGAATCCCTGTGAGAGCCCTAAAAGGCGACACACTTATGCATGGCAATGCAACCAGAATGAGAGACATTTTTGGACAGAGTATAGATATTTCACGTAATAACGGGACGGCACTTAATATCCTTAAAGAAAGATTGCCAACACGCATGAGAACAATCCTCTACGCTTTAAGACCAAATACCATGGAGTTAGCACTTCATGCATTAAATAGTGCAAGTTTAGTTACAAGACAAAACAATGATGCAAACAATCACAATGAAAAACAAAAATATTATAAAAAAAACGTAGAAAATAGATATGAGCATAAAAATAATAATAATTTAAAAAATTCCAATAACCCCTACAGAAATAATAATAATAATAATAATAATAAAAATAATAAAAAATAATAATTACAACAAATATAATAATAATAATTGGCAACCAAAACCTTACGTGCCAAACAATCAAAATAATTACTAAAGACCAAATAATAATAATTACAATTATAAAAGAAACTATAACCCTAACAACTATAGGCAACAACCCCAAAGATTTGAGCCTATGGATCTCGATCTTACATCATCGCAAATTAAACGCGCACCTAAGGCAAATTATATAAATAAAGAAACAAAAGTAGAAAATGAGGCAAATTTTCGGCATACAGCCTCGGAACAACAAGCGGATTGCCCTTTATTAATTTAACAAAAGGAAATACAACTTTTAGAATGCTTATCGATACGGGAGCAACTAATAGCCTTCTTAGAGAGGAGGACGCTCCAAAAAAATATATAAGAACCAGAAAAAATCCTTTAACAATACAAACTGCAGGAAACCCCATAACTATAAATAAAGAAATTATAATACGAAAAGAAAACTTTATTTTTTCAGTCGTGAAAGATTGTGAATTTCGAATTCACACATTCAATTCCGAATATAACGGAATAATAGGGAATTATATTTTGATTCCTAATAATGGTGTAGTCCATTACAAAAATAAAATACTGGAGTTGACGGGAATAGCATAACATTTTTCCTCGGAAAAAATGAAGAAGAGGAGTATCTATGAAAGTACAATCAATTACTTCAATAATATTTTACCAGAAAATACAATAATTAACAATTCTTTCACAAATGAATTTAGGACTGAGCATTTTAACTCAGAGGAAAAAAATAAAACTTATAAAATTAATAAAAACTATTAAAAGTTCTTTTTATCATAAAGTGACGATTTAAGATTCACCAATCATGTTAACCCTAGTTTACATCCTGGGGTGTGATACACCCCAGGCGACTTTTAAATGCTTGTAACTTTTTTGAAAATCAGTTTTTCGACTTGGGATAAAAAATCAGTGACCAAAATTCTTTTTTCTTTATATTTTTCTTCTTTATTTTATCAAAAAGCTTCAACTTGATTTTTTGGAAATTTCGTGTAAAAAAAGGTCGTCCACACTTGCCTGGGGTGTGTTACACCCCAATGATCAAAATGTGAAATAAATCATTTTTTTTAGTGTTTATTTTATTTTTCATGAATTATAAGTAAATTATAATTAACATTTCGATGCTTAACATTATTCTGGTAAAGATGGAAGTTCTGGGAGACATTTAGTGCAAACTGTATTGATGTGGCGATGACAAATGTGTTTTTCACAAATATCGCAAGTTGATCTCGATTTCCTGTCGTCTGGCGTCGTTGATTCTTGATCAATATCACTTCCAACTTCATCGGGTTCAGGCAAACTTTCAATTGGTCCCAACATCTCTGCGGCAGTTTCATCGATGTCTTCATAATCCGCTAGGGAATAAACTTATGCAAAGAACGATTTATACAGAATATCAAAACAAAATATTTACGATCGAATTCATCATTTGGAAAAAAATCTGGATCATTTTGTTCATCATCTCCACCAGCATAAAATGGATCAGTCTCGCCTTCTTTATCTGATTCTAAAGCTAAGAGCAGACGGCATATAAAAGCCGCAAATGTTTGCGGTTCTGACGTCATTTTTACGTCATCATTTGCGACTATTGACGCTTATCATCTGAACACTCTTTTGGGACATTCAACAAATGCACGCAAATGGTTTGCAGACGATGTGCGACGGCCAGATCGCGCATAAATGTGCGGCGTTATTGCATATCGTCTGAACACCCTCGCACATTTTTTGTGACAGTTTGCGTGCATGTGAGAGCATGTGCGACCGTCCCATTCATTTGCGATGACACGAAAACAAGACCACGCAAATGTGCATATTTCCAGTACTAATTGTGAAGTTGTTGTCATAGCATTGGTGTTCAATTTCAAGAAAAGCGAATCAGCACAAATAGATATCGAGGAGCCTCGGCAAAATAACATACGCCGCATAATAAAATCTGAGTCTTGTAGTCGAATAGTGCGGACAATTGGATGACTGACGAAGTTAAATCTTTGATTACTGCTGTGGAGAAGCGCCCTAGGCTTTGGGATACAGGTAGAATACAAACTCGGAAAGCCGGATTTTTGGCGTGAGGTGGTCGACGAATCCTTCCGTCTGGTGGTGCAGAAGCCAGTCTTTTGTCCACACACTGCGTACTCGTAATTGCTCCACACCAAATTCTTCACGACTTTTTCCAACTTCATCTTCTTCAATATCTAATGCCAAAACAATAATAGCAGCCCACTTTCTTTTCGACATTTTCAACTAATTTCAGCACTTTATTAAATAATTTACATACATATGAACATTCGCCAACAATCACAAACTATGAGCAAAACACAATATTAAACTATCTATTGAATTATCGCAAACCTGCATATGATCGCAAATGGGTGATGTGCGGATTTTTCCGCATATCGTGTGAACACGTCGCACATTGATCGCAAAATTTGCGGACTCATTTGCGTACACTTGATGTGCGAGTAAATCAACGCAAACAAATGTGCGGCTTTTGGGACAGATTCTGCACATCGTCTGAACACCCTTTTATGCGAGTTCGCGTACACTGATTTACGTATAGCATTTGCTCTGCTTTTTAAACTTTTTACGTGACGTCAGCACCGCAAACGTATGTGACTTTTTATATGCCGTCTGCTCTTAGCTTAAGTCTAGCATTGCTCTCAACTCTATTGCCCTCTCTTCTTTATCACCTTTATTATAGTTTTTCAATAATTTATCTAAATTAGACACTAAAACAAATTATACATTTACAAAGTTCTTTCTTTTAACATTTATGTTAGAAAACAATATTTTTATACTTACTTTTTGATAAATTGCAAAATTTTTTGCACTTCTCTACAAAATCGCTTTAAATTTTGACGAACAATACACGTGTTCATAAACAGCAACAATTACAATGTCAACTCGATTGGAAAAAAAAACGTAAACAATGCACCAGAACATTAATTTAAACAATTCGATGCGCTTAAAACTGTTGGGGTGTAACACACCCCAGGCAAGAAAAGTAGTAAGTTTTTTGGGGCTGTAAACTAGGGTTAAGCACAAAATACCGACGAAAAATAGTTCCGCTATATACACGCGAATCTATAGATATCCTGAGATACATAAAAAAAAATAAGCAAATAGTAGAAATGCTTGAGCAAGGAATTATACGACCAAGCAATTCCCCATATAACGCCCCGATTTGGGTAGCACCAAAAAAAAAAGAAGAAAAAGAAGACAAATTCCCAATAGGAAAAGGTGGCCAAAAATGGCCCCCCTAAGGAAAATGTGTCATATCTCACAAAAATGTGACATTTAAACTTAAATGTTATATTCTTTTCAAAGCTTAATTATAAACGCTTACATTTTTTTGCTTAACGAGTTTAAAAAGTTTCAAAAAATACATAAAGTATTAAATTTTCAAAAACTCTTCAAATTCTAACGATCAAAATTGTCCGGGTAAAATGGCATACTGTTATTCCTTTTTCCCTTGCAAGCCAACCAACTAGGCAAGTAAACCAAAACCCATTTTCAATTTAATTCAAACTTTATTTTAAACAAATCATAGTTCAAAGTAAAATAAACATAAACAATAATCAATAAAAAAAAAATAAAAACAAAAATTCATTTAAAACAACTTCACTTAAAACAAAATAAGGAAAAGTAGAAATTATAATACTCGTAATACTCAATTATTGCAAGTACTTTTTTTGGACGGCATTTAGGGCTTTTGTTAATGCATTATCAGTCCAGGACTGCCTCTCTGTACATCGTTTATATTTTCCAACCATTTTCACTATAAAGAAAATGAAAATATAAGGGTAAGTATAAAATGCCACACTGTGCCATTTTAGGCGAGTGCTTAGTAGGCCATTTTGCCCATTTAAAGTTCTTTTATTTAAGTTTCAATTCCGAACACACTGAAATGGTTATAGGGCAACTAATTTCAGTAAATTAATAAGAAGTACTAAATACTTACATTCATTTACTGTTCTCTAAAAATGAATGTTTTTTATAATTTTTTTTTTTGTCAACAAACTTTTTACAACATTTTATTGGTTCTACTTTTGTAGATTGCTAAAGACAGTTTGACCTGTAAAATTTCAAACAATAGCTTGAACCTGCTAATACTTCGTTTATGTCAGTTTTTCCAGATAAACTAAAGAATTATGTTACCGAAACCTTCTAATTCTGTTCGATTCTACAATTTCTAGCAAGGGGGCCATTTTATCTTGGTGGGCCATTTTAGGCCATCTTCCCCTACCAAATATAGAACCAATTTTAGACAAACTAGGAAACTGTAATTACTTTTCTACATTAGATTTGACAAAAGGCTTCTATCAGATAGAAGTAGAAGAAAAAGATAGAGAAAAAACTGCTTTCTCTACACTCTCCGATCATTATGAGTTTATTCATTCGCATGCCATTAAAAATGCCCGGCAACTTTTCAGCAACTTATGAACGAAGTTCTTAAAGAACATATTGGTAAAATATGCTACGTCTATTTAGATGACATAATTATATTCTCTTCCCTTCAAGAACACATGGATTCACTCCATAAAATTTTAACTACACTTAAAAATGCTAATCTCAAAATATCATTGAATGAATCAGAGTTCTTACGAAAAGAAACAAATTTTTTAAACGGAGTAAAACCGGATCCAAGGAAAATAGAAACTATTAAAAAATTCCCCATACCAAAAACCGTCAAAGAAATTCAATCCTTTCTCGGATTAACTGGTTACTATCGCAAATTTATCTGCGATTATGCAAAAATAATTAAACCCTTAACTCTATGCCTAAAGAAAGACAGTAAAATAAATATATGTAACGAACTTGGTTGGGATATCTAGGACTATCACAAAAAATTCAAATTGCCAAAACTCTCTAAACAAATTTCCCCGGCACACTACATAATTTCTCTCATATCATTGCATCCTAGACAAGACTTACAATCCCTAATCCACCATTTCAAACCTATAACTTACAGGACACTATAAGCAGAAGCTGGCAGCAGAAGAGGAGGGTGTTCGGTCTTCATTAGCTTGGCATACTTGTGTTACACCATGGTTCAGCTCATCGTAGGGTAGGTTCTTGCCAATTTAGATCCGAACATTTGTTACGTTGAATTCATGCCAAAACAAAATTGTAAAATAGTTTTTAATAAAACGGTTCAAAATGAATTTCCAAAGAAAGAAAAAAAAAGGCACCGAATAATTTGCATTCAATAAAATGATTCAAGAGAGGGAGAGATGAAAAACTTAAGTGGTAACCCTGATCAATGAGCCAGCAGGTCAAGGTGTTATTTGACCCAATGTGGTTAACCCTCCCACACATAAACCTTTTATGTGACCTTGGCTACCGCATCCACGTAGATACATTGCGATAGCCCCCTCTTGAAAAATTAAAGATGTATTAGTTGACTTGTTCCCCTTCTTTTTTCTCATCTCCGTCTACCTTAGACCAGTTACGATCTTTATGCCATAATATTTTTACTATTTGAGATTCAAACCCTATACTTTTTCAAACCACATCATTATACTTTTCAATCTACTCCTAAATAACCTAGGCCAGGGATGGGATTTTATTACATATAAATGATCAAGATTACAAAGACTCCTTTCATACATTAAAAAATTTAATGACAAATGATCTAATTAATAGACATCCCGATTTTTCAAAAGAATTTACGGCACGAGTACGATAACTTGGCCGCCAAGATTTGATGACGGATTTTTGTAGAGGGGTTAAAAATAAGCACTTTTTACTATGGGAGGGGGGGTCTATCTCCCCCCGTTTAGGAGGTAGGGGCACTTTTAGAAAAAATGCTTTAAATTGAAAAAAAAATATTAAAAAACAACGGCAACACCTACAATAAAGTGCTATACTGCCTTTGAAAGCCAGAAGATTGTTCTATAATCCTGCATTTAAATTAAATTACTCATGTCAATGGTTTTTGAGAAATTCGCATTTAAAGTTCAAATTTTGATAAAATAACGTGAACAAAAAAGTTTAGACCGATTGTTTTCAAAATTGTGAAATGAAATTATAAATTAGCTTACATGTGTTTCATGTATCTATCAATTCTTAATCGAACACAAAAAACCGCATGGTTCTATGTCTTCTGGTTTTTGAGAAAATCGAAAATAACTTAATCTACTTTTCTACAAAATGTTTGATATTTTTTGCTTCCTTACATAAATAAATCAGTGCTAGCTTCCAACATTACAATATATAAACAGTAAAGTATGTATGCAACCCCCCTGCTTGGGCACACTGTAGGATTTGGGGTAGGTGCGAGGTTGGGTGCATGCAAAGTTTCTTTTGCATTCACAGAATCTGTATTTAAAAAAATTCAAATTTATTCTATTTATCCAATGTCCACTAAATACATATAAAATACAATAAACGATCTTGAAAACCAAAACAAACTTCTGACCATGTTCACTAATACATGACACTATTTTTCTATCGAAAATACTGCCTAGAAAGGAAATATAAGGACGACTGGGGTTCGCAAATAATACAGTTTTTATCAGATGTAAAAAAAGTTTACCCTTGTTATACCGATGGTGATATACATATGTGAGGGTTTACAGTTAAAAGACATCGATCCTCCCACCCTTCAGAGCGAAAATTTAGAAAGTTTTTACCGCCAAAACATCCTCGGCTTCCCACCATAAAAGAGTAACTCAACGAACTCGAAAGTTATAGTACGGACGATGGCTTTATTGACGAGACTTACACACCTTTTTAATACATTTTGACCTTTTTTAACTAACTATGACTGACTAACTCCTGACTAACTGACAAAATAACTGACCCAGATGCAATTCTACCTCCTCATGGACTCATGGTGCATTCTGGGTAACGCTAAATGAATTGCGGTACTGAACTAACAAAGATTCATTATGTTTATTAACATTAATCCTTATAGACTAAGAGCCCACAGCAATTTTTGGGTGTGATTGATAACAAACAATAATTAGCATAATTAGATAGGCCTTTTATAGTTATCTACAAATGTGAAAGTCTTGCATACTCTAGTGGGCGCAATAGTGCATAATAGTGCATCAAGTATGCAGTTCTTTCCAAGTCCAAATAATTGAGATAAAAACTTTGCCAAAATGTAAAGTTAAGCCCCCTGATTGAAAATATCGAGGTCCAAGACGTTTTACAGACAGCCTTCTGCCTGCCAGACGCGATAAAAATAGGCTACTTCTTGCATTAAGAAGGCCACCTTCAAAACGTCTTGGACCTCGATATTTGCAATCAGGACACTTAGCTCTTCAGTTTGAAGTTATGCCAAATTTTGTATCCCAATTTTTTAGACTTTGGAAAGAACTGCATACTTGATGCACTATAATGCACTATTGCGCCCACTAGAGTATGCAAGACGTTCACATTTATAAATAACTATAAAAGGCCTATCTAATTATGCTAATTATTTTTTGTTATCAATCACACCCAAAAATTGCTGTGGGCTCTCGGTCTATTAAAATGGAATCACCGTCACCACCAAAAATCAAAAAAAGCAGTTTTGGTAATTTTCGATTTTCTCAAAAACTAAAAGACATAGAACCATGCGGTTTTTTGTGTTCGATTAAAAACTGATAGATACATGGAACACATATAAGCTAACTTACAATTTCATTTCACTAACAATCGGTCTAAACTTTTGTTGTCACGTTATTTTATCAAAATTTGGACTTTAAATGCAAATTTCTCAAAAACCATTCAATCTTCTGGCTTTCCAACGCAGTATAGCACTTTATTGTAGGTGTTGCCGTTGTTTTTTAATATTTTTTTTTCAATTTAAACCATTTTTTCTAAAAGTGCCCCTACCTCCTAAACGGGGGGAGATAGACCCCCCCTCCCGTAGTAAAAAGTGCTTGTTTTTGACCCCTCTACCCGTAATCAAATCTTGGCAGCCAAGTTATCGTACTCTCCCCGAATTTACACTAACAACTGATGCATCAAATTTTGCAATTGGCGCAGTTTTAAGCCAAACACATGGTCCCCTTTCATTCGCCTCTAGAACCTTAAACCAACATGAGTGCAATTACAGCACAATAGAAAAAGAAATATTAGAAGAACTCGTAGTTTGGGCAACCAAACAATTTAGACATTACCTATACGATAGAAAATTTATAATAAAAACAGATCATCGACCCCTTGTATGGTTACAAAATTTAAAAGAACCAAATAGCAAATTACAGAGATTGAAAATAAAACTAGAAGAATACGATTTTAAAATCGAATATATCCAAGGAAAAGAAAAAAAAGTAGCAGATGCACTTTCCAGAATGAAAATAGAAGAAAAGAAAAGAAATTTAATACATAAGCAAGACGACTTAGCAACACAGCACAGTGCTGAATCAGATAGTTTACACTTTATTCCTATTAGTGAAAAACCGATTAATTTATTTAATCGACAAATTAATAATACTTGAAATTAATGAAAATGATCAAGAAATTTTATACCCACATGTTGGAAAAAGAAGAATTATATTCACACGAAAGGAATACAAAGAAGAAGATTTTATAAACATAATTAATAAGGTAGATACTACCCTGAAAATAAATTCCTAGGTAATATTGACAAAAACGTTTTGTTGACCTTCAACAAAACAATTTTATCGTTTTGATTAAATTTTTGTCAATACGAAAGAATGATTTTGTTGATTTCACAAAATTTTTATAATTCAGCATGATCTTTTGTCAGTTTAACAAAATATGCACTATAAATAATATTGGGCCTTACTAATAATCAAATTTAGGGTTAAGGTTAAAAGAAAATCTCCAGATTTTAGAAAATCCCCATACCAATAACTTTTATAATCTCCAGTTTAGTCGTTAGTTATATGTCAAAATTTAATACACGGAAATCAATGATTAAAGTCGAACACTAAATAAAAAGTGTTGCCTTAGTGCTGTTTTATGGTACCTTAATTTGTATGTAACACTTAAATATACTCCCATGTTATCAGGTCGATTTTTCAGATTTTTGTTTAAAGTGAAAAGGAAGTACTTTATTTGTTTGTTTGTATGTTTATGTGCAACAGGAATAGATTATTTATTTATTTTCATAAATATTTAGTACATCTGAATTTTACTAAAAATACGTGGCTATTTTGTTGATTCCATTTTATGTATTTACATAATTACGTATATCTAAAAAGTAATTTTTGTGTTAAAAGGGAATCGATTTACTCGTAACATTATTTTTGTCTGTTGTTGTATTGATAAAATTATGTGTATCCAAGTATATTTATTTTGAAAACAAAAACAAAAATAACATTTGAACCACATTGATGAACCTTCAAATTTATAGCGGGATGATCTTTCTTTAGTACAAAAAAAGCCTTATAACAATACAGAAATATATGCGTCGCATACAATCTCAAAACCGAACACCCAAATTAAGATTGCATTTGTTTGTTTGTTTTTGAAAAGAATTATAATTTTGATGGTGCTGATGGTTAAATGGTGTTAATCAATTAACTTAAATTAACTGATTAGCTAAATCCATGATAAAAAACTAAACTCAAACTTTAAAACTTTAAGATTTAAGATGACACACTGTGAAAAAACTGGCCCCTACTGTTTATCAATAGAAAACTTAAAGAAAAAACAATATTCTCACACAATATATGCCAGTTCACATATTTATAGTTTAAAAATATTTTAAGCTTAAGATTTTCTTATTTTGGTATCTATATGTACATTTTGCGAATGAAAAATATTAAAATAATATATAAAATCAATTAATAAATATGTTTCCTTGTTAAAAAATATGGTGTTCTAAATTAAAAAAACAATTAAAAATTTGCTCCGACACTTCAAATCAATTGACGTACTATAAGTACTTTAATGCTTTCTGTTGAAAAAGAGTACGGCAATACTTAACTTTGAAGGTATAGAGCAAATTATGACAGCCCCTGAACTTTGACAGACCTTGGTGAAAATTCTGACAGTTTATTACATTTTTTTTCTCATTTGTTGTAGATTTTGTAATAGATTTAATAGAAAGTCTGGAGATTAGTTAGTGAAAGGATTAAATTGTTTATTGGTAGCATTTTGTTAAAGCTCAGCACTTTGTTTTAACCTTCCAGTTAACTAATAGTCGACATTAGCTTTTGATTATTAGTAAGGCCCATTGTCAGTTTAACAAACCATGTTTTGTTAATATAACAAAATAAAACAGAGATTTTTGTCACATCGACAAACTTTTTTGTGATGTTAACAAAATGTTTGTTGTATCTACAAAAAATCTGTTTTGTAAATATTTATCAATATCACAAAGTTATTGTTAATTTTTTTTAGTCAATTTAACAAACAATGAAAACGTTTTTGTTAAAATGACAAATATTTTGTTTTTTGGTTGAGTTATTTTGTAATATTGACAAAATAATATTCTCAGATAGATAAAACTATTTTGTAAGGTAACCAAAAAATTCTGCGCGTATAGTTTTTTGATCATGAAATTTCTTTTGTGTATGATCTAGTTCACATTTGGTTTTTGCAAAAAATCGATGTAAGGTTAGCTGAACTTAACAAAAATTGCGTATTGTCCATACGCCCTCACAGATGGTTGCATGTGAGATCGAATTGACAAAATATTTTGTTAATTTAACAAAAAAGTTTTGTTAATTTAACAAAACGATTTTGTTAATGTAACAAAAAAATTTTGTTAATCCGATAGTAATAAAAAAAAACAAATTTTTAACATTAACAAAAAAATTTTTTAATACAACAAAAGAATTCATAATATGACAAATTAATTTTGTAAATTCTACGATATGTTGTCATATTGACAAAATATTTTTGTTATTTTAACAAATTAATCTATTAGCATAACAAAATAATTTTGTGGATACAACAAAATTCTGCAATTTTTATCAATTTGATAAAACTTTTTGCTGGACGTATATTGACAACATTTTTATCAGATCAACCTACATTTTTGTCATATATACCTAGATTTTATTTTCAGTGTACAATGCTAAATTGCATATACGTCAAAGAAGACGAAACATTTAATAATTTCTAAAATATGTGGAAGAAAGAAAACAAACTAAGTAATAAAATATTACAAAGAAGCATGATTTTAATTAAGGATTTGAATGAATATGAAGCCAGAGAATTAATATTAAAAACCCATAAGAATCATAACCAAACTGGTATTGAAAAAATATATTTAGAATTAAAAAGAGAATATTATATACCAAACCTTAAAACATTAATTAACAAAATAATAAATAATTGTTCAACATGCAATACAAAAGCGGAAAGAAATCCAATTAGTTTACCGTATGAAAAAACTGAAACTCCAAAAAACCCAAATAAACATTATCATATCGATATATGGTTTGTTAATAAAAAAGAGAAATATCTATCATGGATAGACAAATTTTCAAAATTTGCACCTGTAGAACCAATCAAAACAAAAACTTATGTAGACGTTATAAACGTGCTTACAAAAATATTTTCTTATATGAAAAAGAATAACACTTGATAATGAAAATGCATTCGTGTCCGAAACACTAAAAAACTTTCTTGAAAATAATGAAATAAGCATACACTATTGCACAGTAAATAGACACACCGGTAATTCCGATGTGGAAAGATTACATAGTAGTTTAAATGAACATATATGAGAATTTTACAGCAACTTCAGCAATTTAATGAAGAAGATTTACCTATAAAACATGCTACTAAAGCTTTTGAATCGTATAATAATGTTATACACCTAACTACTAAGGAAAAACCAATTGATGTTCATTTCAATAAAATAGACAACAAAATAATATATGAAAGAATAGAAAACACTAAAATAAAAAATTTAAATAAAATAAACATATGCAGGACGAAAAGATAAAGAGATAAATGAAAATTATATTAAAATAACTCAACACGAAAAAATAAAAAATAAAATATCACCTAAACATAAAAAGGTAAATTTATTAAATAAACTTAATAAAAAATACACATTAGACATAGGTAATAAATATAAAAAAATAAAAAATAGAATAGCTCATAAAGATCAGTTCCATAAATTAAAGAAATTTACAGAAAATAATCCTGTTCACAGGAATGAAACTTCGTCAAAAGAAGCCACTTGCGGATCTTCATTATGATCAACCCGCTACTTCACAAGGTATTCATCATATTGGTTTTTATTCTACCAATAATCATACCCCAAGAAATACAAATTACTGACTACAACCACGGTAACGGTTATAAAATTGGGCCCAGAAATATTTTGAAATCCGTTCAATTATTTAACCTGATTTTTACTTGTGACTTATAGGTACTATAAGGTAAGTTATGCATTCGTAAAAAAAATCGAACTCGAGATTTTGATCAAAGTTGACATTACGATGATAGCGAAGACGAAATAAGTGGATCTGGCAATTCTGTAGTGAAAACAGTATTCTTAAATGAAGTAAAAAAGTTGCTATTTTAATTTAACCATTCTGTTATTGATGTTTTATTAGATCCGATAATGTAACTTATACTTGTTGAAATTATTGTAACATAATTTGTAATATAATTTAATATTTCCTTCCATTTTAAATCTTCTATTGCTTCCCCATCAATAGAACTATATATTTGATTAAATATTCAATATGTTAAGTACTCTCAACTCTATCTTGCATTAGATAAAAGATTGTACTCAGCTATTTCTATAACTAATAACTTTAAGCGTACACATGTAAAACATTATGTTTATTATGTATTAATTATATTGTTTAACGTTTAAAGAGATTGTTATAAAATAAAGTATATATAAAAAAAAAAATCTCAAAGTTTGACACGAATTTTAGAGTAATTTCAAATTTATGTTGACGTATTTAGAATATTTTCCATATTCTTGCCAGCCCCTAAATTACAATTTTAATGAGCAAAAAAATCGATTTTACCTTAAAAAAATTTAGATTTTTTAGATGTTTTTTAATACATCGAGATCTAAGGCATCCTACAATGGAATTTGACATTTATGGCTTGGTTGATGAGTAACATACTATATTTTGACCTACTTAGAGTAATTCTTTCTAGATGCTTTTCAAAAGCTCTAAAATCGCAATATTCCTGAACAAAAAAAAATCAAAAAATTTCAATTTTTCGATGTAAAATAGATATAAAGCTTTAAGCCTAGTACGCAGACATACATACATACATACATTTTTTTTCCTGCGACAAATTTTGTCTTGGATATTTTTCTGAGCAGTAAACAGTTCGTACGCAAAATCCATACTTTTGGGCATTGCTGTACAAAATGTCTCCACTAGATTTTGCCAGGAAAAAGAATGATACAAGCATTAATTTGCGGGACAAATTTTGACAGCCACCGTATTTCCGAAAATAATTTTTGTCAAAACTGGTTTTATGTAAAAGGTGCTGATGCTTCTCTTGAAAGCTTCAAGAAGGGATTCCAAAAAGGTATGAACGACTTTTGTAAGACAACCTGTTCCAGAGATATATGTATACTGCAAAACACATTAAATTAGATTTTATCTCTCCAAATTCAAACTCTTGGCGATATTTGGAAACGTTTTGTAAAGATTAAAATTTTAGAGATAAAATTTGTCTTGACTCGATCTGCGTACTAGACTCTATTTCCAAATGTCTTGACAATGTCAAGCAAATGTTTTTGTGCACTCGATTTAAGCGGCATCTACATCTCAATATATCAACAATTTTTATTCATTCTACGTATATATTCACTCTGATTGCTGATCAAATTATGTATATTCACTCATTTCGTTCGTGTGAAAGTTAGAGTTACAGATGAGTAGCACATATTATGTAGCACCCTCTGAGAGCGTTTGGTTATAATTATGTAGTATAGTTAACGTAGGTACCAATTGAGTTTTGTCCTTATGTTTTCGTATAACTCTTTTTCGTATGATCGCACAAGTATAACAAGTTATAACTTCACTTATTAATATATGTCGAGTATAGTCTTGCAGATTTGGACCACTAGGCGAACCTATTGTTAGGTGGGTGATTCTACAAACGATGGAATTTTCGGTGGCCCAAGAAATATTTTAAAATCCGTTCAATTATTTTATCTGATTTTTTTTTTATAAAATTAAATCTTGTTGATATCTACCTGGCCTAACAATATTATTAGGTTGACCTTATTTTATCTTGCTCAAAAAATTCTTCAAAGTGTCTGATTCTCAGTCCGCTGACGTGTCCCCAGTGCGTTTTCGCAAAGTAAAATTATTACCGTTCTCTTATTTCAGGTCTCATACTTAGATGAATTGCGCCAAAGTTACAGAAAATAACACATCATTGCTACGAAATAGATAAATATTTTTTAGTAATTCATTTTATTACAAAAAAACTTAATTAAACTTTGTCCCCCGCTTTTTGTATCAGTCCCCTGGCATATTGAAACAGTCGCAAAAAATCAAAAACTAGGATATCGATCGAATTTCCAGTACTGGCAATTTGAAGTACCAAATCTCCTTACAATAAAATTGTGGTGCAAATCGATTATGTTTCTTATGTTAGTATTGTGAAAAAGACATTTGTGCAAGAAGTCGTGGATTGTCCCTTTAGATTATCAGTCTTCTGGTGAGGTTTTACAAAACAAATTTGTATGTAAAAAGGCATATTTGTTAGAAGTATAGTATAGGTTTAATAAAACTGTAATATTATATATATATTTTTATTTTTTAAAGTAAAACCTTGATACCTTTTTTGCGCCAGAACCATGAAAAAACTCAGTCCCCTGGCCTCAGTCCCCTGGTTAATAAATGAGCAAATGATATTTTATTCAGAAACCTGAGAAATTTTTAGTTATATTGAACTTCGAACTTCATTGCGAAATATTTTTAAAATTTTTAAAAAGAATATAATTTATTTTAAATTGATTCTTAGAAAAAAAAATTTAATTATAATATATTATATTCTCTTAATAAAATGCTAAATAATATTTATTTACTATGAATTTGTATATATGAAGAATAATTAAATTTAATTTCTGTATTTCAATGTGTACCCAAGAGAAAATAAGAAAAAAAATTAATATTTATTCAGTTCCCTTAAAAAAAACTCAGTACTCTGAACATCCTTTTTCAAAAAAAGGCCTTAAAATCGTTAATTTTTATTTTTTTTTGAACTGGCCGCTTTCAACAATGCAAAGGGACGTTCTAATGATCATCTAGAACAACTCTTACGACTTTTGGAATCCAAAAATGTCGTGCCGAAATTTGTATCATTTTATTCCATTGTTTGTAGAATCACCCAGGTACACTTATGGAATCACTTACACTCTTTTTCTTCTTGTTGCATTAATGATATTATACGAACCAAATAATAAACCTCCATTATAGGGCCCGTAGTAAAAGTCTATGTCTAACAATTAATTCCGGAATAAAAATGCCCAAATGGGAAGCACCAAAAATGCCCTCGTAGTGAATATTTTCCAACTTTCGGTAACATTATTCAAATTTTCCGAATAGGTATCCGTTGCAACATCTTTATGATGTTTTCTTTTTGCGATTAGCTGTATGAAATTGTTCCGATAGGTCCTATCCCTAAGAGAAAATATTGGTTAGTTATAACATGTTTATGTTAATTACAATAAATAATATGTAATTAACAAGTACATACCTAAAATATAGTAATAAAATAATATATTTATGAAAATCTCATTTTTTTTAAACCCCCGGAAATTATTTTCTGCGTCCGCCCCTATAGCACAAACATTTTGAACATGGTGATTTTTATTTGTCCTTGAAGAGGTTAATAAATTTGGTAAATTTTGTTTTCGATATCTTTTACATACTTATTTTAATATATTTTCTTTTTTTTTTTTTTCTTTTTTGATTTTTGATTTATCTTAATAATAATATGTGTGAATGTCGTTGCTTTTTTTAATTATTATGTCTATATTAACTTACGTTTTTATATTTTTTTTTTAAATAAGAATTTTTTTATATTATATATTTATATATTTATATTAGTGTTATTTACAAATGTTTTCATTTTTTTTTACTATTCATTTTAATTTTTTTCTAGAACTTAGCCTTCGAGTGAAATCTAGTGCAAACAGTTTGCTTCTTTTGTCTTTTTTGTTATTGTCAGTCAGTCGAGACGTCGGCTGAGAATTACAGGGTTCTATGTCGACCGACCCCCATTTCGAGTTATTCAACTTTTAAGTTTTTGATGCTCAGATTTCGTATTAAATGGCTATTGATTTACATTCGAATGATAACAAACGATAGATTATTGATAATAACTAATAAAAATATAATTTATTTGTTTATGTGTTGAGGAATTTCCTTTTAATTGCAAATTAAATTTTTTGCACAAAGTTCTATAAGCCAATTCCATGTAGTTCAAATTTCGGTGAAGGTTCTATGTACCACATAGAACCTTGTAATTGTTATTTAATCATATGAAGATTTCTAACATTTAGCTTAGTCGTTGAAAAAAACTATGGTATTCATAGTATAAAAGCAGCAAAATAGAGTATCTGAAATGATTTTCCAACTAAATATAAAACAATAATCTGATTTTTACATTTTTATTATAGGAAAATATTATATAGTATTTTTAATGCATGTAGCACCTAGTACACTATATAATTAACTTCATATATTTAATAAAACTAATATTTTAATTATTGATTGAATGAATTAAAAGTACAACATTTAAATAAATAAGAAAATAAATAGTAATTTGATTAAACAAACTAAAATTTTAATTTTCATAGTATATTTTATATATATCTTACAGTTCAAGTAAATATGTGAATACATTTAAGAAAGTTATAGAATATTATAAATTAATTAAACAAACAAGAATTTTAATTAATCATATTGGATATTTGTTCTTGTTTTCATTATATTTTCGAAATTTCTTTATCAATAAATTGCAGGCATGTATTTAAGCATTGCTTTAAATGGTTTGATTTTTCTTGTTGCAAGGTCATTTTTTAATTGTACCTCTTTTAAATTTGGCCATTGAAAAGACCACATATTCTTATTTCTTAAGGTTTTTGAACACTAAGTCTACACTTTTAAGAGATTTTTCAAGATGGAAAGTCTTAAAAACACCTCGGTAAGGTTCTGTGTAAGTTGAAGTTGGACAACTTTCGAAAATGGTATTAATTTAATATTTAAAATCTTACAACACTCGTAAACATTTTTAAAATCTAACGGTTGCATTTGCAAAACTGTAAGATTTTGTTTTTTGAATGACAAGGGTGAATGAAAATCGCGATTCGTAAGACGCGTTGAATGCAGCTATGGGTATTACCTATTTCCTAAATTGTAGAATGTCCTGGATTAGAGAATTTAAAATGTATATGTTGGATGTCTGGCTGATGCTTATGAAAATCAATTAATATGAAGTTTACCAACAAGTGCCGGTTTTGACATAACACGGTTTAGAATCTTCAGCAAAGCACTAGCAATATCATTTCCTGTTCTTCCCATTGTGCTTTCATCACACAAGCAGCAATAGACGTTATTATTAAGCGAAAAATGTCCTGTAAAGTTATGCACATTTAACTTTGAGTGGTAAAAAAATGAGCTTACATCAGCTTTTGGACAGGTAAGTACATTTTGCATGTCAAAGCACAAAACTGGAACTGTATTTTCTCTGTCAACTTGTCTTTGCTTGTATGCCTCTTCCTTTTCCTGAAAATGCGCATTATATTTCAAAACCAGCTCATCAGATACAGTGGTGTTTTCAACTGCTATTTTATGCTCCTCGCATAGATTTAATGCTTCAAAAACTCAATGCTGTCTCCTGTTGCTAAAGCGGAATCCACCCCCATGCCGCTATCCATAAGTGACCCTTGCATTGAGGAAACCGAACAGATCTCAGTTCTCGGTATGTGCATCACAGACGACCTTGTGTGGAATGACCACATATTCGACGTTGCCAAAAACGCTGCTAAGTGTTTAGGTTTCCTTCGACGATGCAAGAAATTTTTTACCCTTTCTGATCTGGCTGTAATCTATAAAGCCTATATTCGTCCTAAACTCGAGTATAATTCCCATATTTGGGCAGGTGCTCCAATAACCCACTTGAGTCTTTTGGATAGAATCCAAAAAAGAGCTTTACAATAATTGATAGGTGATAGGACTAAAACAGAAACAATTGAATCTCTCGAGCACCGTCGCAATGTTTCTTGTCTTTCATTATATTACCGTTATTTTTACAAACATTGTTCTAGTGAAATAGCCAGTTGCATTCCTCCCCTTAAACAATTTAACCGTAACACTCGCGCTTCGGGGAATGCTCATCAGTTTACCCTTGAGCCCAACTTCGGACGTACTGTTAAATTCAGAGATTCATTCTTTAGCCGCACTACACGAATGTGGAATGCCTTACCCGACTCTATATTTCCTTCCCATTGTGATATTCAGACATTCAAAACCAATGTGCATCGGTATCTCCTTTTAAATCCCCTCCCACTTTCCTAAACGCTCGCACATCTATCTTTCTTTGGATTATGAAAAGCCAAGTTAAATTGAGTGTTGAAAACTTGTCGATATGCATTAAATTTAACAGTTTCGTCAGATCCTGTGTTCTCTTAATACATATGAAACATTTCTGAAATTGTTAGACTTGGTTTGAGATACTGCTTGTTGCTAGTTTTTCACAAGCTTTTTGTAAACAATATCAAAAACACGAAGAAAAAACCAAAGGTAAATTGATCAACATAGAACTTTGTTGCGTTTTCGGCAATCCGATAAGAATTATAAAGTTCTATGTACAAAATTAAGGAATACAAGGTTCTATGTCAATAAGAAGATGTGTAATTTTTTTATTGGTCAAAGAGAGAATTATAAAGTTCTATCCGCCAATTTTGCTACATAGAACGTTGTAATTCTTAAATTAACTTCATTTTGGTTCTTAGAACCTTTGTTTTTTGCGTTTTACGCTTTATAGGGTGAATTAAGGTGCATGTTTATGAATTCATTCGAAAGCGCTTGAAAATACGAATCCAACGACATCCATAACTCATTTTTCGTAAAAATGGCTGTTAGAACCTTGTAATTCTGAGCCGACGGAGAGTCGAGTTGTATCAGTGTAAGTATGAATTACGATTTTTTATTTTAGTGGGGGATGTACTGTTTGTTGAGGTATAATCGTTTGTTTAAATGTATTAAGTACGGTTGTTTGTTTAGGTACATGAGGTGCACTTTCTTGTTTGAAAAAAGTTGAGGTACCCTTAATGTTAGTATTTGGTAAAGCACGAGGTAATGGTGGTAATAGTTTCACAGTGAGAGTTTAAACTTAAGTTCAACTGATTTGAAGTTCAACTCGTCAGGTTTCACAGTCTAATCTCTAATCTGAACTTCAATTCATTGAACATAGTTTAATAAATTGTTTTCTCTTCCTATCTGAATTAAAGAAAAAACAATCAAGGAAAGTTTGCTTTGTTTCAGTTGTGATCTGTGACAGGAAAAAAAATTGAAGAATGAAAACAAATAATATTTTCAAATGTGTGAAAGAGCTGAGGTTTAAACGGCAGAATAGTGTCGTTTAACTTAAACTCCAGAATGAACACTGAATGACACTGTAAAACCAAGTATATTGTTGAATTGAAGTTTAAACCAAAAGTAGGGTTTAAACTTCCACTGTGAAACTGGGGGTTAGAGAATTATAAGTAGTATTAATGCTCCTGAGTTTGTATAGGATATCAATTCAGGGGAAACATAGTGTACCTTTAGATTATTTATAGCCATACTGTCTTCTAATCGACGTAAGTTTTCATTGATTTTTACCCAGTTTGGAAAGTTGTTTAATGTAGTGGTGTTAAAGTTGATAATATCGATACCTTCCCGTAAGAAAGCGACATTTTTAAAATTGTTCAAGAAACGAAAAAACGTCTCATTTAGTTATTTTTTGTGTATTTACTGGACGAAACAAATTTAAAAATGTCGCTTAATACATTCTTACGGGGAACAAATCTGTGTCGTCCAATAAAATACACAAAAAAATAACTAAATCACCCGTGTTCTGATTTTCGTTCCGAATTTAATTCGTTACCGAAATTGATTTTCGTACGGATTTGAAAACGACGTTCTTAATTTCGTACGAATTTGTCTTGCAGTGGTACCAACATTCATACAGGTTTTCTGTTACACATGTGTCTTCCCCTTCATAAAAGACAAAAAAAAATAGTTTTTAAAGATCTATTTTTAAAAATACTTACATACATTGTGATGTGCTTTTTGGTTTCCAGCCGAGGTTTTGCTCGCCGGCCTTGCCAGGGTCTTTCTGAAGAAAACACGAAACTCCAGGTTTAAAGGTCTTCAGACCTTATTACAAAATCTTTATTGGAAATAGCTCTTAAATCTATAACACACAATATACTACTGCTAATATTTCACTTATTCCGGTATAGTTGAATAATCCACGTGATTCTTGGTGCTTCGAATCGGTCGTACTAGTTGCGGCTGTCTTGAATCTGGTACTCGGTTACTGGTACTTCATTTCTGGTACTTCGGCTTCAAACTGGAAAACTCATTCGGCTTATAATGGGATTCAACGGTGTACCACCTCTTGTTGCTCTAATCGGCAGGTACTGTACGCCCCTGGTGGCACTAAAACAGCAGGCTTAGACGCTCTGGTTGATCAGCAGGTACTATACGCCCCTGGTGGCACTAAAACGGCAGGCTTAAACGCTCTGGTTGATCAGCAGGTACTATACGCCCCTGGTGGCACTAAAACAGCAGGCTTAAACGCTCTGGTTGATCAGCAGGTACTATACGCCCCTGGTGGCACTAAAACATCAGGCTTAAACGCTCTGGTTGATCAGCAGGTACTATACGCCCCTGGTGGCACTAAAACAGCAGGCTTAGACGCTCTGGTTGATCAGCAGGTACTATACGCCCCTGGTGGCACTAAAACAGCAGGCTTAAACGCTCTGGTTGATCAGCAGGTACTATACGCCCCTGGTGGCACTAAAACAGCAGGCTTAGACGCTCTGGTTGATCAGCAGGTACTATACGCCCCTGGTGGCACTAAAACAGCAGGCTTAAACGCTCTGGTTGATCAGCAGGTACCGAAGCCCCTGGTGGCAATTAGGACATTAAACTTCAAGTCCTTACCACTGGTGGGGGGAAGCATCAACAAGAAATAGCTGGACGATCTCACCTACCTAACTTGTCTTCCTACGAAACCCCTTACCACTGGTGGGGGGAAGTTCCGCACAAAACAAGGAAAGCTAAATGACCAACTCGTCTATACTACTTATCTACGACTGCATTTCAAAAGATTTAACAATCAATTTACTGTGCCGCCTGACTGTGTGTATGAGCGAAGAGGTGTTTTTCGTTCACCTAAGTAGGTCCTCTTGATGGTTTTTCAGTAGAAACTGAATGTGATCTATATAAGTGGCGAACGAAAAATATCCATGTAGTTGATTTTGCTGTGACGTCATATGCTCATGGTGCTTGTGAATTGAATTTGAGTGAAATACAATTCTTGGTATCATGCATAAGTCGTATGGAGTGGAGTAGCATGGAACGCTTCGTTACATACCCCTCCTCCTTCGGAGACGAGAACCCTCTCGTCTTGAAATTCGCTTGAACTGGAAAACAAAATTAAATTCATCTTTTTTTATACTTTAACTTACCAATTACCAAAAACTTTAAATCACTTCATAAAAAAAAAATCAAAACTGTCGGAAACTTAAATCAACTTTAAAACTAGGACTTCAACCTTTATACATTATTAACTTCAAAAAAAAAAAAAAATTGTCTCAAAAAACTTAATTAAAGCCTAGTATACAGTTCTTTTTGAAGAAAAAAAAATGAGTGGTGAAAAAAAAATTTTTTTCTCATGAAAAAATTTCTGTAAGTTTTTTCCGTCAAAAAAATGGGATGCACATTGTTTTGCGTGAAAAAAAATTGTGGTGAGTATAAATTTTTGTTTCGATTTTGGTTTACAGTTTGGTGAAATGAAAAAAGTTTTTTTTCGGGAAAAAACTCTCCCATAAGAAATGCATTGGTTTTTTTTTTTAGAAGAACTGTATACTAGGCTTAAAGAAAAAAAAATTTTTGTCTGATAAATGTATGGCGAAAAGGTTACTCTCTTCTTGACGCCATTTTCACTGTGGGTCAGAATGGCTACTCCTGGCTTCATGATTCTGACGTCTACTCGTCCATAGCGCAGTATAAACGTAAATCGTTGGCGTCTATACCGGGGATTGTATGTCGGATGTTTCTTGATGGAGATTCCCATGAAAGGATCATCTTTCGGACGTGGTTTGCTTACTCGTTGCTCGGTCCTACTAGTTGGGAACTTAAGATTCCGTCCGGTCAAAGATCTGGTCATAGCGGTTGCAAGAGCGGCGGCGGCGGCGGCGGCGGCGGCGGATGTTGACGGCATTAAACTATAAATGTAATCGTTGGTAACGTGTCTGGCGGTGGGTATCATGTTGCTGGAAGCTGGTGCGAAGGGGACCGATAAAGCGGCGGTCGATACCTTGGCAGCAAAGGCGGCGGCGGTATTTGGTGTAGTGGCTTTCGGTAAGGTAGTCGTAACGGTAGATGCGGCGGACAGAATGGAACAAAGAGGCCTTCTGGTACTAGCGATTTTCCTGGTGGCCGCAGCGATGGGCATTTGTATCTTGGGTGGTTCGTATGAACGTTTGGTTGGGGCAACGTTATCTGGCTTATGATTAAAGCGCCTTATTCCAACCTTTTTGGGTTTGGTAACAGCAGCAGCAGTTGACAGCTCAGCTGCAAAATGGTCCTGAGGCGATTTTGTTGGCCTATTGCGTGGCCCAACTGTTCTCCCTTGGCTAGACCTCACTCCAGGTCGCATTTTTGCTGGTCGCGTAAGTTGCCTGTTCCATGGCTGGTCGGCATTTTTGCTAATGGACTGCTCCATTTGAGTTGTTGATTGCTCGGCGGTTGTTAACTTACTGGTGGCTAGCTTGCCTCTGTCGTTCTTTTTATTTTCCTGTACAGCTAATCCTTTAAGATTCTTTAAGTTTGATCGAACTTTACTGCTTCTCATTAATCTTTTCGGTACTACAATACTGGTAGAGTCATATCGGGTGACTTCGCAAGGGTCATCATAGCCACGTGCTAATTTTGTACTGGGCGGACGGTCGAGCTTTTGGGGTTCGATATCAAGCATTCCGCCAAGGAATTCTTCTTGTTTCCGTTCTCCTCTTACTAGACAAAGTTGGTTCCGGTATTGTTCTTGAACGTTACTTATCATAGGAATTTCTTTACCACGTAGAGTCATCTTGAAATTCGCACTTGTTAGCAGGTCTACACCAATAACTATATCCTCGGTGAGTTGACTCATGTACGTTAGTTTACCCTGAAATGGCTCATCATTGATGTACAAAATCAAATTATAGTGTTCTCGGCGAGCTACAGATTCTCCATTTGCTAGCTGCGTGAACTGTCTCCGATATTGGATTGGTACTTTGTTTTTATGTAAAATTCGGCGGGTCTTTGTATTAATGAAAGACTTGGTAGCTCCGGTATCCAATAATGCCATAACAATTTGATCATAAATTCTCACTGGTATGAAACATCTGGGATCTTGCCTTGGTTTCAAGACCTCTGGCGGTGGCCTTTGCTTAAAAGCTTGAACTTCGGCTTTCTGGTTCTGGTTTGTTTCTTCTAGAAGAGATTCTACATTACCGTTTCTTAAATCTTGTGGCTCCTTTATAGCTAGTCTGGTGTCTTTGTACATTCTTTTCTTTCCTTGTTGTATCGGTTGTTCACTTAGCGAGTTCAGTATAGATGCTTGATGTGGGTGACAGGTACAATCATCGGTCAGGCGGCCATCTTCACCGCAGAAGGAACAAAACAGCCGGAAAGGACGATGGCAGTTACTCTTCGTATGCCCACGCTGCTTGCAGTTCCAGCAGTGCGTTGCTCGATCATACTGGACGGAAGGGACGGCGGGTCGGTCATAATTGTTGCGGTTAAATGGTACTCGCGGCGGTGTGGGACGGTTATTATTAAACGTCCGCTGGTTTGTTGTGGGTATTATGTTTGCCCCTGGGTTCGGTCGTGATGCAGGTTGGCGTTGATTCCGGTCTTGGCCCTGTATGTACTCGTACTCTTCGGCTAACTTCATTAGTTCGTCTAAATTTTGGAAGTCTCGTCTCTTGATGTACAAGTGGTATTCTGGACGAAGGCTGTCGTATATTCTATCGACACTTTCCGAAAGACTCATACGGGGGTGCTGGTGTATAAGGTATTGAGTTGCCTGTATAAACTCTTTAGCTTTCTCTCGGGTACCTTGTTTTCTGCGCATGATCTCATCCTCTAACTTATAAACGAAGCGGACTGGCAGATAATGCTCCAAGAAACATGTGCGGAAGTCTCGCCATGTTCTGAGTCTGTCTCGATTTATCCTGAACCACTCTAATGCTGTTCCTCTTAGAATTTCTGGAAGAGCTTTTATGAGGTCGTCTGGGCGGATATCGTAGCACTCGGTCAGTTCCTCAACCCTCTCCATGAATGCTAACGCGTTTCCTGAAGAATCAAATTTCAACCCCCATTTCCTTACCGTATTCATGACCTCGGCCTCGTGGCTGGGAGTGAATATGGCGACGGGTACACTCGAAGTTTGAATTACAGGCTTTCCACTGTGGGCGGTAATAGCATCTGGGCTAGCGGTGGGGTGTGGCTCGGGCGGCTTGGAGTATATTTGGCTAGGACCGGCCATGTTTGGAACTGGACGAGGTGGAACTTGGAAAACAATTTCCGTGTAGTTAGGAGATTTCGGTATCTCAACATCTTCGGTCCTTTTCGAATTATATGGTGCTGGAACTATGTTGTCTTCTTCTTTGTATTCTCGGTCAGTAGTAGTCTTAACGATTTCCTCACCTAAGTATTGTGTGGATTTCCGTTGTCGGGCTTCTTTAATATAAGCGCTGAAGCGGGCTCTTAACGCGGTGATCGAACCATCTGTTTCTATTCCTAGCTGGCTCATTCGCTCCATTAACTCTTGTTTCCTTAAGAGATATATGGCTCCTAGGCTAGCGAAACAATCGAATTCCTCTTCGCTATCAGACATGTTGAACTGGTTCTTATCAGGCGGCGGCGGCGGTGATATGTTATAGTTTGAGTTTTTCAGATTTTGTTTCTTACGGGGTTGGACCTTATATGTCCCTGCTCGGGCGCCAATTTGTGATGTGCTTTTTGGTTTCCAGCCGAGGTTTTGCTCGCCGGCCTTGCCAGGGTCTTTCTGAAGAAAACACGAAACTCCAGGTTTAAAGGTCTTCAGACCTTATTACAAAATCTTTATTGGAAATAGCTCTTAAATCTATAACACACAATATACTACTGCTAATATTTCACTTATTCCGGGTAGTTGAATAATCCACGTGATTCTTGGTGTTTCGAATCGGTCGTACTAGTTGCGGCTGTCTTGAATCTGGTACTCGGTTACTGGTACTTCGTTTCTGGTACTTCGGCTTCAAACTGGAAAACTCATTCGGCTTATAATGGGATTCAACGGTGTACCACCTCTTGTAGCTCTAATCGGCAGGTACTGTACGCCCCTGGTGGCACTAAAACAGCAGGCTTGAACGCTCTGGTTGATCAGCAGGTACTATACGCCCCTGGTGGCACTAAAACGGCAGGCTTAAACGCTCTGGTTGATCAGCAGGTACTATACGCCCCTGGTGGCACTAAAACATCAGGCTTAAACGCTCTGGTTGATCAGTAGGTACTATACGCCCCTGGTGGCACTAAAACAGCAGGCTTAGACGCTCTGGTTGATCAGCAGGTACTATACGCCCCTGGTGGCACTAAAACAGCAGGCTTAGACGCTCTGGTTGATCAGCAGGTACTATACGCCCCTGGTGGCACTAAAACAGCAGGCTTAAACGCTCTGGTTGATCAGCAGGTACCGAAGCCCCTGGTGGCAATTAGGACATTAAACTTCAAGTCCTTACCACTGGTGGGGGGAAGCATCAACAAGAAATAGCTGGACGATCTCACCTACCTAACTTGTCTTCCTACGAAACCCCTTACCACTGGTGGGGGGAAGTTTCGCACAAAACAAGGAAAGCTAAATGACCAACTCGTCTATACTACTTATCTACGACTGCATTTCAAAAGATTTAACAATCAATTTACTGTGCGGCCTGACTGTGTGTATGAGCGAAGAGGTGTTTTTCGTTCACCCAAGTAGGTCCTCTTGATGGTTTTTCAGTAGAAACTGAATGTGAACTATATAAGTGGCGAACGAAAAATATCCATGTAGTTGATTTTGCTGTGACGTCATATGCTCATGGTGCTGAAATACAATTCTTGGTATCATGCATAAGTCGTATAGAGTGGAGTAGCATGGAACGCTTCGTTACAACATTTTTAGATTTACGAATTCAAATTCTCCAGACAAAATCGAAACGAAATGAAAACAAAAGTATTACTTTCGTAAACGAAAATCAGGACAGGGGTGAATGAGACGTTTTTTTCGTTTCCTGAACAATTTTAAAAATGTCGCTTAATACATTCTTACGGGAAGGTATCGATATTATTATTAGTTGTGTGTACTAGTGAAATGATATTTATAAAATCGGGGATGGTAAAATCGGTATTTGATTCTGTTGGTAGCTTCCAGTGTGCAACTGAATAGGTGCAATTTTTAAATAGGTGAAGTATTCCTATACCTTCTAAGTATTTTTGAGATATGGTTTCACCACATTGAGAGTAAATGATTTGTTTATTTTTGAATGCAAATAGCCAATTATTGGGAGCTTTTAGTTTGACAATATTGTTGAGGAAACTTGTGGACATTATGAATTTGCAAGTGGAATGGTTGTACGTTTTTATACCAGGAATATTAAAACAGAGAAAGTCTGAATTTTCGTTAATTGAAAAGAGTTTGTTTTGATTACATATACAAAAATGGGAATCTTGAATTTTTCGTCAATTTTTGTAATTTTGATTTTGTCATCGTTTTAACAGTTGGAGATTATTGTTATGTTTTATTTTGGACTTTTTTTCAATTCTTATTACTGTATTGACTTCGGATAAAATTTTGATTAATTCGTAAGGTCCGTCCGTCTGCTTTTTAGTTCGTTGGCGTAATTGTCGTTACTATAATAATTTTGTGCTCCCCTACTTATTGAATTTGGAATCCGTGCAGGATAAACATACAACAATTCAAATGGAGTATAATTTGTGCTACTATGTGTAGCAGTGTTATATACAAACATAGCGTATGGTATGGAAGCCATGTGTCCCAAGAGAAAGGATCTTTGTCAATGTAATGACGTTAGTATTCCCCAAGTGTCCTGTGACTACGCTCTAATGCGCCGTTGGTTTTGGGGTGGTATGGGGTTGCTTGCAATTTTTTAGTTTTGAGGATTTTGCACACTTCTTTAAACAAATTGCTAAGAAAATTTCTTCCGATCCGTAAGGATCGAGTCGGGTATCCCAAACCGACATACTGGCCGTTCAACTAACATTCGTGCTATAGTTGAAGCCTCGGCGTTCGGTACAGGTATTGCTTCGGAGAACTTGGTTAAGTTATCCTGAAATGTCAGAATGTATTTGTTATTTTCATAACTAACGGGTAGTGGACCTATGTCTAGTGCTGTACGCTCTAATGGGGACTTACAGGTGGTGGTAACTCTTATAGGTATTTTGTTGTTACGAGATAATTTATTTTTCTGACATAACTCGCATTTACGTATATGATTTTTGACGTCTTTCGAGATAGTTGTCCAGTAGTAATACTGCTTTATTCGTTTGGAGATTCTTGTTACTCCTTGTGGGTCATTCCGTAACTTTCAAAACGATAATCGTCAAAACGATCATCATTAACGTTATCGTCAATAATTTGCTTCACGTAACTTTATCACTATCGTCTCGTCAATCGTTTTCGGTATAAGATCATTCAGTTAATTTCAGATACTCTTATACTGTGACTGAAATGTCAAAATGAAATCCATGAAAGACAATGCTTGTTCGATAACTTGAAAATGTAAAACCATTGCTTTATTTCGGACTTTTCATTTTCTCTAGAAAGATTCCATTTAATCCACAGGGGACATAACTTGGCTTCCAAGATATTTTTTCGTTTCCGAAACTATTTTGGATATTGTTCTTTGTGCAAGAGCAAGTCCAAAATCGTTGCCTATAAACCATTGGTACCCTCCGCCACCCAAAGTCTCAATAGTTACAGCAAATATTAATATTGATGGTGTATATGTAGAACGACAACCATCCGGCAAGTTTATTGATTGAAGTATCATTAAAAAGGCTTCTTTCGAAATTCGAAAACGTTGAACAAAACTATAATGGTTTAAATTATTTTACAACAATTAGTAAGAAAGATTAATTATGTACATATTTATGTATTGTATGTAAAAAAAATATACTTACATATGGGTTGGAAGAGATAGAGGGTCTGATTCATCTCTTAATTGTCTTCGTAACCGTATTAATTGTTTTTTTTTTGAATTTTCATTTTCACTACGTACATAGCAAAACTAAATTGCGACGAAACATTTTGACTTCAGTTCGATTAAATAGTAATGGGAATTAATGACAGACGATACCTATTTAGCTATCGTGCAAACGATATCGTTTTGACGATATCACTTTGACGATTATCGTCTTACGTGAAGTGAGACTATCGTCAAAACGATATCGTCCGACGATAATCGTTTTACGGAATGACGCCCCTTGATGTGGACCAAATGGTGACTCGTGATTTTCATGTGGAATTTTTGATATATCTTCTGGTTTTTCTAATATGTAGTATCCTTGTATAAGTATGTATGTATTAAGTATTCAAGTATTAATGTTTTTAACTCATTTTGAGCCTAATTACTTACTGGTACTGACAATGCAATTGATAATAAATTATTTTTATTGCATCCATTTATGATACACACCAAAGAAACATTTCAGGAAACATTGTTTAAAAAACGTTTCTGAAATGTTACCTACCCATTTGTTTAAAAAACATTGTTTCTGATTTGTTTTTTCTTTTTTTTTTTTTGTGGACTCTTTGAGAAACATTTCTGAAATGTTTCTTTGTTTTCCATTGTTTCCAGATTGAGTTGTCTATAATTTTTTTTCTCACCTGTGTTGCACTTTAAGGGCATGAATTTTTTTTCTACTTCATCTTTATCACAATTTATATTTTCGCAAATTTCAGATACATTTATCATCGGCTTTTTTGATATTCGTCAAGAGTGGATCCCGCAAAACTTTTTTTGTTTCAGAAATTTTTATCAATTGGATAACATTCTAGTCGTTCCACACTTTTCACGAAATTTTATATTTATATTAATAATGTAAATGCTTGGGAAACAAATTAAGTTGCCCATTCGGAATGAGAAACATTTCAGAAATGTTTCGCGTGCGTCCAGACCAAAGAAAAAATTTCAGAAATGTTTCTCTGTTTCTGAAACGTTTCTTAAATATTTCTGAAATGTTTCTTTGGTCTGGACACACCTTTAGTGTTTTCTCGATCTGAAGCACTTTTTATTGGTAAAGGTAATGTAACTGTATAATAAAAGACATCTGAGAGTTGGAGTTTGTGAATCCAAACTTGACATATATCGGGTTTTTTGAAATCAGGTAGACGATGTTTCAATATTTTCTCTTCTGCGGTTTCTACTAGGGGCAATATAATTACATACTTTAAGGTTATTTTATTATTTCGATAATTTTAAATTTTGACTGAGGTTCTGTTATTATTCCATTATACTTACGGACGCTGTGTCATCTCTCTCTTCTTGTCGGTCGTCTCTTTCTTGTGCCCATTTTTGACTTCGAGTTGTCACAAATGCTTTGGTTTCGTTACCGGCTTGAATGCGGCTTAAAGCCAGTGGCGATTCCTCTCAGTTAGCAGCTATATCGCCGCTAACCTAAGAATTTAAACAAATAAATACTATGATGAACATTTTATATTGAAAACGCAACTTTCAAATCATACCACAAAACTACGAGTACCATACAAAAAGTATAACTTAGCTCTAAAATTTGCGATACCAAATTCCGTACAATATACATAACAGCATTGACATAAATACACAACACAAAATTATTTAACCTACCCACATTCCTATTCTCAAATCATATTTTACACAAACGCAACACAAAACTCTCATACAATAATGTCTTCTTGAAGCATTTATAGCGCGAAAATTTGCGCTACCAAATTCCCTACAATATATACAATACAAGAGCGTTTGACTACGAGTACAACATGTCCTAACACGCCGCGCCGTCTCCACTAGCGATAAATCCATCGCAATCGCAATATCCAAAGCAGAGAGCAGAAGAACTGTCAGATTTTTGTGGCTGGGCATTTCATCGCAAACTTTTTTAGTATAGTGAATAATTTTAATGAATATAAATGTTCTATGGACAATTTCAAATCAGATTTTTTTTTAATTTTGTTAGAAAAACGTAAACCCCAAGCAAAAGCTTTCTCCGCACGCAAAACTCAAACTCAGTTAAATTAAATTTGGGTACGCCAGAACAATATGACAGTTCTCCTTGCGATAAAGCAAGCGATGAATGGTATGCGATGAGAGCATACTTTCTATCGCAAGCGATGAAAATATAGCTGCGATGGCGGTCTCTACTTGCGATAATGAACGAATGCTTTAAAGCATGCTCTGGATTCATGGCTAGTGGAGACCGCATGTAAGGAAAGCCCAGCTAAATAATATGAAAGCGTTAGCGAAAATTCATGCGATAAAACAAGACACATCAGGTTGAATGAAAGAGGAGTAAGTATAAGTAAGCAGGTAAATTTTGTGTGCGTTCTTTTTGTTGTATGCAGTAGAAAGAACAAGGAATGTGTCTGCTTACTTGTATTGTTATTTGATTTGGATTTAATATCCAACGATATTTAGTTAGATATTAAATACCAACAGCCTTATTTACTAACTCGTTTTAGCGACGGAGTAAAGTTACTTCGACTATACAACGGCTCTTATCCTGAAAACCTTATTTATAATGAAAATGCACGAGGAATAGCGGTGGAATAAGCTAAAACTGGTTCATAGGAGGTTTAAGGGCGTTTTAGTATCTAAATGTCATTTTGAGATGACATCTTGTGAAATTTACAAAAAGGAGAGTAAGCAATTTTTTTCGTTTCTTACTAAGACAAATAGGATAGATATTTTGCAATAACAAATTATTTATATTTTCCAAATCCTCTAACAGTTGTACGGTATTGTGGGAACGCAATGTGGTTGGTACATTCATTTTCATTTATTGGATTTGAACTTTATACAATCCAATTTTAAATGTATCCAATTTCCAATATGCATACAATGATAATAAAATGAATAATAATGGAAATCAGCTGCGGTTTGATTTAGGTGTACAATAACCAGAGTTTTAGATTTGTCACCTTTTATATATATATTTGACATAAGGAAGGCGTAGCTAAAACGGCTAAGAAAATAATTCTAAATAAGGATTTGTCTTACGTGGCGTAAGTGCTTCGGCTCGGTTTAACTATTCTGAGGTTGAACCCAGTATTAGGGAAAATAATAAATAAGGCCGCAAAAGTTTAGTGCGAAATAAACATAAACATTAAAGCATTTAACATTGATATCGAGTCCTAAGATATAAGATCAATGTGAAATTAATTAAGTATTTTTTATTTGCGTGGATTTTGAATTTGAGTAAATATAGATACGATGTACGAGAGTGTGATCTTGTTTATTTATTTTTATTTGTATCTATCTATGTATCTTATAGCCTTTTCACACCGAGCCGAAAACACGGTTTTCGCCAAAAAATCGGTTTTCGTCGAAAACCTGCATCGAAAACACAAGTTTTCCCATACATATTTGTGAACTACAAGTTTTCGTTTTTGACAAGTTTTCAATAAAACCTCCCGAAAACCAGTTGAAATTCAGAGATGATGTAAACAAACACACCTAATGAAAAATTCAAAGCTCAATTGAAATGAAATGAAAACATTCAAATACCAATCAGACATACAAAAAAAACATCTGACAGCTACTGAGAAGAAAAATGTACGACAGTAAGTGTCAAAATAATTCAAATGACAAACGAAAACTTGTAAATATTTGGTGTGAACACTTTTTGAGGTTTCGAAAACTTTTAGCCGAAAACCGGGTTTTCGGCTCGGTGGGAAAAGGCTATTAGGGTGGTCCTTATAATGATTTTTAAAATTTTATTGCTTTCCATTAAGAGGCCAAAATTAATCTGTTTCGTCTTTAAACCGAGGAAACTACATTGAGTTTTTAAATGTATTGAAACAATACGAAACGGTAATAGACCGAGAGCCCACAGCAATTTTTGGGTGTGATTGATAACAAAAAATAATTAGCATATTTAGATAGGCCTTTTATAGTGCATCAAGTATGCAGTTCTTTCCAAATTCTAAAAAATTGGGATACAAAATTTGCCATAACTTCAAAATGAACAGCTAAGTGCCCTGATTGCAAATATCGAAGTCCAAGACGTGTTGAAGGTGGCCTTCTTAGTGCAAGAAGTAGCCTATTGTTATCGCGTCTGGCAGGCAGAAGGCTGTCTGTAAAACGTCTTGGACCTCGATATTTTCAATCAGGGGGCTTAGCTCTGCATTTTGGCAAAGTTGTTATCACAGTTATTGGGACTTGGAAAGAACTGCATACTTAATGCACTATTATGCACTATTGCTCCCACTAGAGTATGCAGGACTTTCACATTTGTAAATAACTATAAAAGGCCTATCTAATTATGCTAATTATTTTTTGTTATCAATCACACCCAAAAATTGCTGTGGGCTCTTAGTCTATAACGGGTTTTAAAGGTACCTCAATGGCGAAATGATTTGATCAAAGCGGTTACTGAGCTTACATCCATACATCAAAAAAAAAATTAAACACCCAGATTTTGTTGCTATTATGCTTGATGAGTCTTTTGGCCCAATTATCCGTTGTGTTTCGGTATTATTTTAATAAGAAAATCCATAAAACTTTCGTTGGACTTATTGATGTAAGTTCTAGGCTAACAGCAGAAGATTTGTTTCAATTAGTTACAGCTCTATTGGAAAACTATGACTATATAATAATAATGACAAATATAAAGTTATATCCTAGACTTACGATGGGGCTTCCGTTATTATCAACCTATCAACCATTGTAATGAACTGTGATCAGTAACAATCGTAAATTTTCTTTTATAAACATATAGTCGATATTGTGTCAGGGCGTAAATTATGGCAAGAAGTTCCTTTTCAGAGGTTGTGCATTTTGTTTCACTCTCGTTTAGAGTACGACTTGCAAATAAAATCGGTTTGTCTTTGCCAATAGGACTTTGTGACAAAACGGCGCATAATGCAATATCGCTAGCATCAGTGGTAACTAAAAAGTCTTCATTGAAGTCTGGGTATGCCAGGATAGGAGTGTTAATGATTTTGTCTTTTAAAATCCTGAAACCTCGTCGCAAAAAGCGTCGCAACGAAAGGCTACATTTTTCTTTAACAAATTTGTCAATGGCTTTGCTATTTCAGCAAAGTTAGGGATAAATTTTTGATAATAACCCACCAATCCAAGAAAGGATTTGATATCTTTCGGTTTCTTGGGAACAGGGAACGGTTTTACGGCTTTTGTTTTCTCAGGATTTGGTTTCATTCCTTCCTGTGATATGATATGTCCCAGGTAAGTGAGCTCCTTTCTAATGAAATGACATTTTTCGGGCTGCAGTTTGAGGTTATTTTCTCTAATGATCTGTTAAATCATATCCATAAATAACTATGTCATACGAAACATTAAACTCCTTGAAGTCCCATTAGTACATTATTTATAAGACGCTGGAAAGTAGCCGGAGCCTTTTTAAGTCCGAACGGCATATGATTGCATTTATAATGACCAAATGGAGTACTGAAAGCCGTTTTTGATTTATCAATTTCGTCCATGAGTATTTGATGAAAGCCCTTTGCAAATTTTTTTTTATAATTCACTCGCGCTCAAGGGTATGTTACGAGACCCTTATAATGTTATAAATATGGCACGGGCGAGGGGTAAATTAGGAGGGGATAGAAAGGAGGTGTCGATGAACATTGGTTTTGAATGTTTGCAAATTGAAATGGCAGGGGAAAACTGTGCCGGGTAAGTTATTCTATAATCGTGTTGTGCGACTAAAAAACGAATCTCTATATTTGACGGTACGACCAAAGTTAGGCTCAAGGGTAAACTGATGAGCATTGATGAGAGGAATGCAACTGGCTACTTTGAGTGAGCATTGCTTGTGAAAGAAGCGATAAAACAGGGAAATACATGAAACATACCGACGGTGTTCAAGAGATGGGAATGAATCCATGATAACTCTGTTTACAATCGGTTTTAACGCTCTGTTCTGAATTCTATCCACTAAATGGAGAGAAGATTGAGCAGCGCCTGCCCAAAGGTGTGAGTTATACTCGAGTTTTGAACGTATAAACGCCTTACAAATGGTAGCCAGATCAGAAGGGGTGAAAAATTTCTTACATCGATATAGAAATCCTAAGTATTCAGCAGCATTCTTGGCTGTCTCGAGTATGTGATCATTCCAACGAAGATCGTCGTTAACACACATACAGAGTACTGAGAGCTTTTCGGGTTCTTCGATGCAAGTGCCATTTAAGGACAATTGCATAGGGGGTATATTTTGCTTCAACGACAATAGAAAGCATTGAGTTTTCGAAGCATCAAATTCCACACGGTTTTTTTTACCCCATTTAAAAATGCTATAAAGATCGGAGTTTAATTAGCTTATCATACGATACCGTTGCAATTCCACTTCCGAGGGAGATGGACGTGAATTTGAAAACGAGTACGAAAAGCTGGGAGTAGAGTCATCGGCAAAACAATGAAGTGGATTAGAAGTTTCAGACAAGAGATCATTTATAAAAATGAGGAAGAGAGTCGGAGACAAAACTGAGCCCTGGGGAACACCAGAATTTATTTTTTGAAGATCAGACTTAAAACCGTCCAATACAACATGTATTGAACGATCTAGAAGGTAATTTCTAATCCAACGAATAAGGGTTTCGTAGATGCCAAACACACGCATTTTCGATAAGAGAGCCTGATGCCAAACTCTATCAAATGCCTTAGAAATATAATCTTACTTTCTCCAAAACAATGTAAAAATCTGTTCCACTCTTCGGTGAGATATGCCATCAGATCACCAGTGGAACGATTGCTGCGAAAGCCGTATTGCCGGTCATTAAGAATCTTTCGATCTTCGAGATATTTCTTGAGCTGATGATTTATCAGCGATTCCATGACCTTGGGAAGAAGGGACGTAAGTGAGATTGGTCGATAGGACGAGGGGGAGGAAGGGTCACCTTTTTTAGGAATAGGCTGGACAAATGCTGTTTTCCATCTTCTAGGGAAGATTCCATAACAGTAGGAGCGATGGAAAAGCTTACGCAATGGTTTTGCCAGCGATGAAGAACACCTCTTCAGAAGAATAGGGATATACCATCAGGACCAGCGGATTTGTTTATATCAAGATCTCGAAGTGCTCTTGCAACTGTACGAGTGCGGAAATATACCTGTCCCACTGAATTATTTACGTTTTCAAGTACAGGAGGGGCAATGTTGCTAACAGGCAACTTGGAGTTAGCAGCAAAATGAGCTGCAAGTATATTTGCCTTCTCTAAGGAGCTAGTTATCGGTTTTTCTTTGTAGATGAGCGTTGGAACCGACGATGAAGTTGAATTTTTTACGTTCTTGACAAATGACCAGAAATTTCTACTGCCTTTGGGACATTGCAGGATTTTTTGCCTTAATTTCTGTTCATGTAAGAATTTGGTTCTCTTTATAACAGTGTTGCATTGGTTTCTGACTTGTTTAAACTTTTTCCGATTTTCCTCAGTTGGGTTGGCTTTGTAAGAGCGGAAACTTACTTCTCTCAACCTGATAGCTTCTTTACAGCTTGTATCGAACCAAGACTTTTCTTTAGACTTTATACTTCTGTAAGGAATAAACGCACGCATTCCAAGAAAATTACTTCTGTTAATTAAACTAATATGCCCAACAAGAAGGAACACGAATAAAATAATGTGAATCATAATCCCTTGTGCGCGGGTAGATTATAAAAAAAAAAAAAAAAAAAAATATCAGCACTGGCATCAACTATCTCAGCAAAGATCTCAATTTGAATTGTGTAAATTGAAGTCGCCCGCAATAAAGATTCAGTGTAAGGGTACAGGGAAACAATTCGGGAAATGGAATCAGACAGCGCATCAAACTCATTAAGAGTTGAATTGCTGTCCAGATTCGGACTCCTATAAATAAAACAATAATGGATGATGTGCTTGCGGACAGTAAATTTGAGCCACATGAAATTAAAGTTCGTATTAGAACAATGTCCGTATTGAGGAAGACTCTGGCAAGCAACATCATGTCTAACGTAGACTAAAAGGCCGTGATGGCGAAAGAGTAAAGGCATTAGGTTATAGCCAGGCAGGCGAAATTCTGAAAGATCAGTATTTGCACCAACCTGTGTCTCACCTAGTGCCAAAACAGCTGGTCTGTTCTTAACAGAATGAGCGTACAAGTCAAAGAAATTCATTCTTAGCCCACGAATATTGGTAAACACAACACAAAAATCACTTACCATGTTCAAAATCACAAACACCCAAAACACAACTCTGACGATCTAAATTCAACCGTGAAGTGTATGTCCAATGGACTAAAATCAAAATACAAACCGTTCTAGGTGTTATGCCCATAGAACGCTTTGTACCTGAAATCAATCAAGACATGCAAACACAATCGAATTAGGTATACATCAGATGTCACTTAAGATTGAGAGTACTGAAATACTTAGCTATTCCCAGTTGATCTAGAATATCAGTTATATTGGGTAAGGGGTAAGCATCTCAGACGGTAATTTCATTCAACTTTCTAAAGTCAACTACTAGACGGGAATTCCATGGACTATTGTTTGGTTGTACCGCGCCATCTTCTAGCATTTCATTCACTTGTTTGTGAATTTCCTGTCTAGAACTTTCTGGAAGTCGATATGGTCTAGTATACAGAGGGGTTTTGTCTTCACCTGTAATAATATTCATCAGAAGTACCTTTATACTGCAATTTTTGTTTTGGGTAATTGTTTCGCCTAAGTAAATTCGTGGTGCTACCTCACCTTTTTGTGTGACAATATAATTTGAATCCTCTTCCTCAAATGGTATCTCTATTATTTGTTGTGTTCTCGGCCTTAAAATAATTTTTTCTTCTTGTTCATTAAATTATTTATTTACGTCAGTCTAATTTTTTGCTGGGTTTTCTTTTTTTTTTAATTGTTTTGTTTTATCTTTTACATTAATATTATTTTGTGTTTTCATATTGGCCTTGTCATAACTAGAGATTTCGTTAGCTTTTGATTTTTCAGGATAGCCATGTGAAATTTTTGAGAAAATTGGGTTGAAAGTTTTTGAATGATTTTGGTCGAGTTTGATTTTTAATGAATCTTTTCATCTGAAACGTTAATAGATTCGAATGGTGTTTTGCTCGTTTGCAGTTTTCATCCCGGTGTATAAAGTTACATCTGGGGATTTAGAATTAACTGTACCAATGTAATTCAGTTCTTCGCTCTCAAACTTAGTTTTTTCTAAACCTTTTTCACCCATAGGCGGTATCTCGTAAAATATTTTATGGTCTCCCTTTCTTCTCATTAGCTTTTCATAATTCACCTTACACACAAATCTATCGAGCAAACCATTCCCGAGAATTCCATTATATTCCAGATGTGTTTTGTGTGAAAACACTTGGAGTGGATGTTCTAAGAATGATGTGCTTTTACCATCATCGATTTCTAATGTTCTTGTAATATCACCCATAGTTTGGACAGATTCCCCGGCTATGGTTAAGATTTCACAAGAATTTTTAGGATTTGTATAAGTCGGTATCTCGTAAAATATTTTATGGTCTCCCTTTCTTCTCATTAGCTTTTCATAATTCACCTTACACACAAATCTATCGAGCAAACCATTCCCGAGAATTCCATTATATTCCAGATGTGTTTTGTGTGAAAACACTTGGAGTGGATGTTCTAAGAATGATGTGCTTTTACCATCATCGATTTCTAATGTTCTTGTAATATCACCCATAGTTTGGACAGATTCCCCGGCTATGGTTAAGATTTCACAAGAATTTTTAGGATTTGTATAAGTCAAATATCTACGCCTGTGTCTATTGAAAAAGTTGAGTTGTCTTGTTTTGTCCTTTGTAACTTAAGACAAATGACTGCGTCTTTAAATTCAGGACAGAAGGGTAAAATGAATTTAAAATTTATTGGGTTGGAGTAGGATGTAGTCGGCAACAGTTTTCTGCGGAGATCGTTTTGTATTTATTTGAACAACAGTGCCGTAATTCGTAATTTGAATTAGAGATGCCGCGAATAGTGACTCGGCCGAATACCGAATATTCGGCCACACCCGTCGACCGAATACCGAAAATTCGGCCAACGAAACGATGTGTTGTGTTTTGTGTATCTATCTCCTAGGTGACTTTTGACGAGGCACAACGAAAACGAACAACAGTTTCTGGGAATGTTTTGAGGAAGTTGCTATAGACAAAATGATGTAGATGTTAAAAAAACTGCCATTGAAAACAAAATATATTTTTTTAAAGAACTTTTCGCAAAGATCGGATGGCAGACCCTTCCAAATGGTGGTCAGCAAATAAAAAACTGTTTCCCAATTTGACAACATTTGCTGAAATTTACCTCTCGTCTCCTGGTACTAGAGCATTAGTGAGAGGTTAATTGCAGAAGCTGTAATTGATTTCGAATATAGACGTTACATAAAACGTATGCTACCAACGAATGCTGAAAAAGCTGTTTTTATCACCACAACTTATCATTAGTAGATTTTAAATACTAAAATAAAAAATTTTAATAAAAATACAAAATTTTTTGTAAGATAATAAATCCTTTTTTATTCTCCATTTAATATTCGGTATTCGGCCGAATGTCGTGAACTATTCGGCCAAATATCAAAAAAATAGGCCGAATGCCGAATAGTGGTTTGATTGTGGGAAGTTGGAAATGGGAGGACGATTTTGATTGGATGCCGCAAAACACGATGCTACTGTGTATCTAAGCTTACCACAATTCTGGCAAGGGGGCCTTGTACCGAAATTCCTATACATACATTATGTGCTTTCTACATTTTTTATCCTAGAACATCGAGCAATGCTATATTCAATGGCTGCTTTCAGATCCATTGCGTTAAAAGTTTTTATTAGCAATCTGAAATTAGAGTTTCTAATCCCGTCTTCAAAGGAACGTAAGGCTGTCTGTTTGTTTTCAGCAATAAGGTAAGCCCTTACTACTTGGTCGTTTGTACTTTGGTATGTTGCCCTGTCTAGTTTATGTAATAATCTTCCTTTTGATTTTGTCGAGCTTAAATAAGCTCTGTCTGTGCGCTTGTGGGCGAAATACGTTCTCTAAATTGTCTCTCTAATTCGGCTATTAATTTAGGCCACGTAGGTATCTAAAGCTTTGTATTGGGTAAGCTCGAATGCTACCCCTTGTAATCTTGTTTTTACTATATGTAAAAACATGGAATGATATGCTGTGTGTCGTCTTTTATGTAGGAAAAAAGGATGTTGCCGCAAGCGACAAATTTATTTAATTTATCGGGATTCCCTCCGAACTCGGGGACGATGTTGTTAACGTCATTTAATGAAATTTTTACTTCCATTTTTGACGTTGATTGATCGACACATAACGTTTTGTCTGGAGTGTAGTGGTATGGTAAAAGTTCAAATAACTGTACCAAGGACTTTTGTCTACGTGTACGCTGAATGCTGCTTAGTCAAGGGAAACTGATATTAATTAGTCAAGAAATTTTTTTTTTTTCACTTTAAGGAGAATAAGGGGAAAAGTTCCTAAGCATTGCTCGTAATCTGAAGAAAATGGTTTTCGAAAGTAGGAGTATAATAAAGGTTTATAATTGAATAGTTTATATAAAAAATAAAATTTACTTGTTGTTGTTGATAAAAATTTTTAAATGTTTGTCCACTTGCCAGGCAGGCTTCGCACCCTATAGTTGAAAATTACAACCTGGTCTTTTGCCCTACCTGATTTTTGCTTGTTTCTTCGGTAACCAGATTTTGAAAGAAAATCCCACCGCTGCCACCTACAAAGGACACCGTGCTTTCCACAAAGGGAGAAGAGCTACTTGTGCGAATATAAAAGAGAAAAAAATTTATATTTTGTTTCTTATTGGCCCGCTGTTTTAAGCTAGGCTGAGGCCAAGTTAGTTCTTCTTTAATTCTATTCTATGCTATTTCTGTAATATCCCTGCCCTTTTATACTATTTTCAAAATATTTTCCTATTTGAACACATACGCAAATCATCCAACTATATATCCACCAACTGATATTTCATAATCGATATTCCAATTGGTAATACTTCCTATATATTATTCTAATTGGAATTACGAAGAATATTTACCAACCAAATTGTAACATAGGTAATTGTTCTTTACAAATGTGCCGCCGCATCATATTTCACGATATACTTCACTCATAGCGGCACTCGCCTATGCTAAGATGCATTATCAGCATTTTGTTTTGTGATTCCCTCAATGCCAGCAATTAATGCATTGGATCTGTTTACGTACAATCCGTTGGACATTGGGTATCAATTACTCAAAGCAGTTTATGGGTCTCGGTTTGTGTTGTGCTCATGACAAGTGATCGTTTTTTGTTTACGTAGTGAGGATTAATTTGTGAGTCAATATTTTATGGTTTTATGTTTGTGGCGTTAAATTGGTTCGAATTATCAGTGATTGGAGTGTCCTTGGAAGATGCGGGGAAAGAAATCGATTGTGTTAGGAGGGTGCCATATAGTGAGATCTGAAACGGCAGCGTATGCTAAGCTCAATAGATTATGATCTCGATAGCATTATACAATGTGGAATTTAATGCTTCAAAACACAAAGCTGTCCTCTGTCGGCCAAACGAAATATGCCACCCATCAAATTATCCAAAAATTCTTAAAAGAAGCAAGAAATTTTCTTTCCCCTTCTGATCTGGCTACCATCCATAAGGCATATATCCACCCAAAACTTGAGGATAACTCTCATATATGGGCTGGTGGCCCCATTACTCACTTGAACCTGTTGTATAGAATACAAAATAGAGCCATAAAACTCATAAAAGACAGATCAATTACGGAAACTTTTATCTCTCTTAGACACCGTTGAAATGTTTCTTGTCTTTAATTATTTTATGTTTTTTTTTTTTCAGCAATGCTCAAATGAAATAGCCAGTTACAATCCTCCACTTAAACGATTTCGCCATAGCGATCAATGCACATCAGGTTACCCTTGAACATAACTTCGGACGTACTGTCAAATACTTCGCACTTCTCGAATTTTTATCTCAAAACCAATGTGCATGAATATCTCCTATTAAGGCTAGGACCGCACTTGCGATTTTTTGTCGAAGCGATTAAAAAGTCGTAGTCGCTACAAATTATTGTCATGCACGCACTTGCGATTTTTTTGCGCGCGATTATTAAATCGCAAAAACTGAAACACACTACTTTTTATGTGAGTGCACGCATTTGCTACTAATAAGTAGCGACAGAAAAATCGCTTGAAAAAATAGAACTTGTTGCATTTTTATAATCGCTACGATTTTTAAGTCGCATGTGCGTGCATTTACATTTAAGGCCATGTGTCTTACTTTTTGCGACTAAAAAATCGTGGATTAAAAATCGCAAGTGCGTGCATGCCAATTTCTCTTTGCGACTACGATTTTTAAGTCGTAGTAATTTAAATCGCAAGTGTGGGCATATCCATTTGAGTACATGTGTTCCATTTAAGTTTACGACGATCTCATCGCAAGAAAAATGAAACAAATTGCGACTTTTAAATCGTCATGATTTGTTGGTAGCAAGTGCGTTCATTCTCATTTAAATTCATGTGTTCTATTTTTGCGACTAAAAAATCATGCGATTGAAATCGCAAGTGCGTTCCTAGCCTAAATCTTCTCCACTTTTCCTTGCCAAAAAAAAATAAACAAATCACAGACTAATGAACTTCATTTGCTGTTTGCTTACAAAATATCATCTGCTGATATTTTGACCTAAATGGAGTTGAATTGATATTGAGGGAGATTTTAGTTAGTTGAGTTACTTTCAAGCTAAGTTTCCAATAAAGTTGTCTAGGTTGGAAGTTCATTTTTGGACAGTTGGCCAATTAGAAACAAGAAAACTACTTCTAATTCCCTTATATCATCGGAACTTTGATAAATATCAAACAATTCACTGTTCACTAAAAAACAATTAAAAAATTCCTATGACATTTTATCGTTTTTCTTATTAAAATAAAACGTAAATGATATTCTTAATAAGTTGAGAACTTAAGGGATTCTTTGTAACCCTTAATTTGGTTTTATAAATTAAAAGGAAAAAATTATGAGAATTTATTTTTTATTAGAAAATTCTTTTATTTGGGTATTGGAATCATACCGTTATTATTTTTCACCAAAACCCAAAATGAATTTATAAATTTGATATCAAATTAACATTTTGTCTATAACTCTAAATTAAAAAACATTATTTGAATTTTTCCAACTCATTTGTATAGAAAATGAATCGAAGTAAAACACAAAATAGTTTTTTTGTATTTGTTTTTCTGTTTTCCTTTAATATTCATTATTATTCTCTATTTCTAATTTCCCTAATCTCTACATTTCTACCGAAAACAATTTAATTTAACAATCTCTGTAGATGGTGCTCCATTCGTTCTTCTTCATGATAGTAATAATAATAATAGGGATTTAAGGAAAATAACTCTGATAAATTATTAGCTCAAGAAATACTCGTATCTTGAAGAACGAAAGCAGTTATGGCTTTCGTAGAAATATGTTCACTGCTGATTTGATGGTATATCTCACCGGACAGTGGCACAAATTTTTGTATCGTTTTGTGAAAATAAGATTATTGTACTTGATATTTTTAAGGCATTTGAAAGAGTTTGGCATCTAACTCTCTTATCGAAAATGCGTGCATTTGGTGCATTGATGAAACTCTTCTTCATTGGATTAGAAACTACTTTCAGACCGCTCAATACAAGTTGCGTTGCACGGTTTTAAGTCCGAAGTTCATGAAATAAATTCTGGTGTACCACAGGGGTCCGTTTTATCTCCTACTCTCATCAATAATCTTTTGTCTAAAACGGGTTGGGGTCAAAATACTGTATGGGTCATAATACTATATTTAAAATACTGTATCTCAAAATACTGTATTTCAAAATACTGTCTGTTCAAAATACTTTACGATCAAAATACTGCAAGTCAAAATTCTGATTGGTCAAAATTCTGTATTTCAATATGCTGTAAGATAAAAATCGTTTTGATAATGTAAAAAAGTGCGCACTTTTTAAAAATCCCGTTTTTTATAATCCCTTTTCTTATTATGACGTATGTATAAACAGTGAGGTATGTAACCCCTCTGCTTGGGCAAACTATAGGATTTGGGGTAGGTGCAAGTTTGGGTGTATGCAAAGTTTCCTTAGCATAAGAAGAATCTGGAAAATAACCAACATAAAATCAATAAGATATTTGTTAAAGAGTTATCAAGGTTGATTCTCATCGGTATATTTTTACAATTATTGTTTTGATTGTAATCAACAATTGCATAAATAATTGCACCAAACTAATTGATCTGTCAAAACTTTCAGGTGTTAATGCTCATACAGCATTTTAAGATGAACAATTTTGAGATACAGTATTATGAGATACAGTATTTTGATCATACAGTATTTTGTACATTTTGAAATACAGTATTTTGAAATACAGTATTTTGAAATACAGTGTTTTGAAATACAGAATATTAACCACACAGTATTATGACCATACGGTATCATACATTTCGTCCCTTCCTTGTTTTTCGGATGTGAATTTAGAACGGCAAAGTGTGATAAGCTCATTAAATTCTGACCTCGATAGCATTGAATTTAATGTATGGTAATTGATGCTTCAAGAACTCAATTTTGTCTCCTGTCGCTAAGGCGGAACTCACCCCCGTACCGCTATCCACGAGAAGCACTTGTATTAAGGAAACAGAATAGCTTTCAGCTCTCAGTATGTGCATCATAGACCCCATATTCGACGTCAACGCTGCTAAGTGTTTAGGTTTCCTTCGACAAATTTTTCACCCTTTCTGATCTGGGTGTAATTTCCTTCCCATTATGATATTCAGACATTCAAAACCAATGTGCATCGGCTTATCCTTTCAATTCCTCTCTAAGTTGCCTAAACGCTCGCACTTCGCTCAAACACTTTAAGGGTGGTCGAAATCCCTTAAGTGCGCGTATGATAAAACAAAAAACTATAAAAAGACAATTATTTTCGAACAAAGCAAAAAGAATTACCTTTCCTTAAGTTAATGTGAATGATGTTCATAATATATACGTATAAGAAATTTAATAACAACAGTAATTTTCTTTGTTCTTTTTCTTTTATTGCAGCCCTTTTCGCACTTTTTACGCTTATGATCATTCATTTTAAACGCCAACAAGGAAGACCGATGGCCGATAGTGATTTCGACGGAACAGTCGATGGAGTGGTTGCAGCTCGAGGTGTAGCCAAAGTAGCCCAAGGCCTGTTAGGAGCAAGAATATTTATTACTTCGTGGAGTTTGGATTTAGGATGGGGAGGAGTTGTACTATGCTCTATAACATCGGTTTTATGGATTTTACTATCAAAAATAATGCGCTTTACTCCATTTTCTTCCCTTATGATTTAAATTCATTTTGTTTATAGTATAATATATAATATTATGAACATATGTATGTACATATATGACGTCTTTGGTTTGTATTCTTTATTTACAAATTAAAATATATTTATACCTAGGTATACCTACCTAGGTAATCTTTTTCATAATATTGACAACCGCATTCAACGCGTTAATCAGAATACCTACTCGTACTTCTCGTTTCTATATTTTCGTTTTAAAAAATGCTCAACGAGTAAGATTTTCTTAATTGAAAACATAGAAGTTCAAACAAATTTAAACTTCCACGATCATCGCAGGTAATAGGGGATGATGGCAGGTATAACCTAGAACACTGATCTGTTTAGTTATATTTAAGAGAAAAATTTCTAATTGAAAAACTGAATATAATTTTAGCCATCTTTGGCTTTTATGACTGCGGCTATCCTTTTAGGCATGGAGCTTACCAGCACCCAAAAATACTCTGTTGGGTTCCGATATGAAGTCTAATGACAGAGGACATCAGCATGTTTTCCAATACGTTAATTTACTTTTTTGGGTTCATATACCCATGGCAAACGAACGTCCGAAGCCATGAAGACCAAGATCATAACGTTTCCTCCACCGTGTTTAAATGTTGGTACTTTGCATTCCGGGTTGTGTTCTTCACTAATTTTTTCGTCACCAAGGTTACACCAGAATTAGGTACTAAACATATCTAATTTAAAAAAAAAAATAACGTCCAAAAAGAATAAGTGACGTGCCACATATACGGGGCTTCTGTTTGATGCTTACTTCAAAGCTTTATCTGAGCACAAGACATTTGACCAATCGTCTTCGGAAAAATGTTGGTATGTTTTTGTTTCTGAAATCCATGTTTTTTTTTTGCCTTGCAACTTTTAAGCAAGGCAATTAGAAAGGTATTAAAAATCGATCTTCCCTGTGCGTGGTTAGTTTTCATGCTGGTTCTTTTTTGATTGTGTTCCAGTCTTCCGAAACCGATATAAAATAGGCATTTTGTACTGACCATTTCAATTATCTGCTATTTCACTTTGATTTTTACCTAGAAGCCCCAACAAATTATTCATTTTTGCACCTTAATTAGTAACTTTCAAATCCAATACAAGAAAAATGAAATGTTATAAGAAAATAGAGCGCAAAATTAAGGGTGCCTTATACTTTGTCACGAAAAACTACAATTTAATATATTCTAGTTTTTCTTTCTAAAAATATAAACCATATATGCAAGAATTTGACATGATCAAAGTTTTAGAAAATAAAATTTGGACAAATTTGTAGTTTTAAGCTAAGAAAGGTTTAAGTTAACAAAAATCAATTTGCCTAAGACTCCAGATGGTAAACAAACAAAATGTTTTAGAATATCGAAACGATTGGGTTAGTCCCTAACGATTGAGTGAAAAGCACCCTTTTAGTTCTTATAATTTTAAATGTTCAATCCGACTGGGCTAGAACTTATGTTTTCCTTTATGTTTATCCACTTTGACATGATAAGAAAAATAAAACTGTTAGCGATTAGGCTTTCTTTTTAACATATTTTAATGGTATTAGTCTGTACTAAAAACTGAAATAAACAATAAACGTAATACTGAATTAAGATCTAAACCTAATAACATTCATACAAAATAAAGATATGCATATGTAGGCAGAGACGTATTTAGGAATTGGCGCCCGGGCTGATAAATTTTGCCGCCCTTTAGAACAATGAAAATAAAGTAATAAAAAATAATAATAAAAAAAACACAAAATGCATAATATTTCATGTTTTCAATATTTTTCTGTGTGTATATTGATTACAAAATTCATTAACAATAGATTCGTTATCTAATTTTTTTGTCAGTTCGGCTTCTATATTTAATAAAGCTAAACTATTAAGGCGTTATTCGCTATTGCGAGACCTTAAATAGGTTTTTATTCGTATCAATATGGAAAACGATCTTTCTGCACTACAATTTGTCACTGCAGTGCGCAAGTATATTCTAAAAGCAACCTTAACTCATGGAAATGCTTCCTTCAATTCTTTTTCTCTTATATGAAGGTTGAGCTGCCTTACACTCATATTTTCAGTGTTGTTTTGCTCCAGAAAATGTTTAAGTAAGACACACTCTTCAAGATCAACCGAGTATAATTTCTTAAGAGTGATTGCATTTTTTCGAATTGCTTCTTCATTCATGTGATCAAGCTTAGATAAAAAAATAAAATCATTTTTTATTGATTCATAGGATGAATTTCTTCTCTTTATTTTTTATTTTGAAATTTTTACGACCACAAAAAAGACGATTCTTTTTTGGTCCATTGTAATTTTCAGAGGTTTTGCTTTTTCCCATCTCTTTAAAAACATCAAAGCATTTTTGTTTTTCTCTCACAAACGATATGAGTGCCTCGTAGAGCCTGGACACAGTTTCAACGTCTGTATCAACACCTTAAAATTTTTTGATACAATATTGAATTGCTTGAGACAATATTGCTGTCTCAATTGGGACAATAAGCCGCTAGCTTCAGTTTTCACTAAAGCTTTCTGGTGGGCATCATTTTTAATGGCATTGAGAGAGAACCGATATTATTTGGTCCCAATCTCTGTTTAAGCTCGTACAGGCATCGTATCGGGCTGACCAACGGGTAAGTTACAAATTTCTTAATTTGACATTTTCAGAACTATTAAAAATGAATTAAGAATCTTTGCTCGCTCTGTTGATGCCCTAAAAAAAACATGTATGTTTTGTAATAAGCCGAAAAATTTTGCAGCTGCCGATGATCCGATCAAATTTAAAGAATGTGCTGCGCATGGTACGTACATATGTTGCATACTTACATTTTTCTTTAATTTTTGCTTGTAAGCCGTTGTATTGCCCTGACATATTACTTGTACTATCATAAGATTGACCTCTGCAATTTTCTATGTCAATTTTTAAAGACTTAAAAGTATCCATAATTGCTCGTAACATGTCTTCTCCTTAATGGCCTGTATTTGGCAGAACGGGTTCTGCGTTCTATTAAACATACCTTAAAATTAATGAAAGCTGATCTACATTGCTTATGTCAGGAGTCGAATCAACGCTCAACGAGAAGTATTTAGACCTTTGAAGCTGTTCCACAATCGTTTTTGTGACTCTAGCTGACATAATTTTAATAATCTTTTCATAGGTGGCAAATAACATGGAATCAATTCTGTTTTCGGCTTTGGAACGAGTTTTCATTTTGAGAACACAATGTTTGTGTCCCAAGCTTGATTCATGTGTATGTAGTTTCATTTGCATGTTTCCAATCGCAAAAGCCTTGACTCGAAGCAAGCTGACCTTTTCCGCTATCAAAAAGGCGACATGATCCACAAAATACAGACCCAAGTGACTTTGAATAAATAAAGTAAACTCGAGAAACATGTTCACCATTTATTATAACGGTTTTAAATAAATTTTTGCTTCAAAAGCGATACTGACCCTCAGAAATTCGCTTTGATTTCGAAAAATCTTCGTCTTCAATATTTTGCTTGAAACGATTTCTTGAGAAAAAATCTAACCACAGAGCTGGACCGTTTTCCACCTCAAAAGAACTCGTCATAAGAGGAGAAAGTAAAGAAGCTGTATTTGAAAATCTTGAGGGTTTTGAGGAAGTCGCAACATCAGATATTGTATCTTACATAAAATTTTTATCTTGAAATGAATTTTGTATCATTAATTGATTTTGTAGTCCCTTTTATCTAGAATTCGGTTTGATGGATTTTTATAATTTTTTTAATTTTTTTAATAAAAAAGGGGCTCTTTGTAGATGGTTTAGAAACAAAAAATTAAGATACGTCCAGCCAAAGTTTTTCTAGCCCATTTTTTTTAGAGCTTCATAGCAACAAGTGTTTTTTTTTTTATTAATGTTTTCGTTTCATTGGAATTTGTTCCAAAGAATAGGCACATGTCTGTAAATATTTTTATTATGAATTTTCATTATATAAAATCGTTTATAAAAAATAAGAATAGTAAATGGTGAAAAAAGTGAGTAATATGTTACAGTGAATTCTCTCACAGCCGGACACTCACGGCATTAAAAATATTGTCATGCTTGAAAAACTCAAAAATCGAGGGCGGATTGCCCTCTTTTGCTTGTATGTTTTGAAAGTTCAATCGCTTCAAAAAAATATTATAAATTGGCCAATTGCAAGGGATGACTTGTGCCCTTTTACTTGCACCGCCACTAGCAGCCTTGCCGCCCCCTGGGCTGTAGCCCTTTTAGCTCTAGGGTAAATAGTCCTTGTATGTATTTAAGCAAACAAGCTCTGCTTCAGACGTTTCTTCTTTATTAATGAATTTCAATAAAAATATTTTATTTTTAATTGATTGATATACAAAAACGAAATATGTATACCTATATATAGATTGGTATGTATGTACATATGTATGTATATAGATATATATTTGTATTCTAACCAGTTCACCCTTGAGCCTTTCGGGCGAATTTTATAAATAGTAGGTAGAAAGTTGATTTTGACTTTCATAAAATACTGTTAGTAAATGAAATATGTATGTTCAATTCGATTATCGTCGTCTTAGGCTTGTTTCATACTCGTCTTAAAATAGATCTTAAAATCAAACTGATTTGACAAAACTTGCGTTTGAAACTAAGTTACATTTAGAATACTGATCCCCTTATGAATTAAAGACATATTCAAAACATTTTTCATATAATCCACATTTTCTCAATTGCGATTCTTCAAGTTTATCTCCAGGACTCGATATTCCCCTTCCACTGAGAAATGATCGGCAAAAAACATTTTAGAACAGAAACACTGACTTAAAGCCAAATTTGCTCCACTTGACAACTTTAGGATACCAAAGATATTCCAAAAAATTAATTGGTCATTACAAGAAATTCAACGTTAAGATTGTTTTTGTCAAAATGATTTTGAAACAAGAAAAAATATTATTGTAATTTTTTTTCAAAAAAAAAAAACGAATCTGCACCAAAATACGGCGATTTCTATAAAACAGAAAATTTTCCATTTTAATTTTTGACCATGCGATATACATACTATACTGGAGCCCAGATATGTTGTCAGGTTGTTAATTTTAAGCTTTTCAAATTGATCCGCGAAAAATAAGTAAAATATTTGAATAGGCTATTAAGAAAAGACCCTAATTAAAATATTACTAACACAACTTATATTTGGTCCAAAATTTTCTTTTTTTTGTACATATCTACATAAACATACAAATACTAAGGAAATTTACTTTTATATGTATCTACCCACAGAGTTCATCATTGTTAAACAAAATATGTAAGTGTGAGTAGGCCTTATTTCAGTTCCAATTTATTTAGATATGTGGTTAATTTTCAGGTCTTGTTGAAAGTACTACACACATCTATATTTTATTAATATTAAACATTTATATTTATATTGCTTGCCTATGCCTTGTTCCTATTTTTAAAAGTAATTTGTCCATCTCACATACGAGTACATACATAAATGTACATAAATATAAGTTTAAGTTTAAGGATAACAATTTAAATATACAAAAGCTGCTATTGGAATAAAGGAAAGCAAATGTAGTCTTTTCATAGCACAATACAAAAATATATTTAAATAATTTGCATTTGTATAAGTGATATTTATAGTACGAGCAAAATATAAGCTGTTTTCAGGTATAACTCTTTTTTTTTTATATTTCGTTTTATAAATTTTAAACTCAATCCTAGTATTGTAAAAATTATTTAAAAGAAAAAAAATTGTTCTTGCAACGAAGTTAAAGATGCAATGCTTTTATTGCAATTATTTTAAATTTTAACACTTGTAAAACAAAAGAAAAAATTTATTAAAATATTGAAAAAGAAAATATTTTTTGTCTACACGCTTTGCCTTGAATAAAGAGTTCTCTTAAGAGAATAAAAACTAATGTGTTATTTTTACAGCCTTAACATTTCTTACCACAAGGCTAGGTGGTGAGTTGTATTGTGGACCATTGCATAAATTAAATGCGCATTTCCTCCACTTCAAACAATTCCTAGAATTAAGCGAAATACAAAATAAAAACGTAAGCAATTTAGCAATATTACAATTTGCATTTCCCACGACAGGTGATTTTGGCAATTGCAAATGATACTTTTGCAAGTAGCTTTAAGAGGCCTCCGCCCAAAATATTGAGAAAAACGTGAAATTGGACAAATTCGTGCAAGGTTTGTGAAGTCAATGCAAGACTTATTGAAATAAAATAAATTGCATATGAAAGAATTACATTTTATCTTGAAGAACGTCGAGCCACTTTTTTAATTTTTTTATATTTTTCTTATTTAATTTTAATATTCCGTTTGCTCCTTTCGTTAAATTCCACAAAACTGCTAAAGTTGTGCAAGGTTTGTGAGAAATTGAAGTGGAAAACCTATAATATTTTTACGTCATTTTAAAGGTAATGAAGACACCTAGAAAAGCGTCGGAGCGGATTTTTAATTTTGGGCTCTATTTTTGAACAATCATCTTTTGAAAAACATTAAAATTGCTCATTTTCCAATGCATTTTTTAATGTGTAGTTATGTGAAAAGATCATCATAACTTTCCCAAAATGACATCACGCTTTCTAAAATTGTTTATATTAAAAAAAAAGTAATCAAAAAGTAACTTTTTATTGCAAAATAACACATTTTACAAAAGTCTTTTTTTTTGCACAAAAGTCGTTACCTTTTTTAGTGGCTGTTTTTAGTTCATCTATTTGCCAAAACGTGGTTTTTTTCGAAGATAGCTATTTTTTTTGGAACTGAAGCAAAAAGAAGTATGACGAACATGAAAGGCGAGTTGGCTTTTAGGTATAGGAGATGTTCACTAAAGGGGGTATGTAGAAGGGGAAGAAATGGATGTGAGCAGAACCACGGTGACGGTGGATGATAATATTTGAGGGCTATGGTGGTATAGGGATTGGTAAGCGATGAGTATGGTGTGAATGTAAAATGAAGCAAAGGAGTAGATTTAACTTGTTGGATTTTCTTGTGTGTTTTTACACCCCGACTCCGCAAGATAATAGATATCTGTCTCTCCAACTCAATGTCTGACATCTCTATCTCTACATTTTCTTATTGCTTCGCTGGGCAAATTATGTCATGATTTTTCATTTCTATCCCTACTGCACGGGATGCGTTTTGTGCGGACAACAGAAATTACCAAAAGGTAAAACTAACAAAACTTATATATATTTGCAAAGAAAAGAATGCGCAACTACCTAAAGTATAAATAAATAACACCAAACATAACTTAACGCACGAACAAATGAATAACATGACACGTTAATGTATTTACTTACAAAATAAAAAAAAAATATTTGCCGACGGAATACTTGACAAGAACCAACCAAATGAGACAAAAGTACGAAAAAAAAAACCATCTGTCAAATTTCATATCAGACATCTATATCAAGACAAAACCGCTGACATAGATCGCTGACATCACATCATAAGAGGAAATATCGCGTCTCCATTGGAGATTTCATATCATGATGAGCATCCTGAGAGAATTTATCTCCTGTGGAGTCGGAGTGTTAGGAAGAAAAGTAACTACATAATGTACATTGGTTGGTATGCGAAAAGTGTTGAATATATTATTATGAAGCTCGGTATGTTTGTTATGATAGGAAATCGGTTTGTATCTTATTTTGTATTGCGACGAACGACGAGGTGAATATCCTTTTTTCGAATAGGTATTTAATATTTTTTAATAATTTGGACAAATATTGGATTTTGAGGGAATTATTCATTCTAATTGAAAAATCTTGAAATTTTTTGCATTTTTGAGCTAAAATTTTCAACTTTTTCATTTCAAGGCAGGTATTAGTTTTTGCAATTCTGAGAAGAGATATTAGAGTTTTTAGTAAAATGACTTTTTTAAATCAGAATACAATATTCTCAGAAAATAAAATATTAAATTATCCTTTCTTCGTGAGCTTTTCTTTTTCATAAAAATGATGTTTGTCCTAGAGTGGGCGCAAGGTCAATTATAGATTTTGTTAATTTAAAAAAAAAACACGAATACAAAAATCACTCAAATACATAAAAAAAAATTGGTATACATTCTTAATTATTGCAGTAAGTACAATCTTTTTTTTATTTTATTATTGTATGTAGATATGTATTGTATACTTAAATGTTTCTAATTAAAATTTTGTTCATGAATAGGTTGGAAGGAAGGTGTGATATCAGCTGAAACGTTATAACTCAATAATTAATCCACAAACATGATATTTATAAACAATAATGGCGAAAGATTTTAAACATTTAAAACCTACTCTAAATCAATTTTAGAATGGGGTTTGACTGTAAATATCGTTTATAAAACGAGAACCGACTTTTTGTTAATTTTAAACGCAAAAACTATACATGAACGTTAAAGAACTCGTCTAACTTTAACAGTAGCAAATATGTAGCTACTTTATCTTTTAAAATTATACTTTATCCAGATTAACAATGGTCATTTCATACCAAAACAAATTGGAGTTAATTTTTTTAAAAGATGTGCTTTGTAAGTAGATTGAATATTAGAAATGCGAAACAATTGTTCAAAAGTGCTCTTCGATCTTAAGCAGCGGGCGATGGATAAATAAATCTGTTATTATCTATTATATTTATAAAATTTTTTATTTAGACAATACATATAAGAATATTATAAGAAGTATATAAAAGAAAATAGAACAATGACATAATATTACGTCTGTCGAAATAATTGACGTGTATTCTTACATTGATTCATTATTGAGTTGGAACTATAGCGTTACAAAAGAATTAAAAAAAAAAACAAACATTAGTTAGTTTGTTGGATTTAAGTTACTGCATTTATACAAAGCAAAATTATGAATTTATTTGTTTAATTATTACAAAGTTATTACTATATTTAAAGGCATAATCACAGTAGATATCTAAAAAAAAGAATTGTCCAACATACTCGTATCGTAAATTATGAAAAAGTTAGACAAAGTCGTTTAAAATTTTGCGCCAATATCTTTAAAATTAAACTATAAAAACATTTTCCAAATATTTAATCATAATATAACTTACCATTTTGATAGATAAGGTGTAAGGTATAACTCTTTATCTCTTTAAGGTGTGATTCAAATTCCCTTCCCTTGAAAACCAAGAAATGTAAAATTATGTCTTTCACTCCTCAAAAGGATCCTATTGTTTTTAACTATCTATTGGATGAAAATGAATTGACAAGAGTTTATGAGCAAAAAGATCTAATTGTTGTGTTTCACTCTAAGCTAATATTTGACAAACACTACCACTTCTTCTTAGTTAATCAGGCCAGGGGCATAGGTTTTATTTTCTGCACAGGTAGATTCTTTAAGAAATCTGAAATATTTATATCACTATACTACTCACTTTTCCGTAGTACTCTTGAATATGCATCCACTATTTGGAACACAAATTACGAAACATATTTAGACAAGACATACAGATATACAGAATTCAAAATGTTTAGACAGCATTCACCTTATTCTGTAGGCTAAGTCTATTCAATATCTTTTTTTTGTTTCAGCACAAGTTTTGTTAGTCGAAATATTTATTTAGGAGAATATTTCTGGCAGAATTGAATGTCAATTATTGTTTAACAACATAAATATACACTGCCCGGTTCGTTCTTATCGTAATAATACCATAACGTTCAGTATCCCATTTCATCGAACAAATTTATTACTGTTTAAGCAGTTTATTAAGATTATAACACCCTATCAAAATCTAGAACATCTTATTCCCTATGAAGTATGAACATCACGACCCATACCTTTTCATAATGGTTTCACCAAAATTGCACAATCAGCACTTTTTACAGGTGCTCTCCTATCCTATTACATTTATTTTCCCACATTTAGTTTCCCATGAAATGAAAATAATTATTGTCAAATGTGTTTATGAATCAAGTATAAGTAGCCATGAAAATTATAATAAAATCAATTTTAATCCAGAAGTCAATTCGTTTGTTTATTCCGAAATTGCTACCCCCCACGCGAAGAGCACTTTTGAACAATTGTTTCGCATTTCTAATATTCAATCTACTTACAAAGCACATCTTTTAAAAAAATCAACTCCAATTTGTTTTGGTATAAAATGACCATTGTTAATCTGGATAAAGTATACTTTTAAAAGATAAAATAGCTAGATATTTGCTACTGTTAAAGTTAGACGAGCTCTTTAACGTTAAAATATAGTTTTGCGTTTAAAATTAACAAAAAGTCGGTTCTCGTTTTATAAACGATATTTATAGTCAAACCCCATTCTAAAATTGATTTAGAGTAGGTTTTAAATGTTTAAAATCTTTCGCCATTTTGTTTATGAAAATCATGTGGATTAATTATTGATATATAACGTTTCAGCTGATATCACACCTTCCTTCCAACCTATTCCTGAACAAAATTTTAATTAGAAACATTTAAGTATACAATAAATAATATCTACATACAATAATAAAATAAAAAAAAGATTGTACTTACTGCAATAATTAAGAATGTATACCAATTTTTTTCTTATGTATTTGAGCGACTTTTGTATTCGTGTTTTTTTCTTAAATTAACAAAATCTGTAATTGACCTTGCGCCCACTCTAGGACAAACATCATTTTTATGAAAAAGAAAAGCTCACGAAGAAAGGATAATTTAATATTTTATTTTCTGAGAATATTGTATTCTGATTTAAAAAAGTCATTTTACTAAAAAGGGGTTGGGCAATGTCCTAAAAACTCTAATATCGCTTCTCAAAATTGCAAAAACTAATACCTGCCTTGAAATTAAAAAGTTGAAAATTTTAGCTCAAAAATGAAAAATTTCAAGATTTTTGAATTACGAGTAGAATGAATAATTCCCTCAAAATCCAATATTTGTCCAAATTATAAAAAAATATTAAATACCTTTTCGAAAAAAGGATATTCACCTCGTCGTTCGTCGCAATACAAAATAAGATACAAACCGATTTCCTATCATAACAAACATACCGAGCTTCATAATAATACATTCAATACTTTTGGCATACCAACCAATGTACATAATAATATGTAGTTACTTTTCTTCCTAACACTCCGACTCCACAGGAGATAAATTCTCTCAGGATGCTCATCATGATATGAAATCTCCAATGGAGACGCGATATTTCCTCTTATGATGTGATGTCAGCGATCTATGTCAGCGGTTTTGTCTTGATATAGATGTCTGATATGAAATTTGACAGATGGTTTTTTTTTTCGTACTTTTGTCTCATTATTTCGTGTCTTCTCATTTGGTTGGTTCTTGTCAAGTATTCCGTCGGCAAATATTTTTTTTTTATTTTGCAAGTAAATACATTAACGTGTCATGTTATTCATTTGTTCGTGCGTTAAATTATGTTTGGTGTTATTTATTTATACTTTAGGTAGTTGCGCATTCTTTTCTTTGCAAATATATATAAGTTTTGTTAGTTTTACCTTTTGGTAATTTCTGTTGTCCGCACAAAACGCATCCCGTGCAGTAGGGATAGAAATGAAAAATCATGACATAATTTGCCCAGCGAAGCAATAAGAAAATGTAGAGATAGAGATGTCAGACATTGAGTTGGAGAGACAGATATCTATTATCTTGTGGAGTCGGGGTGTAAAAACACACAAGAAAATCCAACAAGTTAAATCTACTCCTTTGCTTCATTTTACATTCACACCATACTCATCGCTTAGTCCCCTATTACACGATGTCTCACGAGACGAGGCTCACGTAAGTGCGAAAAAGAAAGCAGATATGAGGAAATGAGATGCAAAAAAATATTCCCGGTGAGTACCGGGCTGATTTTTAGTAGTCTCATTTTGACGTTTCTTTTTCTCAAATTCGTTTTATGTTGTGTTGTGCATTAAAAAATACGAACAACAGTCAAATTTGAGACATGAGTCTCATGAAATATGAGTCAACGTGTAATAGCTTTTGCCTCACGGGATACAAATTTAAAAGGAAGGTCAAAAATGAGACGTGTCTCATGAGGCAACGTGTAATAGGGGACTTACCAATCCCTATACCACCATAGCCCTCAAATATTATCATCCACCGTCACCGTGGTTTTGCTCACATCCATTACTTCCCCTTCTATACCACCCCTTTACTGAACCATTCCTCTACCCAAAAGCCTACTCGCCTTTCATTTTCGTCATACTTCTTTTTGCTTCAGTTCCAACAAAAAATAGCTATCTTCAAAAAAAAAACACCTTTTGGCAAATAGATGAACTAAAAACAGCCAGTAAACAAAAGTAACGCCAGAGAAATGAAAATTATGTCTGTTTAAGTGTAGTGATTGAATTAAATTCAATTAAAAAGTTCAAGTGACCTCAACTGATGAGCCCACTGTCGTACCTGGGCGAAACGCACCTTGGAGTTGAGGTCACTTGAACTTTTTAATCAAAAGTAACGACTTTTGTGCAAAAAAAACGATTTTTGTAAAATGTGTTATTGTGCAATAAAAAGTTACTTTTTGATTACTTTTTTTTTAATATAAACAATTTTAGAAAGCATGATGTCATTTTGGGAAAGTTATGATGATCTTTTCACATAACTACACATTAAAAAATGCATTGGAAAATGAGCAATTTTAATGTTTTTCAAAAGATGATTATTCAAAAATAGAGCCCAAAATTAAAAATCCGCTCCGACGTTTTTCTAGGTGTCTTCATTACCTTTAAAATGACGTAAAAATATTATAAGTTTTCCACTTCAATTCACAAACCTTGCACAACTTTAGCAGTTTTGTGAAATTTAACGAAAGAAGCAACCGGAATATTAAAATTAAATAAGAAAAATATAAAAAAATTAAAAAAGTGGCTCGACTTTCTTCAAGATAAAATGTAATTCTTTCATATGCAATTTATTTTATTTCAATACGTCTTGCATTGACTTCATAAACCTTGCACGAATTTGCCCAATTTCTCGTTTTTCTCAATATTTTAGGCGGAGGCCTCTTAAGATACCTCAAAACTCTCTTTAAGCACTTCCACAACTCTACATTATTTTTATGGCTATAGGGACTCAAAATATTAATGGCCGTACTCAGATCAGGTCTTGTACATATAATGTACATCAAACAGCCAATTTAAATCCGACATAGTGTGTCACATACATTATCTGAGTTCAATGCTTCATAATTTAGTTTAGTCGGCAATGGGGAATTGACTGGTTTGCATTCATCAATTCTAAATTTTTTTAAGACATTCTCAATATAAGCAGATTGACTAAGGTGTAATTGATCATCTTTCCTATCTATTTTTATTCCAATAAGGTAACGAATATCTAATAGATCTGTCATTCTAAACTTTGTCATTAAATAAGATTTTAAATTATTCATTGTTTCAATGTTTGCTGTCGATATAACCAAATCGTCCACGTATAATAATACATATATATATTTTTAAGAATGTCTCTTATCAAGAATATATATACAACGATCTACAATCAATTTCTTTCAAACACCTCAAACCAACACTTAGCTGCTTGCTTAAGTCCATATTTAACTCGCAGACAAAACCGTCACCACAATATATACCTATAGGAATCGACATCCATGTGGTGATCTTGTAGATTAAATTGGTTTGAAAAAGACATTAAGATTCTGAAACTCGAAATTCTTGCCACTGGGGCAAAGGTTTTATCATAGTCAACTAAATACTCTTGAGTGAAACCACGAGCAACAAGTCGAGCCTTATATTTTACAGGTTTACCGAATTAATTGTGCTTTATCGTAAAAACCCATCTGCAATCAATTATATTCATATTAACAGGCTTTTGTACAAGGCACCAGGTTTTATTAAGGAAATGTGAATTGATTTCTTCATTGACTGCTTCTTCCCACTGAACAGTATCTTTTCTAGTTTTAATTTCCTCAAATGAAGTGGGTGTGCTACTAAATAAAACATGTGCATTCATTACACAATTATTTATTAAGTCTCTATATGATATTGGTGACCTCTCTTTAATTCTTTCACTCTTTCTAATCTCAACATGCGAGCTTTTCAATTCACCATCATTCTTACAAATATCTAATATGTCTGAAACATTATTCATAACAGAATCGGAATCATCTTTAAGAGCCAAGCCATCGCTTGGCTGCTTATCTGATTTTATTTCATCAAAATCCTTTTTCTTACTTTCATTCAGAAAAATAGGTTCAACGAACTCCATACTATCATTCCGGAGACATTCCGTACTATCATTTGGGAAATTTGGCTCAACACATTCCTTACTATCATTCGGGAAAGATTCTGTACTCTCAGACTGAACACATTCCTTACTATCTTTCAGGAAATATTCCGTACTCTTATTCGGGAAATTATTTTTCACAATTTTATTGTCCATTATAGTTCTTGAATTTGTCATATTTGTTTCGTCAACAATAACATCTTTAGCTACTGTAAATTTTCTGGATTCTTCATCCCATACCTTATACCCATTTGGCTCATACCCAACAAGAATTCCTTTCCATGATTTTTTATAAAATTTTCTCTTTCTTATCTTATTATGAACATATACTGTTGAACCAAAAATTTTTAAATACTTAAGATTTGGCTTTCTACTATGCCACATTTCATGTGGTGTTTTCATATTTTCTTTTAATGCAACACTGGGACTTCTAAGTATATTAATTAAATATGTTGCCGTCAAAACAGCTTCACCCAAGAAAGTTTTTCTTAATTTTGCACCATTTACCATGGCACGGGCTTTTTCTGTTATAGTTTTTATCATTCTATCAGAAACACCATTTAACTTTGGAGTATGAGGATCTGTTAAATGGTAACTAATGCCTTTCTGAACACAATAATCTGTTTTCATCTTTACCAGTCATAATTATTTGGCCATTCTTATGAACTTTAACACCTCCTGGATGAAATTCAATAGTCATCCCAGCATCTTGCATCCTTTTGACAGAAATCAAGTTTTTTGGAACATCTGAACAAAACAGCACATCCTCCAGAGTAATCTGGTGCAGAAAATCACTACCGAGTCTCACAGTACCCTTCTTCTTCACAAAAATGTACTCTCCATGTTTTGCCACCGCTATCTTGACAGCGATTCCAAGTTAACAAAATCAATAAACAAGCTATCGTCATTAATAAGGTGATCAGAAGCTCCTGAATCTAAAAGAAAAGAAACTTTGCCTTGTTTTGGACATATTAATTCACGCCACCGACCGGCCGAAACATAAAAGCAAACCCTCCTTCCGGCTGAGCTGTTGCCATTTGTGCTTGTTTATCTTTTTCTTGATTTTTATTTATTAGTTTTTTTATACGCATAGCAATTCTTTTTGATATGGCCGGTCTTGCCACAATGATGACATTTTATTTTTTTATATAGCTTTTGTGGTTTATTTTTGTTTTTATTTCTAAAGTTTTATATTTTATTTTTATTTTCGTTGCCTAACACATTTGGCCGGCTATAATTTACGACATGCAATGCTTTTGAACTAGTGTCTTTACTCACGGTTTTCAATTTAATTTCATGATCGAGTAATCTATTCTTAACAAATGCCAATGTTAAATTATTCTCAGACATTGTTTCAATAGCCGTAATTACTCCATCATAAGACAATAACAAATGTGACACTTTGTCCATTTCATCTATTTTCGCTCCTGCAGCCAGCAACTCAGTTATTAAATCATCGAACAAATTGAAATGGTGCAGGAGTGGACAGTCCCCTTTCAATTTCAAAGTTAATAACTGTTTCCGAACAGATAACTGTGACGCCAAACTTTTTCTCTCATATATTGCATCTAAATTCGCAAATATTTGTTTTGCACTGCTGTCACTATTGCAAAACTGAGAAATGAGTTACTTAAATATTCACTTACTATACTTTTAGCATTTCTTTCCATTTTTAGCCATTCTTCTGTAATTTCGTTTGGCGTAGGCGTATTGGTATCAATTACATTTAAAACATCGATTTTACTTAAAAGCGCTCTGACACGAAATGTCCAGATGGAATATTTTGTTGCTGGTTACTGGGATAGGAAATGCGATGAAAGGATTCAGGGAAAGAAGGATTTAAGGATACGGATAGGTAAGCTGGAAGGAAACGTTCAGGCTGAAAAGAAAAGGTGACGAAAGTTGAAGAAGAGGTAAGAATAGATGGTAAGTATAGAAAAGAGGTTGACAGGATAGATAAAAAAAGGGAATTGATGAAAAAGGGAGAAGTGGAAGATGAGAATTTTAAATTTTGGGAAAATAGCATCTCGGATTACAAAAAAAGAAGGGAATGAAAAATCCTGAACGGGGAAAGAGTGTCTGGCCACGGAACTGGCACGCTTGCCAGTGGTGTTACATGTAGGGAAAAATCTCAACACGTAGTATGAGAAGTATGAGAATTTTGTATGAAAACGTAGGGATTTTTCAAAACTCAATTTAAAAAAAATTTTTGTTTTATTTTTAACCTCATCAGTCATGACATCAAAATATTGCTGTGAACTAAAAAAGAAAAACGACTTTTGTAAAAATCATAACACCCACCCTTACCCCCCGTTTCACAGTGGAAGTTTAAACCCCACTTTTGGTTTAAACTTCAGTTCAACAATAAATTTGGTTTCACAGTCCTTTAACGGAGTTCATTCTGTAGTTTAAGTTAAGCGATACTATTCTGCCGCTTAAATCTCAGTTCGACAATCCCTTCAAACATTTGAAAATATAATTTATTTTCATTTTTAATTTTTGTTTCCTGTCACAGGTCGCAACTGAAACAAAACAAACTTTCATTGATTGTTTTTTCTTTGATTCAGATAGAAAGAGAAAACAATTTATTTAAACTACGTTTAATGAAATGAAGTTCAGTTTAGACTGTGAAACCGGACGAGTTGAACTTGAAATTTAAACTCCAGTTCAGGTTCAGCAGAACTTAAGCTTAAACTCTCACTGTGAAACTAGGGGTTAATGATTATTATTATTATTGTTGTGAACAGAGCTTTATACTACTACAGCGCCATCTGTTGGAAAATTGCATATCTAATTTATGGAAGAAACAAAAAGCTCTTTTCCAATGTCAAATGTATTTCCCCTTATTCCAACCATCTAGAACATTCCAAGACGATAAGCTTCGCGAATTTTCGAGAACAACTAACATGAGTATATAAGGGAGTGCTCGCGGTGAGCACAACTCAGTTGATTTTTGATTACAGAAGTGTGCAAAACTCTGCTTATTGGATTGTGTAAAACAAGTGTGATTTTAATTTGAATAAAGTATTTGAGTTGATTATAAATTGAGATTTATTGTTGTGATTTGGAAAGTAAAAATAAAGAAGAAATATTAGAAAGAGTAATAAGTTTTATTTAACGAACCTAGCAAAAATATTACATTGGTGTCAGAAAAGTGGAATAAAACTTATTGTGCAGTGAAGTGTGCGGAAAAAAAAAATAATAAAAAAAATGAGCAAGTTATTGAAAGAGCTCAACTGTAATGAGCTGAAAAGTGAATTAGGCAAGCGAGAACTTTCTAGAGCAGGATCGAAAAATGAGCTTGTTCTGCGTTTGGCCGAATATTTGAAACAACAAAATGAAGACCCGAACATTTTCGTCTTTGAAGCTGACGCTGAGGAAGCAGACGTAAGTAAAAATGTAGATGTTTCAAATATGATTAGTCTTCTGCTTCAACAACAAAAGAATGTTCTCGAACGTCTCGAAGAGCAACGAAATGAACAAATGAAAGAACGAAATGAACAAAAGAAAGAACATCAGAATGTTTTCGAACGTCTCGAAGAGCAACGAAATGAACAAAAGAAAGAAAAGGAGAATGTACAAAAGAATGTTCTCGAACGTTTCGAGGAGCAACAGAAGAATGTTCTCGATCGCCTGGAGAAACAGCATAGCGAACAAAAAGACCTTCTCGAAGAGCGGAGAAACATGCTAGAAGGCAAGCTTGTTAACATCGAGAAGAATGTATCTGCACTTGAAGAACGTGTTTCATTGTTGGAGAATCAAGCCGAACGTGTTTCACTATTGAAGAATCAAGTCGACAACAAAATGGAGACGTTTTCAAAAGAGCTAGATCGCATTCGAAATATAAAGATTCGGGAAAGTTCTGGAGAAACCTTGAAGAAAAAGGAGATGCAACCTCCAACCTTTGATGGACAAACTTCTTGGTCTATATACAAGAAGCAATTTGAGGCAGCTTCCACAACAAATGGCTGGGATGAGGCTGACAAGTATATAGCCTTAACTCTTGCTCTTAGAGGAGCAGCTGCTGAGTTGTTGCAAACCATACCAGCAGATAAGAGCGGAGACTTCAATTCCTTGGTTTTGGCTATAGACAAACGCTTTGGTAACAGCCACATGAAAGAAGTCTTCAAAGTGCAACTCAATTCCAGAGTTCAGAAGAGGGGCGAAACTCTACAACAACTGCAAGCAAATATTGAAATTCTTGTTCATCTTGCATTTCCAGATGTTGGAGAGGAAATTTGTAACCAGTTCGCAGTTGAGGCATTTGTTCGTGCAATTTCTGACATACATACATCTTCAAAGGGCCGTGCGAACTGCTGGAAAACGAACTCTTTCGGAAACATTAGCGTTTGCCTTGACAATGGAAGCAGCTGAGCAAGCATCTCACGGAGTACATCGACTTAGAGAAGCCATCGTCGAAGAATGCTCATGCCAAAGAACTGATGTCCAAAGGAACCAACGAAACGGACTTGCAAAGTGCTGGAATTGCAACAAGACCGGACATTTACAGCGTCAATGTCGATTACCACCAAGAAGAGCTTGTCAACATTGGGGACACGGAGTTTCAAACCCAGAACAAGGTAACAATAACATCAGTGTTACTTCCCGAACAGTTTCCCAACAGGGGCAGAATCTGGTTTCTGGTATCGATGGCCCCAGATACACCATCCAGGTCTCTCAAACTAAGCGAGACAATAGAAGTCTGAATGTCGAGGCAACTTTAAATGGCAACAAACGTGTGGTCACCATCGACACTGGTGCCACATCCTCCATTGTACGTCAAGACCTAGTTCATCTGAATTGGCTACACAACACCAATAGTTACCGTCTAAGAACTGCCACAGGAGAAACAGATAGGGTTTATGGTGAAGTCCGCCTTCGAATTCGAATTGCAGATCTAGAATTCTCACACAAATTTTTGGTGGCAGATATATGTGACGAATGCATCATAGGCATGTACTTCATGAAAGAACATCGAGTAATTTTGGATATTGGCAACCAGGTACTCAAATACCGGAATACAGAGATTCCAAAGATCTATAGGCACGAAGGAACAACAACTCTAAGGACTGTCATCAAAGAAGACGTGATTATTCCTACTTCTTCTGAGGTATTCGTTTGGACAAAAGTAGAAGGTTAGTGTGAACGCCAGGCCCAGATTGTTCTTCCCAAAACGTCATCATTGGGAAGACACTTGTGGCTCCAAAGAACAATATGGTCCCCGTACGGATACTCAACACCAAACCGTACGATGTAAAGTTAACGAAAGGAGAAATTATCGGTAAGTGCGAATCTGTCGCAGCCATAACACGAATTGACGCTGAAACACCGAGAACGACATTAAACCCTAAGGAGCTCAACAGCATCAAGAAAAAGATACTCAATTCATCTAACCTACACCAACATCAGGTTAAAACGGCAGAAAGCCTTCTGAACGAGTATGCTGACATTTTCGCTTCACCAAACGGAAAATATGGAAGGACACAAATGGTGCAGCACCGAATAAATACAGGAGATGCAAGGCCCATTAGTCAGCCCGCAAGACGTCTGCCACTGGCCAAACAAGGTGAAGCTGAGGAAATGATTACCACCATGAAGAAGGATGGTTTGATTGAGAACTCCAAAAGTCCTTGGGCGTCACCAGTGGTCCTAGTCAAAAAGAAGGACGGAAGTACACGGTTTTGTGTTGACTACCGAAGGTTGAATGACGTAACCAAGAAAGACAGCTACCCCCTGCCAAGAATTAGTGACACCTTAGATGCGATGGAAGGACACACTGGACTTGAAAAGTGGATATTGGAAAGTGGAAATTCACCCTGAAGATCGATAAAATATAGCGTTCTCCACAGGTAATGGGCTCTGGCAGTTCAAGGTGATGCCGTTTGGTCTTTGCAACGCTCCGGCAACATTTGAGCGTTTGATGGAGTGCGTCCTTCAAGGCCTGATGTGGAAAACTTGTCTTGTCTACTTGGATGATGTTATCGTTTATGGAAAAACATACGACCAATACTGCAAGAACCTAAGGGGTGTGTTCCAGAGACTTCGAGAGGCTAACCTTAAACTGAACCCAGAAAAATGTGCACTATTCAAGACTGAAGTGAAGTATTTGGGACATATCATCTCGTCCCAAGGAGTCAAGACCGATCCTGAAAAAGTTGACACCGTCAAAAATTGGCCAACACCACAGGACAAACATCAATTACGAAGTTTTCTTGGTCTTGCTACTTATTACAGAAGTTTTGTTAAAAACTTTGCCGGAATTGCGAAGAGGAAAAGAAGAAGCAGTTTAGATGGTCAGGTGAGTGTGAAAAAGCCTTTCAAGAACTAAAATACCGTCTATGCAATGCTCTGGTGCTGATCTATCCGACTCCAGCCAAATTTTGTATCATCGATGCTGATGCAAGCAACGTGGGAATTAGCACTGTTCTGTCACAAATGCACGATGGCGAAGAATAGGTTGTCGCCTATTTCAGCAAAGTACTGTCGAAGACCAAAAGGAACTACTGTGTGACAAAAAGAGAACTCTTGACACTCATCTTGGCAACGAAACACTTCCAAAAATACATCTATGGACAGAAGACAGAAGAAAAGGAATCCATCAACACTCTGCGAATAAGGGCTGACCTTATTTGTGGATGGAGCAATGAAGAAATAAGATCTGCTCAACAAGAAGACCAAAACATTGAACCTCTTCTCGCATGGAAAGAAAATGAAAAAAAAACCGCATGGAATGACATTTCCGATAGAAGTGCAGTTTTAAAGGCTTATTGGGCACAATGGGACTCACTTCATGTGCGAGCAGGTGTTCTTCTTCGAAAATGTAAGTCCGCTGATGGTAGATCCTATGTGATGCAACTTGTGTTACCTCAATCGAAAATCAAAGAGGTTATTCGAGAGATGCATGATGGACCTTCAGGAGGCCATTTGGGAGTCAACAAGACGTTAGAAAAAGTGAGACAACGATTCTACTGGTTGCATACAAGAGACGACGTCAAAAAGTGATGCTTGTGCTGCAACCAAAATACCTGGTAGAAAACTGCAAGGAAAAATGATCCAATATAATGTTGGTTCACCGTTTGAAAGGATTTCTGTTGATGTAGCTGCCCATTTCCGGAAACGAATGATGGAAACAAATATATTCTGGTGGTAATGGATTACTTCAGTAAATGGCCTGAGGCATACGCTATCCCGAACGATTGTCTCTAACTGGGTAAGCAGGTTCGGTGTGCCTATGGAGCTCCATTCTGACCAAGGAAGGAACTTTGAGTCGAACATATTCCAAGAGGTGTTCGCGTTCCTTGGCATTAAGAAAACGAGAACCACACCACTTCACCCCCAATCTGATGGAATGGTCGAGAGATTCAACAGGACCTTAAAAGAGCACCTCACTAAAGTCGTAGGCGACTACCAAAGAAACTGGGATAGGCACATACTACTATTCTTGTTGGCCTACCGAAGTGCAATACATAGCTCAACAGGACAAACACCATCTGAAATCCTGTTCGGAAGAAGCATACGGCTGCCTAGTGAGATAAGGTTTGGACACCCATCACAAGAGTCTCAGGAGACTGGGGATTACGTGATTGACCTAAAAGAGACGCTAATCGACATCCACGAAAGGACCAGGACTAGAATGGGCGCTTACAGCGATCGAATGAAGACAAGGTACGACACAAAGAGCGAACACGACAGGATTCCAAGTAGGAGATCGTGTATGGCTCTATAATCCACACCGTCAAAAGGGATTGTCGCCGAAACTTCAACAAAACTGGGAAGGCCCTTATACTGTGGTAACGAAAATCAATGATGTCGTTTACCGAATTCAAAGAGGGTCACGAGGAAAGTTAAAAGTTGTGCATAGTGATCGACTGCACCGATACAGTGGCGAAGCTGGAGATAGAATTGTTTGGGACGAACAATCTTAAGAAGGGGGCAATGTTGTGAACAGAGATTATACTACTACAGCGCCATCTGTTGGAAAATTGCATATCTAATTTATGAAAGAAACAAAAAGCTCTTTTCCAATGTCAAATGTATTTCCCCTTATTCCAACCATCTAGAACATTCCAAGACGAGAAGCTTCGCGAATTTTCGAGAACAACTAACATGAGTATATAAGGGAGTGTTCGCGGTGAGCACAACTCAGTTGATTTTTGATTACGGAAGTGTGCAAAACTCTGCTTATTGGATTGTGATTTTAGTTTGAATAAAGTATTTGAGTTGATTATAAATTGAGATTTATTGTTGTGATTTGGAAAGTAAAAATAAAGAAGAAATATTAGAAAGAGTACTAAGTTTTATTTAACGAACCTAGCAAAAATATTACATTATTATTTTTATTGTGTTTCTGCCTTATCTTATCTTATGTCAAATCTACATTTCATATGTTCAACAATATAAATGTCTCTTTCTATCGTTAGCTTATAAAACAAGCTGTGACAAAAATAAACAAATCGAAGCAAGTAGCGAAAAACGGTAAAAAATTTTCAGAAAGAAGAAAAGTGTAGCTGTAAGAACAAAAATATTTTATTCGTGTGATTTCTGGTTCGTACAAACATACATAGATTGGTTTAGATTTTTGGTAAATTGAAATGAATGGCCTATGAATGCTTTATACATTGTATTTTATTTATAAATAGACGCAAAATGAGTTCCTCAGAAGATTCATTTACATCTGGTGGCAGCAGAAAAGGTAATAAGAACCCCAAAAAATCGAATAGTTCCAGAAGAGAAAACTTCAGAAAACAAACATTCAACGATGCATGGTTGAAGCTGGATTGCTTCAGGGGCTGGTTATCCAAAACAAATGATTCTTTTAAATGTAAATGTGAAGCTTGTGACAAGATTCTGCAGTGTGGAAAGTCGGAAATACAAAAACACGCAAACACCAATTGCATCAAGGAAATGTTGCCTCAATCAAAAACTCAAGGAATGTAAATTCATTCTTCAAGCCAAAACAAACTACGCAGAGTGTTGACCGGGCAATAAACAACTTCGAAATAAAATTAAGTTTGTTTTTCGCTGAGCATAATGTTGCTTTCCAAGTTGTTGATCATTAGATTCCACTTCTAAAAAAAATAATTCAAAATTCTCAGCTGGGAAGACAAAAGTGTACTAGCATTATTAAAAATGTTTTACCCAAGGTAGTGACCGAAGAATTGGTAAAGAAACTAAAAACGAACAAATTTTCTGTAATGATTGATGAGAGCACTGACATTGGTCTCAATAAATCAATGTGTGTGCTTGTTCGGTTTTTGACGAAGAAGAGGGAAGGATCATTGTAAAGCTTTTGGACTTGCTGAAAATTGACTCAGACTGTTTTGCTGAAACTCTTTATAATATATTCAAAGACTTCATTTTGGATAAAGAAATTCCGTTCAATAATATAATTGGTAAATAAAATTTATAAACTTTAATAATCTCAGTTTATTTTTTTTTAACATTTTGATTTTTGTTAACTTTTTCTTTCATTCATTTTAGAAAATGAAAATCAAAACCTATTTAAATTTTCCCCTTTTGAATTGTGAGATGGAAATATGAGATTAAATTTGTAAATGTTATGAGAAAATATGAGATATTTTCATTTTCTCTTAAGGTTTAAGCCTTTATCTATAATAACACACATAAATGGCTAAAATTCCATAGGCTTAATTTTAATGCTTTCTTAAATCAAGTTTTCTTTCCAAGTTACGTTAGTTTTCATAATATTTACAGTAATTTTCTTTTAAATTAAGGTATGTGTAGTGACGGAGCGAGTGTTATGGTTGGACAGAATAACTCATTTTCTTCAAGATTGGTTGCAGATAATAAGAACGCAGTTGTTATCAAGTGTATTTCCCATTCAGCTGCCATTATTGCAAACAAAGCTTGCCTAACTTTGCCTAGAGCACCTGAAGAATTACTGCGACAAATTGGTAATTACGTTTCTGGAAGCTCTAAACGTTGTCATCAGTTGGAGCAGTTTCAAGAACTACTTAAAGAAAAGAAAAAGAAAATTCTCAGAACTTCTGCAACTCGATGGTAATCACACTAAAAATGTATAGTTAATTTAGACAAACTAAAGTCAGCAGAACTTATTTTAAATGAATTGAAAAACGAATGTAACAAAGCATATTTACTTTCTTTGTCTTGACATATTTCAACACATTAAATGCTTTATTTCAATCTAAAAAAACCTCTCATACATGAGTTGCATAAAGAGTCGACCAATTTTATTTTTTTTTTCATTTGGGACATAATTTTATTAAAAGGTCCGAACTCAAAGTAGATTGCAATGTAAGATTACCCCACGTTACGTTACAAATAGAAGAAATCTTTCTAGGCCCAGAGTGTGAGCAAGTTATAAGAAATATTCCGAAAGCTTCTGCTTACAAAATAAGGCTTGATTGCTTGAGCTTCTTTAGAACAGCCCTAGAAGAGATTCAACAGCGACTTCCAATAAAAAACTCCGATATTTTCAAAGAGTTTGGTTTTTTGAACCCTAAAGTTGCATTAGGATTTGAGGGGGACAGATCGGAATTCAAATTTAAGCTGCTTTGCGAGAAACTTTCGTTGAATCTCAATGATCTCTTTTATTAGAGTGGAGGACAATGGAGTTCAACTTCTCAGATAATGGAGAAACCAACTTAGCAGATTTAGAAGTTGTGCAATTTTGAAATAAAACGAAAAAAATCAAAAATTTTTATGATAAAGCTATGTTTCCGATTTTGTCGAATCTTGCTTTATATGTGTTTGCTCTTCCCCACGCCAATGCTGAAGCAGAGGGAATTTTCTCAATCGTTACGGATGTTCGAACAAAAAAACGGAACAAATTAAGTCATGAAAATCTTAATTCAATTTGCATAATACTGTTGTGAACAGAGCTTTATACTACAACAGCGCCATCTGTTGGAAAATTGCATATCTAATTAATGGAAGAAAAAAAAGCTCTTTTCCAATGTCAAATGTATTTCCCCTTATTCCAACCATCTAGGACATTCCAAGACGAGAACCTTCGAGAACAACTAATTTGAGTATATAAGGAAGTGTTCACGGTGAGCGGGACACAAGTTGATTTTTGACTCTGAAAGTGTGCAAAAGGTTTGCTTATTGGATTGTGGAAAGTGTAATGAAACAAGTCTGATTTAAATTTGAATAAAAGTAATTAAGTTAATTATAAATTGAGATTAATTGTTTCCATTTGGAAAGTGTAAATAAAGAAGAAATAATAAAAAGAGTAATAAGTTTTACTTAACGGACCTAGCAAAAATATTACAAAAAAAAAAAAAAAAAAACAATAATAAAAATGAGCAAGTTACTAAAAGAGCTCAACTGTAATGAGCTGAAAAGTGAATTAGGCAAGCGAGAAATTTCTAGAGCAGGATCGAAAAATGAGCTTGTTCTGCGTTTGGCCGAATATTTGAAACAACAAAACGAAGACCCGGACATTTTCGTCTTTGAAGCTGACGCTGAGGAAGCAGATGTAAGTAAAAATGTTGATGTTTCAAATATGATTAGTCTTCTGCTTCAACAACAAAAGAATGTTCTCGAACCTCTCGAAGAGCAACGAAATGAACAAATGAAAGAACGAAATGAACAAAAGAAAGAACAAAGAATGTTCTCGAACGTCTCGAAGATAAACGAAATGAACAAAAGAAAGAACAAAAGAATGTTCTCGAACGTACGGAAGAGCAACGAAATGAACAAAGGAACGAACAGAAGAATGTTCTCGAACGTTTCGAAAAGCAACAGAAGAATGTTCTCGAACATTTCGAGGAACAGAAAAACGAACAAAAATATATTCTCGAACGCCTGGAAAAACAAAAAGACCTTCTCGAAGAGCAGAGGAACATGCTAGAAGGCAAGTTTGTTAATATCGAGAATAATGTATCTGCACTTGGTGAACATGTTTCATTGCTGGAGAATCAAGTCGACAAAAAAATGGAGACGTTTTCAAAAGGGTAAGATGAACGTGTTTCATTGCTAGAGAATCAAGTCGACAACAAAATGGAGACGTTTTCAAAGGAGTTAGACCGTATCCGAAACATAAAGGTTCGGGAAAGCTCTGGACAAACTTTGAGAAAAAAAGAGATGCAACCTCCTACCTTCCTCCTCGAAGGGTTCACCTTGAAGCGGTGAGGAGGCTTACGTTTTAGAGCCTCAGCTGGCCAGCTGGAGATTTACATCCTTAAACTCTCAGCTGGCCAGCTGTAGTTTTAAAACAAACCAAGAAACCCAAACCTATGAACAAACTATGACAGACACAACAGAAACAAATAAAAATCTAGCGGGGATATACGCTAAAGTGTCGGCAGAAGTCACGGCTGCTGGCGAGAGCTTGGCTTTGCAAGAAGCTAAGTCGCCAGTGACAACAATTTACAATAACAAGGACAAAGACAAAACAACAACGACAATGACAGACGAGGATGAAGACTTACTCCTCAACCCTTTTGCCAATCTCGGAGTAGGGGACGGGGCCAGCGTCGGTACAGTTGACAGTGACGATGTCATTGACTGCTGTTCCGTTGCCAGTTCCAACCTCTCCGAACTCTCGACTTCCTCCAGGAGGAGCAAAATCTCCAACTGTAGGAAAACAGTCAAACGACTTGGCACAAAGAGTTGGGATGAACTAACAGACCCAGAACGGAAAAGACTGCACAACGCACGTGCTCTTCTGCAGAAGGAGTTTCCAATGAAGAATGGGCCACTTGCCCACTCATCGGCGGAGGCTACTCCTGCGGGGAACACTAGCGTGAGTGGATTGATGGGACCTCCTGCTTCGGGTATCGTTAAAACCTTTACCAAGGAGCGGGCGGCCTCATCAATACACAAAGCAAAGACAAAAACTAACATACAACAAGAACCAACTACCGGAATATCATACTCACCTGCCAGACGTTGCATGGAGCACTCCACTCCTACGGGTTTGAAGAGTGGTAAGATATCTCCGGGAGAGATAAATGCAGGGGTAACGCACGTGAGGAACATTCAGGGCCACAGCCCCAAATGCAACTTGAATGCGTCTATCTCTTCCTTATCAGGGCAACAGAACGCTACGGACCCAATGAAGGAACAAACCAAGAAGCTTTCCGACACGCCAATCAGACGCTGCATGGAGCCACCTGCTCCTACGGGCCTGGGCGGTGTGAAGGAAGCTCCTAGGGAGGTTGAAACGAATAGGGGACATACGGGAAACATCCTGGGCCTCAGCCCTACATGTGACCTAAATGTGTCTTGTTCCTCTAACCCGGGTGAACTCATTGGTAACGTTACTCTAAACAGTGACATAACTGACAAGACAGTTTTGGAGAATCCAACCTTGCAACGCAAGGCAGTGCCTGCAGTGCGGCGCAAGGGGAAGAGACTCCTCAGTGACAAGGAACTTCAACGCCGACAAAAACGGAACGATACGAGGACTGTTCGGTTCCTAACAAACAAAAACCCAGAAACCTTAACGGTTAAGGAACGGCTGGCTCTGGACAGATCCAAACAAAGACTAACGACAACAACATCAACAACACCAACAACTGACAAACACAAACAAACTACTGACTACTGCTAAGGGGCCTATTGTTCTGGGATCTCTTAAGGAACCCAATGGACATTGGACAGAATCGTGCGGCGAAACACTGGAACTCCTAGTAGACGCTCACTTTCCTGGTTGCATCCCTAACTTGAATTACAACCCACAAATGGAGCTCTGTACACAGAACGTGACACCAGCAGAGCTGATTACGGAAGAAAAGATAAAATGGGCTATAAACTCCTTTTCACCGTATAAATCACCTGGCTTGGATGGTGTCTTCCCCATGATGCTACAAAAATGTGAAGAGCATGTCATCCCACACTTAAAAAACATATTCCTAAGCAGCATGATTTGGGGATATGTGCCTAAAGCGTGGCGAGAAGTCAAAGTGGTATTTATTCCGAAAGCTGGAAAGCCTAGCCACACGAATGCCAAAGACTTCAGACCCATTAGTCTAACATCTTTTCTCCTAAAAACGTTTGAAAGACTAATAGACATACATATACGTAGCACACTGAGCCCGGAGGTCATATCTCCAGCCCAACATGCTTATACTAAAGGAAAAAGTGTTGAGACAGCACTTCATAGTGTCGTCCACACGATTGAAAGAACGCTCAAAAACAAGGAATACACCCTTGCTGCTTTTTTAGACATTGAAGGAGCTTTTAATAATGTCCGAAACGAGGCAGTTGAAGGAGCGCTCATAAATCTTAATGTGCATAATACCATCATCAGATGGATAATGTGTATGTTAAAAAACAGACAGATCAATTCGGAGCTAGGAGAAGTACAGATTAAAGTATCTACTTCTAGAGGGACTCCACAAGGTGGAGTGCTTTCTCCGCTTCTCTGGACACTCGTGATGAACGCAGTTCTAATGAGACTTAAGTATAGTGGAGTCCAAGTAATTGGTTATGCTGACGACCTAGCATTACTAGCGACAGGTAAATTTCCCTCCACTATTAGCGAACAGTTAGAGAATGCCTTATGTATAGTGAATGCATGGACTAAAAACTGCGGTCTAGCGGTTAATCCGCAAAAAACCGAACTGGTTCTTTTTACGAACAAAAGGAAACTACCGACTTTTAAAATTCCCATAATTGAAGAGACCCAACTCAAACTCTCCGAACACGCTAAATATCTCGGCGTGATCCTGGATAAGAAATTAAACTGGAGTCTCAACATTAAGGATAGAACAAATAAAGCCATGTTCGCTTTCTACTCCTGTAAGAGAATATTTGGTAAAACTTGGGGACCAAGCCCTAAAATTATCAAGTGGATGTATACGGCCATAGTCAGACCTGTACTGATATACGGTAACGTAGTCTGGTGGAATGCACTAGACAAACCTACCAACCTTAAAATTATGACCAAGGTACAAAGAATGGCATGTATTGGAATTACCGGGGCAATGAGGTCCACCCCGACAGCGGGGCTGGAAGCCATACTCGATCTAAAACCCCTAGATCTATTTACACAAGAATCGGCAGCCAATAGCGCACTTCGACTTAGCCAGACGTGTAACTGGCGACATAGTGCGATAGGTCATGCGCAGATTTTACAGAAATACATAGGAAATAGGGTATGTACTGACTACATAACACCCCGTTTAGACTTTTACAAACCGTTCAAGACCGTCTTTCCTAGCAGAGAGGACTGGAAAATCAACGAGCCATTCATCTGCGAATCGATGATATCTATATATACCGACGGTTCGAAGATGGAAACTGGTGTTGGTGCAGGATTCTTTTCAGAAACCCTTGGACTATCCAGCTCATTCAGACTTCCTGACTACAGCAGTGTCTTTCAAGCTGAGGTCCTGGCAGTGACGAAAGCTGCGAAACAAGTCTCAATGATGGCAATACCACAAGCTGATATCACCTTTTTCATTGATAGCCAAGCGGCAATAAAAGCGATTTCTGCCATTGAAATCAAATCGAAGCTTGTAACTTGCTGTCGCGAAGAGCTTAGGGTTCTTGGTACACAGCACAACATTAGACTCTGCTGGGTTCCTGGTCACAGTGGTGTCCCAGGAAATGAAAGCGCTGACGAGCTGGCAAGAATAGGATCAACACTTGATCCTAATCAAGCAGACAAAACAGTTCAAATCCCACCCTGCAATCTTAAACAGGTAATCAAGAGTAAAAGTCTAGCTTTAGCAAACAAGAGATGGATGTCTCTCGATTCCTGTCTTACAACCAAAAAATTATGGCCTAGTTTCAGTAAACAAAAGACCGAAATTATCATCCAACTGAATAAAAAGTCTCTCTCTCTTCTCGTGAGCATTATCACAGGCCACAACCAACTCGGTTATCACAAGAAAAAGATGAAACTCAGTATGGACGACTTATGCAGAGGATGCGGTGACGAGGAGATACATGAGGACACTCCTCACTACCTGTGTCACTGCCCTGCGCTATATCATCTAAGAAACAGACATCTAGGGAGGCACTTCTTCAACGACTTAGAGGAGCTCTCTGACATTCCAAGCAAAATCATATTAAAATTCGTTAATGATACCAAATGGCGTGAGAATTCCTGATCCATGAAAACCGCCTTCTACTACAGTACGACAGTGTAGTACGAACGTAAATGACAACGACGCACGTGTTTCTTGTGAGAGCGGCACCAACGGAGAATGGGCACCTCGCCTATACACCTGCGGTTGCCACTCCTACGTTAAGCATGAGCATCAGTAGGTCGATGGGGTCACATCTACCTAAGATTGGTAAAATCCTCTTTGGTTTGGTAGCAACCTCTTCGACTTAACTAACGAACAAACAAACGAATATATACACCAACACTGACTTTTCAAACTCATCTACCAGGCGTTGCAAGGAGCCACATGCTCCTACGGGTCTGGTGGGGGGAATGATTTCTCAAGTGAAGGTAAAGGAAAGGAATATCCCCGAGAAGTACATTTCAGGCTAAAGCTTGCTGTAACCATACCCTTAACGGGCTTGATGGACATAGGATTATCATAGGTTTCAATAAAAAGGGTCACAAACCCTAGGGTATCACAATGGATCTACATTGATCTAAGTGTGACAGTAACAAGATCAACTGTCAGCCCACTTACCTAACCTAACCTAACCTAACCTCCTACCTTTGATGGACAAACTTCTTGGTCAATGTACAAGAAGCAATTTGAGGCAGCTTCCACAACAAATGGCTGGGATGAGGCTGACAAGTATATAGCCTTAACCCTTTCTCTTAGAGGAGCAGCTGCTGAGTTATTGCAAACCATACCACCAGATAAGAGTGGCGACTTTAATTTCTTGGTTGAGGCTATAGACAAACGCTTTGGCAATAGCCATATGAAGGAAGTCTTCAAGGTGCAACTCAATTCCAGAGTTCAGAAGCGGGGCGAAACTCTACAACAGCTCCAAAAGGACATTGAAAGGCTTGTTCATCTTGTATATCCAGATGTTGGAGAGGAAATCTGTAACCAGTTTGCAGTAGAGGCATTTGTTCGCGCCATTTCCGACATACATCTTCAAAGGGCCGTGCGAACTGCTGGAAAACGAACACTTTCGGAAACATTAGCGTTTGCCCTGACAATGGAAGCAGCTGAGCAAGCATCTCACGAAGTACATCGACTTAGAAAAGCCATCGTCGAAGAATGCTCATGCCAAGGAGCTGATGTCCAAAGGAACAAACGAAACGGACTTGCTGTAATAATATCTCAGAACACATAAGAACAAACAAACCTTAAACAACCATTTACACCTGGCAACCCCGACTTTTTCCCGAACGTCTATCCACTTCAGCAACCACATACAACTTCACTTCACTTTAAAACTTCTGGCTCGTCTAGTTTTGTTCTCTCGCCATCTTATCAAAAAATAAAGTTTAGAATTAATAAATTTAAGTACATTTGTTATTTTCTTATTAAATCGTTAATAATTACGCAATTATTACATGGTGTCAGAAGCAAAAACAACAATTTATTCGCAAAAATTAATCAAGTTTATTTGCAGAATACATTTTCATACATCATCATTTCATCACACATCATTCACGTGTAGACATCGAAAATCATCCGCTAAAATTTTGGGAATCATTGAACATACTCGTAAGACATCAAAAACTGGTCTATATCGCGAATTGAATTACTGGAAACCACACAGAGCCAGTATCAAAGGAATTTTTTATAATTTAATCGGCCAAAATGACATCGAATGATCGTGTACCGGCTGAACTTCACTGCGCGAACCTAGCAAGAGAATGGCCAATTTGGAAACGGACATTTTTGATGTACATGATGGCAACCGGCAAGAACGAAGACACTGAACAAAAAAAAATAGCATCATTCTTGTGGTTAATTGGCTCACGTGCGATGGAAATCTACAATACTATGTTTCCAAACGATGGTACAACGGAGGGAATTCTCGGAAATCAAGGAAATCAAAATAATGAGCAGTCTGTTGGAAACAATCTCCCAGACGCGGCAACAGCGGTGGCAGAACAAAATTCTGTCCAACAACGTACCCTAGAACAGGTGTTAAAAGTGTTTGATGAGTATTGTATTCCAAAGAAAAACTCGACAATGGAGTCGTTCAAATTTAACACCATTACACAAAAGGAAAAACAGTCGTTTGCCGATTTCGGTTAAGGTGTTACCACAGACATTTGATGTATTTTTGGAAAAATATAGAGATATTTTTGGGGGAGTTGGAAAGTTTCCTGGGACTTTCTCAATTAAATTGAAGGATAACTATAAACCATCGTTGCATTACAAAAAACGAGTGCCGTTGAGTTTAATGGATAAACTGAAAGCAAACCTAAATGAAATGGTTAGCCAGCAGATCATTGAACCTGTTGAGTATCCAACAGAATGGGTTAATAACATGCAAATTGTGGAGAAGTCTAACGGAGATCTACGAATATGTCTTGATCCAAAGCCGCTTAGCAATTGTATTCAACGTGAACATTTTTTAATTCCCACAATCGATGATTTTATGTCAAAACTAACAAAGAAACGAATTTTTTCGGTATTGGATCTATCCAGTGGGTTTTGGCACATGGAATTAGACATGGCTAGTTCAAATTTAACCACGTTCATGACGCCATTTGAAAGATACAAGTTTAAGCGAGCGGCGTTTGGCATTTGTAGCGTGCCAGAAATGTTTCAACACAAAATGGTGCAAATTTTTGGAGACATTCCTGACGTGTTGGTTTATTTTGAAAATGAAAATGAGGAAAGTCATGATACTCGTAAGATCCTGTTATAGGTGATTGATCGTGCTAGAGCTAATGGAATAAAATTCAATCCTAATAAAGTTCAATATAAACAATCGGAAATTATATTTATGGGTCATGTATTATCGGAAAACCAAATCAAACCAAAAATTAAGCACCTTGAAGCCATTTTAAACATGTTTGTCAAAAGCTAACTATGACTTGTATTGCTTGGCTCTAAAACATGACGAGAAACTCTCAAAAATAGCACGATTTGTCCAAACTGGATGGCCTCCATATCATCTTCTTGATGATTTTGGAAAGGAATTTCATAAGTACAAGTCTGAACTACATTTTGAAAACGGATTACTATTCAAAAATCATCGATTGGTTATTCCAGCTGAGCTGCAGGGCAATATAGCAAAATGGATACACGGACCTCACCTGGGAATCGAAAAAACTCTTGCACGGGCAAGAACACATTATTTCTGGTCAAACATGAATAGTCATATATATGAAAAGATAAAATAAACAAATTTAGTTTTAAATTATTTTATACTTTATTAAACTAATATCACAACTTAAATTATTATTTATAATCGCTACGCGTTTCGGAAACTATGTTTCCATCTTCAGGCGGATAAAAAATCCGCCTGAAGATGGAAACATAGTTTCCGAAACGCGTAGCGATTATAAATAATAATTTAAGTTGTGATATTAGTTTAATAAAGTATAAAATAATTTAAAACTAAATTTGTTTATTTTATCTTTTCATATATATAATATACACGCAACTTGGAGACCAAAATACCACAATGATGAATAGTCAGATTAGAAAATTAGTTAGTTCATGTAAAATCTGTGAAAAGTTTACACGTAACAATCGAAAGGAAGAACTAATACAGAGTGAATCACCTAAATATCCGTTTCAGGAGCTAGCAATGGATTTATTTGAATATGCTGGCAAAGATTTTCTGGCTGCGATCGATGCATACTCTGGATTTCTAATGGTTGAGCACCTGAATAATAAAACATCTAGTCATATCATCAAAAAACTTAAGACAATTTTCAATAAGGTCGGATACCCAACGGTTATTAGAGCTGATAACATTCCATTCGGGTCTGGTGATTTTGAGAAGTTTGCAGAAAAACACAACATGGTTATGAGGTTTTCAAGCCCACGGTATCCACAGAGTAACGGATTAGCAGAAAAGGGTGTGGCAATTGCAAAAAACATTTTAAAGAGGTGCTACGAAGCGCACGAAATCCAACACTACCAGTACAGAATATTGGAATATAACACCACACCGGTTGCAAGCTTGGGACTTATGCCAGCCCAACTGTTTTTTGGTAGAATTATTAAAACGAAAATGCCTATATCGAGTTCATTACTTAAAAGGAAGGAAATAGAAGAAACAATTGTTCAGAATAAGATCAAACAAAAAAAAGAGCAACAAAAACACTACTATGATCAACACGCGAAACCATTGACAGCGTTGGCATTAGGAGATCTCGTTATTTTCAAAAAAAAATAACAAGGAGTGGAACCACGGAACCATCGTGGGAAATGTCAACGATAGATCGTACATAATAGAGGATTCCTTCCATGACTTCTTCAGACGAAACAGAAGGTTCATTGCTCGAACGAATAATACCGATTTTAACACCAGTGATTTGCTTCTTGAGGAAAACACAAAGCCTGTTATAACGAACCAAGATTCTTTCAAGGACAGTCAAACTGTGCCGCCTAACTGCGTATCAAATCAAAGATATAGCTACCCCGACCAATCAAATCGAGTACAGTGTCCACCGAGGGAGCAGCTGTCGACGTATAACACCATACCGTCTTCATCCAATGAACACACAACCACTGGCAACGACGATTTGGAATCAGAAAATATGGTCAATAATGACAAGCCCCAAACTAATGCACATAGTCAACAGATCACAGGCCCAGATCTATATAAAACACTAAGTGGCAGATCGGTGCGTCCTCCAAACCGGTATGGTTGTCGCTAAATTAAAAAAAAAAAAAAAAAAAAAAAGGCGTGTAATAATATCTCAGAACACATAAGAACAAACAAACCTTAAACAACCATTTACACCTAACAACACCGACTATTTCCCGAACGTCTACCCACTTCAGCAACCACATACAACTTCACTTCACTTTAAAACATCTGGCTCGTCTAGTTTTGTTCTCTCGCCATCTTATCAAAAAATAAAGTTTAGAATTAATAAATTTAAGTACATTTGTTATTTTCTTATTAAATCGTTAATAATTACGCAATTATTACACTTGCAAAGTGCTGGAATTGCAAAAAGACTGAACATTTACAGCGTCAATGTCGATTACCACCAAGAAGAGCTTATCAACATTGTGGACACGGAGTTTCAAACCCAGAACAAGGTAACAATAACATCAGTGTTACTTCCCGAACAGTTTCCCAACAGGGGCAGAAGCTGGTTCCTGGTATCGATGGCCCCAGAAACACCATCCAGGTTTCTCAGACTAAACGAGACAATAGAAGTCTGACTATCGAGGCAACTGTAAATGGCAACAAACGTGTGGTCACCATCGACACCGGTGCCACAGCCTCCATTGTGCGTCAAGATCTAGTGCACTTGAATTGGCTACACAACACCAATAGCTACCGTCTGAGAACTGCCACAGGAGAAACAGCTAGGGTTATGGTGAAGTCCGCCTTCGAATTCGAATTGCAGATCTAGAATTCTCACACAAATTTTTGGTGGCAGATATATGTGAGGAGTGCATCATCGGAATGGACTTCATGAAAGAAAATCGAGTAGTTTTAGATATTGGCAACCAGATACTTAAATACCAGAATACAAAGAAGACGTGATTATTCCTACTTCTTCTGAGGTATTTGTTTGGACAAAAGTAGAAGGAGAGTGTGAACGCCATCGATACCTTATGGTGGAACCAGGCCCAGATTGTTCTTCCCAAAACGTCATCATTGAGAAGACACTTGTGGCTCCGAAGAACAATATGGTCCCCGTACGGATACTCAACATCAAACCGTAAGATATAAAGTTAACAAAAGGAGAAGTTATCGGTAAATACGAATCTGTCGCGACCATAACAAAAATTGACGCTGAAACACCGAAAAAGACATTAGACCCTGAGGAGCTCAATAGCATCAAGGCAAAGATACTCAATTCATCTAACCTAGACCAACATCAGGTTAAAACGGCAGAAAGCCTTCTGAATGAGTATGCCGACATTTTCGCCTCACCAAACGGGAAATATGGAAGGACACAAATGGTGCAGCACCGAATAAATACAGGATATGCAAGACCCATTCGCCAGCCCGCAAGACGTCTGCCACTGGCCAAACAAGGTGAAGTTGAGAAAATGATTACCACCATGAAGAAGGATGGTTTGATTGAGAAATCGAAAAGTCTTTGGGCGTCACCAGTGGTCCTAGTCAAAAAGAAGGACGGAAGTACACGGTTTTGTGTTGACAACCCAAGATTGAATGATGTAACCAAGAAAGACAGCTATCCCCTGCCAAGAATCAGTGACACCTTAGATGCGATGGAAGGAGCACATGGTTTTCAACACTTGACTTGAAAAGTGGATATTGGCAAGTTGAAATTCACCCTGAAGATTGAGAAAATATAGCGTTCTCCACAGGTAATGGGCTCTGGCAGTTCAAGGTGATGCCGTTTGGTCTTTGCAACGCTCCGGCAACATTTGAGCGTGTGCGTCCTTCAAGGCCTGATGATGTTATCGTTTATGGAAGAACATACGACCAACACTGCAAGAACCTAAGGGGTGTGTTCCAGAGACTTCGAGAGGCTAACCTTAAACTGAACCTAGGAAAATTTGCACTATTCAAGACTGAAATGAAGTATTTGGGACATATCATCTCGTCCCAAGGAGCCAAGACCGATCCTGAAAAAGTTGACACCGTCAAAAATTGGCCAACACCACAGGACAAACATCAACTACGAAGTTTTCTTGGTCTTGCTACTTGCTACTTATTACAGACGTTTTGTTAAAACTTTGCCGGAATTGCGAAGAGTTTGCATCAGCTTACGGAAAATAACAAGCAGTTTAGATGGTCAGGTGAGTATGAAAAAGCCTTCCAAGAACTGAAATACCGTCTATGCAATGCTCCGTTGCTGATCTATACGACTCCAGGCAAGTCTTTTATCATCGATGCTGATGCAAGCAACGTGGGAGTCGGCGCTGTTCTGTCAAAAGTGCAAGTGAAAAGGTTGTCGCCAAAGTACTGTCGAAGACAGGAAGGAACTACTGTATGACCAGAAGAGAACTCTTGGCCCTCATCTTGGCAACGAAACACTTCCACAAATACATCTATGGACAGAGGTTTCTTCTACGAACCGATCATGGTGCTCTTAACTGGTTGTTGAACTTCAAGAACCCAGAAGGACAAGTCGCAAGGTGGATAGAAAGACTGCAGACTTACGATTATGAAATTCAACACCGAAGGGGAAAGCTGCACTCAAATGCCGACGCGTTGATGTGGCTGGCCCATTTCCGGAAACGAATGCTGGAAACAAATACATTCTGGTGGTAATGGATTACTTCAGTAAATGGCCTGAGGCATACGCTATCTCGAACCAAGAAGCCAAAACCGTGGCCGACCAGATTGTGTCTAACTGGGTAAGCAGGTTCGGTGTGCCTATGGAGCTCCATTCTGACCAAGGAAGGAACTTTGAGTCGAACATATTCCAAGAGGTGTTCGCGTTCCTTGGCATTAAGAAAACGAGAACCACACCACTTCACCCCCAATCTGATGGAATGGTCGAGAGATTCAACAGGACCTTAAAAGAGCACCTCACTAAAGTCGTAGGCGACTACCAAAGAAACTGGGATAGGCACATACTACTATTTTTGTTGGCCTACCGAAGTGCAATACATAGCTCAACAGGACAAACACCATCTGAAATCCTGTGCGGAAGAAGCATACGGCTGCCTAGTGAGATAAGGTTTGGACACCCATCACAAGAGTCTCAGGAAACAGGGGATTACGTGAGTGACCTAAAAGAGAGGCTAATCGACATCCACGAAAGGACCAGGACTAGAATGAGCGCTTACAGCGATCGAATGAAGACAAGGTACGACACAAGAGCAAACACGACAGGATTCCAAGTAGGAGATCGTGTATGGCTGTATAATCCACATCGTCAAAACAGATTGTCGCCGAAATTTCAACAAAACTGGGAAGGTCCTTATACTGTCGTAACGAAAATCAATGATGTCGTTTACCGAATTCAAAGAGGGTCAAGAGGAAAGTTAAAAGTTGTGCATAGCGATCGACTGCACCGATACAGTGCCGAAGCTGCAGATAAAATGTTCGGGACGAACAATCTTAAGAAGGGGGCAATGTTGTGAACAGAGATTATACTACTACAGCGCCATCTGTTGGAAAATTGCATATCTAATTTATGAAAGAAACAAAAAAGCTCTTTTCCAATGTCAAATGTATTTCCCCTTATTCCAACCATCTAGAACATTCCAAGACGAGAACCTTCGAGAACAACTAATTTGAGTATATAAGGGAGTGTTCACGGTGAGCGGGACACAGTTGATTTTTGACTCTGAAAGTGTGCAAAAGGTTTGCTTATTGGATTGTGGAAAGTGTTATTAAACAAGTGTGATTTAAATTTGAATAAAAGTAATTGAGTTAATTATAAATTGAGATTTATTGTTTCGATTTGGAAAGTGTAAATAAAGAAGAAATACTAAAAGAGTAATAAGTTTTATTTAACGGACCTAGCAGAAATATTACAATAGATACGTTCATCATTACAGGATGAAAATTTAAATTGTGTAACATTTTAAACAAATTAAAGACAAACACATTAAAAACATGTTTGCACAAATTTTATATGATCACCATGCACAAATCCATCAATAAACAAAAATTAAATCAAAATTTCATTTGTATTGTATTTATTTTGTGGATTTTATAGGTGTAGGGATAAAATTCAAAAAGTAGGAATTTTTTGTGTTTATTGTAGGGAAAGCTTCTGCTTACAAAAAAAGGCTTGATTGCTTGAGCTTCTATACAACAGCCCTAGAAGCGACTACCAATAAAAAACTCCGATATTTTCAAAGAGTTTAGTTTTTTGAACCCTAAATTTACATTAGGATTTGAGGGGGACAGATCGGAATTCAAATTTGAGCTGCTTTGCCAGAAACTTTCGTTGAATCTCAATGATCTCTTTTGTTAGAGTAGAGGACAATGGAGTTTTACCCTTGTATATAAAAACTATAGTACTCTCATGAAGAGGAACGAACGATGCGGCACCATACGAGCGTATTCCATAACTTTTTACGTAGAGTTGTGGAGAGTAAGGACAGACGATAATCAGGAAGGGGTGATAATATTTTCGGTAAAAGCAAACCGAAGGTGCAGAACAAAGTGACGACAATTAGCTATTTTCTGTTTTCTTTTTATCAATTTTCTATACAAATAAGTATGAGGTGGCATTTTTTGCTTCACGCATAGAGAAAAAACGGTATATTGTTTGGTTTGATTTTTTTCGTTCGTTGTTTGAATGTATGTATATTGGAGCAAATGTAGGATTTATATTCAAATAGACGAATTTTTAAACGGTTACCACTCAGAACAATTATTTTGTATAGATAGATAATTATTTTTGTAGGCAGATTTTTTAAAAGCAGAATTTTGAGAATTGGAGTCTTGAGTATTATTCTGAAATACAGAAAAATTATACTGAAAGCTAAAATTTTGAAGAGTAGAATTTTGGAATGCAGAATTTTGGGAAATAAAATTTTGAAATGCATAAAAATTAATAAGTAAAATTTTTAAAAGCAGAAGTTTGAAAAAGAGATTTTGAAATGCAGAAAGCTTAGTAAGCAAAATTTTGAAAAGCAAAACTTTGAAATGCAGATAACTTAGTAAGTAAAATTTTGAAAAGCAAAATTTTGTAATGCAGAATTTTAGGAAAAAAAATTTTGAAATGCAGAAAACTTAGTAAGTAAAATTTTGAAATGCAAAATTTTGAAATGCAGAATTTTAGGAAAGAAAATTTTGAAATGCCGAAAACTTAGTAAGTAAAATTTTGAAAAGCAAAATTTTGAAATGCAGAATTTTAGGAAAGAAAATTTTGAAATGCAGAAAACTTAGTAAGTAAAATTTTGAAAAGCAAAATTTTGAAATGCAGAATTTTACGAAAGAAAATTTTGAAATGCAGAAAACTTAGTAAGTAAAATTTTGAAATGCAGAATTTTAGGAAAGAAAATTTTGAAATGCAGAAAACTTAAAAAGTAAAATTCTGAAAAAGGTATTTTGACAAGTAGAATTCTGAAATGCAGAAAAGCAGAATTTTGAGAGGTTGAATTTTGAAATGCCAAATTGTAACCGAATGGGCGGTATTTAAATTAAATTTAATTTAAATTAATCAAAATAAAATTACCTAATTAAAAGAAAAAAAAAAAACACCCACCGCCAACTTGGACGAGACCGACGACGACTGCTACTGCATCTGGTTATTTTGTTGACAATTCATTGTAAACAATCTACTCCGGAGTAATGCTACCTCGCTCCCACCTGTAGGGGTAAAGCACAGGATTATAGGATTTTCCTTTTTGTCAGGAAGAGAAAAACTATGGCTAACACCAAATCACAAATTGAGTGATTGTCAGCGGTTTGCCATAATTTTGGAATAGTCAGCGCTTTGCCTAATATAAATGTATGCCAATTGGGAATGTTGCGATAGGTGGAGAAAAGGCACATCTGTTGCACGAAACAATTAGGCTGCGATCGGTGTCATGACATTTATGAATCCGATTCGCATTAAAAGATGTTTGCAACAAGTGTGTAAATTACGCCCACCAATGTTCACACCTGCATAAAACAAATAACGTATTATTATAAAATTAATATTTATAATGCGTAATGGTGTGGGTGTAAAACGAGAGGCAGGAGACAAAGGCTGGAAAATCCTGAATTGGTTGTATTAGTGCAGGTGGGTAGAGCTAGGGTTCTTTGGTAAAAGCCGTCGGTAGGTACTTTCTTTTCAAAAAGATCCACCCGAGACATCAGAAGCTGGAATAATAATAAATTAAAATAATAAGAGAAAGTAAGGAAAGTGCCAACGATCGGTCGACCGCCAAAGGAAACTAGTTTCAGTATTTTGAATTGTAAGTAGTTTCAAGTTAAGTGCAAATTAGTATTTTAGCGTTCCTTTTTTCTACATAGTTTCTTAGAGAATCGCGAAATCGAAGTAAAGACAATCCGCAGAAACTCGAAAATTATCCGTCGGCGCAAGGTTCGCCTTGTCAATACATATATATATATATATATATATATATATAATATAACCAACTAATATCATCCAAGAATATATATATATATATATATATATATATATATATATATATTATCTATAAACGCAATCAGGTAATTCTTGATTAAAAGGTTTCCGATAGAGAATAAATAATTAAAAATGATTTTTTATGGTGTGTTTAGGTCGTTAAAAATTCTTTTTGACGGCCTCAATATTTTCAAGGGAGAAAATTTGACCAAGGGACAGTAACGGGATAAAGAAGTTTCGAAATCTTAAAATCGTCCTGCAAACTCCCGCGGGAATCACCTCAAATAAAAGGAAAATCACAAAACTATAAAAAAAAAGGAGAAAACAAAGGAAATCAAAACAAATCCAATCAAATTTTTATATACATACGTACATATGAGTGTATTTATTTTTTTTATTGAAATTTAAAACTTAGATTCAATCATTCATTTTATTTTTTTTGTATTGTTCAATCCTTTTTTATTTTCAAGTGCTTAAGTACTAAAAATTGGTGTTTTTTTTAATATTTCAAAAAAAAAGGAGAAGTAAATTCTAAGTTAAAGCTTCCTTTGGTCGCCAGTTTCTGCTTTCTGAAGGCAATCTTTGCTTTTTTCTTATCCTGCAACGCCTCTTTGGGCTTTCTGAATTGGTACATTCATGGCTCAGCCAGTACGAAAGGTTCCAGGAAGACGAAGACAAAGTGGTGACATGTAAAACTGTATAAATACAAATTAAAATTAAATTTATTTTGTTTAATGCAAGAATGAAAAACTTAAATTACACAAAATTAATAACTTTCGGATGTTTTTCTTTACAGGGACTTTCTGAGTTTGAACTGCTCGAACTGCTTGATTCAAAAACTGTTTCAAAAAATTCATCTTTGCTGGAACTAGCCAGTTCTCTCATTATCTATAAAATATATCATTTAATGGATAATTAATAGATTTATTATCAAAAATTGTTCTTTGTTTTTAATCAAACTTACTTCTTCTGGGATTTCGTCCATTTTATTACAAAAAAAAAACATGAAGTAAACAGACCAAGCAGGTGGTGCAAAATTTAGAATCAAAATGTCTTAATGTAACTGGAAGGCTAAATCGTTTTCTTGGACAGTTCCTAATGTGTACATTAAGAAGCTCAACAAAACACACCTAATAGGTGTGTTTTTTTTACAGCTTTAATAGGCGACGTAAAATAAAACGCATCGGGGCATAAAAAAAACTTGGCAGCACTGTGCTGTGGAATGACATTTTAAAACAAAACAAATCTCATCACTTTCTCATATCTTCTATCGAACATTTTTGACATTTCTATCCTTCGTCGCTATCTTTCACTCTCAAATAAGAAATACTTCTTATTCTTATTGATGAGACGGAACGCATTATTAAGATTCGATTAGGGAGCTGAGATTTCACCTGGTTCTTTTGTGTTGGCACTGCGATAGGTTCTACAAATAAAAAAAATAATCAATAAATTTAATATTTAATTCATTTTTTCAGAAAACTTACACTTCTTTGACGAATGTGGCTTTGGGTTGTGAGTAAATTCCACCTTCATTGCGTCCCATTCTTGCACCGGGATACGTATACTCTCCTTCCACTATTTTTAATCGGCACTATTGGAAACTAGATATTTGAAACAAGATATTGGAAACTAGATATTTTGGGCGCAGCTGTCAACGTCAACTGAATAAAAAAACAATTTTTTTCTTGTTTTCTTTTATCTGACGTTTGTATACAATTCATTCTCTGGTAGCAGAGTTTTAAGCCTCGATAAAAATTATGCCCCGAAAATTACTTAATGGCTTTGTCGATCAGTTATAAGATTTGCCAGTTATTTTGAAAAATCAATTGGCACCTGGTAAGTTGCTTTCCACACCACCTGGAAGTCATTGTGTGTACTGACAAATGGAGATAGAATTTTTTACGATTTGTCGTTCAATGTGTTTCCCATAAGAAAAAAGCAAAAAGGGGCTCGAAAAACGTAAATTTTCTAATTAATTTTATATGGTTATCAATATTATGATTTTAACAGAATAATAATAAGGATATTCATATAACGAGATAATTTTCCGCTTTGTAGAAAGATATAACTTTCCGCAGCATGTTTTCATGAACATCCCCTAAGAAATACTTGCGTAAATGTGGGAAATATTTTGTGAAATGTCAAATTAAAAGTCAGAATCCATACTTCTTTAGTTTATGAGGTTTATTTCTGCACTTTCCGCAGCAAATTTGGTGATAATTTTATGAGATTTGCAGAAACTTTTTCCCATACAAATTTTGACAGCTCGTTTCTGCGGAGATAAAATTATCTGAATTACGAGGTTTACGAGGGTTTTCCGCGCTTACATGAATATCTTTTTTTTTTTTAAAAACGCGCGCACTCAAGGGGTTATTACTACCCTTAAAATGATTAACACAGTACGAACGTTAGGAAAACAAGGAAGGGCTTAAAAGGAGGTACCGATGCACATTAGTTTTAAATTTTTGAATATTACAATGGGAAGGACACAAATAAAAAAGTTTCTTACATTTTCCTGCTTTTTAATTTGTCCTTTTTTATCATAGAAACTTGTTAACAAGAAAAAATAAAAATGTTCACATAACATGAAAACACTAAATGACGTACACCGACCGAATTGAATTGAAAAATTAATAGAAGTAGTATTACTAAACTTTATTGTGTTTTTTTGTTACATTTGTTTTCTTATATTACATAAGGGGTATTCCCGATTTGGTGCAATGAGCCTAGTAAAAATGCGAAATTTTATTATTTCTTAGTAGACCGTGAACGCACTTTTTCTCACCTGTTTGCAACACTAAAGTAAATGTCAAAATGAGTTTGGCATTTGTTTTCTGTTATAAAAATTTAATTTTTATAAGAATTGAAGTTTGTTCAAGTTTGTTAAAGATGCAAAAAAAAAAACAGAAAAAGAAAATGTTACAGAATTTTCAATAGAAGATGCTGCAGATAAAACTATGTGGATTGAAGGTATCAAATAAAATTCAGGCCGAAAATCATAAAAAGCTACATACATACATAGATGCATGTATATTTTATTTTCAGAAAATGCAGAAAGTGAAGAAGATGCTGTGGATAAAATCCTTAACGAGTTGAACGAGGACCATCTATTCGTCCTAGCATCTCGTCGTGGTTGGTCAAGACATTTTCTATAATAAATCTGTGCTGTAGGCTTCTGTGATATTAAATAATGGTTGGTGTTATTAAAAGTCTAAATATGAAACAAATCTCACAATTACCTCAAAATTTCTTGTTTCATGAATGAAATATCATTACTATTTCCGATTCGCTCCACTTCTTAACAGGGTTTTCCCTCCGGCGCACAGTGCGGCGACTAGTGGAAAAAAATAAAAAAAAATGTGCCAAAAATGTGTATACTCTGTCCAACAAAAATTGTCAGTAGGTACAGGCCTTATGGGAGAGCTTTTTCTAAAGCAGTGGCGCCTGATGCACCCTCACTACAATGCGTTAGGAAAAATGACACTAAAAAAGAGCAAGCCACTGAGTTTTCTTGAGGAATTGTTGTTGTAATTCTTTGCAAAAAGTTGTACACCCCAACACGACCGTCGTATCCCACTGCTGATGAAATACTGTCAAGAGTGTTAAGTGTCACTCAATACGATCGTGTGCTCTTTATCTACATCAAAACAGAGTTACCAGTATCATTCTCAATTGCAAGCAAGGAGCTTTTTCAGTGGTTTTTATTAAGGAGCTTTTGGGATTTGAAGCTTTTGAGAGCACATTTTAAGAAGATGAGTATGTTGAGTGTTGTCACATTGCTTTTCAACTTAAAAAAAACGCGCATATTATCTTACCGCTTGGTGTTGTGGGAAAAGGTAAATTAAATATTGTTTTCAGTCGTTTTGAATCGGCAGACGGTAGCCCTACGCGTTTTTTACTATCATTTGCGGCGATTTATAATGTAAGCTACGGAATCCCTGTGAGAGCTTTACAAGGCGACACACTTATGCATGGCAATGCAACCAGAATGAGAGACAAACGTCCTATCTTCCCTATACTGACAATTTTTGTTGGACAGAGTATAGCAAGTATGCCAAATTCAAGGTAATAAGTCTTAGGCTCGTATTCACCAAGCGCTCCTAAACGGCTCTTAACTTTACGAGGCTCTTAACTTGAAATTTCTGTGGGATATTCACCAACCACTCGAAGTTCGAAAATGAGAGCCACTCTCTCTTGTTCAGGCATACCCAAACTGTGAAATGTTGTGGAATGTTGGTCTTGACAGCAAATGGATACTCTTCTACTTGGCATTGCTCACATGGATTCGAGTCAAATGCGTGCGTGGCACACGCACAAGCAAAAAAACTTTCGAAGAGAGCGCTCGTAAGTTAGGAGTGGTCGGGACCACTCCTAACTTTTAAGAGCGCTCGTAGATCTTCACTAATATTGCTTGGTGAATAGGTTTATGAGCTTCTTAAGTTATGAGCGCTCGGTGAATACCGGCCTAAATGAATGAATCGACAGTTTATTTATGATAAAGTTCAATTTTCTGTTGTCAGAGATCGTCAGAAGATCAGCAAAATAACAAATAGTGAGAGTAGGATTTATAGTTACCGGTTGAAAGAGCGTTTACTGAAGAAAAGAAAAGAACATGCGATATTTCTTTCGCTATGCTCACAATCAGGAGAGAAAATATAGTTATTCTAACTGCATATTTTTTTTTTACATGTAAATTTAAATTTTTTTTGAGAGTCCAAATCAAAGCTCATTTGTTCGTGTTAAGTATTGACTTTGATAAGTCATATATTTTGTGTGGTGCCATTAGGGAAAAAAGTGTTTTTATTTAAAGAAAGAAAACAATCATATCTTTTAAGAAAAGTAAATTTTTTTTGCGGCAACTTGCACTTTTTCTTGCAACAAGTGTTTGTTTACGAGCATTTTTTACAGAATGTGTTCAAACAGGGAGCTTTTTGATGTTTGATTTTCCAACTCAACAGCCCGAGTACCTGGTGCTTTGCAGTTTATGGAGGTAAAATTAAATATGCAATCAAATTTAGAGCCTGAAGATCAGGAAATCTTAGCAAGACACGCATCAACAACTTGCTGAGAAATAAATAAACGTTATCACTTCCATCGCTTATACACTCGAAGACTCGGATAGTGATCTTTTTTCGTAATTGTTTATTTTTCGGTTTTTCCTTTTGTTATTACTTTTCTTGAATAATTATTTTTGTCAACAATAAAAACATGCATTATATTTTGCAAGATCTTTTATGCGATATATTCTGTGATCGTTGTGCTTTGAGAAAATGTATACTTTCCTACTAACCTTTAAAATATTACAACATTTGTATAATGTATAATCATAAAATTTTTTAAATGTTTGGCTTCTAACTAATCATTTTACAATTGTGGGCGTGGCAGTGGGTGGATTTTTGTTCAAATAAATTTTTCTTATCAAACACATCAATTTTGTAAAATTTTTCAATATCATACGAAAAATTTAAAAAAAAATGATTTTTTTAGAAAAAGTGGGCGTGTCAGTGGGCGAACTTTGCGCTATTTTAACTCATAATTTCTTCACTGACCAGAACATTAATAATTGATATCACTTCTAGTACGAAGTTTTCATGTATCAAAAATGGGCGTGGTGGGGGGCGTGAAAATTCCTCAAATTGAGTAAAATCCCATATTTATTACATTTAGCAACCAATTTTTGATCACAGTTATCTTACTTTTGAAAAATAGATTTTTGTCCGCTTAATAAAATGAATAGAACAATAAGATATTTCTTTCGGCTTCCAAAGATTTTTAAATTTTAAAAGCTAGTGGCTCTTGTTGAGCTGTCAAAAATGCGACTGCAAATTTTACACCGTTGTATTTTATTGTTGCAATATGTTTCGGGTATAGCTAAAGTGCAAAACTATTGCAAAATTGCTCTCCGTATATTTTGTTATTGTAGTGTTTTAAGATTTTACACTTTTGCATTTTTACAATGATACTAGACCTGTTGCATTAGATCGTGAATACCCCTATAGTAATTTAATTACACTTGAAAAAAATTGCTGACTTACAATTGGCCAGGCCACACAGGGGTTCTATGTTTGTTTTATTTTTAATTAAATAGATAATTATTGATTTAAGGACAAATATTCTACCTTTAGATTAAAATACGTCTAGTCAAAGAAGACAATACAAGTTGCTTCTTAAAAAAATTGTTTCATCTGTCATTCACATACGATATGTTTACGATTTTTGAAGACAAATTACAAAAGATTAAATAAGTTTCTTATTATATTTTTAACCTGATTTAGAAATTAACACATATTTCTATTCTTTTAAAATCATAAAATGTATACCGGTTCATATAAATTTGATTAGTTAAATCAATGTTTTTCCGACCCTTTTTTGCTTTTTTCTTATTGAACGTCAAATCGAAAAAAAATCTATCTCCAATTGAAGGTCACGCGCTGACTGCCAAGTGTCGTGACTCCATGTGCCAATAGCCGCGTTTTATTATCGCCAAAGATCTGTATAGATTAACCCTCGAAAATAAAACGATACGGATCATAGTGATAGTTGTGTTTTATGCTCATCTCCCTCTTGCTTATGATTGTTGATTTTCAAATGTGTCTTGTCTTTTTTCTTTACACTGTAGCTTACACTACTGTGGTGTCTATTGACGCCGATTTTTGTTTTAAGAAACGTCACCAAAGCAGAAATGGAAAAAAAGCAAACAACTAATTTAAAAGTGAAGTATCACTGTTATTAAATTTATTAAGAAAAAACGTTCAATATTTAATTTAATGAATTATAAAAAACTAAATGGAGCAGATAAATGGACTATGCTGAGCGCCGCCATTAAGAAAAAGAGTGAGTTGGAATATTTGAATTTTTTCCTATCTGTTCTTTTTGGCTTGGTGTTTATATTTACAGTCTTTTAGTGACAGAGGCGCGACTGTCGATACACCGTCGCCACAGTCACTCCCCCTCGAGTGTCTTTCAGCAGCCGGACTTCTAAAGGCTGGATGATGAAATTTCACGGTGTGTTTTCTTTTTGCTTTGTAAGTTTGTTGAGGTGGATCCATTATGGAGCCCCAGCAATGTGACTGGATTTGCTCGTTGGTTGATGCTGAAGGTGAAGGTGTTTCATCAATTGTGTCTTCATCTGTTTTGCTTATATAGCAGGGTTTGATTCTATCAATCGATACATTCTTTTCTTGATCATTGATTTTCAATTTATAGATTCTGACTGATGTTCGCTCTATTATCTTGTAAGGACCTTGGTACGGTGCACGGTGGTTCTAAAAGAGCTTTGACATGATCACAGCGTAACCAGACGTGCGAACAGCTGTGAAGATCCTTTGAAATAAACATTCTGGATTTGTTGTGATGTGCCGTTGGTGTTGTACGAATTCCACGCATGAACTCACGATGTTCCTCTATGAATGAACAAGAATCACTTGATGGCACATATGATCAGACGAAAAATTCTCCGGGTACTCTTAAATGTGTTTCATATAGCATTTCTGCAGGAGCTGCCTGGATATCTTCCTTGAATGATGTTCTCAGTCCAAGTTAAACTGTTGGCAGCATCTCAACCCAGGGTTTTGGAGAACACATAAGTGCTGCTTTCAGTGTTCTGCGCATGCGTTCGACTATTCCGTTGGATTGTGGATGGTATGGTGTCGTTCTGGATTTTTTTGTTCCAACGAGATTAGTGAGGGCTTGAAACAGAGCTGACTCAAACTGGACACCTTGGTCGGAGGTTATTGTGACCGGAAAACCATAATGAGATATCCAATGATTAAATAACGTTGTCGCCACTGTGTCGGCGGTCATATCTTTAATGGGAACTGCAATTGGCCATCTTGAAAAGCGGTCTATCATTGTTAGACAATATTGGAACCCATGATTCAATGGTAGAAATATGATGTCTATGTGAAGGTGATTGAATCTTGTATCCGGAACTTGTATATGGTCATATTGAAGCTTTGTGTGGCGATGTACTTTAGCTCTCTGACACGCTAAACACTCTCGAGACCATTGTAATGCGTCCTTACCAATTCCAGGCCAGGTATATTTTTCTCTTAACAGACGTGATGTTGTTCTGCCACTGGGGTGTGCTATGTCATGGATAGTTTTGAATGCTGTTCGTCTTAGTGATGCTGGAATGTATAGCCTGACAATGCCTTGAGATATGTCGCAATAGATATTGATGTCACGTTCAGCCTGTAGCTCTTGAAGATGTAGTGAAGATGGATTTTGTATTAAATCTCGCAGGTGGTCATCTTTAAGTTGTTCGTCTCTGATGCTTTTTGGGCTTAATATGGTCGGCATGTTTATGGCGTTGATCCGATGGCCGTGGATGAAGTATCCGTCGTGAGGCGCATCTCAGAATCTGGAGAAGGAAATGCGAGAAGTGTGAGGCTGGCTATCTGTTTTTTGCACTCTTTGAAGGCTTTTGTTGCTTCTTCCGTCCAGATGATTTGTGCTTTGTCTTTTTTATTGAATGTTGCAGATAATTATTCAAGGGTACTTGCAATTGCGCTGCGTTTGGAATACAATGTCTATAATAGTTTGTAATTCCAAGAAAGCGTCTTAGTTCTTCTATTGTTTCAGGTTTCTTGAATTTGAGGATGGCGTCGGTCGACTCGTTTGCTTGGTGGTGCATATCCTTGAGCGTTGATTGTATAGCTCAGAAAGTTAACTTCTCGCTGACCAAAAACGCACTTTTTGGTGTTGATACTCAGTGAGAAGGTTTTTAATCGTTCAAAGACTAATCTGAGATGTTGTTGGTGTTGTTTTTCGTCTTGTACAAGATTAATATATCATCAATGTACATAAAGACAAAATCTAGATCTCGGAATATTGAGTCCATAAATCTTTGGAACGTTTGTGTTGCATTTCTGAGGCCCAATGGCATTACCATGTAATCGTATAAGCCCCAGGGTGTTATTATTGCGGTTTTGTGGATGTCATCTGGATGCATGGGAACTTGATGATAGGCTCTGTCGAGGTCAAGTTTAGTAAATACGCTGGCACCATGCAAGCGAAGAAAAAGGTCTTGGACAAGTGGAGGTGCACATTTGTCCACTTCCGTGATAAAGTTCAGCCTCCTATAGTAGCCGCAGAGACGCCATTCTCCGTTTTTATTTCTTGTTAGGAGTATAGGGCTAGCGTAGGGACTTCTGGAAGGTCTGATAGACCCTTCTTCAAGCATATCAGCTATTTGTGTTCTTGCTGCTGAAGCCTTTTCTCCTGCGAGTTTGTAGGAACGTGCCGAGACTGGAGGACCATTCGTCACGATGCGGTGAGCGTAGTGGATGTTGTTGGTATTTCCTTTGAATGTCGGCTTTGTTATCTCGACGAATTCTTTTAGGAGTTTGGCGTATTTTTCTTCAGTGGATGCATCAATCGTGGATATGTTAAGGGTTTTTGTCGCAAGTATTTCACATTTCGTTGATAGCGATGCGAGAGGATCTATAAGTCGCTCGTTTTTTAGGTCCAAAAGCAGATTAAAGTGGGTGAGGAAGTCTGCCCCAATTATTGCTGTTGCAATGTCAGCAATAATGAACTTCCATGCAAAACATCTTCCTACATTGAGGTCGAGCTTGAGATTTTTTCCGCCGTAAGTGTTCATTGTAGATGAGTTTGCTGCATAGAGTTGGTCTTTCTCTGGTTTAATTTTGAAAAAAGTTACTATTGATGCTACGGATCCTGAATCTATTAAAAGGGTTTGGGTTTGGTCGGATGAAATGGACAGACAAAATAAAACAAATTACCTACTCGGATAAAATTGAAAAAATCTCAAAGACGTTCTTATATTCACAATTTCGCCGAAAAAAAACTCACAAAGCGCAACGTCCTCTCACCACACCGTCCATGTTAAAATAAAAGATTGAAGACTCATGCTTGGTGTGTGTATATGCAACTTTAATCCGAATTTTCGAATACACTTGCACAATGTATATTTGGCTTAAGAATATAAACTCGAAAGAAAACCCAGTCCCTCATTTTATGTGACCGTACGGCCTTGAGCAGCATCTGTCTGCGACGCTCGTATACCAGCTCCGTTTCTAAGGGCCCAAACAAAATAGTATTAGTCCCAAGCGTTCCTTCGTAGTAAGAACAAGTAGTTATTGCAAACAGAATTTGTGCAGTTTCTTGTTTGTAAGAGAAATGTATCAATTTTGCTTTATTTGTAGTAAACATTTGGCGGAAAAAGTACACTCGGAAGAGTACCATTACCGTAGTTAAAAGACGTCAAGAACAAGCTGGTACATCAGTAATAAGTCCTCCTCGTACTAGAGGACGCGTAAATAAATCAGTTTTTTGTTTAGGTTACATTACCTTAGGTTAAGGTGGCTGCTGACCGGAAAAGCCAAAACACTTAGACCAATATTTGGTCCGTTGTGATACTACAGGATTTCAAAAATCAATCTTACTCGTTAAACCATTAACAATGAAGCATTTGAGACAGTGCATGTCAGAATTGTTTTTTGTTTAAAAGAGTGCTGTTTATTCTGTGGCAATGAATTGAATAAAGCGTTTGAAATGAAAAAAAGCACTGCAATATCGGCGTCAAATTTGTAATGTAATTAGGTGCTTAGATAAGTTTTGGTACTTATCTTTTGTAAAAAATACTCATAATCGCTTTCGTCATTTCCAATAGTAGTATTTTTCAATTAGATACAAAATTTTCAACTCAATAGGACCACAATAGATCGTTGAATAGGCCTACCGGGAAAGCAACCTTTAAAAAAACGCGCCAAGTGTACTACTTCACGGGTGGCGCGGAACCGTGTGCATATTATGAAGAATACAACTTTTTCAACTTTTTGCTTCGCTATATCTCCAAAATGGTGATTCTTAGGAGAAAAAGTGTTAAGACAATTTCTTTAGATAATTGCATCATGAATAACTTTTGTCTCACCTATCTTATGATAAAACTTGCCGTTCAGCTGAAAAATGCAAAAAACCGATTTTTGCAACATTTGACCTTGAATAATTTTTTTTGCACACGTCGGATCGATGGGGACTTTTGACAAATTGTTTGTAATAGTGTTCTCAACATTCATGCCAATTTTCAGCTTTGTGCGAATTAATGTAACCTTACCCTTATTTTTGAAGCTAATTTGACCGGGCTATTTTGTTATTACTTTTCTTGAATAATTATTTTTGTCAACAATAAAAACATGCATTATATTTTGCAAGATCTTTTATGTCATATATTCTGTGGTCGTTGTGCTTTGAGAAAATGTATACTTTCCTACTAACCTTTAAAATATTACAACATTTGTATAATGTATAATCATAAAATTTTTTAAATGTTTGGCTTCTAACTAATCATTTTACAATTGTGGGCGTGGCAGTGGGTGGATTTTTGTTCAAATAAATTTTTCTTATCAAACACATCAATTTTGTACAATTTTTCAATATCATACGAAAAATTTAAAAAAAATGATTTTTTTAGAAAAAGTGGGCGTGTCAGTGTGCGAACTTTGCGCTATTTTAACTCATAATTTCTTCACTGACCAGAATATTAATAATTGATATCACTTCTAGTACGAAGTTTTCATGTATCAAAAATGGGCGTGGTGGGGGGCGTGAAAATTCCTCAAATTGAGTAAAATCCCGTATTTATTACATTTAGCAACCAATTTTTGATCACAGTTATCTTACTTTTGAAAAATAGATTTTTGTCCGCTTAATAAAATGAATAGAACAATAAGATATTTCTTTCGGCTTCCAAAGATTTTTAAATTTTAAAAGCTAGTGGCTCTTGTTGAGCTGTCAAAAATGCGACTGCAAATTTTACACCGTTGTATTTTATTGTTGCAATAGGTTTCGGGTATAGCTGAAGTGCAAAACTATTGCAAAATTGCTCTCCGTATATTTTGTTATTGTAGTGTTGTAAGATTTTACACTTTTGCATTTTTACAATGATACTAGACCTGTTGCATTAGATCGTGAATACCCCTATAGTAATTTAATTACACTTGAAAAAATTGCTGACTTACAATTGGCCAGGCCACACAGGGGTTCTATGTTTGTTTTATTTTTAATTAAATAGATAATTGATTTAAGGACATATATTCTACCTTTAGATTAAAATACGTCTAGTCAAAGAAGACAATACAAGTTGCTTCTTAAAAAAATTGTTTCATCTGTCATTCACATACGATATGTTTACGATTTTTGAAGACAAATTACAAAAGATTAAATAAGTTTCTTATTATATTTTTAACCTGATTTAGAAATTAACACATATTTCTATTGTTTTAAAATCATAAAATGCATACCGGTTCATATAAATTTGATTAGTTAAATCAATGTTTTTCCGACCCTTTTTTGCTTTTTTCTTATTGAACGTCAAATCGAAAAAAAATCTATCTCCAATTGAAGTCACGCGCTGACTGCCAAGTGTCGTGACGCCATGTGCCAATAGCCGCGTTTTATTATCGCCAAAGATCTGTATAGATTAACCCTCGAAAATAAAACGATACGGATCATAGTGATAGTTGTGTTGTATGCTCATTTCCCTCTTGCTTATGATTGTTGATTTTCAAATGTTTCTTGTCTTTTTTCTTTACACTGTAGCTTACACTACTGTGGTGTCTATTCTTGACGCCGATTTTTGTTTTAAGAAACGTCACCAAAGCAGAAATGGAAAAAAAGCAAACAACTAATTTAAAAGTGAAGTATCACTGTTATTAAATTTATTAAGAAAAAACGTTCAATATTTAATTTAATGAATTATAAAAAACTAAATGGAGCAGATAAATGGACTATGCTGAGCGCCGCCGTTAAGAAAAAGAGTGAGTTGGAATATTTGAATTTTTTCCTATCTGTTCTTTTTGGCTTGGTGTTTATATTTACAGTCTTTCAGTGACAGAGGCGCGACTGTCGATACACTGTCGCCACAGTCACTCCCCTTCGAGTGTCTTTCAGCAGCCGGACTTCTAAGGGCTGGATGATGAAATATTGGATACCAATATTGGAACCCATGATTCAATGGTAGAAATATGATGTCTATGTGAAGGTGATTGAATATATGGTCATGTTGAAGCTTTGTGTGGCGATGTACTTTAGCTCTCTGACACGCTAAACACTCTCGAGACCATTGTAATGCGTCCTTACCAATTCCAGGCCAGGTATATTGTTCTCTTAACAGACGTGATGTTGTTCTGCCACTGGGGTGTGCTATGTCATGGATAGTTTTGAATGCTGTTCGTCTTAGTGATGCTGGAATGTATAGCCTGACAATGCCTTGAGATATGTCGCAATAGATATTGATGTCACGTTCAGCCTGTAGTTCTTGAAGATGTAGTGAAGTTCGATTTTGTACTAAATCTCGCAGGTGGTCATCTTTAAGTTGTTCGTCTCTGATGCTTTTTGGGCTTAATATGGTCGGCATGTTTATGGCGTTGATCCGATGGCTATCTGTTTTTTGCACTCTTTGAAGGCTTTTGTTGCTTCTTCCGTCCAGATGATTTGTGTTTTGTCTTTTTTATTGAATGTTGCAGATAATTATTTAAGGGTACTTGCAATTGCGCTGCGTTTGGAATACAATGTCTATAATAGTTTGTAATTCCAAGAAAGCGTCTTAGTTCTTCTATTGTTTCAGGTTTCTTGAATTCGAGGATGGCGTCGGTTGACTCGTTTGCTTGGTGGTGCATATCCTTGAGCGTTGATTGTATAACTCAGAAAGTTAACTTCTCGCTGACCAAAAACGCACTTTTTGGTGTTGATACTCAGTGAGAAGGTTTTTAATCGTTCAAAGACTAATCTGAGATATTGTTGGTGTTGTTTTTCGTCTTGTACAAGATTAATATATCATCAATGTACATAAAGACAAAATCTAGATCTCGGAATATTGAGTCCATAAATCTTTGGAACGTTTGTGTTGCATTTCTGAGGCCCAATGGCATTACCATGTAATCGTATAAGCCCCAGGGTGTTATTATTGCGGTTTTGTGGATGTCATCTGGATGCATGGGAACTTGATGATAGGCTCTGTCGAGGTCAAGTTTAGTAAATACGCTGGCACCATGCAAGCGAAGGAAAAGGTCTTGGACAAGTGGAGGTGCACATTTGTCCACTTCCGTGATAAAGTTCAGCCTCCTATAGTAGCCGCAGAGACGCCATTCTCCGTTTTTATTTCTTGTTAGGAGTATAGGGCTAGCGTAGGGACTTCTGGAAGGTCTGATAGACCCTTCTTCAAGCATATCAGCTATTTGTGTTCTTGCTGCTGAAGCCTTTTCTCCTGCGAGTTTGTAGGAACGTGCCGAGACTGGAGGACCATTCGTCACGATGCGGTGAGCGTAGTGGATGTTGTTGGTATTTCCTTTGAATGTCGGCTTTGTTATCTCGACGAATTCTTTTAGGAGTTTGGCGTATTTTTCTTCAGTGGATGCATCAATCGTGGATATGTTAAGGGTTTTTGGCGCAAGTATTTCACATTTCGTTGATAGCGATGCGAGAGGATCTATAAGTCGCTCGTTTTTTAGGTCCAAAAGCAGATTAAAGTGGGTGAGGAAGTCTGCCCCAATTATTGCTGTTGCAATGTCAGCAATAATGAACTTCCATGCAAAACATCTTCCTACATTGAGGTCGAGCTTGAGATTTTTTCCGCCGTAAGTGTTCATTGTAGATGAGTTTGCTGCATAGAGTTGGTCTTTCTCTGGTTTAATTTTGAAAAAAGTTACTATTGATGCTACGGATCCTGAATCTATTAAAAGGGTTTGGGTTTGGTCGGATGAAATGGACAGACAAAATAAAACAAATTACCTACTCGGATAAAATTGAAAAAATCTCAAAGACGTTCTTATATTCACAATTTCGCCGAAAAAAAACTCACAAAGCGCAACGTCCTCTCACCACACCGTCCATGTTAAAATAAAAGATTGAAGACTCATGCTTGGTGTGTGTATATGCAACTTTAATCCGAATTTTCGAATACACTTGCACAATGTATATTTGGCTTAAGAATATAAACTCGAAAGAAAACCCAGTCCCTCATTTTATGTGACCGTACGGCCTTGAGCAGCATCTGCCTGCGACGCTCGTATACCAGCTCCGTTTCTAAGGGCCCAAACAAAATAGTATTAGTCCCAAGCGTTCCTTCGTAGTAAGAACAAGTAGTTATTGCAAACAGAATTTGTGCAGTTTCTTGTTTGTAAGAGAAATGTATCAATTTTGCTTTATTTGTAGTAAACATTTGGCGGAAAAAGTACACTCGGAAGAGTACCATTACCGTAGTTAAAAGACGTCAAGAACAAGCTGGTACATCAGTAATAAGTCCTCCTCGTACTAGAGCACGCGTAAATAAATCAGTTTTTTGTTTAGGTTACATTACCTTAGGTTAAGGTGGCTGCTGACCGGAAAAGCCAAAACACTTAGACCAATATTTGGTCCGTTGTGATACTACAGGATTTCAAAAATCAATCTTACTCGTTAAACCATTAACAATGAAGCATTTGAGACAGTGAATGTCAGAATTGTTTTTTGTTTAAAAGAGTGCTGTTTATTCTGTGGCAATGAATTGAATAAAGCGTTTGAAATGAAAAAAAGCACTGCAATATCGGCGTCAAATTTGTAATGTAATTAGGTGCTTAGATAAGTTTTGGTACTTATCTTTTGTAAAAAATACTCATAATCGCTTTCGTCATTTCCAATAGTAGTATTTTTCAATTAGATACAAAATTTTCAACTCAATAGGACCACAATAGATCGTTGAATAGGCCTACCGGGAAAGCCACCTTTAAAAAAACGCGCCAAGTGTACTACTTCACGGGTGGCGCGGAACCGTGTGCATATTATGAAGAATACAACTTTTTCAACTTTTTGCTTCGCTATATCTCCAAAATGGTGATTCTTAGGAGAAAAAGTGTTAAGACAATTTCTATAGATAATTGCATGATGAATAATTTTTGTCTCACCTATTTTATGATGAAACTTGCCGATCAGCTGAAAAATGCAAAAAACCGATTTTTGCAACATTTGACCTTGAATAATTTTTTTTCAACTTTTTGCTTCGCTATATCTCCAAAATGGTGATTCTTAGGAGAAAAAGTGTTATGACAATTACTATAGATAATTGCATGATGAATAATTTTTGTCTCACCTATTTTATGATGAAACTTGCCGATCAGCTGAAAAATGCAAAAAAACCGATTTTTGCAACATTTGACCTTGAATAATTTTTTTTCAACTTTTTGCTTCGCTATATCTCCAAAATGGTGATTCTTAGGAGAAAAAGTGTTAAGACAATTTCTTTAGATAATTGCATGATGAATAACTTTTGTCTCACCTATCTTATGATAAAACTTGCCGTTCAGCTGAAAAATGCAAAAAACCGATTTTTGCAACATTTGACCTTGAATAATTTTGTTTGCACACGTCGGATCGATGGGGACTTTTGACAAATTGTTTGTAATAGTGTTCTCAACATTCATGCCAATTTTCAGCTTTGTGCGAATTAATGTAACCTTACCCTTATTTTTGAAGCTAATTTGACCGGGCTATTTTGTTATTACTTTTCTTGAATAATTATTTTTGTCAACAATAAAAACATGCATTATATTTTGCAAGATCTTTTATGCCATATATTCTGTGGTCGTTGTGCTTTGAGAAGATGTATACTTTCCTACTAACCTTTAAAATATTACAACATTTGTATAATGTATAATCATAAAATTTTTTAAATGTTTGGCTTCTAACTAATCATTTTACAATTGTGGGCGTGGCAGTGGGTGGATTTTTGTTCAAATAAATTTTTCTTATCAAACACATCAATTTTGTACAATTTTTCAATATCATACGAAAAATTTAAAAAAAATGATTTTTTTAGAAAAAGTGGGCGTGTCAGTGTGCGAACTTTGCGCTATTTTAACTCATAATTTCTTCACTGACCAGAATATTAATAATTGATATCACTTCTAGTACGAAGTTTTCATGTATCAAAAATGGGCGTGGTGGGGGTCGTGAAAATTCCTCAAATTGAGTAAAATCCCGTATTTATTACATTTAGCAACCAATTTTTGATCACAGTTATCTTACTTTTGAAAAATAGATTTTTGTCCGCTTAATAAAATGAATAGAACAATAAGATATTTCTTTCGGCTTCCAAAGATTTTTAAATTTTAAAAGCTAGTGGCTCTTGTTGAGCTGTCAAAAATGCGACTGCAAATTTTACACCGTTGTATTTTATTGTTGCAATAGGTTTCGGGTATAGCTGAAGTGCAAAACTATTGCAAAATTGCTCTCCGTATATTTTGTTATTGTAGTGTTGTAAGATTTTACACTTTTGCATTTTTACAATGATACTAGACCTGTTGCATTAGATCGTGAATACCCCTATAGTAATTTAATTACACTTGAAAAAATTGCTGACTTACAATTGGCCAGGCCACACAGGGGTTCTATGTTTGTTTTATTTTTAATTAAATAGATAATTGATTTAAGGACATATATTCTACCTTTAGATTAAAATACGTCTAGTCAAAGAAGACAATACAAGTTGCTTCTTAAAAAAATTGTTTCATCTGTCATTCACATACGATATGTTTACGATTTTTAAAGACAAATTACAAAAGATTAAATAAGTTTCTTATTATATTTTTAACCTGATTTAGAAATTAACACATATTTCTATTCTTTTAAAATCATAAAATGCATACCGGTTCATATAAATTTGATTAGTTAAATCAATGTTTTTCCGACCCTTTTTTGCTTTTTTCTTATTGAACGTCAAATCGAAAAAAATCTATCTCCAATTGAAGTCACGCGCTGACTGCCAAGTGTCGTGACGCCATGTGCCAATAGCCGCGTTTTATTATCGCCAAAGATCTGTATAGATTAACCCTCGAAAATAAAACGATACGGATCATAGTGATAGTTGTGTTGTATGCTCATCTCCCTCTTGCTTATGATTGTTGATTTTCAAATGTTTCTTGTCTTTTTTCTTTACACTGTAGCTTACACTACTGTGGTGTCTATTCTTGACGCCGATTTTTGTTTTAAGAAACGTCACCAAAGCAGAAATGGAAAAAAAGCAAACAACTAATTTAAAAGTGAAGTATCACTGTTATTAAATTTATTAAGAAAAAACGTTCAATATTTAATTTAATGAATTATAAAAAACTAAATGGAGCAGATAAATGGACTATGCTGAGCGCCGCCGTTAAGAAAAAGAGTGAGTTGGAATATTTGAATTTTTTCCTATCTGTTCTTTTTGGCTTGGTGTTTATATTTACAGTCTTTCAGTGACAGAGGCGCGACTGTCGATACACTGTCGCCACAGTCACTCCCCTTCGAGTGTCTTTCAGCAGCCGGACTTCTAAGGGCTGGATGATGAAATATTGGATACCAATATTGGAACCCATGATTCAATGGTAGAAATATGATGTCTATGTGAAGGTGATTGAATATATGGTCATGTTGAAGCTTTGTGTGGCGATGTACTTTAGCTCTCTGACACGCTAAACACTCTCGAGACCATTGTAATGCGTCCTTACCAATTCCAGGCCAGGTATATTTTTCTCTTAACAGACGTGATGTTGTTCTGCCACTGGGGTGTGCTATGTCATGGATAGTTTTGAATGCTGTTCGTCTTAGTGATGCTGGAATGTATAGCCTGACAATGCCTTGAGATATGTCGCAATAGATATTGATGTCACGTTCAGCCTGTAGTTCTTGAAGATGTAGTGAAGTTCGATTTTGTACTAAATCTCGCAGGTGGTCATCTTTAAGTTGTTCGTCTCTGATGCTTTTTGGGCTTAATATGGTCGGCATGTTTATGGCGTTGATCCGATGGCTATCTGTTTTTTGCACTCTTTGAAGGCTTTTGTTGCTTCTTCCGTCCAGATGATTTGTGTTTTGTCTTTTTTATTGAATGTTGCAGATAATTATTTAAGGGTACTTGCAATTGCGCTGCGTTTGGAATACAATGTCTATAATAGTTTGTAATTCCAAGAAAGCGTCTTAGTTCTTCTATTGTTTCAGGTTTCTTGAATTCGAGGATGGCGTCGGTTGACTCGTTTGCTTGGTGGTGCATATCCTTGAGCGTTGATTGTATAACTCAGAAAGTTAACTTCTCGCTGACCAAAAACGCACTTTTTGGTGTTGATACTCAGTGAGAAGGTTTTTAATCGTTCAAAGACTAATCTGAGATATTGTTGGTGTTGTTTTTCGTCTTGTACAAGATTAATATATCATCAATGTACATAAAGACAAAATCTAGATCTCGGAATATTGAGTCCATAAATCTTTGGAACGTTTGTGTTGCATTTCTGAGGCCCAATGGCATTACCATGTAATCGTATAAGCCCCAGGGTGTTATTATTGCGGTTTTGTGGATGTCATCTGGATGCATGGGAACTTGATGATAGGCTCTGTCGAGGTCAAGTTTAGTAAATACGCTGGCACCATGCAAGCGAAGAAAAAGGTCTTGGACAAGTGGAGGTGCACATTTGTCCACTTCCGTGATAAAGTTCAGCCTCCTATAGTAGCCGCAGAGACGCCATTCTCCGTTTTTATTTCTTGTTAGGAGTATAGGGCTAGCGTAGGGACTTCTGGAAGGTCTGATAGACCCTTCTTCAAGCATATCAGCTATTTGTGTTCTTGCTGCTGAAGCGTTTTCTCCTGCGAGTTTGTAGGAACGTGCCGAGACTGGAGGACCATTCGTCACGATGCGGTGAGCGTAGTGGATGTTGTTGGTATTTCCTTTGAATGTCGGCTTTGTTATCTCGACGAATTCTTTTAGGAGTTTGGCGTATTTTTCTTCAGTGGATGCATCAATCGTGGATATGTTAAGGGTTTTTGTCGCAAGTATTTCACATTTCGTTGATAGCGATGCGAGAGGATCTATAAGTCGCTCGTTTTTTAGGTCCAAAAGCAGATTAAAGTGGGTGAGGAAGTCTGCCCCAATTATTGCTGTTGCAATGTCAGCAATAATGAACTTCCATGCAAAACATCTTCGTACATTGAGGTCGAGCTTGAGATTTTTTCCGCCGTAAGTGTTCATTGTAGATGAGTTTGCTGCATAGAGTTGGTCTTTCTCTGGTTTAATTTTGAAAAAAGTTACTATTGATGCTACGGATCCTGAATCTATTAAAAGGGTTTGGTTCGTGTAAGAGTCGTGAATGTGAAGTCGGATTTCTTTGTGGATTGATGAAGAAGCTACGCTGTAATCAACTACTGCTGCGATTGATGACAGCGTACTTAGTTTCCCTGGTTAGGAGTTCCGGTTATGAATTTGCATGGCTGTGTGCAGTGTCGAGCGTCTTTTCCCCATCTATTGTGGTAGTAACAAATACCATTGCGACTGGGAGTGACGGATCTGGTTCTAGAACGGTTGACATGTGAGTACTGCTGATGAAGATGCTGCGTCTGCTGAGGCGGTGCCTTGTACGACAGGTGTTGTTGCCCGATTTTGAGCTCGTAAATAGTTTTCTCAGTTTGTTGCGACTGGGAGTGACGGATCTGGTTCTAGAACGGTTGACATGTGAGTACTGCTGATGAAGATGCTGCGTCTGCTGAGGCGGTGCCTTGTACGACAGGTGTTGTTGCCCGATTTTGAGCTCGTAAATAGTTTTCTCAGTTTGCTGTTGACTAGAGTGAAGATTTTGGATCTCACGTTGGCAATTCTGAAGAGTTAATTGCATCTCTAAAAATTGTCGTTCCAAACGAGAGAACTCAAATGTAGTGGACGTTTGAGGTTTGGGCATCATAAATTCTTTGCTGTAGACAGCCATGACAGAGGCACTGCTGATGGCATCCATGATGCGGTCTGCAGTGTCTGCGAGTGCGCTAAAATTTTTTAAGTTGTCGGACACCACTAGCAGTAAACGGATTTTTTCTGGCAGACGTTCTGACCAGAGTTGGTGCAGAACCTCGTCCGTTACAGAGTTTTTGGAGAGTTCTATCATTTCTCTGAGAAGCTGGGAAGGTTTTTTGTCGCCCAGGACCTTTTCTCGGAGAAGTTTCTGTAGTTGTCTTTGTCTGGACAAGGAAAAGCGTTGCAGTATAGCAGTTTTTAGATTTTTATATTTATCTTGTGTAGGAGGATTGTTGATTATATCGATGAGTTGGCTGGCTATTGCGGACGGTAAAGCTTTTAGCTGTTGGTTGTATTTTTGAGGGTCGCTGGTGATTCTGTTGGCAAGAAAATCTGCCTCAGCAATCGCAAACCAAAGATCGGGAGTTTCTGGAGAAAATTGGGGTAAATGAAGATTTACGGCATATTCCTGATGTTGTGATGGAATATTAAACTGAGGACTATACATTGAAGTGGATGGGTATAACTTGTGTCCATCCCCTGGTAGCACGCCATCAGAATTCGCAACCTTGACGCCTGCGTCTTGAAGTGGAGGTTTTTCGGTATCCAACAAACTCTGATTGTTGGCGTCATTAGGATTATCATCCGTCATGGTACCAGGTGTATAGGTGCTTTTTGTTGGTGTTCGGCTTAACATGTTAGTAATTATTAAAGTCCTAATACCACGTCGGGGTCACCAATGTGGTGTCTATTCTTGACACCGACTTTTTTTTTTTTTTTTTTTTATAATCTACCCGCGCTCAAGGGATTATGATTACCCTTTAAATGTTCCAACACAGCGCGGGCGTGAAGTTAATGAAGAGAAAGAAGGATAGGAAAGATGTGTGGCACGATGTTCTGAGACTGTTGGTGGTTGTCTCAGATATTTTTATCTCCAGGGATGGCGGCTGAGCTAAAGCGGAGAATGCCGTGTCTTATTTATATGTTGCTTATAATTCACATTATTTTATTCGTGTTCATCCTTGTTGGGCATACTAGTTCAACTCAATTACGTGTTGTTAGTGTTATGCCTGAACAACATGTAATGAGTAAACCAGCAACCCATTGATGACAATTTTTAGAAGGTTTTTAATGGAATTAAAGCGACATAGACGACGGCAGGGATCGAACCTGTCATCATGAGGTTGACAGGCGAGCACACATCCATCGCGCCACGGCCACCCCTAATATTTAATATTCCATCACAACATCAGGAATATATATATGCCGTAAATCTTCATTTACCCCAATTTTCTCCAGAAACTCCCGATCTTTGGTTTGCGATTGCTGAGGCAGATTTTCTTGCCAACAGAATCACCAGCGACCCTCAAAAATACAACCAACAGCTAAAAGCTTTACCGTCCGCAATAGCCAGCCAACTCATCGATATAATCAACAATCCTCCTACACAAGATAAATATAAAAATCTAAAAACTGCTATACTGCAACGCTTTTCCTTGACCAGACAAAGACAACTACAGAAACTTCTCCGAGAAAAGCTCCTGGGCGACAAAAAACCTTCCCAGCTTCTCAGAGAAATGATAGAACTCTCCAAAAACTCCGTAACGGACGAGGTTCTGCACCAACTCTGGTCAGAACGTCTGCCAGAAAAAATCCGTTTACTGCTAGTGGTGTCCGACAACTTAAAAAATTTTAGCGCACTCGCAGACACTGCAGACCGCATCATGGATGCCATCAGCAGTGCCTCTGTCATGGCTGTCCACAGCAAAGAATTTATGATGCCCAAACCTCAGACGTCCACTACATTTGAGTTCTCTCGTTTGGAACGACAATTTTTAGAGTTGCAAATTACTCTTCAGAATTGCCAACGTGAGATCCAAAATCTTCACTCTAGTCAACAGCAAACTGAGAAAACTATTTACGAGCTCAAAATCGGGCAACAACACCTGTCGTACAAGGCACCGCCTCAGCAGACGCAGCATCTTCATCAGCAGTACTCACATGTCAACCGTTCTAGAACCAGATCCGTCACTCCCAGTCGCAACAAACTGAGAAAACTATTTACGAGCTCAAAATCGGGCAACAACACCTGTCGTACAAGGCACCGCCTCAGCAGACGCAGCATCTTCATCAGCAGTACTCACATGTCAACCGTTCTAGAACCAGATCCGTCACTCCCAGTCGCAATGGTATTTGTTACTACCACAATAGATGGGGAAAAGACGCTCGACACTGCACACAGCCATGCAAATTCATAACCGGAACTCCTAACCAGGGAAACTAAGTACGCTGTCATCAATCGCAGCAGTAGTTGATTACAGCGTAGCTTCTTCATCAATCCACAAAGAAATCCGACTTCACATTCACGACTCTTACACGAACCAAACCCTTTTAATAGATTCAGGATCCGTAGCATCAATAGTAACTTTTTTCAAAATTAAACCAGAGAAAGACCAACTCTATGCAGCAAACTCATCTACAATGAACACTTACGGCGGAAAAAATCTCAAGCTCGACCTCAATGTACGAAGATGTTTTGCATGGAAGTTCATTATTGCTGACATTGCAACAGCAATAATTGGGGCAGACTTCCTCACCCACTTTAATCTGCTTTTGGACCTAAAAAACGAGCGACTTATAGATCCTCTCGCATCGCTATCAACGAAATGTGAAATACTTGCGACAAAAACCCTTAACATATCCACGATTGATGCATCCACTGAAGAAAAATACGCCAAACTCCTAAAAGAATTCGTCGAGATAACAAAGCCGACATTCAAAGGAAATACCAACAACATCCACTACGCTCACCGCATCGTGACGAATGGTCCTCCAGTCTCGGCACGTTCCTACAAACTCGCAGGAGAAAACGCTTCAGCAGCAAGAACACAAATAGCTGATATGCTTGAAGAAGGGTCTATCAGACCTTCCAGAAGTCCCTACGCTAGCCCTATACTCCTAACAAGAAATAAAAACGGAGAATAGCGTCTCTGCGGCTACTATAGGAGGCTGAACTTTATCACGGAAGTGGACAAATGTGCACCTCCACTTGTCCAAGACCTTTTTCTTCGCTTGCATGGTGCCAGCGTATTTACTAAACTTGACCTCGACAGAGCCTATCATCAAGTTCCCATGCATCCAGATGACATCCACAAAACCGCAATAATAACACCCTGGGGCTTATACGATTACATGGTAATGCCATTGGGCCTCAGAAATGCAACACAAACGTTCCAAAGATTTATGGACTCAATATTCCGAGATCTAGATTTTGTCTTTATGTACAAGACGAAAAACAACACCAACAACATCTCAGATTAGTCTTTGAACGATTAAAAACCTTCTCACTGAGTATCAACACCAAAAAGTGCGTTTTTGGTCAGCGAGAAGTTAACTTTCTGAGCTATACAATCAACGCTCAAGGATATGCACCACCAAGCAAACGAGTCGACCGACGCCATCCTCAAATTCAAGAAACCTGAAACAATAGAAGAACTAAGACGCTTTCTTGGAATTACAAACTATTATAGACATTGTATTCCAAACGCAGCGCAATTGCAAGTACCCTTGAATAATTATCTGCAACATTCAATAAAAAAGACAAAGCACAAATCATCTGGACGGAAGAAGCAACAAAAGCCTTCAAAGAGTGCAAAAAACAGATAGCCAGCCTCACACTTCTCGCATTTCCTTCTCCAGATTCTGAGATGCGCCTCACGACGGATACTTCATCCACGGCCATCGGATCAACGCCATAAACATGCCGACCATATTAAGCCCAAAAAGCATCAGAGACGAACAACTTAAAGATGACCACCTGCGAGATTTAATACAAAATCCATCTTCACTACATCTTCAAGAGCTACAGGCTGAACGTGACATCAATATCTATTGCGACATATCTCAAGGCATTGTCAGGCTATACATTCCAGCATCACTAAGACGAACAGCATTCAAAACTATCCATGACATAGCACACCCCAGTGGCAGAACAACATCACGTCTGTTAAGAGAAAAATATACCTGGCCTGGAATTGGTAAGGACGCATTACAATGGTCTCGAGAGTGTTTAGCGTGTCAGAGAGCTAAAGTACATCGCCACACAAAGCTTCAATATGACCATATACAAGTTCCGGATACAAGATTCAATCACCTTCACATAGACATCATATTTCTACCATTGAATCATGGGTTCCAATATTGTCTAACAATGATAGACCGCTTTTCAAGATGGCCAATTGCAGTTCCCATTAAAGATATGACCGCCGACACAGTGGCGACAACGTTATTTAATCATTGGATATCTCATTATGGTTTTCCGGTCACAATAACCTCCGACCAAGGTGTCTACTTTGAGTCAGCTCTGTTTCAAGCCCTCACTAATCTCGTTGGAACAAAAAAATCCAGAACGACACCATACCATCCACAATCCAACGGAATAGTCGAACGCATGCGCAGAACACTGAAAGCAGCACTTATGTGTTCTCCAAAACCCTGGGTTGAGATGCTGCCAACAGTTTAACTTGGACTGAGAACATCATTCAAGGAAGATATCCAGGCAGCTCCTGCAGAAATGCTATATGAAACACATTTAAGAGTACCCGGAGAATTTTTCGTCTGATCATATGTGCCATCAAGTGATTCTTGTTCATTCATAGAGGAACATCGTGAGTTCATGCGTGGAATTCGTACAACACCAACGGCACATCACAACACATCCAGAATGTTTATTTCAAAGGATCTTCACAGCTGTTCGCACGTCTGGTTACGCTGTGATCATGTCAAAGCTCTTTTAGAACCACCGTGCACCGTACCAAGGTCCTTACAAGATAATAGAGCGAACATCAGTCAGAATCTATAAATTGAAAATCAATGATCAAGAAAAGAATGTATCGATTGATAGAATCAAACCCTGCTATATAAGCAAAACAGATGAAGACACAATTGATGAAACACCTTCACCTTCAGCATCAACCAACGAGCAAATCCAGTCACATTGCTGGGGCTCCATAATGGATCCACCTCAACAAACTTACAAAGCAAAAAGAAAACACACCGTGAAATTTCATCATCCAGCCTTTAGAAGTCCGGCTGCTGAAAGACACTCGAGGGGGAGTGACTGTGGCGACGGTGTATCGACAGTCGCGCCTCTGTCACTAAAAGACTGTAAATATAAACACCAAGCCAAAAAGAACAGATAGGAAAAAATTCAAATATTCCAACTCACTCTTTTTCTTAATGGCGGCGCTCAGCATAGTCCATTTATCTGCTCCATTTAGTTTTTTATAATTCATTAAATTAAATATTGAACGTTTTTTCTTAATAAATTTAATAACAGTGATACTTCACTTTTAAATTAGTTGTTTGCTTTTTTTCCATTTCTGCTTTGGTGACGTTTCTTAAAACAAAAATCGGCGTCAATAGACACCACAGTAGTGTAAGCTACAGTGTAAAGAAAAAAGACAAGACACATTTGAAAATCAACAATCATAAGCAAGAGGGAGATGAGCATAAAACACAACTATCACTATGATCCGTATCGTTTTATTTTCGAGGGTTAATCTATACAGATCTTTGGCGATAATAAAACGCGGCTATTGGCACATGGAGTCACGACACTTGGCAGTCAGCGCGTGACCTTCAATTGATTTGACGTTCAATAAGAAAAAAGCAAAAAAGGGTCGGAAAAACATTGATTTAACTAATCAAATTTATATGAACCGGTAAACATTTTATGATTTTAAAAGAATAGAAATATGTGTTAATTTCTAAATCAGGTTAAAAATATAATAAGAAACTTATTTAATCTTTTGTAATTTGTCTTCAAAAATCGTAAACATATCGTATGTGAATGACAGATGAAACAATTTTTTTAAGAAGCAACTTGTATTGTCTTCTTTGACTAGACGTATTTTAATCTAAAGGTAGAATATTTGTCCTTAAATCAATAATTATCTATTTAATTAAAAATAAAACAAACATAGAACCCCTGTGTGGCCTGGCCAATTGTAAGTCAGCAATTTTTTCAAGTGTAATTAAATTACTATAGGGGTATTCACGATCTAATGCAACAGGTCTAGTATCATTGTAAAAATGCAAAAGTGTAAAATCTTACAACACTACAATAACAAAATATACGGAGAGCAATTTTGCAATAGTTTTGCACTTTAGCTATACCCGAAACATATTGCAACAATAAAATACAACGGTGTAAAATTTGCAGTCGCATTTTTGACAGCTCAACAAGAGCCACTAGCTTTTAAAATTTAAAAATCTTTGGAAGCCGAAAGAAATATCTTATTGTTCTATTCATTTTATTAAGCGGACAAAAATCTATTTTTCAAAAGTAAGATAACTGTGATCAAAAATTGGTTGCTAAATGTAATAAATACGGGATTTTACTCAATTTGAGGAATTTTCACGCCCCCCACCACGCCCATTTTTGATACATGAAAACTTCGTACTAGAAGTGATATCAATTATTAATGTTCTGGTCAGTGAAGAAATTATGAGTTAAAATAGCGCAAAGTTCGCCCACTGACACGCCCACTTTTTCTAAAAAAATCATTTTTTTTTAAATTTTTCGTATGATATTGAAAAATTTTACAAAATTGATGTGTTTGATAAGAAAAATTTATTTGAACAAAAATCCACCCACTGCCACGCCCACAATTGTAAAATGATTAGTTAGAAGCCAAACATTTAAAAAATTTTATGATTATACATTATACAAATGTTGTAATATTTTAAAGGTTAGTAGGAAAGTATACATTTTCTCAAAGCACAACGATCACAGAATATATCGCATAAAAGATCTTGCAAAATATAATGCATGTTTTTATTGTTGACAAAAATAATTATTCAAGAAAAGTAATAACAAAAGGAAAAACCGAAAAATAAACAATTACGAAAAAAGATCACTATCCGAGTTCTCGAGTGTATAAGCGATGGAAGTGATAACGTTTATTTATTTCTCAGCAAGTTGTTGATGCGTGTCTTGCTAAGATTTCCTGATCCTGATCAGGCTCTAAATTTGATTGCATATTTAATTTTACCTCCATAAACTGCAAAGCACCAGGTACTCGGGCTGTTGAGTTGGAAAATCAAACATCAAAAAGCTCCCTGTTTGAACACATTCTGTAAAAAATGCTCGTAAACAAACACTTGTTGCAAGAAAAAGTGCAAGTTGCCGCAAAAAAAATTTACTTTTCTTAAAAGATATGATTGTTTTCTTTCTTTAAATAAAAACACTTTTTTCCCTAATGGCACCACACAAAATATATGACTTATCAAAGTCAATACTTAACACGAACAAATGAGCTTTGATTTGGACTCTCAAAAAAAATTTAAATTTACATGTAAAAAAAAAATATGCAGTTAGAATAACTATATTTTCTCTCCTGATTGTGAGCATAGCGAAAGAAATATCGCATGTTCTTTTCTTTTCTTCAGTAAACGCTCTTTCAACCGGTAACTATAAATCCTACTCTCACTATTTGTTATTTTGCTGATCTTCTGACGATCTCTGACAACAGAAAATTGAACTTTATCATAAATAAACTGTCGATTCATTCATTTAGGCCGGTATTCACCGAGCGCTCATAACTTAAGAAGCTCATAAACCTATTCACCAAGCAATATTAGTGAAGATCTACGAGCGCTCTTAAAAGTTAGGAGTGGTCCCGACCACTCCTAACTTACGAGCGCTCTCTTCGAAAGTTTTTTTGCTTGTGCGTGTGCCACGCACGCATTTAACTCGAATCCATGTGAGCAATGCCAAGTAGAAGAGTATCCATTTGCTGTCAAGACCAACATTCCACAACATTTCACAGTTTGGGTATGCCTGAACAAGAGAGAGTGGCTCTCATTTTCGAACTTCGAGTGGTTGGTGAATATCCCACAGAAATTTCAAGTTAAGAGCCTCGTAAAGTTAAGAGCCGTTTAGGAGCGCTTGGTGAATACGAGCCTAAGACTTATTACCTTGAATTTGGCATACTTGCTATACTCTGTCCAACAAAAATTGTCAGTATAGGGAAGATAGGACGTTTGTCTCTCATTCTGGTTGCATTGCCATGCATAAGTGTGTCGCCTTGTAAAGCTCTCACAGGGATTCCGTAGCTTACATTATAAATCGCCGCAAATGATAGTAAAAAACGCGTAGGGCTACCGTCTGCCGATTCAAAACGACTGAAAACAATATTTAATTTACCTTTTCCCACAACACCAAGCGGTAAGATAATATGCGCGTTTTTTTTAAGTTGAAAAGCAATGTGACAACACTCAACATACTCATCTTCTTAAAATGTGCTCTCAAAAGCTTCAAATCCCAAAAGCTCCTTAATAAAAACCACTGAAAAAGCTCCTTGCTTGCAATTGAGAATGATACTGGTAACTCTGTTTTGATGTAGATAAAGAGCACACGATCGTATTGAGTGACACTTAACACTCTTGACAGTATTTCATCAGCAGTGGGATACGACGGTCGTGTTGGGGTGTACAACTTTTTGCAAAGAATTACAACAACAATTCCTCAAGAAAACTCAGTGGCTTGCTCTTTTTTAGTGTCATTTTTCCTAACGCATTGTAGTGAGGGTGCATCAGGCGCCACTGCTTTAGAAAAAGCTCTCCCATAAGGCCTGTACCTACTGACAATTTTTGTTGGACAGAGTATACACATTTTTGGCACATTTTTTTTTATTTTTTTCCACTAGTCGCCGCACTGTGCGCCGGAGGGAAAACCCTGTTAAGAAGTGGAGCGAATCGGAAATAGTAATGATATTTCATTCATGAAACAAGAAATTTTGAGGTAATTGTGAGATTTGTTTCATATTTAGACTTTTAATAACACCAACCATTATTTAATATCACAGAAGGCTACAGCACAGATTTATTATAGAAAATGTCTTGACCAACCACGACGAGATGCTAGGACGAATAGATGGTCCTCGTTCAACTCGTTAAGGATTTTATCCACAGCATCTTCTTCACTTTCTGCATTTTCTGAAAATAAAATATACATGCATCTATGTATATATGTAGCTTTTTATGATTTTCGGCCTGAATTTTATTTGATACCTTCAATCCACATAGTTTTATCTGCAGCATCTTCTATTGAAAATTCTGTAACATTTTCTTTTTCTGTTTTTTTTTTTGCATCTTTAACAAACTTGAACAAACTTCAATTCTTATAAAAATTAAATTTTTATAACAGAAAACAAATGCCAAACTCATTTTGACATTTACTTTAGTGTTGCAAACAGGTGAGAAAAAGTGCGTTCACGGTCTACTAAGAAATAATAAAATTTCGCATTTTTACTAGGCTCATTGCACCAAATCGGGAATACCCCTTATGTAATATAAGAAAACAAATGTAACAAAAAAACACAATAAAATTAAGTAATACTACTTCTATTAATTTTTCAATTCAATTCGGTCGGTGTACGTCATTTAGTGTTTTCATGTTTTGTGAACATTTTTATTTTTTCTTGTTAACAAGTTTCTATGATAAAAAAAGAACAAATTAAAAAGCAGGAAAATGTAAGAAACTTTTTTATTTGTGTTCCTTCCCATTGTAATATTCAAAAATTTAAAACTAATGTGCATCGGTACCTCCTTTTAAGCCCTTCCTTGTTTTCCTAACGTTCGTACTGTGTTAATCATTTTAAGGGTAGTAATAACCCCTTGAGTGCGCGCGTTATTAAAAAAAAAAAAAAGATATTCATGTAAGCGCGGAAAACCCTCGTAAACCTCGTAATTCAGATAATTTTATCTCCGCAGAAACGAGCTGTCAAAATTTGTATGGGAAAAAGTTTCTGCAAATCTCATAAAATTATCACCAAATTTGCTGCGGAAAGTGCAGAAATAAACCTCATAAACTAAAGAAGTATGGATTCTGACTTTTAATTTGACATTTCACAAAATATTTCCCACATTTACGCAAGTATTTCTTAGGGGATGTTCATGAAAACATGCTGCGGAAAGTTATATCTTTCTACAAAGCGGAAAATTATCTCGTTATATGAATATCCTTATTATTATTCTGTTAAAATCATAATATTGATAACCATATAAAATTAATTAGTAAAATTTATGTTTTTGTTTTTCGAGCCCCTTTTTGCTTTTTTCTTATGGGAAACACATTGAACGACAAATCGTAAAAAATTCAAATAACTGGCAAATCTTATAACTGATCGACAAAGCCATTAAGTAATTTTCGGGGCATAATTTTTATCGAGGCTTAAAACTGTGCTACCAGAGAATGAATTGTATACAAACGTCAGATAAAAGAAAACAAGAAAAAAATTGTTTTTTTATTCAGTTGACGTTGACAGCTGCGCCCAAAATATCTAGTTTCCAATATCTTGTTTCAAATATCTAGTTTCCAATAGTGCCGATTAAAAATAGTGGAAGGAGAGTATACGTATCCCGGTGCAACAATGGGACGTAATGAAGGTGGAATTTACTCACAACCCAAAGCCACATTCGTCAAAGAAGTGTAAGTTTTCTGAAAAAATGAATTAAATATTAAATTTATTGATTATTTTTTTTATTTGTAGAACCTATCGCAGTGCCAACACAAAAGAACCAGGTGAAATCTCAGCTCCCTAATCGAATCTTAATAATGCGTTCCGTCTCATCAATAAGAATAAGAAGTATTTCTTATTTGAGAGTGAAAGATAGCGACGAAGGATGGAAATGTCAAAAATGTTCGATAGAAGATATGAGAAAGTGATGAGATTTGTTTTGTTTTAAAATGTCATTCCACAGCACAGTGCTGCCAAGTTTTTTTTTATGCCCCGATGCGTTTTATTTTACGTCGCCTATTAAAGCTGTAAAAAAAACACACCTATTAGGTGTGTTTTGTTGAGCTTCTTAATGTACACATTAGGAACTGTCCAAGAAAACGATTTAGCCTTCCAGTTACATTAAGACATTTTGATTCTAAATTTTGCACCACCTGCTTGGTCTGTTTACTTCATGTTTTTTTTTGTAATAAAATGGACGAAATCCCAGAAGAAGTAAGTTTGATTAATAGATAATGAGAGAACTGGCTAGTTCCAGCAAAGATGAATTTTTTGAAACAGTTTTTGAATCAAGCAGTTCTAGCAGTTCAAACTCGGAAAGGCCCTGTAAAGAAAAACATCCGAAAGTTATTAATTTTGTGTAATTTAAGTTTTTCATTCTTGCATTAAACAAAATAAATTTAATTTTAATTTGTATTTATACAGTTTTACATGTCACCACTTTGTCTTCGTCTCCCTGGAACCTTTCGTACTGGCTGAGCCATGAATGTACCAATTCAGAAAGCCCAAAGAGGCGTTGTAGGATAAGAAAAAGGCAAAGATTGCCTTCAGAAAGCAGAAACTGGCGACCAAAGGCGAACACCAGAAAGAGAAGAAATAGAAAGCTGGAACAAAATTCCGTTTTGACCCGATTCCCTACGACACGAGGACCAGTTCAAAGCAATTGTCAACAGCGAGAACATCAAGAAAATCGCGAAGCTATCAAAAACAGTCGAAAAGGAAATGAAGACAAAAAAAATCGTCTATCTTTGAGGACTATCGCTTCTTCCTGCAAGTAGCAAACTTCAAGATTCCCAATTCCCCCAAGAGAATGGTCAGACTGTGAATATAGGTCGATGTATTCTAGAGAATACAGTGGTTAATTTCTTGATTTTTTAGACACCTGAAGCACTCGCTAGTGGACAAGGATGACGATGTGCTCCTGGTAGTTGCTGATTTACAACGTGGTAGCATCACTATGAAGATCTGCTACGACAGAAGGGTATTGAGGGCATCACAGTCATGCCAATGAATCAACTGAAACAGGAATACAGCACCTTTGATCAGAGGAGGCGGCTAGGTGCCAGCTATGAGCACTACTATAATACATCCGCATTTATAAACGAGATTAAATTTGTAAGAATACAAAAGAACCAGAATTCACACTTTTTTCAAATCCTCCGTCTTCATTCTCACCCATACTATTTAACCTAGCTCACCACATCATACTCTGGCTTTACAGACAGGCGCTTTTTCATTGTGCGAACGCGAAAGCAAAACCAATTTAAGGTTCTATTTTACACACAATCAACATCCAAATCCGAATAAAATAAATTCTAGCCATTCACTTCACCATTCGATCAGTTCGTTCTTCTTTGCGGGGTCGGTCAGTGAACGGTTGTGCAAAAGAACAATTATTTCTTATTTTCTGTATTATACTATATATTTTGTGAATTCCTTTTTTGTGAACTTCCAAACAGAAAGAAATCAAAAAAAAATAAAAAATACCCTCGTCAAAGCAATGCCCACAGCACTTCTCCAATCGCGTGGATATTCTGAACATCAGATTTCCGAGCGTCTTAAGAATGTACCCACCGACAAGTATCCCCGTTTCTTTGATATGGTTTAGTACTTCTTCCATCGCGGATGCCAGATTGCCGAGAATCGTCTCATCGACGAAATGAAGGTCAAAATCTCCGACGAAGAAAAGCGCAAGAAAGTCAAAGGCATTCTGATGCTTATGCAACCATGTGACCGTATCATCGAGATTGCATTCCCCCTGCGTCGTGATTCTGGAGACTACGAAATGATAACAGGCTACCGGTCCCAGCACAGTACACATCGTATTCCAACAAAAGGAGGTATTCGCTTTTCGTTGGATGTGTATCGTGATGAAGTGAAGGCCTCGTCGGCTTTGATGACCTTCAAGTGTGCGTGTGTCGATGTGCCATTTGGCAGAGCAAAGGCTGGTCTAAGAATTGATCCTAAAACATACTCTGAACATGAACTGTTACACCACCAGCATTAATGTACAAGTCTGGGATAACCAAAATATTTCTATCGATCAGAATCTTATCGGCAGCTGGAGTTGTTGGTCCGTTTGCAGCTTCAGCAATTATCTTTGCTTGAATTTTGTGAGCGTTTTCACTGGTGATGACTTTCTCGACGGCAGCTGTAATAAATATGTCACATGGCTCAAACATGAGGTTTTCTTCTTGGTATGGCTTGGAATCTGAGAAACCAACAATAGTCCCAGTCTTGCTTCTGTTGTCTTCCAATTTCTTGGGGTCAATACCATCTGGGTTATAGATTGATCCGTCATGTTCAATAATTCCAACACATGTAGCATCCAGCACGGACCAAGTAACGATAGAAATATTTTGGTTATCCCGCACTGGAAGATGACAAGGACGGCGTGAAGGCTGCGCTTAATAATAAATTAAATAACAGTCATTTTAATTTTGATAGTTCGACATTCTCTACGATAAACGGATTGAAGGATGAGGTATTCTTCAAAAAAAAAAAGAAATCAAAGATAAGTTGCCGCAGGTAAATAAAATAGAGCCACCCGATGAAATTTTAGCATCTCCTCCACCACCACCCGTTCCGCCAGCCTCAGCAGTGGCATTATCGATAGCACAACCACAACCATCTCGTTTTTGTTTTTAATTTGCCCTATTTATTTCAAAATAAACAAAAAAGACTTAATATGTTTTCATTGAATTTGTTTTTCATTTATTTATTCTCTTATTTCCATTGTGAAAAGCGCTTTTGTGACGGTACCCGCGAGGAAAAATCAACTACAAACTATTCAAATACTTTGAAAACTGATATCATTATGGTTTAAATAAGTTACTGTCCTTTTTAAGCATTCTGTTTTAAAATGTACATCAATTTTAAAGTCTCAATAGCTGCAGTAATCCTTTGGATTTCACTTAACGACTCAGCTAGTTTGTCAGTATTTGCAGTCTGAAGGCTTCAGTTTTAGTCTTATTTGGAATATTGTAATCGCTACGAGCTGAACGAATGATACGTGCTGCTTTTTGGACAAAGTCTACTTCACGCCCAACTTTTTCATTACGCCATGATGTGTTTTCTAAAGAAAAAATTCACAAACTAAATGAATACCCTCTTAATTTGGACATAAATTGAAAACATACGTGGATAAGAAGCCACACATATGCTAGGAGTTTGCTCATGCGCAGAGAGCAAAACGCAACGCATCCGTTCCACATTCGGGAATCCCGATGGGAAAATCTTGTTTCTGACCGGCTTTGGCTCTTTCGATTTCTCTAGGATCCAAGTTAGAGGTAAGTAATTGCTCATGTAATCCCTCAAGTGTTATTCCACGAATACCATCGATGGGATCAATTACGTTGCCCAAACTCTTTGACATTTTACGACCATGTGCGTCACGGACCATAGGATGTAGGTAGTGTTAAAAATTATAATGAAGTACGCAACAAATATGTTATACCTTATACTTGAATTATTTACATCATACATTAAGCTATTTATCTCTTTCATTTATATACATACATAAGTCTAGTTTCTTAATACATATGTACATATATTAATGAACTTATATAATGAAAATGTATTTCAATGGAACTATTTCTTAGTTATGTGCTTTATGCGCAGTTGACGTTAGTAACTCTTATGAACTGGAACAATAAATAACTTCGTATTTCTTTGCTTAATTCTCGGAGTTTCTTTGATCATTACCATTTTACAGCCGGGTTTTTCAAGTTTTATTTCATGTTGCTGAAACCCGGGAAAGTTAGTCGTACAGAGACTATTTTAGTCCGAAAAATAAAAGTTTGAACGAAAGTCGCTTTCCCTCTTTAACGCTCACAAAATGGAGGTATCCGCTCATTCTACCTACAGAGGACAGGTAACAAAAATCGTTAAGTCTGCCAATGAATATTTATGTTCCCCAGAGTCCGAAATAAAAGACTAGGATAAATTTGATGAAATCAAAGAAGAATTAATTTCTTATATCCAGCGTTTGACAGCTGCCCACGAAAGTCTTCTTTCTTCCCATCTGGAGGTAAAAAATAAGAACCTCATCAAAGAAGACCTGGACAGCGAATGTGAAAAAGTTGTAGAGTACCAAGACTCGGCCATAGGAACTCTGGCTAAACCTAATTCACGCATGGCTAAACTTAGAAAGATGCAGACGCCTAAAACAGAAAATCTAAATGATACATCAGGAGTAATGCACAGACCAGTCAAGCTGCCGGTGTTAACTTTGAAAAAATTCGATGGAAGTTTTCAGGAATGGTTGCCGTTTTGGGACCAATTCCGTACCAAAATTCATGAAAATACTGCTTTGACATCTTCTGATAAGTTCAGCTATCTTGAAAGTGTATTGGTGGGTAATGCAAAAAAGCTAATCGAAGGTTTCTCTGCAATGGAATTGTACTATGATGCGGCGATTTACCTGTTAACAGAACAGTTTGGTGATACTGAGCGCTTAGTCGACAAACACATGCAACAACTTATTGCTCTTCGACCGGTAAACTCTCCAACTGATGTTACTGGATTACGTCATCTCTATAATTCGATCACCGCATGCAGTCGCACACTCACGGCCTTACAAATCCCTTCACACCAATATTTCGTCATGCTCAAGTCCATTTTACTTCGTTGTCTACCAGTGGAGCTCCGTGTGGACTACCACCGTAGTGTTGAAAGAGACAATCATCATGAAGAGCGAGAAGAATCGGAACAATCAAGTACAAATAGTTCGACTTTTTCAAAAATTGGTGACAAACAGGTGAAAGGTATTATGCGATTTTTAAAGCGAGAGGTGGAATCGCTCGAAAGAAGTCGCGTTGTCTCTGTTTACAAATGCAAAAAATCCACATGCCGAAACAGCAACGGCAACGTGTTTAATTTCGCTTAACGAAAAGGACCAGTGTTTCTTTTGTACATCGAGCAACCATCTTACGAAAGACTGTGATAGCAATAAATCCATTGCTGAAAAAAAAATTTGCTTCGTAAAAGCAATCGTTGTTTTCGTTGAACAAAACCTGGACATTCAGCCAGAAATTGCAAAAGTTCGAGGTGGATTTCTTGCAAAAAATGTAAAGGGAAACATTCAACGTCAATGTGTGATCCCAAAATAGTAGTCGCGGCACCAGTAGTAGAAAAGACAGATTCCGAAGATCAAAGCGCAATGAGTTTATGTGCCAATTCTATAATGGAAAATTCGAATTTCTTTCTGAAAACCGCTCGAGGTATAGCAGCAGCTCCTAACAAAGACAAAAACATTTTAATACGATTCGTTATTGATGGCGGCAGTCAACATACTTATATTCGTGAAAGCCTCGTGTTAAAACTCAACTTAGTCCCTGTTGGAAAAGCGCCAATATCTGTCATACCATTTGGAAGCAAAGAGCAGTGTCCGTTTCAAATTCTGGATAAAGTGCGAGTCGCGATTCTTAGTCAAGTATGTTTCCATGGACTCAGAAGATGGTTTGAGTGTGCTTGTTGGCTCTGACTTTTACTGGGCCATAGTAACTGGAAAACAAAGGCGCATTTCATCTTGTTTGCGTGCAATAGAAACCATATTCGGGTGGACAATCCAAGGCCCACATAATTCCTCTGGTAAGGACATTCTCTCAAACACTAACGTATGCTTTTCTTCTGTTTTAAGCACAAGTTTAACTCTACCTGCCTTGGAAGATAGTGACATTACTGCTTTCTGGTCACTGGAATCCATTGGTATTCATAGCAGAAAACCAACATCTAGCAGAAGACCTCATCGCATCGTGCATCAAACGAAAAGGTACTCGCTACATAGCAACTTTACCGTGGAAGGATTCACAAGTATCTGCCGAGAACAACAGAAACGAAGCTATCAAACGGCTTCTTTACCTTTCTACACGCTTGTCTCGGATACCAGATCGCTTCGAAGAATATGACAATGCAATTAGGCAGTGAAAAGGAAGGTAGTATAAGTTGATTGGTTTGGTAGAAGACGTTGGGCGTCATTTGAGATGAAGATGTAATTTAGTTTAAATGATTGACTGGATGACTGGTGTCTTCAATGCGGCTCAGGGCCAGATGACGTTTGGCAGGCCGCAGTGCTGCCGCTTCTCGCTGTCAATTGGGTGTTGTGTTGGCAGCACCTCTTCTTAGGCCGGAACTATAAGGAAAGAAAGGAAAAAGGTTGACAGGAAAGAAGTAGGGCGAAGGTGAAATAGAGAGAAGGATAGGAGTCAGGAAAGAAGAAAGAGAAGAAGAAGGAATAAGGCGAAGAAACCGGAAAAGATAGAAACAGACACGACCTAAGAAGAAGGCGAGAAAAGACGATGTCTGCTGTGGGTCGCGGCATGCTTGCTCGGCTCGGCTATGACTCGCCGGATGGTGGGGGGGATCTTGCCCCCACAGACAGACCACTCTATTTTCAAAAACATATATCATGCCTGAAAGATATTAAACGAAAAATGCGATAGCACCACTTACTTTGGTTCACCACGCTCGACGCTGTTGATGACGATACAGCTTGGCCTTAAAATTCCCACCCCTCCGTGGAATCCGGTAGGCCGCTCACAAATACGGATTCTCCTTCGTGGATTCCTTTAGTCCACCATCCAATCCATCTTCAGCATACTAATCGTCACTCCTCCTTGCTTACCCATTTCACCCCCTAGGAATCCTTCCTACTCTGCCATCGAGCTATCGGCCCGATCACAAAAAGAATACAACAAAATTTTTGTTTTCAACTTAGAACACATCGACAATATTTCAACCTTTATTCATTTCTTGTAAATTTTATCAAAAGATAGCGAAATTCAAACAGAATACCAGCTATAAGCATAATAAATTTAATTGGAAATTTAGATATATTATACTTATACAGAAATGGATATTTGGATTGATTATTAAAAATTATAAATTGATCAAAAAATTATCACAAAAAAAAACATCCAAGATCAAAAATTAACAAAAAAATTATGACAAAAAGAAAGAATGTACCGTTCACAAAAAAACCTGGAAGAACAACCGGTTTTCCTCGGCGGAAACCCTCCCCACCGTCTCGCAACTAAGCGCTAGGCGTATCAGTTCACGCCCGCTAAAAAAAAACAAACGCAAAACCCTTTCACCTTCCTATGCATAGAGCTAGAGCTCTATCTATAGTAGTTCAAAAGGGACAAAAACTTGCAGCCCGCGAACGAGACATGGACATAATCCCACCGCGGAGTCTTATTCAAATTGCCGGTGTCGGATTTTTCCAAACTCTTTTGGCGGCACTTAGAAAATACCAACAAAAAAAAACTATTTAAAATTTTGCTGAATCTTCACGGAACTTGTTTCCAAAATTATAAAATTTCGCTTAATATAAACTGAACAAAGGTTCACATATATATATATATATATCAAATGACAAAAAAAATATTCAGGAGCTCAGCAACTTCTGTCAATCGGATTCTCTCAAGACGACCTGACCGGAATCTTGTTTCCTGTCTTCTCGTCGCCGTTTTACCGATAACCGCCTATTCTGGCCAATTTATTCTTCAGACTCGGCACTAGTTCGACGACGTATTTCAGAATTGTTCATCAATTCAAAAAATTTACTGTAAATTTACTGAAAGTTTACGGGAAGTTTACTGAAGGCTAACGGAAAGTTCTGCAAGTTTACGGAAAGGTTTACCGCAAGTTCCGCAAGGTTACAGAAAGGTTATGGAAAGGGGTGACGCCTCTTCGGCTCCCGCTGAAATTCGTTAATTGTCTATCAATACCTAACATCCCTAAAACAACTCCAACTATCACTGTCTTACTTGGCACCCGGAGACTCACGGGCTTACGCTTAACCTTTTTGTGCCGGCTCTGGCAATGACCACTGATTATGCCACAGTATATTTCTCCAGCCAAAATCACCCTGGAGCGTAGCAAAAGTAAAAAAAACGTAGGACATTAGTTCCTGGGTATTTACCAGCGCACAAATATTTTTTCTTTTACAAAAAATAAATGTAACAACACTCACCCTTTCATAAAAAAAATCACCAAAATTCACACACAAAAAATTCTTGAGTTTGACTTCTAGTCTATGATTTCACTTATATACATATATAGAAATATATTTAACCCGTGCTCTACTTAACACTTTTTAAAAATTATCTCCAAAATGTTTTTAGTACCTTCTTTACGCTTACACGGTTGAACTTAAAATGCCGTCTTCAATCACCCGAAAACTCTCTCTAACCTAAGCTTGATTGTCCTCGATGCACTTTTTCATCCGCCCGTAGAATGCATCGTCATGCACTCGGCCATTTTTAGCCGATGCAACTTGTCAAACTTAGCTTTTAGCCTGCCTACAAGTACTGCGTTCTTTCTTGCTGTGTTTGTTGGAGGCTGAGCAAATGTCATGGAATTTGCCGTCGGTAATTTTACTACCCTAATTGGAGTTCGTTTCAGATATATAAAATCAAAATTATAATGTAAACAATTTTTGTTTGTGCTTCTCATTATTTAAGTTTATTGTATGTTTTCCCTGATCTGTGAAAATTAATAAAATAAAACTCTCATTTACACCAAAAAAACTAATTGTTTCAATTTGTTAAAGATGGTCATCAATCATAACAAAAAAAAACCACCGCGCAACTTGAAGTACGCAAGAACTTACATAAATCTAGTGTACGCCTACCCTTACCAGTTAATAATTAAATTCCACTCTTTCTGGCTAACCACTTCCAGCTACTTGTCATCCACATTCCAGGAATTCTTTCCACTTCCTTCATTTTACGTTCATTCATCTTTTTAATATATATTACTTCCTTTTACTATTTCATTGATAATGGCAAGCGAAGACGACGTGGATGACGGCGTATCATCGCCACAAAAAATTCTGGTAAGTTTATTGTAAGATTTCAAATTACAGATTTATAGTATTCAATTTCATTTACATATTTTACTATTTTGTTTGTTTTCTTTACAGATTACATATCTGTGCTGATGGTGACCGGCAGTGAAGATGGGGACGAAGGTGATGGTGGCGCCGACCCTTGGTTTGGCAGCAAGAAAAAATATCGGTAAGTATGTACCTAATCCTTTAATATTTGTGCCATCTGTTTCCAATTTACGAAAATCTCATTTCTTATCCTTATTTTCAGTTTCTAATTTAGCGCCAGCGACGCCTCTGCTGCCGATTAAAATCATTGCGACAAGGGGATGATGTCCAACATCGGCTTGGCAGCGAGCAATAAATATCGTAAGTATTTTCTTAGATTCATTGATAATTTCTAATCACTTCTTTTTTCTTTCAGGTACAACTTCTGCGCCTGCGACGCGCTTTGATGCCAATTAAAAACCTTGCGACAAGGGGATGACGTCAGTTACAAATTCCGCCCCTGCGACGCGCTTTGCTGCCGCAAGTCAGCCGATCGAAATGGGGATTGGCAGCCGCAACAACCATCGGTGCTCAGTCAACTTTAGCCAACGAGGCAGACGTAACAGCAGATGGTAACTGATGGAATCGCAGAACCAGTTTCTGCAAGCAGTTGTGGTACTCCAAAAAGAGTATTTTATCTACCTCATCGACCCATTTACAAGGATGAAAGCACCACAACAAAGATGCGTATTGTATTTGATGCGTCGGCCCGCTCAGATGATAACCCATCTCTTAACGACATGCTCCACGTGGGAGCGAACCTGCTACCTGATGTCTTGAAAATTCTGCTCAACTTTAGGCTTGGAAGAATTGGAATAGTTGCTGATGTGGAAAAGGCTTTTCTACAAATTTTGCTTAGTGAGGAGGATCGAGACAGCCATCGCTTTATATGGTTGTCTCCTCAAAAATCATCAGATGGGATGCCAAAATTTGAAGAGCTGAGGATGACAAGACACAAGAGTGACCTTCGGAGTAAATTGTAGCCCATTTCTACTTAGCAACACTGCGTCATCACTTTGCCGAAGAGAAGCCTCATTTTCAATCAACCTGTGATGTGTTGAAAGACGGTTTTTACATGGACGATTTGGTGGTAAGCGTAGATAATGAAGATGAAGAGCTGACGATTTGCCAAGAAGCTTCACAAATCATGAGCAACGCAAATATGAATTTAAGAAAGTGGAACTCGAATAATTCTCTGATTCGTGAAAGGTTTGGTTCCGTTGATGTGCCACCGGTGCAGAAGGTGTTAGATATTGCTTGGTTTGTCTTCAGTGACGAGATAGCTGTACCTTTTACAGCAGTGGAAAGTTTGCTTATGTCCAACTTAGCGAAAGCTACAAAACGCAACGTGCTCCAAACCATAGTAAGAATATACGACCCCTTAGGAATGCTTGCACCAACCGTTATTAAAGTGAAAATTCTATTCCAAGAGGTATGGTAAAGGAAGGTGTCTTGGGATGAAGTTATACCTGCTGAACTGTTGCTTGAATGGGATCAGTGCGTCAAAAATCTATTAGAGCTAAAGGATGTGACTATACCAAGACCTGTTGCAGCGCTGTCATCCACCTGCAAAGTGCACATACTACATATTTTTGCTGATGCCAGCATGAAAGCTTACGGTACTGTGGCCTACCTTAAGAACATCAACTTCCAGAACGAGTGCAGTGTTGGTTTTTGTGTGCGAAGAGCAGAGTCGCCCCACTTAAAGAAGATGGAACAAAAAAGCTAACGTTACCTAAACTAGAACTGACCGCTGCCTTGATAGCATCTCGTTTGTGTTGCTACCTTAAGAAGTCGCAAACGATACCTATTGAACGAGTTTACATGTGGACAGACTCCAAAATTGCTCTTTATTGGATACAAGGAGAACAAGACCGCTGGAAACCTTATGTGCAAAGTCGTGTTTCCGAGATTCGTCGTCATACAAATACCACAGAATGGAATCATTGCTCTGGAAAAGAAAATCCTGCTGATCTTCTTACTAGAGGAGTTGCAGCTGAACACCTACGTTCATCTTCTTTGTGGGCTCAGGGCCCAGCTTGGCTTAAAGATGACAATTACCGAACTGATGAAATCTATCAACCACCAAAGACTGCTGTTCCATTGGTTTTGCTTGAAACTGTTTTCGGATGTACTAAGCATGAACCAGTTTTGTGCTTTGAAGACTTCAGTACCTGGAATCACTTGTTACGAATTACTTGTTTCATCTTTCGCATTGCACGCTATCGGAAAAAGGTTATGAGCCTTCTCTACATTTGACTGCTGATGAGCTCCTAGCCACGGAATCTTATTGGATCAGGTACATACAATTCAATAAATTTACTAATGAAATTTGTTTGTTACAGAACTCGAAATCTGTACTTGGGTCATCCAATATTTTTCAACTTTTCCCATTTCTGGACGAGGAAGGTTTGATGCATTTAGGTGGGCGATTTCAGTCTTTACAAGAGTCGGTGGACTTCAAACACCCCATCATACTGCCACCGAAATCTCATATAACGGACCTTCTTGTTATTGACTGCCATGAAAGATGCCTCCATAGCGGGGTCAATACTGTTCTTTCTTAACTCCGAACCCGTTTTTGGATTCCAAAAGGACGACAACTAGTGAAAAAGCTGCTCCAAAGATGCATCGTTTGCATTATGGGGCAAACCAGCCTCGCAACCATTTGGTCCTCTGCAAATCGAAAGACTTACTTAATTTTGAGCAATTGAGGACACTCATCGTAGAAGCAGAAGGAATTGTCAATGCTCGCCCCCTTACCTATATGAGCAACGATCCATTTGATGCTGCCGCCCTCACCCCAGGTGATTTTTTAACAAATAATGGTAATTTTCTGAACCTTAATGCATCAGTTTCCTGGCTCGAATAATATTCAGCTTCTGTGGAAGCAAAGAATGCGACACGTAAACGCTCTATGGAAGCGATGGCGTTTAGAGTATATGCAACAACTTCGTTCATTTCATCTTGGTAAACATGCTTCCACAAATCAACTAAAGAACAACGATGTCGTTCTTGTTTTCGACTCTGGAAAGCCGCGAATCCACTGGAGAATAGCTATAATTGAAAATGCTTTTGCTGGTCGTGATGGCAAGGTGAGAGCATGTCAGATACGGTATGCAGACGGAACTAAAACTAGAAGACCTATTCAGTTGCTATCCCCGTTGGAGATCGATTCTGTTCTCTCGGCCAGAGGATGATAAAAATTATAATGAAGTACGCAACAAATATGTTATACCTTATACTTGAATTATTTACATCATACATTAAGCTATTTATCTCTTTCATTTGTATACATACATAAGTCTAGTTTCTTAATACATATGTACATACTTGTACATTAATGAACTTATATAATGAAAATGTATTTCTATGGAACTATTTCTTAGTTATGTGCTTTATGCGCAGTTGACGTTAGTAACTCTTATGGACTGGAACAATAAATAACTTGGTATTTCTTTGCTTAATTTTCGGACTTTCTTTGATCATTACCATTTTACAGCCGGGTTTTTCAAGTTTTATTTCAGGTAGACTTCTTTAAATGGCAGCTTGCCTAAAAGTTTTTGACCAAAGAACACCATACGTGCCACCCAGAAGAACAAAATATCGTGTCCAGTTTCGAGCAGTGACGTCGGATAGAATGCCTGCATATCATTGGTATTATCTGGCCACCCAAATACAGAGAATGGAAAGAGTCCCGAACTGAACCATGTGTCTAGTACATCTTCATCTTGATTAAGAATGATTTTACTGGCATAGACATTGAATTTTGAAGCAGCTTTGGTAAGAGCTTCTTCTTTGCTTCAAGCCACGATCCAGAAGTCTTCATTTTCGCTCTAAAAATTTGTACAATGCAATTTTCGTTGCTTTAATCTTTCCTGATATATTTTTTAAAGAGAAATCAATAAAGCTACTCCTAACTTACCAAAGTATCCTTGATACTTGAATCATTGAACGTCACAAAGTAAGCTGGAATACGATGACCCCTTCAAAGCTGGCGTGATACGCACCAATCACGGATTCCATCCATCCAGTGATACCATGTCTTGGTATGGTGTTCGGGAACAATTTTTAACTCTCCGTTTTTGACTGCATCTGTGGCAGCTGCTGCCATATCGTCACACTTGACATACCTTTCAACAAAATAAATAACTTTTATCTTATATCAGGCAAGCCAGCGCCGCACAGTGGGTGATTTTTTGTTTTCATTATTCGAAATATTTTTTGTTTGATATGCATAGAAAATTGTCGCCTCTTTTATATATAAAACAGTTTTTTTGTGTAAAGTCTTTAGTTTTCAAATAATAGGGACTCAAAGATGCAGTATTTTTAAAACCAAAAAAAAATGGAATTTTAACGCTTTTTTGGTATTTGTTTTTCTCAGACCCTTTTTATGTTTTCTTTTCGAAATATATTGTGTAGGCATGCAATTGGTTCATTTAAACTTAACAATTAAAAAACTCCTTGAAACAAAATTGTTTTAGCCTTAAAAAAAACTGTTTTTGTGAGTATTTTTAAAAAATTCTAATTTCAGGTTTGAAGATGATTTTAAAAAAATGCTCAAAAATGCTCGGTTTTTGGGTAGTCTTAAATTAATTGTGCACTTATTTGGAGTCATATTTGCAAAAAATTGGATCCGACCGCATCCGACCCCGCTTCCTGGAAGGTTTTTAAAAATCTCCCTTAGAGGTGAGAACTCTTAAATAAAATAAGTTTGCTAACTGGAGAAGGGGGTAGGGGCATCTTTGCATTATAAATAATAACTAACATTAAGAAATCTGAAACTATAAAATAGTGCATACATTGACATGAAAGAAAGGGGGAGGGGGTGGGGGATTCTCCTTTTGTCAATTAAATCTTATTTGCTCTGCTTAACGAGATTTTGTCTTTAGTTTATCATTATTTGTTATAGACTCAATGGCAAAACAAAGTATCTCTCTCATGCTAACGGTTATTTTATCTCTCTTAATTTAAAAAAAAAATGTAATCATGTGATTTTATAATAATGAATGCCATTTTTGTTTAGTTTTTTTTTAACAAAACGATCGTCTAGTACACAACTAATTTTGAAGCTTTCTACTAAGTTAAAATGGTTGTGTTTACTTAAGAAGATTTTGTCAACGTTTTAAAGGCTAAGAGCGTGACTTAACTGACTATAAATATTGTTATCCAAACAGCGAAATCAAAATCTCGGGAAAAAATTGGACTTGTTTGAATTTTTTCGCAAGTTTTGTTTGAAGCTGGAAAATGGATTTGTATCACTGAACCAAAAAGGTACATGATTCCAAGGAAAAACTGCATGTTTTTAAAGAAAAACTTCATTAAAAACGGGCCAAGAATCGAGTTCATTAAAAGAAAGAAACCTTAAACATGCGTTTTATGAATTGTTCATATTTCAAATGTAAAGTTTCCTACTTGGAATTCGCAACAAAAAAAATGTTTATGTAATGGTTTCATGCATTTAATGATATTTTGCATGTAAAAAATGTATAGTTTCAAGAATTTAAAGTAATTTTTCATAAAATGTCACTTGATGAATGTGGTTTCATATAATCAGTCACTTTGTTCCTACATTAAAAGAACAGTTTCAAGCATTTTAAGAAATTTTTCATAAAACTTTACAATAAAATTTGTATTAACTGTTCATACTTCAAAAAATGTAAAATATCATAATCTGATTTTCCAACAACAATTCTATTCTTTGGATTTTATGAATGGTTTTTCATGAAAATCATGACTTGGTCATAAAACAAAAATTAATTATTATGAATTCGTGCATTATTCATATGAATATTTCTTAAAAACTAATGATTTTGGCTGAATGATCGCCATTCATAAAAAGAATGTACAAAAATTTATTCAGTGTAGAATGCAGTAACAATAAAATGCGAAAAAAAAACGGTTTAAAATGTGGCTTGAAACAGAATTTAACAAATTAACCTCTATAAAACTACCCCCATCAACCAACAACACTAATGAACAGTTTGATAACTTCAGTGAGCGACAAAAACAGGCGTAAAACCGAAGCTTTACGTCAAAGTACGTGCAGCACTACGCTCTTTTTGGCCGAAAAAATTAAGCTAAAAGGTGAAGTAAAGCTTAATGCTTCAAAAGCAATAGATTTTCTAATAAAATACCATGAAAAGGCAAAAGAAATTTTGTATAAACATGTATTTACTAGAACAATATTCAATATAAATAACATTCAAATTAAAATGTGAACGATGTCTCGAAATACATATTTAAAAAAAAGTGCAAAAATGCACATCAAACTTGTAATATGAATTAAGAGCAGTACATATTAATTGTTCTTCCTCCATAAAATTAATTTTATTTGCCTAAAGCTAAAATTTGAAAAGTTTCAGAGGTTATGTTAAATTTTATTTTGGAAAATTGCTCATTTTTTCAGAGTTTTTGAAATATAGTATGAAACTATAATTTTTTAAGTACAAAATAGTGAAAACCGTTTCAAAATCCATCCATTATTTCAAAAGTTACAGCCCGATGGCCACTTTTTCATGTTTTCGTTCCACTGTGCCCCGCCTTGATTAAACCATCGGTTAGAGTCTGATTTGCTGCTCAGCGACGAAAAAATTGAATGGTACAGTTATTCAATTAAAGAAGAAAGACCTTTACGCGTCGTTGCTAGAGGACTTCATCCCTCTTGTTCGAAAGAAGACATCGTTTCGGACCTAAAAACCAAAGGATTTATGATTCTTGAAGCGACAAATCTTTTAAAACGCGAAAAAACACAGTCGAAAGAAGTAGAAACCGCTTATACTAAACGCGCTCTTCCGCTTTTTATGCTAAGTTTCGACAAAAATGAAAATGTAGACAATGTTTATAATATTAAAACCATAATGAATATTGTTGTAAAAATTGAACCTCTTCGGAAGAACAAACGACTTGTTCCTCAATGCAAGCGCTGTCAAGGTTTTAACCACACTGCAGCGTATTGTCAGAAAGACCCTGTTTGCGTAAAATGCGCGCAAAAACATATGACCGATGAATGCCGTCTTAAAAGAGAAGCTCCGGCTATATGCGCGAATTGTAAAGGTAATCATCCAGCAAATTACCGTGGCTGTGAGGTCGCTAAAGAAATTCTAAAGAGGCGCCAAGAATTTAACAAGAAAACTAAAAAAAATGCCTCAAAGATAAACGAAGATCCAAAAATAAAAACGAATACTAATACTCAAGCGACGAGTAAAACTGACAGGAAAGATAGTAAAGTTACTATACCCTCAGAAAACATAAAAATAACAAAGACGAACATAAAACCGAAAAAGACGTACGCTCAAGTCACAGCGCCTGAGAAACTTAAAATTAACAAACCTGACTCCGTTCAAAATGTGTTGTCCCTTATAATTGAACGGTTAGAAGAACAAGGGAGAATTAATACAATTATTTTTGAGAAACTGGACAAATTTGAGTCGGCGGCTCTTAAAACACCAAATTTATTGTAAACATGGATCAGTCGTCAGAAAAACTCAAAATAATAACATGGAACGCGAACGGACTTACTCCAAAAATTGAAGAACTAGAAACAGTTCTTCTTAATGAAAAAATAGATATTTGTTTGATCTCTGAAACTCATTTGAAAAAAGACTCGAATTTAAGTATCAAAGGTTATTCGGCTTACCACGCATGTCATCTATCCGAAAGAGCAAGAGGTGGTTCTTCCGTATTTATCAGAGAAAATATCAATCATTCGTTTGAGATGAATATCGAGCTCGATGCAATGCAAGTAACTTCTATTATTTTAAAAGTGTTGCGACTAGCTTCTTAGCCGCAAATTTAGCTATGTTAACAGAAAGTCAATTTGCAAAAAAAACTAAACCAAATTTAATTTTACTTTTATTTTATTTGGGACACAAGTTGCTCCAATGAATTATTATAATAGACTGACCTTTTAGGCTTTAACTTAATTCTAAAATTCTAAAATACCGCTTCTTCAACTGGCATCGCACGATGATCTTAGCTGTTGTTTTTTTTTGCTTCTGGTGCAGGTGCCGTAGCATAGGCGGCTCGCTGTCTGTTGAACTCAAAAGCCGATGATGTTGATGATGTAGATGACGATGATGACGATGGTGCGAATAGGCTTTCTATTTCTCGGTCGCAGGTACCGCTATTTGGGAGCGGCCGATGTCGATGGTTTGAATGCAATGCAAGTTAAAGGCATTGACTGACATTGACATTGATCCAAATGTGTTGATTGATGGGTGCCATAAAATGTTTGCGATTTGGTAATTCTAACGACATATGAATTTATAGGGTGATGTTTGGTTGTTTTGCTTTTGGAAACCAATAATGATTGCAAGTAGCAACATACTGCCCGCCTTGAAAGCTCCGGGTTTCAATAATTTAGTTTTCCTTGATTGTTTCTTCAGGATCAGGTTCGAGTGGTAATGGACATAGTTTGGCGATTGTCCGTTTGTAGATTCCGGTTGCGGTTTTTACGTTTACTACGCGTATGTTGCCATCGTCTCCTTCGTAAATCCCAATGATTCGTCCCATTGGCCACTTTAGTGGTGGCATGTTGTCTTCTTTCAAGAGAACCAAGTCGTTGAGGTGAATGTTTGGTTGCGATAGGTCCCATTTTGTTCGACGTTGAAGTTGCTGAAGGTAGTCATGTGACCATCTTCGCCAGAAGTTTTGTTGAATCCATTGCAAATATTGGTATCGTTTGAGATGACTGAAGTTGGAATTTTCAATACGAGGCTCTGCAATGCTGGTGAGTGGTGTTCCAACGAGAAAATGTCCAGGTGTCAGGGCTGTGAGGTCATTCGGATTGCTGGACATTGGTGTGAGAGGCCTGCTATTCATGACAGCTTCAATTTGGCAGCAAACTGTCGTCATCTCCTCAAATGTTAGCACGGCCTGACCAACAATTCGTCGAAGATGGTACTTGGCTACCTTAACGGCTGCCTCCCATAGCCCTCCGAAGTGGGGGGAGCGTGGTGGAATAAAACTCCATTCAATCCCATCTTGAAGACATTCATGACGGACCATTTCGTTATGTTGCTCTGACATGAATAAGGTGTGCAATTCTTTAAGTTCCCGGGATGCTCCTGTGAAATTAGTAGCATTATCCGAATAAATTTTTATGCACTTACCCCTGCGAGCAATGAACCTCTTGAGTGCCAAAATGAAGGTTGGTGTTGACAAGTCTGATACTAATTCCATGTGGACGGCTTTGGTGGTAAAGCAAACGAAAATTGCTAAGTATGTTTTGTAAGGGATTCTTCCTCGGATGCGGTGCGATACGTAAAGTGGTCCACAATAATCAATCCCTGTTATGCTAAAAGGTCGAGACGGCGTAACTCTATCGCTGGGTAGGTTGGCCATTAGCTGATGACTTAAAATTGGTTTATTGCGAAAGCACATTGGGCATCGATGAACTTCTCTTCGGATTGTTGCTTTAGCGTTTAAAATCCAGAAGCGTTGTCTTAAAATATTTAGCAATGTTTGTGGACCAGCATGATGATTAATGTAGTGATGGTGTCGAATGATGGTGATGACAAATGGGTGCGATTTTGGAAGCAAGAGTGGGTGTTTTGCATCGTATGGTAGATCGGAATTTGCTATTCGTCCTCCAACTCGAACAAGTCCGTCTTTGATGAAAGGTGCTAATTGTCGAATGCTTGATGTGATGGGCGATTTTCCTTTCAGCTGACGGATTTCCTCTGCAAGTGTGTTGTGTTGGATGGTGCACAACACGAGTTTAAGAGTTTCTTCAAACTCTGGAGCTGTGATAGGACCTACGATTTTGGGTTTTCCTTTGAAGACACGGTTGTTAATGTGCCTTCGAATATAACAAAAAATACGGATTAATTTGGCGAAATCGTTGTGATATTTGCATTCCATAATTAAGTCAACAGGTCGACGTGTAAGAAGAACCGTATGTGTTTTGCGTTGCTCAGGAATCTCTCCTTGTTTGGGTGTATTGTGAAGTGTTTCAGGCCAATCTGTTTCTGATAAACGAAGAAAATTTGGACCCTGAAACCAAAACTTATTGTCAATCAGTTCATTTGGAAATACGCCTCGAGAAACTAGATCCGCTGGATTATCGGATGTTTGGATGTGGTTCCACTTGAAGTTTGAATGGCTTTGAATTTTTGCCACTCGGTTACTTACGAATGTTGTCCATCTACATGGTTCAGATGCTAGCCAGGCCAGAACGATCGTTGAATCCGTCCAACAAAAGATTTGCGTTTGTTGATTATCAATAATGCTTGATATTCTGTCAAGAAGCTCTACGAGTAGCAATGCAGCACAAAGCTCGAGTCTGGGAATTGTTGTCTCTGCAATCGGTGCTACTCTCGATTTAGCACAAACCAAGTTCGATGAGACTTCTCCGTTTTCACTTCTCGATCTGATGTAAACGCATGCTCCATATGCCTTGGTGCTAGCATCTGAAAAGCCATGAATTTGTATGTTGTTAGTACATGATACATACCGAGGGATTTTCATTTGTGTGATGTCCTTGAGATAACTCTTATATTTTGACCACTGTGTATGAAGATTTTCTGGGAGACTCTCATCCCAATGGAGCTTGAGTTTCCACAGTGTTTGCATAAAGATTTTTGCCTTTACGATGACTGGATTCATCAGGCCAAGTGGATCATAAAACTGCGAAATTTGCGATAGGATGATACGTTTGTTTGATTTGCAATTTGGAGATTCGATGTAGCTAAAACGAAAAGTGTCTTCATTGGGATCCCATCCCATTCCAAGAGCTTTGATGATTTCGGTATCTCCTAAGACAATAAATGATTCCTTGTCTTTATCTGGAATATCTGCAATGATAGTGGGATCATTCGACGCCCATTTTCTAAGGTGGAAACCTCCAGTAAGAAGCAGGTTAGTTGTCTCATCTTTAATTTGAACTACTTCACTGCGATCGTTAGCTCCAGACATTAAGTTGTCCACGTAGAAATCGCGCAATGTTACAGCAGAACCAATCGGAAATTGTTGAGCACCTTCTTCTGCGAGGAGACGAAGACATCTCACGGCTAAGTACGGCGCACAACTGGTGCCATAAGTGACCGTCTTAAGTATGTAGCTTTCGATTGCCTTTGTCTCTGTGTTTCGCCATAGAATGCATTGTGTGTTGGTGTCCTTGGGTCTGACAAGTATTTGTCGATACATTTGAGTGATGTCTGCCATTATCACGAAGCGATGTGTGCGAAAACGAACGAGGATGGTAAAAATATCATCTTGAAGAGTTGGACCGACCTTCAGAATGTCATTTAATGATTTACCAGATGATGTTTTGCAAGAAGCATCAAAGACCACGCGCAGTTTGGTTGTTGAGCTATCAGGTTTCTGTACGCAGTGGTGAGGGATGTAGTTCACGTTGTCGTGAATTGCCTTTGCTGCATCTAACTTGCTCATGTGACCCAATCTTGCATACTCGTCAACAAAATGGAAATAATCTTTCTGCAATGAAGGGGAACGATGTAATTTATGTTCAATGGATACTAACCGATTTTTAGCTATTTCATAGGAATTGCCGAGTGATGTACGATCTTCTCTGAATGGTAGTCGAACGACAAATTTGTTGGTCAATGAGCAGCGTGTGGTTGTCGATTTGAAGAATGTCTCACACTCCTCTTCTTCTATCGAGAATTTCTTCACTAGTGTATGATTTTCTTCGATTGTCCAAAATCGTTGCAAAAGTTCCTCTATGGATGGAGATGTGGTGGTAGTGGTGAGGCTGGTGTAGTTGATGCAAGGAGGTGATTTAGGTGCAACTGGTGCTAGGTCTAACGAAAATTTGGAGTTCGCCTTAGGTTCCTCCTTAATTGTGCCACTCACAATCCATCCGAATGATGTTTTCTGCAGACTTGGAAGATTTTCGCCTAGCTTTATTTGACCTACTTGCAGAAGCTCAAAGTAAATCCCGGCACCAATTAGACAGTCGATGGAACCAGGGTAATTAAACCGAGGGTCGGAAAGTTGTATGTTGGAGGGAATCTTCCAGTTCTTTATGTTTATTGGATGCGATGGTTGAGGCGAAGTGATCTCTGGAAGAATTATTACATCTAAGTGTACTTTGAACGAATTGTGTAGTGATGCAACGCAAATTTGCGTTCGTTGGTACGCGATGGTGCTGGCTTGTCCAATTCCATTGACGTCTAGGCATGTACGACTGCGACTTAGATTTAGATGTTGTGCGATGTGTTCAGTAATAAAATTTAACTGTGAACATGAGTCCAGCAATGTTCTACCAATTACGGAAGCACCACCTTTGTTCGACAGACTTAGCAATGCTGTAGCAAGTAGCACATATCTATCAATACGATCGGTAGGGTCAGCATGACTTGCCTGCAAAGAAGTAGATGATGAAATATTTGGTTGATTACCTGATGGTTGTGCAGCAGTGCTAGGCGATTTGATGTCAGAGGTGGTTGATCCAGATCTTTCAGGAATGGTGGAGGCAATTCGTTCCCGATGGAGCAAAGTGTGATGAGTGTCACCGCATTTCTGGCATTTGTTTGTCGAGGTGCAAGTTTGCAATGTATGGCGTCCTCTTAAGCAATTGAGGCACAACTTCAACTCCTTTGCGAGCTTGAATCTATCCATGGGCGTTAAGTTCATGAATTTTTGACAGGTAAATGCGTTATGATGAGGTTGGTTGCAAAAGACACAGGACGAGGTTGATGGTGAATTTGTTGTAAGTAGAGTTGAATTATTATACTGCTGTTGTGGTTTTGACTTGGCAATGTGAGGTGGGTGCGATTGTTGCGATCGATGTTGTGAATGATGCGATTGTGATGTGTTGGTGGAGATGGAACTGCGGTGAGATTTGGCTTCAATTATCTTGAGAGTCTTACACCTCCTCTCCATGAACGTGCACAGATCAGTCCAAGTTGGAAAATCGAAGTCTTCGGTGTTGTTCAGAGAAGTGGAATCCAAGTTCTGGGTGAGTTTGCTAGTCGCCCTTTGATCTTGTTTGGCGGCTATTTCATCTTCCCACTTCGCTTGGGATTCGTTGTCGAACTTTGACAAAACTAGGTGTAGCAGAAATCCATCGGAGATTTGCTCGGTGGTGGCGATTGAGTTGAGTGCTCGAAGATTAACGTTGATTGTGTCGATCATGGTCCGAATGGTTTCAACGGTTGGTTTTGCTATTCCTTGAAGCTGGAAAATTTCTTGTATGTGTGCTTGAAATAAATACCTTTTGTTATCGAATCTGGTTTTAAGCAGTTCCATGGCCGTGTCATAATTTTGACTGGTACACTCTAATGACTCAATCACTCTGGCTGCATTCCCATGGATGCACGATCGCAGATACTGGAACTTCTCGATGTTAGAGAGGTCCTTATTGTCGTGGATTAGCGAGTTAAACATGTCATAGAAATTCATCCATTTGGTGTATGATCCAGAGAATGATGGAAGTGATAGTTTTTGTAAGTTTAGATGAGAGTTGCGTGAAATGGTGGTGTTGTTGGGTGCGATGGTGTTATTTTGTGAACTTGGTGTTGCAAAGGTATCCAAATGTTGAAGCATGTCAGACCGGAGGACATAATAATTGTCTTCAAAAACATCCCTCTTCCCACTCGATCCTTCCTCATCATCAAGACGTTCGATCTGTGATTGTATTTTTTCAAAGTTTGTATTCTGCGTTTCTAGCATCTGCAGCTTGGTTTCGACCTGGAAACGATTGAGTAAGCTTAGATTAGTTGCTAGATAATTTTTTGCTTTTGTTTGTTGTCCAAGAATAACAGCACGTTGAGATCGAAGCGCCTTTAATTCAGATTCACAAGACTCGTCTGATTTTTTCTCATCATTTGCCATAATTGCGATAATTACAAAATAATTGTACGAACAAATTTAAGTATGAAAAAACGCGAATTTTAATTGAGGATACTGATTTAATATCCGGCTCGAAGGACCTTTTTGTTGCGACTAGCTTCTTAGCCGCAAATTTAGCTATGTTAACAGAAAGTCAATTTGCAAAAAAAACTAAACCAAATTTAATTTTACTTTTATTTTATTTGGGACACAAGTTGCTCCAATGAATTATTATAATAGACTGACCTTTTAGGCTTTAACTTAATTCTAAAATTCTAAAATACCGCTTCTTCAACTGGCATCGCACGATGATCTTAGCTGTTGTTTTTTTTTGCTTCTGGTGCAGGTGCCGTAGCATAGGCGGCTCGCTGTCTGTTGAACTCAAAAGCCGATGATGTTGATGATGTAGATGACGATGATGACGATGGTGCGAATAGGCTTTCTATTTCTCGGTCGCAGGTACCGCTATTTGGGAGCGGCCGATGTCGATGGTTTGAATGCAATGCAAGTTAAAGGCATTGACTGACATTGACATTGATCCAAATGTGTTGATTGATGGGTGCCATAAAATGTTTGCGATTTGGTAATTCTAACGACATATGAATTTATAGGGTGATGTTTGGTTGTTTTGCTTTTGGAAACCAATAATGATTGCAAGTAGCAACAAAAAGTTAGACACGTTCTTTTTAACATTGCGTCTATTTACTGTCCTCCTCGGTCCAAGATAGACAAACAGGAGTTTAAAGAACTCTTCAATGCATTAGGTCCAACATTTATTATTGGCGGCGACTTCAATTCAAAACATACATTTTGGGGATCACGATGCATCTCGACGAAGGGTAGACAACTCTACAAAGCGGGTACTGAATGTAACGTCGAATTTTTCTCTTCAGGAAAACCAACGTATTGGCCAACCGATTCAGCAAAAACTCCCGACCTTGTCGACTTTTTCATTGCAAGAGGAATTAACAGAAAATATGTGAAAGTAGATGATAACGTCGATTTTTCTACGGATCACTCGGCCGTAATCCTAACAATAAGCAGTAACGTAATCGAAAAAGAAAAGCCCCTGTCTTTAACAAATAATAACACAAATTGGGACAAATTCAAAGAAGATTGCGAAAACAGTATTATACTGAACGTCTCCCTGCAAACTCCGTTTGAGTTAGAAGATGAAACCGACAAATTTATAAATATTATCCAAAAAGCAGCTTGGGATAATACACCGGTCTGTAGTAAAAAGTCAAGGCAATACGAAGAAAAAATTCCAGCAGATATAAAAGAATTGATTCGCGAAAAACGAAAAGCTCGAAAAACATGGCAGCACTCACGTGCTCCTCAGCATAAATGTGTAGTCAACTTTTTAACAAACAAAATCAAAAACTTGTTACGAGATTTTAAAAACAGAAAGAATTCTTCCTATCTTGAAAGCCTCACAGCAGACAAAAAAACGAATTATTCTCTTTGGAAGACGTTAAAAGGTATTAAAAAGCCTCAAAAAATGTCGGCACCGATTCGAAAAAATAATTCTGAATGGGCAAAAACTGATCAGGAAAAGGCGGATTTATTTGCTGAGTACCTCGAGGAAACGTTCAAACCATTCGATGGTCAAGAGTTTCCGACAAATGAAGGAGAGTTTCAACCAAGGCCGGACAGTTTATCTATAAGAAACATCACTTTGACTGAACTTGTCCAGGAAATAAAACGGCAGAAAAATAATAAAGCTCCTGGTTACGACCTTATTAACAGTCGTGTCCTCAAAGAGTTGCCTAAAAAAGCAATGGTTAAGCTTTTACAGCTCATTAACGCTGCTTTAAGACTTGCGTACGTACCTTCGCAGTGGAAAGTCGCCGAAGTTATAATGATCCCCAAACCGGGTAAGCCACCGAATGAGAAAAAATCGTACAGACCAATTTCTCTCTTGCCTACAACATCTAAAATATTTGAAAAATTGCTTCTTAAACGACTGTTACCATTCATTGCAGATAAACGTTTAATTCCCGAACACCAATTCGGTTTCCGGAAAAAACACTCGACAATCGATCAGGTGAAATTGAAAAAGCATTTGAAGAAAAGAAGATTTGCTCAACTGCATTTTTTGATGTTTCCCAAGCTTTCGACAAAGTCTGGCATGACGGGCTTAGATATAAATTAAAAGTCTTTCCAGAGCAAATATATAACCTTCTTGAATCGTACCTAGAAAATAGAATCTTTCGAGTTAAGCAAGGAACGGAGTATTCTGAGTTTAAGGAAATTAACGCTGGCGTGCCCCAGGGTAGCGTCCTTGGACCGATTCTATTTGTTCTCTATACTCACGATATACCCCAAACAGAAGGTACAACTTTAGCCACTTTTGCAGATGATACAGCCGTACTCGCAATATCAGATTCAATAGAAACGGCGACCTCTAAGCTTCAAATGGCATTAAATAGCATTTCAGATTGGACAAGGAAATGGCGAATTGAACTTAACGAAGCGAAATCCACGCACATAAATTTTACGTATAAAAACGTAAACACCTTACCCATCTATATTAATTCCATGCAAATTCCATATACAAATGAAGCAAAGTATCTAGGTATGACTCTAGACGCGAAACTTAAATGGAAGGCTCATGTTAAAAAGAAACGCGATGAACTCGAAAATAAACTCCGCGAATTGACATGGCTTATTGGAAGATATTCCAATCTAAGCGTGTATAACAAGCTGCTTATTTATAAGCAAGTACTGAAACCAGTTTGGACGTACGGTATACAACTTTGGGGTTGTACCAACGAAAGAAATATACAAATTTTACAAACATACCAAAACAAAGTACTTAAGACAATAGTTAATGCTCCATGGTATGTAAGAAATAGCAACTTACATAGAGACTTAAATATAGAAAGTGTAGAAAACGAAATTAAAAAATTTGCCACAGAACTAAGATCACGACTTAGAGATCATAGAAACAACGAAATCCGACAATCGCTTAGCGAGACGAACGTTTTTCGGCGATTGCACCGAACAAGACCTCTTGATCTAGCGCAACAAAATTAATTTCTCCACTCGAATCTTGTGGAACTTTCAGGTCCTCCCGTTGGGGAGCTTCCTGACAAAATGCGAACGAAACTGCTGCCAAAACTACTTGTTAAGCTCGACTTAGTTGTAGTATCTCTATAGAAGATAAGGGAGGTGTTTTTTTAGTCAGTAAAAATCTGACACTACTATAAGCATCGGGCTTATAGTGTCTTCCTGAAGATTTCTCACCTTCCTACGCAAAAAAAACAAAAAAAAAAAAAAAAAAAAAAAATTATTTCGATTGGCGTTTATGTAGCTACTCAAACGGCCAGGTTCACATTCTCATCATCAAGAATATTTAGGTCGGCTGAGTCAATTATCTCTTGCTTGATTTGGACATCAGCACTACTTGTTGTTGACGTCGTTGACGTTGAAAACTTGAAAGTCTTCGGCGTCATTCAGCTTCTCTCGCTTGATTACTGTTTCCAGGAAGACGAAGAGGCAAATTTCTCTCTTTTTGGATAAAGAAATTCCGGCCTTCTAGCATTATAAAAATTGAGGAAGAATTTTGTTTCCTCTTTGGTGTAACCCTTCCTTTTAGCTGAAACAGACAATCAAAATAAATAAACACGAAAAAAAGATTTGTGAGGCAGTAAATATAGATACCTACCTCTATTAGTTTTGTATTTTCTTTTTTCTGAACTCATCGCTGGATCAACTTTTAAATTAAACAAATCTGAAATCAAATCAGCCACAGGCACAAATATAACTTGTCATATCATAAAAAAAATATTGAAAAAGGATGTGTTCATGAACTATAGGTCATTTGGCAACATAAACTATTCATTACACATTCTAAATATATTAAAATTGATAAAATGTGGGGATAAATTTCAAAGTAAATGTTATTGGCCCTTAGTAATAGACAGTCATAGAATCGGTTTTAAAGTCACTTTTTGTTAGATGTAGAAAAGTTGCTTTTAAAATTTCGTAGTAACAGATCAAATTTACAAAAGTCTTATTTACTCGTATACTAATAATTGGGACTCATTTTCATAATTTCGTTATTGTGAACTGATACACAAATAGATTTCTATTAACCAGATTCGTAAACTTCTATTGTGATTCTATCATTTTAAATTTAACTTAGTTACAGGAAAGCAGCTTTTAAGTATTTATAATTGAAATTTGTTTTATTTCTACGAATGTTTGGTTAAAATCGAACTTAGGCTAGATTCGGATCTATTACTCAGGGCCATTGTTTTTATAATTTTTTACTTATTTCGTTATTTTTTTTCATAAATTATTCATATATTATAGATTTACCAACTTCGTTAATAATCTTATCTAAAATAGCCATACTTACCGATGGAAATCTTGCAGAGATACCAACTTAACACTATTAAGAAAAGAAATTCATTGGAAATACAGCCTGATTCTCATCCCTGGTGAGGAGTCACAAGTCACAAGCTCGCTTGTGACTATTCCTTGTGAGGATTGTTGTGATTCGATAACATTTTGGTATTCTCCCCCTAATCCATAGAGGAAATATATTACCTAGAGTCACGACCGGTACCCCTCTTGCCTGAAACACCCTCAAATTTTTTTTGAGGTGAGAAAGAGAAAACTCTCTTAAATTCCGTATCCATGAATACGTGTGAATGGTGGATTAAAATACAAAATGAAGTCAATAGCTCAAATTTTTGACGTTTTGTTTTTTTTTTTTTTTAATATCAGACAGTTCTCATAAATTTATCAAAACAAATATTTCGTATTCAATGTGACTCATAATTTGTCACTGTAATTACAATATTACTTTAATGTTAAAAGAAAAAACTTAATAACAAATAGGATATACATATGTATATTTGGAAATGAGTGCACCAACATATTGGATCCCTCCATAAGTGGAGTTTTAAACAAGAACGCTCTATTGTATTTTGCCTACGTGCGTCGATTTTGAAGAAGGTCGCATGAAATACAAAGGTTCATCAGATCGTCCTCTCAGAAGCAAAGTGGCTTATCTCAAAATCTATAGTTTTTTCACAAAAGTGATTTGAAATAATTTGAGTCTTAAAAAACTAATTTCCGTCTAGAGGTTATGCGAGGCGGCAAAAGTCGTAGAACAAGAAAATTATTATTTTTTTTTCTTTATCGACTGGTATAAATACATTTTTAAGAAAATCACTTAAAAAAAAAAAATGGTCGGACTTATGTCGTTTTGCATAAAAATAATTACTATTTATATGTTTTTTTTCCAGAAATGCTTGCAAAGTGTCGTTTTGTAATGAAATGAAACCAATAATTTTATTTATTAACTAATTTATTTATTTATTTATATTTTTTTATTTAAACACTTATTTTCAATAAACAAAAAAGTTAACAAACCTATTCAGGATTTAAACAAAGCTGTAATACTTTCAGAAGTATTTTTTAACAAAACTATCAATCTTGATTGATGAAACAAACGAAAAAAATAAATAAATAACTAGGTGAAATAAGGTAACAAATATTTTGTTCTGAAAGATTTTGCAGAGGTGAAACAGACCATTCGGGCATATTTGCATATTATCAACACTGTTTGACGTTCTCGCTAGTTTGACAAGCAACTGAGATCTGTTCAATCTACATACATACATTGTAAAAAAAATTGGTGCAATTCGAATTATAAATATTGTTTAAGATTTTCAAAAGCCTTGATAAAGTGACACTTCTTACACTGCTAAAAACAAAACTTTTTGATTTTTAAGTTCTTATTTTCGTAAGAAAAATGACATATTTTGTATAATGGCGTTTAGCATTCAAACAAGCAAAATGACGACTGACACGAAACTGAAAGTGTCAGTTTACAGATGAATAGTTCAGGGATGATATCTAAAATGCAAAAGGACACAAACGCCCTCACGCCTTCAGTTTAAGAAGTATTTTTATGAAAGTTTGACAGAAAAATAGATTTTTTTTTTGTGATTTTTTCTGTATACTCAACTCAAAATCGCTAAATTTTGAGATAAGCCACTTTGCTTCTGAGGGGACGAGATGTACAACAAAATTCTCACATAGGTTCTATTCTTGTAAGTAGACATTGATTGCAAATATTAACAATAAAAATTAATTATATTTATACTTAGGTACATGAAATTCTGTCGTCGGGCAAGAGCTGTCTTCAAAAAAGCCTGCGTGGACGTTCGCAGTGGCTGCTGCCCTCATGTCCTGCTTATCAAAAGATAAGGATATTATATTTAGGATCTCTGAATTAAGTCTTAAGCGTTTCGGTGGAAGTCTGGAATATGTAATGTGCTACACTGATTATTTGACACATTTCAATGAAGAAAATAACATAGTTATTAGAAGACAATAATGCAGTTTTATAAAACGTAAATTATTAAAACAATATGAACATTAATCTAAATGGAATTTCTTCTTTTAGTTGCAAGAATACGAAGGCAAAGATACAGCTCAACTTGTGAATATTAGTTTTTAGGTGTTCTAGAACTTAAATAAATCTCAACTTATAATCAGTTCCACCGGGCGCCCATCTTTTCTTTTCGATTTAATCAAATCGGTGCACTGGATTGCTTACGACATCTCAATTCTGGAGAAGTATATTTAGGGAGAAGGTTACTGATATTCTGATCAGTGAATAGTTGTATTTTCAGTATATGCTTTAAATGTTACAAAGTTAAAAATATAAATTCAAATAAAATATTTTGTATTTCAATTCTGAATCAAATATTTGTCTCTGAGTGAAAATTATTATATAAAATAGGAAAGGACAACATACATACATAGATCATCGATCACTTTCGAAAATATCATGATTTTTCATGAAATTCTTGAAATGGTAGATAAACCATAATTCCATTTCTGAACTAGTTGCTTCATTTTGATGATTGAAACGGTTTTAGGTGTTGATTTTAATCCTCTAAGTGATTCTGAAAACGAAATTTAATTTTATCAAAACCTTCTAAAAATTTGCATATGGGTATCGTTTCAACAATATCAATATAAATATGAAAATGTTGAAGCGTTCCAAGAAAATCATATAATTTTTCATGAAATTCTTGAAAATGGTAGATAAACCATGTTGTAATTTCTAAACTACTTGCTCGATTCCAACGATTTAAACGGTCTTTAGTGTTGTTTTTAATCCTCTAGGTGATTCTGAAACCAATTTTAAAATCTAACCAGAACATCGAAAAAATGTCATGCCAGAGACGTTTCAACATTTTCATATTCATATTGAAATTCTTGAAACGATACCCATATGCAAATTTTTCGGAGTTTTTGATAAAATTAAAGTTGATTTCCAGTTCTACTTAGGCTAGCCGCGCACTAGCAATTTTTAGTTGCGAAACTGTTTGGTTACTTATAGAAAACAGATGAACTGTTTGGTTGAATGTCCGTGAATGGCGAACTTATTTTAGGCAATCGTTTAGTTTGTGTCAAAACATAAACTTTTTAGTTGCTCGAACCAAGCAGTTTCGCAACTAAAAATTGCTAGTGCGCGGCTAGCCTTAGAGGATTTAAAACAACACTCGAAACCGTTTCAATATTTCAAATGAAGCAACTAGTTTAGAAATGACAACATAATGTATCGATCATTTCAAAGAAAATCATATAATTTTTCATGAATTTCTTGAAAATGGTAGATAAACCATCCCGTCATTTCCAAACTACTTGCTCGATTCGGATGATTTAAACGGTCTTCGGTGTTGTTTTTAATCCTCTAGGTGATTCCAAAAACTAATTTTAATTTAAATAAAAACTTCGAAAAATGTTCATATCGGGAACCTTTTAGCAATTTCAATATGAATACGCAAATGTTGAAAAGTCTCTGGCATGAATTTTTTTCGAAATTTTTGTCAGATTTGAAAATGGTTTTCAGAACCATTTTGGGGAATCAAATCAACACTCAAAACCGTTTGAATTATCCAGATGAAGCAACTACTTCAGAAATGACAGCTTGGTCTATCTACCATTTTCAAGAATTTCATGAAAAATCATGTGATTTTCTTGAAAGTGGTCGATAAATGATGTTGTCATTTCTAAACTAGTTGCTTCGTTTGGATGATTGAAACGGTTCCGAGTGTGGATTGAAGTCCTCTAGGTGATTATGAAAACCGTTTTAAAATCTGATAAGAATATCGAAAAAAGTTCATGCCAGAGACGTTTCAACATTTGCATATTCATATTGAACTTGTTAAAACGTTCCCGATATGAAAATTTTACGAAGTTTTTGTTTAAATTAAAATTAATTTTTGGAATCACCTAGAGGATTAAAAACAACACTCAAAACCGTTTCAACCATTCAAATGAAGCAAGTAGTTCGGAAATGTCGACATGGTTTATTGATCACTTTTAAGAAAATGATATAATTTTTCATGAAATTCTTGAAAATGATAGATAAACCATCCTGTCATTTCCAAACTACTTGCTCCATTCGGATGATTTAAACGGTTTCGAGTGTTGATTTAAGTCATCTAGGTGGTTCTAGAAACCATTTTTTAATCAGACAAGAAATTCGAAAAAATTTCATACAAAAGACGTTTTAAAATTTTCATATTCGTATTGAATTTGTGAAAACTTTTCTCATATGAAAATTTTTCGAAGTTTTTGTTAAAATTGAAATTTGTTTTCAGAACCACTTAGAAGACTTGAATCAACACTCGGAACCGTTTTAATCATCTAAATAAAGCAACTAATTCAGAAATGACTATTTGCTTCATTCGGTTGATTGAAACGGTTTCGAGTGGTGTCTTGAGTCGTTTCAACATTTTCATATTCATATTGAAATTGTGAAAACGGTCCTCATATGAAAATTTTTCGACGTTTTTGTTAAAATTAAAATTGGTTTTCAGAACCACTTAGAGGATTAAAATCAACACTCGAAACCGTTTCAATCATAAACATAAAGCAACTAGTTCAGAAATGACAGCTTGGTTTATCTACCATTTTAAAGAATTTCCAACAGCATTTGCTCGATTGATCCTATTTTGAATCCATTTAGATGCCAATTGGCAAGAACAGTGACATTCGAACTTACCATCATCGTCTTCAGCTACTGTGGGCTTGGCGCCAGCAGTTTGTGGAAGTGCCTGACCGCTCCATGCGGCTCTTTCGGCGGAGCTAAAGGACGTAATGTATTATACCAACTGCGGACTACTAGCTTGTAGTGGTCCTTGGATGCGAATACCACCGGCTTGTGATTACCCCGTTACATACATCGCACCGAATTGATTTTCTGTAAAGTGAAAAATCGCCCGCACAATGAGTTTTATTAACAAAACTATATCCCAAACGATGTATAATTAAATGAACTAACGTTCAATTATACTTTTCCACACTTCCTTTATGGTTATTAACCAATATTTCACTACTTTGGTGATAGCTTTTTTCGGGACTCGTAGAAATCTCCGATTACAATGGAATTGGTGATAAGACTGATAATTAATAGAACAATCGTTTTCAAATGTTCATTAAGTAAGCAGCAAGTTTTTGAAATTTCTTTTATTAATTTTAATACTTATGATTTAGCATGTTAATTTTTAAACCTATTTGTATTTATAATAATTCAATAAACTCATCTTTCAATGAACAGTAAGTAACTTGGTTTTGAAAAAGAAATTTATTAGTAGTAGAACATTTTATAAAATCTTATTTCATTACATTTTAATAACTTATAAGTTATGCATTATACCTACGAACTTAAAAATAAAATGAAAAATTGTCAAATTAGAATGCGCCAGCCCTCATGTTATGATAAAATATATAATGTCACGATATGATGAATCACTGGAAACTTAAAACAAAAAATATAACAACAAACCCATACCGTAGTGAGACAACAATGCATATACTGAGGTTGACATTGTTTTATTGACACTTTTTTAATGTTTATGTACTAACTACATATTTTATCCGTTTTTTAACTTTGCTGAACCTAGAGCCAATTTATATTTTCCACATTTTCTTGTAAACATACATATATCTATCAATAATTTTGTATTTACAAATTATGGAAGGCATAACGTCTAGAAGTTCTATGTTTTACTTTGATAACTTTGCCCTTCTTGTTGTTCTTATCCTTTTTCTTCTTCTTTTTGTTGCCAATTAACGAAACATAACTTTCATCAATTTCATCAATGACTGAAGGTTTGTAAATGCTTTTTTTTAATGTCTTGGAATCCTTTTGATATGGGCATGACATATCCTACTTCATTCCCAGAATTATTTTGATTGATGAGTTCCTTCATTTCATTGTAGCCATCATCGAGTTGCCAAAAATAGTCCCTTTGACGAGTTCAAGGACTTCATGTCATTACGAAAGGTGTGTATGGACGTGCTTAAGTTGATAGCATTACTTCGAATTTTTTCCAAATTTAAAAGGTTCTCTAATCCCACGTAAATGTCCGATGCAACAAACCTGCCGAATAAAAACTTTTAATAATTACAACCTGTATAAGAAGAAACGTAAATTGTTCATTACTTGAATGCGTCTTCTTTAATGAGTTCCCAGTAAATACATTTTGCATCATCGCCATACGTTGAATTGTCCAAACTAAAAACGAATTCTTTTAATTTCTTCCAGGCACTTATGTCCAGGTCAATTTTGTGGAACCGATCTGTAGGTTGTTTGAAGTAAATTGCATAGAGCAGGAATAATGCTCCCAATTTGTGCAGTGTTCTTTTAGATGAGAGGATACGTTTTGCATAATGAATGCAGACATTTGTGGACTGAATAATTTCCACAGAATGAGATTGTCCACTGAAATATTAAAAAAAAAGTAATTGTAAGGAATCCATTGATAGACGAATGATTCAAATCTAGGATTTTCGTTTGCAATGAAGCTCTCGATTATATCTTCGCAATCCTTTTGAAATCATACTTTTTCACACTTCCTTTATGGTTATTACCCAATATTTCACTACTTCCATTGACACTTTGTGAAATTTTAAACACACAATAAAAAAAAAGAACATGTAGGGAAAAACTTGTGTGCGGAGAAAAAACACCTTCGGTATTTTGCAATCGAAATTTACGCGATCAATTTATTATTTGCAGACGAAATTTTATCGGGTATCGACCGACGGGAAAACTTTGATGTGCATTTTTATGAGCAATTTATTTGATTTAATTGAGAAAATTACACTAAAATCGGTGAAATACTTGTTTACTAATTAGAAGCATCGACCCGCACTTTTGTTTTTTTATGACATTTGTTTTTTTTTATCGATTTGTTTACTTGTCAACATTTTCAACTTTGGGCTAAAATGTCTATATTCAGTGGTCAACGTTGGGCACTATACGCATTGATTTTCTAGTATTGAAGTATTAAAGTAGTAACCACTCAGCAACACTTAAAAAGTATTACGTATATATCTATATATATATCTTTTTGTATCATTATACATTGTTCATATTTAATTTAAACTAAACGGCTCAGTCCTTAAATAAACTTGTACGAATTAAGAAGTCTAAAGTCTTTGATTTCTGGTTTGGCATTCGCATCTTGCAACAAAGGTTATGGGCCCAGGTTGTACGTTTATATATATTATTTGTTAATATGAGTTCCGGGCTTTACCAAATCGACAAGTTGGACGACGATAATTATGACTGCTGGAAAGTCCAAATGAGGTCAGTTTTAGTCCATAGTGAACTTTGAACATACGTTTCTGGGGAAACACCTGCACCTGATCCACTTAAAGTTGAGGACTTTGCCAAATGGAAGATGAAGGATGATAAGGCACTGGCAACGATGTTGTTGTCAGTCAAAACTTTACAAGTACTGCATATTAAAAACTGCGCCAGTTCACAGACAGCATGGACAAAATTAGAAGAGATACATTCTCCAAGAGGGCCTGCAAGGAAGGTAACCTTATTCCAACAACTTTTAAATTTAAAAATGGCGGAAGATTCATCTGTGGTCAACCATCTTAATAATATTTTTGATTTGTTCGAAAAATTAAAAGAAGTTGACATAAAAATGCAGGATGAATTGATATGTATAATCATGCTTTCAAGTCTGCCAAAAAGCTATGAGAATTTCGTTATAGCAATTCAATCGCGTGATGAGTTACCGAAGCCCCATGCATTGAAGACTAAGTTGATTGAAGAAGGTAAAAGACGAGAAGGAGATGCGGTGACGTTGCCACATGACACTGGAGAATCTGCATTTTTCTCTAAGCATAGATCTAAAAACCATCCACATAGTTCTAATGTGCAGCAACGACACCATTCTCAACCAAAAAGGCGGTCACGTGGTAAGTGCTACAAATGTCATGCAAAGGGGCACTTTGCTTCATCATGTCCAGAACAGAATTCATCTAAACAGTGGTCAAATTTTCCTATGCTAAATGCAGTGAATGCTTCTCTTAGACCACATGCTGAAAACATTGAGCTAGCGGCAAATAATTATATGCAATCAGAAGGTATTGGTGACGTGATAATTGAAACAACCGTAATGCATGTAACATTGCATGATGTTCTTTTTGTTCCGCTACTCAACACAAATTTTATGTCCGTTAGCAAAATAGCCGAAAATCAGCATACGGTTTTGTTCAATGACAAAGGCGCATTGATAATGAATTCTCAAAGTAAAATGATATGTAATGCGATGAAGTGCGGGCGATTATTCATCTTTACCATGGATCAAAATAAATTGCTTCATACAAAAGCGAGTGCGAATAATTTAATGCATTGGCACCAACGTTTTGGCCACTTAAATTTTAAAGATCTACAATTTTTATTCAAAAATAAGATGGTGCTCGGACTCAATTTAAACGGCAATATAAACGCGTTGGAGTGCGAAACGTGCATTAAAGGAAAATTGTGTACTTTACCATTTGCTAACTCGAATACCCGGAGCATCCAAGTGTTAGACATAGTCCATAGTGACATTTGTGGTATTATGCGAGCGGCAACACCAGGTGGCTTTAAATATTTTTGTTTATTCATCGATTATTTTAGTCGGCATGTTTTTATTTATTTGCTTAAAAATAAGAGCGATATTTTCGAAGTTTTTAAATCATTTAAGACTAAAGTCGAGCTAGAAACATCACGAAAAATCAAAGTGCTTCGGACAGATAATGGTTGTGAATATCTGAGCAAACAATTTTCTGATTTCTTGAATCACGAGGGGATTCAGCGACAGCTCACTGTGCAGTATACCCCACAGCAAAATGGCGTCGCCGAGCGTGCCAATAGAACAATCGTCGAGATGGCGAGGTGCTTGCTCCTGAACTCTGATCTTCCAGAGATGCTGTGGGGGGAAGCTGTGAAAACTGCCGTTTATCTTCGCAATCGTTCTTACACCAGAGCGCTTGAAAATGTTACTCCTTTCGAAGCTTGGACTGGGAGAAAGCCATCAGCTAATCATCTCAGGATCTTCGGTTGCAAAGCGGTAATGCTGGACAAGAGGCCCGGCAAGTCAAAGTTTGCTGCGAGAGGTATCGAGTGCTATATGGTTGGCTACTCCTCCGATTCAAACTTCACAAATACCGTGACGTGAAGTTCCTGGAAAACATCGGTAAAAATGTTGTCAATAATAATTCTAATGATTACTGTTTTATAGAATTAGAAAATGTTGCTGCAACTGCACAAAAACCAGATGGTCAAGTCGATGTTGCAATTTAGGATGTGAAAAGAGATGCCAGAGATGCCGATGACGAGGAGAAAGACACCGATATGTCTGGTGGCTTAGCCGATGATGGTGATAGAGATTTTGGTGAAGGTGGTGATTGCGTTGATGGTGGAGAAACTGGTGGAAAAAATGGTGAGGAGTCGAGCGGATTTGCAACGGAAACTATTGAAGATGACACTGGAAGTGACATAGAAAAGAAGAGTGGTTTCTTAAACCTACTTTCAGGTCTACGACAAAAGGGTGAACGACCAAAGCGACAACGACAAAAGCTTTGTGTTCCGTTAGACAGTAATTATCTATCTAACCCACTTACTGTTTCAGAAGCTTTACGACGGAGCGATGGTGAAAGGTGGCTGGAGTCAATGAAGACTGAATTCGATTCAATTATGGCGAACAAAACGTGGGACTTAGTAGATCCAACAGATAATAGGCAAGTCATCAGATGCAAATGGGTTTTCAACATGAAACGTGACAAAGAAGGTAATGTTGTGCGTTACAGAAGTCGTTTGGTGGCAAAAGGTTGCAGCCAAAAATTTGGTTTGGACTACACCGAAACATTTTCACCGGTGGTACGTTTCTCGTCCCTGAGACTTATCTTAGCCCTGGCTGCTGAGTACGGCTTGGAGGTTCACCAAATGGACGTGACAGCAGCATATCTTAATGGAGAGTTGAAGGAGGACGTCTTCATGTATCAACCGGAACAGTTTGTGAATAAGGATCATCCGCAAAAAGTCTGTAAATTGAAAAAAGCACTATATGGATTGAAGCAGGCCGGACGGGAGTGGAATGCCAAGCTGGATAAGGTAATACAAGATTTGGGTTTCAATCAGTGTAAGGCGGATTCGTGTGTGTACACAAAACAATCATCAAACGAAATCAATATTATTGCCGTCTATGTAGATGACATTGTGCTAGCTTGCTCCAATCCACAAGCATTAGTTGCAATCAAAAGAAAAATAAGTTTGGAATTTGACGTAGTGGATAAAGGACCGATTGACCACTTTCTCGGTTTTGAAGTCAGCGTGGAGAAGGATCAAATTTCCATATCACAGCAACTATTTATCCGAAATTTGTTGGAAAAGTTTGGTATGGTGCAGACCCGAAAGTGCAGTACTCCTTTGGATCCTGGCCAGAAGTTTTTGAAGTGTAATGGTTGTTCTGGATGTGCGAAGGTTGACAAAACTGCGTACCAATCACTTATTGGATCCCTACTGTACTTGGGTGTATGTACCAGGCCGGACATAATTCATTCTGTGAATAAACTTTCACAATTTAATGTGAACCCTCATGCCGAACATTTTGCTGCAGCCAAGCATATATTAAGGTATCTCAATAACACTTTAAACTATCTTATAGAAAAACTGGTGGGCAGCTTAAGTGCTTTGCTGATGCCGACTGGGCTGGCAGCAGCGATGATCGGAAGTCTTTCACAGGATATGCGTTTTTCATCGGCAATTCTACCGCAGCAATCACTTGGGAATCGAGAAAACAACCATCTGTAGCCCTAAGTAGCACCGAAGCCGAATACATGGCACTGTCAGCAGCCTCGAGAGAAGCGGTGTACTTCGCTCGTTTTTGATGGAGTTGGGTTTTCCTAAGATTGTGAAGGATCCTATTGAATTAAATGGTGACAATTTAAGTTCTCAACAACTAATTAAAAATCTTGTTTATCATAGCCGTAGTAAACATATAGACATTAGAGTACACTATGTACGAGAAGTTTATGAAAAGAATTTAATACAATTAAAATATGTTCCTACCGATTATATAATTTCTGACGTTCTAACAAAGAATTTAACTAAAACAAAACATATTAAGTTTTCTAAAATGTTGGGTTTAAATTGATTAAATAATGAATTTTTCTTAAAAAATATTGTTTCTTATGTAAATGCTCTTATTAAGTCTTGAGGGATAGTATTGAAGTATTAAAGTAGTAACCACTCAGCAACACTTAAAAAGTATTATGTATATATCTATATATATATCTTTTTGTATCATTATACATTGTTCATATTTAATTTAAACTAAACGGCTCAGTCCTTAAATAAACTTGTACGAATTAAGAAGTCTAAAGTCTTTGATTTCTGGTTTGGCATTCGCATCTTGCAACAGTGCGCTTCTACTTTTGCTTTGAATTTCTTAGTTTTTAACAGAAATATACATAAATATTAAGGAATTTGTATCCGAAAAGCAATAAAATTAATATTTAATATAGTTTTTATTGATAAAGAAATAAAAAAAAAGCAAAATTAATAAAAAAATATTTATGAATTTTTGAATATTACAACAACAACTTGAATGAACTACCACCAAGTGGGTTCTTATTTGGCTGGAGTTATAGCTATTTCACGGTTGCCAAGCCGATCATCAGACTCCTTTATTAGTGGTGCTTAGCCTTTATACTATCAAGTTTAATCGAAAAACTTTTTGCCTTGACTGAGATTTGAACCCAGACCTAGCGTCCTCAGAAACCAATGCCCTACGCATCACGCTACCGAGACCACATGATCAGGTCCATCCCAATTTAGGTTTTATCGTTTATCAATTATCACTTGAGGACTAGCGTTTTTTTTTATTAGTCATTCAAGTTTTGTTGTTGTAAATTCGGTTTCTTTCTATTTGTCCGAACTCTGTTTATAAGCCAACAATTCGTTGTATATTATAAGGAGGGAGATTTTAATGAAAGATTTGACTCTGGTCAAGTTTTAAATCTATTGAAGAGGTTTTTGTATGGTTACATACATGCAGTGTACCTGCGAAGCTTCATATATTTATGAATTTTTGAATATTACAACAACAACTTGAATGAACTACCACCAAGTGGGTTCTTATTTGGCTGGAGTTATAGCTATTTCACGGTTGCCAAGGCAAAAAGTTTTTCGATTAAACTTGATAGTATAAAGGCTAAGCACCACTAATAAAGGAGTCTGATGATCGGCTTGGCAACCGTGAAATTGCTATAACTCCAGCCAAATAAGAACCCACTTGGTGGTAGTTCATTCAAGTTGTTGTTGTAATATTCAAAAATTCACAAATATATGAAGCTTCGCAGGTACACTGCATGTATGTAACCATACAAAAACCCCTTCAAAAAAAAATGATCAAAATCCGTCGTACCGTTTTTGAGAAAATCAAAAACAAAAAAATGGTCCCAAGGGGGGTACCAAAAATAACAATTTTTTGTAAAATTTTTTTCAACCATTACCTTTAACTAAATGAAATTTTTTGTGTTTTTTTTAATCTGTGGGACAGTTTTTGAGAAAAAAAAATATTTATGAAATTTCGAAAAAAATTCCAAAGAAAAAAACATCCGGGGGGAAAAAATTAAAACCCATATCTACCAAGTTTGAAGAAAATCGGCCGAGCCGTTTAGCTGTAGTCGAACTCAAATGTTTAATAAAGTTGTTTATTGAACATAATAGTTCTTCATAACTTAAAAACTAAAAGGGATAGAAAGAAATGGAGTATGCCATTCGAAAGAGCATGTTTGATTTATAAAAACTGCATTTCTAACTAAATTTCGCCAAAAATGCTCTTTTGAACAAGATATAACTCAGACGACACTATGCACAGAAATAATTTTCTTCTATCCCAAAAAATACGTAATCGCCAAAAAAAAGTATTGAAACCTCACCTTGAAAATATTTGCCTACAGAAAATAGCAACTACCAAATCCCTACACACCTACATCCTACTCCAATGTACATAGTATGTGCCTTTGTTCTCCTATTTTATATACAGTATTCCTATTGCTGTCATGTATTAAATGTCTATCTGTTAAAACTCTGCCATAGGCACCTCTGCAAGTCACAGTTTAGTAATTATGGTGCCGCTAGGTTCGCCTAGTCACGTTCCTATTCATGACAGTACTATAAAAATATAATACACAATGGTCCATGGTAAGAATTCTAATTAGAAGTGATGTTTGACAGCATGTTTGACAAATGTGAACGCAAATGGTTTCAATCCGTCAAATATTCATGAAACCATATTTGTCAAACATATTTAAGAATGTGAACCCCCTCTATGATCAAAAACGTAATAGATACTACGTTTATATGGAGAATTGAATCGGAATTGAATCAGGATTTAGCTCCATGTATACCTGGATCGGATTGAAATAGGATTTCTCGATCCGATCCCACTAAACGAGCTGAATCGAATCGAAAATATGCTTGTATACCAGAATCGAGGAATCGAAGAATCGAGTGTATGTACAAAACCATATTTTCATTTCGATCCCATTTCAATTCGATCTCTCGATCTAGTGCCACCATATACCTGGATCGAAATCTCAATTCGGATTCGATTCGATTCCTCAATCTTCTCTTCTAACCGGGGTAAGAAATTAATAAATCATACTAGTGTGCGTGTTTTGACATACCCTACTGCAAAACTACCACGGCTAACTGTTTCTTCAATTTGTTGACAGCCGAGGTTTACCATCTTTATTTGATAATCTCTGACCTGAGCTTCCCATCTTTATTTGATAATCTCGGCGACAGAATTTTTTTTATTAAAGGTAGACATACTCGAATACATAATAAAAGTTGAAAATAATAAAAAACTTACATATGTTTGTATCCAAAATAGAAAGCATATAAGATAAGGCTGACCAAGATTGAAAAACTTTAAATACAATTAAACAAAAACATTACATTTTCTATTCCATTTGGATGTTTTCAAGTAATGAAGTACTACGTAAAACACCTAGATACAATATTGATAGAAAAGAATTCATTGCAAATCTGGTTGCGGAATTTCATACGACAACAAATATTGGTTGGGAGCTTTTTCAAACTAAAAAAAAGAATTTAACATAAAATTAAATTGCATTTTCAGAGGCCAAAGAACAAATAACAGCGAATTTGGCTAATTTTGCCTATGACCCGATAAACTTTAAGTTCCTCCGTGACTCAAGAGCTGTGCATCTATTTTTTCAACTTCTCTCTTCACCTAACGAACGCTTGGTTCTTCATGGTGTAGCTGCTATCTGCAACATTTGTTTGGGTAAAAACCAGTTTTTAAATTCATAATATATTGTTTTTTATGGGTGATATTCGCATATTTCAGATTCTATTTCGCGCCAAGAAATAACAAAACCAGAAAATCTAAAAACAATATTTAAAGTATTCCAAACATCAACGAACACAGAAACTTTAATTAACCTGCTAACAATCTTCTATCTTCTTGTATTTGACGACACAAGCTTAAAGTCAAATGTTTGTATTTCTGAGAATTTACAAAAAATTTACTTATTTACAAAATCTTCTAAAAAAAGAATAAAATCACTGGCAACCATATTTTTCAAAGATTTCGCAACTTTCGAAAAAGAAATCAATGATTAGGAATTTATTTGCCTTTAGATCAATTGTAAGAGTGTTTTCTTCATTGAAAGACATCATTGTAGTTAATAAAATATTTACACAAGATGACTTGGACAAATTTACAATGCTGACAGGAGATGATAATCCAATTCACTCAATTCAATTGCCAGAAAATGAACGCATGGTACACGGAGCCCTTTTAAACGGTATTATTTCCGGAATAATTGGAACTCGGCTCCCAGGACCGGGTACTATTGTTTTATCTCAAGAATTATTTTTTCCACATCAGTGTCGAATAAACAAAAATACAGAATTTATTGTTAAACTTGTAAAAAACCGCAAAATAAGTGTGATAAATTATGAATGCAGACAGGAAAACAAAGTTGTGTTTCAGGGGCAGGCCAAAGTTATGTTATTGAGAAATAAATTCAAATAAAAATTTCAACAAATAAGATTTCATATCAATTATGCTCGGGTGGAATCGACCAAGAGAGTTTATTGTCAATTTTTTTGTTTTGACAACGTGTCTACCATTGGCTTTAGATATGATATAATCGGCCTTATCGAGGTAATCGTCGGAGCGAAATATTCCGATTTCCTACGAATCGGATACATTTTGCTTCAAGGTATTTTTCCGATGAGCTGATCGAAAATTCTTTCCGACGAAATTCAACGCATACGAATTGTGTGCGATTAAGCACTTCTAATGGTGTTATTTCTGACACATCAAACAAAATTTTCTCCGAAATCCTGCGACAAGTTCTTTTTTTTTTTTTTTTTTTTTTATAATCTACCCGCGCTCAAGGGATTATGATTACCCTTTAAATGTTTCAACACAGCGCGGGCGTGAAGTTAATGAAGAGAAAGAAGGATAGGAAAGATGTGTGGCACGATGTTCTGAGACTAGTGGTGGTTGTCTCAGATATTTTTATCTCCAGGGATGGCGGCTGAGCTAAAGCGGAGAAATGCCGTGTCTTATTTCTTGTCCCACGAAGAAATTTAGATCATGGGCCACGAACGGAATCAAAAAAGCATTTTCCTAATTTCGGAGTTTCAAAATCAGTTGATTTGCATCAAAATGTGAAAAAAATAAATAAATTTTCGTTGTTCATCTTTTGATTTGATTTTAATTTTGTTGGTCGTTAAAAATGGATACCATTGCCGTTGCAATCTTTGTAATAAATGTAGAAAATACGCGAAGAAGACAAACACTAAAAATGAAATTCAAAAAGGAAGGATACCAATATTTATTTGCCTTTCAAAAAATATAAACAAATTCACATGAAAACAATATTAAACATTGTTTTTATATATATATTTTATTTGCATGTAATATATCTTCGTTCGCTTAATTATAGGTAGGTATTTGTGTTTCGTTTTAAGTTGAGCTCCGATCAAAATATCTGTTCGTAGAAAAAACTGCCCAACTTCCTATTCATTCGGGGCTAGTGATACCATTATTTACGAACTCCGAATTTCATAGCAAGTTTTTTTTAGTACGACGGGAGCGATGATACCTTTTTTCGGGGTTCGTACTACGAATCTATTACAACGCACGGGGCCTGTGATAAGGCTGAATGTCCCGCAAAATATTAATAATACTATCAAGAATAAATTTATTTTATCATTATAATTGAAGCATGTGCTTAATTTTTTTTATTGGAATGCACTTTTTCCCATGTTGCGGTTGCGGTTCTAACTAATTTGTTCGGCGGAATACTGACTGAAAAGGTAAATCAGATTTTTGAAACTACACAAGAAATAGTTTATAGGATAATGAATGATATCAGAGTATTATTACAAAATGATAGAGAACATAAGTATTTTTGAACATTAGAAATGTTATGATCATCAAATTGTTAAGCAATTTTTGAAAGAGGTTGATGAATTTTATGAAGGTGCAGTTAATTTAAAAAAAAAATATTTTAATAATAAATGTGAATGTTTATCAGCAGTGGCGTAGCGAGAGGGGGGCAAAGGGGGCACAGGCCCCGGGCGGCACTTTGCTTGGGGGCGGCAAATTTCAAAATATCCGGGCGGCATTTTGCTGCAATTTTTCTAAATACGTTAATGTAAATGGTTTTTGTATGTTATATTTTTTCTAAGCTAAGTGTAAGCTTACTTTTGTAACAAATTTTAATTGTGAAAAAATATACTGTCCTTTTCGGAAATATATTTTTTTCCTTTTGAGCTAAAAGTTCCGTGTGTGTGCGTAGGACGTAGGTACATAATATAAAAGATTTTCGCGCCACGGTTTTGCTGTCGGCAATGATACACGTCTTTCTCTTGTTGTTTTTTTTGTTGTTGTTGTGTTATTGTCATGTTGTGTCTGAGATGTGTATTGCGCCATAATTAATTTATTGTGAAGTACAATGATCGACAACGACTCTGGTTTGGAACAGTAAATGATTGTTTCGTTCTATGTGTGTCCTGGTGCAAAGCTTTATCTTTTGCCTTCTTTCGACTACCACTCATGAGCCGCGTTCGAATCTTACTCCAATCGGAGTAAATTAACTTCAATTTTACGAAATAAAATAGATCTACTTCGTTACTCCGTTTTTTTAAGATTTAGGTATGTTATGTAGGTACTAATTTTTTTCCTCACTGAAAAATTCAAAATTTCTTTAGCCAAACCACATGAAAGGGAATGACCACTGTGTTAATAAATTTTGTAACCAACTCTGACTCAAATTCGTTGCAGTTTAACATTTAACTTGTCTGTGTTTCGTGTTGTAAACATTTTTTTTTTAAAATTGTGTGTACGGGTGCAGTACCTACTCAAAAAGCGCAAGAGATTTTCATTTTACCCCTTTGGATTGCTTTCATAAAGTAAGTAAATTGATGAACGAAATACCTAGTTGATGGCTCGGAAATAATCCATTGATTTTTCTGAGTTGAAACCCCCATTTGGCTTTATTAATATTTTTTTCTCCATATCTCAAGAACCATAAGTTCCATAAAAAACATTTTCTCACATTTTTGTAAAAAATTGAGTTCACTATTTTTTAACCGAGAAATCGAAAGTTAATAAGTTATTATTAAAAATAGAGAAACGATTTCAAGAAAAATTTTTTTTATAAATTAATTAATAAAAGTTAAATGATTTTTACTTGCGATATATACATAGGTAGGTACTATATTGCAAGTTATGGATTTTGATCAAAGTTGACAGCGTAATCTCTATGATTACGATTATAACGAATTTGAAAAAAGTAGGTCTTACAATTCTGCCTGTCTGTCCTCTCGGCTGTTGCCTAAACGACTCGGTCGATTTTCTTTAAACTTGGTAACTAGCGTTTTTTTTGGCATTTTAATAACAAAAATAACGGTAGGTTCCTGTCGTACAGTTTTTTTTTAGCAAAAAAATGAAAATCTTATTTTTCTCAAAAACGTTCCCACAACTTAAAAAAAAATTCAATAATTTTTTTTACAAAAAGGCTACCATTTTATAAAAAAAAATCAGAAAAATGGTTATAAATGTTACCTCTCCCATAGAACCATTTCTTTGACTTTCGATGTTCTCAAAAACGATTCCACTGATGTTGATCAATTTTTTTAAAGAGAATGTTTTTTAAAAGTTTAAAAGTATTGTATACCAAATTTTTAAAAAATCTCGAAAACAAGTTGGTCGATTTTTACTAAACTTGGTACGCAACAGTTTCTAGCAGATTCTAAATAAAAATTTTTCATATAACCAAAAATAATGGTACCCCACATATAAAAGTTTAAAAACGGGCATGGAAAATCTCATTTTTCTCAAAAACGAGTCCTACGATTTTGATCAAAATTTTTGTGTGAGCTAACATACATAAATACGATCTACGATAATATTATTGTAAAAAATTATATATATATATATATATCGTCTAATAAAAGTATCTCTCATGGAACCATTTTTTTCGACTATCTCATTATCTGCTCAACCGATTTTAATTTATTTTTTTTTAAACTAGAGCTCCTGTTTGAATAATATTGCATATCAAAATTTTCAAAAAATTAAATTTTGGATTGAACAATTAAAATTATTTTTTAAAATTCGATATTTTAAAAATGGGTGGATAGTTTTTATTCAAAATTAATTTTTAACTCCGCATTAATAAGTACTAAAAAATGGCGTACCAATTTTTTTTAATATTTTCAAAATTTTGTATACATAAATGTACATAGGTACCTACATATACCTAATATAAAAAACGATTTTTAAATAATAAATCAGACGGTGTACATCGCGTTGGTGTCAAATGAATTTCAGATTTTAAAAGATAAAACCAGTTTTGAACACTTTAATTTTGATGGGCTGTTGTGAAATTGTTGTGAAAAATTTAATTATAACAAGGTAAGTTAAGTAGCTGTTTCACTTTGATGTTTTTTTTAAACAGCAAACAAAATAAAAGGCCCAGAAAAAAACTGCTAGGGGCGGCAAAATTGGCTCTGCCCCGGGCGGCAAAAACCCACGCTACGCCACTGTTTATCAGCATTAAGTTTTAAAAATAATCCAGAGTTTAATAAATATATCAAAATTGTTGATCTTTTTAAATTAAAAAAATATTAATATTGATTTATTATTTCAAATATTTATACACCTTAAATTGTTTTATGAAAATGAATAGAGAAATAGCTAAAACGAAAAATATGTTGAAATTAGGAAAACTTTTCTTAAAAAAATCCAGTCCATAACTTTGAACAATTATTTGATCTTGTTTCGAATGCAAGCTCTGGAAGAATTTCCAGTTTTATGAAAAACTCATAGCGTGAAGAAAGAAATAAATTTTCTATTTCGGTTTTAGAACAAGAATTGTTGATTAAACAATTCAAAGAATTTTATAAATCTGATTTCAGTTTCATCAGCAGAAAAATACCTATACAAAATGAATCACAATTTATCTGAAATCTTTTTATATATCTTGTAAGAATATATGAATTTCTATTAAAAGAATGTTTAGCTATTAAAGTTGAGTTTATTAGTTTTTAATTCGTTATTTATTTATTTGCATCTTAGTCTGAAATAAAATATATTATATATAATATACTTATAAGACGAGAATTTTAAATAAAAGACTGTTTTAAAATGGATGTGTTTGGTTTTTGAATAACAAATAAATAAAACTTTTCGGAAATGTGGTTTATGTTCTAAAAATAAATTTGTCCAAAGCAATTTTTCAAATCTGGCATCTCTAGTTTGAATGGAAAAAAAGTTTGTTCGTGATCTTTTGTTTTGTGCATTGATCCACTTCCATTATGATTAAAGCAGTGGCGTAGATAGCTTTTTGCTATAGGGGGGGGGGGATAGATCTAGTTCGCTCATTTTTTTTTAAGTTTTAATAATTTAAGAAAAAAAAAATAAATAACAAGACTTCATTGAATTCATTATGTATGCCATAAAAAAATTATATTTTTTGAAGATAATATATTATACGCATTAATTTGAATATGAACTAGAATAAATATTGATATACAGTGCCTTGCATAAGTATAACCGCACCTGTAAAAATGCGTTTTGTAGAAAATTAAAATGGGAATGACACTTTACTATTTTTTTATTTAATGGCATCACTAATCAAGTAAATTGAGAAGAAAAAAAGTTCCGTTATTTTCTCTTCTGGTGTTTAAAAATTAAAAACAAATTTGTATATATTGCAAAAGTATAACCGCACAATGCAAACCTCTCTGAAGCTTCATTAAGTTATGTGCTTCGAAATGACAAGAAACAATGCCGCTTGGTAAACTTTTAAGCGATACGGAAAAAGTCAAAATTCTAACTTTTCGGTTAACTGGCGTAAGCTTAAGGGCTATTGGTAGGAAAATTTAAAGATCCGATCGTGTCGTCCGAAATTTCTTACAAGATCCAGAATCTTATGAGACGAAAATAAGACCCGGGCATCTGCAGAAGCTGACACGTCGAGATAAGAGGCGTTTAATAAATGCTGCATCCGATTCGGCGCATTCTTTGCCGGATGTTCGTGACGAATTGGTCTTAGGAATTTTGGTTTCAATGGTTTTTCATGCCTTAAAAAGCAGTAAAGTGATTGTTCGGTGCAAAATGATGCCAGCTCCAAATTTGACAACAGTCTACAAAAAAAAGTACGAATAAGAATTAGCCCAGCAAAACATGAAACGGAATTGGAAAACCATAAGTAACATTCCATTAATTTACACTTAACTCTTGTTATTCCAAATGGCATAATCTAATGAATTTTTTTTTTTAGATTATTTTAGATTATTTTCAGTGGCGAAAAAAAGTTTATTTTTGATGGGTCAGGTGGTTTTAACGGATATTGGCACGATCTGAGAAAGGAAAAAAGTTTTTTTTCAAGAGGAACTTTGGTTGTGGCAGTTGTACGGTTTGGGGGGCCCTCTGCGACCGTGGTAAGGTTGCACTTGCCTTTACCTCTGCAAAGATGAACAGTTCAGCTTGCACCCAGGTGCTTCAGGATAATTTGGTACCCTACTTAAGACCATTTCGTCGAGTTCGGCATGTCTTCCAGCATGTTAATGCCCCAATTCACGTTAGTCGTCAAAGTTTGGGATGGTACGAATCGAATAACATACATTTTATGGTATTCCCGGCGCTTTCTCCAGATTGTAACCCTATTGAAAATCTTTGGGGAATTTTGACCAGCAAAATGTATGCCCATAATAGGCAATTATACAGTGTTGCTGAACTGCGTGAGGCGATTGTGGAAGAATGGAACTGTATAGACGATTCCATATTAAATAACCTTGTCAACAGTATGTCAAAAACAATTTTTAGATTGGTCGAAAATAGGGGCAGCAATGTCCTTTACTAATTTAGCCGAAAAAATTTACCTAAAATAAAAGAAAAACAGATCAAAATAAAAAAGCGGTTATACTTTTGCAATACAAAAAAAAAATCTGTTTTAATTTTTAACCACCAGAAGAGAAACTAACGGAACTTTTTTTTCTTCTCAATTTACTTAATTAGTGATGCCATTCAATAAAAAATAGTAGGATGTCATTCCCATTTTAATTTTCTTCAAAACGCATTTTTACAGGTGCGGTTTTACTTATGCAAGACACTGTAGTAAGTAAAATAATATTAATTTAAAAAATAAATCACAAAATAAAATCCAGTTTTCTGTTCTTTTTAGATAAAACACTTATAATCTCGTCTGCTATTATAGGTATTTCGCGATGAATAGCTAGAGCAGCCAAACCATTCAAACGTTCCTGCAAATAAGTAAACATCCAAAGCTTATCACACTGTTATTAAAATAGACATATTTTTAATAATCTCACTTCGTTGGTCATGCTTCTTTGTATTGTTTTTATTCTCTTTACTGACTGGAGAAAGTTCTTTCGGGAGTTGACGTTGAAACCGGCAGTGTAGCTAATATCTTTAATAAAATATATACAGCTGGATGGAAGCGCTTTTTCTTGCACGTTTACCTATTATCAATTGGTGAGAGACGTACAAAAAATTTCAGATTGCGTTTCTTTAACTTATTTGGTTCATGACTGGTTATGTTGAACAATTATCAATCCCAATGGGGGGGGGGGGATATATCCCCTGATCCCCCCTATCTACGCCACTGGATTAAAGTACCTATTAGTCAAATAAATAGGTATAAAATATTGTTTCAACTTTTTTTTTCAATTTATTCTTTTTTGACACTTCAAATGGAAACAAAAAACCTGTATGGAAATAGGTAGGGAACTTTATTCGATAGATTTGATTTAAAAATCGGTGCATCTAATTACATTTTCTAAACACGCTAGCGCATTATAATTGAAAAAATAATTTTTATAAACAATAAATTACACTCTCATGGATTTGTCATGGTTTAAAATGCTTATGGTGATTATTTTATTAAAAATTATCGAAAATATATCGCATTTTCGATATATGGGTTATTAGCACATCTCTGTCTGAAATTTATATCCATCGCAGAACGTTGTTGGATTTCTGTAAGATTCCTTCCGATGAAAGCTACTACGAACCGAAATTGAATTTCCGACGAAGGATGCGTTGCGGAGAAAGTTCCGCTCCGACGGTTACTTCGATAGGGCCGAATAAGAACATTTATTTAATAAACTTTGGCTTATGATGTAGGTATTTCGTTTTCGGCGGGGGTACCAGCCATCAACAGCAACACGACTGACAGCAAGATCTATTGTAAAAGTTTTTTTTACATTACATAAATACACACATGCATAATATATGTATGTACATAACATGGCGCAATTTTGCAGAACACAGTATGCACATAGGAAGAATTGGGTATAAGGAAAGTAGGAAGGTAACAAATATTAAAATATGAAATAAGGGGAAAATAAATGAAGTGTTAATACATATACGCAGCAGTCATGCGTGATCCGATCGTTAACGATCATGATCAATGTTCACTAAAAGCCACTTTACACGATATTATAAGTCATATGCTTTCTCATATGACCTGTCAAAAAAAACAAATCAAATCGTTTGAACGCACCCATTAAACGCATATCACTTCTCAAACGAAAAAGCATAATGACTTTTTTGGCATTAGGACTGTAGCTAATTCCATTTGAGAAGTCATACGAGATTTGTTGTTTTCGTGGGAAACATTGAATGGAGTGTTGACATTTGAATACAAAATATGGTAAAATTCTGAAAAGGTAACTATGTATGTGGTTTTTTTTTTAAATATTTCAGATCTCATTAACATATATTGTCATATAATGAAATGCGCATTATGCTTAACTAATAAATGCATACTCCACCCATTAAGTACAGGGTCCTCATTCACTCATTCAGCACATTTATTGTTTGTATACCAAACATTATCAAGTGTAAAATTCTTGTAGTTACTCTTTCCAACATTATCTCTTGAAAAAGATAATGCTGGAAAGATGAAGCTTTAATCGTAAGTAAGTTATATCGTAAGTCCAGTTTTTGTAAGCTAGTTGTAAGTATTCCGAGTCAGTCGACTTTTTATGTTCTACGTGTTAAGATTAAATAAATAAAGTACAAAAGCTAAAAGTTAAATAAAAAAAAAGTGGTTTAATTTATGAAATTTAAGACTATGGATTAACTACATAATTGGCGCAGTCGGTTCTAAAGTGGCTTAAACTATTTAAAAACTCGTTTTGAAAAATGTTGAACAAAATCTAAAATCGAAACAAAAATCAAAAAGAAAAAACTCACTTTATAAAAAATTTACTTATCTTAAAACAAACAAATTATAACGCTAACGATAACGCTCAGATAACTTAAAAGTGTTTTAAAAAAAAAAACCTGGAAAATTACCCTATCTTTACTAAAAATAAATTTGAAAAAAAAAAGTTAAGTTCGGTAAAACAAAAAAAAATTTTTAATAAATTTCAAAGCATTCATATAAATGCATAAAAAATTAACTGTTAAAAAGACGCTAGAGTTTGAAATAGTTCGAAAACAAGCCATACAAAGTACTCCCTACCGCAAAAAGAAAAGCTTTTGTGTATCATACTCGATCAAACCAAGCCTTGAAAAAAATCATTATTCGAATCAAATTTATTAAAATACTGGTTTTACTCGTAAATCAAACATTTATTAACCATCAAACGAACTTTCATAAAAGTGTTAACGAAATATTCAAAAGCTTTCTAAATACTGTTTTTAAACAATCATTCGTTCAACATACATTTATAACCATTCAATCAAAGCGCACGGTAGTGCCCAGCCAAGTTCTGGCACTACACCCTTTTTACAGGAACAAACTCAGGCGACTTTTGACCCCTCCCTATCTTCAGTACCAATCAAGTCCGAAACTTGAAATTCCGAATATTTGCTAAGCTACTCAGGCACATGCGCCTGACCAAATTTCAATTTTCTAGCATAAGGGGTTCCTGAGATATAAGGCCTCAAAAATCACAAAAACCGTAACTGACTGACTGACTGACTGACTGACAGATCATCAAAATTATGGAGCACTTCCCGACATCGTAGAATCTTGTAATTTTGCACAACGGTAGGTCTTGTCATGTAAGCAGAGGAAAAAATCGAAAATTTGAAATTTTCCATTCAGGGGGCGTGGTATCGGCCCACTTTATCCGAATTGGTGTTGGTTGAATGGAGCACTTCCTGCTGCTGTAAAACGATGAAATTTTGTGAACCGGTAGGGCTTATATTGCATATAAAAAACCAAAAATAAACACCAAGATTTTCCTCTCGGGGGGCGTGGTATCCGCCCACTTTCTCCGAATTGGTGTTGGTTGAATGGAGCACTTCCAACTACTGTAAAACGATAAAATTTGGTAAAGTGGTAGGGCTCAAATTGCATTCCGCCCACTTCCTCAGAACTGATGTAAATCATATATGGCGCACTTCCAATTGCAGTAGAACAATAAAATTTGGTAGAACGGTAGGGCTCAAATCGCATATAAAGGACCGAAAATAAAAATCGAGGTTTTCCATTCAGGGGCGTGGTATCCGCCCACTTCCTCAGAACTGATGTAAATTATATATGGCGCACTTCCAATTGCAGTAGAACAATGAAATTTGGTAGAACGGTAGGGCTCAAATTGCATATAAAGGACCGAAAATAAAAATCGAGGTTTTCCATTCAGGGGCGTGGTATCCGCCCACTTCCTCAAAACTGATGTAAATTATATATGGCGCACTTCCAATTGCAGTAGAACAATGAAATTTGGTAGAACGGTAGGGCTCAAGTCGCATATAAAGGACCAACAATAAAAATTGAGGTTTTCCATTCAGGGGGAGTGGTATGTTTAATTTATATGGAGCACTTCCGATTGCTGTAATTAAGGTAGGTATGTTAGTGTTATGTATCTTGCCAGGATAAGAAGAAATAATTGAAGCGCAAATTAAAACAACCAATAACAAAAAAAAAAATATACCAAAAGAAATAGGAAGCTATAAACTAAGTTGATTTTAGTAGGAAGAGTCCACCCTTCTATCTTTCCTTATCTTTCGAGATTTTGACATGGCAAAATATTTAAATCTTTGCAAAAAGGAGTGAGATCAGACCAAAAACATAAATGTTAAAAAAAGATCCAAGTTCTTCTATACAAAAACGTTTGTGTAACAAGTCAGCCGTGAAAAGTAATGAGATCTAAAAGTGCGCCAAGTTCTTACTTCATGAAGATTTAATACCGAATATTTAAAGTAGAATAATATTGAAACAGCTACCATGTAATAGAGAAATTTTATTATTTAATGATTACTGAGTAAAATTTGATGGGCTTACTTGGCAAGTTTTTTTTTTATGCCCAATTCAAACGGTTTTAAAAACTTGACCAGTAAGCCCATCAAATTTTACTCAGTAATCATTAAATAATAAAATTTCTCTATTACATTGTAGCTGTTTCAATATTATTCTACTTTAAATATTCGGTATTAAATCTTCATGAAGTAAGAACTTGGCGCACTTTTAGATCTCATTACTTTTCACGGCTGACTTGTTACACAAAGGTTTTTGTATAGAAGAACTTGGCTCTTTTTTTAACATTTATGTTTTTGGTCTGATTAACTTTCACAAGAAGTGTTCGAAGACAAAAATCGAAAGCTTTGTAAAATACTTTAAAAAAAAAACATTCATTCACCCAATCAACCAACTTATCAAAAGTATAAGAAAATTCAAAAAGCTTTAACTATAAAAACAAATAAAACAAGAACAAGAATTATTATTAAAGCAATGAACTGAAGACTTGAATAAAGCATACATAAATAAAGACAATAAGCAAAATAGCAATAAACAACAAAAAAAAAACTGTGTGAACTAGAAGGAAGACTGAATTAGAAGAAGAATTAGAAGTGAGTACCTATCAACAATCGAGATGGACGGCATCGATGTTATTGAGAGATTTAAGGTAGTTTTAGATTTGATAAATAAAATTCCTGAATTTAATGGAAATACAAACTGTTTAGTTGAATTTTTAGATAGGGTTGATTCAATAGCACCCATTCTAACGACTTTCGACGAAATCACGGTAAGATTGCTATCTGGGTATATTAGGGATAAAATTGTAGGGAAAGCTAGGATTGAGCTTCAAAAACATGGAAGAATAGATGATTGGGCACAGTTAAAAGAAATTTTAAAAATTAGTTTTGGTGAAAGACTTTCTGCTAATAAGCTATAAGATCAAATTAGAACAACAAGAGTAAAAACAAATATAGGAGATTATTATAATAATCTTAATTTTTTATTGAGTAGAATAAATAACTTATATTTACTTAATAATAACCGAAATGACCAATCCGTTATTTCATCTAATAACAGAATTGCTCTTGATGCATTTAGAAATAACCTTCCCGAGCCTACGAAGTCTATTATTTTAAGTCGAAATCCGAATTCACTAATTGAAGCATACAAAATTATTCTTGAAATTAATCACCAATCGTATGGACCAAGTGGTCCTACAGAATATTTTAGACCAGTTAACCGATTTTCCAATTTCAAAGCTAGACAAGAAAATAATAATTTACAATCTGATTATTCTAGTTCTAGAAATTTTATTAACTCAAATAATTTTAATTCTAATAACTTTAATAATTATAATCCTAGAAACTATAGCAACTCAAATAATTCTTACTCACGTAGCAATAACAATTATACTCGTAAATCTAGAAACTTTTACAATTCAAACAATTCTTATTCTAACCAAACTAGACAAAATCAGAACAGTAGCCAAACACGTAACACAACTCAAAATCAAAACACAAGTAATAGCCAATCTGTGAATAATAATAACACGCAAAGTGGCCAATCAAGGAGGTCAAGTAAAAATGGTTCGCGAAATTACAATGACGAACCAATGGATGTCTCTCTTAATGAACAAAATAACACAAATAACGATATCCCATACCAAAATCGACAAAATTTTCAGTCAAATCGTCAAAACAACTACCCTATATAGTTGTTCAAACCCCTATAAAAACCCTTAGATTTATAATTGACTGCGGTGCAGAAATTAGCATAATAAATAAAAATTTATGTGACCCAAAGTGGAAAGTTGCACCCAAAAACTATATTTTAAAAGTACTAAATCGTAATATTAATACAAGAGTTGAATATAAAATACCTCTTTTTTAAAGAGTTTAATGAAAATGATAATTATTTTGTAAATTTTTTGGAATACCAATTTCACGATCACTTTGATGGTTTAATTGGGAACAATATTCTACTTGATCTCAATCCCATAATTAATTACAAAACTAGGTCATTGATTACAGATAATGCTTTGATTCAAATATATTTCAACGATGAAGAAGAAATGTATGCGAATGAAGTACACCAAAACAAAGAAGTTTTGAGTGTATTTTGCAGTGAAAGTGTGATCTGATATTCCGAAAGATCTATTTGCAAATCATTTAAGTCATATCGATGTAACGAAATTGGAATCTTTGCTTAATTCATTTAAATCTGTTATCTACAAAGAAGGAGATCCTTTGTCGTTTACTAACCAAATTAAACATCAAATTATAACTAAAAACGATATACCCATCTATAGTAAGCTTTATCGTTATCCTGAAATTCATTCAGATGAGGTAGACAAACAAATATCTGAAATGTTAGAGCAAAAAATTATAATTCCCAGTAGTAGTCCTTACAATTCACCCATCTGGGTAGTCCCTAAAAAGGACGATAAAAGCGGACAAAGAAAGTGGCGAATTGTAATAAACTACAGGAAACTCAACACCGAAACTGTTGAAGATAGATTTCCAATGCCTAACATTGACGATTTGTTTGATAAGCTCGGAAAATGTAATTATTTTTCAACCATCGATCTGGTGAAAGGTTTTGCTGATTTATCAACAAGCTATTTAGGGATAAAACCAGACGAAAAAAAAGTTAAAACGATAACAGAAATGAAACTGCCAACTACCCAAACGGGAATTAAACAATTTCTCGGTATTACTGGATATTACCGCAAATTCATTAAGGATTATGCCAAAGTGGCTTATCCCATGATAAAATATCTAAAAAAATCTTCTAAAATAAGACTATCTGATCCTCTTTATCCCAAATCTTTCAAAACATTAAAAACTTTACTTACTTCTGAACCTATACTAAAAAGCCCTGATTTCACAAAAAAATTTATGGTCACTACAGACGCATCTGGCTATGCATTAGGTGCCGTGCTCAGCCAAGACAACCATCCTATTTGCTATGCATCACGAACACTCAACAAGCATGAGCTTCACTACTCTCCAATAGAGAAGGAGCTCCTTGCTATAGTCTGGGCTGTGAAATATTTCAGAACTTATGTTTACGGTAGAAAATTTGTTGTCCGAACAGATAATAAGCCCCTCGTGTGGCTAAATGGCATTAAAGAGCCAAATATGAAACTCCAACGCTGGAAGATCATACTTAACGAGTATGATTTTGATGTCGAGTACCTTAAAGGGAAAGAAAACATCGTTGCAGATGGTCTAAGTAGGTATATTGATAAAAACAAAGCCGAAAATATGTCAAAGGCTAACGATGACGATGTAGTAAGTTTATTAGATATTTTCAATAACGAAGCATATGAGATTCAACACGATGACAATGAAGTCAATCGTACAAGGCCTGGCAATAATAACGAAGAAGTTATATCAACTGGTGCCACAATCCATAGTGCTTTAGAAGACGAAACTCGTCATATTTATATCACCGAAAAACCGGTAAACTTATATAAAAATCAAATTCACCTGTTTTATGGCCCTCAAGAAAAAATTTCAATTAAAATAATGCATAAAAAGATACAAAACCTCGTCCAAATAAAAGAAAATTGCAATTTATTAGAAATAATGAAGGGACTTTTGACAAAAAAAGGACTTTTTTGCATTTATTGTGAAGATGTTAAGCTTTATCTTCAATTTCAAGATTTGTATGTCAAATATTTTTCAATGAATAAAAACTTAAAATTATTAAAATCAAGCATAAAATTAAAAAACATAACAGATAAAAATGAATTAATAAAAATTATACAAAACGAACACATAAGTAAAAACCACAGGGGTATCAACGAAATGTTTTTGGAGTTAAAAGGGTTGTACTATTATCCAAACCTGCAGGTTGAAATTCAAAAATTTGTTAATAATTGCGAAATCTGCAATATCGCAAAGTATGATCGAAACCCACTACAGATACCCATGGAAATAACCGAAACTCCAAAGCATTTCAATGATATCATACACATACACATTTGGTTTCCAGAACGTGGAAAAATGTACTTAACAACCATTGACAAATTTTCGAAATATGCCACCATTCATTCACTAGAAAATAGAAATTGGATAGCTATACTAAGTGCAATAAAACAAAGAATACTTTTCCTCGGAAAACCGAACAAAATTATTTCCGATGGCGACACTTGTATATTGCACTCAGCCGTAGAACAATTTCTTAAAGAAAACCAAATCATGTTTCACAGAACTACAGCATCCCTTAAAATCGGCAATGCCGACATTGAAAGGCTACATGGTACGTTTAATGAGCATTTGCGAATTATGAATGCCAATAAAGATAACTCAGAGTTGGACGAAAAACTTTTCAAAATTATTTCTATGTATAAATCCACCATACACTCCACAACCAATTTGAGACCAATAGATATTATTTCTAAGAACCTAACTAGAGAAGATATTGTTTCACTGTCAAACAAACTCCAAAAAGATAAAGAAACAAGAATTAACAACAAAAATAAGGATACTGTTACCTCACTGAACCAATGCACAGACATAGTTCAGAACAGAACTGTAGTCAAATGTAAGCCGAAGTATAAAAAACTAAAAAATTTTGAAAGGGATGGTAATTATATCCATGATAAGTCAACAAAACGTAAAATTATATACCACAAAAAACAATTGAAAAGAAAATACAAACACCAAAATTAAAAAATAATAGGTGTGTTTTTTTTTGCAAGTCCATATAGAATTGTAAAAAAAAACGACATCGGGATTTAGGAGCTTTTTTTCCACATAGCTGGAAGCACTGTGTACGCTATGACATTTGTCAGCTTATTGACGACTAGCATCAACCAATCCAAAAACTTCACTTTTGACGTCTCTCAGCAAATTATCGATAACATATAGATAATTCTATTTTGGCATCACCATTTTTATCGGGTCTTAGATTAAGGCCGGTATTCACCGAGCGCTCATAACTTAAGAAGCTCATAAACCTATTCACCAAGCAATATAAGTGAAGATCTACGAGCGCTCTTAAAAGTTAGGAGTGGTACCGACCACTCCTAACTTACGAGCGCTCTCTTCGAAAGTTTGTTCGCTTCTGCGTGTGCCACGCACGCATTTGACTCTAATCCATGTGAGCAATGCCAAGTAAAAGAGTATCCATTTGCTGTCAAGACCAACATTCCACAACATTTCACAGTTTGGGTATGCCTGAACAAGAGAGAGTGGCTCTCATTTTCGAACTTCGAAAAAAACGGCTCTTAACTTTACGAGGCTCTTAACTTGAAATTTCTGTGGGGTATTCACCAACCACTCGCAAGTGTTTTTCGAAGTTCGAAAATGAGAGCCACTCTCTCTTGTTCAGGCATACCCAAACTGTGAAATGTTGTGGAATGTTGGTCTTGACAGCAAATGGATACTCTTCTACTTGGCATGGCTCACATGGATTCGAGTCAAATGCGTGCGTGGCACACGCACAAGCGAACAAACTTTCGAAGAGCGCTCGTAAGTTAGGAGTGGTCGGGACCACTCCTAACTTTTAAGAGGGCTCGTAGATCTTCACTAATATTGCTTGGTGAATAGGTTTATGAGCTTCTTAAGTTATGAGCGCTCGGTGAATACCGGCCTAAATCTCGATAATTATCTGGTCTTAGCTAACTCTGTATAGATTTAAGTAGTTATTGCATTTGCATGTAAAGCGCTTAGTCCCGATGTCGTTTTTTTAACAATTCTATATGGACTTGCAAAAAAAACACACCTAATAATAAAACAAAAATGCACAAAACTCCCTTTATTTCATTCAATTTCTTTTTTTCTATTTATCTTCACATATTCGTAGGCCAGTTTGGTCATTTCTTTTATAAATTAAAAATCTGTTTATTCTGCATCCATCCATTATATTTCTGCTTCAATTTTTAATAATTTTCTTTTGTTTTCAACAAATCATTTTGTAAAATGCAACAATGCATTTGAAATTCTAACGTTCTCTTCTAATATTTTGTTTTCCTTTCTTTCTACTTCCTGCACGATCTGGTTTTGACTTTTTACAGAAAACAGAAATGTCATTTTGGTTTGCGTTCAGGTTTATAAGGATTTTGTTATGTAAACTGAAATTGTTCAGAAACTGAGGGCGCGTTCATAAATTGGATTGTATTTTATTGGCGCTGTTTACACGTGGCAAGTGGCTGCAATTGTTGTTTGGTTTTGAATAGTAAGGGTATTCATGTAAGCGCGGAAAACCCTCGTAAACCTCGTAAACCAGATAATTTTATCTCCGCAGAAACGAGCTGTCAAAATTTGTATGCGAAAAAGTTTCTGCAAATCTCATAAAATTATCTCACAAATTTGCTGCGGAAAGTGCAGAAATAAACCTCGTAAACTAAAGAAGTATGGATTCTGACTTTTAATTTGACATTTCACAAAGTATTTCCCTCATTTACGCAAGTATTTCATAGGGGGTGTTCATGAAAACATGCTGCGGAAAGTTATATCTTAGTAAGGGTATTCATGTAACGAGATAATTTTCCGCTTTGTAGAAAGATATAACTTTCCACAGCATGTTTTCATGAACACCCCCTAAGAAATACTTGCGTAAATGTGGGAAATATTTTGTGAAATGTCAAATTAAAAGTCAGAATCCATACTTCTTTAGTTTGCGAGGTTTATTTCTGCACTTTCCGCAGCAAATTTGTGAGATAATTTTATGCGATTTGCAGAAACTTTTTCCCATACAAATTTTGACAGCTCGTTTCTGCGGAGATAAAATTATCTGGTTTACGAGGTTTACGAGGGTTTTCCGCGCTTACATGAATACCCCTAGTGTTTCGGAATGAAAAAAATAAAAGTATTGTTCACATTAATAATAATAATTTTTGGGGACCAAAAATACTAAGTGGGGGAGGTGTCATATAATGAAATGCGCATTATGCTTAACTAATAAATGCATACTCCACCCATTAAGTACAAGGTTCCTCATTCACTCATTCAGCACATTTATTGTTTGTATACCAAACATTATCAAGTGTAAAATTCTTGTAGTTACTCTTTCCAACATTATCTCTTGAAGAAGATAATGCTGGAAAGATGAAGCTTTATCGTAAGTAAGTTATATCGTAAGTCCAGTTTTTGTAAGCTAGTTGTAAGTATTCCGAGTCAGTCGACTTTTTATGTTCTACGTGTTAAGATTAAATAAATAAAGTACAAAAGCTAAAAGTTAAATAAAAAAAAAGTGGTTTAATTTATGAAATTTAAGACTATGGATTAACTACATAATTATATACTGTAAAATTTTGAATTAATACAGCTATCATTGTTGATAAAACCACTGCCATTGCTTTCTTTTTGTTCTCTATCATGGAATAACGACACAAATTTATTTCAGTTTATATTTTATATTTATTTTGGATTTTGGTACTCTGAAAATCAAAGGGGAATTCATAGACGTGTAAAGCATAGATAAAACAAAACGGTATGACTTGACTCGAAATGACAGGTCATTTGATAAATCATACAGAAAATGTGATGACAGGTCATATGACTTCTATTATCGTGTAAAGTGGCTTTAACGAAAAATTGTCATCACTTGAAACGTCAAGTATTCACTATTGCAAAGTTTGATACGCGAAAATTAAGTTAAATAGAAAGTAAACAATTAAACGTAGGTAATTACATACATATGTATTTAATAATGATTGGTCGCGTTCACCTCGTAGTCCGATAGGGTATCTAATGTCGATTTCCTTTACACACTAGGGATTTTAGAGATTTCGATCCCTTGTCAAATTTTGTCTTTTAGTGTGCGTATTTCGTATACATGTAAATCCCTCTCCAAATACGGATTCGAAGGATTTGCTCTCTGTAAAAAAAAAATCGATTTTATTGGTGTGAAGGAACGTAAAATCTGTCGTAAAAGTCAAAATTTGACAAGGGATCGAAATCCCTAAAATCCCTACAGCCTTATTTACTAACTCGTTTTAGCGACGGAGTAAAGTTACTTCGACTTTACAACGGCTCTTAACCTGAAAACCTTATTTATAATGAAAATGCACGAGGAATAGCGGTGGAATAAGCTAAAACTGGTTCATAGGACGTTTAAGGGCGTTTTAGTATCTAAATGTCATTTTGAGATGACATCTTGTGAAATTTACAAAAAGGAGTGTAAGCAATTTTTTTTTTCGTTTCTTACTAAGACAAAAAGGATAGATATTTTGCAATAATAAATTATTTATATTTTCCAAACGCTCTAACAGTTGTACGGTATTGGGAACGCAATGTGGTTTGGTTGGTACATTCATTTATTGGATTTGAACTTTATACAGTCCAATTTTAAATGTATCCAATTTCCAATATGCATACCTACAATGATAATAAAATGAATAATAATGGAAATCAGCTGGGGTATGATTTGGGTGTATAATAACCAGAGTTTTAGATTTGTCACTTTTTTTCCCAGTATATTCCCAGTATATTTGACATAAGGAAGGCGTAGCTACTACGACTAAGAAAATTTATATTAAATAAGGATTTGTTTGACGTGGCGTAAACTCGAAGTAAGTGCTTCGGCTCGGTTTAACTATTCCGAGGTTGAACCCATTATCAGTGAAAAATAATAAATAAGGCTGCTAGTGTGTAAAGGAAATCAGCATAAGATACTTTAGTATCCGATACGTTGGCGAACGACCAAAACCGGATAGGTAACATTTACGGCACGAGTATGATTACTTGGCCGCCAAGATTTGATAACGGGTTTTTGTAGAGGGGTCGAAAACAAGCACTTTTTACTATGGGAGGGGGGTCTATCTCCCACCGTTTAGGAGGTAGGGGCACTTTTAGAAAAAATTATTTAAATTGAAAAAAAAATATTAAAAAACAACGGCAACACTTAGGCTAGGACCGCACTTGCGATTTTTTGTCGAGGCGATTAAAAAGTCATAGTCGCTACAAATTATTTTCATGCACGCACTTGCGATTTTTTTGCCGCGCGATTATTTAATCGCGAAAAATAAAACACACTACTTTTAATGTGAGTGCACGCATTTGCTACAAATAAATAGCACGACCTTTTTCTTTTTGACAGTTATCTTTTTTTTTTTTTTCAAATAATAATTAGCCATACGGTTAGTATTAGCATTTGGGCACTTGATATTCTTTATGTTACATTGTTCAATACGTATTGACAATGTCCGATAACGAGTCAGTTTTGAGCGTGGAGGAATTAACCAGCGGGATTATAGATAAAGAAAAATTAATAATATAGGTAGAAAGAAGGCAAGTTTTTTATGACAAAAAAATTAAAGATTATAGTAACCGGTATATAAAAGAAAAATTGTGGAGAGAGGTATGTGAAAATGTCATCGATAATTGGACGGACTTGTCAGATAAAGAAAAACATATTAAAGGTAAGTTAAATTTGTATTTGCTTTTTATTTATATTTCAAACATAAGATCATATAAGTATGTAAATAAGCTATGCAAGATCATGAGTATATATAGTCTATAATTAAAAACTTTTTGTTTTATAGTCAAATTTCTTTTAGGATATGGCTTAGGATATTCTCTGATAGTGCAAATGCTTCATCGCCTACAATAACATAAGGCATGGGATTTTTATATATATTATATATATATTTTATATATTTATATATATAGGTATATTTAGTTGATTTTCCTTTAATCTTTGATAAAAAGCTGATTTTTTAAAAACATTGGAATCGCTATTTCGTCCGTAAGCCCCATAATCTATTGCAGTAAAACAATAGTTAGCATCAACTATACCCATAAGAATAATTAAAAAAAAATTGCTTGTAGTTGAAAAATTCTGATCCAGTGTTATTAGGCCTACGCAGTCTCATATGCTTTCCATCCACAGCGCCTATACAATTTGGAAAGTTAGTCCTCTCATAAAACTCGGCAGAAACAGCAATCCAGTCATTTTCAGATTTTTCTGACATAAAAATGGGTTGTAAGCATTCCCAAATCACCGTACATGTATCCTTTACAATTTCGCTTATGGTTGAAACACCCAATAAATATTGAAAATGTAAGGATCTGAAACTCTCTCCAGTAGCTAGGTACCTGTAAAATTTGTATAAAAATGTTTCAAATTTGTAAATTTTTATCACCATGTAGTTTTCATATAATAGCTACTTATATTTAAATACTTTTTACGAAATCCAACTATTTTTATAGGAAAAGAGGTTCAAACAAAACTAGCAAAACAACGCTCTTGTGTACTTCGGGTCAAGCCGCAAAGAAAAGAAGAAAATATACATATTTCGATTCAATGCTTTTTCTGATTCCCACTATGGATGACCGTGCTACTACCGGTAATTTAGAAAAATCCTTAAATGATAATGAAGGAGTCAGAGAATTTGATCAGAATGACCTAGAACCATCTCGTCGATCTGAAAAAAAATTCTTTATCAAAGACCTCAACATCCGAAAGCCAACTTCTTCAAACTTTGGAAAAAAACCAAAAAGATGAAATAGACGAAGACAAAAGCTTTGCTCTGATGCTTGTTCCAATGTTAAAAATATTCAATGAAGATCGAAAACATTTTGCAAAAACTGAAATTCTTAATGTTATGAATAGAACAAGAAATTTTCATCCTCCAACATACCACAACTACACTAATATGACATATCATACACAAGAAGCGCAGTACAACAGGTTCCAAAGACTAGAAAATAATACTCAAAATATGGCACAAATTCTAACTTTACGAACCTCTACAACACCAATAATACCTCAAAACTATGTTTCCTTTAATTCGGCACAGAATCAGTACTCCACATCAAACAATTCCAGAGAAACCATATCTCCTATATCACCAAATCCTAACGATTCTTCAGAAGAAAGCCTGACAATGGTAGTACTCTGAATTAATATACATATCATACTATGTGAGAGTTGTTAAGCCGTCTTATTTAATTTGTAGATATTATTTTTACTTTGTATGTATATGAATGTAAATTTAAGTTATTTCGAATAAAATTATTTTTTTTGATGTTTTAATCTGCTCGATTAGAATGTTGCTTACTATAATTAAATTTAATTTTTCTAAGCATCACCTACATTAGGAATCCTAAAAAGCAATTTTATGTTTAAATATTTGCACTGAAACATTTCCGAACTATGTCTATTAGTGACATAATTTGGCTTGAAAGTTATGCAAAATGAGTATTCAATCAATTTTTTGTATAAAAAAAAACTTTAAAGAAGTCTATTGGTTTTAATTTTAAAGTAGGTATATACTCGTATAATAAAATTGTCTGAATATAATTTGCGAGAACTCTTAACTATCATACTTAACTCTTCCTCATTAGACAATACAAAATGATAAAGTTAATTATTTTTTGTATTTACCTCAATGTCACAGATAATCGTTCTTCAGGTGATATTGAATTTCTCCATTTTGTATTCTTATACCCAATTCTGGGTTCAACTAGGTTAAGTAGTTCTTTGAAGCATTCATACTCATGTTCTTTTAAATTATCGTGGATCTTATGAAACTGACCGTTAAGTAACCTGCCACTTATAACCGGATGCACCCAATACTTTTTTTTACGTTTTTTAGAAGATTTTAAACGTATCAAAAGAGCCACTACACAACACTTCCTAATAAAACCCATTTTAATACTGAAAAGAATTTTATTAAAAAGTCGCAAGTGCGTGTAGGATTATTTAAATCCATTAGATCTATATAGCTTTGCGACAAAAAAGTCGCTTGAAAAAATAGAACTTGTTTCATTTTTATTATTGCTACGATTTTTAAGTCGCATGTGCGTGCATTCACATTTAAGGCCATGTGTCTTACTTTTTGCGACTAAAAAATCGTGGATTAAAAATCGCAAGTGCGTGCATGCCAATTTCTCTTTGCGACTACGATTTTTAAGTCGTAGTAATTTAAATCGCAAGTGTGGGCATATCCATTTGAGTACATGTGTTTCATTTAAGTTTACGACAATCGCATCGCAAGAAAAATGAAACAAATTGCGACATTTAAATCGTCATGTTTTGTTGGTAGCAAGTGCGTTCATTCTCATTTAAATTCATGTGTTCTATTTTTGCGACTAAAAAATCGTGCGATTGAAATCGCAAGTGCGGTCCTAGCCTTACAATAAAGTGCTATACTGCATTTGAAGGCCAGAAGTTTGTTTGTTCTATAATCCTGCATTTAAAAATAACTTATGCCAATGGTTTTTGAGAAATTCGCATTTAAAGTCCAAATTTTGATAAAAAACGTGAAAAAAAAAGTTTAGACCGATTGTTTTCAAAATTTTGAAATGAAATTGTAAATTAGCTTATATGTGTTCCATGTAACTATCAGTTTTTAATCGAACACATAAAACCGCATGGTTTTATGTCTTCTAATTTTTGAAAAAATTAAAAATAACTAAAAATACTTTTCTTTAAATTTTTTGTTATTTTTTGCATAAATAAATCAGTGCTAGCTTCCAACATTACAATATATAAACAGTAAAGTATGTATGCAACCCCCCTGCTTGGCACACTATAGAAATTGGGGGTAGGTGCGAGGTTGGGTGCATGCAGTTTCTTTTGCATTCACAGAATCTGTATTTAAAAAAAGTCAAATTTATTCTATTTATCCAATGTCCACTAAATACATATAAAATGCAATAAACGATCTTGAAAACCAAAACAAACTTCCGACCATGTTCACCAATACATGGCACTATTTTTCTATCGAAAATACTGCCTAGAAAGGAAATATAAGCACGACTGGGGTTCGCAAATAATAGAGTTTGTATCAGATGTAAAAAAAAGTTTACCCTTGTTATACCGATGATGATATATGTGAGGGTTTACAGTTAAAAGACATCGATCCTACCACCCTTCAGAGCGAAAATTTAGAAAGTGTTTTACCGCCAAAACACCCTCGGCTTCTCACCATAAACGAGTAACTCAACGAACTCGACAGTAAAGTCCAGTCAAAGCGTCATTTGACCTTGCGCGCAGAGGCATGGTCTATTTTTTTTTCATGGATCGATAGGTGCTTATGAGAAAGGCTTAAAACCAAATTTGCACCACATGACAACTTTTTTTACCAAAGTTATTGGTAAAAATGTGTTTTGTGTCATTTTTTGGTCATTTGCGAATATCTCAGCTCCACTATCTCGTACAAACAAAAATTAAACATTTATTTATTTCTAATAACATTATCTATTATGTTATAAAAAAAAACATTTGTTTAAACAAATGAAAAAAAAAGTTATAGTAAGTTGAAATAATTTTTTGTTGTTCAAAAATCACTTTTTCGTGATTATTAAGAAAAAAGCTCATTTAACGATGAAATTTTTATTTTTTATTATTTAAGTTCTTGTAATTACCTACAATTTATAAAAAAGCTCAGCACTCTACGATGAACGAAAGCCGCGTAATAAATTATTGAACATAGGTAAGTCAGCGCACCCACGCATTTTATGATTTTATGTTTTAATTAATATCTCAGCCCCAGTATGTCGCAAAGTGAAAATAAAAAAACTGTAATGCTAATAACAATATTTTCTATCAACTTGCATTTAATTTAATATGTTTGAGCAAAACCATAAAAAGTTACCGTTGGTTTCAACGTTTTTTTTCTTGTTTTTAATACCTTTTTTTCATAGTTATTGAGAAAAAAAACTGTATTTCACGGTAACTATTTTTCAGTTTTGAATTTTTGTCTTATAGTCCTGCTAATTTTCTTCAAATTAAAAAAAAAAATAGTCCATTACGAAAAACGGGAGCCAAGATATTCATGATTTAAAAACTTAGGAAAGCTTACAATTTAGTATCTTAACCTTGTAGCTTGTAATTTTGGCGTCGCCAGCAACAAGATATATTGGTATCCTTCAAACACTCCACACAATACTTACACATATTTGTTGCTTCTCGTTGCTGGCGACGCCAAAATTACAAGCTACAAGGTTAAGATACTAAATTGTAAGCTTTCCTAAGTTTTTAAATCATGAATATCTTGGCTCCCGTTTTTCGTAATGGACTATTTTTTTTTTAATTTGAAGAAAATTAGCAGGACTATAAGACAAAAATTCAAAACTGAAAAATAGTTACCGTGAAATACAGTTTTTTTCTCAATAACTATGAAAAAAAGGTATTAAAAACAAGAAAAAAAACGTTGAAACCAACGGTAACTTTTTATGTTTTTGCTCAAACATATTAAATTAAATGCAAGTTGATAGAAAATATTGTTATTAGCAATACAGTTTTTTTATTTTCACTTTGCGACATACTGGGGCTGAGATATTAATTAAAACATAAAATGCGTTGGTGCGCTGACTTACCTATGTTCAATAATTTATTACTCGGCTTTCGTTCATCGTAGAGTACTGAGTTTTTTTTTAAATTGTAGGTAATTACAAGAACTTAAATAATAAAAAATAAAAATTTCATCGTTAAATGAGCTTTTTTCTTAATAATCACGAAAAAGTGATTTTTAAACAACAAAAAATTATTTCAACTTACTATAACTTTTTTTTTCATTTGTTTAAACAAATGTTTTTTTTTATAACATAATAGATAATGTTATTAGGAATAAATACATGTTTAATTTTTGTTTGTACGAGATAGTGGAGCTGAGATATTCGCAAATGACCAAAAAATGACACAAAACACATTTTTACCAATAACTTTGGTAAAAAAAGTTGTCATGTGGTGCAAATTTGGTTTTAAGCCTTTCTCATAAGCACCTATCGATCCATGAACAAAAAATAGACCATGCCTCTGCGCGCAAGGTCAGGCCCTTTTTCATGACGCTTTGACTGGACTAATAGTACGGACGATGACTTTATTGACGAGACTTACACACCTTTTTAATACATTTTGATCTTTTTTAACTAACTATGACTGACTAACTCCTGACTAACTGACAAAATGACTGACCCAGATGCAATTCTACCTCCTCGTGGTGCATTCTGCGTAACGCTAAATGCATATCGGTACTGAACTAACAAAGATTCATTATGTTTATTAACATTAATCCTTAAAATGGAATCACCGTCACAACCAAAAATAAAAAAAAAGTAGTTTTGGTAATTTTCGATTTTCTCAAAAACTAGAAGACATAAAACCATGCGGTTTTTTGTGTTCAATTAAAAACTGATAGTTACATGGATCACATATAAGTTAATTTACAATATCATTTAAAAATTTTGAAAACAATCGGTCTAAACTTTTTTTTTACGTTTTTTTATCAAAATTTGGACTTTAAATGCGAATTTCTCAAAAACCATTAGCATAAGTAATTTAATTTAAATGCAGGATTATAGAACAAACTTCTGGCCTTCAAATGCAGTATAGCACTTTATTGTAAGTGTTGCCGTTGTTTTTTTAATTTTTTTTTCAGTTTAAATCATTTTTTCTAAAAGTGCCCCTACCTCCTAAACGCGGGGAGATAGATCCCCCCCCCCACCCACTCCCATAGTAAAAAGTGCTTGTTTTTGTTACATCTGCTACATACGTAATTAATTCGTAAAAAAATAGAATAATGGAAACCAAACAATTTTGCATTTATGATCTTAATCTTATGAAGGTTTGTAAAGAAAAACTGAAAATGTTTCATTTACCATAAGGATGAAGAATTGTAGGTATTGTAATATTTTTGCTAGGTTCGTTAAATAAAACTTATCACTCTTTTTAGTATTTCTTCTTTGTTTACACTTTCCAATTCAAAACAGTAAATCTCAATTTATAATCAGCTCAAATACTTTCATTCAATTTAAATCACACTTGTTTAATAACACAATCCGATAAGCAATACTTTTGCACGCTTTCACAATTCAAAATCAACTGTGTCTCGCTCACCGTGAACACTCATTTATATACTCAAATTAGTTGTTCTCGAAAGTTCTTGTCTTGGAATGTTCTAGATGGTTGGAATAAGGGGAAATACATTTGACATTGGAAAAGAGCTTTTTGTTTCTTCCAGAAATTAGATATGTAATTTTCCACCAGATGGCGCTGTAGTAGTATAAAGCTCTGTTCACAACAGTATTATACATGATTGATGGGAAGTTTATCAGGTCTATCATGGTAACAGATCGGGGAAAAAATCTGCCCGATTTGTACGAAATGTACGAAATTTGTATCATGGTAAACGTTCCGATTCTCAAATCGGGGAAAATTACGAAAAACAAATGATGTGCGTTGGTATTTTAGAATTTAAGCGATGAATGACGATAAGCTGTCAAAATATAAGCAACGAACCGCTTTCTTGTACGTTGCACGACGATTTTTTTCTTTCCGATTTGCCCGCCAAGAAATCATAAGTGAAAAGTTTCCCGAAGCCTGAAGAAGCAAAATTAAATTAGCAAAAATGATGAATGTGCAAAAAGATGAGTAAGTAAACATTTTTATTTAAAATAAATTGTTGTTATTATTGTTATTCATACAGAAATTATGTTTTACTCTTTTACCAAAAAGAAAAAAAAACAAACCAAATACAATTCGACCGTCTGCTTATTTTGGAATTGACAGATATACATAAATGTCAACAACCTGCGTTGGTATGCATCAATAGGTGCGTTTTATTATTCACAAATCTATCTGGATCCGGATCTGGATTAAGTTTTAACATGTATTACAAAAACAATTTGGGATCCTGTTTTCTATCGGGATCTATTTCAAAGATCCAAAAATTAGTTATTACACTGGCGAGTAGATGGCTTTTTATGGTAAGGTAGTGTAAACTACAGTGTAAAGAAAAGAGACAAGAAATAATTTAAAATTTCCAAACCCAAGGATAAAAAGAGACGGCCTTATAACACTGCTGTCACTAAGATCCGTATCGTTTTATTTTCAAGGGAAGATCCAGATACGGATCCAGATAGATTTGTGAATAATAAAACGCACCTAATATTTCTTCTACAATTCTGTTACCATGAACACAATATAATCCCCGATCTTAACTTTTCTCCGTTCGTAGAATTCCCCGATCTGTTACCATGATAGACCTGTATTTTTGGAGACAAACAATTTTCTTTGGCATAATCAAAGGATTTGGATTGTGAACACATGACTTAAAGATATTTTTTAGTGCTGAATTTACTATACAAGGTACATACATATAAATATTACCGAAAAACTTTTCAAAAATAATGAAAACCAAGAACTGGTAGTTATATTGAAACTTGAAACTGTTTATTCTTAAGAAGCGCAGCACTCGTATCGAAGAGAGCTCCAGTACGATTATTTTCCATTTTAATTGGAGTAAATCCACCTTCAGGCCAATAATTATGTAGCTTTTGACCAGCCATTTTCACTTCGCTTTTTAAAAATGAATAAGCCCAACTAACATACTCTCCAGAGCTAAACTCTTGCAGCCATATTAATAAAAAACGCTGATTCCACCTATATTCCACGGTTTAACTAAACCATTAAATAGGAGTTAAATCCTGGCCTAAATATTTACATAAATAAAAACGAAATGTTCGCAGAATAGTTAAGCGACGTTTATCAAAAATACTTTTACAAAATCTACTACACAAGTAAGCTATCTCATATTTATATTCTGTGTCTGCCTAAATTGATTGTCAATTGCTTGTGTCTAATTGTGTATGTTAATTGTTGTTTGTTTTGTAAATTATATTGAAAAATCAATTATGTACAATATGACAAAAAAAAAAAAAGAAACAGAAGTGAGAATTGGAGCATAAAATACAAAGTATGTTTTTTTAAATATAGTAACCCTTTTATTGATTATTATTAATTGATTATTTTAGAACCTACTTCGAGAATTGTGTACGAAGGCAATCACAATTATCGAAAACAAATGTGTTTGCACCAACACAAATAAAAAAAAAGACTGTTGGACTTAAATAACGATGATAAAAAAAAACGAATTTGACATTTCCATTTCTTATTCCTTCGCTAAACCACCTACTTCGGTGGTTTAACTTAATCATAGTTAGTAAACGTCACTTAACAGAAAATTTGTTTTAATAATGAAATTTCGCACTTAGTCCAGGACTTAACGATAAACCTCCACTAAACCATCTTTATTAATATGGGTGTAAGTGACTTATGAATTAAAAAAATTTAAGTCATGAGCAAGTTAGTGACTAATGAATTAAAAAAATTCAAATCATGAGCAAATAAGTGACTTATGAATTAAAAAAAATTTATTCAAAGCCTACTTAGTGACTTATGAATTAAAAAATATTTAATTCATAAGCTAATGGATAAATTCTGATTAGAAAAATTATGAATTGGAAAATTTATAAGCTAGCATGATAATTTTATGATTTAAAAACTAGGTTTGAAAGTTAAAAAGAGATTAAAAATAAAAAATTAATTAAAAAAAAATAAAAATTAAATTTTATACTTACTAAGTAGATACCAAAAGTTTCGAAATACTTATTTAAGAAAACTAAATGTTTTTTTTTTTCAATTTTATTGAAAATACATATTAAATTAGTTTGAGGTACTAAACACAATTTTACAAAAAAAATAATCAATTCATGTAAAATATGATAACCAAAAAATTCAAAGACATATACATACATAATATACAGTGAATTATAAAAGTAAGTACACACCTCTTAGTTTAAAGATCATTTCCTTCAAACAATCGATAGTAATGTTAAAAAAAAACTTAGTATTTTTGTCTACTATAATTGATATGTATTTCGAACTAAAAAGTAACATTTCAAATAAAAATTTAAAGAAAACTTAAAAAATATTCAACTTAAACTAAATATAATAACAAATTTATATCACAAAAGCAAGTAAGTTCAAATAAACCTTGAATTTATTACAGTTATTTTGTAAATCTTATCCATTTAGTCATTGAATTATAGTAAGTCAATGCATTGCATTTATTTCATTGGATACCCTTTGGCTTTTATAACTGCTTTTTTGCTCCAAACTTTTCCGCGTCCATCTGAGCCATGGATTTTAAATTAGCTTTCATTGGAGAAAACAACTGTGTTCCAAAATTCTGCTTATTTAGATTCATAGGTTTTTGCAAAGAAAAGCCGCTTTTGGCGATATATTTTACTTATGTAAGATTTCTTTCTAAAATTTGACCATGATAACATGGTAGAGCACTCGTCGAATAGTTTGAGGGTTACATGACTTACCTGTTTCTTTGGTTATTTCTGCTGATATCTTTGATGGGCTTACTTTGGAATTCCTCTTTACTTTCCTAACAATAATACAGCATTCCTGCTTGTCATTGATCGAGGCTCATTTTGCAAACTTCCAATGTTATTTTATTTGGTTATTTTTTTGTGTATAGTAGATGGATTTTTGTTAACAATTTTGCCATTCTCGCACTCCGATTTATTTTCCAAATAGTGTTTGATTATTATTTTTTTAAATGAGCGCTTAAGGCTCGGTCAAACAGAACGCGTTTTCAACGCCGCGTTAAGATTTTTTAACGCGACGGTAAGATTATTTTGACGCGACGTTGCAACCGCCGCGTCAGAGGACGTCAAACAGATAGCTTTCAAGCAATGAACAAACGAAATAATAATTCATTAACAAAAATAATTTCAAGCAGCTCAGATTCGGAGGGGAATTATTGCTTCTATTTGCTATTTTACGAAATTCCCGTAAAAGAAAAAAGAATTTGGGTACATGCCAATTAACAAAAAAAGAAGAGTCGCACATCTCGAAGGCCAACAAACAGAAGACCTATCAATGCGGCATTTATGATGAGAGACAAATTTGTCTCATATTTCAATAATAATAATTAAATATGTATGTAAAACAATGTTCTTATACGATTTATCACCCATATCGTATAGACATTGGTAATTTCTCACCAATTTAATTAATTTTTCCATCTTGAAAAAAATTAAAATTCCTTTGACTGCCGCAGCGTTAGAAATAATCTGTAATTTCACACAACGTCGCGTTTCACCGCCGCGTTGCAACGCCATGGTGAATTCAACGCTGCGTCAAAAACGCGTTCAGTGTGACATGGGACATGTCTTGCAATGTAATACAACGCTTCGTTTGAACGCGGCGGTGAAACGCGGCGTAAAAACGCGTTCTGTTTGACCGAGCCTTTACTTACTTTTGTGACACACTGTACCTTCGCGTGTCATATTGTGTCACGAAAACAAATGTCAAAAAAAATCCATTATACTACGTTTTCACCAAGAGTAAATCCGGGATTTAAGTGGATTTACCATAAATCTTCTTTAAATCTCGAAGATTTACCATACAAATTTATTTCGTAAATCTAGTAGATTAGAAATAAATCTCTACTAAGGCTCGTATTCACCGAGCGCTCCTAAGCGGCTCTTAACTTTACGAGGCTCTTAGGCTCGTATTCACCGAGCGCTCCTAAACGGCTCTTAACTTTACGAGGCTCTTAACTTGAAATTTCTATGGGGTATTCACCAACCACTCGCAAGTGTTTTTCGAAGTTCGAAAATGAGAGCCACTCTCTCTTGTTCAGGCATACCCAAACTGTGAAATGTTGTGGAATGTTGGTCTTGACAGCAAATGGATACTCTTCTACTTGGCATTGCTCACATGGATTCGAGTCAAATGCGTGCGTGGCACACGCACAAGCGAACAAACTTTCGAAGAGAGCGCTCGTAAGTTAGGAGTGGTCGGGACCACTCCTAACTTTTAACAGCGCTCGTAGATCTTCACTAATATTGCTTGGTGAATAGGTTTATGAGCTTCTTAAGTTATGAGCGCTCGGTGAATACCGGCCTTAACTTGAAATTGCTGTGGTTTTTTCACCAACCACTCGCAAGTGTTTTTCGAAGTTCGAAAATGAGAGCCACTCTCTCTTGTTCAGGCATACCCAAACTGTGAAATGTTGTGTAATGTTGGTCTTGACAGCAAATGGATACTCTTCTACTTGGCATTGCTCACATGGATTCGAGTCAAATGCGTGCGTGGCACACGAACAAGCGAACAAACTTTCGAAGAGAGCGCTCGTAAGTTAGGAGTGGTCGGGACCACACCTAACTTTTAACAGCGCTCGTAGATCTTCACTAATATTGCTTGGTGAATAGGTTTATGAGCTTCTTAAGTTATGAGCGCTCGGTGAATACCGGCCTAAATCTTCATAGGATCGATCGGTCGAAATTCGAACTGACCTAACATCCATACGGTGCTAAGCTATCTCGATGATTTTTCATCGTTTGGCACAAATGAAACTTTCTTTCTCTCATCATCATCATCATCGGCTCGACAACCGGGTTCCGGTCCTGGCCTCCTTCAACAAGTCTCTCCACCTATCCCGGTCTCTAGCCGACGCCATCCAGTTGCGCACCCCAAGGCTTCGGGCGTCCTGGTCTACGCCATCTCTCCAGCGCAAGCATGGTCTACCACGCTGTCGTCTACCATAGAATGTACCACAAAGAACTTTCCGAGCAGGTTCCTCTTCGCTCATGCGAGCTAGGTGCCCTGCCCACCGGAGTCTACCGAGCTTAATTTTTGTCACGATATCTGCTTCAAGGTAGATTGCGTACAGTTCATGATTGTACCGTCTCCGGAATCGTCCTTCCTCACATACGGGGCCAACAATTCTCCTTAAGACTTTTCTCTCGAACGCAGCTAAGAGGTCGGAGTGCCTTTTGCTAAGCACCCAAGTCTCGGATCCATATGTGAGTACTGGCAGGACCATGGTCCTATACAGCAGCAGTTTTGAAGTTATGGTGAGATTTCTGGATTTGAAGAGCTTTGACAGACTATAGTAGGCTCTGTTGGATTTGAGAAGCCGCCCGCGTATTTCTTCTTCTATATTGTTATCGGCTGCTACTATTGACCCAAGGTATTTAAAGGATTGCACCACTTCAAATTCGTGCTCCGCAACCTTGATTGTTTGACCAACTGTTCCTCTCGCATTCGACGCCACCATGTACTTTGTTTTACCTTCACTAATGTGCAGCCCCAGATTTAGTGCCGCCTGCTCAATCTGGATGAAGGAATCGTGTACAGCTTGTTCGGTTCTTCCGATGATGTCAATGTCGTCTGCGTAAGCTAGTAACTGGCTGGACCTGTTGACGATGGTCCTTCTTGTTGCCGTGCCAGAGTCACGGATTGCTTTCTCCAACGCCAGGTTGAAGAGGAGGCAGGCCAAACCGTCCCCTTGTCGGAGTCCATTAAAGATGTTGATTGGTCTGGATAGCAATCCGGCTATTTTTACTTGGCTTGTTACGTTGGTCATGGTCAACCTACATAGTCGTGTCAATTTATTTGGGATGCCGAATTCTCTCATGGCTTTGTAAAGTTCTACCCTGGCTATGCTATCATAGGCGGCCTTAAAGTCTATAAACAGATGGTATGTTGGGATGTTAAATTCTAGACATTTTTCCATCGCCTGCCTAAGGGTAAAGATCTGATCAGTTGTTGATTTGCCTGGAATGAAACCACACTGATATTGTCCGATGACGGTTTTAGCGTATGGGGTTATCCGGTCTTGTAGGATAGAGGAGAATATCTTATAGGCGGTACTCAACAACGTGATACCTCTATAATTGCTGCACGTTGTGACATCTCCCTTCTTATGTATGTAGAGTTTAATGTAATTTCTTAAACGTTATAATTTATTAATTTAAGTAAAAATTAATGTAAGTAAAAGTACAATTCAATTTGATAAGTTGAAATAAAAAAAGTAGTTAAGTAGGTCTGGTTCGAAGATGTTGCTGGATCGGTGGTTGGTGGTCAAAGAGACCTCATTCTTGTTCTCTTCTATGAACATCGGCTCCAAACATCGATGCTGCCAACTATTTTGGATTTAGGAAGTAAATCATATGATACGCTTCTTCGTTAACTTCCAGGAAATAATAGGGGGAAGGAGTTGCCAAATACTAGATTCCTACAACTCGGCCATCCTGCTTGTTCAACGTCTCGGGGAACTTCTTCTCCTTTCAGATAGGTAAATCTCATCTCAAAATCGTCTAAGGTTAAATAAAAGGAAAATTAATTTATCTAGCTATCCAAGCATTAAAATCATCTCAAATAAGAAGTCATCTCAGGTAAATATTCATCTCAGGTAGTTATGTCATCTTTGGAAGTCATCTCAGGTAGTTCATCTCAGGTAGATTATCTCAGATAGGTTATCTCAGGTAAGTAGGTCATCTCAGGTAAGTAGGTCATCTCATGTAAGTAGGTCATCTCAGGTAGGTCATCTCAGGTAGGTCATCTCAGGTAGGTCATTTCAGGTAAATCATCTCAGGTAAGTAAGTCATCTCAGGTAAGTAGGTCATCTCATGTAACTATGTCATGTTCATCTTTGCTCATCGGGTCTGGTAAAATAGTCTCGTTCTCAATAATTTCGTCCTCATCAGAAGAATCATCGTATGGAACCCATGGCTTCATATTATCGGCACTGCTACTGGTTTTTCTTGGCCCCTCTGATTCATCAACTTTCTCCACATCATAACGATCATGAAGGCCAACATTTGTCACCCTATAAGGACCAAGAAATTTTTTATGAATTTTTATTAAATTACCAAACTGTGTTCTGCGTATGGCTACGAGATCTCCAACTTTATTTTCGCACTGGATAGTCTCGATTTGCTTTCTCGCTTCTTCACGCATAGTATCTCGCTCCTCGTTGAATAACTCCAAAAGTTCTTCAGATACTGCTTCAGCAATGCGGATGTCTTCCTTGTTCTTCATATGAACACCAAACATCAGTTCGAAAGGACATCGGCCAGTACTCCTGCTAAGGCTGGAATTTAAAAATCGAATAATTGTTTTTTCTAGCCATTCCTCAATTGTGTCATCAACGATCTGCTTTTCAAGAGGTGAAAGACGACGCGGGTTTTGGTAAATAGGAGTTTCATCGTTTAGGATGATTTTCATCTCGAAATTATTTTGACATTCTTCCTTTGGACTATATTCTTCTACCAGATCTTCGATTTGTTCCTTGAACTCCAGATTTCCCACTTGCAAATCAAGTTCACGCTCCTGGCTAACCATAAAGCATTCTAGAAAATTGTCAAGCTTTTTCACTTGCACCGCCTTCGGAGTTATGGATATTTGAGTGTTAGTAAAAACATTTTGACCCAAAATCATAGGCATTGACATATAGCTGTCGGATATAACATGGATTATATCCTCGAAAATATTTTCGTCGAATGAAATGCTTCCCACAAAACTTCCTAAAGTTTGGACACCTCTGTCTGATAAGCCTTTTAACTGCATTGGTTGACCTGTCAATGTTGGAGCACCTAATCGAATGTATTCATCTGAGCGTAATAATGAGAGTTCGCTACCCGTATCCAAAAGAGCCTCAACAGGGCCCGTATTACGAATTACGATTATCGTTTAAAATCCCTCGTTATCGTTAAGTTGCGATTACGTTTTACGACACTCGTTTTTTTTAAAACGATAATCGTTTTCTCTTACGACTGCTTTTGGCACTCGTATTTCATTGTTTTGACACATGTACTATTTTTGACAGAAATATTGAAAGAATGAAGTTGGATGCGCTTAAAAAAATATTTTTTTTTATTTTATCAGGCAATATTTTGATGCATCCATTATCGTAAACCATAATCGGTCCATGTGTTGACTATCGTTTTCTAGGGTATCGTTTTTTTGCCTTTCGTTTCGTAATCTATAATACGGGCCCTGAATAATTTTCCTTGATAAACTGAACTGTCTTGTAAAAATTTGAATTTGGACTATTCAAAGTACAACTAGCTTTGACAGTAGCTCTAGGAGTAGCCTCATTAGTGCATTGCGGAGATTTGTGGCCAAACTGTTTGCACTTGAAACATTTAGGCCCTTCTGATTTCTTGCTACAAACACTGGCCCGATGACCCTTAAGTCCGCAATTAAAACAAACCAAACTTAAACCTCCAGCATTACCCGAACCCGACGCTTTATTTGATGACGAACTGAGCTTTGAACCCAACGATGACGCCTGACATCTTTCAGAGAAAGTCTTATAGACTTCCAACTTTCGCTTAAAGTCTTTAAAATTGTTTGCGCCGTAAAGCATTGCTTTGTTGTTGTGTGAGTCTTTTATACCATCTATCACATATTGTATTACCGAGACTTCTTCAATACTTGCACGAGCTCCTAACTCTTTCATTTTTAGGAAGTATTGCAAAACTGTCTCATCTTTGCTTTGTTTTTTTGTGCCTAGCTTTCTATGTACCTCCGCGCTCGACCAATTTTCACCGAACTCATCAGAAAGATATTTTTTTAACCTTTCCCACGTGTTTAGCCCTGGCTCAGAACGAATAGCCATTTTCGCAGAGCCCGATAAAAGTCTTTTCGCGAACAAAAGATTCTCTAGCGGAGTCCACTTCATCAATTCTGCCGCGCTCTCTACCTCACCTATCCAACAAAAAACACTGTAGTCGTCATCACCATTAAACTCTTGTATTGAGTTTGAAACATCTACGAAAGACGCAGCTCCACGACTTCTATTACGTAGAGCTTCCACCTCATCATGTAATAGGGAAATCTCAACATCTCTCCTTATAGTGTTCTCCCTCTCATCCAGTTTTTCTTCCCGAACTTTCAATTGCCTACTTTTTTCTTCTAGCTCTGCCATAGCATCTGAGATATCTAACGATTGTGGATTTTTCGTAGTACTATTTCTATTCTTTCTGCCCATCATAACGGAACACCAGGAATCACCAAAAAAATAGAAAAACTGCAAATCAACGTCAAATTTCCTACGCACAAGCACACAACAGTGAAGCTAATCCACAAATGATTTAAAGCGTCAATCGATATCAATTAGAATAAAAAGTAATTGTACACTCGTTTGTACACTCGAAGCAGTAATTTCACTAATCTCTTTTGCAATTTTTTTTCTAATTTGAATAGATTTGTCTCTCACTGTCCTAACGTGCCAATGTGGAATTTTAAGAGAAATTTTAACTTTTTTATGATACCATCAAGCCGGGTTATTTGCACGGCAAAATATTCCCTCGATGAATACAGCTTCTCAGCAGTAACCGCGACTTGAATACACGTTAAATTAATTCTATGTGCACAGGTCCAATGATTAAATTTTAATTTAATTTTTAAAAGGTTGAGCCCCCATGTAGAGTTTAATGTAATTTCTTAAACGTTATAATTTATTAATTTAAGTAAAAATTAATGTAAGTAAAAGTACAATTCAATTTGATAAGTTGAAATAAAAAAAGTAGTTAAGTAGGTCTGGTTCGAAGATGTTGCTGGATCGGTGGTTGGTGGTCAAAGAGACCTCATTCTTGTTCTCTTCTATGAACATCGGCTCCAAACATCGATGCTGCCAACTATTTTGGATTTAGGAAGTAAATCATATGATACGCTTCTTCGTTAACTTCCAGGAAATAATAGGGGGAAGGAGTTGCCAAATACTAGATTCCTACATGTATGGGGCATATTATGCCTTTTCGCCAGTCTTCTGGCATTTCTTCCTGCTCCCATACGTGCACTATAATATCATGAATTGCTTGACGTTCGGCTGGCCCGCCGTGATGAAATAATTCGGCTGGTATGCCATCGGCTCCCGGGGATTTGTTCTGATTAAGCCGGCCTATAGCCTTCTCAACCTCTTCTATGCTTGGTGGCGGCAACATAGGGTATTCTTCTTGAAGTAGTGGAGCCTCCACTTCTGCAGTGAGCTGACCATTTAGCAATTCATTGAAGTACACTTCCCATCGCTCCAGTATGCTTTCAGGATCGGTGATCAGATTTCCCTCCCCGTCCTTGCAGTATGTGCAGCGTGGTGTGTACTGCGTCATGTTTCGGACGGATTGGTAGAACTTCCGCGCCTAGTGCGGACCTCGCTCTCGGCTGTTTTCTATTTCACAGATTAGGTTCTTCTCCCAGGCTGATTTCTTTTGTCTGTGAAGCCGTTTTTCTGTTCTTCTGAGCTCTTTATATTCCTCTTCGCGTGCCCGCGTTCTATGAGATTGTTGCATTGCTCGGTACGCAACATTCTTACGTTCAGTCGCTAGCTTGCATTCATCATCAAACCAGTCGTTCCGATTCTTACGACTGCTGCCTAAGATGGAGTTGGCAGTACTAATGACAGTATTTTTAAGACGTGTCCACTTTTCATTTACGCCCAGCATACTGGCTCCAGGTCTTACTCTCCCTAAGTCAGGTGTTTCTAGGGCGAGTCCTAACGCATTACCAAAGGTGTTACTGGTGTTTTCATTGCGCAGGGCAGCCGTGTTGATTCGAACCTGATCGGCGGATGCAATGCGTCTTCGCAAGGCAATCCGCCCTCGGAAAACCATACCAACAAGATAGTGATCCGAGTCGATATTGGCACCTCGGTACGTTCGTACCGTCATCAAGTTCGAGTAGTGGCGACGGTCTATCAACACATGGTCTATTTGGTTACGAGTGACTCCATCAGGTGATACCCAGGTGGCTTTGTAGATATCTTTACGCGGGAACCTGGTACTCGCAACGACCATGTTTTTCGATGCTGCCAATTCTAAGACTCGAAGTCCATTGTCATTAGTGTTCTCATGCAAACTATGGGTGCCTGCGTAATGCCTGAATACCGGCTCCCGACCTATTTTTGCGTTCAAATCCCCAAGGATGATTTTAACATCATACCTTGGACAGGCATTGAGGGCCCTCTCGACTTGTTCGTAGTAAGTCTCTTTTTCTTCGTCTGAGGACTCCTCCGTAGGTCCGTGAACGTTAATGAGGCTGATGTTCGTAAATTTGCCTCGCACGCGAAGGGTGCATAGCCTTTCGCTTATAGCGTTAAAGCCGATGATGGTAGACTTCATTTTTTCGCTGACTAGGAAGCCTACCCCGAGCACATGGTGTTTTGTATGACAGCTATAGTATATGTCATATTCTTTCTTCTCTAAAACACCATTCCCTGTCCATCTGATTTCTTGAAGAGCTGTTATGTCAGCTTTATATTTTGACAGGGCATCGGCTAGCTGCTGAGCAGCTCGAGCTCTATAGAGCGATCGTACGTTCCATAAGAAAATTCGTAAATCGTTTTTCAGTTTTCGTTGCGTTGGTTGTCGTCGTGTGATCAGTCCGTTTCCGAGACTTGTTGTCGGTCTCGTAATTCATAAGTTTTACGGGACAGGGAATTAACCTGTCGCCAACCTGAGGAACCAGCCTGATCATATTAGCCAAACCTTTTTAAAGGCTTGTTTCTAGCGGCCGCCACGGAGAGGCTATGATCAGACTTCCACCAGTCCCGAATAGTTACGGCACGTGCATGTTTTCGTATGCTACATGTTATTCCCCCTATTCGTCTGATGGCTGACCGCCTTTCTCTCGCTTCTACTTTATAAGAAAAATTGAAACAACATTAGCATTTTGATAGATGTTGTCAAAGTTAATATTCTTATTAATCTTTCAGTGCGGTGAAAACACCACATAAATCTCTTGCCTTAAATCTCAGATTATCTTTTGGTGAATACGTAGTATAATAAACACCACATAAATCAAGAGATTTATGTGGTGTTTTCACCGCACTGAAAGATTAATAAGAATATTAACTTTGACAGCATCTATCAAAATGCTAATGTTGTTTCAATTTTTCTTATAAAGTAGAAGCGAGAGAAAGGTCGCGTTCGGGTACGTATCCAAAGGTATCCGGATTTGTTGGTGTTGTTATAATCCCATAGGAAAAAACAACTGATCAACGAAACAGCTGATGTCAAGCAGAAATCTAAAGCTATCCAAAAATTTTTGGTATACTTAACTATCCAAGGGGAATTTTGAAGAACAGCTGACATTTCAGCTGATCTATTTTCTTTTGTGTCGAGTACAGGGTTGGCCGAACTGTAACTTTTTACCATTTGTTACTTCTAGTACTAATTGAGAAAAGTAAAGTTTGTTGCATTAAAGATCTCTTTCGGATCCTACTGCAAAGCTTTTATTCTTTGAACTTCAGATTGTTTCTTGATATAGGAGGTATTAAACTCAAATTCTTTTAGAGTTTTCATAGAAATATGAAATGATCTTAACTCTTAAACATGACTTGTTATGGGATTATATGGACATATTATTTAGAGCTGAGTTTTCAGAAAAGGATTCCTTTAAGACTATAAGCTTATATAATCTTATTGCAAGAAGAGAAAATAGTTTAGATTTAAGTAGTTTTAAGCTGCAAAAGTGTTTACCTCTTAAAAAAAAAATGTTATGAAACCCAGTTCAGTTTCATAACAAGATATTAATACTAAGGTATAACAATGGGATATAAGAGAGTTGTATGGGAGTTTTTTTTTTTGTCAGATTTCAAGAGTTTAGCTCTGGAGAGTATGTTAGTTAGACTTATTCATTTTCATTAAGCGAAGTGAAAATGGCTGGTCAAAAAGCTACATAATTATTGGGCTGAAGGTGGATTTACTCCAATTAAAATGGAAAATGATCGTACTGGAGCTCTCTTCGACAAGTGTGCTGCGCTCCTTAAAAATAAACAGTTTCAATATAATTACCAGTTCTTGGTTTTTATTATTTTTAAAAAGTTTTGTTGGTAATATTTATATGTACGTACCTTGAAACGACAGCGTCTGCTCACCAAATGCGAACAAGCACTAATTAAAAAAAAAAAGAAACCTCGTTGGCCAGAGTTAATTTGTGGTTAAAAAATCTGCCCTTTTCAATTTACTTTTCCTCATTGCAGGATTAAATTATCACAAATTTGAACTAAAAACTTAATAATAGACATTGCCAGTTGTATATTATTTATAAGGGCTATACTATATTATATTCTTAAATATTTAATGAATTGTTATAATAAAAAAAAATTCATAGGATTTGTAATCCAGTATACATACTATGTATAATAATAATTGTTTGTTTTGCGGATTAGCAAATGTTCTCTTGCTGCAACTAAATCGTCGCAACATACCTTGTACAATAAATTCAGCATTAAAAAATATCTTTAAATCATGTGTTCATAATCCAAATCCTTTGATTATGTCAAAGAAAATTGTTTGTCTCCAAAAATAAATAAATAATTCCGAATAAGGTCCGATCATAAATGTGCAAAATTGTTTGGTTTCCATTATTCTATTTTGTTTATGAATTAACTACGTATGTAGCAGACGTAACAAATTGTAGTAAATTAGACATGTAGTTGAATCGGCCAACCCTGGATGATTCACGTCTTTTTTTGACTTTGACAGTAGGCCGGTATTCACCGAGCGCTCATAACTTAAGAAGCTCATAAACCTATTCACCAAGCAATATTAGTGAAGATCTACGAGCGCTCTTAAAAGTTAGGAGTGGTCCCGACCACTCCTAACTTACGAGCGCTCTCTTCGAAAGTTTGTTCGCTTCTGCGTGTGCCACGCACGCATTTGACTCGAATCCATGTGAGCAATGCCAAGTAAAAGAGTATCCATTTGCTGTCAAGACCAACATTCCACAACATTTCACAGTTTGGGTATGCCTGAACAAGAGAGAGTGGCTCTCATTTTCGAACTTCGAAAAACACTTGCGAGTGGTTGGTGAATACCCCACAGAAATTTCAAGTTAAGAGCCTCGTAAAGTTAAGAGCCGTTTAGGAGCGCTCGGTGAATACGAGCCTAAGGCTCGGTAGATCTTCACTAATATTGCTTGGTGAATAGGTTTATGAGCTTCTTAAGTTATGAGCGCTCGGTGAATACCGGCCTAAATGTTACCTATCCGGTTTTGGTCGTTCGCCAACGTATCGGATACTAAAGTATCTTAGATACCCTATCGGTCTACGAAGTGAACGCGGCCAAAGTTTCATTAGTGCCAAACGATGAAAAATCATCGAGATAGCTTAGCACCGTATGGATGTTAGGTCAGTTCGAATTTCGACCGATCGATCCTATGAAGATTTAGTAGAGATTTATTTCTAATCTACTAGATTTACGAAATAAATTTGTATGGTAAATCTTCGAGATTTAAAGAAGATTAATGGTAAATCCACTTAAATCCCGCATTTACTCTTGGTGAAAACGTAGTATTAATATTCTTATTAATCTTTCAGTGCGGTGAAAACACCACATACATCTCTTGCCTTAAATCTCAGATTATCTTTTGGTGAAAACGTAGTATTAATTTTCAATTTGTTTTAAAAATCCTGCCTCACTTTGCCGTCTCTTTCTTAATGAAGTGCGAATGAGAAAAAACACAGAGACGTACGTTTCCGGACGTCCAATGGAAAATGACGATGAGTGTATAACTTATTAATTTCTTTCTGTTTGTTTTCAGGTGCTGTCCATAACAAAATATGCTTTTAAATAGAGTTCAACGGTTAACTTTTATAGAATAAAAGAAATGTTGATTAAAAATCCTTCAGATGTCAGCCTCGAGGGCTCTTAAATGTTTACAATGAGAACAAAAATCAGTGTGTACTGGGGTCCCCTTTTGTTCTCCAAACATTTTAGAATGCAGCACTTAATACGTAGTTTATTTTTCCCTATGACTGTTGTATAATGCAATGTAAAAAGAATGTTACAAGCACAATTCAATAGATTTTTTTTGTTTCGGTACCAAATCATATTGTATTTATTATGAAAAAACAATTTTCTATTAATTAATTAATTAATTCAGCATCAATAATAATAAACATGCCTTAATAAGATATGATTTTAAATGGAATGAGTTATTTTTAGTATAAATAAGTATAATTTAAAGGGCTGTTTTCTTAGCTGGTGATTCAGCTGCTTCCGCTCCTGAACTCGGAGGTGTATCTGGTTTCTTTCTTTTTATTAAATGTGAAATATCCATGGGTTTAGAAGAAGATGTTATAGCAGATAAACTGGAACTGGTACCAGATGAACATAAACTAGCTCCATCAGTTTCTTTTTCTTTAGTAGGTCTTATGTAGTTATCTAAAGCTGCTCGTACATCGGCAATATTCTGAAAAAGGATATTAAAAATTAGTATAAACAGTAAATAATAAGAAAAATATTTTAATCGTATGTTAAACCTGTTGTCTAGTTTCCTCAATTTCAGCAATTTTTGCCCAAATTTCCTCTTTAGTTTCTTCCATATCTTTTATAAGCTCGATATCTTTATCAAGTAAATTTTCCTTAGCTTTCATTTCATTGATTTCATCTTCAATAAGGGCACATGCGTTTTTGAGACTCTCAGCACCTTCTTGATTCATTTGTTGCATAAGATGCGTAAGACCAATTTTATAGTGGATTTCTGCCATTGCCCTTCGATATTTGTCTGGAAAGTTCTTGTAAATCGTCAGTGCTTTTTCTTAAAAACAAAAAAAAATAATAAAGTATTAGAAGTATATAGGGCTTATTTCAAGTAACCATAATCTTCCCGCGCGGAATCAAGAATATTATTCTCAAATTCAATGTTGGCCAATTCCGTATGAACCTCTGCTAAGTTAGGGAGACCATTCAAGCCTTGGCGAGTGAATATTTTAGCAGCAAGCTCAAGGATTTCCCAAGCTAATTGAAGGTTAGATGCCTATAAAGAGGGATCTAAATACACATTTCTATTTATATCATTTTCAATGTTCACTCACTGCTTCACTTGCTTCATCTTCTTCTGTTTCGACTATACCATTTGAAGTGCTTGGTTTATCTGTTGCTCCATTCCCATTCGGTTCAGTGGCACTTTGTGTGCTTGTTACAACGTCGTCTACCGATTTCTTTTCTTTTAGTAATTCAACCGATGGCTGTGCTGTTTTGTTTGTTTTTGTTTCTGAATTTCTATCGACTGTAGAATCTGGTTCTTTTGTTTCATCTACTTTAACAATTTTTTCATTGATCTTATTACTTTCGGACGGTTTTGCTACCGGGCTAATCTTACTGGAGTTTTTAGTTTCACTTGTTAACATTTCAGCTGTTTCAGAGCGTTCATCTTGTTCATCATCCTCATCTTCGTGTTCATCATCCTCATCTTCGCGTTCTTCCTCATCGGGAACATCGATGACTTTATTTTCATCAAAGGCGAGGGTTATCAAGGATTTAGCATATCTTGCAATTATAAAACATTAGTAACATATTCTTTTGTAAATTTCATTAGTTTTTCATCTTACAACAAGTATGGCATTCCAAGCTCATCTGAAAGTTCGCCATAAATTTCTTCGTAAAGAGCACATACTTCACTCAGTTCATCAGCTGATTCACTGTAGCATTTAAGAAGATAGTTCCTGGAGCCTTTGCTATAGAGTTCTTTGGCCTTAGCGATGAGCTCATCTCGAGTAGGTTTAACTTCTTCACTCATTTTACTCAACTACAGTAAATGAAAAAATCATACCATATATTTAGAAAATGGCTTTTTTTATTTTTGATGTTTCTATAAGAAAACCATTGTTTCAACATATACACTTTTCAAAAAAATGATGAATGAATTTCGTTCCATGTGTTATAAGACTTTTTGACATATAACATATGAAAGTTCAAAATGACAGTAAATTTTGGTATGGACAAATCTTATAGTGTTATTGGACTCATGTGCAAACAGAAAAAAAGGTTTAACCATAAGGTCTTACATTTTTTCTTTTACATACGAAGTATTTTTGTATACATATATAATATAACCTATGTATAGTATTATCATGGGGCGTGATTTTGTGGTTCCAACGCTATCCTGGTGGTGGTGCTGAAATTAGCGCACGATTTTACATTAGGAGCGTTTTATTATTCCCAAATCTATCTGGATCCGGATCTGGATTAAGTTTTAACATGTATTACAAAAACAATTTGGGATCCTGTTTTCTATCGGGATCTATTTCAAAGATCCAAAAATTAGTTATTACACTGGCGAGTAGATGGCTTTTATGATAAGGTAGTGCAAATTATAGTGTAAAGAAAAAAGACAAGAAATAGTTGAAAATTTACAAACCAAAAGATAAAAAGAGACGGACTTATAACACTGCTGTCACTAAGATCCGTATCGTTTTATTTTCAAGGGAAGATCCAGATCCGGATCCAGATAGATTTGTGGATAATAAAACGCACCTATTGTAGGATAAGATACAAAAGAAGTAGTAAAATATTTTATTATTAAATTTAGCAGAGACAAATCTAACAAGTGCTATCTCTATGCTTAAGATGTCGCCCCGATCGTTCGTCTTCATGAGAGTAGTATAAGTTTTATAGTTATTTATGAATTTTGTTGACCAAGTTCAATAGGTGTGTTTTATTCATTGCTGCATAGCCAGCGCAGCATTCAAGTGCGAATAAAACGATCAAACTCACTCCATATGTCAATTTTAATTTATATTTCAATGTTGCCCATTATTATAGAAAATATCAAAATCTGATGTCAAAACATGTATGTACATATCGTCGCTTTTCCGGCAGAGTGGCATAAGTCGAAATTTGCAAATTTTCAGGAGAGCATTTTAAAGTTTTTTTCATACTGAACAAAAAAAATTTCGTTGTTCATAAAAAACAAAACTCGAATGTTGAATACGTGAAAAAATTGCATTTTTTGTTTGCTAAGTTTTATAAAAAACGAAATATTAAAAAAACAAAAACAAAAATTGATTTATGCCGTATTTATACGTAGAAAATGAGAGGGATGTTTTTGAACATTGAGAGCTGCGTTTCTTCATAACTCGGAAACTAGAAGAAGTAGGTTAACGCCGATTACACAGAAAAATTGTGTTTGTTTTTCAGCTCAGTTCTGTGTTCAAAACTAAAAAACGATAAATTTCGACTTATGTCACTCTGCCGGAAAAGCGACGATATGTTTAAAGTTTTAAAGTTCTATCACCAGCACAACTGTCACTTTTTTTACTGGCTTCTTTTTCTCCAGCAATCAAATTGTTGTTGTTTGTCGAGGGAAATTTTGCTGCGCTAGCTATGCAGCAGTGAATAAAACACACCTAATATTATATGTGTTTAAGAGTTATCAATGTTGATTCTCATCGACTGTGTTGTTTAATAAATGAAAGATTATTTCATTTTCCGTTTCCCAACGTTTCGACGGTGGTTGCCGTCTTCTTCAGGGGAGATCTTTATTTATTATACAAAAAATAGTTATTATACATAAGTGAAACTGTGTAGGGCGGACATGATACAAACTTACAAAAATTGTTGTGGTATTTTTTAAAATACAACTTTAAATAAAAACACAAATATTTTTAAATTTAAATAAATATTTTAAAAGAAAATAAATATTTTGATGTATACCCTTCTGAAGAAGTTTAGTCCGAGTTGTGAAGAATTCTGGATGTGTTGTCCGAAACTAAGGAGCTGTAAACCGCTGAAATGTTTTGTGTGCTTGTTTGCGGTTCATATTGTTTTTGTTGTTAATTATGTGTAATTTCTCTAGCGTGTAACGTTTGGATGGGTGTTTCTCTGTGGCAAGGATTTCTACTCCATCAAAATCCAGTTGGTGGCCAGTTTCAACGCTGTGGCAAGCCAGTGCCGTCTTCCCAGCATTTCTTAGAAGAATGTCTGATTTATGATTCATCATTCTTTGACGAAGGAGTTGTTTGGTCGTTCCGACGCACTGTGGTCCAAAATGACTTTTTTCGTTGCAAAAATCATAACTTTTGAACACGTGAAGCTATCGCAATAATTTTTTTTTTCCCTTAAAGGTAATTTCCAAGGCTATACAAATTGTGAATTTTAAGAAAATTACTTTACAGGGTGTTTCAGAATAATTGGTTGATGTAAGATTTTCTTAGAAAAAGGAGTTAACAGAATAAAGTCTGAAAGTAAACCTTTTAAAAACAGTCCTAAATTTTTAAAACTTAGTAAAAAAAAAGTTTTTGACTATTCAAGTGAATTCAAAACAACAGTGGATGCTTAAAGTTAACGCACCAATTTCAGAAATATTTTTTAAGGAGTATTATAAAACAGTATTTTGTCATGTTGTGGGGCATCAGTTTATTCTATAAACTGTTTGACTGATATATTTTATATGAAACAGTGTAGGAAAAAAGTAAACGGACGAAAAAAAAAATCAAATAGAATATAAAATTTATATTAACAAAATAAAATAGAATACATTATAAATATTTGTTTACAATTAACTACTATAGATCTAATTTACAGAAAAAAATTCATCGGCATCGTTATCATTTTCAACAATTAATAGACCTATTAGTTCTGGGCAGTAACTCTTTTTCAGCTCTTTTTTTGATCTAACGTGTCTTAAAGATGAAACAAGTGGATCTGATGAAATAGCTAGCATATTAAATAAATCTTCATTTTGTCGTTTCCGTGAGACTTTGCATGTACGAGTATTTGAGTATCGATATCGCTTGTAGTCTTTATTCCTTGATTCCTGTGCTTCTTCTGAAAGCTTATCGATTGGCAAAATTTGATGTCTTATAAGTTCCCCTCCATGGTCCAAAATTTTGTGTCAGGAGTTTGTAGCTGTATTTGGCTTTTAAAAGATCCGAAGTGGTTTCGGTATACTCGTTGAATTTATCTACATTAAAAGATTCTTTAGATGACAGCGCATTTAAAATAACTTGCAGTTTCTTTTTAAGATCCTTGTCTACTCGGGTTATAGCTGACGTAACTTCTGGATTTTCAAAAAATCTATATATATCCATTGTCATAGTTTATATATATCTCCATAATGTATATGCACAAGGATTATTTTACCTGTGAAATTTAAGCTTAACAATATGGGGTATCGGAAGAAAATTATTATTCCTACCTGTTTTATTAGATCATAAAATACGAGTAATAATCCAAAATTAAATAATTCTTTCAACTTTGTATATGGAGTAGGCAATAAAGCTATTAATCCTTTTCTTTTGGCAAGTTAATCTATGTTTAGGTACTATTAAAATAAGATCAATAAATATTTACAATAATTTAAGTTAAGGGGAATTTATTCAAAGAGCGTCGTCAAAGTGGGCGGGTTAAAGAAATTTAATATTCAATAAAGTAATCAATAGTTTGTGTACAATATTTTATATTTTTTTTTAGTAATAATTGGCATTTGTATAAAAAGGGGCGTAGAAGTGGGCGGTTTTTTTTTTGTCAGAATCAAGATAGTAATAAAACGATTTTTAATTAAAAAAATTTCACGTTCTCGACTATTTTAATAATTAAAATAATTGAAATTTTCCAAAAGGTCAGCACTGGGAACACGACTTTTTTTAAACAAATTACAATTTCTCTGAAGGTTGCAAATAGTTGCAGCTACAATTTTGCATATGGTTAAAGAAATAGTTAGGGTAAACTATCATGGTCAATTTTCCGCGCGAACTCGCGAGTATTTTTTTGTAGCTCTATTCAAACCGAAAAAATCTGCTAAAAAAGGGTGTTTTTTGTTTAATTTATTAAAAATATTAAATATTTTTTTATTTTTTTTTAATTAAAATTTTGATTTACGCACAAATAATACAACTAGAATAAACTATAGAAATTTAATATTTTACATTTAATATGCCAAAATTTCAAATACGAAAACAAAGAAGTTAGTTTTTTCTGCTTTTTTTTAACTCTAGAACGAAATTGACCAACTTTGAAAAGCTCTATAAGTCAAACTAGTTAGCGGAAAATTTTTTTGTTTGCTGTTTTTGAAGCTCCGTTTATATTTCTATTAGAAATAAAAAACAAAACTTTAAAAATAAAACATCGAAAATAGTATTTTTGCCACGAAATTTTCCTTTTCGGACCACAGTGCGACGTAGCAAAGGTTACATGCTTCGTTTAATTTTCCTTTGCAGTTTATTTTATATACTACGTCAGTACTTCAATGGAACATGAAAGATTTATGATGAGCTTAATTTACTTATAAGGGAACATTCACCGTTTTATTTCTTTGCAAGAAACTCGCTGCTCCATCCAATTAACTCATGTTGTTCCAAAATCTTATGTAAGATACTTTCATAATTTTCCCACAAACGTTACAAATAAACAAGGTATTGCTGTTTTCATAAAAAATAACATTCCCCACAAACAGTTAGCAATTAACTCTAAATTTACTAGTCCTTGCTATAGAAATACGAGTACAATCTACTATCAAATTAACGATCGTTTATATTTTACATTTAACCTGATCAAAACTTTAACAAAAATGATCCAATAGATATTTTGAGACACATAAACACACCCGTTTTATTAACAGGAGATGTAAATGCTTGAAATGTATTATGGGGATCGTCCAAAACCAACGCCAGAGGTTCTGTAATAGAGGATTTCATTCTCAGCTCCAACCTCTCAATCTTAAATGATGGTTCGCCCACGCATTTATCAACCCATAATACTTTGACACACATCGATATTAGCTGCTGCTCTGACTCTTTACTACCAAAGATAACTTCTCGCACTTTAGATGATCTTTACAATAGTGACCACAATAGAATTGTACCGTGGCACAGTGCGCGGCCGAAGGCATCTTTTTGCAGCCAAAGTCCAAAATAAAAGTTTCGAGTTAGGGGTTTTTTGTCATCAGGTTGTCTAAAGGAGACCCCTAGGAGACAAAAAATATTCGTAGTAGAGTCTCTTGCCCCAAATCCCCCCCATAATCTTAGTCTGAATGTGGCTGCTAAGTTAACGTAGTCACGCGTCGTTAAGATAGGCTTATGGACACTTATTTCAAAACACGTGTAAGTCTTTATTTCCAAGCAAATCTATTGCAAAAAAATGAATTCAACAGCTGCAGGTGCGTAAAATAAGTTAAAGGATTTCTGAATAAAAATTCCTAAATAGGTCATTGTTAGACAGAGATATGTCAACACTATTTATTTACTTACATAAAAAAATAAAATGCACGACTGGGTCGCACGAACTTGCTCCTATGTAATAGACTAAGAATTTCAAAAACGGATGTTATTAAAGAAAACCGTTGATATGGATAAAATGAATTTTTTAAATTTTTTTAGTAGCAAGAGATTAAAACAAAATGCTATGCAAGTATGAATTTAGCAAGAACAAAAATTATAAGTCGTTGTAGTGGTTCCTTAAAAAAATACGCTTTTATGTACAAAATTTTAAAAACATTTTTAAGAAAACATTTTGGTACGCCAACCTTAAGTTTTTATTATTGTACGAATAAGAGTCTAATTTCCAAAAAAAAATACTAAGCCGTTCTTGAAAAGACAATGGAGAATGTTTTTAAAAGATTCCTAATCTCATCCGATCCATTAATATCTAGTTGTCGGGAATTACCTCTAAAACCACTTAAATCTTTGTCTAAAGACTGTATCAATTTGTTAGCACCTCCACATGTAAATAAACAAACAGAAGATGAACAACAATCTTTTGACAGCTCTTCCGCTTCTGAAACAGATACAGTAGTAGATGATTGTGACTGTTACGAGATGGGCAATGAAACCTTTTTTATGTAAATATCGGATTAACTTAACTTGTATTAAGAAATACAAAATGCAATATGAGCAAACAATATATTGATCATATTGCATTTTATGATTTATAAATTACTGTGGTCGATTTCAATAAAAATATATAAATAATTTTTTTCTATTTTTTTGTTATATAATATTGCCATACAGCATTCCACCATTTTGAATTTGTTCATTTTTAATAAATATTCAAGTACATGCCCCTAGAATATGTCCCCTATTACTTAAAACTTAAACCAAATTAATGGAAATGAATCACTATCTGATAGCCCGCGGTACTCTGGACCTGGTAGTAATTACTTATAAATTACTGTTCACCCCCCTCCACCTTAAACTTAGACACGAGGAAGCCTAGAGTGCATTCAAAGTTTTTTTTTTAATGAATTAAAAAGAATTATCTTAAGACCGGGTTACTTGAGAAAAACATTTTTGTTTCCGTTATTTATGAAATATCCTGAAAAATGTTATACCATTTTGAAATGAGAATAGAACACGCCAACTTTTAAGGTAACTTGCCGAAATTTCGTAGTACATTTTTTTTTACACTACAGTCCATTGAATTAGGGTCATGTAAACATTTTTAGTACTTAGTTGGGCAAAAAAGTGATATTTTCTTTAAAACTAATGCAGTTGTGTTTAAATTTTTGATGCAAATTGTTAGCAGGGTTATTTAAGTTATTTAGGTTATTAAAAACAACAAAAATTGAGAAAAGTTAAGATTTGTAATCACGGCACTTAAAAGACCGCCATAGGGTGACCATTTTTTCAATTTTTTTTTCGAATGCCTATAACTCACATGGCTACGATTTTTTAAATTATTTTTCCGATAACTGTCACCACCTACCCTATCACCCGTTTTCGTTTCGACGTTGACTTTTGGGACACCCTGTATGTATATCGAAAACCGTATTGAACTCAAAGAACTTGAAAGCTGCCTAACTAAACTCAAAGGCAAAAGCCCAAGTCGAGATAAAGTGTCTTATCGTTGGCAACTCTGCTGTAAAAGTGAATAGTATACATTCAAAATCGCTCGTGAATATTTTCAATTTTAAGTGTGTTAAACCTAGAAATAAAATTTAAAACGAACTTATACTTGAACAAATTAAATAGTTTATCAAATCGAATCAATAAAACCACCAGGTAAAATTAGTTATAAGCCGCAGAAGAAAGAAAACTTTTCGCTATTTGGTCACATGACTAGTAAAAGAAAAGTAGGAGAAACTTCACCGGAAGAAAATTCAAGTTTGGCATTGAAAAACAAAAGAAAGTCAAAAACATTTAAACACCACAATAACATGTCTATGTCACAATCAGATTTTGAACAAATTAAATCAATTATTGATAAGTCACTCCAAAAAGAACTCCCCATTGCTATTGCCAATTTGGCCACGAAGGAAGACATCAACAATGTAAACAAAGAGCTGAGCCTTTTGCGCCAGCAAAATCACGAATTGACAGAAAGGGTCCATCACTTTGAAAACCGTTGTCGACTACTGGAGGAGGAACTGGAGCATCAAAGTCGAGAAATAAAAGGAAAGAACATTATTTTCTCTATTCCAAATGATCCCGCATGTGTTAATCCTCAGGAACGTGTCCAATCAATAACAAAACTTTTGCTGGACAATCAAAATCTTCACATGCCAGAGGCCACAAAAATAAGCGAAAATAGCAAAATAATTAAGCTCAAGTTTAACACAGGATCGAACGAAACTGCAAGCAAAATGTTGAAGAACTCTTCTAAGCTTAAAGGCACAGGTGTATTTATTCAACGTGATCTTAGCAAACAAGCTCAACTTAAACGTCGAATCCTCCTGGGTTATCGCAAAGTGACCAGAACAAAAACAACAGATGCAGTACAGATAAAAAATAACACTTTAATTATTCGTGATAAAATGTTTTATTTAGATGATACCAATAACCTTAAATATAAAGATACTAATGGAGAAACTGAACTACAAAATATGTTTGGTGATCTTAACTTTGGAGAGGTCAGAGAAATCAAACTGTCAATGACAAATAGACAGCAACCCAAATGGAATAGATCACAGAATTCGTATCCACCAGGGATGGCACATGAAACACCAAACTGTAGTAGATTTGCAAATAATTGAGAATTAAATGCCGTCAGCCCTAATAATCATATATTTTGTAAGATTTTATCCTATAATATCTCAGGATTAAATAATAAGTTGTTATTTGTAGATTTTTTAAATACGTTAAAAATTTTGATATATTTTTTCTATATGAAACTCATGTTACCGAAGATAAAATTATTAAATTTAAAAACTATTTTATAGACTTTAAGCTTATATGGGTTGAAGCAATAAAAACTAATATTAAGGGTCGTGCAAGTGGAGGTCATTTGTATGGAATAAAAACATCATTAACAAATACGTACGATTTCGAGCAAATTGAGGGAAATATAGCAGTAAAACTCATCCACCAAAACAATATGTACATTTTACCTTGCTACATTAATTGTAACAAGTGGGATCATGATTTTGAGAAGTTACATAACATCATGCAATTCCTTGCGAGTAAAAGCGTCTTATTAATCGGAGATTGGAATGCTAGAATTAGCAACGCACAAACTACTACATGCCAACACATTTCTAATCCAGCGATATCTCATTCAAACAGGAAATCAAAAGACATCGTATGTAATAAAAATGGCTATGATATGATTGAGTTACTACAAATGTATGACCTAGTAGTTCTAAATGGATGTACTGAAGGAGATGAAGAGGGCTACTTTACCTTCATAGGAGGCCAAGGGCAATCAGTCATTGACTACTGTGCTGCAAGTAACGAATGGATTGAGCAGATTAAAAAATTCGAAGTGCAGTGTAAAACCTTCTCGGATCATATGCCTATTACAGTTGAAATTGCAAGAGAATCATCTCCCCGGCACACTAATCTCAAATTACTACCGCGGCTTAAATGGAAGAATGAGGAATCAGTCTCTTATAAGCGCACTTTGAACAGTTTAATTGAAGCGAACTTATTGGCAACTGAATCTACTGAGATTATGGCTAATCAATTAACAGAATTTATACGAAGCTCTACAGCGATAAACATTTCAAACACGAGCTCACCGTTTAAACAACAATGGTTTGATAAGGACTGTTTGAAGGCACGTCAAAAATCTTTTGCACTTCTGAAAGTCATCCGGAATTCATATAACCCCGATTTAAGGAAATGGTACAATGATTACAACAGTTACTACAAAAATGTATGTCTACATAAGAAAATAGAATTCGAAAATAACCAAGCACTTACCCTAGGTCAAACTAAAAACTCGAAAGAATTTTGGAAAATTGCCAGAACTATTAACGGAACAAGCTACAAAATAGGTACTGGGCTATCAGCTGAATCACTTGCAATCCATTTCAAACATCTTCTCCACAGCGACGCAAACCTTCTATTTTCCTACGCTCAGCCATCAATCTTCGATGAATCATTAGATTCGGCCATAACACTTGAAGAAATAGAAGCAGTAATGAAGAAAGCGAAAAATGGAAAGGCACCAGGTGAAGATGGGATTCCCTACGAATTTTACCAGAATGCAACTCCCTCATACTTTAACTATTTACTTAAATTTTATAACAAAATCTTCGCTAACGCTGAAATTCCCTCATCGTTAACAAAATCAGTTATCTTCCCCATTCATAAAAAAGGCGCTTTTGAAATTGCAGAAAACTATCGCGGCATATCATTTATGAACGCGCTAGCCAAAATATTCTGCGGTATACTTGTGGAGAGACTTGAGAAATGGGTGAAGAGGAAAAGTATTCTTTCAAATCTTCAAGCCGGTTTTAGAAAGCATTATTCTACAACAGACCAGATTTTTACACTTTCTTCAATTGTTAAAGCCTTCCAAGCACGGAACAAGAAAGTCTACTCATTCTTTGTAGATTTCAAAACGGCCTTCGATCGCGTGAATCGTAACGCACTTTTATACAAGCTTTCGCAGTTGGGTATTTCTTCTAAATTCTTGTGTGTAGTTAGGGAAATGTACGATGGAACAAAAGCAGCGGTATGGGATGGTGCAATATTCTCAGATTGGTTTGAAACGACTACTGGAGTAAAGCAAGGATGTCTTCTCAGCGCGTTACTGTTCTCCCTTTTTATCAATGACATTGTTGAAGAACTACCTGGAGGCATAAGGATAGCTAATTTGGTTATAAATGTTTTATTATATGCCGATGATCTTGTAATACTGTCTGAATCACCGGAAAATCTTCAATTAATGATTAATCGATTGGCATCTTACTGCAATAGATGGGGATTAAAGATGAATACGGACAAATCGAAGGTTATGGTATTCTCACGCTCCTCTCAAAGGCAAAATGTCAAAAGGTGGTATTACAATGGCAATCTACTAGAAGTAACCAATGAAATTAAGTATCTAGGCGTAAAACTTAACTCTACTTTGAACTTCAGCAACCATCTAAGAGAAAAGGCCAACACATCACAAAGCCTATTGAATTCTTCATGGAGAAAAGTGTTTGCGAATAGTAGAATAATTCTTTCTGCCAAGTACAAGATATACGAAGCAGTTGTAAAGTCAACTCTCTGTTACGCGTGTCAAGTCTGGGGTGCAGATGAATATGAACATATTGAACAATTTCAGAGAAATTTTTTAAAAAAACTCTTCAATTTACCTCGAAACACACCAAACTATGCAATCTACCTGGAAACAGGAATACCTAAACTTCTAACAAGTACCCTTAAAGCGCAGGCTGATTTTATTATTAAGACATTAGCGCATGAAGATTCGAGGATAACAAAGATAATGCTCTTATACGAATTAAGGAATAAAGACTGGCTGACTGCTAAGTGGGAAAGGTTAGGAACTGCTTGTGGTGAAACACTACATATTGACTTAAATAATCCCATCAACTTAAAAAAACAACTGTACCGTATAATTAATAAAAATGAGGAATTGACACGAGAAACATTTGTTATAAATGGCCGTGAATCCAACAGTAGATTGCTATACTCTCAGCTTAATTACAATCTTGAGAAGAGAAACTATTTTAACGATTCCTTAACATACCGAGAGATTTCTTTTATTTTTAAAGCAAGATGTGAACTACTCAGCTTAAATGGATGTCCTTATAACGGTAGCTTCGACCAGTTCTGTTCATTATGCAACCTTAAGTCAAAAGAGGACTGCTTTCATTTTATGAGTATTTGCCCAATATTTAAGCCACACCGACTTTTCTTCTTTGGAAAAAATACCCTTTCAATGCAAGACACCCTTAAAATACTTAACGAGTGCGACTGGAAAACGCTCAGTAAATTTTTAGAAGTTATCTTCAAATATAGAATGCTTTTAGTTACTGAATATGTTTGATTTGTAAATTTATTTATTAAATACTTATGTCTTATTTAAACGATAAAAATTGTATATTAGAATTATTTTTGTCAACCAGGCTGACGGCTTAGCCATAGCTTTAAATTCATTTAATATGTAAACTTTAACAATTAATGTATTAATAAATGAATTTGTTACTACTTACTTACTTACTTAAAGTGTCTTATCCGATGCTAAAAAACCCACCCCTTGAAATAAAATGTAGGCTCTTGAAGTTATATAACAATGTTTTTTCAACTCGAGTTATACCTCTCAGTTGGAAAATTGCTTGCGTCATTCTGATTCCAAAATCTAAAAAAGACATAGCTAACCACTAATAGAGGTTATCGTCCGATTACTCTTATACCATGTACATTGTACATATGTCTAAAATTATGGACAAAATAATTGCAAAACGTCTTCAATGGTTTACGCAAAGAAAAAATCTAATAAGCCCAATCAAGTAGGTTTCAAAGCAGAAAAGGGTTGCATTGATGCACTTCTACATATAGATAACTTCACAACAAATGCTCTTTCATTTCGCAATCATGTCTCGATCCTGTCGATTGACTTCAAGAAAGCATTTGATAAAATTGGGATGCATCTTGTTTTGAACAAGCTACACTCTTGGAGGGTGGGTCCTAAAATAATGCAATATGTGAAATCGTTTTTAACAAACAGAAGATTTCGTGTAAAAACTAACAACTGCTACTCGTCAACATATACGCTACACAACGGGATTCCTCAAGGATTCCCTTTATCAGTGGTCCTGTTTCTTATTGCTTTTCAAAAAATATCAATAATTGTAGATAGACATAAACTTCTAGACCACTGCATCTATGCGGATGACCTCTATGTTTTGAGTGAATGCAAGAACCTAGACAAACCTATAGAAATTTTCACTAACCTGGGCCCGTATTACGAATTACGATTATCGTTTAAAATCCCTCGTTATCGTTAAGTTGCGATTACGTTTTTTTTTTAAACGATAATCGTTTTCTCTTACGACTGCTTTTGGCACTCGTATTTCATTGTTTTGACACATGTACTATTTTTGACAGAAATATTGAAAGAATGAAGTTGGATGCGCTTAATAAAATTGATTTTTTTTATTTTATCAGCCAATATTTTGATGCATCCATTATCGTAAACCATAATCGGTCGATGTGTTGACCATCGTTTTCTAGGGTATCGTTTTTTTGCCTTTCGTTTCGTAATCTGTAATACGGGCCCTGATAAATGAAATTCTTGTGTGGTCGAATACATCTGGTGCAAGACTTTCACTTGAAAAATGTACAATATTGCACATTTGTCGTAAACTAACCTATTCTCAAACACTAACGCTAAATATAGATAATATTACAATTAACTCGGTTGATAAATTAAATATTCTAGGACTCAGTTTTAATAAAAAATACAAATGGAATGATCACATAATAAATCTTAAAAAGAGCCTAGCTGACAAAAGTAAACATTATTAGTTATTTAGCATGTAAGAATAGTAGTGCACATACATAAATACATTATGTAACGTTGTCCGAGCTCTTTTACTTAGTAAAATTGATTATGGTCTTCGTATATACGGCAGTTGTCTCCAGTCCACACTAAAAGCCATCAAACCGATGTATCATCATGCAGCCAGAAGGAGTATCAACGCTTTTCCCACCACCCCAATTAAAAATATACTAGCAGAAGCGGGACTGCCCACAATCGAAGAACAAATTGTAACAACGAGGGGAAATGCTTTGTTAAACTTTCGTTCTCCTCCGGATCTATAGCTGAAAACTATTTCAGTTCAGCAATTCGCCGGCCTATTCCTAAAAGTATACCATCCGCAATATCAACAATTGTCGAAGTTGCAATTGATTGGAAACTTTCATTGAGATTTTTCACCAAATATAAGACTTTACATCTACCAAAGAGTCTTCTTTTATTCTTGACCTTAAGGCTAGTCGCGCACTGGCAACTGTGATCGAAAGCAAATAGTTTAATCACCAGTTGAAAGAGAACCGCGAACCGGCAACTCTCTCTTGCGCTTATAGAAAACAGTTCAACTGTTGCGAAGGCAATCGTTTAGTTTGTGTCAAAACACAAACTTTTTAGTTGCTCGAATCGAGTTGCTCTAAGTGCGTGGTGTCCCATATAAGCCCATATGTTTCATTTTAGCAACCAAACAGTTGCGAAACTAAAAATTGAATGTGCGCGCCTGGCCTAACTCCAATCGAAAAAGCATAACCGACAACAGATACTACCGTGCTGTCTTCAATGATATCTTCATGGAACTTAAACCAAAAGGATGGTCTTTTATCTTCGCCGACGCACAGTGGCCCGTTTAGGCAAAAGTGCTTGCGAAATTCATTTTTCGGGTGGGTTTATATTGAAAAACTTTTACATTTTCTGAATTAACAAATGTTTGTAATCTAGTAATCGAAAAAATTATTTCATTTGTATGAGTGTTTCGGCTGTAGAGCCAGTCAAAGTTGAAAAATATTTAAGGTGAGAACAAATTTTTTTTTAATTTTTTTTTAACTTTGAGTGTAAAAACTAGGAAAAGAGTATAAGTTAAACTTTTGTTTGTTATTTTTACTTGATATACAGGGTTTTTCAACAGGAATGCTACAAAAGTAGAGCGACCGGGACGGCAAACGACGCCATATTTCTTGCCGCTCTTTTGACATTTCTCTTCAGTAAGGTTTGCCATTTCATGATGGAAAGATATACGAGCCAACGAGTCGAAATTATTAAAATTTACTACGGAAATTCGCAGTGAGTGGCCTCAACGTTAAGAGCGCTACGTCCAATTTATGGTCGTCATAATCGTCCTCGCAGATCAACAATTGGTCCAGGAAAATGGTCCACTCGCTTGGCCGCCTCGGTCGTGCGATTTGACGCCGTTAGACTATTTTATGTGGGGCTACGTCAAGTCTATGGTCTATGCCAACAAGCCAGCGACGATTGATGAACTTCGTACGAATATCGAACGTGAAATTGCAGCAGTATCGGCGGATTTATGCTTGAAAACCGTCGAAAATTGGGTTCAGCGTCTGGACTTCTGCAAGCGTGCCCGTGGTGGCCATGCAAAAGAAATCGAGTTCCATACATAATGGCATCAAACGTACTTTCACAGGAATAAAGAATTTCATTGATATCCAAAACCGTTTTTTTTTTATTTAAAAAAACTTTTGTAGCGCTCTTATTGAAAAACCCGATATGTGTTAATTGCTATAATCAGAAATTAAAAAAAAATTATAAATTTTTTGAAGTACTAAATTTAATGTTTTTTGAAACACCACTTTTTAAGCACTTTTTCCAACTTTACATTGATTAGAAAAAAAGTTTTTAAAAGTTGTGAAGCCAAACGGGACGGATAATGAATCCTTATATATCTCTTTATCTACAACCAAAAACTCAGCTGCATTAAAGTTGCATAACACTGAGCTAGAGAGATTTGATTTGAAAAAGTCAGTAGTTTTTCAAGTGCAAACAAAAATCACGGAAAATATTATTTCTTTGTTCTGCAGGTATGAGTCTTTTAAGCATGAATGTTTTTGATTTCGGATATGATTAATATTGTCAGGTAGTTTGATAGGGTTCTGAACTGGATTAGAATATTGTTAGGTAAACAGATTACCTTATTGGGATTTAATAAAATTGAATGATGGTAGTTTGATGGATAAGGGTTCTAACTGGATTAAAATATTTTTAGGTAAACAGATTACCTAATTGGGATGTCATAAAATTTAAAGAAGGTAGTTTGATGGATAAGGGTTCCTAACTGGATTAGAATATTTTTAGGTAAACAGATTACCTTATTGGGATGTCATAAAATTGAATATTTTTAGTGCAGTTATTTAGTTTTAAGGTATAAAAAAAATAAAACATTGGAATGGAATTATCATTTAAAACTTGACCGAGCGATCGAGCAGTTGTATAAGGAAAAATTATTTAAAATGGACATACCATACAATATTTTGTTTAAACTTTTTGTAAAAGTTAATAGCACTAACGAGTTTATTTCTGCCGTAATAAGTGAACACCATTTATCCGCTGAAAATTTATCGGAAAATGAAGCAAAATTAAGACACTTTCATTGCGCTACTAAGAAAAAATGGGTCGCAGCCCATAAATCGAGTCAATTTTATAAACAAAAATGAGCAATGGTTATCTTCATCTCTCCATATCACCGGACAAACAGAAGTAATGTGTGATCTCCCAACTACATCAAGGTCATCAAGAGGAAGGCCAAGGAAGTCAGTCAATGAGTGCGCAACATTCACAAAAAAGCAAAAACTAATCAATGCAACAGAGGAGATAAGTACTGCAAATCTCTCTGATAATTAGTAATAACTAATAAGGTATAATAAAGACCATGAAAAGGCGAAGAGTGATGTGATCAAGGCAATTTCTACTGCAAGTCCACTTCGAGTCAAAAGAGTCAAGGAAAGCATTCCCATAAAATATACTAATGAGAATGCATTAGCTTTGTTTATGGATTTGGGTCTATCAAAAGAAAAGTATAAAATACTGAGAAACACAATATAGATGTTCTGTCATCCTACAACACAATAGGTTTGTTCGTTGAGCCCTGAAGTCGCCCTGGGGTCGCCCTAAATCGTTTTTTGAAAAACCCGAAGTCACCCTGGTTTGCAAATTCTGTGTTTTTTTAGACCTGGGGTCGCCCTGAACTCGCCATGAAGTAGACCTAGGTATTTTGCTGGGGCGAGTTCAGGTAAAGAATAAACTGTCAAAAGTCATATGAGATTTCATATTTATTTCTTTTGTTGTCCTTTACCGACTCGCATGTTGCATGTTATTGCTTGTGTTTGCAATTGAATGTTTGTTGTACTCATCAAATGAAACATTCAGCAACAACGCAAAATTGTTTTCGTTCATTTTTAAAACTAATTTATAACAAATTTAAAGTTTTATCAGATCACAAAATTATTTTGTCCTGCTTTTAGTTGTCAAGAAAACAGTTGACAGCCCTTGGGTGTTTTTTGAAAACCGAAAACCCCAGTTTTTGTTGACAACTCTGAGGGTTGTCAAGAAAACCTGGGTCAACCCTGGGTAAAGTTCAACGAACAAACCTAATTACAGCTACGAAAAAAGAAGCAGTTCCAGAAAACAGCGATGTCACGGAAATATCAGCTGTTGTGAAACTTCAAGACATGATGGATCATACTGCAAGGCGGCTTTTAAAAAGCAAAAGAGAGGAATAAATAATTGCACTCCCAAGAAGTTCGACTTTACAGAGTAAATGGGGCTGCGATGGGTCATCTGGACAAGGTGCGTACAAGCAAAAAAAATTAATACGTCAGATGGTGAAACAGACGCAAACATGTTCATGGCATCAGTTGTTCCACTCAAGCTCAATAGTGCAAATTGCGAACATTATCAACTCATTTCTGCCGACCCATAATGTTCCAATATGCTAAAGAAACTAGTGACCTCATAAATACAACAGTCAACGAAATAAAAAGGCAAATTGCAGATATTCAACCAAAAATGTATAAAGTTAATGAAGATATATTATATATTGGTGAAACACAAGTTCTTTTTAACTATGATTGACGGAAAAGTTTTAAACGAATTAACAGAAACAAAGTCTACGCGGTCATGTCCGATATGTAAAAGAACCCAAAAAAAAACTTCAATAACCAGGATGAATTAAATAACGACGAACATAATTACGAACATGGAATCTCTCCATTGCATGCTAGAATGAGGTATATGGAATTTATTTTGAAACTTGCTTATACACTTCGACAAGAAGGAGAGGAATTTGATGAATCTATTGAGATTAAGGAGGCAGAAATAAGAAGAAAACGAGAGATTTACGATGAGCTTGGACTTGATGTGGATAAACCAAAGCAAAGATTTGGAAATAGCAATGATGAAAACACTTCAAGGAGATTTTTTGAACAATCGGAGGCAACCGCTCGAATAACTGGGGTCAATGAAGAGGTTATAACAGGGATCAAAATAATACTTAATGTTTTGAATTGCAGGGAAGAAGCGAATAAAGTTAAATTTGGAGAGTACACCAAAAAAACAGCAGAGTTATTGAAACAAAAATTGAAAATGGCGTCAAGTGCAGCCGACTTGTGTAACAAGTGCAAAAACAGTATTAATTTAACTGGTAAAAATGTAATTACTTGCGACGGAGATTGTAAGAAGGCTTACCATACCGGTTCTTCCTGTTCTGGGTTGACAAAGCAGAAGCTTACAGACATCCTGAGGGACAAATTAGTTTGGTTTTGTAGCAATTGCAAAGCTTCAAGAGATCGTCGGCGCAGTAATATTTTACCACAACAACAACGGCGAGACTCGTTTCTTGCAACAGGTAACAATAGCATTAACTCAGATGTTTCCATATCCAACAATATAACCAATAACCAGCTTTCCGATAAGCTTGATAAAGTTCTTAAACTTCAAGTAAATTTAGAAGCTGAGATAAATTCACTTAAAAAAATAGTTGAAGACTATAAAAATATCACAAATAGTTTAATCGAAGAAAACACGAATATCCAAAACGAATTACAAATACTAAAGGAACAATTTCACACATACAAGCAAAACGTTGAGAAACAGAAACAGAATTCTCTCAACTATAGTTTATGTTTTTCTGGAATTCCTAAACAACCGAATGAGAATTTAAGATCTGTTGCAATAGAAATTTCAAAATCACTAAATATCAATATAACACCGAATGATATTAAAGAAATTTCTCGTAATAAAACAGCCGCGGATGTAAATAATAGTAGCATAACCACACCGAAAATAATGATAGAGTTCTTTGAAAAAAACACTCGTGACAACATAATGAACGCATACAAGAGAAACAATAGAGAAAAGAAATATTTGACCACTGGTCTCGTTTTTAATAACAACACGTCTCAACCAATTTACATAGATGAAATATTAACAAAATACAACAGTTACTTGTTTAAGAAAGCGAGAGATTTTAAACGGGAAAAAAAGCTTGCATTTACGTGGGTACAGAGTGGAAGAATATTAGCGCGCCTCACAGACACCAGTCCGATCAAAGAAATCCGTAACACTGATTTCTTTAATGAACTGTGAGGAGCATTATGTTTCATTCTCACCACATAATGCTCTCTTTGACAGTATAAACAACATTCAATTATCTACTAAGAGCACTGCTAAGATCTTGTACATCAATGCCAGATCAATAAAAAATAAAATCGATGATTTGGAAGCAATACTTAAATATTTTAAAGATGACATCGATGTAATTTGTGTTTCGGAAAGTTGGCTCTATGATTTTAACGAAAGGTTTTTTAACATTAAGAATTTTTCTAAGATAACAGCTTGTAGGCCTAATAAAGAAGGAGGTGGGGCAGCTATTTTTATTTCGAAAAAACTTTCTTTTACGCATCTTTTCTCAATAAGTGACGATTCTGACAGCATATGCGCAGCAAAAATCAATATCAGAGGGTATATTATTGAAGTTATGTGTGTTTATCGACAACCGTACCAAGTCGTTCTTCAAAAAGAAAAATTTCTCTCAACATTAGAAAAATGTATTTCGAAGACATCTAAAAAAAACTCTTTCATAGCTGGTGATTTCAATGTCGACATTTTACTAGAAGGAAATTTTGAGAGAAAATATTTGAATTTATTACGAATGACTGGTTTTTTTAATATAAACAAAAATATACCAACACATAAAAATTCGAACATCGACCATTTCTTTGTGAATGATCCGAAGCAAACTGTATTTGCACACCATACAAAACACGATCTTTTCGACCACAATTTAATCGCAATTGAGATTTCTAATAACTGATTTCTAATAATTAAGAACTGAACTCCAAAGAAACCCAATATAATTGTCCAGGTTCATGACTTCCGAGGAAATGTATAAGAATTTAATAGAAAAACTAAACTTTTTGGTACAAAAATCGTCTAAAAAAATTAAAGTTTCCCTCGACAATCCTAAAAATCACTGGCTGAATGATGATATCATGAACTTAATAAAAGAAAAAAATTGTTGGTATGGAAAATTATGTAAGGATCCTTCAAACATTCTTTGCCAGAGAAAATATAAAGATCTTAGAAATCAGCTAACTTCAAAAAAGCGGCAAACTAAATCAGAGCACTTTGGTAAGATTTTCGAAAAAGATCTGCATGACAGTAGAAAAACATGGCAGAACATTAATAGTTTGGTTTTCAATACAACAAAGAAGAACGTGGAATGTCCATTGCTTAAAACTTCATCAACTGATACCAAAAAAGAGAAATTAAACGAGTTGAATACATTTTTTGTAAACATCGGTAAGTCATTAGCCTCCAAGTGTAATTCTAATGACATTGTCTCCCCTGATAAGTCAAATAGTTTGTTTAAATTGAAACTAACAACACCATCATCAGTCAAACGAATAATTTCTTCTTTGAAGTCGTCGAAAGCAAGGGACACAGACAACATATGTATGACCCTCCTAAAAGAATGTAAAGATGAACTTTGCATTCCCATTTCAATCTTAATCAACAAATCATTTGTGGAAGGAAAAGTACCAGATGAGATGAAAATTGCAAAAATTATACCAATCTTCAAGTCTGGAGACACATCTGACTTAAACAATTCCCGCCCTATTTCAATACTGCCAGTTCTGTCCAAAGTGATTGAAAAAATTACTAATGAACAATTGCTTGAATACGTAAATAAAAACAACATAGAAACTCAAAATCAATATGGATTCCGAAAACAATCTAGCTCTATTACAGCACTTATTGATATGGTATCCCATCTGCAGAGGAAAAACGACGAACTGAACAACACAAGCACGCTTTTCATCGATCTATCGAAGGCATTTGACACGGTTGACCACGGGATTTTGTTACGCAAACTATTTTGTTATGAAATAAGAGGAACTTCGTTCAACTGGTTCAAGTCTTATCTTAGCAATAGAACGCAATATGTTAGTTCAGTTGGCTATAGAAGTGACATGGAAAGAATTCAGTTTGGAGTACCACAAGGAAGCATACTTGGTCCAACGCTTTTCTGCATATACGTAAGTGATCTAATAAAAACAAGCCTCAAAGGAAAACTGATAATGTTTGCAGACGACATATGTCTCATGTATTCCGAAAAATCTACGTTCGACTTAGAAACTCATATGAATAGCGACCTAGCTGTGATCTACAATTGGATGAATATGCACAAGCTATCCTTAAACGTAAAGAAAACTAAGTACATTATGAATAGCAGAGCAAATAACCCTCTAAATATTATGTTTGAAACCAATTTAGTTGAGCGTGTCGAGCATTTCAAGTACTTGGGATTATGGATTGACTCGTCCTTAAATTGGAAACACCATATACACAAGCTGACAAAAAAACTTTCTGGCATAGCAGGCGTTTTTGGAAGAATCTGTAATAACATTCCAAACTCATTAAAGAAACAGATGTATTTTGCACTTTTCCACAGCCATCTTATTTATGGTATAAATGTCTGGGGATCCGCCTGTCAATACCTAAAACAAAATTTACAAATTATTCAAAATAAAGCACTTAAGAATTTGTACGGTCTTGAAAGGCTGACAAACACAGCAACTCTATACAAACAAATGCAGATCCTGATGGTGAAAGACGAAATCGAGATATGGTTACCCATATTCATAAAATTACAAAATCATCCATCCATACAAATACTACACTCACAGACAGAAACAACCACAACCCGTACAATATAAGAAGTGGACGACAGATTCATCAATTCAAACCAACTACAACCCGTTATGGCACAAACTCCACACTATACAAATCGATCGATCTGTACAATAAACTTCCTAGTAAAATTAAAGATTTTAAAGTCAATAAATTTAAATTACATATTAAAAAAACGCTTCTAAGTAGATACCTATAATGTATGTTTTTTATACCTTGTCAAAGAGTGCAATCATGCGAGTTTATATATCGCAAATTTTCTTTTTACTATTGCTTCACTTTTAAAATTATTTGCATTTACTGAATTGTCATTTAATCATAATTCTCGTAATTTGTTGCTATTGTTTCATCGCCAAATTACTTACTTTTTTTTGCACATGTCACATTTCTTTTTTTTTTGTTAACTTTAAATTGACATAAATTTTCATATACAAAAATTGTAAACATGTAAACAGCCTACATGAGATTGCTCTCAAAGGCATTTATATATTAATAAATAAATAAAAAAAAAAAAAAAAAAAAGTACCCTGACTATCTAATAATAAGGAAAAAAACTAATACTCATTAACGTTTTTTTGAATAAAATGATATCAAAGTGAAAAAACAACTTAACACCTTAACTGTCCCCATACAAAATGATTTAAAACCATCTATACGTCCATTATTTTTTCAAGACATCAACGATAAGTCCCATGTATCATATTTGATACACAAAATTTTCTTTTTCTACGTCCATGTATCATTTTTGATACATGAGCAAAATTCAGCTTCACTGTCCCCATACAAATTGATTTAAAAAAACCCATACGTCCGGTACTTTTTTTCAGAGAAAACATTATTATTTAGTAAGATTCAACATATAAGCCATTGTTTACGTAAATAATAATTGGTCACTGCTGTTAAAAAAAGGAATTTGGTTTTGTGGTCATTTTTGATACATGGGCTTATGCTAACTTCATATATCATGTCAATAAGTCCCATGTATCATATTTGATACACAAAATTATATTTTTGTCGTGCCTTCTTATGAAGTGAAGGTTTCCTCAGGTTCTCTTGCTTCTTATTCAACACAACACTTAGTGAAAATATTATTTTTTATTTGTGCATTTCTGTCAAATTAAAAAAAGGAATAAAAATATAAACGTTTCTAAGTCCTTAGCTAAAAAACTTATTTGTAATACTATTATATGGATAGTGAAAGTGAAGATTTTAGCTACGGAAGTAATAGTGAATATAGACCATCTGAAATTGACTCAGGATCTTCTTATGAGCTTTCAGAAAGTGAAAATGAGGATTGCTCGTTTCAAATGCAGGGTATTCTGGTAATCTATAATATAAAAAATAAGAAATAAGAACAGAGGATGATTTAGTACTTTTTATGTATGTACATATATGTAAATTCAGGTAATGACAACCTCAACCCCGAATACCAATACCAACAATCGGTCCCACGGCAAGTTTCAGAGCAACAACATTATTTAGCTTGGCATGATGAAATTCTTCCCATTGGGAGGGAACAATTTACTGGCATCTCTGGTGTGCATTATAAATTATGTTTTACCTGCTTTTCAAAATAATATAAAATTTGTTCATAAAAAGTAAGGATTTACTTTTGAAAAAAAGTTTTTTACTTAAACATTTTTCCAATTGTTTTTGAAGTTTGGTAAAGTATCAGACGTTACCTATACACGTTTATATGAAAATTAAATTTTTAGGTTATTTTGTTGACATAAAGAGGATACATGTTTATGTATCAAAAATGATACATGGACGTAGGCGGCACGAGAAAAAAATAATTTTATGTATCAAAAATGATACATGGGACTTATTGTTGATGTATTTTATTTCTAAGACAAAATGATGGACGTGTGAATATTTCCATATCAATTTGTATGGGGACAGTAAAGTCGAATTCCAAAATGTATCAAATATGATACATGGACGTAGGCGGCACGAGGAAAAATTTAATTTATGTATCAAATATGATACATGGGACAGTTAGGCGCCAGTTATAGCTATCATTGAAAACCATCATTGAAACACAAATCAGTGGAACGGTGGAATATTTTTTGACAAGTCGGTTATAGCAATCAATAATTTCGCTGTCATTGAAAAGATGTGTCATTGAAAATATCTGTCGCTTTGATGCTTGCTAAATTACTAGTGATGGGTATTTCATTCATGAGGCAATACAAAATGTCGCATGTTTTGTTATTGCTTAAAGTTTCTTTTTTTGCGAACTGCAATCATTTAGGCCTATTCGGCGAAATCTTATTCTTCTATTCTGTTATGAATTTCAATACAAAAGTTTGAGATGTCAACAAATCTTTTATGAATTATAATTTTGGTATTCGGCATGGTAAAATCTGTTATAAAATCTGCTAAGAAAACTTTTATAAAATGTCAAACGTTCGAACATGGAAAAAGTCTTTTACGAATAGCATTTTTGGTATTCAGCATACCAAAATATGTTATGAAATCTGTTAAAAATCATAAAAGAATAAAAGACAAACTTCTGTGACTTTTATCATAAAAGATTTCAATAAGTACACAGGTGCATCAAGTAAAAATGAATATTTATCTTTTATTTCGTCAACGAAATGTTCCTAAAAAGAGCAAATGAAAGAAAATATATTAAAACTCATATCATATAAACATATAAGTAGAGTACGGCCATGGTATTCCCAAAAACATATGAGGTAAATTCCTGTTTTATGGTATAGATACCAATAGTGTGTAAGAGTTTACTTCTTTGTTCGTCATCCATTTTAATTATGTCAGATGAAATATTTTACATAATCGCAGCTGATTATGATAACAGACTTTCTTATTTTGTTTTTGTTAGAGATATGAGCTATAAGAAAAAAAATCATTTCTTTGGGGTTCGGGTGCGTGATTAGTGTTTAGTCCAGTTTAGTTTATAGTTTCCTACTCGCTGCTTTGCTTTCCATAAACCGACTCTCACAGAATTGCTCTATATGGCTATGCGCGCACATTAAACTTTTAGTTCCGCAACTGCTTGGTTCGAGCAACTAAAAAGCTTCACCCATATTAATAAAGATGGTTTAGTGGAGGTTTATCGTTAAGTCCTGGACTAAGTGCGAAATTTCATTAATAAAACAAATTTTCTGTTAAGTGACATTTACTAATTATGATTAAGTTAAACCACCGAAGTAGGTGGTTTAGCGAAGGAATAAGAAATAGAAATGTCCACAGTCAGATGTCAGACACAAGCGATTGACAATCAATTTAGGTAGCCACAGAATATAAAAAAAGAGATTGCTCACTTTTGTAGAAGATTTTCTTAAAAGGATTTTTGGTAAACGTCATTTTACTATTCCGGGAACATTTTGTTTTTATTAATATAAATATTTAAGCCAGGACTAAACTCCTATTCTATGGTTTAGTAAGACAGTGGACTATAGAAGGAATAAGCGTTTTATATTAATATGGGTGCTTGTGTTTTGACACAAACTAAACGATTGCCTAAAATGAGTTCGCTATTTTGTGACATATAATTAAATGCACCTCCGCGGACATTCAACCAAATAGTTCATCTGTTTCCTATAAGCAACCAAACAGTTGTACAACTAAAAATTGTATGTGCGCGCCTAGCCTAAGTGTTTTTTGTGCTAGTCTACCTATCTAGGTACATACATACATATATAACTTTGTATGTTTTATTCAAATTTCATGATCATTAGAATTGTAGAGACGTCATTGAAAAACTTATTTTTTTTGTTAAAATGCACATTAAAATTGTTATATCCTATGGGACATTTGAGGTGAGAGAAAATACCACCTCATTTCGAAAAATTAATACCTCATACAAACTCATTTTAAATTCGTATCCTACCCATCACTATAAATTACAAAGACAACCTGAATAATTTTTTGAGGCTAGAGTTGATCATTGAAAAAAAAACTGACACATGAGAATAGAAAGAGAATCGAACACAAATCATTGAAACGATTGTGTTCCACTTTGTTGGAACGAAAATCTGCTGTTCATTGAAAACGATTTTCATCATTGAAAAATTAAAACTAGTTTTTTGAGAAATATTGAACATATTTGTTAATTTTTAATTGCAAAAGTAAAATATATAGTTGATTAGCTTCATTTGTATACCAAACATTCTCAGTGTTCATAGTTTAACTATCCCAAAAAGTGAAAACAAAATTTTCAATGATGGTTTTCAATGATAGCTATAACTAGGGCCTAAAGGTGTTAAAAAACGTTTGATGCAAAACTGCAGAGAAACGGTTGTAGGCAGAAAAAAAAAAATTGAGACAAACTAAAACTGTAATAAATTCTTGATTGGTTATAAAAAAATCTTACGAATCGGACGTAGTTTGGAAAAGATAGAGCCAGTTAAGGGAAAAGAGAGCAAAAATCATAAAAACCGTTATAACTCGAAAACGGGACGAAAACGAGAAAATTACCTCGACTTAAAATGACCTCAGGAATCCAAGGTTTTCATTTGGGGCGGTGACTGTGGGACACCCTGTATATAATCGAATACCAATCTCTACCACTTGGAGAATTGTCAGAAGAAGCCCAAGAGTCCAAAAATAAAGACTATAAGAAATACAGATATCAAAATACGTGCAAAGTTTCAAGAATTCGGCAGAATGAAGACTTATTTAACATGCTAGCAAACTCATCCGATCCACTTATTTCTTCCTTGAGGCATGTAATATCTAAAAGCCCAATATTAACCAGAAATGATAAGTTTGTTACGCATTTCCCCGGACTTAGATGATATGTAGTTTCCAAGAAATTTAATGTTTGTGTGTAAATTTTTGTTCCTTTTATTTTATTTTTCTACTTAGCTTTGGAAATTTCCTTTAAGATAAAAAAAAATTGTGGTGATATCTTTATTCGTTTAAGAGATATGATTTTTGCTACCAAAAAAGTCAATTCGGGCCACTGTGCGACGGGTCAAAAATAAACGAAAGCGTTTCATTCGCTGTAATTGAAGAAAATGAAGCGCTTATTAGCACGGGTCTACTATGCGAAGAGGCTTCTATATTCACTGCAGAGGCTCACGCTATATATTAGAAGCGGCCAAAACTGCGACTGATAAATACAATGTTACCGTTATAAGCAAAATTAGAGAAATTATTATTCGTTCACCAAATAAACTTAAAGTGATGTGGACCCCGGTCACACAGGAATTCAAGGAAACGAATATGCCGACAAAGCCGCTACTGCGGCTCACAAAACACCACTCTACCTATTTGCGACGTTTACTAAAAAAGATCTCGCTAATGTTGGTAGAAGTTAACGCAAAAGTTAACCTAGAGCTATGGAAAATATACTATATCCACCACTACGTCACTGTTAACCCAAAACGAGACAAACCAATATACCCAACATCTACAACAAACATCGAGAACACACATTTTATAAGACTTCGATTGGGCCACACTTCCGCCACTCATCAACATCTACTCCGTAAAGAAAACCCTCCGATTTGCACAACATGCAACGCAGTCACCGATTTAAAACACATTTTGGGCCTAGGACAATGTTTACTGCCTATTTCCATCATAAATGATATCATTAAAATAAATCTGTTAACTCAATTTTAAAATCTCCAACTATAGAAAATATATTAATTATTAATGAATTTATATAAACTTTATTTTTATGTAAATATTATCTAAACATTAGAGCCGTTAGTCCCTGTAGCTTGTGCTCTTTAAACAATATTACCTTTGTAATTATTTTATAATTATATTGATAATAGAGAATAATAATAATAAATAGATTTTGTTGTGTGAATTCAATTAAGTATTGTAAAATTTTCAAAAAAAAAAAATATGAAAAATAAGAAAAATATCCTTCTCTCTTAAAGAAAAGTGTTGAAACTTTGTTTACGACCCTTCGATGCATTCTATGACTACTCTCGGAATATTATTTTTTTTTTAAATACAAGTTAAGACTTTTATGCATTCATTCATTGTTAATCTCAAATCATCATTCAACTTGGACAAAATTATTCTCCAAATCAAAATCTTTGAAACAGAACTTCGACCAAGACCGATATCAAAATCTTTTCTAATTGATCTTTGCACATTTCCTTAGGCAAGAAAACATAAGACCGTGGCCAGCTTCAATCTTGCAGGAATGGAAGTTTTACTGATTAGTATGGTACGAATCTTTTAGCCACATACGCAACGTCCGCTATTTTAATGGGTTTGAATGATTTCCCAACGGTTTTCTTCTTTTTTTTTTCTTCTGCATTTTCACGCTTGGTACGTTTTAATGCCAATGCAAGTAATAAAGCACACATTACAATGTTTTATAGAATTACTTTTTTTTTCAAAATTTTAATAGCAGTCAAAAACTTCACAAACAAAATAGTTTTGTAAATGAATTTTATGTTGATTTCCTTTACACATGAGAAATCAATTTCTGTGTGAAGATTTCGATCTCTCGTCAGATTTTACGTTCCTTCACAGCAAAAAATCGATTTTTTTTTGACAGAGATCAAATCCTTCGAATCCATATTTGAAGAGGGATTTACATGTATACGATACGAAATACGCACACCAAAAGAAAAAAAATTTACAAGGGATCGAAATCCGTAGTGTGTAAAGGAAATCGACATTAGTTTTGTATTGAAAAGTGACAGATGACAGCTGTTTTCAATTCCACTAATGTCGATTTCCTTTACACATAAGAAATAAATTTCTGTGTGAGAATTTGATTCCTCGCCAGGTTTTGCGTTCCTTCACAACACATGCAACGCAGTCACCGATTTAAAACACATTTTGGGCTTAGGACAATGTTTACTGCCTATTTCCATCATAAATGATATCATTAAAATAAATCTGTTAACTCAATTTTAAAATCTCCAACTATAGAAAATATATTAATTATTAATGAATTTATATAAACTTTATTTTTATGTAAATATTATCTAAACATTAGAGCCGTTAGTCCCTGCAGCTTGTGCTCTTTAAACAATATTACCTTTGTAATTATTTTATAATGATATTGATAATAAAGAATAAATAGATTTTGTTGTGTGAATTCATTAAGTATTGTGAAATTTTCAAAAAAAAAAATATGAAAAATAAGAAAAATATCCTTCTCTCTTAAAGAAAAGTGTTGAAACTTTGTTTACGACCCTTCGATGCATTCTATGGCTACTCTCGGAATATTATTTTTTTTTAAATACAAGTTAAGATTTGTATGCATTCATTCATTGTTAATCTCAAATTATCATTCAACTTGGACAAAATTTATTCTCCAAATCAAAATCTTTGAAACAGAACTTCGACCAAGACCGATATCAAAATCTTTTTTAATTGATCTTTGCAAATTTCCTTAGACAAGAAAACATAAGACCGTGGCCAGCTTCAATCTAGCTGGAATGGAAGTTTTACTGATTAGTATGGTACGAATCTTTTAGCCACATACGCAACGTCAGCAATTTTAATGGGTTTGAATGATTTCCCAACGGTTTTCTTTTTTTTTTTTCTTCTGCATTTTCACGCTTGGTACGTTTTAATGCCAATGCAAGTAATAAAGCACGCATTACAATATTTTATAGAATTAGGCTGAGTTCGTAATTGCAATGTTTGTTGCCCCTGTCCTGCCTAAAACATGCTTCGAATACATTTATGAACACAATTACGAGTACAACAGCATGTGTGCAGTCATCATACTTTGTTAAAAATGAGTTCATAATTGCCAAAATAGTTCGATATCAGCATCGGACCAGATTTTGGCCTCGTATTCAATCCTGTGAATGGATAGTTATTAATTTCTTATCAAAGATGTACAAATCAATATTTGTACGATTATAAATTAATTTTAAAAAAAATTACTCACATTTGATCCTCTGCCATTTTCCTGCAAATTCAGCAACATAAAAAAAACACATGCCAAATTGACCGCATGTTGACTGTATGTAAGTTTACTTTTATGAACACAAATGTTGCCGTGCTCATGCAGAGATGATGCTGTTTGTTTACAATTATGAACGCAATTTTTGCAGGACTGCGGCAGTTTTGCAATTACGAACTCAGCCTTTTCAGAATTTTAGTAGCAGTCAAAAACTTCACAAACAAAATAGTATTGTAAATGAATTTTATGTTGATTTCCTTTACACATGAGAAATCAATTTCTGTTTGAAGATTTCGATCTCTCGTCAGATTTTACGTTCCTTCACAGCAAAAAAAAATACAATTTTCTTTATTTGACAGGGATCAAAATCTTCAAATCCATATTTGAACAGAGATTTACATGTACAGTGACGAGCAAAAGTGGTCAAATGTTTTCGCTTACTTGAAAAATTGATTTAAAGTAAGAGTTTTTAATAGAATTAAAATCTTTTTTTATTTTTTTTTATTTTGTTTATTTAACTAAATTTTATTATTTATAATAACTTTTTCAAAAAAAATAATATATTATACAAAACAAAAAATATTCCATTAGTTCTTAGACTTGTTCAATTATGCACGTTTAAAATCAACATTTTTTCTTTAGTATTTAGTCGATAAACCTTTATTTTTAATTACTTTGGAGCAACGCTTTGGCATACTTTCCACCAAATTATGGAGAAATCGCTTTGGAATACGGCCCAATTTCAGCTCCATTCGTTGCCAAAGCTCCTGAGTATTTGATGGGTGATTTTTGTGCCGTCGCTTCACGATGACCATAAATTTTCAATTGGATTGAGGTCAGAGCTTTGTCCTGGTCATGTCATCGTCGTAAACTGTTGATTTCTCAGCCATTCCGAGACATTTTTTGACGTGTGTTTTGGATCTCAGTCCTGCTGAAAAGTTATTTCACAATCATTGAAGCCTGGTGATGCAGTAAAATGTAGTAAATTTGTCTTCAAAATGTCCAAATATTTTTCTTTGTTCATGATGCCATCGATTTTCACCAAAGGAACAACAGAGTTCCACGAGAAACAGCCGCAAGCCATCACCGAACCTTCTTCATGTTTCACGATCTTTTGAACTTGATGTTGTTGAAGTGGTTCTCCAGGACGTGACCAATAAAAAGATCTACCATCCGTTCCTATTCTATTGACCTTCGTCTCGTCCGACCAAATGACTTTTTTGCATTGGTCAATGGTCCAGTGTTTGTGCTTTTTAGCAAAAGCTAACCAGGCTTTAATATTTTTCCCTGAAAGTAGGCTTCTTCGGTTTCTCTTTAGCGTTTAACCCAATTCTTTTGAGTGCCCGGCGTGCAGTGCATTCACCAACTGGCTTGTCTATGTTTCGGGCTGCCTGCTTAGGTGTTTTGGACCCACAACTTCTCAACTCTCTTTCCATTCTTCTAGCTTCCAAATCAGAAAGTAGTCGTTTCCGTCCTTTTTTCATTGGGGGGACATAGATGTTTTTGTCTTTTTAATATTAAGCACAGAAGTTTTTGAAATTTTCAAAATTTTGGACACTTGCACGGTCGACGGTTTTTTACAATTTTTTTTTTCATTTTGACAATAATCAGCTTTACACATTTTAAAATGAACGATTTACCCACAACAAACTATCAACAAATAAAATTATCTTTACTGTTACTTGTTAAATAACAGTAAAGCAAACAAAGCACAATAGAGATGTTAAATCTCTTGAAACTAAAACGTGCATAATTGGACAAAACCAAAAAATTATTATTATTCTTTTTGTTTGTATAGTATATTATTTTTTGAAAATTTTACTATACATAATAAATGTAAGTTAAATAAACAAAATAAAAAAATATAAATAAATAAAGAATAATAATTCTATTAAAAAATCCTTACTTAACTCTTCAATTCCCATACTTATGTTTATGAACAAAAAAACGATTTCTTCTTCTTAATAGCATAAATGAATTTAAAATAGACCAAAAAAAAATATAAAAACAAAACACCTTCCTCACCCTTTTTTTAAAGGGGGGTCACCTACAGGTGACACTGGGCACTGCGTGTATTGTTTTCCTCTTTTTGCTTGTAGAAATAAAACCACGTTTCTTACAAGAATATTTATTTTTAAGTGGAAATTTTCGGCGGAAATAAGACAGTGGGGCCTATCGGGAATCTCCCTGGAAATTTTGTTGCTCTCGGAATTTTTTTCGTCAATCGTGAATCTCCCTCGAAACTTTTCCCCTCCGATAAAAAGAAAGTACCATACATCTGTTGTCGAAAAACACCTTTGAATTATGTATGTGTAGTTTTAGGGCTTCCAATAACATTAAAATCCTTCAGAAATGGAAGAAAATCACGATAGCCATAAATTACGCGGGAATATTTCAAACTCATTCACGATCGCGATTTTTCGAAAATTTGAATTCTTTCCAGGGGAATTTTATTCACGATAGCCCCCAATATCACCTGGATCCTCCAGCCTGCAAATCCTCAACAATCTCATCTAAAGTCAATCTGTAAGACGTACAATAGCTCTAAAATCCCATCGCCATCAATGATTCATGAATTGCTCTAATACTACTACTATTAATACAGACAATGCCCAGTGTCACCTACAGGTGACGCTTAACATTTTTACCGTGGTAATAATCACTCTTTTTTTTATTTTTGTCCTGAAATGCATTTATATACAACTTTATATATTCTCTTACCACATTCAATTAGAAAAAAAACAATACTTACAGTTTAGACATTTTTATCTCAATTTAAATTCCACTAAATCACAAAAAGTAAGGACACTACAATTATACACGAAACAATGAATTGAAATGAAGAAATGACGTAAAGCTAGTATTTTGAAAAAATAATATAATATATATAATAATAATATAAAAATAAAATAGGACCTATTGGCTTTGCATAAGTTGAGGAAGAATAAAAAAAAAACCGTTGCGGTATGGTTGAAAAAAAAATATATGTACATGTCACCCATAGGTGACACTGGGAATTGAAGAGTTAAATCAATTTGTCAAAAAAACGAAATTATTTGACCACTTTTGCTCATCACTGTATATGAAACACGCACACTAAACGAAAAAATTTGATCCGTGATCGAAATCCATAGTGTGTTAAGGAAATCGACATATTTTTGTACGTGATTCCGAAAGGACTTCGAAAATATGAAAGCGAGTGATATGTAAAACCCTAAAAACAAGTTCACTCGATTTCTGGAACCTGGCTGTATCATTAGGTTTTTATTAAATACTAGCTTAAATACACCCGCTTCGCCGGGTGCTAGTAAATAACTAATTCAATACAAAAAACAAAAAATTTAATTTATATTGTGTTTAAATTTTAATACATTTTATTCAAGTGCTTTTTGATAACAAATAACATTTTTTGTTTTTCCGTCGGTTCAAATTATTAAGGCGGATGGTTTGCCTGCACGTGAAGATGCAACATACAGTTGCCCATGCGCAAATCCTGGAACCTCTAAATTAATACCGCATAGTCTGAAAGATTGGCCTTGTGCCTTATTAATCGTAATGGCAAAAGCAAGTCGTATACAAAATATTTGCGATTTCATCACTTTCTTTCTCATTCCGGTTGGAGTAGGATTATGAGGACTTGCAGTACGTTGTCATTATTAGTTTCTCATCAAAAGCCTTGATAAATAAAGTGCTATTAGAAACCAATTATATTATTTTCAATTATTTTACCCATTTTTCTATAGATTCACTCATTTTTTAATTTTCCGTCTAGCAACGAGCAACACAACACAATTGCGATGTTTGACATTTGAGGTTAGATTTGAACGAATTTTTTATTCGCCGGGTTGTGGAATACGTTGACTAGTTGTTAATTGCTAATTTACATTTGACAGTTCGCAAAAGATACGTTGTTGGTCGCGTAAAAAATTTTAAAATACAAAACATTTCAATTTATAATTATTTTATGCAGTGTTTTCCTTTTAAATAGTTGATTCGATCATTAATTCACTTCGTCGTAAAGTTAAAACAAAACAAAAAGTGATATTAGCTGTGAAAATTGTTTAAAAAGAATTATTCGCAGGTCGCAGCTCATGTGCACGCCATTCGCGACGAATAAAAAATAAAATGCGCGACTGGATCGCACAAACTTGCTCTTATGTAAAAGTAATTTGGAATTTGAAATACATTTTATACAGGGTGATTGGCATAAGGTGTGACAAAAAGCTAGAGCGTGTAGGTTGGACTTAGACAAGAAAAAAATCGTATGGGAGGGGGGGTCTATTTCCCCCCGTTTAGGCGGGAGGGGCAATTTAAGAAAAAAATCACTTAAAACAGAAAAAAAATTATTAAAAAATAACGGTGATACCTACAGAGTAATGCTATAGCATTTTGAAAAGCCAGAAATACATTCTTTAATTTTGTTTTTAAATAAAGTTGTTCGAGTGAACAGTTTTAGAAAAATTAATTTTCAAAATCAAAATTTTGAAAAAAAAATTTTTTAAACAATTTTTTTTCAAAATTTTACGTAATTAAGTATTATTTTTGTATTCAATATTCAATGCTCTTATTAATTTTTGATCAAACACAAAAAACCGGATGTCCAAATGTTTTGTAGTTTTTGAGAAAATCAAAAATAACAAAAACTACTTTTGTTCCAAGAAAAGCCTTTTATTTTAGTTTTTATACGTTTTTGGATTCTTAGGTGAATTTACGATTGAAAGGATTAACTTTCTTTTTAATTTTTTTTTAATTATCGTCTTATAAACATACAATAATGTGACAAAGTACTGCATTAACCATATTTCACACATTTTTTCATTGAGAACACCTGCGTGAGAGCATTGGTTTAAAATCGACCTGCCACTTTTTTATTATGATGGGGTCGGCTTGGCGTAGTTGCATTTACGAAAAAAAGGATTAACTTTTTGTGTAAAATTTTTTTATTATCAGTCTTATAAGCATACAATAAAGTGACAAAGTACTGGATTAACACATTTTTTCATTGAGAACACCTGCGTGAGAGCATGGATTAATATTAACCTGCGAATGTTTTTTAAATAATTTTTTGTAATAAGCTTTAGTTAAAAAATAGTTAAAAATTTAAATAAACAGTAATTATGTATTTTATCTAAATATGCATGTATTTCTTATTTTAATTGATTTCAAGATTCAGGAACATTCTTGTTCTTATTTCGCAATTGCACTTTTCTGTCACTAGTTAGGACGTGTAACGTTGCATTATTTAAAAAACATTCGCAGGTCAATATTAATCCAATGCTCTCCCGCAGGTGTTCTCAATGAAAAAATGTGTGAAATATGGTTAATCCAGTACTTTGTCACATTATTGTATGTTTATAAGACGATAATTAAAAAAAAATTAAAAAGAAAGTTAATCCTTTCAATCGTAAATTCACGTAAGAATCCAAAAACGTATCATCATCATCATCGGCTCGACAACCGGGTTCCGGTCCTGGCCTCTTTCAACAAGTCTCTCCACCTATCCCGGTCTCTAGCCGACGCCATCCAGTTGCGCACCCCAAGGCTTCGGGCGTCCTGGTCTACGCCATCTCTCCAGCGCAAGCATGGTCTACCACGCTGTCGTCTACCATAGAATGTACCACAAAGAACTTTCCGAGCAGGTTCCTCTTCGCTCATGCGAGCTAGGTGCCCTGCCCACCGGAGTCTACCGAGCTTAATTTTTGTCACGATATCTGCTTCTAGGTAGATTGCGTACAATTCATGATTGTACCGTCTCCGGAATCGTCCTTCCTCACATACGGGGCCAACAATTCTCCTTAAGACTTTTCTCTCGAACGCAGCTAAGAGGTCGGAGTGCCTTTTGCTAAGCACCCAAGTCTCGGATCCATATGTGAGTACTGGCAGGACCATGGTCCTGTACAGCAGCAGTTTTGAAGTTATGGTGAGATTTCTGGATTTGAAGAGCTTTGACAGACTATAGTAGGCTCTGTTGGATTTGAGAAGCCGCCCGCGTATTTCTTCTTCTATATTGTTATCGGCTGCTACTATTGACCCAAGGTATTTAAAGGATTGCACCACTTCAAATTCGTGCTCCGCTACCTTGATTGTTTGACCAAAAACGTATAAAAACTAAAATAAAAGGCTATTCTTAGAACAAAAGTAGTTTTTGTTATTTTTGATTTTCTCAAAAACTACAAAACATTTTGACATCCGGTTTTTTGTGTTTGATCAAAAATTAATAATAGCATTGAATATTGAATAAAAAAATAATACTTAATCACGTAAAATTTTGAAAAAAAAAAAATGTTTAAAAACAAAATTTTCATTTTTTTTCTTCAAAATTTTGATTTTGAAAATTAATTTTTCTAAAACTGTTCACTCGAACAACTTTATTTAAAAACAAAATTAAAGAATGTATTTCTGGCTTTTCAAAATGCTATAGCATTACTCTGTAGGTATCACCGTTATTTTTTAATAATTTTTTTTCTGTTTAAGTGATTTTTTTCTTAAATTGCCCCTCCCGCCTAAACGGGGGGAAATAGACCCCCCTTCCCATACGATTTTTTTCTTGTCTAAGTCCAACCTACACGCTCTAGCTTTTTGTCACACCTTATGCCAATCACCCTGTATATATAAAACATGGATTTAATGAGATAATAATGACCAAATGCATAAAATTGCCGTCTGATTTCCAGAAAAGTATGAATTTATGCAAACAAACTTTAAAAAATAGTTTTATTATTAAATAAATTTTTTAATACATAAGAAGTTTCTTTAAAATTTTTCAAGAAAAAAATGTGGGATGTGAATTTTAAGTATTTAATATCTAATATTGTTTTTAGGAAATAATTTCAAAAAATAATAGTTCATAGGTTTTGAAGACATCGATTTTTCAAAAAAAAATTTGTTTTTCAAAAAAACCCAACAAATAATTTTTCAAATATTTTTATATACAATATTATTTTAAACTCAAGGCAGCTCCTGGTGAAAATTGTTGGTTAAATCGTTAGAGCCGTTGGTGAGAAATTTAAAAATAAAAAAAACGCTTCTATGACAGGTACCCCTAATACCATTTCCCCCAAATTTTTTTTTGACCAAAATATAGTCTATGTCCAAAATATCACACCTAATTTTTTTTATCAAAATCGTTAGAGCCGTTTTCGAGATAAATAAGATTTTGCATTACGGGTGCATGGGGGGTACCGTTAGTTTTGGAGCTAAAAAAAAATTTCAATTTCCCCTCTAGGGAATCACCGAAGACCCTTAACTACCCAGTTTGAAAAAAATTCCTCCAGTAGTTTAGGCTGTAGTTCGAGGTACAGACATACAGACAGACGGAATTGCCGGACCCACTTTTTTCGTCTTCGCTATCATCGTAATGTCAACTTTGAAAAAATCTCGAGTTCGATTTTTTTTTCCAAATGCAAGTAAAAATGTATGTGAACGAAATGTCAAAATAGGACTATTCACATAAGAGCGACCAACGACCGACGAAGGAACAAATTCGTCGCGAATGGCGTTTACTTAAACAAATGTCTCAGTAATTAGATGATTAGGTGGTATTTGCAATTAGACTGAATGAAATTTGTCTACAGTTTTTTCATTTTACGAAGTGTTCGAGAAGAAAATTATCAGTATCTTATACTTGGAAAAAGTAAAAGCTGGTATATGCATCTTAGGTGGGATCGTTTTCTTGCTTTTGGACACAACCTAAATATATTAAACTATATACATATATATATTAAATATATTATTATTAAATATTAAATATATTATTATGTACTTGCAGAACTTTGAGTAGGTATAGAATATAAAAATGAAATCAATTGACAATATTATGAATGAGATATTGATGATTGATTTAAAACGATATGCGCGAAAATAATCGTGTCTTTTACTTGTTCAAATAAAATAAGAAAATGTGCCTTTTCAGTGTTTGGTTACCTATTAATGTTTGTTTTTGCTTGTTCATAAGGCAAGTATTGGTGTTCATAAATGAACAGGGACTATACAGATGTGCGCAACTGCGCGCTATCACAAGATAAGATAAAATATACAGTCCACTATTCAAAGAAAAACAATCTTATGATAGCGCATAGCTGAAGATACTCAGATACTCGTAAAAACATAAAATACTCATAGTCATAAAAGATAACACCACCGACCTTTTGTTGGGACAAAGCGATAACGTTTCTGTTCCATAAGATAAGGTATTAATTGTAAGATAATAATGTACATAGTTTCTTATAAATAGATATTGTAAAATAAAAACTAATCAGATACTTTTCTGAAGCGAAGAAGAGTGTTTCATTTATTTTGGTCCATCGAGCTGCGATATTGAGCTCAACCAATAAATAAATAAAAAAAAAAGACTTGGAAAATAATCTAAGCAAAAATTTAAATTTGGTTCTACAAAAATTGATTTTTTTAAGTTTTCCCCCACCAGTGGTAAGAGACTTTGAAAAATTAAATTAATTAAAAAGCGTAGTCAGAGCTAAAATATATATATATAAATAAAATAAAATATATAAATATATAAATAAATAAATAAAAAATAAAAAAAAATAAATAAAAATTTTTTTAATCACCGAAAAAATACTTTTCTGGGAAAACTAAGAAAATTTCTTGGAGATCAACAAGTTGTGGGTCGAGGCACAGCTAGGTCAACCTGGCGACCAAACCAAAAACACCTCCAACAAATCAGATAAAATAGTTGTTCGAAATTGAAATCAACATGGGTATCAATAGAGGAAAAAGTCTTTCTGGAGAAACTTCAAATCTAAAAGACGACCCGAAGAATAACCTTGTTGGACAAGAACTTCTTTTAAAAGAAAAGATCTATACAACGCTGGATCGCAACATCACTAAATTTAAAAGGAAAGTAGACATCCTTCGAAGAAAAATTGATGATCTTTGCGATACAAGCAAAGTAAATGCAGATCAAATAAGGTATTTAGAGATTTTATTCGATGGAATGAGAAGTCTTTACACCAAGCAACTGTCGGAATATAACGACGAAGAAGTTGAAAACTTATATGAAGAAATAATGGAAGGATATTTCGAAGAGCTTCCCAAGTTAAGAAATAATTTGAAAATTTTAGAAAAGCTGAAGATTCCTGCTTTCTATGGGGAAGTGAGAGAATGGACATCATTCCACAACATTTTCCAGGATATGGTGCACAACAACACTCAAATTTCGAAGGCGGAAAAGATGCTACGATTACGTCTATGTTTAAAAGGCGAAGCAGCACGTTTGATTCTGTACCTGAGGTGTACTACAGGTACTACAGGTTGGCGGTAGACTAACAAATGCAGGCCTACCATGTAATTCAATGCACCCAATAATCCTTCAAAAATCAAATTTGACAACACTTTTGACTAAAGACGCACACCATGCTACAATACACGGAGGAAATAGAATGACGGAAGCTATTATTAGACGACAATACTGGATTTTGTGTTTGAAAAATGCGGTAAAATACTACATTCGAAAATGCCCCAGATGCATACGATATCGAGCTAACACCGCTACACAATTAATGAGACCGTTTCAAATGAAGTGTTCAAGAGGACGAGGTCAGAAAACCTTTAAGGGATATGTGGCAGTTTTCGTTTGTCTACCAACAAAGGCAATTCATCTGGAAGCAATGAGTGACTTATCATCAGACGCATTTTTAGCCGCACTGAGAAGATTTTTCGCTCGACGAGGGAAAAGCCTTCACATTTACTCCGACAATGGCACTAATTTCATAGGTGCAAATAGATCACTAGATGCCGAGTTAAAAAAGTGATCAAACAAAATACAAGTGTTGCACCAATACTAGCAAATGAAAACATCAAAGGGCATTTTTCCCCCCCGGTAGGACCTCACTTTGGTGGAATTTGGGAAGCGGGAGTAAAAGCTATGAAATACAACTTTAAAAGAGCGATTGAAGAAGTGAAACTCACTTTTGAGGAAATGTCAACTATTTTGGCACAAATAGAAGCAGTTTTAAGCTCACGACCTCTATACGTAATTAATGATGGAAATGGTGAAGATGCTCTGACACCAGGTCATTTCCTAATTGGCAGACCATTGTTATCCATTCCTAGTACAGACTCAGATGTTACATTGCAACAAAGGAATAAGTGGAAAATTCCAGCCGAGAACATGTCTCAAGGTTATATAGTGATTATTAAAGACGAAAATACTCATTCAGCAAGATGGCCTCTTGCTAAAATAATAGAAACGCATCCAGGCAAAGATGGTCGTGTACGTGTTGTAACCTTAAAGCTTCAAAACACCACTCTAAAACGGCCAATCAACAACATATGTCCATTGTTCAAAGCAAATGATGATGATAAAGGAGAGGAAGAATGTCGTATAAAAATTACCACCACGAGAAGAATTAATTCTAACCCCAAAAATAGTTTATTTGCAACAACACTCCTCATGAAATTACTTATAATGCCATACAGTTCAATATCATTATCGAATGCATCTAAATACAAAGGTGGATCAGTAACTGAGTTGTCCGAGAATGCGGCAATTTACCTTGATTCAATTGGCAAAATGGATGTAATGTCATCAACCTGGAATTTGATAATTTACTTCGATCTGGATCCGTATAAGCAGCAGGTTTACAGAATCCCAAAAGCACTTAGGAGCATCGAAGAGCTAGACTACTGTCACCTACTAACAGAATTCGAGGAAGCATGCAAAATGATATCGCAGTCTTTACAAAGACGGTTTGCAACCATTAGTAGCAACGACAACCTATTGGCATAAATAAACCTTTCTGGCCGCCCGCAGAATGTTCATAAATGAACAGGGATTATACAGATGTGTGCAACTGCGCGCTATCACAAAATAAGATAAAATATACAGTCCACTATTCAAAGAAAAACAATCTTATGATAGCGCATAGCTGAAGATACGCACAGATACTCGTAAAAACATAAAATACTCATAGTCATAAAAGATAACACCACCGACCTTTTGTTGGGACGAAGCGATAAAGTTTCTGTTCCATAAGATAAGGTATTTATTGTAATAATAATGTACATAGTTTGTTATAAATAGATATTGTAAAATAAAAACTAATCAGATACTTTTCTGAAGCGAAGAAGAGTGTTTCGTTTAATTGGTCTCGTGTCAAAAAAAATCGAGATTTTAATCAAAAGTAACTTTACGATGATAGAGAAGTTCAAAAAACTGATTTTCGACATGGCACCCGACAGTCTGTGAGACCGTGCGACCTGTTGTACAATGAGCTAGAGCAGGGGTCACCAATTAGTTTCGATCGGGGTCCGTTTTAAGAAATCAAATGAACATCGCGGTCCGTAAAACATTTTATAGAAAAAAATATTTATTAAGCAAATGTAAATACGGAAATAACAAAGGTATTTTTTTTACATATCAATGAGAAAAATGACATTTTTTGTTGCGGACTATCTGTCTGAATTTTGGAGTAAAATTGGTGCTATTGACATTAAATACTGGAGCTGTTCATCAGTAAGTCGAGATCGAAATTTATTCTTAATGAAATTCATCTTCGAAAATGCCGCTTCACAAATATATGTTGACCCAAACAATGTAAGCAGTTTCAAAGTTTAATTCTGGATATTTATTACCACACACAAATTTTATCTAGAACTCTTTACTGGAAACTTCCAAATGTTTGTGTCTTAAAAAACTGTGTTTTTTTTTGGAAATCGATCATTTCCATTTGCAGAGTAGCTTTATCACTCCCGAAAACAATTGCCGCTTCAATACTCCATTCACCATTAGGATGCAAAGAGTAAATTCTGCTGAGGATTTCTACAACATTCTCAATTTTCTTAACATCTGCGAACCTTTTTTTAAACTCCGATTTAAGATCCGTGATGAACGTCTTGTATTGGCTGACGTCAATCTCGTTGCCTCTGCTTCAAGTGTTCTAAAAGGCTGAATAATCTTTCTAAAACGTAGTCTTTACTTAACCATCTCACATTATCATGCATCAGTACATCGTCATATTGTTCATCAACTTCTTCAAGAAATGATTTAAATTCACGATGTCGCAGTAATGATTTCGCACGAAGAAAATTTACTATTTTCATCACTTCTTGCATAATACGCTCAAAATTATGATTGAGTTTGCAGCAAAGCACTGTTTGGTGAATAATATAGTGGTAGGAAATCAAATTTTCGTTACATCTTTCATCGCTACTCAACAGGTGAACTAGTCCTTTTTACTCCCACCTATTGCTGGCGCACCGTCACTTGTTACCGATAAAAGCTTTTTCTAGACTAACTCATCTTTATCAAAATAATACATCACTGCTTTGATCATGTGTTCTCCTTGGATTCTTCCAAATAGAGGCAAAAGAGCTAATATCTCCTCAATTCATCCATAGCCAAGGCGTAATAGTGTGTATTTCTGGTGCTAGTAGAAACAGATAACGGAATCCGTCGTATCGTCTCAACAAATCCTTTTTGTTCTCAAATAAAGCATTACCCGCCTCGAGAAAGCATTCTTTAACTACGTCAGCATCAGTAAATGATTTCATATGCTTAGCAAGAGTCTAAGAAATGCGTAAAGAAGCCTCACCACCTCGTCGAATGTGTTGCGGCAACAGATTATTTTTTAAAAAGACAAACTTCAAATTAGTATATCTGTTCGATTTCTCGAACTCAGTGCATACTGATGAATAGTAGCGCAATTCATAGAACCGTTAAAGCTTTATTTTATATTTTGTTTGAGTATGCTGGATTTAATAAAACTGACAAAATGTCAGATTTTGAGTCAAAATAATAGACAAAATCCAGAAAGTAAGGAACAAACTATGCCGCAACGCATGCGACGGATTCTATGAGTCAAAAAAAAATCGGGTAATGGCAATAGGGGTTTGCATAACTACCTACATATATCTATTTTGGGTTATTTTCATAGGTATATCTTCTGAGTAACTTGCCCAAGTTTGCTAAAATTCTAAATTCTCAATTTAAAAAGTTCATACATAATTTTTTTTATAAACTGATACAAATTCAAAGAGAAATGTACCTTTATTTGTTGAAAATACACTCTCAGATAGTTTTAAACACTTGTTTATAAATCACTCAGTACAAAAAAGAGATATTTAGATCAAAGTAATATTGTTCATTATTGTTTTTGTGAAAATTAATTTTATTATTAAATACTCATCGTTCATTAAAACCAGTGGACTTATTATTTTATTTAGAACTTTTCAATATTATTTATTTTTTTTACGATGCATCATTGAACCCCTTGAAGAAATTGGAAATAATAAGCTAAGCATGTTTTTTCATATTTAAATTCTTTTCCATTTCCACACCACCCATGAGGTAAAACAATTGGCGAGTGGTATGCCCAGAGCCATAAAGTTATTTTAAGTCAGAATAAAAGAGTTAAGCTAAGAGCAGACGGCATATAAAAGCCGCAAATGTTTGCCGTTCTGACGTCATTTTTACGTCATCATCTCTTTTGGGACATTCCACAAATGCACGCAAATGGTTTGCAGACGATGTGCGACGGCGAGATCGCACATAAATGCGCGACATTTTTGCATATCGTCGGAACACCCTCGCACATTTTTTGTGACTGTTTGCGTGCATGTGAGAGCATGTACGACCTACCCATTCATTTGCGATGACACGAAAACAAGACCACGCAAATGTGCATATTTCCAGTAGTAATTGTGAAGTTGTTGTCATAACATCGGTGTTCAATTTCAAGGAAAAAAAAAGAAATGAGCGAATCAACACAAATAGATATCAAGGAGCCTCGGCAAAGTAACATACGCCGCATAAGAAAATCTGAGTCTTGTAGTCGAATAGTGCAGACAATTGGACGACTAACGAAGTTAAATCTCTGATTACTGCTGTGGAGAAACACCCTAGGCTTTGGGATACAGGTTCGGCAGAATACAAACTCGGAAAGCTGGATTTTTGGCGTGAGGTGGTCGAGGAATCCTTCCGTCTGGTGATGCAGAAGCCAGTCCTTTGTCCACACAATGCGTACCGGTAATTGCTCCACACCAGATTCTTCGCGACTTTTTCCAACTTCATCTTCATCAATATCTAATGCCAAATTTCTTTTCGACATTTTCAATTAATTTCAGCACTTTATTATAAATAATTTACATACATACGAGTATGAACGTTCGCCAACAATCACAAACTATGAGCAAAACACAATATTAAACTATCTATTGAATTATCGCAAACCTGCATATGGTCGCGAATGGGTGATGTGCTGATTTTTCCTCATATCGTGTGAACACGTCACACATTGATCGCAAAATTTGCGCACTCATTTGCGTTTTGATGACGCAAACAAATGTGCGGCTTTTGGGACAGATTTATTAGGCGAACGAGAGCACAATAAGGCGGAAAATGTAAGTTGTTTATTTTTGTAAGATAAGGAAATTTAAAATTCATGTTTTTTGTTAAAATGTAGGAGAAAAACAATAGAAAAAGACCAAAGCGATATGCTGTTTAATAAAATGCAGGAGAATCCTGCCAAGGGCTTCACTTAAAGCAAATCGGGAGAAAGTTGCAGAATTTTGGAAGAAGTGAAGTGAGTTTGAGTGGAAAAAAAGTAAGAATAAGGCTAAAAGAGGATTGTGCCAAACCAACATCGTGGTCTTTGCCAACTCCTTTTTGGTACCCACCCTCTGCAAAGAAACCCTCTGCCTGTAGTATTGATGAAATCTGGAAAAAAATAAGGATTAATTCCTTTTCACACTTACGCATCTCCAAAGGATTAGAGTGATCCCTCAAATTCCTTCGAAGTGCTCGCTCCTCAAACATTTATTCTTCCTCAGACAAGATATGTAGCGCTATGCTATGCTATATTTATGATAATTATCCTTTCTTTATTATAAAATAACAATTTAATTTTATATCCTGAAATTCTTATTTAACAATTTTCAAAACAAACATATGTTTGTTCAAACTCAAAAGAAGGTCTGTTCATTTTCCGAACGCGATAAGTTTGCTGTTTAAAAATGGGTTTGCAAATTATTCGTTTCAGATAATCCAATTAAAAATTGGGAGCCACAATGAGTGGCGCTACTAGCGTAGACACAATTTTATCTCTATTGCAAGTAATTTCGACAAATAACTGATGCCCCAAATTCAATTACAACACTATTTTAGTTAACAGAGATATGAAGGCTGCATTTCATTCTCCGTTTCCATCACAGTGGAGTGAGAATTTACTGCGGGCCTCATTTTTCTGAACATGCCTATTTTTCGAACTGTCACTCCTGATTCGAAGTGAAATTTTTATTCGGGCGAAACTCATAATAGCTTTTAAAATTTTCGGGGGAAATGTTTTCCGGTTTTTCTTAAACATTTGCAAATTATTTTCCGATTTTAAATTATTTGGCAACTGATTAAACATTTTAAGACGAGTGTGTTCTTAAAAATGGAAGACGAATATCACACCTATTTCTCAAATTAAGATTATGCACATCACTAACAAATTTGATTTCATCACATAAGCAACTGGGTAGCATTCTATTTTTCATTTTAAAAACATATTCAACACATTCATAATAATTCTTTGATTCACACTAAGCCCTTTTAACATATCTAATAATAACTACAATAGGTGTTAACCAGTGACATTTTAATATTATTCTCATTGCTTTGTTTTGCAACTTTTGCAATTTGTCAATCATAGCTATATTACCAAGATAATTTATGGTTGAACAATACTCAAAATGAGGTATTATTATAGTGTTATATATTTTTATTGCACATAAAGTCGACATCCTTTTTCTAATTCTTGAAAAGAATCCAATCTTTTTTCCAATTTGTTTGGATATATAATCAATGTGGGTATTAAATTCTAACTTATTCACCCGATAGTCATTTTACTAAAACGCCAGTAAAACGACAAGGCTCTAGAAACGAAAATTAGAATTTTATTGAAACGACTATCGTTATAATGCTTAGAAAAGTGAAGAACATAGAGAACGCTGCTTTTTTCGTCTCGTGGTCTCTGGAGCCTTCTCGTTTTAAAGGCGTTTTATTAAAACGACTACCGAAATAAGGGTGATTATCAAACACGATCCCAAGATACTTTATTTTTTCTACAACTTCTATTACTTGATTATTAATTTTAACTTCAGCTTCTGTTTCCCCATTAATAACCATACATTTTGTTTTTGCTACGTTCAAACTTAATTTGTTCATATGAAACCATTCGTTGAGTTGTATTAAATCAAAATTCACTTTTTCGACACACTTATCTACATTTTTGCCTACAAAATACAATAATCCATCATCAGCAAACAATTTTAAGAATGAATATTTAATAACCTTTGCCATTTCATTAATATAAATAATAAACAACAATGTTCCTAGCAAAGATCCCTGTGGGACTCCTAAATTTACATTTATAGCTTCTGAAATCGCCTTTTCCACTCTTGTTCTCTGCGTACGTCCTTCCAACTATGATTGAAACCATTTTAGCTCTTTATCCTTGACTCCATATTTTCCAAGTTTTTGTATCAGAATTTCGCTGTCGACAGTCTCAAATCAATGAAAACAGCAACAATTTTAAACTTCGGATGCATTTCTGTTATCCAGTCAGCAATTATTAGGTTTATCAAAGATTCACAGCTGTGACCCTCTCTGAACCCCGATTGACAGTTCTCAAAGAGGTGACTATCTTCCATATGTTTTTGTAATTGTTTTTGAACAATTTTTTCCAGAATTTTCCCGTCATTACGAAGCTAATTTACTGGACGGTACTCCTCAGGCTTCGAAGGATTATTACTTTTAGCAATTGGAACTACCACTGACTCCTTCCAGCAATCCGGAAAAGTACCTTCTTTCAATGACAAGTTTATTATTTGGCATAAACTATCACCGACTATAAGGATAACATATTTGCATTTTTTTTGTTTTTCATACTTTTTATAAATATCTTTAGCTCGTTAAAAGTCACAAACTTAAATTTAAATGTTTTATCATTGTCTCCAATGTAATCGCTATAAGTTACCGTAGGTATTACTTGATTGATTTTTGCAACACTGTTTACAAAAAAATTATTAAGCTTATCCGCCATTTCATTTCTATCAATTATAGTTCGTGATCCAAAAATTATACTTTTAATTGAATTTTTCTTTTGATTTAACACTAGGGATTTTATCATTCGCCACATTGACTTTTGGTCATTAGCATTTTGAATTTTGTTAGAAATGTATTTATTTTTAGCTTTGTTTATTTCAGATTTAAATCTGTTGCGAGCGGTTCTATAATTTTGCCAATCAAGTTTTATTTGACCACACTGCTAAATTGTATTTTATAATTTTAGTATCTTTCATTCTGTTAAGTTCACCACTAAACCATTCGTTTTTGACACGTGAGTTCACAGTTTTTATACTTTTAAGGGAATCAACTGCAGAAGCAACCATTTTGCAGAATTTATTTGCCATTAAATTTACGTTTTTACAATAAGAGTTATTATATAACAAATTCATGTTTCTAATAAGTTCACTAAGAAATATATGCTTCTTGTATTAAAAAATTTGAATTTGTTTTTTTACGTTTTGTACTTTATTTTTCGTTTCAATTGTTATTTCTGTTGTGCCATTAAAATGGAGACCACAATTCCCAAGAATCGCTTACAAGACATAGTTCGATTATTACTAAAGGTTCCTCATGTGTCATACGTTACACTTTAAAAGGAACAGCAATCGAACAGTCAACCAAACAACAAAACAACGACATAGGTCATATTGCAAACATAAATAATACTGACCCATGGAGGGCAAGTATGTCAATTACAACATATGGTGCATTCGTTGTTTAAATAAACAAACTATGTCAAGGCAAGTGAAATAAAGTAGAATTTATTGACAAACTCAGCTTCTACTTTTCAATTGTTCGTAACAACATAATCAAGTAAATTACGGGATGTAGAAGTTATTCTTGTTGGTTGAGAAATAAGTTGCTTGCACGCATTGTCAATACTTACCTGTTCAACACGTAATTTATAAGTGCCGCACACCATCCAGTCAATGTTGAAGTCCCCCATTAGAATAACACTTTTTCCATACATTACTATTCGCTCCATTAGTTCCTTAAAACAATCACAAAAACTTGCTAAGGAACAACTTGGTGACCTATAAAGTCTAGCTAATATAAAACTATGTGTACCTGAGCACACTTTAACTACCAAAATCCACCAATTCATATTTGTTGAAATACTTTCTAAAACCAGAACTTGTTACCGTTCATTAACGTAACATACAACTCCAACTGTGTGGGACGATACAGAGTCACATCTTATCATCCTAAAACCATTCAAACTAATTTCCTTATTGTCAATATTTGATGTTACGTGTGTTTCCACTATTATAACAAAGTCAAAATTTTCCGCATATACAATACTTTCCAATTCACTAAAATTATTTATCAGCCCATGTATGTTACTAAAGAAACATTTGTACTTATTTAATTGCTAGTATCCAATTCTTTGCATTTCAATTTGTATTTTTCTTTCCATTACCGGACATTTCGAGCTTTTCGTATCATGGTTTACATCCGCATTAAGGTGTTGTTATTATTGTTATTTGCCCTGATACAGCTTATACATTTCACACAATCGCTGTCATAGTCCTTTTTATTGTGATTTCCGGCACATTTAACACATATTTCATCACCGGTAAAATTTTTAGCGCTATGGTTGAAAAACCCCAGCACCTAAAACACCTTTTAACATTAATAAACTCGTAGACTACACATCTATCCCATTGAATATTAATCCTTTTTGCGCCCAATAACATTTTAAATGCTTCGCCATCTACTTCCAAAATTGCATTAAACATTGTTTTATTTTTGGGAGATTGATAAACGTTAATGCATTTTACTACTTTAAATTGAACATTATTTTGTGCTTGAATAGCTTCAATAATAACATCCCCGCTCATCATTTCACTCATGCAACAGACACGCACTTAGGATTTCTCCTTTCATGTACTTGGATATTTAATGGCTCTGTTTTGAATTCTGTCTAAGAGGTGCAGGTGAGTTTTAGGAGCACCTGTCAAGATATGTAAGTTATACTCAAGCTTAAGCCGAATGTATGCCTTATAAATTGTAGCAAGATCAGAACGAGAAAAAAAACTGCTTACATCTTCTGAGGAAACCTAAGCATTTCGTCTCATTTTTCGCACCATCAAATACAGTGCCGTGCATAAGTATAACCGCACCTGTAAAAATGCGTTTTGTAGAAAATTAAAATGAGAATGACACCTTACTATTTTTTTTATTGAATGGCATTACTAATGAAATAAATTGAGAAGAAAAAAAAGTTCCGTTATTTTCTCTTCTGGTGTTTAAAAATTAAAAACAGATTTTCTTGTATTGCAAAAGTATAACCGTATTTTTATTTTTATTTTTTCTTTATTTTAAGTAATTTTTTTAGGAAAAACTAGTAAGGGATCTTGCTGCTCCTATTTTCGACCAAGATAAAAATTTTTTTGGCATACTGTTGACAAGGTTTTTTAATATGAAATCGTCTATAGAGTTCCATTCTTCCACAATTCCCTCTCGCAGCTCAGCAACACTGACAAATTGCCTATTATGGGCATAGATTTGGCGGGTCAAAATTTCCCAAATGTTTTCAATATGGTTACAATCTGGAGAACGTGCCGGCCACTCCATAAAATTTATGTTATTGGATTTGGAACACTCCAAACTTTGACGACTAACGTGAATTGAGGCATTATCTTGCTGGAAGACATGGCGAACTCGACGAAATCGTCTTAAGTAGGGTACCAAATTATCCTGAAGCACCTGGGTGTAAGCTGAACTGTTCATCCTTGTAGAGGTGCAACCTTACCACGCTCGCAGAAGGCCCCCCAAACCATACAACTGCCACCGCCGAAGTTCCTCTTGGAAAAAAAAAAAACTTTTTTTGCCTTTCTCAGACATGCCAATATCCGTTAAAACCATCTGGCCCATCAAGATTAAACTTTTTTTTCGTCACTGAAAATAATCTAAAAAAAAACATTCATTTGATTATGCCATTTGAAATAACAAGAGTTAAGTGAAAATTAATGGAATGTTACTTACGGTTTTCCAATTCCGGTTCATGTTTTTACGGGCTAATTTTAAACTTTGTTGTTTGTGGGCTGTTGTCAGATTTGGAGTTGGCACCATTTTGCCCCGAACAATTACTCCACTGCTTTTAAGGCACGAAAAACCGTTGAAACCGAAACTCCTAATTTTTGTTTACCCTTTTCCGTATCGCTTAAATGTGTACCAAGCGGCATTGTTGTTTGTCATTTCAAAGCACATAACTGAATGAAGCTTCAGAGAGGTTTGCATTGTGCGGTTATACTTTTGCAATACATAAAAATCTGTTTTTAATTTTTAAACACCGTAAGAGAAAATAAAGGAACTTTTTTTTCTTCTCAATTTACTTGTAAGTGATGCCATTCAATAAAAACAATAGTAAGATGTCATTCCCATTTTAATTTTCTACAAAACTCATTTTTACAGGATGCGGTTATACTTATGCAAGGCACTGTATGTGATCATGCCACAAAAGATGGTGGGTAATTCACATACCGAGGACAGAAAGCTTTTCGGTTTCCTCGATGCAAGTGCCATCCTTGGATAATGGCAGAGTTGAAATATTATGCTTGACGGATAGAAGAAGAAGAATGCCCCAACAACAAAATATAGTATTGTAAGCCAGCTATTGATTTTTTTTGTTGAAAAAATTTTATTTAAATTTAATATGAAGTAGGTTTAAACAAAAATATTCATATTTATTATTAATAAAAAAATTGTTAATTGAAAAAAGTGGTGAAAATGATCATTTTCACAAAAAAAAAATTCTATTTTTTTCATTTTTTAATATTTTGAGCTAAAAATTTAATGAGATACTCTCAAGATGTATACCTTCAAGAAAAAAATACTTCATATTTATCTTAGACAAAAAGTATATTTATTTTGTACTATGAAGAGCGCTACATTGAAGAAAAAAAATTTTCAATTTTCAATCTTTATTCATAGTTTATTATTAATTTTTCAATACAAAATATTACTTTCATATAAGGATAATAAGAAAATTAGTAGAAACTTGAAAATAGTACAGTACTGTAGTATTATTATAAAAATAGCAAACAAAAATAATCAGTGCAACCTGCACAAGAATAACAAAAAAGTAAACGATGTTTATCACAAATCGGAGCCTCACAAACCGAACATCCCTCGTGAGTTTTTTTGGTAACGAATAAATATTATAAACGTTGTAAAAAATTCTGAGCAGTCAAAATATTATACTCACGATTATTTAAGAGAAATAGAGCCAAAACAGAGTACAAAAAAAAATTACTTAAATAATTATAACTGCCACACTGGGGTCTTAAGCAGCACCAAACCACTTCCAACGACTGCCAGAACGATACTAGCGCGCATATCATCGTACTATGGGTTTCAGGGGAAAGTGGTATGCTTCAACTAATAACAGATGGAGCCACAATTCCAATTTTTTGAAAATTGTATGTTTTATTGTAATTTAAATAGCGCTGGGGTCACCTGGACCCCACAAGTGCAGCTAAGGGTTAATTCCATGCGGTTTCTAGCAGCCCATTCTTTTTTTTTTTTTTTATAATTCACTCGCGCTCAAGGGTATGTTACGAGACCCTTATAATGTTTTAAACACAGCACGGGCGAGGGCGAAATTAGGAGGGGAGAGAAAGGAGGTGTCGATGAACATTGGTTTTGAATGTTTGCAAATTGAAATGGCAAGGGAAAACTGTGCCGGGTAAGTTATTCCATAATCGTGTTGTGCGACTAAAAAACGAATCTCTATATTTGACGGTACGACCAAAGTTAGGCTCAAGGGTGAACTGATGAGCATTCCTAGCGAAGCGGGTATTATCACGGGTGAATTGATAAAGGCGAGGAATGCAACTGGCTACTTCGAGTGAGCATTGCTTTTGAAAGAAGCGATAAAACAGGGAAATACATGAAACATTCCGACGGTGTTCAAGAGATGGGAATGAATCCATGATAGCTCTATTTTAACGCTCTGTTTTGAATTCTATCCAATAAATGGAGAGAAGATTGAGCAGCGCCTGCCCAAAGGTGTAAGTTATACTCGAGTTTTGGACGTATATACGCCTTATAAATGGTAGCCAGATCAGAAGGGGTAAAAAATTTCTTACATCGATATAGAAATCCTAAGCATTTAGCAGCATTCTTGGCGGTCTCGAGTATGTGATCATTCCAACGAAGATCGTCGTTAACACACATACCGAGTACTGAGAGCTTTTCGGTTTCTTCGATGCAAGTGCCATTTAAGGACAATGGCATAGTTTTCGAAGCATTAAACTCCACACGGTTTTTAAACTTCGGGTTTTTTGTACCCCATTTTACAATGCTGTAAGTCTCGGAGTTTAATGAACTTATCATACGGTACCGTTGCAAATTCACTTCCGAAGGAGATGGACGTGAGTTTGGGAACGAGTATTAAAAGCTGAGAGTGGAGTCGTCGGCAAAACAATGAAGTGGATTAGAAGTTTCAGACAAGAGATCATGTATAAAAATGAGGAAGAGAGTCGGAGACAAAACGGAGCCTTGGGGAACACCAGCATTTATTTTGTGAAGATCAGACTTAAAACCACCCAATACAACATGTATTGAACGATCTAGAAGGTAATTTCTAATCCAAAGAATAAGGGTTTCGTTGATGCCAAACGCCCGCATTTCGATAAGAGAGGCTGGTGCAAAACTCTATCAAATGCCTTAGAAATATCAAGTGCAATAATCTTACTTTCTCCAAAACAATGTAAAGATCTGTTCCACTCTTCGGTGAGATATGCCATCAGATCACCAGTGGAACGATTGCTGTGAAAGCCGTATTGCCGGTCATTAAGAAGCTTTCGATCTTCGAGATATTTCTTGAGCTGATTATTATCAACGATTCCATGACCTTGGAAAGAAGGGACGTAAGTGCGATTGGTCGATAGGACGAGGGGGAGGAAGGGCCACCTTTTTTAGGAACAGGCTGGACAAATGCTGTTTTCCATCTTCTAGGGAAGATTCCAGAACAGTAGGAGCGATGGAAAAGCTTACGCAATGGTTTTGCCAGCGATGAAGAACACCTCTTCAGAAGAATGGGGGGTATACCATCAGGACCAGCGGATTTGTTTATATCAAGATCTCGAAGGGCTCTTGCAACTGTACGAGTGCGGAAATATACCTGTCCCATTGAATGATTTACGTTCTCAAGTACAGGAGGGGCAATGTTGCTAACAGGCAACGTGGAGCTTGCAGCAAAATGAGCTGCAAGTACATTCGCCTTCTCTAAAGAGCTAGTTATCGGTTTGTCTTTGTAGATGAGCGTTGGAACCGAAGATGAAGTTGAATTTTTTATGTTCTTGACAAATGACCAGAAATTTCTACTGCCTTTCGGACATTGCAGGATTTTTTGCCTTAATTTCTGTTTTTTTCTTTATAACAGCGTTGCATTGGTTTCTGATTTGTTTAAACTTTTTCCGATTTTCCTCAGTTGGGTTGGCTTTATAAGAGCGGAAACTTACTTCTCTCAACTTGATAGCTTCTGTACAGCTTGTATCGAACCAAGACTTTTCTTTAGGCTTTATACTCTTAATTCTGTAAGGAATAAACGTACGCATCCCAAGAAAAATCACTTCTGTGATCATATCAGCACTGGCATCAACGTCACTATCGAGGAAACATAGTGACCAGTTAAAAATTCTTAAAAAGTTATTAAGACCGTCCCAGTTGGCTTTCTCGTATTGCCAAACGGTCCTAGTGGGATGTTTCTCTTTAACTGGATGAATGGGACACGAGAAATTGGCTGATATTACACAATGGTCCGAAGTGCCGAATGGAGGTTTTACCGTTATGGTATACTTATCAGGGTTAGAAGTAAGAAACAAATCAAGAGTGTGAGCGTTTTGCCCAGCAACATCTGGTATACGGGTGGGCTCATCTACCAGCTGAGTAAGTTGGTGCATTACAGCAAAGATCTCAACATATCTTCCTTCGGGTGTTGTCTGTCCTGAATGGCGGAGCCAATTTGAATTGTGTACATTGAAGTCGCCCGCAATAACGACTTCAGTGTGAGGGTACAGGGAAACAATTCGGGAAATGGAATCAGACAGCGCATCAAACTCATTAAGAGTTGAATTGCTGTCCAGATTCGGACTCCTATAAATAAAACAATAATGGATGATGTGCTTGCGGACAGTAAATTTGAGCCACATGAAATTACAGTTCGTATTAGAACAATGTCCGTATTGAGGAAGACTCTGGCAAGCAACATCATGTCTAACGTAGACTAAAAGGCCGTGATGGCGAAAGAGTAAAGGCATTAGGTTATAGCCAGGCAGTAGGGATGGGAAAAACCGGCCGGTTAAAACCGAAACCGGTTATTTTGTTTCAAATAACCGGTTTTCACCGGAGATATTTTTATCTCGGTTAAAACCGGTTGTTTTTCTAAAATCAAATAACCGGGAAACCGGTTATTTACTTTGGTACCACAGAAATAAAAAAGTTTAGAAAACGTTTTTAAAAAATAAGATCTTCTTGTCTCATAAAAACTGCACTTGTGTGCAACATCCGACGTTATTCACCACTTCCACCTTTTCTTTTATAGAGTAATTTAGTGTAGTGGTAGGAATGTGAAATCGTTTTAAACTACACACCTTCGCAAAATTGCGTTGTATTGTCTTGTAGATTATTGTGTAAATGTAACTCTTTATTTTTTGCATTTTCAAATTAATTCATTGAGGTATTTGCCGACCAAGTTATGAAAGCCTTCTAAAGCAATAAAAGGAACATATTTATTATTTATTAATTTTCAAAATGAAATGTCGTCTATTTGCTCAGTTAAATAAAAAAAAAAATTCGAAAGAAAAATTAAATTTGGTGTTAACTAGATATGCTTTTTTTTTGAAACTCATATTTTATTTCATTTCAATTAAAACAATAGTATGAAATAACACAACACTTTAACTAGAGGATTTTCTTTTCTGAAAAAGCGTATCTATGTATATACATATGTATGTATATGTTTGTATGTACATATAGTTTATTTGATATGAACGTATTTTAAGACTTCAAAAAATGTATATATAAAAAACCGAAAACCGGTTATTAAAAAAACCGGTTTTTTTGTCCGGTTAAAACCGTCAGGTTAAATCGAGAAGGAAAATAACCGAAAAAACCGAAAACCGGTTAATTTTGAATAACCGCCATCCCTACCAGGCAGGCGAAATTCTGAAAGATCAGTATTTGCACCAACCTGTGTTTCACCTAGTGCCAAAACAGCTGGTCTGTACTTAACAGAATGGGCGTACAAGTCAAAGAAATTCCTTCTAAGCCCACGAATATTGGTAAACACAACACAAAAATCACTTACCATGTTCAAAATCACAAACACCCAAAACACAACTCTGACGATCTAAATTCAACCATGAAGTGTATGTCCAATGGATTCAAATCAAAATACAAACCGTTCTAGGTGTTATGCCCATAGAACGCTTTGTACCTGAAATCAATCAAGACATACAAACACAATCGAATTTTACATCAGATGTCACTTAACTATCCATTACAAGAATCATGCGATAATCATCACAAGAGACATGCAATGGGTAGCAAGCGACAGTTACTTCGAGGCAAGTGGAGAAGTGGGAGATGGTGATGGAGAGAACGCGCCGTTAGCTGGTGAGATGTTGATGCCAATGATTAAGAATTTTTTTTTTTTTTGTTTTATTGTTGCTGTTTAGATTATTTGTTTTTTCTTTTCTCTTTGTAATATTTTTGGCTTTGTTAGGGCGCACTGCAATAACTTATCGCACTCGCGTCGCGACCGCTTAGTATGAGCGGTGGATCAACAATGCTTGTCAAGATCGGAATGAGCTTATCATACGCTGCCGTTGCAGAGCCTCTTCTGAAGAACAAGGATGAGGGTATGGAAACGAATATGAAAAGCTAAAGGTACTGTCGTCAGCAGAACAAATGTAGTGGATTAGTAGATACAGACAAGAGATCATTAATGAAGATGAGGAAGAGAGTCGGAGACAAAACGGAGCCTTGGGGCACACCAGCATTTATTTTGTGAATATCAGACTTGAAACCATCCAAAAAACACAAATTGCACGGTCTGAGAGGTAATTTCTTGCTACGAAAGTCATGTTGCCGGTCATTTAGAAGCTTTCGTTCTTCAAGATATTTCTTAAGCTGATTTATCATCGTTTCCATGACAATAAGGGACGTAAGTGCAATTGGTCAGTAACTGGAGGGGGAGGAGAATTCGGTTTCTTTAGGAACTGGCTAGACAAATGCTTTTTTCCATTGATTCACTCGGAAAGAGTCCAAAAGAATAGGATAGAAAGAAAAGCTTACGCATTGAAAAACACTCTTCAGAACAATTGGTACCCTCTGCTACCATAAGTAAGAGCAAATCTTATTATTAGAGGTCCATAAGTTGAACGAAACCCGTTTGACAAATAAATATATGTGACCCGGTCTATGAAAAGGTGGCTTATGACTCAAAAACAAAATTTCGATAAATCAGCTGTTAAAGATAAACAATGCATTTTGTCAGTTTCTCGCTTGTTGTTCTCCTTCCTTCAAATTGTCCGGTGTCTCTCGTTGTTCAAGGGCACCAAGTGAGATGCAGTGTTGCTTTTGCTCCAAATATTATGTTATTTAATTGCTTCACATTGCTACTTTCGGATTTTCGTATCGGTAATACTGAAATGAGTTTGAGAATGTTATCAGCTATCATCACTATCGAGCCGGCTTTTTTTCGTTATCCCGTTGGTGTAATTGTTTCTGTTGGTCTTTTGCGTTATGAAGTTAGGACTTTCTGTTTTTCACCATGTGAAAGAGTGTCTCAAAAACTATCCTAACCAAAAAAAAAGGTGAAAAATAATTTGTTGAGTCATAAGCCACCTTTTCATAGGTCGGGTCACATATATAATATATGTATAAGTGAGTGTGATTATAAGTTGTATTTTTTTCATTTTCACTTCCTACAAATGGAAAATTGCCTTGCCGAAACATTTTAAGTACTATTCACATGAGAGCGACCAACGGCCGACGAATGAACGAACATTCGCCCATTTTGACATTTCGTTCACATGCATTTTTTTTTATTCGTCGCGAATGGCGTTTACTTAGACAACTGTCTTCTCTTCTTTCTTGTACCTATCTGAATATGAACAGTAGGCCTTGTTGTATAGTGTTGGATTTGCTTCCACTTCCAAAATCAATATTTCGTCAAATTCCTAGAATTTTTTAATTATTTTAGTATTCCTTGCTTAAAAATTTATTTGAATTTTTATTGAATATATTTATTTAGCTTTTTTTCTATGATCGCTTCAGCCATTACCAAACACGAAGAAAATTATTTTAGAATGATTTTGATGTTAGTCGCGCGCGAACAATTCATTCGTTGCAGTGTGGATGGTATGTGGAACGCGAATAGTGTTTGACAGTTCGTAGCAGCATATTGCAATTCGCGACGACCAATTTATTTTCTCAAATTTCTCTCATTTAATCAATTACAACGCAAATTTTAATATATTAACATTAAATTAAACTAGATTTCTACCCTTTTGTAAAGTTTTTGTGAAGAATTTAGGCTTATATATGTTTTAAATCCCCTTTCTTTTTTTATTCGTTGGTCGTTGGTCGCTCTCATGTGAATAGTACTTTAGATTCAATTTTTGAATGCAACAGATAACAATACAAGATGTCAAACTACAGTTGGAACTCAATCATTCAACAACGCTCACCTACAAATTTCAAAATTAATTAAGACGATACCAACTTTGCTTTCGTTTTCACGATAGTGTTTCGACGATTAACAGCTTACGTGAAGCCAATAAATGCAAAACAATCGCTCAAGCGATATCATTGGACGATAATCGATATACGGAATGACCCCCCAGACCTTATGTTTAGACAAATAAAAAAAATATTTAAAAAAAAAATTTTTGGGGAGCATCATTTAAATGTGTCAAACAGAATGGAGCTGAGAGTGAGCAACAGCAGAGAGCAAAGATATCAAAGCGGAGAAATCAAACACGTTTAGTGAAAGGGTAGCACTACGTTTGCCACTTGAAAAAAAATTGTGTCCAAAGTTGAAAATAAAAATGACCAAATGTAGTTAAAAATAACCAAAATAAAAAAAAGAAACACAAACAAACAAAAACAGAACAATTAATTCATCACATTTGTTGAAGCATATCGTCGCTTTTCCGGCAGAGTAGCATAAGTGGAAATTTGTCGTTTTTTAGTTTAGAACACAGAACTGCGCCGAAAAACAAACACAATTTTTCTGTGTAATCGGGATTAACCCACTTCTTCTAGTTTCCGAGTTATGAAAAGGCGCCGCTGTCAATTTTCACAAACATCCCTGTCATTTTGTATGTATTTTCGAAAAACCCTCTATAAAACTTAACAAAAAAAATGCAATTTTTTCGTGTATTCAACATTCGAGTTTGGTTTTTTATGAACAACGAAATTTTTTTTTCAATATGAAAAAAAAACTTTAAAAGGCTCTCCTGAAAATTTACAAATTTCGACTTATGCCAGTCTGCCGGAAAAGCGACGATATGTTCTTATGTATATTATACAGCTTACACGTTATTTTTAAATTATTTAAAAACAAAAACATAAAAAATCAGGTACAAAAATTCACAAAGCACCTTACATACAAAACATGAATATTAACTTCTCACAGCTATTTTTTTTTTTTTTTTTTATAATTAACTCACGCTCAAGGGAATGATAACCCTTAAATGTTTTAACCCACGCGGGCGTAAAGTTACGGAAGAGAAAGAAGGATAGGAAAGATGTGTGGCACGATGTTCTGAGACTGAAGGTGGTTGTCTCAGATACTCGTATTTTATCTCCAGGGATGGCGGCTGAACTAAAGCGAAGAATGCCGTGTCTTATTTCTATGTCGCTTATAATTCACATTATTTTATTCGTGTTCATCATTGTTGGGCATACTAGTTTAACTCAATCACATGTTGTTAGTGTTATGCCTAAACAACATGTAATGAGTAAACCAGCAACCCATTGACGAAAATTTTTAAAAGGTTTTAATGGAATTAAAGACGACATAGACGACGGCAGGGATCGAACCTGTGATACTGAGGTTGACAGGCGAGCACACAACCATCGCGCCACGGCCACCCCTAAAACTTGAAATAAATAATAAAATTTGAAATAAGATCACGATTGCGCAAAATTTTAGTTGAATTAGTACGATGTTAAGGCTGTTTTAGTATGAATCTAGGTAAAACCAACGATTTTGCAAATTTCAATCGAATTTAGCATCATACTTTCTCCACCCTTTTATTAAATACCTATTTTATTTTTTTAGTATCGTGCTAACTTCATCAAAACAGGTCTGTTTGTTTAGTTTTTTACATGAACTGCCATTACTTTAGTGTTTAGAAGTAATTTATTAAAAAATAGCCTTAGCACTATACTGGTTAGAAAATGTTTAAAATTAAGAAAGAGTTAGTAATCTACTTAAAAGTTAGCAAATTGTTAAGTAGTATCATCATAATACCTTATTACTAAACTGTTTAAAATTTTGTGCGATATGTTTATGTATGAAGATCAATTTATTGCCACTTAATAACAATCATTAAAAAAAATGTTTTCATAAACGCTATTTTAAAACAAATTTTTTGCAGACAAATAACCATTGCTAATTTTTTGATCTTCAGACTCTTTGGCTAGCATTATATTATTAATGGTTTCAAAATTGAGTCCAATTCTTAATTAAGTTTTTATTAAACTTAATTCGTAAAATTTTCCCTCGCAAATTAGCCAATATTTTGTGCGGTGGGACTGCGCGATATTTTTAGAAAATCTTTAAATTGGTTGATGCGGTTGGCACTATAAGCAAAAAATGTATGTACATATTATGTTGCGACACTTTTTTCAACTTCACTAGGAACTTTTTGCAATAATATGCAAAGCGAAGTTGCAGCGAATGGCAAGTGCATTAAAAAAAATGACATTGCTTTTCAATTTGGCTTGATGGTCATTAACCTCACTAACCGTAAAACTAGCCTCATCAGTTGAAAGACCAATTATTTTTTCAAATAGTATATTTTATTTTTACCCAGCGAAGAAGCAACATTGCGCAAAATTAACGCACAATTTTAAGTTTTCCAGCTATCTACCATGAACGCATTCAGTTTTTGTGCATTCACTTATCGTGCTGGGGTATTGTTGTTCAATTAAACACATTAATGCACTGTTTGTCATACGCTAATAAAACTGCTTTTGATATACATTTCATTTTTAAGAACATAAAAAGTAAAAAAAAGTTTTTTTTTGCAATTCGTTGAAAAATTGACCAAATGGAATAAAAAATGACCATGTGACCAAGTGAAAAAATAATGACCAGATTTGGTCATAAATGACCAAACTGGCAACCGTGGGTAGCACACAGTGCAGCGTCGTTCGAAGATGGAACAAAGAGTCAACAAGAGAGCAAAGCCGCGATTTCAAACATGTTTGAATTCATCGCTAACATCGCTGCGATTTTTTACTAGAAGTGGTTGAAATTTCGATCTGTTTTTTGTATTTAAAGTAACTGCCAGATGTTTTATTGACTAGAATAGTGTTTGCTATGAAATATATGTTCACTTCTTCGTCAGCTTGTATTGAATTTTGTCAAGTAAATAGCTCTTGGAATAAATGGTGAAATTCACTGAGGAAACCCAATTGGTTAATTACATAAATTCCTTCACTCCTGTTTCTGGTTCCTGAAAATATCATATGCTTAAGAATGGGTTTTCAATAAAGTACAGATTCAAATTAGTAGAATTCATTTTTATTTGAAAAATACAAATATTTAAATGGAAAAGAATGATCGCTTGCTTGTTTACTTCCACTTGCTCTTGCTCCTCACTCTGGCTAGGCTTCATCCTAGGTAAAATATGAACATAAATACTTACGTATACATATAGTGTTGGACAAAACTAAAGCACTAAAAAATATTACATTGGAAACATACGAATAAAAAGTGAAAACACTCGTGATACTTTTATACTTTTTATTTTTTCTTAATCACAACATATTATTCTATATTTTACAGCTTTTAATTTGATTTTAAATCTTAACATATTTTTAAAAAATACAAACAGTTAAAAACTCATTAAAAAGTAGCTGGACAAAACTAAAGCACCTGTACCCTATTTCTGTTTACAGTTATCGAATTTTACCGCTTACTTCTTAAATGCTACTACTTTCAATTGTTATTTTGTCAAGCATGTTCTAGGCAAACAAAAAAAGGTTAGTCGCGGATCTTTGCACCATGCTAACGGTCAAAGCCAATGAACAATTTAAAATTTAAATAAAAATTGTTAAAAGAAAAAATAGTGTCCGACTTTCAAAGCGGTGAATCAATTACATTTATTAGCAATAAATATGGTATAAGCCATACGGTTATTTCTCGGATAATAGCTCGATTTCGTGCTCGGGGTAGTGTTCAAACAGTGCACAATGGTGGTAGACCTCGAAAAACCACGTCGCATCACGATAAAAGAATAATGAGGTTAATCAGGAAGGATCCTTATATTACCTCTAAAAACATAAAAAAAAGAACTAGACTCATAAATCTCTTGCAGAACGATCCAGCTAAGAGCGTTTGATAGAGGCTTGAAAGCTCGTCGTCCTGTAAAAAAACCATTTATTTCCCTTAAAAATAGACGTGCAAGACTAGCATTTGCCAAAACGCACCTTAGCTGGACTAGGGAAAAATGGAAGACGGTTCCATTCTCGGATGAATCGTAATTTAATTTAAAAGGATCGGTACGAAGCCCGAAAGGTGAACGTCTCGATTCACCAAGGCAACTGTGATGCACTGTGGGGGGAACATTATTGTCTGGGGATGTTTTTTCGGTCAAGGGATCGGGCCACTTCATAAGATAAGTGGTATAATGGATCGTTTCATGTACCAGGAAAGCATTCAAAACGTCATGCTTCCCTATGCGGAGGAGAATATGCCGTTGTGTTTCCAACATGACAACGATCCAAAACATACCGCTAAATTGGTGAAAGATTGGCTTAATGAAGGTTATATTACGGTTATAAAGTGGTATAAAGCGCAATCCCCTGATCTCAACCCCACAGAGAATCTATGGGAAATTGTAGATCAGAGGATTGATCGAACAAAATGTAACAATTTTGACTCGCTACTTGACAACAAGTACAAACTGCCTGGGAAAACATCCCCATACAAATAATAAACAATCTCATTGCCTCTATGCCTCGTCGATGTGATGCAATCATCAAAAATAATGTTTACACCACCAAATACTAACATTAAAACTTTTTTTTATTTATTTTGTATATGAAATCAAAAATGTGTTTTAGTTTTGTCCACCTACTTTTTAATGAGTTTTGAACTATTTTTATTTTTTAGAAATATGTTAAGATTTAAAATCAAATTAAAAGCTGTAAAATAAAGAATATGTTGTGATTAAAAAAAAATAAAAATTATAAAAGTATCACGAGTGTTTTCACTTTTTATTCGTATGTTTCCAATGTGATATTTTTTAGGGATTTTTTTTAGTGCTTTAGTTTTGTCCAACACTGTACGTATTATGTATCACTAAACATTCATGTTAATCTTTGATAAACTTTTATACGATAAAAACTATCGGTAAGTTCCAAATCAAAGTTTCATAATAGCAACCTTAAGTTGCAATATTTAAATGGTTTTATGCGATGAAAAAAAAATCACTTCTCTAGCAGTAAGACACAATTTTTCGTCAGTGCAGTTGCCGCCTATTTATCAGATGTTATATCCACAACATCTCAATGTTATGACATAAATAATTATACCCGGCATTTTCAGATTAAGAATCATTTTTGCATATAGGATCTATCAAAATATTTTAAATTTTCGAAGTTTTGGATTCAAGCCGAAAAGTCCATTTTAACCTAAACCTTAACGAATTTTAGCAAATAATTATTTAAGATTTTGGGCGAAATAAAACCTTTTTTACTAACATACATAATGTTGATTAAAGATATTGCCAAAAATTGCATGAGAAACAGACATAAAAGTAAAAAATATCCATACTATGGACTGTAGGTGAAACAGACTGAGCTATAGAACTGCTTATTGAACGATACAATCTCTTGATGTATTACAATTTAAAACATTTATGTAGATATAAATAATACATCTTAGAAAAAATGCAGCGAACTAAATAAGCACATGCGTTAAGTTTTTTACTCTGATTAAGGTTACAAAATACATAACTGAATGATAACATTTCGGCTAGACAGAAAACCTAAAAGTTAGGTAAATGAAACAGTATCTGTATGTAATGTGGTTATAAACTATGTAGGTAGGTAATCGGCCGCGAAATACGTTCAAGATATGGACAGATAACTCGAGACCGTTTGCACGAATTCCAAATTTATGTTACATTTCTTTGAGCTTCGTGCTACTTTGAGACTGGTTTTTATCACTATTTTTGAATACAAATAAGTTTCTTTTTCTACGTTGAATAATAGCTTACCAAACAATAATATTGTTTAAATTTTATATACTATAAAATATGATAATGATAACTCCTTTTGCACTCTTCAGTTTTCAACAAAGCAGATAATAAATTATGGCGCTTTTTTATTCCACTCGTCTATACTCTATAGATAGATCCGCGTTCGTTCCTTTTCCCAAAAGTCATCGCCACGAGCGAGCTGTAATGCCGGATATACATTGTTCAAATGCATGACAAGAATGTGCAAGTGTATTAGTGAAAAAGTCACACGTATAGATTGGATGTTGGATGGAAGCAAAATCAAAAATCTTTTGATTTTCTTTCAATCTAGCGTGCTGCATTGAAGTAGTGTATATCAGGGATGGAAAATTCGGTACAATTGTACCGAATTCGATACAATTGAGTTTGTACAAGTACAAGTACAAAAGTACAATTTGTCTCAATTCAGTACAATTTCAAAATTTCCGATTTTATGTATTTCACAAGTTAAATTGAATACATGATCCTGGCCTGAATGAATTCATTTTCATACAATAACAATAACTCTCAGCTGTCAGCCCTTATAAGTTATAACTCTTAATTACAGTTTTCTTTTCACTTCTTGATGGCGTCTTGCTTTTCGGGCTTTTTATCGATCAGCTCTTTTTCAGACATCGCATCGTTATGTTTACTAAATACTAAAATGTAAACTTGTGGATGTGATTGCGGTTTTTCGGCAGTGCATTTTTGTATTTCAATTTTTTGTATAAGCTGGTGCCGCAAAAATGGACAAGTAAAAAATTTAGTTTCGTCATTACAATACAATACAATATAGCTATGCACTTTTAAAATGAAGATAGTGGCGCAAAATTTTAAACAGCCTATTATTAAGGTATTAGTATACTACTTAACAATTTGCTAACTTTAAAGTAGTTTACTAACTCATTCTTAATTTTAAACATTTTCTAACTAGTATTGTACTAAAGCAATTTCCTTAATAAATTGCTTCTGAACACACCTAAAGCAATGACAGGTCTTGCAAAAAATTAAGTAAACATACGTTTTGTGGTTTTTGCAAATAGCATGATACTAAAAAAATAAAATAGGTGTTCGGTGGTTTTAACTTTAATAAAAGGGTAGAGAAAGTATGACACTATATTATTAAAATTTGCAAAATCTTCATTTTAACTTAGTTTCATACTAAAAAAGCTTTAACATCGTAATAAACTAAATTTTTGCGCCAGTTTTTTTTTTCTGTGGAGCTATTTATATTTATTTATATTTTTTATAAGAGGACAAGCCAACCTTTTCTGCTTTGATTTTTTTTTAATAAAATACTTTGGAAAACTTTTAAATAGTTGAATCATTGATTTTTTTTTATACAAAATTCGTTTTCGGTACAATTGACATCATTTCAGTACAATTTTATTCCAGATTTCAGTACAATTGAAAAATTTCATTTTCCATCCCTGGTGTATATGCAAGATTGATGATTGATCATGCATTTATTGGTTCATTTGCGTATAGTACGTTGAAGAGATGAGAACACAGCACAACATAAGCACATATTTAAATATTTAAACAGAAAACGAAAATTATATGATGAAATGGACAGACAAAATAAAACAAATTACTCGCATAAAATTGAAAAAAATCCAAAGAAATTCGTAAAATCACAATTTTGCCGAAAAAAACTAACAAAGTCCCCTATTACACGATGTCTCACGAGACGAGGCTCACGTAAGTGCGAAAAAGAAAGCAGATATGAGGATATGAGATGCAAAAAAATATTCCCGGTGAGTACCGGGCTGATTTTTAGTAGTCTCATTTTGACGTTTCTTTTTCTCAAATTCGCTTTATGTTGTGTTGTGCATTAAAAAATACGAACAAAAGTCAAATTTGAGACATGAGTCTCATGAGACATGAGTCAACGTGTAATAGCTTTTGCCTCACGGGATACAAATTTAAAAGGAAAGTAAAAAATGAGACATGTCTCATGAGGCAACGTGTAATAGGGGACAAAGCGCAACGTCCTCTCACCACACCGTCGACGTAAAAATAAAAGATTGAAGACTCATGCTTGATATGTGTATATGCAATTTAAACCCCAAATTACCAATACACTTGCATATGCTTGTCATGCATTTGAACAATGTATACCCGGCATAAGCAGCGTTGCCCCCCTACTACAATCGTAGTGTTTTTACTACACTTTTTTTTCAAAAGCACACACTACGCACGCTCCTCCAAACACTACACTTTTTTTCAAAGCGAAAACACCAAAGTGCATTTGATATACAAATCCACAAAACAGTTTTTGTTAGAGGTTATGAAAAATGTTTGCAAACCTGATCTTATATCTATCAATTTAGATTTCAAAAACAAAGTTCATCAGGGGCCTGTTTCACAAATCATACATCACATATATTACATACATCATTACAATAAATTGATTATCATACATTACATCAAATTATAGAATCTCATTGGAAATATTCCAGTCGATTACAATGTTGTATGACAGTGGTCATACAACAATTCTGTGAAACAGAAATGATACATCAAACCTGTCAAAATCATACATTGTATGTAATGTATGATTTGTGAAATAGGCCCCAGGGGCCTGTTTCAGCGCTACTACATCAAGTACAATGTATCATTTTGACTGTTGTATTACATCAATTCTGTTTCATAGGTACTTACGATTTTCAGTTGTAGTACATCAGTGTAAATATGGACAGTTTACTGGAATTATTGGAAAAATGTATGATTCTGTTTCACAGCTTTTTGAGCTACATTGTTGTAATACAACTTTCAGTAAATTCTTGCTACATTGATACAATATAAATGTTTGATGTAGAAGGTGTTGAAAAAGAGTTTAGTAAACTAACATAGTAAGGAATATACTATTATTAGAAAACCAAATATTTTGAAACAATGTCCATGATATTAGCTTCCATTTCCAAGCTAATGCTCCCAAGCGTTCAACCAACAATTCAACACAATTTCTTGGCATTCGAAATCGCTCCATTATATATGGATCTTCAAAATTAAAATGTATTCTTTGTAAAAATATACATATAAATATATACTACTTCTTCTTTCAAAGCGTATATCGAATTCAAAATTATTTATATCAAAATCCATTATTTTTGTTAAATTAAGTTTTTTTTCACGAGATTTGAATTAAATACTAAAATATGGAAACTAAGCTCAAATAAAAATATGCAGAAGAAATGTCAAATAAACTACATCAACTACATATTCCAGGTACATCATACAACACTTTCAGTTGGATGTGTGAAACAGAAAAATGTAACTGATGTAGTTGTAGGATGTAGTTGTAAGATGTAGTTGATGTAGTTGATGTGATAGCACTGAAACAGGCCCCAGGTTGCGTATATGTATGTCCATGTATTTTGGATTTAAATTCGAAGAATTTTGCTGCAGAAACGACATTGAAAATAATATTTTAAAAAAAGTACAAACGAAGTCATGCCAATTTTATGTAGCTTTATGCGAACAACTCTTAGACAGATTTAATTTAATTGATAATGAAAAAAAAACAAGTCATTTAGCTCTTCTTGACCCTATCGAAATTTCAAAATTAGACATTGCGACTATAATGCCCCTTTTGAAAGCCAGTTTTTGAAAATGTATGCAATTGCATGCTTACTTTGTGTAGCTTGCCTTATAACAGTGCAACTGAAGAGAGGTTTTTCTCAAGTTTAAATATAATAAAGGATAATTTAAGAAATAATTTAAATATTTCAACAGTTGATGCAATTGTTCAATTAAAAGAACTCTCGAAAGACGTAGAGAGAATTTTTGAGCCACCCGCAAAATTACAAGTCATAAATAAATTAATCCTTTAATTGTATTTTTGGTTTGTAAAGATGTTAATAGTTTATTTATTATTATATAAGAATTTTTTATGAGTTGTTCATAAATATAATTATTATACCAATGTATGTATATTTAAAAGTGAATTAAAGGATTACAAGATTTGCGAAATCATTTTTTTTTACTACGTTTTTACTACACTTATTTTTCCTAAACACTACACTTTCAATCAGTTGGGGGGGCAACACTGGCTGTAAGGCAAAGCAAACAAAGCTGCAGCTGTCTTGTACAGCGTTCGAACTTTACTGTAGTAGTAGATCTACTGCACTTTTTTCTTATTATTCAAATCTACCGCACCACTGCGCTTATTCTACAATTTACTGCAATTCTTCAGATTTTGTTTGAATAGCAACACTGGTCATAGAAATAAATGTGCTCATAACAAAATGTCAACATTTAAAAAGATTCTCGTCTCTTTAGTGCAAGTCTTGTCAGCTGTATACGTTTTTAGTTCTACTACTCTTAAGTTTGTTCTTGTTTCAAAAAGTTCAAATTTGTAGATGGTAAATTTATTTTGATTACCTAGTTTCATATATTTTTGCTAAAACTATACATTTTCATTATCGAGTAAGATTATATTTGTTCACACATACCATGTAAATTAATCGCTAATTGTTAAAACAACATAACTGAAATTTTTTTTCACGGGAGATACAAAAAATCCTATATTATTGGCCGTGCAGTCATTGTCATTTTTTTAACCCAAAAATCTTATAAGAGTGTTTCGACTTTTAAACCATTAAGGATTTTTTAATGTTTTATTTTTCTACCTTCCGTAAAAAATTAAAATATCACTTATGTTTTAACAATCAACGATGATTTAAATGTGATTTAACTTTGGTTCCATTGTTTATAATTTTTTGTTACCTAATCAAAAAAATATATGTATTTCTACTGCGAAAATTTTGGTTTTACTGCGATTTCTTGGCCAATTTACTGCGATGAGGCGATCTGCCATTTATGAAGTCCGAACCCTAGTTTTGTATTCTCTTTTTTGATCGAAACTAGCATCCCGATTCTCCCCCTTTACTACGTTTATATGAGGTATTGAAGCGAGCTTGAAGCTCGCTTCGACCCTTTGTAAACGGGTATTGAGTTGAAATGAGCTTCGTTCGACTCGATCTCACTCGCTCAGCAGTGTCGAGTCGAAATATGAGACGAAAAACCTGGGTCGAGGAGTTGGCTTAACAAAATGCTTCAGAATCACACAACACCATTTCAACTCAACTCCAAATTGAGCTCTCAACTCAAATGACGAAAAACCTGGGTCGAAAATCCGACGCTAATCCAACTCGATCTTTCAAAAAAAAAATAAAAACAAACATGTATACCACAATACCCTAACTTCCTCTATTGTGATTCGATAACATTTTGGTATTCTCCCCCTAATCGTCACAAGAAAATTCACAACGAAACTCACTACAGCATGGTGAGATTTTTAAGTGTCATTATTTGAACAGCTGATTATTCAAAACGGCGGTCAGCCATCAGACGAATAGGGGGAACAACATATAGCATACGAAAACTTACACGTGCCGTAACTATTCGGGACTGGTGGAAGTGTGATCATAGCCTCTCCGCGGCGGCCGCTAGAAACAAGCCTTTAAAAAGGTTTGGCTAATATGATCATCAGGCTGGTTCCTCAGGTTGGCGACAGGGTAATTCCATGTCCCCTAAAACTAAAAGAATTACGAGACCTCGCTCTATAGAGCTCGAGCTGCTCAGCAGCTAGCCGATGCCCTGTCAAAATATAAAGCTGACATAACAGCTCTTCAAGAAATCAGATGGACAGGGAATGGTGTTTTAGAGAAGAAAGAATATGACATATACTATAGCTGTCATACAAAACACCATGTGCTCGGGGTAGGCTTCCTAGTCAGCGAAAAAATTAAGTCTACTATCATCGGCTTTAACGCTATAAGCGAAAGGCTATGCACCCTTCGCGTGCGAGGCAAATTTACGAAAATTAGCCTCAATAATGTTCACGGACCTACGGAGGAGTCCTCAGACGAAGAAAAAGAGACTTATTACGAACAAGTCGAGAGGGCCCTCAATGCCTGTCCAAGGTATGATGTTAAAATCATTCTTGGGGATTTGAACGCAAAAATAGGTCGGGAGCCGGTATTAAGGCATTACGCAGGCACCCATAGTTTGCATGAGTACACTAATGACAATGGACTTCGAGTCTTAGAATTGGCAGCATCGAAAAACATGGTCGTTGCGAGTACCAGGTTCCCGCGTAAAGATATCTACAAAGCCACCTGGGTATCACCTGATGGAGTCACTCGTAACCAAATAGACCACGTGTTGATAGACCGTCGCCATTACTCGAACTTGATGACGGTACGAATGTACCGAGGTGCCAATATCGACTCGGATCACTATCTTGTTGGTATGGTTTTCCGAGGGCGGATTGCCTTGCGAAGACGCATTACATCCGCCGATCAGGTTCGAATCAACACGGCTGCCCTGCGCAATGAAAACACCAGTAACACCTTTGGTAATGCGTTAGGACTCGCCCTAGAAACACTTGATTTAGGGAGAGTGTAAGTCCTGGAGGCAGTATGCTGGGCGTAAATGAGAAGTGGACATGTCTTAAAAATACTGTCATTAGTACTGCCAACTCCATCTTAGGCAGCAGTCATAAAAATCGGAACGACTGGTTTGATGATGAATGCCAGCTAGCGACTGAACGTAAGAATGTTGCGTACCGAGTAATGCAACAATCTCATAGAATGCGGGCACGCGAAGAGGAATAAAAACAGCTAAGAAGAACAGAAAAACAGCTTCACAGACAAACAAAATCAGCCTGGGAGAAGATCTTAATATGTGAAATAGAAAATAGCCTAGAGCGAGGTCCGCACCAGGCGCGGAAGTTCTACCAATCCGTCCGAAACATGACGCAGTACACACCACGCTGCACATACTGCAAGGACGGAGAGGGAAATCTGATCACCGATCCTGAAAGCATACTGGAGCGATGGGAAGTGTACTTTAATGAATTGCTAAATGGTCAGCTCACTGCAGTAGTGGAGGCTCCACTACTTCAAGAAGAATACCCTATGTTGCCGCCACCAAGCATAGAAGAGGTTGAGAAGGCTATAGGCCGGCTAAAACAGAACAAAGCCCCGGGAACCGATGGCATACCAGCCGAATTATTCCATCACGGCGGGCCAGCCTTACGTCAAGCAATTCATGATATTATAGTACAGGTATGGGAGCAGGAAGAAATACCAGAAGACTGGCGAAAAGGTTTAATATGCCCCATACATAAGAAGGGAGATGTAATAACGTGCAGCAATTATAGAGGTATCACGTTGTTGAGTACCGCCTATAAGATACTCTCCTCTATCCTACAAGACCGGATAACCCCATACGCTAAAACCGTCATTGGACAATATCAGTGTGGTTTCATTCCAGGCAAAACAACAACTGATCAGACCTTTACCCTTAGGCAGGCGATGGAAAAATGTCTAGAATTTAACATCCCAACATACCATCTGTTTATAGACTTTAAGGCCGCCTATGATATGTAGCATAGCCAGATCGAGCAGGCGGCACAAAATCTGGGGCTGCACATAAGTGAAGGTAAAACAAAGTACATGGTGGCGTCGAATGCGAGAGGAACAGTTGGTCAAAGAATTAAGGTAGCGGAGCACGAATTTGAAGTGGTGCAATCCTTTAAATACCTTGGGTCAATAGTAGCAGCCGATAACAATAAAGAAGAAGAAATACGCGGGTGGCTTCTCAAATCCAACAGAGCCTACTATAGTCTGTCAAAGCTCTTCAAATCCAGAAATCTCACCATAACTTCAAAACTGCTGCTGTACAGGACCATGGTCCTGCCAGTACTCACATATGGATCCGAGACTTGGGTGCTTAGCAAAAGCACTCCGACCTCTTAGCTGCGTTCGAGAGAAAAGTCTTAAGGAGAAATGTTGGCCCCATATGTGAGGAAGGAAGATTCCGGAGACGGTACAATCATGAACTGTACGCAATCTACCTAGAAGCAGATATCGTGACAAAAATTAAGCTCGGTAGACTCCGGTGGGCAGGGCACCTAGCTCGCATGAGCGAAAAGGAACCTGCTCGGAAAGTTCTTTGTGGTATATTCTATGGTAGACGACAGCGTGGTAGACCATGCTTGCGCTGGAGAGATGGCCTAGACCAGGACGCCCGAAGCCTTGGGGTGCGCAACTGGATAGCGTCGGACATCTGTGGCCTGCTCTGATGGAGATCACAGTTTCGATTGTTTTTGTGACTATCACAAGTTGTGACTGAGCGGCAGAATTCAAAAAAGTCACAAAATCAATTTAACCTCTTTATGTGACTTGTGAGGCATCACCTTTGAGTATATATAATATGGAGGGCTCGTTTCTATTTCAAATGCGTGACTATCATAGGAGGCGCTACTCAAATTTGTGTAAGACAAAGTTATTGCCGAGTGCATGTGACGGAGAACTATATGCGAGGAGAAGGTAAGCTCAAATCGGAGGATACGGCTGTATCCTTACAGCCCGATTCTCCCCCTTGTGAGGAGTCACAAGTCACAAGCTCTTGTGACTATTCCTTGTGAGGATTGTTGTGATTCGATAACATTTTGGTATTCTCCCCCTAATCGTCACAAGAAAACTCACAACGAAACTCACCGCAGCATGGTAAGATTTTTAAGTGTCATTATTTGTACAGCTGATTCTTCAAAACGAAGAAATTACTTTATAAATGTATTGTTTTGGAAAGCGAATGGATCATTTGTATCTCTCAAAGTTTTAAAAAGCCGTTGGCGTTGTAAACTTCTTGATACGATTAGTTTCTTTAAAAAATGTTGCTTAGTCCCCTATTACACGTTGCCTCATGAGATATGTCTCATTTTTGACTTTCCTTTTAAATCTGTATCCCGTGAGGTAAAAGCTATTACACGTTGACTCATGTCTCATCAGACTCATGTCTCAAATTTGCCAGTTGTTCGTATTTTTTAATGCACAACACAACATAAAACGAATATGAGGAAAAGAAACGTCAAAATGAGACTACTAAAAATCAGCCCGGTACTCACCGGGAATATTTTTGGGCATCTCATTTCCTCATATCTGCTTTCTTTTTCGCACTTATGTGAGCCTCGTCTCGTGAGACACCGTGTAATAGGGGACTTATGTAAAAATGTTACTTTTCATTTTTGTGGGAAAGATCAGCAATAATATTCACTAGAACAAAGTCCACTTCCATTTTTGTGTACCCACAATTATTCACAAATCTAGAAAATTTTCTTACAAAGTATATACTGAATGTCAATCCAAGAAACTTTAAAAATTTACGAGTTGTGATGTGACCTGCTCTGAAGGAGATCACAGTTTCGATTGTTTTTGTGACTCTCACAAGTTGTGACTGAGCGGCAGAATTCGAAAAAGTCACAAAATCAATTTCACCTCTTCTTGTGACTTGTGAGGCATCACTGACTTTGGGGAGAATCGGGCTGTTAACTTACAGAAAGTGAGACAGCGACCCCTATCACAACTTCAAGTACTACAATGCATTAGGGATAGGAACGAGCCCTCCATATTATATATACTCAAAGGGCATCACTGACTTTGGGGAGAATCGGGCTGTAGAGATTATCCATTGTTTGTAAATATATAATATAGTACTATCAGAAAAAGAAACGAACGATGCGCCACCACAAGAGTTGACATTTGTTTAGTAGAGTTGTGGACATCGATGTTGTGTTATATAATAATGTTTTAACGAATTCTTGATTTTGTAATGATAAAGCCTAGTAGAGATAAAATTTGGCTTTGCTCGATCTGCGTACTAGGCTTTTGTCTTGGATTTTTTTCCGAGCAGTGCGTAGTTTGCCCCCAAAATTCATCCTTTTTTGCATTGCTGTACAAAATGTCTCCACTAAGTTTAGCTGGGAAAAAGAATGAATACAAGCATTATTTTGCGGGACAAATTTTGATGGCCACCATATTCTCAAAGTAATTTTTGTCAAAACTGGTTTTATGTAAGAGGTGCTCATGCTTCTCTTGAATACATATAGTGGAGATTCCAAAAAAGTACGAACGACTTTTGTAAGATAACCCGTTCCAGAGGTACAATAAAAAACAGATAAAATTATTTTTTATCTCTCCAAATTCAAACTTTTGTGCGAGATTTGGAAAAGTCTTGTAGAGTTTAAGATTGTGGAGATAAAATTTGTCTTTACTTGATCTGCGTACTAGGCTTTACGTTTGCCAATAGACGTTCGTTGGTGCATTTGCGTGTTTCTTAATTTAACTTCAAAATTCTTATTTCCTTTATTAAAATCTTTGTTTTTCTTCTTATATGATGTTGTCCGTTCATTAATTGTTTTCAAAAATTATTTTTTTTTTTCAAATTTGATGTAACAAATGCAGGTAGTAAATCAAACAAATATCGTGTATAGGGCCAGGCACGCACATTCTATTTTTAGTTTCGCAACTGTTTAGTTGCTAAAATGAAACATATGGACTTATATCGTCCCGTTTCTGCGTTAACCTCGTATCTACAAAAACACAATTTTTCAGGAAACGAAAAAAACGTGTAGTTTCCGTCAATGGAACCTAATAACGAAACTTTATATGTTTTCTATTTATATTTTACAGTTGTTAGTATATCCTAGTTTTAATTTTGCTAGGACATCACAAAAGTACTTGTTTTAACTGTTTTTGTTACATACGAGTATCCGTCTCTTATGTTTTGATTTACCGAAATGCAGATACGAGGTTCTTTTTCTTATTTAAAATTCAAATAATTGAAAATTTAAACTCAAGGTTAGAAAAATAGCTGAAGCATAAAAAAATACACAGATTAAACTGAAATACTGTTGTTTTAATTCATACAAAATCTTATATCTAAAATATATTAAATTTTAAAATTAAATTTTAAAAAACCGAATTCAATGTTTGATGAAATGGTTTGTTAAATTAAATATCATCATACAACTCAAAGGATATGTTATTTAAATACATATCGTCGCTTTTCCGGCAGAGTGGCATAAGTCGAAATTTGTCGTTTTTTAGTTTTGAACACAGAACTGAGCTGAAAAACAAACACAATTTTTCTGTGTAATCGGCGTTAACCTACTTCTTCTAGTTTCCGAGTTATGAAGAAGCGCAGCTCTCAATGTTCAAAAACATCCCTCTCATTTTCTATGTATAAATACGGCATAAATCAATTTTTGTTTTTGTTTTTTTAATATTTCAATTTTTATAAAACTCAACAAACAAAAAATGCAATTTTTTCACGTATTCAACATTCGAGTTTTGTTTTTTATGAACAACGAAATTTTTTTTGTTCAGTATGAAAAAAACTTTAAAATGCTCTCCTGAAAATTTGCAAATTTCGACTTATGCCACTCTGCCGGAAAAGCGACGATATGTATGTTATTTATGTACATAATTTATAAGCATGTATTTACAAGTAACTTATGAACTAAAAAATATATTTAATAAAAGTAACAGATTTTATTCATAAAAAAGGGAACAAAATTAAATCTTAAAATATTTCTATTCTTTATTAGAATTAAATTTAAGGTTATCATAAAAGCCGTGATAATCTTTTGGAAGTAGTTTCTTTAAACTCTGTAAGTCGTTATATTTTTTTAACGGCAAAGGTATGGAATTTTCATAAAGTGATTTTAAAATAGTTTTTGAAATATCTATTTTCGCTTTCCTTTGCGGAGATAATATCCAATCATTGTCGAAATCAAGTTTATAATACATACCCGTGGAATCATATCTTATGCATTTAACATCTGTTACATACCTGCGGATCACCCGTTTTAAAGCCTGGTCTAATGGATTTATAGAAACTAATTTTGGAAAAGTTTTAAAAAAAGTATAGTCTAAGACGTCACTTTAGGTTAGGTTATGATTCTATCAAAATCAGCTGAAACGTACATTTCTTTTGACTTCTTTTTTCTTTCGATGGTTGAATGGCAGACTCACATTCCATCTGGGTATGTCCAACCGTCAAATACTTTTGATAAATCGTCGTATTATGTTTTATCGCCACGAATTGTAGAAGATTAGCTAAGTTGACGTTTCGATTTTGTGCGCTACATCCATCGCTAAACAGGACTGTTGGAACACTAAGATCACAAACATTTTCCAAAACATGAAAAACACATGAAGCAAAAACATTAGAATCCATTCCACCTTCTCCTTCGTGCCATACGTAGCAATGAACTTCTGATGTTTTCAAATTGAAAAAAGTAAACTGATGCACAGCGAGCTTTTGCTTAAAGTATGTAGCTGATGAAGCTATGAAAGGTACCGATTGGACAGCTTGAACGTCCAAAGTATAATCATTTATTTCATTTTTTAACGCTTTTTCTTTGTCATTATCTTTTTCCAACCTTGCTTTATTTTTGTTGCTAACATGTTCACTATATATATGTATGTCTTGGTCAATGTTTCCGTTCTTAAAACTATAGCATACATCACATTGATCTGTTTTTGGCTTATACAATCCAATGTTAGAAGAATGTGCTGTCTTCAAAATGGATAAATACGATGATCTTTCATTATTTGTCCTTCGCAAACTGTTCATACATTCTGTAAACATCTTTAAAAGATGTGTAGCTGAAATCAAAATATTGTTTGTCAGTTTTTTGCCTACAATCGTGAGACTCAAGCTTAGGTAGGCCCGCTAAAAATTCTTTGACATGTTCTTTTTTTTTTTAAGTTGATAGCGGATTCTTTCTTTTTCGACTTTTCTGTTTGAAAAGGAATTCCAAAGTCATTGGTTGCTAAAACCCAATTTCGTACCGTCCATTCTCCCAAATTAAATGTATTTAAAAACATTTTTTGCAGACTGGTAAAGCAATATTTTCAACTTTTAACTTATATTTTAAAGTTAAATTCCGTCTTGAATTATCACCACCTGTACGGCGAGCTATGGACTGCTTTTCTACAAGAGCTCCAATCATCACTTTTCGCTCTTTCCAAGACATGTTTTTCCAAAAAGAGTTAAATAATTGTTTTCTTTGCGATTCAGGTATTTCATAACATTTAAAATGCTTGCTCATTTTACACTTAGCGGAATCACAACGAGACTTGAGCCCACGTTTTTGTCTTTTTTGTTTCCCGACTATCTTTTCTTTTTCTTTTTTAACACTATAGTATTGCTTTCCTTTTTGCCGTGCTTTTGCGACTATATTCTTCTTCCATTTCTCCGGTCTACCCTGTCCTTTCATTCTTCTTTTTTTTAGAAATAAGACCGAAATTTTCATCTAGATTAAGGTTTCTGTGATTAGACCTGTTACGATCAACAAAGGAAGATTTTGATGAGGGTTGACAACAGCTTGATAAATCAGAAGTAATGGAATCTTGATTATCGTTTGTTTCAATAAATAGTCCGGTCTGATCATCAAGGATGAAGCCTTCGTGTTCGTAGTCTAATGTAGGAATATTGTCTTCGACTTCACATTCGATAAACTTCAGTTTACCTTTTGTTTCATCTAACACCAAAACATGTTTATTTAAAATTGCTGGTTTAGAAGAGCCTGGTTCAGTAATATTATTATTTTTGTTAAAGTTTAAAATTTATTGTTAAGACTTTTAATTTAACACGATAACGAGAACATTTTGAAGAGTATTTATATAAAAAAAGAGATTAATTTACATACATACACATATTATTTACCGATCCATATTGTGTTTTTTATTTTTATTAAATTTATAACCTTAATACTAAGCCAAATCCAATATATATAAAACTGTAGCTCAAAAAGCTTGCGCCACATACAAAGCTTAAATTCACTCTAAAGGTACCTAATTAATAATAATATTATCTGCCTCAAAGCTAAATCTGAATAATGGTACTTTTGACTTGTCGTTAACTGTGTAAAAAAGATTAACAATGAAGAAACTAAGGCCTCACCAAGTACATACGAGGTTCTCATCGAAACTTAACAACATGAGAGTAGTTACGAGGAAAAAGAATTAACGGTAAAATAGATTAGATGAATCATTTTAACATTCATACTTAGCTCTATTATTCTGTAAGCCCTAGACAGTGTTTTTATATAAAAAAACGAATTTGCCGAAAAATGTAGTTACGAGGTTAACGCAGAAAGGGGACGATATGGGTCACCGCGCACTTAGAGCAACTCGATTCGAGCAACTAAAAAGCTTGTGTTTTGACACAAACTAAACGATTGCCTTCGCAAAAGTTGAGCTGTTTTTTATAAGCCCAAGAGAGAAAAGAGTGTGAGCGTGAGTAAAGAGTTGCCAGTGCACGGTTCTCATTCAACTGTTGATTAAAATCTTGGATTTCGATCACAGTTGCCAGTGCGGGACTAGCTTTAATTGCATTGTAGTACTTGCATTTGTGATAGTGTTCGCTGTCTCACTTTCTGTAAGTTAAGGATACAGCATATAGCTGTATGCTGTCAATTTGTGTTTACCTTCTCCTCGCACATCGTTCTCGGTCGCATGTGATATGAAGCACTCGGTAAATTTTCAGTCTTGTTATAAGCTTTGTGACTGTTTTAATTCTTTACGAATCATACGTAAAAATAAGATCAAACTTTAAAGTGACTGTTAATTTCTGGTTTTGTAATCAAAATATTAAAGTTCCCTACTTGGAAGCGAATAGCTTCCCCACAATGTGACCAATACAATGGATTTAACAAGGATGCCGACTACAATCGGGAGATCTATCAACAGCTGGACTGCAGTAATTTAGCCTCGACTAAGAGAGATGAACAGCAGAATGATTTTTCCGACATTAGTGATCAATTCCCTGCAAGTGGCTTGTGTCACCTTTGTAATGAGGTAAAGATTGAGAAACTGGCACAATTCAAACCGAAAAACGAGTCCAAATTCGAAGACGAACTCAAGGTGTATTGAAATTAAGTTGGATTTTAAAAAATAAATTTGTAGAAATATTTAGCTTGAAAAAGTTTTAGTGTTTATTTGGTTGTTTAATGATACAAAAATATTGAATAATAAAATGTTTTTTTTTTTGTTTATTACACGGTAGCTTAAGCTAGTCCTACAAATAATTCCAAATTAGAGTTTGCAGCCAGCTGCTCCAGAGATTTGCAGCCAGCGAATATATATAGAAACGGTACAGAGTTTGCAGCCAGCTGCTCCAGGTGCCTTACCCCAGCGAAAATATATATAGACACGGTACAGAGTTTGCAGCCACCTGCTCCAGGTGCCTTACCGTGTGAGGAAAGTAGTTTATAACCAGGGTTTTTCGCAGCCAGCGAATACCCAACGTCATATACATGTCGATTAAGAACGACGATCAACTACGCCGAAGTGATCGATTGAACCCAAAGAAACCTGTCTTGCGGAATTCGAAAGAAACATCTTCAGAGTCAGAACCAGAAGGTTCCACTGATAGCGACAGAAACTTAAATAAGACAATCTTCGGGATATCAAGTCACGGCGGTAGTCTTCAGAATACATCAGCCATGAAGAACATGCAGAAACAATTAGATGAAATGCGATTGCAACTTGAAACAGCACTTTCTTGTGCAGCCACCGAGAAGGAAGAACGTATTCGTCTCCAAGAGATCCTCGCCCATCAACATCAACAACAACAACATCATGCCATTGTCTCAATTCCAGCTGCGACGACTGTAAACGGAAGCGCTACAGTAAATTGCACGTCTTAGTCGGTTTCGGCGGCAAATGTGGTAACAACCACAACTGCTGGAAATATGTGCACTGGAATTGGACTGCCACAAAGTGTCTCTAGTCCATGGGTTGGCATTTCATGCATGCAGTCACAGCCGTACGGGTCAACATCATATCCGTTAGCATATCTGAGCGGAACACAATCGACCCCGACAAGTGTTTCGTATGTGCCTACCTTCTTACCACCATTGATCGGATTGCAGCCTATTCAAAATCCCGTTGTACCACCACCACCAATGTCGACACCATGCAATACAGAAATTGATAGTAATCCACACACATGCCAAGTTGGAACCACACGAAAGTTGCATGACCTTCCAGAATTTAATGGGAAGCCCGAGAACTGGCCGTTGTTTTGCACAACCTTTCGAGACTCTACCACCATGTTCAACTACACAAATGTGGACAATCTTTTACGACTGCAAAAATGTCTGAAAGGAGCTGCAAGGGAAGTCGTTGAAGCTATGCTTATTCATCCGAATAACGTTCATCAAGCTATGTCGGCTCTAGAATTTCGTTTTGGTCGCCCAGATATTCTGGTACGAAGTCAACTACTGAAGGCGAGTGAAATAAAACCAATTCCAGAAGATAAGTTAGAGTTGCTAATACCATTTGCGACCAAAGTTCAGAACCTGGCCACATTTCTAGAAGCAAGTGGAATGACGTTGCAGCTAGCCAATCCTACAATCCTCGATGAGCTCATTAGTAAACTGCCTATGAGCAAGAAACTGGAATGGATCCAGAGAAGCTTGTGTTTTCAGCCATTTCCCACAGTAAGACATTTTGAACAGTGGTTGACTGGAGCAGCACGACTTATTTGTTTAGTTACACCGATTTCGTCACAACCACTGCCCAAGGTTGGAAGCAAGTTGAATACGAGGAATGTTCTCCATGCCGCAGAACAACGTGTATCATCTGCCAACTCCAGTCAGAATTGCCGCCTTTGCAAAAAAACGCAACATCCACTTTCAGAATGTTCTGTCTATAAAGATTCAGACATCCCAGCTAGATGGAAGACAATAAAGATGCAGAGGCTGTGCTTTTGTTGCCTCAAATATGGTCACGCCGTTCGTTCCTGCAGAATGAAGAAGTCATATGGGATTAATGACTGTGAAAAGAAACATCATCCTTCGTTGCATGAAGCCTTTCAAACTACCACCAAAGAAGCGGCAATAGAGAAAAGTGTATTAAGTTGCAACAAAGGTAAGGATACCAAAATCCTATTTAGAGTGTTGCCAGTGCGTCTTTAGGGTGAAGGTGTGGTAGTTCGGACACATGCTCTTCTTGATGAAGGCTCTTCTGTTACAATTATGAGCATTGAACTAGCCAAATCATTGCGATTAAAGGGACGCAAGACAGATTTGAGGCTTCAGGAATCTTTTACTACTGAATTTTTTGTCGTCGACTTAGATATCAGTGCAGATCTGGATGGTGCAGAGAGATATAAAATCAAAGGAGCCCAGACGGTGAATGAATTAAGCTTGCCGATACAATCTTTAAATGCCGCTGATTTGAATCCACCCGACATTTTGTCTTCGCTTCAAGTCGCCGGATACAACGATGTATGTCCACAAATTTTAATTGGCCTTGACAATTGTCATTTGGGTGTCTCGATACGAACCTTTGGGTCCAAAGAATCTGGGCCAATTATAACAGAAACAAAATTGGGATATGTGGTATATGGACGAACGACTAAAGCAGGCGACTATGCCACAAGGGTTCTCGTTCTCCATAGCGATGATGAAAATCAAGACGAGGAAGCCAAACTGACACGAATGGTGGATGAGTACTTCAGTATAGAGAATTTTGGTGTCAAGAAACCGAATAAAGAGATGCCAATATCTGGAAACGCCAAAAGAGCTCTTGAAATTTTAGTGGGCACGACAAAAAAGATCAACAATCGTTACCAAACGGGTCTTTTGTGGAAGCAGGAAGCGATGGAATTACCAGATAGCTATGACATGGCTCGACGGAGGTTATGCAGCCTGGAAAACAAATTTCGCAGAGAACCTGAGTTTGCCAATACGTATAAAGCTATCATTTCGAGCTATTTGGAAAAGGGCTACGCTAAAAGACTCGATTATAACGAAGCCAAAGTAAGTACGCCAAGAACCTGGTATCTTCCGCATTTCGGAGTGAAGAATCCAAACAAGCCAGGCAAGGTTCGGTTGGTGTTTGATGCGGCCGCAAAAGTAAATGGACTTTCTCTGAATTCTTTGCTACTTAAAGGGCCAGATGACTTGATACCGTTGATGACCATCCTTTACAATTTCCGAATGCGGCCTGTTGCGGTGACTGGTGACATCAAAGAAATGTTCCACCAGGTTATGATTCGGCCCGAGGATCAGGATTCCCAAAGATTTCTTTGGAGGAAAGATGAAGACCAACCTGTTGATGTTTATGTCATGCATTCGATGACGTTTGGTGCTACCTGCTCACCGTGTTCGGCTAACTATGTTAAAAATCTAAACGCAGAGGGATTTGTAAAGAAATATCCGAGAGCAGTCAAGGCAATCATTTACCATCATTAAGTTGATGATTACGTAGATAGCTTCGACAGTATTGCAGAAGCCATAGACGTCACCAATGCCGCAGTTTCAATCCATAGAAGCGGCGGTTTTGAGTTGCGGAATTTTACGTCGAATTCCAATAAGGTGCTGAATGGTATTCATTATCAAGGCAATGTAGAACCGCAAAGTCAGATAATAAACATGAACATGGAAGCTGTAGTCGAAAAGGTGCTGGGCATGTGCTGGGATCCAAAAGAAGATGTTTTCCTATTCAAACTTAATTTCTCTCGTGTCAGCGAAGATATCATGATAGCCGAAAGATGTCCAACCAAAAGGGAATTTTTGGGGGTAATAATGTCAGTCTTTGATCCATACGGAATGATTGCTAATTTCGTAGTTCACGCCAAATTGTTGTTACAATCAGTATGGAAATATGATATTGAATGGGATCAGCCGATTCCGAATGAAGTTTTCAAGAAATGGGGTCAATGGAAGGCAGAACTTCAGCACGTAATGCAGCTTAAGGTTCCCAGATGTCAAAATCCTTCTCTGTCAGCGGCCAGTCGAATTGTTCTTCACACGTTCGTCGATGCCAGTGAAGAGGCTTTCAGCGCGGTTGTTTATATGTGAATCGAATATGAAGAAAAGGCTAGCATCTCATTTATTTGGGGAAAGACAAGATGTGCCCCGAAAAGATTAATGTCCATCCCACGTCTGGAATTGTCAGCTGCTGTTTTAGGCATTAGGTTGTGCGATTCCATTATAGAATGCCATAACTTGAAACCAGATGATCGAGTATTTTGGAGTGATTCAAAGACAGTGCTGAGCTGGCTTCGTTCAGAGCCGCGTCATCAAAAGCAATTTGTGGGTTTTCGTGTTGCCGAGATACTAGAGAGCAGCAAGATTAGTCAATGGCGTTGGATACCGACGAAGCAGAACCCGGCAGATGAGGCTGCACGCGCACGATTTCCTCCAATATTTCATGTTGAAAATAAGTGGATAAATGGAGCATCGTTTCTCAAGTTACCTGAAGGTTCATGGCCAGCCCAACCAGACGACCTCATGAGCTATATCTGCCGCGAAGAGATGAAACCAAAATTCCTTCTTCATGCACAAGTGAGTACACCTCTTTTTGAATTCTCTAGGTTTTCGAAATATTCAAAATTGAGAAGGACGGTTGCCTGGGTAATTCGGTTTATTAGAACATGTCGTCGCCAGTCAACAGAGAAAGGAGAGTTATCTGTCTCGGAATTAGAAAAAGCCCAACGAGTCCTGTGTACAGAGGCACAGAGAGATGTTTTCGCTCAAGAAAGATGCCAGCTTGGTTGCAATCAACAGGTGGAAAAGACAAGTTCCATTTACAAGCTAACACCATACCTGGATGATGATGGTTTGCTACGAATGTATGGACGTATCGACGCTGCCACCACGATACCGTCCTCTGCGAGACGACGCATAATTTTGCCAAAAAATCACCAGTTGACGAACTTGATCGTGTCTCATTTTCATCGTCGTTTGTGTCACCAAAACGATGATACAGTTGCCAACGAAATTCGACAAACATTTTCGGTGCCCAGCTTGCGATCTGCGATCAAGAGACAAAGAAATCGGTGCCCATTCTGTCTGATAAGGTCAATTTGTATTTTGCCACCGTTAATGGGACAGCTGCCTGAAGCGACCGTCTCACCCCGTTTATGAGGCCATTCACTTATACTGGCCTCGACTATTTTGGCCCAGTTTGTGTGACAATAGGACGTAGGAAGGAGAAACGCTGGATTGCTCTGTTTACCTGCCTAACCGTGAGGACAATTCATCTCGAATTAGCTGCCGACTTGTCAACGGACGCTTGCATATTGTGCATCCGTAATTTTGTCAACCGTAGAGGCATACCGATACGTATAAGGAGTGACAATGGCACTAATTTTATCGGAGCCAAGAAGGAGTTATTGACATCCGACATTTTCGATAGTGAGGCTATCAAAGCAGAGCTCTCCGCAAAGGGAATCGAGTGGATTTTTAACTGCCTGTCAAATCCACACGCTGGTGGTTGTTGGGAGAGACTTATTCGATCTGTGAAGAGAGTTTTGTCCTACACACTCAATGAACTAGCACCAAGAACCGAAACACTGTTGAGTGCTCTCATCGAGGCAGAAAACATAGTTAACAGTCGCCCACTTACACACCTTCCTGTGACGACCGAGGAAGAGGAGCCGTTAACACCAAATCATTTTTTGATGGGTGCCGCCAACTCAACGCAGACTCCTGGCACAATCGATGAAAGAGCTCTTTGCCTCCGAAAGCAGTGGAAAATAAGCCAGCAGATAAAGGACCGTTTCTGGCGCCGGTGGATTAAAGAATACCTTCCAGAACTAACAAAGAGAAGCAAATGGTTTGCTAAAGTTCCAAATCTTCAACCAGGTGACCTGGTCCTCGTCTGTGATGGCGATGTTCCAAGAAGCCAATGGGTCCGAGGAAGAATCGTAAAAGTATTTGCTGGACAAGATAAACAGATCCGTTCAGCTGACGTCAAGACGTCAACAGGAATACTCCGAAGACCAGCAGTGAAGTTAGCTGTACTGAAGGTTGGTTGTGAGTTGGTTGTTTCAGCGATACTACATCAAGTATCATTTTGACTGTTGTATTACATCAATTCTGTTTTATAGGTACTTTCGATTTTCAGTTGTAGTACATCAGTGTAGATATGGATAATTTACTGGAATTATTGGAAAAATGTATGATTCTGTTTCATAACTTTTTGAGCTACATTGTTGTAATACAACAAACAGTAAATTCTTGCTACATTGATACAATATAAATGTTTGATGTAGAAGCTGTTGAAAATAGTTTAAAGGATATTACGTTAATAGAAAACAAAATATTTTAAAACATTATTTACGCTGATGAAGAGTTAAAAGAATTTGTTGCTGAGGTGACATCGTAAATTGGTGCAATTAATTGGGTGAACAATAAATGCTGCCAAGCGTTCAACCAAAAATTCAATACAATTTCTTGGCATTCGAAATCGCTCCACAAAATATGAATCTTCCAAATTAAAATTGATTCTTTGTAAAAATGCATTACTTCTTCTTTCAACGCATATATCAAATTCAAAGTCATCATCGAAAATATTTATATCATTATTTTCAATTATTTTAGTTAAATTAAGTTTTTTTCCACGAGATTTGAATTAAACAATTAACATGAAAACTTAGCTCAAATAAAAATATGCAAAAGAAATGTCAATTGAACTACTTCAACTATGTTTTCCAGGTACATCATACAACACTTTCAGTTTTATGTGTGAAACAGAAAAATGTAACTGATGTAGTTGTAGGATGTGGTTGTAAGATATAGTTGATGTAGTTGATGTAATAGCGCTGAAACAGGCCCCTGGGGCCTATTGCACCATCTTACAAAATTGTGATTACAAGCATTTTTTTAACAAATTTGTAAAAATCGAGTTTTTTTTATATGTAATTTTTTTTAATCACAAATTTGTACTTGTAATTTTTAGTTGGTGCAATAGGCCCCTGGTAATTTGCTTTCCACACCGCCTGGAATTCAGTGTGTGTACCTTGGAGGAAATATAATTAAATTATATATACTCAAAGGTGTGTACTGACAAATGAAGATAGAATTTTGTATGCTTTTTCGTTCAATGTATTTCCCAAAAGAAAAAAGCAAAAAGGGGCTCGAAAAACATAAATTTTAATTTTATATCAACAGGTATCAATATTAGGTGTGTTTTTTTTGCAAGTCCATATAGAATTGTAAAAAAAAAACGACATCGGGACTAAGCGCTTTATATGCAAATGCAACAACTACTTAAATCTATACAGAGTTAGCTAAGACCAGATAATTTTCGAGAGTTACAGCCCGATTCTCCCCAAAGTCACTGATGCCTCACAAGTCACAAGAAGAGGTGAAATTGATTTTGTGACTTTTTCGAATTCTGCCGCTCAGTCACAACTTGTGAGAGTCACAAAAACAATCGAAACTGTGATCTTCTTCAGAGCAGGTCACAACTCATAAATTTTCAATGTTTCTTGGATTGACATTCATTATATTTTATAAGAAAATTTTCTAGATTTGTGAATAATTGTGAATACACGAAAATGGAAGTGGACTTTGTTCTAGTGAATATTATTGCTGATCTTTCCCACGAAAATGAAAAGTACCATTTTTACATAAACACAAATTTGTTTAAAAAACTAATCGTATCAAGAACTTTGCAGCGCCCACTGCTTTTAAAAACTTTGAGAGATACAAATGATCCATTCGCTCTCCAAAACAATGTATTTATAAGGTAATTTCTTCGTTTTGAATAATCAGTTATTCAAATAATGACGCTTAAAAATCTCACCATGTTGTGGTGAGTTTCGTTGTGAGTTTTCTTGTGACGATTAGGGGGAGAATACCAAAATGTTATCGAATCACAACAATCCTCACAAGGAATAGTCACAAGAGCTTGTGACTTGTGACTCCTCACAAGGGGAGAATCGGGCTATTAATCTAAGACCCGATAAAAATGGTGATGCCAAAATAATATTATCTATATGTTATCGATAATTTGCTCAGAGACGTCAAACGTGAAGTTTTTGGATTGGTTGATGCTAGTCGTCAATAAGCTGACAAATGTCATAGCGTACACAGTGCTTTCAGCTATGTGGAAAAAAGCTCCTAAATCCCGATGTCGTTTTTTTTTACAATTCTATATGGACTTGCAAAAAAAACACACCTATTATGATTTTAGCAGAATAATAATATGTGCTTATTTCTAAATCAGGTGAAAAATATATCAAAAACATAATTAATCCTGTGCAATTTGTACTAAAAAAGAGTTAGGAAATTGCAAGAAAACAACAACAAATACTTAAAAAAAAATGGATACACATGAATTTTTTGAATTAAGTCACAAAAATAACAAAGTTTCTTACATTTTCCTGCTTTTTTATTTGTCTTTTTCATCATAGAAACTTGTTAACAAGAAAAAATAAAAATTTTCACAAAACATGAAAACACTAAACGACGTACACCGACGGAATTGAATTGAAAAATTGATAAAAGTAGTATTAGTAAACCTTATTGTGATTTTTTTTATTTTACATTTGTTTTCTTATATTACATAGTAATTTAATTACACTTGTAAAAATTGCTGACTTAGAATTGTCCAGGCCACACAGGGGTTTTATGTTTATTTTATTTTTAATTAAGTAGATAATTATTGATTTAAGGACAAATAAAGTGGGAAATACATTGAACGTCAAATCGAAAAAAAAATCTATCTCCAATTGAAGGTTCACGCGCTGACTGCCAGGTGCCATGACTCCATGTGTCAATAGAGTTTATATACAAAGGTGTGGGCAATTATTGTGTATTTTGTTTTTCAGACGGTTTCTGTTACCTTTGGCTTGTTTTTGTTTCTGTTTTATGTTCTCTCTCGTTTTCTAAGTAAGTGCATACGTTTTGCAATATATTTCAATGTTGGCCATTATTATAGAAAATATCAAAATCTGATGTCAAAATATGTATAAACATATGTTCAATTCTAAAATTTAATGCCTAGCGCCATTTTCATTTCAATAATTTACAGTCTTATTTATTATTTTTCACTAATACTGGGTTCAACCTCAGAATAGTTAAACCGAGCCGAAGCACTTACTTCGGGTTTACGCCACTTCAAACAAATCCTTATTTAAAATAATTTTTTTAGCCGTTTTAGCTACGCCTCCCTTATGTCAAATATACTGGGAATATACTGGAAAAAAAGTGACAAATCTAAAACTCTGGCTATTATACACCTAACTCAAACCCCAGCAGATTTCCATTATTATTCATTTTATTATCATTGTATGCATATTGGAAATTGGATACATTAGCCGTGTTTTTTTGGAAAATTTATCCGTAGTACAGTAGGATTTTATATGAATAACAAATATAACATCCGCAGTAGGATCACTGCCGATAAAAGGAGAAGTGAAATCCTCCTGCGTATAGAGATTTGACGTTTATTCGAGTATCGGCAGTGATCCTATTGCGGATGTTGTATTTGTTTTTCATATAAAATCCTACTGTACTATGTACTATTTAAAATTGGGATTGTATAAAGTTCAAATCCAATAAATTACCACCAACCACATTGCGTTCCCAATACCATATAACTGTTAGAGCGTTTGGAAAATATAAATAATCTATTATTGCAATATATCTATCCTTTTTGTTTTAGTAATAAACGAAAAAATTGCTTACACTCCTTTTTGTAAATTTCACAAGATGTCATCTCAAAATGACATTTAGATACTAAAACGGCCTTAAACCTCCTATGAACCAGTTTTAGCTTATTCCACCGCTATTTCTCGTGCATTTTCATTATAAATAAGGTTTTCAGGATTAGAGCCGTTGTAAAGTCGAAGGAACTTTACTCCATTCCTAAAATGAGTTAGTAAATAAGGCTGTTAAAATTCTATCACCAGCACAACTGTCATCTTTTTACTGGCTTCTTTTTCACCAGCAATCAAATTGCTGTTGTTTGTCGAGGGACATTTTGCTGCGCTAGCTATGCAGCAGTGAATAAAACACACCTATTATTTACAAAATATAATCAAATAATTTTGTCTCTTGCTGCCGCCATTTTGAAGGATTCCTATAACACAGCACACAACAATTAAAGACAGGCTGTCAGACTTCCAAATAAAATTTACATGAATTACCGCTATTGCATATATGACTCATATATATTCATATTAAGGGTATTCATGAAACGAGATAATTTTCCGCTTTGTAGAAAGATATAATTTTTCTCAACATGTTTTCATGAACACCCCCTAAAAAACACTTGCGTAAATGGGGGAAATATTTTGTTAAATGTCAAATTAAAAGTCAGAATCCAATTAATTTAGTTTATCAAGTTTATTCGTGAGATAATTTTATCAGATTTTATCAGTTTTTCCCATACAAATTTTGACAGCTCGTTTCTTCAGAGATAAAATTATCTGGTTTCCGACCCTCGTAAACCTTATAATCCAGATAATTTTATCTCCCCAGAAACGAGCTGTCAAAATTTGTATGGGAAAAAGTTTCTGCAAATCTCATAAAATTATCTCACAAATTTGCTGCGGAAAGTGCAGAAATAAACCTCATAAACTAAAGAAGTATGGATTCTGACTTTTAATTTGACATTTCACAAAATATTTCCCACATTTACGCAAGTATTTCTTAGGGGGTGTTCATGAAAACATGCTGCGGAAAGTTATATCTTTCTACAAAGCGGAAAATTATCTCGTTACATAAACACCCTATGGCCAAATCACAATCTCGAGTTCGTCGGTCCGGCGTTAAATGGGCGTTTGATCGTATATACGATTTTGTGTGTCAAAAAGCGTGACCGTAGCATTTGTAAAACGAAATTTAGCTTCAAATCTCGAGCGTTGACTGACATTTCCATAACATCTTTGATAAGTACCTACTTAATTGTTAAATTCCAATGAATTTTGTTACTGTTTATTAATTTACAAGGTATATAATATTGCGTATTTTAAATTTTGGGCATTTAAAATAGTTAATTTGTAAAGCTATTTTCTTAAGCAAAGCTAAAAATGCACTAAAAAACAGGGCTTTGTCAACAAAGAAAAACTTTTTGATCTTGGAAGCACATCTTTATTGCAGAATGAAGACTGCATTTATGTTTATATGCACCGTACATAGGTACTGAAAAAAAATTATTATATAAATGGAATATGTTTGAAAAACAAAAGAAATATATACCTTCCTTGGTACGCTGGCCAAGATAAGTAGGTAGGTAGGTTAGTTTTTAATTGAAAACAAAGAACTTGGCCAGCTTTGCTGGACTTTGTTATGGTTTTTTGTCTATATTTCTATCTGCTGTAATAAATTATACAAAAAGAAAATTAAGGTACTGTATAAATATGTATGTATGTTAGATTGTAGGTAATTGATGGAAGGGAATTCAAATGTGGAGTGAAATCAAGTGTCTGTAAGTTAATTATGATTAAGTGTATTATCTTTTTCGATATACATTACCTACAAACTGTTCAAAAGAATCGCAAGATGTGCTTCCAATGCTTTCATGATGGTGCACCGTGAAGTTAATAGGGTTCATACAGCCGGGTTAAAGATTTCTGAGACAATATAATTATTTAAATAAAAACAGAACCACACTTTTTTTGATTTAATTATTTATAAAAAAAGAACTTCAATTAATTACTTCTTATTTCACTTCAATTTTCAACTTTCAAAACAAATACAAAATACGGCCGACAATGAACTGTCAAACGCCCGACCGAATAGAAAATAGATCTACTTTTGCTTTGGCCTGGCGTTGGTCTGACGTTTACGATATTACGATATAAAGCGGTCGCAATGCCGGAGGTAACATTTCAGATTGCCTCATAACAGTCTATTGTTTTTATTCAAAATGTCAAAGTCCGATCGACCAAACGCGAGATTGTGGTTTGGCTATTATTGTTTTCCGCGTTCACATGAATACCCTTAGGCTAGCCGCGCACTAGCAATTTTTAGTTGCGAAACTTTTTGGTTACTTATAGAAAACAGATGAACTGTTTGGTTGAATGTCGGTGAATTTGCAGATAATTATATGTTCAATAAAATGGCGAACTTATTTTAGGCAATCGTTTAGTTTGTGTCAAAACACAAACATTTTAGTTGCTCGAACCAAGCAGTTTCGCAACTAAAAATTGCTAGTGCGCGGCTAGCCTTATTGATATACTTTCTTACGATATGCACAGCTCGAGAACTTCATTGAAAATGAAATTTGCTAGTGGTTTGACAAGCATGAGTTCACATTCTCAAATATGCTTGTCAAACCAGCAAAATATCAAAATTAGTGGTGGGCGCATTCGTATGAAATAATCGATTATAATCGATTCAGGCAACATCTCGAGATATCTCGATTCTTCACACAAATCATTCGAATACTCAAATCATTCGAATGATTTTTTCTTATCTACTTTCTCTAAGCGAAATGAGGACTCGAGTGCCTATTCGAGACCGAGAAGCGAATATTGAACAAAAAGACATAAAAGAAAACACACAAAATCGAGAACTCGAGAAGTTGGTTATTTGTATATCTCGTGTGTGTATTCAATGACTGAGTTTATATTTATATTAGGGGTATTCACGATCTAATGCAACACGATCTAATACAACATGTTGTAGTGTTGTAAGGTTTTACACTTTTGCATTTTTACAATGATACTAGACCTGTTGCATTAGATCGTGAATACCCCTATTCATTTTTGCACTCGATGCATCGTTGAGGGTTTAATATGGAATTGTAAGGGAAAAACGAGAAGCGAGAACCATTATGTTATGATTTTCTTGAAATGGAGTGCTTGTTTCCTACCTTTTTATTATGATATTCCTTCGAAAATCATTCGAATGATCATTCGATTCTTTAAATCATTCGAATACTAATATCTCGATTCTTTAAATCATTCGATTATGCCCAACACTAATCAAAATATTTTGATATCATCAAGCATGTTTGACAATTCATTTGATGAAGCGTTCACAATTTCAAATTCAAGTCAATCATGCCGCATTTGTCAAACATATTTGAGGATTGTGAACCTTCTAATTCACTTATGTAATTGCGGTAATGAATGCGTACTGATTTTATTGCGCACACTTTTCGACTTTTCGTGTTTTATCATAATTTCCTTTGACAAACTGGTATGACAGAAGAAGATAGAAATCTTCATAATATATAAAATAGGTCACTCTCCACAGTCACAATATTCTGCAGGTATAATCATACATCATAATTAATATACAAAAAGAAAAATTGAAAATTCCGTACGTCTTGGATTTAATTTTGATCCCGTGTTGACAAAGTTTTGTTATTGGCCCAACAATTCTTTATTTTCCAAAACAATATTAAAGAGATGACACGTAAGTATTATGTTTATATAAATATTCTTTAAAGTCAATCGCAAAATGTTAATGACAAAAGAAAACGGGTCCCATTGATAAAGTTAACTTATTTTTGAGAAATTTAAATACCTGTTTACATTTATGTAAATATATCATGTTGTATAAAACTGTTCAATAACCTTAATCGAACTTCACTAATATCGAAGTTTCGAAAGGTAAATGAACTTTTCGGTTATTACTAATAGTCAAGGTCAACCAAGGCAAGCAAAATATCTGTTGTGTAGCTTGCAATAATATGTACATATTAAGAAGTATGCCTCTTATAGATATAAAGTAATAATTATTACTAACTATAATAGAAATTAGAAAAAAATTAAATTATAGTATCAACGGATTAAATTCTTTGATAATTTTGGTGACCCTTTTTATAATTGAGAATAATTTTGGCTCAACTTTCCTTTAAGGTAGCACGAATTTCCACACGCGGATAGTTTTATTCGATAGATTAGCACTTTTAAATAACAAATATCACAATTTTAAAGTGAGGAAACATTTATAACTATTTTTAATTAATTTTTAAAGTTCCTCAATTTCCATACAAAATGCACTTTTTTTTGTTTATTTTGACAATTATCTTTGTGTAAGTATTACCAGAGTTGGGTTATTTTTGGGATATTATTGTGATTTTTTCCTTTTTTGTTAATTTTGTAAGGGAATTATTTGTTGAATAAAAGGAAGTTTCTGAACCCACAGTACTTTTAAGTTAAAACACTGTTGACATTGGCGCCTGCCTGGCGACTTTACATACCCTAAGCGGAGCGACGGAGTCGCGTGAGCGGGTGTGTCCCCGAAAAAGGGAGTTAAAATCCTGAGAACCCGCGAAGCGGGCCACCCACAGTACTGTTAAGCTAAAAAACTGTTGATTAATATCGAAATCTAGCCATTTTCAGTACTCTTAGTCAAGAAAACACAAAAAGTGAGGTTAAAACTGAAAAATAAAACATTTTTTTTTATTATTTAACGGTGTTTCCTCACTTTAATATTTTAAATATGTTCTATTGAGACCACTAGCTATCTGTAAAAAAATCAACACTACTCGTGCTACCTTAAAGGAAAGTCGCCCCAAATATGTGAAGTATAAACACAATTCTGATCTTACGGTGACACGGATCCGAGTTGCGAATTTTCAATGACTCGCATAGATGCGGCTAAATTTGAGCGGTGGCTTATGTTCACCTTAAAGGCATCGGTCGATTGTGGTTTATTCGCATAAACCTGCGCCTTCAGGAAACCATAAAAGAAAAAGTCTAGCAGTTCACATGACCTTGATGGCCAATTCACGTTACCTACACGAGAGATAACATTACCCTCAAATTATTAATGCGGAATGTCAATCTTGGCGTCCTCTATGTGGCGCGTATGCTGGAACCACATATCGTCTAGGTTCATATGGTTCAATTAAGGCCATATGAAATTGGTTACCATCGTTCTGGTGCGCTCGCCATTGATGACCGTCTCACCAACGTCGTTTTCGAAGAAGTACACACCAATAACGCCGCGCCAAAATCCACACCTAACTGTTACTTTTTTAAAAAATTGCGTTCCTTTGACGTACGAATATTTTCTGATTGATTAACCGGTTGCAAAAAATTTGGCCACCAAACGTTAAAGAGGCAACTGTGAAGGGCCACCACGTCTATCGTAAAATAGGCTCAATGTTGGCACTAAAGAACACTCATTTTGAAAATAAGGTTTTATCATTTGGACGTGCTTTTCAATTACGTAACCAGCATTGGTGATTTGGTATCAGTTGGTATCAAAACAACATGACCGTCACATGCCTTCAAAATCTACCCGCGCAAATTGATCTTTTAGGGTAAAAAGACGATTTTGCAAATTTTAATCGAATTTAGCATCTTATTTCCTGGTATCACAATGGACCAACTAATGGTCTAAGTATCTCGGCTCTCTTGCTGACAGCCACGTGAACTTAACCAACCTAGCCTAGCATCATACTTTTTTTAGCATTTTATAAAAGTTAAAATCAAAACGATATTTTACTTTTTTAAATATCTTGTTAACTCCTGTTGTTAACTCCTTAGAAAGAATGTACTCAAAAACATGTAATTTTAGATAAAACACGTTTAATATTGTTTGTAGTATGTTTATGTTTCATATAAATATAATAATATTTATTCTATTTTGAACTCGTATAAAAAAGTCGTTCTTATAAAAGCTTAAGAGATCTTTAATGACTTCAGTTACTTCGTATAATTCTTTGACATTTACAAACGTCAGTATGATAATCGAATTTAGCATCGTCAATCATAAATTGTCACATTAATGACAGATATAAACATATGAAATAAGGATCATTTATGTTTTGGGTAGCCAATTTTTGTTGTATGCGGCATACACTGGATCTGTAATAAGATTGGTAAATGTCTTATTATTACCAGAAAACCATAAGGCTTTGCAATTACCATGTGTTATCAGTTTTCACCTCAGATATAATTGAATCACAACTGTAGTACACTTTACAACATCCTTCTTCTACAATATTTTGGACAATGTGTTCGTTGGTTTTTGTGCAGTCTTCATTTTTCGGGCATAATATAGCTGTGTTGATAAAGCTGTTGACATATTTTTTTGTCACTTCTGTAGTTTGTATTCTTTTTTTTCTCATTCGGTTTTTTATAAATGAAAGAGAATTTTAAATTACAGAAGTAAAACATATTTTTTCTCGTTCACTCATTCAATGGGCCGTACCAACATTCAAATTAAGAGACGACTTTAATATTTGAGCGAAATGGACCATTATTAAAAGAGCTCTATAAAGTTAACCATACATGTTATGATTATGAACTTAATATTTATGTGAACTCTAAATTATGAACCATTTATTGTACGGAACCTAAAACATAAAATGCAGCATATATGGTCAGTTATATAGAGTCCATTAAATAATGCTTCATTTCGCTCAAATATTAAAGTCTCTTAATTTGATTGTTGGTAAGGCCCAAAGAGAGGCATTCTGTATGTCAAATTATTCATTTATTAAATTATTTGAAATGTCCGAAATGTATACAAAATTGTGTGGTGAAACATAAAGTTTTTGTGCAATGTCATGAGTATGTGTAAATTCCTATTCAGTGATACCTAACTTAGTAGATTTGACTATTTTATAAGTGAGAAAAAGGGAGTTTGACAACAGAAATAATATATATGATTATTTATTACAATATAAAATAAATTTACATTATTATTATTATTATTATTATTATTATTATTATTATTATTATTATTATTATTATTATTATTATTATTATTATTATATATTTATTAAACAAGTAATAAATTACAGGCTAATATAAAAATTATTGAGCTTCTAGCTGCAAAGGCCTACCGCTCTATAATACTTAACTTATCTATATATACATTTATACAATAGTGTCTATTTCTAAAAGAATAGCATTAATCTTATTTACTCGTATATTAGATAAATTTGGGCATTTTAATGTTTCGATGATGTCGCTTCCATTTAATATTTTGTTGATGATTGGTTTAATTTTGTTGCAGTTTTGGAGCAGGTGTTGGAGATTAAATGTAGTGTTGCAGGTAGGACAAAATGGAGGTGGCTCTTTTTTGAGGAGGTGAAGGTGGGTGGCAGAGGTATGGCCAAGTCGGAGTCGGATGAAGTTTTTTATTTTGAATTTCGGGATGTTTGTAGGGTATATAGGAGTTGACTTTGTTGGGTTCACTTTTACATAGTGATGATTGTATAGCTTCCATTCGATTTCTTGGGAGCTAATCAGTCTTCTTGTGAGGTTATTAACGAGGTCACTCTTGGTGTAGATGTTGTAAAGGTAGCTTGGTGATTTGCTTGCAAGGCTGGCAGCTTCATCCGCCACTTCATTGCCTCGGATGCCAACGTGGCCAGGAGTCCACATCAGTTTTATGTGCTGGTTTGAATTGATTAATAGGGAGCGGATGTTGTTGATGAGGTTGGTGTCGATGGCGATAAAAATGGCAAATGCTTCTGCAGTTAAGATGGATGCTGCTTGTGGAAGTAATCCATAACGTATCGCGGTGCCATCTTCGTTTATGATTGCAAAAGTCGTAGTCTCCGGTGTTTTGGATCCGTCCGTAAATGTGAAGTTCCAGTTTTGGGACTTGAGTTCAGATGAAATGCTTAGGAAAAGCTTGCGATATATTTCAACGTTCGTATGGGTTTTTAAGTGATATACAAGGTCCATTATAAAGGAGTTGGAATCAATGAGCCAAGGTGGTTCCCGAGGAGTTTGAATTTCGTTTTTAACAACCCTTGTTTCGGAAATTCGGAGTTCCCAGATTGGAGAATTTTAAAGATGGATGACGGGGTCTTATAACTCCTTTTCCGATTCAGCGTTAGGTTGACTTCTTTATCGATTATGGAGTTCGTTGAAAATATTAGCTTAGCATATAGTCTGTATGAGATTTTTTCTCTTCGCTCTTCAAACGTAGGGAGACCGGCCTCTGCCAGGATGTTTTTGATGGGAGTGGTACGAAAGGCGCCAACACTACATCTAGCTGCTTGGTGGTAAGTTGGTTTTATGATCCCAAGTGTGGTTTTCGGAGAGTTGCCATATATAGAAATACCGTAATCTATTTTAACTACTTAAGATAAGCTGTTTGGTTATATAACAAAGTGTGTTTACATGTACGCTACTTTTACTACTTGATAAATACTTAATAATATTAGACCTTGCAGCTAGGGATTTCTTAAGTTCTAAACAATGATTTCGCCAATTGTATTTGCTATTGAATATGAGTCCTAATATTTTTAAATTTGTTACATTTTCAATTTCTATATTGTTTATATTGATTGAAAGAGGTGTACAGGAATGTTTGCGACATATGTACATGCAAGACTGCATTTTGGCAACGAAAGTTTGGCACCAGATGAAACTGTCCATTCTAAAATGTCATTGAGAGCATTTGTTAGTAAAGTTTTGATATCCCCAATGTTTTGTCTTTTCGAGAGTATATATACATCGTCAGCGTAGAGGCAGTATTTTAGAGACTTGTGCTTGGATAAAATGTCGCATATATATTGAAATGCGATAGAAAACAGGACGACAGATAATGGAGATCCTTGAGGGATTCCATTATGTAGTCTGTTTGTGACAGAATAAGAATTATTAGTTTTTATAAAAAAATTTCTATTTGTCAGGAAGCAGGCTTTTACATAATTGAAAATTTTGGGTCCAACGCCCCATTCCTTGAGTTTGTTTAACACAACATGGATTCCTATTCTGTCGAATGCTTTTTCGAAGTCTAGGGTGAGTATTGAGGCGTGATTTTTGGAGCTCAATGTTCTAGAGATATAGTCATCAATTAAAAGTAGGGCGTCTGTGCATCCACGATTAGCTTTAAATGCGACTTGATTTAGGCTGAAAAGTTGTTTCGATTCTGCATACCACATAATTCGTTTTGCGATTATTTTTTCGAGCGTTTTTGCAGCACATGGGAGGAGAGAAATGTGTCGGAAGCTGTCAGGAGTTAGTTTGTCTTTGTTAGGTTTGGGAATAGGAAGAATTGTGGCTGTTCTGTTTTCCAGCTTTGGGGAATGACTGCAGAGTTAAGGATGTTGTTGTAAAGTTTAAGTAGTCTTTGTTTCGTCTCAGCTGGAAGATTTTTAATCATAGGGTACGATATTCTGTCCCAACCAGGAGTTTTGCCCTTTAGTTTATAAAGACAGGCTTCAAGTTCAATTATAGAGATTTCACTCTCGATGAGTTGGGCTTGGGAGTTTGCTGCACATAATACGGTTGAATTATTAGTGGCCTCATATTTCAATATTTTGAATTCCTCCGTAAAATTTGAGTCGTTCGAGTATTTAGACCAGCAATGAGCAATGTAGTTCCCAATTTCAGTGGGGTCTGAGAGTGGGCCGTTTGGTGAAAAAGGTAGTTGATGGCTAATGAAGTGGGATTACCAGTTAGAGAACGAATACTGTTCCAAATTTTACCTGGTGAGGTCTCTGGGCTAATTTTAGATGTGAAATCCTCAAAGCTTTTTGCTTTTGCGATTTTAAGCTGTCTTCTGAATTTGGAGTTAGATTTTTTGAAGGCAATCAAATTATCTTGATTGGTATATTTTTTGAATTTTTTCCAGGCTGTCATTTTGGCTTTACGAAGTTCAGCTAATTCAGAATTCCACCGCGGTGTTACTCTTTTGTGTTGTTTTGGGTATGTCTGAGGAATGGCTATGTTCGCGGCGGATCTAATTGCTTTAAGGATGAGTGCGGCTTCTTTATTTGTGTTGGATGATGAATGTTTGTCGCTTAGAGATTTCGTGACTTCCTTCTTGAATAGCGGCCAGTTTGCTGAATCAACTTTGAATTTTGGATTTTTGGGAATGAGTTTGGTGTGGTGATCAAGATTAATGCTTGTAATTATTGGGAAATGATCGCTATTATGAAGGTCATCGACGGTGTGCCAATGTAATTTTGGTAAGAGTTCGGGAGAGCTGCAGGTGATGTCGACATGGGTGAGGGTGCTATGAGTGGAGAGATGGGTTGGAGAACCGTAGTTCAAGATAGAAAGGTCGGAATCCAAAATAAAATCTTCAATGATTTTACCTCTATTATTTGTACAGGGGGAACCCCAGAGGATATTCCAAGAGTTCACATCTCCTGCTAATATGATTGGATGAGGAAGTTGGTTAAATATAGTTTCAAGGTCGATTTTTGAAAAATTCTGGTGTGGCGGAATGTAAAATGATAAAATAGAGATTTTTATCGGTAACATGATTTCTATTGCAGCGCATGATATGTTCGAGTTAATTGGAATTTCTCTGTGAGGGATATTGTGTTTAACAAGGAGAGCGACGCCTTGTTTTGAGCTAGTATTAGAAGGCAGGTTGTTAAAATAAGACTTAAATGTCTTGGGAGAAAATGGAGTTGAGTCGTATTGACAGTGGGTTTCTTGAAGGCATATTTCTGTTGGATCTTTTTCTTTTATTAAGATATTCAGCTCATCGTAGTTATTTACGTAGCCTTTGAGGTTCCACTGGAGAACCTTAAGTTGAGCTTTATATTGGGGTGGAGGGGGTGAGGGCTTCTGCACAGTATGTAAATGAACATACTGTGTGAAGCCCGTTGGGTGATTGTTTTGACCCCGACGTTCGCGGTCCGGGTCAAGCGGGCTCAATCATGAGCACGGTTGATCCGGCCCCCGAGCGCCGGAGTCGTTTTTTTTTGGAGATTATTGTATTGTTATATGGAATCATTGTCATCTTCCATTTTTTCGGGTTCTTTTAGAAAATAATTGTTTTGATTTAGTTGTTGTTGAGTTATTTTAGTTATAGGTGAAAGTTGTGTATTGTTTTGTAATTTGCGTTTAGGAATGTTTTGTGGTAGTCGGTGATTTTGATTGTGTATTGGTATTTTTTCTGGTTGGGAAGCGGAAGATGTTGAGTTAGATTGATGAATGGCATCATCATTAGAATTTGAAAGGTATTGATTGTCAAATTTAGATTTACTTTGGGGTTGAGAAATTGTTGTTGAAATAGACTGATGATTGGAATCATCACTAGAATTTGCTGCAAGGATTTGAGTGTCGGATTTTGAGTTTTTTTGTTGGTGTGAGCTAGATGTTGAAGTAGGTTGTTGATTTAAATCAGAATTATTTATTTGAGAGGAAGGGGGTATGGTTGTTGTTGTTGTGTTACTATCTGTATTATCGGGTGTTTTTGAAGAAGATGATATGTTGTTTTTAGAGGTGTCGGTGGTACTGTCTGTTGAATTTTGGTTTGACTGGTTGGATGGTCCAGTCTGGGGGGTAGTTTTAACAACTTGAGAAAATGTTTGGTTAGAAGTTTGAAGGGGATATTGTTCCCTGAAGATTTGTCTGGCTTCGGCCATGGAACATTTTCGAATTGTTTTTATTTTGAGAATCTCTTTTTCTTGAGTAAACCTTGAGCAATTTCTATCAGATGATGGGTGATTTCCATTGCAGTTGGCACATAAAATACGCGTGCATTCGTTACTTGGATGGGTAGGGAGGTTGCAGACTACACATGTGGGGTTGCCTTTACAGCGGTTGGAGGTGTGTCTGAGTTTTTGACATGTGCGGCATCGCATGGGATTAGGGAAATATTCTTCTCTTGAATGTTGAACCACCCAACATCGACTGTAGGTAGGGGACGGAAGAGATCAAATGTAAAGAGAACACGGCCAGTGGGAGATTTTACATCATCCACGGTTTTGGTAAATTTATATACTGCTATGACGCCTTGTGAACTCATTTCTTCGACGATTTCTTTTTCTGGTACATTATTCAGACACGATGCGTTGGCAGATCCCTTGCATGTGTTGAGTTGTTCGTGTAATTTCACGGAGACTTCGCATAGGTTTGAGAAAATATTTGCTATTTTTTCAGATTTAACAAGAATTGGAAGGTTACCATCTCGCAATTGTGTAATACTTTCATACTGAGTACTTATACTGTCAATTGCTTTTTTGAGCAGAAAGACACTATAGTTTTTAAAAGGTTTGTCGGGGTCGGAGGGAGATATAACAATAAACTTGGGGTGGTTATTTAAGTTATTTAAGGTAGTGATTGGATTGATTGGATTTGGTCTTTTCCGTCTTTTGTTTTTGGACTCAAACAGCATTTCATCCGAGAGAATGCTGAATTGATTACCCACTAGTGTACCACGTGGCCCTTGTACCATGCTTCTTACACTTTTTTCACTACAAGAGACTTTGATTTGCACAAATTCACAAGCAAACAAAAAAAATAAGCGCATGGGAGGGAGAGAAAGCTATAAAAATAGCGGGGAAGGCACCAACGAAAGTGAGACGATAACTTAATGAGAAGAAGTTGTTGTCGGCTCGAGTGACAGTCGATGACTGAAAAATTTACATTATAATATAAGCAATTAACAGCAATAGCTACCAGAGGCTTTAGGCAGGAAATTATAAGATTATTTGGGATAAGTTTTTTAGGATACATAATCACAAATACATGTGGCCGTCAGAGACCGGACCACCAGCGAATGGAGTATCCCAATCCCTGACAGCCCCATGCATATGGATTTACAAATATTTATATAATGGAGTCAAGTTTGAGTATAAGTAATAATTTATAAACATTTTTGATGTTTTCGATTATTTTCGCCGACAGAAGGTCATTTAATTTTTTATTAAAAAGAGATGAAGATACATAATTAACTTTATAGCAATTAGATGTTTTATGGATAGAAAATGATTGAATTGGCAGAGATGACAATTCTGCATCCCTTAGAAGAATTCTGTCCCAAACCCCTCACTAATCCTTCTTCCCATTTTAGTTTTAAGCTATTATTAAGTCTTAATTATATGATAATTAATAAAACGCTAATTCTTTCGACGTTAACCTCAGTTCTGTATCTAGCCAAATAAAATAAATTAATAATAAATTTTACTCCCTTTATTATGTTTGAGTATAGATTTAAGAATATTATGTCTAGTTTTAAGTTCTGCTTGTATTAAGCCTATAATAAATTAAATAAATAAATTAAATTAAATAGACAGTTAGGGGGGATTACCTTATTGAGAAGATGTCCATGCGTTGATTGCGTGTGTCCAAGGCGTAGGCGAAGAAAGCATTTGTTCATGGTAATTTTCGTTTCAATCGTATATGTGGCTGGCTCTCCGTTTGGGTTTATGGAAAAAAAGTGAACGTAAGTTTTCCAATCGTCCATTTTTATGTTATCCCAGTAAGTGTTGATCACTTTGAAAAAATCTTTTTTTTTTTGTGGGGGAGATAGAAAGCACATTCGATTGTTCTGAAATTGTTTTGGAAGCTCTGTCTGTTAATTCGTTCCCTTCGATCCCTGAGTGACGTAGGACCCATAGTAGCACAATTTTGTGTTTGTTCTAAAGAACATTGTTACGGATATTGGTAATGGTTGAGGAGCAGTTTTGATTTCTGTTGATTGCATTGATTGTAGAAAGGCTATCAGAGCAAATCACAATGCTATTCGGTAATTTATTTGCTATTTCTGTAACTTTCAGGATACGGTATGACTCAGTGGAAAAAATTGAAAAGTAGTTAGGTAGTCTTGTATTGTATAGAATATTTTCAGCTTCCGAAACGATTGCAAGTCCAGACAGTCAGGCTGCACTAAAAGCACTAAGCTCCTACGCCATTAGTTCCAAACTTGTTTGGGAATGCGTGATAAAGCTTAATGAACTGGGCAAGAATAACACTGTCACACTTCATTGGGTACCAGGCCACGTTGGTGTCCAGGGCAATAAAGAGGCAGACTCCTTAGCAAAAATAGGTGCATCAACACCCCTTACAGGGCCAGAGCCTTACCGCGGAATAGGAGAAAATGGGATCAAAAATAAAATCAAAACAGAAGAGGAGGCAAAAAGATCAAAAATCTGGAAAGAACTCCCTAAGCTGAGACAGGCAAAACTCCTGCCGAGAGCGTTTTCTAACCTGCATTAGCTTAAGTAGGAACAACCTCAGGAAAATCACGGGGTTTCTCACGGGCAACTGCAGGTTGAGAAGACACCTGAACATCCTTGGCCTGGTCAACAACGCGACTTGCATATTCTACAACACTCACGAAGAGACACCTGACCACATACTGGGGAAACGTGATGCACTCGTGCATCAAAGGCATAGGTATCTGGACAAGCACCACATAAAAGAGAGTGAATTATCATCCCTTAAAATACTTCGATTCCTAAAAGGAACAAATTTGGAGGAAGAAATGTAATGATGAGCCAACCTCATCCAGTTCTAGATGGGGGACACAATAGATCTTTAGGTCGCAGTGTTTTTATACCCCAATTTATTCATTCATTCATTCAAGTCCAGTTCTAGTGTTAGATTTGGATCCATGTGTATAGATGAAATCCCATGAATTATTTCTGTATTCGACAGTAATTTCAAAGAACATTTTTGTGTAGATTTCCTTATATGTATGTAGAATCCTTTTTAAATTTTGTTAAAGTGGTATTTACGATATCAGTTGAAAACACCCATGGAGGTATGTTACCAGGATTGAGGGTACATATTATTGGAGAAATACCATTTGCTGAATTCGTTCAGAGCGATGTAGTTGGCCGAGGGGTATTTTAGTGTTTTTTTTTTGTACCTTAGGTGCCAGTCGTGCTGATAAAATATATCTGCGGTGATCTAAAGATGAGAGGCCTGCTTCAGTGAGGATATTCTTTATTGGAGTGGTTGTAAACGCTTTCAAGCTCGTCCTAATTGCTGAGTGGTAGGTTGGTTTGATGATATTGAGTGTAGATTTAACGCATTTCCCATAGACTTCTACCCATAATCAATTTTGGATAGAATTATGCTGCGAGTTATAAGAATTAATAAATTAATATGAATAAAGCTATTTTTTGACGATAATAATCTTATTATATTAAGCTAGCTTATTCTTAATAGATAAACAGTGATCCTTAAAACTATATTTATTATTAAAAGTAATGCCTAAAATAGTTAATGAGTTTACATTTTAAATTTTGAATGATAATAAATAGATGTCAAAAGTGGCACAGTGTCTTTGTTTACAAATATGTAGGTGTTTGCTTTTATCAGGAGAAATAACAGACCCTGATTGGGCGCACCATTAATTAAGATCCACTAAAATGTTATGGAAGTTTTTACTTGTTCGATTGTTGTCGTTGCATTTTGATAATAAAATCAAATCATGCGCATACAGACAATGATAATTTTTTTATATTTAACTATGATCTCACTTATGTCGTTGTAGGCAATTATAAATAAGGTAACTGAAAGGGGTGAACCTTGAGAAATCCCGTTAAATAGTTTGAAAATATTTGAATGATATTATTCGTTTTTACTCTGAATTGTCTATTTGAAAGAATAAATTGTATGAGTGAAAGCCTTTTAGGGCCAATTTCCCAATGTGCGAGCTTATTTAGGATAACATGCATGCCGATCCGATCAAAAGATTTTTCAAAATCAAGTGATAGTACGAAAACATGATTATTGCATGATAACGCAGAACTAATATACTCTTGATATGTAATAGTGACTCAGTGGTGCTACGTCCATGTTTAAATGCGACTTCGTTTAGATTTAAATAATAATTTTTTTCAATAAACCGGAGAAGACTTTTAGATATAATTTTCTCTAAAAGCTTGCCAGTACAAGGAAGTAAGGAGATTGGTCTGTATCCTTTAGGGTCATTCAATTTTTTTGACGTTTTCAGGATTGGAATTGTACTAGCCAGTTTTCATGTCTGTGGTACGAGTATAGTCCCTCTTTCGAAGATACAATTGTATAAAACCAAAATTCTTTTTTTTGAGCTAATATGATGCATTTTTTAACATTGGTTATGAGATGCGATCATACCCCGGGGTCTTGCCTTTCAGAAAGGTTAAGCAGCTTTCCATTTCGATTAAGCTTATTCGTTTCTCTTCAGATGGATCGAAGACTGAAAACGGAGTGGGTGGTGAAGTGTACTCAGATGGACTAAACCTTAGTCTCTCCTTCCGCCTACCAAACAATTGTAGCGTATTCGAAGCGGAAATTCTGGCGATAAAGGAAGTATTGTCTTGGCTTAAAGAAAACGTGATATCTAGCACGGATATTCGCATCTTCTCAGATAGTCACGCTGCTTTGAAATCCCTCGCATCAGTCTCTGTAAACTCCATTACAGCCCAAGACTGTCGATCGTCTCTGATGGAGATGGCCAAACAGTTTAATATTCACCTATTCTGGGTGCCGGGTCACAGGGACATTCCGGGGAATTGCAAAGCCGACGAACTCGCCAGAATTGGAACGGAAATGCCTATCTTACCCGAAAAGGTATGCCCATAGCTACAAGTAAACTTATGTTGAAACGAATTGCTCTGGAACAATCAAACACAAGATGGCATAACACTACCACTTGTATGGCGACCAAACAAATCTGGCCTAAACTGGATTTGAAACGGTCAAAATGTCTTTTGTCTCTCAGTAGATCTCAGGTCATCTCCGTAAAAGGTGTCATAACTGGACACTGTCTCATAGGTAGACACGCCGCACGACTCGGTGTACTATCAAACTATCTTTGCAGGAGTTGCTTGGACGAGGAGGAAGAGGAAACAATCCCACACCTTCTTTGTACATGCCCTGCTCTCTCTTACAGACGCAAACTTCATCTAGGAGAATATTTCTATAATGAACCAAGCGATCTCATAAACACAGACATTAATAGTCCCCTTCGCTTCATCAGAAGCTCCAAATGGTTTTAACTAGTAGGGAACCTAGTGTGCCCTTACAAAGCCAAAAAAATATTACAAACGAAAAAAAAAAAATAATACAAACAACATCAATAAAACAAAAACAAAAAAAAAATTACTTAAACCATTTGGCATAAACATTACACCAGTTAACAGCGCGCTCTCTTCATCACCATCTCCCACTTATCCACTTGCCTTGAAGTAACTGTCGCTTGCTATCCATTGCATGTCGCTTATCGCATGATTCTTGTAATGGATAGATAAGTGACATCTGATGTATAATTCGATTGTGTTTGTGTGTCTTGATTGAATTCAGGTACAAAGCGTTCTATGGGCATTACACCTAGAAGGGTTTGTATTTTGATTTTAATCCATTGGACATACACTTCACGGTTGAATTTAGATCGTCAGAGTTGTGTTTTGGGTGTTTGTGATTTTTGACATGGTGAGTGATTTTTGTGTTGTGTTTATCAATATTCGTGGGCTAAGAAAAAATTTCTTTGACGTGTACGGCCATTCTGTTAAGTACAGACCAGCTGTTTTGGCATTAGGTGAAACACAGGTTGGTGCAAATACTGATCTTTCAGAATTTAGCCTGCCTGGCTATAACCTAATGCCTTTACTCTTTCACCATCACGGCCTTTTAGTCTACGTTAGACATGATGTTGCTTGCCAGAGTCTTCCTCAATACGGACATTGTTCTAATACGAACTTTAATTTCATGTGGCTCAAATTTACTGTCCGCAAGCACATCATCCATTATTGTTTTATTTATAGGAGTCCGAATCTGGACAGCAATTCAACTCTTAATGAGTTTGATGCGCTGTCTGATTCCATTTCCCGAATTGTTTCCCTGTACCCTCACACTGAAGTCGTTATTGCGGGCGACTTCAATGTACACAATTCAAATTGGCTCCGCCATTCAGGACAGACAACACCCGAAGGAAGATATGTTGAGATCTTTGCTGTGATGCACCAACTTACTCAGCTGGTAGATGAGCCCACCCGTATACCAGATGTTGCTGGGCAAAACGCTCACACTCTTGATTTGTTTCTTACTTCTAACCCTGATAAGTATACCATAACGGTAAAATCTCCATTCGGCACTTCAGACCATTGTGTAATATCAGCTAATTTCTCGTGTCCCATTCATCCAGTTAAAGAGAAGCATCCAACTAGGACCGCTTGGCAATACGAGAAAGTCAACTGGGACGGTCTGAATAACTTTTTTAGAATTTTTAACTGGTCACTATGTTTCCTCGATAGTGACGTTGATGCCAGTGCTGATATGATCACAGAAGTGATTTTTCTTGGGATGCGTACTTTTATTCCTTACAGAATTAAGAGTATAAAGTCGAAAGAAAAGTCTTGGTTCGATACAAGCTGTAAGGAAGGAAGCTGTAAGTTTCCGCTCTTACAAAGCCAACCCAACCGAGGAAAATCGGAAAAAGCTTAAACAAGTCAGAAACCAATGCAACGCTGTTATAAAGAGAACCAAATTCTTACATGAACAGAAATTAAGGCAAAAAATCCTGCAGTAGAAATTTCTGGTCATTTGTCAAGAACATAAAAAATTCAATTTCATCTTCGGTTCCAACGCTCATCTACAAAAAAAACCGATAACCAGCTCTTTAGAGAAGGCAAATGTACTTGCAGCTCATTTTGCTGCTAACTCCACGTTGCCTGTTAGCAACATTGCCCCTCCTGTACTTGAGAACGTAAATCATTCAATGGGACAGGTATATTTCCGCACTCGTACAGTTGCAAGAGCCCTTCGAGATCTTGATATAAACAAATCCGCTGGTCCTGATGGTATACCCCCATTCTTCTGAAGAGGTGTTCTTCATCGCTGGCAAAACCATTGCGTAAGCTTTTCCATCGCTCCTTCTATTCTGGAATCTTCCCTAGAAGATGGAAAACAGCATTTGTCCAGCTGTGAAGGTGACCCTTCCTCCCCCTCGTCCTATCGACCAATCGCACTTACGTCCCTTCTTTCCAAGGTCATGGAATCGCTGATAAATCATCAGCTCAAGAAATATCTCGAAGATCGAAAGCTTCTTAATGACCGGCAATACGGCTTTCGCAGCAATCGTTCCACTGGTGATCTGATGGCATATCTCACCGAAGAGTTGAGAAAGTAAGATTATTGCGCTTGATATTTCTAAGGCATTTGATAGAGTTTGGCACCAGGCTCTCTTATCGAAAATGCGTGCGTTTGGCATCAACGAAGCCTTATTCTTTGGATTAGAAATTACCTTCTAGATCGTTCAATACATGTTGTATTGGATGGTTTTAAGTCTGATCTTCACAAAATAAATGCTGGTGTTCCCCAAGGCTCCGTTTTGTCTCCGACTCTCTTCCTCATTTTTGTAAATGATCTCTTGTCTGAAACTTCTAATCCACTTCATTGTTTTGCCGACGACTCCACTCTCAGCTTTTAATACTCGTTCCCAAACTCACGTCCATCTCCTTCGGAAGTGAATTTGCAACGGTACCATATGATTAGTTCATTAAACTCCGATCTTTACAGCATTGTTAAATGGGGTACAAAAAACCGTGTGGAGTTTAATGCTTCGAAAACTCAATGCTGTCTATTGTCGTTGAAGCAAAATATACCCCCTATGCCATTGTCCTTAAATGTCACTTGCATCGAAGAAACCGAAAAGCTCTCAGTACTCGGTATGTGTGTTAACGACGATCTTCGTTGGAATGATCACATACTCGAGACCGCCAAGAATGCTGCTAAATGCTTAGGATTTCTATATCGATGTAAGAAATTTTTCACCCCTTCTGATCTGGCTATCATATATAAGGCGTATATACGTCCAAAACTCGAGTATAACTCACACCTTTGGGCAGGCGCTGCTCAATCTTCTCTCCATTTATTGGATAGAATTCAGAACAGAGCGTTAAAACTGATTGGAAAGAGAGCTTTAATGGATTCATTCCCATCTCTTGAACACCGCACAGTGCGGTATTTTGATCAAAAACCTGGCCATAAATCAAAAAAAAAAATTTTACCTCCCAGGATTAAGCTTGTGTCCGATAACAGGTAGATAACCAGGCTACTCTATAGTGAAGTCTATCTATAAATTGGTCACCCCCGTTCGCGACACCATCAGTTGCAACTAGTACTAGTTGAGTAAGCACGATTTTTTTTGCGGTTTTTAAAAAAAAAGTGTATTTTTTGCGCGTTTTTTTTCAGTCTTAAAAGTGATTTTAGTGAAAAAATTTGATATGGATATCGTTTATCAAGGTATGTATAGTATTTTAAGCAAAAATTTATTTGTATATCCATCTTAACTTTTTCATATCGATGAGTTGAAGTAATCACTTAAAAAAATTGCACTTTTTTCGCTGTTTTTTTCAAACATTAGTGTTTTTGAAATAGCGCAACACGCCGCAACATAGTCTATCATACATTTTATTAAACTGCTGGATATGTAGAACAATCTTACATTTCAAGAGTTTGCACAAGTTTGCACCTAAGAAAAAACAGAGGCTTTGAAAAAAAACCCTTTAAAACGACCTTTAATAATAGATTTTTATATTATTCCAGATGACTCTAATTCCACCTTAGCTATGACCAGAAAACAGCTTCACGAGTTAGTAAAAGGAAGCTCACAAAGGTGTTTTGACGAAAAACTTGAAGATTTGGATAAAAAACTTATGGATATAACAAATTGTCCCCCAGAGAAAGAAGATGAACTTCTCAACATTATCAAGGCGTTCAAAACAAATTATAAACGAAGATGGCAACTCTGCCACAGAATAGAAAGCCGTTTCTTGGATAAGAATGAAGAGTGGCTTAGCGAAGAAATAATACTACCTATTGGCATACTTCCCGGAAGGTCTAAAGGTCGCCCAAGCAAAGAATTCGGGGAATCAAGTGACCGAACAAAACGTCGAAAAACAGTGGAACTTCGAAGGAATGTGTCTGTTGATGAACTGACATACGCAGCACAGATGAGTCAAAGAGCGACGGGAAATAATGATGTAGCCAAAGTGATTCAAACTGTGACAAAAACTCCAACCAGGGCTATGAAGTTCCGAAAAGCAGCTGCGATTGGCAGTAAAGCCCTGAAAACGAAGAAACACACACCTGAAAACGCCTTGAGGATATTCGTCGATGCCAATTTAACTGTAAGTCAATACGAAGTGATTCATCAAGCCAACAAAGATATATATCCGTGCTACACCTACTTGTATAAAGCTAAACAAGAATGTTATCCACCAAAAAGCATCAGTGAGACAGTTGCCGAAGTGAAGCTCCAAGATTTAGTGGATCACACAATATCGCGATTATGTAAATATTTGGAACCAGAACTCTCACAGTGCTTGGATAACAGGGAAACCGATTTAGAGCTAATATATAAGTGGGGATGCGATGGATCTACTCAAAGCCAATACAAGCAGAAATTTGAAGATGACGACAACAGTGATGCAAATATATTTTTGAGTTCCCTTGTGCCTCTTCGTCTAAAGTCTGGGAGTGAAATTATATGGCAAAATATCCACTCTTCATCACCGAGGTGGTGCCGACCAATACGGATTCGTTATTTGAAAGAAAATAAGGACATAACCAATGAAGAAATCGAATACATTGAAAACCAGGCCCGAAATCTTCAAGCAACAAAAGTAAGCGACAACATAAGAATCAACCATGTACTGCTTCCAACAATGGTCGATGGAAAGGTGTGTAATGCAGCTACGAATACTTCATCTACATTACGTTGTTACATATGCGGAAAAACTTCAAAAAGTTTCAACGACTTGTCTTCTACAGAACCAGAGAATCCAGAGACTTTCAGATTTGGGCTATCAATACTACACGCCAGGATTAGGTTTTTCGAATTTCTGGTGCATCTTTCGTACAAACTTAAAGCGGACGTGCATAAGGGACGCGTTACAGATAAAAGTGACCGGGAAAAAATTCAAGCGGCCAAGAGACAGATACAAAAAGAGTTCCACGACAAATTGGGCTTACTGGTGGACATTCCAAAAGCTGGGTTTGGCAACACCAATGACGGCAACACCTCTCGTAGATTTTTCAATAGCCAAGAAGAAGCAGCTTCCATTACAGGCGTGGATTTATCATTAATTAACAAATTCAAAACTATATTAGAAGTGATATCCTCTGGTTATGAGATAGATCTTAAAAAATTCGAAAAATTCACGATGGATACTGCTAAACACTATGTTAGCTTATATCCATGGCAGCCTATGTCTCCAACAGTGCATAAGATTTTAATTCATTCTGCTAGTGTCATATCACATGCATTGTTGCCAATCGGTCAGTTGTCCGAAGAAGCCGCGGAAGCTAGAAATAAGCATTTCCGCCAATACAGAGAAAAATTTTCACGAAAATTCTCCAGGACGGCATGCAACGAGGATGTGATTAACCGGCTTCTATTGACGTCAGACCCTTATCTCAGTAGTTTAAGGACAAAAAGTAAGACCAAGAAACAGTCGTTTTCAAAGGAGACTCTCGAATTTTTGACTGTTAATAACAATGATGATGATGACGATGATGATGATTATGATGATGATGATGATGATGGTAATAATGATGATGATGGTGATGATGATGTTTTTGAAGATGTTTATGATGATGAATAAATAATAAAATATAAACTAGAAAATTCAATTATTCCAGGTCTTTTTTTATTACCTACTTGCATATAAGACAAAAAAGATTAATCTTTTTATTGAGTAATTGACCTGTAATCATAAAATATGCAACTAAAACTAATCCCCTTCTCAAATTTTGGATTAAAAGGGTCGCAGGTATCTTAGACTTGGTTACCTGAATATTGGGACATAAAATTTTGGAATGAAATTTGAACACCCGGATTAAGAAAATTTCACTCATAAAAAAAAGGAAAAAAGGGATTTTCTAGGAAAAAGTATCTTTCAGTTTTTTTCTAATTTCTTATAAACTATGACATTTATCGGAATGAGGTTTTAAGTATTTGACTAAAAATATATCAGGTCATTGAATATTGACAAAAAAAATGTCCTTGATAAACAATTTTTTTTTAAAAAATAAATTAAAAACCGAAAAAAAAAATTTTTTTTCTAAATTTCAACTTTAAAACTTAATTTCTCAAAAACTATTTAATAAAACAACTTGAATCAAAAAACAAAACAAAGAATAAAATATTAGCTTTAAAAAAAATCATAGCGCAGTGTTGTACGTGCTTTTTTAGATTTTTAATAATTTTTTTTCTTTCGGCTAATCGGGATGGGCATTTAAGTGGGTTTTACTGTACCTAAAAAATGAAAATTTATCCTTCCAAATAACTTTTTAGTCATTTGGTACCTATTTGATATGAAAAATGTGCCCAAATATTTTTGGCCAGGTTTTCGACCAAAATACCGCACTGTGCACCGTCGGAATGTTTCATGTATTTCCCTGTTTTATCGTTTCTTTCACAAGCAATGCTCACTCGAAGTAGCCAGTTGCATTCCTCCCCTTTATCAATTCACCCGTGATACCCGCTTCGCTAGGAATGCTCATCAGTTCACCCTTGAGCCTAACTTTGGTCGTACCGTCAAATATAGAGATTCGTTTTTTAGCCGCACAACACGATTATGGAATAACTTACCCGGCACAGTTTTCCCTTGCCATTTCAATTTTCAAACATTCAAAACCAATGTTCATCGACACCTCCTTTCTCTCCCCTCCTAATTTCCCCCTCGCTCGTGCTGTGTTTAAAACATTATAAGCGCGAGTGTATTATAAAAAAATAAAAAAAAAAAAAACCTTTTGTTCCCTATTAGATCGTGGTATCACAATGGACCTCTAATGGTCTAAGTGTGTCAGACGCCTTAATGACAGCCACTTTAACCTAACCTTACCTTCTCTCTGTATGTATTTAGCCGATGTACTTAGAATTTTTACATTGTGGTGGGTATTGTCAGCTAGAACTTTGGAGTTAAGGAAAGTTGTTGGAAAGTTGGAATCATTAGAGTATGTGGACCAGGTTTTGCCAAAGTATTCACAGATTTCAGATGGGCTATACAGTGTACCCGATTCGGTTAGTAAATTATTAATTGTAAATTGTGTATAATTACCTGATAAGTTTTTATATCTGGCCACATTTTTTTCCTTGAAGAGTTGAGGTTGATGTTTGACGTACATTTTTGGAAGCATTCTTTTTTTTGCTATTTTACTGTCTCTGCGGAGTAAACATTTGCTTTACGGTAATTTACTAGGTTGGTATGGGGATGTTTTTTGAAAATTTTCCAAAGATTTTGATTGTTATTGCAAAGAATTGATAGCTCAGAGGACCACCATGATGTTATCTTCTTGGGTATATTTTTAATTTGAGGAATTGCTACGTTGGCAGCAGTGCGTAAAGTTTTGGAAATTAAAGCATCTTACTTGTTTATGTTGGAAGCATCACTGTAATTGTGTAAAGTACTTAGAATTGTACTTTGATATAATTCCCAGTTGTGAATTGTGGGGATTGGGTGGTTTTTTTGAAAAAGATAGATACCCTAGACCTATTTTTGTCACAATTAGAAGAATGTCACTACCGTGTAAATTATCTAAAATTTCCTATGAAGTTTTAGGAAGCAGTTGAGGTGAAATAGCTGACAAGTCGACATGTGTCCATGTCTTATGTGTCGATAAATGGGTTGGGCTTCCGTTATTTAAAACGGCAAGTTTTGCATTTAAAAAAATTTTTTCGAATTCCATACCTCTTGGGTTGGTTATGGGTGAACCCCATAAAGTATTCCAACAATTGATGTCGCCAGTTAACAGAATCGGTGTTTGGATATTTCTAAGAATGTTTGATAAATCATTAGAGGTGAATGTTTGTGAAGGGTAGATTTACAATGAAATCACAGTAATTTTAATGTTTAGTTTGATTATTATGGCAATTACGGATATGTTTGAGTGAATTGGTAAATGTGTGTGTGGGATAGACTTGTGTCTCAATAATCCTGTACCTTGTTTCGCATAAGTGTTGGCTGCGAAGTTGTGGAAATAGGATTTGTACTGTTTTGGGGGGAAAAAAGAAATATTGACTATGGGCTTGTAGATGAGTTTCCTGTAGAGTTGTAATAGATGGATTGAGGTCATTAATTAACAATTGTAATTCGTGAAAATTGTTGAAATACTCGTAGCCTTTCATTTTTCATTGTAGGACTTTTAAATACGTTTGGTGTGAGGCAAGCCAGAGTTGGTGTTATGGTGTATCGTGTAATGCTGATTTGGACTCCGCTGACCAGAGGATGGAGCTCACGGGACATTTAAATGTCCCCTATGACCCATCCTATAGGCAGCGGAGTCGTTTATTTTGAAGTTCATTTTATTGTCAATTATTGTCATCATTTGAGTTGAATTTAAAAGTTCATTGGATGATTGGATTTTTAAGGAATCTATTTTGTTGTTTAATGATGTAGGTTGTTTTTTGCGTGATTTGGTTTTTCAGTTTGAACTTGAGCTGGGGGATGTGTTGGAGGGAAATTAATTTCGTTTTTTTAACTGTGCTAGGTGGACGGAAACGATCAAACATAAAAAGAATGATATTTGTAGGAGTTGATTTGCCTTCTATTTTTTTAAAAGTGAACTTGTACACCTCAGTTACACCTTGTGAGCTCATTTCTTTAATAATTTCGTCCTCGGGGACAAAAGTAAGATAAGGTGCGTAAACTTTACCTTTCGAGGCGTTCAGGTTTGTATCACCTTGATAGGATATTGGTTTGATAACGTTTTTTGTGATAGGAAAATTTCAGCTATTTTAAGAGACTATACCAAAATGAGCAAACTACCATCATAACCGGTGCTTATTCCTCCTATAGCTTTTCTTTAATAAGAAGAGACTGAACTTGAAAAGAGGTGTATCACTATCGGTTGGGGCAAACACCATACATTTTGGGTTGTGATTGGACGAGAACGCCGGAACGGAGGGATTAGATTAGGAAGCCGGAATGCAGGGATTAAGTTCTGTCTTCGTGTAATTTAGTTTTTTTCTTTTTTTTTTATTCGAGTGCTCGGTTTGCCAATTTACATCTATAGGTAGTTGGCGAAACCGATTACCCATGTTTTCTTATTTGTTCACTCTTGATTTGTAATTTGCACTACCACTAACGGAGCGAATAGAGAAAATAAGAAAACAAAATTAGCTATTGGAAAATAGGGGGATAGGTACCAACGAAAATAAGCGAGAAGCACACAGAGAGAAACGATGCTATCGGTTTGGAGGTTAGTCGGTGACTGTGGTAAATGTATCGTTTTGCTTATTGTATTAAACCAATAGCGAAATGAGCCTGCCAGACTTTTGTATTCGATGTCAAACGCTTACATTCAGATTTTGGTTATATGTACCTCAACCAACCAATGTTTTCTTTTTTGAAAGTTAATTTTTAATTTTGTAAACGTTCTTATTAGAATATTAAAAGAAGGCTATCATGACCCCCTCTGTATCCGCCACTGTAATGGCGGCGATTTAATGTGAACTTTGTCTAAAGAACGCCGCCAAGTTATTATTGCCAGACAAACACTGTTTTATATTACTTGAAATCATTTTTATTAAATACTAACTTTATAAAAAACTAATTTTTAATTTGTATAGTGTGTTTTTTGTTTTAATATTTTTTTTATTTCACTTGCGTGGTAATGCGACTCATGTGTGGTTAAGTTATTTCAATTAACGATAGAACATCGTCTCATTGGCGGAGCAAACGTTTACACTTTTCTTATTTTGACGTCCTTCGTTGACGTCAACATCCCACTCTCCGTAAAACATCAAGGAGATTCACTTCTTACTTCTGGGAGCACTAGTTTTGAAGTAGGTCGCCGCAAGATTCCATGTATGGATTCATTTACATTTCTGCTTGCTTCGTTGTTGTAAATTGGTTTGGTTATTGTTAGCGTTGATTTAAGACAGTGTCCGTAAATGCACAACTTATATTCAATTTTTCATAAAACTAGCATCTTAGTCATGTTTGTTAAATAGTTTATATGCATATTCATTTTCTTACATGCTAAATATCTTGCAATTTTACTCCTTAAAACTAGTGATTTTTTTAAATTCTAAACATGGTGTGTTCCAGGTATATGCTCAGTTAAAAACTAGTCTTAAAATACTCGTACTGAAATACTGATACTTGTTCGATTACTACCAATTTTACACTTTTCGATCGGTAATTTGACGCCAGATTTTATAGATACATTTAAAATTTCATCCAAAGCTATTACAAACAGGAATTTACTTTTGTTATATAATAAACTAAACATAAAGTATATGCATCCTCAGCATATATGCAGTGATCAAGAGATTTATAGTTTGATAAAATTTTGTTAATATCAGCAAATGCTATTATAAATAAATCCACCGAAAACGGTATACCGTTATGTATTGGGAAGTTGGAAGATTATACGTTAATTGTTTTTACACAAAAGATTCTGCTTGTTAAAAAAGACATTACATATCCGTAGTCCGATTCTATCGAAAGCTTTTTCCAAATCGGGGGAGAGGCTCACAAGGCTTTTTAAATAAAATAGTCAATATGGAGGAGAGCATCGGCGCACAGTGTGGTATTTGGGTCTGAAACCTGGCCAAAAATATTTTATATCTCTATCAGTAATGTATTGCTTTTAATTTCATATTTAAATAAAATAAACAAGATGATAACTATTTTTATTTAAAGAAACAACATTTTTATTAATTTTAAGAACTATTTTCATCACTATCAAATATTAAACAGCCAGTTTCTGATAGCAACCTTAATACATCTGCTGATAATGGCTTCTTTTTACATTTGTAAGATTTCATGCCTGTTATTAATGGATCCGATGTTAAAAGAAGCCTGTTCAATACATCTGTGTTACAGGTAACACGAGAAAACTTTCTGGAATAGCTTAATCGGAATAACCTTATGTGTTTGTTCCGTGCTTCCGCAGCTTCCCCTGAAAGTTGTCCTATTGGAAGAATGGCTTTCTTAACTACCTCAGATCCATGTATGAGAACCTTATGCATTGTTGGAGACATAGTAGGATAAAATTTATATAGAAGAACATACAATTCGGCAGTTTCTTGACAATATCTTTCAAATTCTTCAATGTTTATGTGGAATCCAGAACACAGAGTGTCTAAAACAATTTTTAGACGATATAACAAATTTTTGTCAAGTCCTGTTATAGCAGCTGATACTTCGTACGAATCGAAGAATCTTCTGCTGGTGTTACCATCATTCGTGTTACCAAAATTTGATTTAGGTATATCCACTAAAAGTCCCAGTTGTTGCTTGAACTGATTTTGAATATCTCTCTTCTTGTTTTCCACTAATTGTTTCTCTTCATTCGTTAATCTCACGTTCCACTTTTTCACAGGTAACCTGTAAGCTACATGTAGCATACCCTCGAAAAACCGTAAGCAAGGAGAGACCAAAGTTTAAATTTTCTTTTTTACATGGTCTCCTTTTTGTTAAATTATTAAACTCGGAGCATGGTGCTTCACATATGTAACATCTTGCTGTAGATTTGTTATGAGTTGCGGCATTACATACTTTTTTGAAAATAATAGATGATATTTTTGACAAACCTGTAATAGGTAACGATACCATCCCATTCAGCCACTTCGCATTACTTTTCTCAAACCTTGTTTTTGTTTTTCGAGCAGCTATCCATTTTTCTTTAAATTGGTGTTTAATGAGCGATAATCTTTGCTTTGCAATGGCTATCTTATCATTTTCTGTATAGGTGCTTAAAATTTCCTGTTGCATAAAATTGAGCTTATCATCAAATGTTGTCTCATTTGAGCTTTCCATAATATTATACAACTCATTTCGAGCGATTAACCTCAATCCAGAAGGTCCTATTTATATATTTAAAGCAAATGAGCAAAAAGAATAGTTTCCAAATATGGCATGTACCAACAAACAAAACACAATATTTTACGAAAGGGCTCTTTGGGGCGGCTGAATCCTTTTCTACACACATCAATATTTATAACTTCACAAAACAAAACAAATTTTACTGCTTAGAAACACTTAGAAACATATTAAAATGCTTTTTAAACAAAAAAGAAACGCATATTTTCTAACAATTCACGTAATGCTAAATTATACCCTGTATACACACAAAACCACATGAGTTAAATCCAAAACATATGTTACATAGTTAAATAAATACCCGGTCTGCAATTATCCATAGTTATTGAAATTAAAAAAACAAATTTATAAAAAATACAAAACTTTCAATTATGCACTCAATTGGCGCTTTCTCCAAAAGTGATTTGACACTTTACACAATTGTTAACTTTCGACTGCTCGCGTTGCACTCTTTGACAAGATAAGGCCTTGTGTGTTTTAAATTTTCATTTGTTTACTATTAAGCTTCAAAAAAAATAACAAACCAGGGTTGGCAATCGAAAACAAAAAAATACCATTTTGGCCAAGAATTGACCCAATATACTCCTCTGTGCGGCGCATCCACTGTTGGCGAACCAAAGTAAGCGTTTTGCAATTATTTTTTCCATTATTGTGGATAAACAAGAGATTAGTGAGATTAGGCGATACTCTTCAACTGTGTTTTTACATTTTTTGGCTTTGGAATGGAGATTATTGTAGCCGTTATCCAGCTTATTATTTTGAATGCTATTGTGTAAAACAACAATTCTCTTTTTAGTTAGGTTTGTCAACATCGGATAAGATTTTCTTTCTGCTTGGAATTTTTCCTTTTTGTATTACTAAATTCGTTTCGCTGTAGAGTTGGTGACTTGTTGTGGTGAGGTTATATTTAAAAATTTGTATTTTCCGAGGCTTTTGAACAAGTTTGTGTTATAAAATTCTAAGGCCGGTATTCACCGAGCGCTCATAACTTAAGAAGCTCATAAACCTATTCACCAAGCAATATTAGTGAAGATCTACGTGCGCTCTTAAAAGTTAGGAGTGGTCCCGACCACTCCTAACTTACGAGCGCTCTCTTCGAAAGTTTGTTCGCTTGTGCTTGTGCCACGCACGCATTTGACTCGAATCCATGTGAGCAATGCCAAGTAGAAGAGTATCCATTTGCTGTCAAGACCAACATTCCACAACATTTCACAGTTTGGGTATGCCTGAACAAGAGAGAGTGGCTCTCATTTTCGAACTTCGAAAAACACTTGCGAGTGGTTGGTGAATACCCCACAGAAATTTCAAGTTAAGAGCCTCGTAAAGTTAAGAGCCGTTTAGGAGCGCTCGGTGAATACGAGCCTAAATTTTGTGTGGGTCTGTTATGTTATTATTTTGGATGTTTGAGCTAATATGGGCAAATCTCTTTACTTTGTTTGTTTTATGTAATCTTCAAGACTTGGCATTGTATATTATTATAAGATTTTGTGTTGTAGGATTGATTTGAAAATGTGTAAGTGAGATCATCTATGTATAAAATAGTTTTTTTTTTTTTTTTATACTCTACCTGCGCTCAAACCCTTTAAATGTTTCAACACAGCGCGGGCGTGAAGTTAATAAAGAGAAAGAAGGATAGGAAAGATGTGTGGCACGATGTTCTGAGACTGTTGGTGGTTGTCTCAGATATTTTTATCTCCAGGGATGGCGGCTGAGGTAAAGCGGAGAAATGCCGTGTCTTATTTTTATGTCGCTTATAATTCACATTATTTTATTCGTGTTCATCCTTGTTGGGCATACAAGTTTAACTCAATTACATGTTGTTAGTGTTATGCCTGAACAACATGTAATGAGTAAATCAGCAACCCATTGATGACAATTTTTAGAAGGTTTTAGTGGAATTAAAACGACATAGACGACGGCAGGGATCGAACCTGTCATCATGAGGTTGACAGGCGACCAAAAAACCATCGTGCCACGGCCACCCCAAAGGTGTAGAGGACAGGATGTGCTAGGTAGAGAGGTAAGCAGTTGGGCTGATGGGTTTTTTATTTAATTGTCTTTTCGGTAAAAGTTTCAGTTAAAGGAGGTGTCTGGGTTAAGTTTTTTTTCTATTTTGTTCGCTCCCATTTTCGCTTCGCTGCACATTTTTTCAATGTTTTGATAGTCATAACATCCTTTGCCTATTTGTAAGACGCGCATAACTTTGAAGACGATGAGTGGAGAAGAGAGCAGCTTGCACACATTGTGCGAGTGCATATTGCTGGTATATGTAGTAGAAGTTTGCATGAATCGCATTTTGTGTTATTGTTACACCATTTGCCTGTGTGACCGAGAAGTTGGAAGTTATATTCCGTTATATTAGCGGTCGAAGGTGAAAAGAATTAAGCAAATGGTTTTAAGTCTTTCACTTTCATTTTTCTTTCTAAATTTGTATATTTCGGTGACACCTTGAGATTTCATCTCACTTATAATTTCTGTTTTGGACACGTTTATTAATAAGTTTTTTTTGAGAAGGAATGGGGTAATGATTGGTTTTTCGTTTGTGACACGATTTTAAAGCAAGGATTCTGGATATAGAAAGATGTTCATGGGCAAATTGTTTTGTTTTTTCTATTTTTCTTGGTTGGATGTCAAGATCAGAATCGTGATCGAGAATTTCAAAACGACTACCTACGTTGTTTGGTGGCCTGGGGGCCAAAGTGAATGTTATATATCCTGATTCAAACAGTAAATGTGAAAAACCGGTTTGTGCACTAGACTAGACACTAGAAAGATTAGATGTTATTTGCTCAGGGGTTAGTAGGTGGCTAAAAAAATTATAGAGGGTGGGGAATTTACCAAAAAACAGTTTTTTCATTTTATAATTTCAACAAATAATCAAAAGCAATGCAAAATTCTTGATTTCGTACGACAATTTTTGTTTTGCTCGAGACTCCGTGGACCAATAAAATCTGCCAGAATATTTTTACTTGCGATATACATAGGTACTATAGGTCTATAGGGCAAGTTCTGCATTTGGAAAAAAATCGAACTCGAGATTTTGATCAAAGTTGACATTACGATGATAGCGAAGACGAAAAAAGTGGGTCCGACAATTCCGTCTGTCTGTCTGTATGTCTGTACCTCGAACTACAGCCTAAACTACTGGAGGTATTTTCTTCAAACTCGGTAGTTAAGGGTCTTCGGTGATTCCCTAGAGGAGAAATTGAAATTTTTTTTTTAGCTCCAAGACTAAGGGTACCCCCCATACACCCGTAATGCAAAATCTTATTTATCTCAAAAACGGCTCTAACGATTTCGATAAAAAAAAATTAAGTGTGATATTATGGACTACATTTTGGTTAAAAAAAATTTTGGGGCAAAATGTTATTAGAGGTACCTGCCATAGACCCGTTTTTTTGATTTTCGACTTTCTCATTAACGGCTCTAAGGATTTTAACCCAAAATTTTCAGCAGGAGTCACCTTAAGTTTAAAATAATATTGTATAAAAAAATATTCGAAAAAATATTAGTTGGGTTTTTTTGAAAAAAAAAAAATTTTTAAATCAATATCTTCAAAACCTATGAACGATTATTTTTTGAAATTATTTCCTAAAATCAATATTATTTAATACTTAAAATTCGCATCCCACATTTTTTTCTTTAAAAATTTTAGAGAAATTTCTTATATAAAAAATGTATTTAATAATAAAACGATTTTTTAAAGTTTATTTGCATAAATTCATACTTTTCTGGAAACCAGACGGCAATTTTATGCATTTGAACATTATTATCTCATTAAATCCATGTTTTATATTTATAAAATGTATCTTAAATTCCAAACTACTTTTACATAAGAGCAAGTTCGTGCGATCCAGTCGTGCATTTTATTTTGACTACACTAATACAAAGTAGGAATTCATTTGAACAATTATTTATTTTTTTTAATAATTTTTGTAATGTCCAAATTGTGTGTATATAGTAAGATATATTGTGTTTATTTCATAACAGGCGGAAATCAAAGAGATCTTGCTCGGGCAAAAAACATGAAAAAGAAGGAAGAACTGACTAGAGGCAAGCGCACAGATAATTTGACAGTTGAACAACGCAAACAGAGGTAATGGGTATGCCCCAATAAGTTCATCATGCGTTTGACTTCATTTTGCATTTATTCTAATCGTTTTGAAGCGTTTTTCTTTTTTAGTTCAGAGCAAAGCACTGAGCTGTTAACAAAATTTGTTTCTTTTTTAATTCAAACACAGCTCCTTAACTTGTGATTTTTTTTAAAGCCAAGTTGATTCGGAGCGTGATCGGTGAGTTCAGAATTAAATGAGTTGATAATATTTTTATGAAATTTTAGAGATTTCGAATCATATGATCTAATCATATTTATGTTCGACGCTTAAGGTCTAGTGTGTTTTATAACTAAATCAAAGATATCCGATTGTATTCTGGTAGTGCTCTGCTCAGAGCTAAAAACGAAAAACGCTTTATAGTTCTTAAGCAAAGTAAATAAATCTTTATACATTTTTGTTCGCATATATATTTTGCTTAAATCCTTTTCATGAGTTTTATATTTAGCTTTATCATTTTCTTGAATTAATGAAAATATGAAGAATTTTGAAGGTTATATATTTGGGTCGATACAATTTATTATTATTATTATTATTATTTATTAGATAGTAAATTTACCAAAGTAGGGAGCTAAAGTCGTTATATATTTAAGTTCAGAATTGTGATGAATTATTAACATTTTCGATATTTGTGCACTTGGGATTTTTTTTAATATATCCCAGATTGATATATTTATGAAAATTGATGTTGGGCAGTTTTCCAGGAGATGAGTAATATTAAATGATGTATTGCAGGTGTTATATATCGGCAGATTGGTTTTGCTTAGAAGATGTTGATGATTTGTTGCGGTGTTACCATATCTTAAGCCCCACGTTAATGGGGAAGTAAGGGTGGAGTTTGTTATCATTTACTTTCTTGTAATGGTGGTGGTAAAAGCTCCATTTTTTTTTCTTGTTTTCTTTTCCAAGTGTTATGTATATTCTTTTTCAGGTCTTTCTTGGTGAATATTCGGAATTTATATACAGGTTCTTTGGCCCACATCAGTTTTATTTTCTTTGGCATCCTTATCATTTCCTCTTCTCGGTCTTTATGGAGGATTGTGCTTAATGCAGATGGAATAAGTTTTTTGCCTTTGTGGTTTATGGTTTGGTGGATGTCTTTGTCAATGATTGAATTTGTTGAAAACACTATTTTTGCGATCAAATTTAAGATGGTTTGTTGGAATCGTTGTTCAAAAGAAGGAAGACCTGCTTCTGCGATGATGTTTTTCAGTGATGTTGTAGGAAAGGCGTTGATGCTTCTTCGAGCTGCTTGATGGTAACTTGGTTTTATTATTTTTAGAGTTGTTTTTGGAGCACTGCGATAAATATAAAGTTAGTAATCAATTTTGCTTAGCACGATGAAGAATTTCCCGAAATGCCAAAACGACAACAATATACAGTGATCCACAAAAGTCTGCGTACAAGGAAGAAATATTTTTAAAAACTGCTGTTATTCACAAATTTAAAGTGATTTGTTTAAAAAAAAAATATTTTTTAATAAAGAAATGTACAAGGTTTTTATTTTCAACAAAAAAAAAAATTAAAACAATTATTCATAACAAGAAGAAATTAATAACAACAAAATAAACCTCTGAAATTCTTCCACAAAAGTCTGCGTACAGCTGTAACAGAAATTGAAAAAAGTTAGTTAATATAGACAAATAATTATTTTTGTGTACTACTTTCGCTGTTAATATTTGGTCGGATACCCTTTTAGCCTTATAACTTCTTTCAAACGGTTTTGCATTGACCCTACCAGTTTTTCTGTATAAGAACTATTGATCTTACTCCATTCAAGCAACAAAGCTTCTTTTAACTGCGCCTTTTTGCGGATATCGTGGGTTCGGATCTTTTTTTCCAATTCATCCCAGCAGTGCTCGATAGGGTTAATATCTGGACTCTGTGGTGTCGTTTGTAGCAGGTGGGGAGTGTTATATGCCAGTCACATGCGCGATTATGGGCGGTATGTTTGGGGTCATTATCTTGCTAGAAGTAATAGTCATTGGATATTCCCAGAATTTCAGCACTTGTTTTCAAATTTCTTTTGAGGATAACGATATACACATATTGATCCATTGATCCTTCTATTACTTCCAGCTTACTGACTTTTAAAGACGCCATACAGCCCCAAACCATAACACCTCCACCACCGTGCTTGGCAGTCTTAATTATGCATCTGGGATTAGGAGCATCGTCTGGTCGTCGCCACACCCTCAAACGACCGTCAGAACCAAAAATGTTGTATTTTGATTCGCTGGAGAATATAACCTTACGCCAGAAGTCCGGAGGCTTGTTAACATACTCTTTTGCAAATGCTAGCCGTTTCTTTCTCTTTATTTTACTGACCAATGTTTTTTTCCTGGGTGTGCGTGACTTAAACCCCTCTTGAACAATAGCTCTTCTTACCGTTTCTGGATGCACTGTATTGTTGTTATATATTTCGAGCCGTGTGCTTATCGTCTTAGCCGTTATAAAGTGATCTTGCTCCACTATTCGCTTGATCATACGCTTATCCCTTTCGAAGAGCTTCGAAGGTCGGCCTTATCTTGTCTCCGATTTAATCTGTCCTGCGTTTCTAAAGCGATCTACCGTTCTCTGTATCGTTGACCGAGCTCTTCAGGTTATTTTTGATATTTCACCATACGACTTTTTTTGTTTAACGTAAAGATTAATAAATCAACTGCCGCTCACTCAAACTTAACTCTTTATTTGCCATTTTTTGCTTTAAAAACAAAAAAAAACCAAAGACAATGATTTGCAATACGCGTTTAGAACGATTAAAAATAAACTAACAATCATATTATGCAAAAACAAATTTATCGATACTTAAAGAGAGTGTAATGCAAGAAATATTCACCTGTACGCAGACTTTTGTGGAAGAATTTCAGAGGTTTATTTTGTTTTTATTAATTTTTTGTGATACGAATATTTTTTTTTATTTTTTTTTTGTTGAAAATAAAAACGTGGTAAATTTCTTTTAATGAAAAATACCTTTTTTTTTTAAATAATTCACTTTACATTTGTGAATAACAGCAATTTTTAAAAAATATCTTCCTTGTACGCAGACTTTTGTGGATCACTGTACCTCGCTACATCGTTATCTCTGGTCTGGAAAAAGTTGGTGAAACTAATAAGCCCCTCGTGTCTTATAACCCTTTCCAAATTAATCGTGGAATCGAGTTTATCTTCAAAGAAATATTAGAGGTTAAGCCCATGCGCTCTGGTGATCTCTTAGTGAAAATTTCTAGTCTGCCTATCGCCCAAAAATTCATTAAAGAAAATTTTATCGACTCGATCCCAGTAAAAATAACATCCCATATCGCTCTAAACTCCGTCCAAGGCCGAGTCTTCTCTAAAACTTTATTTTTTTCGAACAAAAATATTTAAGTTAGAAATTTTATTTCAAATATTAACATGAGATGTTGATTTAAAAAAAAATAAGAATTTAGTTGTTAGTTTGCGGTTTTAAGTAATTACACTCCATGTTTTTTGTATAATATTGTCCTCAATTATGATGGTTTATGATTTGTTCTCCATTAATTTTTTTAAATGATTAAATGTTGAATTCAAAGTTATACATTATTAATTTAGCTTAGCCTTTCAGTGACGAGTGTTGTGTATTTTTGTAAAAATAATTGCTTGCCCTTGCAATCTTTCATTTTTACAATGTTCTTTCGTATGTTACTTGTTACGGTCTCGTTAACTGGTACAGTACATTGTTCCATTACTTCCAACAAAAGTCGTTCAAAGTTCATAAACATTTCTTCATATATAGCAGCCGGTGCATATTCGATAATTTTTAATAGCTTTATCATTAGCTGTTCCACTTTGGATTCCTTATCGATATCCCAGAAAACGAGCTCCTCAACGAACTTAGAAATAAAAATGTCATAGAAATTAAAAAAAAAATCCTCAAAAAGGACAAAGACAATCTGATTCCTACTGGTGCAGCGATCCTAACGTTCGACCTAATCCGTAGGCCATCTGAAATTAAAATTGGATGGCTAAACTGCAAAGTTGAAGAACACGTGGCTAACCCGATGAGATGCAATCAATGTCAAAAATTAGGACACCAAAAAGCGGTGTACAAACACAACAATATGTAAAGAATTCTGTCTACCTCCCCCACATGACGAGTGCAATAGGATTTACTGCATAAACTGCAAGGAAGATACCCACACCTCTTACGATCCAGCATGTCCTTTATTTCTACGGCACAAATCTGTCAACAAAATCAAAGCCGAACAGCGCTGCACAGCCCGTGAAGCCTGGACAATTTACCACGATAACCCATCACTACACCAACTAAACAAACACCCGTTCGCAAAACCCACAATGGCAGAAATTATAAAAAACCGAATACTTAATACATCCAACAAAACAAACCAATCCGACAATACACCAAAAACAAACCCAACGTTTTCCTATACTAACAGCCAACCCTTAACAACTAATCTTAACTTAAGTTCTTAAATTGTTACAAAACAAACACAAAATTCATCAATCACTACACAACAATTGATCGCCGACCCCCAACCTCAAAAAACACCTCGTTCTACCGTTATCCAACCCAAAACAATAACAAATACCATACTTAATCCAATCCCCAATGAAACAACATTTGTTTCCGCACTCCCGCAAAACATCTCACCTATCACTTCTCTTACACAAAATCTTATCCAAAAAAATGTATACTTCAACGAAACTTCAAGAATGGAAGATGATGAAGATACCTAGTCCTGCTATAAGTTCTGTCCCTGACAAAAACACTTTTTATTTAAAAAATAGTATTAAATTTAAAGTATTAAATTTACAATATAAATATATAAGAAATTATTCAAAATGTCCCCCCTTAGCCTTCAAACAATTCCTTAAACGACCGCCTCGCGTCTATCGCCGCACGCACGACTTCCAGTGCAAACGAAACTACTGTCTTCAACAAATCACCTTTGAAAGCTCAATATTTCGGTGAGGCTTACAGCAAGCCTTCTTCTCCAAAGTGTTCCACAACCGGTAGTTCAGCGGATTAAGATCGGGGTTGCCCGAGGGCAAATCTTCTGTGGCAATAAACTCTGGTAATTGTCCTTAAGCCATTGTTGTGTTGTTTTTGCTTTGTTGGCCGGCGCAGAATCTTGCTGAAATATCCAGTGCTTGCCAGCCGGGCAGCCCCGATCTTAATCCGCTGAACATTTTGGAGGAGAGGGCTTGCTGTAAGCCTCACCGAAATATTGAGTCTCTCAAAGCTGTTTTGTTGAAGACAGTAGCTTCGTTTCCACTGGAAGTCGCGCGTGCGGCGTAGACGAGTGGCCGGATCGTTTAAGAAAGTGTTTGAAGGGTAAGGGGCGGCATTTTGAATAATTTCTTATATATTTATATTGTAAATTTAATACTTAATAAATGGCGTAAAAAGAATTTTGATTGCTTTTTTATTTTTTAAATAAAACGTGTTTTTGTCAGGGACAGAACTCATGGCAGGACTAGGTACATATATAAAACTAATAACCCTAACCTCCAAAACCAAAGCTCCGCTGGTCGGGGATTGAATCATCGGAACCCTCCGTGCGGCTCTGATGCTTCAACAACAGGACAGCGGAGTCACAAAAATAACAACAATCTTCCAAATTCCAATTTTCACCAAACACAAATTCCTTTCAGAGCTCTCCAATGGAATATACACGGATATATTAATAATTACGATGAGCTTAATATAATAATAAAAGAGCAATCGCCATGTGCTATATCTCTTCAGGAGACACATTGTGCTTTTGCAACTTTGCCCATTGTTCCCAAACAATATACAGGTTACTTTCACAATCACCCGCTTAATGTTACCGGCAAGCAGGGAATTGGCATTCTTATCAAAAAGAACATTCCCCACAATATAATAAATATTAACTCCAACATTTTAGCCTTAGCAATTGAAATCAATACACCATTCAAATTTACATTGGTAAACCTCTATATTTTACCAAAAAAGGTATTTTCTAGACAAGACCTAGAACAAATAATAAATCAAATCAATACACCAATTCTGCTCACAGGTGACGTCAACTCATGGAACACTCTCTGGGGTTCCCCTTCTAGTAATCACAGGGGTACTATAATAGAAGAATTCTTGTTAAGGTCAGATCTCAGCATTCTAAACGACGCACTGTGGTCCGAAAAGGAAAATTTCGTGGCAAAAATACTAATTTCGATGTTTTATTTTTAAAGTTTTGTTTTTTATTTCTAATAGAAATATAAACGGAGCTTCAAAAACAGCAAACAAAAAAATTTCCGCTAACTAGTTTGACTTATAGAGCTTTTCAAAGTTTTTCAATTTCGTTCTAGAGTTAAAAAAAAAAACAGAAAAAACTAACTTCTTTGTTTTCGTATTTGAAATGTTGGCATATTAAATGTAAAATATTAATTTTCTATAGTTTATTCTAGTTGTATTATTTGTGCGTAAATCAAAATTTTAATTTAAAAAAAAATATATTTAATATTTTTAATAAATAAAACAAAAAACACCCTTTTTTAGCTGATTTTTTCGGTTTGAATAGAGCTACAAAAAAATATTCGCGAGTTCGCGCGGAAAATTGACCATGATAGTTTACCCTAACTATTTCTTAAACCATATGCAAAATTGTAGCTGCAACTATTTGCAACCTTCAGAGAAATTGTAATTTGTTTAAAAAAAGTCGTGTTCCCAGTGCTGAGCTTTTGGTCTTAAAAGCAAATTCCCTTATGGAAAATCTCAATTATTTTATTAATTAAAATAGTCGAGAACGTGAAATTTTCTTTTTAATTAAAAATCGTTTTATTACTATCTTGATTCTGACAAAAAAAACCGCCCACTTCTACGCCCCTTTTTATACAAATGCCAATTATTTAAAAAAAAAATATAAAATATTGTACACAAACTATTGATTATTTTATTGAACATTAAATTTTTTAATCCACCCACTTTAACGACCCTCTTTGAATAAATTCCCCTTAACTTAAATTATTGTAAATATTTATTGATCTTATTCTAAAAGTACCTAAACATAGATTAACTTGCCAAAAGAAAAGGATTAATAGCTTTAATGCCTACTCCATATACAAAGTTGAAAGAATTATTTAACTTTGGATTATTATTTTATGATCTAATAAAACAGGTAGGAATAATAATTTTCTTCCGATACCCCATATTGTTAAGCTTAAATTTCACAGGTAAAATAATCCTTGTGCATATGTATATATTATGGAGGTATATATAAACTATGACAATGGATATATGTTATTAGTTTTCAAGAGGCTTTACTGACGAGTGGAGTTTGCAAATTAAATACCAATATGAATATTTCAAACAGAACAATTTTTGAACATTTTATCAATGTTTCGAATTCTGAAGAATTTGTAATTCTGATCCAAAACCAATACGAAGATATAAGTGAAAACGATGAAACGAAAAAGAAACTCCAAAGATTATACGCATCATTTAAAAAAAATGGATTGACTGTTTTAGAGTTAAAACAAGATTTCTCTCAAAATATGAAGAATTTTTGAATGAAGCATTTACAATCCAATGTAATGAAATTGAAGACAGTGACGTGCCAAGTACATCAGGAGGAAGGCCTTCGAAATCCTTAGATACATGTTCAGTATATACCAAAAGGAGGAAACTATTGGAAACTACGGGCCATATTTTGACTGAAAATGTTTCCACAGCTCTGAGTATAAAATATAAAAAGGAACACGAAAAGATAAAAGCGGATATCACAAAAGCAGTTTTTAATGCAAGCCCATTGCGAGTGCAACGGATAAAGGAGAGTATTCCCACACCTCAAAGGGATCCAATAAAATACAATGGTCCCACTGCGCTAGCCTTGTTCTTGGATATGGGGCTTTCTAAAGAAAAATATAATTTGATGAGAAAATCATTAAGAAGCTATAAAGTTGATGTGTTTCCGAGCTACAATTTATTAATGGAAGCTAAAATACAAGCAACTCCATCAAATTTGATAGTAACAGAAACTTCTGTTGAAGTGAATCTCCAAGATTTGCTGGACCATACAGCAAAGAGGATTTTAAATAGCCTAGTCAATCAGGATGTTCTTTTACTTCCAACAAATCTTACTTTGATGAGCAAATGGGGATGCGATGGATCTTCCGGACAAAGTGCATATAAGCAAACAATAGTTTCAGAAGATGGCCAGGTAATATGTGATGCGAACATGTTCATGGCATCACTAGTTCCACTTCGTATAAAAGGTGAATCAATCGAATATTGGAAAAATCCAAGGCCGTCATCAGTTCACTTTTGCAGACCGATTCTTTTTAAATATGCAAAGAGCTGAAAAAGAGTTACTGCCCAGAAATAATAGGTCTATTAATTGTTGAAAATGATAACGATGCCGATGAATTTTTTTCTGAAAATTAGATCTATAGTAGTTAATTGTAAACAAATATTTATAATGGCACGAGTACGATAACTTGGCCGCCAAGATTTGATGACGGATTTTTTTAGAGGGGTCAAAAACAAGCACTTTTTACTATGGGAGGGGGGGGTCTATCTCCCCCCGTTTAGGAGGTAGGGGCACTTTTAGAAAAAATGGTTTAAATTGAAAAAAAAAATATAAAAAAACAACGGCAACACCTAAAATAAAGTGCTATACTGCGTTTGAAAGCCAGAAGATTGTTCTATAATCCTGCATTTAAATTAAGTTATTCATATCAATAGTTTTTAAGAAATTCGCATTTAAAGTCCAAATTTTGATAAAAAAAAGTGAAAAAAAAAGTTTAGACCGGTTGTTTTCAAAATTGTGAAATGAAATTGTAAATTAGCTTACATGTGTTTCATGTATCTATCAGTTCTTAATCGAACACAAAAAACCACATGGCTCTATGTCTTCTGGTTTTTGAGAAAACCTCCGTTTAGGAGGTAGGGGCACTTTTAGAAAAAATGGTTTAAATTGAAACAAAAAAATATTAAAAAACAACGGCAATACTTACAATAAAGTGCTATACTGCGTTTGAAAGCTAGAAGATTGTTCTATAATCCTGCATTTAAATTAAATTACTCATGTCAATGGTTTTTGAGAAATTCGCATTTAAAGTCCAAATTTTGATAAAATAACGTGAAAAAAAAGTTTAGACCAATTGTTTTCAAAATTGTGAAATGAAATTGTAAATTAGCTTACATGTGTTTTATGTATCTATCAGTTTTTAATCGAACACAAAAAACCGCATGGTTCTATGTCCTCTGGTTTTTGAGAAAATCGAAAATAACTAAAACTACTTTTCTACAAAATGTTTGATATTTTTTGCTTCCTTACATAAATAAATCAGTGCTAGCTTCCAACATTACAATATATAAACAGTAAAGTATGTATGGGGGGGCATGCTGCCCCCCTGCAACCCCCCTGCTTGGGCACACTATAGGATTTGGGGTAGGTGCGAGGTTGGGTGCATGCAAAGTTTCTTTCGCATTCACAGAATCTGTATTTAAAAAAATTCAAATTTATTCTATTTATCCAATGTCCACTAAATACATATAAAATACAATAAACGATCTTGAAAACCAAAACAAACTTCTGACCATGTTCACCAATACATGGCACTATTTTTCTATCGAAAATACTGCCTAGAAAGGAAATATAAGGACGAGAGTGGGGTTCGCAAATAATAGAGCTTTTATCAGATGTAAAAAAAGTTTACCCTTGTTATACCGATGGTGATATATGTGAGGGTTTACAGTTAAAAGACATCGATCCTCCCACCCTTCAGAGCGAAAATTTTGAAAGTGTTATACCGCCAAAACATCCTCGGCTTCCCACCATAAAAGAGTAACTCAACGAACTCGACAGTTATAGTACGGACGATGGCTTTATTGACGAGACTTACACACCTTTTTTGACCTTTTTTAACTAACTATGACTGACTAACTCCTGACTAACTGACAAAATAACTGACCCAGATGCAATTCTACCTCCTCATGGTGCATTCTGGGTAACGCTAAATGAATTGCGGTACTGAACTAACAAAGATTCATTGGCGCAAAATTTTAAACATTTAAAACCTACTCTAAATCAATTTTAGAATGGGAGTCGACTCTAAATATTGAGTATAAAACGAGAACAGACTTTTTGTTAATTTTAAAGGACATAAACTATACTTTAACGTTAAAGAGCTCGTCTTACTTTAACAGCAGCAAATAGCTAGTTTATCTTTTAAAAGTATACTTTATCCATATTGACAATGGTCATTTCATACCAAAGCAAATCGAAGAAAAAATGTTTACTGATGTTTTATTCGATTTTTTAAAGATGTTTCTTGTAAATAGACTGAATAACTGAATATTATAAATTCGAAATAATCGTACAAAAGTGCTCTACGATGAACAAATCTGTAAATACAAATGTATGTAGGTACATACATATCTTATGTATGCACGCACCGCCGTCGCCGGCCGAGACGAGTATAGCTAAATGAATCTGCACCTTGCAACAACAAATTGAGTATTTATGCTGTGAATATACGATTTATACTTTATTTCCATCTAAAATAATGTAAATAACTTATAAACAATCAAAATCTGTACCGAGGTAGTATATAAAATGTACCTTTTTCGGCGAAAAAATATTTGGTTTATAGTTTTTTGTTCTTTTTACTTTTTTTTGTGTTTTTGTAGCTGTGTGAGTTATGTATCTGTCAAATTAAGGGTTGTTCAACGCAAATTCGCTTAGGTTCTGTTGTAAAACCCACATCAGTTAGATGAGTTGTTTAACGTGTTTAAAATTATGCAAAAGTTAGACCAAGTCTCCAAGCAAAACGACTGCGTTAAGTAGAGCCGCTTTAATTCCTTAAACGAGAACTGTTTAAAATTTTGCGCCATTATGTTTATTAACACTAATCCTTAAAATGGAATCACCGTCACCACCAAAAATCAAAAAAAGTAGTTTTGGTAATTTTCGATTTTCTCAAAAACTAGAAGACATAGAACCATGCGGTTTTTTGTGTTCGATTAAGAACTGATAGATACATGGATCACATATAAGTTAATTTACAATTTCATTTCAAAATTTTGAAAACAATCGGTCTAAACTTTTTTTTTCACGTTATTTTATCAAAATTTAGACTTTAAATGTGAATTTCTCAAAAACCATTGATATGAGTAATTTAATTTAAATGCAGGATTAGAGAACAATCTTCTGGCTTTCAAACCCAGTATAGCACTTTATTGTAAGTGTTGCCGTTGTTTTTTAATATTTTTTTTTTCAATTTAAACCATTTTTTTCTAAAAGTGCCCCTACCACTTAAACGGAGGTTTTCTCAAAAACCAGAAGACATAGAACCATGCGGTTTTTTGTGTTCGATTAAGAACTGATAGATACATGGATCACATATCAGCTAATTTACAATTTCATTTCACAATTTTGAAAACAACCGGTCTAAACATTTTTTTTCACGTTTTTTTTATCAAAATTTGGACTTTAAATGCGAATTTCTCAAAAACTATTGATATGAGTAATAAAATTTAAATGCAGGATTATAGAACAATCTTCTCGTTTTCAAACGCAGTATAGCACTTTATTGTAGGTGTTGCCGTTGTTTTTTAATATTTTTTTTTTTAATTTAAACCATTTTTTCTAAAAGTGCCCCTACCTCCTAAACGGGGGGAGATAGACCCCCCCCTCCCATAGTAAAAAGTGCTTGTTTTTGACCCCCCTACAAAAACCCGTTATCAAATCTTGGCGGCCAAGTTATCGTACTCTCCCCTTTATAATGTATTCTATTTTATTTTGTTAATATAAATTTTATATTCTATTTGATTTTTTTTTTGATTTTTTTTTTTGATTTTTTTTTTGATTTTTTTTCGTCCGTTTACTTTTTTCCTACACTGTTTCATATAAAATATATCAGTCAAACAGTTTATAGAATAAACTGATGCTCCACAACATGAAAAAATACTGTTTTATAATACTTCTTAAAAAATATTTCTGAAATTGGTGCGTTAACTTTAAGCATCCACTTGTTGTTATGAATTCACTTGAATAGTCAAAAACTTTATTTTTACAAAGTTTTAAAAATTTAGGACTGTTTTTAAAAGGTTTACTTTCAGACTTTATTCTGTTAACTCCTTTTTCTAAGAAAATCTTACATCAACCAATTATTCTGAAACACCCTGTAAAGTAATTTTCTTAAAATTCACAATTTGTATAGCCTTGGAAATTACCTTTAAGGGAAAAAAAATGTTGCGATAGCTTCACGTGTTCAAAAGTTATGATTTTTGCAACGAAAAAAGTCATTTTGGACCACAGTGCGACGGCTCGCCTACTCACTTCTCAACACACGCAACGTTAACTCATATTGATATTACTTGCTGCTCAGCAACCATTTTCCCCTTCGCATCATGGTTAACACTAGAGGATCTCCACAACAGCGACCACTTTTCAATCATTTGTAACCTGCAAACAGGCTCGGCGAATCAATATCACCCACCTTCTCCCAAATTTAAAACCGACATGGCTCATTGGAATAAATTTCAAGTAAGTGTTTCAAATTTTCTATCTAACAGAGATATTTCCGAACACACGAACAAGGGAGCCGCACTGCTTCAAAGAGCAATAAGGCTTGCTGCCAATGTTTCGATTCCTCAAAGTCACCCTATTCCAACAAAACGTAAAGTGGAATCCCACCCTAAAATATTAAGAGACAAAAAAATGAAAGCTGGACAATTTTTAATTTAAAAAAAAAACACCCATCACAAACTAATCTCATAGATTTTGAAAAATCCAACGCTTTATTCCGCAGAGAAATAAAATCAAGTAAGGCCAAATCCATACTTGAATTCACTTCGTCAATAAATCCCAGCACAACACAATCAAAAATTCTTTGTCTAATGGGAAACTTCTCTCCGCGTTATATCAAATGTATAGTTACAGATAATGGTTCCATAACTTCTCCTTCAGCTGTACGCAACTTCTTTGCTTAAACATGGTCCAACCTCTCAGACAACTCAAACTTTTCAGATAGCTTTAACTTAACAAAACAGAACTCACTAGGCCTTTCATCCATGAGCATTATTGACTTCCGCAACGCACATAGAGTGCCCAATCAATGAAATAGAGCTCCATTGCTGTCTTAAAACCTTAAAAGGAAAGACTCCTAGCAGAGACAGAGGCTGAGTTCGTAATTGCAATGTTTGTTGCCCCTGCCCTGCCTAAAACATGATTCGAATACATTTATGAACACAATTACAACAGCATGTGTGCAGTCATCATACTTTGTTAAAAATGAGTTCATAATTTCCAAAATAGTTCGATATCAGCATCGGACCAGATTTTGGCCTCGTATTCAATCCTGTGGATGGATAGTTATTAATTTCTTATCAAAGGTGTAAAAATCAATATTTGTACGATTATAAATTAATTTCAAAAAAAAAAACATTTGATCCTCTGCCATTTTCCTGCAAATTCAGCAACATAAAAAAAACACATGCCAAATTGACCGCATGTTGACTGTAAGTTTACTTTTATGAACACAAATGTTGCCATGCTCATGCAGAGATGATGCTGTTTGTTTACAATTATGAACGCAATTTTTGCAGGACTGCGGCAGTTTTGCAAATACGAACTCAGCCAGAATCTCCTACCCTATGCTGAAAAACCTGTAGAGACCACACATAGATGGCGCTAGTAGCTAAAAGAAAGAAAGAAGGTAGACATTTTGTTTTCAATAAAATCTTAGAACATTCTTTTGGATATAGTCATAGGGACGAGCACGAGATCCGTGAAGAGAGAAAAATGAAATAAAGAAAAATTAAAATTAATTGTCGTGTTTTTATTATTTTATTATACGTAAATCACGAAATTGGTGACCCCGAACGAAAATAAAACATAAAATAGTGCGCACATGCAACCTTTACAATACAACACGAACGCACGTAAATCACGTGAATCACCATAAATCCTCGTGTCAGCGTCAAGTCTCAAACCATCCAGACGTCTCAGCACTGATTCTCGCTTCAAAAAAGGCACTATTTGCAGAAGATACTAGTGCTTAATCAAAATGTCTCTCTTTCATTCAACACCATCCACTGACGACGCCGCAAAAGAGCGACCTCCGTCAAATTGCGTCAAACAACCACATCAGTTGACGAGCCTCGTCTACAACAACCATTCATCGTCAATCCATCCACCACCTCCGTCATCCTTCGACGACACGTTTCACGAAGAGACATCCATCGCCAAAACAACTACATTCGGAGAAGGTTTTGCTCCAAAGGACATTCGTCGTCAAATCACGACCAACGGCGGCAGCAATCGACTGTTCACTGATCGATCGACCAAAATCTCTACTTACCATCAGCAAACAAGGAAAACCAATCAAGGAACCCAACAAGTATCGTAGCCGTATTTATTATTATACGTATGTATATTATAATTATTTATTTAACTTTTTAAGTACCTATTTCATATAAAAAATTAATTATTTTGATACATTCCATCTTAAAAATTTTCTATATAAATCAAAATTCTTTGAACATCCCTCTTTAGAGTATTAAATTAAAAATTCATTGTAAGTCGGCCACCTTTCTTCTTTTATCGGTATACGATCTTTCACGCGGCAACTTTAGAAGTAGTCATGATCAATACAGTCACTCCAAGACCACAACCAGACGATACACACACACCCAGTGGCTCTTAGCAAACGGGTATGATTCAGGCAGTGGCAATAAAACTTCCAGAATTCTGGACAAAAATGCCCGCTATCTGGTTTATCTAGGTAGAATCACGATTCGCGATTAGAAACATTACAGTCGAGCAGTCAAAATTCCATTATGTGGCTGCAAGTGTGTACTACATACTTACTCAGGATTCCTCTACCCCTTACACAAATTTAAAAAAGGCACTCATAGAACGCCATTCGATGAGTGAAGGAAAGCGCATAGAAGCACTTCTATCAGGTGAAGAGATGGGTGATAAAAAACCATCCGAATTTTATCGCAGACTTCACAATTTAGCAGAGCAATTTACAATGGTCTCCTGATCTTAGAATTGTGGAAGCGCAGACTTCCAACACTTGTTCGAGTGTCAATAAAAGCTAGCTCCAAATCAAAAATCGAAGAACTACTAGAGATAGCTGACGATATATACGAAGTATATCAACAGCAAAACCCGTCCACGTTCTCCATCGCGGATAATTCCGACAAAAGTATTAGTGAGCTTACTAGCATTAATCAAAACCTCCAAACTGAAATTTTTGAAATATAAGATATGCTTTCAGACCTCAAGCTTAACAATTCTCGTGCTCGAAATTCATACAGGTCTACCAGACCACTTCGTAATAGATCCCGTTCAAGAACCAACGACAGGGCCAAATTTTGTTGGTACCATGCTCACTGGGGAAAAATGGTCAAAAATGCAGTAAACCATGCAACTTCAATAACAATAACCCAAACTAAATACTACTGTCATTATGGCGGCCAATGACAGTAGCACTCTTAATTTATAATGCCGCCTTTTCATAAAAGACCCTATATCAAACATAACATTTTTAATAGATTCCGGTTCTGACGTATCAGCTCTCCCTGCATCACATTACAAGCCAAATTCGAAAAAGCCAGACCAATTCATCTCTGCAGCGAACGGCTCATCCATCAAAGCTTTTGCAACCAAATTTCTTCGCATGAGTCTAGGGTTCAGACGTGTGTTCAATCATACTTGCCTCATAGCATCAGTCACTAAACCTATTATCGGTGCTGACGAGGGACACCCTGCAAATTATAGGGGATGGATGTCCTAAGTTTCAGGAAATAAAACAGGAAAAAGCGAAGCAAACAGTAGTAGTAGTGGAAGAGAAACGCCCACAAACACGGCTCCCCACAGTAACGCCCGTCAACTCCCAAATTTCCTACGCCCAAATGGCGGCAGGAAGGGGAAGCACGGTACAACCTGTACAAAAGGCAGCCCCAAAGGCTCTTATGCCAAAGGCTCCTGATGCACAGATGAAATAAGAAGCATGTTACTGGCTATTCAAGGCCAGTTAACAGGCCTACAAAACCAGATACGGGAGCAGGCGACTAGGGTAGACCATCTCTACTCTGTTTTGCCGAGCTTAATGCTTGTAGGTTAAGAGCGCGCTGCCGGAGAGGCCCTTTAAGATCCTTGCTGTGAATGTAATTTCACTGATTAGGACCGAACGCAGAGCTAACTTATTCCAATTGTTGAAAGATCAAAGTCCAGATGTGTTTATGGCCAGCGAAACCAAGCTGAACCAGAAACATAAAATGACTCACATTAATTACAATATCGTAAGAAGAGATCAGCCCAACTCGACTCAAGGAGGTGGCGTCGCAATCTTTGTACGAAAAGGCATCAGGTATAAAGTTATATACAATAGTGAAGTACGCAGATTTCGGCTGCTTGAGGTGTGCATTGTATGCATTCCTCTCCAACAGGGGAAGCGAATGTATGTGATCGCGACTTACGCACCGGAATCACCTCAGCCAACTGACTTTTTGACAGAGCTCGAAAAACTTTCAATTGCTACATCTGAACTCGGAAGAGAATTACTATCTCATGGCCGGTGATTTAAATGCCAAACATATAGATTGGGGAAATCAAGTACAAAATCCGAGAGGTAACCATCTATTCAATTGGATGGGTCAATACAGTATTGAATATATGCTTGATCTTCTAGCTACTGATAGACCATCGTTTCCGAGGAGCGGTGCTTATCTGAATCTATTATTAAAAGACTCAAGACTGACAATTACTAACACTGTGGGTCAACGGACAAGAAACTGTTTACAAACAATAGACTATGACAGCGATCACTGTGGTTTCGCCGCAGTTATACAGTTGCCGAACGAGCTCATAGAGTTGGAAGAGTATGTACCTGCGCATTCTTACAATTACAGTAAGATGCGCTGGCCTCGCTTTACCAACGCCCTAGCGAGCGAAATTCGTGCCAATAATATATCCCCACCAAATAACAGGAATTTAACAAACAACGAAATTGACCAATACTTAGAACAAATGGACGAAACAATCCTACAAACTATGAACAGAACTATACCAAAATACAGAGAACGTAACGTAACCGAAATGTACCGTAACGCGACAATTGATGCACTACATAGACAAAAAAGTGGACTACTGACAAGACTAAAACGCTTGTACCGACAGTTTACTGACTCACGCGATCTGGAGATTAGGACACTAAAGTCGTCAATTAAGAACATCAACCAATTGATCAAAGATAATTATAGATTGTCTATTAATTTATACTGGAACAACAAACTTCGTGCCGTTAACTCTAGCGACCCGAGTATGTTTCCACAAATTAACAAGATATTTAGACGAAATGATCAAAACGAACTTCCGTGTCTTAAGCTCCAGAGAACGACAGAAAACAGAAACGTACTTCTGACAGCAGGGATAGATCCAGATGACGCGGTCTTGGACGATGACCTCTTTATTGTCGAGGATCCGTTGGAGAAAGTGGAGGCTGTGGGGGCTGCTTTTCAGCAAGTGTATAAGGTGAATGCAAGCATCCACCCCAACCACGACCTGGAAAACAGAGCTCTACTCCATCACTTCTATCTTCGTAATGAAATGAGTCAATGGCGATCAGAGAACCTAGGTTTCATTGGGTTCAATGAAGAAAACTTGGCGAATGCCATCATCGCAGTGCAAGATGGGAGTAGTTCCCTGTTAGTTCTTCGATTCATTAAAGAAGAAAAAGTCAACAGGAGTCGATGGTATATCTAATATTGTACTTCGACATCTATCTAAGGAAGCAATTGACATTTATGCCACACTTTTTAACAACGCACTGAATAATCCATATTATCCAGGGCGGTGGAAGACAGCTGTGGTTCATCCTTTCCCGAAAAAGGGAAAGGACAACTCCAATCCGGCGAATCTCCGGTCGATAAGTCTTCTACCGGGTATCAGCAAGGTATTTGAGAAATTTATAAATAGAGCTCTGTCCAAGTGGGAGGAGGACAATAATATCATACCGGATAATCAGTTCGGTTTTAAGGCGGGACATGACACCATTCATGCCGCGTCTAAACTCGTTTCTGATATCCAATGGAACAAAACTAAAAAGCAGTGTACTGGTGCTTGTCTGGTTGATTTGGAGAAGGCTTTCGACACCGTATGGTTAGAGGGTCTCTATATAAAACTGACTAGACTCGGCATAAGTAAACCACTATTGTATATATACTTTATGACATGCTCAATGGTAGAAAGTTTGTTGTCAAAAGTGGCAATGTAACTTCTACCGCAGTCTTCGATATCAAGAATGGTCTTCAGCAGGGAGCGGTGAACTCGCCGATTCTATTCAGCATTTACACCAGCGATCTGATAGGTAGTCTAACTCAGGCATTGCGTATGCCGATGATCTAATAGCGTACAGAACAGCTCCAAAAGTTGAGGACATCAGAATTCTTTTGCAGCGTGACTTCGACAAGGAAGTTGAAAATAAACTTTCAGAAATGTGAAACTATTCTGTTCAGGACTCCTTTGGCTAGAGCCTCTAGGGATACTAGAAAGAACTGGCGTAAGCTGATGATCGTAGGGCTGCACTGGCAACCACTGACGAGTAAAAGTGTGGTAAAGTACCTTGGCATCTGGTTGGATCAGTATTTGTATTTCGATAGACATATAAATGCTGCTCTGAACAGCGCTAGGGGGGCCTTTGCCCTGACGAAACGGTTGTTTTACAGCAGCCGGCTTGACACCAGGGTGAAGGTGATTTGCTACATGGCCCTCATCCGGCCGATGATTGTCTATGGGTGCCCGGTGTGTTTCAACGTCGGGTGTTTGAGAGGCAGTGTCTTAGACGTTGCCTTAGATTGCACTGAACACCAGAGTCGGAGTCGGAGTACAAACATTATTATTCAAACGAGGTTCTATACAACGGGGCCAACATTAACAGAATTGATAATTTTTTGATCAAGCTGATTCGGGGTCACATTGCAAGAGCGATGTCCTCGACCAACAACCTAATTTTTGGGGCTTACTAACCAAACGATGATTACTATGAGAGTGTACGTCTTAGCGGCTTCATCCCGCCCAATGCATTTCTCTACTTAGACAGACGAGGGCTGGTCCAAGATAGAATGGCGATTCCGCTAATCTACCACGTCAGCCGTAAGACTGTTGACAGGCGGCTCCTTTATGGTCGAGACATCCTCGCACAAGATGGAGCAGAGCGCCTTCGGTTCAGTAGGACTGTGTCCGATAGGGACCGGAGGGACAGGGTGAGACAGGGGAACCAGTTCTGGTGGTTGTTGGATGATAGAGAAAGTTGACGAGGACTTATATATGTCTTGGCCGAATTACATAGATTTAAGTGTAGTTCGTTAGGTAGGGGGACAGTCAGGGTGGCACAAAAAAAAAAAACAAAAAAAATAGTAGGTACATGTTTCAATGTACATAAAAAAAAAAAACACTGCTGCTGTGGCTGTTCTAGTTTTTAAGTAGTTTTAGTTTATTTTAAGTAGTTGTAGGTAGTTTTACTTTAGTTTGTAAGTTTTATATAAAAAACTAAAAAAAAATTACAGAATCCGAGTTTTTCTTAATTTTCTCGAGACAAAAAAAAAAATATATATATACATAGTTTGAAAATAGTTTTTTAGGCCGAAAGGTATTAAATTTTAGATATAGTTTAGCTCAGAGCGCCCGCATAGGGCCAGTAAGTTAGTTTTAAGTTATTGTTTGGATAAGTAGGCTAGTTTTTTATGAATTTTTGTCTAGCTTTAAGATAGTTTTAAGATTGATAAAAATAAAAATGAATTAAAAAGAAAAAAAGAAGCAAATGATTGGAGACCTTGTGGTGACTACCGTATATTAAACGGTATAACAACACCAGATAGGTATCCACTCCCACACATACATGATTTTGCCACCATCCTTCACGGATGCACAATTTTTTCAAAAATTTACTTCATACGTGCATATCATCATATACCAATCGCTCAGGAAGACGTCCTAAAAACGGCAGTGACCACACCCTTCGGGCTACTTGAATTCACCCGCATGCCATTTGGGCTGTAAAATGCAGCCCAAACCTTCCAACGGTTCATGCATCAAGTTACTAGTGGTCTTGACTTCATATTTGTCTATGTGGATGACATCTTAGTTGCCAGCAAGTCTGAAGAGCTGCACGAGCGGCATCTAAAGTGTCTATTCCAACGGCTCACGAACTATGGTCTACGAATCAAAACCTCTAAATGCTCCTTCGGTGTATCTACTTTGCAGTTTTTGGGTTTTGAAATTTCAAAGGAAGGAACGAAACCATATCGCAACCGGGTCAAAGTAATCGAAAACTTCCCGGAACCCGTATCCATTAAAAACGCACAACGGTTCATCGGAATGGTAAACTACTACCATCGTTTCATACCAAACCTCGCAAGCGTCCTCACGCCTATGTACGACCATCTAACACAACTTTCCAAAAAAGATAAAAAGTCAAAAGATTTCACTTGGCCTCATGAGTGCCAAGAAGCATTCACAAACGCCAAAAAAAACTGGCTGAGGCAACACTGCTCATTCATCCAAAAGAGAATGCTAAGCTCAGCGTTACAACAGACGCATCTTCCACTAGCATTGGGGCTGTAATACAACAGTTAAATGTAGATCTAGGAACCACTCGCATTTTATAGTAAGAAGCTCTCGCCTACCCAGTCAAAATACTCTGCATTTGACAGAGAACTGCTAGCGATCTACATGGCTATAGAGCACTTTAGAAATTTTCTTGAAGGGCAAAATTTTTCTGTTTTTACAGACCATAAACCCCTAACAACAGCTTTAACAACAAAGACAAAGCGTAGTCCAAGACAAGAGCGGGAACTAGATTGCATATCACAGTTGGGGCATTTCACGTGAAGCGGACAACGAAAAAAGTGATGGGTGTTGAAATTCATTCATCTTTGTGTTATTTATACTTCATTTGAATCTAAAAATACATTTAGAAGGATTTTGAATTTTGAGGTCTGGTACTCCAGTTATGGGCTTGTAAACCTTCGACAAGCAATGAGTAAGGGTTTTTTAAGAAAAATGTTGATAAATTAAATGAAGCAATATAAAAATAATTTTAATAGTTGAGTATATGGTAAAACAGATGTTCTTTTTATTTATGAAATCTAAACCGGAAATGGAATTTTTTTATATAAATAAAACCGGAAGTTAACATTTCAAATCAAATTTTAGTAAACTTGGTCCATTTTTATATTTTTTTATTAAGTCTCAAAATAAAGCTCACATATTAGAGAAACTACATGCCAAGTTTCATAGTGGGATGTCCATACGTTTAGAAGATACATAATTTTTAGTGCGGATGTTGGCGATTCAATTTTAATTTTAAGTAGCTTAGACCATTTTGATATTTTTTTTCTTTTCTCTTATTGTTCGTTATATAATAAAGATTCTATATACCAAGTTTGAAGATGGGATCTCCATTCATTTAGAAGTTACATATTTTTTAGTGCTAAGGTGGCAACTTCGTGTCATGCGATAAGACCCTTTTTGGTATAGCTTTCTTGCCTTCTCATAGAATGAAAAGACGCCATCTGTTAGGAGTGTAACTTAAATGCTAGAAAAAGAAAGATATAATATGAGGCCACGTGACAATGATTTGTATTGCCGTTATATTTGTTTGATTTAAGTTCTTGCTCTAAATGAACACAACGTTTAGTTTGAGTTTTTTTTATTTTTGCACAATGGATTATTATCTGAAATAAATGGAAAAACGATTTACGAATGTTCTTATGGAACGTACGATCGCTCTGTAGAGCTCGAGCTGCTCAGCAGCTAGCCGATGCCCTGTCAAAGTATAAAGCTGACATAACAGCTCTTCAAGAAATCAGATGGACAGGGAATGGTGTTTTACAGAAGAAAGAATATGACATATACTACAGCTGTCATACAAAAGACCATGTGCTCGGGGTAGGCTTCCTAGTCAGCGAAAAAATGAAGTCTACTATCATCGGCTTTAACGCTATAAGCGAAAGGCTATGCACCCTTCGCGTGCGAGGCAAATTTACGACCATTAGCCTCATTAACGTTCACGGACCTACGCAGGAGTCCTCAGACGAAGAAAAAGAGACTTACTACGAACAAGTCGAGAGGGCCCTCAATGCCTGTCCAAGGTATGATGTTAAAATCATCCTTGGGGATTTGAACGCAAAAATAGGTCGGGAGCCGGTATTCAGGCATTACGCAGGCACCCATAGTTTGCATGAGAACACTAATGACAATGGACTTCGAGTCTTAGAATTGGCAGCATCGAAAAACATGGTCGTTGCGAGTACCAGGTTCCCGCGTAAGGATATCTACAAAGCCGCCTGGGTATCACCTGATGGAGTCACTCGTAACCAAATAGACCACGTGTTGATAGACCGTCGCCACTACTCGAACTTGATGACGGTACGAACGTACCGAGGTGCCAATATCGACTCGGATCACTATCTTGTTGGTATGGTTTTCCGAGGGCGGATTGCCTTGCGAAGACGCATTGCATCCGCCGATCAGGTTCGAATCAACACGGCTGCCCTGCGCAATGAAAACACCAGTAACACCTTTGGTAATGCGTTAGGACTCGCCCTAGAAACACCTGACTTAGGGAGAGTAAGTCCTGGAGCCAGTATGCTGGGCGTAAATGAAAAGTGGACACGTCTTAAAAATACTGTCATTAGTACTGCCAACTCCATCTTAGGCAGCAGTCGTAAAAATCGGAACGACTGGTTTGATGATGAATGCAAGCTAGCGACTGAACGTAAGAATGTTGCGTACCGAGCAATGCAACAATCTCATAGAACGCGGGCACGCGAAGAGGAATATAAAGAGCTCAGAAGAACAGAAAAACGGCTTCACAGACAAAAGAAATCAGCCTGGGAGAAGAACCTAATCTGTGAAATAGAAAACAGCCGAGAGCGAGGTCCGCACCAGGCGCGGAAGTTCTACCAATCCGTCCGAAACATGACGCAGTACACACCACGCTGCACATACTGCAAGGACGGAGGGAAATCTGATCACCGATCCTGAAAGCATACTGGAGCGATGGGAAGTGTACTTCAATGAATTGCTAAATGGTCAGCTCACTGCAGAAGTGGAGGCTCCACTACTTCAAGAAGAATACCCTAAGTTGCCGCCACCAAGCATAGAAGAGGTTGAGAAGGCTATAGGCCGGCTTAAACAGAACAAATCCCCGGGAGCCGATGGCATACTAGCCGAATTATTTCATCACGGCGGGCCAGCCTTACGTCAAGCAATTCATGATATTATAGTGCACGTATGGGAGCAGGAAGAAATGCCAGAAGACTGGCGAAAAGGCATAATATGCCCCATACATAAGAAGGGAGATGTCACAACGTGCAGCAATTATAGAGGTATCACGTTGTTGAGTACCGCCTATAAGATACTCTCCTCTATCCTACAAGACCGGATAACCCCATACGCTAAAACCGTCATTGGACAATATCAGTGTGGTTTCATTTCATGCAAATCAACAACTGATCAGATCTTTACCCTTAGGCAGGCGATGGAAAAATGTCTAGAATTTAACATCCCAACATACCATCTGTTTATAGACTTTAAGGCCGCCTATGATAGCATAGCCAGGGTAGAACTTTACAAAGCCATGAGAGAATTCGGCATCCCAAATAAATTGACACGACTATGTAGGTTGACCATGACCAACGTAACAAGCCAAGTAAAAATAGCCGGATTGCTATCCAGACCAATCAAAATCTTTAATGGACTCCGACAAGGGGACGGTTTGGCCTGCCTCCTCTTCAACCTGGCGTTGGAGAAAGCAATCCGTGACTCTGGCACGGCAACAAGAGGGACCATCGTCAACAGGTCCAGCCAGTTACTAGCTTACGCAGACGACATTGACATCATCGGAAGAACCGAACAAGCTGTACACGATTCCTTCATCCAGATCGAGCAAGCGGCACAAAATCTGGGGCTGCACATTAGTGAAGCTAAAACAAAGTACATGGTGGCGTCGAATGCGAGAGGAACAGTTGGTCAAACAATCAAGGTAGCGGAGCACGAATTTGAAGTGGTGCAATCCTTTAAATACCTTGGGTCAATAGTAGCAGCCGATAACAATATAGAAGAAGAAATACGCGGGCGGCTTCTCAAATCCAACAGAGCCTACTATAGTCTGTCAAAGCTTTTCAAATCCAGAAATCTCACCATAACTTCAAAACTGCTGCTGTACAGGACCATGGTCCTGCCAGTACTCACATATGGATCCGAGACTTGGGTGCTTAGCAAAAGGCACTCCGACCTCTTAGCTGCGTTCGAGAGAAAAGTCTTAAGGAGAATTGTTGGCCCCATATGTGAGGAAGGACGATTCCGGAGACGGTACAATCATGAATTGTACGCAATCTACCTAGAAGCAGATATCGTGACAAAAATTAAGCTCGGTAGACTCCGGTGGGCAGGACACCTAGCTCGCATGAGCGAAGAGGAACCTGCTCGGAAAGTTCTTTGTGTTACATTCTATGGTAGACGACAGCGTGGTAGACCATGCTTGCGCTGGAGAGATGGCGTAGACCAGGACGCCCGAAGCCTTGGGGTGCGCAACTGGATGGCGTCGGCTAGAGACCGGGATAGGTGGAGAGACTTGTTGAAAGAGGTCAGGACCGGAACCCGGTTGTCGAGCCGATGATGATGAAATGGATCATCTTGAATATTTTGCACAGTTAAACTTGATGTTTGACTTGATTGCAAAACATCACCATTAAATAAAACCGAAGGCGTTTCCGATAAAAGTCGTTTTCTGAACGAATCACACACATATACACTTTCGCTAGAACCCCACTTCTGTGAGAGATTCTTCGAAATCTTTCTTAAACGTTTATTCCTTTTATGAAAAGGTAAATTTAAAGGGGTTAAAACAACGATCACCGCTCTTAGACATGATAAATTATGTATAATTAAACTTAAATTCAAGTGCGAACTAACTAAATGTTGTGTTCATTTAGAGCAAGAACTTAAATCAAACAAATATAACGGCAATACAAATCATTGTCACGTGGCCTCATATTATATCTTTCTTTTTCTAGCATTTAAGTTACACTTCTAACAGATGGCGTCTTTTCATTCTATGAGAAGGCAAGAAAGCTAGACCAAAAGGGGCTTATCGCATGACACGAAGTTGCCACCTTAGCACTAAAAAATATGTAACTTCTAAATGAATGGAGATCCCATCTTGAAACTTGGTATTTGGGATCTTTATTATACAGGGTGATTGGCATAAGGTGTGACAAAAAGCTAGGGCGTGTAGGTTGGACTTAGACAAGAAAAAAATCGTATGGGAGGGGGGGTCTATTTCCCCCCGTTTAGGCGGGAGGGGCAATTTAAGAAAAAAATCACTTAAAACAGAAAAAAAATTATTAAAAAATAACGGTGATACCTACAGAGTAATGCTATAGCATTTTGAAAAGCCAGAAATACATTCTTTAATTTTGTTTTTAAATAAAGTTGTTCGAGTGAATAGTTTTTGAAAAATTAATTTTCAAAATCAAAATTTTGAAAAAAAAAATTAAATTTTTTTTTTTAAACAATTTTTTTTCAAAATTTTACGTAATTAAGTATTATTTTTGTATTCAATATTCAATGCTCTTATTAATTTTTGATCAAACACAAAAAACCGGATGTCAAAATGTTTTGTAGTTTTTGAGAAAATCAAAAATAACAAAAACTACTTTTGTTCTAAGAAAAGCCTTTTATTTTAGTTTTTACGTTTTTGGATTCTTATGTAAGTGAATTTACGATTGAAAGGATTAACTTTCTTTTTACTATTCTTTTAATTATCGTCTTATAAGCATACAATAATGTGACAAAGTACTGGATTAACCATATTTCACACATTTTTTCATTGAGAACACCTGCGTGAGAGCATTGGTTTAAAATTGACTTGCCACTTTTTTATTATGGTGGGGTCGGCTTGGCTTAGGTGCATTTACGAAAGAAAGGATTAACTTTAAATAAACAGTAATTATGTATTTTATCTAAATATGCATGTATTTCTTATTTTAATTGATTTCAAGATTCAGGAACATTCTTGTTCTTATTTCGCAATTGCACTTTTCTGTCACTAGTTAGGGCGTGTAACGTTGCATTATTTAAACAACATTCGCAGGTCAATATTAACCCAATGCTCTCACGCAGGTGTTCTCAATGAAAAAAATGTGTTATTGTATGCTTATAAGACTGATAATAAAAAAATTTTACAAAAAAAGTTAATCCTTTCATTCGTAAATGCACCTAAGCCAAGCCGACCCCACCATAATAAAAAAGTGGCAAGTCAATTTTAAACCAATGCTCTCACGCAGGTGTTCTCAATGAAAAAATGTGTGAAATATGGTTAATCCAGTACTTTGTCACATTATTGTATGCTTATAAGACGATAATTAAAAGAATAGTAAAAAGAAAGTTAATCCTTTCAATCGTAAATTCACTTACATAAGAATCCAAAAACGTAAAAACTAAAATAAAAGGCTTTTCTTAGAACAAAAGTAGTTTTTGTTATTTTTGATTTTCTCAAAAACTACAAAACATTTTGACATCCGGTTTTTTGTGTTTGATCAAAAATTAATAAGAGCATTGAATATTGAATACAAAAATAATACTTAATTACGTAAAATTTTGAAAAAAAATTGTTTAAAAAAAAAAATTTAATTTTTTTTTTTAAAATTTTGATTTTGAAAATTAATTTTTCAAAAACTATTCACTCGAACAACTTTATTTAAAAACAAAATTAAAGAATGTATTTCTGGCTTTTCAAAATGCTATAGCATTACTCTGTAGGTATCACCGTTATTTTTTAATAATTTTTTTTCTGTTTTAAGTGATTTTTTTCTTAAATTGCCCCTCCCGCCTAAACGGGGGGAAATAGACCCCCCCCTCCCATACGATTTTTTTCTTGTCTAAGTCCAACCTACACGCCCTAGCTTTTTGTCACACCTTATGCCAATCACCCTGTATAATGAACAATAAGAGAAAAGAAAAAAAATATCAAAATGGTCTAAGCTACTTAAAATTAAAATTGAATCGCCAACATCCGCACTAAAAATTATGTATCTTCTAAACGTATGGATATCCCACTATGAAACTTGGCATGTAGTTTCTCTAATATGTGGGCTTTATTTTGAGACTTAATAAAAAAATATAAAAATGTACCAAGTTTACTAAAATTTGACTTGAAATGTTAACTTCCGGTTTTATTTATATAAAAAAATTCCATTTCCGGTTTAGATTTCATAAATAAAAAGAACATCTGTTTTACCATATATTCAACTATTAAAATTATTTTTATATTGCTTCATTTAATTTATCAACATTTTTCTTAAAAACCCTTAAGCTAAGTGTACACGATTGGTAGATCTTACAATATTGTCAGATCTGTCAGTGAAAAACATGCTTACAATGTCTTACAATCGTGTAGTCTTACAATTAGTTGTCAGAAAATTTGTCTGACAATTAATTGTTAGATCATTGTCTGACAATTAATTGTAAGAAACCTGACAATCATGTGTACGCTAGCTGACAATCGTGTAATCTTCCAATTAATTGTCAGAAAATGTATCTGACAATTAATTGTAAGACGGTAAATTGTAAGGTATTTGATAATCGTGTACACACACAATTTATTGTCAGGCCTGCCAATTTTTATCGTTGTCTGACGTTTCTGACAATGAAGAAATTGTTAAGCTAAGTGTACACGATTGGTAGATCTTACAATATTGTAAGATCTTACAATGTCTGACAATTATCTACCAATGAGCTGACAAATAAGTTGTGTGTGTACACGGTTGGTACAAAATCTACCAATCTCTTACAATTAATTGTCAGAAGTTGGCTGACAATTCATTTTCAGATAGCCGGCTAAATACCTACCAATTAATTGTAAGAGATTGGTAGATTTTCTACCAACCGTGTACACACATAATAAATTGTCAGTTTTTGTTGGTTATGGAAACTGACAATTAAACCTTGGCTGCAAATTTTCTGACAATGAAAAAATTGTATGATGCTAAAAAACGAACATCTTACAATTTCTTCATTGTCAGAAACGTCAGACAACGATAAAAATTGGCAGGCCTGACAATAAATTGTGTGTGTACACGATTATCAAATACCTTACAATTCACCGTCTTACAATTAATTGTCAGATACATTTTCTGACAATTAATTGGAAGATTACACGATTGTCAGCTAGCGTACACATGATTGTCAGTTTTCTTACAATTAATTGTCAGACAATGATCTAACAATTAATTGTCAGACAAATTTTCTGACAATTAATTGTAAGACTACACGGTTGTAAGACATTGTAAGCATGTTTTTCACTGACAGATCTGACAATATTGTAAGATCTACCAATCGTGTACACTTAGCTTAAGATGTTCGTTTTTTAGCATCATACAATTTTTTCATTGTCAGAAAATTTGCAGCCAAGGTTTAATTGTCAGTTTCCATAACCAACAAAAACTGACAATTAATTGTGTGTGTACACGGTTGGTAGAAAATCTACCAATCTCTTACAATTAATTGGTAGGTATTAAGCCGGCTATCTGAAAATGAATTGTCAGCCAACTTCTGACAATTAATTGTAAGAGATTGGTAGATTTTGTACCAACCGTGTACACACACAACTTATTTGTCAGCTCATTGGTAGATAATTGTCAGACATTGTAAGATCTTACAATATTGTAAGATCTACCAATCGTGTACACTTAGCTTTACTCATTGCTTGTCGAAAGTTTACAAGCCCATAACTGGAGTACCAGACCTCAAAATTCAAAATCCTTCTAAATGTATTTTTAGATTCAAATGAAGTATAAATAACACAAAGATGAATGAATTTCAACACCCATCACTTTTTTTCGTTGTCCGCTTCACGTGAAATGCCCCAGTTCACAAACGACATACGTTATATTAAAGGCTCGCTTAACGTGGTGGCTGTCACACCCAGATATTGCTTTAATTGATTTAACCCTACCCGACATGAAAAAACTAGCCGAAGCCCAAGTTTCCGACGAAGAACTTACCCAACTCATTCGCAACCCACCCAAAAATTCCAGTTTAAAACTAGAATTTTTAAAAATTCCTGCTTCCAACAGCTCTTTCTGGTGTGAAGCATCCACAAAGACCAACAGACCATACGTCTCTCAAAGCGAACGCAAAAACATATTTAATGCAATACATTCACTTGGCCACCCAGGAGTCCGACCCACATGAAAAAAAGTCGGAAGAATGTACTTCGGGCCAAAAATGAACCATGATATTAACTCCTGGTCAAAAAGTTGTGTTCCGTGTCAAAAAGAAAAAGTACACAAACATGTAAAATCGCCGACTGACCAAATTAAAATTCCTCCAGGCAGATTCCAACACATTCACATGGATATAGTGGGGCCGTTACCCCGGTCAAACGACAACAAATATCTTCTGACAATAGTAGACAGATTCTCCAGGTGGCCAGAAGCTTATCCAATGCGGGACATTAGTGCAGAAACAATCGCCAAGACTTACGTTTATGAGCACGTCTCTCGATTCGGTAGACCTAACACAATAACAACCGACCAAGGCTCACAATTCGTGTCAAACCTTTTTGGGGAATTAAATAAATTTTTGGTTACCACGCGCATCCGCACAACCGCCTACTACCCACAGGCAAATGGAATGGTGGAAAGATTCCACCTTCAATTAAAATCATCCATACGTGCCTCTGGAGACAAAATAAACTGGTCACAAGCACTACCTTTGATATTGTTAGGAATTAGAACGACTATAAAAGAAGACACGAAACATACACCATCAGAACTTTTATACGGTGAAAATATAAAAACACCACACGATCTTTCTTTTTCATCGAAAATCACAAAGGACTCAGACGAACATGATTTTATTCAAAAAGTAAAAATTTGTTTCCAAAACATTCCGACGACATTACAGACTAGAAAACAGAGTCCGCCAACACCAGTCCACTTCCCAAAAACGTTGCACAATTGCAGTCTGGTCCTGGTAAGGAACGACAAAGTAAAAAAATCATTAGATTCTCCTTATGAGGGTCCTTTTAAAATAGTTAGAAAACGTAGTCAAAATGTTAACTAGCTTTGTGAATGCAAAATTGCACTACAAAGCTAGTCAATTCAAACTGTCATATTAATGACAGATGTAAACATATCAAATAAGAAAAATTGTGTTTTGAGAATTTTAAATAAACTTTTTTTACAGTTTAAATTAAATAACATCAAATATAAGATATAATATTAATTTGTTTAATAATTTCACTTCGAAAATATCTTCCACCAAAAATTAAATTTGTATTTTCAACGAACAGCTGATTGTGAAATGTCAAAATCAATATCCACTGGCTTTGAAGCTGAAATTTTTACACTACGTTTGAGGGGAAATTTCAACTAAATTTTTAGTTGTCTTTAGCCAATCAGAACAAGTTGACTACGTAGTGACTAGTTTAGTGAATGCGCCCAATTTGTGATCGAAAAAGCTGGAAAAAACTTGTCCGTTGCCATTGACAGAATCAAACCGTTCAACGATGCTGACAGTGACAGATGGCAGAGTTCATATGATTCGCTGCGCTGGGAAGGGGGTGATTGTAGAGACCATACATAGATGGCGCTAGTAGCTAAAAGGAAGAAAGAAGGTAGACATTTTGTTTTCAATACAATCTTAGAACATTCTTTTGGATATAGTAATAGCGACGAGCACGAGATCCGTAAAGAGAGAAAATTGAAATAAAGAAAAATTAAAATTAATTGTGGTGTTTTTATTATTTTATTATACGTAAAACTGGTATTATTCCACAAAATTGGAAATCCTCATTAGTTATTCCCATACATAAACCCAAAAAAGCAATCGATTCCGTCGAGGGATACCGGCCCAAATCCCTTATCCCATGCACATCGAAGATACTAGAAAAAATAATTGCAAAACGTCTTCTCTGGTTCATTGAATGAAAAAATCTAACAAGTGTACACCAAGTGGCCTTTAAGCTTGGCCGAGGTTGTGTTGACGCATTGCTTCATATTGATCCCTATATCTCTAAATCTCTTTCTACTCGTAGTCACGTTACCTTACTTTCTATAGACTTCGAAAAAGCCTTCGACAGGATCGGCATCCATCTAATTTTGAACAAGTTACGGAAGTGGAATATTGGTACTAAGATGTTCAACTACATCAAATAGTTCTTGTCAAATAGAAAAAAATCCACTAAGGTTAACAATGTTTATTCATCTTCTCTCCCATTAAATAACGGTGTACCTCAAGGATCCCCCCTGTCGGTGATCTTGTTTATATAGTAGCATTTGATGAAATAAGTGAAATCATATCGAAATATAAATCACTAAATCACTGCATATATGTGGATGATATTATTATACTATGCAAAACGAATGATCTTAACACTGTTAAAACCTTATGAAATTTTGAACTGGTGCACAACTTCAGGCGCTAAACTTTCTCTCCAAAAATGTAAGACATTGCATTGTTTGTCGTAAGCTTTCTTGTAAATTTGAACTGAACTTAAATAACGTTGAAATAGAAAATGTATCGAATCTAAAAATTTTAGGGTTGCTATTTAACAGTAAATATAACTGGAAACCCCACTGTTTAGAATTAAAAAAAGAGTCTAGCCGATATAACAAACATTATAAACTATTTATCGAGTAAGAAACATAATGTACATATGAGTATTAACACCCTTTGTAACATAACACGATCATTAGTCTTAAGTAAAATTGATTATGGCTTATTTTTGTATGGGAACTCTCCAAAAACTGCAATCAACACACTGAAACCAGTTTATCATCAAGCAGCCAGAAGAAGCATTAATGCATACCGTACAACCCGCATTCAAAACATTATGGCCGAAGCTGGACTTCCTTCGATTGAACAGAGACAAGAAGAAGTAGTCATTAAACTTATGCCCAAACTTTCATTTTCAAACAACTCAATTATAAACAATGATACGAGTATCACCTCTACAATCAATTCAAAGAAAACCAAACGCATACCTTCTACCATCGCCAAGGTAATCAGTATTGCAAGAAAGACTGGCATTCCTATTGAGGTGCCGTGAAATAAGGCCAAGTGAAATAAGGCCAACTTTTAAAAATTGGCCTTATTGCACTTTTATAAAGTGAAATTACGCCAATTTTCAGCAGTTGGCCTTATTGCACCAACCAAATTGGTCTTATTTCACTTTCAACAGTTGGTTTTATTGCACTTTGACAAAGCGAAATAAGGCCGAACTGCATTTTTATATTTATTTCATTTCATTTATAAGTATCATTTATTCATATAATACATAATTTATTGTTTATTGGGGGCCGACGTTCTTTGATTTCTTGAGCAACAGTACCTTGGGTGGCCCGCTTTGCGGGTTTTCAGGATTTTAACTCCCTTTTCGGGGCTCACACCCGCTCACGCAACTCCGTTACTCCGCTTAGGGTATGTTCAGTCGCCAGGCAGGCGCCTGTAGCAACAGTTTTGAAATTAAACGAAGCATGCAACCTTTGCTACGTCGGAACGACCAAACAACTCCTTCGTCAAAGAATGGCGAATCATAGATCAGACATTCGTTTAAGAAATGCTGGGAAGACAGCACTGGCTTGCCACAGCGTTGAGACTGGTTACCAACTGGACTTTGAAGGAGTAGAAATCCTTGCAACAGAGAAACACCCATCCAAACGTTACACTTTAGAGACATTACACATAATTAACAACAAAAACAATATGAACCGCAAACAAGACACACAAAACATTTCAGCGGTTTACTGTTCCTTAGTTTCGGACAACACATCCAAAATTTGGCACACCTTGGACTAAACTTCCCCTGAAGTGTTTAAATCAAACATTTATTTGTTTTTAATTTTGTATTTAATTAAAGTTGTACATTAAACATTCTACAACAATTTTTCATACATCCCCTGAAGAAGACGGCAACTACCGTCGAAACGTTGGGAAGAAGGAAATGTAAAAATCTTTTATTTAATCCCCATTACGACCAACAAAGCCGATGAGAGTCAACTCTTAAGTAAATCTACAATTGAACTTGGTCAAAAATTTCATAAATACAAAACATTTTATGTTTGGCCTTAAGTCACAAACAAATTTGGCCATATGTCGCTTTTGTAAAGTGACATAAGTCCGAATTTTTTAATTTGCCCTTATGTCACTTGACCTTATGTCACGACACCGTTAAATACATTCAGTTGCTCTTATTACGCTTTCAAAAATTGAAATAAGACCAATTTGGTCTTATTTCCCAAAATCATTTGGCTTTATTTCACCAACTACTGAAAATTGGCCTTATTTCACTTTATCATTTCACTTGGCCTTATTTCACGGCACCTCCTATTGAATGTTTGAAACAATCGAAACAAACTTCTCTACCGTGGAACATAAAATCACCTTCAATACTAATGGATCTATCTAACTACCAGAAAAACAACACAAGCAAGGTAGTGTATCATAAGATCTACCTTGAAATTACTAAAATCTTAAAGCTCAGGGATGGAGGACTATCTTTACTGATGGTTCAAAATCAGAATCTTGTACCTCCTTTGCAGTCACTCTCGAGAATGGAACTCTGTTAAGTAATGGACTTTTGCCAGTTTTTTCACCAATTTTCACAGCCGAAGCACTTGCAATACAAGAAGCCATCAAAACTTCGCTTAAGTCACAAAAAAAAACTATTATATGCTCTGATAGTCTCTCAGCACTTCAGGCTATAAACAACCCAAACCACAATTAAATCGTAATAAATAATATTAGAGAAAACATTATAAGAAACCAAAACACACTGAAAGTTATGTGGGTTCCTAGCCACATCGGTATCAAATTAACCGAATTTGCTGACCACGAAGCAAATCTAGCTAGCCAAAGTCCCCTATCTACTTCGTTAATATCTTCTCCAAGCTGGATCTTCAAAGACATATTGAAAGAATTCACAATTATTTTACCACAGCCAACCTTCCTATATGAACCTCCTACTTTAAATAAGTCAGGGCTGGAAGCCTTAGTTTTGCTATGCCCTCTATTCCTAAATACTCGTATTTATTTGTAATTTAAAATTATATGTAAATAAATAATAATAATAATAATAATAATAATAATTATGTTGAGTCTCGAAGCTAGGCTTTTTTTTAGATCTGAACAATGTTGTTTCAATTTATATTTATTGTTGAATATTAAACCTAGGATCTTAAGACTATTAACATTTTCAATTTGAGCATAGTTATAGTTAATATAATTTCAGGGCAATGAGTTTTTCTGTATATATGCAGTAATTTATATATTTTTGTAATGCAAGTTTAGATCCTGACGCAAACGACCATTCAAGGATATCATTGACAACATTATCAAAAAGCGTTTTACATTTATTTAAATCATTAAGTTTACTTAAAATATAAATGTCGTCTGCGTAAAAGAAAATATCTAAAAGTTTATAATTATTAATTATGGATGAAATCTCATGAAAAGCAATAATAAATAAGACTACCGATAGTGGTGATCCTTGTGGGATACCATTTTGCAAGGAGTACGTAGACGAATACAAATTATTAGCTCTTGAATTTTCTGTTAGTGAGAAAGGATCTTACAAAGCTAAACATTCTTTAGCTTTTTAAGTATAACATGTAAACCGATTCTGCCGAAGCCTTTTTCCAAGTCGAGTGATAGTATTGAAATATGATTTTTTGATGTAAATGCTCTCGATATGTACGAGTAGCAATCTAAGTGAAGATTCGCATCGACACATCCTCGGTCAGATTTCAAGGCTAGTTGGTTAGGAGATAACAATTTTCGATTTTCAGCGAACCACATCAACGATCTTCTCTAGCGTTTTGGATGAGCAAGAGATAAGGGATATAGGGTGATATCCATCAATTAGGCTTTTGTCTTTATTGGGTTTGGGCATGGGAAGTAGCAGTAGGGTTGCTGTTTTCCAGCTTTGTGGTATCAGTGCAATGTCGAGAACGTTATTGTATAATTTAATAAGTCGCAGTTTTACGTTAAATGGCAATTTTTTAATCATTGGGTTATTAATTCTGTCCCTACACGGTGTTTTACAATTGGCGTTGTTTTAGGGTGCTTCGAGTTCAATTAGTGATATTAGTTGTTCAATACGTTGGGCAAAGGCATTTTCGCTGGTCGCATAATGGAAAGGTTGAGAAATTCTTCTTTTTTAATTTTCAATGTGGTATGAAAATTGTTATCGTTTGAGTAGTCAAATCAGGTTTGGGAGTTCGTAATAAGTTCATCTGTTGATTGGGTGGACGGTATTGTTAGGGGCTCAGGGTTTCCAGTAAGGTATCGAAAATTTTGCCAAAGTTTGGTAATGGAAGATTCGGGATTTATTGTTGATGTAAAGTTTGCAAAACTCTTTGTTTTACTGCCTTTAAGCTCTCACCTAAATTTGGCGTTGGCCTTTTTATATGAGATTAAATTTGTTTGTGATGGGGATTTTTGGAAGTCTTTCAGTTTTTCTTTGCGTAGCGTGGTAAGATAAGGATTCCACCATGGAACCGTGCGTTTAGACAGACAGCCGAAGCACTTGCAATACAAGAAGCCATCAAAACTTCGCTTAAGTCACAAAAAAAAACTATTATATGCTCTGATAGTCTCTCAGCACTTCAGGCTATAAACAACCCAAACCACAATTAAATCGTAATAAATAATATTAGAGAAAACATTATAAGAAACCAAAACACACTGAAAGTTATGTGGGTTCCTAGCCACATCGGTATCAAATTAACCGAATTTGCTGATCACGAAGCAAATCTAGCTAGCCAAAGTCCCCTATCTACTTCGTTAATATCTTCTCCAAGCTGGATCTTCAAAGACATATTGAAAGAATTCACAATTATTTTACCACAGCCAACCTTCCTATATGAACCTCCTACTTTAAATAAGTCAGGGCTGGAAGCCTTAGTTTTGCTATGCCCTCTATTCCTAAATACTCGTATTTATTTGTAATTTAAAATTATATGTAAATAAATAATAATAATAATAATAATAATTATGTTGAGTCTCGAAGCTAGGCTTTTTTTTAGATCTGAACAATGTTGTTTCAATTTATATTTATTGTTGAATAATAAACCTAGGATCTTAAGACTATTAACATTTTCAATTTGAGCATAGTTATAGTTAATATAATTTCAGGGCAATGAGTTTTTCTGTATATATGCAGTAATTTATATATTTTTGTAATGCAAGTTTAGATCCTGACGCAAACGACCATTCAAGGATATCATTGACAACATTATCAAAAAGCGTTTTACATTTATTTAAATCATTAAGTTTACTTAAAATATAAATGTCGTCTGCGTAAAAGAAAATATCTAAAAGTTTATAATTATTAATTATGGATGAAATCTCATGAAAAGCAATAATAAATAAGACTACCGATAGTGGTGATCCTTGTGGGATACCATTTTGCAAGGAGTACGTAGACGAATACAAATTATTAGCTCTTGAATTTTCTGTTAGTGAGAAAGGATCTTACAAAGCTAAACATTCTTTAGCTTTTTAAGTATAACATGTAAACCGATTCTGCCGAAGCCTTTTTCCAAGTCGAGTGATAGTATTGAAATATGATTTTTTGATGTAAATGCTCTCGATATGTACGAGTAGCAATCTAAGTGAAGATTCGCATCGACACATCCTCGGTCAGATTTCAAGGCTAGTTGGTTAGGAGATAACAATTTTCGATTTTCAGCGAACCACATCAACGATCTTCTCTAGCGTTTTGGATGAGCAAGAGATAAGGGATATAGGGTGATATCCATCAATTAGGCTTTTGTCTTTATTGGGTTTGGGCATGGGAAGTAGGGTTGCTGTTTTCCAGCTTTGTGGTATCAGTGCAATGTCGAGAACGTTATTGTATAATTTAATAAGTCGCAGTTTTACGTTAAAAGGCAATTTTTTAATCATTGGGTTATTAATTCTGTCCCTACACGGTGTTTTACAATTGGCGTTGTTTTAGGGTGCTTCGAGTTCAATTAGTGATATTAGTTGTTCAATACGTTGGGCAAAGGCATTTTCGCTGGTCGCATAATGGAAAGGTTGAGAAATTCTTCTTTTTTAATTTTCAATGTGGTATGAAAATTGTTATCGTTTGAGTAGTCAGATCAGGTTTGGGAGTTCGTAATAAGTTCATCTGTTGATTGGGTGGACGGTATTGTTAGGGGGTCAGGGTTTCCAGTAAGGTATCGAAAATTTTGCCAAAGTTTGGTAATGGAAGATCCGGGATTTATTGTTGATGTAAAGTTTGCAAAACTCTTTGTTTTACTGCCTTTAAGCTCTCACCTAAATTTGGCGTTGGCCTTTTTATATGAGATTAAATTTGTTTGCGATGGGGATTTTTGGAAGTCTTTCAGTTTTTCTTTGCGTAGCGTGGTAAGATAAGGATTCCACCATGGAACCGTGCGTTTAGACAGGGAGTTATTTGATGGATTTGTTTGGGGTATTGACAAGTTAGCAGCAGTTCTGATATTTAGCAACAATTTTTCTAAACTTTTCGCAATTCGAAAAGTCGATCTTGAATTTTGGGATTTGTGGAATTTTTGTTGATATAGTGCCTAGATTTATGAATGAAACTATAGGAAAATGATCAATATTATGAAGGTCGTTTTAATATTGTCTACTAATACTAATATTAGTAAATTAAGTCTGTAATTCAATGAAGACTTCTATAGCTAGCAAATTAGATTTAATAGGACGAAATGTATGTGCAATGTTCTTTTTGATCAATAGACCCATACCTTGCTTGCATGTCGTGTTGTTTGACAGGTTTCTGAAAAAACCAACATAATTCTTAAGAATGACAGGTGTTTCTTGCAATGATATTATATCCGGTTTTTGGTATTTTATAAGTGAATCTAATTCATCAAGGTTATTTAAAAGACCTTCAATATTCTATTGCAAAATATTTAAAATCTTGTTATTTCGGTTATTTTAAATACACGAGCTCTTTCTTCTTGTAAAGGGTGTGATTGAAAGAATTAAAAGAATTTTTGTTTGTTACAGTTTTGTCGACGGTTGAGATTAGTTGTGTCAAAATGGTAGTAGACGGTTGTATGTTGGTGTTGATATTCTTATCCCGCTGACTTCTGGTCGGACCATAATAATGGTTCGAACATCTCGACAAGCGATCAGCGGAATTAGTAATTTCGGATGGATGTTTATTACTTGGGTTCATGTCCATGATTATTGTTGGAAGCATCAGGCAAAAAGGATGCACTTTGTTGTAGGAGGGTTTGGGTTATATTTGACATTGTTGAGTTAATAGTAACGTCATCTGTATCATAGTCAGAGACGTTCATTTGTTTTGTTTTTCTTTTGCAGCAGATTCTGTGATTGATGTACATATGTTTTAGGGTATTAGAAATTTCTTTATTACGTTGAATATTTGTTAATATCGATTTTGTTTGAGGATTCAATGAGTTAGAAGAGGAAGAAGATATTGCACAGTTAAAAGAAGTTGCAGCAGTTTGTGGGTAAGGAAGAGAGCTTTGAGTTGGGTGTTTGTATTGTTTGACTTTTCATGTGGAATGGCATTATCTGTAGAAGGCTTATTAACAGTTTTTGCTTTTTCGCTGTAAGAAGATTTATTGAAGTTTGTTTCAGCTGGGTTATTGAGATTATATAAGCGTCTCGCTTCAGCCATGCTACATTTGTTTCTATACTCTGTCCAACAAAAATTGTCAGTACAGGGAAGATAGGACGTTTGTCTCTCATTCTAGTTGCATTGCCATGTATAAGTGTGTCGCCTTTTAAAGCTCTCACAGGGATTCCGTAGTTTACATTATAAATCGCCGCAAATGAGAGTAAAAAATGCGTAGGGCTACCGTCTGCCGATTTAAAACGACTGAAAACGATATTCAATTCACATTTTCCCACAACGCCAAGCGGTAAGATAATAGGCGCGTTTTTTTTAAGTTGAAAAGTAATACGACAACACTCAACATACTCATCTTCTTAAAATGTGTTTTCAAAAGCTTCAAATCCCAAAAGCTCCTTAATAAAAACCACTGAAAAAGCTCCTTGCTTGCAATTGAGAATGATAATGGTAACTCTGTTTTGATGTAGATAAAGAGCGCACGATCGAATTGAGTGACACTTGACACTCTTGATCTTGACAGTATCTCATCAGCAGTGGGATACGACGGTCATGTTGGGGTGTACAACTTTTTGCAAAGAATTACAACAACAATTCCTTAAGAAAAGTCAGTGGCTTGCTCTTTTTTTAGTGGCATTTTTCCTAACGCATTGTAGTGAGTGTGCATCAGGCGCCACTGCTTTAGAAAAAGCTCTCCCATAAGGCCTGTACTGACAATTTTTGTTGGACAGAGTATAGTTTTAATTGTTAGAATGTCTTTGTTCTTTATGTATTTAGGACATTTGATAGAGGAAGATGGATATGGTTCTGCATTTGGTGGACGGTTTGTACACATAACACGTGTGCAACTGTCAAGAGCATTTTCGTGTATTGTAAAATTGCAAGCAGCATACATTGGGTTAGGAGTATATTCTTTAACCTTTTTTGGTAGAAGCCAATTTCGACCGAGGCTGGGCTTGGTATAAGTCAAAGGTGAAAAGCATAAGGCCCGTTGGACGTTGCTTTCCTTCTATGTTTCCGGGACGTTAATCAGGAATGGTGCAAACACGATTCCTTTGCTTGAATTAAGGCGGTCATAGTATTTCATGATTATTGGGCATTGGTTAGCTAAGGTGGAAAGGAATTTGTCTGCTACTTTTTTTTTTTTTTTTAAGGATTAGTACGATGTATGTTACCATCTCGAAGCTGGGTAATACTTTCGTATTTTTTTCAAAAAAAAGACACTCACGCATGAAAGGAATTTATTTTCATCACTTGAAGGTATAACAATAAATTTAGGGTTTTTAAAGTTGGTGGATGGGGGTAGTTGGGGGAATTGATCGAGATTGGTATAATGTTTCAATCGTTTGGCTGGGTGAAAGTTGAGGGGCGATGAGTTTAGGGGTGTATCCGGAGATAACCCCTTGAATCTGTTCAAATTCATTTTAGCCCGTCGGAATGGGCTCAATCTAAAATGAGAAAACACCACAGGGGGAAAATTAGAGGCAAGGAAATTGAAAGAGCAAAAGTTATCGGTTTGAGAGTAAGAAAGAGATAAAGCACTGAAAAATGAAAAGCCGCAGACTAGGGATACGATCTTAATGCAACGAAGGCAAGACGGAGACTGCGATACAATTAATTATTAACTGTGATATTAAAAAATTGATGTACATACATATAAACAGAATATTTTTGTATTGTTGAAGAATCTGGTTCCTCTTCGGCTATTTTGGTCACTTCTTTGGTTACTTCTCCCAACGTTTCGACAGGGGTTGCTGTCTTCTTGAGAGGATCCTTTATTGAAACAATAAATCACAAACACAGTTTAACAAATTCCTTTACAAAGAAAAAACAAAATGATTGTCTAGCTTTATATTACTTTTGTTGAAAACTTTTTTAAAACAATAAAGGTAATTAATTTAAAATTGTAAATTAAAAAAACATAACATATGATTCAATGAAAACTGGTTTGTAAACAAAACCAACATTGAATTTCCATTTGAAATAAAATGGCTTCTTTCATTGGGAAAATTCTCGATGCCGATTGAAAAGAAAAGCTTTCCTTTGCTACAATTAATTGCTAATTGATCAATTTGCCAAATATGTAGCGAAGGTGTACAAAGACACGAAAGCTTGTCTAAAGAAAAACAAAAACATCGTCATCGTACCAGCTGACAAGGCAATGTCACGGTGGCCATAGATAGGAGTGCGTATGAAATGAAAATGAATGCTATTCTAGCAGACTGTTCTAAATACAGAATAAATCGCAAAGACCCTACAACAACACTTCAGTCCAAAAACAACGAACTTGTCATATGGCTAAACAACAACAAATTCATTGATTATAGAGAAAAGGCGAGAATGGCGACATACACAGCGCAAATTCCATGCATTTACGGCCTGCCGAAAATACACAAGCAAAATATGCCCCTTCGACCCATAACATCAGCTATGAAGCTACAGTGTTATGAATTATCCAAGTACATTGGGCGAATACTACAAAATGTTACAAATAATTCGGCATACATAGTAAAAAATTCATTGGAATTTGTAATTAAGGCTAGAAACATCAAACTGGATGAGCATGATGTTTTGGTTGCATGCGATGCTGTCTCTGTTTACCAATATACCCTCAAATCTTGCTATCAGCGTAGTAAACAATAAGCCAAAACAAAATGATTAGCCAAAAGAAGTTTTTGGGAATTTTAGAGTTTTGCTTGAAGGAAAACACACCATTCAATACAAAGATAGCATCTATAAACAAATACATGGCATGCCAATGGGCAACCCACTTTCGCCTACAATTGTGAATTTGGTACTAGATAATCTGCTCGATGAATGTTTTGAAAGGATTGATGGACCAAAAGCAATTTTCAAATATGTTGATGATATATTTGCGGTAATTGATCACCACAATATTGAAAGTTTGCTATTGGCCCTCAACAATTTCAACCAAAAAATCAAGTTCGCCGTGGAGAGAGAAAAGCATAACTCGATAGCTTTTTTGGGTGTCAAAATTCACCGTAAAAAAGACGACCTTACTTTCCACTTTGGTACCAAAAAGAAACAGCATCTGGTAGATTAGTTAATTTTCGATCTAACCAGGTGAAACATATTTTAATCAACACGGCAACTAACTTGATTAAAAAAGTATTTATGTTAAGTGACCATAAGTTTCACTCCAAACATGAAAGCGTAGTCACCCAAATTCTAGCTAACAATTGCTACCCCTATGAGCTTATAAGAAGTATGATACAACTCTACACAAATAATGTTAACCCTGTAAATCCATCTATCATTGAAACAGATCGGGTTTTTAAAAGCATAGTTTATATTCCAACACTTTCTGCAAATTTCAAACAAGTTGTCGCCGACCGTTGCAAAATTGTGAAATTAGCTTTCACATCACATTGTACACTTGCAACACTGTATACAAAACTAAAATCTAAAACGAAAAAAGAAAACAAAACCGACGTTGTGTACAAAATCAACTGCAAGGGCAAAGGTAATGAAAATTGCCACCTTTGATATGTAGGTACAACAAAGCAGTTCCTGCGACAGAGAATAGCTGGCCATAAATCGGACATTAATAGTAAAAGTTCCACTAAGAAAACACTGGCAAACCATTGTGTCCAAACAAACCATCAGCCACATTTTGAGGAGGATTCTGCAAACGGAGAGACATTTTGCCAAAAGGTACAATCTAGAAACTACACTACACATCCTCAAAAACAACAATAATATGAATAGAAAAAAACTCAAAACATCTCCGCAGTCTATTGTTCTCTTGTAACGGACAAGAAATTTTAAATTTTGAGTTAAAAATAAAACAAGACTGATCTTCGCATTAAAAGTGCAACTTTTTTTATTTTAAAATTAATTTACTTTATTGTTTTTAAAAAGTTTTAAACAAAAGTAATGTAAAACTAGACAAATAATTTATTTTATTTTATTGTATATGTAAGTTTTTTAAAAATTTCAATCATTCTTTTTTTTTTTGTAAAGACATTTGTTAAACTTTGTTTCTGATTCATTGTTTCAATAAAGGATCCCCTCAAGAAGACAGCAACCCCTGTCGAAACGTTGGGAGAAGTAAATGAAATCAAACTAGTTTTGCATATCAAGTGACCAAAATAGCCGAAGAGGAACCAGATTCTTCAACAATACAAAAATATTTCAACTTGGTCAAAGAAAAATAATTTAATATACGAGTATATCCTTATTGCCATTGTCAATTTTGAATTGAAAGTTGACATTTATCAACAATTTTTTTAAAACGCTATTGCGATTGTCAATTTTCAATATATTTTTGATAAACCTATTGTGAATGAACATAAGCCAACCATTTTGAACTGAAAGCTATATTGCGAGTGTCAATCATTGTTTCAATATCAAAGTAAATTTTATCAATCACAAATTTTAGGTTGATGCTTGCAAAAATGTAAGTTTTTTAATAATAATTTGGCAAATAAAGAAAATAAAATTGCTTTATTTTCAATAATAGGGCAAAAATAGTGAGCAACAAATCCCAAATGTCTAAACAAGTGTCCCTATTGGACGAAAATTTGGACTCGATTTATATATACAATAGTTTATTTTTAATTACACTCAAAATATGTTCATATGTTATTTACAATAATTAATTTCTTAAGTCTATCTTATTAATCTGCGAGCACAAAAGGGGCTCTGCTTCGTTAGGTTGGTTATGTTTTCTTTTTACATTTGAATAACATATGTGTCTAAGGTCTAAATTTTTTTCTTATTCATGCTTATTTTAACATTCTCATGAATAGTCTATTCGTTAGAAAGATTCTATTCCTTCGAATGAACTTTCTTAATTTTGAGATACGAACGAATAACATTCATTTGCGAAAGATAGCATAAAATGAACTTCAAAAAAGATTCATTTTCATTACTATCTGTTTGACATTTACCATATTTCTATTTGAATTAGTATGACCGTTTTACATTTTTTTTGTTTCTAAACATTTTATAGATGTTTTATAAAGAATCAAGAAACAAAATAAATAATACACTTTTTCATTATAAAGTAAAGCTTAACCATAAAGAACTACATATTCATTACATTTTGTGTATCAACTCAGCTGTTTTGAAACTATTCTTAAAAAAAATAAGTTGTTCATGACGCGTTCGAAATTTTTAATTTTTTTCGTATACACTTGGTCACACTAAAATATCAAAAACAAAAGAGAAGTGTTTGTGAAATGTCAAAACCAAAAAGTGAAATCTTTGTTTATTTGTAATTGTTTTGTTTATTGTTTAATAATTTAAATTTCTTTGATAAAAACATAAAATAATAAATAAAAAATAAAAATATGGCATTTGTGTTGTTTATAAATGAAGATGGTGTTGAAGAAGTGCAGAGGAGAAGGATAGTGGATTCGTTTTTGATTTGAAATCAGACCAAACCTGCAAGAAATTTGTTTGGTTATGTTGAAAAGTTTTTCAACTTTTTTTACCTTTTTCCTAGTAGCACCGTCCTTGGAAGGTGGTCCACAACTATTTAATCTCTCCGCAGTTTCCTTCCAAAATCTTTCCGTATCAACGCGGGTGGTAAAAAAACCCTTTGCTACCTCCGGATTTTCTTCCATTATTTTGATTAACTTTTCCTTTTGTTCGCGGTTTGTCTAGTTGGAATGCGACCTTTAAACATAAAACAACAACAAAATTAATAAAAGTAATTTATTTTCCATGAAATAATTAAAAACTTACATGTTTTGTTGCTTACTCGACAGAAAAATTCAAACGACACAAAAATGACATTTAATTCTATTCTTTCGAATGTCAAAATTGAATTAGCTTTCGCGAATGAATGAACGGATTGGGTGAACTTTCGATTTGTTCGATTAACATTCTAATCGCCGAGTCTCAAAATTAAGTTTCAACGAATTCGACTCACTTTCGAACTAAAGAGAATGTCAAAATAAGCACCATTAATTCACAGCTTTGAGAGTGTTTAATCATTTCGATTAATTAATTTTCTCAAAATATTTCGAAACTGGTTCGAAGTTATTTCCGGGCCAAATTGAATTCCAGGGAGATTGATGATAAGAGTATTCGACTCCTGGGCAAAAATAAAATCAGGGGGAATTGGCGATAAGGCAGATTGTATGGTGATCTGATTTCATTTAACTAACAAAATGAACCCAACGCACTGTTTTTACTTGCGATATACATACATATGTAGGAACTATAGGGCAAGTTCTGCATTTAAAACAAAAATCGAACTCGAGATTTTGATCAAAGTTGACATTACGATCATAGCGAAGACGAATAAAGTGGGCCCGACAGTTCCGTCTGTCTGTCTGTATGTCTGTACCTCAACCTAGCCACTAGAGCTATTTTCTTCAAACTCGGTAGTTAAGGGTCTTCGGTGATTCCCTAGAGAGGAAATTGAAAGTTTTTTTTTAGCTCCAAAACTAACGGTACCCCCCATACACCCATAATGCATAATCTTATTTATCTCAAAAACGGCTCTAACGATTTTGATAAAAAAAATTAGTTTTGATATTATGAACATGGACTACATTTTGGTCAAAAAAAAATTTTTGGGCAAAATGTTATTAACGGTACCTGTCATAGAACCTGTTTTTTTTATTTTTGAATTTCTCATCAACGGCTCTACCGATTTTAAATTTTGCATTTGAAAAAATATAATCTAAACATTTTTTCGAAAAAAAAGTTTTTGGATTTTTAAAAAAATAATACAATTTTGTTTTTGAAAATTCAATATCTTAAAAATCGATACAAGATAAAATTTTTAAATTACGTTTTAAAATGTATTTTATTGAAAACTAATAATTTGCATATTAATTTTTCTTATAAAAATTTTAAGGAAAATTTAGTACACAGAAAACATGTTTTAGCGTGTCTGTGTCGTACCTCTCCCTACAGCCTAAACCACTGGACTTGTTTTCTTCAATTTCTGTAGTTAAGGGTCTTAGGTGATTCCCTAGAGGGTGAAATTTGTTTTTTAGCTCCAAAACGAATGGTACCCCCCATACACTGGTAATACAAAATCTCATTCATCTCGAAAACGGCTCTAATGATTTTGATAAAAAAAATTATATTTAAAACGTGTGAACGATTATTTTTTGAAATTATTTCCTAAAATCTATACTACTAAATACTTAAAATTGGCATACCAAATTTCGTTCTCGAAAAATTTTAAAGAAATTTGTTATGGTATAAAAAATTACTTTAATAATAAAACGATATTTCATCCTTTTTTTGCATAAATTCATACTTTTCCGGAGATCGGACGGCAATTCCATGCATTTGAACATTTTTATCTCATTAAATCCATGTTTTATATTTATAAAATGTATTTAAAATTCTGTAGTACCCCTTGGCATAATGGTTAGTGCGTTGGACTGTCATGCGGAAGGTCTCGAGTTCGATTCTCAGCCGCTGCAAAGTTTTTTTCAGGGTCGTACTGCCTCTTGCGAGAAATTGACAAATTCTCCAAGAGTATCTCTTGTCATGGAAAGTGCTGCTCATTAGCCGTTCGGAATCGGCAGAAAATTGTAGGTCCCCTCCGTTCCTGGTAACACGCACACAGGAATGGTTGAGAGTTGTAAGTCACTAGGTCCTGGTTCACTCCGAGCTGTTGCACCACCAAATTTATTTATTATTTATTTATTTAAAATTCTAAAGTACTTTTACATAAGAGCAAGTTTGTGCGATCCAGTCGTGCATTTTATTTAAATAAAACTTCATATCAAATAGATATTTATTTTATATTCTATTATATATTTATATTCTCTCTCATTATGACCAAATACCCGTCCCTAGATTTTCGCACCACGATCTAATTTTTTTATCATTTAAACAAACAAAAGCTTACATTTATGTTCCAAGATTTTCGTAATAAAAATATGGGAAAACTTTTCAGTGAATGTTTATATCTCTTAACTGGGAAAACCTATACTACACTTGTGATGTTAATCAGCAGGTGTTTGTTTTTGAAGAAAACCGCAGTTTTCGTTTTCAAAAATAAATAAAATGCACGACTGGATCGCACGAACTTGCTCTTATGTAAAAGTACTTTGGAATTTAAGATACATTTTATAAATATAAAACATGGATTTAATGAGATAATAATGTTCAAATGCATAAAATTGCCGTCTGGTTTCCGGAAAAGTATGAATTTATGCAAATAATCTTTAAAAAATCGTTTTATTATTAAATAAATTTTTTATATGATACCACGCCCCTTAATGGAAAACCCCTATTTTTATTTTTGGTCCTTTATATGCAATTTGAGTCCTACCGCTCTACCAAATTTCATTGTTCTACTGCAGTCGGAAGTGTGCCATATATAATTTATGTATCGTCTCTTTCTTCGCGCATCAAAGCAGCTCCAATTCGTGACAAAGAGAGAACAAGAATAGCGTTCAAATCTACGAAAACTCTTAAATCGTTATTGTTCACCAACACCAAAGGGAAAATCGATACACAAGACAAGTCAGATGTTGTATACCAAATAAAATGCAATGGTAATGCTAATGGAAAATGTTCATCATTATACATTGGTACATCGAAACAAAAACTCCGTAATCGTCTCTCAGGCCATAGGTCTGATATCAACAACGGTGGTTCACAAAAAACTGCTCTTGCTCTCCATTGTATTGAACACAACCACAAACCTGATCTGGAAGATGTAAAGATCTTGGAAATTGAGAGAAACCCAAATAAGAGAATGCTGCTGGAAATGTTACACATTAATAGAACTGATAACACAGTTAATAGACAATCTGATTGCGAGAACCTGAGTACTATATATAGCCAGCTGATTAAGAAGATTATGTAACAGTTGACAGAAGAGAAACATCGATAAGTGACAGTGGGACTGTTTTCATTTCATTTTTAAGAAATTGTTCAGAAATGTTTATTTGTTATAATTATTATTCAAATGCAAGTTCAGTATTATATTCAGTAATGTTAATTAATTATTTACTTTTCATGGGCGATTAATTACATTTTTTGTAAACAATGTGAAATTTTAAATTGCCAAACATATCGTATAATACCCTATGTATTTTTCTTATTCTTAATCTTTTAATCCCTTGCTATTTGTTTAAGCTAATCTTGCTAATCCATTTGCACTGCTATATGCTTTCATCTATGCTATCATGTTACATTTTTTATGTATGGTTTTTATTATTGCCGCAAAATCTTCGAGCATTGAGGGCTTTTGGTTAGCTGAAGATCGTCCTATTTGCCAGCAACCACCAACGCGATCACTTGGAATCATCATCAAGTCAAGCTCGGATACAAACACTAAATTTGTCTTGGTCGAATAAAATAAATTTCTTATAACGTTTAAGTTTGGACTATATTTTTTTTTTGTTCGTTGGAAATTATTTATTACTGATCAAAGTTGGTCCTTCGAGCCGGATTTTTGTAATTTTGGAACAAATTTGGAGCTGTTTGGTGGTTGCTTGGAACTTGGAATTTGCATTTGGACACTTGGCAAGCCACATTGGTACCAGAGGTAAACTGTATCGTATATAATATTTGTTGCTGATTTCGCTGATTTTGCTGTTCAGATTTTGGTTTGCTGTTGCTAGTAGGGTTAATTGGTTGCTTCGAGGTGCCTTTTAGATCAACCCGTTTTGGAATAGGTCAGTGAGAATTCGGTTTTTTGGTTGAATTACAAATCACACGTGTGTTTGAACTTTGCTTAAGTCATGAATATTTTGAAACAAGCTCGTGGTCACTTGAAGGGTGCTATAACTCGTACGCACTCGTTTATAGTAGAGGCGAAAGTTGATGATATAGACATTTTAAAAACTCGGTTGGAACGTTTAGAGGAATCGTGGAAATCTTTTTGCCAGAATCAAATTGAACTATTTCAATATTCCGAGGAAGAGGGTTACGTTGACCCTGAAATTGATTTTGAAATGACGGAAAATAAATATTTGGAAGCAAAAGGTGCATTTTTAAAAGCTATCCGTAGCAATACGCCTTCGACACCTCGCACGGCTCCAATTCGTAACGCGACTAATAACGTGGACTCTTCGGTCGAACAGAATTGCTCAGCTTCCCCTTCTGCGGCCAATATTTGTTCGGAAGTTGAACTGCCAAAATTTAAAATACCACCCTTTGGTGGTGATTATCGACAATGGCCAGAATTTCGTGATATGTTCCTCGGGAGTGTCGATTGTAAGAAACTCTCCTCTGCCCAGAAGATGCGATATTTGAAATCGTTCTTAGAAAATGATGCCGCAAAACTGCTTAACGGTATTGAGATTTCGGACGCGAATTATGAACAAGCATGGGATAAGCTTGAACACCGATATGATAAACCGTTATACATTGTTAACAGTTATATCGAAAGCTTTTTGAAAATTCCCAACGTAGCGGTCGCGGATAGTGGACATTTGCGTCGGTTAGTGGACAAATCGGATGAGGTTATTCGTGGATTGAAGGCTCTTAAGACCGAAGGGAGAGATCCATGGCTTATATATCTTTTGCTCGAAAAAATAGACTTTGATACGCGAAAGGCTTGGTCTCTTCATACAAACAATTCCGAATCCGAAACTATAGATACGCTTCTTGATTTTTTGGGAAAACGATGCGATGCTATAGAAGCATGCGCCACTAAGACAAGTGATTCTAAAATTTCCGGTAATAGACATAAAACGCGTCCCTATAGTGCGTCAAATAACATTAAGAGCCTTGCAGTTGCTAAACAGTTATGTCCCATGTGCCATGAAAATCATATGCTTCCACATTGCCCTAAATTTATTGATTTGCCCATTCCTTCACGTCGTTCCTTTGCTCGAGACCAAAAGTTGTGCTACAGATGTTTGGGTAGTAATCATTCGGCTTCGCGTTGTCGTTCTAAAGGCCGTTGTCCGCATTGTCGTGTTCGCCATCATGTGCTCGTGCACATGGATTCATCGTCATCGGCTGTTGAACCTAACAATTTGAATTTGAACATAGGCCAAGCTTCGACATCCAGTGCTGTTTCAATTGCAAGTCATCATTCACATAATGAAATTTGCCCATCTGGGATTTTGCCCACTGTTGTTGTGCAGGTCATGAACGCATCGGGCCAAGCTTATAATTGTCGTCTGCTGCTAGACACCGGCTCCCAAGCATCATTTGTTACGGAGGATTTAGTTAAGAAATTAGGTCTTCGTCGTCGTCATGCTCGTCTTCCAATATCAGGTATATCTTCGGTAGAAGCTTGTGTTACTCAAGGTGTCGTTTCGCTCACTCTTAAATCTTGTGTTGATTCCAATGAAGTTGAAGTTGACGCTTTCATTTTGAATCGCATTACTACGAATACTCCTTTGAAATCGTTTCGTTTTGATCAATCTGCGTGGTTGGATAATTTAAAGTTGGCTGATCCAGGCTTTAACAAACCAGGTTCTATTGACATTTTACTCGGATCTGATAAGGCTTGGAGTATTTTACGTGAGGGTCGACGGAAAGACGAAGCTGGTAATTTGGTTGCTCACAATACTATTTTTGGGTGGGTGATAACAGGTTGTACTCCCAACGAAGGACTTGTGTCGCTACAAGTTGGAATTGGTGAGGATGTTGACCTACTTTTAAGGTCCTTTTGGGAAGTTGAAGAGATAGATCCTAAATTGCGTTCGTTGGATTCAGGTGATTTAGTAGACACCCATTTTGTAAGCACATTTTCGCGAGGGCCTGACAACAAATACATCGTTGAGCTTCCTTTTCGCCACAAAGACATAGTTTTTAGTAACACTCTCTCCGGTGCTTTGTCTAGGCTATTTTCAATGGAACGACGCTTCACCCGTCAACCAAATCTTCAATCCGAATATTGCTGCTTCATGAGGGCTTACGTGCAGTTAGGTCATATGGAGAAAATTCCAGAAAACGAGATTGAACCATCGTCAGGGAAGGTTTTTTATTTACCACATCATGCAGTGGTTACAAATAAATTGCGCGTTGTTTTTGATGGGTCTCATCAGGATGGAAAGGGTGTTAGCCTAAATGAAAACCTTCATGTAGGACCTCCTCTCCAAAGGAATCTCATCAACGTTTGCCTGCGGTTTAGGATTCACAAATACGTTTTTGGTGCTGATATCGTAAAGATGTTCAGGCAAATTTGGATTCACCCCAAGCATAGGGATTTTCAGCGTATTGTGTGGCGAGAGAATCCTACTGAACCAGTTGGACACTACCGGTTGCGTACCATCACGTACGGTACTTCACCTGCTCCCTTTTTGGCAATGAGAGTTTTGAAACAACTTGCCTTGGACTACAAGGATCAGTTTCCTACTGCGTCACTCTCTGTTTTGCATGATTGTTATGTTGATGACATCATGACCGGGGCAGAATCGGTTAGCAAAATTTTGGAGCTTAAAAATGAGCTCATTAGTCTGTTGGCCTGTGGGGGCCTAGAGTTGAGTAAATGGAGTTCTAATTGCTGGCCAGTATTAGAAGGAACAAGCTTTGAACCCACAATCTCACTTGATCGTGACTCTTCAAATAATTGGACAAAGGTGCTTGGATTAATTTGGAATCCTCATCGTGACATTTTCAACTACAAAATCTCTATTAAAGATTCATCGTCGACGCCCACTAAGAGGATTCTGCTGTCAGAGATTTCCAAAATTTTTGATCCTTTAGGCTTTCTGGCTCCTTCCACCATATTGTTAAAAATGTTGTTCCAGGAGTTATGGGCACATTCAACGAAAATCGGATGGGATGACCCACTGCCTACTGAGGTATCCGATAAATGGATGTCCTATAGAGAAGAATTGTTTTTGTTTGAAAAGGTGGAGATTTTGCGAAGGTGTACTGTCAATGTAGAAGGATTTGAGCTGATCGGATTCTCGGATGCGTCCGAAAAGGCATATTCAGCGGTGGTCTATGCAAGAAGCCTTTCTGAAAACGGTAAAATCGAGGTTCAACTTGTCTCTGCCAAAACTCGCGTCGCTCCAATAAAACAACTCAGCATTCCTCGTCTTGAACTATGTGGAGCTTTGCTTCTTAGTCGTTTGGTGCAACTTGTTCGAAATGCGTTGAACTGTAAAATTATTCAAACCTTTGCCTTTTGTGACTCGCAAATTGTGTTAGCCTGGCTGTCCACTCCACCCCGGCGTTGGAATACCTTCGTCGCCAATCGGACGTCGGAAATACTTGATATTCTACCCCGCTCTAATTGGAACCATATTCGATCTGAGGAGAATCCGGCGGATTGCGCATCAAGAGGGGTAGTGCCTAGTAAATTAATTGATCTGGAAATTTGGTGGAAAGGACCAGAATGGCTTTCAAGAAGCTTCGAGTGTTGGCCTATTTCTGGGGTGGGTGAAGTACTGAAAGAGGTGCCAGAGAGTAGGAAAGAAATTGTAGTTGCCAATGTTTCGTGTACTCATGACGACTTCCTTGATAGACTTTGCAAACGCATTTCTTCGTGGGATTGTGTGATTCGCATTGTAGCGGTATTTGTTCGGCGAGCCAAAAATGCCAAACTTCCGGCTGGGGAACGAGTCAGTGGATATTTTCGTTCCTCTGAATTGCTTTATGCGAAACAAAAATGTTTGAAATGGGCTCAGAAAGAGTTTGAACAAGAAACAAGGGACTTACAAGCAGAGGAGTGTGTCTCTTATTCTTCAAAACTTTCTTCGTTGGCTCCTTTTGTTGACAACGATGGTTTACTTCGTGTTGGAGGCAGAATTTCAAAGGCTGTCAATGTTACTTTTAGCATAAAACATCCTGTAATTTTGCCAAAAAATCATCTAATATCAAAACTTATACTTAATAGTTTCCATTTGAGATTTCTTCATGCTGGTGTATCTGAACTTTTTTCAGTAGTGCGTCAGGAGTTTTGGATTCTGGGAAGCAGAAACCTCATAAGGAAGGTCGTTCACGATTGTATGGATTGTTTCCGTCAACGGCAAGCCACATCACATCAGCTAATGGGAAATTTACCGTCTTCGAGGCTTTCCCCATCCTTCGCCTTCGATAAAACTGGCTGTGACTATGCGGGTCCAATCACCCTTCGTTTAGCTAGAGGAAGGAACCCTAAATTTGTGAAAGGATACTTCGCGCTTTTTGTGTGTATGGCGACGAAGGCGCTGCACTTAGAAGTTGTAAGCGATTTATCTACAGATGCATTTCTAGCGGCGTTAAGGCGATTTATCGCTAGAAGGGGTAAGTGCAGCATCATCTACTCAGACAATGGCACTAACTTTCGTGGAGCTGCTAATAACCTATCGGAATGGTACAAATTGGTTCGGTCTGATGGCCATAATGCAAAAATTTCAAAAACTTTGATGGCTGACAGCATCAGATGGGAGTTTATTCCCCCGCACAGCCCACACTTCGGTGGACTATGGGAAGCAGGGGTAAAGAGTGTGAAACAGCATCTTCGGCGAGTTATAGGGAACCATATTTTAACCTTTGAAGAAATGACTACCTTGCTCTCTCAAATTGAAGCTTTGTTGAACTCTAGGCCCCTTTGTGCTATTTCTGATTCTGATTTAAACCCGCTAACTCCTTCTCATTTTCTTATAGGCAGACCATACACCGCAATTCCGGAACCTAGCTGTCTAGAAGTCGCAGTTAACCGGCTTGGAAGATGGCAACTGGTCCAAAATATGTTACAAGGTTTTTGGCGGCGTTGGCACTGCGACTATCTAACCTCCCTGCAACAACGTCCCAAATGGCAGAAGAAAACGGAAAATTTCAAGGTCGGTGATTTAGTTGTCATTAAGGAACTAAATATGCCTCCATCAAAATGGGCTCTGGGGCGAATTGAAGTTGTTCATCCAGGACAGGATGGCCTTGTACGAGTTGTGTCGGTTCGAACCAAAAATGGAATTTTCAAGCGACCAATAACCAAGTTAGCAATTTTACCATGTTCCTGAAATCCTTCAGGGGGGGCGGCGTGTTCAGAAATGTTTATTTGTTATAATTATTATTCAAATGCAAGTTCAGTATTATATTCAGTAATGTTAATTAATTATTTACTTTTCATGGGCGATTAATTACAATTTTTGTAAACAATGTGAAATTTTAAATTGCCAAACATATCGTATAATACCCTATGTATTTTTCTTATTCTTAGGCTCGTATTCACCGAGCGCTCCTAAACGGCTCTTAACTTTACGAGGCTCTTAACTTGAAATTTCTGTGGGGTATTCACCAACCACTCGCAAGTGTTTTTCGAAGTTCGAAAATGAGAGCCACTCTCTCTTGTTCAGGCATACCCAAACTGTGAAATGTTGTGGAATGTTGGTCTTGGCAGCAAATGGATACTCTTCTACTTGGCATTTCTCACATGGATTCGAGTCAAATGCGTGCGTGGCACACGCACAAGCGAACAAACTTTCGAAGAGAGCGCTCGTAAGTTAGGAGTGGTCGGGACCACTCCTAACCTTTAAGAGCGCTCGTAGATCTTCACTAATATTGCTTGGTGAATAGGTTTATGAGCTTCTTAAGTTATGAGCGCTCGGTGAATACCGGCCTTAATCTTTTAATCCCTTGCTATTTGTTTAAGCTAATCTTGCTAATCCATTTGCACTGCTATATGCTTTCATCTATGCTATCATGTTACATTTTTTATGTATGGTTTTTATTATTGCCGCAAAATCTTCGAGCATTGAGGGCTTTTGGTTAGCTGAAGATCGTCCTATTTGCCAGCAACCACCAACGCGATCACTTGGAATCATCATCAAGTCAAGCTCGGATACAAACACTAAATTTGTCTTGGTCGAATAAAATAAATTTCTTATAACGTTTAAGTTTGGACTATATTTTTTTTTGTTCGTTGGAAATTATTTATTACTGATCAAGAAATATTTAATATTATGTGTTTGAAGTTTTCAAGAAAGTGTATATTGTTTTGTAAAGCCTAATTTTGTTTATTTTGTAATTGTTGACATTTGTATTGTTTTGTAATACATGAACATAATTATGTTATTTAATTCCAAATAAAGGCCTGATGAAGAGTGTAACCACGCTCGAAACGTTGCACACCATCTAAAACATCGTTTTATTGACCTAGAGCCTGTACAAAATCTCATTATATATTAAACTCAAAAGGTCGTTTAATCATTCCAATATTAATGTATAATTTACATCAGTTCTGAGGAAGTGAGCAGATACCACGCCCCTGAATAGAAAACCTCAATTTTTATATTTTGTTCTTCGTATGCAATTCAAGTCCTACCACTTTACCAAATTTCATCGTTTTACAGCAGTCGGAAGTGCTCCATTCAACCAATACCAATTCGGAGAAAGTGGGCGGATACCACGCCTCCTGAATAGAAAACCTCGATTTTTATTTTTGATCCTTTATATGCTATTTGAGCCCTACCGTTCTACCAAATTTCATTGTTCTACTGCAATCGGAAGTGCGCCATGTATAATTTACATCAGTTCTGAGGAAGTGGGCGGATACCACGCCCCTGAATGGAAAATCGCAAATTTTATATTTTGTTCTTTGTATGCAATTTAAGTCCTACCACTTTACCAAATTTCATCATTTTACAGCAGTCGGAAGTGCTCCATTCAACCAACACCAATTCGGAGAAAGTGGGCGAATACCACGCTACCTGAATGGAAAACCTCAAATTCTACTTGCATGACAAGACCTACCGTTGTGCAAAATTACAAGATTCTACGATGTCGGGAAGTGCTCCATAATTTTGATGATCTGTCAGTCAGTCAGTTACGGTTTTTGTGATTTTTGAGGCCTTATATCTTAGGAACCGCTTATGCTAGAAAATTTGGTGCGGCGCCTGTGCCTGGCTAGTTTAGCAAATATTCGGAATTTTAAGTTTATGAGTTCATTATTACTGAAGATAGGGAGGGGTCAAAAATCGTCTGAGTTTGTTCCTGTAAAAAGGATGTAGTGCCAGAACTTGCCTGGGCATGATTTCATTTTTGTTAAACGATGAAAAATCATCGAGATAATTAAGCGCGATATGGATATAAATCGGTTCGAACTATAAATCAAATAAACTACTAGATTTACGAAATAAATTTGTATGGTAAATCTTCGATATTTAAAGAAGATTTATGGTAAATCCATTTAAATCCAGGTTTATCTCTTGGTAAAATCGTAGTATAAGACACATGAGACCCACATGTTTGGTACAAAAATTAATACGCAGGACCAGCAGAAAAGCAAGATTGTTTTTCACAAAAATTGAGTGATTACAGGTGAAAAACGTTGGTAAGGATAAAAATTCCAAGATTTCGAGACTGGAAACAGAACTCTCTTTGAAAATTGTACAAGCAAAATAAATAAAATGCACGACTGGATCGCAGGAACTTGCTCTTATGTAAAAGTACTTTGGAATTTAAGATACATTTTATAAATATAAAACATGGATTTAATGAGATAATAATGTTCAAATGCATAAAATTGCCGTCTGGTTTCCGGAAAAGTATGAATTTATGCAAATAAACTTTAAAAAATCGTTTTATTATTAAATAAAATTTTTATATAAGAAATTTCTCTAAATTTTTTCAAGAAAAAAATGTGAGATGCGAATTTTAAGTATTTAATAATATTGGTTTTAGGAAATAATTTCAAAAAATTAATTTCATAGGTTTTGAAGATATTGATTTAATTTTTTTTTTTTTTTAAACGCAATAAATATTTTTTCGAATATTTTTATATACAATATTATTTTAAACTTAAGGGGACTCCTGCTAAAAATTGTGGATTAAAATCCTTAGAGCCGTTAATGAGAAAGTCGAAAATCAAAAAAACGGGTCTATGGCAGGTACCCATAATAACATTTTGCCACAAAATTTTTTTTGACCAAAATGTAGTCCATGTCCATAATATCACACTTAATTTTTTTTATCAAAATCGTTAGAGCCGTTTTCGAGATAAATAAGATTTTGCATTACGGGTGTATGGGGGGTACCCTTAGTTTTGGAGCTAAAAAAAAATTTCAATTTCTCCTCTAGGGAATCACCGAAGACTCTTAACTACCGAGATTGAAAGAAATAGGTCCAGTGGTTTAGGCTGTAGTGAGAGGTACAGACATACAGACACACTGAAACATGTTTTTTGTGTACTAAATTTTCCTTAAAATTTTTATAAAAAAAATTGATATGCAAATTGTTAGTATTTAATAAAATACATTTTAAACCGTAATTTAAAAATTTAATCGTGTATCGGTTTTCAAGATATTGAATTTTCAAAAAAAAATATGTATTATTTTTTTAAAAATCCAAAAACTATTTTTTCGAAAAAATTTTTAGTCTATATTTTTTCAAATGCAAAGCAGCTCCTGCATAAAAATTTTGGTTAAAATCGTTAGAGCCGTTGGTGAGAAATTCGAAAATCAAAAAAACCGTTCTATGACAGGTAGGTACCCCTAATAACATTTCCCCCCAAATTTTTTTTTCACCAAAATATAGTCCATGTCCATAATATCACACTTAATTTTTTTATCAAAATCGTTAGAGCCGTTTTTGAGATAAATAAGATTTTGCATTACGGGTGTATGGGGGGTACCCTTAGTTTTGGAGCTAAAAAAAAAATTTCAATTTCTCCTCCAGGGAATCACCGAAGACCCTTAACTACCGAGTTTGAAAAAAATACCTCCGGTAGTTTAGGCTGTAGTTCGAGGTACAGACAGACAGACAGACGGAATTGTCGGACCCACTTTTTTCGTCTTCGCTATCATCGTAATGTCAACTTTGATCAAAATCTCGAGTTCGATTTTTTTTCCAAATGCAGAACTTGCCCTATAGTACCTATATCGCAAGTAAAAACACCTTATTGACTACAAACGATTACAATTCAAATAAAAACAAACAACTTTTTTGTAGATATTAGCTTTTGATTTTATTTAAATTGAAAAACTGAACCAACTGTGGTTCATCTTCAGCATCATCATGGCTGAATTTAGAGATAAAATATCATTATGCACAACTTACTAAATACGAGCTAGAAATTTATAATTTACATCTTTTAATATCAAGAAACATAAACAATATTGAATTTTTGGCGTGGCTAGATTTTCAAGAAAAAGTTATAGAGAAGTGTAATATCGTTTTCATTAAAAAACGGAAGTCGCAAAACGTTAAAATCCAAAAACTTAAAAATAAACAAAAAGATACACATAAACCTCCAAATAAAAGTAGTTTCAAACCAAAATTTATTGAAGATCTAATATTTACGAGTAACTTATCAAATGAAAATTTTAGCAATGAACAAGTCACAGTTTTGAATAAAGGTTTAAACTACTTGTACACTCCGAAACCTTTGAAAATTCCCATCATTGAATAATTTGTTGATTTGGAAACTTGCCTAAAATTCAAACCATCGGAAATAAAACAACAAATTAGAGACGTTGCAAAACCTGTTTTAAAAAACTCAAAGAAACATTTTAAGTGCGATTTAGAATCAGTAAAAACACATTCCATTATTCAGGAACTAAAACAAAAAGGAGATAAAGGGAAGAAACTAGTGATAATGAACAAAGCGATTGTGATGAAATAGTCCAGTGTTTTTCAAACTGTGGGTCGCGACCCCCTGGCGCACAGTGGGGCATCTTGTATGGGAGAGTGGAAAAAACTCTATAAAAACTAAACCATTAAATCGATTTTTTTGAAATTTTCACACATGATAATCAATAGCAAGAGAAATCCACACCTTTATTTTCCGCCCACTGCCACGCCTACTTTTAAAAAACTTAATATATTTGTTAGGGGTTTCAAAAGGACACAACCAACAAGGCAAAGAAACATGGTGGTGGAATGATGAAGCTAAATCAGTTATAAGTAAAAAGAAAATGGCTTTCAAGGCTTGGTCGAAGTGCCCCTCTAATGATACAGAGCAAAAGTCACGCCTCGAAGTGGAATATAGAAACTGCAAGAAAGAAGCGAAGAAGAAGTGCGCCCAAATTCAAGCAAAGAATACAGAAAACCTGTATCGGGAGCTGGATGAAATTTCTACCCCGACAGCTGGTGCTATTCAAGAGCTACGGCAAAACACGAATAAGGGTGCAACTATCTTCAAAATAGCCGCTCAAAGAAGAAGAAATGCCCAGGAGATTTGTTCGCCAAAGTTCATTAACAATGCTCAAGGCCAACTACTTGTGGAAGACAATGAAATTCTTCACAGGTGGCGACAGTATTGTGACGGACTTCTAAACGAACAATTTCCAAGGCTATACTTTCCAATAGCTTCACCTAACTTAAGCGAAGTATCCGACGTCACAGTCGAAGAAGTTAGTGAGGCGGTAAAATACTCCAAAAAGGGAAAAGCTGTTGGCCCAGACGAAATACCCTCAGAGTTTTGGAAAAAGATGGGAGACATCGGGTTTAGATGGCTCATGATTCTTGTCTCCAAACTTATACGAGGTGATCGCATGCCTAATCAATGGAGGGAAAGTTACCTTCTTCCAATTTATAAAAGAAAGGGTGATACTCGAAGCTGTGATAATTACCGTTCGATTAAGCTGATGTCACACACCATGAAGATCGTTGAGCGAGTCTTGGGTAGCCGACTGCGAAAAATAATTAGGCTATCTGATGACCAGTGCGGGTTTGTCGGGGGTAAGTCAACCACGGATGCAATCCAGAGTATAAGAATAATTATGGAAAAACATCGGGATTCTTTGGAGGATTTGCATGTCGTATTGGTTAATTTTGAAAAAGCATTCGATCGGCAACCACGAGATCTAATATGGGTGGCCCTCAGGCAACGAGGAGTTCCAGAAACCTATGTGCGGATAATTATGGACATGTATGATGGAGCAGTTACTAAAGTAAGATGCGCAGCTGGAGTCACCGAAGAATTCGAAATCACAGTAGGTGTACACCAGGGAAGTGTCTTGAGTCCCCTGCTCTTTATTACAGTTCTTGATTACCTGCTTGAAGGCGAAGTGACGGATCCAAAAGTGCATCAGTTATTCTTTGCTGACGATGGAGCCATCATAAGTGAAGACCCGATATCCCTACAACGAGCACTTGACGTATGGGTGGATGTTCTAGAAGGAAGTGGGTACCGCATAAGCGCGAAAAAGACAGAATACCTATGCTGCCCATTTTCTGATCCACACAGGCCTATTCCAGACATTTATTTGAATGGAGTAGTGCTTCCCAAGTGTGAAAAGTTTAAATATCTGGGGTCTATGATAAATAACGAAGCTACTTGTGATGACGATATCAATCATCGCGTAAGCGTAGGGTGGATGAAGTGGCGGGAAAATTCTGCTATCTTCTGTGACCGAAAAATGCCCCCTAAGCTGAAAGGAAAGCTCTACACTTCAGTTGTGCGTCCAGCACTCACATACGGTTCACAATGTTGGACAATGTACAAAAAGTATGAGAGTAAGCTAACGGCAGCTGAGATGAAGATGCTTCGTATGACAGCAGGAGTTACAAAGCTTGATCGAATTAGAAGTACGAAGATCCGAGGAAGCCTTCATGTTAAGAATACCATTTCCCAAAAAATTGAACACGACCGACTCAGTTGGTATTGCAATGTTCAAAGGAGAGATCCTGAGAACCCCGTCAAAAAGGCAATATCATACAACGTTCCAATTCGGAATAAAAAGAAAGGTAGGCCTAAACACTCCTGGTACAAACAAATGCAAAAACACCAGCATTCAGTTGGCCTCAGAAATGGAACAATACAAAACCGGGAGGCTTGCCGCCGATTTCTGAGGTCAACCCGGCGAACCCCACAGGCGGATCACTAGTGTGAAGCAGATACGTGGGAGAGTTATGATCCCCTCGACATCGAGATCATAACAGCGCCGAAGAAAAGGAAGAAGAAGAAGAATATATTTGTTATATTTTGAGTAAGCATTAAATACACTGGTCAACAAAATAAAGATTTTTTTGTTGGCGGAGAAAAACATACTTTCTCTAAGATTTTTGGGGTGGTGAACTCGAATCCAAGCTCAGAATTATTCAATTGCCTCTAATTCGTGAGATATTCTGTTTGAAAATAAAAAAAAATACATACATTTTGAGGTCTCGTAAAATTGTGAGGTATTTTTTTTACGAAATTTATAACTGCATCTGAAAGTACAATTCTTCTCCTTAAAAATATACTTTAAACCTTCCCGATATATATTTTCTTCTCGGAAAAATTCTTAGTTAATTTTTAGACTTCACCTAAAATTTCATATACTTCGATAGGTTGTTGTTGCTGGAAAAGAAATATACTTTTCATGAGACTTTTTGAGTGCTGAATTTGAATCCGAATTTTAAGAATGCTTCCATCAGCTTGAAAGTTATCTGAGACGATAGGTAGGTATCTGTTTTAAAGGTAAACCCTTACAAATTCTATTACAAAATACCTTAAAATAAATCTTTTTGCCATAAATAAAAAAAATTGGTGTAAAAAATAAATTTAAAAAATGTTTGGTAATCTCTGATAATAGAGCTTTATATTATATATATAATAGCTCTTTTTCGCTTAGATATGAAAATTGTCTATTTAAAAACACTTCAAATGATTCCTCTTTTTCTAAAATTAAGTCGGTTAATACTGAACGGGGTACAGAAACACCACATGACATCGCAACTGTTTGGACTAACTAACAAACGCTGAATGACACGTCAAGTTGACCTTTGAAATTATTATTATGTCATTAAGAGTAACGGTAACACGATTGTGTCTACATATGGGAGCCAATTAGACAAATGTTATATGTAATACTACACTCAAAAATGTGTGCAGTCTAAATAAAAATTACTGCATAGTGGTAAAATTACATTTAAAATATAAACAAACATATTTTATAAACGTACATATAACATAAATGCATGTCAGGTCCCATATCACGATGTCTATATTGTAATTTATACTTATGTATGTATTTTTTTAGGTGTATGACTTGAGCACTTCAAATTGCTCTAGAAGTCGAATCCGGACGGTTCCGGACGCGTTCTTTGCTGAAGATTCTTGCTTATACCCTAAACCATTCAACGCAAACAACGGGTTAACAGCGCCGAATGGCGCTAGTACTTAAAACCTTATGAGACTAAAAAAAATCTCTAATTTCAGTGTTTTTCCTTCAAAACACTACTTATTTCATTTTTTCTGAGCAATTAATGTATTGATATTACTTAGGGATATATCTTAACACCACTAAAAACGAACCATTTAAAAAAGTTCAGATTTGACTGTGAACGGATTGTGCAAAAAATCACATATTTTTATACATTTTTACTAATTTCCAACTTCGGGCGATAAAATCAAGGTTTACATATTTTTTATTTGACAAATGTTTATCATTTCCTTATTTTACAACAAATTCACTATGAGAAATGAAAAATAAATAATTAAAATTGCCACTTTCGGAAAATTGAATTTTTTCCACGTTTTCCCCACTGTGTGGCGGGTCGCGAAGAGATTCTTGATGGGTCGCCGTCGCAAGCCGGTAAGATTAATAAACAAAAGTCCTGTGCTAAAAAAAATTAAATAAAGCAAAACATTTTCTAGTGCGACATGTGCCTGTTTATTTTTTAATAAACGTTGAAATCTTGGATTAGTTTTTGACACTTTTAAGATTAAATCAATTTCCTGTTTCGTGTTTTAGTTTTAATGTCAAACATTGAAGAGAATGTGACTTCAGACAGGTATGAAGTGGCGAATGGCAGTAACAACTTCAAAGCCTCGTTTGCCAGGATACTCTCCTCTTCTCTTTATCCAGAAACTGCCATCTGCAGCTAAATCTATAAGATTTTCTTTCATCTTTACCGATATTAGATTGGCGAGTTTGACTGACATATTCAAAAAAGGATTTAATACACAAATTTCTCCATCTCCACTTTTAGAATCCAGTTCCGGAAAGTAACTTAATAGTTTCTTCTCTAAATTATGCAAACTCTGTACTGTAAGATGAATATGAGAGCTTAATGATATTGATTCATCTGATAAAATTTCTTCGAGGATCTTTTGAAAGCAGTGAAAATAATCAAAACTGTTTGTTTGTAAAGAATCTGACCACAAACGAAGTTTGGCGAGGAATCCTCTGATTTTATCTTTTGTAGTTATAATGCTTTATTCTCTCCCTTGGAGGCTCTTATTTAATATTTTTAAGTGGTTGAAAAGATTAGCGAGAAATGATAATTTTAAGAGCCAGGTGGGATCAGAAAAATGATCCGAATTTCCAGATTTTGAATCTTGTAAGAACATCAATAATTCGGCTTTCAATTCCAGAACTCGTTTCGATACCTCTCCTTTTGACAGCCATCTGACATCTGTGTGAAAAAGGAGATTTTGATGGAGTGAACCCATTTCATCACATATGATCCTAAATAACCGACTTTGCAAAGGCCTTGCCTTTAATAGAGTTCATAACTCTAATCACATCTTTAAGCACATCATTTAATTCAGAAGGTAACACCTTGGATGCCAGAACTTGTCGATGAAGAAAGCAGTGTGTCCATGAAACGTTTGCCATTATTAATTTTAATTTTGCAATGAGCCCACTTTTGTTGACCATCAAAGTTTTAGCACCATCACAACAAATCGAAAAACATTTTGTCCAATCAATCTCGTAGTGGCGAGAGCTTTCTAAAAACATATCGTACAAACACTGGCCAGTAGTATTAGCAGGAAGAGCTTTGCAAAATAAAATTTCTTCTTCAATGTTTTCCTCTGCTTCAAAACGAAGAAATACCACAAACTGTGGACAGTCTGAAACATCAGTAGATTCATCCAGTTGCAAGGCAAAATGCGCACTCATCTTTAATTTTTCAATTAATTGTTCTTGAATGTCAACGGCCATGTCACTTATTCTCCGCTCAATTGTATTGTCCGAAAGTGATATATTTTTAAGTTTATCTGCCTCCTGTTTGCCTAAAATAATTTCAACCATATCAAAGGCCGCAGGCAAAATAAATTTTCGTTCGAAAAATTCCAACGGCTTATCTGCTTCTTTAAAATGTTTAGTTGAGAGATGTCGCATAAACTTTGATGGTTTCATACTTTCGACAGATAAAACTTCACAACAAAGAACAAATTGAGGCTTATTATTTAAAGCTGTGAGACCATATTTAAGATATTTTACGTCATAAAGTCTATTTTTTTTCGTTGCTTCCTCCGCTTCCAATTGCACCGGAAGTGCAAGGCTGCAACGGTCTTGTCCATAGTCTCTCGTAAGCAACACAACACAACACTTAATTTTTAAATAAGTACCTTCTTACTTTCAGTTGCAAAAAAATTAAATGGCAATTCTGTCATTCTGATGCGCACTTAAGAATTCAAAAAAACGAAAATTACTGCAAGGCCTGCTACAATTTTTTTTTCATGGCAATACGGGAGAAAATTTCATCGCGAATAAATAAAATCTTGTGTAATTAGACCGGACTTGGAAGGGGTTCAGTGTATGTAGCTTTTTAAATAATTGACACATTATAATGGGGGGTCGCCAAACTTTTGTTACTAGCAAAGGGGTCGCGTACTCAAAAAGTTTGAAAAACACTTCTTAATAGTCAAAGATACGACAGACTCCAATAGTTTCAAGATTTTAAACAAAACACCATTGCGTGGTATGATTCGTGAGTCAAATATTAATAAAAGAAATAAATTCGACTTTTGAAATTCCCAAGTGGCGACTAAATACATCTACTCCAGATGCACATAAACCATATGCGCTGCCAAAAGTACATAAACCAGGAAACAAATTGCGACACATTGTTTAAAATGTTTCTTAACCTTCTGTTAAAATATCCAAATGGCTGGTTAGTGAAATAAAAAGATATCCAATTGAAAGTTGTTCAGTGAAGAATGCATTCGATTTCGTGGAAAAAAAACTAAGAACGTCTTTATAGAAGATGAAATCATGATTTCTTTCGATGTCGAAGCCTTGTTCCCGAGCATTCCAATCCCTGAAGCCTTACTTGCTCTACAAAAACATCTTGATAATTTTGAGATCGACTAAAACAAGAAACTTACATATTTAAAAACAGCTAAAGTATGTACAGTGATGGAAAAAATAATAGAAACAAGCTTCTTCTGTGCCGTTTTTTTAAAACAAAAAGTTTATTGGAAAGAAATTGAAAATTAAAAATACATACAATAAGTCTCTATAAAGTTTAAAGTATACACAATATTGAAATAATAGCTGTATTTTATTTTCCCCCAGATCTGATCCGGATTGGATCTTGTTTGTTAACATGTAAAACAACAAATACAAACAATGTGTTGTTTTTGTTCTGCATGTAATTTTGAATGAAGATCCAATCTGGATCAGACCTGGGGGAAAATAAAACACAGCTAATATTGATGTAGTTCTTGTCGAAAACAGACGAGTTTCTTAAGGTGTTGTGGGGTGCATACTTCTTCTGTTTCATAATCTGTTAAAATCACTCATAAACTATTTAAATATGTTGTGCTCAATTTGCCAAATCAAAATAGATGAAAGTGATGTACATAATAAAAATTGATTGTTGTGACTGTAAAATGTCTTTTCATGGTTCATGTGCTAAGATTCAAAAAGAAGACATTGAATATATGTGTGCAAATGGCAAACTATATCGATGTGACAAGTGCCGTGTATCACGTCGCCGTCAATCGCTACAACAACAACCGTTAACACCAGGGAGTTTGCAAGAGCAATCACATCGGACACATGAAATTCCAAAAAAATCAACAGCAAACACAATATCAAATAGATCATCAGACAACAAAACCCATCATTCCTCATCTTCGATATTAAGCGAATATGCACTAAATAACCAAACTGCATTAAATACAAGCACTGTATCAACAGTTAAATCATCATCAGCCAATAGTTCAATAACCTTGCAAGTACTCTATGAGGAAATGTTAAGTCTAAAAAAAAATCAACTCTGATTTCCTAACCACAAATCATTACGTGCTTTGGTGGCAAATCTGGAGAGTAAGGTGAACTGGAGAGATCAAAAACAGCTGGAGAATGTCATCGAGATTGTTGGTGTACCTGATCTGAATAACTCTAACGTAATACTACGTTTTCACCAAAGGTAAATCCGGGTTTTAAGTGGATTTACCATAAATCTCCTTTAAATCTCGTAGATTTACCATACAAATATAAATCACCTCAAATGAAGATTTAAAATAAATCTACTTGAAATCTTCTCGCAATCAGGAGATTTGCAAAACAAACAAACCATATTTTGTAGAACGCACCTATGTAAACCCACTTTCTTCATTGACAATCAACACACAATAGAAATATCTGTTTTTTTCCTGTTTACTATCCAAATGGAATTTTTTTTTCTCTTGTCCAATTTGACAATTGAATGACAAGACAGAGTGAAAACGTCAAATAAATCTCAGTTTCTTTGGTGAAAACACTTCAAGATTTATTTTAAATCTCTAGCGGATTTACTCTTGTTACAATTTTAATTCGCGAAATTAAATTGATTATTGAAATAAAATAATCAAACAAAAAGACGAGAAAGAATCACGACGCACCGACGCGATCGAAACCGAACAACAATGTAATTAAAAAGACTAAAAGAAAGAGAACTCGATGATGAACTGTCAAACTACAAGCAGACGAGTTCAGCGAAAAAAAATTGCAACTGGTAGCAACAATGTATGCTACCACCACGACTAGGCTCAGCAAGGGGGTGGGTTCGCGAATTATTTTTATGATGATGATTTATTAATACAATAAAAAATGAAATTATTTATTTTCAATCGACGCAGAGGCGTAGCTGAAAATGAAAAAGGGCGCCAGTGATTTTTTTTTTTGAAGATAAGGAAATCACAAACCTTTGAAGCGGAACCGACGGTGAAAGATATTTTAAATAAAAGATTTAAATTTATTATTCCGAATGGGAATTTTAAAATTTTATTGAATTGCTTGGGAAACCTTGCAATTAAGTAGGGCTAAAACCCAAGATCTTTTGAAATAATTATAACACAAATAAAAATGAATTTAGCAAGATGGACCGTTAACACTCGGTCCCGAAAGCACAAACGGTGTTAGAAAAACGGGTCGCGCGTTCCGTAATATTGGAATTTTTCGATTACAAAAACCAAACGAATATGAAGAACGAATTTTTAAACGAAATTATCGACCAAACAATGAAAATTTAAAATTACAATTTTGATTTTAAAAACACTATACTTAGCTTTAATTTCCTGTTCTACCACCAAATTCCTCGTAAGTCCTAGAGTTAACTTTCCCGCAAAAATCCTCCACAAAAGTCTTCCTGTGTTTCTTCAACTTAATCCTTCTTCAATTTTCCTTTCTTCTTATTTTAAAGAAAAATCCACGTTTTTTTCTTTTATTTCAAAATAAAATTCCTTTTCTTTTTCGTTTTCAAAAAAACTTTGTCGCTTATGATTTTAGCACCTGTTACTTAATTCAATCTCCGTAAAGAAGTGTCCTTCCAGGCTTTCACCTTGCCTGGAAGACCTCTTCTCTTTTTAAAACCCAGTGCTTTCCGCCAATCAGTGACGTGGGCTTCGATCGCGTCATTTATCAGCAACACTCAGCACATTGGCGAGAGTGCGCCAACGCAGTTGGAACCCATCAGCCTTCTCGTACTCGCATTTTACACCCAGCTTTATGCACAGTCATCAGCATTGAATTCGCCGACCTCCGGTATGACTTTCCAGTGGCGGGCAATTCAATAGGTGCATTCAGCCACCTAACATCCCCATACAAGTTTTTAAACAAAATTTTCTGAAAACCAAAAAAAAAAAGGAACTTAATTTTTCTAACATAAAACCCGGTAAGAAACACTGGAAAACCTGTGCAAAGAAATTTGCTATACTTTAAAAAATACTATTTAGAGGAAGTTGGTGGTAATTTTCTACATCGCGAATTTACTTGATTCGTTGGGTTTTTGCGCAGATTTGGGGAATGTATGGGGACTAGCCGTTAACGTTCCATCTTTTACATATATAGAAATAAAAATGTATGTTTTAGGTTGGGCACGCAGCCATTCTCAACAGGAGTAACTTCAACAATTGGGAACAAAACTTCGCCAATGTTACTTTTTGTGCATATTTAACACAGACCGCCCGTCTGTTTCTGTGACCAGCTGTCACTACCAATAGCGATTTGAACAGACGACCCGTCTGTCGTCCATTTCACAATTGACCACACTGGTATTTTGTTTCTTCAAGTTACTGAGCGAGTGAACCGATGGCTGATGGACCATGGCTGCCCCTCTCTCTCTCAGTAAGTTGAAAGAAACACCTGCTTGAAGAAAGTTATTAAAAGAAAGGAATAAGGATAGGGAACAGAAAGAATGATTCTTGTTAGGAAAAATTTTACCGTAACACTCTTGGTGAAAACGTAGTATAAAAGAAAGAACAAACACTATTTTTGACAGAGCATTGAACGTCTCGGTGTCCAATAATGATGTCATCAAATGTTACGTCAAACACATCAATAATCCAAAGCTTTTTAATTCCAATTCCGGCACAAACGATAATATTCTATGTATCCATCTATCATCATACGTAGTCAAACAGTCAATTATGAAGGCTAAACGTAATGGATATAATATATGCATATATTAATGACTCTTTTACAAAATATACCAGAACTTTATATAAGGCAGCAAAAAAAATTAAAGGTGAAAAGAATTTTAAATATTTATTGTTTCGTAATTCTCAAATATTAATGAGAAAGACCGAAGGTAGTGAAGTTGTTGTTATAAGATCATTTGACGATCTTGCTTCTGTCCAAGGGCAATAGCATGACCGACAATTTTGATCTTATTTACGATAGCCTCACTACTCGAACTATTAGATGTATTTATGATAATGCTTTAAAATATAATTCGGATAACAAGTCGTTTTTTATAACTCATCAAAACATTTGTAGTATGCGTCAAAATTTCGATTTGTTAGTTGGACGTTTCAAGAATATTCCCTCTCATCTTGTTTCTGGCATTAACTTAGATCTGCATATATCTTATCACTGCATGTCAGGAGTATTTCTTGAAAGCTTAATATGTTGCAATATTAGAGTAAGAAATCCTGTTCAATCTATGATCACGAAGGTAAACTATAACGTTTTAAACAACAGATTGTGTTTTGAAAATTAGGATAGTGTCGTGGTTGAAGATAATGCATCCAAAGCTTATGATGTCTTTTTTAAGAAAACATTTAAAGAACACATATAAGGTTATCTTGTTTTACAATAGCACAGAAGAAATCTGAATGTAGTCTCAAACCTTAGATAAAACTAAATCTTGTAAAAAAAATTAAACATAAAAACAAACTACGGAAAAAATGTTTGAAACACTCTTCTAATTCTAATTTAAAAACTCGTTTCAAACGACTATGTAAATATGTTAACAAAGAAATTAAAATTGCAAAGCATAACTACTATCACACTAAAATAAATACAGCAAAAGGTAATATAAAAAAATGGCAAGTCGTAAATAGATTTTTAAACCGTAGCAGTTCTACCTACTCCAACTCTGTTGTACTTAAGATTGGCAACGCTAAGATCTCGGACCCCGAAGATATTGCCAACGAATTCAGCAAGTTTTTTGCGTCCATTGGACAAAGTACTTTTTCTGATATCATATTTACCTCATGTAATTGTTGTTTTGAGCCTGATAACCATTTAATCAGTAGAAATAGTTTCTCTTTTGAACCAATCACTGGACTTGAAGTGTTAAAAACTATCAATTCCTCAAATAATTCAACTTCCTATAGTAAAGACGAGATTTCAAATATACTTTTAAAGAACGTTGGGCCTAACTTAGTAGATATACTATCGCATCTTTTCAATTTGAGTATTGAGTCTGGGAAATTTCCCGCTGAACTTAAAGGTGGCACAGTTATTGCTTTATACGAAAAAGGTTGTAGGGAAGATAAATCAAATTATAGACCAATTTCTTTGCTACCTTCAATTTCAAAAATATTTGAGAAGCTTATAAAAACAAGAATGCTGTCTTATCTTGATTTAACTTCTTCAGTCCAAAGCAATTTGGTTTTAGGACTGGGCGTTCAACCGAAGATGCTCTTTTAGACTTTTGTTGCATCCTGCAAAGTGGTTTAGATAGCAATAAATGTTGTGCTGGACTTTTTGTGGATATTACTAAACCATTTGACATGGTTAACCATAATATTTTCTTAGATAAACTTGATAAAGCTGGTTTTCGCGGATTCATTTTAAAATGGTTTGAGTCTTATCTTACAAATAGAATACAGTGTGTACAAATTCAGTCCAGTGTTAGTTGCCCTAAGACTAGCCAATTGGGAGTTCCACAGGGTTCCGTACTTGGTCAAATTTTGTTTCTTATATACTCTTATATACATTAATTCTCTTTTTGAACTTCCTTTTATTGGTGAAATCAGAACATTTGCTTATGATCGCGGTATTGCTTACTGCTCTTCCAGTCCTTTAAATCAAATTTGTGATATAAATCATGACATTCACCTACTAAGATGTTGGTTTGCGAAACACGAGCTTATCGTCAGTAATAAAACTAAACTTATGCAGCCTTATTTATTATTTTTCACTAATACTGGATTCAACCTCGGAATAGTTAAACCGAGCCGAAGCACTTACTTCGGGTTTACACCACGTCAAACAAATCCTTATTTAAAATTATTTTTTTAGTCGTTTTAGCTACGCCTTCCTAATGTCAAATATACTAGGAAAAAAAGTGACAAATCTAAAACTCTGGTTATTATACACCTAAATCAAACCCCATACATACATTTAAAATTTGATTGTATAAAGTTCAAATTCCAATAAATGAATGTACCAACCACATTGCGTTCCCAATACCGTAACACTGTTAGAGCGTTTGGAAAATATAAATAATTTATTATTGCAAAATATCTATCCTTTCTGTCTTACTAAGAAACGAAAAAAAATTGCTTACACTCCTTTTTGTAAATTTCACAAGATGTCATCTCAAAATGACATTTAGATACTAAAACGGCCTTAAACCTCCTATGAACCAGTTTTAGCTTATTCCACCGCTATTCCTCGTGAATTTTCATTATAAATAAGGTGTTCAGGTTTAGAGCCGTTGTAAAATCGAAGTAACTTTACTCCGTCGCTAAAACGAGTTAGTAAATAAGGCTGATGTTTTTTAATCTCACTCGCAAAGTATCACCAGACATTCCTATAATTTTTCATTCACACGATTGTGCTAATCATAACTAAGTTAACGGCATATGCAAAACTCAAAGAGTTCAATCATTTGTTAAATGCGTCGACTGTAAAAGTAATTATTGTTTTATAAATGAAAGTGTAGAAGACTTCAAATTACCTTGGCGTTACTTTTGACCAAAATTTAAAATGGACCAAACACATATATCAATCTTGAAAAATTATCTTTTGTCTTCCAGTCGCTGTTTTTATCATTTAAAAAAGCTCTGTTCTGTGAATTTGTTGAAAATGGTTTACTATGGTATTTTTCATTCAAAACTACAATATGGGATATGCTGCTGGGGTGGTACATATGTCAATCGTTTTCAACAACTCGCCGTTTTTCAAAAATCAGCAATACAAAATGTTTGTAAAACTTATCGCTTAGCACACTCAATGGAATTGTTTCGAAGTTCAACAGTTCTACCTGTTCGTCATTTATGTATATTATTTTAAAGTCTTAAAAGTGTTTTTTAAAAGGGCAGGTTAAATGCAAAGCCCAATTTCGGACATCAGACACCTACATAGCAATTTCGCTTTTTTAGTGAATATTCCGTTTTTTCGAACGACAAGCTACAGAAACTCGTACTCTTTTATATCTTGCAAACTTTTTAATACGCTCCCCTTAGAAATTCGTAAGTTGAGAAATTTTATCGGTTTCTTAAAGGAAGTAAAAGTGTGGCTTCTTGATTTGGATCATCGAGAAATCGATGTTTTGATACGATTTATTATATAAGTTGCTCTAATATATATATAAAAAAAATTGTTATCATGTATACGATTTGTTATGCCGAAAAAAAATATTAGTTTTCTTTCTTAGCTTTTTTTTTAATGGTTTTCCTTTTTTAAGTTTTTAAGCTCTAAAGTTTTAATACATTGTATATTTCTTTACACAAGAGTCATTTTGTATACATTTTTATTGCACATCCCACACATAATTAAAATTCGATGTGTCATCATCTCTATTTTGTTATTAAATAAAAGATGGCACTAACTACCCAAGTAACATCGTTGGAGCTAAATGTTATTTATATGTTCTTAAATAGCTCTGAGAGAGTTAAATGCACGGCCCTAGCTCTATTTCAAAACATATTGCAGCTCTTGGTAAACGAATTTAAATATCTAGCTCTATAATGGAGTTTCTTAACAATCTTTAGATATGCTACATTTAAGAGCTTTCTGCTCGATAAATTTGCTCCATAGTAATGTTTTTATCAGCTGTTGGAAAGCATGTTAGCATTTTGATACTGCACCCTTTAAAATAGCTCTTTAAGAGCAAAAGAATTTTTTAAAGATTTACTTAAGAGCTACAAGCTATATCTTCATGTGTATTTAACAAAATGGCGAATATTTAAGAATTTTTATAAAACAGGAAAAGAAAACTATTAACAGTGCTGTGATGACTCCATTTTTAAAAGAATCATGATAAACACAGAAGTCTTATCCAAAAAAGTGCACGAGCAAAATAAATATTTTTTTCTCAAGTTAAAAATTGAAATAAAAAAAATTTACCATCCACTTAAAACAAATTATTTAAGAAGGGCGTTGTAATATTTCGAAGTACAATATCAACATTTCTGATAAAAATGAAATCGCACTTAGAAATCTCTCTCATGTTGAACGTATTATGGCTTTTAATTATTACCTTTACTTATTGTTCTATGAAAATAAATTATGATGCTAAGATGATTTCCCAACACAAATAATAATTTCTTTTCGTGTTCAATAGTATGATTTGTATTAATTTACTAATACTAATAAAAAACGTAAAGGCACGCGGCTCTATGGCAGTTTTAAAGTGTATATTAAAGCTTTTAGCTGTCAAAACCTACTTACAAGCACTATTGAGGAGCTAAAAAGTGCTCTCAAACTCAATGAATTAGCTGCAAGTGGGCTCCATGCTTGCTCGAAAGGCGCATCTAGAGCGTGTTTTTGAATTAACTAGCTCTAAGATTAGCTCCGAAAGCGCTTTTCAAGCATTAATACAGCTAAAATTGTTTCTTGGGTATTCTTATTATATATATTATTTACTGCTGTTAGTTACATAAATATACTACTTTTAAATTTTAATCAAATTAAAAAGAATAAAGAAAAATTGAAAAAAAAAATTGAAAAAAAAATTAAATTTATTAATAAAAAGAAAAAGTAGTAATGAGAAAAATAAAAACTAATATTAACAGCCATTTTACCATGGAAAAATAATAGAAACAATATTATAATTGTGTTTTTCTTTTTGGTAAAGAGTAACTTAACAGTTAAATTGGTTCATATTCGTTTAGTACTTGGTCGTTGCACCTTTATTTTTAACAACGGCTTCACATCTCCGCCCCATGGAATGAACATACGTACTTGGCGCATGTCTCGGAAGGTATGGAATATCATACATTTTGTATTTGTTTTGTATTTTGTTTTGCTTTGTTTCTATTATTTTTTCCATCATTGTATGTCGCAAAACTTCTTTCAGTATAGAAATGTCTTCTACAAAATTGAAAATGGAACAAGTATGGGGAACCCTTTGTCCCCACTAATAGCGGAAGTATTCATGTCTTCATCTATGTAGATGATGTTTGTGCAGTGATAAAAAAAGGTAGAAATAGAGTTGGTTTTAAAAACACTTAACTCCGAGTTCGATAGCATAAACTTCTCTTATGAACCAGAAGAAAATCAAAAGTTGAACTTTTTGGATCTAACCCATATACAGAAAACCAACAACAACCACCCGATACATCACAAACGACTCATTTAGCCCAATTCAAAACAAACTAGCTGCCGTTCATTCAATGGTTCATCGCCTATGTAAACTACCACTTTCAATAGCCAAATATGCCACTGAGTATAACCATTTAAAAGATATTGCTGCCATCAACGGATACAACCCATCTATAATAGACCAACTCATTTTAAAAGACACCAAAAAACTTAAAAAATCTGATTTAACAACTTTATACAGACAAAATAAATTCATGACAACAACAACCCAGAAAGAGCATCGATGACGTATTTTCCACTGATTAGAAACAAAATGCACACAAAATGAAAACAACAAAATATAGAATGTGTTTATTCCAGTAATGGTAAAATAAAAAATATGCTAGGTTCAACCAAAGACAAATCCACAATCATTAACAAATCTGGAATATATGAAATTAAATGTGGAGAATGCAACGCTATTTAAATTGGCCAGACAAAACGGAGTATTGGTGTCCATTTCAACGAGCACTCGAATCACATCAAGTTCAACCGACCCGAAAAATCCTACGTCGCGCAGTGGGCAGAAATCGTGGTTTAAGTGGTCAATAATATTTTTTTTTGTTTTCGAATCACATAAATTTAATTTTAATTAAGTAAAACAATATTTATACGTAAAATATATGAAATTTTTTTAAAATAAATAAATGCTGAGGTTAAGAGAAAAATAAATTCAAAGTGAGAAAAACTTATACATAAATCGATGTATGAAGCATTTTTTGACATAATTTTTATTTCTCGATTTTCTTAAAAATCCTTTTGGAAAGTAATCGAATTCATTATTGCTAATTATTACACATATTTATATGTTACAATACGCAAAAAAAAAATAAAAAAAACGTTAAGTAGTTAGTACCGTTTGATTTTGATCTTGCCCGATCAGCTCCGTAATAGGTGTCATAACTGGACGCTGTCTTATAAGTAGACTCGCCGCTCGACTCGGTGTACTATCAAAGGATGTTAGTAGTGAACCTTTTTGCTACCTATTAGATCGTAATAGGTGTGTTTTTTTTGCAAGTCCATATAGAATTGTAAAAAAAACGATCAAGAATTCCCAAAGGGTTTTAAGATCTGTTTTTACTTGTTTTCAATTTGTTTTATATAATTTCAATATACGAATATAGTGTTTTAGGTGCCAATAAACATATTGTTGCGAACAGAGCTTTATACTCCTAGAGCGCCATCTGTTGGAAAATTGCATATCTACTTTATGGAAGAAACAAAAAGCTCTTTTCCAATATGAAATGTATTTCCCGTTATTCCAACCATCTAGAACATTCCAAGACGAGAACATTTCGAGAACAACTACTTGAGTATATAAGGGAGTGCTCGCGGTGAGCACAGGACAGTTGATTTTTGACTATGAAATTGTACAAAAGGTTTGCTTATTGGATTGTGGAAAGTGTTATTAAACAAATGTGATTTAAATTTGAATAAAAGTATTTCAGTTAATTATAAATTGAGATTTATTGTTTTGATTTGGAAAGTGTAAATAAAGAAGAAATACTAAAAAGAGTAATAGGTTTTATGTAACGAACCTAGTAAAAATATTATAATATATATGTTTCAGTGCGTCCTATAATCACCATTAATTTTATACATATATTTCAACCATGCTTTATTCCTTTAATTTTTAAGTTTTTCAGCTGCGTAATTTTATTTTTACTCAAAAAGTCGATATTTTGAGGGCAATTAAAGTTATCTATAGTTCGAACTCGTTCTGTCTTTGCAATAACTCACTGTTTTTAGGTGCTTTACAATAATTACACAAAAAAACCCAAATCTTGTATATTCTTTTCTTAGTAACATTGAAAAAATTAATTAAAAAAAATTTAAACATGACTTTTTTTTTAGGGATGCAGACTTGATTCGAGAAAAGCAGCGAAAAAAGGAAGAGGAAGAAGCTGCTCGGAGAGTCCCTGCCGCTAAGTAGACTGAATGTTCGCTGCCGAAAACACTATTGCATCTATAAACATACTTTTACCTGACTTAAATTTAGATAGCCAAACAAATACTTGTTTGTGTTAATTATTAAAATAAAAATTGGAATAATATGAAATTTTCAAGGTCTAGCAGAGAACGATGATATTACATAATTTAAAAATATAAGCTAATTAAAAAAATTAAACTGACATAAATATCGTTCCCATTGGGTTTTCAGATATTTTTTTTATATTTAGTTACATATTTTGTTTCCATACCCCAAGGCCATACAGGGAATTATATGCAAGCTTGGCTACATACATTACATACACTGTCAAATTACTTTTCGTGCAGTGCAAAAGTTCCAGCTTGGTCAAGCTGTTGAAAATCTTGATTTCAACTAGGATGCTATTAAATTTCGAGAAGCGAACCAAAAATGCTGGAGAATGAATTAATATTAATTTATTTACTTTAAACACCAAGTGCCAAAAAAATGTCTGAATTTAAAAAGTCTAGGTTACACATGCTGCGGTGGGGCGGTCAGTCAAGCGAAACTGAGTTGGAATCGGCTAAGCCGATTGTTCAGTGTGATTGGCAATTTTGATTATCGATTCGGTTGAGTTTCGGATTGATAGCCTGATAAACAAATATAACTGCCACATCAAATAAAGTCATAAAATATGTACAACAAAAGAAGTATTACGTAAAATGCAGCAGTCAACTGTACCACCACTCATGATTTCGGGATTGGCAATGTTTGCTGAGCTAAAGAGCTTGGTAGGCAAATTTATCTAATTTATATCTGTCGCCGAATGATTGAAAAAAAAAAAACAAACATGTATGAAATCAAGGCTTCAAAATCGATAAAACTTGTAGTGAGAGTAGCGTTGCTCGGATTTCAGACACGAATTCATCTGTCCCGTCGAGGCAGCTTTTTTCCCGGGTTGGGACTCAAACTCACAAAATAATGCCTAGTGTACCTAAATATTAGAGCTCTCTATTACACGGATAATGAAATACACTGATAGACGTGTAATTATTGGACCGGGATTTGAATCCGTGTAATTATAATTACACGTGTTATTTTAATAACACGTATAATTAAATACACGTGCATCCGTGCATTTAATTATACGTGTTACTAAAATATCCGTTACCATTTCTAGCGTTAAGTAAGTCGAAGTTAGTAAACTAGGGATACTAAATTGGTAAAAATAGTAACTTATAAGAGAAATATAAACTAAAATTTAAAAAGGAATACTTCGCAATTTAGAATACGACTCAAGCTTTGCACGTTTGCAGTGAACACTCAACTGTTACTAACCGTCTCATTAAATAAAAGGTTAGGTACAACGGGTGACTATTGACAAACAATAATTTTGCACAATGCAAAAATAACGGAAATAATTTAAGCAAGTTGCTGTTGTTTTGCATTTGATAACGGACTAGGTATACCTCGTTGTTCAATTATTACTTATCAAATGTGATATAAAATAGCAAATCAAAGACCAATTATAATTTCAGCCTCATCCGTGTACTAAGGATTCGTTTACACGGATAATAAAGTGAATAATTACACGTGTTTTAAGAACACGGATTTGAAGTTGGTATATGGGCATATCTACAGAACTTTTAAACTTGTGATTTTGAAACTTTATTTTTTCAAATACTTCGCACACCACTGAGACTTTGCGCACTTTTTATTGAACCTATCAGTATGTTGAATAAATAGTCGTGCATCGATTTTATCGCGGGCCGTTGAGGTAGGGTATATATACAGTATTATAAGAGCAGGACCCGAAATTTCATTTATTTGAATAAATACTCGTACTCTAATTAAGGTTGATAATTTTAAAACTACAATAATTACTTTTGTGGCCCATTGTTTTTCTAGAAATCTATAAGCATACAGTAAGATCAGAAGCAGAAAAGATCGATTTTAAGCCTTGCGAAAGATGTGCTATACATTTAAGTGCAAATTTCCATTCTTGCAGAAATTCGATCTCTGATTGAAAACATTTCTAGTCTCGAAAATTTATTGCGCACTTGATTCATGGCTTGATTTCTTCGTTTTTACTTGAGGAATAAAGATAATTGAAAATTATGGTGATATTCCTTGGGCCGTCTTCAAAAAACAACGAAACATCGAAAAAACATATTTGTATTAAAAAGTTATTACACTTATAGAAAGATCTATAAGTTATCACAAAACTGGTGCACACTTACGAAACTTACGATAATATTTCTTATAGGTAAAGACAACATTTTGCTTGTAAAAGTAATAACTCAAGTTGCGGGCCGCGAGTACATCAGAGCATAATTTAAAAATAAACGAGATTATTACAATTGAGATTTTTAAAATTTAGCTTGTTTAAGAAACTGTAAAAGCGCAGATATATACTTAGATGACTCAATTTGGAAAATACATATTCTTAATAAAGTAATTCACTGGAATAAAAAAGAAATTCAAGTATATTTTAACTTGGAGCTAAGATATTCATAGCTATATGCTCATAACACAGAGTTTAAAAGTTCTGTAGAATTGCCCATATATTTCCTTCACGGATTCCGTGTACACGTGTTTCTTAAATACACCATTGTAAATATATATTTTTATAGTACTATCATGAATAGGAACGCGACTAGGCGAACCAAGCGGCACCATAATTACTAAACTAGCAGAGGTGCCTATAGGGGGGTTCACATTCTCAAATATGTTTGACAAATATGGTTTGATGAATATTTGACGGATTGAAAGCATTTGCGTTCACATTCGTCAAATATGCTATCAAACATCACTTCTCATTAGAATTCTTACCATGGCGGACCAACTCAGAGCATAGATGAAATATTAGTTGAGCAAATTTACTACCATTTTTATATTTAAAAGTCTGCAGAAAACGTATATTAATATAATAAAATCCACCTGAATTACCGCTATTGCATATATGACTCATTTTGAAATATTTTCTTACGATATGCACAGCTCGAGAACTTCATTGAAAATGAAATTTGCTTGTGGGCTTGACAACCATACGTTCACATTCTCAAATATGCTTGTCAAATCAGCAAAATATCAAAATATTTTGATATCATCAAGCATGTTTGACAATCCATTTGATGAAGCGTTCACATTTTCAAATTCGAGTCAATCAAACAGCATTTTTGTCAAACATATTTGAGAATGTGAACCCCCCTTATGGCAGAGTTTTAACAGATAGACATTAGGCGTTTTTCTTTTTTAGTTCAGTATAGAGCTCTGAACAGAGTCCGAGCATGTCGAGCATGTTCCGAACAACCTCTGAACCAAGCGTGCTCTGAGCGCTCTGAGTATTTTTTAAAACACACCTGAACACTTGGCTGTCGACATTTTTTTTTTTTTTTATTTCCATCTGTCAAATGCCTGTGTTAAGCATTGTACTCTGTCTGCTCAGTTATTTTATTCTGAGCTTATAGAGCGCACTCTGAACACGCTCAGAACGAAAAAAGAAACACATTTACGAAGCTCTGAACGCTCTGAACTAAAAAAGAAACAATTTATTTTTTGACAACTCAGGCTCTGTTCTGAACTAAAAAAGAAAAACGCCTATTTAATACGTCATGACAGCAATAGGAATACTGTATATAAAATAGAAGAACAAAGGCACATACTATGTACATTGGATGTAGGTGTGTGTGGGGATTTGGTAGTTGTTATTTTCTGTAGGCAAATATTTTCAAGGTCAATACTTTCAATACTTTTTTTTGGCGATTACGTATTTTTTGGGATAGAAGAAAATTATTTCTGTGCATATTGTCGTCTGAGTTATATCTTGTTTAAAAGAGCATTTTTGGCGAAATTTAGTTAGAAATGCAGTTTTTATAAATCAAACATGCTCTTTCGAATGGCATACTCCATTTCTTTCTATCTCTTTTAGTTTTTAAGTTATGAAGAACTATTATGTTCAATAAACAACTTTATTAAACATTTGAGTTCGACTACAGCTAAACGGCTCTGCCGATTTTCTTCAAACTTGGTAGATATGGGTTTTAATTTTTCCCCCCCGGATGTTTTTTTCTTTGGAATTTTTTTTCGAAATTTCATAAATATTTTTTTTTCTCAAAAACTGTCCCACAGATTTAAAAAAAAAATCATTTAGTTAAAGCTAGGTAATGGTTGAAAAAAATTTTACAAAAAATTGTTATTTCGAAACTTAATTTCATTCGATTTCATTCGTACAATAATAAAAACTTAAGGTTGGCGTCCCAAATTTTTCTTATATTTAAAATTAGTTTAATAATAAAAGGTTTTTTAAACTTTTTTTGCATAAATTCTTACTTTTTATATTTATATTAACAAAATAAAAAAAAGCAAAATTTTTATTTTAATGAATTAATAATTTCCAAATTTGATGAAAATTCGTAGACAAACATTAAAAGAAATGTTTGTTTGTTCAAAATTCGCAGGGCAAATATCTTATTTTTTACAAAATATATGGATAAAAACAATTTTTTGTAAAAAAAAGTTTATTTTTATTTTAAAAATTTTTCATGTGGGGTGCATCAATAATTTCTTAAAATTGAGACCAAATTCCTTTTTTTTAATTTTTCAAAAATCGCTTATAAGCAATATTTAAATGCATACAAAATATTTTTTTCCAAAAAAGGTATCTGATTTTTTTAAAATATTATGTCAATAATAATTTTATTCTATTTTTGTAATTAATTTAAGTTTTCTAAAATAATTTTTTTATTTATGTTTTTATTTGTTTTTATTTTATTTTGGTTACCATAACGAAATAAAGCCAATTTGAAATTATTTAGTTTTCAAAAACGAAATAAAATCGTTTGAGTTTATTAAGTTCAAATTCCTCTAGATCTTATTACAAAGTCGATAAAATTGCAACCTCGGTAATTAATCGTATCAGAATTTAAACAAACCAGATTGCATGAGTAATAAAACAAAATTCACAAAAACTCTCATACACTCTCAATACTTTTTGCTTGTATTTATCTCGCGCCTGGCATATACAACTTTATATAACTACTACCTACAATTGATTCTGACAGCAAAAAGAAACGCAGATAATATTTTCTCCCTTACCCTCTTTATTGTTGTCAGAATAAATATATCTCTACCTCGTCTCTTTTTTTGCTTATATTTTCTCCTTCCACGTCAACACTGCACTGCTTAACATAGCCACACTTACGATTTTGCGGCACAATAATAAAACTTTTTTTCGTGTTCCATAAGTGTAGATACTATTAAAATATATATACAAAGAATACACGTTCAAAAACGTAGGCTCTACTAAATATCTTTCAGTGATAAGGAACAATCGCTGCATTGTGATTTAACCTTAAGAAATTGCTTTTAAAATTTCAATCAAACAAACCTACCATCTTTTATTAAAATGACATTTGTTTAGATTTTTCTTGAATTGAACTAATCTTTCAGAAAGTGGGAGCGGTGTGAATTTTTGGGGAAAAAGTTAAATAACCATTATAAAAGTTCAGTTTATTCTTCTGAATTTACCAAACAAAGTCTACAAACTTCGTGCAATTGATAGAAAGAAAAAGAAAAGAAAAAATTTGTAAACGTTTAAGACGGCAAAGAAAAAGCGCATGCTGCAATTTTTAAATCTTAAATTTTCTAAGTAATCGCTCGATAAAAAGACAATTAAAAGCGATAGAAAATTCATTGTATTGTTGTGAACAGAGCTTTTTATACTACTACAGCGCCATCTGTTGGAAAACTGCATATCTAATTTATGGAAGAAACGAAAAGCTCTTTTCCAATGTCAAATGTATTTCCCCTTATTCCAAACATCTAGAACATTCCAAGACAAGAACTTTCGAGAACAACTAATTTGAGTATATAAGGGAGTGTTCACGGTGAGCGAAAGACAGTTGATTTTCGATTATGAAAGTGTGCAAAAGTATTGCTTATTGGATTGTGTTATTAAACAAGTGTGATTTAAATTTGAATAAAAGTATTTGAGTTGATTATAAATTGAGATTTACTGTTTTGAATTGGAAAGTGTGAATAAAGAAGAAATACTAAAAAGAGTAATAAGTTTTATTTAACGAACCTAGTAAAAATATTACAGTATATATAAACTATAGTACTCTCATGGAACAGAAAAAAGTGTTATGGAATACACTCTACCGATGGCGCTGTCGGAGGAAAATATTGTCGTGGAGACTTTTGATTTAGGGTGGGGTGGTAATTGAGGAAGAGCGAGAAAATTTTATCAGCTCTGGCAATGAGAAAGACGAGAATGAGAAAATAAAATCTGTTTTGTATCATTTTCCTTTTCAGGGATCTTCTATGTGTTTTGTTGTTATATTTCTTTTGTCAAGAATATTTGTTTTGTTTTGGCTATTTCATACGCAACAAAGCAACGTTGTTCAATTTCGGCATATCTAACCAAAATACAACGTTGCTTCTTATTTGTATGGACACACATACCTATTTGAATAGATTTAAGTAGGAATAATTTTGAAAATTGATTCTTGATAGGATTAGGCTTTTTTGAATTTTAGTATATCTACATAGGAACTTTATCTTATTAATTTGGTAACTTACCTATGTTGATTGCAATTATTATTATTTTTGTTATTCAAAAGTATAATAATTGGTGTAATTTTGAAGAACAAAAATAATAATTGCAATCAACTAGTTTAACTGCCTACGTTAGATGCAGTGGCTGGTTAGGTAGTTGAAATTGTTTTTTTTTGCAATTAATATAATTATGTACATATATAGGTATAAAACTATTTCTTTAAGCAAATCTAATAGGTACGTATACCTATATTTTTATTAAAGAAAATAGCTTTTACATATGTAAATGCCTACCTATATAAAATACATACAGTGGGTTGCCAAATTAATAGGGACAGTCATGGATTTTAAGAAAATTGTATGTTTCCTTATCAAATTATTGAAAATCGTTTGTGTATTTTGATAAATAGATATTTTTTATAAAGATAAAGATATTATTACATAAAAAAAAAGAGTAGTTAAATAGTTTTTTTTAGTTAATAATCCTTAAAAATAGTTCGAAATCAAAAAGAAGTAAGAAAATTACAAAAACTCAATATTTTGTAACTTTGCCTTTTGCCTCAATAACTGCTTGAATACGTTTCGGTATGCTATCAATGCACTTTTTAGCGCATTCTTTAATTGCAGGGCAGTGGTGCCAGACCTCTATTAGTTTTTCTTTAAGTGTTATTTTTGTTGTAATATTTTCTTTGGCAATTTTCATTTTAGTGATCTCCCACAGGTTTTCTTTGGGGTTCATGTCAGGGGAATTGCCTGGTCAGGATAAAACTGTTATGTTTTGGCCATTTAGATATTTTGTTGCACTCTTAACTTAATGGCACGGGGCTGAGTCATGCATGAAGATATGGTTCGTTGTTAGAGAACCATTCTCTTTACTGGGGTATGAGACGAGTTTGCAGAATGTCCTTATATTGGTCCTGTCTCATGGTTCCCTGGACAATTTGGAGACGTCCAACACCTCTTGTGCTGATGACTGACCACTCCATAACTTTAACAGGATGTTTTACCATTTCTACGATGCAATCAGGATGGCAATTCTCACTGGGACGCGCGCCGCCGATCGAAACTGCTCTTATCAGTCAAAATTTCGAGCCCAAGACAAACGTTTTTTTCCATTGTCTGTGAGCCGTGGTTTCTTAACAGGACTACGACCCAAAAGTCTTATTCCGTTAACAACAGACTTAGAAACACCCGTAATAGTAGCTATTTCTCTTTGGAAATGACTCGAATGAGGTAATAATGTTCTTATTTCGTTTTTTTCTTTCTTGGAGTGATATCCAATCCTCGAACCATTCTGTTTCGGAAAAATGCCCAAAATCTTTAAAAAATTATTATTCTCTTTTTAAGAAAAGCTTTGTTTTAAACAAAATAAATTACGTTACTAACGTTTCAATTAAAACAAAGTTCAAAAAATATCCACAAACAACTATCAGAAAAAACACCTTTCAGAATAATACTGGTTTTTCCTCGAATAAAACCGGGTATTCCCCGAATAAGACCATATTGAATATCTGCCGTCAACTTAAAATAACCGTTAAATACGTAGCCTGTGAAATAAAAATCACCACGCACACTTAGAAACAAAACAAATGCTCAAAAGAAAGCTAAAACATGAAAATTAATAAAAATTTAAGATGTCCCTATTAATTTGGCAACCCACTGTATATGGTATGGTAGAAAATAATTTTGATTACAAAAAAAAAATGTTTTTATGCGTTGATAGGTATTTAGGTATAGAATTAAAAATAAAAAAAAGAAAGTTGATATAGGTATAGACCAGTTTTTAAAATTTATTCATATAAACTTTGGTTGCAAAAAATATAGAAAATTTTTAATACTTTATATGTGTATATAAAAAATTTCAGAAATGTATAAATATTCACATAAAGCTATTGTAATAAAAAATCAAATAAGTTTTTCGAGAAAAAAATAATTTTAGAAAACTTAAATTAATTAAAAAAAATGAGAATAAATAGAATAAAATTATTATTGACATAATAGGTATTTTAAAAAAATCAGATACTTTTTTTGGAAAAAATATTTTGTATGCATTTACATATTGCTTATAAGCAATTTTAGAAAAATAAGATATTTGCCCTGCGAATTTTGAACAAATAAATATTTCTTTTAATGTTTGTCTACGAATTTTCAACAAATTTGGAAATTATTAATTCATTAAAATAAAAATTTTGTTTTGTTTGTATTTTGTTAATATAAATATAAAAAGTACGAATTTATGCAAACAAAGTTTAAAAAACCTAATTTTAAATATAAGAAATTTCTTTAAAATTGTTCTAAAAAAAAATTTGGGACATTAATTTTAAGTATTTAAAAATAAAGATTCTGAGAAATATTTTCAAAAATTCATAGCTCAAACTTTTTCAAGATATTGATTTTTCAAAAACAATTTTTTTAGATAAAAAAAATATTTTTTCGTTTTCTCTATCATCGTTAAGTCAACTTTGATCAAAATCTCGAGTTAAATTTTTTCCACATATAAAACTTGCAATTACATAATTTTGTAAGTGAAAATAAAATAAAAAAATTCGTACCTTAAGTTTTTATTATTGTACGAATGGAAATTAGGTTTCGAAATAAAATATTGAGCCGTTTTTGAAATATCGAATTTTCCAAGAAAAAAAATTACTTCTATTTCAAAAATTAAAAAAATATTTTTTTCAGACGCAATGTTTTTAAACTTTTTGGAAGCTTCTATATACAAAATTTCGATAATGAGAAAATTGTTATTTTGCAAAATCTATAGTAATTTTTTAATATGAGATTCCTACTTATATATACTATGATTTGAAACATATTTATTTGAGTGGAAATTGATTACACATACAATCCATTGGTTGGTTCTTTTTTCCTTATTTTGCATTTCAAAATTCTACATTTTGAAATTATTCTACTTCTCAAAATTCTGAATTTCAAGATTCTCACCCCTATTACGATTGTCAATTATCAAATTGATAGTTGATAAACCTTGAAAATTGGGTTACAAAACTCAATTTATTAAAAAACTAATCAATTTTTCTTTTAAATTTTTCAATTTGCTTGTGTTTCGCAATGGTCTGAATCATTCTCAATGATCAAAACTTTAATCAGTTGGGTTTTTAAACATTGAATTAAAAATTTATCAACTATCAAATTGATAGTTGACAATCATAATAGGGGTGTTTAATTGATAAAATTTTAGTTTTCAATATACTACTTTTCAAAATTAAAGTTTTCAAAATTCTGCATTTTGAAACTCTACTTCTCAAAATTCTGCATTTCGAAATTCTACTTCTCAAAATTCTGCATTTCCAAATTTTACTTACTAAATTTTGTGCATTTTAAAATATTATTTCCCAAAATTTGGCATTTCAAAATTCTACTTCTCGAAATTCCTTTTTCAAAATTTTGCTTTTCTAATTTTACTTATTAAGTTTTCTGCATTTAAGAACTCTACTTCTCAAAGTACATTTTGCAAGATTATATTTCCCAAAATTTTTTAAGAACTCTACTTCTCAAAATATCTTTTTCAAAATTTTACTCTAAGTTTTCTGCATTTCAAAATTTTATTTCCTAAAAATCTGCATTTCAAAATTTGCCTTTTCAAAATTTTACTTACTAAGCTTTCTGCATTTCAAAATTCCTTTTTCAAACTTCTCCTGTTCAAAATTTTACTTATTAAGCTTTCTGCATTTCAAAATTCCTTTTTCAAACTTCTGCTTTTCAAAATTTTACTTATGTATTAATTTTTATGCAATTCAAAATTCAAATTCCCAAAATTCTGCATTCCAAAATTCTAGTCTTCAAAATTTTAGCTTTCAATATAATTGTTCTGTATTTCAGAATAATACTCAAAACTCCAATTCTCAAAATTCTGCATTTGAAAAATCTGCCTACAAAATAATTATCTATCTACACAAAATAATTGTTCTGAGTGGTAACCGTTTAAGAATTCGTGTATTTGAATAAAAATCCTACATTTGCTCCAATATAAATACAACGAAAAAAATCAAACCTAACAATATACCGTTTTTTCTCTAGGCGTGAAGCAAAAAATGCCACCTCATACTTATTTGTATAGAAAATTGATAAAAAGAAAACAGAAAATAGCTTTCTTGTCGTCGCTTTGTTCTGCACCTTCGATTTGCTTTTACCGAAAATATTATCACCCCTTCCTGATTATCGTCTGTCCTTACTCTCCACAACTCTACGTAAAAAGTTATGGAATACGCTCGTATGGCGCCGCATCGTTCGTTCCTCTTCATGAGAGTACTATGGTTTTTATATACAAAGCTTCAACCTAACCTAACCATACACATTTATTTAAAATTTGAAAATGCAAGGTAACATAAATATTTTTTTAGCAAAAAATGAGTAAATAACTTTACATATTTTCAGCAGAACCAAGTCGGGACTAAAAGAAGACTACGGTGGAGCAATTGGAGTACTTCGTTAGTTATATAAATGACCATTCGGAGCTCCTCGCGAGCAAAGACGATCCGAAAGATCCCGAAAGGGTAAAAAACTTGTGGGCTCAACTGGGGGCATCATTAAATGCCGTATATGAATATAATATTATAAAAAGTTTGTTAAAATAAAATCAGTGCTATGTTTGTTTTATTTTTAATTAAAGAGATAATTATTGAGGACAAATATTCTACCTTGAGACTAAAATACAGCTAGTCAAAGAAAACCGTATAAGTTGCTTCTTAAAAAAATTGTTTCATCTGTCATTCACATACGATATGTTTACGATTTTTGAAGGCAAATTACAAAAGATTAATTAAGTTTTTTACTATATTTTCAACCTGATTTAGAAATTAACACATGTTTCTATTCTTTTAAAATCATTAAATACATACCGGTTTATATAAATTTGATTAGTTAAATCAATGTTTTTCCAACCCTTTTTTGCTTTTTTCTTATGGAAAATACAATGACCGTCAAATCGAAAAAAAAAATCTATCTCCAATTGAAGGTTCACGCTCTGACTGCCAGGTGCGATGACTCCATGTGTCAATAGTTTGCGACATCGGTAAACAGGGTGAATATTATTTATATGTTATCGATAATCTGTTCAGAGAAGTCAAAAGTGACGTTTTCAGATGCTGGTTGATGCTAGTCTCAATCTCAATACAGCTGTAAGATGCAGTAGATAGAGTGCACACTGCACAGTGCTTCAAACTTTTTGGAAATAAATTCCTAAGTCCCGATGTCTTTTTTTTTCCAGAATTACTTGCAAAAAAAAACACGGCTATTATGAAAGAGTATTTGTTTTTCTACCGTACTGCTGAATACTGCTTTTTCTTGAAGTATTGTTTTCTCAAAAAACGAAACGACAGCCCTGAAAGAACACAACACAACACAACTTTTACTTTGTTATTGGCCGCGTTCACTTCGTAGACCGATAGGGTATCTAAGATACTTTAGTATCCGATACGTTGGCGAACGACCAAAACCGGATAGGTAACATTTACTGTCAAAGTCAAAAAAAGACGTAAATCGGCCAGGGTTGGCCGATTCAACTACATACCTAATTTACTACAATTTGTTACGTCTGCTACATACGTAGTTAATTCATAAAAAAAATAGTATAATAGAAACCAAACAATTTTGCACATTTATGATCTTATGAAGGTTTGTACAAAAACTGAAAATGTTTCATTTACCATAAGGATGAGAAATTGTAGAAATTATACATGATAGATGGGAAGTTTATTTTTGGAGACAAACAATTTTCTTTGGCATAATCAAAGGATTTGGATTATGAACACATGATTTAAAGATATTTTTTAATGCTGAATTTATTGTACAAGGTAGGTTGCGACGAGTTAGTTGCAGCAAGAGACCATTTGCTAATCCGCAAAACAAACAATTAATATTATACATATGTATGTATACTGGATTACAAATCCTATGAATTTTTGTTTATTATAATAATTCATTAAATATTTAAGAATTTAATATGGTATAGCCCTTATAAATATATATAACTGACAATGTCTATTAAGTTTTTAGTTCAAATTTTTTATAATTTAATCCTGCTGAAAGGTAAATTGAAAAGGGAAGATTTTTTAACCACAAATTATCTCACGCCAACGAGGTTTCTTTTTTTTTGTGATTTTAATTAGCGGTGAGCTTTAAGCCGACAGAGTTAAGCTACGATTTCTTTTAGTGCTTGCTCGCATTTGGTGAGTAGACGCTGTCGTTTCAAGGTACGGACATATAAAACTCAGCTCTAAATAATATGTCCATATAATCCCATAACAATTCATGTTTAAGAGTTAGATCATTTCATATTTCTATGAAAACCCTAAAAGAATTTGAGTTTAATACCTCCTATATCAAGAAACAATCTGAAGTTCATAGAATAAAAGCTTGCAGTTTAGTACTAGTTAGTACTAGACGTAACAAATGTTAAAAAGTTACAGTTCGGCCAACCCTGTATTCGGCACAAAAGAAAATAGATCAGCTGAAATGTCAGCTGTTCTTAAAAATTCCCCTTGGATAGTTAAGTATACCAAAAATTTTTGGATAGCTTTAGATTTCTGCTTGACATCAGCTGTTTCGTTAATCAGTTGTTTTTTCCTATGGGATTACAACAACACCAACAAATCCGGATACCTTGGATACGTACCCGAACGCGACCATTTGTTTATCATGTCAGATGTCATGCTATGTGATGACATGTCAAAAACGCTGAAAGGTTCTGCAAAGGTTCGTTTAAGTTGAGAAACAAAAATAGGTCCTTTTCAGATTGTGATTTGATTATTTTCTATGGGATAAGGACAGATGTGCTCAAGGTAAAATATTTTCGTCGCATTAATCAGAAGTATCAATAAGTTTTCTTCCAGACTTCTAGTTTTTGTTATGCTACCAGCAACTCAAATTTAGTCTGTAACGCGGTACAACCGTCTTAGATTTGTCGGTTCAGCCAAAATATATCTAAATAGCCAAAATATATCTAAATAGCCAAAATATGTCGTAAAAATAGAATATGTGGCCAAATAGTGATTAGTATAAAGTAAAAAATTTAAAGCAATATTATTTAATGTAGGAAAATGGGTAAGCTTACAGAATACCTTGTTGTATTACCTATTTTTAGTTTATTTCATCTAAATTTAGATACACAACTCGTCGAATCAATGCCAACAAATAAATCTATATTGGCAGAAAAGTTTTTGTTGACAAAATGAAAGCAAATAATATTCTAGATTATGGGATTAACAAAAGTCTTCATAAATCTGAGCTCACGGAGTTGGTAAACATGAACAATATAGAAAACACAAATCCCACAACTAGCATTTTTCTGGAAAATGAAGTTTATGATAAATGCGTGGAATCATTAAAATCTAATAATAATGGTCCGCCGCCGGGACCGTGTGGGGACACGTAAGTTTTATATTTTGTATTTTTTTTTATTTAAATGACGCATTGTTTCTGTTATCTCACTCTTATTCTTATGGGAATAAGTGGTTGCGAACATTAAATATTCCCACATTTCTTAGAATAATGATGGCATTGTTGAAAACTAAAAATCTATGGTTCCATAGAAATAGCTTTGTAATAGGTGTTTATATGATTAGTAAAAAAAAATGAGTACTCCATTACACGAAAGCACTTTTTAATCTTTGTTTCCCTTTTGGCTTCCTTTCAATTGCAATTACGCTTTTAAATACAGCAGGGTAACATTTTTAACAGCCTTATGTTAAGGTATGATATTTAACAATTTGCTAACAATCATGTCTTTAATTTTAAAAGTTTTATAACTCGTATCGTGCTAAGGCTATTTTTTAAATAAATTGCTTCCAAACAATGGAAATTTCTGCAAAAAATAACGGACCTTTTTTGACATCTGGAAGTGTCAAAGGATAAAATTTCGAATTTATTTATATTTACACAGCTTGCGGGAAGATAAACTTTTTAGAAATCGTCATATAACAACAAATTTACGAATGTATGCGCTTATGTACGTCCATTAACACATGGATAGACGAGTGCGGCCTGCTGAGCACCATCCTTCTACATCCCCTAATACCTTTTATTGCATCAACATTTGCATATTCAAATGCTGGCTTTCGCTCAAAGTGTTTGGCTTTCTTTAAATTAATCCAAAACTTCACTCAATATCTTCATCATAGATTTGATCTAAATTCTCTTAGATCCTAGACTACGCATCTAAGTTGATGAACAAAAATAATTTTCTTCTTTCACAATATTGAACGCTCTGTGTCGTTAACACAAAAAAAGAATTTTTTGATATCAATTATTTAACATTTTTTTTGTATTTTCTAATATTATGAAATTGTAGTGCTTTACAAATAATTAACGATGTGTTTTTGAAAATATAATGTAGCAAAAACGCTGCATTTGTAAGAAAACAGCAAATTTGTTGTTGTTTTTGATGTTGACAACGTATTTGCTTTCATTGCTAAGGAAGACGTTTGTTGGTTGTCGGTAGTTTCGATTTGAAATAAAAGTGTTGCTGTGTGAGGCTGTTAGGGAAGAAAAACACATATTATACAGGGTGATTGGTATAAGCAGTGCCGGATTAAGCCAGCGCGGGGCTTGTAGCAAATTCTATCAAGGGGCCCTTAGACTGTTTTAGGTTAGGCACTTATCAAGTTTATGGTATTAAATAAAACAAAACTGTTACAAACAAACTTTTCTTGATTTAATTTGGGAAAATTTATAAATAATGCTGTTGATATCGACTTCTCGGAGTAAATCATGTTCAATATTCATTAAAGTGAGGAGATTAAGACGTTGTTGGCTCATCGTGTTCCTCAATTCATTTTTAACACGTTTTAATGTTGAGAAAGATCGTTCAAAACTGCAGTTGGTGATCATGAGAGACAAATAAATGCGCAAAGCAATTTCAAAGTTCGAGAAACAAGATTGTAAAGAATTATTTATCAACAGCTTGTAAACCTGCATTTCCAGAGCCTCATGATTCCTGCTGTATTATTGACAGCCACATCAGAATTGAGCATTGAAGCGAATTGCACTAATTCGTTGCACAGACTGTCCTCCAAATCATCTGCGTAAGCACTTACTATGGTTGCAGATTTTTAATTTCTTCTGGTGGAAGAGATTTTATATGAAGGTTTTTAAAATACAAATTCTATATACTACTGAAATAAATCAGCCAAGTAGAAGACTTAGCACTATTAATGGACTTGTTGAAATATTGATTCAAAATAGCTTTTATGGCTTTTAGTCCACAAAAATTGGCGTTTCGTCCGAGTGATCGCACATGGACTCATCAGTTGGCTGTGAGGACCTAGTCAATACGCAATTTTTATTGAATTCAGTTCATCTTACATCGATTTTTTGACAAAAATCTAATGTGAACTATATCCAACCAAGATTAAAATTGTAATCATTAACGTTGAAATATTTTGCTATTTTCAACAAATTCAACAAATCCATTAATAGTGCTAAGTCTTCTACTAGGCTGATTTATTTCAGTAGTATATAGAATTTGTATTATAAAAACCTTCATATAGAATCAATGCTCGGCCACGGGCAAAATATTCCAACATTAATGATTATAATTTTAATCTTGGTTGGATATAGTTCACATTAGATTTTTGTCAAAAAATCGATGTAAGATGAACTGAATTCAATAAAAATTGCGTTATGACTAGGTCCTCACAGCCAACTGATGAGTCCATGTGCGATCACCCGGACGAAACGCCAGTTTTTGTGGACTAAAGGCCAAAAAAACTATTTTGAATCAGGAAGAGATTTTAGCTCTCGAAATATTCCGAAAATGTCAGCAATTTTATGATAACTGTTCATATACGTTTACCTAAAGCAGTGAGTACGTTATCAATAGTGACAATAAATACCTGAATTTCATACCGTTGTCCAATTTGCGTTTGGTGCGGTGCGAAACATGATTTTTGGTAAGACCAGCAGATAGAAAAATAAAATTTTAGTTGATAATTGTGACTAAATCTAATATGTTAGTAATACTTTTTTATGGTCAGAAAAGGTTGGTGCGCGGGGCCCCCAAATGCGCGGGGCCCGTAGCAGTTGCTACTCTTGCTTCGTGGCTAATCCGGCACTGGGTATAAGGTGCACCAAAAAGCTATAACGAGTAGGTTAAGTTAAGACAAGAAAAAAATCGTATGCCCGTATGGTAGTCGGGGTTTATTTCCCTCCGTTTAGGAGGGAGGGGCAATTTAAAAAAAATGACAAAACAGAAAAAAATGTTAAAAAAAAAATGCCCTGCCATGCCTTTTTGGTCGGGAAATCTCTTCTTTAATTTTTATTTTAAATTAAGTTGCGTTTGTGAATAGTTTTTAAACAATTAATTTTCAAACTCGAAATTTAGAAATTTATTCCATACCATCTGGTTTTTAGCAAATAATAAAAAAAAAATAAACTGGATTAACAAACTTGAATTAACAAACGCAACATAATTTAAAATGAAAATTAATGAAGAGATTTCTGGCTTTCCAAAAAGGTATGGCAGGGCATTGCAAGTTTTACCGTTGTTTTAAATATTTTTTGTTTTAAGTCATTTTTTTAGAAAATTGCCCCTCCCGCTTAAACGGAGGGAAATAGACCCCCTCCCATACGATTTTTTTCTTGTCTCAACCCAACCTACAGCTTTATGGTGCACCTTATACCAATCACCCTTTATATACAGTGATGGAAAAAATAATAGAAACAAGCTTCTTCTGTGCCGTTTTTTAAAAACAAAAAGTTTATTGGAATGAAATTGAAAATTAAAAATACATACAATAAGTCTTTATAAAGTTTAAAATATACACAATAATTAATTTATTAATAAAAAGAAAAAGTAGTAATAAAATAAAATAAAATTAATATTAACAGCCGTTTTACCCTGGAAAAAATAATAGAAACAATATTATAATTGTGTTTTTCTTTTTGGTAAAGAGTAACTTAACAGTTTAATTGGTTCATATTCATTTAGTACTTGGTCGTTGCACCTTTATTTTTAATGACGGCTTCACATCTCCGACCCATGGAATGAACCAACTTGGCGCATGTCTCGGAAGGTATGGAATACCATACATTTTGTATTATAGACCACAGTTCTTATTCTTGGCTCTGAAGTCTCCAATTTTCCTCTTAAGTATGCCCCACAGGTGTTCTATGGGATTAAGATCCGGGGACTGCGATGGCCACTCCATAACATTTATTCTATTTTTGTTAAAGTATTCCTTAGCCAATTTTGAGGAGGGCTTGGGGTCGTTATCCTGCATGAATTCCCATTTAATTGGCATGTTCTTTTCGGTAAATGGCAGCATAACTTCATTTATGATTCGGACGTAGTCAATAGCACACATTTTGTCTTATCCAAAAAATTGGACAAACCCCAGATGTAGAGAAGCACCCCCAAATCATGTTTTACAGTCTTTTTTGTGTACCTTGGATCGAATTCTGCGTTCTTAGGTCGTCTGACATACATTTTGCCATCGGAACCAGATACATTTATGTTTGTTTCATCCGGCCATAAAACGTTGTTCCAATTTGCTCGTTGGGCGTGTTTATTTGCAAAAGTCATTCTCTGTAGAATATTTTTCTTGCTCAAGAATGGTACCTTTCTGGACTCTTTCCAGGAAGCCTTGATTCCATTAGTCGGTTTCTTATTGTACGACTTGAAACAGGCGCATTTAGTTCAATTTTCAAGTCGTTTGAAGAAGAAAAATTCTTTTTTTACACAGTCGTACCAATATCTTATCAAACCGCGTTGAGGTCTTTCGTTTTCTGCCTCTTGTTTCTGGCTTTGGACTTGAATGGAGAGCTGTAAGGCTAGGCGCGCACATTCAATTTTTAGTTTCGCAACTGTTTGGTTGCTAAAATGAAACATATGGGCTTATATGGGACACCGCGCACCGAGCAACTCGATTCGAGCAACTAAAAAGTTTGTGTTTTGACACAAACTAAACGATTGCCTTCGCAACAGTTGAGCTATTTTTTATAGGAGCAAGAGAGAAAAGAGTGTGAGCGTGAGTAAAGAGTTGCCAGTGCGCGTTTCTCTTTCAACTGGTGATTACACTATTTGACTTCGATCACAGTTGCCAGTGCGAGACTAGCCTAAATATCTTCTTTTTTGAAAAATTTAATGCTTGTGCTATTTCTTCCATAGTTTTCCTATTTTTTCTGAAGTTTTTTATTAAATTGCGCTTAGTAACAGTACAATGCACTTCACGACCCATTTTTATAAAATTTTAAAATAACTGTTATATTTTTTTTATTAAATAGACTGAAACACGTGCAAAACTAATAAACAAACTATAAAACGTCTATTTCAATAAAAATAAAAAAACGAAATTTAAGTCAAATTGAAAGTCAAAGTACCTCGTTTCTATTATTTTTTCCAGGCGAAATTATCACTTAGCTCATTTTTTTAACGTTAAGTCCAAACAAAGAGCTATACTTCATCCAACAAAAATATGCAGTACACGTCTTATGGGAGAGCTTTATTAAAATCAGTAGCGTGCTATATTTTTGCACCATACTAAATTGAAAGAACTCCTCCATAAAAAAGTGTTTGTGCGCCCGTAAATTTTCGATTGCATCCGACGCAGACCCCACGTCCTATTGACCGCACATCTGAGTGTGCACTGAATTGCTGTGGCTTATGGCTGTTGGTGATATTCAATTTCAACCTACATTAAATATTGATGTGCATACAGAGTTACCCTTGTTCATTTGCTAACTTGTTCAGTTTTTTTTCCTTGATTTTCTGTTGAGGTGCTTTTGATTTTAGAGCTTTGAAAAAAGGGTCCATTTAAAATCAACACTACGACAACTCTGTGAGAGCTTTAATGAAGGGCAGATTTATGCAATCCACTGTAGCCAGAATGCGAGGCAAACGTCCTATCTTGCCCAAGCTGCATATTTTTGTTGGACAGAGTATAATGACAACAAACGGCTGCACCATTTCAAAGTCATGTTAGGTGCAATTAATATATAAAAATTAGAACCGAGGAAGACGTAATTGTATGTAGTTATTAATGGTTGATCATTACGTAAAGCTTTGTTTCTATTATTTTTTCCATCACTGTATATGTATATGAGGAAATCCAGCGTACCTTAAGATTTTCATTTAAAAAAAAATCAAATCATCAGCACACCAAAACAGTTGATGTTTTTATAATCAAAGTAACGTCAGAAATGTAAATCAAGTCGCGTTACTAAAATTCATCAATGCATCAAAAATTAATTGATAAAAATATGTCGAGTTTCTACACAGGTGCCCAAAAAAATAAAAAAGTAGTTAATTTCAAAAACCGAACCTACATATCCTTACGTATTTTGACGCGCTGAATTTGAATTTCAAGTTAGAATTGGTCCACCACGCTCCAGTTTTTTTCAAATCGTAAAAAACTTACGATAAGTTCATCGACCTTTTTTTTCGGAACTGTTCACTATTTTGTATGTTTAAGTTATTTTTCTTTATTTTTTTTTTAAGTATCACTTACTTTTTGCTATATGCCCTTATTTCATAACTTATACATCAATTTAGTGTTAAAAATTATAAAATAATAAAATAAAAGTCCGAGAAACGTACATGAAATAAGTTAAACATTTTTATCAATTTTCGTTTAAAATAAAAATTCATTTTAAATAATCTATTTAGTGGAATAAAAAATGATACTTAATACAGTTACTTTTTCAGCACTCACTCTCTGGATAACTTCAGGTTTCTAGTCATTTATAAGCTTTTTTTGAGTGTGCTCTTTAATTTTCTACATCTAAAATAAAAATTACGCTGTCGAACATTTTTTTAATTCCTCGATAAGTTTGTAAATTTTTGAGGCACATTAACTTTTCTGGGCTGAATTTCTTCGTTTTTTTATATATAATATACACAAAAAAATTTATTACGATATATAAATGCATCAAAAAGTTATGAAAAGAAAAGTGTAACGATCTAATTTTCAAAAAGAGCTCACCATTTTAATATTATTAGTGGCACACCCAAATATCAACATAGATTATACTTAGTGAAGTAACTACAATAATTATTTAAATTTTCAGGTGGATCAAACATTGCATCAAAAAGTTACAAAGTTTTGAAATAAAAAAACATTGAAAGGGACAAATTAAATTTCGTTGTTTTCACGTAATAAAATAGCTGTATATATTCAAAATTAATTTGTGTTGAAATATACATATAGATCATCTTTCTATTTAAGTCCTATTTAAAAAATTACACCAATAACAACTATTTTATTGAACTATATTTTTATATCTGCTAGTGACATAAAATCCTAAAGTACGCTGGATTTCCTCATATATGTATGTATGTACATAGATCTAGATTTTATTCCAATTTTACAATAAATTAAAAGAAGTTTTTACAAAGGAAGTTTAACTTTCTCTAACATATCAAAATAACATAGGACACCAAGGTTTTGGGTACATAAACCAAGGAATACTTTTCCGAAGGTTTTTGGTCTACTGAACTGGAATCAAAAGTTAGAAATATATACAACCTCACCGAAATATATACAACGGTTTGAAAATTAAAAAGAAATTGTTTTCTCGGTGGTTCCGAGGCTATGCCTTTGCTCGAGGCCGGGTTTCTGAAAGAACTAATTATATTCTTTTCTTCGTCCTATAAAATGTAAGGGGTCGATAAAGATGATTTTTGCTACTCTTAAGGTAGTTTCTAATTAATTAATCCTAACCTACATTTATTCCTTAAAATCCGTATTAAATGTTTTGTCAAGATATTTATTCAATAGAAAAATAATACCAAAGCAATTGGAACTCTAAAATATTGCAGATCGTTATTACAAAAGTTAGTTATTCAAAAAAGCCGTGAAATATAGATTAAATTATACCGATCGAGTTTTAATACATTTTGTTTTGCTTATACTATATATTAAGAATGAATGGAATTGTTTGAAGCAAAACAGAACTGGAATTTTGTTGACCAGCAACTAATAACTTTAACTCAAGATTTTTCGGAGAAGAAAATAGATTTTGAAAACATTAAAACATAATTTAAAAACCAATCCCGTCGCCAATCCCTTGAAGAAGTCTACTGTATATCGTGCGACAGAATTGAAAAGTGCTCAAATGAATTAAATTGAGGAAAAATTTTCGATTTCTTGAAAACTATGAATGTACGAGTATGCATAGTTTAAAAATTCATTTTGTTATTTTTTTTATATCAGAAAGTTCTTTGAAATGTTTCCAAAAAAAATTTCAGACTTAAGTATTTAGTAATATACATTTTAAGAAATAATTTCAAAAAACTAATCATTAACTTGTTTTCAAGACAGATTTAAAAAAAAATATTTTTTTTTTCAATATCCCAAAACAAATTTTCAAAAATTTGTACATACAATATTACATATTTTAAATTTAAAGGAGCTTCTGGGTAAAAATTTTGCTCAAAATCGTTACAGCCGTTTATAAGAAAATCAAAAAATAAAACAAAAAAAAAAAACATTTTCTCTTAATATTTTAGTGACCAAAATGCGGTCGATGCCTAAAATAGCACGACTATTTTCGTTTCCTATCAAAATCGTTTAAGCCGTTTTCGATATAAATAAGATTTGGCACGACTGTATCGCTGGTTCCGTTAGTTTTGTTTGTTGCCGACTGAAAACAAAGGGAAATAATTTTAAATTGTAAATTGTTTTTTCGTTATATTTTTACAAATTAATATAAATGTAAATACCAATCTCCCTTGACCGGACACCGATGGTGCAGAATTTTTTGTCCGGCTACAAGAGCTGTCCGTTTAAGAGAAATCAAATAAAACAATAATTTTTAAAAGTAGTTAATAATATATATTTATTCATTACAGAAAATAAAAACATAATATATTTTTTTCTTTGTCTCCTGTTACATATATTGGCCCAGTGCAATATAGTGAGCCTTTCCTTTGAAAGCTTTCCTCCTATACACTTTTCACCTTTTAAAGCCACTGTCTTTGTTGGTAACCCTCGAAAAAAGAGCTGTCTCATCTGCATTGTAAATACAGTCAGGCTTGCAATCATCTGTTATTGTCGAAAGCTTTTTGAGAAAGTTTTTCACGTCCCCAAGATTAACAACTCCAGCCTCTCTGCTCACGTTTTTATAAAATACCTTGAAGTTTCCGAAATTTATCGCACTATTTGAGTAACAATCCGGGTGTAGTTCCAAATCACTACTAACTTTATTTTAAATACTATTTACATATGAATTTACTTCATTCTTATCTCTATGAATATTGTTGTTATTAATGTGCTTATCTTATATAACCGTCAGTGTATGTTCACGCTGATCCGTGTTATCTTTATTTATTTAAATGCACGGCGGGTTATCTATATCTAAGTACCAACCAGCCAGCTGATGCTTTAAAATATCGTTTCACGATAGCTTTTCGACGATTATCGGCTTACGTGAAGCCAATAAAAGCAACACTCTAGCTCAAACGATATCGTCGGACGATAATAATCGATCTACGGAATGTCCCCCTAGACTTGAAATAGCTATGATTGTTCATTAACAATTTTTTAAGGACTCAAAATATCTAATATGATCAAATATAAACAAAATTAAAACCATTTATTTGAGTTTTGACTTTCCAATAGTCCTTTTAACCGATTTAAATTGAATTTTATACACAAGATCTAATATCTAAGTTCGAAAAAATTTATTTTAGATTTGAAAAAATCATTTATTTCTTGATAAATTCGAAAATTTCAAAAATTATAAAATTGATTGTTTTTTGTTTTACTAAATTAAATTCTATGCAAAATGAACCCATGTCTTGACGAATGAGGTCCAGTGCGGAAACATATTACATACTACAGATTTTGATTGCTTATAAGTTATTTACATTATTTTAGATGGAAATAAAGTATAAATCGCAAATTAACAGCACAAAAACTCAATTTGTTGTTGCAAGCTGCAGATTCATTTAGCTATACTCGTCTCGACATGTATAGGTACATAAGATATGTACATTTGTACGTACAGATTTTCCTTTAGTAGTTGGAGCTAAAAACGGGATGCCATGTGATTCAAGCAAATATTAGCTTATGCAAGAACAAAAATTATAAGTCCGTACCAGTTTCTTAAAACAATAAGCTTTTATATAGAAAATTTATAAAACGTTTTTAGGAAAACATTTTGGAACGCCAATTTAAAGTTTTTATTATCGTTCGAATAAAAATTAAATTTACAAACAAAAATATTGAGCCGTTTCTGAGATATCGAATTTTCAAAAAAAAAAGAAAAATAGATATTTTTTTCAAAAATTATATTTTTTTTAAAAGTTTTGAAATACAATGTTTTTTAAACTTTTTAGAAGCTTCTCTATAAAAAAATTTCATTAAAATCCGTTATGTCGATAATGAGACATTCTAAATTTTAAAAAATGGTTCTATGGTAGGTAGAGTCAGCAATATTTTAATTGCATTTCTTTTACTATATTATACAGGGTGTCCCAAAATTCAACGTCGAAACGAAAACGGGTGATAGGGTAGGTGGTGACAGTTATCAGAAAAATAATAAAAAAAATCGTAGCCATGTGTTTGTGAGTTATAGGCATTCGAAAAAAAAATGAAAAAATGGTCACCCTGTGACGGTCTTTCAAGCGCCGCGCCGTGATTACAAATATCAACTTTTCTCAATTTTTGTTGTTGTTATGGAACCTTAAATAACCTTGCTAAGAAATGCATTCAAAAATTTAAACACATCTGCATTAGTCTTAAAGAAAATATCACTTTTTTGCCCAACTAAGTACTCAAAATTTTTACATGACCCTAATTCAATGGACTGTAGTGTAAAAAAAACGTACTACGAAATTTTGGCAAGTTACCTTAAAAGTTGGCGTGTTCTATTCTCATTTCAAAATGGTATAACATTTTTGAGGATATTTCATAAATAACGGAAACAAAAATGTTTTTCTCAAGTAACCCGGTCTTAAAATAATTCTTTTTAATTCATTAAAAAAAAACTTTGAATGCACTCTAGGCTTCTAGCCCAGTCAAAGCGTCATTTGACCTTGCGCGCAGAGGCATCGTCTATTTTTTTTCATGGATCGATAGGTGCTTATGAGAAAGGCTTAAAACCAAATTTGCACCACATGACAACTTTTTTTACCAAAGTTATTGGTAAAAATGTGTTTTGTGTCATTTTTTGGTCATTTGCGAATATCTCAGCTCCACTATCTCGTACAAACAAAAATTAAAGATGTATTTATTCCTAATAACATTATCTATTATGTTATAAAAAAAAACATTTGTTTAAACAAATGAAAAAAAAGTTATAGTAAGTTGAAATAATTTTTTGTTGTTTAAAAATCACTTTTTCGTGATTATTAAGAAAAAACCTCATTTAACGATAAAATTTTTATTTTTTATTATTTAAGTTCTTGTAATTCCCTACAATTTAAAAAAAAATCAGCACTCTACGATGAACGAAAGCCGGGTAATAAATTATTGAACATAGGTAAGTCAGCGCACCCACGCATTTTATGATTTTATGTTTTAATTAATATCTCAGCCCCAGTATGTCGCAAAGTGAAAATAAAAAAACTGTATTGCTAATAACAATATTTTCTATCAACTTGCATTTAATTTAATATGTTTGAGCAAAAACATAAAAAGTTACCGTTGGTTTCAACGTTTTTTTTCTTGTTTTTAACACCTTTTTTTCATAGTTATTGAGAAAAAAACTGTATTTCACGGTAACTATTTTTCAGTTTTTTGTCTTATAGTCCTGCTAATTTTCTTCAAATTAAAAAAAAAATAGTCCATTACGACAAACGGGAGCCAAGATATTCATGATTTAAAAACTTAGGAAAGCTTACAATATAGTATGTTAACCTTGTAGCTTGTAATTTTGGTGTCGCCAGCAACAAGATATATTGGTATCCTTCAAACACCCCACACATACTTACACATATTTGTTGCTTCTTGTTGCTGGCGACACCAAAATTACAATTTTTACAATTACCATGCGCGCAAGGTCAGGCCCTTTTTCATGACGCTTTGACTGGACTATTGCTCGTGTCTAAGTTTATGTTCGAGGGGGGTGAACAGTAATTTATTAGTAACTACTACTAGGTCCAGAGTACCGCGGACTATCAGATAGTGATTCATTTCTATTATTTGGTTTGACTTTTTAATGAAATTCAATTTTTCAACAAAAATTACATCAAAAGTTTATTTACATTAGCTATAACAAATTTTCAAATTGTTTGCCTCCAACGGCAATGCAAGACCTCCATATTCTTAAAAAAGATCGGTTTACAAGACGGGTGAATTTCCATGAGTTGATGTTTGCAACAGCCTCCGTGATTTTTTGGCGCAGCTCGGCTAAGCGGGCATTTTTTCATTGAGAACACCTGCGTGAGAGCATTGGATTAATATTGACCTGCGAATGTTTTTTAAATAATGCAACGTTACACGCCCTAACTAGTGACAGAAAAATGCAATTGCGAAATAAGAACAAAAATGTTCCTGAATCTTGAAATCAATTAAATTAAGAAATACATGGATATTTAGATAAAATACATAATTACTGTTTATTAAAATTTTTAACTATTTTTTAACTAAAGCTTATTACAAACAATTTTCGATATGATCCCCATTTTGTAGAAGCCAAAGATTATAGCGCCTTCTTATTGCTGCACATAAATTTATACTTGATAAATTTTCCTGTAATTTGACTCCAGCCACTTCAATCCGTTGTTTCAGTTGTTCCAAAGATTCTATTTCCACTTCGTACACATAGTTCTTCATGAATCCCCAAGCATAAAAATCTAACGGAGTTAAATCTGGCGATCTAGGCGGCCATTCTATTGGACCTCCTCTTCCAATCCAACGGTCACTAAAATGTTCATCATCAAGCCAGTTCCGCAATAAAAAGTACCGTAATAAAAAAGTGACAGGTCAATGAAAAAATGTGTGAAATATGATTAATCCAGTACTTTGTCACATTATTGTATGCTTATAAGACGAAAATTAAAAAGTAATTATAAGATAATTATAAGATAATTATAAGACGATAATTAAAAAAGTAGTAAAAAGAAAGTTAATCCTTTCAATCGTAAATTCACCTAAGAATCCAAAAGCGTAAAAACTAAAATAAAAGGCTTTTCTTAGAACAAAAGTAGTTTTTGTTATTTTTGATTTTCTCAAAAACTACAAAACATTTTGACATCCGGTTTTTTGTGTTTGATCAAAAATTAATAAAAGCATTGAATATTGAATAAAAAAATAATACTTAATTACGTAAAATTTTGAAAAAAAAAACGGTTTAAAAAAAATGTTCATTTTTTTTTCAAAATTTTGATTTTGAAAATTAATTTTTTAAAAACTATTCACTCGAACAACTTTATTTGAAACTAAAATTAAAGAATGTATTTCTGGCTTTTCAAAATGCCATAGCATTACTCTGTAAGTATCACTGTTATTTTTTAATAATTTTTTTTTCTGTTTTAAGTGATTTTTTTTTCTTAAATTGCCCCTCCCGCCTAAACGGGGGGAAATAGACCCCCCCCCCCTCCCATACGATTTTTTTCTTGTCTAAGTCCAACCTACACGCCCTAGCTTTTTGTCACACCTTATGCAAATCACCCTGTATACAGTGTCGGACAAAACTAAAGCACGAAAAAATATCACATTGGAAACATACGAATAAAAAGTGAATACACTCGTGATACTTTTATATTTTTTATTTTTTCTTAATCACAACATATTATTCTATATTTTACAGCTTTTAATTTGATTTCAAATCTTAACATATTTCTAAAAAATAAAAATTGTTCAAAACTCATTAAAAAGTAGCTCGACAAAACTAAAGCACATTTTTGATTTCATATACAAAATAAATAAAAAAAAAGTTTTAACGTTACTATTCGGTGTCGAAAACATTAATTTTTATAATTGCATCACATCGACGAGGCATGGATGCAATGAGATTGTCAATTATTTGTATGGGGATGTTTTCCCAGACAGTTTGTACTTCTTGTCAAGTAGCGAGTCAAAATTGTTACATTTCGTTCGATCAATCCTCTAATCTACCGTTTCCCATAGATTCTCCGTTGGGTTGAGATCAGGGGATTGCGCTGGCCACTTTATAACCATGATATTACCTTCATTAAGCCAATCTTTCACCAATTTAGCGGTATGTTTCGGATCGTTGTCATGTTGGAAGATCCATCGCAACGGCATATTCTCCTCCGCATACGGAAGCATGACGTTTTGAAGGCTTTCCTGGTACATGAAACGATCCATTATACCACTTATCTTATGAAGTGGCCCGATCCCTTGACTGGAAAAACATCCCCAGACAGTAATGTTCCCCCCCCCCCACAGTGCTTCACAGTTGCCTTGGTAAATCGAGGATTGAGGCGTTCACCTTTCGGGCTTCGTACCGTACGAAATCTGTCCGATCCTTTTAAATTAAATTTCCATTCATCAGAGAATAGAACCGTCTTCCATTTTTCCCTAGTCCAGCTAAGGTGCGTTTAGTCTTGCACGTTTATTATTAAGGGAAATAAATGGCCCTTTTTACAGCACGACGAGCTTTCCAGCCACTATCAACCGCTCTTCGCCAGATCGTTCTACAAGAGATTTATAAGTCTAGTTATTTTTTTTATTTTTTTAGGGTAATATAAGTGTCCTTTTTGATTAACCTCATTATTCTTTTATCGCAATGCGACGTGGTATTTCGAGGTCTACCACCATTGTGCACCAGTGGCGTAGATAGCTTTTCGCTATGGGGGGATATATCTAGTTCGCTAATTTTTTTTAAAGTTTTAATAATTAAAAAAAAAACAAATAACAAGACTTCATTGAATTCATTATGTATGCCATAAAAAAATTATATTTTTTTAAAGATAATATATTATACGCATTAATTTGAATATGAACTAGAATAAATATTGATATACAGTGCCTTACATAAGTATAACCGCACCTGTAAAAATGCGTTTTGTAGAAAATTAAAATGGGAATGACACTTTACTATTATTTTTATTGAATGGCATCACTAATCAAGTAAATTGAGAAGAAAAAAAGTTCCGTTATTTTCTCTTCTGGTGTTTAAAAATTAAAAACAGATTTTTATATATTGCAAAAGTATAACCGCACAATGCAAACCTCTCTGAAGCTTCATTCAGTTATGTGCTTCGAAATGACAAGAAACAATGCCGCGTGGTAAACATTTAAGCGATACGGAAAAAGTCAAAATTCAAGCTTTTCGGTTAACTGACCTAAGCTTAAGCGCTATTGGTAGGAAAATTTAAAGATCGGATCGTGTCGTCCGAAATTTCTTACAAGGTCCAGAATCTTATGAGACGAAAATAAGACCCGGGCATCTGCAGAAGCTGACACGTCGAGATAAGGGGCGTTTAATAAATGCTGCATCCAATTCGGCGCATTCTTTGCCAGACGTTCGTGACGAATTGGGCTTAGGAATTTCGGTTTCAACGGTTTTTCGTGCCTTAAGTAAAGTGATTGTTCGGTGCAAAATGATGCCAGCTCCAAATTTGACAACAGTCTACAAAAAAAAGTAAGAATTTGCCCAGCAAAACATGAAACGGAATTGGAAAACCATAAGTAACATTCCATTAATTTACACTTAACTCTTTTTATTCCAAATGGCATAATTCAATGAATGTTTTTTTTAGATTATTTTAGATTATTTTCAGTGGCAAAAAAAGTTTGATCTTGATGGGTCAGGTGGTTTTAACGGATATTGGCACGATCTGAGAAAGGAAAAAAGTTTGTTTTCAAGAGGAACTTTGGCGGTGGCAGTTGTAAGGTTTGGGGGCATTCTGCGACCGTGGTAATGTGGTACCCTACTTAAGACGATTTCGTCGAGTTTGGCATGTCTTTCAGCATGATAATGCCCCAATTCACGTTAGTCGTCAAAGTTTGGGATGGTGCGATTAGAATAACATACATTTTATGGTGTTCCCGGCACGTTCTCCAGATTGTAACCCTATTGAAAATCATTGGGGAATTTTGACCCGCAAAATGTATACCCATAATAGGCAATTATACAGTGTTGCTGAGCTGCGAGAGGCGATTGTGGAAGAATGGAACTGTATAGACGATTCCATATTAAATAACCTTGTCAACAGTATGTCAAAAACAATTTTTAGATTGGTCGAAAATAATGGCAGCAATGTCCTTTACTAATTTAGCCGAAAAAATTTACTTAAAATAAAAAAAACAGATCAAAATAAAAAAGCGGTTATACTTTTGCAATACAAAAAAAAAATCTGTTTTAATTTTTAACCACCAGAAGAGAAACTAACGGAACTTTTTTTTCTTCTCAATTTACTTAATGTGATGCCATTCAATAAAAAATAGTAGGGTGTCATTCCCATTTTAATTTTCTACAAAACGCATTTTTACAGGTGCGCTTTTACTTATGCAAGGCACTGTAGTAAGTAAATTAATATTAATTTAAAAAATAAATCACAAAATAAAATCCAGTTTTCTGTTCTTTTTAGATAAAACATAATATATTCTGCTAGTATAGGTATTTCGCGATGAATAGCTAGAGCAGCCAAACCATTCAAACGATCCTGCAAATAAGTAAACATCCAAAGCTTATCACACTCTTATTAAAATAGACATATTTTTAATAATCTCACTTTGGTGGTCATGCTTCTTTGAATTGTTTTTATTCTCTTTACTGACTGGAGAAAGTTCTTTCAGGAGTTGACGTTAAAACCAGCAGTGTAGCTAATATCTTTAAAAAAATATATACAGCTGGATGGAAGCTCTTTTTCTTGCACGTTTACCTACTCGTATTATCAATTGCTGAGAGACGTAAAAAAAATTTCAGAGTGCGTTTCTTTAACTTATTTGGTTCATGACTGGTTATGTTGAATAATTATCGATCCCAATGGGGGGGATATATCCCCCTGATCCCCCCCCTATCTACGCCACTGTTGTGCACTATTTGAACACTACCCCGAGCACGAAATCGAGCTATTATCCGAGAAATAACCGTATGGCTTGTACCATATTTATTGCCAATAAATGTAATTGATTCACCGCTTTGAAAAAAATAACAAGTGCTTGACAAAAGAAAAAGTGAAGGTAGTAGCATTTAAGAAGTAAGCGGTAAAATTCGAGAACTGTAAACAGAAATATGGTACATGTGCTTTAGTTTTGTCGCGCTACTATTTAATGAGTTTTGAACTATTTTTATTTTTTAGAAATATGTTAAGATTTAAAATCAAATTAAAAGCTGTAAAATATAGAATAATATGTTGTGATTAAGAAAAAATAAAAAATATAAAAGTATCACGAGTGTTTTCACTTTTTATTCGTATGTTTCCAATGTGATATTTTTTCGTGCTTTAGTTTTGTCCGACACTGTATATTACTTTTGTAGCTTCGAACCATTTGCCCCAATTGCAAAAGTCAAAGGTGCCCCGAAGGACCTTTATACGTTTTTTTTAAATTTTTTTATAACTAATATTATATTTTCACAAAACTGGCTCTAATTTATTGAACTTTAAGAATAGTACTATATAGTATCATAATATTGATTCACGATAAAAAAATTTATTTTATTAGGTTCACAAATCGCTTACTTACCAGTGGTCAGAAATTAGATCAGAGACACAGAAAACAAGAAAACACGTGGTACTCCACGAAGAGTGCTTGATTTTTTTTAAACTTGACAAAGAAAAGTTTTCGAAAATCGTGTTTTTCTCGAAAACGTCTCCGAGAATTTTGATAAATTTTTACGTTCTATTAATTAAACAAAAAAAATTGAAATCAATATATTACTAACTGTACCGAACATAGAACCATTTTGACGATTTTTGAATTTCTCATTACCGGCTGAACGGATTTTAATGAATTTTTTTTTGGAAAATTCGATATCTCAAAAAAGGGCTAAATATTTTTTTTTTGGAAATTTATTTTTTATTCGTAAAGTACTTAATAAAAATTTTTTTTTTAATTTCTATATCTACGAGTATAAAAGATTATTTGACTTATAAGTTATAACTTTGTTATATACGAGTATTTATGTTTATATGGCAATTGCGAATAATTTTCTTCAACAAAACCATTTTCATATAAAATGCAAATATTCGAGTTCCTAGCACAGTTTATAATTTATGTATGTCAATTGGTAAAAACCAATAGTTTATAGCTTGACAGAAAGAAGACAAAGTAGTTTTTGATATTTTTAAAAGTTTTTATTTTCACTTTCTTTTTGAAACACTTCATCATTTACTTCCGGATCTGGAAGTATTATATGTATATAATTCCTTGACATCTTAGGTATTTTTTTTTTTTATTATATAAGCTTTTATTGCCTTATTTATTAAAAGTTATAAACATTGAGAATTAATAATTATTTAAGAGTTATTCTTTTTCGGTTTAATTACAATAACTAAATTAATTATAAATTTTAGAGTAATTGATTGATATTTAAAAAATTATGTTTTACAACTATGATTATTACTATTAGGTTAGTATTTTAAATTCTTAAAGTTTTGAAAAAGTTAGTGATTTAATTCGATTTTTTGTTAGTTGCTGGCATAAGCCTCCCCCAAGGCAGCCCATCGATCTCGATTTTTTGCATCATTATACCAATTTACATTTACTTGGCAAAGATCGTCACTCCATCTCTTGTTGGGTCGTCCTGTTGGTCTCTTGTTTTCCGGTCTCCATTTTGTTGTAATCTTTGTCCATCTTTGATCCTGAAGTCTTGAAATATGTCCTGCCCAACTCCATTTAAGTCTTTTGGTTCTCTCTATTACGTCAATTATTCGAGTATTCTTGCGGATTTCTTCATTTCGTATCCTTTCGGTAGGTCTTATGTTGAGGATTTTTCTTTCCATTTTTGTCTGGCAGATTCTCAGCTGGTCAAGTGATTTTGTAGTCAAGCTCAGGGTTTGTAGTCCATATGTAAGTACCGGCAAAATGGCGGAGTCAAAGAGATATTTCCTTGTTTCAACACTTTGGTCCAACTCTAAAATCCGTTTGAGGCTCCAAAATTGTTTCCAACTGTTTGTGATGCGTCTGTTGATTTCTTTCTTTTCTTGGTCCTTAAAAGATTTTATTTGTCCTAAGTATATGTAGTCCTCCACGTAATGAATTTTTTCTTCGTCCAGAATTATATCCTCTCTGATGTGGTTCGTCATCACTTTTGTTTTTGACTTGTTGATTTTCAGTCCATAGTTGTTGCACAAGCTAGTGAGTTCTGTTGTCATTTCTTGTATATGTGCAGCTTTTGTAGAGATGAGGACTATGTCGTCCGCAAATCTTAGGTTGTTAAGAAGTCGTCCACATATCTTTATACCATATTTTGTCCAGTTTGTCTTTTCAAAAGACAAACTGGACAAATTTTAGGTATGCTTTGATGAAATTTGACATTTTGTGGCTTGTGTGGAAACTATATTTTGATATAAATAGAGTCTGAACTCTGAATGTCGATTGAAAACTTAAATTCGAACAGCAACCAACAAGCTATTTCCCAAGTGTCAATCTATGGCGACATGGCGTTAAGCAGTTTAGACTATGACTGCAATCGAAGAGGTTATTTGGTGTGAGAGGCGTCAGTCACAAACAAAATATGAATAAAGATTTGTGGTAGATTGTGTGCGGGAACTACGCAGTGAACGGTCAAATGTAAACAAATTCCGAAAGCTTAAGGAAAACTTTTGGAGTATGACGTATAGGTTGAGTTAGATCTATCTCTTAATTTTCCGCCCCTAGACGTTGGCGCCCTTGTGCGCCGCACATTTCGCACATATGGTAGCGGCGGCCCTGCCTATAAGCTATAAGTCGCAAGTAAAAAATAAAATAGCTATATACAGGGTATCCCACAGTCACCGCCCCAAACGAAAACCATGGATTCCTGAGGTCATTTTAAGTCGAAAAACTTATGAGGTAATTTTCTCGTTTTCGTCCCGTTTTCGAGTTATAACGGTTTTTATGATTTTTGCTCTCTTTTCCCTTAACTGGCTTTATCTTCGCCAAACTACGTCCGATTCGTAAGATTTTTTTATAACCAATCAAGAATTTATTACAGTTTTAGTTTGTCTCAGAACTTTTTTTTCTGCGGGCTACCGTTTCTCCGCAATTTTGCATCAAACCCAATTTTTTTCCTTTTTTAAGTTGTTTTTTTCAATTTGATATCATTTTTTTCAAAAAAACACGTTAATGAGTATTAATTTTGTTCGTTAATTATTAAAGCCCAGTTCATTTTCTTAAAAAAAAATATTTTGTTTTCCTTAAAAAGAATACTAAATGTAATTAACAACAAATAAACAAACTGAGTGAATTTAAAAACAAAAAATAATTTTTAAATACAAAATTAACTTTTTCTGAGCTATTGTGGTTAAAAAAAGGACAAATAGATAAAGTTGTCCCATTTCAGCGTATATTAATAACATTTACAGATATTCTTGATTAGTGTAATCCATTGTTCGCAAATAATTGAAAAAAACTACAACTTGAATAACAAATCCAAAATGGAGTATCAAGTGAAAGAACACGACGCGGACACTAGTTCACGCGAGAAAGACATTTACAACCTTCAAATCATAATGCAAATCTTTACTGTTTACATTAGTTAACGGCATTACTAATTAACTTTATCTATTTGTCCTTTTTTTAACCACAATAACTCAGAAAAAGTTAATTTTGTATTTAAAGATTATTTTTTTTTAAATTCACTCAGTTTGTTTATTTTTTGTTAATTACATTTAGTATTCTTTTTAAGGAAAAAAATATTTAATTTTAGAAAATGAACTGGGCTTTAATAATAAGTGAAAAAAATTAATACTCATTAACGTGTTTTTTTGAATTTGATATCAAAGTGAAAAAACTACTTAAAAACCGAAAAAATTGGGTTTGATGCAAAATTGCGGAGAAACGGTCGTCCGCAGAAAAAAAAGTCTTTGGACAAACTAAAACTGTAATAAATTCTTGATTGGTTATAAAAAATCTTACGAATCGGACGCAGTTTGGCAAAGATAAAGTAAGTTAAGGGAAAAATAATAAAAACCGTTATAACTCGAAAACGGGACGAAAACGAGAAAATGACCTCTCAAGTTTTTCGACTTAAAATGACCTCAGGAATCCATGGTTTTCATTTGGGCCGGTGACTGTGGGACACCCTGTATGTATTTCATGATATTAAATTTAATAAACATCATTTTTAACATCATACTAATTTGAGTAAAATTTTGCGTCTACATATACATATTACTAAATTTTTAAAATTGGCATCCCAAATTTTTTCTGGAACATTTTTGAAGTCATTTATGGCCATTTTGTTAAGTACAGAGCAGCTGTTCTGGCATTAGGTGAAACACAAGTTGGTGCAAATACTGATCTTTCAGAATTTTGCCTGCCTGGTTATAACCTAATGCCTTTGATCTTTCGCCATCACGGCCTTTTAGTTTATGTGAGATATGATGTTGCTTGCCAGAGTCTTCCTCAATACGGATATTGTTCTAATACGAACTTTAACTTCATGTGGCTCAAATTTACTGTCCGCAAGCACATCATCCATTATTGTTTCATTTATAGGAGTCAGAATCTGGACAGCAATTCAATTGTTAATGAATTTGATGCGCTATCTGACTTTAATTTATTAATTAATTAATGGCGACTTTAATGTACACAATTCAAATTGGCTCCGCTATTCAGGACAGACAACACCCGAAGGAAGATATGTTGCGATATTTGCTGAAATGCACCACCTAACTCAGCTGGTAGATGAGCCCACCCGAATACCAGATGTTGCTGGGCAAAACGCTCACACTCTTAATTTGTTTCTTACTTCTAACCCTGATAAGTATACCATAACGGTAAAATCTCCATTCGGCACTTCGGACCATTGTGTAATATCAGCCAATTTTTCGTGTCCCATTCATCCAGTTAAAGTGAAGCATCCCACTAGGACCGTTTGGCAATACGAGAAAGCCAACTGGGGCGGTCTGAATAATTTTTTTAGAATTTTTAACTGGTCACTATGTTTCCTCGATACTGATATGATCACAGAAGTGATTTTTCTTGGGATGCATACTTTTATTCCTTACAGAATTAAGAGTATAAAGTCGAAAGAAAAGTCTTGGTACGATACAAGCTGTAAAGAAGCTATCAGGTTGAGAGAAGTAAGTTTCCGCTCTTACAAAGCCAACCCAACCGAGGAAAATCGGAAAAAGTTTAAACAAGTCAGAAACCAATGCAACGCTGTTATAAAGAGAACCAAATTCTTACATGAACAGAAATTAAGGCAAAAAATTCTGCAATGTGTCAAAGGCAGTAGAAATTTCTGGTCATTTGTCAAGAACTTAAAAAATTCAACTTCAACATCGCTTCCAACACTTATCTACAATAACAAACCGATAACTAGCTCTTTAGAGAATGTAAATGTACTTGCAGCTCATTTTCCTGCTAGCTCCACGTTGGCTATTAGCAACATTGCCCCTCCTGTAATTGAGAACGTAAATAATTTAGTGGGACAGGTATATTTCCGCACTCGTACAGTTGCAAGAGCCTTTCGAGACCTTGATATAAACAAATCCGCTGGTCCTGATGGTATACCCTCCATTCTTCTGAAGAGGTATTCTTCATTGCTGACAAAACCATTGCGTCAGCTTTTCCATCGCTCCTACTGTTCTGGAATCTTCCCTAGAAGTCTGTTCCTAAAAAGGGTGATCCTTCCTCCCCCTCGTCCTATCGACTAATCGCACTTACGTCCCTTCTTACCAAGGTCATGGAATCGCTGATAAATCATCAGCTCAAGAAATATCTCGAAGATCGCAGCAATCGTTCCACTGGTGATCTGATGGCATATCTCACCGAAGAGTGGAACAGATCTTTACATTGTTTTGGAGAAAGTAAGATTGCTGCGCTTGATATTTCTAAGGCATTTGATAGAGTTTGGCACCACGAGGCTCTCGTATCGAAAATGCTTGCGTTTGGTATCAACGAAACCCTTATTCTTTGGATTAGAAATTACCTTCTAGATCGTTCAATACATGTTGTATTGGATGGTTTTAAGTCTGATCTTCACAAAATAAATGCTGATGTTCCCCAGGGCTCCGTTTTTTCTCCGCCTCTCTTCCTCATTTTTATAAATGATCTTTTGTCTGAAACTTCTAATCCACTTCATTGTTTTGCCGACGACTCTACTCTCAGCTTTTCATATTCGTTCTGAAATTCACGTCCATCTCCTTCGGAAGTGTATTTGCAACGGTATCCTATGATAAGTTCATTAAATCTTTACATCATTGTTAAATGGGGTATACAAAACCGTGTGGAGTTTAATGCGTCGAAAATTCAATGCTGTCTATTGTCGTTAAAGCAAAATATACCCCTATGCCATTGTCCCTAAATGGCACTTGCATCGAAGAAACCGAAAAGCTCTCAGTACTCGGTATGTGTGTTAAGGACGATCTTCGTTGGAATGATCACATTCTCGAGAACGCCAAAAATGCTGGTAAATGCTTAAGAATTGAAGATGTAAGACATTTTTCACCCCTTCTGATCTGGCTACAATTTATAGGGCGTACGTTCAAAGCTCGAGTATAACTCACATCTTTGGGCAGGTTCAGCACAATCTTCTCTCGATTTATTGGATAGAATTCAGAACAGAGCGGTAAAACTGATAGGAAACAGAGCTATCATAGATTCATTCCCATCTCTTGAACACCGTTGGAATGTTTCATGTATTTCCCTGTTTTATCGCTTCTTTCACAAACAATGATCACTCGAAGAGGCCAGTTGCATTCCTCCCCTTTATCAATTGACCCGTGGTACCTGCTTTGCTAGGAATGTCCACCCTTGAGCCTAACTTTGGTTGTACCGTCATATATAGAGATTCGTTTTTTTTAGTCGCACAACACGATTATGGAATAACTTACCCGGCACAGTTTTCCCTCGCCGCGCCGTTTCAATTTGCAAACATTCAAAACCAATGTTCATCGTCACCTTCTTTCTCTCCCTTCCTAATTTCCCCATCGCCCATGTTGTGTTTAACATTATAAGGATCTCCTCAAATATCCTTGAGCGCGAGTGAATTATAAAAAAAAAAATTGTAATATAAAAAATTAATTTAATAATAAAACGATTTTTAAATTTTGTTTGCATAAATACTTTTTCGAGAAATCAGACGGCAAATTTTATGCTTTTGAACATTTTTATCTCATTAAATTCATGTTTTATATTTATAACAATTTTTAAAATACAAAGTACTTTTACATAAGAGCAAGTAAGTGCAATCCAGTCGTGCGTTTTATTTATTCTTATATTGAATATTCGATTGCTCGTGACCTTAAAAAAGCCTATAAAAAATCTAGCAAGCATATTTCGATATAACAAATTGACTCCTGTGCAAGCTGAAGATAACAGTAACTCTTTTGGATTAACGTTTAATATTTATAAAAGGTCACGAAAAAGTATCAACAGTGATTGTATGCGGATAAATTATCTTAATTTAATCCACAGTTTAGGCGAGATTTAAATTTACTCAAACACTTGTGTCAGGAGCTAGCTCGGTTTTAAACTCGAGAGGATCCCGCAATGAAAATGTTTGCCTTAGATCTCAGACTACTTTTAGAAATAAATGAATTTATTATAGAAAACACGTTGTTTATGTATTTATGTATATTCATTCGATATATTAAAAGTTTGCTGTGAATAAAAAATTATGTGATCACTGTTGAACCAGTTTTTGTCTTTTTTTATAAATTACATGTTAACATATTTTTTGTTTATTTTTCCAGGAAAAATGACAACTTTATAAGATCCAATTCAGAATGTCACTGCCCTACTGACCTTTATTATCGCCATAAGGCCAACAAATCATTATTTTTTAAAGACGAACTTCGGTCCATTGACTTTGTTTTAGCATATAAAACAAATCCCACAGAAGATGAGGAAGAAGAAAATAAGAAAAAACGTCGTTTATTTGAAGTGAATCTCATTAATCATGGACTGGAATTAGAAACAGAATATAAATCTAAGGAACATATTTTTTTTGTTAAGGTAACTTAAATCTTAACATAATGCAACAATTTAAACATTTAAAGCCGACTCTAAATCATTTGTTAAATGTCGACGGATTAATAGTTAACGAGAAAGTGGTTAATAAAAGCCGGTTTTAATTTTGTGCAATTTATAAAAACTTAAGCTTAAAAAAAATATTTATTTAGATACATGTACCACTAGAAGTTTTGCAAAGATATGCCGAAATTCTTAAACTAAGGATGCCAATGAAAGAGGTAAATACATAAAAATGAATGCGTTATTAATGTATTTAAAGTAGAAATTCACTCTTTTTATATTTTATTAAGAATTTATGCAGGATGAACATTAACGAAAAATCTAATAGGTTGCATGATGCACGGAAATACATGGCTAAAAAGGTTTGATATTACGAGTTAATATTTAGCAAATCATTTGTTTTGCTTTTGGTTTACATTTAATTTGCTAAATTAGTTTGCCACTCTGTCTAATGTATTTACTATTTGGTTGAATTTTGTCATTTGGCAGTTGAAAGTCATACAGAGTGGTCGATAACTAACTCTGTTCAATTGTAAGTACGCGGACAAAATTATGTGACTTTTTTTGACTTTAATTATTTGCCAACCCCTACGATCCCCTGAAAATGCAAAAGAAGTCTGCGAAATTGTTTTGCCCGCCTTTGCGCCACTAGCAGAGGCACCCAGTTGACCGAAATCTTATTCGATACATAATGTTAAAGGCTTTGGCGCAAAATTTTAAACAGCCTATTATTAAGGTATTAGATTCAATTAAAAGCTCAAGTGACCTCAACTCCAAGGGGCGTTTCGCCTAGGAATTTAATTCAATCACTCCACTTAAACAGAAATATAGTAGTTTACTAACTCATTTTTAATTTTAACCATTTTCTAACTAGTATCGTACTAAAGCAATTTTCTTAATAAATTGCTTCTGAACACACCTAAAACAGTGACAGTTCGTGCAAATAAGCTAATTAAACAGACCATTTGTGGCGTTTGTAAATATCACGATACTAAAAAAATAAAATAGGTATTCTATGATTTTAACTTTAATAAAAACGTAGAAAAAGTATAGTGCTAAATTCGATTAAAATTTCCCAAATCGTTGTTTTAACCTGTTTTCATACCAAAACAGCTTTAACATTGAACTAATTCAACTAAAATTTTGCGCCTATATTACCAATCGATACAAATTAATTTATTTTTCATTCAAAATTTATTGATATAGTAATTTTCTATTTATTTTTCAGTATAAATTATTGGTTTCAGAGTTATTTATAAACGGCGTTTGCCGTCTGTCAGATTGACAATTATATTAAATTACGAAATTTATAAACAAAATTAAGTTCGAGTTCTGGTTCAAAAATGTTCACTTAAAATTCAATTTCGATAAGCTAATGCAGTTTTACAAAATGTTTACATTTTGGATATATCTATTTCATTCAAGTATTTTAAAATGATTTAAAATGTCTTCTTGTTTCTTTGATTTATTGGGCATCTCCCAAGAAAATGAAAAATCTAGTCTTCTCGCTTGCCGTGCTTGCGCTCTGCCTATTGTGCCACTGTGATACATAAAATAACTTGTCTCAAAGTGCTACTCAAATAACTCTCGTGTTTTTAATTATACTGTTTAAGAAGACTTAAATACGTATTAAAGAATCCGAAAAATACCGATTTAGGACCAAAACAAAAAAGTTATGTTTTGAGCGTCGAACTTGCCGAGTTGTAGAAGCTAAGTAGGGTCAATGATTCTCGAGATGTCTTCTCCAGATGAGTACTGAAACCAAAGGACGCTCATCATCCTCTTACCCATCCTTATATCCCTCCCTCTCTCACATTGAAAAGGCGAAAAAGCTATCCAAAGTTACCAGCTCATCTACCAACCTAAACGTCCTTCTTTTCAGAACGGTGCATACTGTCTGATTCCCCGCCCAATCTCTCCTTTTCCTATTTTTGTAACTTCCCAATTGGGCTGGATTTAAGGTGTTATACGACCCGTGACGATAATCAGCCTGGCTGAGGGCCCAATCAAAAAACTAGCTCAGTCGCTAACGGAGTATCCGGATACCAGGCGACCTCCGGATTAACTAGCCTTATCTGCATATACGGATCTCTGTGCAGATGGACCACCCTTTCTCCGTTACTCGTGCGATCTTTATGGAAAATTTAAATTCAAAAAATGGTGGAAAGTCCTGGTCTTTGAGAAAGGCCAGCAGTGCGACTGAAAAGCCGTCTGCTGTTTCTCCGGCTTGCGCTGGAAGTAGTAGTACTGTGGGTTCCCACAGTCCTATTGCCGAAAGCAAAAGCAGGAGTAAAATGGTAGAAATACCTCCTTCCAGTAACAGGGGGGCTGTGAAGCATGGCCCTTCTATTACTACTTCAGAGAGTAAACCTCTCCAAAGTTCAACACCGCGGTTCAGTGGTAGTAAGACTGTGAAGCATGGTACTGCTACCACTAAGGAGAGTAAACCTCCCCGCACTTCTTTGTCTCATTCCAGCGGTGGTAGGACTGTGAAGCATGGTCCCTCCACCTCAAACAACACCACAAATCCTAAAGTAGGCCCTAGGGGGAGCGAGCGTAAGCCCAACCCTTATAAGACCTTCTACAAGGACATTCGCAATGTTAAGAGAATACTCAGGGTTTTTGGTGAACAACCTGGCGCCGGAGGGAACTCTCAGCATGATGCAAAAATCAAGTGGGCTTAAAGCTTTTTAGCTAATAATAGCGTCCAGGCCAGCGGAGACTCCACGTCAAAGCGTCAAAGGTCTATAGAGGGCACAACTTCAGTACCCAAACGCCCAAAGTGCACAACATCAGCGCTCCATCACATCCCTGTGGAGGGAATAAGACCTTCAGTGATGTGGTTAAAGACAAAATCGTGGTCGGAATCATTGACGGGAACGACGTCGATGGCACGATCTCTGTGGAAAATTGGCAGGTGGTCAAGGGGAAGCTCCAGTTGAGTTTCATGAGTATCATGATGGAGAACCCAGGACGACCTCCAATCACAAACGATGGAGGCTGGCATCAAGGACATGTTAAGCTCATGGTTAGCTGGTTAGGGGAAGCCTGGCCTTTTGCTAGGCTCGAGGTTGTTGCTAAGACTAAGAGACTAAGGCCTCCAAACTACTACTTGCTGTATGCATTAGATAAAGGTGAACCCAGATCTTGCATACTAGTTAAAACTAGCCTGAATGTATTTTTACTACCTAATTTCAGTGATCGAGATGTAACCGTCGCAAGACTGGAAATAGTCAAAGGAACTCTCTGGCTGGCGTCTGCATATCTTGGCCATGACCACCTTGGCCCTCTCCCAGGAGACACCCTGAGGAGTCTAATCACTGAAGCAGACAGGCAGAAGACCGGCCTCATCATTGGAAGTGTGGGGTAGCACGAATATAAACGACAGAGGTGATTCTCTTTTCGATTATATTTTAAACACTAACCTAACATTATGTAACGTTGGCAATGAACCCACATTTGTTACTAAAAACAGACAGGAAGTACTTGACATAACTCTTGTCTCAGATAAAATTTATCATACTATCTCGAATTGGAAAGTATCAAATGATCATTCTTTCTCTGATCATAGATACATACAATTCGAAATTATGGACGAACCTCCTAGCCAATCTTCCTTTCGTAACCATCGAAAAACAGATTGGCTTCTATGTAGGGCAACTCTATTAAGGTCAATTAGACCTGAGTTATACAACATACCCTACAACACTGAGGATCTTAATATTAAAGTCAATGACCCCACAGCAGCCCTCAATAAATCTCTGGAAACTGCCTGCCCTCTTATACAAATAAGAGGTAAAAAGAAACCACAATGGTGGAACTCAGGGCTGGATCCACTAAGAAAAGATTGCAGGAAACTCTTTAATAGAGCGAAAACCTCCAGAGAAGCTTATGATTGGGATTCATATAAAGACTCCCTCAAGTTATATAAAAAAGAACTGAGGAAAACCAAGCGTATGTCCTGGAGAACTTTCTGTAACAATATAGAAGGCAACTCAGAGGCATCAAGGCTAAGAAAAATCCTCTCCAAAAATCCAGTAATGCCAAGTTGCCTAAAAAACAATGACGGTTCCTAAACAAACTCAAGCGAAGAATCGCTCAATCTGCTCCTGGATGTACATTTTAAAGATAGCTCTCCTTGCGTTAATAATACTGATCCTAACAACATCATCAGTAGCATAACTCCTCCACAAGATCTGATTACAGAGGAAAAATTAAATGGGCAATAAACAGCTTCAATCCATACAAATCTGCTGGGCCAGATGGAATAATTCCAGCGGAATTACAGAAAAATTCCGATATTCTAATACCCATTCTGGTAAACATCCTAAATGGTTGTATCGCTCTGGCTCACATTCCTTTGTCATGGAGAGAAGTAAATGTTATTTTCATCCCCAAAGCTGGCAAACCTAGCCATGTTAATCCTATAAAGATCTAAGACCTATTAGCCTTTCATCATTCCTTCTTAAAACATTTTAAAGTCTGATCGAAATCCATTTGAGGACAAACATTGATAAGTCCCTACTATCCAATCACATCTGCGCTATCATCTCTGAAGGTGGATAAGTCAATCAGTAATTTGATAAATCATATGCTGATAAGCAGGATTATAAATTCAAAACTGGACGATTTTACTACTCGAAGAACTGTTAGTAGAGGTACGCCGCAAGGCGGTGTCCTCTCTCCTCTCCTCTGGAACCTAGTCGTAAATAAACTACTAGTGATTCTTGAAAGAGAGGGGCTCAGGGTGATTGCCTATGCGGACGATGTTGCGATAGCGATATCTGGTAAGCATCCTAACATTTTGAAGGAACTCCTACAAAATGCTTTAAACAAGCTTACTACCTGGGCAGATCAATGTGGACTCGGTGTCAACCCCCACAAAACTGAACTTGTCCTATTTACCAGGAAATATAAAATCCCACACATAGACCCTCCCTTCATCAAAGGTATACCGCTTAAATTCTCAGACAAAGCAAAATATCTAGGTCTTATTTTGGACAAGAAATTAAGCTGGAAGCCCAATATCCAAGAGAGTGTCAACAAAGCCAACATAGCTCTTTTCTCTTGCAAAAAAGCCGTAGGTAATAAATGGGGTCTACAAACTCATATAACACACTGGCTATACGTCTCAGTCATTAGACCGATACTTACATATGGAGTGACAGTATGGTGGACTGCGCTGGAAACAGCAACAAACCGTGATAAGCTCAGAAAAGTCCAACGAACAGCATGTTTAATCATGGGTGGAGCTCTCCGCTCAACTCCTACTGCTGCACTTGATGTTCTTTTTCATCTCATACCGCTAGATATTTTTAGCAAACAATCGGCTGCTAACACAGCCATTCGACTTAAAGCCTCCTCGCAGTGGATCAATAATGATATTAGCCACTCTACTATACTGAACTCGTTCAGTACTCTACCTAGTAAAATTTAATAAAAACTTTCAAGTGCCCATCCCTTCCAGGTCTTCTTGGGAAAATGAGTCGTTTTTGATAGACGAAGCAATTCATTTCTATACAGATGGATCTAAAACCGATGGCGGGGTCAGTGGAGGCGTATACTCCGAAAAATTAAATCTTTGTCTATCTTTTCGTCTTCCCAATCACTGTAGCGTGTTCCAGGCAGAGCTTTTAACAATAAAAGAAGTCCTCTCTTGGCTAAAATAAAAACGTTATATCGACTACTGATATACGTATCTTCTCAGACAGTCAAGCTGCATTAAAGACACTGGACTCTGTCTCCATTAACTCACAAACAGCCCAAAATTGTCGATCATCTCTGGTGGAGATGTCAAAACAGTTTAACATTCACGTTACATGGGTGCCGGGGCATAGAGACATTCCAGGAAGTTGTAAAGCTGACGAACTTGCAAAAAACGGAACAATCTTACCTTTGTTGGATAGCAAATCTAACATCGGTGTACCCCTAGCTACTTGTAAACCTATGCTAAAGCATGATACCATGAAGAAAGCTAACCACAATTGGACCAGCACCCCAACTTGCCGGTCTACTAAACTGATTTGGCCATTGTTTGATGCTAAACGCTCAAAACAATTAATTTCTATTGGTAGATTGCATATTAGCTCCGTTATAGGTGTACTTACTGGACACTGCCTAATAGGAAGACATGCTTTTCGTCTTGGAGTTTCTGCAAATGATTTTTGCAGAAGCTGCATGGATGAAGAAGAAGAGGAGTCAGTTTCTCACCTTCTATGTTCTTGCCCTGCCCTAGCGCAAAGACGTAGACTCCACTTGGGAGACTACTACTATAACGATCCTAGTGATCTAAATAATTCCGACATTCACTGTCTCAAACGCTTCATTATTAGCTCAAAATGGTTAAGTAAGGGTGATTTTTGAAATCCTTGTGGTATCACAACGGACCAAATATTGGTCTAAGTGTTGTGATCTTTTCCGGTCAGCAGCCACTTTAACCTAACCTAACCTAACCTAGAAGGATTAAAGAAGGAATTAACTATCAAAAAAAACCGATTTAAGAAATGCCAATTTAATAAGTATTTAAGAATGCTTTAAGTAGAAGTAAACACACCAAGTTAAGTTATTTAAAACAATACCTAATAAAGATCATATTAAGATAATTAAGTAGGCATAAATTGACATATATAATAAAGAAGGAATAAAGTATGAATTAAGAAATGTGATACCGAAATTATACCATTTTGTGCTACTTGTGATGTATGTTCGCCATGGGACCATGTATTTTTTGATGAGTCGACGTTTGCGCCCTCTATAATTCTGCCAAAATTCGAAAATTTAAAAAAATAAATTTTTTTTTGTACTCTTGACGCATGTATTCATAATTAAAAAAAAAATTATGTAATTACCTAATAAGGTTTCCGAGAAAAAAATTCCCAAAAATCGTGCGTTTTTTTGGCATTCTAGACCGTACTAGTACCTTAAGAAAGTTGTCCACTTTTACTCGCCACTGAATATATAACCTTTTAAAACTTGGAAAGCACGATACACAGAGATCATTGCGACCTATTAATGTGTCATCTTCCAGAACCCACTTAGTGAAACTTTACTGCAATTAATTAATTGTCCCCTGTTCTGTATCTGAACGTAAACGCTACATATCGGCCAGTACGAAGTTTATAAGTAAAATCAAAGTAAGAGTGACTTAGTAAATTGACTTTATTTCAAATTATAAATAGAATCACATGGTGATTATACAAGCTATATAACCTTTCCTAAGTCTAAATGGTTTGGGCTATGGCGCACAGTGGTGCTTTTGCGGAAATAAATGCAAAAAATGAAATTTGGAATATGGATTTGTTTCATTTATTTTTTTTATAGGTAATATAACTGTTCTATCTTCTCCCAAAATTTGGGAAATTTATATCAAGGAATTTGCAAGATACAGAGCTCTAAGGTTACCCTATCTTTAACTTTGAAATTTATGCAATTTCTAAATAGTAGCATTTTATTAACTGTTTGTAAAAACAAAATTTCTTTAATAAATAATATGCTATTTTAAAATAAAAAAATTAAAAAAATGTTTTTCGTCTTTTAGTTGGGTTAGGACTGAGTGACCTAAAATTAATATTTTAATGTTCTTTCCTTAGAGCTACAGTTTTATCTACATTAAGCTACGTCTAGTGGCTACTATTTTTAGAAATCTACAATATTCAACTAACTATTTTCGAAAGAATTGTATCCGTCGTGATCCGATCTTGAACGCAGTGAACAAATTTGTTTCACTGAATCCGATTAAAAAAACACGGTTTTGACTTTGGTCATGTTGTAAAAATTGTAATTTCATGGCTAATAATGGTTGGAAGAAATGCAACCAAGATTTAATTTTTTCCAAAAATTATATCTTTCATTAAAATATAAAATAAAATTAATCCTTTGACGGACCTCTGATATAATTCAATTTTAAGCTCAATAATTTTTCTTGCCTCAATGTTTTTTCAAAATTCAAACTTACTTTTCTTGGAAAAATGTGGTGAGCTTAATTATCTTATGATGTTATTAAAATGAACTAATAGAACTTTAAAAAATGTGTACTTTAATATTTTAATCCAACATTTTAGTGACAGGTAACAAAGAAAAAAGTAAATTTGTTTTTGGGTTTTTAACCCGCATACGAGTTCTTGTCTCCAAATATGAAACAAACAATCAGCAGGAATTTTATTGCTTTTTATACAGTCACCGACTAACTTCCAAACGGATCAGATCGTTTCAAGTATACTGTGTGATTTCTCTTCCGCCTAGTGCCTAAACCGGTTTTCCCTCTTCAAACCGTACTTTTTCTTTTTGCACTTCTCTCTCTTGCCTTTACGTGAGTGTAAGTGAGTGATTGTGTTATTTGCTAAAATGGCCCCCGAGTCAATGATAGGTGGTCGTTTCGGGCCTCTCGACCTGGATCCTGACCCTGATTCTCAACCTAGAAAAAAAACAAAATACAACTCCCTACCCATTAAAGTACTATTCACATGAGAGCGACCAACGACCAACGAATAAAAAAAGAAAAGGGATTTAAAACATATATAAGCCTAAATTCTTCACAAAAACTTTACAAAAGGGTAGAAATCTAGTTTAATTTAATGTTAATATATTAAAATTTGCGTTGTAATTGATTAAATGAGAGAAATTTGAGAAAATAAATTGGTCGTCGCGAATTGTAATATGACTGCTACGAACTGTCAAACACTATTCGCGTTCCACATACCATCCACACTGCAACGAATGAATTGTTCGCGCGCGACTAACATCAAAATCATTCTAATATAATTTTCTTCGTGTTTGGTAATGGCTGAAGCGATCATGGAAAAAAAGCTAAATAAATACATATATTCAATAAAAATTCAAATAAATTTTTAAGCAAGGAATACTAAAATAATGTAAAAAATTCTAGGAATTTGACGAAAGATTGATTTTGGAAGTGGAAGCAAATCCAACACTATACAACAAGGCCGACTGTTCATATTCAGATAGGTACAAGAAAGAAGAGAAGACAGTTGTCTAAGTAAACGCCATTCGCGACGAATAAAAAAAAATGCATGTGAACGAAATGTCAAAATGGGCGAATGTTCGTTCATTCGTCGGCCGTTGGTCGCTCTCATGTGAATAGTACTTAACTCCTTTCCAGAGCTCCCAACAAATCCCAACCAAAAAACCCACGGTTTGTTGTCATGTGCCCAAAAACAAGTGAAAAGCCCATATCAGCCCTAAGTCCATTCCTTCTCAAAAAAGCGATCGATTCAATCAGTAAAGACTATAAAAACATTTCCCAACTTCGTGACGGTAGTCTTTTAATCTTTGTCAATTCACAAAAAACTGCACAAGCCTTCCTCAGAGCCAAAGACCTCGCGGGTGTTTGCCCAGTTAGTGTTAAATTGCATGACCGATTAAACCAATCAAAAGGCATAGCTTACGCTCCCTGCCTCATTAATGTTTCTGAGTCTGAAATAGTCAGTGAAATGAAATCCCAAGGGGTGATAGAAATTTATAAATTTTTGAAAAAGACGATGAAGGTAAACAAAAACCAAGTGGTTTAATGTTATTTACATTCGACCTTTTCCAACCTCCGAAATCAGTGGATATAGGCTTTTACTCTGCCAAAAGAACCGAATATATTTCCAATCCCATGCGGTGCCGGAATTGCCAGTTACTTGGCCACATAACTAAACGTTGTAATGGTAGTTCAAAATGCGAGGCATGTAATCTGCCTCCTCATACCCCAATACCATGCAATCGCACCATGTGCGCTAACTGCTCTCTTCCCCATCCCTCATCCTCCAAAGCATGTCGGTCTTACCAACAGGCAAAAGAAATTATAAAAATTAAAACATTGAATAAATGTACTATGGCAGAAGCCAAAAAATTTTACAACCAACAAAACGCAATTCACACTCCGCACCTAACAGAGAGTTTTGCAGATAAAACAAAGAACACAACAAAATCAACGGTTCAACAAGAAGACCCCCAGTCGTCACATACAAATTCAACCAATACAGCTAAAGAAATAAAAGAAGTAAAAATCACAAATACATCCTCTTCAAAAATAACAAATACAAATAAACCAGATCTCACACCATCTGTCCCTCGCTTAACACTCACAACAACAAACATTTACACTCAGTCCACTAGTTCAACACCAATCACACACACATCAAACCCTACATCTCTCTCAAACAACAAGTCAAACACACTTTCCCAATATCACACCTTATCAAACTCCAACATTCCCGTCTCCACACAATCTTTAACCATACCAACCACCTTACAACCTCCTTTCACTCCAATCACATCCAATCAAAATAAAACCTGCACTCAATCCACTCAATCCCCATTATCAGCTGTTACCCAACCACTTTTGAGTAACAATTATTATTACATTAATACTACTAATACTGAAGATGTCGAAATATTATAAAAATTCTACTAACCGAATAACTGACTCTGTGGTGCGGATGCTGAATCGATCGGATTCTTTAGGATGTCCGATCGCTCTAGCATCTGGACCACAGAGTCCTAGTACTGAACCAAATATTCCTGTCAACCCCAATACCTCACAACAAAATTACGTTCAAAAAATAAACATAACACACAACACTTCTTTCGTTTCAAGTTCAACAAATTTTCATAATCAATCCCCATCTAATCAAACTCTGCATATTCTACAATGGAACATGAATGGGTTTGCTAACAACCTTGATGAATTGAAAATTTTAATAAAACAATATAACCCAACACTTGTCTCTATTCTTTTTTTATTCTAACCTCCAAGTTTTAGCAATAGAAATTCAAACCAAACTTAAGTTCATTTATATATGTATTTATCTCCCTCCCGCGCAAATAATCAGTAAAACAGATTTAGATAATATATTTAACCAAATTAGTTCCCCAATAATATTAGGTGGAGATTTCAATGCGTGGAGTACCCTTTGGAGTTCCCCAAATACAAACAGGAAAGGAACTTTATTGGAAAGCTCTTTCTCAGATTCCAATTTAATCGTCTTGAACAATGGTTCTCTTACGCACCTCTCGACCCATAACACTTTGACACATGTTGACGTAACGTGCTGTTCTCCTGAATTGCAAGGGAAAGTTGCTTGGCAAATTTTGGATGATCTCCATAATAGTGATCACTTCCCAATAATATGCACTCTTATTGTTGGAATCGTTTATGCTCAATCTTCAGTTAACGTGAAATTCAAAACTGACCTCGCTGATTGGGTTTGTTTTCGCAAGCACTTATCAGATTATTTGTCAGTTAACAAATATTCAACAAATAACAATAAAGAAGCCGCCCTTCTGCATAAAGGGATTCGTACAGCCACCAACATGTCAATCACTCAAAGTACAATAAAACCCCGAAAACGTACAGTTGCACGGTGGAATCATGAGCTGAATACATTACGGAATGAAAAAGTCAAAGCATGGAGGATTTTTAGAAAATACCCCAACCAGACAAACCTAATCCTTTTCAAGAAAAAAAACGCGGAGTTTCGTAGGAAACTTAAAATCGCTAAATTAAATAGTGTTCAAAATTTTACCTCAACTATTAACCCAAATTCCTCCACAGCCAAAATTTGGCATAATATTTAATGCCTAACTGGTGAATATGTACAAAAAACAATAAAAGTTATTGAAACTCCCACAGGACCCATTTCACAGCCAACCGATCTTAGTAACCACTTTGGACTTACTTGGTCCAATAACTTCAAATACGAAAATTTTCACCCTGACTACGTCGCGCAAAAACAACTCTCGCTTATGTCTTCGGTGGATGTAAATACTATTTCTGCAGCCGCAAAACTTATTGAAAGAAAAATTTCCCTATTAGAATTCGAAAGTTGTATAAGTAAACTTAAAGGTCAAACTCCGAGTAGAGATAGGATTTCATATCCTATGCTAAAAAATCTTCCCGCTCTCGCAACTTCCAGGGTTATTTAACTATACAATAATATTTTAGAGACAGGAGTTATTCCACAATACTGGAAACAGGCAATCTTACTACCTCTACGGAAACCAAATAAAAATATCAACACTGTAAACGGTTACAGGCCAATATCGCTTATATCATGCATGGCTAAAGTGCTAGAAAAAATAGTTGCCAAAAGATTGCTTTGGCTAGTCGAATCTCGCAAACTCATAAAGCCTAACCAAGTAGCTTTTCAGCCTAAAAAAGGATGCGCAGATGCGCTTCTTCACCTAGACTTTTATATTACGAAAGCTTTATCGGCACGCAACCATATAACTTTTCTCTCATTAGATTTCGAAAAAGCATTCGACAGAGTAGGAATTCATGTTATACTAAATAAGCTAAAAACTTGGGGTATAGGCCCAAAAATCTTTAACTACGTTAAAGCATTTCTTACCAACAGGAAAATCTGTGTAAAAACAAACTATTGCTTTTCATCATTCTATCCTTTGTACAATGGTATTCCACAAGGATCCCCATTATCAGCGGTACTATTTATTAAAGCCTTTGATGACCTTAGCACGGGGTCATATCCAATCATAAACAGCTAGATCACACATCTTACGCCGACGCACAGTGCGGCGACCAGTGGAAAAAAGTCAAAAAATATGACCTTCTAAAACCGGTTTTGAAAAATGCAAAATTATAGCCAGAACTTTAACTAGATGAACTGTACAATTTTTTTCTGTAAAGTGCAACTACAGCAAGCTATACAACCTCTTAAAGGTAACATGTCAAAAGTAGGCCATTTAGTGATGATCTACGAAGCGCTGCATCACGGAGTTAAATTGCTCCAAATAAACCGGTTTTTAATTGGATACTCTTTAGAAGGGTAAGCCAAACATATTATATTGTTTTTTTTTTTTCACTCGAAACCCTTCGATCGTTTTAAAAACGGTTAAGTAACGGTTTATTTCTCCCAAAACAGCTTATTTTCAAACTGCAGCATCACGTTTTATTCACGTGTATTCATCAAAAAATTTGTAGGATATAAAGTGGGAAATACGATCTTTCCAAAAAGGTAACATTCATCCACGTCCGTCCACGTCCCTCCTTGTAACAACTGTTTGTTTCTCGTCTTTTTATATAGATAATGTGTACGAATAGGGAACTGTTTGAGATGTGGTTTTCTAATCCAAACGACCGATTTTCTGTTTTATTAGAATTTATACGAAATAAATTTAGAATTATCATTAGTTTGGAGCCGGACCAAGAGCAAATTTTGAACAAACATGTTTTAAATCTGTGTGCAAATAATAATAAACGCTGACAAAAGTGCTATAATAACCGTTTTCGATTTATGGAAAAAATAAGGACTGGCTCGATCATTTCCACTCTTACTATGAAACAAATGTGAACAATCAAACTAAAACATTTTTTTTAAGGTTATTTATATTACTTAAACAATATTTGCTTAAGTTGAAATAAAAAACAAATATTTAAGAAAAAAATATATTAAAATCAAGCTGTTTTGAATTTTTTCCTTATCTTGCACTGAATCAACGCACTGTGCGACGACTTTTATATTCTCTGTAAACATAATGACATAGCGACAACTAACTTACGTTTTACAAATCTTTTAAATGATATTTTAACTTGGTCTTCTTTGTCTGGTGCTAAACTTTCGTTAGATAAATGCAAAACCCTACATATTTGCCGTAAGACCTCTTGTAATAAAATTCCTCTTTCTTTAAATAATATAAGTATAAATAACGTTGATACGAGTAGCTTAAGTATTTTAGGCCTAACATTTAATACAAAATACAACTGGAAAAATCATTGTCTAGAATTAAAAAAGAGCTTAACCAAAAGAACAAATATAATAAACTTTTTAGCAAGTAATAAATGTAATGTACATGTTAACACTCTATGTAATATAACCAAATCACTTATTCTAAGAAAGATTGACTATGGGCTTTTTATATGGCAATTTACCGAAGTCAACGCTGAACATCATCAAATCACCATACCATCAAAGTGTGCGTAGAATTCTGCCTTTCCAACTACTACAATTACAAACATGCTTGTCGAAGCTGATCTTCCTACTTTGGAAGAACGAATCTCATCAACAAGGTGCAAACTATATGCAAAACTTTCATTCTCGAATGAATCTATCATTGCAAAAGACGTGCTAAGTGCTTTGAATAGTAAAACCGTGAAACGAATTCCATCAGCCTTATCACTTTCAATATCTTCGGCAAGTGAATTTGAAATTCCCCCTAAAAAAATTGGCAAATACACTTCAACATTCCCACCATGGTTGATACAACCAAATTTATTTAATATAGATTTGACTAACTTCAACAAAAACAACACCTCAAGAGAAATCTTTCGCCAAGCTTTTCTCAGCGTTTCATCTGAGCTCAAGCAAGGTGGATGGAACTTTGCATTCTCCGATGGATCTAAAACAGCTCTAAACACATCCTTCGCATCAGTGCTTGAAAATGGTTCTTTGATATGCATGGGACTTTTAGATAACAATGTATCCATTTACTGCAGAAGCTTTCGCTATCCTTAAGACTATATTCACCTGCGCAACTATGCCTGGTAAATTTGTCATAGTATCAGATAGCCTATCCGTGATCAAAACAGTCAAAAATCCCAATCACAACACTGAAATAGTTTCAAAAATACGAGATTGTCTCATCAAAAACCAACCTCGGTAATCAGACCGATACTCATTTATGGAGTTGTCGTATGGTGGACCGCACTGGACAAGATGGTAAATCTAAATAAACTCATCAAAGTCCAGCGGTCAGCAGGTATGTGCATCACAGGAGCACTTCGCTCAACACCAACCGCAGCCCTGGAAGTGCTTTTAAATCTAACACCTATTGACATCTTCTCCAAAATGGTGGCAGCCAACTCATGCGTGAGGCTTAGAGCCACCTCTCAATGGATCAGTAACAATACTGGTCATACAACTATCTTAGACAATTTCAGATCTATTCCAGATCGCTTAGAATATACCACCCCAAAAATGGTATTCGATAACAGCTTCCTTGTTTCCATCCCTTCAAGATCGTCTTGGGAAGAAGAGAGACCCCTGGAAGACAATTCGGTACACTTCTATACAGACGGTTCAAAGACCGATTACGGCGTTGGAAGTGGTATCTATTCGAAACAACTGAATCTCAGTCTTTCATATAGACTTCCCAATCAATGTAGTGTATTCCAGGCAGAAGTAATGGCGATTAAAGAGGCATTATCCTGGCTCAAAGAAAACGTTATATCTTGCAAGGATATACGAATCTTCTCGGACAGCCAAGCCGCTCTCAAATCTCTCGCGTCTGTCTCCACAAACTCTCAAATAGTCCACGATTGTCGATCATCTCTGAATGAGATGGCAGAACAGTTTAATATTCACCTTATTTGGGTGCCGGGCCACAGAGACATTCCGGGAAAATTGCAAAGCCAATGAGCTCGCCAAAAACGGAACACTTCTGGCTACTGTTAAACAAAAACATAACATAGGAACACCACTTGCTACATGCAAATATCTTCTCAAACAATATGCTCTAGAATCAACAAATGCTAGATGGTCACAGGGTATCACCTGCCTGGCAACCAAACAAATATGGCCAAGCATAGACCTAAAACGGTCAAAAGGCTTGATCTCCCTGAGCAGACAAAACATAAGCTCTACAATCGGAGTTATAACAGGACACTGCCTCATAGGTAGACATGCTTTGAGGCTAGGAGTCTACACAAATGACTTCTGTAGAAGCTGCATTGACGAGGAGGAAGAGGAAACAGTCCAACACCTTCTATGTACATGTCCAGCACTCTCCAATAGAAGGAATAACTATCTCGGTAATCCCTTCTTCGATAATACCAGTGAACTGGCAACGATCGACGTTTGTTTAAATTCATTACTCTCCCAGGAGTAACTTCTTTAGTGGTATCACAATGGATCCTTGAGGTCTAAGTGAGTCAACAACAACTAGACAGCCACTCCAACCTAACCTGACCTAACCTCATCAAAAACCAACATAAAACGAAACTCATGTGGGTTCCTAGCCACATGGGTATAGAGGGTAATGAGCTCGCCGATAAAGCTGCCTCCGATGCTCACCGAACACCAACCCATAATTTTGTTGCGGACGCTCGGCTTGATTTGCTCCGCAATATCAGCCAAAAACTAAAATACAAAAGTCAATCAGACTGGAACAATTATTCTCATCGTTACGCAAACATCAACCGGGAAAAAGCACAACCAATTTTTCCAACGACAACAACAAAATCAATGAATACTACTTTTATAAGATTGCGCCTTGGACATACAGTCACCACGCATCAGCACCTTCTCCGTAAAGAAAACCCGGCTATATGACAAACTTGCAACACCCAAATAGACATTAACCATATTCTCAACACAAACAACTGTTCAAATTCATCACCACATCAACAACAACTAAGATCCATCTGCCTGGCCTTAAAAAATCCTAGTCACGACAACATTATCAAAGTTAATTCTTTCGTAAAAAAATACAAACTTGATATTTGACTTTTCTTTTTCATTCAAAATATTATAAAAATTTTTAGTAATCCTACATATTCTCAACGTTACATATACTTTCTTTATACTTATGTTAATACTATTATATCTTATGTTATCTTATAAACTATGGGCCGTACCAACAATCAAATTAAGAGACGACTTTAATATTTGAGCAAAATGGACCATTATTTAAAGAGCTCTATAAAGTTAACCATACATGTTATGAACTTAATATTTATGTGAACTCTAAATTATGAACCATTTATTGTACGGAACCTAAAAAATAAAATGCAGCATATATGGTCAGTTATATAGAGTCCATTAAATAATGCTTCATTTCGCTCATATATTAAAGTCGTCTCTTAATTTGATTGTTGGTAAGGCCCTATATCTTTATTTTTTAACCTCAGAGCTGAAAGCCATAGTTAGCTAATGCTCGCCATAATGTTAGCATTTTAATTTTAATTATATGTTAATAAATTATAATAATAATAATAATAATAATAATAATAATAATAATAATAATAATAATAATAATAATAATAATAATGATAATAATACACGAGAAATTAACCACGCTAATGAATGAGTGCATACAAGATCCTAATAAGTTTCCATCTTACCTTACAAATGGAATAACATACCTTTTACCAAAAGGCAAAGGCTTTGAAAACAACCCTGCAAATGGAAGACCAATTACTTGCTTACCAACCATGTATAAGATTATGTCCGCCTGCCTCAACCTTCTCATATACGACCACGTAATGAAGAACAACATACTATGCATAGAACAGAAAGGGTGCAGTAAAAATGCGAAAGGCTGCAAGGAGCAGCTCACTATTGACCAGATTATTCTGGAACATACAACAAGCCATAATAAGAATCTGCACACATGCTTCATTGATTATCAGAAGGCTTTTGACAGTGTTCCACATACTTGGCTGATTGAAATAATGGAAATATATAAGATACACCCAAGTATAATAAATTTTCTAAAATGTATCATGAAACACTGGAGAACGAATATTGAAATAAGATCAAAATCTGTACGAATGCGAACGTCAGATATCAAGATTAAATGTGGTATATTCCAAGGAGACTGCATATCACCACTATGGTTTTGTCTTGCACTAAATCCTCTAAGTAGCCTCCTTATAAACAGCAAATATGGAGTTAAGATAAAAACCAACACAGACATAGAAATATTGAGTCACCTTCTATATATGGATGATCTTAAGATCTATGCATCATCAAAACAACACCTAGACCAACTAATTAGAATAGTTTCAGTATTTAGTGATGACATAAACATGAAATTCGGTTTGGATAAATGTAAGACAGTATGCATCACCAGAGGTAAGGTGACTAAAACACAAGACCCAAATATTCAAAATATTAAAGAAATGGAGGAAAATGAAGTTTATAAATACTTGGGCATGGTTCAAAACAACCGCATTGAAAAGAGATCTATTAAGAACACCCTCACCAGAGAGTTTAAATCACGAATACATAAAATAGCGAAGACAAACCTAAGTGGAAAGCATCTCATAAAAGCGGTTAACACATATGCCATCCCTATATTAACTTATAGCTTCGGTATAATAAAATGGAGCACCACTGAACTCCAAGCATTACAAAGAAAAATTCGAACAATGCTCACATCTTATAAACTTCACCACCCAAAATCATGCTGTGAAAGAATGACCACATCCAGAAGAAATGGAGGAAGAGGTCTCATAGACCTACAAATACTTCATGACAACCAGATTCAGTCACTAAGGACTTACTTTCACCTAAAATCTACAAGATTAAATCTAATTAAAGTATTAAACGAACTAGACAAAAACTTAACACCATTGAACCTAGACGGAGGGTTCGAAAGACGAGCAATCGACAAAGATCAAAGGGACCAAATGTGGGCAATCAAACTAATTCATGGCCAGTACTATAGATCCATTAATAACGATAATGTTGACAAACTTTTATCACACAGATGGTTATTAAATGGTGTACTATTTGGGGAAACTGAAGCGTTCATGATTGCAATACAAGACCGAGTGATTCCCACTAAGAATTACAAGAAATATGTTATGAAGGATCCAAATATACAAGAAGATACATGCCGTAGATGTAGAATCCAACCGGAGACAATAGAGCACATCATATCAGGCTGTACATGTCTAGCGCAAACAGAATATACAAAAAGACATAACAACGTCGCCAAAATAGTACATAAAAAACTTCTTGAAAAACATCAAATTTTAGTTGAAAACACCCCTTACTACAAATACGAGCCTTCACCGGTAGTGGAAAATGACAACATCAAAATCTACTATGACCGTACAATACATTCCCAACACACAAGGCTTCATAATCGCCCAGATCTCACAATCATCGATAAAAAAGAACATAAGGGTATCTTCATCGACGTGGCGATTCCAGCTAACAGGAACATTAGTCGTACCTACAACGAAAAACGAAGTAGATATGCCGAGTTGGCTGTAGAAATAAAACGAACCTGGAACTTGAAGGAAGTGAGAATTATACCTATCATCATAAGTGCCGAAGGAATAATCGACAAGCAACTAAAAGATGACATAAAAAGACTAGGACTGAAGCAAAATATAATAGATGCTATGCAAAAAGCTGTAATACTCGATACCTGTCACCTAACCAGAAACTTTATGAATATCAATTAAACAGAAAAACTATAGATAAAAGTAAAACACATTTTGTCATGGGCTAAGGCCCCCAAAAGATGTTAATTATAACCCAATATGGAGAAATTAATTAATTTTCAATGATAATAATAATAATAATAATAATAATAATATTGCTTTTTATGATCGTGAACAGATTTTGAAGGGTATTACATAATATTTTATGTCCTCAAAAACCCTTTCAGAATTAGTACTTCACACAAAGTGGGGTTGTGATGGTTCATCTGGGTAGTGCGAATATATGCAGAAATTTTCTGCTGATAACCAAGAAGCATCGGAATCTCATCTATTTGTTGGGCTAAGCCTTCAGAGATGAATGACTTATCCAAGTTGCAATCTAAGATCCTGAATGAAGAAGCTCTTGTTCTAGGAATGTCATCACTGCATGCACGGATTCGATTTATGGAGTACCTACATATTGCACCTGGGATATAACTTAAGCTTTAAAGAGTTGTGAACTAATGAGACTACTTATGCTATCAAGGAAGAAGAAAAAAAAACGAATTCAATCAGAATTCATATCAAAGGTTGGAATAAAAGTTGAAGTTGTAAAGCAAGGAACTGGAACAACTAATGATGGCAATACGTCACGAAGATTTTTCAGAAATTTAAATTTGGCTGCAGATATCACCAATATAGACATTAGATTGATAACCAGACTCGAAGTTACTTGCAGCAATTTTACAATCGATACCCAAAAATTTAAGACTTAAAGTGAAGAGACAGCCAAGCTCGCGATATCGTTATACGCTTGGTATCACATGCCCGCAACTGTTCACAAAATTTTGCTACACGGACCAGAAGTAATAGAAAGTGCATCCTTGCCAGTCGGATCACTTTCAGAAGAGGCCCAAGAATGCAGGAATAAGGACTACAAGCACTATAGGCAGTGGCGGATTTACCAGCAGGCTAAGTAGGCTTGAGGGGCGGCAAATTTGAAAACCGATATTTTTTTCTTAGCAAGACGGTTTTCTAATATCTCTCTAGAACTCCACAAGACACCTTTCCGATGACTTTTCCCTCTTTTCTTTCATTGTACATTCAACAGTACCGCAAACTTCTATATTCTATGGTTAGACATCCAGTTCACGGCCCAACCAGAAATCGGCCGTTGCCTACAATTTATATGAGTGAAATGAGAGCGAAATTGCGGAAAATATATTTCACGCTCTTCCCACTCCCACTACGTACTCATACAAGTCCGTACGTATTAGTGATTGCGGTATTGGTGTGGTAGATCTGAATACAAAATTGTTGCAAAGAAAAATGTTTTGTTGGAGATACGAGTATTCTTCGTTTTGAATGGATCAAAAGATTTAAAAATAATATTCGTATTTTATCAATTTTAATCTTATGTGTTGACTATACTTTATAATATACTGACCCAATGTCAGCCTAGAACGACACTACTTCCTCGTTGTCCATGATTAAGTTGTCATCCAGAGTTTCAATCACACTGAAGTATCTCCGTTCGGGATGTCGTTGTTCTGTGGTCATCCTTCTCATAAGCTGATTCGGGTATTCGATGATGTTCCCCATTAGTTTCTTCGTTGAATGAACTAGATATTTGTCCAGTGGGATTAAATTCGCTTCTGTGTAGAGATGCTCGTTCCTGTAGTGTTTTTGCCGTTGACGGTCCAGTGCAGATTCTCAGTATCTTCCTTTCGAAGGTTTGGGTTCCTTCGGTTCCTCGAATCGTTTTTTCCGAACGGATGGAGAATAGATCTTGAAAAGATGAAACCAAATTCTGAATCATTGGAAATTCTATGTTCGTTTCTGCGAAAACAGAATTTGCAGAACGTTTATCCTAACTTGGAGATAGTTCTTCGTAGGGCATTATGTACTCCAGCGACAAATTGTTCGGGTGAGGATAAAAAATTATCTGAGATCGACCTTAATTCAAGAAAAATTAAGGCTTTAGGTCTTTTGTGTACAGAGTCAGAATTAATGAACAAGATCATTTACGACGACATTATCGATGATTCTTCCAACAAAAAATCGCGCAAAAAGGTATTGTAAGAAACTTTGATAAGTTAATTGAAATTATTATTTATAACTGTTTGCAAGCGCAATAATGATTATTTAACTACGTTTACCGAATGTACATTATTGTGTGAGTGGCATACTCCGCCTTATTAGTACATCATTGAGCTTTGATTACCTCAGAAATATACTCAAAAACTATTTCTTGTGCAATTTGAACCGAATTGTTCGATTGTAAAGATATTCTAGGAACTTACAATTCACAATTGTAGAGGTAAGGGCGGCAAAAATTCAATAGCCTGTACTTGGGAAATGTGTAAATCCGCCAATGATTATAGGACACACCACTTCAGGAAGGATACATTCCACATGATCCTGATATCATCCCATCCATTTATAACCCAATTAAGACCGAACCAAAGAAAAAACACTTTCCTTTGAGTGAATAAGCTCTTTTATTAATTAAATAACTTTAATATAATTATGTGTACTTGTTTATTTATTTATATTTTATATTTGATATATGCTTATGTTTTTATGTATGTATTTGGTTATTAAGCTTAAGAACAAAACGAACACAAAAACATATACAAAAAAATATGTTTCGATATAAGTTAATAAACCCTGTAAATCCGAAAAATGTCAATAACTTTTCTCCCAGTGATTTTTTTTTTAACCAAATTTTGTCGAAGCGTGTGTAAGCCAAATCCAAACATGTGTGCAAAATTTCATTTAATTCCGTTACATAGTTCAGATTTTACGAATTTTTTTCCGCTCTCCCATACAAATGTCACCACTGTGTGGCGGTCTTTGTTTTTTTTATAATTAACGCGCACTCAAGGGATTATGACTACCCTTTAAATGTTGGTTGAACACAGTGCGAGCATTTAGGAAACAGTGGGAGGATTAAGTAGGAGAAACCGATGTACATTCGTCTTAAATTTCTGGACATTGAAATGGGGAGGAAAAACAGATTCGGTCAAGGAATTCCAAACGGTCTACCGTTTGTTTTTAAATTTTTTGTTTTAGTTAGTTAATTGACTTTATTTCTCAAACTAGGCAGGTTGAAGCGAATGCTTAAAGTATGAAAATGAGAGTATTACTAAAATTGGTTGAAGTAAGAATTGCATACATAGGACATACACTTCACAGTTCAACTTAGATCTTCAGAATTGTGTTTTTTGGAATCGTAATTGTCGGCTAAGAACAAATTTCTTTAATTTGTACGCCCGCACTGTTGAATAGAGGCCAGGTGTTTTGGCACTAGGTGGAACACATTGATATTTCAGAATTTCGCGTACTTGGTTATAACTTTTAACTTAACTGTTAAGTAGTGTCACACTAATACCTTAATAATAAGCTGTTTAAAATTGTACGCCAATGATTTTAAAGAGTATCAATTTTCTAAAAGCCAAATAGTGATCTTAAAATAATTGTAGATTGGTTTGCGAGTAATTTTCAAAATACCTACAACTCCTCTGATCTTGTTATTAGTAATTAATATGACGTAAGATCTTTATTACCAATGACTAATTGCTGTAATCTCTGCACTGCCCCGCGCGAACTGGGCCCATTGACTTATCCCGATTGTCATGGAATTTTTCTAATTGTCTTAAAACACTTCTTTGGAACTTTGAGTTCTGCGCTTCAATTTATATAATTTTGCAATGAAAACTCTTGAGTCGAGGCGTAAAATGTTTAGTGTTTTATGTATTCGTGACATTCTCTGTAATGATAATAATTCTGGAGATTTAAATCCTATCCTACTATCCTATCCTATCCTATCCTACTAATATTATAAATGTGAATGTTACGATGTATAGATGTTTGTTACTCAATAACGCTTGAACAACTGAATGGATCTTGATAAAATTTAACACACAAAAAAGTTATAGTCTGGATTACCGTATAGGCTACTTTTTTTTTTTATTATCAGGGGAGGGGCATTGGGTGGTCGAAACACCCCAAAATTATTTATCTCTACTTCTATCTTCGTATTGCACTGAAATGTAGTACATATGAATATGTAGTTGCATTGAAATGCCATACTTTGGTGGTGCGGGCCCAGATGAGGGGCATTGTTTGATTAATTTACCTAAGCAGTAACGATAAAAACACTCAAAAAAGTTTAAAAAAAAAAATAAAACAAAAATAATATTCTCCGATTTAAAAACAAAAAAAATTTGACAAATATTTGTGTGTCTTTGAATTTAAACTATTTTAAGGTAAGTTAAACTTTATGTGCCTACAGGTTTAACTACATACATTGTTATAGGATAGTTACATACGTATGTGATTTGCTCATTGTTTGTTAGTTTTTTCAAAATATCCTTCGCTTAGCTCCATTACCTTTAAGAAAAGGACTTGATTGGATTTATTGGTTTGCTGTTTTGCTTTAATCCAGGTACATATATGCATACGTTAAAAAAAAATAATTCTTACGCTTTTAACTTCTCATGTTGAACAGGAGATCAGTTGTGACAGTTCTTGGCTAAGCTAAACGTGTTTATTATTTCAGTGGTAAGTCGTCTTTTTCAAATAGAGCTGTTCAACGATGATACACAGAAGTAAAATAAACACCCAAAAACAACATTCCGTACTTCACACAAGATTTACAATGCAAGAAAAACTGAGCGAATCTACAGAAACTTTTAAACACATGATTTATTTTGAAAAACTTCAGTTAAAAAAAAAAATTGCTTGCGGGAGTTCCCGCGCGGGTACGCTAGTTATTTAATAAATATCTACGCACCAAGTAGAACCTTAAGAATGAAGCAGCTTATTTTTGAATCGGCGAGAGCCGATTTCTCATTTTTGTAAAATATCTTCCATTTATTATGATATTTTAGATTTCTACTTGCCTAGATAACAGTTCAAAAAAATTGTTTTAAATTTACTTCAAAATTCTTCATAAATGTTTTATTATTTGTAATTTATTTTCATTTTTTATTTTAATTTGTAACTTTATTTTTATTTTATACTACTAAATGTAATCATATTTTAATGTATTTATTTAATGTGACAGTTTTGTTGTATGCTCATCTCTTTTTTGCTTGTTTATTTATTTTCAAATATTTCTTGTCTTGTAGCTTACACTACCTTACCATAGAAAGCCATCTACCCGCCAGAGTAAGAACTAATTTTTGGATCTTTGAAATGGATCCGGATAGAGAACACAATCCCAAAATGTTTTTGTAATACAGGTTAAAAATTAATCCAGATCCAGATCCATATAGTTCCAAAGATACGAGTAATAAAACGCACCTAATAAAACGCGGCTAATGTAAAATTACTTACCTTAGTCAATTTATTGATAACTTATCCTTCTATTTTCCTTGGTGTTCTGTTGAGGAGCTTTTCATTTAGGGCTTTTAAATTAGTTCTTAATGATATGGGGCTAACGTTGTGTTTGTTTTAAACTTTTGCATTGCAATGTGTGGAAAATGCGTCAAAATGCAGATACAAAAATGTAAGCTGATTTCTTTAAATAAAAAGATTATTTGCGTAGATTCCCATACCATGGAGTAGGCTAATTGATAATTCGTTTATTTTTTGAAAATTTCTTTGGTTTTTGTGCCATTGTTATCTTCTGTCATTTTTCTTTAATTATTGTGTTGTATTATTGTTGTGTTTACAATTGCTTCAATATCTTTAAAAGTCATATATAAAAATAAAAATTTAATCTAAAAAAAAAGAAATGTTTCCCATTTCAAAATGCTTAGTATGGTATCCCTGTGAGAGCTTTTGAAGAAAAGCACTTATGGACAACAAAAGAGTGCGAATGGGAGGCAAACATCGCTATCGTTCCTTTACTGAAAATTTAAATCGGACATAGTATAATAAACATAATTTTTGTTTATATGAGTGGTTGTACACCGATTGTTTTTCATTTTGAATTTCCATTTTTTTAAGGAGGAGGTATCTAATATCGTTTTTTTAGTACATTATTAAAGGCACTATTTTCGATACGTTGAATTTGCTGCACATCCAGTAGCTTGGTTCCCTCTAACCTCGGTTTCGCGCGGAATTTAAACGATTTTCAATGCTTCGCTTTTAGATAAAAGCAGATTTTGATGGTTGAAACATTTTTCAGAAAATATGTATAATAGTTTTTTTTTATTTATAAATTAAATATGAATAAAAATACTCGTATAAATAAAATGTAAATAAAAAATACATATATAAAAATAAATATGAATTAAAGTAGTATTCCTTAGCATTATGGTTAGTGTGTTGTGCTGCCATGCAGAAGATCTGGGTTCGATTCTCAATCGCTGCAAAAATGTTTTTAGGAGTATACTGGCTCTTGCGAGGAAGTGATAAATCCTCCAAGAGTATCTCATTTTATAAAAAGTAGTTCTCATACTAGCCATTTGGACTCTGCAGAAAATTGTAAGTCCCCTATATTCCTTCTTACACGCGCACAGGTTGAGAGTTATCTATAAGTCACTAGGTTAATTTTTCCGATAAATTCGTATTTGAGTGAAAAAAATCTGAAATCGGTAGATACTATAAATTTCTTCGTTTGAAATTTATCAATTTTCACAACGAAATGTAACTTGGAAAATTAAAAGAATATTCTTCATGAATAGTCCTGTTTGATGACATGTGTTCCTAGTTCTTGCAAATATGTATTTTTATGGTTTATATGACTGAGCTTTCCCAATAATTTTTTTATTTCTTTAATACTTTTATTTTTCTTTTTAAATTAACTTAGTAAATGCTTTTAAAATAAAGCTTAAGATAAAAAACTGATAACTTCATTATTAATAGATTCCAGGTTTTTCTGGAGTTGAAAAGTCGACAAAAAATGTTTACTCACGCTTTAAAGGAATCTGGTCTTTTCTTGTTCGCAAGATTTTCATTGACGAACGATATTTTCCAAAAATGTCACACCGGTTTACAGCTGTTTACAGCAGGGACAAAGAATATTTGTAAAAAAAAATACATAACTAAAATATAAAGACATGTTCATAGTACTTGTGCATATTTCAGATTCGATATACAACAGGAAGGATTTTTTACAGCATCAGTTCGTTCTAGAATAGTTCAATTTATTTTGGACAGACAAAGATTTCTTTCGCAAAATGAAGATGAGATGGCATTTGGCATTGAAAGGCTTGTAAATGAAAGAGTTTATTACTCTGCGTATCCACTACACGATGTAAATGCTGCTATAGTTGAATAATGTTGTTTTAATTGGAAATACTATTTAATTACTATTTCAGGGGGATATAAATGAAAAGGGGACAATGCGGGAAAAATTGTATACTCAATGGGCCTCAGTGAAAAAATGGTATCGCTTTCAACCTTTAGATTACGTTAAGGACTACTTTGGCGTTAAAATTGGTTATACATTATTTAATGTCAAAGCAATTCAACTGAATTTTTAATTCGTTTAATATCTTATTCTCAGGATTATATTTCGCATGGCTTGGATTTTATACCTACATGCTAATGCTAGCATCAGTGGTTGGAGTGTTTTGCTTTTTATATTCGTGGTTTACCCTCGATAGTTTTATACCCGTGTAAGTATTGTTGATAAAGTTGATCGCTGCATTTTGTACTTGCTTTCTAACAATTAAGTTGATTGATTTCTAAAAAGTTAACCAAGATAATCATTTTATTGGAACCAGTTTAAAAATATTTGAAAAATAAGGGGTACATTTAATACAAACATATAAGTACAATGGGGGCTAGAGTTTAAGGTGTCGGGTAAATACAACATCTTTTCTTAACTCAATGTCAACAAAGCAAATTAATGCGTTTATAAATAAGCCATTATACTTTGCGACCGTATTCCTTATTTTGTTTCGGTGGGATGACACAATATCAACTTGAAATCTGCTGTCAAGAGAAAAGCAGAGCAGCACATACAATTGTCGAGCAACTATGAAACTTCACAGTCCACTGTATCCCCAAGTTGGAAGACAATGTTAAAAAAACCGAAATTCCTTGCAAACCCATTCGAACATCCTGAAAACTTGTAGATTACCCCTTAATATTTGGAGAACTGATCAAGTTTATATTACTTGTACGAACAGACCCACATAAACAAACAGTCACTCGGATAAAAATCAAGCCAAGAAAAAATCATTTTTCTAAATAATTGCTTACAAAAATATTTTTATTTTATTACACTTTTTAATTAAACTGTTTCAATTAATAGTTTCTGGAAGTAAGGCTTTCAACCTAGTGGTATGTATCCACCAAAACTTAATTTGTGCTCATAACACTGAAGGTTTATTTACTTTAGATTAAATAAATCTATCAAACAACTAGGTTTACTTGAAACTACTATTCAAAATACAAATAATAGTGTTTCATGGTTGAACTTGTGTACAGACATATATGTACATATATAGTATGTAATATCTGGCAAGTTATGCTTTCTTAAAAAAAAATTGAACTCGATAAATTGATCAGACTTGACATATCAATGATAGGGAAGACGAAAAAAGTGAATCTCCCAATTCTATCTGTCTGTTCGACTACATCATAAATGGCTCGGCCAATTTTAATTAAACTATGTAAATATCATTTTTAAATTATTCCCCCGACTCTTTTTCAGCTTTTTTTTGAGACCAAAAATTACGATACCAGCCAAACATTTTTTTTTAAACTTAACTAATATTTATTATTTTCTCAAAAACTTTTCCACAGATTTTTTGTATTGAAAAATATCTTCTAGAAAAGGCTAAAATTTACGAAAAAGTGTTCTTAATGTTATCTGCCACAAAAGCATTTTTTGTTTCTCATCTTTTTTCCTTAAGAAAATGTATCCACTCATTTTTGTTTTAATCGTTTTCCAAACTATACGAAAATCCATTATTTTCATTGCCTTATATGCCCTTATTATGAATAGCGAATCGAACTAAAAACCTTGCGAATTCAAATTAAGTTCGCCCCAAATGTCAAAACCTTAGCTAATTTGTTTATGTTTAGCGTGGGATTTCAAATAGCGAATGCTCGCTACGTACAGCTACGCCCCAGTTGGATCGAAACCGTATTACTATACTAGGGTTTTCTTGTGCAAACCTTTCTAGTGATCGGACGTGTACGGATTACCTTAAACCGAAATTTTAAAGTATGTAATTAATAAAAGTGACCCTTAAATCGTGTTACCTGCAGTATAAACACAAAAAATTAACCTTATTACACAGGATTAAAGTGTTAAGTGAAAAAAAACCAGACAATCAACCGCAGTGCAGATAGTCTTCTCTGTTCCAATGGGTCAACGTGAGAAGGTGAAAGCTGCCAGGGAGCAATTAATCAGCACTATAAAACGTGAAGTCGTTCACCTGCGAAGCCTCTACGGCTCAGATGTGTCAACTGACTTTGCAGTGCGACTCAATTTCGAGGTGGACAAAATCCTAAATCAATTTTCGCCAGAGGTAGAAGTTAACCTCAAGCAAAATTTGACAAACGAAGATAATGAAGCGGAAGACATCAGCATGATGGAAACTGCTTCTTCAACTGGAGTTCTTTCAACCGAAAAAAAGATGAAAAAAGCTGAGCCCAAAGCTGACCACAGCAAAAGGCAAAAACTTGCTGCGGAAACTCAAGACGAAGACACTGGATTCACCATGGTAGCCCCAGGAAAAAAGCGTAAGACACCATCCAGTCAAGCAACAACATCATCAACAGCACAAAGAACATCAACTGACGAGCAAGCAGCCACCATCGGAAAAATGCAGCCCCCAATTGTGTGCTACAATTTACAAACTGCCACGATGTAGCGGCACTTCAAATTGAAGGAAACAAAGGTGAAGTACACCTAAATACTACCTTGTGGAAAACAAGATCCAGCACCACTCATTCGCTTCAAAGCAAGACATGAAGTGCATAATTTTGTTAAAAAAACTACACCATTTCCACCAACCAGAAAACATCATTAGCCACCTAGGAACTCTACAATTTCAAGCTGTTAATGCGTCTCCATTCTGTCCCAGGAGGGACAAAACTTCAAGTTTCAACGCCTTTGTTGAATTTCAAAAAGGCACTGACCTGGTAGCCGTTAGCCGAATCCGGAATCTACTTGGTGAAGCAGTGAGATGGGAGAAGCTGCAACCGAACATCATCACACATTGCCAGAACTGCCAAGCATTCAGACATGTCAGTGTTAACTGCCAAATGAAGCACCGTTGTGTTAAGTGCAGTGAAAATCACGAACGAGGAAAGTGTTTGAGGACCGATCCCAAAGTTGGTAAACCGTATTGCGTTCTCTGCAAAGAAGAAGGGCACCCAGCAAGCTATGAAGGATGTCCCTACAGAAAGAAGGTGGTAGCCGCCAAAAAAGAGAAGAAAACAGCTAGATTAATGGCAAAGCAACCGACGAAACTCACATCCAGGAAATTTACTCCTGGTAAGTCCTTTGCTGATATACTTAAAATTAACAACAATATACACAATAATAATATCCCTGAACCCCAAACCAAACTCACTCCTGTTGCTCATCCTGAGCCAACAAAACCTAAATCATCGTACCCAACTGGTGTCAAAACCTTTAGTGTTTCCAAGACCATAGCGAGTTCATTCTTAAACGACTCGCAAAAATTCTTCGATTGTAACTTCGTCACAATTCTCTCAAAAATCACAGAAACATATGTTTCTTGACTTCTGCTTTAAAATATGTCTAGGACAATAAACCAATTAAACGTTATCGCGTATAACGTTGGATCTTTAATATCTCATCCTAAACGGATTTCCCTCGAAAAATTCCTAACTAAAAACAAACCCCACGCCGTTTTGCTTTCTGAAACTAAACTAGTCTCAATGCATCGGCTTTACTTCAATAAGTACACTCTTTTCCGCACAGACAAAGATCCTTCCAAAACTGGTACTGCCATTCTGGTAAAATCAAGTTTTCAATGCCAAAAGGTCATTATCCACAACCGCGATATTTCAAATCAAAATACATAGACCTTCCCCATCATATACAAAATATGTATAAATATAGGCAAAAGCTTCGAAAAATTCTGCAAAGAATTTTTCATCGTACTTTAAGTACACAAGGAGATGAATACCAGAGTGTTCATTCCCAACTCAGGTGCCTCAATATTCATCAATTCATCAAGCAAAACACCAAAGCATTCATAGACTCTCAATTCCGGGAATTCAAAAAAATCTTCGGGACCAGACAAGATTTCCAATTTCGTTTTCAAAAAACTCCCTTCAACCGCAATTGTTATTCTCACAATTATTTTGAACAATTGTATCAACAACATCTATTTTCCAAATAAATGGAAAATAGCCGAGATATTCCCAATACCAAAAAAGTCAGGTGCAAATTATATAAGCAACTACCGACCAATCCTTCCTCCCCAACCTCAGCAAACTTCTTGAAATGCTGATTCTTTTCAAACTCCGCTCATTATGCTCTTCAATGGGAATAGTGCAGCATAACCAATTTGGGTTCAAAGCATCCCACTCGACTTTCGACCCGTTGTTGAAGCTCCACGCTGATACAACTTTGGCTCTTAACAAAAAAGAGACCACTGTAACATGTCTGTTTGATATTCAAAAAGCATTTGACTCTGTTTAGATAGAGGGTGTTTTCATAAATGCATGGTTGCTTTGTTTACATGCGATCAATTGCAATCATATTAAAGTCATACAAAATATTTGCGCATTTGTTTTACGCTGCATTTATGAACACTTTTTCTTGATTTTCGTCATATGTCAATTTTTTAGAACAATATTTTAGTTTTTTGCAAACATTTACCTTTGTATATAAATATATATATATATTTATATATACAATGCATTTACCTTTATTTTGAGCCAGAACAATGTTGTGGTGCCGTTTGTTACTGTTTTCAATTGAACTTTGAATTTTCAAGGGAAAGAAATAGACAGATGGAACAATAAAGGAAAGGAAATCATTTATATTATATACCTGTCTCTCTCATTAAGAAAGAAATTCAGATTGCATGTGAGTTTTTATAGTTGCACATTTGCGCTGCAAATATTTGCGTTTTGCTTTTATGAAAATCTGACATTTATCATTTGCATTTATGAAAGTTATGCATTCGTCAGACTTTCGCAACCATGCATTTATGAAAGCACCCAGATGGTTTGGTTTTCAAGTTGAAGTCCCTTCACTTGCCTAGACATCTTGTCCTCATCATCCATAGTTTCCTCACTAACCATAAGTTTTACGTACGCGTGTGGAGTACTAACTCAATTCTTAAAAATATCTTATCTAGAGTCGCTCAAGAATCCCGCCTTGGACCCGACCTATTTAACCTCTATACCTCCGACCAACCTGCAAACCTGCCAATGACAAAAACTCTGCTATTCGCTGATGACTCCATCACATATAGCTCATCCATTAACCCTGATGTAGCCCTCCGAAGAGTTAAGGCACACATCCTTAGACTATGGGAATTAAAGTCAATCCCTCTAAAACGGAACTAATCTGTTTTAGACGACCGTCGCGTAATGGCCTAGCTAAAAAATGCAAAAACCTCCTTGACTCTTCCTGATAACACAGTTATCACCCCCAAGCAAAGTGTTAAATACTCGTACCTTGGAGTTAACTTCTTCGAAAGGTTCAAGTTTAACCAACACACCAAATTCACACTTCGTAAGGCAAATTATGCATTATGTTCGCAGGTTAATAAGCATTAGACTTAAGAAATTAATTATTGTAAATAATATTTGTGACGTTAACAATCAAAACGGTGCTAAAGGCACTTTTTTCAAAATATGGAGTATGGTATACCAAAATTTGCGTATTAAAGAGAGCTATAAAATGGTGGAAAAATTGTATTTCAAAACGGGCTGGTTTAGAAGTTATTACTATTTTAATGTTTTTAACAATCAAATGGGTGCTATTTTTCATACAATGCTTGTAATTTTCAAAACAGCTCTATTTTTCTCTAAATGAAATCAAATAGATAGGATTGTTTTTCAAAAGGAGCTAAATAATTTTGGGCGCTAAAATTGTTGACACTTTAGAAGGATCTTTAGTTTACCTATCGTATTCTTTGTTATCATTGTTAAATAAGTTTTAATGAATTCCAATAAAAAGAACTTTTCCTTACTTAAATGTTCTCTTCTTTTTTAATTTTACAGGCATTTGAGAATCAAAATTTAAGAAACTTATTTTCAAAACGCGCTAAATATATTTTTAACAAACAAAACTGCCTAAAAAAAAAAACATTTCACTAAAGGACGAAAATAAAAGGTCCCTTTAGTATTTTTATTGGTCAATCTAATAAAAAAGACTTCTACAAATTTTACAAAAATTACTGCATTGAATTATCTGAAATATTTTAGGAATTATAGTTTTCCGCCCTTTTGCTCGGTTTCATGTTTATTTTTTTTAGCCTCTGTTTGATTGTTAACGTCACATTTATAGCCTATGTACATATTTATAAATATTATTTACAATAATTAATTTCTTAAGTCTAATGCTTATTAACCTGCGAACATAATGCATATATATTATATACATATATCTCCCTTATATTCTTTTGATATGGAAGTTCTTTGAAAATTCCCTGAAATACTTTAAAATGAAGTTTGCATACATTCAAAAATTCATTAGTTGATGCTTTCAAACTTCCAAAGTCACTATTTTGAGAAAAAATTTAACGAAAATGAAAAATTCCGAAGGACATATGTTATTATTTCATCTGTTTTTAGGAAAAATTTTGACCAGTTTGCACAATAATTGTTCTTAGGAAGCATTTTAAAAGCCAAATACCCTGCAAAATATCGCATTGCACATGTTTCTAATGAAATTTCATTTCCAAATTTCCACAAAGCCTCGTCGAATATTATTTCCTCAGGAGCCTTAAACAGTGAAGTAAAAAATAAAATAAATTTGGTGGTGCAACAGCTCGGAGTGAACCAGGACCTAGTGACTTACAACTCTCAACCATTCCTGTGTGCGTGTTACCAGGAACGGAGGGGACCTACAATTTTCTGTCGATTCCGAACGGCTAATGAGTAGCACTTTCCATGACAAGAGATACTCTTGGAGAATTTGTCAATTCCTCGCAAGAGGCAGTACACCCCTGAAAAAAACTTTCTTGCAGCGGCTGAGAATCGAACTCGAGACCTTTCGCATGACAGTCCAACGCACTAACCATTATGCCAAGGGGTACTACAGTGAAGTATTTTTCGTTAATTTAGGTTGAGTTTCAGGTGTGTTTAATTTTGAAAATTCTTCACCGTCATCTTCGCAATTACTATATGCAGAGAAAGTAATTAGCTTCGAGGAAAGAATTTTTGACATCTTAACATTAAACTCATAAGCTGAATGATTTTTGTTGTTACCACCTTTACTCCGAATAATAGAAAATAAATTTTCTAAGATGTGTATATTGATGTATTCTTTTTGTCAGTAAATAATCAATATTCTCATACAAGCCACTACTTATATCTTCATTAAGTAATAAAACGCCGTTAATTGTCTGTTCCATTCCTTTTAAACACAAGTTTCTAGTTAGACATGTTTGGAACTTTCTTTTAAGCAATTAAGTTCATAAGCTGTTTGTATTGATGCCGCGGTTGTCCTGCTGAAGATTTGCGCTGCCAAGCGAACACTCGTTTTTACTTGCGACTTATAGGTACTATAAGGCAAGTTATGCATTCGTAAAAAATCGTACTCGAGATTTTGACCAAAGTTGACATTACGATGATAGCGAAGACCAAAAAAGTGGGTCTCGCAATTCTGTCTGTGTGTCTGTCTGTTCGACTACAGCCCAAACTACCGATTGATTTTTCCCCCCACAGGATTTTCTTTTTTTTTTTAATGCCAAATATAACGGTACCTGCCATACGATTTTTTTCGAAATCTTATAAATATTTTTTTCTCAATAACTGTTCGACAGATTTAAAAAATAAAAATACAAACAAATTTCATTTAGTTAAAGCTAGATATTAGTTGAAAACAAAATTCGGAAAAATCGATATTGAGGGTACCCCGCATGGAACCATTTTGTTTGTTTTTGATTTTCTCAAAAACTGTTCCACCGATTTTGATAATTTTTTGCTAAGGCTCCCAGGCAATTTGAATAGATTTGTGTATTCAAATTTTTAAAAATTATTTTTTTTTATATTTTTAAGAAAAGTTTCAATTTTTTTTTTCAAGACTCGATATTTCGAAAACTTGATAAATAAAAATGAGAATAATAAATACAAATAATAAATTTTTTTTTCTTTCAATTAGAATTTTGATAATTTTTTTTTCTTTCAATTAATTGTTATGATCTTTAATTTAATAAAAAAGTTAAGATGTTACAGCTTGTACTTTCTAATTTTTGACATAACGGATCTACATGAAATTTTTTTGTAAAAAGTATAAAAAAAATTGCATTTCAAAACATAAAAAAAATATTTTTTGAATTTAAGAAAAAAAAACGAAATAATTTGTTTTTGGAAAATTTGATATCTCGAAAACGTCTAAATATCTTTATGAACAGTTTCCTCTAATGACATTCGTTTTTAAAATTCCTAGTCTATTTCATAGGAGCAAGTACGTAAGACCCAGTCGTGTATTTTATCTCGAAAGCATTGTGAGCAATTTGTGAACTTGTAAATTTTAAACATGTTTTAGCAACGTTGTCAATTTCTAAATTGAATTTTTCTCTGAAAACATCAAAGGAAACGTTACCATCTGGAGTTAGTATACTCGTATATAAGCTTTGAGTAAAACATTGCGAAAAGATTTTAATAAAAGTGGGAAATCGTAGAAACAAAATACTTTTTCATTATTGAAAATTGTAAAAGACTTTTTTCGGAAACACATAATAACTGGTAAGCTTTTATATTATTAAGTCCTTGGTCGCAAACTATGTCGCAATACTTAGACGAAGTTGTTGGCAGATTGATAAATTACACACACCGTTTCCTAAAACAAAATAATTTAAAACGCCTATCAAATAAATCACTGACCATGAAAAAATATATTTCGTTGGCATACAATCGTTTTTAATGTTCTAAGTGAGATTTGGACGAATTCTTATCTCATCAAAAATTAGAACCACATAGCGATCACGGTGGCTTAACGAAGCAAACTTTGACTTCAGATAAGAGTGGGCATTGTTTTCCAATCCTGGTTGTAAATCTTTTACCGGAGCAAATCCAAAAAATGTGGATGCCTAAGGAAATCTGAACCCCAATCTATCTCTTCGAAAATTGTAGGCGCTTTAAGATCTATAAAAAATATTTTGGGAAAGTTCTTTTTCTTTACTATTATATTTCTTGGATTTGGAAAACCTCATTAGCATATCACAAAATGTTTTAGAATGTTCAGAAATATCAAGCGCTTGGATTTGAGAAGATAGACTTACTTTAAATTTCTTACCTTTTTTGTATAGCATTTTGTATAGCTCTCATTTTATTTCTAAGTTTTCTTTTCAATTTTTTTTATTTTTATACAGTAACTAAGTAATGTTTTTTCTTAAAACGGAATTTTTTTTCTCCTCTTTCGCGCATCTTTGCAATCATTTATCGCATGTAACACAAGAAATGCTACAACTGATCGAAGTTCTTCTTCGTTTTTATGGAGGAGATTGAATATTTTCTAGACATAAGTCTATATCCAAGTCGGAATTTAAATTAAGGGAAGGAACAGCATCTCTCCTAAGCTATTTTCTTCCAATGAATTCGGAACAAAAATGATCCTCACAAATTATTTAAAATTTCATGTTTGTCCGTAGAAGGACATTAAAAAATTTTCAGTTGGGGGAATTCTCTTTCAGATTTTCTGCAAACGAAGCAACCCCATTGCAAACAAAAATGCTGAAGGATCTCGCTCAACCATATAAATTACCTACCATCCAAATCGTTCGATCGAAAGTCGATGGCGAATGAGGAAGAACGAACTATAAAAATAAAAAAAGTGTGAGTGCCAGGACTCACGGTTAAGATGTGTAAACATCAACGTTCGTCCGAGTGCCAAATTTCTGTTATCGAACGTACCCAATAAACATACAATGCAATCGTTCGTTCCACGTTGTTCGGTTTAATATATCTTTTATGACTAAAGTTATTGTTGAAATAAATTAAACAATGACAGATTCCCATACTTGATTTCATAAATAAGAAAATAAAATCAATTTTTTTTTTCATTTAGTTTTCCAAAATCAGCATTTCGACAGTTCTTTGTGCTTTCCCACTCTAACGAATCACAGCACTATAAGTAATGCTCTTCTCTTGTCTATGATAAATGCAAATTTTGACTCTTCAATCCGCAAATAAAGCATGAAAATAGCCCTCAAGTTTTTATTTAATAATAAACTTAAACAATTCCCGCTCAACCCCCTTTACAAACTCAATTATGTCAAAAATTGATATATCACATACCAAAACCAAAAGTTACACTATGTTTTCCGAGTTTGCACCAATAGCGCTAGTTTCGTAGTTCTGGCAGTCCATGTATAATAATTCAATGGCTGTACATAACGCTTTCCACCTTAACACACGTATTTTTGGACCATGTCCTGTAAAAACAATTTAAAATAATCAACTATTTTGCTGTCTTTACTTATTTCTAGTAAAATAATTATTTCGGAACGAGTCCAAACACATTTTTCTTGTTCATTATCCATTATTACTTGTGTTTAGGATACTCTTAATGTAATGATCAAAAAATTATTGAGTGAATTTAAGATTAATGGGATCAAACTCATTTTAGGTAATCGTTTGGTTTGTGTCAAAACACAAACTTTTTAGTTGCTCGAACCAAGCAGTTGCGAAAATAAAAATTGAAAGTGCGCGCCTAGCCTTACACGCCATGTCGGCATACTACTGCGATTCCCAGAGTTCGCACTGTCGTGTCGGCACTTTTTCATTTCACACAAACCAAAAACCTTATCGACAATAGCTATGCTTCGATAAAGTAGTTCGTGGCGTGTGTTAGGAGTAAGTGGACTCCGCTGTGTAACGTAAAGTTTGTTTGACTTATGTTTAAACGGGGATGTTGCTTGAGACAGCATTATATTTTTACACTTGTATATTCAAACAGAGATGTTATCTGATAGAAAATAGACTGTTTTTACACGAATCCGATTTTAATCTCTGTTTCTCTTTTGGCTTCCTTTCGAGTGCATCTGTGCTTTTAAACACAGTGATTTTTAATGTAAGTTAACTTTGTTCATGCAAAAAGGAGACATCTCTTCGCACTCCTTACTCTACTCAGTTAAGTTAATTTCACGATAACTCGGCCTTTTTCTCAACCTCAGCAATTGCCTTTAAAGCTAGATATATGTACATACATTGTTCAAATGCATGACAAGCACGCGGATAAAATTAAAAAAAATCTCAAAGAAATTCGTAAACACACAATTTTACAGAAAAAAAAACTCACAAAGGGCAACGTCCTCTCGCCACTAAAATAATAGACTTGCACGTGCTTGTCATGCATTTGAACAGTGTATATCTGGCTTAACGCCGCCAACAAATATACTTATCATGCAGCGAAAATGTCAAAACTTTTTTTTTTTGACAAGCCACTAGATGTAGCGTTCATCTTATCAAAATCAAACCAACCTTTAATTTTTTTTAGGTTTCTGTGCTTTATCTTACTCCCTCTGTCAGAGATTTATAAACCGATTGACATCATTTCCACCTTGTAATGAAATTATATTTATAAGTGGCAAAACCTAATTTTTTTAATCCATTAGGCGTTTTTCTTTTTTAGTTCAGTATAGAGCTCCGAACAGAGTCCGAGCATGTCGAGCATGTTCCGAACATCCTCTGAACCAAGCGTGCTCTGAGCGCTCTGAGTATTTTTTGAAACACACCTGAACACTTAGTCCCCTAGTCCCCTATTACACGTTGCCTCATGAGACATGTCTCATTTTTGACTTTCCTTTTAAATTTGTATCCCGTGAGACAAAAGCTATTACTATTATTATTATTAGGTCCCCTATTACACGATGTCTCACGAGACGAGGCTCACGTAAGTGCGAAAAAGAAAGCAGATATGAGGAAATGAGATGCAAAAAAATATTCCCGGTGAGTACCGGGCTGATTTTTAGTAGTCTCATTTTGACGTTTCTTTTCTCAAATTCGTTTTATGTTGTGTTGTGCATTAAAAAATACGAACAACAGTCAAATTTGAGACATAAGTCTCATGAGACATGAGTCAACGTGTAATAGCTTTTGTCTCACGGGATACAAATTTAAAAGGAAAGTCAAAAATGAGACATGTCTCATGAGGCAACGTGTAATAGGGGACTTAGCTGTCGACATTTTTTTTTTTAATTTCCATCTGTCAAATGCCTGTGTTAAGCATTGTACTCTGTCTGCTCAGTTATTTTATTCTGAGCTTATAGAGCGCACTCTGAACACGCTCAGAACATGCTCAGAACGAAAAAAGAAACACATTTACGAAGCTCTGAACTAAAAAAGAAACACAATTTATTTTTTGACAACTCAGGCTCTGTTCTGAACTAAAAAAGAAAAACGCCTATTGAAGTTCGTAGTCATCATTCAGTTCATGGCTTGAGAGATGGAGAACGATCTATATTTTGATATAGTGAAGGCCAAAAGTATATTTTGATATAATAAAGAATATTTAATTCTATAATTAAAATAATTATATGATATGACAAATATAAGTGACAAATTAAATTTTGATGTATCGAGAATATTTCGTTGTAGATGTCAACTGATTGCCCTGAACAACATTTTTCGGATTTTTAAAGGTCAACTCTAAAAATGCATTTTTTGCGAGCATAAAATAAAATGTTATCGTCCATCACTAACGTGAAGTGGATTTTTTTAAGAATTTAAAAGAACCCGCTATGAAATTTTACACCAGTTGATTTGTCTTTCGTCTTTTTGACATATTGGTCGAGTGGTGAAGAAATGTTGAGGGATTGAATTAAGTTCTAGCCAGCAATGGAAAGTAATAAAATCGAGATTTCAGTACTCAAAGTTTCCAATGTAAACACGATATCATAAAAGTACGTAATATTTCCAATGTAAACATGGTGTTAAATACAAAAGTCGTTAGTTGTCGTAACGTGTAACCGTAAGGTGTAACCGTAACGGGTTACACGGAACGTATAAGTTTTACCCACGTTTTCGATTCACTCTACCGCCGGCAAAGATGTTTACACATTAGGCTTGTGTAGTTCGCGAACGAACTAGTTCAATGAACTAGTTCATTTAAGTGAACTAGTGAACTTAGTTCACATACTTAGTTCACTAGTTCATTTAGTTCTCGAAGAACGGGAAAGTATATTTTTCGATTTCACATTTTTCTTCTATTTAATAACATTTATGTGGACCCATTTATAGACAGAGACAACAGAAGTCATTTATGACATGGCAGAACGCAGAACTGCTCATACTCACCTAACTCAATAATCTTTTTTTATGTTTTCTGTGGATGAAATAAGTTCCTATCTATAGGAAATTTCCATCATTTGTCGTTTGTTCTTGTCTTCTTTCTAGAAATGGATCCTCTCAAATGGTGGGACGACCGGCCGGCGGCGTACTAATTATATCCTCATACATATATACAATTACGTTTTAAAAAGATTTTGTATTCAAGCTACTTCGGTTCAATGCGTGTTCCATGTTTTCTCAGCAATTGGCCAAATAATTAATGACAGACGAACATTGGTGAACTCAGAGAATGTCAAAATTTTGGTATTTTTGCATTCAAATAAGTAAATTATTTATAGCCGTGTTTTTTTCGCAACTCCATGTAGAATTGTAGAAAAAACGACATCGGGATTAAGGAGCTTTTTTCCAAGTAGCTGGAAGCACAGTGTACGATATGGCATTTGTCAGCTGTATTGACATAGCATCAACCAGCATCCAAAAACGTCACTTTTGACTTCTCTGAACAAATTATCGATAAACATATGTATAGATAATATTTTTTTTTTCATCGCCATTTTTATCGGGTCTTAGATTAAGTCTCGAAAATTATCTGGTCTTAGCTAATTCTGTATAGATTTAAGTAGTTGTTGCATTTGCATGTAAAGCGCTTAGTCCCGATGTCGTTTTTTTCTACAACTCTTTATGGACTTGCGAAAAAAAAACACGCCTAATAATAGATAGCATTTTTCAATATAATAATATGATGAAGTACATATTGTGATACAAAACAAATTGTTTATGTATATTTTTGTTTATGGGAAATAAAATATTTATTTTTATTAACTTGGTGTTTGGCTTAAATGTAAAATCCTTCAATTTAACTCAAATTTGGATGCAGTTTTCGCAAGCTAAGGTTTCGTTCTTATTCTTTATAAAATGGACTATTTTGAACTAAACTGAACTAAATTGAACTAAAATGAACGAACTAGTTCAGTAGCGTGATTTGAACTAAATTGATCGATCACTCAAATGAACTAAATTGCCCAACTCTATTACACATCAATAAAATCAAGAAAAAGAAACCACCACTCCACAACCGCAAGCCGTCCACGGAGTAGATAGATATAGATATATACACACAACGAACGAACTTGGATTATACTAGAAAAAGGGTTGTATTGGCAAACGAAATCATGAATAAATGTGTATCTTTAGAATCCAACTCACTAATGGACACCTTTTAGAAATGATAATGTTACTCGTAAATGGGTTTGATAAGGTTGCATGGTCTGATTTGGAAAAATTAGTTAAATATTCCATTGAAAAGGTGAAAATTTTTGTTTGTACTGAATACAATATCTATGTAACTCTATTATCTGTGGTATAACTGTATAACATTTAAAATAGCATTTTCTCTCATTTTCCTACTTTTTTATTTTGGTTGTAATTATCGTGTGAATAGATAAAAATAAATAATTTTTGATGAACTAAAATTGTAAAATTAAGTGTACAAAAAGTATTAAAGAATAAAAAACTATCGTGAGTGTTCAAAAGTCGCTGAATAAATGAAAAAATTAATGTGCTTGCCAGTGTTTTGCCTAAGAAACAGACAACTGAAACGACATTCCTTCAAATTTATTAAATTGTCTTTGTTTTGTGTTATTTTTGTAAATTTTAAATCCACTTTGTCAATCAAAACAAATGATATTTCGTCCAAAACGGATTTCTTCCAGTTTTATGACGATGAACCGAATGTCGATATACTTTAGTTGATCCCAAATTCAACCAAGTCATCTGCCTGCAACACAATTTCTTACCAACGATGGAATTTACAATCTACATTGTGAATCTATCGATATCATCAAAAGTACATGTTCTGAGGTGAGATAAATTGAAAGGTTTGCCTCAGGGTTGTCAAAAAAACCTGGTGTTTTCGGTTTTCAAAAAACACCGAAGGGCTTTCAATTGTTTTGTTGACAACTAAAAGCAAGAAATAAATAATTATGTGCTCTGATAAAACTTTAAATTTGTTATAAATTAGTTTTAAAAATGAACAAAAACAATTTTGCGTTGTTGCTAAATACTTCCTCTGATGAGTTCAACAAAAATTTAATCGCAAACGCAAGCAATAACATGCAACATGAGTATCGACAAACGACAAAAAAAAAATAGATATGAAATCTCATGTGACTTTTGACAGTTTGGTCGTTACCTGAACTCGCCATAGCAAAATAGCTGGATCTACTTCAGGGCGAGTTCAGGGCGATCCCAGGTCTCAAAAAACACAGAATTTACTCATTGGGATGACTTCAAGTTTTTCAAAAAACGATTTAGGGCGACCCCAGGGTAATTTCAGGGCTCAACGAACAAACCTAATGTAGGGAATGCGCTATCCAGTGTATTATAGAGATCTTGGTGAAATCCAATCAATCAAATTATTTAGTGGTAACGCTAGCGAATTGAAAATTGAAGTACCTTTATATCAATTGTTATTGTTTATTTGGGAAGTAAAGAGTAATAAACGAAAAAGGTAGTTAAATAAATTTTTAATTAAATATTTCAAGAATCCTTTCAATCGTAAATTCACCTAGGAATCCAAAAACGTAAAAACTAAAATAAAAGGCTTTTCTTAGAACAAAAGTAGTTTTTGTTATTTTTGATTTTCTCAAAAACTACAAAACATTTTGACATCCGTTTTTTTGTGTTTGATCAAAAATTAATAAGAGCGTTGAATATTGAATAAAAAAAATAATACTAAATTACGTAAAATTTTGAAAAAAATTGTTTAAAAACAAAATTTTCATTTTTTTTTCAAAATTTTGATTTTGAAAATTAATTTTTCGAAAACTATTCACTCGAACAACTTTATTTAAAAACAAAATTAAAGAATGTATTTTAAAATTCTATAGCATAACTCTGTATAGGTATCACCGTTATTTTTTTTTCTGTTTTAAGTGATTTTTTTCTTAAATTGCCCCTCCCGCCTAAACCGGGGGGAAATAGACCCCCCCTCTCATAAGATTTTTTTCTTGTCTAAGTTCAACCTACACGCCTTAGCTTTTTGTCACACCTTATGCAAATCACCCTGTATACTCGTAACTAAGGGCATGTCAGTGTTTGGGTAAAAAAAAAAAAAAAAAAAAAAAAAGATTATTGGGAACAGTTATATTGAAAAATAACTGAATTTTCTTGGTCCTCGTCCAAAAGAAAACAAAACACTGGCATTATAATTTTTGTAGTTACAATTTCATAAGTTTTTTTTTTTTGCAGCTTTGATTTTTGAAGCGAATGTGGAAGCTCGCTAACCATAATACCGCGTTAATGAAAATTCGCTAAGTCATTCGACTTTAGTCGAACGTTCGATTCGCTATTCATAATGAGGCCCTTAATTACATTTGTTGCTAGAACGGCTGGGTTCGATTCTTAATCTAGCAAAAATACTTCTTGCGAAGAAGAGAAAATCCTCATGAGTATCTCTTGTCATAAAAAGTACTTTCTCTTCTTAGCCTTTCGGACTCGACAGAAAATATAACCGCTAACATGTTTATATGTAAACCGGAATGGTTACTAAGTTAAAAATATACGAGCCGTTGGCAACTAATTTATTTTTTATTTTAACGGACCAAAAAAATATTATTTTCGTTCCTTATTAATATGACCAAAGCTTGAAAATAACGTTATAATAAACTACATTTCTTTTTTGTTTTTACTTTAAAAATAAATTATTTTGATTTTAACTCTTCAATTCCAAGTGTCACCTATGGGTGACATGTACATATATTTTTTTTCTACCTTACCGCAACGGTTTTTTTTATTCATCCTTCACTTATGCAAAGCCAATAGTTCCTAGTAGGCCATATTATTTTTTCAAAATACTAGCTTTACGTCAATTCTTCATTTCAATTCATTGTTTCGTGTATAATTGTAGTATTCTTACTTTTTGTGATTTAGTGGAATATAAATTGAGATAAAAAAGTCTAAACTGTAAGTATTGTTTTTTTTTTTAATTGAATGTGGTAAAAGAATATATAAAGTTGTATATAAATGCATTTCAGGACAAAAATAAAATAAAATGCATGACTGGGTCGCACGAACTTGCTCCTATGTAATAGACTAGGAATTTTAAAAACGAATGTTATTAGAGAAAACTGTTCATAAGGATAAAATGAATTTTTTAAATTCTTTAAGTAGTAAGAGATAAAAACAGAATGCTATGCAAATATGAATTTATGCAGGAACAAAAATTATAAGTCGTTGTAGTGGTTCCTTAAAACAATAAGCTTTTATGTACAAAATTTTTAAAACATTTTTAAGAAAAAATTTTGGTACGCCAACCTTAATTTTTTATTATTGTGCGAATAAAAGTCTAATTTCCAAAAAAAAATACTAAGCCGTTCTTGAGATATCGAATTTTTCAAAAAAAAAAAATGATTTTTTTTTCTAAAAATTAAAAAAATATTTTTTCTTAAGTTTTTAAATGCAATGTCTTTTAAATTTTTTAGGAGCTTTTTTATAAAAAAATTCATTAAAATCCGTTATGTCGATAATGAGATATTCAAAATTCGAAAAAATCGTTCTATGGTAGGTACAGTCAGTAATCTCTAGGTTTAAAATTTTTTTTTATTAAATTTTAAATCGTAAAGATTAATCAAAAGGAAAAAAATTTGAGCAAAATTCTCAGAACCGTTTTCGAGAAAAATGCGATTTTCGAAAACCATTTTTTTTAAATTTGTATGGAAGGTACCGTTAGTCTCAGATAAAACAAAATTTTTTTTCTCAAATCTTAGAGATTATGTTAAGAACCTTTTATTTGCCAAGTTTGAAAAAAAATCGAGCATGGGGTTTTCAAAATATTGAGTTTCCAAAAAAAAATTTTGATTTTTTTTTTTAAATCCAAAAAATTAAAAATTGAAAATTTGAATATGTAATAATATTCAAACTTTGGAGGAGCTTTGGCATAAAAAAATTACTTAAATCGGCTGTACCGTTTTCGAGAAAATCAAAAACAAAAAAAATGGACCCAGGGGGGCTACCAAAAATAACAATTTTTTGTAAAATTTTTTTCAACCATTAGCTAGTACTTATTAACCAAATGAAAATTTTCAATTTTTTTTAAAAAATTCTGTGGGACAGTTTTTGAGAAAAAAAAATATTTATAAAATTTCGAAAAAAATCGTATGGCAGGTACCGTTATTTTTGGTCTTAAAAAAAACAGAAAAAAACATCCGGGGGGAAAAAATTAAAACCCATATCTACCAAGTTTGAAGAAAATCGGCCGAGCCGTTTAGGCTGTAGTCGAACCGACAGACAGACAGAATTGCGAGACCCACTTTTTTGGTCTTCGCTATCATCGTAATGTCAACTTTGATCAAAATCTCGAGTTCGATTTTTTTTTTACGAATGCATAACTTGCCTTATAGTACCCATAAGTCGCAAGTAAAAAAGAGTGATTATTACAACGGTAAAAATCTTAAGTGTCACCTGTAGGACTATTTCTTTTCGGTTTTTGTGGAGACGGAGAAGAGGTGAGGCCGAAGCCTTGATGGAGTGTTGAAGATTAATCTGAAGTAGTTGCAGCATTTTGGCTACACAACTGGACCAACCCCCAACATGGTTTGATTCAAGTCTTCTGATTCAGAAAACGAATCCAGTAGCTCGGCTTCAGAAGTCGGGCCAATGGGCTTATCTTCGCTGAGAAGAGCCTTCCTCTTGGAGTCTTCAGCTTGCTTTTTGGAGAGACTGTCGACGTTTTTAGGAGCCCTTACGGCGATGTTTTTGGTCCTCGCTTCAGACTCAGAAGTGCTGGAAGCATCAATTTCCATTGCTGGATCGATGACTACAGCAGAATCTGCGACCGTGGAAGTACCCAATGGTTGTGGAGGAACGGTACTACCCTCATCTTTTTTGTATATTTTCAGAGTAATAGAAGAGAATCCGTAGGATTACAGGATTACATCTAGGCGAGAGGGTTCCTCTGGAATCCAGGCACGAGCTCTAGGCCTGTTAGGGATTTGCTCTCTAGCAACGACCTCGATCTTCGCACCTGCCAAGATTTCCCCTAACTTGCTAACAGCAAGCTTATAAAAATCGCAAGATCTCTGATCTCCACAAGAAATAAACTTTACTTGGCCTCGGTGCCAGTCGTTATCTCTAATAACTGGGGGTAGTCCTGGATTGGCCTTCATGATATCCAGGTAGCGTACCGAGAGCTCCCTTGTTACCACTTCCCAGCGTTGCGTTCTGTTGAGATCTTGCCATCGCTATCGCTTCTGTCGATGACTGCCACAATAATGTTCGTTTTTAGAGCTTCGCTAAAAGAGAGATCTTCCCTTCTTAAAGCATCTGAAGGAGTGCTGGTCTTCTGCATTTTAGGGCGCTTGGGTTCCGAAATGGTTCCCTCAATAGACAGTTGCCGCTTTGACGTGAAGTCGAGCCGGTCTCAATATCTTGTTGTTTAGCGATGATGCTTCTGGACCATGCTAAAGTAGCGTCCTGCTTCGAGTCACCATTGATCTCTAGTTTGTCACCTAGTCTTTTGATGATTCTCCTAGCATTCCGCAAATCTCTAGCTCGTTTTGATCTGTTGGGAGAGATAGGATGACTCTTAGTGGTTGCAGCTGACCCTTTTTTCAAGGGTGCCTTACTACCGAAGTGGGGTTTATTGGATGTATTGGATGAACGAATCAAATCCAAAAATTTTATTTAATATCTTATGAAAAATATCTTTATTGAAAATAATATAGTGAATTATTAATTTTATAAGCAGAATAGTTTTTATTTACTATTCCTTTTTCGATTTTTTTTTGTAAATCTTAAACCAGTATAATATTGTATCATATAAATCATTGGCTTTTGGTAACTGTAGTAAGTTATATACAGTGGCGACAAAATAAATAGCACACTTCTGTTAAAAATTCTTTCTTGGCCTTAAAACATAAGTGCATTTTGAAATCCGGTACTGTAAGACCATTTTTGTTTTAGATTTTGAATGTTGAGTATCTGGATTTTGAATATAAAATAACGGGATAAGGCTTCTCCAGAAATTATTTTATAAAAAAGTCAAATGTAAGTCAAATGGTACACAAGTTGCAATGAGGTGAGGACAATTCAAATAGCACATATTGTTTCCGTTGCAAATTTAATACATTTTTAACAAATATTCTTAACTTTTAAAAGCTTAGTGAAAAAGTTATGAGTTTTGATAAGGTTCTTAGTTAAGTTGCTTCAATTTCAATTGCTGAAATGTAGTATGAGAAGTGGAAAACAATCAGCACAGACGCTTAGACGCTTGAACTGATTTTGACATCGTCTGCCTGACCTAAGTCCCAAAAATTGAACATGCAAATGAACAAGAACTTTGTGTTAATGTGTCTGTAAGTACGATTAGAAACTGTCTCAGTGGAAAAAAGCTGTTTGGACGATTTGCCAGAAAAAAAGCAGACGCCTTTAAGAGCAATCTCTCACGTCGGATGCAGTTTGCAAGAGACCATATTTCAAAAGTTCAAAATGGTGGAGAAATATCTTACGAGGCGATGAGTATAAATTTAATCCTTTGGGTCAGATGGTGAAAACTACTTTCGACGAGTAAACCAGGAATATGACCAGAATATACACAATAAAGTCTGTTAAGCATGGTAGGGGTAGCATTCTTGTTTAGGCATGTTTTTATTGGCATGGTATGGGACCACTTCATCAGATAGAGGGTATTAAGGACCATTTATAATACAAAGAAATCCTACGGGATACAATTCTACCGTATTCTGAGGAGAAAATGCCCTTGACGTGTAAATTTCAACAGGATAACGATCCTAACCATATGGCTAAGTCTGTGAAGCAATGGCTATTCATCGAAAAAACCGCTGTTAAGAAATAATCCAGCTTAGTCCCTAGATCGTAATTCTATTTAGTACTTGTCGAATGCTGTGGACAAAGCGATAAATTGAACTGATACTTCAAATTTCGACAAACTTTGATGGAAAGTCCAGCAAGCCTGGTACTCAGTATCTGTTGAACGATTCCGGGGTCTTCCTTCGTCTATAAAACGCCGGTATTTCGCTGTGATTAAAAATAAGAGTTACTCGACCAAATACCGGATATTTTCTTCAAAAATTTGTTATTTAATATGTTTTTTATTTGTTATTTACGAAATGTGCGATTTATTTTGTCCTAGTATACTTAAATTGTATAATTCATTTTGTTGTAGTTTTTTTTTATGAGTTCAATATACTTCATTTTATTTTTAAATCAGAGATATGTATATTTGGTCTTACTTCCTCATAAGTCAAACAGCTCTTTAAAGTTTAAGAAAGTGGGAAAAACTTGCATCACCGAAATTTAAGACTACATGTGCTATTTATTTTGTCGCCACTGTATATACATATATTTGAAATTCAGTTTAGTCCAAGTATGTAAAAATAACAATAACAACTGCAGAACATCATTTTGTTTTGTTCGGCGCCTGTTCCTAATAAATTAATATTCAAACTAAATGTGTGATGTACGACCCAAACTCAAAATAGTTGGTCTATTCATTTATTAACACATTAATTCTTCATATATCCTAAATTTAGTGGCAGTCAGCTTTGGTTCATTTAAAAAATGTTGTCAATTTAATAAAGTAGTTTCACTGAGAGTAAATTAGACCTAAAGGTGCGTGTCCATTTGAGAGTTCTTTCGCTAGTAAACTCTCGAGAGTTGCTCTCGGGTGCCTGTCCATTTGAGAGTAATTTTTTTGAGATTTTACTATCGCGAGTTTACTACTTAAGTTTTGGGAGATGATTTTCTGAGAGTACTTTCATAACCGTGTCCACTTGATATATTTTTGCAAAACTATAATTCTGCCCGAACAAATAGAAACTCACGATGTACTGAATGGAAGCTGGCGTTTAGACAACAGTTTCGAAAACTCATTTTCCGATCTTCAAAATGGAAGAAGGCACAACTATAATACTTCTCAAAAGGATTTCAGGGATGAATTCAAAAATTACTTTATGAGCCCATAAGGTGAAGTTCCTTGGCAGTACAGGCACATCACAAAAAATAATTAAGAAATCAAATACGTACCAGATTTGACTTATTGAAGCAGCCATTAAAAATGGAATAAAAACCTGCAAACCCCGAAAATATGGCCGCCTAGTGCTACACTTCATCAGATCCGGCTCCAATTTTCGTTTTTTATTTTTTTTTTCAATTCTTGTGACATCCGTTAATATTTTCATGATTATAAATTAAATGTGCATAATAGATTCAATATGATTGACACAAATTATTTTCTTTACCTGGTTTCGCAAATTATGAAGCTTTCTCTTGATTTCATTTTCATAAGTTTGTTTGTCCCCTTCTGTTTAATGTTTTTACATGTCAACTCTCGGACAGCTAATCGCAAAATACGAACCATGTTGGAATTTTGCGAGCTCATCTCCGATAGTAATAAAAAAGTGTGTCCACTTGCGAGTAACTCTCAAAAAATTCGTATGTCGAGAGTGAAAAGTCAACTCTCCGCTAGCTTCTCTCAAGGCTGTGTCCACTTGAGAGTTTACTCTCAAGAGTGGCCTGATAGCTACTCTCAGTGTTTTTGCTCTCAAATGGACACGCACCTTTAACAAAACAAAATTTGAGAGAGCAAATAGCAACAATATTCCTTTCATCTCAGACAACGATAAGAGCATAAAAGTTGGTCTACTCTTTTTTGGGTGCAAAATAGTTGATCTAAGACTATTTGAATATAGTTTCAGTTAACCGTTATTAAAAATATGAGAAGCACTGGTTTTATTAATGATTATTGTATGATTTTATACAAGCTAGCGAGAGTTTCATGTCAATCCTGGCGCGTGGCGTTGCATTGTCAGGAGACCTAAGGGAATCAATGATTAAAGCGTTTGAAACAGGATTATCTAGCTACGAAATCCCTGAAAATTTTAATTTACCGCTCTCGTCAGTGCAGAACATAATAACAAAGTTTAAAAATTCTGGAAATGTGGATATATGCAACAGAACAGGACATCCACTAACAGCAAAACCTCGCGATTGCCAAATTTTTAAAGAAAATCGACGATATTTATCTGCTTCAATAACGGTACAGTGGAGAGAACAAATTCAAAAAAGTGTTTCGGTGGACAGTTGTAAGCAGATGATGAAAAAAATGGGATACAAATTTTATAAGGTTTATTTTAAAATATTTAAGTTTTGCATAAATTACGACAACTTAAATCATTAAAAACGCAGGCAAAAGAAATATCACTACTGACACCTAAGCAAAAGAAAAGGCGAATTGAGTGGGCCAAACAACTTAAAAATTTGGACTTTTAGTCAATGGCGGTCCGTTAATTGGAGTGATCAGTACAGATTGGAAGTTTGTGTTGGTGATGAACGAGGACCAGTGATAAAAAATGCTAAAGAAGCCTTTCACAACTCACAAGGACTGCCTTAAACAAACCGTAAAGCTCCCAGTATCTATAATGGTATGGAGGTGCATGTCGGGATGTGGTATGAGTAATTTGCATTTTGTAATTGGGATAGCCAATGCTGTCAAGTACCGCAACATTTTGGAACAGGAGCTGCTCCGTCAATACTACGTCTTCAATATAGCAATGCGGAGTATATTTTCCAACAGAATGGTGCTTCTTGTCATACGGCTAGGTCAACAATGGTATGGTTAACTGCTGAAGCAATTCTTTATTGGAATGAACTTCCAGCAGCCCTAATCTTTCACCAATCGAAACTGTTTGGCACACGATGAAGCAAAAATTGCGAAAGGAACCGCGTCGGACTCTTCAAGATTTAAGATCCACAATTACAAATAATTGGGAATCGTTTGGTGCCGAAGAGTATCAACAATTAGTTGACACTATGCCAAGGTGCATTATAGAAGCAGTGATTAAGGCCAAAGGTCGCTTAACAATGTGGTAAAATCAACATAAAGAATCATAGACCAACTATTTTGCATCTAAGAAATGTGTATAAATCGTTATTTAGTTTTGTAAAGAGACTCCATATCAATATTTTATTAAGCCACTTTCTTTTTTTGTCCACTTTTCCTATTTAAAATGAATAGGACTTTATATGTATATCAAAAAATAGTTTTTGTTTCGAAATAGGTTAAGAATGAACACATATTTGCATTCTATCCTCGGTAGACCAACTATTTTGAGTTTGGGCTCGTATCTGATTTTTTTATATTATACGCGCACACAAGGGGTTATAAATACCCTTATAATTTTAAACACAGTGCGAGCAATTAGGAAAGTAGGATAAGACTAGAAAGGAAATACCGATGCACATTGGTTTTGAATGTCTGCACATTGAAATGAGTGGGAAATATTGAGCCACATTCGTGTAGTGCGACTAAAAAAAGAATCTCTGTACTTGACAGTTCGTCCGAAATTTGGCTCAAGGATAAATTGATGATCATTCCTAAAAGAACGGGTGTTACGGTTGAATTGTTTGAGAGGAGGAATGCAACTGGATATTTCACTAGAGCACTGTTTATGAAAATAGCGGTAAAATAATGATAGACATGAAACATTGCGGTGGTGCTCAAGAAATACAAATGTTTCAGTTAGACAACGGTCGCTTATCATTTTTAAAGCTCTCTTTTGAATTCTGTTCAAGAGACTCAAGTGGATTCTTGGAACACCTGTTCGAGCTTCGGAAGAATAAAGGCTTTATATATATAACAACCAGATCAAATGCGGTAAAAAACTTCTTGCATCGGCGGAGAAAACCTAAACACTTAGAAGCGTTTTTGGCGACGTTAAAAATTTGTTATCACTCCACAAAAGATGGTCTGTGATGCACATGCCTAGAACTGAAAGCCTTAGCGACAGTAAACTGCATTGAGTTTTCGAAGCATTTAATTCTACACGGTTTTTGATTCCCCATTGGACAATGCTGTCAAGATCAGAATTTAATGAGCTTATCATACGCTGCCAATCCGAAGATAAGAAAGAGATGAGTAAGTGTTCAGTGTAAATTGATTATGCATTACGCATAGCTATTAAAGCGATTACCTACTAGCTTACACACATGTGCCAATACGCAGTAATAAGTCCCCTTTTAATTTCACAATCGCAAAAATAGCCTAAGGTTTCTTCCAAGAATATGGCTACATCAAACAACACAATTTCTGAGCAGATATCAAATTAGAAAATAAAATTGACTTCTAGGGAACACAATACATACGAGTATATTGGATCGACCTAATATCAGAACTTATAATATTACTCATATTATTGAAAAATGGTCATTTTTATCGGAATATTATTTAATAAACAAATCAAGTGCTTGGACAAAAAACTAACATTTTTAAATTAATAATAAATTTGTTAAAGTCCTCTGGAAATGTGGCTTCTTTTAAAAACTCATTTGTCAAAATCAGTGAACTTACTTCATTTTGTTATTTATTCAATTTATTATTACTGATTTGCTATATGAATGTTATATTTGTTTTTGTTTTGTAAAAAAATGAAATGATATTCAATAAAATTTTATTATAAAGAATGAAACTAAAATTCTACTGTGAAAATGTTGGTTCGTCAACGAAATTAATTCGAGTTTATGGAAACCATCTCCAAATAATCTAGCGTTGGAAAGTAGTGAAAATACTTATCACTCCACAATCTTAAATATAAAATAAATTTGTTTAAGAAAACAAATTGTGTGTGTAAATGATTGAATAACGCAGATGTCAGTTAAATTTCTGTTATTGGTTTTGGGAATCCAGGGGCAGTTCATACATTCATTTGCTATTGAGGTATAACACTAATATTAAATTATTGTAATTTTTTTTGGGCCCACACCATGGTCTTGCCATATATGTACGTTGCTTATCAGCTTCAACCACAACAGGTTTTGTTAAGGTTGAAAACACACCGGATAAAGCAAAACGTTTTTTGTTCGATAGTCAAAAAAACATTTTTTATTTGACCACGCACTAAGCGAAACAGAATAAAACAAAACAAAACGTTTTGTTATTTTGTTTCGTTTGGTGTGCGTTGAAATGAAACAAAATACGAACTATCGTAAAAGCTTAACTCCGGCTGAAAGATTATAACTCTACGGCAAGCAAACACAAATATGTAACAATTTTGTGTTTACAAAACAGACATTATGTTTATTTATAAGAAAAGAGAAAAGCTTTCAATCTTGCCAATTTTCAAATGTCATAGTAGGAAGTAGCAATCCACAGCTTATCAATAGTAAGTTTATTGGCATGTTCCTTATCTTTATAATTATAGAAAGGGCTTCTTGCCATAATTAAAAAAAATGAACTTCTCTCCATCTACATATTTCATATTTATTTAAAATTTGCGCACAGAGTAAAAGTAGAAGCAAATAAATCTGTAAAGTGCAACGAAAGAAGAAAATAAGAACAACGGAGTCAAAATTTTGTTTTGCAAAAAACAATAGGTCAGCTATCGGCAACGAAACATGTTTTTCTGTTTTGCTTTTGTTTTTTTTTTTTTTCATTTGGTGTGCGTTGCGCCATAAGAAAGTATGCAATTATCATCAACGACCCTTGTTCGAAACAGTTTTGTTGCATTCGGATTCGATTAATGGTTTGATTCGATTTGTAGAGAGGTTTTTGGGGTAAGAGCTGTAATTTTACGATGTTATGAAGCCAACCCTGAGGAAAATCGGAAAAAGTTTAAAAAAGGTGGAAACATCTGTAATGATCATATTCGACGAACCAAATTTAAGCATGATCAATTGTAAAGAATGTACGAAATATTACTTCGTCTACGGTTCCTACTCTCGTCTTCAATGATACTCCTTTTGTCAGGTTACAAGATAAAGGCAATTTTCTTGCAACACAGTTTGCTGTTATTTACAAGACAGTGAAAGTGTACTTGAGAGCGTTAATCGGTTTTATGGGCCAAATCTTCTTTCGCACTCGAACTGTTGCAAGAATACTGAAAGATCTCTATAAACCCAGATCCATTCTATCTGTCCTCATGCCGAGTGGATAGAAAACAGCATTTATGTATACAGTATGGGACATATTCATAGATGTTTGCTAAACTCTTGCTAAAATGTTACTAAGCAATTCCAGAGTTTAGGCTATTCATAAATAAATTTAGTCCTAAGTTTAGGGCTAGACCTGTGGTCTAACTTTAAACATAGGAAATGCTGTGTTTAAGTAGTTATTATCAAAGTCCAATGTCAAATTTGATTGATAAAAAAAAGTTCCAGATACTCTTACAGCCCTTTGCATTGCAGCATTGCTTTTGTTGTTCATTTAAAAATTATTATATACAGTAGGTGGCCACATGATTATGACCGATAAATATTTTCATCAATTCTTGACTTTTTGCTCTTTTAATATAACGTTTTGATATTTTCTTATGTGTAATAATAATTCTATCGTGTTCGCCGGAAAATCCTCTAATGATAAGGGTACTACGTCTACTTGTTACCTACGAAGCCGTTGTAGGGGAAGTAATTTTTTCTCAATCAGTAAATACCTAATTCAAAAAGTTTAATGTGCGTTAGCTAGCAAATTAAGCTGCATTTCATAAATAAAGTTTAATATGTGTTAGTAAAATCGATAAATTTTGTAATTTTAGTTCTTTTTGTGTAATATTCTGTGTTTTTTCTTTATTTTCTTTGTGGGTTTTAAATTTTAGCGACTAAAATCTTAGGATATAACAATTGGTAAGAAATATGACCTTACCCCTTCCCATAATATTCAAGCTGCCACTTGCTTTAACAGCGTAATTGCTCTTATATACAAATAGCCCAAAAAGTGAGAATATCCGAGTCTTCAGTGGTAAATATGGCTAGAAATGTAAAAAATTCCGCAATTTCGATTATTTGACTGTGAGTAAACGCGTGAAAAAAATCTGGTAGCTTAAGGTTTCAAAAGAGCAAATATACTTTCATGTGGTATAGTGCACCTTGTCATAGGTCACGATCAAGCATGCATTGCTTTTACTAGTTGAAATTTAACATACTGCAATGGCCAGCAAATTCACCAGGCCTTAACCCCATTGAAAATTGTTGCAGCGTTTTAAAAAGAAGAGTTTATGATTGCCAAAACAAAACAGTTGATGATTTAAAAAAAATAATTGAGAATGTGTGGTATAACGATAACAAAATAAAAGAAGCTATAGAAAACTATATTATTATTAACATGACATGTAATAGAGATGTTAAACCTAGTGTTTTTCAACTCTCAACCATTAAATTTTGTTCAACCTACAATTTTTTGCCGATTCCAAATGGCTAAGAAGCAGCACTTCTCATGACAAGAGATACTCTTGGAGGATTTGTCAATTCCTCGCAAGAGGAAGTACACCACTGAAAAAAACTTTTTTGCTGAGAATCGAACCCCTGCAAGACAGTCCAACGCACTAACCATTATGCCAAGGCGTACGACACAAAATTTGCACTTTCTTTGACCCGTCATTATTTGAAGGATAATTGTAGTAGAACACAACCTTAACCTGATGTTCTAATAAAAACAGCGGGGAAACTGACTATGAATAGTAGCTGTGTTTATTTAACCAACAAGCCCTAAACTCTAGCAATCACAACTTTAGTAATTCTCTATGAATACGCCCCTATGTCTCTAGAAAAGATGATTATTCTTGCCCCTCTAACTATCTTCCAATTGCACTTACGTTCCTTCTTTCCAGGGTCATGGGAAAGCTGAAAAATTATGAGCCCAAGAAATATCTTGAAGAACTAAAGCTTCTCAATGACGGACCGTATGGCTTTCGTAGCAATAGGTCCACTGGCGATCTTACGGCTTACCCACTGAACAGTGGCACAAATCGTTACTTCGTTATGGAGAAAATACGATTATGGGGGAGCGTACGATAACTTAGGCGCCAAAAATTGATAACGGATTTTTGTAGAAGGGTCAAATACAAGCGTTTTTTACTATGGAAGGGGGGGGGGGTCTATCTCGCCCCGTTTAGGAGGTAGGGGCGATTTTAGAAAAAAAACACTTAAATTGAAAAAAAAATATTAAAAAACAACGGCAACACTTACAATAAAGTACTATAACGGTTTTGAAAGCCAGAAGTCTGTTCTATAATCCTAAATTTAAATTAAATTATTTTTGTCAATAGTTTTTGAAAAATTCGCATGCAAACTCAAAAAACCGAATGGTTTTATGCCTTCTAGTTTTTGAGAAAATCGAAAATTACTAAAACTACTTTTTATGAAATTTAATGCTACGGTAAATACCAAAAAATACGGATTTCATTTTGAGGATTAATGTTAATGTGGTTCATTTGTAAGTAAAGTACAGTAAATCATTTAGCGTTACCAAGAATGCAACACGAGGAGGTAGAATTGCATGGCATTCCGCGTCTCAGTCAGTGAGTTTGTGAGTAAGCCAGGTGTTAATTAAATATAGTCAAGTCAATTTTTCAATGTTCAATGTATTATAACCGTGTTTACAGGCATTTTGATCATAAAAGAGATAGCAAGAATTATAGCAAGCACCTCCCGAATCTCTAGCCATTATTGAGGCCCATGGAAAAATGTGCCGATAGATAGGTTTATATTGTATTCTTACAATTTTTTTCACCTTTTTTTAGAGCTTTTTTCGAAGCACCGCCACATCCAACCGAACTTGAAATTTTTATATTTTTCTGCCTTTATCGGTAAGTTGCAACACAGTGGGGGAGTTGACGTTTTAGTTGGAATTAGACCAATTTCTTCTAAGAACGCGATGCTTTTGAAATATTTTTGTTTTAAGTATTGAAAAGTTATTTAATTTAGGATGAAGTAGTGGATGCTTGGTCGCCATTCTTTATTCAAAGAAAAAAATACTTCACTCTTACAAAAGTTGAATAACGAATGACCTTGGTAAACAATAACTTGTACCACATTAGCATTAAAAATGTTAGACACAAACAATAAACATACATATTAATTAAGGAATTATATAAATTTGCTGCATTCGTACAGTAGTACCTAGGTAATGTAAATTTTTCATAATGTATTAAATTTCATGTCTGAACATTTTAAAGTGCAACTTTGGGCTACGTACATATACATATACGAGTATTATTAGTTGACATTGGATATAGGCCATAGGATAAAATCAAAGTTTCTTTAAATCCAGATTCTGTAAATGCAAAAAAAACCTTGCATACACCCAACCTCGCACCTACCCCAAATCCTATAGTGTGCCCAAGCAGGGGGGCAGCATGCCCCCCCATACATACCTCACTGTTTAAACGCCGTAATGCGTAAACAAGCAAAAAAACTAAATATCCCATAAAAAAGTAGTTTTAGTTATTTTCAATTTTCTCAAAAACTAGACGACATAAAATCATCTAGTTTTCAGTTTTTGAATAAGAATAAATTAGAGTAACGAATTTTAGGAAAAAATAATAATATATATGTAACTTTGCAGTTTTGAAAAATTAAACTTTAAACTGTTTTTTAATGTTTTTTTCCAAAAATTCGAGTTTGAAACTCGTTTTTTTTTTTTAAAAACTGTGCATAGATTTTACTTGATTTAAAAACTATCTAATAGAACAGAGTATTGGCTTTAAAAAAAGGTATAATACTTAATTGTAAGTATTAGATACCGTTATTTTTTAATATTTTTGTTTCTATTTTAGTATTTTTTTTATAACATTGCCCCTCCGGCCCAAACGTAAAAAATTCTTGTATTGAACTGTTCTACAAAAACCGTTATAATTTCTTGGCGCCTAAGTTATCGTACTCTTGCCCGATTATGGCACTTCATATATCAAAAGCTTTTTATAGAGTTTGGCATCAAGCTCCCTTATCGAAAATGCGTCCATTTGGAATTGATGAATCTCTTCTTCGTTGGATCAGAAATTACCTTTCGCCCTGATATTCATAATATAAATGCTAGTACCAGTCTAGGGCTCCGTTTTGTCTCCAACTCTCTTTCTCAAATTTATAAGTGATCTTTTGTCTGAAAATTCTAATCAAAGAAATTATTTTGCTGACGTCAGTACTGTCAAATTCTCATCATCGAGATCATCGGATGTGGATCTATAACGGCAGCGTATGATAAGCTTTTTAAATTCTGATCTCGATAGCATTGTCATATGGGGAACCAAAAACCACGTAGCATTAAATGCTTTAAAAATGAATTGCTGTTTCCTGTCGTTAAAGCGCAACCCACCCTCCTTGCCGCTCAACATGAGGGGCACTTGCATTGAGGAAAATGAAAAGCTTTTAGTTCTCGCTCTGAGCATTACAGACCACCTTGTGTAAAATGACCACATGTCCGACGTGGCCAAAAACGCAGCTTAGTGTTCAGGGTTCTTACGATGGAAGAAATGTTTCACCCCCTTATGAGCTGGCTGTAATATACAAATCGTTTATTCGTCCGAAGCTTGAGTACAATTCCCATATTTGGGAAAGTGCCTCAATAACCCACTTGAGCGTCTTGGATAGATTCCAAAGAAAGAGCTTAAAAAGTGATAGGTGATAGAACTATACCATAAACTGTACGTCGCTCGCGCTTAAGGAAATGCTTATCAGAGATTCGTTCTTAAGCCATACTACACGAATGTGAAGTACTTTAGCCGGACTAATATTTACCTCTCATTGTGATGTTCAGGCAATTAAACCAATATTCATCGTTGAAATAATGCAATTTAAAAAAAAAACTAATTCATTTTGTTTCCAACGTTTCACCGGTTTCTTTCCGGCTTCAAGGGTTATATTTATTTAGTCTTAAAAAACAATTTACAATAATAACTTTAAATTAAATGTTTGTATTTGATATTGCACTTACTTTTAGTTTGGTTTTGGCTACATTTTATGATGTAAAGTATTGCAACCAAAATATTTTTTAAATATGACAATTAATACTGCATGGAAACAAATTTACTTTAACACTGAAAATTTAAACATTAACAAATTAACAAGATTAAATTTTGGACAAAACAAAGATTGTTAACCTAATATCACAGATTTATAATTTGGTGAATACGGACTCTTTAAGGTGAGGCGTATGTTCATGCGCTTCTCGTTGCCTAATCTTTTTGTATTGTCAAAATCTGTGGTGGGATTGTGTTCTACCATATGTTGCGAGAGAGCTGTAGACATTAAATAAATCCAAATCATTCATTTCAGATACAGGTGGACCGCAAGATTGTATTTTGACTGCGTTGATGTTCGTTCTGTTTTATTAATGACATTGAAAATCATTTACCAGGAGCTATCTGTTTTGTTTTTTTCGTGAAACTTTAACTCTTTACTGATTATTTAGAGATTTATCTGTGATATCCCAATGACATAAGAGCTCGTGATAAATAAACTAAAACAATTTTGTGATTCGTGGGATCTTAAAATCAACGAAGACGTATACTACTAGAAAGTAGTAGTTTGCAGTTTGTCCTATCTTACAAGAAATACTAATATAATAATATAATACTAATACTAATATAGGAGAAATACTAATATACTCGTAGACTACATTTACACAAGAGTTTCTTATCTTCTGTCTAGGTTATCTTAAGGCAGAAACTACGTTATGTAAACCATCCAGAAAATTACAGTTTCATATTCGAACATTTTTGGATATTTACTCTGTTGCAGTGGCGTAGCGAGGCGGGGGCAAAGGGGGCACAGGCCCCGGGCGGCACTTTGCTTGGGGGCGGCAAATTTCAAAATATCCGGGCGGCATTTTGCTGCAATTTTTCTAAATTCGTTAATGTAAATGGTTTTGGTATGTTATGTTCTTATATTTTTTCTAAGCTAAGTGTAAGCTTACTTTTGTAACAAATTTTAATTGTGAAAAAATATACTTAGTCCAATCAAATTAGTATTTTATATCTACAAAAAATACTGCGTCGAATTTTTTGTTTGTTTCTTAAAGAGTACCTATTGGAGAGTGTAAATCCAAAAAGTTCGAACAAAAAACGCCCTTGCGTTGTCCGCCATTTTGAAAAAGGCTTTGGAAAGCTTGAACTCGATTTTCTCGGCTCCTATCATATATAGAGCTGTATTTTTTTTAGGTTTGTACGTTAAAACATCTTCTTTAACTTTTGTTGAGAAAAAAATTTGAAACCTCTTTCCAAAAAAAAGTTATCGACGAAAAACTGTCGAGATTTTGAAGTAAAAAATGGTTTTTAACGTTTATCTCGCCTTATGTTCATCTGATCAAAAAAATAGTTAAGTTGTTTTTTATAGATCACTTTATTTCCTACATTTTGGTATCTTTAAATTTTATGTGCGACAAAAACTGTAGGAAATATAACCTGTCAAAATGGCCAATATCCTGCGAAAATTAAAAAAAAAAAAGAAATTTACTCACGTTTGAAAATTTTCAAATTTGATTATGTTCATTATGAAATTTAAAGAAACAGTTCAAACTCTTTTCCACAACACCGCCGAGGTAGAGTTACGGCGCATTTTTTTGAATGTGGTGTCCCCAGGATCAGATGAACATGAGGCGAAATAAACGTTAAAAACCATTTTTTACTTCAAAATCTCGACAGTTTTTCGTCGATAACTTTTTTTTGGAAAGAGGTTTCAAATTTTTTTCTCAACAAAAGTTAAAGAAGATGTTTTAACGTACAAACCTAAAAAAAAAATACAGCTCTATATATGATAGGAGCCGAGAAAATCGAGTTCAAGCTTTCCAAAGCCTTTTTCAAAATGGCGGACAACGCAAGGGCGTTTCTTGTTCGAACTTTTTGGATTTACACTCTCCAATAGGTACTCTTTAAGAAACAAACAAAAAATTCGACGCAATATTTTTTGTAGATATTTCGAATTAATTAATTTAATTTGACTGGACTAACTGTCCTTTTCGGAAATATATTTTTTCCTTTTGAGCTAAAAGTTCCGTGTGTGTGCGTAGGACGTAGGTACATATGTAATACATACATACGCGCCACAGTTTTGCTGTCGGCAATGATACACGTCTTTCTCTTGTTTTTTGTTGTTGTTGTTGTGTTATCGTCATGTTGTGTCTGAGATGTGTATTGCGCCATAAGGAAATGTGAAGTACAATGATCGACAACGACTCTGGTTTGGAACAGTAAATGATTGTTTAGTTCTATATGTGTCCTGGTGCAAAACTTTTTCGTTTGCCTTCTTTCGACTACCACTCATGAGCAGCGTTCGAATCTTACTCCAATCGGAGTAAATTTACTTCAATTTTACGAAATAAAATAGATCTACTTCGTTCTTCCGTTTTTTAAGATTTAGGTAGGTACTAATTATTTTCCACACTGAAAAATTCAAAATTTCTTTAGCCAAACCACATGAAAGGGAATGACCACTGTGTTAATAAATTTTGCAACCAACTCTGACTCTGAATTACTAAATCTAATGTCGATTTCCTTTACACACTAGGGATTTTAGGGATTTCGATCCCTTGCCAAATTTTTTTTTTAGTGTGCGTATTTCGTACACATGTAAATCCCTCTCCAAATACCGCTTCTAAAGATTTGATCTCTGTCAAAAAAAAAATTGATTTTTTTGGTGTGAAGGAACGTAAAATCTGTCGTAAAAGTCAAAATTTGACAAGAGATCACAATCCCTAAAATCCCTAGTGTGTAAAGGAAATCGACATAAATCTATTCCAGAAATTTTCAATTCGTTTATTTTTGTATAAGTCTGTTCCAAAATTTTACTACTGCGGTTCGAACCCTGCTCGTAACGCTAGAAGTTGAGACAAAAACATTTCGTTTGTTTCGACTGATTCGATGTGAGTTGGCTCATAAGAGTCCATGTATTCGTACGAGTATATTGTTGTATCTTTTATCTAAGGTGTGTTAATCAGTTGTATTTTTTTCTGTTTTATTTTATCGTAAAATGCAGGTAAGTTTGCAAACATCCTAGTCAAATACAAAATTAGTTGCAGTTTAACATTTAACTTGTCAGTGTTTCGTGTGTTGTGAAAATTTTTTTAAAATTGTGTGTACGGGTACAGTTACCGACATAAGCGCAAGAGATTTTCATTTTACCCCTTTGGATTGATTACATAAAGTAAGTTAATTGATGAAACGAAATACCTAGCTGATGGCTCGGAAATAATACATTGATTTTTCTGAGTCGAAACCCCTATTTGGCTTTATTAAGAGTGTTTGCTCCATATCTCAAGAACCATAAGTTCCATAAAAATCATTTTCTTACATTTTTGTAAAAAATTGAGTTCTCTATTTTTTTTTACCGAGAACTCGAAAGTTAATAAGTTATTATTAAAAATAGAGAAACGATTTCACGAAAATTTTTTTTAATAAATTAATCAATAAAAGTTAAATGATTTTACTTGCGATATATACATACGAGGTAGGTAGGTAGGTACTATATTGCAAGTTATGGATTAGTAAAAAAATCAAACTCGACATTTTGATCAAAGTTGACATCGTAATCTCTATGATTACAATGATAGCGAAGTTGAAAGAAGTAGGTCTTGCAATTCTGTCTGTCTGTCCTTTGGGCTGCAGCCTATACGACTCGATCGATTTTCTTTAAACTTGGTACCTAGCGTTTTTTGGGCATTTTAATACCAAAAATAACGGTAGGTTCCTGTCGTACAATTTTTTTTAGCAAAAAATGAAAATCTTATTTTTCTCAAAAACGTTCCCACAACTTTAAAAAAAATTCAGTAATTTTTTTTACAAAAAGGCTACCATTTTATAAAAAAAATCCCAAAAATGGTTATAAATAGTACCTCCCATAGAACCATTTCTTTGACTTTCGATTTTCTCAAAAACGATTCCACTGATTTTGATCAATTTTTTTTACAGAGAATGTTTTCTAAAAGTTTAAAAGTATTGTATACCAAAATTTTCAAAAATCTCGAAAACAAGTTGATAGATTTTTACTAAACTTGGTACGCAACAGTTTCTTAACATTATCTAGCAGATTTTAAATAAAAAAATTTCATATAACCAAAAATAACGGTACCTCCCATACAAAAGTTTAAAAACCGGTATGCAAAATCTCATTTTTCTCAAAAACGACTCCTACGATTTTGATCAAAATTTTTGTGTGAGTTAACAAACATAAATACGATCTACGATAATATTATTGTAAAAAAAATGTCTATCGTCTAATAAAAGTATCTCTCATGGAACCATTTTTTTCGACTATATCGCTATCTGCTCAACCAATTTTAATGATTTTTTTTTAAACAAGAGCTCCTGTTTGAATAATATTGCATATCAAAATTTTCGAAAAATCAAATTTTGGATAAAAAAAATCAAAATAATTTTTTGAAAATTCGATATTTCAAAAATGGGTGGATAGTTTTTTTCAAATTAAATTTTTAACTCAGCATTAATAAGCACTAAAAAATGGCGTAGCAATTTTTTTTTTAATATTTTCAAAATTTTATATAAGTACATAAATGTACATACCTACATATACCTCATATAAAAACCGATTTTTAAATAATAAATCAGACGGTGTACATCGCGTTGGTGTCAAATCAATTTCAGATTTTTAAAAGATAAAACCAGTTTTGAACACTTTAATTTTGATGGGCTGTTGTGAAATATTTTTAAGTTAAAAATAATCCTTGGCCAATATTTCTGTTTCTTCATTTCCTTATGTATGTATAACAATAATTGAAATAAAAAATATTATAGGTATAATAATTATTACTATAACTATAACAATAATAATAATTAAAGGCATTGCGGGTTCATTTTTTTTAAAACCGGTTTTATTTTTTAGCAATCATCACCCGATTAGACACTTCTATCTACATAATATAATATAAAAAAATATAATAAATCTGTGAATAAAAAAATAAATTATAACAAGGTAAGTTAAGTAGCTGTTTCACTTTGATGTTTTTTTAAACAGCAAACAAAATTAAAGGCCCAGAAAAAAATTGTTAGGGGCGGCAAAATTGGCTCTGCCCCGGGCGGCAAAAACCCACGCTACGCCACTGCTCTGTTGGAAATAATAATAATTAAGTTCAATAAATAAATTTTCGTCTTAGCATAACTAACTAACTAACTTCATTAATTGATCTCATTTATAACTAGTGTAAATATATATTTTATAATATTTTATTGCTTGCGACAAAACCTTAAACTAAAATATACTCTATTTCCGGCCTCTGAAAGCTTTGGAGAGCGTTACCTTAATGGAATTTTATGTATTTTATCATTTTTTTATATTTTAAATGTAAAACAGAACTAAGCACCGAATAAAGTCTTATGTTCTTATGTTATTATTTTGTTATTTTATTATTTAACGAAAGTCCTTAATCGTTTTATATTTTAGAAAAGACGTATGCTCAGACAAGTTAAATATGAAGATGTGCCCCCTTTGCGACTGGTGCAACTTTTGGGACATCAAGGAAACTTGTTTCTTCGTTAAAATAACTTATTTGATCGACAATCCCAGTACAGTATTTTTCGCTGTATTCATGTCGTTTTGGGCAACTTTATTTCTCGAGCTTTGGAAACGATACTCAGCAGAAATTACACATCGTTGGGACTTAACCGGCTTTGATATGCACGAAGAACACCCACGACCACAATATCTTGCTCGTTTAGATAGTGTTAAGAAAACAAGAACAGACTATGTGACCAATACAAAAGAACCAGTCGTACCGTTCTGGCGAATGAAACTACCAGCAACTATTTTTAGTTTCTCTGTCGTACTTTTGCTGGTAACATTAGCATTTGTTGCATTGCTTGCTGTAGTTGTGTACCGAATGTCCGTGTTGACACTTTTAAAAGTTGGAGCCTCTCCAATGACGACATCAAGTGCAATAATGTTAACTACTGCATCCGCCGCATGTCTAAACTTGTGTCTTTTATTTATTCTTAACTATGTGAGTTGTATTTTTATTATTAATGGCGCAAAATTTTAAACAGGCTAGTATTATTATGATACTACTTAACAATTTGCTAATATTAAAATAGTTAACTCTTTCTTTTTTGTAACTAGTATCGTGCTTTTAAAATAAATTTCCTTGAACACAACTAAAACAATGTCAGTTCGTGCAAAAATGTCAAAGAGTCATATAATATCAGAACGATACTAAACAAAAAAAAAATATGTAGCTATTTGACGATTTTAATTTTAATAAAATGTAAGAAAAAGTATGATGCTTAAACTGAATTAAATTTGCAAATAGTTGTTGTAACCAAGTATCATAGTCGAAATAGTACGATATTATAACATCGTACCAATTAGACTAAAATTTTGCGTCATTAGTTTTAACCCGACTCAATAATTTTTCTTTCACTTAGATGTACACACATTTGGCTGAGTACTTGACTGAATTAGAATTGTGGCGAACGGAAACACAATTTGATGACTCATTAACCCTCAAGATTTACCTACTCCAGTTTGTAAACTATTATGCTTCTATATTTTATATAGCTTTTTTTAAAGGAAAATTCGTTGGCCATCCTGGAAGCTATAATAAAATCTTAGATTATCGACAAGAAGAGGTATATTTGTTATTTTGTTCTCTGAATTTCAAAATTTATTTGTTCTTATTAGTGCTCTTCTGGTGGATGTCTTACTGAACTTTGTATACAGCTGGCTATCATAATGGTTGGCAAACAGGCAATGAACTCAATTTTAGAACTTATAATGCCAATTTTTTGGAAGAGAGTGCAAGCAGTGAAAGTTGGAATATCGCGGTTCTTCAAATCAGATCAAAGTGACTCTGTTAAAGTACGAGATGAGAGGTGGTTAAGAGACTTAAAATTGCTTGATTTTGGCCCACGAAGTTTATTTCCCGAATATTTAGAAATGGGTAATACAAAAAAAAATACAGTCCACACAAAAATACACCAAACTAAAGTCCGAAAGTTTTTTACATGATGAATTCGAATCTGATAGCATTCTTTTATTACATCAAGTTTTTGAAAAAATTCTAGCTAGACCTTAAAAAGTCTATCTGAATACTTATTAGTTAAAATGGAGTTTTTTAGAGAAAAGGTAATCCTTGATGTAACATTTTTGCTTACAGATTTATATGAGAATTACTCGATTTGATTTAGCAGTAAATAATGAGGTTGGGTTTGAATTCACCGTATTAATCGGCCTGTGAAAAAATAGAGAGACAGTTAAAACTAGATCTTACATTAAATTTCAGTTTTACAATATGGATTTGTGACGATATTTGTAGCAGCATTTCCATTGGCTCCAATTTTCGCTCTTCTTAATAATATTCTCGAAATGCGCTTGGATGCAAAAATTCTTATAACACATCATAAGCGACCAGTTTCTCAAAGGGTTCGAGATATTGGAGTATGGTATAGAATTCTCGACTGCATTGGAAAGCTAAGTGTGATAACAAATGTAAGTACTTTATATACTTACAGATTATATAAAATGAACTCGGTTTAATGTACAATAGACTCACCCCCAGTTTCACAGTGGAAATTTAAACCCCCTTTTTGGTTTAAATATCAGTTCAACAACGAATTTGGTTTCACAGTTTCATTTAAACCTTGAACAGAGTTCATTCTGTAGTTTAACTTAAACGACACTATTCTGCCGTTTAAACCTCACTTCAACAACCCCTTCAAATATTTGAAAGTCACAGGTCATAACTGAAACAAAGCAAACTTTCCTTGATTGTTTTTTCTTTGATTCAGATATATAGAGAGAACAATTTACTTAAACTACGCACATAGGTCAATATTTAGCTTTTATGCGGCCAAAAGTCGATTTTGTAAACTTACGGTAAGCAAAAAAAACAGTTTGTCGATCGTTAGGAGAATAGTCCCAGTTTTTAATTTTACTCTTTTTACCTCACAAAAGCACACCGTTTGCAAATACGTGTAATTGTAATTTGTAACTTGATCTCTAACCGCAGTACACGTTTTCCTTAGCATATAGTTTACAGGACGAATAAAGTTGTTAGGTCAATATTTCTATTTCTGTGTGTGTTATTTATAATATAGTGATGGATTTCGATAACTCAGGTATGATTTCTTATTTTAATTAGAATTTGCTCCGCTGAAATGCATGATGATAAAAATTTAGTGCTGTTAAACTTTGGGTATTTTTTTGGCTATATTTTTACCATATTTTACTTTTCAAAATTGAATTTGTTATATTTCCGCGTTAGATCGGATGATAATTCTTTTTGAATTGTGAAATAACGGGTGATTTTTTAAGAGCTTGAAAACTTTTTTTAAAAAAAAAACGCATAAAATTTGCAAAATCTCATCGATTCTTTATTTGAAACGTTAGATTGGTCCATGACATTTACTTTTTGAAGATAATTTCATTTAAATGTTGACCGCGGCTGCGTCTTAGGTGGTCCATTCGGAAAGTCCAATTTTGGGTAACTTTTTCGAGCATTTCGGCCGGAATAGCCCGAATTTCTTCGGAAATGTTGTCTTCCAAAGCTGGAATAGTTGCTGGCTTATTTGTGTAGACTTTAGACTTGACGTAGCCCCACAAAAAATAGTCTAAAGGCGTCAAATCGCATGATCTTGGTGGCCAACTTACCGGTCCATTCCTTGAGATGAATTGTTCTCCGAAGTTTTCCCTCAAAATGGCCATAGAATCGCGAGCTGTGTGGCATGTAGCGCCATCTTGTTGAAACCACATGTCAACCAAGTTCAGTTCTTCCATTTTTGGCAACAAAAAGTTTGTTAGCATTGAACGATAGCGATCGCCATTCACCGTAACGTTGCGTCCAACAGCATCTTTGAAAAAATACGGTCCAATGATTCCACCAGCGTACAAACCACACCAAACAGTGCATTTTTCGGGATGCATGGGCAGTTCTTGAACGGCTTCTGGTTGCTCTTCACTCCAAATGCGGCAATTTTGCTTATTTACGTAGCCATTCAACCAGAAATGAGCCTCATCGCTGAACAAAATTTGTCGATAAAAAAGCGGATTTTCTGCCAACTTTTCTAGGGCCCATTCACTGAAAATTCGACGTTGTGGCAGATCGTTCGGCTTCAGTTCTTGCACGAGCTGTATTTTATACGGTTTTACACCAAGATCTTTGCGTAAAATCTTCCATGTGGTCGAATAACACAAACCCAATTGCTGCGAACGGCGACGAATCGACATTTCACGGTCTTCAGCAACACTCTCAGAAACAGACGCAATATTCTCTTCTGTACGCACTGTACGCATTCGTGTGGTTGGTTTAATGTCCAATAAAGTAAACTGAGTGCGAAACTTGGTCACAATCGCATTAATTGTTTGCTCACTTGGTCGATTATGTAGACCATAAATCGGACGTAAAGCGCGAAACACATTTCGAACCGAACACTGATTTTGGTAATAAAATTCAATGATTTGCAAGCGTTGCTCGTTAGTAAGTCTATTCATGATGAAATGTCAAAGCATACTGAGCATCTTTCTCTTTGATACCATGTCTGAAATCCCGCGTGATCTGTCAAATACTAATGCATGAAAATCCTAACCTCAAAAAAATCACCCGTTATAACCTTTTCATCTACAAATGTAATAAAAATTGGCTGCGGAAGCCTGCAGAGGACAAAAATATTGACATTTTTAACAGCACAGATTTTTCGGTCAAAAAAATTAAAATTCAGAATAATGAAACAATCATTGTGTTTTCTTGCTGTTGGAACTCCGAGCATATCAGGAGTGAAAATTATTGTTAGTCGGAGGTACCTCTATGAGTTTAAGAAAGAACAAAATTTACCAGATTTTGAAGCTAAAATTAATTATTTAGAAAATCGCTTACTGTCAAACTATGGCAGTACTGTGGATGATAAAAACGTTTGAAACATAGATTTTCCTTATTTAAATCGATTTTGAAGAAAAAATGGGCAAAATGTTATAGAAAAGAAGAGGCGTTTTTGAAAAATAATGAGTCGTGGCTAAACGGAACCTTCGAACTTCCTTTAAAATTTCTTTGGTTACAAGCACCAATATCACACAACCTACCACTCTAGAAGCCAACAGCTAAGTAAACAAGAAACTAACATTTAAATAATTAAAAAAAAAACCGTTAGATTTTACAGGTGCATTTTCATTCATTGAGATATCGTTTCTAATTAGTTGCTCGTAGCTGTAGATTAAAAGTCATATTGGAAACCATTTCAAGTGGACACAAAATTGATTCACAAAAATATGACCAATTTGTCAAAGATACAGGTCAGCTATACATCAATCTTTATAATTGGCACCCAATGACTCCGACAATGCACAAGATATTGATACACTGACTGTGCAATCATAATCGAAAACTCGTTGTTGCCAATAAGCAAATTACCAGAGAAAGCTGCACAGGCCCACAATAAACATTTTCGCTTATATGTATCGCGAAAATATTTCAAGGACATTTTCAAGAGAACAGTGCAATTTGAATGTATATATTACTTAGTTCCGATCCACTCATAAGCAGCCTTAGGCCAAAAAAGCGAACCATTTTAAAATCATTTTGCCCTTAAGCAAGAAATATGCTTGTGCCAGCAGATTCTAACACCGAACCCGATTCAGGCATTGAATCACTAGACGAATTTGTTATTGAATTATCATGAATTAAGTTTAAATAATTATTGTTCTTATTATTTTTTGTAAGCTGAAAAATTGTTAAAAAAGTAAAAAAATGAAGTTAAAAAAAATTATTTTTTTTTAATAAATAATTATAAATATCTAAATGTTATCATTATAAATTAAAAAACCTCAAAATATTTCTAAATTTACCTCAAAATAGTTTTTTTTATTAAAATTATATTTTTTTTCGTTATATAAAACCCAATAGAAAGAATATAAGTTGATGAATGTTTTTGGCCGCATAAATGTGAAAAATTAACCTATATGTGCTACGTTCAATTAACTGGAGTTCAGATTTGACTGTGAAACCGGACGAGTTGAACTTCAAATTTAAACTCCAGTTAAGGTTCAGCTGAACTTAAGTTTAAACTCCCACTATGAAACTGTGGGTTAGAATTTAAAAAAAAACATGGATCTTATTCATGCAATAAATTCATTTTTCTTATAACAATTACATTAGTCAAAAAATTTTCCAACTGAGAACAGATAGTGCTTCAAAGAGATAAACTGTAGAACACTGAACAGTTTAAATAACAAACATAATGGGCGTTACCAACAATCAAGTTAAGAGACGACTTTAATATTTGAGCGAAATTAAGCATTATTTAATGGACTCTATATAACTGACCATATATGCTGCATTTTATTTTTTAGGTTCCGTATAATAAATGGTTCATAATTAAGAGTTCACATAAATATTAAGTTCATAACATGTATGGCTAACTTTATAGAGCTCTTTAAATAATGGTCCATTTCGCTTAAATATAAAAGTCGTCTCTTAATTTGATTGTTGGTACGGCCATATGTTTTCTTCTGCCTTTTTCATTTTTAAATAAATTTGATAAAACTTCTTAATTAATAAGAAGTACTGAATAAAAAGATAAAAGGCTTAGTATATGTATTAAACTATTTATTATTATTTTAAATAACTTTGCGGCGTACGTAAGGGATTATGACAATTCTTAAAATGTTTGAGCACAATACGAGCGTTTAGGAAAGTTGGAGAAGACTTAAAAGGAGACTACGATGCACATTGGTTTTAAATATCTGAATATCTTCCGCATACGTGTAATGCAGCTAAAGAGAGAATATATAAATTTAACAGTGCGTCTAAAGCTGAGCGATAAAATAATGATAAACAAGAAACTTTAAGTAAATACTCGAAAGATTCAAATGTTTCTGTTCTTCATATTTAAAGCTCATTTTGGATTCTATACACCTGCCAAAATTTGTTTTTCCATTTGACAATGCTATCGAGATCAAAATTTAATGAGCTTAACATAAGCTGCCGTTCTAAATCCACATCTGATAGACAAGGACGTGAATCCGGAAATCAATATGAGAAGCTGAGAGCACTATTTTCTGCAAAACAATTCATTTTGTCGATTGAAAATAGTGAAGTTACGGACAAAAGATCATTTATGAATTTAAGAAAGAGAAAACGGAGCCCTGGGGTACACCAGCATTTATTTTATGAATAGCAGACTTGAAACCATAACTTGTATAGAGCGGTTCGAAAGGTAATTTCTAATCCAACGAAGAAGAGATTCTTTAATACCTAATGCACGCATTTTCCGTAATTGAGCTTGACTCTATCAAATGATTTTGAAATATCAAGTGCGATAATCTTACAAAACGATGTAAAGATTTGTGCCACTGTTCAGTGGGATCACTGACCTATTGCTACGAAAACCATACTGCCAGTCATTAAAAAGCTTTCCTTCTTTGAGATATTTCTTCAGCTTGAAAAAAAAAGACGTAAGTGCAATAGGACGATAGTTAAAAAGGGAAGAAGATTCGCCGTTATTAGGCTAAGGGTAGACATATGCCATTTACCATCCACTCGGATAGAAACAAGTAAAGTAGGACAGAGCGAAAAGCATCCGCAAAGGTTTTGCCATTAATGATGGACAGTTCATCAGAACAATATGAGGGATTCGAACCGGGCTTTCGGATTTGTGTATGTCCAGATCTTTCAGTGCTTTGCTTTGGAATCGAAGGCAAAGTAGTATTTCGAACTTTTTTTTACAAATGACCAAAATCACTACTTTTGGGACATTGTAGTATTTTTTGTCTTAACTTATGGCCATGCCAAAATTTCATTCTTTAAATGTGATTATTACAGGGTCAGAAGTAAGAAACATGTCAGGTGTTCTCGAATTTACCTGCGATGTCAGGGATCCGAGTAGTCTCGTTAACGTTCTAAATCACGTTGCGGAGAAGTAACCATTTCGTTCATATATGGCGAGGCCATAGTAAGGGAAGTGAGGGAGTATAACCAGGTAGGCTGATCTGAATTTTCACCCTCATGGGTCTCGCTTAATACCAAAACTGCTGGATTGTTTTCCACAGTTCTTCCTGAGCCCCCGAATGCTACTATAATCGAGTCTAAATACACCCAACTCTTCTAAAAAACTATACCACACGTTTTTTAAATCGCTTTGAGTAAAGGCTAACTAATTTCAAAACAAAAATTCCAAAAGATATGTCTTAATGGTATCTCCCATAGTATTATTTTTTACTTGCGACTTATAAATTTAATTTAATTTTCAAAAAAATGGGTATTAATGGTACCCCCTGGGACCATTTTTTTTGTCTTTGATTTTCTCAAATACGGTACAACCGATTTTGATCTTTTTTTTATGCTTATACTTATTCAAATTTAAAAAAAAAGAAATTTTGGATTTAAAAAAAAATTCAAATTTTTTTTCAAAACTGAATATTTCGAAAACCCCATGTTCGATTTTTTTTTAATTTGATAAATAAAAGTTTTTAAAAAAATCTACAAGATGTGAAAAAAAAATTATTTTACCTAAAAATAACGGTGCCCATCATACAATTGTTAAGAAATGATTTTCGAAAATCGTATTTTTCTCGAAAACGGCTCTAGAATTTTGATAAAATTTTTTTTCTTACGATTAATTTTAACGATCTATAACTTAATTTTGCATTTTATTTTCTATTTCTAGGCATTTAAATTAATTACCTTATATACAAACTTGTTAAAAGTAAAAAAAAAACATTAAAAAAATATCTTTGGATTTAAAAACAAAAATTAATATTTTTTTCCAAAAATGGACTGTTGATGTTTTTTTTTTATTTCATTTTTATTTCCATAATAACCAAAACTTAAAATTGGCGTAGTATCTTTATATACAGGGTGTCCGGTAATTCGTGTGCCATACTTTGGGATGTGATCCTTGGTCATATTCTAAGAAAAAAATTGTTCTACAATAAAGTCTAATTTTCAATTTTGACATCACTTTTTGACGATTTCAAAAAAGGCTAACTTGGGTGTACCCTGGCCAATGTTAAGGTCAATTTCTCTTCCAGTGCTAATGGCAGAGACCTCATTTCAGAATTTTTTTTTAGTAGAAATGCTAACCTTCAAAATTACGTTTAAATTCAGCTGATATGTTTTCAGGGTTGCCAGATATTCAATTTTATGTTCAGTTTTTCTTGCCCGAGCAAAAAAAAATGCGTAATAAACATAAAGTTTTCTTATTTTTACCTGATGAACAAAACAATAATAAAAAAGAACTCATTAATAAGTGCACCCAAAAACTTTTACATTTTATGATACTTGGGAAAATCTAAAACAGGTAAAATTAAAAAAATGATTTTTTGCCCTGAGGTGTAAAGGGTTTTAATAAAACAATAATTTGTGTAGTTTTAAGTAAGTTTTTATTTTATGTACACACAAATACAGTCGTAATAAGTGCTCAAAGTGCTCCCCTGCGTTTTGAATACATGCTAGAGCCCGTTTTTGGATTTCATTTTGAATGTTTATTCTCTTGCCTTACTTTTAGTGATCTTTCGGAAATACGTTGTTCTAATTCAGTTAAAGTTGTTATTTCAGATGAGTAAACGATTTCTTTCATTCGTCTTCATACACAAAAATCCAGTATTGAGATCGGGAGTTCTTGCAGGCCAGTGAATTGGTCCATTTCTGCCTATCCATCGATCACCGTATTCTTCTTCCAGCCAATCCTTAACTTCACGACCATGGGCCAGAGCACCACCTTGTTGAAAATATGATGAAACTAGTTGAAGCAGTAGAATATCCTCCAATAGCTCTGGTAGATTATTTTGTAAAAACTCCAGATAGTTAGTAGAATTAAGTCGGGGTGGTAATTTGAAAGGCCCGTATTTGTCGACCGAAACTCTTCTTGTGCTTGGAGCTTCCGCGTTAGGTCTTGCGGTTTAAGCTGATCCAGTTTCTCTAAGCCTTCGAAAGGTTTGGTAATACCTTTCATTTACATTTGGAGAAGGAAGTCGTCTGTTATGATAAAGTTCCAGGTATCTTCTTGAATTTTGCACAACCCATAAACGAATAAAATGTCTCTCGGAAATGAAGGCATTTCAAAAAGCGCTCTTATCTTCCATGTAATTGTGTCTTAACTTGATATTCTGATGAATAAATTTGTTTTCCTATTCTTTCATACCACTTATTTATTTAATTTCTCCATGAAACATTCATACTCCAAATTTAACTCTCCCTGAGAAGAGGTAAGGTAATTAGGGATTTGACAGCAAGTCAAGTAATACAGTACGTAAGGCAAAAATACACTTTTAACACCCTTTAAAAATCCCAAAAATCGATTTTATACCTATTTTAGATTTTCCCAAGTATCATAAAATGTATGAGTTTTTGGGTGCACTTATTGATGAGTTTTTTTTTTTATTATTGTTTTGTTCATCAGGTAAAAATGAGAAAACTTTATGTTTATTACGCATTTTTTTAAAAAAATTGACGTCAAAGTCAAAATTTTGCTCGGGCAAGAAAAATTGAACACCATTTAAAATTGAATATCTGGCAACCCTGAAAACATATCAGCTCAATTTAAAGGTAGTTTTGAAGGTTAGCATTTCTACTACAAAAAAGTCTAAAATGAGGTCTCTACCATTAGCACTGACAGAGAAATTGAACTTAACATGGGTCAGGGTAGACCCAAGTTAGCCTTTTTTTAAATCGTCAAAAAGTGATGTCAAAGTTAAAAATCAGACTTTACTGTAGAACAATTTTTTTCTTAGAATATGACCAAGAATCACATCCCAAATTATGGCACACGAATTACCGGACACCCTGTATATAACCTATAGTATTATAATGGAGCGAACTCTAGCCTGGTGGTGGCGCTGAAATTAGCGATAGATTTTACAGTGGAGAGTACGATAAGATACAAAACAAGTAGTAAAAAAGAGAATATTTTTTTATTAAATTTAGCAGAGACAAATCTAGAAGGTACTGTCCCTATACTTAAGATGTCGCCACAATCTTTCGTCTTCTTGATAGTACTATAAGTTTTATATACAAAGGTAGTATTAAAATTGTATGTACAGAAAAATATTTTTTTTTTTTTACATCGGCCAAAGATAAAGAAGACAATTTCCAAACATTAAATATGATTAATTACTCAACTTATATAATTTGCTTCTTCTCAAGAAAACAAATCCAACTTTATTTGACTATTTTTCAGCACTGAGTTAAAAAAAAAACAAGCTACCGATTTTTTCTTTTGCAGGGTTTTATTATAGCGTTTACATCAGATATGATTCCACGTCTAGTATATCAGACTCTAGTTTCGGAAGATGGAACTCTCAATGGTTATTTGGATTTTAGCTTATCACATTTTGCTATAAAAGACTCAGATGCTCTGACAGTCTTATCTAGCGGTTTAAATATCACAAACTGCAGGTAGTTCAAGGTGTTACTTGCTTGTAAGATTTTTCTTAAACAGATTTTTTTTATTGTCTAGATACTCTGATTTTAGAGAACCACCAAATTTAAATAGGAAATATAATCTAACTAATATGTTTTATATAATATTAGCTGGACGCCTTGCTTTTGTTGTCATATTTGAGGTATTTGGAATTATTTTAACAAACCACATTTTATATAAGATAATTTGATTTCAGAATTTTGTTGCTTTGGTTATGATAGTTGTGCGCTGGTGTATTCCTGATATGTCTGTTGAGTTACGTGATCAAATCCGTAGAGAAGTTTACATAACAAACGAAATCATAATAGAACAAGAAGCATCTCGAGCAAAAACTGGTAACTTTATTTTAGTATATCGTATATAATGTGTGCATCTGTTTTATATTTTACTGTTTTTAAGACCGCGAAAAGCGCCAAATTTCTGAAACAAGTGAATCAAAGGCACATTTTACAAAAGTTGCAAAACTCGTAAGCGGAAATCTTTCACAGTCTCAAATGGATCTCTTAATTCATGCGGAGGACGAACATGTTGGTATAGGTGGTGATGCAAATGTAGAAGATAATGGTGTGGAATTAATTAGTTGTGCTTAGCTTAAAAGATAAACAAAAAAATCAATTTTTATACTATAAATGGTATATTTTTGTAATTGTGATACACGCATATTTATATGAACTAAAATCATCCATTTAAGAAGAAATTACTTATTTTGTTAAGTTAGAATTTTAGCATCGTTATCAAATATACAGATATGTTAATAATATTGAAACAAATTTCTTAAAACCAAATCCTTCCAAAAAATGTTTTCTTTGAAGCTTCAGTTTTAACATAAATTCAGCTGCAGTGTGCACATAGAACAAAATGTGTACAAATGTTTTTTCCTTGTCTTCTATTCCTTTAAATAGAAAACTAAAAACTATAAATTACGTGCAGAATACTTTCGTTAGGCGATTTTCATTTTTTTAATCTCGGAGCGGGGCACAAAGCGTAAAGTGATCGCTAAAAATTTACATATGCTTGGCAGCACTTACCCAAGCTGATGAAAATTTCAATTCACAAAATAGGTATAAATAGTCATTAAGATCATGTTGTGTTTTATACAAGAAACTCACAAACGTTTTTCCTTTTCTTCACTAAATTTTCAATTTATAGTGGAGCTGAAGCTCACACAACTTATCTTTCTCAAAAAAAAAAAGTTTGACAGTGACACTTAAATAGCTGTCACCAAAAAACCATAGCAATGATGATCAACTATTAACTATCGCCTTACAAGATTTCACCCCTGAGCGCTCTGACCAATATATTAAACACAATTGAGCACTGAACGGTTATTGTTTTTTTTTTTTAATTATCCAAATTGCCATCATTGTTTGTGAATTGGTGTTTTCAAGAATTTGTTCATTTTAATCAGTTTTTGCCAAGCTCATCGAGCGAGACCACCGAGTTCAGATCTTAAAAAGAAATGCAAGTTGAGCGCTCCGAGTTAAAAAAGTAACATATGTACATATTTCTTTTTTTAACAGCTCAGTTCCCCGCTCGGGGTAAAAAAAAAACACTATTAAATTAAACTTTCAACATATTACATTTTGCAGATTGTCATGAGTTGTTTTTATTATCTTAATCGAAAACGGAAGTATTCTTTAATTAGATGAAAATCCTGCTGTAAAATTTGTAATATTCTATTATGATTTTTTGTTTTGCTGAATTAACTTTTATATTTTATTTTACCTTTTGTTTTTCTTCATTTGATTCAATTAAAAACGCATTTTTTTTTTTTTTTTATTTAGTTTCCTAGCTTTAAAGCAGTTTCCTATTTTTTTTGTTTTAATTTTAAACATTTTCTAAATAGTAACGTAACAAAGCAATTTTCTTAATGCAATCATATTTCGTTAAAAAAAAATTAAGTAAACGCACCTTTTTTAACATTTGGAAATATCATATAGTCATAATGCAGTTCGATTACATTAACTTTAATAAAATTTTAGAGAAAGAATGATGCTAAATTTAATTGAAATTTGCAAAATAGTCTTTTTAACCTAATATCATACTAAAATAGTTTTAACATCGTAATTATTAGACTAAAATTTTGTGCCAATATTTCTTAAAATAAATATGTACTTGAAATCCAAATAGTATCTACTCGGTGTTATTTTTGTAAATTCATTTACCGGAGATGCACGCACAGATTAAATACTGTGAATATAAAAATTGTACGAAATGCTATCAACCGTACATAATGTAGGTCGTAAGTTGGTTGGAAAGATTTTGCAACTGAGGTTATTTGGGTTTCAAAATCCACGAAAATCTGAAACTTGCGGCGAAACTATCTGGTCTATTTTCCCAGCTAATACAAATTGAAATACCTTACAAAAACAGATTCTTTCCAGCAAGATGTGGGCAACGGAAACAACTGCATTTACCTATTAAACAAGAACCGAGGAAGTATTTCAAAAATATCTTAAATTAAAAAATTAATCTACAAGTGGGGAAGTGTAGGGATTATTCAGTACAAACAAAGCTTTACAGATACAAACACACCGACAATACTTGAATGGATTCATGGAAAAGCCCCCGTGTCTATTGCAGGCCAATAAAATTTGTATTTATGAAAGAATGTAATAGTCCAGTCAAATTAGTATTTTATATCTACAAAAAATACTGCGTCGAATTTTTTTTTTTGTTTCTTAAAGAGTACCTATTGGAGAGTGTAAATCCAAAAAGTTCGAACAAAAAACGCCCATGCGTTGTCCGCCATTTTGAAAAAGGCTTTGGAAAGCTTGAACTCGATTTTCTCGGCTCCTATCATATATAGAGCTGTATTTTTTTTTTAGGTTTGTACGATAAAATATTTTCTTTAACTTTTGCTGAGAAAAAGATTTGAAACCTCTTTCCAAAAAAAAGTTATAGACGAAAAACTGTCGAGATTTTGAAGTAAAAAATGGTTTTTAACGTTTATCTCGCCTCATGTTCATCTGATCAAAAAAATACTTAAGTTGTTTTTTATAGATCACTTTATTTCCTACATTTTGGTGTATTTTAATTTTGTGTGCGACAAAAACTGTAGGAAATATAACGTGTCAAAATGGCCAATATCCTGCGAAAATTAAAAAAAAAGGAATTTACTCACGTTTGAAAATTTTCAAATTTGATTATTTTCATTATGAAATTTAAAGAAACAGTTCAAACTCTTTTCCACACCACCACCGAGGTAGAGTTACGGCGCATTTTCCTTAATGTGGTGTTCCCAGGAGGTATAATCCACGATTCAATCGTTTTTGTTTCTATATCAGCTTATCGATAGCTCAATGTGGCATAGTTTTTTCATGTCGTTCTTATCTCCTTTTTTTTGGGCTAGGCGTGCGAACACCAATGATCATGATATTAACGTTGTTAGTACTGCTGAGATCGTCATTGGTAGTTTCTTCAATGTTTTCAGGTGAGGAAAAGTCTTCACATGCGTCTTCATCTTCCAGTAAATTTTGCAAGGAAGGAACATTCTCGCATGGAAGGAAAATGAGTCACTGGATTTTTTGCGATATAGCAACTTTGTTAAAACGTCAAAAAAAACTAAGTTTAATCTATCTTCATTGCCTCCTAGTGCAGCAGCTGCTCGGCAACACACATTCCGTACCTACCATCAAGTACATACTTGGATCGGTGTTCACCATGACCCACTAAAATGGGGTTGGAAAAGAACTCGGAAGAGGATTAGAGCCAGTTACAACCACTCAGGATCCAGCTCCACAAAGCGTATTGCAAACTATATCCTGGAAATGCAAGGGCCAGTGTGGTTGAGCTTGTGGCTGTCGGAAATCTGGTCTGAATTGAAGCACCCAGTGCAACAACCAGATAACTCCACTTTTTTGCGAAATATGTTTTTTAATGCAGAAATACAAACAAAAAAATCCTGCGTCGTTCGGTGTCCAAAAAAGACATATAAGTTGGCTCTTGGATACGGAAACTTAGTTTTGGAATGATCACTGTTTGCGAAACGGAGCAAGAATGAGACATCTCCTGGAGTTGTCTTGTTTTTGCACCGCTTTTCCAAAAAAAAAGGTCTAAATGAAGTCATCAGCTTGAGAAGATTTTAAGTGAAATTGTGATGAAATCATATGTATTTTCCGATAATTGCGGCGCTCAGAATATAAGCAACACTCTCATCCAATATCTACTATATATGCTGTTGTAAAAGTAAAAGGCTTATTGAGTATCACTTGCCAGAACAAGGTCAGTTTTTTGTCCTGCGATCGCTCTTTTGGCGTCATCGAAAAACAAAAACGTCGAGTAGAACGACTTTATCTACCAAAAAACTAGCAGAATTTAGTGGAAAATTGTTCAAAAAAATTTTAATATGATTAATAAGTGATCATTAATTGGATTTTAAAACGAGATTGGCTCCGTTTTATAAGAAAACTGTGACAAACAGAGATCTTATTAAGTGATGATTTAGAAGTTTCGAAGATTTTACTATAGAAAAAAAGAAAATATCGTTAGCATTTCAGCTTCTATTAGTCAACATTGGCCATTAACGACATACGACATAAAAAAAAAGCAAATCTGCATGGTGACACCTTTTAGTCAAAACTATTATATACAAATAGTCTTCCACTCAACCCCAAGAAATATGAGGATGTTATAAGCTTGGCGCAAAAGTATGTTCCTTTAGCCGATTTGCCTTTTTACGATAACTTGATGTTGCAGCAGTCTGTTCAAGAAGCTGAAAACTCAGACTACGAAGATGACAACGAAGGATCCCTTTAATTTTCAACAAAATCGGTGCAAAAACAGGACAAGTCCAGAAAGAAAATTATTTTTTTTTTACTTTAATATATAACTTTTTGATATATTTTTGAATTAAATAAATTAGTTTCACTTATCTCTTTGCAAATTTAACAAATATTTTGCAATTATTTTGATTTCTGATTTTTGAGATAGTTATTTTCAATTTTATCAACATTTCAAAAAGTGTAGTTATCCGGTTGTTGCATTGGCTGCTTCAATTGTTCCTTAATATTATTCTACTGCAGTGGAAAAACATGCGAGAATGTTTCTTCCTTGCAAAATTTAGTGGATGATGAAGACTCATGTGAAGACTTTTCCTCACCTGAAAACATTGAAGAAACTACTAATGACGATCCCAGCAGTACTAACAACGTTAATATGATCATTGATGTTCGCACGCCTAGCCAAAACAAAAAAAAAAAAAGTGATAAGAACGACATGAAAAAACTATGCCACATTGAGCTATTGATAGGCTGAAATAGAAACGAAAACGATTGAATCGTGGATTATACCTCCTGGGGACACCACATAAAAAAAAAAGGCGCCATTACTCTACCTCGGTGGTGGTGTGGAAAAGAGTTTGAACTGTTTCTTTAAATTTCATAATGAACATAGTCAAATTTGAAAATTTTCAAACGTGAGTCAATTTCTTTCTTTTTTAATTTTCGCAGGATATTGGCCATTTTGACACGTTATATTTCCTACAGTTTTTGTCACACATAAAATTAAAATACACCAAAATGTAGGAAATAAAATTATCTATAAAAAACAACTTAAGTATTTTTTTGATCAGATGAATATGAGGCGAGATAAACGTTAAAAACCATTTTTTACTTCAAAATCTCGACAGTTTTTCGTCGATAACTTTTTTTTGGAAAGAGGTTTCAAATTTTTTTCTGAACAAAAGTTAAAGAAGATATTTTAACGTACAAACCTAAAAAAAATACAGCTCTATATATGATAGGAGCCGAGAAAATCGAGTTCAAGCTTTCCAAAATGGCGGACAACGCATGGGCGTTTTTTGTTCGAACTTTTTGGATTTACACTCTCCAATAGGTACTCTTTAAGAAACAAAAAAAAAAAAAAATTCGACGCAGTATTTTTTGTAGATATTTCGAATTAATTAATTTAATTTGACTGGACTATAAGCAGCTTGTGCAAGATGAGTAGTCGAAGATTATTGAAATTATAGGTCAGTATCATTTGAATTTTAAAAGTTTTAAGTACAGGTGAAATGGGCATTGTTCTTAATTGGGATTATCAGATTATAAAATATAAATGTCAATAATTTTTATAAGAATAAAAACATATGCAATTTACATATTACCTTTGTATATAAAATTTATAGTACTATCAAGAAGACGAAAGATTGTGGCGACATCTTAAGTATAGGGACAGTACTTGATAGATTTTTCTGTGCTAAATTTAATAATGAAATATTCTCTTTTTTACTATAATTGTTTTGTATCTTATCCTACTCTCCACTGTAAAATCAAGCGCTAATTTCAGTGCCACCACCAGGCTAGAGTTCGCAATACAAAATCACGCTTCATGATAATACTATAGGTTATATATACATACAAAGATATTACTAATGAAATATCCCCCTACAAAACTTTAATATTATTTGTAGGTTAGCTCACCAAAAATTTAAACGTAGCTCGTTTAAGGAAAAAACCGGCTCTACTTATCACAGTCGTTTAGTTGGGAGACTTTGTCTAACTTTTTCATAATTTTAAATACGTTGGTTAACCCTTCTAATCAAATTTACGATGAACAACCCAAAATTTGAAATTTGACAGACAAAAAAGTCAAACACAACTACACAAAAAAAAAAAATAAAACAACATAAACAACTTCAAACCCAACACATTTTAAATTATTATTACATTATTTTAGATGCAAATGAAAAATATGTTAATTCACAAAATAAAAACTCAATTTTGTTATTCAAGATGCATATTAATTTGGCTATACATATGTACATTTGCAGGTACAGATTTATTTGTCAATCGCCCGCCGTAATTGCAAAATTGAACATCGTAGAGCAATTTTGTACTATTTCTTTCGCATTTCTAATATTCAGTCTAATTTACAAAGTATATCTTTTAAAAGATCAAATAAAACATAAGAACACATTTTTACTTCAGTTTGTTTTAGTATAAAATGACCATTGTCAATATGGATAAATTACACTTTTAAAAGATAAAAGCTATTTGCTACTGTTAAAGTTAGACGAGCTGTTTAACCTTTAAGTATAGTTTATGTTATTTAAAATAAAGAAAAATTCGGTTCTCCTTTTATTCATAATATTTAAAGTCGACTTCCATTCTAAAATTGATTTAGAGTAGGTTTTAAATGTTTTGCGACAAAGTGTTGCAACGTAAGGATCGTTTGGAGCAATATTTTGTTGCAAATTACTACGAAGATGCGCGACGGGTGGGTGCCTGTCGTTTTAACAACGGTATCGCAAAAAACGTACAAAGTGGTTCGCGAATTAGTGTTTCCAAAGAAACCAAAGGTCTTGAATTACAAGGAACTCATGGCAGTAATGCAAAAGCAATTCGAGCCCACAACATCGACAATCAGAAAACGCATAGAGTTTTTTGATGCAAAGCAGTCGCCCGCCGGGTGAGTCGGTAAATTGTTGGTTGGTGCGATTGAAGGGAGTTGCTATGTTTTGCAAACTTGGCAATACACTGGAGTGAAAAACAAATTCATGACTGGGTTAGTTCAAGGTCAAGTTTTAGATCGTGTCTGCGAAGAAGACGTAGACAAGCCGTTGGCAGACATTGTTAAGGTGGCGTTACAAAAAGAAAGTTCGTTGAAAGAGAAGGAGACGAATATGCATAAACTCCAGAGAGCGGTTAACAAAAAGAAAGATTTTAAAGTTGGCGTGCGTGCAGGGAGAGTCAGCGAAAATCGAGTGCAGATAAGGACAACAACAGTAAGCAACAACTTTGTTTTGCGTGTGGTAAACCAAATCATATTTTCAAATCATGCAAGTATAGAAATTATAATTGTAGTAAATGTAATAAAAGGATATTTGGAAATAATGTGCAAGACTTCGGTCGCGCATAATTTATTATTGCATGGAAATATATGTGAAAATAATCAGGAAAAGAAAAAAAAACGAAATGTGTTATAAAAATAAATGTAAAGTAGAAAATATGACAAATAAGAATTTTGAAAATGAAGATTTTAATAATTTTGAAGATGTAGAATTTAAAGATATTCAATTTTATTCTATGCTGGGTACCTCAAGAGTGAATACCATTTAAATTAATGTTAAATTAAATGATATTCCAATTACAGTAGAATTAGATTCTGGAACGGGTGCATCAGTTTTGCCAATGTCGGTTTACAAACAAATTTCAGGTGGTAGTGCTACTTTGGAAGAAAGTGATATTTGTTTAAGGAACTAAAGTGGTGGTGTGCTTGTGCCAGTGGGAAAAGAAAATTTCAAAATTAATTTTATGGGAAAACAGATTTGGGGTTGCTTCCATGTTTTTGAGGTGAAGGATTCGAAGGACAGAAAGCCGTTGATGGGTAGAGATATAATGACTAAATTGGGTATTGAGTTGCATATTGATGGTAATTAAATTATTGGTGAAAATTTTCTAGAAAATTCCAGTGGCAAGTTAGACATTTTAGCGAAAAATATTTGTGCTGAATTTTCAAGTTTATTTGATGGCAAGTTGGGTGAATACAAAAGAGCAGTGATTTATCTTGCGTTTAAGCCAGATGCAAGGCCAATTAATGTGGCAGTCAGAAAAATCCCAATAGCTTTTAAAGATGATGTAGCTAGAGAACTGTGTAGATTGGAAAAGGAGGGAATTATTGAGAAAACAGAGAATTCTGAATGGGGAACTCCGCTGGTTCCGATTTTGAAGCCAAATGTCGAAATCAGACTATGCGGAGACTACAAAATGACAATAAATAACCAGTTTGAGGATGTTAACCATCAAATGCCGTTGATTCCTCAAATATATGATAACTTGCGGGACGGAGAGTTGTATTCTAAATTAGATATGACAAATGTGTATTTCCAAATCAGGGTGGATGAAGAAACTAGTAAGAAGTTGGCTTTGAGTACACATTTGGGAACGTATAGGGTCCTTAGATTACCTTTTGGAATGAAGCCAGTATGTCAGATATTTCAACGAGAGGTTGAAAAGAGTGCAGGGTATTGAAGGAGCGGCAAATTTAATTGATGACATTGTAGTCATAGGAAACAGTTTAGAGGAGCATATTCGAAATTTAAAAGCAGTTTTAACATCACTTAAGACGGATGGGTTCAAACTCAATAAAGAAAAATGTGTTTTCTTTCAACCTGAGATAAAGTACTTGGGACATATTTTAGATAAAACGGGTTTAAGAAAATATCCTGAAAAAGTTGCGGCAGGCGTTTTTCTTTTTTAGCCCCGAGCAGGGCACAGAGCAGTGGCGATTCCTGATCTTTAGTATTGGGTTAGCGCCATGGTGTGAGGAAAAAATTGTAGTTTTTAATTTTAATTACTGACAGACGGCGTAGGCCATGTCATCTAATGAAAGATAGACAAAATTTTGTAAATTTTATGAAATAAAAATCATTTAAAAATCTAAAATCTAATTTAATTTTTTTTAATTTAATAATTAGGAAAACAAAACACAAGCAATACTTTATAAATTAATAACATAAGATAAAATGTTTAAAAATGTATCGATGCATTAATTCGGTTCGTCGTTCAACGGTAGCAAAACTTTCGATGACTTGATTATAAATTTGTCACTTGCTTTTAATTCTTTTAAAAGAACCTTTTCTTTAGACATAAGAGCCGAATAGCTCAATTTCTTGTGACTATGAGTACTTCGAAAGTACGTTTTTATCCTCTTCAATGCATAAAAGAAGCACTCCTTACACGTCGTTCAAGCTGGAGTTTTATATATTTATATATTTATTTATTATTTTTTATTATTTATTTATTTATTATTTTTATTATATATTTATATTATTTATTTTCGCGCTATAAATGCTTCAAGGGATATATTTTTGCATGAGAGTTTTGTGTTACGTTTGTGTTAGTAAATATGATTTTAGAATAGGAATGTGGGTAGGTTAAGTAGTTTTGTGTATAAATGTCAATGGTGTTATATTGTAGGAAATTTGGTATCGCAAATTTTAATGCTAAGGTATACTTTTAGTATGGTAGTTTTGTGTTGTGTTTAGGAAAATATGATTTGAAAGTTACGTTTTCAATATAAAATGTACATCATAGTAGTATTTATTTATTTAAATTCTTGGTTTAGCGGCGATAAACCTGCTAACTCAGAGGAATCGCCACTGGCACAGGGCGGGGTCTGAGCGCTTAGAGCTCGCTCCGGACCGAACATGACCTGAGCGCTCTGAGCTATTTAAGAAACACATCTAAGCCCTGAATTGTCATTGTATCATTTTTCAAATAAACTGTCAAAATTCTCAGCTTTGTTTGTGAAATTTGTGTTTTCATATTCTTGAAAACTTGTTTTTAATTAATTTCTGATTAATGAAAACGGAAAAAGCAATTATTTTAAGGGAAGCGTTCAATTTGTTTTTTGATTTTGATGATGAGGAAAACTTTGAGCAAAACTCGCGAAGAATCCAAAAACATTTTCGTGTGAACCCAGACATTTTTTAATCTTTTTAAAGATTTTATCAAGAACAACGTCATCTGTTTCGTCCACTTTGTAACGGGGTAAAAGGAAATGGATAGGAACAGGAAAGGACTTTAATTTGGACTAGGATAGGATAGGACGGGTACGAATGTTTGACTGGAAGAAGCGGTGGCATGCTGGCGACGCTCGGCTTAGCTCGCCAGATGTAGGGGGGGATCTTGCTTCTCCGGCAAACCTCACCTCGCTACAAAAAAAACTTTCATGCCAACAAAAAAAATACTAACCGATCCCAACTAAGTATATGCTGCTGCTCTAAGAGAAGTTACAGATGTTGTCGCAAGCTTGGCCAACCCTCTCCTCCTGGAATCCATTGGGCCCTTTCTGTATTGGATTCCCTTTTAGCGTTAGTGACCCGCTACAGCATCACTCCTCACCGTTTAAAACTCGCCCGCCCTCGGCATCCCCTGAAAATTTCAAACCTAACTACTCATCTTTTTTTTTTGAACTTAAGAAGCCCATAGAAACACCAAATGTGAGCGAGGCTTACAAAGCATAGTTTTATTTATCAAAAATCGAAATCTAGAGAAAATGTACAAACGACATGTCAATTTATGTTAAGTATCGACTCATAATAAAAAGAAACAAAAATTTAAAACTGAATTCAAGATTCTAGATAACTTACGAGATTACAAAAAAAAAACAATGAAAAATGAAACGAATGAAAATGAATATAAAAAAATAACAAACTAAGGTTGAATCTGTGAATAATTACAGCGGAACGTGATTTTGCTGAACTTTACTATAGGTCGACAAAAATAAAGGGACCGAGCCTAGCCTCAACTCTTCGCTTTCCAAAACGACCAAACGTCGCATACCTCCGAACCTACCTATGGAGCGCTCTATAGGGGGGTTGGTACAACAACACGTTACCGCACTATCGATTGTTTTCTCGAGGCGAAACCAGCTCAGGTCCGTCGAGCTTGTGCGCCCACGCTACGCTGTCTTTTAACTACTGTCAACACTTCTCTATTTAAATATTTATATATATGTTTAAATATGTTAAAATAATATTAAAGAAATTTAAAAAAATTATTAAAAAAAAGGTGAATATAAAAAGTAAAAATTAAAGGAATAATAATTGGATTTTAAAATGCCAACGCTCAAAATCTTAACCGCCGTACGGTATGGAATTCTCTTTTGCTCAGCTTCGCAGTATGGTTTTTCGGTCTTTCGTAGTTTCTTCTAATCTGAAGTTTTGGCGTTGAAATCGTTGTCGTACTCTGGCTGGAGTATTGGCTAATATAATTTGACTTCGAATCTTTTAGTTGGTTGGTTCGTGCATATATTGTTCGATATTTCGAAAGTTATATTTCGACTATTTCGTAATTTCGCAAATGGATTGGGTCTTAGATGGTTTGCGGTTCGTGTCTTTTTTTTATAAGGGTGACACTTTGTATATTTTATAATACCCAAAATAAAATGAAAATATATAAAAAAGCTTATATCGATACTTATCGACTCGGTCCTATTTGTTGACTTGGTTGCCAGTTGTTACGTCCGATTTAATATACGCTTCTTGATAGCAGCACTTGAATATTTTACGGTTCTTTCCTTTTCTGTTATTAACTCCTGCCGGTAAAAATATGGCGGCACCGACTTGGACCTTTATCGGTGACCGCCTTTTCACTGAATCCTCGTTGCAATATTTTAAATAAAATTGTTTCTTCGAAGTTTTCTGTTTAATTCCAAAGTCACTCGAAATCACTCGCCACACTCTAAAAATAATTAATTTTTATATTTTCCGTTTCGGACACAAAACAAATTTAAACTATACCGTGAACAGTATCCGTTCCCTATTTTAACGCACAAACCAAACTCCTAGACGTTAACTTTCGAACTAAAATTTATGTTTTCCTCTTTTGTCGACAACCAAAAATCCTCCACACAAAAGAAGCACTTTCCCTTTGTTTCGGTAAGGTAAATGAGCCCCGTTTGGGCTAACACCACCAGTTTGGAGGAGAACCCCCCTTCATTGTTAAGTAATAATACCCCTAAACCTACCACGGTGTGTGAACTACCCAGCCAGCCCTCTCATACCTGAACCTCAAGACCGCTGTACAGATTTTTCTAACTTACCGCTGTCATAAATTCGAAATTCGCCAGCTGTCATTTTGACAATGATACTCGAAATTCCATCAAAACAATTTTAATTGTATTTTACTTTTGGTTGAATTTGGGTACTTGTATTGTACTTCATTCACCATTTTCGTGTTTCCCAATCATTTCTTTTATTATTCAGTCAAATATAAACTCTTTTGCTCTCGGAACCAAGATTAATAGAACAACATAAAAAAAAACAAAAATAACATGGCCATGGACCGCGAAGCCACCAAGGAGGAAAGGCTGACACCAAGCCGCCGCCGGCGGCCAAACTAAAACCAAACAAGGAGCAATCAGAAGCCGAGCGAACGTGTGCCTCCTGTGAACCACTTTACTAAGCCTACGGATCCGGATTACTACCCGTGGGTTTACCTGACTTTTATGCGTGTTCTTTAGTTTATCTTGATTCATATTTCTTTTTCCTACAGATACCAGAATAGAAATAAGGCCCTCTTCTCCTGAACAACTGCACCCAAAGAAAGCTCATCATCCATCAGTCCGATGAGAACAAACCGCCTCAGGATGAGCACTGTGCAAACGACTCATCAGGTAGTACCTTATGCGGACCGTAAATTTCCTCTGTATTTTTTTTCCCAAAAAAAAAAATGTAAGTCAGTGTGAACAAATGTTTTTATTAAAAATCTACAGGTCTTCAGAGGCTTTAGCGTACGCTCACAAGTTTCTGTTTTATTGTTGGCATCCTTCTAAGGCTGCCGTAACAACTTTACCCCTTCGAAAAAAAAATATTATACTCTGCTCATATTTATATTTATTTTTCCTTAACTTCACTGGGCAACCAGCTTCGCCCGCCATTTCCATTGTTTTGATTTTTTATTTCTTTTACTATCATCCCTTAAAACAAATTTAATGAAGTTAGCCGCGCTCAGCTTTTTGCTCAGTCTGCTCATTCATTTATTATCGAGCTCATCGAGCGAGCCCCGTTCGAGCCCTGAGCTAAAAAAGAAATGAAAGTTGAGCGCCTAGGGCGCTCTGGGTTAAAAAAGTAACATATGTAGTTCATTTTTTGACAGTTCAGTGCCCCGCTCGGAGCTAAAAAAGAAAAACGCCTAATGTTAGATTCTCCTAGGCCTAGTAATGTCAGTGAAGTAAGAGCATTTGTGGGGATGGTAAAATATTACGGAAAGTTTATTCCGAATTTATCCAATTTACTTTTTCCTATATACCGGTTGTTACAGAAAGAGGTAGTTTTTGAGTGGGATGCCGAATGCGAGAAAGCTTTTAATAATTGCAACAAAGTTTTGACTGCGGATGAAGTATTGATGCATTTGAACCCAAAGTTGCAAGTGGTTCTTGCATGTGATGCACCTGCGTATGGAATTGGAGCAGTTCTTTTACACAAAATGCCTGATGGGGGTGAGCGACCAATTTCATTCGCATCACGGACGTTGTCCAAATCTGAAAAAAATTACGCGGTTATTCACAAAGAAGCTTTGGCTATATATTGGGATGTTTGAAATTTCTATGAATATTTAATGGACAGGCAATTCCGGTGGAAGTCTGATTATAAACCTTTAAAAGCTTTATTCGATGAAAATAAAAGAATTCCGCTCATGGCGGCTCACAGTGGTGCCATTTGTATGGGAGAGCGGAAAAAAATCCGTAAAATCTGAACTATGTAACTATGAATAAAACCTTGCACACATGTTTGGACTGGGCTTACGCACATTTTGACAAAATTTGGTTTAAAAAAATTGTTGAGAGAATAGTTATTGACAATTTTCGGATTAACAAGGTTTATTGACTTATATCGAAACAATTTTTTTGTATTTGTTTTTGTATTTAGTTTTTAAGCTAAATAATCAAATACATAATAACACAAGCATATATCAAATATAAGAAATAAATAAATAAATAAATGAGTACACCTAATTAATTATAAAATTGTTATGAGTACACCTAATTAATTATAAAATTGTTATTTATTTACGTGACCTTTTTCTCCGATTTTTAATTGGATCTTTTTTAAAGCGGGCTGTAGGTCAATAATAGATGTTATATTTTGTACAACGTTTCGAACGTGTTTACGTTCTTCATCAGGTCTTTTTAATTGATCGAAATAGAAAAATAAACAAAAATAAATTTTTTACATTAATTCATCAGATAATTTAAAACGTCAGAGTAATAAACTTACAGTACTTATGTAACTATTTTGATATAGCAGGTATCAATTGACCACATTATAATTTGGATAATATTGTCAAGACTGAAACAAACAAAGTTAGAACAAATGCGTAAAGTTGAATTTACAAGTACAATTATCTTTAAAATTTACTTATTTTAAACAAAAAATGTGGAAAGCATATCACAAAATTAAGAAGGAGAATCGTCACAATCCTCATCGCACACAGAGATCAACTTTAGTCAACCAAAAGCTCTTGGCCTTTTTATAATCTGGCTGTATGCGCTGCTTAAGTTTTCGCAGTCAGACTTTCGGTTAACTGCGTTGTCAGTATTGATAATGTGCAGCATCTCAAGTAGGTATCTTGAGGTATGTTTCTCCGTCTGTAAAACCTTAACTCTGTCGAAGTCTGGTTTATGACACTCTTTTAATTTTGTGATATGCTCTCCACATTTTTTGTTTAAAATAAGTAAATTTTAAAGATAATTGTACTTGTAAATTCAACTTTACGCATTTGTTCTAACTTTGTTTGTTTCAGTCTTGACAATATTATCCAAATTATAATGTGGTCAATTGATACCTACTATATCAAAATAGTTACATAAGTACTGTAAGTTTATTACTCTGACGTTTTAAATTATCTGATGAATTAATGTAAAAAATTTATTTTTGTTTATTTTTCTATTTCGATCAATAAAAAAGACCTGATGAAGAACGTAAACACGTTCGAAACGTTGTACAAAATATAACATCTATTATTGATCTACAGCCCGCTTTAAAAAAGATCCAACTAATTAATTATATTAATAAGTTATTTAATTAATTCAAGAGATTTTTCACTCTATGGAAGATGTTTTTTCTTGGTTCAGGTCTTAATTGGGTTATAAATGAATCGGATGATATCAGGATCATATGGAATACATCCTCATTCGTTGATAACCGGGATTACTTTATCGAGTGGTGGGTCACATAGTACTTGTAGTACTTATTCCTACACTCTTGGACCTCTTCTGAAAGTGATCCAACTGGCAAGGATGCACTTTCTATTACTTCTGCTCCGTGTAGTAAGGCTTTGTGAACAGTTGCGGGCATGTGATACTCGTACCAAGGGTATAATGATAACGCGAGCTTAGCTGTCTCTTCACTATAAGTCTTAAATTTTTGGGTACCGATTGAAAAATTGCTGCAAATAACTTCCGATATGACTGCGAGTCTGGTTATCAATCTTATGTCTATTTTGCTGATATCTGCAGCCACATTTGATTTTCCGAAAAATCTTCGTAAAGTATTGATATCATTCGTTGTTCCAGTTCCTTGGTTTACAACGTCAACTTTTATTCCAACCTTTGATATGAATTCCGCTTGAATTAGTTTTTTTTCTCTTCCTTGATAGCACGAGTAAGCTAATTAGTTCTCAGCGCCTTAAAGCTTAAGTTATATCCCAAATGCAATATGTACTCCATAAATCGAAACCCTGCATGCAGTGATGATATTCCCAGAATAAGAGCTTCTTCATTAAGGATCTTAGTTTGCAACTTGGATAAGTCATCCAACTCTAAAGGTTAAGCTCCACAAATAATGTAATAATTGCTCACAGAACTAGTAGGTATTTGTCACAGCTTAAGCTAATTTTACATCTATCATACTCGTAGTAAAATAAAGACGGCGTTTAACTTTGAGCAGTTCTTGAATTTCATTTTCCTCACGGTTTTTCTTTTCTCGTGTGATGTCAAAATTTTCCTTCTTATATTAAAATTTTAGAGCTCTGCAATATCTCGTTGAAGACGGACGGGAATTTATCTATCTTATATTGTTTTCTCGAGTAGTTACGTCATTTTCAAAGGAACAATCGATGTCATGAAAAGATGAGAATCCGATGATTCTTAGTTGCTAGTAGAAAATGTGCATATATTCGCTCTGCACAGATGAACCATCACTTTGTATGTACTAATTCTGAAAGGTTTTTCAGGACATTGGTTATAAAAAATTATGCAACAGCCTTCAAAATCTGTTCACGATCATAAAAAAGCAATAAAATTCTACTAATTGTTTGTTTTTTATTTGGAAACAAAAACTCGTTTTCAAGTACAAACCCACCAAAAAATGTACTTTTTTATTTATTACCTGTCTCTTCGCCATAAAAAAATTTGCATCAAAATATTAAGGTACACATTTTTTAAAGTACTATAGCTTCATTTTAATAACATCATAAAACAATATATTATACCGACCACATATATCCAAGAAAAATAAGCTTGAATTAGAAAAAAATTTGAGGCAAGAAAAATTGTTTGAGCTGAAAATTGAATATATCAGAGAGCCGTCAAAGGATTAATTTTATTTTATATTTTAATGAAAGATATTTATTTTTAACAAAAATAAAATCTTGGTTGGATTCTTTCCAACCATTATATTGGCCATGAAATTACAAGTTCTGCAACATGACCGAAGTCGAAACCGTGTTTTTTAAATCCAGTTCAGTGACAAAAATTTGTACACTGCGTTCAAGATCGGATCAGGACGGATACAATTCTTTCGAAAATAGTTAGTCGAATATTGTAGCTTTCTAAAAATAGTAGCCACTAGACTTAGGCCCTTATTGCGAGTGTCGTCAACGTTCTATTCGATAAAAGTCGATAGTACCAAAACGTTGGATGCTTTAAAATTTGTATCCAAAGCTATCTGGATAACTTTATGTTGTTGTTTCCATGTGTAAAAACCAAGCTTATGGTATCTAGTAAAAAAAAACTTCAGATATCTTAAATTTTCGATGATGTACTTTCGACAAAAGTCGTATATGGATTAACAAACGACACTCGCAATAAGGGCCTTAGCTTAATGTTGCTAAAACTGTAGCTCCAGGGAAAGAACATTAAAATATTAATTTTAGGTCACTCAGTCCTAACCCAAGTAAAAGACGAACAAAATTTTTTTTTTATTTTTTATTTTGAAAGCTCAATACCATATTATTTATTAAAGAAATTTTGTTTTTAGAAACAGTTGTTAAAATGATAATCTTCATGAAAAAAAGTTAATGCAAGAAATTACATACATTTTAAAACTTAAAGATAGAGTAACTTTAGAGCGTTGTATCTCGCAAGTTCCTTGATATAAATTTCCAAAATTTTGGGAAAACATAGAGCAGTTATATATCTATGAAAAAATAAATCAAACAAATTCATATTCCAAATTTCATTTTTAGCACTGTGCGGCTGGTAGACTTCAGAGATGGGCTTTATATCTAGCTAATTTCAACTACGAGTTAGAATATGTGAAGGGAAAAGATAATGCTTCGGCTGATGGATTGTCGCGTTTACCATTGCCAATCAGTCAAAAACTCGACAAAGCCAAGTATGTGGATTACCTAAATCGGGTAGAAGAATTTTTGCCGGTTAATGTTTCTCAGATTAGAAATGAGACTAGACGTGATAATATTGTAGGAAAAGTATTTCGATATGTTCAAAACGGCTGGCCTTTGAAGGTTGAAGATGATTTAAAACCATATTTTAATATATTAAGATTTAGATTTAGATTTCATTTTATTAGGCTACTTATTGCATTTTAAGATACAATATCTTATAAGCTAATACAAGTTTCAATATGATATACATTTCTAAGCTAACGATAAGAATTTAATTTTATATAATACAAAATAGATATTAAAATTATTAAACTAATATGTATATATTTTCCATTTTTGAACAAAGTATAAGTATGTATATAACATACAATCACTTATTTTATGACTCTAATTTCATTTTTTTTTCTTTTTTTTATGCTTTTGCTCTGGGGAAAAATAAACGTAAAACGACTTTTAGTTATAGGCCAAATGCGCCTCTAGCTTTTTTTTGGACTTCCGGGGATTTCCGCTACTACTAATACTTGGTGGTAATCTGTTCCACAAACGAATAGCGTTGATAAAGAATTGGCGTTCAGAGGTTAAACACGAGAATCTGAATTGGATAAGTTGTTGCGACCTAAGTGATGAAGGCATTTGCAATCGGGTGAAAAGGTAAAAAGGCTGATGTGTTCGCATGATCTTAAACAATAATATTAAAGTTCTGTATAGGACAAGGTTATCCAATGACAGATTGTATATGGCTTTTGAGTAGGTCGAAATCCTTTCGTTTCTTCTCAGTCCATATATGCATCTAGCAATACTATTGTATGCTACGTTTAACTTCCTTCTACTGTTAGATTCACAACTACAATATACAATATCTCACATCCATAAATCATTATTGGTATAACCACTGTTTTAGCAAGCATAAGTCTAGTTTTTAGGGGAGTATAATATTGCGTGACCCACAGCATGCGGAGCACTCCATATACTTTTCCTATTACTGTATTAATGTTCGTATCCCAAGTTAGTCTTCGATTAAAAAGCATTCCAAGATTTCTTGCAGTCTCTACATATTCAACTACAGCGCCGTCAAGGAAAATTCGAAGAAAGTATGAAGACTCCACAGGTTTTTTCGAGATTATGAGACATTTGGATTTACTTGGATTTAAGAAGAGGCCATTACGTTGGGAAAAGATTAATATTTTGTCCAAATCATAGTTTATAACTAAAACAGAATCTTCGATCATTCCAAGAGGGCAACATTTATACAATTGGACGTCGTCCGCGTACATTTGAATTAAAGATTGAGAAACAGTATCCGGAAGTTCATTTATATACAAAGAAAATAATAGGGGCCCAAGAATTTATCCCTGAGGAACACCTCTAAATGTACCTAGAAAGTTAGGTGATTTCCCATTCACCACTACAGCTTGGTTTCTTCCGGTTAGGTAGGACGATATCAGTTTAACGGCAGAATACGACAATTTGTACAACCGTGATAGTTTTTTGCAAAGATTCACATGATCAACGGTGTCAAATGCTTTTGAAAAGTCCAACAGAACTAAGAAAGTCACATTACCAGCATCTAATGATTTTCGTATGTCTTCAATAACATTTATTAGTGCTGTGGAACAACTGTGATTTGCCCTAAAACCAGATTGTTTCGGTGATAACTTATCATTTCTCCGCAGATGACAGTTTATTTGATTTTGCATAATTTTTTCAAATATCTTTGACAAAAAGGGTAGAATTGAAATCGGTCTAAAATCATTTGCACCTTTTGCAATCGGAATTATTTTTGCCGATTTCCACTGATTGGGAAAAACACCAGTTGTCAAAATTGCATTAAAGATGTGTGTTATATGCGGCAATAGTATTGGAAAAATTACTTTCAAGAACTTAGGATGTATGCCATCTGTTCCAGTGGCATTTGATTTTATTGACAAGACACTTTCAATGACTTCCGTACAATATATTTTGGAGAATTGGAAAGAATTAGCCAAGGTACTTTGAAGTCCAGACTCGTTATCAATACGAATTGGAATTGGAGGAAGCGGAGGAAAAGGAAGGAGGATTAAGAACATTGCAATCAACCTCACCGAAAGTTACTAAGGTCTTATTCTTAGCAACTCCAAGGTCCCGCAAATTTTTCCACAATTGTGGTCCACTCATAGATGGGTTCAGGCGGTTACTATAAAAAACTTTTTTAGCACACCGTATTTTTCAACAACTAAGTTACGTAAAGTTCGATAGTTTCTTAAAAATTCTTCAAGCCTATACCGTTTCCAATTATAGAATGCTTGGTTTCGTTCCTGCATTAGTTCACGGATTTCTATTGTGAACCATGGACGTTGGTAATGCCTTCGCATGCTTGTACGTAGAGAAACATGATTATTAAAAAGCGATAATAGATGTGAGTTTAAGTAATCGACCTGGTCATTCGGAGACGTTAAGTAATAAATGTTTTTCCATTCGATATTTCGAGCATTTTGTTCTAGAGTGACGTAGTCAATTGCATTAAAATCTCTATAATCATACATATAGTGACCATACGTCCCGTTTTTAGGTTTTGAGGTCTCTGTCCCGCGGCCATAACTGTCCCGCTAAATGTCCCGCTTTTCCTAAGTTTGTAAAAATGTGTGTAGGTCTCTACAATTCTCAAAATGAAGCAATTATGTAAATACTATGTTACATCCCTGCGCATATAAATTGGCGCATATAAAACAAACGTAAGAGCTGTTAAAGGAAGAAAATGAGTCCATGTTTATTCCATGTTAAATTAATTGTCAGTTTTGCCTGTACCCTCTCATTTTTAAATCAAAGTGAAGTGAAGTTTATTGGACGCATAGTTGCAGATAGGTAAATAAAAAACAACTCAAATGCTACCACAATAATTCATAATGGTCGCGTTCACCTCGTAGTCCGATAGGGTATCTAAGATACTTTAGTATCCGATACGTTGGCGAACGACCAAAACCGGATAGGTAACATTTACTGTCAAAGTAAAAAAAACGACGTGAATCGACCAGGGTTGGCCGAATCAACTACATGCCCTATTTATCACAATTTGTTACGTCTGCTACATACGTAGTTAATTCATAAAAAAATAGAATAATGGAAACCAAACAATTTTGCACATTTATGATCTTAATCTTATGAAGGTTTGTAAAGAAAAACTGAAAATGTTTCATTTACCATAAGGATGATGAATTGTAGGAATTATACATGATTGATGGGAAGTTTATTTTTGGAGACAAACAATTTTCTTTGGCATAATCAAAGGATTTGGATAGTGAACACATGACTTAAGGATATTTTTTAGTGCTGAATTTAATGGGGGCGCACATTCAATTTTTAGTTTCGCAACGGCTTGGTTCGAGCAACTAAAAAGTTTGTATTTTGACACAAACTAAACGATTGCCTAAAATGAGTTCGCTATTTTGTGTAACATATAATTATATGCACCTGCTCGGACATTCAACCAAATAGTTCATCTGTTTTCTATAAGCAACCAAACAGCAACAACAAGCACAACAACATACTCACAAACTTTACTTTTCTAAATTGGTAAATTAGTACCAGACGTAACAAATGCTAAAAAGTTACAGTTCGGCCAACCCTGTACTCGTCAAAAAAGAAAATAGATCAGCTGAAATGTCAGCTATTCTTCAAAATTCCTCATGGATAGTTTAGTATGCCAAAGTTTTTTTGGATAGCTTTAGATTTCTGCTTGACATCAGCTGTTTCGTTCATCAGCTGATTTTTCCTATGGGATTACAACAACACAAACAAATCCGGATACCCTTGGATACGTAGGTGAACGCGGCCAATATTAACGCTTCAACAAAAAATTCAAGAGGTATTGTAAATTCTCCGAAGATTTAAAAAAATATCTATTCCCTTAACCGATCAAACGTAACACATTTTTTGTTTATTGTAATGTCTGCGAATGCGAGTTTTCAATATTTCCAGTAGGACAAAATATTCGCCACACCAAAAGACAAAATCATAAGTCTAAAGTAATGAACTCTGTTGCATCAATGAAGTTGGACTCATTTTTTCGGAGTAGCAATTACAAAGATCGTGAGAAGGAGTTAGCACTTGCAGAGACAGTGATGTGTATCCATACCATGTGCCACTACCACAGCTTTAGATCAATGGATTTCAACTGCAAATTGTTAAGAAAGCTGTTCGATAAAACGTTCTCCTATGCAAAATCAAAACCGAATTGGTTGTGAAAAATGTACTCTCTGCACATAAAGAGTTACTACAAGAACAAAGTAATATAAGTTTTGTATCATATTTCTCCGATGCATCCAACAAAAAGGATCTGAAACTGTTTCTCACTGTTGTGAGGTGTCCCGCTTTTGCTTCAAATAAAACTGGTCACTTTTCATACAAGACATCTGAGGCTTGAACTTCAAAATCAAATGTCATATAAATAAGTTGGTGCCTTGAGAAACCTGGTGCTGAAAGCTGAAAAAGTACCTTATCAATGTCACTTACGAAAAAAACATCTAGGTAATAAAGTTCTCGAATCTTCTGTAAAATGTGTTGGGATAGTTGTATTTACTGAAAACAAGTTAAAAGTTCTCATTCCGTCAGTTAAATTACTTTCAGCTAATAGATTGCTGTTAAAATCTCCACATAAAACTAACTTAGTCGATTGAACAGAGATTTCATCCATTAGTTGATAGAGTGGTAATAAGCTTATGTTTTTATTTGGTCTATATATTGTTCCGATAAGTAACTTATCTTCACCACATATAAGGTTGACAAATACATATTCTATAGTACTTCCAGCTATTGAATTATATTTAATTTTGCATGAGATACCCTCTCGAACAAATATAGCCACGCCCCCACCAATCCGTTCCTGTCTATCGCAACGAAAAAGCTTATATCCACCTAGTCCACAAAGTTCGTCATTATAACTATTGTTAAACCAGGTTTCAGAAACACACACTACATCGAGCTTGCCTCCACCAAAAATATCCCTGAACTCATCAAACTTTGGTAACAAGCTTTGGGCATTTAAATGACAAATTTTAAGCCCGCTTCTTTGGCTAGTTAAAACATTAACCATTGAACGCAAAACACCAAAACTAGAGAAGTATGTGGAACTACCACCTATTACACCAATAACCATGATTATCAAATGAGAAAAAGAGAAAAGAAAGTATTTTTACACAGAGCAAATTTAATGCCTAAATAATAAATATAATAAAATATTATAATGTGATGTATAATGTAATGAGAATAGAAAGATTACAATGTGTAGAAATATAAGAGAAAAAAAATTAAAGAGATAATAAATAATATATAGAGATTAAAACAAGAAATGAAAATAGAGGAAAATGATTTTAAGAATTTTAATTAAATTAATAAAACAATATATATAAGTCTGAATTATAAGAAAAAACAAAAATAATGAGAAAATTTGAATTAGAGAGAAAAAAATATTAAAGTATAAAATAATAATGAAAAAGTTTGAGAAGCGCTGTATTATATAACTGGCGTGTGTGTAGGCATGGCAACTCCATTTAAATCTTCTATGTTTTCAATTCTATGTGCTTCTTCATCTAATTGACGTTTTATATAAACAAATCCGCGCATTGTGTATACTGATGACAAATGTTTAGACTTTTTAAGACGAAGTGCACTCTGCAGCAGATGATAATTTTTTTTTTGTCAAACAATCGCGTAGAAAGATCGGTGTTTCTTTATCTTGTGTTGAGCATTTAACCTCACCACCATTTCATCCCGCTAGTAACGTCGCAGCAGAAAATGCTTTAAAAACGCTTTAAAATAAAATGCACGACTGGGTCGCACGAACTTGCTCCTATGTAATAGACTAGGAATTTTATTTATTTATTTATTTATTTATTAATATATCATTATACAATTAAAAATTGCTATTAATAAAAGGAAGAGCAAACAGCAGCAAAGGCTTTCGGCTCTAGGAATAATATATATTTGTTAAATAGATATTTTTAGATCGTTAATAATTTCTTTAATTTTCAAAATATTGCTGTGTTTCGGTTCTTTTAGTAGATCCATGAAATTGGAGTTGATAGTGTGGGCTTGAAGTTGGGGATGTCCAGATAAGAAGCATGGGCTTAATATATGGGTTACAGTTATGGAATTCAAACAGTTCGAGCAGGTAGGTGAAGGTTCTTTTTTGAGTAGGTGTTGATGAGTGAATGCAGTATGGCCAAGGCGTAGTCGAATGAATGTTCTGAGGTCGGATTTGGTGATGTCTGTTGGAAATTTTGGCTGAACTTTCATTGGGTTAATAGAACTATAGTGATGTTTATAGTGTTCCCAGTCCAGTAATTTATTTTTATGACACTCCAGATTGATATGTCTCTTTAAGTCAAGACGAGAGAAAGTATTGAAGGTATAGGTGGGGGTAGGAATTTTAAAAACGAATGTTATTAGAGAAAACTGTTCATAAGGATAAAATGAATTTTTTAAATTCTTTTAGTAGTAAGAGATAAAAACAGAATGCTATGCAAATATGAATTTATGCAGGAACAAAAATTATAAGTCGTTGTAGTGGTTCCTTAAAAAAATGAGCTTTTATGTACAAAATTTTTAAAACATTTTTAAGAAAAAATTTTGGTACGCCAACCTTAAGTTTTTATTATTGTACGAATAAAAGTCTAATTTCCAAAAAAAAATACTAAGCCGTTCTTGAAAAAAATATTTTTTCTTAAGTTTTTAAATGCAATGTTTTTTAAACTTTTTAGAAGCTTTTTTATAAAAAATTTCATTAAAATCCGTTAAGTCGATAATGAGAAATTCAAAATTCGAAAAAATCGTTCTATGGTAGGTACAGTCAGTAATATTTAGATTTAAAATTTTTTTTTATTAAATTATAGATCGTAAAAATTAATCAAAAGAAAAAAAAAATTAGCAAAATTCTCGGAACCGTTTTCGAGAAAAATACGATTTTCCATTTTTTAAAATTTGTATGGAAGGTACCGTTAGTTTTAGATAAAACAAAATTTTTTTCTCAAATCTTGTAGATTATGTTAAGAAACTTTTATTTGTCAAGTTTGAAAAAAATCGAGCATGGCGTTTTCGAAATATTGAGTTTCCAAAAAAAAAATTTGAATTTTTTTTAAAAAATCCAAAAAATTAAAAATTGAAAATTTGAATATGTAATAATATTTAAACTTTGGAGGAGCTTTGGCATAAAAAAAATGATTTAAATCGGCTGTACCGTTTTTGAGAAAATCAAAAACAAACAAAAATTAACCCAGGGGGGCTACCAAAAATAACAATTTTTTGTAAAATTTTTTTCAACCATTAACTAGTTTTAACCAAATGAAATTTTTCAATTTTTTTTTTTTAAATTCTGTGGGACAGTTTTTGAGAAAAAAAAATATTTATAAAATTTCGAAAAAAAATCGTATGGCAGGTACCGTTATTTTTGGTCTTAAAAAAAACAGAAAAAAACGTCCGGGGGGGGGGGGAAAAGTAAAACCTATATCTACCAAGTTTGAAGAAAATCGGCCGAGCCGTTTAGGCTGTAGTCGAAGCGACAGACAGACAGACAGAATTGCGAGACCCACTTTTTTGGTCTTCGCTATCATCGTAATGTCAACTTTGATCAAAATCTCGAGTTCGATTTTTTTTACGAATGCATAACTTGCCTTATAGTACCTATAAGTCGCAATTAAAAATGTACAGTGAAAATAAGTTGTTGTTAAACACTGAATTGCAAAGATACCTATTTGGGTATAGAAATGCTCCGCATTGTAATTGTAAAAAGAATTTTGAAGAGGGTGACCAGGTTTATATGCGAAATTACAAAAATTAGTTTAAAAAAAAGTTGAAGTCCTGGTAGATACTATCGACAAAAAGATAAGTTTTTCGGTTAACTTATGCAAGGAAGAATCAGGTAATATAACCAAACGACATGCGGATCAAATGATTAAGACAGGCAGCTTTTACAAAGGTAGATTCAGATTCAACGAAGTTGAAGAAATAGAACAGTTAGTAGAACCGAAAAAAACATGTGAAGCAAGCCCAAATGTTATAGAAACAACGCAAAAAGGGGATATTATGGAAAATGCAGGCATGGGTGGACCATTATCTGTGACAAGTTGCGAAAACAAAATCACAGACAAAGTAAATCAAGCTCGCAACAACAATTCGACAATGCAACAACTGAGAGTACTGACTCTAATAACAATATTAAAAATAAAAATGACAATGAAAAAAATGGCAAAATGACATTGCGCCCAAGAAAAAAAATTAAATCTCCAAATAAGTTAGATTTGTAAATAATAAAAAAAAATATATCTTAAATGTTTAATGAAATTCATAACAAATATTAACAAAAACATGTTTATATACTTAGGATGAGGGTATTATAAAGGGTTTTTCAACAGGGACGTTACAAAAGTAGAGCGATAGAGACAGCAAACGACGCCATATTTCTTGCCGCTCTTTTGACATTTCTCTTCAGTAAGGTTTTCCATTTCATAATGGAAAGATATACGAGCCAACAAGGAGTCGAAATTATTAAAATTTCCTACCGAAATTCGGAGTAAGTGGCCTCAACGTTAAGAGCGCTATGTCCAATTTATGGTCGTCATAATTGTCCTAGCAGATCAATAATTGAGCGTCTAGTGGAAAAATTTGAATCCACAGTCACAGTACAAAATGTTCCCGTGCCAGTGAGATAAAGAAGTGCCCGTAGTGTCGAGAATATTGCTGCCGCTGAAACTTCAGTTGCAGAAAGCCCAAATGTGTCTCTCACACGTCGTTCTCAAGCGTTGGACATCTCTGTGACGTCGTTGTGGCGAATTTTGCGAAAAGATCTTGGCCTATATTTTGCGAAAAGATCTTGGCCTACATCCTTACAAGATTAAATTGACGCAAGAACTGAAACCGCTTGACGCCGTTAGAGTGTTTCCTGTAGGGCTACGTCAAGTCTATGGTCTATGCCAACAAGCCAGCGACGATTGATAAACTTCGTACGAATATCGAACGTGAAATTGCAGCAGTATCGGCCGATTTATGCTTGAAAACCGTCGAAAATGGGGTTCAGCGTCTGGACTTCTGCAAGCGTGCCCGTGGTGGCCATGCAAAAGAAATCGAGTGCCATACATAATAGCATCGAACGTACTTTCACAGGAATAAAGAATTTCATTGATATCCAAAACCGTTTTTGTTTTATTTAAAAAAAACTTTTGTAGCGCTCTTATTGAAAAACCCGATATTATTTCAGGTGTTCATGTTCATGATCTTATATAAGAACATAATTGGAACGCGCCCTTTGTGTAAACCAAGATAATTAACACTTGTAAATGTAAATGCATTGTAATAAATAAAATCAGTCATTATTCAGATCTTTAAGATTTTACAGATGTTGACAAGTCTAAGCCAGTATTCGAGTCAACAAATAATGAAAGTACTGCAAGACGTTTTTTTAAATTAAATTTTAAACATTTTCTAACTAGTATCGTACTAAAAGAAGTTTCTTAATAAATTGCTTCTGAAAACGCCTAAAACAATGACATTTCATGTAAAAAAGTAAGTACACGAACCTTTTTTGATGTTTGCAAATGTCAAAGAGTCATATGAAGCTAGAACGATACTAAAAAAATAAAATAGGTGTTCGATGATTTTAACTTTAATAAAAGGGTAGAGAAAGTATGATGCTATATTCGAATAAAATTTTCAAATTCGTTGTTTTAACCTAGTATCATACTTAAACAACTTTAGCATCGTACTAATTCAATTAAAATTTTGCGCCATTATCTTTAATCAAAAAAAAGTTAAAATGAGATAAATTAAGGTTGTACAAGAATTATCGAGGTGAACTAGACACAAGCAAATCAAAGAGTTAGTAGATATATTTCTTTTTCTCTTGGTAACAGAATCTGAACAGATTTCAGCTGATCTATTTTGTTTTAGCTGCGTTTTATTATCGCCAATGATCCATACAGATTAACCCTCGAAAGTAAAACGATACGAATCATAGTGACAGTTGTGTTGTATGCTCATCTCCCTCTTGCTTTCGATTGTTGATTTTCAAATGTGCCTTGTCTTTTTTCTTTACACTGTAGTTTACACTACCTTACAATAATCATTGACTTATTATACTTTATATATTTATATATTATATTATATAATATGTCAATGACAATAATACACCAGAAAAAGAACTAATTTCTGGATCCTTAAAATAGATCCAGGTAGAGAACAGGATCCTAAATTGTTTTTGTAATACATGTTAAAAATTAATCCAGATCCGGATCCACATAGATCCGTAGATAATAAAACGCACCTAATGAATAAACACCTACTATAGTTTACACTACCTTACCATAAAAAAAAGCCATCTACCCGCCAAAGTAAGAACTAATGTGTGGATCATTGATCCAAATAGAGAGAAGTATCTCAAACTATTTTTTGTAATGCGTGGTTAAAAGATCCATGGGCAATTTCATAAACAAACACTTAAAGCACTTTTATCAAAAATCCTATTAAATTTAATTCAGACTCTTAAATCTTCCGAGTTTCACCAATCCATAAAATTGAAATTTTAGGGAAATTTTTGTTAAAATTGAGTTCTCCCTGCATCCTTGAAAAAAGAAATTGATTTTTTCTTTCTAATAAGCGAAATGTATGAGAAAGAATGAGAAAGCATTATGTGTTAAAACAAATGTCAAGAAATGCAAAAACAAAACGAAATACAAAAAAAAAATATTTGGAAAGATCCTGTGGCATAAAATGCTTAATTATTAAGTAATAACCACTTTATTTTTGCACTGATGGGTTTGTATCGGTTCCAGACGACCAAGCGAACTCAACAACTGATCCACAGATGTCTTGGGAAGTCCGAAACTCATTTTGAAGTCATAGTCGGAGGATGGATTCCTGTGAATCCGGAATACTCTAGCACGACGAATAACTATACGTTGCACTTTATCGTTGGATGATGATTTTGTATTTTATATTTTATTCTAAATAAAAAACAGATCATTTAAATATTAAAAATAACCTATTCCTTTTGTATATTAAAAAATTGAAAACTAAAATATTACAAAACAATAATTTCAGCTGCTATATCCAATTGTTGTTATCTACATCTGATGACATTTCATTGACACTTTTAAAATTTAATGAGCCAAAAATGGGCATTTAGTTTATAAGGGTGTTTAAAAGCTTGTTTAATTTAAAAGCTCTTGGTGAAACCAAAACATCCCATTTTAAGGTTTAGAAGCCTGTTAAATGTTTAAAAGTCCTTCGTGAAATCGGGCATAATTCTCTAAAGGGTTTTTTTTATATAATTACATACATACGTTCAGTATGCCTGCAAGGCTTCATATATTAAAGATTTTGAATATTAGAATAACAACTTGAATGAACTACCACCAAGTGTGTATTATTGGCTGGAGTTATAGCTATTTCACGGTTGCCTAGCCGATCATCAGGCTCCTGTTTTTAGTCGTTTCAATTTTCAAGTTAAATCGAAAAACCGTATGGCCTTCACTGAGATTTAAACTCACCCATAGCGTCTTCCGAAGCCAATGTCCTACGCATCACGCTACCGAAACCACTTGATCAGGTCCATCCGAATGTAGGTTTTATTATTGGTGCTTATTTTGACATTCTCTTTAGTTCGAAAGTGAGTCGAATTCGTTGAAACTTAATTTTGAGACTCGGCGATTAGAATGTTAATCGAACAAATCGAAAGTTCACCCAATCCATAGAAAGTTCATTCATTTGCGTAAGCTAATTCAATTTTGACATTCGAAAGAATAGAATTAAATGTCATTTTTGTGTCGTTTGAATTTTTCTGTCGAGTAAGCAACAAAACATGTAAGTTTTTAATTATTTCATGGAAAATAAATTACTTTTATTAATTTTCTTGTTGTTTCATGTTTAAAGGTCGCATTCCAACTGGACAAACCGCGAACAAAAGGAAAAGTTAATCAAAATAATGGAAGAAAACCTGGAGGTAGCAAAGGGTTTTTTTACCACCCGCGTTGATACGGAAAGATTTTGGAAGGAAACTGCGGAGAGATTAAATAGTTGTGGACCACCTTCTAAGGACGGTGCTACTAGGAAAAAGGTAAACAAAAGTTGAAAAACTGTTCAAAATAACCAAACAAATTTCTTGCAGGTTTGGTCTGATTTCAAATTAAAAACGAATCCTTCACTTCTTCAACACCATCTTCATTTATAAACAACACAAATGCCATATTTTTATTTTTTATTTATTATTTTATGTTTTTATCAAAGAAATTTAAATTATTAAACAATAAACAATAAATAAACAAAACAATTACAAAGATTTGACTTTTTAGTTTTGACATTTCACAAACACTTCTCTTTTGTTTTTGATATTTTCATTGACTTACTAGATATGGACTGCTAGTAGCCAACTTCACGATGGTTCCACTTTTAAGCTTTCTTCCTAGTGACAATGCGACTTATGTTTTTTTTCACATTCGAGAAAATAAAAAAAAAAACAATTTATTTTTAAACTTTTTATTTTTCACGTCTTTATTCAACTTGATGATCTTAACAACTGAACATTACAAATTTATTAAAACTTAACTAAAGCAGTTTATTAATTTCTATTTCAGCTGAATTGCAATGTCTCAAAATAATATCGTATTTCTGTACATTGCACTTCCGCTGAGAAAATTATTGCAATACGATTCTTTGAACAAATTTTATTTGTTGGGAAAAAATTTAATTTAATTTAATTATTTTTGGTTTCAGCGGAATTGCAATTCCTCGAAATAATATCGTATTTCTGTGTGCATTGCATTTCCGCTGGGAAAATTATTTTAATATGATCTTATGCTACAATTCCCAATTTATGGGAATTTGAGATTTTGTCAACACCGTTGGATGCTTTGACATAACCTGCGCGATCAAAAGATGTCACTTAAAAAAAGGAACTAATTTTTGACAATTCAACCCCAGCGGTTGTTGACAATTCAAAATGAGCTGTCATTATTTTTTTTTAAATTTTGCAATTGCAAACAAATTTATTTATACAGTTTTACAATAGAAGCTAAGCCATGAGCGCACAATCATCGTTATTAGTAAAATTATCCAGGAGATCCTTGAGGCCCATGCAGAAAAAAAGATGTGAATCTCAATCTAATGAAATCCGGCCTGTCTTTTATCATGCTGCTGTTCCGCAGGACGTTAAAAAAATTCTCTTACCCAAGAGCAATGCCGATTCGAACTGGGAGTGGTCTAGGTTTTGGATCCCATACCTGCGAAAAATTTCTAATGATATTCTCTTAGATTACTGTGGTAGCTATAATGTGTAAACCCTTGCAAACAACTCGGACACTCGATGGACGTTGATGTGTTTGCCAGAGGATTATCGGGATTACTTCACTAGAAATCTGCATGACGCTCTGTCGGGCATGCCAGCAAGTGTTGCCTATAGGATGTGAAGTACTCGGAGAAATCACACACCAATAAATGTATTGGCATAACCATTGAGAGACATCCCGAATACTATTTGAAGAGGCATCTCTCCGACATGCTGTCTTATGACTGCACTCGTCTTGAAATCGGTGTATGAAGATGTGACCTTCGATACGAATCGTGGACATACTGTGAGAGCGGTTTCCAACTTGGAAAAGATTCCGGCTACAAGATTATGTTCAGGAACCTTTGCGTGAGTAGAATTGAGTTTCGAATTATCCAAGTCCATGTGCTTGTGGTAGTAATTGGAAGAAGCTAACCCCGAGCAATTCAAAGAACTCAAAAGGTATAGAATGGAGGAATTTTTATAAGTGCAAAAATTTTTAAATAAAATAATAAGAAAAGAAAAGAAAAGGTATTTTTATTTTCTAAGATTCTCGGCCTAGGTGTGTGCAAAGCATTTTTTACAACTCTGTTGGTTCCTTGTCTTATAATCTATGTGCTTCCTTAGATGCTGAACAATATAATAAGCATGGAAATTAGAACCGTTTGTATGATAAATTTATGTTATTTGTCTTTGTACCTGATGGTTCTCTAACATGGTTCATTTGGATCCAAGTTCGGGCTTATCTAAATAGATCATTTCACATAAAAATAAAATAAAACCAAAAGAAAATTCTTGGTTCGATATAGGCTGTAAAGAAACTATCAGGTTGAGAGAAGTAAGTTTCCGTTCTTACAAAGCCATACCAACTGAGGAAAATCAGAAAAAGCATAAACAAGTTAGAAACCATTGAAACGCTGTTATAAAAAGAACTAAATTCTTCCATGATCATAAATAAAGGCAAAACATTATGCAATGTCCCAAAGGCAGTAGAAATTATTGGTTATTTGTCTAGAACGTAGAAAATCTTCGGTTCCAACGCTCATCGATAAGGCAAATATACTTGCACATCATTTTGCTTCTAATCATTCATTCGGCGGGACAGTTTTATTTCCGCACACGTACAGTTGCAAGAGGTCATGAATAATGATATAAACAAATCCGCTGGTCCTGATGGTATACCCCTGAAGAATTGTTCTTCATCGCTGGCAAAACCATTGCTTTTTCATCGCTCCCACTGTTCTGGATTGTTCCCTAGAAGATGGAGAACAGCATTTGTCCAGCCTGTTTCTAAAAAAGGCGACGCGTCCTCGCCCTCTTATCAACTAATTGCACTTACGTTCCTTCTTTACAAGGTCATGGAATCGGTGATAAATCATCAGCTCAAGAAATATCGAAAGCTTCTTAATGACCGGCAATGCGGCTTTTGCAGCCGCATGTTTTATTTGACAATATTAAATCTGATCTTTACAAAATAAATGGTGGTGTTTCATAGAGCTCCGTTTTGTCTCCGGTTCTCTTCCTAATTTTTATAAATGATCTCTTGTCTGAAACTTCTAATTCACTTCATTGTTTTGCAGAAGAATCTACCCTCAGCTTCTCATACTCGTTCTCAAATTCACGTCCCCTTCGGAAGTGGAATAGCAACGGCATTGTATGATTAGCTTAATTAAATTCTGATCTTTACAGCGTTGTTAAATACAAACTCGTGTAGAGCTAAATGCTTCAAAAACTCAATGCTGACTTTTATCGTTGAAGCAGAATGTACCCCTGATGCCATTGTCTTTCATTAATTACCTTAGAACAAAATTAAGTCGAGAATATTTTACATATGAATTTATTTAAAAAAGAAAACATAATTTAATATAAAAAAAAAGGTTATCCTTAATGCATAAGAATTTCCGTCTGGACCAGTCGGTTATTTGTATCGCCGGGCATTATGTATGCAACAGTTGCGGCCATGTTTGTTAGTGCCTTTGCCTTTTCTCTCAAATCTGCCAATTGCTACATAATAAAAAACACAAAATAAGATTCATTTGAGTTAAATAAGTGGTAAATGAGTGGTTTGTACGCTGGTGGAATCATTGGACCGTATTTTTTCAAAGATGCTGTTGGACGCAACGTTACGGTGAATGGCGATCGCTATCGTTCAATGCTAACAAACTTTTTGTTGCCAAAAATGGAAGAACTGAACTTGGTTGACATGTGGTTTCAACAAGATGGCGCTACATGCCACACAGCTCGCGATTCTATGGCCATTTTGAGGGAAAACTTCGGAGAACAATTCATCTCAAGGAATGGACCGGTAAGTTGGCCACCAAGATCATGCGATTTGACGCCTTTAGACTATTTTTTGTGGGGCTACGTCAAGTCTAAAGTCTACACAAATAAGCCAGCAACTATTCCAGCTTTGGAAGACAACATTTCCGAAGAAATTCGGGCTATTCCGGCCGAAATGCTCGAAAAAGTTACCCAAAATTGAACTTTCCGAATGGACCACCTAAGACGCAGCCGCGGTCAACATTTAAATGAAATTATCTTCAAAAAGTAAATGTCATGGACCAATCTAACGTTTCAAATAAAGAATCGATGAGATTTTGCAAATTTTATGCGTTTTTTTTTTTAAAAAAGTTCTCAAGCTCTTAAAAAATCACCCGTTATATTTAAACAGAATTCAAATAATTACCCCGTCTCTTCCACTGTCGATGAAACCACCTCCTTCCTTTCCGCGAATACTCTTATACTGACTATAAAGAATGTACATAGTTGCCAAGAGAATATCTGGATATACATTACAGATTTCACCGCCAATACGTTTGAAATTGTTAATAGAATCCTCAAGCTCATTCATTGACATCCGAACAAGTTTTGTATTGGCTAAGACTTCTAGAGCCAAATAATATTTTTTTCTCATAATAAAAATCAAAAAATTGCGCAAGTTCGTTCAGTAGATTGAAAGTGGCAATGATTTAAGGTTCGCATTCAATTTTGTTGCCTACAGATTACTTTTTTATTAAAAAGACTTGTATTACTGTATTTGAGATTGTTGAGATCATCTAACCTCTGAGCCTGTCACTGAAATCACTAGCCAAGATCTGCAATCGCTCTCTGAGAGATCCCTTCTTTGACTTTTGATAAACCACTTGCGACAGAAATTAAGAAATATAACGGAGTGCTTGATCTTGCATCTGATTTTGGTTAAAAAATTAAATCTTTTTTTTTTCCAACTTCACTTACCCCAGCAATATCAAACATCTTAATGGCGTCTTCAAACATTCCTTTCTTGGCCAAGGCTTCAACAACCATATCAGCTGCTGTTCGGGTATCGAAATCAACACAATCAAACTGTTGAAAAAGACCTCTGCAATATTAGATTCAAATTTCTCTTGAACTTTCAGAGGACTTTTTTTTTTGAAAACCTACCCAACAAGAATACCATTAGCTTGCATTTTACCAAAAATAAGATCATAATTTCGACATTCTGTTGCCAAATCAATCACACACGACGAATAAATTACGTCCTTCGGGATCTTTGAGATTCCGCAGGAAGAAGAAGTATTGTAAGGCTTCGGCGGGGTCAGTTATTTCAAACTTTTTTACATACAACATAACCAGGCGAGCGATGTTTAATCTTCGCATTGGTACTGGATCATCAATATCGACAGATACTCAAAGTTTTACAATTTGTTTACATCGTCAGTATATAAAGAATCTGTTCTTTTTGTTCTACTCACGCAAAGGTTCCTGAACATAATCTTGTAGCCGGAATCTTTTCCAAGTTGGAAACCGCTCTCACAGTATGTCCACGATTCGTATCGAAGGTCACATCTTCATACACCGATTTCAAGACGAGTGCAGTCATAAGACAGCATGTCGGAGAGATGCCTCTTCAAATAGTATTCGGGATCTCTCAATGGTTATGCCAATACATTTATTGGTGTGTGATTTCTCCGAGTACTTCACATCCTATAGGCAACACTTGCTGGCATGCCCGACAGAGCGTCATGCAGATTTCTAGTGAAGTAATCCCGATAACATCAGCATGATGAAAGACAGGCCGGATTTCATTAGATTGAGATTCACATTTTTTTTCTGCATGGGCCTCAAGGATCTCCTGGATAATTTTACTAATAACGATGATTGTGCGCTTATGGCTTAGCTTCTATTGTAAAACTGTATAAATAAATTTGTTTGCAATTGCAAAATTTAAAAAAAATAATGACAGCTCATTTTGAATTGTCAACAACCGCTGGGGTTGAATTGCCAAAAACTAGTTCCTTTTTTTAAGTGACATCTTTTGATCGCGCATTTTCGTTAGAGAGAACCTTAAAAGTGGAACCACTTTTTTTGAGGATTTGTATGAAGAAAATGAGCGACTAGCAGTCCATATATAGTAAGTCAATGGATATTTTAGTGTGACCAAGTAAAAAAATTAAAAACTTAGAACGCGTCATGAACAACTTATTTTTTTTTACGAATAGTTTCAAAACAGCTGAGTTGACACACAAAATGTAATGAATATGTAGTTCTTTATGGTTAAACTTTACTGTATAATGAAAAAGTGTATTATTTATTTTGTTTCTTGATTCTTTATCCAACATCTATAAAATGTTTAGAAATAAAAAAAATGTCAAACGGTCATACTAGTTCAAATAGAAATATAGTAAATGTCAAACAGATGATAATGAAAATGAATCTTTTTTGAAGTTCATTTTATGCTATCTTTCGCAAATGAATGTTATTCGTTCGAATCTCAAAATTAAGAAAGTTCATTCGAAGGAATAGAATCATTCTAACGAATAGACTATTTATGAGAATGTCAAAATAAGCATGATTATTATTAATTATTAATAATGATTAATCAATTAAAATTAATTAAAAATTAAAATCAAATAAAAAAAAATTAATTAAAATGCTAGTTATAGGTTAGGTTAGGTTAGGTTAAGGTGGCTGCTGACCAGAAAAGGCCAACACACTTAGACCAATATTTGGTCGGTTGTGATATCACAGGATTTGAAAAATCATCCTTACTCGTTAAACTATTTTGAGCAAACAATGAAGCGTTTGAGACAGTGAATGTCAGAATTATTTAGATCACTAGGATCGTTATAGTAGTAGTCTCCCAAGTGGAGTCTACGTCTTTGCGCTAGGCCAGGACAAGAACATAGAAGGTGAGGAACTGACTCCTCTTTTTCTTCATCCATGCAGCTTCTGCAAAAATCATTTGCAGGAACTCCAAGACGGAAAGCATGTCTTCCTATTAGGCAATGTCCAGTAAGGACACATATAACGGAGCTAATATGCAATCTTCCAATAGAAATTAGTTGTTTTGAGCATTTAACATCAAACAATGGCCAAATTAGTTTAGTAGATCGACAAGTTGGGATGCTGGTCCATCTGCGGTTAGCTTTTTTTATAGTATCATGCTTTAGTATAAGTTTACAAGTAGCTAGGGGTATACCGATGTTAGATTTGCTATCCAACAAAGGTAAGATTGTTCCGTTTTTCGCAAGTTCGTCGGCTTTACAATTTCCTGGAATGTCTCTATGCCCCGGCACCCATATAAGGTGAATTTTAAACTATTTTGACATCTCCACCAGAGATGATCGACAATTTTGAGCGGTTAGTGAGTTAATAGAGACAGAGTCAAGTGACTTTATGGCAGCTTGACTGTCTGAGAAAATACGTATATCAGTAGTCGATATAACGTTTTCTTTGAGCCAAGAGAGGACTTCTTTTATTGCTAGAAGCTTTGTCTGGAACACGCAACAGTGATTGGGAAGACGAAAAGATAGACAAAGATTTAATCTTTCGGAGTATACGCCTCCACCGACCCCGTCATCGGTTTTAGATCCATCTGTGAAAAAATGAATCGCTTCATCTACCAACAGTGACTCATTTTCCCAGGTAGACCTAGAAGGGATGGACACTTGAAAGGTAATAATTATTATAACCTGACGACTAGCATTTTTATGGTAAGGTACTAAAATTTGATGGTTTCACTGGTCAAGTTTTTAAAACCTTTAGAATTGGGCATAAAGACTTGCCAAGTAATACCATCAAATTTTAGTTAGTAATCATTAAATAATAAAATTTATCTATTACATTGTAGCTGTTTCAATATTAATATTATTCTACTTTAAATATTCGGTATTAAACCTTGATGAAGTAAAAACTTGGCGTACTTTTAGATCTCAGTACTTTTCACGACTGACACTTGTAATTTCATAGCTAATAATGGTTAGAAAGAATGCAAGCAAGATTTTATTTTTGCTTAAAATATATATCTTTTATTAAAATATAAAATAAAATTTATCCTTTGACAGATCTCTGATATATTCAATTTTTAGCTCAAATAATTTTTCTTGCCTCAAATTTTTTTCCTAATTCAAGCTTTTTTTTCTTGGAAATATGTGGTGAGCATACATTGTTTTATGATGCTATTAAAATGAACTAATAGTACTTTAAAAAATGTGTACCTTAATATTTTAATCCAATTTTTTTTTATGGCGCAGAGACAGGTGATAAATCAAAAAGTACATTGTTTGGTGGGTTTTTACTTGAAAACGAGTTGTCTCCAAATAAAAAACAAACAACTAGTAGAATTTTTATTTCTTTTTTACGATCGGGAACAGATTTTGAAGGCTGTTGCGTAATTTTTTATAACCAATGTCCTGAAAAACCTTTCAGAATTAGTACTTCACACAAAGTGGGGTTGTGATGGTTCATCTGGGCAGAGCGAATATATGCAGACATTTTCTACTGGCAACCAAGAAGCATCGAATTCTTATCTTTTCATGACATCGACGGTTCCTCTGAAAATGACGTAACTACTCGCGAAAACAATACAATATGGATATATTCCCGCCCGTCTCTAACGAGATATTGCAAAGCTGTAAAATATGAATATAAGAAAGAAAACCTTGACATCATACGGGAACAGAAAAACTGTGTGGAAAATGAAATTCAAGAACTGGAAGAGAGCTCAATCACTAGGTGTGTTTTATTCACTGCTGCATAGCTAGCGCAGCAAAATTTTCCTTGACAAACAACAACAATTTGATTGCTGGCGAAAAAGAAGCCAGTAAAAAAATGACAGTTGTGCTGGTGATAGAACTTTAAATTATTAAAATGAAAATGGTGTCATGCATTAAATTTTAGAATTAAACATATGTACATACATGTTTTGACATCGGATTTTGATATTTTCTATAATAATGGCCAACATTGAAATATAAATTGAGATTGACATATGGAGTGAGTTTGATGGTTTTATTCGCACTTGAATGCTGCGCTGGCTATGCAGCAATGATTAAAACACACCTACTATTGGAATGCATGTTGTCAAAGTTAAACACCGTCTTTATTTTACTATAATAGATGGAAAAGTAGCTCAAGATGTGACTATAATAGTTCTGCGAGTAATTATTTGTGGAGTTGAACGTTCAGAGATGAATGACTTATCCAAGTTGCAAGCTAAGATACTGAATGCAGAAGTTCTTATTCTGGGAATGTCATCACTGCAAGCCCAGTCCAAACATGTGTGCAAAATTTCATTTAATTCCGTTACATGGTTCAAATTTTACGGATTTTTTTCCGCTCTCCCATACAAATGGTACAAGGTACAACTGTGCGCCTGTGCCTGACTAGCTTAGCAAATATTCGGAATTTTAAGTTTCTGACTTTATTGGTACTGAAGATAGGTAGGGGTCAAAAATTGCCTGAGTTTGTTCCTGTAAAAAGCGTGTAGTGCCAGAACTTGGCTGGGCACCGTGCCCTTTGATCTTTAAAAAAGTTGTTCTACAGTATAGGCCTTTCTCCAATTTTTATACATGTATCGGGGACTTAAGAAATAAAACTCAATAACAAGATTGCGGAAAAACCCATAGATTTTATGATACTTGTGAAAACCTGAAACTTGTAAAATTAAAAAAAGTGTTTTTTTTTTAATTTTTGATTTCTTGTTTGCGTAAAAAAGGGCTTTTCTGATTTTGTTTCTAACAACAGTTGACAATAAAAGTGGTTTTCCAAGAATTTTGCAATGTGTTAAAAAATAGCATAGCAGTTTTAAGACGTGCTCGTTTATTTGAGTACCTGGCAAAACTCTCAATTCCTTTCCGGATTCCTTAAAAGTTCCCAAAAAGAGTAATGTTTGGGCAACGAAGACCTTTTTAGAAAATCTACTTAACAAAAATAGTATAAAATATTTAAAAACGAAATTAATTCATCAGTTTTATTTTTAACGCCAAGACAACTGCTATTTAGAAACGCTGTTTAAAATGTCTACATTTACAAATCAAGAATGCGCAGGCATTATTTTTTTAGTTTATGGGCTGTGCAATGGAACTTCAACTAGACCGCAACGAAGATACTATAAACTTTATCCAAACCGACGACTTTCTAATTTAGTAATTGGAAATAAGTACATGTCGAAAGTTTCGAGAAACCGAGCAGTTTCAAAAACACGACCTAACGAGGGTAGGCGTAATTGGAAACAAATTAATCGGCCCTTCAAACTACCCCCAAAGCTGAATTCTACAAACTATCTGAAGTTTTTGCGCAATGATTTACGAGATGTATTATTAGGACATTCGACTACTTATGCAACTAACTTAATCATATTTCCAACAAGATGGCGATCCAGCCCACTATGGTCGTGAGGTTAATAATTGGTTAGATAAAGAATACATCAATCGTTGGATAGAAAGAAATGGAACGTTTCACTGGCTTCCAAGATTTCCTTACTTTACAGTATTGGATTTCTTTGTATGGGGAAAAATAAAAGAAATAGTTTTTTTCAACCAAAATAACAAATTTAGGTGAATTAGAAAATCGTATTCTCGAAGCGAAACCAAGTCAAGTAGCAGCTATCATCAATAAATATTCACAGTGAAATCTTAAAAGGCGATCTAACATGCATACAAAACCAAGAAGGACACTTTGAACACGTGTTAGTACGTGATTTAGTGAACACATAAAATAAAATTAGCTAAACCCACACAAAATCATTTTTATTCTTTGAGCCCTCAGAGTTTAAAAAACCACTTTTTCCAAATTTTACATGTCTCAGGTTTTCCCAAGTATCATAAAATCTATGGGTTTTCAGCAAACTTGTCATTGAGTTTTATTTTATTATTGTTACGTTCATTAAAAAAAATTGTAAAACTGTGTGTTTATTACGCATTTTCTTGAGAAAATTGAGCCCAAATTCAGAAATTTGCATAGACAGAAAAACCTGTACCTACATGCTAGAAACCGGATATCTCAAGAGCGAGATATCATATATCCTACAAAAATATGTGCCTTACCTGTCTTATCCCTTATATGTTCTTTTCAACGAGTCGCTGAGATGTTCGAAATTTCCTGCTCTTTGGAAAATTCATATTTAACGCCAATACATAGAAAGGCCAAAAGAATTTATTAACAAACTATCGTCCTATTGCGAAATTATCTGCTATCCCCAAACTGTTCGAATCTCGGGTCTGTGACATACTTGCATTTAATTGTTCATCTGTTATAATTATTTTAAAATCAAAATTAAAGAAAAAATTCACAGCCACAAATTTATTACAATTCTCTACCTTTTGTTCAGATGCTTTTGAAAAACACTCACAAGTAGATTGCATCCTTACAGACTTCAGTAAAGCCTTTGACCAATTAAGTCCCAAAATACTATTAGATAAATTAAAGAATATCAGACCAAAAACATAAATGTTAAAAAAAGAGCCCAGTTCTTCTATACAAAAACCTTTGTCTTACAAGTCAGCCGTGAAAAGTACTGAGATCTAAAAGTACGCCAAGTTCTTACTTCATGAAGGTTTAATACCGAATATAGTTATAAAGTAGAATAATATTGAAACAGCTACAATGTAATAGAGAAATTTTATTATTAAATGATTACTGACTAAAATTTGATAGGTTCACTGGTCAAGTTTTTAAAACCTTTCGAATTGGGCATAAAAAAAACTTGCCAAGTAAGCCCATCAAATTTTAGTCAGTAATCATTAAATAACTTTACCAAATTTCATAGTTTTACAGCAGTCGGAAGTGCTCCATTCAACCAACACCAATTCGGAGAAAGTGGGTGGATACCACGCCCCCTGAATGGAGAACTTCAAATTTTCGATTTTTTCTCCTGCTTTCATGACAAGACCTACCGTTGTTCAAAATTACAAGATTCTACGATGTCGGGAAGTGCCCCATAATTTTAATGATCTGTCAGTCAGTCAGTCAGTCAGTTACGGTTTTTGTGATTTTTGAGGCCTTATATCTCAGGAACCGCTTATGCTAGAAAATTGAAACTGACTAGCTTAGCAAATATTCGGAATTTTAAGTTTCTAACTTCATTGGTACTGAAGATAGGGAGGGGTCAAAAATCGCCTGAGTTTGTTCCTGTAAAAAGGGTGTAGTGTCAGAACTTGGCTGCGCACTACCGTGCCCTTTGATTGGATTTTACCATTGTTTTGTTTTGTGGATATCTTCATACCTTAAAGACAGATTTTATATTGTTATATTCAGAAATAACCATTCGTGACAATTTAAAGTTGATTCTGGTGTACCTCAAGGAAGTCATCTTGGCCCTTAGCTATTTGTTTTAATTATAAATGATCTTCCCTCTATATCAAAACATTCTATGGCTTTAATCTATACTGATGACGTGAAAATTTTTCCACTCCATTGCGGATTGTGAACAACAACAAGACGATCTTCGGAGATTTTATGAATGGTGCAATAATAACTGTTTGTTTTTAAATATTGACAAGCGTAAGACTATGTGATTTACACGCAAACGTAATTTATTTATATTTGACTACCTGTTGAATTCGTCACATTTATGCCTAGTTTCTCTGATCTTGGAATCTTATTAGACTCAAAATTATCATTCACTGATCATTATAACTATGTTGTAAGGTAAGCAAAAAAAAATACATGGTTTTGTCAAAAGATTTTCCCGTGAGTTCCGTGATCCATATGTTATAAAAATTCTTTATGTTTCTTCTGTTAGGCCAATTCTTGAATATGGATGTTAAGTATGGTACAATACTACTCTATTCACATAAATAGAATAGAAATTATTCAAAGACGATTTTTAAGATTTGCTCTGCGTTTTTTCCCTTGGTCAGATAGATTTCTATTACCTCCATATACTCAGAGACTTCAGTTGATAAACCTTTCATCTCTTTCTGTTCACAGATAATATTTGCAGTTCTGTTTCATAACATATCTGAAGTAATGAATGGATCTGTTTCATCTTCATGGGTTCTTTGCTGATTAAATTTCAATATAATTCGTTCTAGTTTAAGAAGAAATTTACGAATTTGTACTATTTTTAGCAGATCAAACTATGGCGCTAACAGTACTCTTAACCAGTTAATAAATATTTTTAATAATTTCTTTTTTCTTATTGAGTCTACAAATATTTATCTAAAATCCGAACTCTTTAAATATTGTAATATTTTTACTAGGTTCGTTAAATAAAACTTATTACTCTTTTTAGTATTTCTTCTTTATTTACACTTTCCAAATCAAAACAATAAATCTCAATTTATAATCAACTCAAATACTTTTATTCAAATTTAAATCACACTTGTTCAATAACACTTTCCACAATCCAATTAGCGAACTTTTGCACACTTTCATAATCAAAACTCAACTGTCTCGTGCTCATCGCGAGCACTCCCTTATATACTCAAGTTAGTTGTTCTCGAAACCAATTCGCGAAGGTTCTCGACTTGGAATGTTCTAGATGGTTGGAATAAGGGGAAATACATTTGACATTGGCACAGAGCTTTTTGTTTCTTCCATAAAGTAGATATGCAATTTTCCAATAGATGGCGCTGTAGGAGTATAAAGTTCTGTTCGCAAAATTGCCCCCTTCTTAAGATTGTTCGTCCCGAATAATTCTATCTACAGCTTCGCCACTGTATCGGTGCAGTCGATCGCTATGCACAACTTTTAACTTTCCTCTTGACCCTCTTTGAATTCAGTAAACGACATCATTGATTTTCGTGACGACAGTATAAGGGCCTTCCCAGTTTTGTTGAAGTTTCGGCGACAGTCCCTTTTGACGATGTGGATTATACAGCCATACACGATCTCCTACTTGGAATCCTGTCATGTTTGCTCTTGTGTCATACCTTGTCTTCATTCGATCGCTGTAAGCGCTCATTCTAGTCCTGGTCCTTTCGTGGATGTCGATTAGCCTCTCTTTTAGGTCACTCACGTAATCCCCTGTTTCCTGAGACTCTTGTGATGAGTGTCCAAACCTTATCTCACTAGGTAGCCGTATGCTTCTTCCGAACAGGATTTCAGATGGTGTTTTTCCTGTTGAGCTATGTATTGCACTTCGGTAGGCCATCAAAAATAGTGGTATGTGCCTATCCCAGTTTCTTTGGTAGTCTCCTACGACCTTAATGAGGTGCTCTTTTAAGGTCCTGTTGACTCTCTCGACCATTCTATCAGATTGCGGGTGAAGTGGTGTGGTTCTCGTTTTCTTAATGCCAAGGAACGCGCATACCTCTTGGAATATGTTCGACTCAAAGTTCCTTCCTTGGTCAGAATGGAGCTCCATAGGCACACCGAACCTGCTTACCCAGTTAGACACAATCTGGTCGACCACGGTCTTGGCTTCTTGGTTCGGGATAGCGTATGCCTCAGGCCATTTGCTGAAGTAATCCATTACCACCAGAATGTATTTGTTTCCAGCATTCGTTTCCGGAAATGGGCCAGCCCCATCAACATCAATCCTTTCAAACGGTGAGCCAACATTATATTGCATCATTTTTCCTTGCAGTTTTCTACCAGGTCTTTTGGTTGCAGCACAAGCGTCACAAATTCGGCACCACTTTTCAACGTCGTCTCTTGCATGCAACCAGTAAAATTGTTGTCTCACTTTTTCTAACGTCTTGTTGACCCCCAAATGGCCTCCTGAAGGTCCATCATGCATCTCTCGAAGAACCTCTTTGATTTTCGATTGAGGTAACACAAGTTGCATCACATAGGATCTACCATCAGCGGACTCACATTTTCGCCGAAGAACACCTGCTCGCACATGAAGTGAGTCCCATTGTGCCCAATAGGCCTTTAAAACTGCACTCCTATCGGAAATGTCATTCCATACGGGTTTTTTTTTTTGATTTTCTTTCCATGCGAGAAGAGGTTCAATGTTTTGGTCTTCTTGTTGAGCAGATCTTATTTCTTCATTGCTCCATCCGCAAATGCGGTCAGCTCTTATTCGCAGTGTTGATGGATTCCTTTTCTTCTCTCTTCTGTCCATAGATGTATTTTTGGAAGTGTTTCGTTGCTAAGATGAGTGCCAAGAGTTCTCTTTTGGTCACACAGTAGTTCCTTTCGGTCTTCGACCGTTCTTTGCTGAAATAGGCGACAACCTATTCTTCGCCATCGTGCATTTGTAACAGAACAGCGCCGACTCCCACGTTGCTTGCATCAGCATCGATGATAAAAAATTTGCCTGGAGTCGGATAGATCAGCACCGGAGCATTGCATAGACGGTATTTCAGTTCTTGGAAGGCTTTTTCACAATCACCTGACCATCTTAACTGCTTCTTCTTTTCTGTAAGCTGATACAAACTCTTCGCAATTCCGGCAAAGTTCTTAACAAAACTTCTGTAATAAGTAGGAAGACCAAGAAAACTTTGTAATTGATGTTTGTCCTGCGGTGTTGGCCAATTTTTGACGGTGTCAACTTTTTCAGGACCAGTCTTGACTGCTTGGGACGAGATGATATGTCCCAAATACTTCACTTCAGTCTTGAATAGTGCACATTTCTCCGGAACACACCCCTCAGGTTCTTACAGTGTTGGTCGTATGTTTTTCCATAAACGATAACATCATCCAAGTAGACAAGACAAGTTTTCCACGTCAGGCCTTGAAGGACGCACTCCATCAAACGCTCAAATATTGCCGGAGCGTTGCAAAGACCAAACGACATCATCTTGAACTGCCAGAGCCCATTACGTGTGGAGAACGCTGTATTTTCTCGATCTTCAGGGTGAATTTCCACTTGCCAATATCCACTTTTCAAGTCCAGTGTTGAAAACCAGTGTGCTCCTTCCATCGCATCTAAAGTGTCACTTATTCTTGGCAGGGGGTAGCTGTATTTCTTGCTCACGTCATTCAAACTTCGGTAGTCAACAAAAAACCGTGTTCTTCCGTCCTTCTTGGAGTTCTAAATCAAACCATCCTTCTTCATGGTGGTAATCATTTCCTCAACTTCACCTTGTTTGGCCACGGGCAGACGTCTTGCGTGCTGTCGAATGGGTCTTGCATCTCCTGTATTTATTCGATGCTGCACCATTTGTGTCCTTCCATATTTCCCGTTTGGTGAAGCGAAAATGCCTGGTTCAAACATTAGGTATTGATGGCGTCCACACTCACCTTCTAATTTTGCCCAAACGAATACCTCAGAAGAAGTAGGAATAATCACGTCTTCTTTGATGACAGTCCTTAGAGTTGTTGTTCCTTCGTGCCCATAGATCACTGGAATCTCTGTATTCAGGTATTTGAGTACCTGGTTGCCAATATCCAAAATTACTCGATGTTCTTTCATGAAGTCCATGCCTATGATGCATTCGTCACATATGTATATCTGCCACCAAAAATTTGTGTGAGAATTCTAAATCTGCAATTCGAATTCTAAGTCGGACTTCACCATAAACCCTAGCTGCTTCTCCTGTGGCAGTTCTTAGACGGTAGCTATTGGTGTTGTGTAGCCAATTCAGGTGCATTAGGTCTTGACGCAAAATGGAGGCTGTGGCACCGGTGTCGATGGTGACCACACGTTTGTTCCTATTAACAGTTGCCTCGACAATCAGACTTTTATTGTCTCGTTCAGTCTGAGAAATCTGGATGGTGTTTCTGAGGCCATCGAAACCGGAAACCAGCTTCTGCCCCTCGAAGTTGGTTCTTACTTGTTGGGAAACTGTTCGGGAAGTAACACTGATGTTATTGTTACTTTGTTTTGAGTTTGAAACTCCGTGTCCACAATGTTGACAAGCTCTTCTTGGTGGTAATCGATATTGACGCTGTAAATGTCCAGTCGTGTTGCAATTCCAGCAATTTGCAAGTCCGTTTCGTTGGTTCCTTTGGACATCAGTTTTTCGGCATGAGCTGCCTCAAATTGCTTCTTGTATATTGATCAAGAAGTTTGTCCATCAAAGGTAGGAGGTTGCATCTCTTTTTTTCTCAAAGTTTCCCCAAAACTTTCCCGAATCTTTATGTTTCGAATACGGTCCATCTCTTTTGAAAACGTCTCCATTTTGTTGTCGACTTAATTCCCTAGCAATGAAACACGTTCATCTAACTCTTTTGAAAACGTCTAAATTTGGTTGTCGACTTGATTCTCCAGCAATGAAACACGTTCATCAAGTGCAGATACATTATTCTCGATGTTAACAAGCTTGCCTTCTAGCATGTTTCTCTGCTCTTCGAGAAGGTCTTTTTGTTCATTATGCTGTTTCTCCAGGCGTTCGAGAACATTCTTCTATTGCTCTTCAAACGTTCGAGAACATTCTTCTGTTCTTTCTTTTGTTCATTTTGTTGCTCTTCGAAACGTTCAAGCAGAAGACTAATCATATTTGAAACATCTACATTTTTACTTACGTTCACTTCCTCAGCTTCAGCTTCAAAGACGAAAATGTCCGGGTCTTCATTTTGTTGTTTCAAATATTCGGCCAAACGTAGAACAAGCTCATTTTTCGATCCTGCTCTAGAAAGTTCTCGCTTGCCTAGTTCACTTTTCAGCTCATTACAGTTGAGCTCTTTCAGTAACTTGCTCATTTTTATTATTATTATTTATTCTTCCGCACACTTCACTGCACAATAAGTTTTATTCCACTTTTCTGACACCAATGTAATATTTTTACTAGGTTCGTTAAATAAAACTTATTACTCTTTTTAGTATTTCTTCTTTATTTACACTTTCCATATCAAAACAATAAATCTCAATTTATAATCAACTCAAATACTTTTATTCAAATTTAAATCACACTTGTTTAATAACACTTTCCACAATCCAATAAGCAATTTAGTTGAACGCCAACTATGCATGAGTGAAATGCTGCTAGCTAGGCACAAAAAAACGGGAACTCTCTACCGAACACAATTGATGGGATTGAGCCGGGCTCTGAAGGAAAAACGCCTTCAATACTACTCCAGACACGAGAAAATTATTCTTCTACATGATAATGCTCGTTCACATGTAGCGGTTTCGGTGAAATCTATTTGAACACACTCGATTGGGAAGTACTACCCTATTCCCGCTGTATTCACCAGACATTGCGCCATCCGACTATCATCTGTTCCGGTCAATGGCGCATGCTCTGTCGGAGCAGCGGTTCACATCATAAATGAAGATACCAAAAATTAGGTTGATTCTTGGATAACCTCAAAAGAACTCCCTCTTCAGACGTGGAATCGGAAAGCTGCCTGAAAGATGGGAAAAACTAGTTTCTACTAATGGAAAAAACGGCGAAAACTTATTTGTACACCTTATACTACAATGGACACTGGAAATAAGTATGTATGTGTCTTTATATACTTGATATAACGTGCGAGGAAGTGTTCATAAAGTGCAATTTTGTCTATTGGACAGTAAGGCGAAGAGGCATAAGAGGCCAAAACTAAAGATTTTAAGTTTATAAGTTAGTTTATGCAGGAGCAGAAAAGACAAAGCTGAACATAATAATATCGATCTTTTTAATTATTTTTTACTATCATCAGAACAATTATATATCAACTAAGTTTACAGGAAAAATGTTGTAAAAGGAAAAAATTGCAACCGGATGCAATGGAAGCACATGTTGAATTAAATCTAAGCGTATCAGTAAGATATATATAATATAATATACGAGTATTATATTTAAATATTTAAAAATTCAACTAATTGCTCTAGCTCGCTATTTGTGGACAAAGTATTTGAAAGCTTAAATTTATTTGCTGATATTGTTGTTTTGGTATCAGAAAGTGAGCTTTTCATTTAACCTGTTTCTACCGTATTGATGTCGGCAAGGTACGACATTTCAAGAGTATTAACACTTTTACAGATGGCAATTGAGTATTTCGGTTAAGTGATTTTCAAATTTATCGATTTTATTTATGGTACGCGCTTTAAGTTGAGTTGTTATTTTTTTTTTAATATTTAGAGAAATAGATTCGCTTTATTCGTCGCTGATTTGCGGAGATTTTGAAGAAGGAAAACTGCTTGGTGTGGAAGCGTTTTTAAGTTTATTAGAGTTGACGGTATTTCGGAATTTTTTTTACAGTCTTACGTTAAGTTGAATGCATTCGTCAATGTATTTGAAGAACATATGTATTTGATAGTATTTAATCCAAGTTGCAAAGAATTAGGAAAAGCAAAGATCAGAATTGTAGTTAATTTATTAAAACAAAATTACAGATTTTTATTTAATTTAATTTTTAGGATACTGTAACATGATCAATGTATTTCTGTTAGAAGCTTCTTATGCAGTTTGAAATTTGAACAAAAACAAAACAAAAATGCTGGTGAAAAGCATGTCTATCAAGATGTTGTCATTCTGTATGCAGCTTAAATGTATAGTTTATCAAAAAGAAATATAATAATTAAAATCCTTGAACATTGTTTGCAAGTAAATTTGAAGTCATATGTACGTGAAGGAATATACAAAAACCTACATATTTGCATATACTGATATTTTATTAAGACCTAATTAAGATTATAAATACACTTGAAACGTTGCGTTGCAACAAAAACATAATCTTTTAATTGAGTTAGAACCCACTAAAAAAGTTTCAATTTCAACTAGGTATCTTTAACTTTATCGATTCTAACGTCGTAACGGCGTATTTAGAAAACAGAATCAAATTATTATCTTTGCAGTTCAATGTTTCCAGACATAAAATTTCTAATGAACTACATTGATGCATACCACAATACACTTGTGCAAGAACTGCTTCCCGATGTTGAGAAAAGAGATTTGAGTTTTCTAACTGGTTGGAGCGTAGCATTAATGACATCAAGTTTATTCGCAGAATGTCTTGGACTAACGAATCTCAATTATCAAGAGATAGGATTACAATTTTTCACAATCTTCATGCTTGGGCTGCGGAAAATTCAAACTGAACGAGACAAATTCAGCGTCAATATAGGGACAGTTGTAATTGGAAACAATTTAATCGGTCACTTCAATTCAAAGTACTATCTATGCTAATTAAACAAAAAGTTTTTGCGAAACGATTTACCAAAATTGCTGGTAAATTATGAACAATGGCTTAGGTTTCAAGAAAATTAAAAATGAGTCAATTTTTCATCGTGAAAAAAATTACCTTATTTAAAAATAAAAATATGGGCCCCAATAAACTATATATACCCTCAAAATAAAATTTTGTATTAATGAACGAAATATTGAGGCTATTTTTCATGCAAAGATGTTGTTTCTTAGGTTATGTTTAATTAACATGAAGGCGCATATATCCCTGGATTGTATTCCACTTTTTGGGGTAATCTGTACCATTCACGCAACTCCGTTGCTCTGTTCAGTCTTCAGAAAGGCGGCTATGTTAAAAGTTTTATTGGGAAACAGTACATTGGAAAAACCGATTCACGGGATCCCAGGATTTTAACTCCCTTTTGGGGTAATTTAATTCATAATGGTAATTTTTCATAATGGAATTTTTTCATAATGGAATAGGGGCATATTATTTATTTTAAACTTTGAGTTCAAACCATTTCACGAGTTGCTTTATTATTATAAACAATTTCAACATTTTTCTCCAATTACATCCATCTTTTTAAATCTCAAAGTACCTGTATTTTAGTTTATATGGGGAAGAATGAATGAATGGACTAAAAAAAGAATTTAAAAAGATCTGCAATAGAGCATTATCGAAGCATCTTCAAAAATCAAACAGCAGTTAGTTTAAATAAAAATACATATAATAATAATAAACATTATTCATAGCTTTTGGAGCTTAAAGCTAAAACTTAATTTAACTTAATTAAGACTACCTGCTGCAGGTTTTCCGAAGTATCATTAGATTTTTAGGTTTTTCAGAAAACTTGTGGCTGGTTTGAAGCCATGATGATGACTCATGCGAATCGACTAAGCCTTTAGTTGACTGTCACTATTTTGATTGCCAATTTGGATTATCAAACATTTCTTTGTTCTGCTTAAAGTGTTCGATACATTTCTGTAGCTAACTGCAATTCTTATTTTAGCCGCAAAACATACACAAATGTTACTTTATTGTTTAGTCGAAAAAGTTTCAAGAATATGAAATACATACCTAACTTGTGTGTTTTATATAACTGAATTTTTTTTTAATTAATTATATGTCCTTCAGTTTGAGTTTCCTGTATACACACCCGAAACGTTTGCAACTCTATTGATTACTGTAAATCAATATTGAATATTGGCCTAAAGCCCACCTTAGAACATACATATAACTGCTAAATTAATATCCATAAAACTTCTTTTAGTTACATAAGGTTTAGAAGTTCCATAAATATTTTCTTTATTCCTTAAGGGTAGGTGTCTTAAACCAGCTAACTCAATATTCATCTAAATGAATTTGAATGAATTTAAATGGGTTTTTTCATTGCAGAGAAGAAGGTACAAAGGCAGTATCACCATTGTATACCCATTGTATATCCATTGTATCACCATTGTATAGATATATATACAAAGGTAAGCTGATGTCACACACCATGAAGATCGTTGAGCGAGTCTTGGGTAGCCGACTGCGAAAAATAATTAGGCTATCTGATGACCAGTGCGGGTTTGTCGGGGGTAAGTCAACCACGGATGCAATCCAGAGTATAAGAATAATTATGGAAAAACATCGGGATTCTTTGGAGGATTTGCGTGTCGTATTGGTTGATTTTGAAAAAGCATTCGATCGGCAACCACGAGATCTAATATGGGTGGCCCTCAGGCAACGAGGAGTTCCAGAAACCTATGTGCGGATAATTATGGACATGTATGATGGAGCAGTTACTAAAGTAAGATGCGCAGCTGGAGTCACCGAAGAATTCGAAATCACAGTAGGTGTACACCAGGGAAGTGTCTTGAGCCCCCTGCTCTTTATTACAGTTCTTGATTACCTGCTTGAAGGCTAAGTGACGGATCCAAAAGTGCATCAGTTATTCTTTGCTGACGATGGAGCCATCATAAGTGAAGACCCGATATCCCTACAACGAGCACTTGACGTATGGGTGGATGTTCTAGAAGGAAGTGGGTACCGCATAAGCGCGAAAAAGACAGAATACCTATGCTGCCCATTTTCTGATCCACACAGGCCTATTCCAGACATTTATTTGAATGGAGTAGTGCTTCCCAAGTGTGAAAAGTTTAAATATCTGGGGTCTATGATAAATAACGAAGCTACTTGTGATGACGATATCAATCATCGCGTAAGCGTAGGGTGGATGAAGTGGCGGGAAAATTCTGCTGTCTTCTGTGACCGAAAAATGCCCCCTAAGCTGAAAGGAAAGCTCTACACTTCAGTTGTGCGTCCAGCACTCACATACGGTTCACAATGTTGGACAATGTACAAAAAGTATGAGAGTAAGCTAACGGCAGCTGAGATGAAGATGCTTCGTATGACAGCAGGAGTTACAAAGCTTGATCGAATTAGAAGTACGAAGATCCGAGGAAGCCTTCATGTTAAGAATACCATTTCCCAAAAAATTGAACACGACCGACTCAGTTGGTATTGCCATGTTCAAAGGAGAGATCCTGAGAACCCCGTCAAAAGAGCAATATCATACAACGTTCCAATTCGGAATAAAAAGAAAGGTAGGCCTAAACACTCCTGGTACAAACAAATGCAAAAACACCAGCATTCAGTTGACCTCAGAAATGGAACAATACAAAACCGGGAGGCTTGCCGCCGATTTCTGAGGTCAACCCGGCGAACCCCACAGGCGGATCACTAGTGTGAAGCAGATACGTGGGAGAGTTATGATCCCCTCGACATCGAGATCATAACAGCGCCGAAACAAGGAAGAAGAAGAAGATATACAAAGGTATTACCGAACTTTGTCAGCTTATAAATAAATAAGGTTTGTGTAGAAACTATCTAGCGTATAATCATGCAACATATAACCGTCCAAGTGTTCGTAGGTGTTATCATTGTCAACAACCAGTTGCTTCAACTCAAATCGAAACCAACTAATACGGAAGTGTCACTGTTAGGTCAGCAGAGGCACCTGTCTAAGAGTCGTAGATATCACTTTTGACTTCCTTCATTCCTGTTTTGCGAATTAATTCGACTTAGAGGCAGCTAGATTTAGCTTACGGAAATGGATATCCAGCAGAGCAGCAACTCATCGCTAAATCTATAGTTGCCTTCGTACAGCCAGTAAGCCTTCCTCATTAACCCTTCTTCATTTTGAACCATGTCAGTTAAATCATAGGCAGCAAAAACATCCAGAGGTTTGCATGGACGGAGTCAAAAATGGGATACATTTGTGAGGAACAGAGTTGCAGAAATACAGCGATTAACTCCAGTAAAAGTATAGAAACATATTTCAACTGAAGTCAATCCTGCAGATTTGGTTTCCAGAGAAGTTCTATTATATGCTTTGCTAGACAAGGCGTCATGGTGGTATGGACCCGATTTTTTGCACGATTCTTAGATTTGTCAGTACCCTATGCAGCCAACAATGCAATGTCAAGTAGACTGTTTCTCTAATCAATGTGAAAAAAAATGTGAAACACGCACCACTTTAAAAAGAGTTCGAAGTCTCTTTGTCTCTTAACAGAAACAGTCAAGATGACTTCCAAGCGTTGCCTCCACCACACTTCTTAATTGGAGCAAATGTTTTCGGTGTACCCGAGCGTCGATCGTTGGAAAGCCATCAAATTCAGTTTGCCACATTTTCGGCATCTGCCATACTCTGGGATGTGATTCTTGGTCATATTCTAAGAAAAAAATTGTTCTACAGTAAAGTCTGATTTTCAACTTTGACATCACTTTTTGGCGATTTAAAAAAGGCTAACTTTGGTATACCCTGACCCATGTTAAGGTCGATTTCTCTGTCAGTACTAATGGTAGGGACCTCGTTTTAGATTTTTTCTTAGGACAAATACCAACCTTTAAAACTACGTTTAAATTGAGCGGATATGTTCTTAGGGTTCCAGATATTCAATTTTAAATGGTGTTCAATTTTTCTTGCCCGAGCAAAATTTTGACTTTGTGGTCAATTTTTTTCAAAAAATGCGTTACAAACATAAGGTTTTCTTATTTTTACCAAATGAACAAAACAATAATAAAAAAAACTCATTAATAAGTTCACCTAAAATCCAATAAATTTTATGATACTTGGGAAAATCTAAAACGGGTAAAATAAAAAAAAAAAAAGATTTTTCCCCTGAGGTGTAAAGGGTTTGAATAAAACAATAATGTGTGTTAAGTAATTTTTTATTTTATGTACAAACAAATACAGTCATAATAAGTGCTCAAAGTGCCCTTCTTCGTTTTGAATGCATTCTAGAGCCCGTTTTTGGATTTCATTTTAAATGTTTATTCTCGATAACTCTTGCCTTACTTTTAGTGATCCTTCGGAATACGTTGTTCTAATTCAGTTAAAGTTGTTATTTCAGATGAGTAACGGATTTTTTTTCATTCGTCCCCATACAAACAAATCGAGTACAGTGAAATCGGGAGATCTTGCAGGCCACTGAATTGGTCCATTTCTGACTATCCATCGATCACCGTATTCTTCATCCAGCCAATCCTTAACTTTGCGACCATAGTGGGCCGGAGCACCATATTGTTGGAAATATGATGAAGCTAGTTGAAGCAGTGGATCATTCTCCAATAGGTCTGGTAGATTTTTTTGCAAAAACTCCAGGGCCCGTATTACGAATTACGATTATCGTTTAAAATCCCTCGTTATCTCTTACGACTGCTTTTAGCACTCGTATTTCATTGTTTTGATACATGTACTATTTTTGACAGAAATTTTAAAAGAATGAAGTTGGATGCGCTTAAAAAAATAGATTTTTTTTTATTTTATCAGACAATATTTTGATGCATCCATTATCGTAATCCATAATCGGTCATGTGTTGACTATCGTTTTCTAGGGTATCGTTTTTTTGCCTTTCGTTTCGTAATCTGTAATACGGGCCCAGATAGTTAGTAGAATTAAGTTGGGTAGTTTGGAAGGCCCGATTAATTTATTTCCAATTACACCTGCCCACATATTGACACTGAATCTGTGCTGAAATAATCTTTGCCGTCTTGAATGTGGACTGCTAGAAGCCCATGTATGGAGATTATGGAAATTCGTAATGCCATCTCTTGTGAATGGAGATTCGTCTGTCCAAAGAATTCGGTTTATAAACTGGTTGTCATCCAAGCTTCTCTCTAGCAACCAGTTACAAAATTCGAGTCTCTTTTCAAAATCATCGGAAGGCAGTTCTTGCACAGGTATATGGTCATATGGACACATATTTTCTCCATGCAGTATACTGGAAATTCTGTGTTTGGAAACATTAAACTGTAGAGCCAAGGATCTTATGCTGATGGAAGGATCCATTTCAACAGCTTCCAGTATTCTTTTATGGATCGAAACTCTTCTTTTGCTTGCAGCTCCCGAGTTAGGTCTTGCAGTTGAAACTGATCGAGTTTCTCGAAGCCTTCGAAAGGTATTCCTTATATATACTTACAACTTTAATACTTACAACTTTAAAAAATACAATTATTTTTATTTTTTTTGTTCGTTTTTGGTTTCCGTGTTTTTTTTTTTTTAAATCTTTAAAAGACGCTTTAATTTTTTTTCTTTTTTGTTGTACCTATACATAGATCTTATCTCATTTGTTTTTTATTTTTTAATTTGTTTGAAAATTTATTTCAAACGAAATGAATGAAATGAAAACGAATTTTGAAAATAAATTCAAATTTTTTTATTTAATATATAATATATTTAATCGTTGAGTTTTGTTAACGTCGATATGGTTTGATAATTAATAAACTGACCGTAAATATTACTAAGTCTATCACAATCTGAACGTCTATCAATACTTTTTTCGGTGTTTCTAATATGTAACTTTTCTAAGGGCAAATATTATTTAATTAAATAAAAGGTCACGAAGAAAGGAAATATTTCCAAAAACACTTCGAGAAAGAAGTCATCTGTTAGGATAAATTTATTGGTATCTTCGTTCTGCTCTTCTTGAGTTTCTATTGCACAACCATAAACGAATAAAATGTCTGCGGATTCTTCTCTCATAAATGAAGGCACTTCAAAAAGCGCTCTTATCCAACTGTAATCGTGACTTCACTGTATAATCTGATGAATGGATTTGTTTTTAAATTAACTTATTTAGTGGGTAAATCACTAAACATTCATACCCCAAATTTAGCTCTCCCTGAGAAGAGGTAAGGTAATTAGGGTTTTGAAAGCAAGTCAAGTAGGTATAAGTAAACTTTTAACCCTTTTTATGAGTGCACAGTCTTGAAAATTACCTAAAAACTATCAATTCTTGGAAAACCACTCCAACTGCCAAGTGCTGTAATAAGAGTAGGTAAAAAAACCAACATTACATTTTTACCTGTTTTAGATTTTGCCAAGTATCATAAAATCTATTGGTTTTTGGGTAACCTTATTAATGAGTTTTTTTTTATTATTGTTTTGTTCATCTGTTAAAAATAAGAAAACTTTATGTTTATTACGCCTTTTTTGAAAGAAAAAAAGAAAAAAGAAAAATTCCTCTTGCGAGGAATTGACAAATTCTCCAAGAGTATCTCTTGTCATGGAAAGTGCTGCTCATTAGCGGATCGGAATCGGCAGAAAATTGTAGGTCCCCTCCGTTCCTGGTAACACGCACACAGGAATTGTTGAGAGTTGTAAGTCACTAGGTCCTGGTTCACTTCGAGCTGTTGCACCACCAAATTTATTTTTAAAAATTAAATTTTTACTTAAAAAAAAGTCTAAAATGAGGTGGTAGGTACTGACAGAGAAATTGACCTTAACATGGGTCAGGGTACACCAAAGTTAGCCTTTTTTTAAATCGTCAAAAAGTGATGTCAAAGTTATAAATCAGACTTTACTCTTAGAATATGACCAAGAATCACATCCCAAAGTATGGCACACGAATTACCGTACACCCTGTATACAACTTATATCGAAGTCAGATGGGTTACTTTAATATCCAATTTTTAATAAACCTTACATTAAATAATTGACCTGGATCATTTTTCGCCCACACCACATGGTTTGCCATCACAATTTCATTAAAATTGAAATTTTGTGTACACTTTAAAATTTTACAACTTCGCTCACTTTGAACAAACGAATTTTCCATTCACAACTCAGCCAAGCCAATTTGTTGTTGATTTTGTCTCCTTCTTCATCATTACTCGATGATTTATCAACTGAAATAACGAACGGGATTTGCATGAGCAACTTCAGTAGATCTATTATATCGATGCACTTCAGATATCGATAATGCGGTAGTTCGCCTCGACAAAAACAAAAAAAGTTTTTCTACACCCAGCCCGGGGAAAATGTTACACGCAACTTTAAAATATCCAATATAATACTGAAAAAACAGCCCATGTGAAGGTAGGATAAATGTCGCCTAAAACGTAAACAAACAAAGTTTCGAAATGATTCTGTCACTTTTACTTCCAAATCTACCACAAAAATAAAGAATAAAGTGTGTTCTGCCAAACAAGTGTTGTACTTTTTTTATTTTCAATCTTTTTTTTCACAAGTTGTTTTTAAAAATATTTAAAAAAATATACCTTGTCAGCCAAACATAATGTATAAAACCTATACTATGCACTGTGTTTTGAAGTATTATAACAGAATGACGCATATTTGAACACCATGGTTTAGTTCTGCCTTTTATTATTGCTCTTAAATATTCTCCTTACCTAGCATGTGCTCTTGCAGGAAATTCATTGCTTTGAAGGTAAGCGATATTAGTAACTTATTGAACTGTTCTTAAGTGCTTTAATGAATTCTCCTCCATTATACGTTAAAATAATTCTTGGAATACCGAAATATAGTACCCAGTTATCTGTAAACGCTGTGACTATAGTTTCAATTCGTTTATCTTCTATTGGAATTAAATTGATACATTTACTTAAATCATCTGGAATTGTTAAATTAAATAATGTTTTGTTACCTTCTTTATATCGACCGGTCAGATCCATATCTATTTTTTCTGATGCCTAATTTGCAGTAGATGTTTTCATATATATTTTTTTTTACGGATATCTAAAAATCTTTTGTTTTTGACTCTGAACACATTTAAGTATGTACTCAATTACATCATTATTTGTATCTGTATCTTATTCTAGCTATTGTTACTTTTTGCCTACCACGAACTCCTTAAAAGCTTTCATGTTTTTTTTTTTTATATTTGAATTACATTCTTCAAAATCGTTGATAATTAGAACTTCCATTGAACTATTATTTTTCTCTTCTGGAAAATTATAATTATCAACGCCTTTTTTGTATTGGATGGAGTAATCATACTTTTCTATCTCCATCTTATAAGGCGACTTCCTGGGTCTTTGACGTTTAATAACTACAAATGTCAAACGAGGACGGTCAGTTTTTATTTTAAGTTTTATCCATATAAGGCTTAAAATGTTGAGTTTCCCATAAAAGAGTTAGGCATTCTTTTTCGTGGTACTATATGTAGGTATATACTTTTTGATTGGTTTAGAGTTCTATTTATAGAATGGATTGGTTAATCGTTATTTTCTTTTTATTGAGACCAATCTACCCTTATGCCACTGTTGCTGGCATAGTAACGATAAATGGTTTTTCTTCTTAAGGAGCATTCCATGAATAATGGTAACTTTTGATGTAAATACATATAAATGTGTTTTATCATGGAAACGAATAGAAATATGTACTACTCGTATAAAGAACTATCCTCAACCTTACTTGTATGAGTAGTAACATCTTAAAAACCACTTTAATAGTCACAGATTAATTTAAAAAAATGCATCATGTAAACAGTCCAAAATTCTAACAAATAAGCATCATAATGATTTGAAGATAATTTGATTTTTTGCGTTATCATTTTTTTTTTATATTTTTTTTTGTATTGATATTTTCTTCTGTTATTTCTTCTACCATTCTCATACCTACTTTTGCTAGTAATTTTGCTATACTCTGTTCAATTTATATATTTGCAGTACAGGGAAGATAGGATATTTGCCTTTCAGTCTGACCATTATGGATTTCAATAAGCAATCTTTAATTTAAAGCTCTTACAGGATTGCCGTACTGAACATTTAAAATTGCGGCAAATCTCAGAAAAATATTTGCCACCAAAAGCTCGAAAAAGCTTAAATCCTGAAAGTTACATTTTACATAGCACAAACACAAACCAAGAAAATGCCAAATGAATTTCTATCAACTTGGCAATGGTAACTCTGATTCAGTGTTTTTTTTTTAAAGCTACCACATCCGGAAAAAAAGTCGAAGTAAATTTGAAAAAAAAAGTGAAGTGAATTGAGAAAAATCGAAGTAGATTTTAAAATGACTTTTTACTTGCCTTCTGAAAAATTAGAACTCGAGATTTCCATCAATTGACATTACAGCACGAAAAAATAGAGATTCCGTCTGTCTGCAGGTCTGTACCTCAACCTGTAGCCTAAATGAGAAATTGAAATATTTTTTTTTCTTAGCATACAGCAATTATGAAATAACATATTTATTTCAAAAACGACTTTAATGGTTTTTATAAAAAAAAATAATGTTCAGACCATACCACAAATACAGTCCACATTTCGGTAAAATAAAATGTTGTTAACGGTACCTGTCATAAATCCTTTTTTTGATTTCCTACTTTCTCATTTCTGACTCTACCGATTTCGATCAAAATTTTCATATAGGAGCTTCTTTGATTTTGAAATAATATTGTACGAGTATATAAAACATTTTTTCCTGAAATGTATATTATTAAATATTTAAAATTGTCAATACATTTCTTTTAATTTTAAAGAAATTTGTATAGCTACTCGTATAAAGAATTAATTTATTAATAAAACATAAGCAAGTGAAATTTTCATAAGATTCGAGTTTCTATGCTTTTGAAATTACTCATTTATGTATTTTTATTGCTTTTACATACTTTTGTAATTTTCTTGCTACATACTACCTAGGTGAAATAGAGAAAAAGAAGTAGATTTGGGCTTTTTCTTTGTAAAATTGAAGTAGATTGAAACAGAAAATTTTGAAATGAAGTAGATTTCAGCATTTTGCTGATGGTGTGAAGTAGGAAGTAGATTTTAAAATATTGTGAAAAAAAAGAAGTAGATCTACTTCAATTGAAGTAAAATGGTACCACTGATAAGGGTTGGTTGCAAATTTCGGATCAGTCTCACTTCACCCATGGAGCAGATAGATCATGGTGGGTTAAAGGCCGTAGCCGGGGCGGGGGGATCACAGGGGTTTGATCCCCCCCGAAATGTTTGAGGAGTTGCATTTCTATAAATTCAGTTTTTTAGTTTCAGTAAGTATATTTTACTCAAATTTCTGCTGTATTATTAATAATGTTCAAAATTTTCTGATTTAAGTATAAAGAGTATATCTAGGTTTCTTCATAATTTGTACCTACCCTGAGAATTTATAAATACTACCGCAAACGACATAACTCCTTTTGCTTCAACTGCATACGGTATATCTAAAGCGGTCCATGCACATTATACAAATGTGCACACAGTTGTCATGACACCAGTGTGGCATTCCACCACGCACACGGTACAAATCGAGATACCGGCATAAAAACTCTAAATATTTTAATTTTTCTACACTGCGTGCCACACCGAAATCGGTGTACACTAGGGTGACCGCAACTCTCGAAGAATTTTTTTTTTCGAATTCTTTATTTTGAAGAACAAAACATATTACAGTTTTCTTGCATAAAAATACTTTAATATCGTGTTTTACATTAATGATACATACTAAATGAAATAAATACTTTAAAAAAAAAAAACAATATACCTAATCTAATCTACAGATTTACTCAAAGTGGTTTTTGAAACATCAGGATATAATTTTCGGCACTCACTCACAACTTGAAGGACATATTGCTTTTGATCCTCATCTTTTGTTAACAGATTATTAAAATCTGTAATTAATTTGACTCCCTTTTCTGCCATGTCATTTACAACCTTAAGTGATCTAATTTTTTTGAAACCGTCCATAAAATGCGGGTTTTTATTTATTTATTTTTAAACGGTAGAAAAAGTTCAATGTCTCTTTGTTGATTATGTTTTTTAACCCAGCTGTTAGGTTAGGTTATGTTGGGTTAGGTTAGGTTAGGAGGGCCGTGCACAGCCCAAAGGCTGTTGCATACACGGGGGCCTATTGGTCCATTGTGATCCCCTATTGATAAAAGCAGAGATGCTCCTAACTAATGTCTTATGTAGACTGGTTCATTTTCGAACCAGCCTGTACTTACAATGAATTTTCTCATATTTGCCATTGAGACCTGCGTTAGATCGTCTAGTTCTCCAACAAACCTGTTTCCAAAGTAGCGGAGACGATTTGTTTGGAGGTTCGGTCAGTCACAGAGCAGGTGTTTAATGGTTTCAATTTCAATCTCCTCGACATCCTGACAGCTCCTACAGAAATCGGGTGCAAATGCACCCATTCTAGCGCTCGTTAGTACACCTATCAGGATTCTGATAACACAGTCGTTCCTGGAGAACCAGGAGTTATTGATTTGCTCTTTCGTTATTAGGTCTATTTTCCTTTAAATCACGCCAATCGGGATTTTTGGTCCTAAATTTAAATGGCTACTGCTCTTTTTATTTGATAGTAAGCCTTTCCTTGCCAGTTCATCTGCTATTTCATTCCCTTCTATATTACTATGTTCGGGAACCCAGCATAGGTTGACTTTGTTAGTAATACAAATATTGTTCAGCATGTCTCGACATTTTGCTACTGACTTGGATCTTATAGTCTCACTGGCTAAAGTTTTGATGGCAGCTTGGCTGTCCACGAAAAATGTGATTTCCGACGAGTTCAATCCTTTCGTGCGTACCAATTCTACCGCCTTTTCAATAGCATAGATCTCAGGCTGCCAATGAGTTGTTGGTATGGAAATTTAGATTCACATTTGTCTCCTTTAGATATATTCAATTTTGTCTCCATTGGAGTTAAAACCATCTTAGAATCAGACATATTAAATTTACTCAACAACTCATGGGCATACTGTTCTGATCTAATGTTATAACACCTTGTTTTTTATCAATGTTTACTCTCTTTTCTAGACATTGTTTTACTTGACCTAAGGTCTTCAATGTTAAATTTTGCATTCAATATACTTTTTAAGTTATTAGTTTCACTTGAATAATTTGAAAAAATGAAAAAATCATCAACATATAATGCCAAGATAGTTTTAATTTTTTTTTTCAATTTTTGTAAATAAACATGGCTCTAATTTTGACTTTTTATAACCTAATGCTTCAAGATTCTCGTCAACCTTCTTATACCATGCTCTTGAGGATTGTTTAAGGCCATAATATATTGCCTTTTTTCATTTTAAAACTTTCTTACAATTTGAAACTTCAAGACCTTCTGGTTGGTACATATGTATATACATTTTCCTCAAAAACACCATTTAAGAAAGCAGTTCTTACATCTAAATGTGTTATGTCAAAATCTTTTAGTTGATAGAGCAAATAATAATCTTAGTGTTGAATGTCGAACTACTGGCAAAAACGTCTTATCAAAATCAATATCTAGTTTTTGTATATATCCCTTCGCCACCAATCTTGCTCTATAGCGAATCTGAATCTGGCAATCTACCTTCTTTTTGAAAACCCATTTACAGTGAACAATTGTTGCACCTGCAGGTGCATAAACCAGCTCCCAAGCATCGTTTTGGTCGAAAGACATTAACTCGTCTTTCATCGCCTGCAACCAATTGTCTTTATCTGGTCCACTCATAGCTTCACTCAACGTTATACAGCCACTTAAGCCTGCAGGATTTGCGACACACATATTTGTATAACCGAATCGTTCAGGTTCGCGTTTCAGTATTTTTGGTCGCTTTTCCTTTATAGTAGATGCAGGTTCCGGCATCTCCAAGGAATCTTCTGAATCGCTTACGTCATTCGGTGAATGTTGTGGCGTATTGAAATAATCAGCATCCTCTTGCTCTTCGTGTTGGAGTGATGTATCTTCAGGCTTGACATCAGAGTTGTTAGTTTTCGGTTCTAAGCCCCCCACTGAATCTGAATTCTCTTCTTTCTGTGACTCTTTGTCTTTAATGTATACACTTGCAGTTTCTTCAACAACAGCTTCCATAATAATAACATCTCGGCTTTTGCTTTTTGGATTTTTTGTCCCATTTAAGCCTCGTTTCTTTGGCAACATGCACCATCACACAGCTACCAAAAATCCTAAGGTTACTCACATCTGGTTTGCAACCAGTCCAAAGTTGAAACGGTGTCTTATCTTCTAGCCCAGATGAAATTGAGCTGTTCCTTAAATACATTGACGTGTTGACAGCTTCTGCCTAAAATTTCTTCTCCAGATTGGCATCAAACAGCAAACATCTTGCCTTCTCTACGATGGTACGGTTTAGCCTTTCACAAAGACCATTTTGTTCTGGCGTATAAGGGTTGGTTTTCTGATGAATAATCCCTGTATTTCTCAAGAAAGCATCAAATTCTTTCCACAGAATTCACCACCATTGTCCGTTCTGAATATTATGATTCGTCTGTTCTTTTGGTTCTCAACCAAAACTTTCGATTCTTTAAAGCAATTAAACACATCACTTTTTGATTTTAAAAAGTACACAAATGCCATTCGACCATAATCATCTACAAGGATCAGAAAATAGATGGATCCACTGATGGACTTTGTCTCCATTGGACCACACACATCTCCATGTATCACATCTAGTAAGTCAGCACTTACCAACATGAAAAAATGGCAACCTTGACTGCTTTCCCTCACAGCACACATCACATGTCATCTTACTTATTTTAGCATTGCTCAAGTACGAAATACCTTTAACAGCCCCGCTCTGCATCTTCTTCATATCTACTGCGTTTATAGTTGTGTTCAACCAAGAAAAGGCCAGTGTAGAGTAGTGTAGTGCAGTGCAGGTTCATGAAAACTGTCAGAGCAAACTCAAGCAGAAACGTCATACGTCAGATGTTAAAAAAAAGAAAACAAATTAAATTCGGCGCAAGTAAAATGCCTCATGCCTGCGCTGAAGTCGATGGCAAAGGGAAGAAATTCATTCCCACTTCCTGCGACGACGTTGGTTGTTGGCTTTTTAGGCACAAAATCTCTTCCTCCTCTTCACCTTTTTTCATCAAACTTTCAAACACTTGCGTTCGGAGTCCTTCGTACAAATATACATACATAGATTTAATTAAGATATTATTGGATTAATTGGAGAACACTGAATCACCAGAGATTGCCCTTCACTCGAAGTTAGCTCTAATCTATGCATTATTTAAAAACTTTAATCAAAAATACAAAGCGCGGAAAAAAATCAACTTTATTCGTTAACAAAATATAATCGAATAATGACAACAACTGGTTTTGACAGTTTTCACCAACCTGCACTAGCTCAAAAGGTAGTGCAAAATATTCTGAACTAGTGTACACTAGTTCAGCTCAATGAACACTAATCAGTATAAGTCAGTGCAGAAATTTTCTCAATGAACACAAAAAAGCTACACTTTTCTGCCCAGAGTAGTCCAGTGCAGCTGATTGAACAGAACTTATGTGTCCTAACCTTCTGTGCCACACTTCGGCAGAAGCCACAGCCGAAGTAAGCAAGTAATCGTAAGTGCTTATATTTAATTTGTACACACCATTTGCTAAATTAGCTGAAGCAACAAGCTGATTTTTCTGGTTGTAAATATAACAAGCATGACATTGAAAATTTATTTTGTTTCCATTCTGATAACAGGTTTGTCGTAAGAGATGGAACACACAAAACGTCTCGCACAGTGATATCGTAAGAGCATTCATTGCCTGCAGTGGTAATCTGGATATCTGCAGCACACAAGATTGGTACCTTTGATTCACTTGCAACGATTATCTCTCGCATCTGATTTTGATAAAATAGATTTTTTATCCAATCTCTGTTTGCAGTCATGTGCACGCTGGCACCCGAGTCGATTGGTGCAATCGTGCTTACTAAATCTTCCATTTAGAAATATAGCACTAAAAGCATTGGACTGTTTTCGTTTGCTGTCTGCGGAAGAAGAATTTGGGCATTGACTCTTAAAGTGCCCTGTTTGATTGCACTTGTAGCATTTTATTGTTTTGACGTTGAAATTGCTAAAAGAGTCGTTCTTTCCAATCTTCTTGCCCCTCTGCCAGCTCCTACTCACAAACGCACCACCCTGAGCTTCACCGCTTTCTGGCTCCATATACAACAGCTTTGTTTTTTTTTGGAATCCGTGGTGTATGTCGCTCCTGAGTGCTCTTACTCCTTAATCATTGGTGCAAATCGTTTTGGTAGGCCTGCTAACATCAATGCTGCTATCCACTCATCATTTATGTCAAACCCAGTGCCTCTTAATTTCTGTCAAGTCTCGATTATTTGTGTAACGTAGCTGGTCATAGAATCAGAGTTTTCCTGTCGAATTGAGATGAGATTTTGCAGCAAACTGATCCTCCGAGAAAAACCTAAGTCATCGAACATGGTTTTTAATTTGTTACAGAGATCTATGGATTTAGTAGCATCTTTAATATGAACATATAATGAGGGATCAATTATTAAAATTAATTTGGCCTTAGCTCTTACAACCTCGGCAATGACAACACTTTTCCCAACTGTAATGCAGTCTAGCATTCCCTCTAAGATGAGAAAATTCTGGGCAGCAAAAGCCCACTCATCGTAGTTCTCTCTTCCCTTTAACTTAGGAACGTTTAATACGTAATTAGTAGCCATTCTTGTGCAACTCAACTTTTAATATTTAATTTTATCAAAAAGAATTGGGTCTGGGCCCATAACGTAATGAAAAAGTGTGTTGGTTATTTTGCACAGACTTCTTTATTACAAGTAAAGTATAAAAGGTTACTTAACATATATATATATCAGACCAAAAACATAAATGTTAAAAAAAGAGCCAAGTTCATCTATACAAAAACCTAAGTCAGCCGTGAAAAGTACTGAGATCTAAAAGTGTGCCAAGTTCTTCATGAAGGTTTAATACCGAATATTTAAAGTAGAATAATATTGAAACAGCTACTCGTACAATGTAATAGAGAAATTTTATTATTTAATGATTACTGACTAAAATTTGATGGGTTCACTGATCAAGTTTTTAAAACCTTTCGAATTGGGCATAAAAAAAAACTTGCCAAGTGAGCCCATCAAATTTTAGTCAGTAATCATTAAATAATAAAATTTCTCCATTACATTGTAGGTGTTTCAATATTATTCTACTTTAAATATTCGGTATTAAACCTTCATGAAGTGTGAACTTGGCACACTTTTAGATCTCAGTACTTTTCACGGCTGACTTAGGACAAAGGTTTTTGTATAGAAGAACTTGGCTCTTTTTTTAACATTTATGTTTTTGGTCTGATCTCACTCCTTTTTGCAAAGATTTTAATGTTTTGCAATCTAAAAATCTCGAAAGATACGGAAAAATAGAAGGGTGGACTCTACCTTATAAAATCAACTTAGTTTATAGCTTCCTATTTTTTTTGGTATATTTTCTTTTTGTTAATGGTTGTTTTGATTTGCGCTTCAATTGTTTCTTCTTGTCCTGGCAAGATACCTAACACTAACATACCTACTTTAATGTTAAATACTAGTACCTACATCCGCTCAAAGCCATAAAAAAGCAATAATTGTTTAGGATGCGATGATGTTTTTGTTGCAATTTTAACTCCTTTTTTTAAATGAAGGTAGACCACCAATTAACAGCCTAATTAGTGGTTTTATTATAGTTCACATCATAGTTAAGAGTTTTTTTTATGTAAACTCATAATTTTTTCAGGTATGCAAATGTTTTCTTTTTTCATTCATGTTAACATAACATAGAGTACCAAATCGAGCACTCTAGTTCTAAGAAAAGTTATGAAATTTCAAAATGCATGTATAGTTTCAAAATGACAATAAAAAGTCAGTTCGAATGAAAAATCTTAGATTTTCTATTTTTCGCTTTGAATGTACATTAAGCTATACCTATACTATACGGAAGTGTACCATATTATTTACATATCAGTTCTGAGGAAGTGGGTGGATGCCACGCCCCTGAATGGAAAACCTCAAATTTTATATTTTTTTCTTTGTATGCAATTTAAGCCCTACCACTTTACCAAATTTCATCGTTTTACAAAAGTCGGAAGTCAAAGTGGGTGTATTCCACGCCCCTTGGATGGAAAACCTCAATTTTTCTTTTTCGTCCTTTATATACAATTTAAGGCCTACCTTTCTACCAAATTCTGAGGAAGTTCTGAGGAAGTGGGCGGATACCACGCCTCTGAATGGAAAATCTCAAATTTTATATTTTTTTCTTAGTATGCAATTTAAGTTCTGCCACTTTACTAAATTTCATCGTTTTACAGCAGTCGGAAGTGCTCCATTCAACCAACACCAATTCGGATAAAGTGGGCGGATACCACGCCCCCTGAAAGGAAAACCTTGGTGTTTATTTTTGTTTCTTTATATGCAATAAAAGCCCTACCGGTTCACCAAATTTCATCGTTTTACAGCAGTCGGAAGTGCTCCATAATACGATGTCGGGAAGTGCTCCAAAATTCGGAGAAAGTGGGCGGATACCACGCCCCTGAATGGAAAATTTCAAATTTTCGATTTTTTCCTCTGCTTGCATGACAAGACCTACCGTTGTGCAAAATTACAAGATTCTACGATGTCGGGAAGTGCTCCATAATTTTGATGATCTGTCAGTCAGTCAGTCAGTCAGTTACGGTTTTTGTGATTTTTGAGGCCTTATATCTCAGGAACCGCTTAAGCTAGAAAGTTGAAATTTGGTAAGGCGCCTGTGCCTGGCTAGCTTAGCAAATGTTCGGAATTTTAAGTTTCTGACTTCATTGGTACTGAAGATAGGGAGGGGTCAAAAATCGCCTGAGTTTGTTCCTGTAAAAAGGGCGTAGTGCCAGAACTTGGCTGGGCACTACCGTGCCCTTTGATGAACTGCATACTTGATTCACTATAATGCACTATTGCGCCCACTAGAATATGCAAGACGTTCACATTCATAAATAACTATAAAAGGCCTGTCTAATTATGCTAATTATTTTTTGTTATCAATCACACCCAAAAATTGCTGTGGGCTCTCGGTCTATTAGGAATATTATTAAAAGGAATGAATAATAAGATAATTCTAGTTATATATTGATTGATTGATATTATGAAGAAAATCTTATTGAAATTTTAAAAAGCTTGTACGAATTTTGGAAAATCACATTAAATGATCTAAATAATGTGAAAAGTTTATTGCTTATCTTTTTTAAGAAGTGAATCTTATAAACTTTTTTTTTGTGTAAATGATAATAAGGAAATCTTTTTAACCGATTTAGTAAGCGTCTTCTTGAAAATATGTTAGCTATGATCCTGTTGTTTTTCCATGAGGTTTCTAAAAATGTTATAAACAATAAGAAACTTTGCAGTTTTAAGAAGATAAACTCACTTACTAAAATGTACGCTTAGAAGAAAATTTTAACTCTAAGAACGAAGTAAAAACAAGGGTTTGCTGCCTTCTTCAGGGGAACTTTATTAAAACAAAAATACAGAGAAAAACATAATATTTGTGTTAATAAAGTTCCCCTGAAGAAGGCAGCAAACCCTGCCGAAACGTCGAGAAAGTCAATGTAATATAATTGTTTCATTTCCAATATTACAGTGACCAAAAAAGCCGAAGGAAAGATTTCAAATCGATTCCACTCAACTTATGCATAAATTCCAAATTGGTCAATAAATCATCTTAAAAATATATTTCTTGACAACTGTTTAATTTGTTAATATTATTTAGGACTAACTTGTATATACAAATTATAAAATATTAAGCACTAATTACCAATTAATGTCTAATATATTATAATATCTTTCCTAGGTTATTTAAATAAAACTTATTACTCCTTTTAGAATTTCTTCTTTATTTACACTTTTCAAATTAAAACAATAAATCTCAATTTATAATCAACTCCAATACTTTTATTCAAACTTAAATCACACTTCTTTAATTACACTTTCCACAATCCAATAATTCAGCTTTGCACACTTTAATAATAGACTAAGGCCGTGGTTACGGCCAACGCTAGTAAGCTAGTGCGCTAGTCCGTGCTAGTAAGCTAGTATATCTAATGTTTGGATAATCAATAACGTAGTCATAGATCACGCTAGTAGCTTTAACGCTAGTAAAAGAGAGCGCGCTAGTCCTCGCTAGTAGGCTAGTAAATCAAAACTCATTTGATTTTCAAGCTTACTATGGCGAAGAGTGTTTTAATTTTTCTCGTGGTGGACATCCAATTATTGATAAGTGAAGTAAAAAAAGGAATTCTTGTGGGATGTAAGGTCAAAAAACTACAAAAAATAGAAAAACTATAAAAAAAGCATGGAACAAAATCGGATTAATAATAGCAAATACAAGTTATTTATTCATATTTTTTTTTTTTTATTTTTAACAAAGGCATGAAAAACATAATATAAGATTCTGCAATCAATTTTTGTATTCATTGTTTAAATAAAAATATTCCATATAAATATTGCAAGTATTATTTGCTGCGAAGCTGTAATTTTTAGCAGAAGTTGTAGTAGGTATATGCTTCCAAAATGAGGTGAAAGTGACATTTATTAAGACATAAAGAACCGACCCCACGCCAAGTTCGAATTAGTACTATTTGTTTTTTTTTTTAATATCTTTAACAAAGGCATATAACTATAAATAAATTGTAAAAATTGTGTACTCTTTTCTCTTCCCAAATGAATTACTTAATATATCCTGATGATGCTCTCAAAATAGACCATACGGTCAAATACCAACTAGTGTGAATCGAACTAGCGTGAACGATCGTCCACGATTTTCTTACTAGCGCACTTGCGCAAAATAGCGAGAACTATCGTGTGCTAGCGCACTTGCTTACTAGCGTCGGCCGTAACCACGGCCTAAGAGCCCACACCAATTTTAGGGTGTGATTGATAACAAAAATATTTAGAATAATTAGATAGGCCTTTAGTAGTTATTTAGAAATGTGAACGTCTTGCATGCTCTAGTGGGAGCAATAGTGCATAAGAGTGCATCAGATATGCAGTTCTTTTCTAAATATTCTAATTATTTTTTGTTATCAATCACACCCAAAAATTGCTGTGGGCTCTCGGTCTATAATCGAAAACAAACTGTGTCCCGCTCACCGTGAACACTCCCTTATATGTATACTTAAATTAGTTGTTCTCGAAGGTTCTTGTTTTGGAATATTCTAGTTGTTTGGAATAAGGGGAAATACATATGACATTGGAAAACAGCTTTTTGTTCCTTCCATAAAGTAAATATGCAATTTTCCAACAGATGGCGCTGTAGGAGTATAAAACTCTGTTCGCAACATTGCCCCCTTCTTAATATTTTTCGCCCCGAACAACTCTATCTCCAGCTTCGGCACTGCATCGGTCGCTATGCACAACTTTTAACTTTCCTCTTAACCCTCTTTGAATTCAGTAAACGACATCATTGATTTTCGTGACGACAGTATAAGGCAGTTTCCGAGTTTTGTTGAAGCTTCGGCGACAATCCCTTTTGACGATGTGGATTATACAGCCATACACGATATCCTACCTGGAATCGTGTCTTGTTTGCTCTTGTGTCGTACCTTGTCCTCATTCGATCGCTGTAAGCGCTCATTCTAGTCCTGGTCCTTTCGTGGATGTCGATTAGCCTCTCTTTTAGGTCACTCACGTAATCCCCTGTTTCCTGAGACTCTTGTGGTGGGTATCAAAACTTTATCTCACTAGGCAGCTGTATGCTTCTTCCGAACAGGATTTCAGATGGTGTGTGTCCTGTTGAGCTATGTATTGCACTTCGGTAGGCCATCAAAAATAGTGGTATGTGCCTATCCCAGTTTCTTTGGTAGTCTCCTACGACCTTAATGAGGTGCTCTTTTAAGGTCCTGTTGAACCTCTTGACCATTCCATCAGATTGCGGGTGCAGTGATGTGGTTCTCGTTTTCTTAATGCCAAGAAACGCGCAGACTTCTTGGAATATGTTCGACTCAAAGTTCCTTCCTTGATCGGAATGAAGTTCCAGAGGCACACCCAACCTGCTTACCCATTTAAACACAATCTGATCGGCCACGGTCTTGGCTTCTTGATTCGGGATAGCGTATGCCTCAGGCCATTTGCTGAAGTAATCCATTACCACCAGAATGTATTTGTTTCCATCATTCGTTTCCGGAAATGGGCAGCTACATCAACAGCAATCCTTTCAAACGGTGAGTCCACATTATATTGCATCATTTTTCCTTGCAGTTTTCTACCAGGGCCTTTGGTTGCAGCACAAGGGTCACAATTTCGGCACCACTTTTCAACGTCGTCTCTTGCATTCAACCAGTATAATCGTTGTCTCACTTTTTCTAACGTCTTGTTGATTCCCAAATAGCCGCCTCAAGGTCCATCATGCATTTCTCGAAGAACCTCTTTAACTTTTGATTGAGGTAACACAAGCTGCATCACATAGGATTTACTATCAGCGGATTCCCATTTTCGCCGAAGAACACCTTCTTGCACATGAAGTGAGTCCCATTGTGCCCAATAGGCCTTTAAAATTGGAATCCCATCGGAAATGTCATTCCATGCGGGTTTTTCTTCATGTTCCTTCCATGCGAGAAGAGGTTCAGTCGGGGTCTTCTTGTTGAGCAGATCTTATTTCTTCATTGCTCCATCCACAAATGGGGTCAGCCCTTATTCGCAGAGTGTTGATTGATTCCTTTTCTTCTTGTCGCCTACAATATGCTTGCAATCTATTTTACAAGGTCCTCGGGATGGTGCGTCGGCATTTGAGTGCAGCTTTCCCCTTCGGTGTTGAATTTCGTAGTCGTAAGTCTGCAGTCTTTCTATCCACTTTGCGACTTGTCCTTCTGGGTTCTTGAAGATCAACAACCAGTTAAGAGCACCATGGGTGGTTCGTAGAAGAAACTTCTGTCCATAGATGTATTTGTGGAAGTGTTTCAATGCCAAGACTAGTGCCAAGAGTTCTCGTATAGTCACAGAGTAGTTCCTTTCGGTCTTCGACAGTACTTTGCTGAAATAGGTGACAACCTTTTCTTCGCCATTGTGCACTTGTGACAGAACAGCGCCGACTTCCACGTTGCTTGCATCAGTATCGATGATAAAAGACTTGTCTGGAGTCGGATAGATCAGCACCGGAGCATTTCATAGACGGTATTTCAGTTCTTGTAAGGCTTTTTCACACTCACTTGACCATCTAAACTGCTTGTTCTTTTCCGTAAGCTGATGCAAACTCTTCGCAATTCCGGCAAAGTTCTTTACAAAACTTCTGTAATAAGTAGCAAGACCAAGAAAACTTCGTAGTTGATGTTTGTCGTGTGGTGTTGGCCAATTTTTGACGGTGTCAACTTTTTCAGGATCGGTCTTGACTCCTTGGGACGAGAAGTCTCTGGAACACACCCTTTAGGTTCTTACAGTGTTGGTCGTATGTCTTTCCATAAACGATAACATCATCCAAGTAGACAAGACAAGTTTTCCACGTCAGGCCTTGAAGGACGCACTCAATCAAACGCTCAAATGTTGCCGGAGCGTTGCAAAGACCAAATGACATCACCTTGAACTGCCAGAGCCCATTACGTGTGGAGAACGCTGTCTTTTCTCGATCTTCAGGGTGAATTTCCACTTGCCAATATCCACTTTTGAAGTCCAGTGTTGAAAACCAATGTGCTCCTTCCATCGCATCTAAAGTGTCACTGATTCTTGGCAGGAGATAGCTGTATTTCTTTGTCACTTCATTCAATCTTCGGTAGTCAACACAGAACCGTGTATTTCCGTCCTTCTTTTTGACTAGGACCACTGGTGACGCCCAAGGACTCTTGGAGTTCTCAATCAAACCATCCTTCTTCATGGTGGTAATCATTTCCTCAACTTCACCTTGTTTGGCCAGTGGCTGACGTGGAATTGGCATATCCTATATTTGTTCGATGCTGCACTATTTGTGTCCTTCCATATTTCCCGTTTGGTGAAGCGAAAATGTCGGCATACTCATTCAGAAGGCTTTCTGCCATTTTAACCTGATGTTGGTCTAGGTTAGATGAATTGAGTATGTTTGCCTTGATGCCATTGAGCTTCTCGGGGTCTAATGTCTGTCTCGGTGTTTCAGCGTCAATTTGTGTTATAGCTGCGACAGATTCGCACTTACCGATAATTTCTCCTTTCGCTAACTTTACATCGTACGGTTTGGTGTTGAGTATCCGTACGGGGACCATATTGTTCTTCGGAGCTACAAGTATCTTCCCAATGATGACCTTTTGGGAAGAACAGTCTGGGCCTGGTTCCACCATTAGGTATCGATGGCGTCCACACTCACCTTCTAATTTTGTCCAAAGAAATACCTCAGAAGAAGTAGGAATAACCACATCTTTTTTGATGACAGTCCTTAGAGTTGTTATTCCTTCGTGCCCATAGATCAATGGAATCTCTGTATTCTGGTATTTGAGTACCTGGTTGCCGATATCCAAAACTACTCGATGTTCGTTCATGAAGTCCATTCCGATGATGCACTCGTCACATATATCTGCAATCAAAAATTTCTGTGAGAATTCTAGATCTGCTAATCGAATTCCAAGTCGGACTTCACCATAAACCCTAGCTGCTGATGTTATTGTTACCTTGTTCTGAGTTTGAAACTCCGTGTCCACAATGTTGACAAGTTCTTCTTGGTGGTAATCGACATTGACGCTGTAAATGTCCAGTCTTGTTGCAATTCCAGCACTTTGCAAGTCCGTTTCGTTGATTCCTTTGGACATCAGTTCTTTGGCATGAGCATTCTTCGACGATGGCTTCTCTAAGTCGATGTACTCCGTGAGAAGCTTGCTCAACTGCTTCCATTGTCAAGGCAAACGCTAATGTTTCAGAAAGCGTTCGTTTTTCAGCAGTTCGCACGGCCCTTTGAAGATGTATTTCGGAAATGCCGCGAACAAATGACTTACTGCAAACTGGTTACAGATTTCCTCTCCAACATCTGGATATGCAATATGAACAAGCCTTTCAATGTCCGCTTGCAGTTGTTGTAGAGTTTCGCCCCTCTTCTGAACTCTGGAATTGAGTTGCACTTTGAAGACTTCTTTCATGTGGCTGTAACCAAAGGGTTTGTCTATAGCCAAAACTAAGGAATTGAAGTCGGCGCTCTTATCTGCTGGTATGGTTTGCAACAACTCAGCAGCTGCTCCTCTAAGAGCAAGAGTTAAGGCTATATAGTTGTTAGCCTCATCCCAGCCATTTGTTGTGGAAGCTGCCTCGAATTGCTCCTTGTATATAGACCAAGAAGTTTGTCCATCAAAGGTTGGAGGTTGCGTCTCCTTTTTCCTCAAGGTTTCTCCAGAACTTTCCCGAATCTTCATATTTCGAATGCGATCTAGCTCTTTTGAAAACGTTTCCATTTTGTTCTCGACTTGATTCTCCAATAATGAAACACGTTCGACTTGATTCTCCAACAATGAAACACGTTCATCAAGTACAGATACATTCTTCTCGATATTAACAAGCTTGCCTTCTAGCACGTTTCTCTGCTATTCAAAAAGGTCGTTTTGTTCGCTATGCTGTTTCTCCAGGCGTTAGAGAACATTCTTCTGTTGCTCTTCGAAACGTTCGAGAACATTCTTTTGTACATTCTCCTGTTCTTTCTTTTGTTCATTTCGTTGCTCTTCGAGACGTTCAAGCAGAAGACTAAACATATTTGAAACATCTACATTTTTACTTACGTCCACTTCCTCAGAGTCAGCTTCAAAGACGAAAATGTCCGGGTCTTCATTTTGTTGTTTCAAATATTCGGCCAAAAGCAGAACAAGCTCATTTTTTGATCCTCATTACAGTTGAGCTCTTTCAGTAACTTGCTCATTTTTTATTTATTTTTTTTTCGCACACTTCAATGCACAATAAGTTTTATTCCACTTTTCTGACACCAATGTATTATTTTTCCTAGGTTCTTTAAATAAAACTTATTACTCCTTTTAGAATTTGTTCTTTATTTACACTTTTCAAATCAAAACAATAAATCTCAATTTATAATCAACTCCAATACTTTTATTCACACTTAAATCACACTTCTTTAATTACACTTTCCACAATCCAATAATTCAGCTTTGCACACTTTCATAATCGAAAATAAAGTGTGTCCCGCTCACCGTGAACACTCCCTTATAAACTCAAATTAGTTGTTCTTGAAGGTTCTTGTCTTGGAATGTTCTAGTTGTTTGGAATAAGGGGAAATACATATGGAGGTTCTTGTCTTAGAATGTTCTAGTTGTTTGGAATAAGGGGAAATACATATGACACTGGAAAAGAGCTTTTTGTTCCTTCCATAAAGTAGATTCGCAATTTTCCAACAGATGGCGCTGTAGGAGTATAAAGCTCTGTTCGCAACAATATTATGCGATATTACTCGTAGATATCTAAAATGTTTGCATTATTTGAGAGCTATATTAAATTTCAGAGGAACTTAATGTGATAAGAAACCAAATCGTAAGTAACACATGAAAAGTGTCGAATTACTATAGACAGAATCTCAAACTAATGCTGATGATGCTTTTGCATAACAGAGTTAAATATTCATACAATTCTTCTGTAAAACTTATGAGAAATATATTATTTGGTTTTTAAAATAAATAAACTTTTTGAAGTAAAACTTGTTTAACGGCGTTAGGGGTAAAATTATTATTATTCGAACCTTATTTAAAAAATACTCTAAAAACATATTTTTCGGCAAAAACCAATGTTAAAAAAAAACACAACAACTAATCACCAAAACAATTAAAAAAATTATTTCATTAAACAAACAGATAAAAGAAGCTTCTTTTTAATGAAATAGGTATGTGGCCGAACAATTTCACAATCAAAAACCACTTTTCTTTGGAAAAAAACCGCAAACAAAAAATTATTTTTACTTGCGACTTATAGGTACTATAAGGTAAGTTGCATAACAAAAAAATCAAGCATAAGTAGAAAAAATCAAACTCGAGATTTTGATCAAAGTTGACATTACGATGATAGCGAACACTAAAAAAGTGGGTCTCGCAATCTGTCTGTCTGTCTGTTCGACTACAGCTAAACGGCTCGGTCGATTTTCTTCAAACTTGGTAGATATGGGTTTTAATTCCCCCCCCCCCCCCGGATGTTTTTTTTCTTTTTTTTAAGACCAAAAATAACGGTACCTGCTATACGATTTTTTTTTTTAAATTTTATAAATATTTTTTGTTCTCAAACTGGCTCACAGATTTAAAAAAAAAATTCAAAAAATTTTATTTAATTAAACCTAGGTAACGGTTGAAAAAAAAATTCCAAAAAATTATTATTTTTGGTACCCCCCTTGGAACCATTTTTTCTTGTTTTTGATTTTCTCGAAAACGGTACGACCGATTTCGATCATTTTTTTTACGTTAAGGCTCCCTAGCAATTTTAATATAATTCTGTATTCAAATTTTCAAAAAAATTGTTTTTGATCGATTTTTTTAAAACTTGATAAATAAAAGTTTCTTAAAATAATCTACAAGATATAAGAAAAAAAAATTATTTTACATAAAAATAACGGTACCCTCCATACAAATGTTAAAAAATGGTTTTCGAAAATCGTATTTTTCTCGAAACGGTTCCGAGAATTTCGCTTAAATTTTTTTTCTTTAGATTAATTTTTAAGGTCTATAATTTAATAAAAAAAATTGAAAACAAGATATAACTGACTGTACTTACCATACGAGTAGGAGTACGAAAAAAGATTTGTCCCATAGAATCACTAACGCGCTCAAGAATTGGGGGAGTCATGACACTATCCGGCAAGGTGGAATTTGCGGCGAACTGCCTTACAAACAAGTAAGCTTTATCAATAGAGTTAACGAAAGGAGTGTCATTGACAACAAGCGTAGGAACCGAGGAAGAGGAAGAATTCCTCATATTTTTTACAAATGACCAAAAATTCTCACTGCCTTTGGGACATTGCAGTATTTTTTGCCTTGATTTTTGATCATGTAAAAATTTGGTCCGTCGAATATGGGCGTTGCAGGCCTTCCTGGCTTGTTTGAACTTTTTACGGTTTTCCTCAGTTGGGTTGGCTCTAAAACACCGGAAGCTTACCTCTTTTTCCTTGATAACCTCTTTACAGCTCAAATCAAACAATGATTTATCCTTGGGTCTGATACTTTTAACCCTATTTGGGATAAACTGTTTCATTCCCAAAAGAATTATGTTAGTTATCATATCTGCGCTGGAGTCTACGTCACTATCGAGGAAGCATAGTGACCAGTTAAAGATCCTGAAAAAGTTATTCAAACGGTTCCATTTGGCTTTCTCGTACTGCCATACGGTTCTTCTAGGAACTCTTTCTCTAACTGAGTTTGTTTGCCACGAGAAATTTGCAGATATAACTCTATGGTCAGATGTGCCTAGAGGCGTCAATACACTTATTGTGTATTTATCAGGGTCAGAGGTAAGAAACAAGTCAAGAGTATTTTCTGCTCGGCCATTAATGTCGGATATTCGAGTAGGCTTGTGACAAGCTGAGTAAGGTGGTTAAACTCAGCAAAAATCTCAACACACATTCCTTCGGGTGTTGTCTGGCCCGAATGGAGAAGCCAAGAAGAATTGTGAACATTGAAATCGCCCGTAATAACGATTTCAGTGCGAGGATATAGGGAAACAAATTCATGAGAAGTTGAAACTCTATCCAGATTTGGGCTTCGATAAAGAAAATAATAGTGAATGATGTGCTTATTAATGGAAAATTTAAACTACATAAAATTGAAGAAGGAGCGGTAAGAGCTGATATGCAACATCATTCCTAATATATATGGCGAGACCATGGTGGGAAAAGAATAATGGCACCAAGTTATATCCATGAATACAAAATTCAGCAGGATAGGAATCCTCAGCTACTTGGGTTTCACTCAGTGCCAAAACAGCTGGCCTGTTAGAAACAGTGTGGATATACGCAGCCAAAAATCGCTCTCAGCCCACGAATATTACAATGGTCTACTCTAAAATAACCAGCCATTGCAATATAATAAAAAAAAAATAAAATTAAAACAGACGAAATCTAAGAAAATCACTGAATAAGATTATTTAAAAATCCGTTTTAATACAACATCACTAAAAGTGTTACTAAGTGATACTATCAAAAAATTCAAGAAAGTGCCAGTTAGACCAAGCTGTCATTCCCAAACTAATTGTTACATTTGTAGAATTGAAACAGTTCTGAGTTACATGGCTCCCAATATGGCCATGTACTCGTACATTATACTAGAGTAAAGGTGTAGTGACGATTCAAATTCTTGATCTTTCACTTTCATTCAGTAGACTCTTACTTTGCTCAAGCTCTTCTATACTCTATTTCCCAACTTTAAGTCCGTTGGCGAAATGTTTCTGGTTGCCTATCCGCATGGGAAGAAGTTTTGGTGAGGAACTAGCTTGCATAAGTTCCGAGTGTCCACCACTGTTTGTTTGTATGCGGTGGAGACCTAGAGTAAAATTCATAAAACATCTTGAATCCTTTTGCACTTGTTTTGCAAGGCTGCTCCATTTAAAGAATTCCTGAGCCGTTGAGAATTGGGGTATATTGTTGGTTAACACTCTTCTAGTTTAAAACGAAGGAATCTTTACCAGTCGTTTGACGATGTTAACTTCAGGAATATACTTTTGACTGTCGGAACCGCCGCGCCGCGCCGTGTATTTACACCAAACTTTTGACGTAGCTGCGTGTTGGCTGGCGTAATTGAATTAATTGAAACGAATCCTCATTTTGTTGATAAAGGAATTCCAACTGTTGGTAGATCTTCCTAGCATCTTTGTAGCTTATTGCTCCGAAGGCCCATGTGCAATAACCTCTAGTGAACTTCAGTGTACGCTTTGGACGCTTCCGAGATAATAAATGCCTCATATGATTTGCCAAAGGGAAAATCTATAAGAGTCTACCCATGAGCTGGAAAATGATGGTAAACCGAGTATTTTTAATTTATAAATGCATAATAATCTTATGAGGCATTTTGTTGAAGGCCTTGCTGAAATCAGTGTATGAGAAACAAAATCTACAGTAAATAATGTTGACCTTTCGAGTCATTTAGGAACTGGAATCCATGTTGAACAGGAGACAAAATAGATTTACAATGAAACGAAGGAGATTCATAGACAATACTCTCAAAAACTTCCGGTTTACATGAGAGCTTGGATGGTCTGTCAATCTAGAAATGCGCATTGTGAATGTTAATTCACTGATTAGGACCAAACGTAGAACTAAAATTTATACAGAAAGGCATCGATCGCAAAGTTATATAAAATAGTGATATGCATCGATTTCGGTTGCTGCAGGTATAAATCATGAATCATATGCAATTCTGTCCAATAGGGGAACAGGGGAAGGCGCCGGTATCGCCTTAACTACTCGTATAAGTGATTTTATGACAGAGCTTGAAACACTTTTTGAATACTCACGATTAGATTCAAAGAGATTTAAATGCCAAACACCTAAATTGGGGAAATCAAATACAAAGTTCCAGAAAAAAACATCTATTCATTAGCATAAAGGACTATTCATATGAGAGCGACCAACGAATAAAAAAACAAATGGGATTCAAAACATATATAAGCCTAAATTCTTCACAAAAACTTTACAAATGGGTAGAAATCTAGTTTAATTTAATGTTAATATATTAAAATTTACATTGTAATTGCTAAAATGAGACAAATGTGAGAAAATAAATTGGTCGTCTCGAATTTCAATATGACTGCTATGAACTGTCAAACACTATTCGCGTTCCACATACTATCCACACTGAAATGAATGAATTAATATGCTAATGGTGACGAAGGTCACCATACAAATATGTAACTCGCGTGACTAATTTCAAAATAATTCTAAGTTGTCTAAGTAAACGCATGCATGTGAACGAAATGTCAAAATGGGCGAATGTTCGTTCATTCGTCGGTCGTTGGTCGCTCACATGTAAATAGTCCTTAAGTCAGTACAGCGCTCAATATGGGATCGAACTTCTGGCTAAAGAAAAGCCATCGTTTCCAATTAGCGGTGTCTATCTGATTCTACTAGAAATAGACAGAAGACTGACAATTACAGATATTATGGTCAATAACCAACAAACTGTTTACGATCAATTGAGAACGACAGTTACCACTGCGGACTTGCCGCCGTAATACAGCTTCCGAACAAACTGGTGAATTTGGAAGAGTATGTGTCTGTGCACTCTTCCAATTACAGTAAGATACGCTGGCCACGCCTCACCAACGCCTTATCAAGGGAACTACTTTCGAATAATATCTCGACTGAAAAGGTAAAGTATCTTAAATCGACTTAAAATATTTCACGTTTTTTGTTGAACCTTAGTGCCATTCTAAAGGGCTACAGTTCTGTCTTGTCGGCATCAAGAACAATCATCTTATGTTCAAAAGACACATCTCTACACGCGGTAAAATATCTTAAGTCCACATAAGATTATGTGTTCTGCTTAATTTTAAAACCTAAAATAGTAAGTCTAGTCCAATAGTAAGTAAGATTAAATTGGCTTTAGACTTTTTTATTATTGCGAAATCGTAAACCATATTAAGTTGACTTAAGATATTTTCGCGCGGCAAACAGAAACAAAAGTCATCCTTAAGTCGACATAAAATAAAATACTTAAAAAAATTCCGAAAAAGTGTGAAAACGCAAATCATCTTATGTGAACATAAAATGATTTTTTAAATTTAAAACTGAAATTTTTCTCTCGTACTACTTAAGTCATAGGATATTTTACCGTTTGCAAACCTAAAAAAATGCCCGTAATAACGAGGACATAAGATATTTTTAAGCGTAGTTTGGTTCTGGATTTCCTTTTGTGCGATCATTTTTATTTTAGTGGATGAGTTGATAATTCACATATTTTCTCATTTAGTGTCTCAGATAGTGTTGTTTCATACGGGATTGACAAATTATTACAAATGAAACACATAGGTACATACAACAAAAAAGAGGTGAAATGCACGACTGAAGCGCATGAACTTGCTCTTATGTAAAAGTGCTGTGGAAACATGGATCTAATGAGATAAAAATAATCAAATGTATGAAATTGCCGTCTGTTTTCCAGAAAACTAAGAATTTATACAAACAAACAAATTTTTTATGCAAGTAATTTCTTTAAAATTTTTCAAGAATAAAATTTGGGATACCAATTTTAAGTAATTACATAGTAGTATTGGCGCACAATTTTAAACAGCCTATTATTATTAATTTCTTAGTATGATAGTACTTAACAATTTGCCAACTTTAATTAACTAACTAACTTAATTTCAAACATTTTCTTACTAGTATCGTACTAAGCCAATTTTCTTAATGCATTACTTCTGAACGCACCTAAAACAATGACAGTTTATGCAAAAAACTAAGTTAACAGACCTTTTGTGGCGTTTCTAAAAGCACCATACTTTTAAGATGATTTTAACTTTAATAAAAGGGTAGAGAAAGTATGATGATATATTCGAATAAAATTAACTAAATCCTTGATTTAACTTAGTTTCATATTAAAACAGCTTTAACATCGTACTAATTCAATCCAAAAAATATTTTTGCGAATGTTCTTATATACAATATTATTTTAAACTTCGGGAGGCTCCTGGTAAAAAAAAATCGGTTAAAATCGTTAGAGCCGTTCTGTTGATGAGAAAGTCGAAAATAAAAAAAGACGGTTCTACAACAGGTACCGTTAATAACATGTTATTCTAAAATTTGTCTGAGCGAAAATATACATAGTTTATGCCCATAATAGCTCACATAATTTTTATTTTATCAAGATCGTTAGAGCCGTTTTCGAGATAAATGAGATCTTACACTACGGGTGTGGTACTGTTAGTTTTGGAAGTAAAAATAATTTTCTTTTTTAAAGGTAAAAACAATTTTCAATTCTCCTCTAGGGAATCACCAAGGGCCCTTGAGTCCCTAAGGTAATTTTTTCCAATAGTTTTTTGTTAGTATTAATTTGACTTTTAAAACAATGTTACATGGAATCGATTTAAGTGTTTTCCAATGAATTTTTTTGTAATAATTAATAAATACTTTATTTTATATTTTATTTTAACAATTTTTAAATAAATTAGTTAAATAAAACTAAACTGTTTCTTTTTGTAATTAATTTTTTTCTGTGAACCAAATGTGATTTTAAAGTTTTTTTTTTTTTGAAATTCAAGTCTTCATTAATTTTTTTTAATTGTTTTTTTTTTTTATTAAATATCTATAGAACAAATGTGGTGTTTTCATATTAAGGACTTAAATAAAAAGCAGAAAATATCTTCTTAAATCTAATCTTTTCCACTTTTGCACACGCAACTCATCTTAAATGGACATAAGAATTGAAAACGTTCTTCGAAAACGCGAGGCAAAATATCTTATCTCAACTTAAGATTTTGGAAAATAATATAAAATTCAATATAAAGAAAAGCCAAACTATCTTAAGTCATATTTTTCCCTATAACGGCCGAAATATTAAAAATATCTTTTTGAATAAAGTCTACATTTAAAAGATTTTTTGGGAGGCAGCTTTGAAGTGTTTTTTGCTCTCCTGAAAAATCATCAAAATTGACTTAAGATACTTTACCTTTTCAGTCGAGATATATCCCCACCAAATAACATCAATTTGACAAATATTTAGAACAATAAAACGACCAATGAAAAGAACAATACCAAAATGCAATAACATGCCTCCACCGACCTATGCCGTAAAGCAATCATTGACGCACTGCACAGACTTAAGCTCTTGTACCGAACATCAACCTATTGATGAAGGAGAACTATCGGTTGTCCATTAATTTCTTTTTGGGACAACCGAGTTCTGGTCGTTTACTCTAGCGACCCGAGTATGTTTCCAAAAATTAATATGATCTTTAGGAGGAATGATCAAAAAGATCTTCCGTGTCTTAAGATTCAGAAAACGACAGAAAACAGAAATATGTCGTCGCTTTTCCGGCAGAGTGACATAAGTCGAAATTTGTGACGTTAACAATCAAAACGGTGCTAAAGGCACTTTTTTCAAAATATGGAGTGTGGTATACCAAAATTTGCGTATTAAAGAGAGCTATAGAATGGTGGAAAAATTGTATTTCAAAACGGGCTGTTTTGGAAGTTATTACTATTTTAATGTTTTTAACAATCAAATGGGTGCTATTTTTCATACAATGCTTGTAATTTTCAAAACAGCTCTATTTTTCTCTAAATGAAATCAAATAGATAGGATTGTTTTTCAAAAGGAGCTAAATAATTTTGGGCGCTAAAATTGTTGACACTTATAAAAGGATCTTTAGTTTACCTATCGTATTCTTTATTATCATTGTTAAATAAGTTTTAATGAATTCCAATAAAAAGAACTTTTCCTTACTTAAATGCTCTCTTCTTTTTTAATTTTACAGGCATTTCAGAATCAAAATTTAAAAAACTTATTTTCAAAACGCGCTAAATATATTTTTAACAAACAAAACTACCTAAAAAAACATTTCACTAAAGGACGAAAATAAAAGGTCCCTTTAGTATTTTTATTGGTCAATCTAATAAAAAAGACTTCTACAAATTTTACGAAATTTACTACATTGAATTATCTAAAATATTTTAGGAATTATAGTTTTCCGCCCTTTTGCTCGGTTTCATGTTCATTTTTTTTAGCCTCTGTTTGATTGTTAACGTCACATTTGTCGTTTTTTAGTTTAGAACACAGAACTGAGCTGAAAAAAAAAAACACAATTTTTCTGTGTAATCGGCATTAACCTACTTCTGCTTGTTTCCGAGTTATGAAAAAGCGCCGCTTTCGATTTTCACAAACATCCCGGCATAAATCAATTTTTGTTTTTTGTTTTTAATATTTCGTTTTTTATAAAACTTAACAAACCAAAAATGCAATTTTTTCACGTATTCAACAACAACGAAATTTTGTTTCAGTATGAAAAAAAAACTTTAAGAGACTCTCCTGAAAATTTTCAAATTTCGACTTATGCCAAGTCTGCCGGAAAAGCGACGATCTGTATATACGCTCATACTAATATTTAAATTTTAGTTCCAAACCAAAATTTTGCTTTCGGCTCTTAGACTATAATATTATAATAGTAATGCGGGTAGTTAGTTAAGTTGACATATTTGTTATTAACTATATATTAAAGTCAAAATGGGACGAGGAAAGTATTACACTGAAGAAAACAGAGAGCTTATTTTTAAGCTCCTCCAGTAAGATAAAACCCACAAGTTCATTCACAAATTCCTTTCCTGTTCTGCAAAACTTATTGTAATGCAAAGAATTGGTAAGTTACTGCGGAAATGCGAGGATGGAAGCGGAAGTTTGGGCAACTTGATATCCGAAAAATCGTCCGTTTAACTAAAATAGATCTTTTTATGACGTCTACCAAAATTAAGAAAAAGTTTAACATTGAAATCGTCACTTTAACGATAGGGGGAAGTCTTGCAGATGAAAATGTGTTTGGAAGATAGCTAAGCAAAGTACTAGCTAAAATTGTTGTCGAATGAACAAAATTGATGTTCTCGAATGGGCTGCTCCTAAAAAAACCTAAATCCCTTTGGGAATTTGTGGGCCGATTATGAAAGAAAGCGTTTTAAAGGAAAAACCGACAAAGGTAACTAAATTTTTCATTCATTGCCATGTGCGACGATGAGCTGCTTTCTTATCGATCCAATAAAGTTCACACATAAGTATACTCGTTTACTTTTACTTTTACTCAATTCATATTTTATTTGAATTGAAGACAAAAAATTTTTTTTTTTTAAGTTTTGTAAGACTTTTTGCAGTGATCTGTTATTATAAAGCAAATTTATTTTCTTTTAAGTTCTTTTTAAAACTTTTTTTAGGTTCTTTTTTAAGTTTTTTTTTTTTTTTTTTAAGTTTCCTAAACTTGTATTACTACCTAAAGAATACTTTAAAACCAATAGATGAATAAAGAGACCAAATGCTAACTTTGATTTTTATTTAAGAGAAATAGTTTTAAAACACTGCAGTAATTAACACTATTTAAATGTCATTTTAAATTTGTTATAATATTAGTTCATTGGAATGCTGCAAACCTTATATATTGTACATACATACATACATACTTATACATATTTGGTAATGTAATACGACAATTGAAAACATGGTTGTCCTTACCCATCCATTAATAAAAGTTAGTATGGTTCGCTTAGCCGTGTGAAGACATTTTAGCAACTAAACGATAATTGAAATAGGCTATAGAAATAAAGTTTCTATTTGCCTTGATCTTTTGGATCATTGTAGAAGCAGATGTAGAAGTTGTTGCCGAATGCCGACTTTAAATCAGTTTATTAATCAAACTGGCTCTAAGTGAAAAGTGAAACTTTTGAGATCATAGAAGTGAGTTTTAAAAAAAATCTGTTAGAATTTACTTATATGTATGTATATTTCCCATTTTACTAAACGTAGATACTTTTTAATGTGTTAACATCTTTGCCGGACGGTGGTAGAGTCAATCGAAAACGAAACAAATCCAACTCGTGTAAAATTTCATAGCGGGTTCATTTAATATCTTAAAAAAATCCACTTCACGTTACTGATGGACGATAAAATTTTATTTTATTCTCGCAAAAAATGCATTTTCAGAGTTGAATTTTAAAAATCCAAAAAATGTTGTTCAGGGCAATCAGTTGACATCTGCAACGAAATATTCTCGATACGTCAAAATTTAATTTGTCCCTTATCTGTCATTCCATATAATTATTTTAATTATCGTATTAAATATTCTTTATTATATCAAAATACACAATTAGTTTTTGTTACCTACTTATAATTCCATTACAAGGTGGGAGTTAGTCAATCGGTTTATAAATCTCTGACAGAGGAAGTAAGATAAAGTACAGAAACCTAAAAATAAGTTAAGGGATTGGTTTGATTTTTATAAAGTGAACGCTCCATCTAGTGTGTTGTAAAAAAAAAAACACTTTTGACTTTTTCGCTGCATGACAAGTATATTTGTTGGCGACCTTAAGCCATATATACATTGTTCAAATGCATGACAAGCACGTGAAAGTCTATTATTTCAGTGGCGAGAGGACGTTGCCCTCTGTGTGTTTTTTTTCTGAAAAATTGTGTTTTTTTTCGAATTTCTTTGAGATTTTTGTAATTTTACCCGAGTAATTTTTTTTATTTTGTCTGTCCATTTCATCATACAATTTTCGTTTGCTGTTTAAATAATTTAATGAGTGCTTATACTGTGCTGTGTTCTCAACTCTTCAACGTACTATACAGGGTGATTTGCATAAGGTGTGACAAAAAGCTAGGGCGTGTAGGTTGGACTTAGACAAGAAAAAAATCGTATGGGAGGGGGGGGTCTATTTCCCCCCGTTTAGGCGGGAGGGGCAATTTAAGAAAAATATCACTTAAAACAGAAAAAAAAATATTAAAAAATAACGGTGATACCTACAGAGTAATACTATAGCATTTTGAAAAGCCAGAAATATATTCTTTAATTTTGTTTTTAAATAAAGTTGTTCGAGTGAATAGTTTTTGAAAAATTAATTTTCAAAATCAAAATTTTGAAAAAAAAAAAAATGAAAAAATTTTTTTTAAACAATTTTTTTTCAAAATTTTACGTAATTAAGTATTATTTTTGTATTCAATATTCAATGCTCTTATTAATTTTTGATCAAACACAAAAAACCGGATGTCGAAATGTTTTGTAGTTTTTGAGAAAATCAAAAATAACAAAAACTACTTTTGTTCTAAGAAAAGCCTTTTATTTTAGTTTTTATACGTTTTTGGATTCTTAGGTGAATTTACGATTGAAAGGATTAACTTTCTTTTTACTATTTTTTTAATTATCGTCTTATAAACATACAATAATGTGACAAAGTACTGGATTAACCATATTTCACACATTTTTTCATTGAGAACACCTGCGTGTGAGCATTGGTTTAAAATTGACCTGCCACGAAAAAAAGGATTAACTTTTTTTGTAATTTTTTTTTATTATCAGTCTTATAAGCATACAATAAAGTGACAAAGTACTGGATTAACACATTTTTTCATTGAGAACACTTGCGTGAGAGCATTGGATTAATATTAACCTGCGAATGTTTTTTAAATAATTTTTTGTAATAAGCTTTAGTTAAAAAATAGTTAAAAATTTAAATAAACAGTAACTATGTATTTTATCTAAATATGAGCGTATTTCTTATTTTAATTGATTTCAAGATTCAGGAACATTTTTGTTCTTATTTCGCAATTGCATTTTTCTGTCACTAGTTAGGGCGTGTAACGTTGCATTATTTAAAAAAACATTCGCAGGTAAATATTAATCCAATGCTCTCACGCAGGTGTTCTCAATGAAAAAATGTGTGAAATATGGTTAATCCAGTACTTTGTCACATTATTGTATGTTTATAAGACGATAATTAAAAAAATAGTAAAAAGAAAGTTAATCCTTTCAATCGTAAATTCACCTAAGAATCCAAAAACGTATAAAAACTAAAATAAAAGGCTTTTCTTAGAACAAAAGTAGTTTTTGTTATTTTTGATTTTCTCAAAAACTACAAAACATTTTGACATCCGGTTTTTTGTGTTTGATCAAAAATTATTAAGAGCATTGAATATTAAATACAAAAATAATACTTAATTACGTAAAATTTTGAAAAAAAATTGTTTAAAAAAAAATTTTTCATTTTTTTTTTCAAAATATTGATTTTGAAAATTAATTTTTCAAAAACTATTCACTCGAACAACTTTATTTAAAAACAAAATTAAAGAATATATTTCTGGCTTTTCAAAATGCTATAGTATTACTCTGTAGGTATCACCGTTATTTTTTAATATTTTTTTTCTCTTTTAAGTGATATTTTTCTTAAATTGCCCCTCCCGCCTAAACGGGGGGAAACAGACCCCCCCCTCCCATACGATTTTTTTCTTGTCTAAGTCCAACCTACACGCCCTAGCTTTTTGTCACACCTTATGCAAATCACCCTGTATATACGCAAATGAACCAATAAATACATGATCAATCATCAACCTTGCATATACAATATTTCTATGCAGTACGCTGGATTGAAAAGATTTTGATTTTTCTTCAAGCCTACATCCAATCTATACGTGTGACTTTTTCACTAATACACTTAGACGTTCTTGTCATGCATTTGAACAATGTATGTATATATCTAACCTTAAACGCAATTGCTGAGGTTGAGAAAAATGCGAAGTTATCGTTCATTCCTCTTTGTGGTTTTCTTTTTTATATTTGGCGTTAGCGCAGTGAAATTTGCTTAACTGAGTAGAGTGAGGAGTGCGAAGAGATAACTCCTTTTCGCATGAACAAAGTTAACAAAGCACAGATGCACTCGCAAGGAAGCCAAAAGAGAAACAGAGATTAAAATCGGATTCGTGTAAAAACAGTCTATTTTCTATCAGATAACATCTCTGTTTAAATATAAGTGTAAAATTATAATGCTGTCTCAAGCAATATCTCTGTTTAAACATAAGTCAAACAAACTTTACGTTACGTAGCGGAGTCCATTTACTCCTTACCATTGACGTATTATATATGGACTGCTAGTTGTATCTTTGTATATATAAGATATATATACAAGGGTTGTATGAAACTTCTATACAAACACTTCAATGAATATGGTTCCACCTCTCACTACCGACATTAGAGCTATTAGTGCAAAAGTGGTAAAAATAAATATTAATTCCAGAGGCCATCTCTTGGCTCCTGGCCTGAACTAAGATTTTTGCCATAGAAACTATAGACATCTGTTTCATCTATTCAATTGAACTTTACATTTTAACGTTAGCCAATACAAAATAATAACAACAATATAACGGGTGTTCAGCGAAATTTGTGAACATGCGAGAACAAATCATTTAGTTCAATGAAAACTGCTTTACGGCGGATATTGTCTTTTAGGGCCTGAATTGCTTGGCGTTTGTTGCTGTAAGGTTTCGACAAGTAACCTATTTAAAAGGTAGAACGGTGTAAGATCCTCTGACCGGTCCTACATACATTTTTATTTATATTTTAAAATGGAATACATTTCTAATCCCAATTTTGTCATTATTTATCTAATTAGGTGAATTTGGTATTACGAGTATGTAAACATGGCTATTAAAACAAGTTATTTTAAAGTTTATTGCTCTCAGCCATTCCAAAACGAAAGAGGTAAATGTTTTTAAATACGAAAAATTTTGGAATGATGCTTAGGTACATAGGTGATGGGACCAGTAGTCGGCCAGTTAATTTTTTTATCTTTGATTAGCGCTTAAAAATCACTTATTTAAGTTTTTGATAGAGTTATCAGTTTTAATGATTAATTGAAATGTGTAGATTGGGAAATTCTAGACGAATTAAGTATATTTACTACATGAAACAAATTATTTACCTTTATGGAGATGAAAGTGTGATTCTTGAGTAGTCGGCCCTTTCAGTTTCAGTAGTCGGCCGCATAGGTATCTAGTAGTCGGCCTCTATTCGACAATTCATATTTTCATACTATTTGCAATAGTAAAAAGTATCTAAGAACCATTTTAGCATTTAATAACTATCAAAACACAATTTTAATAGAACAGGAACATGTTCGGCAACAATGACCAGCACTCTTTAGTGATTGTTTCACAACACAAACCCACCTTTCTCATAACACCCTCAACGCTGGAATTCTTCCTAGCTTCCTCGAACCTAGTGCACACTGTTTAGAATTATATGTGTACATTATTGCACAGTGACACGGACCATGAAGCTGTTCAACTGTCGATCAATCTCAACCAACCCGTAAACCTTACAACAGAAGTTCCTGAGAATTTCAGAAGGATGGATATTGATAGACTTCACAGGGACATCGAAGACATCTTAACTCTTATACCTTCAGACAGAAATCTTCTGGCTACCCAAATCGATGCAGCGATTGTCAATTTTAACATGCCTTATCTGATGCCTTGGACAAGCAAAAACAGTCTAGAACATCAAAGGATAGGTACCAGCACCTTCCCGAGTACTTTCAGAGTCTCTATGCTCACTGCCAGCTTCTAAGAAAACGAATCAATTAAAAAATCAAGTGACCACAACTCCAAGGCAAAACGCACCTTAAATTCAATCACTCCACTTAAACCGAAATAATTTTCATATCTTCATTGGTATAAGAAAACATCTCTAGCGGATCCATCAAAGTGAACTGAATACAACCAACAGAAACTTACAGATAGTTTGTAATGAGCTACCGCAAGTCAACATCATGTTCCGGAACTCTATTCAATACCACAATAATATCCAATACCAGAAAAGATTGCAAACCAGGACGTGATGCTTTTAAAACATCAATAGGATCAATAGGAAAATAGCCATAAATACAGGAAACCATCATCAGCAGTGATACTGAAGCTACCTCGGCCCAAGACAAGGTGGAAGCATTCGCCGACTACTTTGAAGGAAACTTCACTCCGTATCCACCTACTGACTCAACTTTCTTACAAGAAGTTGAGGCAACAGTTCAACAAACACTTCGACCGATCAATTTTAATATCATCAATCTAGCAAATGATTCCATCGATGTTCCAAATTTATCCAATCTAGAGAAGGTTGTCGAAATCATCGAAAAATCGGCCCAACAAAGATGAAAAACGAATAAAATAATGCGAATTATAAGGGACATAGAAATAACACACGGCATTTCTCCGCTTTAATTCAGCCGCCATCCCTGTAGATAAAAAATCTGAGATAACCACCTTCAGTCTCAGAACATCGTGCCACACATCTTTCATATCCTTCTTTCTCTTCCATAACTTCAAGCCCACGCTGTGTTGAAACATTTGAAGGGTAATCATATTCCCTTGAGCGTGTGTAGATTATAAAAAAAAAAAAAAAAAAAATCGGCAATTCTAGGCCAAAAAAGTCTAATGGGCCAGATGGTCTCCTACTACATCCTGAAAAGGTTACTCATGCAGTAATGACTTTCCTCACAACCAGTTTAAAAGGCTGCTTAAATTACTGTTGCTTCTCCCAGAAGAGAAAAACAGCGAAGATAGTTCCAATTCAGAAGGAAGATGCTTCCAACCTAGTTTCCAAGTACAGGCTGATATCAATTCTCAACAACATTAGCAATTTACTGGAAGAAGTAGTCCTCCGAAGACTGAAGAAATTCTGCTGTGAAAATTCCATCTTCCCTGATATGCAAATCGGCTTTCGAGAAAAACACTCAACCTTGCCTCGCAACAATTTGCAGAAATCTGGTCCTGAGACTCGCTGACGGATCTACCATAGCGCCAAGAAATATTCTGTTAATAACTTAAACTATTAATTCAAGTTTTTTATCAAGAATTTAATAACACTAGTAAGTTATTTAAGTAAATCTTACATGTGTAATCCTATAGCCTTACATACGAATCATAATAAGCCGACCTAAGAATACTGGTTGTCTATAGTCAGCCACCCCTTCTCCCTTTACGTTAACGGGCGGCCGACTAATGAAACCATGCAATATTTGTTCAGTGTTTCTGGGAATTAAAAGAGAATACAATTTCCCTTCACTTTGCATACTCAGTTGAAAAAAAATTAAATATGAGTAGTTTTCAGTAGTCGGCCGGGGGGGCCGAGCTAGGAAGAATCGAAAAAAAAATGTCTTCTGAGGGCGGCCCCCTTTGTAGTTAATTACCAAAAAATATTTTTTAAGTTTTCTAGCGAAAATACTCAAATATAAACAATAAACAAACTAAAAATGATCCCATAGTGCACTTACCTTCAATATCTTGCCAATTAAACCTTTTTTAAAAAACTACTTCCACTATTTTTTTTTGTCCGAAAAAGCATAAGAACACAACAAACGAAATCTCGTCGCAAACTCGCATTTTCTACAAGAAAACCAGCAGCTGCGATTGAATGAAATTTTGCACCCAGGAAGAAAAACAGTTAGCCTATTAGAAAATAATTTTTGCAAGGAAGTTGAACGAAGGCCTTTACTATTACGCTGTACTTTACGACGTAGTGGCCGACTACTGGAGATGGCCGACCTTAGGTGCCATCACCTATATGTATTAAAAAAATTAGAATTTTCTTAAAACCATTTTTCTAAAACCATTTTCGGAAGACCAATGTGCACTAACTTAAACTTGATAAGAAATATGATACACAAAAATAATTGTATTCATTTACATCTACATTTCAAGTAGGAACCTTTGAATTCATAAATATTTCTTACAAATAATAACACAAGACTTACAACAGTTATTTGTAAATAAACTAAAGTTGTTTCCAATTGCGGACGGTCGACAAAAGATATGAATCTGTGACTATGTACTATTAGTCATTTTCGTGCAAATTCAGCAACATAATAAAAACAAAAGCAAACTTAACCGTTTATTGACTTTCATTTAACTTTTATGAATATGCCTGTTGCCTGTTTTTTGTTGTTAACAATTAGAACATATTTACAATATGAACGCAATTTTGGAAAAAAGTGTGATAATATTTCAGATGAGAGTGGTTGTGACTATTAGGGGTTGTTTTAAAAGATAATTTGGTTGGATGATTGAGAAATGACGATGAAGACAAATTTATTTTATAATTTAATTATATTTATTCGCGTTCACCACCCCGGTTTTATAAATAGCTAACATTTCAGAAGTCATTTGTGTCGATTTCATGTGTCTGTCTGTATGTATCTACATTTGTAGTATGAAAACAATGACTTCCTTTGTTTCATTGTTTCATATCCGTATTTTAGCTTATACCTAACTTCAGTTCTATTCGTTGGATCTTCGAAATTGGGAACATAAAATCATGGGAAAATAATTATTCTTATTTACGGAATATTTACGACATTCAACAAAACTCCTCTTAAAAATCCTTCATCGGACTTTTCATAAATTGTACTCAGTCAACTCACACAATTAATATTAATCATATATCGTTCAGAAATTTTCTTTATTTCATTAACATGAGCACTGGGAGTGTTGTTCCATGTAGACAAAAAATGTAGACTACACGATTGTCTACGTGTAGACAATTCAACGTATACAATTCATGATTGTCTACATGTCAATGTCAACAATGTAGACAACGTAGACATTAAATTTTTTTATTATGTTTCATCTAATAAATCATAAAATTAAAATAAATTTTATATTAATTCAATCTTTCACTATGAAATTGTATTTATTTGAACACAGAAACGAAACCTGTAGTCTTCAAGAAAAAAAGACAGAGAAATCAAGAATGACAGATGACAGATTGGCTTGGCATGTTTTGTCTTCATTGTGTACATTGTCTACATTGTCGACATCATAGTCGACATTGTCTACATTGTGTACATTGTCGACACAATAATTGTCTACGCATTAATGTAGACAATCAAAGTCGAAACGTAGAGGAATTCATTTTCTAAATGGCTAAAATAACTAATGTGTGCAAGAACAAAAATTATAAATCATTTTAAGTTCTTAAATATAAAATTGTTTAAACATTTCAAGTGAAATTTGAATTTCAAAAAAAAAAAAAAAAAAATATTGACCTTGTTGATATATCGATTTTCAATGTTTATTTTTTTTTTTTAAATTCCAAAAAATATTATTTTTTTTTTAATTTTGATATGCAATTCTTTTCAAATTTTAGAAAATTCTGAAAAAAAGTTTTATTAAAATCCGTTAATTTAATAATGAGAAAGTAAGAATGCAAAAAAAAAAAAACGGTTCAATAAAAAAAAAGTTGGTTTGCCATTTGTGTGTAAATGAAACTAGTTGGCATTTGACAGTCGTAGATAGTGATCGATAAAAATTTATAATGGAGCATCTCACACAGCAACAACGTGTTGAAATTATTAAAACATTTTATTTAAAAAAAATTGTTCAATTAGGAGGTCAACCATTCAGCGTATAGTTTAAATTTTGAAAATTTGCATACACTGGAAGATAAAGTAAGGAGTGGACGACAAGTAAGGCAACGTACTTTAGAAAAGATTGATTCAATGAGGCAGAGTGTTGCTGAATGTAAACTGTACATCTCATAATACAACTATATACATATATATGTATATATATATATATATATATATATATATATATATATATATATATATATATATATATATTTAAATATGTGTACACTTAAACACCCCCATAAAATTCAATTGACACAACAGTTGCATGAAAATCACCATCAACCCTAAAATGAAAGACCATAAATATCAATAAATTATAAATAATTGTAAAATTGTATTTCATTTAAAAGTTATTAAAAAAACATTGATCTCGATTATAAAATGCACCCTGTATATATAGTTAAAAAACAACTTGGAGGCTAACTCATACGCAGTTTATATGTACATTTGTATATTTCATAACCACATAAGGACTAAATAGTCTGAAAATATTAGGTCCTATTTCAACATTCGTCGAAATTTATTATTAATATGGATTTATGTACCGTCATGCATCACCAAAGAATTTTGATTTGTTGTCATTTTCACTCTCTTCTTATGTTCCATCTTTATGATTTCTTACATCTTTTTCGAAGCGCCAGTTTAAGAAAGATTATGTTTGCAGTTATTGAAAATGTGCTGATTTTGTGCTTTGAATAGATACATACCTACATAGATTCGGCATAGCTTTTGTTTGCTTCGTTTATAAAGTCTTCTTGTAAAATTATTGCATTCTGCTGAATTAACGTTACTTCTTACTTGCGTTGCACATTCATAGCAAGCATATGCTGAAACCTAACGATACAATAATTATTCTATTTGTATGTCTGTCTGTACCTTGAACTATAGCCTAAGCGATAGCAGCAATTTTCTTCAAACTTAGTATTGGCACCAAGGTGTACATGTACAATTATTGGCACCCCTAAAATTCAAGAAAAAACATGTTTTTCGTAGCATATTTTTATTAAAGTATGTAGTAATAAAAGAAAATTTACAAAACATTTAAATTAATAATTCATGTATTAGTTAATTTTAAGAAGACAAAACATAGCTTCTTTCGCTTTTATCGACAAACTTTTATCAGTTCAACGACAGTAAGTTCTTCTTACTCTAAGGTTAAAGCAATAACTGGTCTTAGCCGTTTTTAGTGTTTTTTTAAATACAAAAAAAAATCTTTAACTTAATTGCAATGTACATAGATCTAAAAATATTGAACCTATTCGAATTCGCTTTTTTTTGGATATTTGTCCATTTTTTATGTTGAGAAGAGCTTGCTGATATCATTTTCGTTATACTTCTGTGTTTTTTGTGGCATTTTTTTTAAACAAAGAAACAAATTACATATACATATAACAGTAAATGAATACTTCTTAACAAACAAAAAATAATAAATTAATTAATGTTATGTTAATAAACACAACATATAAAAGTAAATTCAGGCTCTATGCTTGTAAAAAATAGTAATTTAATATAACTATTTTAAAGTAAATTTTCCATCGACGAATTTGTATTTTTGTATTAATTTTATCAATTCAAAAAGTGGCTCATAAATATCATTACGTTTTTCTGTAAGTGATCTCGAAAACATTAAATTTTTTACGTTTAAACGATTCATAAACTTGTTTTTTATGTAATACAGAGTGATCAGCGCTGTCCTTAATATGTTGGTTAAGATTTTTTTCAAAAAGAAGTAGATCTTAAAAAAAAAAGAGGTAGAGAAGTAGATTGAATTTTTTTCTCAAAATCGAAGTAGATCTACTACGATCGAAGTGGCAGTGCCAATAATTGAAGCAACATAGAATGAATAATTAGCACCTTATATGTACCTATTTATTAAATATACCAAAAGATAATCAAAAACGAACGCTTACCAAATTCTCTCTCCTTAGCGGAAATACTCAATTTTCGATCACTTTTTCACATTAATAAAATGTTTTTACTTTTGCATTTATAAAAACGAACTGAAGAAGAAATTAATAAAAATAAAAACATAGAATTATGAGGAATTGAATACAGTTTAAGAAAAAAACAAACATTTATTTGCTCGGGTCACTAGATTTTATAAGAACCATTTTGACTGAAGGGGTGCCACGTGCCAATAGTTGGTCCAAAATAAGGGGGTGCCAATGATTATATTACGTTACGCTAAGTGTGTACGATTTACCATCCATTACCCAACATTTATTATATTTGTTACTTCAGATTTGAGTTCAAACCTTCAAACACCAAAAACCTTCAAAAAAGTATATTTTGGTTTCTGCACCAAAAAAATATTTAAATTTTTTGTCCTGACCTATTTATTAAAATGTTTTTATCAAGCACAAAATGAGGAAGAGGAAAAGAAAATATACAACAACAAAATACGCAGAAATACCAAACAAATTAAAAAAGAAAATAAGAACAACAGAATCATTTATGATTATGTTTGCGGACCTTCTCTGTTTGGCTGTTCCCGACTACATACACCTTTTAACATTTGTTATTATGTATTTGTATTTCCTTGTTTAGTTGAGTGAAAGGAAAGGCAGGAGATTTTTCAAGAAAATGGGACAAAGTTGTTCTTAATTAATGCTTATAAATGCGATATAGGAAGTTTTTAGCAATGTCAAGATCATTTGCCCGTCATTCTCTCATTATTTTAAATGGCATCCACAAAGTCTAAATTTGCAGTGAAGGTCAAGATCATGATTTTGTATTATTTTGGAAACTTATTGAAAGCTTTTAAAGAAATTACATGGACCAAATTTGCAATTAACCAGCATTATTTAGTAAATCAGAAACGAAACGCTTTTTTCATCATTATTACCATTTATAACTAATTCATAACCCCATCTAGATATTTGAAAGAAAGAAGGGAGGATCGCTACTTTATAACTGCTAAATAGCTTCAAAGCAGCGAGAAGACATCTTCAACACAATTTGATCGATTTAATTCGTTGAGCAATAAACCCAATACACACATATCCCATAGTATCATTTGCGTGAATATTTCCGTCTTCATTATTTCGATTCTACATTAGCAAGAAATTCAAAGTTAGGGCCATCTAGAAGTCTACATTGCTGTCGAGTACAAACATTCAGTTTAGTATGTAATCTTATTGGTTCTTGGACGGTTATACTCATTAAAATTCTTTAAAAATAATTTCATTTTAATTTTATAAACTCGTAAATATTATATATGTACTTACATTTCTACATGTTAACTACGTGAGTATTTTTTGTTAACAAAATAATTGTTTTATTGGAAAAATTTGAGTGAAGATCATGATTTCTTTGTGCTGAAAAAAATGGCGAAGTGCCCGGTTCATTGTCGAGTAGTACGAAAATAATTTGGCGACATATAGAAAAAAAGTTGTTTTATATAAAAAACAAAAATCGAAAAAAAATTAAAAGCTAAGTGGGTACGTTTCCGAGCATAATTTAATTTATTTGCTCTCATTTATGTACCACAAACATGTCTACTGATGTTTTAAATTTCCGTTAGTAATTAAGAGGCTAGCATTATTTGTGCGTCTTTAATGCACCCCCAAATACAAAACGTCATTTTTAAATTGTTATTCTTACAAAGAATAAATTGATAAAGTGTAAAGAGTATTTCAATGTTGACAGTCTTTTTTAAGTTCTTAAATAAATGTCAACATTGTAAATAAGCATAGAAAGATTGTGATGTATGGTGGTGCACGCTTTGGCGTCGGTCAAATAGGAATTCATGTGTATGTATATGTATATATAAATAATTAAAAATAAATCATAAGTACCTAGTGATACAAATTAACGTTGATTTTAATTTGAATAAAATTTGTTTTTGAAAAATTTTGTTTTGGATTTTAAATTTCGGTAAGCCATACTTTTTTTCTGTTGAAAATTCAACAATTTATTTCTAAATTAGCCCAGGAAAATTATGCAAAAAAATAACCAAACTTCAAAAAATTCCGACAAAGTCAATTTTGGTGGAGAGCATTACTTGGAGGTCCTAAGCATTTCCTGAAAAATACCCTAAACTTGGACAGGGGCTCTAAGAAACTTTTGGGTTGTGAAAGCTGGTAAAATTCAAATTTCTCGAAAAATATCAGTTTTTATAACTTTCAACGTAAAAATTATAACTTATTTAATTCTACACAAAAAAATTGCAAAATTTTTATTCTTAAATTCAGCTTAGTAATTTGTTTAAATGGAAAATTTAATTTTCATGGGCTCCATATATGCATATCACGTCGTCTTAGATTATTTGAAAGCGGTGTTTTTAATACGCATCTTGTAAGACGTCGTACACCAGGTCGATGTTTCTTTTCAATAACTTTTATAATATATTTATTTTTTACTGATTGATATATGTATGGTTCTTAACATAAGACATGTATGGAATATGATGTGGATGACGTGGGTGATTCTGGCAGTGGCACAAAGGCGAGCGAGTCCTGACGGAAAATTCGCTAAGTTCAAGTCTGCGAAAGACGAGTGTTGGCGGATTCCTCGCTTGAATCCTAGTTGCCAATATTTCTCTATGCGCTGCTATGGGTGGACAGCTACATATGTATATATAAAGTGCTATGGGTAGGCACTTTCCATCAATTCAAAAAATCCAAGTATGTATATGCTGTGAAAAAAGTTTCTTTGCAGTACCAATAATATCAAGAGAAAAACCAGTTTTATTTTTACCTATTTATTTATTTTTCTTGATCCTTTCTTCTTGAACAATATTCGTAAAACTAAACTTATAAAACTTAAACAATAATCAATAACACCGACCGACTAGCTCGGTGGTGAAAGCTCAGCTTAAAAATACATTGAGATTAAGTTAGTTAATGATTGAGTAATTAACCTTAATCTTAATAACTAAGTTTAATGTTAATTACTCAATCGTTTCTAGAAATATCATGCGCCTAAAAGTAGGCAATTTAATTGTGGGTTTTTTTTTTATGGCTTGATGATCCGAAGTTTCTATTTCGGCGTCAACAACGAGCAATCTCTTGCTTCAGGTTCTGCTGTGCGATTTTACCGACTGTGCGATATTCTTGGCCGATCTTGCGTTTCTTTGGCGTACGAATGTTGGCTGATTGATTATTGAACCGGTAGTCTCAAATTTGTCCGGCAAACTTTGGAGATTTGATTGTGAAGGGCTACCACGTCTACCGTAAAATGGGCACAACGCTTAGCCCATTGTAGGATTGTGATTTGGCATCAGTAACTTAATAAAAAACAACAGATTTGACAGACATCACCAAAACAACATTGCAGCCACAGACCGCCAAAATCTACTCGCGCTAATTGACAAACCCCTTAGTACAAACGTACAAGTTCCATTTCTGATCGATGATTCATTTGATTTCACATAGGTTATGAGTGACTACTTATTGAATAACTATTTGGATGATCTAGTTACTGAAATGTGTGTTTATGATTTTAATTAACATCAAAGTTTCATCTCTTTGTCGGCCGGTTCAATTCACCGAATGAAATTGATACATATCATTGATATTCATTAGTATTTATGTATTTATTTAGCTACAAATTTACAAATTTTTAAGCTTTGAGATTAAAGAGCTCTGTTTTCTTTATTTTTTTTTTAAACAAAAAAAAATCTAAAGATAACTAGATTTACAGAACCAGTTGCGCAACTCAACATATCATTGGCAAATAATATTTGAAAGACTGTTCTTCGATGGTTTAGTTATGGTAAATTAATTAAAGCCAAACGCTGGTTATATACGGTAATAGATGTGTGTTAATATTCCACGGCAGATAGCGAAGGCATAAAGAAGAAATCGTTTTTTCATAGATTCAGTCGATATATTAGTTAAGATAAGCAAAGCTTATCAATTAAAAATAAATGGGCCTAAATGGCTTCCTTTATGAACGCTTTTGAAAAATCCAGGTTTGCGACGACGGTTTTAAATCCATTTTGGGTTTTGACAATAACATCCGAGCAAAACTCTATAAAGTTGGTTTCGGTAGATTTACCCTTCATAAATCCATGTTGATGCGGCGAAAAAACGTTTTTGTACTTTTTTCAATGCCTTCTAAAATGTTTTTTTTTCGAATAATTTTTGAATACATGACAGCTTAGCAACTATGCCTCTATAGTTGGATACATTATACTTGTTCCCGTTTTTAAAAAGTGGTGAAATAAATAAATGCTTCAAAAGGTTTGGAAAAATACCTGTGAGATGGGCTTTGAAATCATTTTCGTCAATTACTGGTCCAGCAACATAAAGCTAGGAAAAGTTAGATATAGTATTTAAATATGTATTGTCACAATTTTATCACAGATGGTTTATAGATTTTATCACTGGTATTAGTAAAGTTATTCTCAAGGCTATTAGACATCGGTAAAGACCAAATGCAGGTCTTACCATTTGAAGTGAGAATTCACCCCAATATTAGCACATTTATTAGTGAAGTAAGATTCAGCTTCCAGGCCAATTTTCTGTAGCTATTTGCTGCTGTTAAAGTAAGACGAGCGCTTAAACCTTAAATTATAATATAGGTCGGTTCTCGTATTATACATAATGTTTAGAGTCTACTCCTATTCTATATTTCATTTAGAGCAGGTTTTAGATGTTTAAAATTTTGTGCAATGATATTAACTAAAACTACTTACAGTTAAGAAGATATTCACATGGTATAATGGGTCAAGCTCAAGGCAATACAATTGCATCCAAGCTCTACCTCGTTGGTGGTGTGGAAATGTATTGAGTACTTAATCGATTAACTTAATCTCATAACGTTATTATACTTCTTTTCCTATTAAAACAAAAGAAAAAATATTCCTTCAATATTGCCAAATTTGTCATGCATAATTATGTTATTTCTTAAATATTTCTTAACGCATAGAAAATCTTAATATAAAATTATCTGTCAAATGTATGAATTAACAGTTTTAAATATTTCTTTTTGGAAACTCTTGTCATTAGTGTTTGTAAGCAAATGCCTTTAAGAATATTTTTGCTTACAAAATTAAGCAAAAAACTTCTCTAAGATCAAAAAGAGCCGTAGAATAAGTACAAGTATACCGGGACTTGTACTTTCAGTTCAGTACTCTGATACTGGAACTAGAAAATGCCAAGTACCAGTATTTTTCAAATACTTTGTCGCAAGTACCAAGTATTGGGTACTTATGTACTTGATCATTATTTGAAAGTACATTACAAGTACTTTCAGATACTTGACCAGTACCAACCAACATCTCTTTGCTCAGTAGATCGAGGCTTTTCAAATTTGCAATAGAATATTTTTCTGCAAATCATTTGTTTTATTTTTTGTTTGACAAAAAATAAAATTAAAACAATTTTAAGAAGTACATACCGAACCATGGTTTAACGATGGAAATATAGGTACATATACTTTAATCTATGTTTTGTTTTTTTGTTTCTAGTTTTTTATTTACTTATTTTGTTTTAATTGACCTTGTAACGCATGTTATTTCAACAAAAATATTTTGTTTTTGTTTTGTTATTGATTATTTTTGTATTATGTTGAATGTTGTCATTAAGGTTAATAAAAAAAAATTTTAGTTTTTGAAAAATCTCCTATTTTAGTCTACTTTTTGATAATTTTGTTCTATTAAATACAATAAATAAATGCTTTCGTTTCACTGTATACGAGTACCATACCGTGACACAAGGTGTCGCACAGCTTGACAAAAAAGTTCAAAATTTACTATACTTCCATATACTGTCCATGGTATGACCGCTGTACAAAACGTTATTTTGACCAGTTCAGACATTTTCAAATAATGTTCAATAAAGTTGCCTTTTTTAGGGAAAAGCTCAGTGACAATATTCTTATTTTATCAAGCATAACTTTTACCCAGTCTGAGAGTTCCCGAAAATAAGCTATGTGATGCGAAAATTTAGTTTCCTTAATAATAGTTTTTTTTTTTAAGGTAACTGACATTTTGCAATGTGTACCGATGTTTATGGAATTGTTTTATTATTTTTACCTGTTCTATTGCACTTATACAAAAATAGTTTTTGTAACTTTTTTGATTTTTGAATTATTAAATTTTTTTTTATATATTCTAAAACCTCACTTACTACCATTTTTTTTTGCTTTTTATTATTATTGAAAAGAAAAAAGTGAATGCCGGGACTCATGGTTAAGATGTTAAGACATCAACGTTCATCCCAGTACGCAATAAACATACATAATAATGCAATCGTATCGTAATATAAAAATTGGTTTTTAAACATTGAACACATTTTCTGTGCACTTTAGCAGAATTTTATTTTTTTTATATGAACGTTGACAAAATTGAAATTCCCAGAAAATTACAGAGTTTCAAACTAAAGGAACGAACATTGTATTTATTTCATCAAAAGTTAAATATTGTTAAAAATGGAACACACCGGACTCCGCTACGTAACGTAACGTTTGTTAGACTTATGTTTCAACAGGGATGTTATTTGATACAACATTAAATTTGTTTACTCAAACAGAGATGTTATCTGATACGAAATATCACAACTATTTGCTTGGAGCATTAATAGGGGCTCAGCCATCAGACGAATAGGGGAACATGTAGCATACGAAAATATGCACGTGCCGTAACTATTTGGGACTGGTGGAAGTCTGATCATAGCCTCTCCGTGGCGGCCGCTAGAAACAAGCCTTTAAAAAGGTTTGGCTAATATTATCAGGCTGGTTCCTCAGGTTGGCGACAGGTTAATTCCCTGTCCCGTAAAACTTTATGAATTACGAGACCGACAACAAGCCTCGGAAACGGACTGATCACACGACGACAACCAACGCAACGAAAACTGAAAAACGATTTACGAATTTTCTTATGGAACGCTCTATAGAGCTCGAGCTGCTCAGCAGCTAGCCGATGGCCTGTCAAAATATAAAGCTGACATAACAGCTCTTCAAGAAATCAGATGGACAGGGAATGGTGTTCTACAGAAGAAAGAATATGACATATACTATAGCTGTCATACAAAACACCATGTGCTCGGGGTAGGCTTCCTAGTCAGCGAAAAAATGAAGTCTACTATCATCGGCTTTAACGCTATAAGCGGAAGGCTATGCACCCTTCGCGTGCGAGGCAAATTTACGAACATCAGCCTCATTAACGTTCACGGACCTACGGAGGAGTCCTCAGACGAAGAAAAAGAGACTTACTACGAACAAGTCGAGAGGGCCCTTAATGCCTGTCCAAGGTATGATGTTAAAATCATCCTTGGGGATTTGAACGCAAAAATAGGTCGGGAGCCGGTATTCAGGAATTACGCAGGCACCCATAGTTTGCATGAGAACACTAATGACAATGGACTTCGAGTCTTAGAATTGGCAGCATCGAAAAACATGGTCGTTGCGAGTACCAGGTTCCCGCGTAAAGATATCTACAAAGCCACCTGGGTATCACCTGATGGAGTCACTCGTAACCAAATAGACCACGTGTTGATAGACCGTCGCCACTACTCGAACTTGATGACGGTATGAATGTACCGAGGTGCCAATATCGACTCGGATCACTATCTTGTTGGTATGGTTTTCCGAGGGCGGATTGCCTTGCGAAGAAGCATTGCATCCGCCGATCAGGTTCGAATCAACACGGCTGCCCTGCGCAATGAAAACACCAACAACACCTTTGGTAATGCGTTAGGACTCGCCCTAGAATCACTTGATTTAGGGAGAGTAAGTCCTGGAGCCAGTATGTTGGGCGTAAATGAGAAGTGGACACGCCTTAAGAATATTGTCATTAGTACTGCCAACTCCATCTTAGGCAGCAGTCGTAAAAATCGGAACGACTGGTTTGATGATGAATGCAAGCTAGCGACTGAACGTAAGAATGTTGCGTACCGAGCAATGCAACAATCTCATAGAACCCGGGCACGCGAAGAGGAATATAAAGAGCTCAGAAGAATAGAAAAACGGCTACACAGACAAAAAAAATCAGCCTGGGAGAAGAACCTAATCTGTGAAATAGAAAATAGCCGAGAGCGAGGTCCGCACCAGGCGCGGAAGTTCTACCAATCCGTCCGAAACATGACGCAGTACACACCACGCTGCACATACTGCAAGGACGGAGAGGGAAATCTGATCACCGATCCTGAAAGCATACTGGAGCGATGGAAGTGTACTTTAATGAATTGCTAAATGGTCAGCTCACTGCAGAAGTGGAGGCTCCACTACCTCAAGAAGAATACCCTATGTTGCCGCCACCAAGCATAGAAGAGGTTGAGAAGTCTATAGGCCGGCTTAAACAGAACAAAGCCCCGGGAGCCGATGGCATACCAGCCGAATTATTCGATCACGGCGGGCCAGCCTTACGTCAAGCAATTCATGATATTATAGTACACGTATGGGAGCAGGAAGAAATGCCAGAAGACTGGCGAAAAGGTTTAATATGCTCCATACATAAGAAGAGAGATGTCACAACGTGCAGCAATTATAGAGGTATCACGTTGTTGAGTACCGCCTATAAGATACTCTCCTCTATCCTACAAGACCGGATAACCCCATACGCTAAAACCGTTATCGGACAATATCAGTGTGGTTTCATTCCAGGCAAATCAACAACTGATCAGATATTTACCCTTAGGCAGGCGATGGAAAAATATCTAGAATTTAACATCCCAACATACGAGTACCATCTGTTTATAGACTTTAAGGCCGCCTATGATAGCATAGCCAGGGTAGAACTTTACAAAGCCATGAGAGAATTCGGCATCCCAAATAAATTGACACGACTATGTAGGTTGACCATGACCAACGTAACAAGCCAAGTGAAAATAGCCGGATTGCTATCCACACCAATCCACATCTTTAATGGACTCGGAGCACGAATTTGAAGTGGTGCAATCCTTTAAATACGTTGGGTCAATAGTAGCAGCCGATAACAATATAGAAGAAGAAATACGCGGGCGGCTTCTTAAATCCAACAGAGCCTACTATAGTCTGTCAAAGCTCTTCAAATCTAGAAATCTCACCATAACTTCAAAACTGCTGCTGTACAGGACCATGGTCCTGCCAGTACTCACATATGGATCCGAGACTTGGGTGCTTAGCAAAAGGCACTCCGACCTCTTAGCTGCGTTCGAGAGAAAAGTCTTAAGGAGAATTGTTGCCCCGTATGTGAGGAAGGACGATTCCGGAGACGGTACAATCATGAACTGTACGCAATCTACCTTGAAGCAGATATCGTGACAAAAATTAAGCTCGGTAGACTCCGGTGGGCAGGGCACCTAGCTCGCATGAGCGAAGAGGAACCTGCTCGGAAAGTTCTTTGTGTTACATTCTATGGTAGACGACAGCGTGGTAGACCATGCTTGCGCTGGAGAGATGGCGTAGACCAGGACGCCCGAAGCCTTGGGGTGCGCAACTGGATGGCGTCGGCTACACAGAACGTATACGTTAGACCCCCGTTTTTGGTTTACCCCACCGCCACCGCCGACATAGATGTTTCCAAATCAAAAGTTTTACATACGCCACCCCACATCTACTGACACCATCAACAACATTTTTACTTGCGATATAGGTACTATAGGGCAAGTTCTGCATTTGGAAAAAAATCGAACTCGAGATTTTGATCAAAGTTGACATTACGATGATAGCGAAGACGAATAAAGTGGGTCTGACAATTCCGTCTATCTGTATGTCCGTATGTCTGTATGTCTGTACCTCGATCTAGAGCCTAATCCACTGGAACTTCGGTGATTCCCTAGAGCCTAGAGGAAAAATTGAAATTTTTTTTTAGCTCTAAAACTAACGGTACCCCCATACACCCGTAATGCATAATCTTATTTATCTCGAAAACGGCTCTAACGATTTTGATAAAAAAAATTAAATGTGATATTATGGACATGGACTATATTTTAATCAAAAAAATTTGGGGGGAAATGATATTTCGACTTTCCCATTAACGGCTATAAAGATTTTAACCAAAAATTTTCAGCAGGATTCCCCTTAAGTTTAAAATAATATTGTTTATAAAAAATTTCGAAAAAAAAAATGTTTGTGTTTTTTTGAAAAAAATTTTTATCTTCAATAGCTTGAACTATTATTTTTTGAAATTATTTCCTAAAATCTATATTATTAAATACTTAAAATTCGCATCCCACATTTTTTTCTTGCAAAATTTTAAAGAAATTTCTTAAATAAAAATTTATTCTGTAATAAAACGATTTTTTAAAGTTTGTTTGCATAAATTCATACTTTTCTAGAAATCAGACGGCAATTTTATGCATTTGAACATTATTATCTGATTGAATCCATGTTTTATATTTATAAAATGTATCTTAAATTCCAAATTACTTTTACATAAGAGCAAGTTCGTGCGATCCAGTCGTGCATTTTATTTTATTTTCACGAAATGCTTACGTAAATTTTTTCTGTAATAACCTCGTTGAAACCTTTACGTATTTTTTTCTAAAATTATCATACTTATATTATAAAAATGGTGGACAGTGATTTAAATCGTGTAAAAAACCAACAGAAGACATTAATTGAACAATTTTGTTTTGTTTTCTAATAGGTATTATAAAAAAGTCTTAAAATTAAAGTAACTTGTCACACATTATGACTCTACGTTACATGAATGTATGTATGTTTTTTATGAGTATCCGTACATTAAAAATGTTTATGAATAAATGATCCTGTGAAGTAAAGTCTTACAAAATTTATCATTTTTGATACAATGTTCCTCAAAAAATTAAAAATTCTATCGAAACGTTGGGAAAACTAAAGAATATCTGTCATTAATTAATAACTGAGATCAGAAGGGCTGAAATCTTGAAAACATCAAACGTACGTACAGTCGTACAGTACCTACATATTCTATATTGGTAGGCACTAGCATTGGCACTTTGACAATCAACATGGATTGGACGAGTATGTTTAATGAAAATGTATGCTTCCATAAATTTTCCATGAGGGAATTGCGTTACTGCTTTCAAGCGGTTAGATCTTGACTTTTTTTTTTGTTTTTAATTATGATTCAATTGCTGATGCGCTCTTTAAAAATAGAAGAATTTTAATTTGTCGGGAAGTGGTACTCTTTTGTTTTCTCTGTAATATTCTTTGAATACTGCGAATAATGTATACGCATGTAAATAAAAGTAAAGCAAAATAAAGTTAAAGAGGTAAAACTTTAACAACATAACATCAAAAAACTACAGTAATTTAAATAAAAAGATAATAATATCTGTGGCCGCAAATCATAACCGCCTAACTCGAGTTATGACGAAATTGAGTTTTTATCATAATCGTGCTGAGAATATAAAAATCTGTCCCCACTCAATTTTTTACGTCTGTATCTTTTTTTAAACAAAAGTTATAAACAAAAAACCTAACAACCTAACTCGCTTTTCAAAAATTATAATTAGCTATAACAACTTAACTCAATAAAAATACAACGGCGGTTTCATAACTTAAGTTAAGTTTTTATTATTCTGCATTTAAAAAAAAATAATCGGGAATAACAACATAAGTCAAGTTAATCAATTTAAAATCTGCCGAGAATTAAAAATGCTTATTTTTTCATTTTTCTTATATCAACATAGGCTCTTATTCCCTGATGTAGAACAAATATTTACTTTTCTTAACTTGAGTTAGGTTGTTATGGAAAACCACAATTCTATTTTTTGACCAACTTAACTGAACTTAAGTTCTTTTGGCTAACCAGACTATGATTGCATGAAAATCTTAAATAGAGTTAGGCCGTTATTCCGTGTTTCAATTTAAAAAATCACAAATCTAAGTTGACTTATGTTCTTTTGCCTTAATGAGTTTGCTGTAAAAATGAGTCATAAGTGAAGATAGGTCCTAACGAACAGTTGCATCTGTAGTGTAAGTACTGTTTGAAATTAAAAGGTTTAATTAAAGAAGTGCGTAAGATATCGATTAGAGCTGTGCAAATAATGGAATTAGCAAGGATGCTTACAATTTACAAGATAATTATTATCTATTATCATTCTGATTACACGATATAGTTATGTGATGTATTTAGGAGCTGATATCACATTGGGGCAGTGCCTACGAACAAAATTTGTATAGGTATTACTCAACAAGAGAAAGTACTCATTACAACAACAAGCGTGGTTTCAGTGCTTTTCTATCTCCCCTTAAAAAAATTCCTATGTAAATTGGTGATCGAAATTAGAAAAACGGTTTATAAAAATATTTGTTTTTCATTTGCTCTTAAATAAATTTGGGGTGTCAAATTAAAACAAAATTCAAAAAGAAATATCAAAATAAGAAGTCGTAAGAATTGATCTTCTATTGAGCATTTTTTTTTTTTCACTACGCTTGTGCAAACCTCAAAAACATTATTGTCTATTATTTTGTTTTGCAGGACAATGTAATAATAGGGATCAGCTTGTGCGTGAATAAAATGGAATGAAATTAAAGAATTCCTGTTGCCAATCCCTGTTTTCATGATTTGAGAGTGTACTTTTAGAAATGTATTTTTGCTTTAAATCAAAATATAATATTATGACTTTTGTTACAATTAAACCAAACAAAATTGTTTCCATATTTTGAACCGAGTATAACGAAATACAGTCATTAAAGAATGGCCAAACTCTTATTTTTAAGTCATCAGTTATACCAACAAAACTTTCAATATTTAATAGAATTCTAAGGTTTATGTTAAGATATGCAAACAGTGTTTTGTTCTTCAGGTGAAATACATAATATGTACATGAAACTGAGAACGTTGAAAATGATCCCGAATTTGATGGTATTTTTTTTAATAAACCAGAATAGATACACTTATTTAATAAGTCTACTAATTCAATTTCTGAGGGCTCAACTAGAAGAAACATTTGCAAGACCTTAATGCAAAGCTAAGAAAAAGCTATATATTAAACTTTCAATCAGCAGCAAGACTAATAAGGTTAAGACTTGCAAGCCTCTTTATATTTGTAGAAGTAAATACACCGAGAGCATTAAATTTTAAAAACTTGAACTGTAGTTCAACAGCTACTGGTCATTAGAAAGCTATTACCAAAGAATTTTATATATTGGTTCCCTCCAACACATTGAGGATACAAAATTTGACACCTTGGTGTACGCAGTTAACTGGAAGCCAAAACGCGACCGTAGTATAAAGAATACAAAAATATTTTTAATGTTTTTTGTAAAAAAATATTTTCTTCAGTTCTTTGACGAAACTGAGAGCTTCTTTAAATCCGTCATCAAAACAAAAAACTTCACTGTCGTTAGTGTCGTTCGATTCCATTTAAGGATATCAGAGAAAAACGTGCTCCTAACAATAAAACGACATATTTCGAGGTTTACTGCACATGAAAGCCACTTTATTTGAAAAGACTCGTGTACAAAATTTTAAACGCCAGCTTTAATCTTACATCAATACACGGCCATTATAAATCATAATCTTTGAATCTGGCAAGCTTATCAAAATACTTAAAAATGTTTGAATTTATCGGCCAAGAGTTTAATGCCCCAAAAGTAGACAAGTATTCTTTTGCTTCGAAGAGAAAGGTTACCGAATCCGAGAATGAAAAGTTCGCATTGCAAGTGAAGCAAAACGCAACGAAAAAAAGAAGCAATAAAAACCAAACACTTTTAAATTAAAGCTTTTACCTTCATCGATCCTTGAACCAGGGCTTACAGATGTGATTGCGCCCATCACAAGCTCAATTAGCTTAGTGAGAAAAAAAACGAAGGTTCAAATTGATTTTTATTTTGTCAATAAGACTGATTTAATTGACACGAAGAACAACGACAATGATTTTTCTGATTTTGCCAAATTTTATAGATCTAAAGTTTCTTGGAAACGAATAGATGAAGATGGTAACAAAATAACTTGGAACTCTATTCGGTAGCTACGTTACTATAAAAACTGCATCAAATGCCCTACACAAATTTCTTGCACAAAGATGAGGTTTCTAAAATTATAAAAAGTAAAAAAAAGACGAGAGTTTCTTTAAATCTAAACAACTTTTTCCCCGAAAGAAAAGAAGATTTCATGGACTTAAAACATCAAGTCTTGATTTTCAGTCTTTCTATGACAATCTTCCATCCAATATGGACGAGCCAAATACTTATCCTCATTTAACAGGCCCTGACAACTCAGAAGATACTTAAATATCAATTTTGCTCAAAATTTAATCAATAATGTACAATACATAATTTAAACTTATGCATATTAAAAACTTGAATAAATAAAATATTCTTATTACAAAATGTTCCTTTACTTGTATGATACTTTCACGACCAAAAGAAAACAAACATGGAAAATTAACTTAAGTTAATAAATACCCTGGTTTATTGGTAAGGAAAAAGAACTTAAGTCAACATATGGAATTTTTTCCCACAATCTCACACATGGAATAACGACCTAAGTCGACAAAAGAAATTTTAATCATTCTTTCTTAATATGCCATAACAACCTAATTCGACCTAAGCTTTTTATTTTTTTAAAGTTCAATAAGCCATAACAGCTTAAGTGTTTTTTTCCTTAATTACTCACTAAATATAAGACATACATTTTATTATTTCTAGTATATGAGAAATGTGTATTCTTTCTTCATTTCTGCATTTAAGAAATTTAAAAATTCATAATTCCTGATTCATAGAGAGATTATGAAACTTAAAACTGCTCTCCTGAAAAATATGAAAAATCGACTTAAGCGGTTATGCCTTGTGACCACTGATATACGAAAATTTATTATAGATCATGGCTGTTCAGACTATTGGCTCTAAGTCAATATAAAGTTTTTGTATATACATACATACTATGTGTACATATATGGACCAAAACGCGGACTGTTACGTTACATTCATACGCATATTTCAATACAAATTTACCTGAAAATATATGAAACGGAATACTTTTTCAATATCTATTATTTTTTTCTCAAAATAGACTTCCTAACTAACATTTTCTATTAATTTAAAAATCAGTGAGGCCTGTCATTTAAACGCTAAAAATGTTTTAGCAGGACTGTTACATTACATGAATTTGGAAGTAGATTTTGAGGTTGCATTACATTATGCAATAAGTCTGCTCTTTTAGTGTACTATTTCAAACGTGAGGTACGAGGTTTCTGAGATTAGGAAAGGAAGTAGCAAATAAAATATTAATTACACTTAATACTGTATTTTTAGATTCTGTGGAAAGAAAAATGTTGGGACTGTTACGTTACATGAAAAGACTGTTACGTTACACGTGCGATCTTGGCTCTTTTAAGAGTTAAAGTCAGCATCGAAAATGGCTAAAATTGTATTTTTTTAGAGTTATTTGGTTTTCTTATTGTTAGACATTAAAAAAGGGTAACTTATGAAACATACAAATTAAATAAAAAAACTTTATTTCTCATTATAGGTAAGTACACATCGAAATTTTGGCGATCCATTAATCCACTAACTTACTTTAAGTATTTCCACTTAGTTTTAAAAATAATAATATTTTACTTTATTTAAGAAAAATTCATCAATCATTCATTGTAATAATTTATTAAGTTTGTTTATCGAATTCAAACAAACTTTTAGTATAAATAGTGCTTTGTAAATAAATATAAATAAATTCTAATTTGGAATTCACCAACTTCTCAAACTTTTTTGTCCTTTTTAAACTATTTATATACATATATACAGCCTTATCATCATATCGTTACGATCGTAACGTTTATTTCCTTCATGGTATCTGTTTCGTAACGGAAAAAACCGACGTTTACTAACGCGTGTATTTGACGTAAACGCCAATAAATTAATAAAGTGTTAATTCGTGTCAAATAAGCAAAGCAGAATCATGGATAGTGCAGCAGTGTTATTGGAAGCGGAAAGATATGAATAAAGAAAAAAGAATATTTTTAAGAAATACATACATATATCAAATATTTTCTAACTCAGATTCTCGTAATTATAAATTATAAAAGTTTATTCGTTTTTAATTTTTCTTTGGAAAATTTTCCACTTATAATTTGCTGTCGGAGAAATCGGAAATCAAATATCTTCATAAATTGCATGAATTCACCATGCGTTGCTGCCATTTTAACATTTCATCGGCATTCAACGCACACAAACTTTATTTTCATAGATTTTTCCGATTGCCCTAGCGGAACGGCTACAATCATACAAAATTCGTACATTTCGTAGAAATCGGAGAAAATTACGGTCCGATCGGGTACGATGATAAGGCTCATAGTTTTTGTTCTTTTGGGTCTTAATAAGCTTTCCCTAAACATTAGAAGTATGATTGAGGTTATGAAATCAACATAGTTACAATTTTTTAATTTGAAACGAAAAAAGACTGTTACGTTACAAACTGTTTTCTGTTCTAAACAACGGCATTATTTATGTAGTACACAACAGAATTATTATTTTATTTTTAAAATAGACTAAAACTACTCGGAGAAAATATGGTTTTATTAATATGTTGATATAATAGAAGCTGGAAAAATAAACTTTTAAGGTTCTTGGACTGTTACGTTACATCAAATATTGCGGTGGGTTTCTTTGTTATTTTAAATGCTGATTTCAATATGTTTTTCCAACTATTTAAGCCCTATACTTTCAACAAAACTTACTTAATGTGACCAAAATGGATAAAACTTAAAAAACTAATTTTGAATTAATAAAACTAACCATTTTGTTTCGTTTTGTATTTTAATTTTTTTTTTGTAATTTCAAGGAATCAAAGAAAAACGTGTTTATCGCGAAGTAAGTAACGAATATCTCTTTGAAATTTATGTTACTCGTTACTTTGGGATGTATACAAAATAAAAATGGCGAAAAGCCCGCGAAATTTTAAATGTTTTTTTTTTCTTTGTGGTTTCGTTTTTCGCGTTTTGGTCCATATGTAGTTTGATTAGGAATTTAATTTCGATAATTGTATTTAAATTTTGAAGTTTAGAGAATTAAATACATCATAAACTGATGTCTTTTAAAAAATAGATTTCAAAGGAAGCAGGAGGTGTATAATAGCGGTTTGTTTTTGGTGAGCAGGTGTTGGTGAGTTGTTATAATGTGAGAGAGCCTTAGATGAAAAAAAAATTAAAATGTTTTGTTTAGATTGGTGCGTCTTTTGCATAGATTACGGCTTTGTTGAATTTGTATATTGGTGCATCTTTTGCAGAGATTGCGGCTTTTTCAGCTTCCTTATTACCACCGGTATCTACATGCCCAGGGGTCATCAGTTTATTTCATCCTTATTAGTTTGTGTCTTATTGCAGAAATGAGTTAAGTATTGTTGTTTGGGTAGTTTATTGCTTTTAAAATCGATATATTATCGTGGCATACAACAAATTTATGGATGTCAAAGTTGCCAGCTTTATCGATTGAAGAATCGCAAATGCTTCTGCTGAAAAAATTGATGTGAATTTCGGGAGGGTACCAAACCAATGCACTCAAAAAATTTCGTGTGTAAATATTACTAATTCATGCGTGCATTCTACGAATTTAATTCGTGGTTTTCAGCCACGAATAGTATTCGTAGAATGGACGTTTATTAGTACATTTTACGAATATTTTATTAGTATTCGTAGAAAAACAAACGTATATTGTACAAATAATATTGGTACAATGTACGAATATTATTGTAATATTTACTAATGCCCTGTAATTCATTCGTAAATTACACAGCTCCATTCGTACATTGTACGAATAAAATTGTAATATTTACTAATGCCCTTGTAATTCATTCGTAAATTACACAGCTCCATTCGTACATTGTACGAATAACATTGTAATATTTACTAATGTCCTTGTAATTCATTCGTAAATTACACAGCTCCATTCGTACATTGTACGAATAACATTGTAATATTTACTAATGCCATTGTAATTCATTCGTAAATTATACAGCTCAATTGGTATATTGTACGAATATTATTGTAGAACTTACTACCATAAATATGTTCTCTGAAATTTCCTTAAATATACATTGTAAGAAACAATAACAAAAGGTAATGTATTTTTTAAGTTAAAAATAGTTCCTTAATTCAGTTTATTGTCATATACATATGAATAAAGTTAAAAAAATATAAAAAGTATCTTAAAATTAATTAATTTATTATAAATATAATTAAAAATGAAAGTAATATTTCCAAACTCCTTTCTTTTAAAGGGTCACTGAAAATAAATTTAACATTTGATATCTATTCAAAATCAAAAAATTTGTATTTACATTAAAATTCCTTAAGTAAGAAATTCCCACATATGTACGAGTATGTTCTGCTGCTTCTGGATGCTTTATGTTAAATATAAAATAAGCTTTAAGGCATATGTATATCTAGGTACTCACCTCGTCTTTTCGATGTTGATCTGGTCCTCAAGATTTGTATCTTATTTCTTATACATACACCGTATGAATTTACAAAATAATTAATTAATTCAGACCCACTGCAGGAAAAAAACACGTTTCAACGTGTTGACGTATGGAATACATTTAATTTTTAGAGCTGAACACATATTATTTATTATTTTTGACTCATGATTAGTAAATAATACTAATGCACTTGATAAAAATACGAAGTTATTAGTACATTCTACGCATAAGGCGTACGGTCAACCTACGAATGAATTCTGTCTACTAATATTAGTATTACTTAGTAAATAGTACGAATTTTTTAGTAAATACTACGAATACGAAAGATTAAAGTACGAAGTCATTCGTACGAGAAATTAACGAATGTTATTAGTTATATGTACACAATAATTCGTACAATGTACTCAAAAAAATTGTTAACTTCTTGTTTACGAATAAAATTAGTGTATTAAACGAATAGATTCGTGGATACTACCACAGTTATTAGTAAAACTTTACAAATGCATTCGTAGATCTAGCACTGTACAAATACTTCGTACATGTTACGAATATTCGTACAATGCACGAATATTTCCTTTACGAATATCATTAGTAGCCATTTTACTAATAAATTTTTTGAGTGTGCTTAAAATATAACCGTTTTTTAATGTGTCGACAAACAATGTTTTATTTTGCAATTTGAATCCGTTATTAAAAATAAATTTCCCACCTTTATTTTTAACTTCTGATAAGATGTCCGAAAATAAAGAGCTGTATAGCGCGTTGTTGTTGTTTGTTTTTCTATAGTGAGGCAAAGTTAGCATAAAATGTTCAGGTTATATATGCCATGGGGGTGAAATAAAATATAACTTCGTGGCTTCTGTATAGGAAGTTGCATTTGTTGAGTGTAAAATATGTTAAACTTTTTAACTTTTTAAACCTTTTTTTTTTAATTTAAAAGATTTTTTTTTTAAATGATATAAAATTGACACAAAATTAATTAATTAATTACACAAAGTCACTTATAACTCCTTGGAGAGTACCTCTGGTCGTGGAGAATCTGTAATAAATAAGAGAAAACAACGCATGAGCTAAGCACTCAAAGTCCTTTTATTTTGAAGTTAAGTATAAAAAAAAACAAATTTTAAATATATAAATAAAAGACCACGGTAATGCTAAAAAATATGAAGAAACTACATTAAGATAAATATTAGAAATATCTATGAACTTATCCGGAGTGTACAGACCAACCTTCTAGCTGCGAACGAGAAGGGAAAACGCGCACCTCGAACTGATACTCCAGAGGCCGGCTGTTATCACACGGGCACACAACTCGAACCGATACTCCAGTGGGTGGCTGTAACCACCCCATCACAATACAAGACAATAGTAATCGAGATAAACACACCAACGCACTGGCTGTGAACGAGAAGGGAAAGCACACTTGCACACAACTCGAACCGATACTTCAGTAGGTGGTTGTAAACTCCCGATACAGCTCTAAAAACACACGGCGCGGCGGCGGCGGCGCAGGAGAACGCACATCTCCGTATGTTATCTGTATACAACTCATACACTTACACTCGACATATCGTGTACTTATATATTAATAATAAAATACATAATACAAATAATTCGCGAGATCTTAACATGCCCGAATGTAAAATAATGACCACGTAATAAAAGTTACATATTTGATAGACGAAAAACATAAAGGATAAAATGAATAATTATACAAAAAATAAGGTGGTTAAATAAATAAATTAATTTACCTCACATGCTATTTTCTTTGCCCAAGTATCCTATTTTCTTCGTAATTATTATTATTTTTTTTTTATTAAAAATGAAAAACAAACAATACTCACTGTTTAATTTTTGTTTTGTTAAGTATTCTTCAAAAACACAGTGATAGAAAACGAAATATAATATAAAATAAAATGTACGACTGGGTCGCACGAACTTGCTCCTATGTAATAGAATTTCAAAAATGAATGTTATTAGCGAAAAACTGTTCATAAGCATAAAATTAATTTTTTAAATGACTAAAACAACTTCTTTAGTAGTTGGAGGTAAAAATAGGATGCCATGTGATTCAAGCAAATATAGGTTTATACAAGAACAAAAATTATAAGTCTCTGTAGTAGTTTCTTACAAAAATAAGCTTTTTTAAGAAAAAAATTTGGTACGCCAATTTAAAGTTTTTATTATTGTTCGAATAAAAAATAAATGTACAAAAAAAAATTGAGCTGTTTTCGAGATATTAAATTTTCAAAAAAAAAAACAGATTTTTTTTTTTCAAAATGCAACGTTTTTTAAACTTTTTCGAAGCTTCTCTCTAAAAAATTTCATTAAAATCCGTTATGCCTATAAATGAGAAATTCAAAGTTTTCAAAAATCGTTCCATGATAGGTACAGTCAGTAATATTTTGTTTTCAAATTTTTTTTATTAAATTATAGATCTTAGAAATTAATCGAAAGAAAAAAAACTTTAAGCAAATTTCTCGGAACCTTTTTCGAGAAAAATACGATTTTCGAAAACCATTTTTTAACATTTGTATGGAGGGTACCGTTATTTTTTGGTAAAATACATTTTTTTCTCATATCTTGTAGATTTTATTTATCAAGTTTTAAAAAAAATCAGCTTAAACATAAAAAACTGATTTAAATCGGTCGTACCGTTTTTGAGAAAATCAAAGAAAGAAAGAAAAAATGGTTCCAAGGGGGGTACCAAAATTAATAATTTTTTGGAAATTTTTTTTCAACCATTACCTAGCTTTAACTAAATTAAATTTTTTAATTTTTTTTTTTTTAATCTGTGGGACAGCTTTTGAGAAAAAAAAATATTTATAAAATTTCGAAAAAAAATCGTATGGCAGGTACCGTTATTTTTGGTCTTAAAAAAAAATAAAAATCATCCGGGGGGAAAAATTAAAACTCATATCTACCAAGTTTGAAAAAAATCGGCTGAGTAGTTTAGCTGTAGTCGAACAGACAGAAAGAATTGCGAGACCCACTTTTGGCAGAAGTATTAAAAAAATTGCAAAAAAGAAAACTATTTGTTAATTTACACTTAAAACTTATATTTATAAGTAATGTTAATAATTCGTATAATACATAATTGTTTATCGGGGGCTGACGTTCTGGGTTTTCTTGGACAAGAGTACCTTGAGTGACCCGCTTCGCTTGAGTATGTTCAGTCGCCAGGCTGGCGCCTCACAATGGGGCAAAACGTAAAAAAAGCTGGTATTTAATCAAATAATGAAGTTGAGCTTTGTCTTAAATAACCGTTCTATTTCTCTTCCAAATATGATAGAGAATTAGAAATGAGAGAGAGAAAGTTTATTTGAATCACGTAATCTTCTGCAGATCGTCTCAAATGAAGAGTAAGTTCACGTTTTGAGTCGATCGCAAACCTCTTTTTGTCATTTCGAGTTGGTTAAGTAAATTGTGTACAGTTTATTATTTATTGCGTGTATCAAATTAAATTAAATTGCAATAGAATCAGTAAGCTCAGGAGCATTTTTGTTTGTTTTTTTTAATTTTAATTCGTAGTTGAATATAAGAAAAACTTCAAAAATTGCTTGTTTTTTTGCATTTATCTGAAATCCTTAGACGTTTAGTTGTGTTCGCCGTAAGGTGCCAATAAGTTTTATATGTCATTTTGTTAAGTGTATATTCTCCTTTCAGAATGTGCAAAATTTTCTTGCTCCAATCTACTCCCCTGTGTGTTGTGTACATTTTTGTTGGTGACGTCACTTTCTAGAAAAAGATATTTTTCGTCAATATTATTGTATTTTTGACATTTCTTACGCCAAACAAAATCAAAAATACTACCAATAACCAGGCAAGATCTTTTTAATATAAAGAAGAAGTCAAGTTGCCAAGGATTTAATAGCCAGATGGATTTTTTAAAGGAAGAAATTGTAAGGCAAACTCAATACTTGGGTAACTTTTGAAATAGCATACATTCTTTCTGAATTGGCATATGCATCTGAAATTAGTTTGAGAACATGTGGGCAGTCGCTAGCTGCAAAACTAATTCACGAAGTAAACCAAAGTCCTAGAAAAGTCAAACAGTGTAGGAAAGCTTTAAGAGAGTCCATTTAACCTACTTCGATGAATGGTGAAGAAGCTTTAGCGTTAATTTTCGATGCAGGTTTATCTAAATTTTAATATGAAATTATCAGATCAAAAGCTTCTTAAGTATTTCCTTCGTATAAAATAGTTCAGGAGTGTTAAAAAAATTGCTATCCCGATCCTGAACATATATCATTGTTTCGAAAACTTCTGTGAGTACAAGTTTACAAAGTTTGTTAAACTTAACAGTTAAATGCTTAACTATTCTCCAAAAAGACGAGATTAACTCACTTCACTAAGAATTGATAAATGTATGCTTGTACTCTAAATGGGACTTTGATGGGAATTTTGGTCACAATTCAAATAAGCAAGCCTTTTATGAATTGAACCTGGTAGAATCGACTGTTTTTCTTACTTACCTTTTTCCACTTCGCTTAGTTTCTGGTGTTAAAATAATATACAAAAATTCACGTCCAAGCTCAAATAGATATTGTAGACCTATTAAAATTGAATTTTTAAAAGTGTACATGTAGCTGAAAAGCAAAGAATTTATTTCTATTGAAGAAAGGATACTAAGTTTAGCAATCAAAAATTAGTAACACAAAATATCCCAAAATGGTAACCCTATAACTTTTTTTTTAATTTTTTTTATAAATGTAGTTGTATTACAATCACGAAGGATGCAACACACGCATAGTTTCATTTAAATCGTTTGAGCCGTTTTTGAGTAGTTTCGTAAACTAATGAAATTTTTATGGGTGGTAACCCTAGAAATGGGCGTGGCCATTAGAAACTTTGGCCATGTATTAACATTGTTATCAGTAGTATTTGTGCCAAATTTCAAGTTTCTAGCCCTGTTGGTTGATTTAATGCCAGCTTGTCGCCATTTTGCCCCACTGTGCGCCTGTAGCAACAGTTTTTTTGGGCAACAGTACATAACTGTTAGTTGTTTACTCCAAATAATGTAACAATGGCTTTTTCCCAAAAAAAGGAAAAAACGCCAGAAATTTGTATCTGCTGTTTTTTCCAATCTTTCCAATTTTTTTTTTGAAAATAATGCCTGAAATTCTGGGGAGAAATATTTATTTTCTGGAATATAAACCAGTTTACTTCCTTTACGTTAGCCTTCGCAAATCTGTCAATAAACCAGTAGAATTTTCCATATTACCACGCGGCAGGAGACTATAAACTCTGTTCAATTCATATTTGCAGTACAGACTACAGACCTTATGGGAGAGCTTCTTCAGAAACACTGGTGCCTGCTGCTGTTTGTACGGCACCTTAACTTAAGAAGTTGCCACTGAAATAAAAAATATAATCACTGAGTTAGTTACATTAAAATTGTTTATGTAATCTTCTTTGAGCTCACGTAAATCCCACCATGACCTATCTCACTATCTGCTCCATGGGTGAAAGGCAAAAGAGACTGATAGCTAATTTGGAACCAACTCTTATTGGCATTGTATATTGTATTTCTTAAAAAAAAAAAAAAAAAACTTTGAATCAGAGTTACGATTCTCGGACCTTATTCGGAATTCCCCCCCCCCCACCAAAATGAACTTTTTTTTTTTACGAATCGATAAAAAAGTGTTTGCTGTTGATAAAAAACATCAAATTATGGAGGAGAAACACTTTTTTATGGTAAAAAAGTGAAGAATAAGCGGACCACCCCCAGTACTATTGGCCCTTATTCGGAATTCCCCCCCCCCCCCACAAAATGAACTTTTTTTTTAACGAATCCAAAAAAAAGAGTGTTTGCTGTTGATAAAAAACATCAAATTATGCAGGAGAAACACTTTCTTATGGTAAAAAAGTGAAGTAAAAGCGGATCACCCACAGTACTATAACTTAAACTACTTCTGTATGAGATATTTGCTTTTTTTGCTTGCTTACGCATTACGGCGGCGTTTAAACAGTGATATACATATGTATGCAACCCCCCTGCTTGGGCACACTATAGGATTTGGGGTAGGTGCGAGGTTGGGTGTATCCAAGGTTTCTTTTGCATTTACAGAATCTGGATTTAAAGAAACTTTTAATTTACCCTATGGCCTATATTCATTTTTTTATACTTCACTTTTTTACCATAAAAAAGTGTTTCTCCTCCATAATTTGATGTTTTTTATCAATAGCACACTTGTTTTTATCGATTCATTAAAAAAAAAGTGCATTTTGGTGGGGGGGGGGGGGGGGAATTCCGAATAAGGACCCGATTCTCCACTTGATGGAAATTCATATGGCATTATTTTCTTTGGGTTTTGTATGTAACTTTTAGGATTTGAGCTTTTTAAAGCTTTTGATAACAAATATTTCTACTTTAGAGATTTTAGGTGTTGACGCTTGGTGTTTTTCTGTTTTCAAGTTTTCATGTTTTAGGGTTTCCTTTTACTCGTATGTATAGAAAGTTAAAAATTAAAATGCAGTTATACAATTCTTGGCTATTATCATTAAGAGAGAGTTTTTATTATGACTTATGAAGGTTGATATTGAAAAATGGCATCGTTATGTCGAACACGTTGAGAAAATGATTGAGCCAAAGATGTGGGAAATTGATGTTTTTATTGAAGGTGCAATGGAAAGTTTGATAATACGCTTAAATGGAGAAATGAGTAGCAGCAAAGCAACTACTCGTGGACATCGGAGTAATGACGTGATTTGTTCTTACTTAATCAAGTTTTTTCTGTGATTTATGTTTTACCTAGAAAGAGATTAGGTCTACTCGAGATACTCTTAAAAAAACGCACCTGCTATCTTATGTCTTGGTGGTGTGGAAAAAGATAGATTCAATTTATTTAGGTCATCATTGTTTTTCATTATAATGCATTTATAAAAAGTTGGTAACTCTATAAATATTTTTGTGAGATTTGTGGCACTTTTTAATGCTCACTACGGCATCCTGAAAGAGCTTTAAATTAAAGAAAGCTTATTGAAATCTATAATAGTCAGACTGAAAGGCAAATATCCTATCTTCCCTGTACTGCAAACATAAATTAAACAGAGTAGGTATGATTGCACGATTGAGAAGAAGAATGTAAATGAGTTTAACATGTGAGAAGGTAGACAGTGATAAGAATTCTAACGGCAAAAATTACTTTTTTTTTATTTTTAACAAAACATTTTATGTTTGGCCTTAAGTCATAAAAAATATTGGCCTTATGTCGCTTTTGTAAAGTGACATAAGGCCAAATTTTTTAAGGGTTCTTACATTTTAAATGGGTTGGGGTCGAAATTCGGTATGGGTCATAATTCTGTTTGTACAAAATTCTGGATGTCCAAAATTCTGGATGTCCAAAATTTTGTATTACAAAATTCTGCATTTCAAAATTCTGTACGTTCAAAATTCTGCTTTCAAAATTTTGTTTTTCAAAATTCTGTTTTTAAAAATTCTGTAAATCTGTTGTGAAAGAGAAATCGTTTTGATAATTTATAAAAGTGCGCACTTTTTTAGATTATCAAAACGATTTCTCTTTTACAACATATTTACAGAATTTTTAAAAATAGAATATTTGTTATGAAAAATACATAATTTAAACATAATAAGAATATACAATATAATGTATACACTTAAAACGATTTTAATTTTAGTACCTACTGACAGGATTATAAAATAGTACTACACAAAAATTTAGTTTTGTATTAAATATTTTGTTTATAATTTTGTATAGAATTGACATTATATGTTATGTATGCATGCATTTAGCTATAAATTTGGCTTATTGAATATGTTTAAAGTTCGTTGTTGACATGAAATATTACTTTTCTTTTAGATATTAATATATTATTTTCATTCAATAAATCTTTAATAAACTCACTATGAATATTTTGACGTGAATGGTTATTTTTCTTAGACAGAATTTCACTGCTCAGGAAACAGAATTTTGCACATACAGAATTTTGAAATACAGAATTTTGAAATACAGAATTTTGCATTGACAGAATTTAGTAATACAGAATTTTGGACAAACAGAATTTTGACCATACAGAATTTTTATAAAAAAACAGAATTCTGACCAAACACAATTTTGAAAACCAGAATTATGACCCGCTCCCATTTTCAATTTGTACATTATTTATACTTAAGAGAAGCTGAGAGCAGTTTCAATTTTCAGGAAATTTGCAGTATTTTACATTTTTGTAAAAATACATTTGCTCCTATAAGGTTTATTTATTTTGCTTGATAAAAAATTTCGTCTGCATACAAACAGCTGTCTAAAAGGTTATAATTATTTAATATAGTTGAAATTTCATCGAAAGCAATTATAAGTAATATATCCGATAATACTTGGGGTAATCCTTTATCCAATGAGTATATGCATTGAAAAAATAATCGTTAGCTAATAACTAGAAATGATTTGAGATAGTTAAAGATTTTTCCCCAATTTCCGATGCTTAAGCCTTGCTAAGCACCATTTACAAACCGATCCGGTCAAAGGCTTTGGGTAGGGGAAATACAGGGTCATTCATTTTTCGGTTTCGAAAGTAAAGCTAAATAAAACTTACTCAGCGATACATTTTTGATGAAAATTTTATTTCATTATAAAGACTTTGCCATTAAGTATGAAAAATAATATCATACAAATGGCCGCCTCAGGAAGATTCGCAGCATGCGATTCTTTTTATGTACTTCATTTTGGGCGGTATCTCAACCATAACTTAAGTAATGTTGGTTTTTAATGCCTCTAGAGTTCGGGTATTATTCACGTTAACACGGTATTTTGCGTAGCCCTACAGAAAAACGGCCAACAAACTCGGTTATCATTCGACAGCGATTATTCAACTTCTTGCATCTGGCGAAGAGTTCATGATTTAACCTTATTAAGGCTTGTATTCACCAAGCGCTCCTAAACGGCTCTTAATTTTACGAGGCTCTTAACTTGAAATTTCTGTGGGATATTCACCAACCACTCGCAAGTGTTTTTCGAAGTTCGAAAATGAGAGCCACTCTCTCTTGTTCAGGCATACCCAAACTGTGAAATGTTGTGCAATGTTGGTCTTGACAGCAAATGGATACTCTTCTACTTGGCATTGCTCACATGGATTCGAGTCAAATGCGTGCGTGGCACACGCACAAGCGAACAAACTTTCGAAGAGAGCGCTCGTAAGTTAGGAGTGGTCGGGACCACTCCTAACTTTTAAGAGCGCTCGTAGATCTTCACTAATATTGCTTGGTGAATAGGTTTATGAGCTTCTTAAGTTATGAGCGCTCGGTGAATACCGACCTAAGAGTTTCATCTGATGGATTTATTGATGGTGGGAGCGAGATTGTATTGCATCCAGCATTTGGATCGAAGACTGTCTCAGCCCGTCATAGACAGTCGAGTTGGCAATTAATCGAACATGAAAACAAAAGTAGGTATATGCCCGGTATTTTGGCTAAAGCGTTTTTTTCTTTTTTTTTTATTGTAGCGAAATTACAGTTTTAACAAGAAAATATTGCACAATTTACAGAGATGGGTTATAAGCTACCTTACGTTTTGTCGGATTTTCTGAAGAGAGAAGAGCAAGAGTGAATAATCTTCCACCGTCATTAAACTGGCTTCAGAACCACCCTATTGATGATATTCTTTCAATAGGAAATTGGAAGGCAGAAAATAATTTCTGACAACATTAATGCAAGATCGTAGATTTGGATCATTCCGATAAGGAAAATAATGTTTTTGGTAATTTTAGATCAAAGTAACTTTTTGAATATATTTGAAGTTTTGTTTTACGAAATTATTTTTGTTTTATAAAGATAACTTAAAATTTGTGAAGATTTTGAAATATCGCGGAGATATATAAAGTTGACTAGATACTATCGCGGAGATATGTACAGTGGTGGACACAAATTTAGCACACTGAGATGGGTACTACCATATTTTTAATTTTCTCTCTTGTTTTGTTCCAAGCAACGGTACATTTTGAACTAATATATATGACAACAAATCAGAGAAAACAAAACTGTATATTTTCATATGCAATCCAATTACATAGTGAAAAAATCGTTGATAGTTTGTCATTTGCATTGTTTTTGGTTGGACATCAATTTAGCACGTGTACAAATTTTGGTTATTTTTTTTTTAATTTGTGGGTTTTTAAGAGAACAAAATTATTTTCGAGGTAATTTTATATCTTCTTAATGTTATATATTCAAATAAAATTTAAAAAAAAACATTAAATAGTCATGGCATAAGGGCAATGGTGTTCTGAGGACAAAAGGAGTATTATCATTAAGATGAAATCAAAGGGTCGCACAGTAACGGAGATTTCTGAGCTGCTAGAATGTTCCAGAAAGATGGTCTACAATGCTCTTAGACATTTTGAAAAGTATGAAGTGACAAAACATGTAAAACAAGCCTCTCGCACACGAAAGACAACAAAGAGGAAAGATAAAGTCATTTACATGTTATCAACAAAGGATCCATTTAAGACCTCTAGTGTCATTCGAAATTAATTAATGGAGAATTACAATGTCAATGTATCCTAAAGAACCGTGAGACGACGCCTGAATGAAAAAAATTTGAGAGGGTGCATTGCGCAAAGAAAACCACTGGTTTCGAAAAAAAAATCTGAAGGCTAGATTAGAGTTTGCCAAATTACATCTAGGCAAACTACTAAATTTCTGGAAAAATGTACTTTGGAGCGATGAATCAAAGTTCTGACGATTCAAATCAGATGGAAAAAAATATGTGTGGCGTCCACAAAATAAGGAACATGATCCAAAATACACCATTAAGACGGTGAAGCACGGTGGTGGAAACGTGATGGTCTGGGCTGCCTTTTCTTGGAACGGTGTTGGTCCAATAGTGAAGATAGACTCCAAAATGGACCAGCACCTGTACAAAGATATTTTCTCGAACCATATGATTCCATATGCCGAAGATAATTTGCCGGTTTTATGGCGCTTCATGCACGACAATGACCCTAAGCACACTTCAAAACTAGTGAAAAGTGCCTTAGAGGTCAATAAAGTGAATGTTTTAAAGTGGCCTGCTCAATCATCCGATCTGAACCCGATCGAAAATTTGTGGAATGACGTTGAACAACACATTTAAAAACAAAAAACGAAAAATTTAACGGATTTGTGGCAAGAGATACAGAATGCTTGGTATTCAATACCTAAGCAACGCTGTGAGGCCTTATACGAGAGCTTGCCAAGAAGACTCAATTCAGTATTAAAGAACAAAGGATTTCCAACAAAATATAAAAGAAAATATAGTTTTAGTAACGGTAAATAACATAACTAAGCAATTTTAATGAAATGTGCTAAATTCATGTCCAGACAAAAAAGTATGTTTTCTGTTATTTTTTTCATTTTTTTCTTTCAGATATAAAAAATATAAGATTGTATTTTGGAAAAATATACTTATATCCGTAAGTAATGTAAATAACATAAAAATGAAAATATTGAAATAGAAACAAATTGTGTAAATATAGTTTAATTTTTTCTTTTATTAATGTGCTAAATTCTTGTCCACCACTGTATGTAATATGACTAGAATCTAATTTTTTTTGTGTGTATTATCAAATATTTTTAGTTTTCTCATCATAGCGTTGTGTTCATTCAAACACCAGCAGATAATAAAAACGTCTTCAGCGATGCTGTGTTTTCACCAGGCGATATTATGTGCCGAAAGAAAACACAGCGTCGCAGTAAGTTTCTTACTGGCGAAGGCGCTATGAAGAAATTAACACCTGGGGCCAGTTTCGAATCATACACATCATACATTGTATGATATTGGCAGTTCTGCTGTATGATTTCTGTTTCTCAGTTTTGTTGTATGATCCGCTGTCATACAACAATGTATGACCGAAGATTACACTGAAAATATTGGAATGTAGTATGATTCTGTTTCTCAGAAATTTATAATACACATCATACGGCAAATTAACCCAAAAATTGTAAACTGCATGTATACAACATGAAAAGGATATTATACAAAAGTTAGTATATTTTAACTAATAAAATTATAACAATTTTGAATTAATTTTCATTGTTTTCTTTTCTACAGTCGTCCAAAGAACAAAAAACTCTAGTGCTGCTGTTGAGTAAACTCGGTTGTAAGTCGATTGAATACTAATTTTATTTCACTATGTTAATTCTATATATATACAATTTTCTTGTCTTATCTTTCTATTCTTAATGTCTATGTTTCTTATCTTTCTATTCTTAATGTCTATGTTGTTTACTTAAATGTTATTTATCTATAGATAACCGTCAGTGTATGCTTAGGATGATCTGTCTTATCTTTATTTCACATACACATTGGGTTATCTATAGATTGGGTATGTTCATGTTTGAACATTCTGCGGGCCAACAGAAAGTGCTAAAATTCTTTTTCTGAATATTATGCCCCGTATTATATAAATTACTAAAATAACAAGCAAGATGCTACTTAACATTAATCCGCTGTGACCGCTTATGTGGTGAAAGTCCAAGCCCTTAAGGTGAATGTTTTCTTTCTTGAACTGTTCTAGGTCCCTTTGAATCTTCATTAGCTCATTCTTGTTGTTTATTATAGTTGCTTGTATAGGTTTGATACTTTCTTCTTTAACTTCGTCCAGCCCCTTCGTCCAAATCATTTGTTCCTCGAAATGGTTGATGGTCTCAGAAGTGACTTGTTGCGATGATGTTAAAAACCCTCCGTTGTATCGTACAGTGCATTGGGGTCCTAACGTAAGAAGCCCTTGTGGTGGCAATTCAACCCATTTATGCTGCGACTTTCCACAGCTTAAATGAATGGCTGTTGTGGTGAATTGCTTAAATAGCCATGTATTTGGTTTAGTCAACTGAATCCATTTGTCTTGCTGACTTACTTGCTCAAAATGACATGTTGATGTTTTCGACTTCTTTATTGGCGATATCTCACATGATCCATCTACTGCAGTTTTCCATGGCCAATTACCATGGCAAATATAGTGGGTTTCCTCGTTTTTTACACAGAGATTTAGTTGTGCCTGACTCATTAGATTGTATGCGTCTAATTGGAAGTTGAATACAAGTATTTCGGTGTGTATTTTTGGTGTCACAATAATATCTCCCTGGCGTATTGGCACGTCAATTATTCGAAAAACATCCGATGCTTCAGAGTGAAGTAGTGGAATTTCCGCGTCTATTACTAAACGCCGGCCAAGTATGAAACCCCTTGCCCTCATTTGACGAAATATTTCCTTTAGTTCATTTTTTGTACCGTCTCCAGGTAAACGAAACTTCCCTGAGATGATCTTTTCTATCTTGTGTACCTCCTCTTGTAGCTGAGACGGTTTTATTAAAAACGGATTCATGCGGTGGTTATTGACATCAATGAGGATGTTTATAACTGCCATTTGCACATCGTTGCATTCTTTCAACATTGAATCAAGTTGCATTTCTGTTAAATGAAACATCATTCCTGCCTTATACGCGTTGTGAGCTTGATTAGTCATATTGCGCATTTCATTGATTTGACCATTTATTTTTATAAATTGATCGTTTACTTCTTCTGTCGTTTTTTTTAAAACATTTATTGTAGCATTTACCAGTGATGTTTGCTTCTTGTTTAAACCATCCAATTCATATTGGTTTTCCAAAAGATTTTTCATGTTTTGTTCCAGTGTTTCTCTATCATCATTGTCCATGATACCAAATAATATGTGGTAAAGTGAACCGACAAATTCAAGTGGAGCTCTTTTTTGTCTGTTGTTTGTGATTAACAATTTATTGTTTTCTTCCAGTACTTCATATCTTCTCTTTAAGTCTGCTGTTATTAAACTGCACTGTTCGCTGAAGTAAAACATTTTGGAACATTTGTCTTCTAGTCTTGTTATATAACTTGAAATCGCATCGGTTTCTTCAATATATGCATCTAAATCGTAGTAAACTACAAGTCTCCACTTCGATGCCACGACATCCATTTTTCCGATTGGGTCTAGGTAAATTCCTACGTTTTCGTCTAAGTTCTTAATTGTTATCTCAGGTGTTGTGGTCATATTAGTTGCTGAACTCCTTGTTCGTCCACATGCAATTAATATCAACATCATAAACATCCACCACTTGATTCCATTGATTTGTGTCTTGTTAGATGAATTATGGTTCTTTATTCGGCTGAGCTGGCATGTTTGCTTTGGGTTGTTACTTTCGGCTTCTTCTTCGGAGATTTCGTGGGGACATAGTTTATGGATTGGTCTTTTGTAGAGCCCATCTTTTGTTTTGAGTGTAACTACTCGTACATTGCCGTCTGACCCTTTGTGGACTTCAACAACGCGTCCCATGGGCCACCTCGACGGTTGGGTATTTTCGTTTTTTATAATAACGATTGCACCTTCCTCCAGGTTCTTCTTTTCAGATTTCCACTTGGTACGTTTTTGAAGAGACACCAAATATTCGTCCTTCCATTTTTGCCAAAAGTCTCGTTTTAATTTTTGCACCAGTTTCCAGCGATCTAAGGACCCAATTTTTTCAAGTTCTCCTGATTCAGGAGAATCCAATAAAGGACGTCCCACCAAAAAATGTCCAGGTGATAACACATCAATGCTGTCTATGTCATTACCCATCGCACACAACGGACGTGAGTTTAATATTGCTTCTATCTGACATAGCAATGTTGTCATTTCTTCAAATGTTAATTTAGATTCTCCCATTATTCGCTTCAAATGGTGTTTTATTGATTTTACGGCTGCTTCCCAAAGCCCTCCAAAGTGGGGACTTGCGGGTGGGATGAAGTGCCATTCCACCTTGTCTTCAGCTAACCTTGAAGCGAGTGATGCGTTGTTTTTGATGGCGTTCTTGAATTCCTGATCTAAACATCGATTCGCTCCAATGAAATTAGACCCATTATCTGAATATATGTGAGCACTTTTGCCACGTCTTGCAAAAAATCTTCTTAGTGCTGCTCTGAATGCTTCTGTTGTAAGATCACTCACTGGTTCTAAATGAATGGCTTTAGTAGCCATGCAAACAAAAACTGCAATGTAACCCTTGTACGCTTTCTGTCCTCGACCCCTTGATGTTCGCATTAATATTGGTCCAGCATAGTCGACCCCAACATGTTGAAATGGTGGAGAAATTGTTGTTCTTTGCTTTGGTAGATCTCCCATTATTTGGTTCGCACTGCTACTGTTGTATCGAATACAAATCGGACAACTACGACAATATCTTCTTATTAGTTTTTTGATACCAATTATGTAGTATCTTCTTTTAATATAGGCTTCCATCACCGAATTTCCACCATGTAGTGTAGCTGCATGTGCTTCTTTAACGATCAAACTGGATAGTTTACATTTGTCCAGTATTATTGGGTGTTTCTGGTTCAAAGGCAAGTTTGCATACTTAAGCCTTCCACCCACTCTTAAGATTCCTTCATCATCTTGATAAGGTTTCATTTGAATTATTTTGCTGTTCAAAGGAATGTCTTTTTTGTTTTCAATTTTTTGTATTTCAGTGCAAAATTGAATTTTTTGCTGTTGTTTGATGATCAAAATTCTCGCCTGCGACAGTTTCGATACAGTTATTGATCCTGACGTTATTTGTTTGTGTCGAAGCCACCGAATAAACCGAAGCACGAATGCAACACTTTTCTCAATTTTGTTGATGTTTGATAATCGTTCGATTAAATTCGATACAAAATGTTTCTTGCATTGTAATGTTGACATCATTCTTAAATCTGTTGATGGTGCCAGGTGTTGCTGTTGCGGCCAATGGTGTTTTGATTGTTTCAGCCATTGCGGACCTGTCCACCATAGTTCGTGACCAGCAATTTTCGAAGGGCATATGCCACGTGATGCAACATCGGCTGGGTTGTCTTTCGAATTTATATGGAGCCATTCCATATTATCCATTAGACTCTTGATGTCAGCTACTCTGCTTCGTATAAACTTTTCTTTGCTCTTGTTGTTTTTTATCCACCACAAAGTAATAGTGGAATCACTCCACCCATAGTATTTTGTATCATTTGAGAAATATTTTTGTATCTTGTTGAGTAACCTTGCAAGTAGTTGAGCTGCACATAACTCTAATTTGGGAAGAGTTTTTTTATTTTTGATGGGTGCCACCTTGGTTTTGGCTGTTAATATTTTAATTGTCATATTTGTTTTAACGTATATGACAGCTGCATATGCTTTTTCTGACGCATCCGCAAATCCATGTATTTCTATTGGACCTGCTTCGTCATTAGCTATCCATCGTGGGATTTTAACTGATTTGATTTCTTGTAAATTTTGTTGAAAGGTCATCCATTCTGCCTTCATGATTTCATCAAGTTCATCATCCCAGTCATAGTTTGATTGCCATAATTTTTGTATGAATATTTTCGCTCTTATCGTGACTGGAGCAAGCCATCCAATAGGATCGAATATTTTTGCAATTTTTGATAACACACCTCTTTTGGTTTTTGAAATGTTTATATTAGATGAATCTATCACAAATCGGAACTCGTCTTGATCTGGATCCCAGTGAAGTCCCAATGTTTTCATGGTGTCGCCTTCTTTGACATCAATTTTTTTATGCTCATTATTCGAAATTATGCCAGTCAGCAAATTTTGATTGTTTGAAGACCATTTCCGTAATTGAAAGCCAGCATTTGAAAGTTTTTCACTTACTGCTCTTATTATGTATCTGCATTCGTCTTCGTTGTTGGCGCCTGTCATTAAGTCGTCAACGTAAAATTCTTCCCTTATGATTTCTTTTATTCTGATGTCTTTTTCCTTGCATTGGTTTGCGACTTCTTGCAATGTTCGGATTGCTAAGAATGGGGCTGCTGCTGTTCCATACGTAACTGTTGTCAGTTTATATTCTCTTATATTGTCTCTTGGTTGTTCTCTCCAAAATATTCGATGATATTCTTGATGTTCTTCAACTATGTTGATCTGTCTGTACATTTTTTCGATGTCTGCCGTAACTACATATTTCCATTGCCTCCATTTGATGATGATGTCAAAGATGTTGTTTTGTAGTCTTGCCCAATCATCATTGCGTCATTGAGGCTGTATCCGTTGGAAGTCTTCGCTGAGGCATCGAATACAACTCTTGTTTTTGTTGTTAAGCTTGTATCTTTCACAACTGCATGGTGCGGTAAATAGTATTTGCCCATATTTTCGTGTTGTTTGTCTACCTTGACCATGTGGCCCAGGTTTTCATATTCTCGCATAAACTGTATGTAGTCGGTTTTTATTTTGTTACTCATTTTTTTCTCAAGCTGTAAGAATCTAGCTAATGCTTGTTTCCTTGATTCTCCAAGCTCTATATCTGTTCTTAATGGCAACATAACTACATATTTGCCATTCGTATCTCTTGTTGTTGTTTCTGCAAATACTTGCATGCAGATGTCGTTTTCTGATATTTCAATATCTTTTTCTATTTCTTCTATCTCCCAGAATTTCTCCATCGATGACGTAACTGCTGACATGACTTTGCCACATTGTCGTTTCTTGTGTAGTGAGCCGGAAACTATCCACCCAAAAATAGTATTTTGTCCCACGATGCCATTGTGCTTCCTAACTCCTTCTTCAATTAACTTTGGATACAAGTCACTACCGATGATAATGTCAATACGATCTTTTGTATTTAAGTTTGGATCTGCCAGAATATAGTTTTCCCACTCATTTTTATTAAATTCAAATGATTCGTCAGGTAGTGGTTTTATGAGGGTGGGTAGTACCAAAAACTCTGCTTGCATTTTGTTGTTGCTCATAAATCTTGGTCTTATCTCTAAACACACTCTTGATTTTGATGTACCCACTGCTGCATCTGAGAGTCCAGTTAATTCTGTACTTATTCTTTTCCTTGGCAAGGAGAGGATCTGCGCTGCTTCCTCAGATATCATTGATATTTGAGAGCCCTGATCAATCAATGCCCGTAACAGACATGTTTCACCATTTGACGATTTGGCTGATATTTGTGCTGTAGCTAATATTACCATTGGACTGCTTATCTTCTTTACCATAAGGGAAGATAATGATTTTTCCTTTTTATTGTTGTTGTCTGAAGGACTCCATTTTTTGTTTTGGTTTCCCTCGACCCTTTTCTTCGTTTGGTAGTTGTCGTTGTGTAGTAGAGTGTTATGCGATTTATTACACTTCTTACATTTTGTTTGAGAGAAGCATTTGGTTTCTGCACTGTGCTTAAGACATATACTGCATATTTGCTTATTGCGTATGTATGTTAATCGATTGGGTATCTCGGTGTTTAAGAATTGCTCACAGTGATAAATTCGATGACCACTCTGCTTACAGAATTCACAATTCCACTCCCTTCTGTCTGATTGGAAGTTTCCACCTTGTTTTTTGTATTCTTTGCTTCGAGTCATTGTTTGTTGTTGAGACTCAAGGGTTTGAAATAATTGCTCAAGAAAGTCCATAACATCCTCCAGTTTTTGTATTTGGCTTGGTTTTTTTATGTGTTGCTCATATAATTGTAAGCCCTCCTTGTCAAATTTTCGAAGGAGTAGGTGAGCAAATATTTCATCGTTTTCATTGTTTTCTTTGCCTATTGTCGTTTTGATTATGTAAATACATTCGTTTGCTGCATCGTGAAGTTTTTTAACATTGGAAGGTGATGTAGCGTTCATCATTGGCATGTCCAGCAAGTAATTTAATTGTGTGGAGAAATTGATTCTTTTATTTTCGTATCTTCTGATGAGAGTCTTCCATGCTTCTTTGTAATTTGCCGAAGATCCTTGTATGAGGCTAGCAATTGAAGTTCGAGCTTCGCCGGCTATACATGATCGCAAGTGATTTAATTTCACAGAATCTGGCACATCATTGTTATTGTGAACCAAATCTGTGAACAGGTCGGAGAATATCTTCCATTCTTCAATTTTTCCATCGAATCTAGGTAGTTCAATTTTTGGAGTTCTTGTTGATACATTTGCACCTGGATCAGATTGTATGCCCTCATGTTTTCCTTCCAACTTGTCAAGAAGTAATGTCACATCTTCTTCCAACTCGATTATATAATTGTCTTCTCTGAATGCCTCTTCTTGTATTGGATTCATCTTAGACAGCTCAACCTGCAATCGTTCATTCCATCGTTTCACTTTTCCAATCCATATGTTTTTATTATGAGGATGGGAAATGGCCTCTAATTTCGCCTCGTCTATTGTTTTTTTTAAGCTCTCCATTATTGTAGGTATTTTCGTTAACTCTATATGAGTTTCGTGATTTGCTATTGTTTTCATCATCATCTCATTCATTTGTTTTTGCTGCAAGTCTAGTCCAGTGGCTAGCTGCTGATTAACAGTTTTTAATTCTGCTAATTTGCTGGATAACGCTGCTTCGCTTATGCCTTGTTCTACACTGTCCAGATCTTTGTTTTTCAGCAAATTTTGAATTTTCTGAAAGTAGTTCTCTGCTCCTTTCATCCATTGTTCCTTAAAATAGGGAACATCAATAACACCAAGCTTATGAAGTAGCTTGTCATTTTCCTTGAATGCTTGAAGATTTTTTTCAGCATAGACAATAATTTCTTGATTTTTGCTCCGCGTTGTTACACCTTCTCCTTCTTTTAATAATTTTTCAAGGTTTTTTAAGATTTCAACCTGTTTTTCAATTATTTTTAGATGATCTGATGACATTTTGAATTTGTTTTTGTTTTTTTTTTTTTTTTTTTTTTTTTTGTTTGGATTATGTTTATGTTTTTTTTTTTTTTTTTATTTTCACTTGTCAGTATTTAAGCTCTGACAACGCTTTTTCACTGTATATGTATGTTTTTTCACTTGTCAGTATTTTAGCTCTGACAACGCTAATTTTCACTTTATCAGTATTTGTAGCTCTGATAACGCTAAATTTACACTTTATCAGTATTTGTAGCTCTGATAACGCTAAATTGACACTTGTTCGTTTATTAAAAATCTCTTACCACTGGTGGGGGAAAATTTTTAATATTGCTCGAAGGACCAAATGTTGAGTAAACTCGGTTGTAAGTCGATTGAATACTAATTTTATTTCACTATGTTAATTCTATATATATACAATTTTCTTGTCTTATCTTTCTATTCTTAATGTCTATGTTTCTTATCTTTCTATTCTTAATGTCTATGTTGTTTACTTAAATGTTATTTATCTATAGATAACCGTCAGTGTATGCTTAGGATGATCTGTCTTATCTTTATTTCACATACACATTGGGTTATCTATAGATTGGGTATGTTCATGTTTGAACAGCTGCAGTTATTTCTTTGAAAACAAGAAATTTTATTTGTGGAAAGTTCACTGGCTTGACACTCACAAATCCAAATTATCTCGTAGTCTTACAAGAGAATTTTATGTTTGAAGTGAAATCCACCTAGAAGACTCAAAATAAATAGAACCCCCAGCCTTAAGCCATGAAGCAAGTGCTGTTATCTAGTTTCTAAAATTAACTTGTTCATTTATGCTCTGATTAATACATAGAACCATGGAAGCATTTTTCTGATTCTTCCAAGAATTTTAATTTTGTAATCATATATTATAATCAATTACAATTATTAATCAAAGAATATGGTTTACACGATTGTATAGTAATTCCATAGTTTTATATATAAATTATCTCCCATATTACTTTTAAATTAGTAAAACTTTAGTTTTTTATCAAACAATTAACTTTTTTATTTTGCAAGAAAACAAAGTTGAGATTTATATTAACCTAACACTCAAATAATAATGAAATGTCAGAATCATGCACATCATACAACAATACAAATAATGTCATACAACACTTCTAGTGAAATCTGAAAAACAGAAAATTGTATGATGTGTATGATGTATGAAAGCGTTGTATGTTGTATGAAATGTATGATGTGTATGATCTGAGAAACAAGCCCCTGGTTGGCGCTTGCAGTGTTTGACGACTACAAATATGCCCTCTGTATGTATTACTTTAGATTTTGGACTGAACGTATGGGATCTTGGGGCGAATACACAATGGCTTCTTCAACAGCGATGCTGTGTTTTCTTTCGGCACATAATATCGGTTTTATTTTAGTGTAAAACCGTCATATTCTTACTGGGTGCGCAGGGTGAACTATTGAGGAATTCCTCTTTTTTGATGCTAAAGGCATTTGAAAATTTTGTTTTTTTGAGTACTGAGACCAAGTTTTTGGAAAATTCTTCGAAAATTTTTGAGTTACTATCTTGGAGTTTACGTCTGTACTTTAAATTTGTGTTTTTTTTTGTACAAAACTTAATTGGATTGAGTGTAAGATTTTTGGAATTCCTTCAATACTCTCATTTTGTCTTTGCGTAGTGACGAGAGAGGCACAGTACTTTTTATCTAGGGTCTGATTTTGGATATTGCTTGGGTATTTATTTTAATAGTTGCCATGACAAAAACATTTTTATTAGTGATCTTCTTTTACTTTTTTTAAACTGTACCAACATTAAAATATCAAATATACACAAATTATATTGATATATTCAAAATAATTATATGTTGATCATTAAAATTTATTTTTTTTTGCAGTGGATAAAAGCCAACAAAAAAAAACAAATAAGAACCAATGGATTTTGACAAAATTTTAGAAAAATGTGGAGACTTCAATCGATACCAATTTATGATATTGGCGCTATTTGGACTGATTAATGTTATAATATCAATGCACTATTTTACACAAACTATTATCAGTTTTGTTCCAAATCACTGGTAAATATCTTATATTTATATTATCTTAGAAGCATTATTCCTTTTTTCAGCTTTCTCACCCAACTAATTTAAGCCCATGAACTATCAAAAGAAATAAAATAAAATTGCAGAATTGACGAACTACACTTCTATTTATAATTAATGATTTTCTAAACACGTTTAGGGAAAAATGTTTTTAACCAGAGTCGACGCGACGACGCTAGACCCATAAAAGGCGCGTGTAAGATTAAATTCGGGGAACCCATGAAAAATGGCCTTTTCGATTTCAGGCGGCATTATTTTGAAAAATGAAGCTATACTCGACATTTGTCGCACAAACCTGCGCTATTTCCCAAACGGCCACAGTGTGTTAAACATTTCAAGGGTATTCAAATTCCCCTAAGTGCGCGAACAATTTATACAAAAAATGAAAAAAAATATATATCAAATCCTCCAAAGTAAATATTTTAATATATTAATTCAAAATGACAATACGAAATTTAAGAAAATATTAAAAAAGGAATTAGATCACTTTCTACATACTGAATTAATTAAAATTAAAATAAGTAGGAAAGAGGTACCTACAATATTTAATTTTTTTTACTTACTTAAGACCGTTATTGAAGTTATAAAAACTGTGAGTGAATCATGTAATAGCATTGATCATTTAAAAACAACAATAAAAACAAAACGTTTATGATTTGGAAAACAATTCATAATTTTCATTTTCATTAACTCATTAAAAAGTTTTACATATGAAAATCAATTAAAACTTCGTAATGTCATTTAATTTTTATATTCGATTTTTTCCTGCATACTTTTTTTCATAGTAGCTTAACTACACACTGCAAATAAAAATAATTTGAAGAAGGAATAAAATATTAATTGTAAATTGTAATGTATCCTACATAATATACATATTCATTATTCATATACCAATTATACATTAAGAAAAAAAAACTAAAGAAATATCAACTTATTGCTTTAAGCATTGCCGAACTCTTCAATCACTCTGTTGTAATCGACTCTAGAATCTATATGAGCTTCAACAGATATCACCCCCACGAATAAAAGACTTTTCTACCCCATTTATTGGACTTATATGTTTTATTTAATTTTAAATTTGAGAAACTGCTTCCATGGAGCCTATGCTGACCGAAATTAGAAGACATATCGCTGTTATTTTTAAACCTTAAATCTGTATCACCGTTTTTAACCAGCCACAAAAGCTTCACAAAATTTGTAATCAAAGGGGTTTGATAAGCAGGTTTTTAGTTATTATTAATACGAAAATTGTTGTTAAGTTGTAGGTATATAATTCGAGGACTCGAGTTGCTGGATTTTGTTTCTAAATCTGCTCTGTTTCTTACGTCAGCAGCATCTAAGAGGTTATACAATTTAGCTTGCCGTGAGTTTAAGTTGTTAACTTTTATATGAAGTGAGAAGTTGCAATAATCCGCCAACCGTTTCCAATCATACTTATTTTCTAAGACATTATATTCTCATCGATCCTAAGCATTTCTAGAATATAATCAACTCGGCTTTGTGCATGGAGCTTAAACGTTCTTTTCAAAAAGTATTGCAAAATTTCTTGCACTTCATCAAATTCCTTATGACCCCATATATGCGGCGAGTAGGACATGATTGCTTATGCGGTTGCTTAAAAAAACTCTGTACTTTGAAGCCGAATCTGCATCGTTATGTGCCATTGAACCACAGGTTGAATTAGAGCCATTATGTTTGCTTATATTTTTAGGTTTCTGTTGATTTTATCATACCTAAGTAATTGTATTCATTTACAAGTTCAATTAAATTTCTACTGCCTGTCTATCTAAAGATCATTAATTTTGATTTTGTAAGGATAACCTCAGTGGCGATTCCTGATCTTTAGTATTGGGTTAGCGCCATGATGTGAGGAAAAAATTGTAGTTTTTAATTTAATTTTTTTTTTTAATTTTATTAATAAGGAAAACAAAACCCAATCAATACTTTATAAATTAATAACATAAGATAAAATAATTAAAAATGTATCGGTGCATTAATTCGGTTCGTCGTTCAACGGTAGCAAAACTTTCGATGACTTGATTATAAATTTCGTCACTTGCTTTTAATTCTTTTAAAAGAACCTTTTCTTTAGACATAAGTGCCGAATAGCTCAATTTCTTGTGACCATGAGTACTTCGAAAGTACGTTTTTATCCTCTTCAATGCATAAAAGAAGCACTCCTTACACGCCGTTCAAGCTGGAGTTTTATAAGCTTGTACATCTGCTAAAACTGTCGGCGACGTTTACCTCCACCCAGAGTAAGATATTAAATGGAGTTATCGCTTTTAAAGTCTCAGCTGATGTCGTACCTTTTGGCTATATAGCATCTGCGTTTTCATGAAAAAACATTCAATTCATTCTTTAATTGAATAAATTCAAATATGTTTGGTCAGTTCGTAATTAGATTTTTATTTACTTCTTCAAGAAAATTTGTTTTTTTGGCGTTATTAAATAAATTTGTTCCCGTTCAGTTAATCGAAATATTTCAGTTATTCGATTGATGCCAACCTTTTTAATATCTTCATGCTTAATTTGTTTCATTTATATCAAATTGATCATTTTGAAGTTTTCGTTTTTCAGAATGTGTTAAGGCATCACAAAATCACGTTTTAATTAATATCTCAGCCCGACATAAAACAATTTATTGCTTTTATAAGAATATTTTCTATCAACTTGCGTAAAATTCAATTTGTTTAAATTGTAGGAAATCACGAGGACTTAAAAAATAAAAAATAAAAAGTGCATCATTAAATGAGCTTTTTTCTTAATAATCATGAAAAAATTATTTTCAAACAACAACAAATTATTTTAACTTACTATAACTTCTTTTTTATTTCTTTAAACAATTTTTTTGTTCTATTTAATATAATAGTTAATGTTATTATGAATAAATATATGTTTTATTTTCCTCTGTAATGGGTGCCGAGATATTCGCGAAAGATAAAAAAATTACACAAAACACATTTTACCAATAACTTTTGTAAAAAAAAGTTGTCAGGTAGTGCAAATTTGGTTTCAAGCCTTTCTCATAATGTCCCTATCGATTCATTAAAAAAAAATAGACCATGCGCCCAAGGTCAGGCCCTTTTTCATGACGCTTTGACTTGACTTATACATTCTCAACTTTTATCTGAATTCCATTCAAATGACCACTCATAAAGGAAGCCTCATCGTTGGCCTGGGCCATAACTTTATATTTTATGTTATATTTTTCCAATTGACCTGTAACTAATTGAAGTGAATCTTCTGCTGTTCGCCCAGAACTTACATCATGGATTTTCTAATTAAAGTAATACCGAAACACAACGAACAATTGGGTATTGGGATTTCATTTGAATGTCAGAAGATCCATCAAGAATAATAGCAACAAAATAAAGCTATTTATTTTTGCAGAGGTATGACATGTTTAAAAGCACAGAAACTGCTTTGATCAAATCATTTTGCCATTGAGGTACATTTAAAACCTCTTGCCGTTTCGTATTGTTTAAATACATTTAAAAACTTAGATAATTCTCGGTTTAGAAACGAAACAGATTAATTTTGGCCTCTAAAAATCAAAAAATTAAAATTTTAAAAAATCAATAAAAGGACCACCCTAAGATACCTTGATACAAAAAAATTAAAAAAAAAAAAACAAGATCACACCATCGTCCTTCAGAGTATCAAAAATATCTATATTTATTCATATTAAAAATCCAGTCAAATACAAAATATATGTATATACTTAATTAATTTCACACTGATCTTAGATCTTAGGATTTATGTTTATTTCGTACTAAACTTTTGAGATTTAGTATCTAACTTAATGTCGCCAGATATTAAAGGCCAATCAAATAACAACACAAAAAAGGGGCTGGGTGCGACCCACACTGATAACTTCCCATTTGTGGTCTTGAAAACTTTATATTGAGTTTTTTTTCAAATAACCAAATTTTCAGCGAAACAAACTTTATCTGTAAAATTGAAACAAACATTATTTTAAGATTGAAAAGCATTTTAAGCAGTAGATGGATGATCGAAGTAGATGGTTTCATAGTGTAATTGTTGTTGCGGTTTTTCACTGCACTGGATATACAATGACTCCTGTTTTAAAAATCGATGATGCTTGTGGCATACTATGATATTAGGAAATTTGCTTTGTTTTGTTGATGATGAGGATACTTAGTCGCTCATTTTATGTTTTTTATACAGAAAATGTGTTTAACTAATTTTAAACTTTTCTATTTAAAATGTTAAATTTCTTGTAATAATTACGAAGGTTGGTAGGTACATATGTATTATATACTGAATTAAAGAATTCAGTGTTTTTTAATATATCTGTGTTCCTACACCTAAGAAAACCTTGAGTAGAATATTACATCTTTTTCATGGACAAAAAGATAAAAACATATTTTGACGTTTTCTTCAATTTTACCATAGCTATTAATAGAATTTGAATATGTGGGACTTGGGTACAACTGAACAATTATTCATATACATATGTACAGTACATTCATTCTTCTAAAAACTAAGTTGATAATAAAATTATAAAATTATGTATTATATTATAGAAATTACTTTATTATTTCGGTTCCAAACATTTTAATTGAAACAAATTTAAAAACGAAATATTCAAATATAAAAGATATGGTTTGGTTATTGATGGAAGGGTACTTACAAAATATATCCGCTCTAAAACTAGATATATGTCAAATATAAACCATTTGTTAGAAATTGTATTATGTATAAAATTAAATAATGGCAAAGTCAATATCATTGCTCGTTCTCAAGATATTCTAGTCGAAAAACAAATATTACCACTTTTTAGTAGATTTTTTTTATATTTTTGTTAAAACTGTCAATTCGATACTTGTCAAAATTTAACCATACGTTAATAATTGTATTATGTCGATACCTTCCCGTAAGAATGTACTAAGCGACACTTTTTTCGAAAATGACTTGTTGATGAGGAAATATACTATGTTAAGGACCACGTTTTGGCTTGGGTTTCGCCAACCTATTATGCATGAAAAGGAAACTAGAATACAAATAAAAAAATTTATCAATTGCCATGTTTTCTCATTAAAATAATGTTGCCCCTGAAATTTGTATTATCCGCCAAGAAAATTATGCTAAGCAACATTAATAAAGATCTCATTGTCGTGAGCAACAAAAAATTTTGTTAGATGTCACTTATGTAGTTTAACCAAAATTGTCTCTTAGCACACTATGATTCAACTAGAACTTTCTTCGTTTTTTTTCGTTTCCTGAACAATTTTAGAAATGTCGCTTAGTATATATTCTTATACGGGAAGGTATCGATGTATAAAATAATATACTTTAGAAGGCACTATCGGTGTTCATTCCCCAGAAATTCGACATGAAATACAATTTTAACTAGTTTTCACTAGAATTTTTAATAGTTTTTTTATTTAAAAAAAAACTATTAATTCAATATTTGTTAACATTTAACCAACTGTACAAAATTATACTATGTATAAAATAAATTAAATTAGAAGTCAATATCATTACTAGTTCTCGAGAAATTTGAGTCGAAAAACAATTTTTACCAATTTTCAATAGAATTTTATATAGTTTTTTATTTTTTGTAAAAAAACTGTAAACTGATTTTTTTTGAAATTTTCACCAGTTGTCAAACACATTATTTTTCGTAAAATAAAATTATTTTGAGTTTCAAATTGTTTTCCGTTCTTAGAATATCTGGGTTATGAAATTTTTTTTTTTCAGTTTTTTTTATTTAAAAAAATAACGGTATGTTCATTTTTTTCCAAATTCATATAAAATCTGTATGATCTTATAATGAGTACATTAAATTTTATTTGAAATCAATAGCATTATTTTTTCGTGAGATATTTGAAACTAACCAAAATTTTTACTTTTTTTTTTAAACCGTTATAGTTAAAAAACTACTCACTGAATTTTAATAAACGCCCTTTCAGCCTCTTTCGAAGTTATTATCTATTAAACAAAATTTATTTGAAGTCGATATCTTTACTCGTTCTTGAGATATCGACGACGAAAAATGGTACAAGAACGTACGGACGTACGAACGTACGAACGTACGAACGTACGTACACACACACACACAGACATCTCTCTAAAAATGATTGATATAGCCTCTAGGGATCTTGAAGAGTCGAGAAATGTCAAAAATTCCAATTTGACAAATCGGACCGATTACAATAACTCCCTATGGGAAGTTAATAATCAGACCCTTTCCTTCCTTGTTTTTTCTACTGCATACAAGCAAGAGAACGCACACAAAATTTACCTGCTACTGCTACTATACGACTATACCTACTCGGCTACTCCTCTTTCATTCAACCTGATGTCTCTCTTGTTTGATCGCAATTTTTTGCGCTAACGCTTTCATATTATTTAGCTGGGCTTTGCTTAGGACATGTTGTAGCCAAACGATGTTGTATTGTATAAATTGTATTGAATTTGTTAGCGCAAATTTTCGCGCTATAAATGCTTCAAGGGATATATTTTTGCATGAGAGTTTTGTGTTGCGTTTGTGTTAGTAAATATGATTTAAGAATAGGAATGTGGGTAGGTTAAGTAGTTTTGTGTATTTATGTCAATGGTGTTATATTGTAGGAAATTTGGTATCACAAATTTTAACGCTAAGGTATACTTTTAGTATGGTAGTTTTGTGTTGTGTTTAGGAAAATATGATTTGAAAGTTACGTTTTCAATATAAAATGTACATCATAGTAGTATTTATTTATTTAAATTCTTGGTTTTTTTTTTTTTTTTTTTTTTTTATAACTAGCGCGCACTCAAGGGGTTATTACTACCCTTAAAATGATTAACACAGTACGAGCGGCGATAAACCTGCTAACTGAGAGGAATCGCCACTGGATAACCTACAACCTCCATTTGTCACAGTAAGCAGGCAAACATTTGATCATCAATTGAAGTCCATGTGGTGTTTCTGTAAACGCGACAATAGCATTTAAAAACATAAGATTGCTTACCCTCACTGTGCCCATTTCGGTTTATGCATACAAACTGTCCATACTTTGTTCAAGTATTATTGACATTCCTCTCTTATAACGGGTGATTTTTTAAGAGCTTGAGAACTTTAAAAAAAAAAAAAACGCATAAAATTTGCAAAATCTCATCGATTCTTTATTTGAAACGTTAGATTGGTCCATGACATTTACTTTTTGAAGATAATTTCATTTAAATGTTGACCGCGGCTGCGTCTTAGGTGGTCCATTCGGAAAGTCCAATTTTGGGTAACTTTTTCGAGCATTTCGGCCGGAATAGCCCGAATTTCTTCGGAAATGTTGTCTTCCAAAGCTGGAATAGTTGCTGGCTTATTTGTGTAGACTTTAGACTTGACGTAGCCCCACAAAAAATAGTCTAAAGGCGTCAAATCGCATGATCTTGGTGGCCAACTTACCGGTCCATTCCTTGAGATGAATTGTTCTCCGAAGTTTTCCCTCAAAATGGCCATAGAATCGCGAGCTGTGTGGCATGTAGCGCCATCTTGTTGAAACCACATGTCAACCAAGTTCAGTTCTTCCATTTTTGGCAACAAAAAGTTTGTTAGCATTGAACGATAGCGATCGCCATTCACCGTAACGTTGCGTCCAACAGCATCTTTGAAAAAATACGGTCCAATGATTCCACCAGCGTACAAACCACACCAAACAGTGCATTTTTCGGGATGCATGGGCAGTTCTTGAACGGCTTCTGGTTGCTCTTCACTCCAAATGCGGCAATTTTGCTTATTTACGTAGCCATTCAACCAGAAATGAGCCTCATCGCTGAACAAAATTTGTCGATAAAAAAGCGGATTTTCTGCCAACTTTTCTAGGGCCCATTCACTGAAAATTCGACGTTGTGGCAGATCGTTCGGCTTCAGTTCTTGCACGAGCTGTATTTTATACGGTTTTACACCAAGATCTTTGCGTAAAATCTTCCATGTGGTCGAATAACACAAACCCAATTGCTGCGAACGGCGACGAATCGACATTTCACGGTCTTCAGCAACACTCTCAGAAACAGACGCAATATTCTCTTCTGTACGCACTGTACGCATTCGTGTGGTTGGTTTAATGTCCAATAAAGTAAACTGAGTGCGAAACTTGGTCACAATCGCATTAATTGTTTGCTCACTTGGTCGATTATGTAGACCATAAATCGGACGTAAAGCGCGAAACACATTTCGAACCGAACACTGATTTTGGTAATAAAATTCAATGATTTGCAAGCGTTGCTCGTTAGTAAGTCTATTCATGATGAAATGTCAAAGCATACTGAGCATCTTTCTCTTTGACACCATGTCTGAAATCCCGCGTGATCTGTCAAATACTAATGCATGAAAATCCTAACCTCAAAAAAATCACCCGTTACCTACAACTTTTGCATAAGAGATCTTCTGCTAATAGTATTAAAGGGATGCTTAAAATAAAATGCGTTAATTTTCGTTTTCTCTTCATACACTATTTCGTGATAATGGTAAGCGCATAAATTGTGTCCACCGTTGAATATGAATGGTCCTTACAAAATCCTGCTTGATCTTCATTTAAGAGGTTGTTAATTTGTGCTCAGCTAGATAATCGACTATAAATAACTTTGGTAAGGACTTTTATTGATGCATTAAGCAGTGAAATTCTTTCGTAGTTTCCGGACTTGGTAATATGTGCTTTATTTTCAATCTGTTTCAAATTTGCCTTGTTGAAAAATTCCAGAACTGATCCTATGAATTCTGAGGTACTATTCTTATAAAATCGAATCTTGTACCTGTAATGAGCTAGAATGGGTGTTCTTACACTCTGAATTTCTTTCTTATTTATTTTTTTTGGATACCATCCAAACTTTGTACCTGTAATGAGCTAGGATGGGTGTTTTTACCCTCCGAATTTCATTCTTGTTTATTTCCCGTACTAACTTCAAGGATTCATAAGCATTTCACAAGTTCTTGTACCCACTGTTCCTTTGGACCAGGGCTGCGAATTTTTGAATTAAGAAAATCATAAGTCATAAGTCTGTAGATGATTTGTGAATTTAATTCATAAGTTAGTTAGTGACTTATGATTTAAAAAAAAACAGTCATAAGCTACTAAGTGACTTATGAATTAAAAGAAAATTAATTCACAAGCTACTAAGTGACTTATGAATTTAAAAAAAATTTATTCACTACCTATAAGAGCCTTATGAATTAAAAAAAAATAATTCACTACCTATAAGTGACTTATGATTAAAATAAAAAATAATTCACTACCTATAAGTGACTTATGAATTAAAAAAATTTAAGTCATGAGCAAGTTAGTGACTTATGAATTAAAAAAAAATTAATTCACAAGCTACTAAGTGACTTATGAATAAAAAAAAATGTAATTCATAACTTTTGAATTAATTTTTTTTTTATTCTTAAGTAACTTACTTGCTCATGACTTAAATTTTTACTTGCCACTGATAGGTACTATAAGGAAAGTTATGCATTCGGAAAAAAAATGATCTCGAGATTTTGATCAAAGTTGAAATTACGATAATAGCGAAGACCAAAAAAGTGGGTCTCGCAATTCTGTCTGTCTGTCTGTTCGATTACAGCTAAACGGCTCGGCCGATTTTCTTTAAACTTTCTAAATATGGGTTTTATTTTTTTCCCCCGGATGTTTTTTGATTTGATTTTTTAAGACCAAAAACAACGGTACCTGCCATACGATTTTTTTTCGAAATTTTATAAATATTTTTTTTCTCAAAAACTGTCCCACAGATTTTAAAAAAAAAAATTCATAAAATTTCATTTAGTTAAACCATTGTATATATATTTGAATAGTACTATCATGAATAGGAACGCGACTAGGCGAACCAAGCGGCACCATAATTACTAAATTAGTAGAGATGCCTATGGCAGAGTTTTAACAGATAGACATTTAATACATGACAGTGACAGCAATAGGAATACTGTATATAAAATAGGAGAACAAAGGCACATACTATGTACATTGGAGTAGAATGTAGGTGTGTGTGGGGATTTGGTAGTTATTTTCTGTAGGCAAATATTTTCAAGGTCAATACTTTGAATACTTTTTTGGCGATTACGTATTTTTTGGGATAGAAGAAAATTATTTCTGTGCATATTGTCGTCTGAGTTATATCTTGTTCAAAAGAGCATTTTTGGCGAAATTTAGTTAGAAATGCAGTTTTTATAAATCAAACATGCTCTTTCGAATGGCATACTCCATTTCTTTCTATCTCTTTTAGTTTTTAAGTTATGAAGAACTATTATGTTCAATAAACCACTTTATTAAACATTTGAGTTCGACTACAGCTAAACGGCTCGGCCGATTTTCTTCAAACTTGGTAGAAGTTTTTTTCTTTGGAATTTTTTTTTCGAAATGTCATAAATATTTTTTTTTCTCAAAAACTGTCCCACAGATTTAAAAAAAAAATCATTTAGTTAAAGCTAGGCATTGTATATATATACAATGAGCTAGGTAATGGTTGAAAAAAATTTTACAAAAAATTGTTATTTTTGGTACCCCCCTTGGGACCATTTTTTTGTTTTCGATTTTCTCAAAAACTGTACGACGGATTTTGATCATTTTTTTTTGCTAAAGCCTAGTATACAGTTCTTTTTGAAGAAAAAAAAATGAGTGGTGAAAAAAAAAATTGTTTTCTCATGAAAAAATTTCTGTAAGTTTTTTCCGTCAAAACAATGGGATGCACATTGTTTTGCGTGAAAAAAAATTGTGGTGAGTATAAATTTTTGTTTCGATTTTGGTTTACAGTTTGGTGAAATGAAAAAAGTTTTTTTTCGGGAAAAAACTCTCCCATAAGAAATGCATTGGTTTTTTTTTAGAAGAACTGTATACTAGGCTTAAAGGTCCCTAAACCCTAATAGTTTGAATATTATTGTGTATTCAAATTTTCAAAAAATTATTTTTTGGATTTTTAAAAAAATTTTCAAAATTTTTTTGAAAACTCAATATTTCGAAAACCCCATGCTCGATTTTTTTCAAACTTGATGAATAAAAGTTTTTTAATATAATCTACATAATATGAGAAAAAAAATGTATTTTACCTAAAAATAACGGTATCCTCCAAGAACAAAAATTATAATTCGTGTTGTTTTCTTAAAAATATAAGCTTTTATATACAAAAATTAATAAAAAGAAACAAATTTTTCGAAATTTAATTTCCATTCGTACAGTAATAAAACTTAAAAAGCTAGCGCACGATTTTAGGAGATTTTACTTAAAAACAATATTTTTTTGTTCCACGCTTAAAATACTTTTTAAGCGTTTTCGTTTTTCTTTTCATACTCCCTAGATTACGAATATGTAATTTTTAATTCTGTAGGATGAATAGTTTGGCCAGAAATCACGTTTGAAAATGTCAACTTTGAGGGGTCTACGAGGCTCCGTTTAGCCGCAAATCGCGTTTAAAGATAAAAATTCGATTTTTGATACCATTTTTTCAAATTTTGACATTTGACAATTATCTCATTATCGAAATAGGAATTTTTTATAGAGATGCTTCCAATAAGTTGAAAAAACATTGCATCTCAAAGCTTTGAAATTTTTTTTTTTAATTTTTGGAAAAAAAATTGTTTTTTTTTTTCTTGGAAAATTCGATATCTCAAAAACGGCTCAATATTTTATTTCGAAACTTAATTTCATTCGTACAATAAAAAAAACTTAAGGTTGGCGTACCAAATTTTTTTTTATATTATTTTCACTTACAAAATTATGTAATTGCAAGTTTTGCATGTGGAAAAAATTTAACTCGAGATTTTGATCAAATTTGACTTTACGATGATAGAGAATACGAAAAAATATTTTTTTATCTAAAAAAATTGTTTTTGAAAAATCAATGTCTTGAAAATGTTTGAGCGATTAATTTTTGAAAATATTTCCTAGAATCTTTATTTTCAAATACTTAAAATTAATATCCCAATTTTTTTTCTAAAAGAATTTTAAAAATTTTCTTATATTCAAAATTTCTTATATTCAAAATCAGTTTAATAATAAAATGTTTTTTAAACTTTGTTTGCATAAATTCTTACTTTTCATATTTATATTAACAAAATAAAAAAAAGCTAAATTTTTATTTTAATGAATTAATAATTTCCAAATTTGATAAAAATTCGTAGACAAACATTAAAAGAAATGTTTGTTTGTTCAAAATTCGCAGGGCAAATATCTTATTTTTTACAAAAAATATGGATAAAAACTATTTTTTGTAAAAAAAAGTTTATTTTTATTTTAAAAATTTTTCATGTGGGGTGCATCAATAATTTCTTAAAATTGACACCAAATTCCTTTTTTTTAATTTTTCAAAAATTGCTTATAAGCAATATGTAAATGCATACAAAATATTTTTTCCAAAAAAGGTATCTGATTTTTTTTAAATATTATGTCAATAATCATTTTATTCTATTTTTTTAATTCATTTAAGTTTTGTAAAACTATTTTTTTCTCGAAAAACTTATTTGATTTTTTTTCAAAATAGCTTTATGTGAATATTTATGAATTCCTGAAATTGATTATTATACACATAAAAAGTATTAAAAATTTTCTATATAATATAATCTATAAGATGTAACAAAATGGTTTTATCTAAAAATAATAGTACCACCATACAAATTTAAAAAAATGTTTTTTGAAAATCATATTTTTCTGGAAAACGGTACCAAGAATTTTGTTAACATTTTTTTTTCTTTCGATTAATTTTTACCATCTATAATTCAATACAAAAATGTTGAAATGTAGATATAATTTTTAACAGAGAAGCTTCGAAAAAGTTTTGAAAATATTGCATTTTTTTTTGAAAATGCGATATCTACGGTGACCATTTTTTCAGTAGCAAAACAAAGGACAGTCTTTTATTATCTAACGTACAAAAGTTTAAAAAATAATTATTTTCATTAAAAAATTTTGTACTTCATATTACAGCTCAGCTTAGTTTTTAAAACAAATAAATAATAATGAATTAACAAAAAAAAACGAAATAATATATACTTAGATATGTGTATGACTATAGATATAAGAGTCATTCAAAGGAACTATAAAAATGTTTAATGTTGGTATTTTTCTTGGCAATGTATTTTATTTAAGATATCTTCCCAGTGCTGCTAGTCGTAAAATCGTGGTTTGAAAGAGAAAAAGAGGGACTTGAAAGGACAATTTAGAAAAGAGAGGACAAATGTCTGTCCTCTCTAAGAAAAGCAAACAGAAAGGACACGACACAAAAAGAAAGGACTGTCCTCTCAAAAAGAGGACGGATGGTCACCGTAGCGATATCTCAAAAATGGGTCCATATTTTTTTTTTTTATTTTTTTATTTGAAATTGGCGTTCCAATTTTTTTTGAAATGTTTTAAAAATTTTGTATATATAAGTCTAAAAAAAACACTTTACGACTTTTATTTTTTGTTCTTCCTTAGCTACATCTACGAAAAGAGTTATGTTAGTCAATTAAAACCTGAAATGTATGGTTATAAACATTTTTCTTTAGTATCATTGGCGCAAAATTTAAACAGCCTATTATTAAGGTATTAGTATGATACTACTTAGCAATTTGCTAACTTTAACGTACTTTACTAATTCATTATTAATTTTGAACATTTTCTAACTAGTATCGTATTAAGCTAATTTTCTTAATAAATTGCTGCTGAACACACCTAAATCAATGACATTTCGTGTAAAATAGTAAGTACACTGTAATGAAGCATTACAAAATACTTAAACCCCTGACCGACGCCAGTGACCATTTCTATACAAATTAGAATTAAACAATTTTAAACCATCAACCGAAACATGCACCCCTTTAAACATGTCTTGCCTCGAGCTAACAGCTAATCACAAGACAAACTAAATAAAAGGCTACAAGTAGCAGGCCACACACCGTATATAGAATGACGACGACGAAACCAAAACTCACCACACCCAACTAAACCAGTATGGTGAATTACCTAGTAATAAGAATATTAATTAACAATATAGGTAATAGAAATATTAGAAAGGTAGCAAGCCGCTGCCGCTGACGCTAAAGACGACACGACCACCACACACCGCACACCACCACCGGACGCATATAGCCTATCGCAGCGTCAAACTATATCAACAGTTTAATATGCTCTTATTTTGATTTGTCGATATAGTTGACATTCCCTCTCAACAGTGGCATAGCATAAAGAGGGCTATGCCAGGCGATCAAAAAGGAGAGGAAAACACACAGTCATCAGCTCAGACATAGTCCGGCAGTTTAAGTTGCAGAGATGATAAAAGGTAAAACGAAAAGGTAACCCCATCTACCAGTATTGCATTATACTGTGATCTACCAGGCTAAATACCTGTGATGTACCAGATTTATATAAAATCTGCGATTTTACCAGTTATACAAAGACTGTGATTTAACCAGGCTAAGCCTGCGATTACCGGACAATATTAAAAGTCCGCGATCTACCGGGCAGTGAGCTCGTGATCTTAAAGATATCGAAGTACGAACAAACGCACAGCGCAGGCCAAGCAAAGACGATAATACAGCAGCAGTACAACACGCTCAACCAGAAGACAACATCGGCTCGGCACAGCACATAGCAAACAATAAAATAATAAATTATACTTTTATTTGAATTACGAAGTAATAAAGAGATTTAATCGATTAAACTAAAGTTTATGGTACTTTCTTTAGGTCGAACCCTGGAAAACACCGCTGAGTATCTACCTTAGCTGGAAACTCCAAAGTACCGTTACAACACAAACCTTTTTTGCAAATGTCAAAGAGTCATATGAAGCTAGCACGATACTAAAAACATAAAGTAGGTATTCGATGATTTTAACTTAATAAAAGGGTAGAGAAAGTATGATGCTATATTCGATTAAAATGTACAAATTCGTTGTTCTAACCTAGTATCATATCAAAACAGCTTTAGCACCGTACTAATTCAATTAAAATTTTGCGCCATTAGTTTTTAAAATGTTAAGCCTTTTACATAAGAGCAAGTTCGTGCGATCCAGTTGTGCATTTAATTTAATTTAGCTGTTGAGAATTTAAATTATCGGCATACATGAATTGTTTGTAACTTTGTCTATACTTGAATTATCTTGTTTTTTTTTTAATATGGAAAACGCATTGTTTTCATTAGGTGTATAGAGCTTGAAGTCTTATCTATTATACATGTTGTTGCACACTAAAAATCAGCGTTGTTGGGATTTGGTAAGCAACACAGAGAATGTGAATGAGTGTTAATGCTGGTAAACTTTTTAAATAAATTCGTTGGGCTGGAAAAGAAAACTGACAACCCAAATTCCCGCCATAGCACAGTGCCGCCAGGGGCCTGTGCCCTCCTCGCTACGCCACTGGGAATTCATATTATTTTTACTTGCGCCTTATTTCCATTGCGTAGCAACGTAGCAAATTAGTTAGTAAAGGGTTTTTCAACAGGGACACTACAAAAGTAGAGTGACAGGGACAGTAAACTACACCATATTTCTTGCTGCTCTTTTGACATTTCTCTTCAGTAAGGTTTGCCATTTCATGATGGAAAGATATACGAGATATACGAGCCAACTACCGAAATTCGGAGTCAGTGGCCTCAACGTTAAGAGCGCTACGTCCAATTTATGGTCGTCATAATCGTCCTATCAGATCAACAATTGAGCGTCTAGTGGAAAATTTGAATCCACAGTCGCTTGGCCGCCTCGGTCGTGCGATTTGACGCCGTTAGACCATTTCCTGTGGGGCTTCGTCAAGTCTATGGTCTATGCCAACAAGCCAGCGACGATTGATGAACTTCGTACGAATATCGAACGTGAAATTGCAGCAGTATCGGCCGATTTATGCTTGAAAACCGTCGAAAATTGGGTTCAGCGTCTGGACTTCTGCAAGCGTACCCGTGGTGGCCATGCAAAAGAAATCGAGTTCCATACATAATGGCATCGAACGTACTTTTACAGGAATAAAGAATTTCATTGATATCTAAAACCATTTTTGTTTTATTTAAAAAACTTTTGTAGCGCTATTATTGAAAAACCCAATAGGTGTAACTGAATTTGATATATAGATTATAAATTTCAACAGAACAGGTTTCAAAAGCAACGGGTGCATTTCATTTAATATAACAGCATCAAAGGGCACGGTAGTGCCCAGCCAAGTTCTGGCACTACACCCTTTTTACAGGAACAAATTCAGGCGAGTTTTGACCCCTCCCTATCTTCAGTACCAATGAAGTCAGAAACTTAAAACTCCGAATATTTGCTAAGGTAGTCAGGCACAGGCGCCTCACCAAATTTCAATTTTCTAGCATAAGCGGTTCCTGAGATATAAGGCCTCAAAACTCACAAAAACCGTAACTGACTGACTGACTGACTGATTGACTGACAGAACATCAAAATTATGGAGCACTTCCCGACATCGTAGAATCTTGTAATTTTGCACAACGGTAGGTCTTGTCATGCAAGCAGAGGAAAAAATCGAAAATTTGAAATTTTCCATTCAGGGGGGCGTGGTATCCGCCCACTATATCCGAATTGGTGTTGGTTGAATGGAGCACTTCCGACTGCTGTAAAAAATATAAAATTTGAGATTTTCCATTCAGAGGCGTGGTATCCGCCCACTTCCTCAGAACTGATGTAAATTATATATGGCAAACTTCCGATTGCAGTAGAACAATAAAATTTGGTAGAGCGGTAGGGCTCAAATTGCATATAAAGGAACAAAAATAAAAGTTGAGGTTTTCCATTCAGGGGGCGCGTGGTATCCGCCCACTTTCACCGAATTGGTGTTGGTTGAATGGAGCACTTTCGACTGCTGTAAAACGATGAAATTTGGTAAAGTAGCAGGGCTTAAATTGCATACAAAGAAAAAAATATAAAATTTGAGGTTTTCCATTCAGGGGCGTGGTATCCGCCCACTTCAGAACTGATGTAAATTATATGGCACACTTTCGATTGCAGTAGAACAATGAAATTTGGTAAAAGGGCAGGACTCAAATAGCATATAAAGGAACAAAAATAAAAACTGAGATTTTCCATTCAGGGGGCGTAGTATCCGCCCACTTTCTGAGAAAATGTTTAATTTATATGGAGCACTTCCGATTGCTGTAGAATGATGAAATTTGGTAGAGTGGTAAAGCTTAATGTACATTCAAAGCGAAAAATAGAAAATCTATCGTTTTCATTCGAAGTGTCTTTTTATTGTCATTTTGAAACTATAAGTACATGCATTTTGAAAATTCATGATTTTTCTTAGAACTAGAGTGCTCAATTTGGTTATCTATGTTATGCTAACATGAATGAAAAAAGAAAACATTTGCGTACCTGAGAAAATTATGAGCTTACATGAAAAAAATCTTAACTGTGATGTGAACTATAATCAAACCACTAATTAGGCTATTAATTGGTGGGCTACCTTCATTTAAAAGAAGGAGTTAAAATTGCAAGAAAAACATCATCGCATCCTCAACAATTATTGCTTTTTTATGACTTTGAACGGATGTAGGTACTAGTATTTATAATCAAGGTAGGTATGTTAATGTTAAATATCTTGTCAGGACAAGAAGAAACAATTGAATCGCAAATCAAAACAACCAATAACAAAAAGAAAATATACCAAAAGAAATAGAAAGCTATAAACTAAGTTGATTTTAGTAGATAGAGTCCACCCTTCTATCTTTCCGTATCTTTCGAGATTTTGACATGGCAGAATTTCAAAATCTTTGCAAAAAGGAGTGAGATCAGACCAAAAAAAAGAGCCAAGTTCTTCTATACAAAAACCTTTGTCTAATAAGTCAGCCGTGAAAAGTACTGAGATCTAAAAGTACGCCAAGTTCTTACTTCATGAAGTAAAGTAGAATAATATTGAAACAGCTACAATGTAATAGAGAAATTTTATTATTTAAGTAAGCCCATCAAATTTTAGTCAGCAAATCATTAAATAATAAATTTTCTCTATTACATTGTAGCTGTTTTAATATTATCCTACTTTTAATATTTGGTATTAAACCTTCATGAAGTAAGAACTTGGCGTACTTTTAGATCTCAGTACTTTTCACGGCTGACTTGTTAGACAAAGGCTTTTGTATGGAAGAACTTGGCTATTTTTTTAACATTTATGTTTTTGGTCTGATAATGTCTACTAGATTTATCAAGTTCTTAAACAATTTGCAATTATTGCACATTTGGCCACCATCGACAAAGAAACGAAAAATATACAAAACCAGATATGATTCAACGCAAGTGCTTAGTGAGGAGGATTTCATGAAGAAATATAAGTTTTCCAAGGAAAATATGGGGAAACTCAAAGCTATTTTTGGATATAACCTAAATGGGGAAACAAGAGGTAAATATGTATATTCCTGTGGTGTTGAAAGTTATGGCTTCAGGTACTGGGGTCGTAATGAGGTATGATTATTGAGAATCACAATCTTAAATACATTACTTAAAACATCACATTTATATAGACAAAATTTAAGACGACAAATGATTTATACAAACACCCAAGGTGCCGTTTCAGTTGAAGAAGCGGTGTTTGTTGCATTTGATTTGATACGTAAGTCCGCAACTCCAAACAGCTCCCATGTCACCTCACCGTGGTCAAAATCTAAATGGTATGATGAGGAATGCAGAAAAAGCAGAAAAAAATCTTTTGAATTTTTAAAACTGTTTCGAGTATCAAATAATGATGCTCACAAACATCTTTACTTACAGCAAAATAAAATTTATAAGGATCTATGTAGTCATAAGAAACATCTATTCCTTGAAAAAGCGGCAAAAAATCTCATTGACTGCAGAGATTCTAGGTCTTTTTGGTGCAACGTGCGCGTACTGGGAGGACGTAGTAATACAGTGTCTTTGAGCATCAGCGTTGACCAGCTCGCTTCATATTTTGAAAACCTTCTGTTACCTGATCCAAACCAAAACTCAATAAGTTTTGCACTCCCGTATATACTGATCCCAGAGTTAGATTCCAATTTCACTATGTTTGAACTTTTAACATCACTCAACAAAATGAAAAATAATAAAGCCCCTGGCTCGGATGGTATTCCAATAGAATTCTACAAGAATTCCACTCCTGAGTTTTTGGAATATATTCTAAATATTCTAAATAAAATGTTTAGTGAGGAAGCCTTCCCGAGTAGTTTTCGCTTGGCGAAAATATCTGCCATATATAAAAAAGGGAACCCAAATCAAGCGGAAAATTATAGAGGCATTTCTGTATTGAGCTCCCTGAGGAAGCTCTTCACTCAAGTCCTATACCTGAGGCTATCTAGATGGGTGCAGTCAAACAACATAATCAGTTGCTTTCAAGCTGGTTTTCAAGCCAACCTGTCGACGATGGACCAAATTTTCGCACTGACTACTATAGCAAGACGGTTTATTGATAAAAAAAAGCCCTTATATGCAATCTTTGTGGATTTTAAAGCCGCTTTTGATACAATCAATAGAAGGTCCCTTTTGTATAAACTCGCGCTCATTGGGGTTTCGACTAAATTTATTCGGGTGTATGAACAGCTCTTGTTTAATATGTCTGCAGTGGTATGCAGCGGTAAAAATCAATCAGGTCAATTTAGGTCAGAAACAGGTGTCCCACAAGGGTGTGTTTTAAGCCCTTTAATGTTTGCTTTGTTCATAAACGACATTGAGAACCATTTACCAGGGGGAGTTTTCTTTGGGGATATATATGTAAAACTGCTGTTATACGCAGATGATCTCGTAATTTTTGCTGATAATCCGACGACACTTCAGCACCAAATTAATAACCTTAAAACTTTTTGTGATCTATGGGATCTCAAAATAAATTCTACCAAATCTAAGATCATGGTCTTCAGAGCTCGAAACCTTGTTAATACGAATCTAAGGAATTGGACCCTAGATGGCGTTAGCATAGAAGTAGTGAATGAGTTCAAATATCTTGGATTCGTAATTTCTTATAACTTGGATATAAGGGCTCATATAAAAGAAAAATTGACTGTGGCCAAATCAGCAATTAATACGATATGGGCGCAATTTTTTACAAAGTCTCTTGTTGATCCGACATCAAAATTCAAAGTGTTCGACGCTACAATAAACAGTTGCTTCTGCTATGGTAATGATGTGTATGGATACCAATGGATAGACGAGATTGAATTAATTCAAAGATATTTCTTTAAAAGAATATTTAAATTACCTTCGAATACTCCAAGTTACGCTATTTATGTTGAGTCCGGTTTACCCCTTATTTACGTAAGAAATTTGAAGGCAAGTGCAGATTTCATGGTTAAACTAATGAAAAGATCAGATAACAATTTGCACAAAAGAATATTGCAAGTTTCCCATCATTGCGGCTATACTCCGTTTAAAAACTGGCAGGAACTTGCTTTGGCACATTATGTTCCATTGAACCTGAGTACTAACGATGTAGCAGAATGGCAAAATATTTTTTATGCTTGCATTGCAAAAGTAGATGAACAAATGTATCAGTTGAATCTTAATAGGGCTAGGGAGTCAACTTCTAGGGCTATATATCGAAACCTAAATCTTAATTTGTTTGAGAACAGTTATTTTAGGAGGGATCTCTCTGTCTTAGATATGAGTCTTATCTTTAAGGCAAGAACGGAAGTTCTTGAACTGAACTTTAGACCATATCGACCCGACATTAACCCTATCTGCTCACTGTGTAATTTAAACCAAAATGAAGATGTCCTTCATTTCTTAGCAGTTTGTCATATTTTGCAAGAAATACGAAGGTTTTATTTCAGTAAGAGTTTTCTGACTTACGAAGAATGTGTCAGTGTTCTGAATGGAGATTATGGTTGGAAGTTGCTAGTACGATATATCTCATATGCGAAAAACTACAGAAACACATATTTGAATATGTCGTGAGTAATACACACATTTAATAATTTTGTTTTAGCTAAACTAAAAGCCCATTTTCACTTCTGAAATACATATTTGTTTTTTTTTTTTTTGTTTTAGCTAAACTAAAAGCCAATTTTCACTTGCGAAATACATAACTACTTTTTTTTGTTTTAGCTAAACTAAAAGCCAATTTATTAATGATGTTGCATTTTTCTAACCCAACTCGTTCCTCAAGTATTAAAAATTGTCTATCATTGCTTCTTAAGCCTGTATTCTTAAATATATTTTAAATGGTTCTCTTTTATGTTTATTCTTGTACCTATATCTGAATATAAAAACTACTGTTGATTGCTTGTTCATTATATTTCTGTTATAAAAGCTTTTAATTCTACCTTTGGTCTCTTTTTCTTTTAAGAATAATTTTATTTTAAATTTGTTTTAAATTAAACTTTGTAATCTTTTTATGTAGAATAATAATTTATAGATAAGCGGCAGACGGCTCATAGGCCATGCTTTAATTTCTTTATTAAAATTTTATTTATGTATATTTTTAAGAACAATCAATAAAGATTCTAATCTAATCTATCTATCTTAAAACATCATCAGAATGATTTCTACCTGTGTAGCCAAATCATTGGCTTCGGAAGCAAGGCAGTTTATAAAAAATGAGCCAAACAATTTTTATTTGGGTTGGAGTCAACAGATTTATTTTCTATTGTGCGTATTTTTTGCATGCATAATTATTTAAGAAGGTTCTGAAGAATATAATGGAAAACGTAAGGTAGAAATTTTCAACTTTATTTTTAAGAACCTCATCAGTTGAAAATTTTAAATTACCAAACAAGAATCTTACATATTGTAGTAAATTTTCTTAAGTGATTTTTGGTAAACGTCACTTTTCTTTTCCATGAACATTTTGTAATATGTAAAATTTTAACCTGTAGCTTAACTCTTATTCGTTGATTTAGTAAAGACGTAGAATAAAGGTGGAATAAGCGTTTTTTTATAAATTTGGCTGTAAGAGAAAAAGATGAAAAAATATTTGAACGTAAAATAAAGAAAATATAAAAAAAAATAAAATTTAATTAGAAAAAAAGCAAAACAATAGTGAAATTGATTTAAAATTCTCATTGGGTGCAAATGGAATGCCAGAAAGAAGTGCATCACTTGCCATAGATCGTTTTTTGCACCATTTTCATATTCTTGTCTAGCTCTGCTAATGTCACATTATTACATATTATTATTGGATGTACGGAATGTTTCTATATTTGGTGGTGCAATACTCTTAGCATCATAATTCGAACCTGATGCACTTGGTTGAGTAAATTTGTGAAATAGCTTTTTCGGCCTTTAGTCCACAAAAATTGGCGTTTCGTCCCGGCGATCTTACATGGACTCATTAGTTGACTGTAAGGACCTTGTCAATATGCAATTTTTGTTAAATTCAGTTCATCTTACATCGATTTTTTGACAAAAATCCAATGTGAACTATACCGGAGGAGAGGATTTCGCTTTAACGATAGAAAACATCTTTGAGTTTTTGAAGCATTAAATTCGACACGGTTTATTATTCCCTAATGGACAATGTTGTCAACATCAGAATTTAATCAGCTTATCTATCATACGCTGTCGTTCAAGTTCCACTTCCGAAGAACAAGAAAATGAATCTTGAAACGAATATCAAAAGCTGAGCTGAGATTAGAAGTTTCAGGTAGGAGATCGTTGATAAACATGAGGAAGAGGTTAGGTTAGGTTGTTGGGCTGAGAATTGATGTTGTTATCGTCACACTTAGATCAATGTAGATCCATTGTGTTACCCGTGAGTATAATCACTCTTTCCTGATAAAAACCTCTGTTAATCAGTCAAGCCATTTTGAGGCATTGACGAAGTTAAATATTTGAATTCCTGAAATATCTTCTAGGTTGTCAAAGAAGTAACTACCAAGCCATTTTCTTCTCTGGTGGCATAGTGAAGAGCAATGACAGAGAAATTGTGATGTGTCTTCCTGTACCTCTTCATCACCACATCCTCTACATAAGTCATCTGTACATAGTTTCATTTTGAATTTATGATATTTCAATAAATTATGTCCTGTGATTATGCTCGTAAGAGAACGAAGGGACTTCTTATTAAGTTGCATAATTTTGTCGGTTCTCTGCTTGTTAAAGCTAGGCAATACTTTCCTAATAGTATCACAGGTGTCAAGTAGACTCCATCTTTCTTTGGATTTCTTTAGGATTAAATCTGAAATTTTTTGTTTAATTTTACAGAGTGGGATATTTACCATCTCTGCTGGTCTAGCGTCAAGCGCTGATCCCTGTCTTGCCAAATCATCGGCATTTTCCTTACCTGGTATGCCCGTGTCCCGGGACCCAGCAGAGTCTAATATTGTGCTGCGTGCCAAGAACCTTAAGGTCTTCGCGGCAGCAAGAGACAAGCTTCGATTTTATCACAGTGCCAGAAATTGCTTCTATTGCCGCTTGGCTATCAATGTAAAAGGTGATATCAGCCCGTGGTATCGCCATCATTGATACCCGTCTAGCAGCTGTCATCACTGCCAGGAACTCCGCTTGGAAGACACTACCATAATCTGGGAGCCTAAGTGAGTTGTTTAGCTCAAGAGGTTCTGAGAAAAAGCCTGCACCAACACCCGTGTCCATTTTGGAGCCATCAGTATAGATTGCTATTGCTGATTCACTGATGTAGGGTTGGTTGTTCAACCATTCTTCTCTGCTTGGAAAGGCAGTTTGGAATGGTTTATAAAAGTCGAGTTCGGGTGTTGTATAATCTGTAATGATATTATCACCCAAATATTTCTGAAAAATTTGAGCATGTCCTATTGCGCTGTTTTTCCAGGTATTAGTCTGACTTAGCCTTAAGGTGCTATATGCTGCGGATTCTTATACGAAAAGGTCTAAGGGTTTCAGGTTAAGTATCGCCTCTAACCCTGCAGTTGGTATGGATTTCATGGAACCCGTAATTCCAGTGCACGCAAGTTTTGAGGTTCGTGCTTTTTTCAGTTGCATTCCACCAGACCAAATTACTATAAGTTAGTATTGGTCTGATTATCGCCAAATATATCCACCTGATAATTTTTGGGCTAGGTCCCCAGGATTTCCCAAAGATTCTGTTACAGAAGTAGAATGCAATCATTCCTTTTTTTCGGTCTTTCCTTTGTGTTGAGACTCCAGTTTAATTTCCTATCTAGAATCACACCAAGATACTTTGCATGATCTGAAATCTTCAGCGGGGTGCCTTCAGTTGAAGGTATTCTGAAGCTTGGTATTTTCCTTTTGTTTGTAAAAAGTACTAATTCTGTTTTTAACGGGTTAACCATCAGGCTACACTTTCTAGTCCATCTACTAACCTTAGAAAGGGCGTATTCGATCTGTTCGCTGATAGTGGGTAAGAATTTACCTGTCGCTAATAACGCAAGATCATCAGCGTAGGCTACTACCTTTACTCCACAATGTTTCAGATTAAGGAGGATTGTGTTCATAACCAGCGCCCAAAGGAGTGGCGAGAGAACTCCCTCCTGTGGTGTGCCCCTGGATGTGGATACTCATCTGTATCCCTACCAGTTCCTAGTTAGTTTGCCTGTTCATGCACATGCACATAACCCAACCTATTATATCGAATTATCGATCTTATTGTCTATTAGAGCTGCATTTACTGCTTTATTGTCCACGTTATTGAAAGCTCCTTCAATATCAAGATACCCAGCAAGGGTATATTCTTTGTTACTCATTGTCTTCTCAATCGTGCTAACAATGCTATGAAGTGCCGTTTCTACACTCTTCCCCTTTGTGTAGGCGTGCTGAGCTGGGGATAAATCAACCAGTTTCTGAGTGCTGCAAATATGTAGGTCTATCAGTCTGTTAAACGTTTTAAAAATAAACGATGTCAGACTCATTGGCCTGAAATCTTTTGCTTCTGTATGACTGGGCTTGCCAGCTTTTGGAATGAAAACCACCTTAACTTCGCTTCGATAAAGGAACATATCCCCATTTTAAACTGTTAAGGAATATGCTTTTCAGGAGCGGTATTATTTGGATTTCGCTTTTCTGTAGCATCATTGGGAAGATGCCATCAGGCCAGGGGATTTATACGGAGAAAAGGAATGGATTGCCCATCTGATCTTTTCATCCGTTATAATATCCGATGGTATAATGTGTTTCCGGGTTGCTGTCATTTGACCTGCCACCCGTGAAGTGAGTATTTATCAGGTGCTCAAGAGTCTCGTTGCACCCAGTGGACGTTTTAAGAGATCCTAGAAGAATTAAATCCTTGAATTTTTCTTAGCCTAGCAGATTCTTTTGTTTCCTCGATTCCACTGCAAAAGGATCTCCATGAGCTTCGTTTCGCTCGTTGCGTTTCTGCTTTAAATTTTCGCTGGCTGGTTTTATATACTTCCCATTCATTCTCATTTCTACATAGTGTTTTTGGCAGCATTGAATAGTCTTCTCGTTTCTTTTCTCAAGTTACTGAGTTCTGCCGTCCACCAGGGTGGTTTCTTTTTTCCTTTACCTATATATTTAAGTGGAAAACCTTTCTGAAAGGCGGTATTAAGAATCACCCTGAGTTCTTTAGATGCTTCATCAATATGCTTGGGTTCTTGAATCGTATTGTTATTAAGATTTTTGATTCTCTTCTCTAATTCCCTATTAAAGAGATCCCAGTATTTCTGAAATTCATATAATGTTTCGGAGTTTCGACTGTATCACCTATCAAGAAGCCTATAAGCCTGTGATCTGAGAATGATTCTTCTTTGAGAACATTCCATTGGTCGATTGAAACTGTATCTGAGTTATTAGTAAAAGTTATATCGATCACTTCTTTCCTATTTTTAGTAACAAAAGTGGGTTCATTGCCCCTATTTGCTACCAGTAAATTATGTTCCATGATAAATTCAAAAAGAGACTCGCTCTACAAGCTGGCCTGTACGATCTACAGGTCATATGTCATAAAGCTTCAATTTGGAAAAAAATGTCTTTAAACATTTTGTAGGAATTTTTTCCCTTTTTTGTTTATATTTCCGTGAGTATTTTTGATGCTGATAAAAATACGTTTTTATTATCTATTGACGTTGAGTAATGGATAACATTTTTTTTACTTTAAATTGACCGACTTACTCAACAGAAACATCTATTTACGTAAAACACAACTTTTAACACTTATTTTCTTTTAACCTACAGCATCTTCGACCTTCAAAATTTTACCGGCTGACAGACAATTATGTCAACTTTGCAACAAAATATTTGTTTTGGAAAAAATCGTTAATGTCAATTTTGCATTTTGAGCACGCTCTCCATACAATGGGTCCCAGTGTGCGCCGCTTACTTACCTGTTGGATATTAATCGCAGTTTACACCGGAGGTTTATCACGATGCTATTCTTGAAGCCAATTTTCCTCAAAAGTGGTATAGACTTGTGATTGAGCTGCTCAGTATTTAGGTACCTCTCAATGCGGTCCCATCATCATCATCTTCGCTTTGGCTCTATTAAGGTCCTTTATTTCCTTAAGCCCTATAAGGCGAAGGTTAGCATTAGGCCAGGGAGCTATCATTCTTTTGACGAAGTCCTGCAGCCACACGAGAGTGTTGTCATCTTCGCAAGTCAGCATCTTGAATCCGTGGAAGGTTCTGAGATTGCCGAAGAGAGGCGGTTGCCCGTTAACGATAACATCGTTCACCTCGTCCAGGATTCTGACTTCCATCAACTGCCATTGATCATCGGAGAGCTTCCGAGAGGGTGTGCCGAAATCTGCAATGGCAAATTGTCGCCTGTGCATAGTCCCTTCCGTAATCAAGGTCTTTTTTCTCTTTGTTTTTGATGTCAGGTTCGTAGGCGAAGATTTATCATCCTGCCTGGTTCTTTTTGACGCCGTTGAGTTTGGTTCAGAGGGGGGCGTAGTGCCGACCGTCTCCTTTCCCGCTGTCAAGGTCTTTGTCCTTGTGTTTGTCAAGTTGTTCGTTATGTCAGTAGTGGCCAAAGTCTTTAGTTTCGGAGTTGCATTGCCCAGCGCTAGCGCTGACCGTTAAGGTTTCGGGATTTTTGCTGGATTGGCGCCGGATAATCCTCTCAGCGTTCCGTCTTTTTACTTGCGACTTATAGGTACTACAGTGCGTTTCATATTTATAACCCACTTCAAAACCTTCAATTTTTTTCCCGTCAATACAAAATTCATAAAAGAAATTATGAGATATAATAGTAATAGCCGTGATAGTAAATTTAAACAAACAATTCACTTTCAAAAATCCACAACAAATATTTTATTATGTATTAATAAAAAAACAACAAATTAAAATGTTTCATATTTATAACCCATGGTTTTAATAACTAATAAAAATAAATGAAAAAGGGAAACTAATAATTTATCTGGGATCCTTTAGCAATAATCAAATCAAATATTCTTTTTTTCATGGATTTGATCAAGTTTTTTATAACTTTTGGCTCAATTTTGAGCCATTCCTCACGGAGAGCGTGTTTGAGCTCTACAACACTCGCATAGGTCCTTCCTTCTGCGTATATTCGCCTGACTAGGATGCCCCATAGATTTTCAATAGGATTTACATCGGGAGAACATGCGGGCCAGTTCATTAAATTAATGGAATTTAGTCCCAACCAATAAATTGTTTGCCTACTGGTGTGAATTCTGGCGTTGTCCTGTTGAAAAATCCAAGATTTCTCATGATTATCTGCCAAAAAAGGAACCAAACTGCCACGGAGTACTTGAACGTAATCGCTACTGTTCATTTTCGATGAAGTGAATTGCATCTCCAGACACCCCTCTGAAGAGAAAGCGCCCCACATCATCACTGAGCCTCCACCAAAATTACGCCTTTCGAAATATTGTGGTTCCTTCCGTAAGTCACGCCAATACGAGTGCAATCCATCAGGACCATCTAAGTTCCATTTTTTCTCATCAGAAAAAATTACCTTTAAATCGGATTTGTAGGTAAATGTAACAAAAACATATTAAACAAAAATTCAATGACACTGTATATTTAAACTTACAGATGTCCAATCGGTGTCCATATTATCCTCGGCGAATTGCAGTCTAGCAACCTTGTGTCGATCTAAAAGACGTGGAGCACGATTCATTTTAGACCGGCACAAGTTTGGATTTCGCTGAATAGCTCTCCAAACTGTTGTTTTCGACACTTTTGTCCGAACCATCGCTGCTAATTTGGTGCAACTAACGGTTGAATTGCTCGCGGCGCGAGCGATTATTCGCTCTTCACGGACACTTAGCTTTCTTTTTCTTCCTGCTCTTGTCACAGTGCCATAACTGTCCGGATTTCTTAAAAAATTGGCTATAACCCGTCGACTTCTACAAATTCTTCTCGAAATTTCACTAATACTCCAATTGTCCTCATTCAATGCCAAAATTCTACCTCTTTCGACACCTGATAGTACTTTGCCACGCGGCATGTTTTTCAAAAACTTATTTTTAATAATTTAATTTAAGAACTTTAATTAAATCACACTAACCTTCACGCTAAGAGAGTTCGTTGTAATGTGGGTTATAAATATGAAACAAATCAAATCGACCTAACAACGTAGATCAATTCAAATATAACGGATTTATATTGAAAGAAAAGTCAACCAAGAAATTGCGGTACTATTGAACTATCAAAGTCTACAAGTTATGTCACCTATGCATATTTCATTCATCTTTGAGAATCTGTTTTTAATTTTGTTGAAAGTTAAAGCTCTGATTGAAAAGTGGGTTATATATATGAAACGCACTGTATAAGGCAAGTTATGCATTCGTAAAAAAAATCGAACTCGAGATTTTGATCAAAATTGACATTACGATGATAGCGAAGACGAAAAAAGTGGGTCTGGCAATTCTGTCTGTCTGTCTGTTCGATTACAGCTAAACGGCTCGGCTTCATTTTCTTCAACCTTGGTAGATATGGGTTTTGATTTTTTACCCCCGGATGTTTTTTGATTTGATTTTTTTTAGACCAAAAATAACGGTACCTGCCATACGATTTTTTTCCGAAATTTTATAAATATTTTTTTTTCTCAAAAACTGTCCCTGCGATTTTCTTAAAAAAAATTCAAAAAATTTAATTTAGTTAAACCTAGGTAATAGTCGAAAAAATTTTTCAAAAAAATGAGTAGTTTTGATACCCCCTTGGGACCATTTTTTTTTGTTTTTGATTTTCTCAAAAACGGTACCACCGATTTTGATCATTTTTTCTTATGCTAAAGCTTCCCAGCAGTTTGAATATTATTGTGTATTCAAATTTTCCAACACAATTTTTTTGGATTTTTAAAAAACTTTCAAAATTTTTCTTTGAAAACTCAATATTTCGAAAACCCAATGCTCGATTTTTTAAAACTTGATAAATAAAAGTTACTGAAAATAATCTACAATATATGAGCAAAATAAATTCATTTCACCTAAAAATAACGGTACCCTCCATGTTTTTGCTTTTGTGCAACGTTTAGTCGTGTGGCCCAATAACTGGCAATTTCGACATCTCATCGGAGATGGAATGTACTCCTTCACCTTTGCCTTGTACCATCCAATCTCGACGGTTTGTGGAACTTGGTACAGGTCAAAAGTGAAGAGCATTAGACCTGTAGGTTGATATTTATCATCATTTTTTTTGGAGAATTTGTACACATCACACACAGCTTGACTTTTCATTTCTGTTACAATCTCGGATTCGGCCACATTAATCAGCCAGGGTGCATAAACTATGCCCTTGGACGAATTAAGTTGCTTGTGAATAGTAACAATAACAGGGATTTGGTTGGCGAGATTTGTTATTTTAAGGAATCTATCGGCAATTTGTTGAGTTTTTACCAGGATAAGTATACTACCATCTCTCAACAGAGAAATGCTTTCATAATAGGTACTTATTGAATCAATAGATTTTCTCAGCATAAAAATACTCACAGATGAGAGTGGAATTTCAGCGTTTTTTGGAGCGATAACAATGAACTTTGGATTTTTATGTTCTGGTTTGATGGTAGCTCAGGAAAGTCCTCGATACCGTGTTTATTTTTTTTTGCCCTAGGCTCAAACGACATGTTTTCTGATAAACTGTCGTAATAGCCTGGGGGCTTTTTCTTCTAGCCCGTCCCCGGGCCCATGCCTTATTCAAGATTGAACAATAGATGTGGTATACTTGCTTTTTACACACGAGTTTGGATTAAACTATGGTGCGCGAAAATGAGAAAATGAGTGAGAAAAAGATAACGTGTTGTTGTCAGAAAAAGCACGTGTCAACAATACGACTAGGTCTTATTCGATGTTCTCGCTTTGAAAGCTAGACGACGACTGTGGCCCCTAAAATTACCTATACTCTCCATTGCTTTCTGTTCTGCATTACTTAAGACTCTGTGCAGAGAAATGATAAAGGCTTCTTATTTACGAATAAACCCTTGCATGTCTTGACTTTGACTGGTTGGTAGGTTGTGGCCTTGATGAAACTCCTATCCGACCTGTTTCATCAGGTGTTGTAAATTTTGATAACAATTCTCCCTCTTCTGATGGGGTTTTTAAGTATTTTTTTTCTTCTTCTGTTCTAAATTTTCATTTGGAATCCCTCCACATAATTCATGTTCATTGCCTTTACACAATCATATTACTGACTGGCCTAATATGGATGAGCTAATTCCGAATGTTCATTACCTATGGTTGCGTGAAGACAAGATAGTTTTATTTTGATACTTATAATGAATTCAAGGAACTGCAAATCGTGGGAAAAGTATGAGGATGTCTTATACGAAAAGAAAGCCAAATTAAAGTTGACAACGGACCTGGTAAGGAATTGTAATTAAAATGTAAATATATATTTGTTCTACAATAAGATTGCTTTAATTCTACTTAAATTATAGTATCGATTATATGTTTTACATAATACGTGGAGAATGATAACGTCACTCAAACCAGACTTTTTTATTAATTAGTTTTCTTCCCTTAAGAACTCGTATTTTTTGAGTTATTCCGTTATTTTTCCAACATTTTAAATAAGTGGTTGGTTTTAAGAAAATAGTCCAATTTTTGGAAAAAATACCTTAAACATGAATTAAGAATGTACAAGGAGCCCTACTGTGGAATAGGAGAAAACAGGATTAAAAACGAAATCAAAATAGACAGGAGGCCAAAAGATCCAAGAACTGGAAAGAACTCACAAAACTTAGGCAGGCCCAACTACTTCTTGGGAACTATAACCAAGATCGTTTAATGAAGTGTATCGACTTAATAAATAAGGAGAAACAATCAAGGGACTTCTCTCTTAAGACACTCACCATGAAGACACTTCAGTATTCTTTACTTGGAAAACAACCCCACATGCAGATTCTGCAATACTATTGACGAAACGTCGGAACACATACTAGGCGGATGCGAAGCACTAATGCATCAAAGAACAAAGTACTGAAAGTACTAAAAATAATTAAACTCATCAAAGGATTAAGCTTGGAGAAAGAGCTGTATAGGGTTAGCAACTCATCTAGCTCTGGATAGGGGCACTGTAGATCTTTATGTCGCAGTACAAACCCCCTCTCAGTATTATTTCATTTATTCATTCAAAGAACCCTTAATTATAGTTCTTAGACAGTGTTTTAATAAGGACTTAGACTTTATAGAACTTACGACTGGGTTCACGGACTGAGCGGAGAATGATGTTCAAAAGCAATAAATTTATTTGGAATGGCTAAAACAACTCCTTCAGTTATTCGATCTTAACAATTTTGTTCATCCTTAAGATTGTCTTAAAAACTGTTTCAAAACAATCGGATATTTGGTTTTCGAAATATTTAATTTTCAAAAAAAAAAATTAATGTCCAAATTAATCCACATCTCGTATATGAATTTCGTCGGGTATTATATTATACCTTCACTTACAAAAACACGTATACTCGTTAATCTTCAATATTTTTTGCAAAATTATTTTTTCCATTTTCGTAGGTGCTACCATGAGAAACTAGAAAATAAATCATTTACTGAAATAGCTGCTATCTATTCCAAGTTTGAAAACCCATCATGCACAAAAATACATGATATTGAGGCTAACAATGTAACCGTTAGCAATGAAGCGTGCACAAAATGGATATATGACTATGATTATGGTTATAGAAGTATGAATACCGAGGTAAGTACTCGTTACATTAGTCACGAAAAAAAATTTCACAAAATCGAATTTTTTATTGTATTGAAAATATATTATGATGTACAGGGTATTTAGTAAATAATGTTTAATACCTGTTGTAGTGAGCTTTAGGACCTACCCGGGGTCTATGTTATGATTTTTTTAATTATAAAAAATATCTGAATACTGCGACCACGAATGAATGTTTTTCTTATATAATATTCTTGAATAATTGTACTAATAGATTGGTGTATAAAAACTTCAGCAGTTATTGTATTTTTTTTACTATAATATTTTAAATACAAAAATGATGAAGTATTTATTTTCACCAAACCTTAACATCTCTAAAAAAAATAATATGCACGTCTGGACTGCACAAACTTGTTTAAAAATCATAAGATTTTAAAAATTAATATTATTAAAGAAAAATGTTCATAAGCAAACTAATTCTTTGAATGGCTAAGGCAACAGAATGCCAAGCAAATATGATTTTTTTAAGAAAATAAGCTTATATAATATATAAAATTCTCATATCATTTTTAAGAATAAATTTTGGCACTCCCATTTTAAGTTTTTATTTCTGTACAAATAAAAATTGAATTACAAGAACAAAAAATGTATCTGTTTTTGAGAGATATTGGATTAAAATAATTTTTTTTTAATTATCCAAAAAATATTATTTTTTTAAATTTTGATGTGCAATGGTTATTTTGGTTATGGTATCTACTTTTTACGAAATGCACAAATAAAGTTTTCCAAAAAATTCAGCTTTATCTGAAATTTTTTGGAGTTTTGTGGCGACGCTCACGATTTTGATGAAACTTAGTAATATATTTTTATTAAATTAAAGTAAATTCAATACTGCTTTTTAGAGTTGACTAAAAAATCAGCATGACAAACTGGGGTTTAGGTTTTATTATTTTGATAATTGCCTTATTTAAAAAAAAAATACTAACAATCTTATACAGTAGAGGCTCGATATAGGGAAGTAATAAAAATCGGGTATGTTCAGTATTTTGAGATTTTTCACTATTTCGGGAGAGAATTTTCATAAGTTTCTTTAAACTAGTGCTCACTATGTCGAGGTATTTTTTGTTCACTTTTTAGAGTAACCTGTATAGAATTTTGTGTGTTCACTATATTGGATAGTTCACTCGAACGAGATTCACTATATCGAGCGTCTTCTGTAATAATCAAATAAAAATTACAATTTTAAGTAGGTATATTTCTTAAAAACTTTCTTGTGAAAATATCATTTCATAATTGATCCATTAAATCATTAATGGTATAGCTTTGGATTTATTTTTACTTCAAACAATAAAATTGTCTTAACAGTTCGTGGAGTTCGACACCATCAATTTCTACCCAACCCAAGCGGCTACTTTTTTACCACAAAATATATGCTATTATGCAGGAGATTTGTTACTCCGTGCATTAAGCAGTATCCCTAAGAAATTATTTAAATTTTAGGTTGCCCCAGACAGGATTAGGACCACAAATCTTTGTTGTGACAGTTCACCTCACTTTATCCTCTTGCTAGTGTTTTTAAATACATTTTTGAAGTGAAGGATCTTATGTTATGTCATCTGTCAACTAATGTATGATTAAACAAAATGCATGTCTAGATCTTACGAACCTGCTTTTGTGGTGTAAAATAATAACTTCGCTAAGCACTAGCGTAAAGTAATTGTTAATTTAATGATTTTTAAAAAAAGTCAAAAGTACTTAAGTTTTATTTCTTTTTGTTTTTAAGAAGTTTGTGCGATTTTATATCTGAAGAAGTTAGAACAAAAAATATGCCGATTCATTAATTAGATATACAGGAATTACCCAAAAATTTGGCAATTGTCTCAAAAAATTTCAATACATACCATGAAATGTCGGTTAATTTCAATTGCTAGAAATTAAGGTCCGAAATTATATCAAAGTCTTAGGCTAGGACCGCACTTGCGATTTCAATCGCACGATTTTTTAGTCGTAAAAATAGAACACATGAATTTAAATGAGAATGAACGCACTTGCTACCAACAAATCATGACGATTTAAAAGTCGCAATTTGTTTCATTTTTCTTGCGATGCGATTGTCGTAAACTTAAATGAAACACATGTACTCAAAAGGATATGCCCAGACTTGCGATTTAAATTACTACGACTTAAAAATCACAGTCGCAAAGAGAAATTGGCATGCACGAACTTGCGATTTTTAATCCACGATTTTTTAGTCGCAAGAAGTAAGACACATGGCCTTAAATGTGAATGCACGCACACGCGACTTAAAAATCGTAGCGATTATAAAAATGAAACAAGTTCTATTTTTTCAAGCGATTTTTTTGTCGCTACTTATTTGTAGCAAATGCGTGCACTCACATAAGAAGTAGTGTGTTTTATTTTTCGCGATTAAATAATCGCGCTAAAAAAAAATCGCAAGTGCGTGCATGACAATAATTTGTAGCGACTACGTCAAAATGAAATGTCGGCTAATTTCAATTGCTTTAGAAATTAAGGTCCGAAATAATATCAAAATCTTTAGAGCCGTATTTAATAAATTAATAGAAAAGAAGAAATCCCTAATCATTGTATGGTGAGGGGTACCGCTTCTATTTAAAAATTGAATACATACTCGTAAGTTAAAAATGGTGTGTTCCAAATTTTGAAGTAAATCCATACGTCAGTTTATAATATCGATCGATGTACGAGTACATCTGCACACACACATGCACGTACAAACAGACACACAAACGAAACTGATTTGAATTTTTCAATTGCCTTATTGTTACCAATAGTTGCCGTATTGAGCAAGCAAATAAGAATTTTAAATAAAGTCATTGAAACCATTTATTCGGCACCAGCGTTCAGACAGAACTAGTTTAATTCAAACAAAAGGAAACTAGTTTAAGAATATTTACTGTAAACAATTGATCGGAGATTTTTACTAGAATTTTTTTTAATTAGAACTGAACCCAATACCTAATCCATAAAAATTAATACTGGTTCTCTCGTACTTGCTCTTAGGTTATGTTAGGTTGACGTGGCCTTCAGCCGACATACTAAGACCTTGCTCTTAAACAACTTATTTGTTTATATACGAGTATGTCGTCAGTTACTTATAAATTGGGTCCTTCCGAACACCAAACTCTTAGTGCAAAGATTTAAATCGACTGCAAATGATATCAAATAAGTTAAATACGAGTAAGTAAGTATGGATTTAAATGAAGACCACGTCCCGAAAGGCAGATTTACCAGATGAATATCGAAAGCGGAAAAGTTACCACGTATGTAAGCTCTACTGGGGCGAACGGAAGATTGACTCCTGAACCAATCAACTCCAGCAGCACCCGACAAAGAATTTGCCGACCGCGACGCCTTATTTAGCTACATGGGGTATTTTTGATTCTACACTACACCCATTGCATAGAAAAGTATTTCTGGTGGTTGCCGTCAAGTGGGTGACGATTGCTCATATCGCTATGGTAAATAAATATGTGCCTGTGCCATTGAAAAGGTATTTATTTTGTTTTTATTCGACACAAAACGATGCCACCATCCATATTATTAAGCAGCTTGTGTATGATACGTTTAGCGATGGTGGATTGAAGGGATCCATTAGCAAGTGTAGGCTGTAGAATACAGTGCAAGTCATGAAGCACTGATTGTTCGAGATCCATTATCTTCTGTGGATGAAATCTAATTAAAATTTAGATTCAAGACCGAAAACTTGCCCAGTCAAGATAGTATGTATGTAACAACTGGGTGTGGTCCAACAAGTGAGTCAGCTTTTGGATTGCCCGAAGGCATCCGCAAGCTTGTATCTGTGCATCCCTTTCAGGGTGCACAATTATCACGCGTCCAAGTCGCGAATGCGTGGGAGTAAGGTTGTACAGTTGTACGAGCACTATGTTATCGATTCCGATTTCAGGTGCACCTTTTTCCCACCTGCTGCTATTTTGTAGTTGAGTGACCAACTACTTCTTACTTCATCTTTTCCAAAATGTCTAAGGAATATTTCGTAACCATTCAGAAGTCTGTTGATGGATACATCACAAATCTTTGATTCAAAATCTGTAATAAGATGGTCTTCTATTAGGAAGTCGGGCGGTATAAGCGCCATCATGCAGGGATACCAAAGACCTTGATTTGAGGCAAGTTTCTAAGCGGGTTGCTAAGATATGTTCTATTGATGAGGATTGGGTATCTATCAGTTGATATCACCGCAGCTTCCCATAGACCGCCTTGTTAAGGTGACCCTGGTGTAATAAAGTGCCATGTTGTAGTGGGAATGAAATTGCTCCAGATTCTCCTTTAGGACCTCGATGGGTCCCACAAAGGCTGTACCGTTGTCACTATAGATCTGAAGCAGGAGCTACATCATATGTGTGTGTTCTATGAGCAACCAAACGAGGTGTCCAGTCTTTAGCAGCCATCTGATCAAGTACGCTACGGTCAATAGCAACTTGTTAAGAGAACCGAAACCGGTCGGTTACTGAAAGGACGATGCCATTTATAACCTTAAAAAAGCGGTAGTCATGCTCGTTAAAACTTCTGACCTTGCCTCACAGTTTACTTTGGTGATATCATCAGGACGAAGCTGCTCTCATGAGTTCATTGGAAGCCTTCCTAAAGTCAACCAGGATGGCCCTTAACACCATTGTTGATGTTTGAGGAGATTCGTGGCTACAAGAATTCTACTAGCACAGTCTTAATGGTTTTTGTGCGGATCGCATATGGTGCTAACGATGTTAGATCTTGAATATATCGCAGTTGGTGGCGTATAGCTTCAATGTCAAAGATTTTCAACCAGCAAAGCACAATCCGGCAATCGGAGCAAAATGGGCCGATGTCCTCAAGCCCAAGGTATTGCGAGCATTCTGCAATGTGACCGCAAGAATTCTTCCTCTTCGTCGTCGGTTCCTACGCGTTTTGTCAATGACACTCCTTTTGTTAGCTCTATTTTAAAAAAATAACTTGTTTGTGAGGCAGTTCGAAGCAAATTCCACCTTGCCGGATAGTGTCATGACTCCCCCAGTTCTTGAGCGCGTTGATGATTCTATGATTCTTCTCCCTCAAATTATCAACCGATTATACTAACGTTCTTCTTTCCAAGGTCATGGAAACGTCATGAGGAACGTAAGCTTCTTAATGACCGGCAGTATGGCTTTCGTAGCAATAGGTCCATCGGGGATTTTATGGTTTATCTAACCAAACAATGGAACAAATATTTATATTGTATTTATATTTTAAAGGCATTTGATATCCTCTTATGGAAAATGCGTGCTTTCGGTGTCGACGAGTCCCTTTTTCGCTAGATTAGAAATTTTCTTTCGAACCGTTCAATACAAGTTGTATAGGATGGTTTCAAGTCTAAAACCCTCAATATAAATGCTGGTGTGCCCCAGGGCTCCGTTTCGTCCCCGACCATCTTCCTCATTTTTATAAATGATTTCCTATTTTCTAATCCCATTTATTGTTTCGCTGACAATAGCACTCTTAACTTTTCATATTCGTTTTCGTTTTCGGACTCACATTCCTCCTCTTAGGATGTGAAACTGCAGCGACAAAATATTATTAGCTCATTTAATTATGACCTAAGCAGCATTGTACAATAGGGAATAAGAGACCAAGTGGAATTTGATACTTATATACGAAAACCCAATGCTGTCTTGTATAGTTAAAGCGAGGTATACCCACTTGCCACTATGAGTTGCACTTCCATCAATGAAACTATAAAAAATCTCGATATTCTTGGTATGATAACAACCTCTTTTGGAACGATCACATAAGCGATGTTACCAAAAATGCCAAAAGATGCTTCGATTTATGAGACGATGCAAGAAATTTTTCTCTCCTTCTAATCTGGCTAAAATCTACAAAATCTATATACGTTAAAAGCTTGAGTATAACTACCCTCTCTGTGCTGGTGCGCAATGCAACTTGGACAGTATTCAGAGAAGAACTTTTAAAATGATTGGTGACAATAACATCATTGACTCATTTATGTCACTCGAACTTCGTCGTAATGTTTCTTGCATCACTCTTTTATACCGTTATTTTAACGGGCTATGCTCTAGTGACAGTTCAACCGCTTCTAGGACTGCCACTCAGTCCCTTGAGCCCAATTTCCACCGTACTGTAAAGTACATAGATTAGTTGTTTAGTCGTACTAAGCGAATGTGGAATGCTTTACCATGCTCCGTCTTTCCCTGTCATTGCAAGAAGGTTCAAGAATTAAAAAGCAATATACACACTATGTCTCTAGCATATCAAGGGTATAAAAAAACCTTTGAGTGTGCGCTAATTATTAAAAACACAACCGTCCGGGTGGGCTCTCATCACTGGTGGCCGACGGTTACGTTTCTGCGCTGGATTAGACTTTGACGGCTACCAGCCAGACGGAACTTGCAATCTGAACCAGATCCAACTTCATCCCTTCTCTTCCATTACTGGCCACTGTTCCTGGTGTGGCTTCTTTTGAAGGGGTTATTGGTGAAGTATCATTACGGCTGAAGCCCACTTATCTCTATAATACACTGGATAGCGCATTCATCAAAAAAAGTTGACTCCAATTGAACATTGTTATATTATGAAGGCGACCACGGTGACGTGTAACAGTATAACTGCATATTATCTAAGACAGCATCATAAAGCGCGGAACAGATTGAACCAGCAACAGCACTGTCAACAGCAACAGCGGCCGCCATTAATTTAGAACCAATGCATTTCAATTGTTCAACACACATAAGAACAGTAACGCCAACAGCGTCGTTAGACCAAAGTCCTAAACTTGCTGTTGCTGGTGCAGTATTGTCAACTTTCCCACTGCAATATATAGTGGCACCACAATGCAAAACAAAATAGAACGTAAAATAATTTTTCCATTTTGCTACTTTTTTATTTTGGTTGCAATTATCGTGTGAATAAAAAACAATAAATTAATAATTTTTGATAAACTACAATTGCAAAATAAAGTGACCAAAAAGTAATAAAGAATAAAAAATTGTCGTGAGTGTTAAAAAATCGCTGAATAAATGAAAAAATTACTGCGCTTGCAGGCTTTTGCCTAAAAAACAGACAGCTGAAACGACATTCCTTCAATTTTATTAAATTATTAATTTGTCAATCAAAACAAATGATTTTCGTCCAATTTTCAATTTATTATTTTTATTTTAATAATAAATATTTAAAATTTACAAATAATGCGAAAAATAGGAGAAACAGATTGACACAGCAACTTCAAGTCTTGTGAAATGTTGAAGTTTTCGTTGCTGTTAGACTAGGCGCGCACATTCAAGTTTTAGTTGAACCACTGTTTGGTTGCTTATAGAAAACACAAACTTTTTAGTTGCTCGAACTAAGCAGTTACGAAACTAAAAATTGAATGTGTGCGCCTAGCCTTAAAGTTGCTGTGTCAATCTGTTTCCCGCATAAACAAGCTCAGTCACATTTGTTTTCCTCTTTGTCATATCAAAATATTTTTTTTTTATGAAAAGAAGACGTCAAATTATGAAGCTGCCCACCATCTGTCATCTTCAATTGGAGTCAAAAAATCTGTTATACAATGTAGGGAATGCGCTATCCAGTGTATTATAGAGCCTGTTTAGATTGGGAATTTAATGGCAAGAAAAGTGCGGGGTGAGAGGTCTCGTGAGGCATGAAGAAAACATAAAAAACTAAACTCGTGAGTACTGTTTCATAACCGAAACGTTTCGTTTTATTTCATTTTGTCCATTTCAATTTGTCAGTTTTCAACTTTGAGTATATATAATATAGAGGGCTCGTTCCTATCCCTAATGCATTGTAGTACTTGAAGTTGTGATAGGTGTCGCTGTCTCACTTTCTGTAAGTTAAGGATACAGCCGTATCCTCCGTTTTGTGCTTACCTTCTCCTCACATATAGTTCTCCGTCACATGTGATATGAAGCAATCGGCAATAACTTTGTCTTACACAAATTTGAGTAGCGCCCCCTATGATAGTCACGCATTTGGAATAGAAACGAGCCCTCCATATTATATATACTCAAAGGTTTTCAAGGAACAACAGCTGCCTGTCTATAAAAGTATTTAATTTTGTTCGTGTGAATTTTTTAAGGAAAAAAATGATGAATTGGACAAAAGAGCAAACAAGTTTCGTGATAAATATTTATTAATGACGATAAAAAAATGTTTCGATTCAAATAATTCCACGTAAAACCCATCGTGCGGCGCCTCAAAGTTTTTTTAATGTAATAACGATGGTACTCACCAGTCAGTACTCAATCTTCAGAATCTAAACAGGCTCATAGAGATCAGTGCTGAAGCCTCGTTGTGTTGGTCAATAATGAAATTAAAAGAAAGAACCATCAACTTCACGTTGCTAATTTATTGGCTGGGGTTCCTCACGATATGGGATCGGCATTTTTTTGTTTTATTAGCGATAGTGAATGGAGCATCAGTAGGCTCCAAAATTATTGTTGAGAATTTTAACTTATACCTTCTTCCTGCCGCAAGGAAGCGCAATGTTGCAGTCCGTCGGGGTGATATGGATTTTTGTAAATGACTTGTTTTACAATAAGTGGTTTCACCAAACTAAGAAGTTCAACATATATGTATGTTTCTTCAGGCATTCTTAAATAATTTCGGAAATTGTCTGTTTGAAATCTTGATTCTTTTATTATATTTGTATGTGATAAACGTTTACTTGTCAGCAACCAACCCTTCGTCCAACAAATCTCTACACAAAAACATATTTAATCAAAGCATACTATAAGCTGACCGATACTGTTATCTCATTGCTCATTGCGACAGATAATTATAAAATAATATAATTATCTGTCCTTACTGCTGAAATTAAATCTTCTTTGACAAAAAAGTCAATTACTAGGTGTGTTTTTTTCGCAAGTCCATATAGAATTGTAAAAAAAACGACATCGGGATTTAGGAGCTTTTTTTCGAAATAGTTGGAAGCACTGTGTACGCTATGACATTTGTGAGCTGTATTGTTTGACGTCACTTTTGACGTCTCTGAGCAAATTATCCATAACATATAGATAATACTGTTTTGGCATCACCTTTTTTATCGGGTATTAGATTAACTCTCGAAAATTATCTGGTCTTAGCTAAAGCTAAGTGTACACGATTGGTAGATCTTACAATATTGTAAGACCTGACAATGTCTGACCAGGGTTGCGAATTTTTGAATTAAAAAATCCTTAAGTCATAAGTCTATAGATGACTTGTGAATTAAAAAAATTTAATTCATAAGATATTTGGTGACTTATGAATTAAAAAAAAATTAATTCACAACCCCCAAAGTGACTTATGAATTAAAAAAAATTTAAATCCTAAGCTACTAAGTGACTTATGAATTAAAAAAAAATTTATTCACCACCTACCAAGTGACTTATGAATTAAAAAAAATTAAGTCATCAGGGAGTAAGTGACTTATGAATTAAAAAAAATTTAAGTCATGAGCAACAAAGTGACTTATGAATTAAAAAAAAATTAATTCACCACCTACTAAGTGACTTGTGAATTAAAAAAAATCAAGTCATCAGGGAGTAAGTGACTTATGAATTAAAAAAAACTTAATTCACAAGTTAGTTGGTGACTTGTGAATTAAAACAAATTTAATTCATAAGTTAGTTGGTAGATTGGAAATTTTTAAGCTTGTTTTGACTACATAATTATTTAATTATTAACGAAAGCTTTCAAATCTAGTTTTTAAATCATAAGATTATCACGCTAGCTTATAAATTATCCATTTCATAATTTTTCTAATAAGCATTTATCCATTAACTTATGAATTAAATTTTTTTTTAATTCATAAGTCACTAAGTTGGTTTTGAATTAAATTTTTTTAATTCATAAATCACTTACTTGCTGATGATTTGAATTTTTTTAATTCATAAGTCACTTACTTGCTCATGACTTGATTTTTTTTAATTCCTAAGTCACTTAGTAGCTTGGGAATTAAAATTTTTTAATTCATAAGTCACTTACTTGCCCATGACTTAAATTTTTTTAATTCATAAGTCACTTTGTAGGTTCTGAATTAATTTTTTTTAATTCATAAGTCACTAAGAAGCCTATGATTTAATTTTTTTTAATTCACAAGTCACCAACTGACTTGTGAATTAAATTTTTTTTAATTCAAAAGTCAGTTCGAAGCTGCTGAATTACATATATTTTTTTTAATTCATAAGTCACTCACTAGCTTGTGAATTAAAGCCAAGCTTAAGCTAACAAGTGACTTAAGCTTTTGCAACCCTGTGTCTGACAATTATCTACCAATGAGCTGACAATTAAGTTGTGTGTGTACACGGTTGGTAGAAAATCTACCAATCTCTTACAATTAATTGTCAGAAGTTGGCTGACAATTCATTTTCAGATAACCGGCTTAATACCTACCAATTAATTGTAAGAGATTGGTAGATTTTCTACCAACCGTGTACACACACAATTAATTGTCAGTTTTTGTTGGTTATGGAAACTGACAATTAAACCTTGGCTGCAAATTTTCTGACAATGAAAAAATTGTATGATGATAAAAAACGAACATCTTACAATTTCTTCATTGTCAGAAACGTCAGACAACGATAAAAATTGGCTGGCCTGACAATAAATTGTGTGTGTACACGATTATCAAATACCTTACAATTTACCGTCTTACAATTAATTGTCAGATACATTTTCTGACAATTAATTGGAAGATTACACGATTGTCAGCTAGCGTACACATGATTGTCAGATTTCTTACAATTAATTGTCAGACAATGATCTAACAATTAATTGTCAGACAAATTTTCTGACAATTAATTGTAAGACTACACGGTTGTAAGACATTGTAAGCATGTTTTTCACTGACAGATCTGACAATATTGTAAGATCTACCAATCGTGTACACTTAGCTTAACTCTGTATAGATTTAAGTAGTTGTTGCATTTGCATGTAAAGCGCTTAATCCCGATGTCGTTTTCTTCTACAATTCTATATGGACTTGCAAAAAAAACACGCCTACTATTAACTTCTGAGTTTAACCAGATATTATGCCTTTAATTAAAGAACGTATTTAACATTTTCAGCTCTGCTATGGATACTTATATTTAACAATAAAAAAATTATACAAGAAACTAATTAGTTTACATTAAATATTGAACTTTTGATCGTTTTGATTGGAAGTGTCCTGGCCGCTTGACTCGGTTGTATCGAACACTTAAGTCACTACAGACGATTGTCAGATCTGTCAGTAGAAAATATGTCCCAGTGTTGTCTTACAACCATGTGAACTTACAATTTTGTCTGAACACGTCTGCATGCATAATTTGTTTTATTGTCAGACATTTAGGATATTGTTACACTCGTTTAAAATTGTCAGTTGTTTGTTGTTTTGTGGTATTTGACAGAAATTGTCAGACTTTGGGACAAAATCTATAATTTGATCTAATAATCTAGCATTGTAAATCAGCTGGCTATTGTCAGACATTGACAGATCTGACAATACTGTATATCAGACAATTGTATGTTTTAAGCTATAGATTAATACATAAACATAAATGATATCTGGTAATTCAAGATAAAAAGTGAACTCAATTGAAACAATAATCTAAATATACATACATATGTACATATGGACATACATAGATCAGTAGGCAATAAAATAAAAATGCCAAATGTTTTAAAATAAGAAATGTTTTAAGGCATGTGAAGTTTGACAAAATAATACTTTTTATTTCAGTTAAACTGGGTATGTGATTCCGCATATAAAGCACGAGTAGGCCAATCCATGTTTTTCGTGGGCTCCGTTGTAGGTACATTATTCTATGGTCTGTTATCAGATAAAATTGGTCGATTACCTGCACTGATATTATCTAACTTATCGGGATTTATTGGGGATTTTTCAACAATTTTCACAACAACACTGCCAACATTCACACTATGCAGATTTATTTCCGGTTTGGCAGCCGATACGAACTTTTATTTAATGTATATAATGGGTATGCTTTTGTTTTAATTTTCAAATTTGAATAATTTTTTAAAATACATTTTTCAGTTTTGGAATACATAAAACCGTCCATGCGTACCCTGGGTCTTAATTTGGTCGTTGGCCTGTTTTATTGCTTAGGACTTGTTTTTACACCTTGGCTGGCAGTGGTTGCTGGAACCTGGCAACGCTATTTAATGATGACTTCATTGCCAATTTTATCCGTTAGTTTATTTTATTTCATTATACAAGAAAGCGCACAGTGGCTAGTAACACGAGATGATTTAAATGGTGCAATAAGACGTCTCCGAAACGTTGCAAAATTTAATGGAAAAAAAGTTCCTGATGAAGACTTTAACGAATTCAGGAAATATTGTGAAAAACAAAGAAAAGAAGGGGAAAAGCAATCAAACTTAATTGATATGTTTAGGACTCCAAGAATGAGAAAACACACATTAATATTATTTTTTAAATCGTAAGTATATGAAATTGTTCGTTTAAATTTTCAAATATTTTTCTATCTTACATTTGAACTAAATTATTATTTTTTTTAGAATGGTTATAACACTGTGCTATGATGCAGTCTCACGAAATGTGGAAGGCATGGGATTGTCACCTTTTGTGATGTTTTCACTTAGCGCCTTAGCTGTTCTTCCTTCCAGTGTACTATTGATATTGCTTCAAGATAAAATCGGTCGTAAGGGAATGGCATCATCATCGCTTTTAGTTGGTGGCATTTTCACAACAGCAGCTGGAATTGCAATTGCTTATCAAAAGCACAATCATAACGCAACTCTCTTAGCCAGTTTAACAATTGCTGCCCGCTTTGGAGTGGCAATCTCTTATGAATCTGGCTCACAGTATGCGACAGAGTTAATACCGACATGTGTTCGTGGCCAAGGTGTTGCAGCTGTACATGTAGCTGGTTTTGCAGCTTCATTTATGGCACCATACATTTTATACTTAGGAACTTATTTTAGGGCAGCACCTTCAATAATACTAGGAATCTTATTCTTTAGTGGAGCCTTTGTGTGCCTACTATTACCCGAAACTTTAAACAGGTAAAGTATTAAAATGTTTTCTATGTAAACATAAATTGTTTTTATATTTTAATTTTCAAAGAACTCTTCCCAAATCATTGGAAGAAGGTGAGGAATTTGGTAAAGGCGAGCAATTATTAGATTTCCCATGTCTTTCAAAGCGTAATAAGGAGAGGAATGATGAACAATCGGAAGCTGACATAACATCTGTTTAACAGTATTCGTATGCAAATATTTGATACATAAGGTAGAATATTTTTTATTAGATAATGTAATATTAAAAAAAAAAAAATAGGTACTAAGAGTATGAAATAAATTAGAAACTTTACAAATGCTCATAGATTAAAAGTAAATTCCTTGCATAAAATAAAAAAAAATATACTAAAAATATGAAATAAATTTGAAACTTTACAAATGCTCATAGATTTAAAGAAAAATTAAAAATTGCATAAATTAAATTCTCTTTGTTTGATTTGTATCTATTTTACTTGAGTTTGAAATATTAATGTTTTCTTGTATTGTATTATACGAGTATAACACAATAAAAATGAGTTACACGTTTTGTATGATATATAATATTAATATATGTATATAATTATACATATAATATTGTTGACATCATTTTTCTCAGTGGAAAATTTCAAGTACCAAGTAGTTGAGGACCTTAACGCGTGGGAACCACCGCGATCAGTACCAATCTATAAAAGATCGTTATATGTTTTTTTCTTTTTTGAAACCTTTATTCCTAGGGTTAGAACTTACCTTCTGAATCATTCAATACATGTTGTATTGGACGGTTTCAAGAGCACCAATATTGTAGTGTCGTCAGCAAAGGTGGCCATGATAGCGTTGATATCCACTGGAATATCCCTTATACACGGTTGGTCCTAGGACACATCCTTGAAGTACCCCGGCTTCAATTTTTAGCTCAGAGTGATTTTGGTGGTATTGTAGTCTTTAGTAAGTGTATAATGCAGGTTTTCACGTATATTGCCTGGGAAGGTCCCAATGGAGTTTGTACTAAAGTACCAAGTGCAAAACCTTTTCAAAGGCTTGATTAATATCTAAGAATAGAGCTTTTTCTACAACTTCCGTAATTCGTTGGTCTATCGTGTAATGTATATTTCTGAATCCAAATTGAAAGTTCGGGATTATTCTTATTTATTCTATTTCTTTGCAATCATTTTCAGGAGCAGTTACTTGAAAACTTTTTCCATGGCAAGATAACTTACATATTGAGAACAAAAAACAATATACATACTTACCATTCTCCATACACCGAGAGAATGTATAAGAGAACAAATTTAAAGAAATAATAATTTTGCTGTTGGTATGTAGTAAGTGTGTTCTTTTTTTAAACCAAACAAAAATCCAAAATTATTTTTTTTAAAATATAATTTCTTTTGTTGATAGAAGACAAAAAAAACTAATGATAATAGTTACTTAGCATTGTATTAATAATAATGTTTAATAGTTCCTAACTAAAGATTTCTTTTTATTTTGAAAAATATGGAACATTTTTCAGGTTCTTACTAGAGAAAGGGGAGAAGGAGATTTTTTTTTGGAAGATCTTATCTTAAATTATTTAAATTTAAATATTTTTCAAAATGTGATTATAATAATATTTTTATTTGCGATTCATATGTTAGTAGTACCCATTGTCATAATGGCTAGTGCGTTGGACTGTCATGCGGAAGGTCTCGAGTTCGATTCTCAACCGCTGCAAAAAAGTTTTTTCAGGGGTGTACTGCCTCTTGCGAGGAATTGACAAATCCTCCAAGATTATCTCTTGTCATGGAAAGTGCTGCTCATTAGCCGTTCGAAATTGGCAGAAAATTGTAGGTCCCCTCCGTTCCTGGTAACACGCACACAGGAATGGTTGAGAGTTGTGAGTCACTAGGTCCTGGTTCACTTCGAGCTGTTTCACCACCAAATTTTAATTTTTTTTTTGATTCATATGTTAATATGTATTTAGCTACTATATGGTGATGGTGAGTTAAGCATTCGGCTTTAAAACTCACATCTATTCAACCTTCTCGTACACGGGATTAAATATCCTTCAAAGGTTTTTTGTTTAGAAAGAGCCCAGTATCAGCTTGGGCTTGCCCTTTCTGCTTATCGTTCAACAGCCAATACCGTAAGGTAGAACAAACAGTATAAGGGTACATAAAATACTTAACTACTCTTAGATGTTTTTGCTATTAAAAGTGAAGTTTTGTACTAGAAATCAAGACCCATAAGTTTCGACTCTTCGAAAATCGGCGTGAAGGACTCTTTTACGATATATTTAAAATAGCCGATGATATCGATATTTTCCGCATATAAAATAGTTGAACAGATTTGTTGAGTGCATGTGCTTGGGATATTCCACCATCACGGGTGGAACATTTGTAAAATAATTTTTTGGTTTTACATTTTACACTATATATTGTATAAAAACTACATGAACTTCCTTAGAAACAAAAATTTTATTTCTAATAAAATTTTTCTAAAATGGAAAAATCGCCACCTTAATGTATTTTTAACAGGCTGGGACAAATAAAAAACATAATTTCCAAACAGGGTATGTCCTTACAGAAACTCTGCAAAATATGTTTCGCGTTTTCGTGACCCTTTTTTATTAATAATGTTTAACAGATATATTATTAATTAATATTTTTTTTTTTCAAAATAGGCCTGAAGAAGAGTGTAAGCACATCCGAAATATTTATTGCAAAAATTTGTGTTAGAATAATTTCAGCAAAAAATAATTTTAATTAAATGATTGGACAATTTTCAAGATTATGGTAAGAACAAAATAATTTATGTAACAATTGCAGGTTTTTTGTAAATTATTTGATTCAAGTGACAAAAACACTTGTCTGGAAGATTTCACAGAGGAAATCTGCAAACATGCCACGGTAGATTGCGTCCTAATGGCAATCGAATCTTTTAGTGAAGAAGATTTCAAATAGCATTTCAGACTACGGTGTTCAAACAATAGAATATCTTATACGTAAGCTTTCCGTTTTCACATTTAATTGAAATTTTATGTAACGAAATACATACATTTTTCTCAGCAACTTATTCTAAACACTATCTATTGCTTCATTTGGCAAATAGGGGTGAACCAATCAAAATTGGATGTTTAGAAAAGAAGTTTTAATGTACATGTGGTAGATACGATAACCTTCGGATAATTAAGAAATCTTTTCGGTGTCACCTAGTCTTCCGTTTGGGTTTAAATTAATCGTGTTCTAAGTCGCAGGTCTAAAAAAGATATGGCCTTATGAAATAGCTTTACTTGAAAACTGTCGTAAATTTGAAGAGAGAAAAAAAATACCACGTTTTATTGGTGCCATAAACTGTACACAATACATCAAAAAAGAGTTCTTTTATAACGTAAGCATAAGTTCAAAATTATATTGTCGATGCAGATACAAAATTTGTGGATATAAGCTGTGGTCAGCATTCTTCAGAGTTCATAGGCCCTCTGAGATTAAAGATTCAGATTATGTCGCTTCCAAGCAACGTTGCCACAATGTTACAAGTGTAACAAAAGCGTTACACTTTTCTTAATTTTTTTGTATTTGTTACTATATTACTTTTTTTTTCTTTTTGTTACACTTTTTTCTCCAAACTTTTTTTTTCTTTAAAAATTTACTTTATGATTTTTTTAATCAGTGTTAAGTGCGCTTAAACAACACTTCCATCACCTATTTGTACACCTACGTCCTAAATTGAGTTGAAATCACCTTCATTCGACTCAATCGAACTCGTTCAGTTACAGTTTAGTCGAAATCTTGCTATCTTTCACTTCAAATTCAAACTCGATCTCTCGATCCAGCATATAAACATGGTTAGATATCCATTCCTCAAAGTATTCCAGTTTCCACATTCCATGTTGGCTCTTTGCAAAATCCTCAAAAAGAAAATCTTTTTGAAAATATAACAGAATTTGTTTATAAAATATTAAGTTTACCACACAGTTCTGCAGCAGCAGAACGTATTTTTTCAGAGCTAAATTTGATAAAAAATGATTTAACCAAAACAAATAAAAGATCAATTCTCTTAATTTGCCTAAACATGTTTTATGTAAAACTTAAAATGTGTCTTACTTATAATAATTTATTAACTTATTATTTAATGCATAGTTTTGTACTGAATTTAAAAACTGTGATGAAGAAAACTTATGTTCCTATTAAAAATTAAAAATTGAGTTCAAGAGCATTCTTTGATTTAAATAATTTTTTTCAATTTGTTACATTTTTTTGGCTTTTGTTACGTTTTTTAAAAAAATGTGTTACACTTTCGTGAAGCCCAGCGGCAACGCTGCTTCCAAGTGATAAGTGCCACAATATAAAGATGATTGGAGACTGACCCAACAACAAAGATCCTTCAATTAAATTTACTCTGTAACAAGAATGATTGTTGAGAGTGAACCGTAAACGTGGGTAAAACCTCTACGTTCCATGTAGCCCGTTACAGTTACACGTTCTGTGTAGCAACTTACTTTACGAAAGATCGCATTAAGACCCTGTTTACATTGGAAATATTGCGTACTTACGACATCGTGTTTACATTGGAAACTTTGAACACTGAAATCTCGATTTTATTAGTTTCCATTGCTGGAACGAAATATTCTGGATATACGTCAAAATTTAATTTGTCCCTTATCTGTCATACCATATAATTATTTTATTTATCTATTTAAATATTCTATATTATATCAAAATATACTTTTAGCATTCGCTTTATCAAAATATAAATCATTCTCCATCTGTCAAGCCATGTACTGGATGATGACTACGACTTCAATGGATTACAAAATTTAGTTTTTGCCACTTATATTTACTTTAACAATGTCCATTACTAGATGGGAATGATGTCAATCGGCTTATAAACAGGGCTGTTGAAGTACTGCAATATTTGCAGTATTTGTACTGCTTTTTGAAGCTCCATACTGCCGTACTGCAAACATAGCCGAAGTACTCCTTTTTTTCTCGTCAACTTTTCCATACAAAATCTTCAAAGCTTTACCTAAATGCACTCAAAAACGATTCTCTACAAACTTACCCAAAAATCAAATTGAAAGCGACAAGCCATCAGCCATATTTATTCTATTCTCTTCTCACTCCGTTAGTTTTTGTTTCTGTTTCTGTCATCATACCTATAAACCGTTTTAACATTTCTGGAATAAACTCTTTGAACGAACCTCATAAAATTTCAAAAATCTACCACATGCCACTCATGTATACGTAGTCGAAATTTTGTAAAACACTTTTTAGTACTTCTATTAAAAATTCAAATTCTAAAATTCTTTTTTTTTTAATTTTGATATGCAATGTTTCTTAAACTTTTAGAACGCCTCTGTATAAAAAATTTCATTAAAATTCGATATAATGGCCACAAGCCACAATGAGAAAGTAATAATAAAAAAAATGGTTCTACTGTAAGTACTGTCAGTAATAACAATTTGAATTTTTTTTGTATTAAACTGTAGATCGTACAGACATTTTTTTATCAACATATAGAATGTTGAATGTTGAATGTTGTTGGCTGTTTTCGAGAAGAATAAGATTTCCGAAAAATATTTTTTAACATTTCTGTAGTCGCCGTTATTTTAAGATAAAATAATTTTTCTTTCTGCATTTAGTTTCAAAAAAATCGAGTATATGTGGTTTACGAAATATTGAGCTTTAACATTAATTTGAATAATGATCATCTTCTGTTAAGTATTAAAGACGTCTAAATTGGACATAAGGCGGAACTCTTGATAAAAGCAGAAAATAAGTCTGTTACACCAATTGTTGAAATAAAATCGATTTGCCTAAACTATTATAAAACTCTTTGCCAGGTTATAAATAAAGATTCGATTTTAACGATAACACCCTAATAGTAATACAAAAACTAAGCCCAAGAAATTTAGGTGAAAGTTTGGTAGAACTCATCTCTTTATTTCCAAACCTTGTGCCAAACATTAGCGTTGAGGATCGGGAATTTCAGTATAGGGCTCTACCGAACTTTACAGATTTGTTAAGATAACTTGAAAGTAGAATTTTCAGCCGGAAATGGTTTGGAGGAAGATCGTTTTCCTAATATAACAACATTTTTATAGGATCCAAATTGCTTTGCCACACAGTAGTGCTAATTGTGAGCGCGTTTTTTCAAACGTAAATTTGATAAAAACAAAAACTAGAAATTCCTTAAAAGGTGATATGTTGAACATTAATAATTTTGTTTAATTACATTTAAGCTTTATTTTTGAAATCGCCAGACTAATAAATTATTTTTAACATGTGCAATTTAAACATAATTTTGCTTATTATTTAAATGTTTTAACGTATGTACACAAAAATATAAAACTCATTAATATTATAATATTTAAATCCAAAGCATATATATATATATATATATATATATATAAGAAATTCAATAATATTGTTTTTGTTTGTATAATTCTTTGTTAAGTATGAATTTGATGAAAAAAAAAACTTATATTTTTCAAACAAAAAAAAAAATAAACCATTTCAATGACATAAATATAAATTTGACTATTCTTTTTTTTTTATAAAAATAAAATAAAAAAAAAATATTTTATGAAAAAAAAATTCATTTTACTGCGGCACAGTGGGGCCAAGCCAGAAAAAAACTCGATTTTTCGAAAGGGCTAATTTCGATTAGCTGATTCATGTTTCTCACAGTAAATTAGCCAGAAAATCTGGGTACACTAAGGATTTAGTGCAAAACTTAAGTCTTAGACTCGCAAAGTAAACATCCCAACTAACATTTCAGCTTCGATTCGGTCTAATTAAATATATTTTCGAAGTTCTTTAATACATTTGTAAAGGTTGTTTAAGAACAAAAAGGAGAATATTACACAAGCTCACAAAACCTTTTATGTACTTCTATAAGTGGTTCTGAAAATCCTCTTAGAAGTACCACGCACAGATCTTTTAAAAGTGCCAGCTTCGTGTATGAACTATTAGAAGTTTAACAGAGTCCTATTCGAAATTGAACTGAAGTTCAAGTTTTGACAGATGGCTTCAATAAAGCTTCGCAAAAATTACAAACGCACGGCTTTTTATGTCTATTACAAGCTTACAGTAGAACTTTTACCGAGCCTGAAAAATACGAAAATAAAAGTAAATTTATATTTCTTTGAAGACGTTTTTCCTACATTTAATCAATTTTAAACCTGAAACTATGTATCACATTGGAATTGTTATTAATTAATGTATTTGGAATAATTTTAAAACATGAATGTTATACCTTATTTGGGTATCGAACTCGGCATCTCTCGTGTAATAGTCCATCTCTCTACGCACTGGGCCATATTGAATATTATTTGGAAGATGCAAAAACTTAATCAGCCTATTTCTTTCTCAAACTTCAAAATTAACACAAGACTGCGATATACAATTTTGCCATGGCCACGTTCATACAAGAAAAACAAAACCTTAACAAATGTCTTAAGTTTCCTTTGTTGGGTTTACCGTTTACCTACAAAATGTTTATTCAATTTTCAGTATTGAGCCCTAATCTTCATACCGCGCACAAAATATCTGTAAATTGCTGACCGTAGTGATTTGTTTTTTGTTTTACTTAACTCTTTCTTTGTTTTGATTTGTGTCCTTAAAAACGATTCATTCATTCATATATGTAAAATGTTTGTATTCCGTTTAGTTTGACATTTGTTATGTTAAGTATACATTATGCCTTTCTTCAATATCGTGAATTATTTTCATGTAATATTTATTTATATTATTTGTATTAAAACCATCAAACATTTTGGTCAGTTCACCCATCTATAGTTTTATGCATTTCCACTTTGAGGGATATATAGAGATATCATGCTGGATTTACATGTATGCCTCTTCCAAAGAAATTCACATTTATATCTAATATATGGGCACAGAAGATCAAAATGAAGATAATCATATAAATGCGGCTACATCATATGTTTGAAAACAAAAAAGTTCTCGGATATTCAGGTTATAACTTCGCACCTGTTTCGAAACGCTCGTTTATAATTGCAATTCAACTTTTAAGAGCCGAATGGTTGACCTGAAATTCAGCTGCCTGCTTTCGAAGGTATTTTTTCTTAAATTTTGGTTATTCGACACTTCAACTTCATCTTCGCTAGACTCTTAGGGTAGGCGCGCACATTCAATTTTTAGTTTCGCAACTGCTTGCTTCGAGCAACTAAAAAGTTTGTGTTTTGACATAAACTAAACGATTGCCTAAAATGAGTTCGCTATTTTGTGTAACATATAATTATATGCACCTGCGCGGACATTTGTTTTCTATAAGCAACCAAACAGTTGTGCAACTAAAGCCTAGCCTTAAGGTTCACAAGGTAAACAATCAAACTAATTGTCTATGCTATATATCATAGGGATCTCGATTTATACTCTTATATTTGCCTGAGTAATATCTAAAAAGTACATAGATGGATTACAATAAATGTGTTCAAATATCCGTAATTAGTTAACATAACATGCATCAATTTAATATTCCTAACTTTAATTAAAATTAAATGTATTAGTTTCTGTTAAGATTCATTTGCAGAGTTCTTAGAAGTTTGAACATTGACATTTTCTTTAAAGACTTTTTGTTAAAGTCTGCTAGGCTTAAGAGACGTATTCTATATAGCTCTTAGGAAATTGTTATAGAAACCTTTTGAAAACTCACTGATATAAACTTCTATATCATATCACATTGCAATCTTTATACAAGTTCCAGCTGCTCTATTTTCATTTATAAAACCATATCCGGAAAATTGGTTCTAGTCTCTGAAAAACTTTGTGTCTTACTTGCAAAAGGTTTAAAAGAAGATGGTATTGAAACCGTGACTTCTATAGGAAAATTATTTTTGAAGAAGGCTCTTTAGAAGCATTATATAAATTGAAACTTCCAGTATGTTCATATTTCTAAGCTAATAGAAACTGAAATGTTAGTTGGGATATTTGAAGTTGTATGGGAATTTGATTTAACTTTCCTAGGGTGTTACGTCAATTCATGTGAACTAAAAATGTGATTGTTTTTTTTTTTGCTTATTTAGGATGTTTAATATACAATACAGCCGTCAAGCTCAGCAAAAAAAAATTGAGAGAATTATCGTAGCACAATATAAGACTCATTCCACAGTAATGGAAAGTTGTGGTCATTTAAAAAAGCTCCACTTTCTTCGTTTTTTATTTATATATTTTTTTTATATACATATGGTTCTATTGTGTAACGTACTTCTTCTTTTCAAAAATCTCTTTTACAAAATTGAGAAAAATGTCTTAAGCATTTTGTGCGTTGTTTTTTGGTTCTGCTTTGAAGTTTGCCAATTATTTGATGCAAGTTTCAGTAGTGAACAATTAACATAAAAAGTGTTGCCGGTTTTTATTGTGAATTGATTATTATTATACCAACTACAGTAGAATCAATATCGTATAATACTTGTAGAATTGACACTTAAGATAATTTTGCGTCCACATATCAACACTGGTTTAATGCATTCATGAATGTTTGACGATGCCTTTGTAAATTAACACTTGTCAGATGTAATAATAATGTAATATTCTTTTTTTACTAGTTCCGTTAAATAAAACTTATCACTCTTTTTAGTTTTTTGTTTTTTATTTACACTTTCCAATTCAAAACAGTAAATCTCAATGTATAATCAACTCAAATACTTTTATTCAAATTTAAATCACATTTGATTAATAACACAATCCAATAAGCAATACTTTTGCACACTTTCATAATCCAAAATCAGCTGTGTCCCGCTCACCGTGAACACTCCCTTATATACTCAAATAAGTTGTTCTCGAAGGTTCTCGCCTTGGAATGTTCTAGATGGTTGGAAATACATTTGACATTGGAAAAGAGGTTTTTGTTTCTTCCATAAATTAGATATGCAATTTTCCAACAGATGGCGTTGTAGTAGTATAAAGCTCTGTTCACAACATTGCCCCTTCTTAAGATTGTTCGTCCCGAACAATTCTATCTCCAGCTTCGACACTATATCGGCGCAGTCGATCGCTATGCACAACTTTTAACTTTCCTCCTAACCCTCTTTGAATTCGGTTAACGACATCATTGATTTTCGTGACGACAGTATAAGGGCCTTCCCAGTTTTGTTGAAGTTTCGGCGACAATCCCTTTTGACGATGTGAATTATACGGCCATACACGATCTCCTACTTGGAATCCTGTCGTGTTTGCTTTTGTGTCATACCTTGTCTTCATTCGATCGCTGTAAGCGCTCATTCTAGTCCTGGTCCTTTCATGGATGTCGATTAGCCTCTCTTTTAGGTCACTCACGTAATCCCCTGTTTCCTGAGACTCTTGTGATGGGTGTCCAAACCTTATCTCACTAGGCAGCCGTATGCTTCTTCCGAACAGGATTTCAGATGGTGTTTGTCCTGTTCCGCGCAGACTTCTTGGAATATGTTCGACTCAAAGTTCCTTCCTTGGTCAGAATGGAGCTCCATAGGCACACCGAACCTGCTTACCCAGTTAGACACAATCTGGTCGGCCACGGTCTTGGCTTCTTGGTTCGGGATAGCGTATCCCGGGTAGAATTTTCGACTCGATAATGCCAAGGCCCCAGCTAGTTTTTCTTAGTTTCAATCATGGCCCTACCGAGCAGTATCTAGCTTGTCCCTCGCTAATTTGTTAATGCTCTTTATATAATGGGCCTTGCTAGATGTTCCTATATGGGCCCTAGATGGGTCTTCACAAGTAGCACAAGAGCTACGGCAATTCTTAAAAAAAATTTTTTTTTTTATTATTGTTGATTATTTTCATTTTTTCTTTGCCTCGCTATATTCGACTCTTTAAGTGATTTTTTGCTGGAATGAAAGAATTTTTTTTTTTTTTTTAATTTACCTCCACTGAGATTCGAACCCGAGACTCTCGCTTGCCGTGCTTGTGCGCTACCTATTGCGCCACTGCGATATATAAAATATCGTGTCTCAAAGTGCTACTCAAATAACTCTCTTTTAATTATACTGTTTAAAAGACTTAAATACGTATTAAAGAATCTGAAAAATACCGATTTAGGACCAAAACAAAAAAGTTATGTTTTTAGAAGGATAATGGATAGCCTTTTATAGAGACATATGTATAGGCACATCTAGGATACATCAAGTAAAAACTATATAGCCCCCGTATAAGTAACATCTGAGAATGCCTATAAAGAGGCGAGACTAGCTAAGGCCAATATAACGCCCAGATACAATTCCTTATCCAGGCTATATCAAGTAAAAACTATCCAGGGCTCTTGCTGTTTATATGTTACAATGCCAATAAAGAGGCGATACTATCTACGGCCAATATATCGCCAAGGAAAAGTTTCATATCTAGGATACATCAAGTAAAAACTATCTACCCCCAGTATAAGTAAAATCTGAGAACGCCTATAAAGAGGCGACACTAGCTAAGGCCAATATAACGCCCAGATACAATTCCTTATCCAGGCTACACCAAGTAAAAACTATCCAGGTCCCTTGTAGTTTATTTGTTATAATGCCAATAAAGAGGCGATACTATCTACAGCCAAGATATCGCCAAGAAAAAGTTTCATATCTAGGCTACATCAAGTTAAAAATATCTAGGCCCAGTCTAAGATACTCCTGGAAAAGCCAATAAATAGGCAGTTCTAGCCAGGTTCAATATAAAGCCAGGATAAGCATAAATTAGTCAAGATCTGCCAGGCTTGCATCTGTCTAGGCCCAGCATAGGATTTACTATATAAAGGCCAATCTAGCTAGGGCCACGCTATTCGATAGTGTTTCCTAGATAATTTTCTACCCGGGATGCCTCAGGCCATTTGCTGAAGTAATCCATTACCACCAGAATGTATTTGTTTCCAGCATTCGTTTCCGGAAAAGGGCCAGCCACATCAACAGCAATCCTTTCAAACGGTGAGCCCACATTATATTGAATCATTTTTCCTTGCAGTTTTCTACCAGGGCCTTTGGTTGCAGCACAAGCGTCACAAATTCGGCACCACTTTTCAACGTCGTCTCTTGCATGCAACCAGTAGAATCGTTGCCTCACATTTTCTAACGTCTTATTGACTCCCAAATGGCCTCTTGAAGGTCCATCATGCATCTCTCGAAAAACCTCTTTGATTTTAGATTGCGGTAACACAAGCTGCATCACATAGGATTTATCATCAGCGGACTCCCTTTTTCGCCGAAGAACACCTTCTTGCACATAAAGTGAGTCCCATTGTGTCCAATAGGCCTTCAAAATTAGACTCCTATCATAAATGTCATTCCATGCGGGTTTTTCTTCATGTTCCTTCCATGCGAGAAGAGGTTCAATGTCGGGGTCTTCTCGTTGAGCAGATCTTATTTCCTTATTGCTCCATCCACAAATGGGGTCAGCCCTTATTCGCAGAATGTTGATGGATTCCTTTTCTTCTTGTCGCCTACAATGCTTGCAGTCAATTTTACAAGGTCTTCGGGATAGCGCGTCGGCATTTGAGTGCAGCTTTCCCCTTCGGTGTTGAATTTCATAATCGTAAGTCTGCAGTCTTTCTATCCACCTTGCGACTTGTCCTTCTGGGTTCTTGAAGTTCAGCAACCAGTAAAGAGCACCATGATCGGTTCGTAGAAGAAACTTCTGTCCATAGATGTATTTGTGGAAGTGTTTCGTTGCCAAGATGAGTGCCAAGAGTTCTCTTCTGTTCACACAGTAGTTCCTTTCCGCCTTCGACAGTACTTTGCTGAAATAGGCGACAACCTTTTCTTCGCCATTGTGCACTTGTGACAGAACAGCACTGACTCCCACGTTGCTTGCATCAGCATCGATGATAAAAGACTTGCCTGGAGTCGGATAGATCAGCACCGGAGCATTGCAGAGACGGTATTTCAGTTCTTGGAAGGCTTTTTCACACTAACCTGACCATCTAAACTGCTTATTTTTTTCCGTAAGCTGATGCAAACTCTTCGCAATTCCGGAAAAGTTCTTAACAAAACGTCTGTAATAAGTAGCAAGACCAAGAAAACTTCGTGATTGATGTTTGTTCTGTGGTGTTGGCCAATTTTTGACGGTGTCAACTTTTTCAGGATTAGTCTTGACTCCTTGGGACGAGATGATATGTCCCAAATACTTCACTTCAGTCTTGAATAGTGCACATTTTTCTGGGTTCAGTTTAAGGTTAGCCTCTCGAAGTCTCTGGAACACACCCCTTAGGTTCTTGCATTGTTGGTCGTATGTTTTTCCATAAACGATAACATCATCCAAGTAGACAAGACAAGTTTTCCACGTCAGGCCTTAAAGGACGCACTCCATCAAACGCTCAAATGTTGTCGGAGCGTTGCAAAGACCAAATGGCATCACTTTGAACTGCCAGAGCCCATTACCTGTGGAGAACGCTGTCTTTTCTCGATCTTCAGGGTGAATTTCAACTTGCCAATATCCACTTTTCAAGTCCAGTGTTGAAAACCAGTGTGCTCCTTTCATCGCATCTAAGGTGTCACTGATTCTTGGCAGAGAATAACTGTATTTCTTGGCCTCTTCATTCAATCTTCGGTAGTCAACACAAAATCGTGTACTTCCGTTCTGCTTTTTGACTAGGACCACTGGTGACGCCCAAGGACTCTTGGAGTTTTCAATCAAACCATCCTTCTTCATGGTGGTAATCATTTCCTCAGTTTCACCTTGTTTGGCCAGTGGCAGACGTCTTGCGGGCTGACGAATGGGTCTTGCATCTCCTGTTAGCGAAAATATCGACATACTCATTCAGAAGGCTTTCTGCCGTTTTAACCTGATGTTGGTCTAGGTTAGATGAATTGAGTATCTTTGCCTTGATGGTATTGAGCTCCTCAGGATCTAATGTCTTTCTCGGCGTTTCAGCGTCAATTCGTGTTATAGCTGCGACAGATTCGCACTTACCGATAACTTCTTTCGCTAACTTTACATCGTACGGTTTGGTGTTGAGTATCCGTACGGGGACCATATTGTTCTTCGGAGCCACAAGTGTCTTCCCAATGATGACGTTTTGGGAAGAACAATCTGGGCCTGGTTCCACCATTAGGTATCGATGGCGTCCACACTCACCTTCTAATTTTGTCCAAACGAACATGAGAATCTCTGTATTCTGGTATTTGAGTACCTGTTTGCCAATATTCAAAATTACTCGATGTTCTTTCATGAAGCTATGATGCATTCGTCACATATATCTGCCACCAAAAATTTGTGTGAGAATTCTAGATCTGCAATTCGAATTCTAAGTCGGACTTCACCATAAACCCTAGCTGCTTCTCCTGTGGCAGTTCTCAGACAGTAGATATTGATGTTGTGTAGCCAATTCAGGTGCACTAGGTCTTGACGCACAATGGAGGCGGTGGCACCGGTGTCGATGGTGACCACACGTTTGTTGCCATTTAAAGTTGCCTCGACAGTCAGACTTTTATTGTCTCGTTTAGTTTGGGAGACCTGGATGGTGTTTCTGGGGCCATCGATACCAGAAACCAGCTTTCTGACAAAGTTTCCCCAGAACTTTCCAGAATCTTTATGTTTCGGACACGGTCTAACTCTTTAGAAAACGTCTCCATTTTGCTGTCGACTTGATTCTCTAGAAATGAAACACGTTCAGCTAACCCTTTTGAAAACGTCTCCATTTTGTTGTCGACTTGATTCTCCAGCAACGAAACACGTTCACCAAGTGCAGATACATTATTCTCGATATTAACAAGCTTACGTTCTAGCATGTTCCTCTACTCTTCGAGAAGGTCTTTTTGCTTCTCCAGGCGTTCGAGAATATTTTTTTGTTCGTTTTTCTGTTCATTGAAACGTTCGTTTTGTTCATTTCGTTGCTCTTCGAGACGTTCGAGAACATTCTTTTGTTCATTTCGTTGCTCTTTGAGACGTTCGAGAATATTATTTTGTTCTTTCTTTTGTTCATTTCGTTGCTCTTCGAAACGTTCAAGCAGAAGACTAATCATAATCATATTTGAAACATCTACATTTTTACTTACGTCTGCTTCCTCAGCGTCAGCTTCAAAGACGAAAATGTCCGGGTCTTCATTTTGTTATTTCAAATATTCGGCCAAACGTAGAACAAGCTCATTTTACGATCCTGCTCTAGAAAGTTCTCGCTTGCCTAATTCACTTTTCAGCTCATTACAGTTGAGCTCTTTCAGTAACTTGCTCATTATTTTTTTTTTGTTTTTATTTTTTTCGCACACTTCACTGCACAATAAGTTTTATTCCACTTTTCTGACACCAATGTAATATTCTTTTTTTACTAGGTCCATTAAATAAAACTTATCACTCTTTTTAGTATTTCTTCTTTATTTACACTTTCCAATTCAAAACTGTAAATCTCAATTTATAATCAACTATAGTAGTATAAAGCTCTGTTCACAACAATAACATCGCTCCTTTCCATTAACTTTCTCAAAAAAAAATCAAGTTCCTACTACAAAAAAGTAAATAACGCCAAAAGAGAGAGTGTGGAAAATTAAAATGGCCAACTTCCTTCAAAAAAAGCTTCATCTTTAACCACGGAACAAAACCCGGATTTTTATAAATTTTGATGATTTTTCTTGTTAGTGGGCGTGGTAGTGGGTGGAAATTTTGTATAGAGCTTTCTTTCCAGAATTACATTAATTTCTGAAAATTTCATCCAAATCGGCTCAGTGTTTCGGTTGTTATGGACTTTTTTCCGCTTTTCCATACAAATAGCCCACAGTGTGCTGTACTGCTGCGTAGCTACTGCTTTTTTTCTCTTGAAGTACTGCTTTCTCAAAGAGTCGAACGACAGCCTTGCTTATAAATTTCTGACAGAGGGAGTAAGTACAGAAACCGAAAATTGGAGAATTGGCTTGATTTTGATAAGGTGAACGCTCAATCTAGTGGCTAGTCTAGGTTAGGTTAGGTTAGGTTATCAGGGGCGTGTACAGCACAGAGGCTGTTGCGTACACGGGAGCCTATTGGTCCATTGTGATCCCCTATTAATAAAATCAGAGATGCTCCTGACTAATGTCTTATGTAGACTGGTTAGTTTGCGAATAACGAATTACAATAAATTTTCTCATATTTGCCATTGAGACATGCGTTACATCGTCCAGTTCTCCAACAAACCTGTTTCCAAAGTAACGGAGGCGATTTGTTTGGAGGTTCGGACAGTCGGCAAAATTGTTTTTTTACGAATTTCTTTAAGATTTTTGTAATTTTATCCGAGTAATTTGTTTTATTTTGTCTGTCCATTTCACCATACAATTTTTGTTTGCTGTTTTAATTTTGTAATCAGTGCTTATGCTGTGCTGTGTTCTCATCTCTTCAACGAAGGTACTATACGCAAATGAAAAAAATAAATGCATGATCAATTCAATCTTGCATGTACACTATTTCAATGCACTACGCTAGATTAAAGGAAAATCAAAAAATTTTGATTTTTCTTTAAGCCTGCATCTCTTTTTCACTTATACACTTACACGTGCTTGTCATGCATTTGAACAATGTATATCTTGCTTTAAACGCAATTGCTGAGGTTGAGAAAAATGCGGAGTTATCGTTCATTCTTCTTTCTGGTTTCTTTTATTTATATCTGGCGTTCGCTCAGTGAAATTCGCTTAACCGAGTAGAGTAAGGAGTGCGAAAAGATAACTCCTTTTCCCTTGACCAAACTTAACTTATAGTAAAAATCGCAGTGCTTAAAAGCACCCATGCAATATCCCTGTTTAAACACAAGTCAAACAAACTTTACGTTACGTAGCGCAGTCCAATGGTGCGCTCTTTTTCTTACAATATTTAAATTATGAAATAGATAGGTTTTTTCTTTTACTTTGAATCTCTACTACTGACCCGTCAAAATAAGTCTGAGGAGTAAGTTCAATTCCAATGTGAACACTGTCTTGAAATTAAAGATTAAAAAGTCAATCATAAGTTAAAATGATGGCTACGTATGCAGGTAACTGGCGCATTAGTCGACCATATTTCTATCGATGCGATAGTTACAGGACATGGTCAAAAAATACATACATATGTATGTGTTTTGGAGGAAAGCGTTATGTACAGCTAAGTATATAGAGATATTTTTGGATTTAAGTATAAGTGAAAAGGAAATTGTGGGAAAAATATTGGCTTAATTTGAATTTATCTAAAGTTACAAACAAATACGATTGCATTGTATGTTTATTTTGGTACGTTCGATAACAAAAATTCGGCACTCGGGGGAACGTTGATTTTTACACATCTTAACCGTGAGTCCGGGCACTCACACTTTTCACACTTTTTTTACATACATATGTATCTATAAACCTCACTTAAAATAAATGCTTAAAATTAGCATATCAAATGTTCCTAACTTTTTCTTATAGATTTTTTATTAAAATACAATTGTAGATATTTTAATTTTATTTACATATTCCTATGTAAATTATATTTTTGTTTACCTTTTTTTCTTTTTTGAATTTTTATATTAATCAAGTCAATCAATTAACACAAGTGCAGGCGGTTTCTTCGTAGGTTTTAGTCAAATTAAAATTTTGCCGCGGGACAAATAAAAATATTCTCTTTAATATCAAAAGTGAAAAAAATTTGTGAGAAATAGTAGGGGTATTCATGTAAGCGCGGAAAACCCTCGTAAACCTCGTAAACCAGATAATTTTATCTCCGCAGAAACGAGCTGTCAAAATTTGTATGGGAAAAAGTTTCTGCAAATCGCGTAAATTAAAGAAGTATGGATTCTGACTTTTAATTTGACATTTCACAAAATATTTCCCACATTTACGCAAGTATTTCTTAGGGGGTGTTCATGAAAACATGCTGCGTAAAGTTATATCTTTCTACAAAGCGGAAAATTATCTCGTTACATGAATACCCTTAGTGTTTATAGTTATGGGAACTTAGAAAAATATAAACTGCTCAATTAAAAATAATATACCAAAACAGATTGATAAATCAGTCCACTAGAAAAACATATTAGAAATTCTCCGTGAACACATCCGTCGAAATGCATTTAAATTATCAATGGCACCAACATAATATTAGGCGTATTTTATTGGTAATCTATACCTAGTGCAACAATACAAGTCCGAATAAAATGCTTTTTGGACACTCTTTTAATTTAAATTTTAAAGTTGGTATGCTTGGCATTTATAACATGTGAAAATAAGCTGATTTGGAAAAGAAGTTAAATAAATATGCAATTTCTTAGAAAAATAATCAAAAATTGAAATGAATAAAGGAACAAAACAGATAAGGGCTATAAACATATCAACCTATAACAAATCATATATAGATATGTATTTAGTAGATATTTCAGACTCATTAACTGAACAAAGGAAACGAAAACGAAAGATGAAATATATACCTACAAATAAACAATCCACTTTTGAATAAGCTAAAGGATGCGTTAGAAAAGTATACGTTATTGTATGTCAAGTTAAAATATAGTTGAAATTGATGGTTATATGTACATAATGAAGTAGGTGATAAGTAAAATAAAATTCTTAAAAACATCACTTAAGCTATAAACTCGTTTAATATAATGTTTGATAAAAAATAAATGTCAACATCATTAATTCACTCTTAAAGTAAAGATGTGGTTTATGCTGAAGACCACTGCAAAAATTTTTGTCAAACAAGTACTTTAATTATTAATAAAATCACATCTTAATGGCATGTATGTATGTATGTACACAAAGTCAAATAAAGGCTCGGTGTCATGCTTACATAATGTGCAATTTGGTAATAAAATTTTACGTGTGTTTGATATCCTGAAATTTCTCACAAATTCTCACAATTTTTTGTTGAACCCCATATGCAAAAACCAGCTTAACTAACATTGTTAAAAATTTAAGTAACTTTATATTAAAACGAAGCCAGTTTCTTATATCGAAAATAAAAGCAGATCCAAATGTATTTACACGATTAAGTCACAAGTCTTAAAAAAAAATGGAAAAAAACCTGTAAGTCATCCAAATCCGGCATAAGTGTTTTCGCCAGAAATAGGAATGACATTTTGGTTATTTCTATGAAAATCTTTTAATCTTCTCAGTTATTGAAAATAACGTCACCGCAAAGCCCTCCAATTGTTTTTTCAAGGACAAACAATACAGGCATCGTAGCCATCCTTCGATGAATTCCATACTCTCACGTGACAGATAGTGAATATGCAAACGCATTAATACGCTATTCACACCTAATCAAAATCTAGATTTCGAGCAAAATTCTCAAAATCTTATCCAAATCTACTAGATTTCCCATACATTTTCAGATTTCCAAATCTACTAGATTACGACTAAATCTCCTCAAAATCTACTTTCAAACACAAGATTGTCAAAACAAACAAACCTTTCGAAATGTTCTGCCTTGTCAGCAAATTGTCAGCAAGCGAAAAGGCAGATAAAGGATTCCCTCTTTGAATTGTGGTTAGAGAAGGAGAGAAGATAAATTATATCCGAGGAAGCAGGAAAAATGGACAGATTTATAAGGAAAAATATAATTCCTTTTGAAGGAATGTCCAAATGAAATGAAAATGCCGACAATAACAACATTCTAAAAGAATATATTGAATCAGCTAAGGAATTTCATAGAGGTGTATTGAAATATTTAAATAAATGAAAAAAATAAAAATATATGTTTTTGTTTACCTACAAGATGAAAGAAACGTCAAACGAAATCCTGATTCTGTTCAGTGCGAACGCTTCAACGAGATTTCGTAATCTTGTTGCTGAAATCCGAGATTTTAATACGGTGTGAAAAGCCTATAAGAGACAACATTTTGACCATTGACTATTAATGTTTACTGTCTAATCATAGATTAATATTTTAAACCACATAATTTTGGCTCTAGTGGAAACAAATCATAAAATGAACAAATATCTCCGAACACATTCTGTAATAATAATCAAATCTTGCCAACCTCACGCAAAAAACATTTTTTGTAAGCAGTTTGAGTGTCATTGTAATCCAGACGCTCCAAAACTTTATCAGCACTACTATGTGCACTCTTATTACTGGCTATGGCTAATTTATACGCACTATTCCTTTGTTGTTGTTAGCTGTGTAAAATTTTACTGTGTTGCCTATACATTTACCAATAAAAAACCACTATTAGAACAAAACCACCGAAATTCCATTCAATACTCCAGATACTGAGCATCTTAAGCCCATACACGGTAGGATTCATATTAAACTTTTATTGGCGACAGTAATCCTACTGTGAATGTTGTCACGGATGGGACAACGTTTTTTACGGGTTGGACACGAGCAAATTTCCTTGCTAGAAAACGCTATTTTAAGTTGAATTTAAAATGAAGCAAAAAAAGAAATCGCAGGATACTGAATTGCAGAAAAATGCAGAATCGCCCTAATATTCACAAAAATCAGATCAAGCAAAAAGCCTGAAATACATCTTTAAAGACTTGTACTTTTGTGCAGGATGATGTTGGATAACGTATGGATTACACGACGACTCACAAAAGAGTACCTTGTACTGAAAAATATCAAGTCATAGAATAAAAGTTCCCGAAAAAGTTAGATTTCCTACAAAACGCATTTAAATCTCAGACTAAGCACAGATGAAAAACTGTCTATTTACAAAAGACTGAATATTAGAAAACAATCGTATAAAAGTGCTCTACGATCTTTAATTTTGCAATAAGGTGCGTTTTGCCGTACCCTCCTAAGACGCAAATATTGGTCGATGTTCACCGACTCTAAAAAAATGTACAGCCTTAATAGACTGTGAATTTTATTGTTCTATGGGAATTTGATTAAATTCAGACACCTAGAATAATAATTTAATTGAATTTAATTTTGCAATATTGCGGCGGGCGATACACAAACAGAAATCTCTACTTACAAATGTACATTATGTATGCAATGTACGAGTACGAGTATGGCCAAATGAATTTGCACTTTCGAACAAAAAAGTTGAATTCTTATTTTGTAAATTAGCAATATATACTTCATTTCCATTTTAAATAAAGTAAATAACGTATAAACAATCAAAATTTGTATATGGACCAAAACGCGGACTGTTACGTTACATCCATACGCATATTTCAATACAAATTTACCTGAAAATATATGAAACTGAATACTTTTTCAATATCTATTATTTTTTTTTCAAAATAGACTTCCTAACTAACATTTTCTATTAATTTAAAAATCAACGAGGCCTGTCATTTAAACGCTAAAAATGTTTTAGCAGGACTGTTACGTTAGATGAATTTGGAAGTACATTTTGAGGTTGCATTACATTATGCAATAAGTCTGGTCTTTTAGTGTACTATTTCAAACTCGAGGTACGAGGTTTCTGAGATTAAGAAAGAAAGTAGCAAATAAAATATTAATTAAGTACACTATATTCTGTATTTTTAGATTCTGTGGAAAGAAAAATGTTGGGACGGTTACGTTACATGAAAAGACTGTTACGTTACACGTGCGATCTTAGCTATTTTAGGAGTTAAGGTCAGCATCGAAAATGGCTAAAATTGTATTTTTTTTGAGTTATTTGGTTTTCTTATCGTTAGACATAAAAAAGGGCAACTTATGTAACATACAAATTAAATAAAAATAAAACTTTATTTTTCATTATAGGTATTAATTAATTAATTATTAATTCACTAACTTACTTTAAGTATTTCCACTTAGTTTTAAAAATAATAATATTTAACTTTATTTAAGATAAATTCATCAATCAATGATTGTAATAATTTATTAAGTTTGTTTATCGAATTTAAACAAACTCTTAGTATAAATATTGCTTTGTAAATAAATATAAATCAATTTTAATTTGGAATTCAACAACTTCTCAAACTTTTCTGTCCTTTTTAAACTATTTACATACATATATACAGCCTTATCATCGTATCTTTATGATCGTAACGTTTATTTCCTTCATAGTATCTGTTTCGTAACGAAAAAAACCGACGTTTACTAACGCGTGTATTTGACGTAAACGCCAATAAATTAATAAAGTGTTGATTCGTGTCAAATAAGCAAAGAAGAATCATGGATAGTGCAGCAGTGTTATTGGAAGCGGAAAGATATGAATAAAGAAAATTAAATAAAGAAAAAAGAATGTTCTTAAGAAATATATCAAATATTTTCTAACTCAGATACAGCGTAATTATAAATTATAAAAGTTTATTCGTTTTGAATTTTTCTTTGGAAAATTTTCCACTTATAATTTGCTGTCGGAGAAATCGGAAATCAAATATCTTCATAAATCGCATGTATTCACCATGCGTTGCTGCCATTTTGACATTTTCAATGCACACAAACTTTATTCTCGTAGATTTTTCCTATTGCCCTATCGGAACGGCTACAATCATACAAAATTCGTACATTTCGTAGAAAAATTATGTTTTATTGTTTTATTTTTAATTTTGTTGGTGTAGTTGTGTTTGAGTTCTTTTTCTGTCAAATTTAGGGTTGTTCAACATAATACTTATTTTGACATTCTCATGAATAGTCTATTCGTTAGAATGATTCTATTCCTTCGAATGAACTTTCTTAATTTTGAGATTCTAACGAAACGAATAACATTCATTTGCAAAAGATAGCATAAATTGAACTTCAAAAAAGATTCATTTTCATTATCAGCTGTTGGAAATTTAATATATTTTTATTTGAATTAGTATGACCCTTAAAAATTTTATAGATGTTGGATAAAGAATCAAGAAACAAAATAAGGATAGTGGATGCTTCAAACCTGCGGGTTTTCTTCCATTATTTTGATTAACTTTTCCTTTTGTTCGCAGTTTGTCCAGTTGAAATGCGACCTTTAAACATAAAACAACAAAAAAAAAATTAATAAAACCTAATTTATTTTCCATGAAATAATTAAAAACTTACATGTTTTGTTGCTTACTCGACAGAAAAATTCCAACGACATAAAAATGACATTTAATTCTATTCTTTCGAATGTCAAAATTGAATTACATAGCTTCCGCAAATGAATGAACTTCCTATGGATTGGGTGAACTTTCGATTTGATCGATTAACATTCTAATCGCCGAGTCTCAAAATTAAGTTTCAACGAAATCGACTCACTTTCGAACGAAAGAGAATGTGAAAATAAGCACCATAATCAACAAAATCTGTATATAAGTCTTATATAAAATTAGCTTTTTTCGGCGAAAAATTATTTAGTTACAAGTTGTTTGTTTTATTTTTAATTTTGTTGGTGTAGTTGTGTTTGAGTTCTTTTTCTGTCAAATTTAGGGTTGTTCAACACAAATTCGCTTATATTATGTTATGTTATGTTGCTAAGCAGTGTTTAAAATTATGAAAAAGTTGGACAGTCACAGTCTCCAAACTAAACGAACACAGTCGTAGAGCCGAGCTGGTTTAATTCCTTAAACGAGCAACGTTTAAAATGTTGCGTCATTAATTTTTTAACATGTCCGCCACTACATATTTATAATATAAACAACCGAAAAACTTATGTGAACAAAAATATATTTTAATTCTTAAGAAAACAAATTTTGTTCTGTATCAACTCATTTTTGTTACCTAAACTTACAGCCCGACTCTCCCCAAAGTCACTGATGCCTCACAAGTCACAAGAAGAGGTGAAATTGATTTTGTGACTTTTTCGAATTCTGCCGCTCAGTCACAACTTGTGAGAATCACAAAAACAATCGAAACTGTGATCTCCTTCAGAGCAGGTCACAACTCATAAATTTTCAATGTTTCTTGGATTAATATTCATCAATTTTATAAGAAAATTTTCTAGGTTTGTGAATAATTGTGAGTACACAAAAATGGAATTGGACTTTGTTCTAGTGAATATTATTGCTGATATTTCTCACGAAAATGAAAAGTAAAATTTTTACATAAACAAACATTTTTTAAAGAAACTAATCATATCAAGAAGTTTGCAGCGCCGACGGCTTTTAAAAACCTTGAGAGATACAAATGATCCATTCGCTCTCCAAAACAATACATTTAGAAAGTAATTTCTTAGTTTTGAATAATCAGCTATTCAAATAATGACACTTAAAAATCTCACCATGCTGTGGTTGTGAGTTTTCTTGTGACGATTAGGGGGAGAATACCAAAATGTTATCGAATCACAACAATCCTCGCAAGGAATAGTCACAAGAGCTTGTGACTTGTGACTCCTCACAAGGGGGAGAATCGGGCTGTAAATGTTATGTATTGTAAGAACTGAAAAAGACGAATACAGTTCAATTGGTAATACAAGACTAACTTAAGTAGGTTACATATTATTGTTAATGATCATTAATAATAGAAATATAATGGTGCTTATTTTGACATTCTCTTTCGTTCGAAAGTGAGTCGAATTCGTTGAAACTTAATTTTGAGACTCGGCGATTAGAATGTTAATCGAACAAATCGAAAGTTCACCCAATCCATAGAAAGTTCATTCATTTGCGAAAGCATTTTGACATTCGAAAGAATAGAATTAAATGTCATTTTTGTGTCGTTTGAATTTTTCTGTCGAGTAAGCAATAAAACATGTAAGTTTTTAATTATTTCATGGAAAATAAATTACTTTTAATAATTTTTTTTTGTTGTTTTATGTTTAAAGGTCGCATTCCAACTGGACAAACCGCGAATAAAAGGAAAAGTTAATGAAAATAGTGGAAGGAAACCCGGAGGTAGCAAAGGGTTTTTTTTACCACCCGCGTTGATACGGAAAGCATCCACTATCCTTCTCCTCTGCACTTATTCAACACCATCTTCATTTATAAACAACACAAATGCCATATTTTTATTTTTTATTTATTATTTTATGTTTTTATCAAATAAATTTAAATTATTAAACAATAAACAAAAGAATCACAACTAAACAAAGATTTCACTTTTTGGTTTTGACATTTCACAAACACTTCTATTTTGTTTTTGATATTTTAGTGTGACCAAGTGTATACGAAAAAAAAATAAAAATTTAGAACGCGTCATGAATAACTTATTTTTTTTAAGAATAGTTTAAAAACATCTGAGTTGACACACAAAATGTAATGAATATGTAGTTTTTGATGGTTAAACTTTACTTTAAAATGAAAAAGTATATTATTTATTTTGTTTCTTGATTCTTTATCCAACATCTATAAAATGTTTAGAAACAAAAAAAATGTAAAACGGTCATACTAATTCAAATAGAAATATAGTAAATTTCAAACAGCTGATAATGAAAATGAATCTCTTTTGAAGTTCATTTTATTTTATCTTTCGCAAATGAATTTTATTCGTTCGAATCTCAAAATTAAGAAAGTTCATTCGAAGGAATAGAATCATTCTAACGAATAGACTATTCATGAGAATGTCAAAACAAGCATGAATAATTGCTATGTTGCCAGATTAACGATTATAGTTTGTAATACTTAATATGCTCTCCATGAGCTTTTTATTAAAATTATAAGCATTTTTAATACATAGTTATTTTTAATAAATTTAAGAATTTGAATATAATTGGAAATAATTGAGTTTGAGTTCACAATTTTGTAAAATATTCAAGGTTAAAATATTTTAATTGTTAACATACAAATATTTATTATTATTTATTTAACAAAAGTTTAAATTACAAGGATTATGAGTTTTTTATTTCTTAAAAGCAACGTTTCTTTTCAAAGATTGCTCTACGACTACCACTATCGCATCTTGCTCTTAGTTGCCTAGATTGAATAGAATCTTTATTCTCAATATGAAGCGAATAAAAACTGTCATGAGGTGCCCTCTCCTCGGGTGGAATGATATTTATATTTGTGGTAATTTTAGGTATTGGATTGTTATTTACCTCAGCATTGGCAGTCAGCAAATTATTGGTGTTTTTATCGCGAATTTGATCTAAATATCTTTTAATAAATCTATTATTGTGTGAGATGATACAACAGTAAGTACGAGGACCAATTTTATCTTTAATAGTGGCTGCCGACCAACTTGGTTTGTTAGAATTTCTGTAATCACGAATATATACCTTTTGACCTTTGTTAAAACTTATTTGACGATTTCCTTTAAAATATTGTTTGCTTTTATTTTGACTTTTTATGATACATATTTTATTTAGTTAATGGGGGTTTTAATAAACTAAATCGCGTTTTCAAAGTTCGGCCAAGAAATAATTTAGCCGGTGTTTCTTCTATTGTGCAATGTTTTGTGTGGCGATAGTCACATAAAAAACGATTTAATATAGTGTCGATATCAGGTGGTTTTTTTTTAATATTAGCATATATTGATTTTTTTAGTATTTTAACAAAAATGTCTGCTTGACCGTTAGTAGCTGGATGGCTTGCCGTTAATTTATGTCTGACGTAATTCATTTTAAGAAAATGCTCGAATTCTTGAGATGTAAACTGTCGGCCATTGTCACTGACTGAAGTATCAATTAAACCGTACCGACAAAATAGTTCTTTTAATTTTTTTATAACAAATGTTGATGTTAATTCTTTGGTCTTAAAAACTTCGACCCATTTTGTAAATGATTCAATTACAATAAGAAAATGGAAGCCATTTATTGGACCAATAAAATCGATATGCATGCGACTCCAAACCGAACATGTTGGTTGCCAAGGAATCAAGAGTTGCAATTTTCGATCAAATTTTATTGTATTTCATGTAAATCTTAGTTACAAATTGATGTCATTTCAAAACTATTTGCCTTATTTTGATCATTGACATGGTTCTGAGTTGCAATTTTGTGTTATGCTGAATTTAAAAACCAATTTTGGATTTCAACAAATATTTCAAAAAAATTTCATATAAAACAATTTTCATCATGTTCAACAATAAAATTTTATTGTATTTCATGTAAATCTTAGTTACAAAATGATGTCATTTCAAAACTATTTGCCTTATTTTGATCATTGAAACGGTTCTGAGTTGCAAATTTAGTGTTATGCTGAATTTAAAAAACAATTTTCAATTTCAGCAAATATTTCAAAAAAAATTCATATACAACTATTTTCTTCTTACGTAAGAAATGCCAAAATTAGTCGTACGTTTATTGAAATTGTTTTTAAGTTTGTTTAATCTGAATACGGGTTTAGAATCACCTAGAGGACTTAAATTAAAACTCACAAATCAATTACATAGTTTTGAAATTATTGCATTGTTTTTCAATAGCTTTAAGAAATATCTACTAATTTAAAGAAATTTCTTGAAATTGCCAGATGTTCTACCTTTGCTTCATTATTTTCATGATGGAATATAAATTTCTCACAATAATCACACTAAGAAATTACAAATGTTTACCTAGAGTTTGAGTAGTACTCCTGCGCTGACGTTTGGCTTTCGTCTCAACCACTTCATTCCAATCATCCAAATAGACTTCATTTTCCACTTCAGTACCCAATTCCATATTTGTTCACGTGCTCTTGAAACCTCTTTCAATTCAATTTATAGCTTGGTTCAAACTTAGAACAACCTGCCACAGCAATATTTTTATGGCCATCCACCACACTGCGGCCCCAGCAGGTCATCGCCCTCTCCGCCAACCTATCAATTGCTTTTATATTTTTTGGAGACCCACCGTCGGTTTTCTTTAATTCCGCTCTCTGAAGTCAGAGCTTGTGGGTAACCTCATACCGCCAATTGTCGAAAACCTAAACAAAAATTAAGCCTAATTTGGAATAATACTTACTTACTTTTTATACTTACTTTTTTCCACTCGTCAACTTTATGAGTGGCACCGCTCGTGCTGTTCAAAAGAACTGCCAGGGTCTCCCATACATTTTGAACCGATTTATCTGCCTGCTTCGTATGGCAGAAGATTGGATTTTGCTCCATAAAGGAGCAGTAAATCTCCTTCTGCTTCTGTGTAATTTTTTGCTGTCTTCGCTCTGAAAATGTCAATAAAGTAAGGGACTCATTCATTTTCATATATCTGAAAGAATTCTAGTGTACTATACCTTGGTATACGAAGAAACCATCTATGTATGTTTAAGGAAATACCATGGAAGTTCCAAGGTGCGTACCATGCGATAAGCAGATTATACTTACTTACTTAGGTCATCAGACCTTTTATGTCCGTGGGGGGCCCCTAGTGGGGCATAGGGCGTCCACAACGCCAGCTCGCCATCGTGTTCGGTTCCTGGATATGAGTCGCAACTCCCTCCAACTCTTGCCTAGTTGGGCTGACTCCTCCTCGACTGTCCTTTTCCATGAGCTTTTCGGTCGTTCAGCTCTTCTTCCTTCTTGAATGAGCGGATTCTACTGCATTGCATGAGCCGCAATACAGTTGTCGCCTTTTCGAAGCGTGTGTCCGATCCACTGCCACTTTCGACGTCGTATAATAGAGTCAATAGGTTCCTGACCCGTTTTCCTAAGGAGCTCTTCGTTTGATATACGATTGGGCCAGAAAATCCTAAGGATGCTTCGTAGACATCTATTAATGAACGTTTGCAGCTTCTTAGTGACATGTAATGTTACTTTCCAAGTGCTGCAACCGTTAAGTAACACGGATTCGACGTTGGATCGAAAGCTAAGAGAGTTATTCCTCCATATATTTCGAAGCATACCGAAAGCATCCTTTGCCTTCCCGATTCGACTGCTGATGTCGTGTTCGGTACCACCCTCGGTAGAGATGATACTTCCAAGGTATTGGAAGCTCTGTACTTTCTCTACCGGTTGTTGAGAAATATTTATGAGAGAAGATCACGTGGTTCCTAGGCTGATCTGATCATCTTTGTTTTGGCGGAGTTGATTTTCAGCCCCACGATTTCTGCTTCTCTCTCCACCCCTGTAGTCATTTGGTTCAGATCCATGATCCTATGAGAGAGCAAGCATACGTGTCGTCAGAAAAGTCAAGATGTTTCAGGTGAGACAACAGAGTCCATCGAATTCCTCCGTTTCCCGTCAAGGCCGCTCGCAGGACATCGCTTATCACCAACAGAAACAATATTGGTGACAGAATGCAGCCCTGTCTGACTCCACTTTGGACTTCAAACTCTTCTGACAGCCTCCCTTCGTGCAAAACGTGACATTTGGATCCGATCCATCATAAGTTGCCTTAATAATAGCTATTAATTTATCCGGGATACCCCTCCTGTGTAAAGCATGCCAAATAAATTCTCTATTTACGCTATCGAAAGCCTTCTCAAAGTCGTTGAATAGCAGGTGGAGTGGTGATCGATATTCGATGCACTGCTCAATTATGATCCTTAAAGTATTGATATGATCAATGCATGAGGATCCAGTGCGGAAACCTGCTTGTTCGGCATCGAGTGTGGCTTCTAGATGTTCCCTGATGCGTTCCAGTACTATTTTCGCTAATATTTTTGCACCGTCAGGCAGGACGCAAATCCCCCTCCAGTTTTCGCACTGTATTAAGTCTCCTTTTTTAGGGAGCTTGACTATCATTCCCTTTTTCCACTCATTCGGAAATCCTTCGGAGACCGAAGCTTTCTTTATGAGTGGATGTAGGATTTCGCCCGATGTCGTTGGCGCCGCTTGTAGAAGCTTTGCAGGAATGCCATCAAGTCCTACCGCTTTGTTGGTCTTAGTGCTTCGATTGCGTTGCGGATCTCATTTCTACTGGGGGTTGCAGTGCGGATTCGGGAATTTGTTGTTCCTGTCGGCTCAGCAGGTATCAGTTGCGCATTGCTGTCGGTAACTCGTTTTAATACCGGCGCAAAATGGTCCTTCTACCTTCTCAGCTGATCCTCATCCAAACTAAGTAGCAAGCCGTCTGAGTCTTTTACGAGGTGTTGTTTGGAACTGCGAGCTCCAACCAGTTCCTTTGTAATGCTGTAGACGGTTCTACTGTCGCATCTGTTAGCAGCATCTTCTGCTTGCTGGGCCAAAGCGTTGATGTGATTACGCTTATCACGTCTTACACTGCGGTGAACCTCTCTCTTTCTCATGCGGTACAGGGATTATAGCTCTCTTTTTTCTACTCCAGTTGCAGCTGCAATACGGGCCTTAAGTTTTTGCCGTTCGCCAATCCGTATCCAGGTTTTTTCAGAAAGCCATGCCTTATTGTTTGCCATAGCTCGGCCGACTATTCTTTCAGCACCTGATATAAGAACATTTTTCACAGCATTCCAGTGGTTTTCAATGGATTCAGGTTCCGTGCTGCTGATTGTCATCATTCCGTGTGAAAGGTGGTCTCTCAATTGTTGACGTGTTGAGAGATCCTTTAGTCTGTCGACGTTGAACCTGGGTAAGCGGGTTATGCCGTTGGATCTCCGAGTTGCAGCTGTTCGAAGTCTTACAGTAGCTACCATAAGGTGGTGGTCTCGAGCAAGTATCGGCCCCTCTTTTATTTCGAACATCCAGGAGACTGCTTCTAAAGCGCCGGCTAATCGCGAAGTGATCAATTTGGTTCGAAGAAGCTTGCCTGTCCGTCGACACCCAACTTATTGTGTGGCACGTCTTGTGCTCAAACATTGTATTGCAGAAGTCAATGAACCACTCACTGTTATCATTGCAATTCCCAACTCCATGGTTTCCTACACATGTTTGAGTCCATCGTTGTTGCTGCCAACTTTAACATTCAAATCTCCTATAACCATTTTAATATCTCCGCGCGGTGTGTTGTAAGCGGCTCCTAGCCGACTGTAGAAGCATTCTTTCTTCTCATCGGATGCGAGCTCCGTTGGGGCGTAACATTGTATAATGGTGACGGGACGTACTCTTGTCCGGAATCATGCCTTTACTATTCTTTCTCTAAGTGGCTCCCTTGAAATCAGACTACTGACAGCTATTTTTGTTAGCAGCAGTCCAACCCCAGCTTCACGTGTGCTTCCTGGAGCTTTTCCGGAGTAGAGCAGTACAGTGTAACGCGATGGTGACTTGAACTTGCCCAAGCCCATCCAACGATTTCGCTAAGGCCTAAGATGTCCAGCCTGGAATTTGGCTTTATGGGGACCTACACTGCCATCATCGGGGAGTGTCCTTACATTCCAGAAACCAATCGTTGTCCTAATTCGATAGCCAAAAGTCGTCAACATATTATCATTAGTTATCCGAGGCGTTGTTTCCGTTTCGGTAGCAAGATGGTTTTCAGCTACGGAGAGTGCTAGCCTCCGTAACCTATCATAACGAGTTAGGAGAGATTTTCGCGCTTTCCAATTTAACTAATTCGTGTGAATACACAAATAAATCATTGCCCGGGGACCACCACGAGGAGGTAAAGGAAGCACTTCGACGTGACTAAAAGTTGCGTTGCTGGACTTTGCCAGGTTAAAGGTACTCAACAGTTTCCCGATTAGTCATGATAACATATTTTTTCTGTTTGATAACAGATTTCTTTTTCGAAGTTGAATAACAGATTTTTATAAAATTTCGAAGTTCTGAATACCAGTCATAAACGATCTTTTGAGGTGGAAATCTTGTATGATTCATAACAGAAAATTTATAACAGATTTGGCAGTATAGGCCTAAATATCTTTTCGAGTTTATAAGTCTGAGATGTAGGTTGCGTTGAAAGCTGTTTCCCAAGTGTAAATCTACTTTTAAATCGTCATGATTTGTTGGTAGCAAGTGTGTTCATTCTCATTTAAATTCATGTGTTCTATTTTTGCGACTAAAAAATCGTGCGATTGAAATCGCAAGTGCGGTCCTAGCCTTATAGATTGAGTTAGAGAGGTCTCTTTATTTTCCGCCCTAGATGTTTGGAGCCCTTGTGCGCCGCACGCATTGCACACTCGCTTACGGTGGCCCTGACTTAAACCACAAACTTATCACGACACTGTTTTTGTTATTTCTTTTTTTAAGCGACGTATGAACATACATCCACCATAACCTTTTATAAAAATTACAAATGATGATTCGATTCATATATAATAAGTTTAAGTTATTTTTGAGTCTTTTTGTATATTTTTGCCTTTTTATAAAATCTCAAAAAGAAAAACAGATTTGACTTGCTTTGAGAGCTTGAGTTCTATTAATCGGATCGTGAAGATTAAGATATAAGGCTTTGGGAAAATTATATTTAAAACCAAAATATTAAAACAAGTAAGCACCTAACACAAAACTAGAAAAATCGTTATTTTAAGCCCTCACCCACAACAAAGGAGGAGGAAAATGGTGTCAGAATTTTGTAATTCGATATCAGCTATATATACTTATACATACTCGTATGTATATATCAACTCCCAAAATTTGCTGTCGACCTTTAGATTATCTCTGTCCCACAACCGTGACCGTGAGTACAATACAAACCAATCACGATGTCCTGTTTTGTTTTTATTTGAAGTATTAGCATAAAACTAGAGTTACCCTAGGCCCCAGTTATAGCTTTTATTGAAATGCATCATTGGAACTAATGATTGGAATGCTGACTTCATTTTTTTGACCAGCAGTTATAGCAATCATTGAAAAATTGGTTTCAGTAAAAGATCCTGTCAGTGGGTGATTTTATATACAGTTCTTCAATAATCTCGTTTCATATAATTTCTTTTATAATGCTTTTTAAATGAATGCATCGAGTCATTGCAGACAAAATTTAATGAGTTAGAAAAACAAACAAAATTAAATTAATCGCACAAGACAGAGCCTGTAATTATAATATACACTTACACATACCAACAAGCAGCTGTGACCTGGATTCTTCAATTCATTGATCCAGGTCTACATTCATATAGTTTGAAATCGATTCAGCTCTCAAAGCTGAATCGAATCAAGTAATTCTATTTCGATCCCGATTCAATGCGAATTAAATTCTCCTTTTAGGCATAAGCCTAGAATACAGTTCTTCTAAAAAAAAAATAAACCAATGCATTTCTTATGGGAGAGTTTTTTCCCGAAAAAAACCTTTTTTCATTTCACCAAACTGTAAACCAAAATCGAAAAAAAAATTTATACTCACCACGATTTTTTTTCACGCAAAACAATGTGCATCCCATTGTTTTGACGGAAAAAACTTACAGAAATTTTTTCATGAGAACAAAATTTTTTTTTTCACCACTCATTTTTTTTTTCTTCAAAAAGAACTGTATACTAGGCTATATGCAAAAAAAAGTAATTTGATTTTTATTTTATACTGTTTTTTTTTTTGTATTTTTATTTAAAAGGGATTAGGCCTATTGGGAGATACTCTTAAAAAATGCACCTATTACTCGTATCATATAAATCATGATGTGGGAGAAAATAATTAATTTTTTTTTTAAATTGTTATTACGAAATTACAATACTGACAATCTTTGAAGAAAAGAGTAAAGAGTGTTGAACCTTATCTAATATTCGTATGCAAATGTTTTAAGTTATTTTGTTAAAAAAAACGCTTATAGGTACTTACTTATCTTACCAATTCAGGAAAATGGGAGCCCCTACAATTTTTTGATACTATGCCCCAAAAGGCTATCTACATCACTACCTATTTTTACAGTTTTAAATTTTCATTATATTATTAAACTTTTAAAAATGTTCCCAAAAAAGCTATAACAATTCTGTTCGAACTTGTATTGTGCATTTTGGGTACATATTTTCATCAAATTTCAAATAACGAAAATATTTCGATGAAGATTTGCAATCTGCCCATACCGATTTCATTAAATTGTTATGGGTTTTAATTTCTTAATAGCTCAAATAATATCGTTGCCAAAAATTTCTAAAAGTATTTTTTCGGTAAATCAAATATCAATTGTTCCTAAATTTGTCCTTCATACATTTTCGTTATTTATAAACCAATGTCTTACATCTCCAATTCCTATCCACTTATAAACTTAAACCACAAGTAAAAAAAAGCTATAATTCGTTAAAGCTAAGGTTTAACACACGTTATACGAGTATGACAAACGTTTCAATCATTTATTCTATTGCAAATATACATAACTCTTTTTCGGAAAATCAATTGCGTTGTTCCAAGTATAGTACATTAGTAAAGATGAAAGGAAACCAGTATCAAGTTAAAATAACTTTGTTACTGACCTTTGCTGCATTAACCTTTTTGCCATTTTGAATTACCTATACATACCTACACAATAAGTTTATTTTATTTTTGTTTTTATAGTAGCATGTGCACAAAGCCCTCTAAGCACAACAACTCTACCCAACGGCAACGTTTCCTGAGATTTTGGTCCATCGCAATTAATCTGCCTGAAAAGACCCGAAGGTTTTAAATTTCATCATATACTCTATTTAAATGCATATGTAAGGTTTCAGTGATCAGTAGTAAAAAAAACCGAGGTCTTCTTAACCTTTAACATTATTTAAAATCGTGGGAGTCTTTTCAAATTACCTAGTCTTTTGCATGTAGATTGGTTCTCTGAATCTTTCGCAATTGAGCTTGAGTATGTACCTACTATTTTGTGCATTGGATATAGATATTTTCATATACCAGCTGATATATACTTGATCGACTGACTGACTTGTTACGGTAATAATGCATTTATGTGAGGTAAGTATAAAAAGACCAAAAATCTTTCAATTAACTTACAGTCTTTGATATACTTTCTTCCAGTAGGAGGTAATTCTACATAAAGTTCATTTGCTGCGAAGATGCAAGTTCAGGTGCAAATTGTGTTAAATAATTTATTATTATTGAGTGGGTTTAAAACTTTACTAATAATGACGATTTATAGACATTACTGAATGATAAAATATAATTTATCTAGTGAAAGTACAGAGTAACAAAAAAAGTTTTAAGAACTTAAAAATAAATTCAAGTTAAATTTAGTCGGTTTAACAAAACTATTGATCGGTTTTAATAGCATCGATGTAGACACGCAATCACGTTCCAGTTGTCCAGGATCCCCTTTCATTAAAATTCACATGTGCGACAGGTGAAAGTAATTGTTTAAATGTCCCGTAAATAACTTGTATCTACATTTTGTAAAATTGTCGCGACAAAATAGCCCCAGCTTCCTTAGGATCCTTTCATTTCATTCTATGACACTAGTTCCCTGTAATTCATGTTGCATTCAAAGATTTATTAAAGTCACAATTATTAAATAATATATGGATATGAAAAATACAAGTGCCCTGCATAACATTATTTGATCAATACAAAGTGACGAACATTTTCAAATGGAAAACCATGTTATAAGTTTTTAATATTTTTAAAAGAATGAACTGGTTATTGTTCGTTGCGTTAAGTGATTTTCATTTAAGAAAAACTAATACACACTTAAAAAAGCATTAAACTGTTAATGAAAAATTGAATTCTCAAAAATACTTCTAGATGTGTTTTACAATCCAATCCAATAACATTGATAATAATTCATTATTACTTATATTTTGAAAACTGTTTTTTTCATCCTACTCAATGCGTTAAGCAACTTTAAAACGCATTTTGACATTTTTCTAGAAGAAAAATCTTAACAGTAGGATTTTTTTAAATTAAATAAAATGCTCTTATATACATATATATGTACATATATAAGAATATCAATAAGAGACAAATATTGTTGTTTAAATTACTAAAACAACAATTAAACTAGTTTGAGTTCAAATAATAAGAAAATAATATACAAGCAGAATTAAATTAAAATATTAGATTAATTAATAAATAATTTTTTTTCTATATATATTATATTTATTCAAAACTATGTTTGGTATGCTTATTTTAAATTTAAATAATATACATTTAGGGAAATAATTAAAACAATCCCATTTTCTAGGTTAAATATTTTTTTTAAGAACTCAAACAAATATTTTTGTAAATTTGTATTATAAAATTTTATGTTAAATTTAAAGAGGCAGTACCTTTTTTTATCGAAATGGGTAGAGCTGTTTATGAAAAACTCGAAAAAACGGCTTATATGACAGTTACCGTTGTAAACAATTTTTGTTAAAAGTATTTTTGACCATACCTATAGTAACATACAACATTTATCAACGTTTATCAAAATAGTTAGAGCCACTCAAAGACTGTGTGGAAGGTACCGTTAGTTATGGAGCTAAAAAAAATCAATTTCTACTCTAGAGAATCACCTTTGAATATATTTCGCCACTTTTCAAATAATGTTTCTTAAGAGATAAAAATTTAATGAATAAGAGAAAAAAAAGAGAAAAAATTAAAAGAATAGGTTTTATAGATTAAACAAAGGTATATGAGATCTTTCTGCAAAATTTGGGAAACAGTGCAAAATTAAACTGATTTTCAAAATATTTGTGGGATCTTGTGACAATACCCAAAACGTATTTGGTTTTGTTATCCCCTGTATTAAACACTCAGCAACGCATCACCAAGCTATTCCAGAGACAACCATATCGAGGTTGACCTAGTCGATCAAATGGTATTGGTGCATACAGTCTTTCTTTTTAATTTCTTAACTGTAACTAAAATAAAATGCACGACTGGGTCGCACGAACTTGCTCCTATGTAATAGACTAGGAATTTTAAAAACGAATGTTATTAGAGAAAACTGTTCATAAGGATAAAATTAATTTTCTGAATTCATTTAGTAGTAAGAGAAAAAAAGTGAATGCTATGCAAATATGAATTTATGCAAGAACAAAAATTATAAGTCGTTGTAGTGGTTTCTTAAAAAAATAGCTTTTATATACAAAATTTTTAAAAGATTTTTAAGAAAAAAAAATTCGTAGGCCAACTTTAAGTTTTTATTATTTATTTCCAAAATTTTCCAAAAAAAAAAAAATTATTGTTTTTTCAAAAATTCAAAAAATATTTTTTCTTAAGTTTTGAAATGCAATGTTTTTTAAACTTTTTAGAAGCATCTCTATTAGACCAAGAGCCCACAGCAATTTTTGGGTGTGATTGATAACAAAAAATAATTAGCATAATTAGATAGGCCCTTAATAGTTATTTACAAATGTGAACGTCTTGCATGCTCAAGTGGGATCAATAGTGCATAATAGTGCATTAGTAGTTCTTTCCAAGTCTAAATAATTGTGAAGTTCTGGCAAATTTGTTATCACAATTTTTTAGACTTTAGAAAGAACTGCATATCTGATGCACTCTTATGCACTATAGCTCCCACTTGAGAATGCAAGACGCTCACATTTGTAAAAACTCGTAACTACTAAAGGCTTATCTATCTAATTATGCTAATTATTTTTTGTTATCAATCACACCCAAAAATTGCTGTGGGTTCTTAGTCTATATAAACAAATTTCATTAAAATCCGTTATGTCGATAATGAGTAATTCAAAATTTGAAAAAATGGTTCTATGGTAGGTACAAGTACAAGCTGTAATATCTTAATTTCAATTTTTTTTTATTAAATTAAAGATCGTAAGAATTAATTGAAAGAATATAATTTTTATCAAAATTCTAGGTGCCGTTTTCAAGAAAAATACGATTTTTGAAAACCATTTTTTAACATTTGTATGGTAAGTAACTTTAGTCTTAGGTAAAATAATTTTTTTTCTGACATCTTGTAGATTATATTAAGAAACTTTCATTTATTAAGTTTAAAAAAAAATCTAGAATGGGGTTTTCGAAATATTTAGTTTTGGAAAAAAAATTTGAAATTTTTTTTAAAAATCCAAAAATTTTTTTTTGAAAATTTGAATACACAGTAGGTACAGTTTCTTTGGGGGGTACCCACAATAACCATTTTTCGGAAAAATTTGTTCAAACATTACCTAGCTTTAATTAAAAGAAATTTTTTTGTATTTTTATTTTTTTAAATCTGTCGAACAGTTTTTGAGAAAAAAAAATAGTATAGCAGGTACCGTTATTTTTGGTCTTAAAAAAAATGAAAAAAAGTTTGGGGGGGGGGGGGGTAAATTAAAAAGTTTAAAGAAAATCGGCCGAGCCGTTTAGGCTTTAGTCGAACCGACAGAGAGACAGAATTGTGAGACCCACTTTTTTAGTTTTCACTATCATCGTAATGTCAACTTTGATCAAAATCTCGAGTTCGATTTTTTACGAATGAATAACTTGCGTTATAGTATCAACCTATAAGTCGCAAGTAAAAATCAGTTACTATGTTTGTTGATTAATAAAGTTTTATATTTGTGTCAAATACTTTTAAAAGACCAATATAAAAATAATAACGGGAAATAACGGTTGATAAAATATTCTTTAGCAAAACAAGAAATTGCGGTTTAAAAATAAGAGTATTACAAAAAGCGCGAAATGATTACTTGGCCAGTTAGATGAATATGGCTAGGTAGGGATTTGGCGAAATAATTTTTGACGAGCTATCGACTGGAGATTTAAGCTGAAATATCTATATTTCAATTATTTTGTTTTCAGTTTTTGAAAATGTTTCTGCAGTTTTCTTCTTTTTCATTTTTTTTGTGCAGCTTGTAGAGCAGTGTGTTAAAAAAAACGTGTTTCTTTAAATGGCGGCAGCAGTGAAAAATATAAATAATGCTTTCGAAACCGTTTAACAGTGGCAGCAATTATGTTAGGAAAAGTGTTTCTTTGACGAATTTAGACAAGTTATTAGTTTAGCTATTTCCGCTTTAGAAAACCGTTTCTTAAATTCTTCAATTAATTGAATGTTAAAGTTTTATTTATTTATTTATTTATCAAATCAATTCTGAACATCTAATTTTAAGGCTTTCGATCATGTACAAAATATACCAAGGGTTTGAAAAAAAATGTTTCTAAATTTCTAATGTCAATAAATATCTTAATCTAGAGAGTGAAGAAGAAGATATAATGGAATACAGTAAGGAAGAAAAGGGGCCTTTAGTTGCTGAAGTTTGCGCAGTATTCGAAAGAAAAGTAGCTTTTTAAGTTGATCCATTATTATTTTTATTATTCTTCGCATGCTATGAAAAAGCTGATTCCATAAGCGAATAGCATGAACAAAACACTGACGACTGCTTATTAAATACATATCTACCTGTGTCTAGAAGTAACTAGCAATAAAGACCTCTGAGAACGTGCGAACTTAAGCTTGTGAAAGATATAATTTGTTGTTATACTTTGGATAATTTTAAATAAAGTAAGAAAAGTTTTATGTATGTATATTAGGGTGTGTCACTTTTGTATGGCCGCAAAAAAGTACTCTAATGTTTAAATGTAATAGTGCTCAAAAGTTGTACTAGGTTCTGAGGTTTAAGAACATGTAAAAAAAATAAGATATCGTTCGTCTTTGGCTCGCTCAAATCGGTTGAAGTTGAAAAAAAAATTTATTTACAGTTAATTTTTTTTATTTCTTACGTATACTAAAAAAAAACTAAACAAAATACAGAAAGAATTTTTGTCTTTACAAAAAGATATACCATGATATTGCAGGTGGTTCCGTTAGTTTTTCAGAAATTTTTTTTGTAAAAAAAAACAAACGATTTTACATAAAAAATGATTTTTCGTTATTCTTTTATTATTTCATAGCTTCTTTATAAAGTGTTCAATTTAAACAATTATAAGCTTAAAAGTGTTTCCTTGGAAATATCTTTCACTTGAAAGCCTAAAAATATTTTATATATTTTTTTTGTATCCACACGGCGCAATTTAAAACAACATATATTTCAAAAATCTCGAAAAATCAAAATTTTTAGATTTCATCCTATTTTTGAGCGAACCAAAGATATTAATTAAAATGAAAATTGTAAACGAAGGATTTAATTTTGATAAGCAACGCAACTTTTAAAAGCTATTAATTTTGAAAATACCATAGTTGAGCACTTTGACACACCCTAATGTATATTCCAAGAGAGCTTAAAACGGACAGTCTGCAATCTGTCTGGAATATTATGATCAAATCTTCTTATGTTATTATACGTCACATTTAACTTTCACACCCACATAGTATTAAAGGTAGACTATAGGGCAGCACTAGTTTTAACTTAACATTTGTTGGCAAATATTTTCTAATTGAACAAAAAACCTCGAAGGATGCCATATATTTTTGAGAAAATTTTGTTCACGTAATAATGTCAGCTAAGGCGAACATTTAAATGAATACCCAGATTTGTAAATGTTTTTCCAAAATCACCAAGAGTGTTGTTAATGCATAATAAAGGAGTGGTCATATCAGGTGGATATTTTTGCATTTTGATTGATTCAATTTTGAATGGGCTCAAATTAATTTGAAGAGCTGCTTGACCAGATGATTCATCAGTTCTAGAAAATGGATTATACATTTGGACATCATCCAAATGTATATGATGTATAAATGACGTTTAATATTTTTAGAAATACTCGTATCATTTATAAATAGTGTGAATCAGGGCGAACGCACGAAAATAAGAGTTCATTTTGTTAAAGAAAAAAGAGACAAAGTGCCCTCTTGGAACCATTTTATTTTGTTTGTTTTTGATTTTCTCGAAAACAGGACAACCGATTTTAATCATTATGAAGCTCCTCCAAATTTTAAATATTGAGCGTTTTTCTTTTTTAATTTAGTGTAGTACCTGAACTGTCAAACAAAATATCGTGTTTCTTTTTTAGCTCAGAGATCAGCGTGTATAACAGTTCAAAGATTGTGTTTCTTTTTCGTTGAGAGCGTGTTCAGAGATTGTTCAGAGCGCACTCTATGAGCTCGGTATAAAATAGGTGAGTAGACAGAGTTAAATGCTGAAATCATTCCGACAGACAGAAAAAAAAACTCAAAAAATCGCGTGTGTTTATAAAATAATTCAGAGCTCTTAGAACACACTCGATTCGGAGAAAGTTCAGAGCATGTTTGACATGCACATGCTCTGTTAAGAGCTCTACTCTGAATGAAAAAAGAAAAACGCCAATTATTTTTTTTGGAAACTCAATATTCCGAAAACCCTGCTCGATTTTTTAAACTTGAATAAATAAAAGTTTCTTAATATAATCTACAAGATCTGAGGGAAAAAAATTGTTTTAACTAAAAATTAAGGTACCCACCATGCAAGTGTTAAAAAAATCTTTTTCGAAAATCGTATTTTTCTAAAAAATGGCTCCGAGAATTTTGATAAATTTGAATTATAATTTAATAAAAAAAAAAGTTAAATTAAGACATTACTGAGTGTACCTACCATAAAAGCAGTTTTTCGAATTTTGAATTTGTCATTATAGGCAGAACGGATTTTAATGACATTTTGTATAGAGAAGCTTCTAGTTAAAATTGGCGTACCAACTTTTTTTCTTAAATACCTATGTTTTAAAAATCTTTTATAAAACATATTATGTGTTTAGCTCTAACTACTAAACTACTATTTATAAAATATTAACTTAAGGAGTTGTTTTAGTCATTTAAAAAATGAGTTTTTTGCTTATGAACATTTTTTCTCTAGAAATATTAATTTTTGAACTTTTTACATAAAAGCAAGTTCGTGCGACCCAGTCGTGCATTTTATTTTATGTGTCTTCGTATTTTAACGAAACTGTCCTATTTTGAATTGATCATTAACAAATAGATACACGAAGCCAGCAGCAATTGCGTTTTTGATGATTGACATTATGTGTTTAAGTATTTGGGCAGTAACGGAGCAAGTTTGAGTTTTTGATTTCTCCAAGGTCGGAGTGTGTTGTATTGCAGCAAAAAAAAAAAAATAACTCATTTCGTTTGTTCGAAAGTTACAGTTACTGATGAGTAGTTAAAAACACCTTCTGGAAGCGTTGTGGTTATAATTATGTAGTATAGTAGTTAACGTACATATGCAGGTACCAGTTGAGTGTCCTTCTCCTTATGTTTTCGGATAACTCTTTTTCGTATGATCGCAAAAGTACAACAAGATATGATTTCACGTATTAATAAATTCCGAAAATATTAATAAATAATTTATGAAAATCTCATATTTTTTTGAAAACCTCCCAGAAATTTTTTTCTGCGTCCGCCCCTGGTGTGAATAAAAGAAGAAATAAAATTAACAACTCAAAGTTGTCTTATTATCATTAAGGTATTCATTAATGTACGGCTTGTATACGATTTGAAAGATATGAAGTCAAATGGCTGCACAAAGACTTGCCAGGCCAAATTTTTCTTTATATGAATTCAAGTTGTTATATATGTACCTAACACAGAATAAAAATAATACGTAATTTTAGTAAAAGTTAGGTAAAATAGTTTAATAATTTTAGGAATCCACCTGAATATGTGTAATCAACTAACAAATTTTTTATAAATAAATAAATAAATAATAGTATGATTTCTTTTTTTTTACAGTTGTTTCTTTTAGTGTTAATTTATCTGGCCATAGTACAGAGTGGTGTTTTACCTTATGGATATGGCCATGGCGGATTACCAGGTCCGGCATTACTTCCGCACTATATACAAGCACCAGCACCAGCTCAAGGGCATTATATTGCTCCAGGTATATATATTCTACATACATATTTATGAATTAATTGTAGATAAATTTTCAAAAATAATTGCGATAGTTACAAAAGTCGTAGCTCCAGAACCATACGACGTCAATCCGAAGTACTCCTTTGCTTATGATATTCAAGACGGATACACAGGTGATTCAAAGAGCCAACATGAAACTCGTCATGGCGATGTGGTCAAAGGAAGTTACTCCCTTGTTGATCCGGATGGTACAAAACGAACGGTTGATTATACGGCTGATCCTCACAATGGATTTAATGCTGTTGTTCGCAAGGAGCCACTATTTTCAAAGTCTATAGCACCCGCCCTAGCTCCGGCACCATTGCATCTTGCCCCAGTACCCGCTCCTTCTTTGCCTCATCTTCCTGCGAGCTATTCAAGTCCTTCAGCATATCCAGCTCCATATCCATCAGCACCTGTTGTTGGAAACTATTATCATCGTTAAACATTTTATTTATCTTATGTGTTCCTTGTTCATTCAGAGTTATGTTATGTTAGTGTGTATCTTAGTTTTAAAAAAAATTTACTATAAACTTTATTATTCTTTTAATTTATAATTATTGTTTTATTTGAATACTTGGAGGACCTCTACCGCATTTAAAACTAGATTTTGTGATTAATTATACATAAGGGTAAATATTCGATCTAAGATTTTGGAATGCAGTTAATCATAAAAAAGTATCTATATTTCAAGTATAATTACTGCAGATGAGATCTGGTGTAAATTCATTCTAATAAGACGAATTGAGACGATACAGGTTTATTGTTCCCCTATTAAAAATCTACGAGCCACAGTGAGTCAGCACTAATATATCTGTTGGCTTGTAACTCATATTTATAAATGTTTAATATCCTCTTCGATGTAATAGGGAGCGGATAACTTAAGCTGACTAAATTCTGCGTTCAATGAACAGATAACTTGTTAACAGACCCAATTATAACAGTGCATGAATGTGACACAGTTATTAACAACTATTAAAATTCTACTAAACTTTGATGAAGAACTACACGAACTCATTAAATGCATTGACTTTGTGAAATAAAATGCACGACTAGATCGCACGAAGTAAGACTAAAAATAAATGTAATACAATATTTTTCAAACTTTATAGAAGCTTCTCAATAAAATAAATTACATTAAAATCCGTTACTCCGATAATGAGAATTTCAAAATTCAAAAAATAGTGCTATGGTATTTAATGTCGGTAATATTATGATCGAAAGAAATTTTTTTTTCAAAATTCTAGACTTTATTTTGGGTAGAAATACTAGCCTTTAAGCCTACGTTTAAATTGAGCTGATATGTTTTAGGGTTGCCAGATATTCAATTTTAAATGGTGTTCAATTTTTCTTGCTCAAGCAAAATTTTGACTTTGAGGTAAAAACTTAAAGTTTTCTTATTTTTAACTGATGAAGAAAACAATAATACAACAAAAATCATTAATAAGTGCACCCAAACATTTTATGATACTCGTACTTGGGAAGATCTAAAACAGGTAAAAAATCGAAATTTGTGTTTTGTACCTCTTCAAAGGGAAAGTTAAATTTTGGGGATGACTGTTTAACTAAATAAGTAGTATAAAAGAATAGAAAAACTCAAAACTCATTCATCAGATTATCAAGTTTGATAAGAGCGCTTTTTGAAATGCCTTTACTTACGAGAGAAGAATACGCAGACATTTTATACAATTATATACAATTTGACTTAAAACTAACTTATTACTAAATTAAATCATGTTGGCTCAATAATAGGGGCCCAACGTTCTTCATTTGGCTTTACATAATGCTATTTGCTTACAATATCATATTAATGTTTTCTTAATCTAATTCATGATTTTTTTAATATTAACTAAATAATAGTTTTTGATGAGTGGGCGTTTTATCCCCTGTAGTATTGATTGTTGTTCTTCTCGTAAAAGGGTGCGTTGTCGTTATGGATGATGTCTTCAAATTGATCGTCAGTGATGGCTCGGGTGTATAGATACTTGTCATGAGGCTCTAGTTCATGCTGGAGAAGTTGTTGCACTTCTGTGTTGGGATGATCTTCCAGGTTCCTGATGATTTTTCCGGAGAGCTGCAGTAAATACTTGTCCAATGGTATTAACTTTGCTTCTTTATACAGATTCCTTGTTGGTATATATTTCTTCGTCAGTGTGTTACGGTACAGTCCAGTGCAAATGCGGAGCATCTTTCTTTCAAAAAGCTTCATCTTTTTCATTGTTGCAGACATTTTATTCGTTTATGGGTTGTGCAATGGAAATTCAAGAGGAGCATTATGAAGATACCAGAAACTTTAACCTATCAGACGACTTCCTTCAGTTTCAACTGCAAGACCTAACGCGGGAGCTGCAAGCACAAGAAAAGTTTCAGTGATACACTGCATCTGTTTTGGGTTAGTTATTTTCACCCTTAAATAAAACAAATATAATAAAAATTACAAATTACACAATACTAACATGTAAAACTTTCATCTTTATCCAATTTCGACAATGAGTCGTTTGAAAAATTGTATTTGATAAAAAATAGCGTTCTGAGAGTCGTAGAAGTCGAGAAAAACGACAGTTATAATACAGATGAGTGACATTTCTCATACGAAAACTTACGTTCCACTCATAGTATGGCGTTACGACTCGAAAAATAACGATAAACGACTCTAAAACGCCATTCATAATACACATTTTTGAAAATGACATTTGTCGTTCTGCTACAATAAGGGTGAATGTCTTATGAATGATTACTACAGTTTTTTATTTGTTATAATGAAGAATTATAACCACTATGTATAAACGTCTATAAAAGTTATATGGTTAAAATGAGAACCCTTTACCATTTACAATGCACATTCCTTTTGTTATTTGGAATAGGTTATGTGGTGACGAATTTGTACCGCGGGCACGCAACTTTATTCTTTTCATTTTAGGCATAGTTTTTCTGAAAGCTTATTTATTGATATTGTAAGTACAATTAATCTTCTAATGAACCGAATTCTTATTTTTGTTTTTTTTTTATATATTACACTTGTAGGTCGAAAAGCATTTGTATTTCAGACATGACTCAGACGGGAAACTTTCCTTGATTATATAGAAAGAGAGAATTCGTATTAACAATTGTAATTATACGCCAATAGTCAAATTCTTATGTTAACTCAAACTTTTTGAGGCTATTATTTGTATAAGTGTTTTTATTTCAACTGTTTTCATTTCTTGTCAATGAACACTATTGGTTTTTAAATGAAACCGACTGGAACTTATTAAATTCAGGTCGCTTAGAAATAAATTAACTGAGAACGGCCATTGAAATCCGTGTGGCTATGAGACGTAAGGCCTTCAACAAGTTTTTTTATAGTCTTATTTTATTCAAGCTTATAGGGGTGTCGTTTCTTTAAAACCTGAGGTATGGAATTTTTGAACCCAATACCCCATAAAACTCGGAGACCAAGCTATCTCCAAAGCTATTAACCCCATAAGCCCGGGCGCAACGAGGCCAAGCTCTGTTTGTGGGGTTAACAGCTTCAGGGAGAGCTGCTTGGAGTTTTTATGGCATTATCTCCGATCACCGAGAGCTTGGCCTCGCTACGCCCTGGGTTTATGTAAGTACTGGAAGCTGTTACAACTGATCTATTAATCAGCATGATATACTTAGCTCTGCAATTAAATTGCGGACAATCCACGCAAAAGAAAAGGCGGTCTTCATTTTAACACAAATTCAGCTTCAATATATGGACGGGTGCAATTGAAAACAATTTAATCGGCCACCCAGGGTGAATTCTACAAACTATCTAGAGTTTTTGTGAAACGATTTACCAGAACTATTGGATGACATTCCACTGATTCAAATATCTTCATCATATTTCCAACTGTATGGTACTCCGGCCCACAATGGTTAAGAGGTAAAGAATTAGTGAGATGCAGAATATAGTAATCGTTGGATAGGAAGAAATAGACTAGTTCACCGAGCTGCAAGATCTGCTGACCTTACAGTATTGGATTTTCTTGAAAGGTGAAGAATAAAAGAACTTGTTTATAGTATAACGGAAAAATCAACTTGAAGACAATCAAAGAGTTTTTCAATTGGCGTGGGTAGATTTTGGCGCCCTATACGGGCCATATTGTTTTGGCGACATCTTTCAAAACTGTTGTTTATTATTCAGTTACTGATACCAACTCAAAATGGCAAGCTACACGTCTAATAATGTTTAATGTCCAAATGATAAAGCTTTATAATTGAAATGAGTATTCCTTAGTTGCGCGTGTTGTGTGTGGGACATAGCGTATAAAAGGCTTCCAACCAAGATCTGCATTTAAAACCCTGACACATTCCGCTATCGAAATAATACTAGAACAAAAATAAAGTCTCGAATTTTCTGCAAAATTGGACAAAGCGCTAAAAATGCAAAACATCTTCGTTCTGATTCAGATTGCAAGAACACACAGAGTTTAAAAAAATGAAATCAAACTCGTTTCGGATACTGTGAGCTCTCCTTTAAGATAGTTGTTACGAGTATCTCCAAGTTTGAGATTAAGCTGTCTGTATATACTCCTTGATGTTGATTATGACCCTAACAAAACAGATAGCTTATACATGTACATTGTATCATCTATAGCAGATATACAATATACATGCGTAAAATGATTTTTTTTAATTCTTCTACATTGACCACTGTCAATGATATTGCAAAGCTATGTGATATAGCAAGGTGATACCAGTTTTTGTTTGGACTGTAACCGCATCTAAAACAAATAATAAGATTCCGTTTCTGTAGGTTTCGGTCAGATCGCTTTAATACTTTAAGAATATAATCTGCATAATCCTTAAGGTCTTGCAGGAATATTTGAGATAAACGTGACCACTTTATTTGTTGTTGGCTTAAGGAAACTTTTATTCAAGTAAATAAAGGTATTATAATATAAAATATAAGTTTTATCTTACATTAAGTCTCCGCTCTTGACTGTTCTTCTTTTCGGTAAAAAAAAATTTATTTCGTGCCAATTTCGAGACGAATCTAAAGTGAATCTTTAATTAAACGAATAAAAAAAAACAAAAATAAACAATGGAAAGCACAAAAATGTAAGTAAAAAGCTTTTATACTCTGTTCAACAAAAATAGTCAGTACAGGCCTTATGGGAGAGTTTTTTCCAAAGCAGTGGTGCCTGATGCACCCTCACTACACTGCGTTGGGAAAAATGCCACTTAATAAGAGCAAGCCACTGACTTTCCTTAAAGAATTGTTTTTGTAATTCTTCGCAAAAAGCTGTGCACCCCAACACGACCGTTCTTTCCCACTTTTGAGTATGTTGAGTGTTGGCGATTTATAATGTAAACTGTGAGAGCTTTAAAAGGCAACACAAACACACTTATGCAAGCCACAGTGAGAGGCAAACGTCCTATCTTCCCTGTACTGACAATTTTTTTTGAACAGAGTATAAGTGTTTGCTTAACAAATTTTAATAGAAAACGGACAAACAATCGGAAACAAGTTAGAGAAATGGTGGAAATGATGAAGACGCAACCGGGCATATCCAGAAATAAAAAAAAAAAAGCATACCCGTTGGTATTGAACGGTCCATTATCCAAGTACTAACCACGCACAACGGTGCCTGATTTCACTGATCGATAGCGATGCTTTTATCAAATCCTAGGCCGTTGACTTAATGTCTGTAACTGAAAGCGTCGATAAAAAAGTTCATAAATGATAAGGTAATTTTTGGAATCGACAATGTAGTTCATCCGGCGAATTTCATAATTTAGTTTTACAGGGGAATGCGAAAGGTCAACGGATCAAGTTAACTCACCGGGAGCAAAATTCTGCGAATTCTGTAATCGACATGAATATAACATTACTGAAGTTGAATATCTAAGTTAATAACAATGACAATACAAAATACTTACAATATCGCAATTGATAACTTCGTAGACGTTTTGAAAATGAATATTAGTTAAGTCCGATATGCATCAAAAAGTCATCTAAAATTATCTTCTTAGAATCGAGCCCTGCAAGAATTCCTGTTGATGACATGTCCTTGATTTTATATTCCATTGTAAATGAACATAAAAGTTTATTTATTTAAATTTACTTTTGAAATCACAAAATGTATGAGCAGGTACGCTAAAACCCAATCGTATACTTACATAGGCGTATACGATTTTCTTTTAATTAATTTTACATTATTTTTAAGTGTACATTTCAATATTATTACTTCCAACAAAAGTTTGGTTGGAAAATAAAGGTGGTAGTTTATTTTACCATGAATTCTACTAGTTCGGGTGACACAACTCCTTTAAGTTTTCCTCTTATGTTTCATCAGCAAATAATGAGGTGTTGAACTAGCAACAAGGAATTTCATTTGATTGTTGGATGAAACTTCCGTTTCTGAAGAAAAATCTGTATATTTACCCATGTATCTTTGGAAATTTTGTAATAGGCAATAAACAATAGGTGTGTTTTATTCATTGCTGTATAGCCAGCGCAGCATTCAAGTGCGAATGAAACGATCAAACTCACTCCTTATGTCAATTTCAATTTATATTCCAATGTTGGAAATTATTATAGAAAATATAAAAATCTGATGTCAAAGCATGTATGTAGATATGTTTAATTCTAAAATTGAATGCATAGCGCTATTTTCATTTAAAAAATTTAAAGTTCTATCACCAGCACAACTGCCATTTTTTTACTGGCTTCTTTTTCGCCAGCAATCAAATTGTTGTTGTTTTTCGAGGAAAATTTTGCTGCGCTAGCTATGCAGCTGTGAATAAAACACACCTAATAAAGCACAAAGCACCAACGCAAATAACAATACATAATTCTCGACTGAAAAGGTAAAGTATCTTAAGTCGACTTATGTTAAGACAATTCGCTAATTAGAGACGCCTTACCTCTGGTGGGGGAAGTCAAAAAAAGAACGAACTGGTAGCTTGCCGTATTAATAGCAAGTGACTTTATTGTTCTAAATATCCTACTTTTATACAAAACAAATATTTATTTTACAATAGATTAATCCTAAATAAAATGTACAAATATACAAACATGCAATGTAAGGAAATATGATTAATTTTATAATGCCACAGGTTGATTCGTGTATATCTGTTAGAGGTGTTGCTGTTGGGTGTTGGTCTTGCTATTTTGTAAAATGTGTCATGTTGTTTATGTTGTTTTGTTTGTTGTTTTGGTAATTCGAATTATGAATTGTTGGCGTAACAACTTAAGATATTTCGCGTTTTTTTTTTTTTTTTTTTGTTGAACCTCAGTGCCATTCTAAATGGCTACAGTTCTGTCTTATCGGCATCCTTCTTCTTTGCTTTTTTATAGACAAAAACATTTTCATCTTACGTTCAAAAGACATATCTCTACACGAGGTAAAATATCTTAAGTCGACATAAGATTGTGTGTTCTGCTTAATTTTAAAACCTCAAATAGACTTAAGATTATATTGGCTTAAGACTTTTTTATTATTGTGAAATCGTAAATCATATTAAGTTGACTTAAGATATTTTCGCGCGTGCAAACAGAAACAAAAAGGGCTTAAGGGGTTCAAGACAAAAGAAAATGATATACTTTGCTAAGTTTTCATCATATAATAAAACGGCAAACATGTTTTTTGTGGTACACTTTTCTCCAAAAGTATTTAACCGATTTCGATAAATTTTATATGGTTGGAAAGCCACAGTTACGGATATGTGCAGAATATACTTGAGACACGCATTTACACACTGTGGGTCATTTTTGTTTTTGCTTGAAAACACTGCCAATAATATAAATAATAAATAATAAATAAATTGGCACTCGAATTTCTAGAGCTGGGTCGGCTAGTATGTATAATATCGAAGATTATTTTTTTTTTCAAATGAAAAATATTCAAAAAAAATTTACAGAGAAATAAATGAATACAATTCATGTCATACTCGTAACTTATTCATACATAATAAGGTCGTTGATAGTAAGAATGGCTTTCATTTTTTGATATTTTTAGCGATACCTTAAAAGAAAATTTTTATTAATTTTGTTCACCCCCACAAATAAATCCTGCGTACGCTACTGGTCATAGGATATTTTACCGTTTGCAAACCTAAATAAATTCCCGTAATAACAAGAACATAAGATATTTTTAAGCGTAGTTTGGTTCTGGATTTCCTCTTTTGCGAACGTTTTTCTTTTAGTGAATGAGTTATTAATTCAGTCCTTTTTTACATTTAGTATTTCAGTTAGATTTTCATATAGTGTTTCAGATAGAACATAGATACATTGGTATAATGTATAGCAACTGGCGTGCTGCAGCCATTCTGCGAATGGTAAATAAAAAAAAAGAAGATAACCAGTTTAAACCACCAGAGACTCCAGAAAGAAGCGGTGTAAATATTGAGGTTCAATTTCTGGCAGATGAAATTTTTGACGATGACGAATCGGATCTTAATTACTACCCTTTCTCCGAGGAAAAAAACAGTTCTTCAGACAAAAACGATAAGGTTCACAACGATAGCCAAAACTCTTCTTCTGTCAACAATATTTGCATGGAAGGAAGCGAAAATGTTGACCCTGAACTACAACAAATAGGTGATGAAATTGAACGACAGCTGAAATGGAAACGTCGTCTGTGATTATAGAAGAAAAGGCTGAAACACCAAAGTCAAGAAAGTTAAAGAGGAATCAAGGTAAAAAACTATTTGACTAGAACTGGACCTGTGAAAAGTGAAAGAAAATGTAAAGAGCTTGAACTTTGCCAAAAAAAATGTCAAAATTTAATAAGTCATCGAAACCAAAGAGATATTTTTGAGGGCTATTAGAATTTGGTAAGCCATAAACAAATAATTCTTTTCCTTACTGGTTTAATTGAGGTTGTGCCAAAAAAAAACTTGTCACGTAAGAGATTCTAGCACCCAGCGTCATCGTAACCGTTTTTATTCGAATCTCTATTTCCCAGAAGTCAACGGAAACAGAATAAGTGTTTGTTAAAAATGTTTTTATATACATTAATGAAACTGAACAAATAATTAAGACCATTGTAAAGAAAAAGCTGTCTCCTAATTCCGGAGTAGTTAACGTCGATACAAGAACAGAACCAATAAATAAAATATCAGCATCAAAAGTGGATGAGATCATGAGATCCGTAACCACATTAACAGCTTTCCCTTGTACGAAAGCCACTACACGCGTCAATCATCAGCACAAAAATATCTGGCATGCGACTTAACCGTAACTAAAATGCATGAACTTTAATCGGAATCTCACACATATCCAGTTTCATATATACAAAGTATAGAAAAATTTTTTTGACAATGGGAATTAAAATGAAAAAACCTAAGATCGGACTACTGTCACAAGTGTGATGTTTTCAAAGTGAAAATTGAATCAGAAAAAGATAAAACAGAAAAAGAAAACCACAAACAACTTTAACAAAAACATCACTATTATGTATTGTATGAAATCACATATTTTGTAAATGTAATTTAAAAGTGCTAAAGCACAAACTAGTTATTAAGATCTATGAACTTAATAAAATAGAGCAGTCTCTTGTTGAGCATCTAAGCGGTTGTTTCAATCTTCAGTATACATATTAATCACAAGGAAGCAGATGATGCATGTAAAGCTAAAAATGCTGATAAGATTATCGCAAAAGAAGACGATACTTATAACGCCGTTACTTTTGATTTACAAAAATGTTTGCCCACTCCGAACTTGGAAACATCTGCATCTTTTTATAAAAGGCTTCTTTGGACTTACGAGTATAGTTAAACAGTCCACGACTGTGTGTCTGGACAACCAGTTTGCATGATGCCTCTGCATTTGCGCAAGAAAGTAGCATCGATTGCATTTTGGGACACTCTGCTTAGCAGAGATTTTTGTATTTGCATTTTGGAACTGTTTGCTTAGCAGAATTTGCGCAAGATATGCGTTTAGGAATTTGCCCTTTGATTCTTTATAGAGATTCGTGTTCTGGCCAAAATAAAAACGTTTTTTTGGTAACTATGTTTTCAACACTTTTACAGGGCGAATCAATGATTTCAACATTGACCATAAGTTTTTAGTATCTGGACATACACACATGGAATGCGATACTAATTACTCATTAATAGAACGCAAAAAGAAAAGAACCAACGCAAAAATTTATCATCCAAAAGATTGGTACTTATTTATTTCATCTTTGGGAACTAAAAACATCTTTAAAGACCATGAGATGAATCAAACGATGTTCTTAAACTTTTCAGCGGCCTTAAAGGAAAGATTCGATTTTAACGATACAACCCTATTAGAAATATAAAAACTAAAGCCAAAAAATTTAGGTGAACGTTTAGTAGAACTCATTAACTTTGTGCTAAACGTTAGCATTGAGCATCTGGAATCTTGTATGTACATAAAAATATAAAACTTATTATCATTATAAGATTTGAATCCAAAGGATATACATATAAAATTTAGTAATATTGGTTTTGTTTGTATAATTCTTTGTTAATTGTGAATTTGATGAAAAGAAAACATTTCAAGGAAATAAATATAAATTTGACCATTCTTATTTTTTTATAAATTATATTTTCGTCGGAAATACAAAAAATTGTTTAATGAAAAAAGTTTCATTTTATTGCCGTACTTCTGTATACTGCTTTTTTTTTTCTTGAAGTACTACGTTCTCAAAGAATGAAACGACAGCCCTGTTTGCAACCCAAACTTTTGTAATGTACGAAGAAACTTCTAACGAACATACATAAGCTTTGTTTTTACTGAGGTTTATGATTGGAATATACAAAAACAGATTTCTGCGAGAGATACATATATTATATTATATATTATATTATGTATATCGTTCCTGCTTTCGTTGATGTGGTTTACTGTATCGAAGATTTTCGAAAAGAACTATGAACGTAATATATTCTTAATCCATGGTAACTCTTAGATCATCTTTTACTTTTAAAAGCGCGGATGTACACCTATGCTGACACGGAAGATTAATACAATTCTGATTGCTATAGCGTTATAGCCATTTTGTTGAATTATTTTGAAAATGCATTTTTGTAAATAATGATGTATAGATACACCGAAATAGGTATAATCTTCTTGCTTGATTTGAATGTTGCGTGTTTTTTTTAAGTATTATCCTACTAATATTATAAATGTGAATGTTACGATGTATATTTGTTACTCAATAACGCTTGAACAACTGAATGGATCTTGATAAAATTTAACACACAAAAAAGTTATAGTCTGGATTACCGTATAGGCTACTTTTTTTTATTATCAGGGGAGGGGCATTGGGTGGTAGAAACACCTCAAAATTATTTATCTCTACTTCTATCTTCGTATTGCACTGAAATGTAGTACATATACATAAGTAGTTGCATTGAAATGTCATACTTTGGTGGTGTGGAGGATTAATTTACCTAAGTAGTAACGATAAAAACACTCAAAAAAGTTTTAAAAAAAAATAAAACATAAATAAAATTCTCCGAATTAAAAAAAAAAAAATTGACAAATATTTGTGTGGCTTTGAATTTAAACTATTTTAAGGTAAGTTAAACTTTATGTGCCTACAGGTTTAACTACATACATTGTTTTAGGATAGTTACATACGTATATGTGATTTGTTTATTGTTTGTTAGTTTTTTCAAAATATCCTTCGCTTGGCTCCATTACCTTTAAGAAAAGGACTTGATTGGATTTATTGGTTTGCTGTTTTGTTTTAATCCAGGTACATGCATTCGTTAAATAAATTGTGTTTATGTTTTGTTGTGAACAGAGCTTTATACCACTACAGCGCCATCTGTTGGAAAACTGCATATCTAATTTATGGAAGAAACAAAAAGCTCTTTTCCAATGTCAAATGTATTTCCCCTTATTCCAAACATCTAGAACATTCCAACACAAGAACTTTCGAGAACAACTAATTTGAGTATATAAGGGAGTGTTCACGGTGAGCGAGACACAGTTGATTTTGGATTGTGAAAGTGTGCAAAAGTATTGCTTATTGGATTGTGTTATTAAACAAGTGTGATTTAAATTGAATAAAAGTATTTTAGCTGATTATAAATTGAGATTTACTGTTTTGAATTGGAAAGCGTAAATAAAGAAGAAATACTAAAAAGAGTGATAAGTTTTATTTAACGAACCTAGAAAAAATATTACAGTATGTTATACATATTATAAGTTATACATATTATAAGTTTAGTTATAATTGGTTTTCTCAAAATGTCCCGAAAACACAAATCGAATCTTTCGAAGAGGAGTAATAGGGCTCGGGCTATGAAATTAGCTAGAATTCGAGAGACGACTCCTCAATCGGAGCTTAGAAGAAGTGAGCAATTGGAGCGACAGGCTAATTCAAGATCAGCCGAAACACCGGAACAATCAGAAATAAGGCAAATACGGCATGCTGAATATTTGAAAAGTCAACGTGCTGGTGAAACTTCGCAGCAAAGTCAACAACGGCGACAACATAACGCCGAATATTTGGCATCTCAAAGTGCTGCTGAAACTCTCGAGCAATCAGCACAGAGACGGCTACAGCACGCACAATATTTCGCATCGCAACGTGCTAAAATCCATTGAACAGGAAGAAAATCGTCGACAAGCAATTGCTTACCGAATGACACAGCGCAGGCAAATATATGCGAGAAACACGTATTCGATATGGCAGCGTTAGAGTACGATTCAACTCTTGACTATGCAAGCCATATAGACCGGGAGCTGGATAGAGTTGAGTGTGCAAAATATGAGGACCGCATTCTGTAAATTGTTTTGAACTCAGAAAAGCTTGCAGATTGTGATTCTGAATGTTGCCAGGAGGTTTCTCGGTCCATTTTTTTTATATCACATCCCATTGGATAACGAGTAAATGGACTGAACAAATGCTGTTTACAACAATTTTAATTGTTGTTTTATTGAAAATATGCAATTGTTTCTTATGATTAAAGGCACTTATAGCTACTCAATAGACACAAAAACAAAAAAATTAAACAAGAATTATTTAAAAAAAAAAAATTATTACAAAAAAGCAAAATTTTACATAAGTAATAAAAAAACAATTAATTAATCTTTTTTATTTTGACAATCATTATTAATACATTTGCATAACAAAATACAATTCAGTTGTGATTTTTTACAAGAACAAGCCTTTGTTTGACATTTTGCTGTACATTTACAGGGTTGAATTAACAATTCGGGCAATGGTGGCTTCGTCAGTTGCCGTGGGTACAATTTACCATCTTTTTTTTCATACCCTAATAAGGTGTAATCAATAGGCTGTAGTAATGTTTGGTCAGCATTTACCCATACATATGTTTGTGCTGAAGCTCTTAACAAATGTAAATGTAGGGCATCTGATGTGCAAATTACTTTTAATAAATTTAATCCGAAGCCGATATTTTGAGAAATTAATTTAAACCGAAGTTGATCAGCAGTTAGTTTTTTTTGTGAGAAAAGATAGGTGCAAATGGTTTCTAATTCTGTTAACTGTTCGGCACTTAGGTATGGATTCCCTAAATGCATTAGAGCTTTTTGTACAAAATCTAACGATGCAGCTTTTAAACAATTTTTTTTCGAACTTAATCTGCTAGTCGAATCGCAACCAGTTAGTGAGTGTAATGCTGGCAAAATACGACAAATGTTTTCGCCAAGGGATTGAGCAGTCAAATGACATCCTGAAATGTATTTCTTCTTATAAGAACCGTCGAACCATATACCTAAACAACCTAGACGTGCTAGGTTGTTCCAAAAATAAATTCCCAAGATAAAAACATCTGTATCAGGGCTAAGGATTATGATATGGGCAGATTGGATTTTAATTGCATGAAATATGTGACAAAACAGTCTTGAGTCGGCTTCTAAATGGTTCGAATTTAAGTCAGGTACTTCAAAAAACGAAGAGTCTTGTAATTTAAAACATTTTGTTGGATCATCAAATCCTCCACAAATATATAACTCGCAATCCTCTTTCACTTGTATGTATCTAGGAGAAACAGCACAGAGAAATCGAACGAGCTGTAACTTATTTTCAGTGCTTGAAAGAAAATTATTACAATCAGTTGGAATTTTTGTGTGATCATTTGTAATTATAAAATTTTTAATCATTTGACCTTTGCTTCGTAAAGTTGACTCCAAATATTTTATTGAAATATCATCATATCTGTCAAATATAATATCTACTCGTTTTACATTTAGCTGCAAGAAAAGATTATGAATTCTTTTGAAGAATGCCTCAGCAAAATCTCCAAACGTGTTGAATTTTTTTAATTGGATTCGATGAACAAATGCCATACCATCAACAATATAAATTTTCGAAGTTTGTAAATTTAAAATGTCCTGCCGCGTGTTTGTACCACTGTTAAAATTATTTTCAATTTCAAGAACGAGTTCCGATTTTGGAGATTTCCTGTAAAATCCTTCTGCGTCAAAAAGGTACTTGCAATAATTCAAAATTTCGTAAGATGCTAAAATTTTTGTGTCAAATCCACGTTGATTAGCCAACATAAATGTTTTTTGAAAGAGAGCTATGTCTGTTGCATCTTGCAACTTTTTATTAGAAGTAGCTTTAATTTTATTTTCCGAAGTAGTTACAAAGTTATAAAATTTACTTTTTTTAAAGGGATCGGATAACTTTTCAGTTCTCAATACAAATCGCTCATTTTCGTATGTTCTTAACATAGCTTCTCCAATTTCTACTATATTTAGTAAACATTGCGAAGAAGATCCATCTGCAAGTTCACCGGAGTAAATATTTCGAAGCGCGCAGTTCTCCTTGTCATTGTAGGGATTGCATGCAATGAAATACTTTATGATATTTTGAATATCCTTTTCGTCATTGTTGATCCTGGATTGCGTCCATTCATTATGATAATTAATGTCACTAGTAGAGTCTTCTTGTATTCCGAGATATGAAGAAAGAGCCTCATTAATGGCATTTTTAAACGGATAAAGAAGCAGCCATCTCTGCATCGCTTCTTCATTTTTAGTGATGCCAATCAAACCTCCAGTCACTGCTGAAGATCGATTCTGAGACTGCTCCAGTGCTAAGTCTGGGCTCACTCCATTAAATTTACCTTCTACTCGTTTGACGGACAGTATTCCTCGCTTCATATCTTCTACAACTTCTGAAGGTAGTCTCATCATATCTTGTAAATAAAGATTCACTCCGCGAATGTAATTCGTGTGATTCGTAGAGAAAAAGTAAGGTAACATTTTTGTCTAGTAGTTAACAAATGTAACTCATAGTTATTACTTCTAGCAGCCTTAATTGAATTCAATAATATTTCCACCATTTCACAGTAGTTGTTAAAATATTTAAATATTTCATTTTCAGTGCTCATGGTGCGTACAAAATTTGAAAAATTATTCGAAAAATCTGTAATTATTCTTTTGTTTTGATGATATTTTTCGATTAGACCTGAATGATCTTTATCTACTATATTTTCTCTTATTTCCTGAAGACAAGTATTTAGCTGTTGTAAATAATTTTGAGAATAATTCATGTATTCTATAAATTCGGAAATTTGTATACCTCTTAAAGCTTCGTACAGGAGTTTGTGTGCTCTAATACCTCTGTTATACTGAGTACCTTTGAGAATTGACGACAAAGTATTCATACCATAAATATCGGCTTCAATAAGAATACTATCGAGTCCACTCCCTTCTAGAAATTGGCCCAAGCATCGTAAAAATTTTTTTTGTAAATGAAACGATCCAATTCTCAATATCAAATTGTTAAATTCATCATTTTTTGTTTGTTGAATATTTTTTGCAATGAGATATATGGCCATGTCGCATGAAAGTACTGCCATATTTTTACCGAGTGCAACACTTACGTTGACATAATTTTTCATAGCCGTATAAACAACGTCTTTGGAAGTCGGAGGCTGAGGTATGACTGGACTAAATCCAACAATAGAAACAGGTGAGGTTTCAGACGATAGTATTTGTTGAAATGGAGTCCATCCGGGTATTGAATTTGTAGATGGTCGACAGAAATTATTTGTTATTAGACTATACTGCAGTCTACACAAGACCCAGAGCAAATTATCAATTAGGAAATTGTTTTCACTGCTTTTCAATAAATAGCTACTGTCCTTATAATTCGGTATTAAAGGTTGCATTCTTTCTACGAAATGAAGAATTTCTTGACATTTTAAAAGTTTTAAATCAAATTCGTTTTGCTCTGCTGCAGGCTTCAGTTTAATGAAATTAATTTCATTTTCAGTAGGTTTTCGTTCTTGATAAATCACCATTGCTGTAACATGAGTCGAGCCTTTTCCGCTTAATGTTTCTTCATTGAAATCATTGTTATCTATAGCTCCATGTAAAAATAACGATGAATCTCGAACTATATTTTTAGGAATAATGAGTTTTTTGTCTATATCTTCACACACAATTGACGTTGTTACTTCTTTATCTAGATTTTTTAATGCTTTATAACTAATACAATGACCAACTTTATTTACTATGGTGATTAAATATTTCGATCGAGTCAAATGATGGATAGATTGAGCTAAAGCTATATGCTTTGGAGTATGTTTCTCAGTAATCGTGAAATATATATCATGAAACACTGATAACGCTCGTCGGTTATAGTTTTCGCTTAATTTGAAATTCTTCGCACTGAACAATGCTTGCATAAAAATTTGCCAAGTATTTGGTAATTGACTTTTTTTTAAAACATGTTCAATTAAAATTTCATCACATAAATACCCATCTGGTATTACTTTAGTACTTAATATTTCCTTGCGAAGTTGTTTTGCTACTTGAGCAACGTAGTTTGTGGAATTTGTAGTACGAATATGTTCAATGACTTCATCCAGTGGTATGTTGGCCATAATGACCAATGATGATTTCGATCGATCGCTTGGATATGAAAATAAAACGTTTTCACCATACTTATCAATAAGGAATGATTTTATAACGCGATTATCTACAACTGCATTTTCGATTTGAGTAAGTTCAGCTAATCGCTTAGCCAATGACGACATTTCAAAAGAGTGAGATGTTAATTTATGTTTTATTTCATCTATGAGCTTCTTAAATGCCTCTGTAAGTACGTTATGTGGTATTTTATTTGAAGGTCTACCTGCTGGAATTTCTGAATTTCTTGGCAGTCGTAGATAATCACGATAACAGTGCTTATGGTATCTGACTTCCATTGCAAATAAATCATCTGGATGTACGCAAGTACTAATTTTTGTAAAAACATCGTCTTGTTTTTTTCGTGCAGCATTTAAAATTTGTTCCGCCGCCGAAATTTCAGAGCACGAATAAAGGGTTTTATTTTTATTTTTTGTTTGCTTACCGCAGATTAAACATTTCAGATATTTGTCAAATTTTAATTCAGCTCTTGATGACCTATGAACACGTTGAGTACCCGAAATACCTGCTTCTGCTGTAGAAGAGGTGGAAATAGAAGCATTCTCCTGCTTATGTAATACCACTTCTCGACGCCTTATTTTCTCTTCACTGATATAACTAGCCATACAACTTCGATGCCATGAACAATTGTGTTCATTAAAGTCTGTATTATTTTTTATTTTCTCAGTAATTTCATCTTTTCTTCGATCTGCTGCTTTTTGAATATTTATGAACGATTGTGGTTTTGGGTTCTTAACTAAATTATCTGTTTTATCACAAAACAAACACGATATTTCGTTTAATTTTCGCTTTTTTATATTTATCATTTGTAGCGACATTGTCCACGTTTTTGTTTAACTATAACACTAATAGAACACTTGATTACAAAACAACTTCAATAATATTGCTTAAATACGAAAATATAAGCCTCTTCTTACTAAGAATTGTTAGCAACTGACTATTACGAGCGCTATGACTCATCAACGCGCAGAGCGGGGAGAAGGGGGCGAAGCAACGGGAAAAGGGACCAGCATATCTGCCGGCAACATGCTTTTTTTTGTTGTTGGGTACCTCAGCTAAAAGAATTTGAGCAGAGTTGCCGGTCCTCACATTTTGCATACTCAACTTCCTTCAGCGCCTGCACTAATAGGCTTATTAAAATTTAGTCGTTGCATATACAGTGTAGATTCTGCAGGGCACTTAAGTGGAAGGAAGAAACAGCAGGAATGTGTTGTTTTGGAGGAAAAATTTCTTTTCTATTAATAGAAGAGCCGAAGATGCTTTAGAATATCCGCTTATATATTGGAAAGGGCAGGAGGGTCCAATACCAAACAAAAAGGTTTCCTGCATGGACTTTTACGCATTCCACATGATGTTCCGGCAAAATGATTTCAATTTGCTACTGCGGTGTAGGCAACTTTTTCTTCAATTTTTGGTGCACATGTATGTCCAAATTGAGAGTGAGCGCTTGAGATACATAGCACTTAATCAGGCCAAGCTGCGAGCAGAGAGCTATATATATGTACATTTGCAGCATGCAGGGGCAACGGCAGGTGGGGGTTTTAGGGGTTCAACTCGGCCGTTTTTTGTTAAACTTGGTAGATATCGTGTGGGGGAGATACGTTGTTTTCCTTTTTTAAGACCAAAAATAACGGTACCTGTCATACGAATTTTTTTTTCGAAATTTTATAAATATTTTTTTTCTTAAGAACTGTCCCACAGAATTTAAAAAAAAATCTTTAAATTTCATTTAATTAAAACTAGGTAATGGTTGAAACAAATTTTCCAAAAAATGGTTATTCTTGGAAGCCCCTTGGAACCATTTTTTTTTGGTTTTTGATCTTTTCGAAAACAGTAAAACCGATTTTAATCATTGTGAAGCGCCCCCAAGGTTTTCAATATTATTGCGTATACAAATTTTAAAAGTTTTTTTTTGGAAACTCAATATTTCGAAAACCTCATGCTCGACTTTTTTAAACTTGATAAATAAAAGTTTCTTAATATAATCTACAAGATCTGAGGAAAAAAAATTGTTTTACTTAAAAATAAAAGTACCCACCATACAAATGTTAAAAAATGGTTTTCGAAAATCGTATTTTTGTCAAAAACAGCTCCGAGAATTTTGATAATTCTTTTTTGTTTCGATTAATCTTTACTTTTAGAGAAGCTCCTAAAAAGTTTAAAAAAAACATTGCATTTTAAGACTTAAAAAAATATTTTTCGAATTTTTGAAAAAAAAATCCATTTCTTTTTTGAAAATTCGATATCTCAAAAACGGCTCAATATTTTTTTTTGTAAATTAAACTTTTATTCGAACAATAGTAAAAAGTTTAAATATGAGTACCAACATTTTTTCTTAATTATGTTTTAAAAATTTTGTATACAAAAGCTTATTTTTTTAAGAAACCACTAAAACGAATTACAGTTTTGTTCTTACATAAACTTATATTTGCTCAAAACACATGGCATCCTGTGCTTTGCTGCAACTACTAAAGGAGTTTTACTCATTTAAAAAATGAATGTTATGCTTTTTCTCTAATAACATTCTCTAATAAAATTGAAATTCTTAGTCTTTTTTATAAGAGCAAGTTCGTGCGACCCAGTCGCGCATTTTATTTTATGATGTGTCTTCGTATTTTAACGCAACTGTCTTTATTTGAATTGATGATTAACAAATAGACGCGAAGCGAACAGCAATTGCGTTTTTGATAATTTACATTATGTATAGGGCAGAAAACGGAGCAAGTTTGATTTATTGATGGCTCCAAGGTCGGAGTGTGTTGAATTACAGCAATAGAAAAAACTCACTCATTTCGTTTGTGTGAAAGGTACAGTTACAGATGAATAGCACATAGCAACCTATGAGAGCGTTTTGGTTATAATTATGTAGTATAGTTATCGTAGGTACCAATTGGTTTCCTTATGTTTTCGTATAACCTTTTTCGATGATCGCAAAAGTACAAGTTATAACTTCACGTATTAATATATGCCGGATTTAGTTTTGCAGATTTGGACCACTAGGCGAACCTAGAACTTATTATAACTCTATTCTTAGGTACACTTCTGGAATCACTTACACTCTTCTTCTTCTTGTTGCATTAATGATATTATACGAACAAAATAATGGCCTCCATCACAGGGCCCGTAGTAAAAGTCTATGTCTAACAATTAATTCCGGAATAAAAATGCCCAAATGGGAAGCATCAAAAACACCCTCGTAGTGAATATTTTCCAACTTTTGGTAACATTATTCAAATTTGCCAAATAGGTATCCGTTGCAACATCTTTATGATGTTTTGTTTTTGCGATTAGCTGTATGAAATTGTTCCGATAGGTCCTATCCCTAAAAGCAAATATTGTTTAGTTATAACATATTTGTATTAATTACAATAAAGAATATGTAATTAACAAGTACGTACAATATAGTAATAAAATAATATATTTATGAAAATATCATATTTTTTTGAACAACAGACCCCCCCCCCCAAATTACTTTCTGCGTCCGCCTCTGGCAGGATGCTATAAGGACCGATCGTAACGTCGACCCTAACAATTTAGGTCAAATGCTAATCCTACCCTTATCATTTGTAAATAGTCCGAGGTACCTCCACGAGTACACACAGGACGCATTTGCATACGTTCGCATTTATGGCCGACCAGACCTACTCACAACATTTACGTGTAGCCGTGCCTGGACAGAAATAACTGAAGCACTCATACGTGGCCAGAAAGCAAACGACAGACACGATCTCATTGCTGGGGTATTCAAAATTAAGGTGCAAAAATTAGTCGCTGTACTTACTAAAGGCCAAAAATTACGCCCAAATCAAATTGACGATCTTATTAGTGCCGAGATTCCTGACCCGAATACAGACAAAAACCTTCATAGCATCAATGTAAAAAACATGATTCACTAGTCCAGTCATTTTAGTCATTATAAACCCCAATCTGCGGAAAAATTCCTAGTGAGCTGAATTTTTGTATACACCTTTATTACGGCATTGTAATGAAGATGCGAAAAATCGACATTGATATCGTGCCGGCTAAAAAAGTTATAAGGGTCAAAAGGTCACAAAAATCAGTTTTTCGCAAATATCTCGCGATCTATTGCTCAGAGGTCAATAAAGGTCATTATAAAAATTGTTTGTCGTGAAATTGTCTACAAAAAATGTCTTTTGCATTTTTCTGTAAAATTAACCGTTTTCGGAGTAGAGCGCTCAGAAAGCGAATATATTTTGACGATGCACTCGTTTCCTCACCACCTTTAAGGTAGAATGCAGGGCGTGTTTTTTTTACATGGTTTCCCCCGTAGGCATAATCCATGATATGTAATCAGATTTTTTTTTTATTTACGAGTGAATGATTTTTTATTTGAATACAGAAAAATACAGAAAAATTAACTTTACTATATAATTTTTTTTATCATTCACTGTCGATATCTTCAGTTTCTGTGTCATTAACAATTGCATACCGCAATCTTCGATTTAAAAAATGGTCTTCAGCTGTGAGCGGTTAACTCGCTGATTCTATTCAGCATTTACACCAGCGATCTAAAAGGTAGTCTAACTCGAGCAATTATGTATGCCGTCGACCTAATAGTGTACAGAACAGCTCCCAAAGTCGAGGTCATCAGAATTCTTTTGCACTATGACTTCAACAAGATTCAGTGATATTGCGATGATATGGAAATCAGTTTCAGAAATCTGAAACTATTCTGCTTAGGACTCGATCCATCAGTGTGCCACTTGATGATATTTATTTCGAGGATCTCAAGATAACTCCCATTGCCGCACTTCTGATGGCCTCGTGTAGAGGGGATAGATAGAGGAGAACCTCCATAGCTGCGATAGGGCAGGTTCTCATTGCTCCTGTAATACAGATACACGCGAGCCCCTAGACTTTTTCTAGAGCTTTCCTTGTTCTTGATAATTCGGTTCTCTTGTGCCATGCAACCGCCCCATATGTAATGATTGGTCTTACTATCATAGTGTATATCCAGCTAAGCATTTTCGGTTTGCATCTGCATGACTTGGCTGCAAGTATTGCAAGTATCTTGCAAATCATTAGGGCTTTTGTGGCTTTCCCGACTATAGCTTTTAAGTGTTTGTTTAAAAGGAGTCTACTATCTAATAGAATTACTATAGATATTTTACCCCTCTCTGCGTTTCAATCACTTCACCAGCTAGATGGATAGGTTTCATATGTGGCAGAAGTTATTCCTTGTAAATGGTATGATTGTCGTCTTGGAGGGGTTTATTGATAATCCTACAGATAGACACCATTTCCGTGTAATTGTTAGACCTCTTTGGATTACCTACGGCTATGATACTCGTAGTAACATCATCAGCAAATCCAATGGAGAATATACCTTGGGAGGTAAGATTTTCTAACCATTACAAGACTATTCAACAAGGGTGATAATACACCACCCTGAGGACAGCCTCTTGTTGTGATTAATTTTTTTTACATTTTGTCCTTTTTGTGACAGTATTTTTAGTGCCTAACATTTCCATCTAGTTATGGTGATGCGTACGCATTTCCTAACAAAAGCTGTGCCTAGAGCCTCATGGGATGTGTTGTCGAAGGCTCCCTCTATGTCTAAGAACGCATCTAATATTGTATCTTTTTTCTATATTTTGGGAATAAATATTAGTTTTCCTGTTCTCCATATACTTGGTTTATACCCAAACGCAATGCTACTACGAAGAATATTAGTGAGATAGGGCATAAGGTTTTCTTTTCCCTTCTACAAGAAAGCTGGGAAGATACCATCTACATCTGGTGACTTTTAGAGTTGAAATGTATTATCCTTTTACTTGAACACATGTTCCTACCTATTTTGGTATGAGAGGTATTCTATCTACTAATGAAAAAATGCTATTTTTAAGACTTTAGGTCATTTTTTGAGGCATTCACGGGCACGAAATGTCCTGTCTATACTAGTATTACTAGTGCTATATGTCTGTGTATGTAGTAGATTTTACTAACAACACACTTACAAACATGAATAAAAAGCAATAGAGTTTACCCCTTGATATACGCCGTACGGTATACAATACCGTATGTGAGTGCATTCTAGTCGTTTTCTTTACTTCAAAAAAACGGTTAATTTTACAGAAAAATGCAAAAGACATTTTTTGTAGACAATTTCACGACAAACAATTTTTATAATGATCTTTATTGACCTCTGAGCAATAGATCGCGAGATATTTGCGAAAAACTGATTTTTGTGACCCTTTGACCCTTATAACTTTTTTAGCCGGCACGATATCAATGTCGATTTTTCGCATCTTCATTACAATGCCGTAATAAAGGTTTATACAAAAATTCAGCTCACTAGGAATTTTTCCGCAGATAAAACCTAAAATGACTGGACTACACGGACCGTGCGGAGTACACAACCAATCGTCACCTTGCATGAAGGATGGAAAATGCACAAAAAAGTATCCCCGACCACTATTGAATGATACTCAGCAAACAACAATGGTTATCCCCAATACAGACGCAGAGGCCCCGAGCATGGTGCTAGGACTACTAAAATTAGAAGTCGTGGTGGCCCTGTAGAAGTTGAGGTAAACAACAGCTGGATTGTGCCTTATTCGCCACTTTTGTCCAAAATATTTAATGCACATTTAAATATTGAATTCTGCAGTTCTGTCCAAGCAATTAAATACATTTGCAAATATATTTGCAAAGGCAATGACCAAGCGGTTTTCAGCGTTCAACAAAATAACGCCGCTATTAACGCCAGAGATGAAGTGCAAACCTTTAGGGCAGGTAGATACGTCAGCAGCAACGAAGCAGCGTGGAGGATCTTGGGCTTACCACTGCACGAGAGACACCCTACAGTCATCCACCTAGCAGTCCACTTACCCAATGGCGAGCAATCACTTCGCAGAATTTCGCGGATAGAGTGGCGATGCCTCCAAAAACAACACTTACCACATTCTTCCAACTGTGCGAAAGCGACAATTTTGCGAAAACTCTGCTAATTGAAGTACCACGGTACTATACATGGAATACGAGTAGAAAGGAATGGAAGCGTCAGCGTCGTGTGCAGGGAACACCGGTTGAAAATTGGCCAGGTGTGAAGGCAGGAACCGCATTGGTGTAGTGTGTTTATGTGCACATAGTTTATGCACGCGTCAGGTAACGAATACCACTCGTCTCTTGATATGTCGCGAAGCGACATTGTGCACATCAGCACACCATAATCTTCCCACGATATGCAATGAACAACGTGCATTGCATGTCGTGGAGGAATGCACCCATATCAAGTGACGAGTGCTATTCGGCACTTGTTCTTCTTTATTTATTATTCTTTTTGCTGACTCCACAAATGTGTGAATAAGGAGTCAGCATAGTTTTAAGTAAGATAGTTTTTAGAGTTAAGCTTTGTAGTCAGTCAATAAAGAGGATTCAATATAGATATTACAATTGCTATTTGGTTTCTAATAAAAACTCTATTAAAAGAAAGATATTACAGGATGTATACTGTGCATGTCAGCAATTTTGAATGCTATTGCCTTCGAATGTTGCTTACTGAGGTTCAGGGCCCATCAAGTTTCCAGATCCTTAAAACCGTAGACGGTCAAGAGCGAGTAACTTTCAGGGAAGCATGTGAGGCCCGTGGGCTATTGGAAAACGACAACCAATGGGATGCGACTATGGCAGAAGCTGTCCTTTGTCGTTCAGCGACCATAGTAAGAGACCTGTTTCGCATAGACTGGATAGCGCTCACAATGACGTAATCATAAATGAAGCTTTGATACTAATTGAGGATAAAATGGTTTCCATATCCGGGAAACGGCTTAACGATTTCGGTCTATCCACACCACAGCGAAGAGGGGAATTGTCAAGCGAAATTGTGAAGGAATTAAATTACGATACAGCCATTTTGGATGCCCAAGTCAATGAAATGGAACCACGATTGCTTTCCGAGCAGCGTCAAGTATATGAAACGATTCTTCGCGCCGAGTCAATACAGGAGTGGGAGGAATATTCTTTCTTGACGCACCAGGGGGTACGGGTAAGACATTTGTACTGAATCTTCTGCTGGCCCGAATTCGAAATATAGCTCTGGCTTCTTTGGGCATCGCTGCAACTTTGCTTAGCGGTGGCAGGACTGCACATTCCGTTTTCAAATTGCCACTTTATCTCACTTTATCTCATAATGTCGCACAAGCATGCATTCGAGGCATTAAGCCGCAGCTTGCAGGAGATCCGTGGCAACCGGCGATTTCAGACAGACACTGCCAGTTATAGAGAGGGGCACACTGGCGGATGAAATAAACGCGTGTCTCAAGTCGTCGCCCCTGTGGTCCAGGATCGAGGGGCTCCATCTTACGTGCAATATGCGCGTCCACCTGTATAACGACCACGAATCAGGTGTCTTTGCAAATAAGCTGCTGCAAATTGGAGAGGGTCGTCTACAATCGGACTCAGATGGGAAAATTGCTGGAGCTTAAAGTTAGTGTTCCAGTTCTGCTGATGCGAAACTTTGATGCACCCAGACTGTGCAATGGCACCAGACTTCGTATCACAGAGCTTGGCGGTAACATTATAAAAGCCACCGTTATGACAGGAGCTGCTAAAGGAGAGAGTGTTTTGATTCCCCACATACCAATAATTCCAAATAACTTGCCGTTTCAATTTAAGAAGTTACAATTTCCCTTAAAATTGGCATTTTCAATGACAATAAACAAATCCCAGGGTCAAACCTTAAAAGTGGCAGGCATTCATTTGGGCACTCCATGCTTCTCACATGGACAATTATTTGTTGGTTGTTCACGTGTTTCAAGCGCCCGAAACTTGCAATGTTGTTTATAGAACAGTATTGCAATCATAACTTCTTAACTGTTTTTTTAACTTAAAATTCTTAAACAATAAATAAAAAACAATTAAATGCGACAGTTAGTTTGCTTATTTTTGTGTTTGTTGATTTGTTTATTTGTTTGTAATGCTTTCACTACTTAACCGATCATCATGAAATTTTTCATACAAGGATTTCTGTTCCTTGTAGAGGAAAAAAAGACATAGAGGAAAAGGACATAATCCAATAATCTCGGGTTACACTACACCAAGTTTATTTGTTTGGCTGAACGTGCTTATCTCAAAAACTATTGGTTCGAATTGACATTCCAAAAAATAATGAATGATGGAATTGCTCCAATTTCAAACTCAGTGATGGCATAGATATATCTGTGATCTCTTGATTATGACTTACTTCGACGAAGATAGTCTCTTAACAAAATACTAAATTTGTCCCTCAGTTTCAAGCGGCGTAAAACTATAAGGCTGCGCATACAGTAGTGCGACAAGGCGATGCAACGAGAAAATCATTTCCATTTTATTCTTTTGTAGGTACGCAACTGTAACACTCAAATATCTCGCATCGCATGGCTTTGTGGTGTCACTGTACGTGCAGCCTAAGACATCTTTGAAAACTTCTTCTTTGTAATATAAATGCGGTTGAAACCGCGGGTAACAGCTAGTAATTAATAAATATGAATACTTAATTTTTGCTTAGAAAGGTACGACAGCATCTAACTGATGAGCCCAACTGTCGTACCTTGGCGAAACGCATTTGGACTGAAGGCCGCAAAAACTTTCAGTTTGATTTAATCAATAGAGTCCACAAAAACTATAAACACATTATTTTTTTCTTTATATTTTTTGTTTCCCTTCTTCTTATTTGATTTTTTGTTAATGAAGATTCAGAGTTTGGACACACCTTTGAATATTCGTTATTTCTTTACTACGAAAAATACAATTTTTTTGACTTTTTTGCAATAAATTGGGACGACTTCAATAATTTGACTAATGAAATGTGCTCTTGGAGTAATTCGTTCTAATGTTCTAGATTTTTTGCGCTTATTTTTTTGAAAGCCATCCATTCTTTGTTGCAGAAATTGTAGACAATGTATCCCAAAAATTCATTTTCTAACTCAATAGTCATAAGCTAGATGCAAATATGAATTTACGAAAAATAACAATTTTAAATCGTTTTGCTACCAATTTTAAATTCTTATTATTGTTCATATAAATATATCTAATTTCAAAAAAAAAAATAATGGCCCATTTTTGAGATATCGAAAAATGGTTCTATGGTAGGTACTGTCTGCAATATATTAATTCGCAAGTTATGCATTCGTAAAAAACCGAACTCGAGATTTTGATCCGATTTGACATTGCAATGATAGGGAAGATAAAAAAAGCGGGACTCGTAATTCTACCTGTCTGTCTGTCCCCGCACACGTTTATTTTTCGAAATACGAAATTTTCCCGAAATTTTATATTTTTTTTTGCTCTCGAAAACTTTCCACAGATTTTTTTTTAAATAAATTAACAAAATTTAATTGAGTTTGAGCTAGGTAATGCTTGAAAAAATAAATTCCGAAAAATGGTTGTTAATGGTACACTCCCTAGAACCTTCTTTTTTATTTTTTATTTTCTCAAAAACAGTTCAACGGAATTTGATCATTTTTCTTATGCTAGATAGTTTTCTTTTGGATTTAAAAAAGATTAAAATTTCCCATTCCCGATTTTTTTAAAACTTGACAATTAAAAGATTTTTGATACAATCTATAAGATGTGAGAAAAAAAAATATTTTATCTAAAAATAACGGTACTCACCATACAAATGTTAAAAAATATACTCCCAAGTTGTATAAATTATTTTCTTTTTGATTTTTGAAGTATGCCACTGATGGAAAGGCTTTTTCAGATCAAAAGCGAGAACGTATGCTTCTTCAGTTTTTTTTTTTCGAATCATCTTGAATGATTTATCTAGCTGCTTCTGCTTTTCACTGATGGATTTATCTTTGGGTCTCTTACTCGTTTTTGATTGTTTCATTACATGCTCCTTCAATTTCCAAAGTCATCACATACATATGTATGTATGTCTTGTAAGTGTGTTCTCGGGGAGATTTAAAATGAAATTTCCTGTCAACTCGGCATGTTCTTAGGCAAACTGTAAGCAACGGCTGCTGTATTGGAGTTGTTGTTCACATTTGAAAACATTTGTCACAATAGAAGTGAATCTACTCCGTATTAATCTCACTATTAAACGGATTTATGTCTTACTTCACTTTTATTGTGAACAGTTACGTAATAAAATCACTATTATTATTATTATTATTCCAAGCTTTATTTACTCTTTAAATTACAGATAGAAAATTTCTTAGAACTACTTTTAGTACAAATTTAAAGTTAAATATTTTTTTTTTTTTTTTTTTTTCAATTTAATATTTAATATTTGAATATATAACAAAATTCTATACAACATGAGCATAAGCCTCCCCCATACTTTTCCATCTTCTTCTGTCCAGAGCATCATGATAATAGAGTGGGCATGCTGTCCGTATGTCGTCTCTCCATCGTTTCAGCTGTCCTCCAACGCTTCGATGACCGTCTAATGGTATCCAATCTGTTGTTGTTTTAGTCCATCGATTATCAGCAATCCGCACAATGTGCCCAGCCCATTCCCATTTAAGTTTTTTGAGCATATGTCTAACGTCTTCAAAATGAGTTTGACCTCTAATGTGTGTATGGTTTATGCGCTGGGTAATACGAATGTTTAGTACAATTCTCTCCATTGCCCTTTGACAAGATCGTAGCTTGGTTTCCGTACTTCTTGTGATTTGCCATGTTTGGCAGCCATAGGTGAGAACTGGGAGTATTGTTGAGTCGAAAACGTATTTTCTTAGGGTTTTAGAGATATTCAGGTCCAGAAGATGTTTAACACTCCAAAATTGTCTCCATGCGTTTGTCATTCGATGTTCTACTTCTTTTGTTTCTTTATCACTGAATGAAATGATTTGGCCAAGGTAGGTATAGTCCTCAACGTACTCTAGTATGTTATTTTGAATTCTTATTTCATTGACATCACCATTTGTCATAATTTTGGTTTTTTGTTGGTTTGCTAATAAACCAATATTTTGGCACTCGGAACATAATTCATTTAGCATTACTTGCATCTCTTCACTACTATTTGAAATGAGTATAATATCATCTGCGAATCGAAGATTTGAAAGATATTGACCATTTATTCTTAAGCCCTTATTTTTCCAATCAAGTTTTTTAAAAATTTCTTCAAGAGCAGCTGAAAAAAGCGCCGGCGAGAGAGGGTCTCCTTGTCTAACACCTCGTGATATTTTAAATTCAGGTCCAATGCAGTCTGTTTTTATGTGGGCGGTGTTCCTGTCGTACATTTTTTTCAAGATTCTAACAATTTTTCCATCTATTCCTTGGCTTAGAAGTGCTGTCCAAACGAAATCTTGTTCAACTGTATCGAAAGCTTTGGCAAAGTCGATGAAAGCAAAGTAGATAGTGATGTTGTATTCTTTACATTTTTCTATGATTTGAGAAACTGTCTGTAGATGATCTATTGTGGAGAAACCTGACCTAAAGCCAGCTTGTTCAATAGGTTGGTTAAGATCAAGCATGGGTTTCATTCGTTCGAAAATACATTTCGCGAAGACCTTATAAATCGATGATATAATACTGATAGGCCGATAGTTGTTAATATCATCCTTGTTACCTTTTTTATGAATGAGTATTATTTCAGATTTTGTCCATTGATCTGGAACTTCCTCGGTGACCAAAACCTGGTTGAAAATATTTCTCAACCAGTTGGCCAGTGAAAATTTACCGTACTTCAGATATTCTGCAACTACTCCATCATTTCCTTTGGTTTTATCGTTTTTTAAGCTTTCTATTGCCTTCTCAATTTCGCTTTTGAGGAAAGGTGGAAATTCTTCTTCGAAATCTGTTTGATGAAGTTGGATCGTATCTTCAGATTGCGTCGTTTGTTTTGAGTACAGATGGTTGTAGAAATCAGTAGCTATTAAGTTTATATTTCTCCTCATATGATTTTTTCTACCATTTTTTGACATGGCGGTTATCCAATCTCTATATTCTTGCACTGCAATTTTAGCTTTCTTAATAGATTTTGTTTCCTCGATAACTCTTTTCAAGAGGTTTTCATTAAATGTTTTAATATCCTCTTGGGCTTTTTTCTTAATCGTTTTCTGGATATTTTTTAAGTCTTGTCTCTCTTGATCACTCAATCCTGTCTTCCTTCTTAAGCGTTCTCGATTTCTTATCAGATCCAAAGTTTCATTTGAAAGCTTTTGCGGTTTTTTCGATAAAGGAGTGAGGATATGTCTATCTGCAGCTTCTATAACTGTTCTTTCCATTTTGTTATAAGCTATTTGAAATGGTTCGTTTATTGATGATATTATGTGGAATCTTTGTTGTAAGTCAGCGTTATACGTATTTATGGCTTCAGTGGATATCGCTTTAGATATAATTTTTTGGGTGTTTTTGTTAAGCTGTCTAGTTTTATGGTTAATCAGTAGCTCAGCCCGTACTAATCTATGGTCCGATTCGAACTCGAATTGGTTAAGAACGGAAACATCTTTTAAGACTGACTTTTTATTTATTAAAATAAAGTCATATTGGTTCTTATAATTTTTATCTGGTGAAATCCACGTCCATTGATTTTGAGGCTTTTTTTTAAATAGAGAGTTTCCAAAAATTAATTTCTGTTGCCACATACACTGTACAAGGCGATCTCCTCTTACGTTTCGCTTACCATAGCCATATTCACCCATAATAAGCTCTTCTCCGTTTTTTTGGAATCCTAATTTTGCATTAAAGTCCCTAATTGTGAGTAAGATCTCTGATTTAAAGTGATTAATTGCGATTTCTAAAGTATTATAGAAGCTTTCCATTTGTTCATCCGTTGCTTTCTTTGTTGGTGCATAGACTTGTATTACTGATATGTTGCATTTTCCCAATTTAAGTCTGACTCCTATTATTCTGTCGCTAAATCCTTTAATTTCTCTCACATTTTTTTTAAGGTTTTTATTTATAAGAAATCCGACACCATATAACCCTTTCTTGATTCCATAGTGTGCGAATATATTTCCATTGTTGAGTTCCTGTATACTTTCGCCTTGTCGTCTAACTTCTGCTAATCCGATTATATCCCAGTTTATCTTTTCAAGAGCGTTTTCTAACTCGATATATTTTTCCTCTGATTGAAGTGTTCTTGTGTTTAGAGTTGCTACATAAAGGCGCGTTTTATTTTTAATATTTTCGTTTAAGATAACGTTTTGGTGTTGGCTTGTTTTATTAATAAGATTATCGTTTAAGATGATGTATTGGTGTTGTTCTTTCATGTTTATTTTGCCTTCCACAAAATTATTTAAGGGGGGTTTTTGGCCGAATTCCTCCGCGGTGGCCAACCGTGTTGGAGGTTTTTCTGGTTGAGTTTTCAATTTGTGATTTTTCTCGTTGTTCATAAGCATGCTTGGGTTGACTTTATTTGTTTTTAATGGTGTTTTGTACGTTAGTTGTTATTGTTTAATTGTTTTTTCGATTTTTTCTTCGGAGAATGGTTGTACTTTATTAGAATCTTCTTGATTTTTTGGTATTGTTTTCTTCAGCACATATTTCATCAGATTAGATGACGAAGAAGATGATGGGGAAGATTTTGATCTTATTGCTGATTTGGGAATCTTTTTGATTGCACCTGTGGCTTGACTCATGACTTGTTCTGGTTCATTTACGGAATCTTCCTCAGAAATTTTTCTCTTGTGTTGATTAGAAAAAGTTTGTATCCTTTCCAATTCTTCTGTGGTTAGCTCTTTTCCGTCGAGGATCAGTTTATTATTTTTAATTGTTACTTTTGAACTGCTATTACGGTTTCTTAGAGCTGTCGCCTTTTCCATTAGATATTTCTTTTTGTCTACCATTTCTTTGGGCAGGTCATCATAAATAGCATACTTTGAGTGGTGTTTGGTGTTGTATTCTCTTAGCTTATTTTTTTCATCCATTATTTGATTTTTTGCTCTATAAGTCAAGAAACCGATTTTGATTGGTCGCATCTTTTTTTCATCTTTGGTACCTAGGCGGTAGATAAAATCAATATCTCTTATTGAAATATCTATTTCGAAAATTGTTTGTAAGATATGCAACACAATTGATTCAAGGTCTGCAGTAGATTTTTCTTTTTCCTCTAAGTTAAAGAGAATGACGTTTTTTCTTCGAAGTTGACACTCTAAAATATTGATTTTTTCTTCGTGTTTGCTGAGTTTTCCTTCGATCTGGTATACTTTATTATCGATTTTATCCATTTTTGATCCAACAGCAGCTACAGTATTATTTAGTTCTTTTATTTCTCCTTGTATATCTTTCTTGCAGTCCTGAACACTTCGATAAATAAGGGCTATCATATCCTTTAATTCAGAATTGCTTACTTCTTTATCTGCCTGTTGGTTCAAGTTTTCGGCGGAAGCCATTTTTTGTATATACAATACTTTTGTTCAAAAAAATATTCTGTGAATTTTAATTGTGCGTTAATTTTGTGAAGAGTTTTTTATTTTTATTAATATGGTGTATGTAGGTTTGTGTCTTTGCTTAATATCGTGGGTGTACAAGCAGAAGGCACTAAGTCAAAAAACATAGTTTTGAGTAAATTGATATTTAATGTTTGTTTAGTCGTGAAAATTCAATACTGATTTTAATTTTTCATCTGATAACGTGAAAAGCTCTATTGACATTATGACTTAAGTTTCTAATCAAAAATTTTAGATTTTGCCAAACCAATTCGAAAATATTGCATTAGAAGTACAAAATATGCTGACTTAGTGCTGTTTAGCAGAAAAGATAATGCAATTTTCTAATTATAACTGAAAATACAAATTAAAAACAATTTTTTCTTAATGTAATATTTAAAAGTTTTATTTATATTTTAAGAGCAAGTAGGAATATTTTACAGTAAAATGATATGGTAAGTAATAATTATAAAATTAAGAAAAGTCAGTTATAAAATTTAAGGATAATTCAACAAAAGAATAAGTGAAAAGGTTGGAGCTATTCATCACCATCGCTTTCTTCTGATGTGTAAGGTTCTGGCAAGTTGTTTTTGGAATTTGAATGTGAGGGCAAAGATTTAAACCAGGAATGGAAAACTTCAGGAACCACTCCTTTTTGACACATTTCTATCAAGTCTTTTTTTTTGGCTGCACTTATCTTAAGAGGTTCTTGATACAATTTAGGCCATCGTTTTAGAGAAAGATACTTTGGAACAGCGTTTCTTCCTCTTTGTGAAGTTTTTATTACATTCGTTTTTCTAAAATTGTCCGCGAAATTATATTTGAATTGAAGGATTCCTGGTTTACTTTTTTCATACCGGAACCATTTAATTTTTAGCCAGTTCATTTTTTGGCCATCGGTATCCACTGTCTTATTTTTAATTAGTTTTTCTGCTAATATTTTTAAATTAAAAAAATCATCAAATTTCATTTCAACAGCTTCATAAGGGGACTTATTTTGGACCCTAACTCTTGCAGCCCTGAATATATTAAGCCAATCATTAACGCAATAAATTGGAAAGAACTTCTTCTGTTTTTCGATTGCGCTATGCATTGAGTCGACTTCCATGTAAGAGTGGCCACTTTCCAAAAATTTTTGATCAATTATTTCTAAATTAGTGGTCTGCACTATATTTAAAAAAAATGCCACAATGTTTGCATTTCGGTTCTGACCAGCGCAAGTATCCGAAAATATTGACAGCTCTACGATATTTTCAGGTAATTGTTGCATATATTTTAAAATGCACGACCCCACCTCACAGCTCCCCCCTCTACCGCTTATCTCTGTCCAGGCATAACAAAAAGCATTATTTGGTAAATCAGCTTCATAAATTGTGAAGTTGTGAAGTATAAGCTTCCTTTTATAATAAGTCAAAGAAACATCAGTTGAAGGTATCTGAAGAACACTTTGCATGTCCATGGAAATTGATTTAAAATTTGCTTCCAAATTTGCTCTTTCTTTGTCCTTTTGTTTTTCTTCCAATGCTTCTTTTTTTCGAAGTAAGTGATTTTCATAATCAACTTGAAGATCAAGTTTTGCTTCAGAAGATGCGATTTTATATTTATTACAAATAAGGCATTGATCTTTTTTTGGCACAAAAAAAGATAGATTGTAGTCATTACAAAATATTCTTCTGTAGATTATTTCCGATACAGGAAGGACATTCATTTCAGTACACTGTATTTTATACAATTCGTACATTTTTCTTATGGAAAGTTTACTTTCTAAATACTTTCTCTGGCTGTCCTTGCGGCAGTAATGACTTTCCATGCACGGAAAACTTTCAATGTGTTTTTTAACATTCAAAATAGCTTCAGGCTTTGTTTTATTGGGCGGTGTATGTTTGCCTCTCTTATCTTCCCCCGAAAAATGACCACCAATCTCTTCTTTTCCTAAAAACGCATTAATTACACTTCGGTTGGAAATATTCAACGTATTTAAGAAAAACCGTTGACAGACTCTTGTTTTACTGTCATCCTGAGTAAAAAAATACTTCTTAGCAGTTTGTCTTTGATTTCCATTTTCATTTCTTGGTCTTCGATATTTTGGGGGGTTGCTTTCAACATTTTGAAGAATAAAGCTTTTCTGCTGCTTGTAATTCAAAGACCAAAAATTTGTACATAATTTCAGTCGGCAGCTTTCGTTAATGTTCAAACAATTGAACTTGCATTTATGATTTAATATTTTCTTTGGTTTTTTTGGGCGTTTTAAATTACCTTTATAATCTTCATAAGGGAGACACTTAGACTTCTGTTCCTTGTTGATATTTCGCTTCCATTTATTAGGGCATGATTTTTTCCATCTACTGCCTCCTACACCAATTTCTGTAGCCTTATCGTTATTTGTATCACTCGCTACGGGTTCTTCTTCGATGATGGTGTCAGACAAACTTTCATTATCATAATAATAAGTAGTATCTTTTATGCTGTCTTTTCCAGAAGAATCTGAAGATTCTGCTGCTTGATCCATCCCATTTTGAATAGATCTCATAGATACATCTAAGACCAATGTAGTCGAACTTGTTCCTTCACCTAAGACTATTGAAAACCATTTTCAGTGTACTTTATAATATTTTTTTATTTTAAATAACCAACCAGTATTCATATCTCTTTCTAAGGCTTCATCCAAAATCATTTCCTGTAATGTGTCCTCAGAAGCTCTTTGTTTTGCGACTATATTTTTATAACATGTACCAATGTCTGATCAAAATAGTTATATAAAAACAATTGAGGTACTTTACCTGCGTTTTGAGTTTTAACTAGCCGAAGCATTTTCCAAGCACGAGAAGTTGTGTTCATATTTAAGCAGATTATTTACTATTACTAACCGAAACACTTTATTAACTATCACTTATTTATTATTACTAACCGAAACACTTTACAAAAATTACCTTTCTCCTTGACAAAAACTTTCAAATTGAAAAAACTATGTCCGATTTGCTCTCATGGGTAGACTACGAAACAGATAACTCATGGTCTACTTAATTCAAAAATATTAGTTTTGATAACAGCTAAAACGCACTAAGTCACTTTAATGCCTTCTTGCTGTATTATTATATCATATTGTATTTTTTCTATGACAGCCAAAAGGCACTAAGTCAACTTAGTGCCTTTTAGCAGTATTAAAGTTTATTTAACTGACTTAGTTCAAAACATAACCTCAAATAATTCATGTTTAACGTTGAATTATCACTTAGGAGGTGATTGGAGTATAAAGATATCATCATTCTTGATCACTTTGCATTAAAATGTAAAAATCCTAAAAAATTGACTTAGTGCCTTCTGCTTGTACACCCACGATATTTCTGATTTAATTGTTATAAAGAAAAGTATATTTCTAGGAACAATATCTTAGTAGTGTTTATATATTTTACTATAGATATTTTAAGCTAATAAAAGCTTTATTTATTTGTCTTCTGTTTTCTTTGACGTTTAAGTTTGCATAGAATTGGAATCTTGTATGTACGAGAATTTTCTTCACATAAATTCAATGTTTTTAAGGTTTATAAATACCTGTAGACTTATATCCTTATACTTGCTCAAGGATATTGTGTTTATACTTTCTTTAATTCACTTTCCAACCAATTTAACTATTTATTTCCACTTTAATTCCTTTGTTTTTTCACCACCACGACACTTCACCAAACTATTGCCAACCAGACCAGCGTTGTTAACTAACCACTATATGTTAACCACTATATGTTAAATATAATAATAAATAAGTGTCAACACTAATTACACTCAACGCCCACTTACACAAATAATATCTATTTAGTCTAAAATCACTTAAATCCAAAATACATTTCCTGTAACCTTTTTTTACTTTTTACTATAACATACTTCTTACTTGAACTTGATATAACGTGGTCGTCTTTTTTAATCTCTGAACATCTTCTTTCATAACTCTGGTATTCTACAGGTTATGGGCCCAGAAAATAGTAAACTAAAAGTTCTTTCCATTTAAATAAATATTTTTTTTAATCATTTTTGTATTAATAAAAATATTTTTGGTTGATTCGATATGGCGAACTGAAGCTTAGTACATAGTCGTATAACTCTCTTCAATGGTGAGAATTATCCAACTTGGAGCGTGCAGATGGAGGGGATCCTCCACAAATCTAGATATTTGAAGATACTCGTATTTCAAGGTAAGGACCAAAGACCGGAGGACAACGCTAAAAAACAGGAGTCATGGGACGACAAGGATATGGATGCGCGAAGCGAACTGTTGCTGGCAATGGAGCCACATATCGTAGCGCTAGTTAAAAATTTTTAAACTTCCAAGGAAGTATGGGACTTCTTGGAGTCGAGCTACAATAGAAAGAGCGTGCGGCAGAAGATAGAGGAGTTTAGGAAACTTCTAAATATCTGTATGAATCCAACACAATCAATGGATGAGTATTTGCGAGGATTTTTTTCAATAATTAATCGGCTCCAAGAGCTAGATGCTAAATTAGATGATGATCTTCTCGTTATTTTATTATTAGATAGTCTGGATGAAAACTATAAAAGCGTGCAAGCTGCTTTCGATGCTCAAGAGAAGGTCCAAAATAGAAACAGTACGAATAAGATTAATGGAAGTCGGTGATAAAAAACGAGAACCATGCGAAAACAACGCACTAAGAGTACGAGGTAATTTTAGTCGTCATAATTTGAGCAATAACAACTGGGGTGGACGAAATGCGAAGCTAAAAATTAGCTTTCCTAAAAATCATGAGAGTTCAAGAGAGTTTAAGTATAATTGTCGACGATGTGGAAGAAAAGGCTATAAAGCAAAGGAATACTGGAGCTACGGTCAACAAGCAGCAAAACAGGTTTATGATGAAAGCGAGAGTGGGTTTATCATTCAAGAGTTCATATCTGTCGGAACATCATCAAAGGCATTGGAAGTTGTTGACGAAGTTTGCAAAGGTAAACAAGTAAGCCGGTAGTGTGTGGATAGTGGGGCTACCTCACATATGTGTTTTGATGAAAAATTGTTTTCTGATCTGTCAAAAAATCACATGGGGTATGTAAAATTAGCTAACGATAAAAAGATCCAAATTATGGGAGTCGGTACGGTATCAATCTTTAATGAAATATATAATAAACCTCAGAAGTGTACTTTTTATAACACTTTATACGTTCCAGATCTAACAGAAAATCTAATTTCAATTAACAAAGTAACTAATTGCGGAGGACAAGTTACGTTTGAAAGCGAAGTTGCGAAAATCTCAAACAAATTTGGGAAGGTACTTTTGCGCGCCAAGAAGCAGGATGGTCTTTTTATCGTAAATCCAACACAAGACACAGCTTTTGCGACTAAGGAACACAACTCTGCACGAGAAGCCAACAGTTTAGAAATGTGGCATAATAGAATGGGTCATTTAAATGGTGCATCTTTGATTCAGCTACAGCGTAAGGGTTATGTGACTGGTTTGCCAAATTTTAATTCAGTGTAGCTAAAGTGTACATCATGCATACGTGAAAAGCAGACTGGGCTGCCATTAATGGAAAAGCTGGAAAAGTCTACTAAGCAGTGCTTGGAACTTATTCACTCTGCCATATGCGGACCGATTCGCACCGAATCCCTGAGTAAGTCACTTTATTTCATTGTTTTTGTTGACGATTATTCTCGGAAAATATTTGTATATTTTATTTGTACAAAATCTGAGCTCTTGGACAAATTTATCGAGTTTAAGAACTATGTCGAGAATCAAACGAATCTCAGAATTAAAAGAATACGATCAGATAATGGTTCTGAGTATACGAGTAGAGCTTTTTCCGAGATCTGTAAGGCTAGTGGAATAAAACAAGAATTCACATCCGCATACACTCCCCAGCAAAACGGAGTTGCAGAACGTGCGAACAGAACCCTCGTAGAAATGGCACGTTGCCTAATGATTGATGCCAATCTGCCGAAGTTTTTATGGGCCGAACTAGTTAATACCTCTGCGTATATTCGTAACCGATGTCCCACTAAACCGAACGATAGCAAAACACCAGAGGAACTATGGACTTCAAAAACACCAAATGTCTCTCACTTTCGAAAAATCGGATCGAAAGCCTTTGCTTTGACCAAAGATGGTAAAAATGGTAAATTCGATCCAAAAAGTCAGGAATACGTTTTGATCGGATACTGCGATGATGCAAAAGCCTACAGATTGTGGAAACGTGGAAGTCGATCAGTTACAAAAAGTAGAGATATAGTCTTTATTGAATCAAGAAGTGGTCGAAATGATAATAAGTATCTTAGTTACGATTTAATAAAAAATGAAAATTTTGAGTAGGACTATTCAAACGAGCTGGACGGTGACATGCAATACGACAACTTAGAAGAAAAGGAAACTATTGAACAAGGAAAGGAGGATAAAATAGAGGAAAAGGAAACTTTTGAGGATGCTAACGAAAATTTTCATATGCCACTTAATGAGACTGCAAACCTTGTGAATTTAACCGACCCGAAGACTTTGAAAGAAATAGAAATGTCAGAACATGTAAATGAATGGAAAGACGCGATGAAAACAGAAATAGAGCTTCTAAATAAAAACGGGACATGGGAGCTTGTAGACCGACCAAAGAATAGCAACATTGTCGGTTGCAGATGGGTTTTCAAAACCAAATTCCATCCTGATGGCTCAGTCGAACGCAGGAAAGCTAGACTGGTTGCGAAGGGATATACACAACAGTATGGAGTAGATTATTTCGAAACGTTTGCGCCCGTTGCCGAAATAAGTTCAATTAGACTTTTATACGCTATTGCTACAGAAGAAGACTTGGATCTATTTCATATAGATGTATCTACTGCTTTTCTCTATGGAGACTTGGATGAAACTATCTTTATGGAATTGCCTCAAGGATTTTTTCAAAATAAAAATAAATTCTGTAAACTTAAAAAATCTATTTACGGCTTAAAACAATCTGGTCATCAGTGGAATAAAAAGATTAGACACCATTTTAAAACAAGATGGTTTTATCAATTCCAGCTATGACAGGTGTATATATTTTAAAAGAAATAAAAACTTAGTTACTTTCATAGCTGGTTATGTAGATGATTTGATCGTAGCAACAAATGATAACTTAACTTTAAGGAAACTTAAATTACATTTAAAATATTTTGATATTCGAGATCTAGGTGAACCACGAGCTACTATTGGACTGGAAGTATTACTAGACCGTGCCAAAGGAACTTTGTCAATAAGCCAACCGTCTTATGTAAGAAATTTGTTACACAAATACAATCTCTTGAATTGCAAGCCGAATACTCTACCAATGCCACCTAAAACTAAAATTGAGAAAGAACCCTCACAGGATGAAGAACGAACAACTGTTGATAAACAATCATACCAGGAACTCATCGGTAGTCTTTTACATCTCTCTACTTTTAGTCGCCCAGATATCTCTTGTAATGTTAACATGTTGTCTCAATTCAACCAAGACCCAAGAAAGCAGCACTGGAATTTAGCTTTATCTGTTCTTAGGTATTTAGAAGGAACAATTAATTCAAAAATTCTCTATTCCAGAACAGGCAAACTAATTTCTGCTTACTCCGACTCTAATTGGGCAGAAGACATCAATGACCGCAAATCTCAATCAAGTATTGTTTTCGTGTTGGCTGGAGCTCCTATTGACTGGGAATCAAGAAAACAATCAATAATAACAACATCAAGTGCAGAAGCCGAATATGTCGCATTAACATTTGCTGCTAAGAAGGCAAAATATTTCAAGCTCTTACTCGTTGAAATCGGAATCCTACGTGAAGAGGAGTCCATCGATGTATACACTGATAGCCAAAGTGCTCAGTACATTGCACACTATCAAGGAAAGCGGTCCAGAACAAAACATCTTCACATTAAATTTCACTATATTCGAAAAGCTATATCAGAGGGAACTATTCAACTAAAATATATGCAAACAGAACTTATGTTAGCTGATTCTTTAACAAAGTGTACGCCGTTTCCAAAACATCGTTTTTGTTTTAAAAATCTTGGATTAACTTATAGACCGAGAGCCCACAGCAATTTTTGGGTGTGATTGATAACAAAAAATAATAAGCATAATTAGATAGGCCTTTAGTAGTTATTTACAAATGTGAACGTCTTGCACACTCTAGTGGGCGCAATAGTGCATTATAGTGCATTAAGTATGCAGTTCTTTCCAAATTCTAAAAAATTGGGATACAAAATTTGCCATAACTTCAAAATGAACAGCTAAGTGCCCTGATTACAAATATCGAGTTCCATGACGTTTTGAAGGTGGCCTTCTTAGTGCAAGAAGTTGCCTATTCTTATCGCGTCTGGCAGGCAGAAGGCTGTTTGTAAAAAGTCTTGGACCTCGATATTTTCAATCAGGGGGCTTAACTCTACATTTTGGCAAAGTTGTTATCACAATTATTTGGACTTGGAAAGAACTGCATACTTGATGCACTATAATGCACTATTGCGCCCACTAGAGTATGCAAGACGTTCACATTTGTAAATAACTACTAAAGGCCTATCTAATTATGCTTATTATTTTTTGTTATCAATCACACCCAAAAATTGCTGTGGGCTCTTAGTCTATTACGAAAACTGAGTTTTAATTTTTTGAATATTTAATATATTTGCTTACAACATTTATATACCTACATGTTTATTTAAAAAAAAAAATTAATTTTGTTGAAATTTGAATTTGCATATTTAAATCTAATTTTTGAATTCTTAAGTGTTGAGGGGTGTGTTAAATATAATAATAAATAAGTGTCAACACTAATTACACTCAACGCCCCCTTACACAAATAATATCTATTTAGTCTAAAATCACTTAAATCCAAAATACATTTCCTGTAACCTTTTTTTACTTTTTACTATAATAGTAGTAGTAAAGTAGTATTAAAATGTTTTTTATTTCCAACTTAATATCTAGAAGTTAACATTTTCAAATAAGATTTTAAGTTTCTTTTGAAGTTAAAAATGCAAAACTTACGACATTGACCAACGTCGTCTGTCGGGTAGTTGAATTTACATAAATATTATAACAATTATTATTTTTAAATCAAAATTTGCTGATAATTTTAAGAAATTTTTTTTTTTTTTTTTTTTACTGGTTATATTCTCTCACTAGTTCATTTCGGTATGGTAAGGCTACAGTGATAAAATTCGCAAGTCCTTCAAAACTGGTGCTGTTTTCTCCATTGAGCACCTGGATTATTTCGGCTTCTGTTAACCAAACTTTCCCAAGGAAGGCCACCCTAAATTCCTTTAAACCCGGACATCTGCCCAAGAAGTGCTGGATGTTTTCTTCCTCCCTTAAGTTGCACACAGTACATAATGTTGATTCGTTCTGGCCAAATCCGTTTCCATTAAGCTTGATTAAATCACATCTTGCCCTAAAAATCCAGGTGATCTTGTTCAGTTCGAAACCATCGTTAATGTAAATCTGTCCTCTTAAATGATCCAGATGTTTGTAGATGCGCGTACCGCTCTCAGATGCCCTTCGTAGGTTTACTTGTTGACCCTCTGATTTCAACAGCCGCAATAGATCATTGCCTTTTTGGATCCAATCAATTTGAGAAATAGATCTCTCATCCCAACACAGTCCAAAACAATATCCAAGATTGTTCAATTCCTTTACCCAGAACAATTTTTCCCTCAAAAGTATTTTTGTTAGCTGATGCGGTAGTCTTGTTGCACTGTATTCAAATATTGTTTCCAATATATATCTGAGGTGAAGATCAAGGGTATAGTAATGTCCGTCCTCCGCTCCAGTTTCCATTGCCAAAGAGTAGTTTGGAGTAAATGTAGGCAATTTTAAAATTCGTTTCAAAAAATAGCGTTGAAGTTTATCCACTTCTTCAAACATTCCAAAGCCCCAGATCTGAGCACTGAATAGCTCTACAAACCGCCTGAAATAGTTTCCATTTGGTTTTTAAGTTGACATTTCTTTTTGCTAGAAAGCATTGCCACGTCGAGTTTATGCTGTTCTTGGCTGCAGTGTTTCTCTTTTCTACGTGCTTTGAAAACGACATCTTTGGTGAAAGTAAAACTCCTAAGTAAGTATAGTTGGAGACAATTCGAATTCTTTCTCCATTTAATGTCCAATTTTCATGACTAGATAACCTTCCACCATTTCTGAACACCATTATCTCGGATTTAGATAGATTTACTTCTAGGCTCCATTTAATGCAGTAACATTCCAGTTGCGTTATCATCTGCTGCAAGACCGTGACATCATCCGCCAGAATAACCATATCGTCTGCATAAAGCAGCAATCTTATGTTGAACAAGTCAATAAAGAGTCCTCCTCCTAAAGATTCATGCAAATCGTTTATATACGGTGCGAAAAGCAACGGTGATAGCAAGCATCCCTGTTTGACTCCAAAAAGTGTCTCAAAATATTCGGAGAGCTCTTCTCCCGTCCAGACAGCTGATTGTGTGTTGGAGTATATGGCTTCTATCAAGTTTACAAATTTTGTCGAAACTCCTATTGTGTGTAGTTTGTAGATAAGCAATTTTCTTGAGATTTTATCAAATGCAGCTTTCAGATCGACAAAAAATGCATACACCTTCTTTTTTTGTGCCAACTTCAGATGAACGATTGATGCCAGATTATAAATGTTATCCACCGTCGAATATTTTTTCCTAAAGCCCGCTTGAAATTCTGTAAGTATATCATTTGCCTCCACCCATGAGTACAGCCTCTCGTTGAGAATTCCCATCATAATCTTGGCCACACAATTCATGAAGGAGATTCCCCTGTAATTACTCGGCTGATTTGTATCCCCTTTTTTAAATATGGGAAAGATAATTGTTTTCACAAAGGCTTCTTCTACCTTGCAGTCGTTCAACATCCTATTAAATCCTGCTGCCAGTTGCTCCAAGAAGTCATCTGTTGCATTTATGAAGAACTCATAGGTAATCCTGTCCTCTCCTGGTGCTTTGTTTAGTTTAACTTTTTTTAGAATACTTATAATTTTATCTACAGTTATAGACATATCCAGATTCCGATCCTGAATTAAATTAGGTGCATAGAAAATCTGATTTGCCGTTTGATTTGGGTTAAGAAGTGAACTATAATATGTTCTAAACTCAGGAGCGGAAATTTGAGGGAAGATTTGATGATCTTGGTTACGTATTTCCTTTGCCAACTTCCACCACTCTTTACTGTCTTTTACACTGCTTATTTTGAGGTCAAGCTGATTGTTGTATGTGGACTTACTCCTTTTGCAAATAGTCTTATATTCTTTTTGAGCTCGTAGATAGTTCTCTTTATCTTCGTGGCTTTCCGTTTTCCGAAAAATATTGAGTAATTTATAACTTTTTTTTCTGGCTGTTTCGCACTCATAATTGTACCATTTATTCTTCGGCTTAAATTTTGAGCTACCGCTCTGATCATTTGTTGAGTTCTTTATTATTTCGGTTAAGTCTTTTAGCTCGATTGGATCCTTCTGAATTATTAGATTTTGCAAATTAAAATTAAGATTATTTTGGTACTCAGTCTTTTTTCGATCATTTCACTGCAATTTAGGCAACAGATTAAACTTGGTTGTGGTGTGGGGTATAGAAATATGCTTTAGGGACAATTTTATGGGCATGTGGTCAGACCATATCTCTTCCTCTACACTAAATCGTTCCACGCACATCAGTAGTTCTTGCGATACAGTACAAATATCATTCACTGAGTTACCCACATTATTCATGAATGTAAAGCTTCCTTCTTCGTCACCTTTGGTTCTTCCATTTAAAATAATTAAGCCATTATCTTCGCAGAATTCCAGAAACTCTTTTCCTCTTGAATTAATAATTTTATCTTTAGACCGTCTTTTTTCTAGCCCTGCTTGAAAAACTAATTTATGCACATCTTCAATGTCTTGCTGCAGTTCACCTAATCTAATGTTTACATCACCGATTACTATTGGATTTATAATTCTGTTGTCTACAAAAAAGGTCTTTACTGCGTTAAATTCACTTCGCCAATCCATACTTCTCAAATACAAAGGGAAAACAGTTATTGTCTTTTCATTCGTGATTATTTTTATACTCTCCACACCATCAAGGTTGTTGTATTCATGCCGGATTCCTCTCTCCACCAGATTTCTTTTTACTCCATAGAGACATCCACCAATCGCTCTTCCAAAACTACTGTTTCGCGAACCAGGTTTCCAATATGTGTGAAACTCTTTCTGAAAGTATTTGTTGAACTGCTCTATCTTTTCTGTTTTCATTATATGTGTTTCAGTTAAAATGAATATTTCGTGTGAAGATACATAATGAAAAAATTGTGTGAATAAACTTTTATTTTCTAGACCATGTATATTATAAGCTAATATCCTAAAATCTTCTTCATAATTTTGTATATTATTCTTTTTTCTTAAATCTAAGTTAGTACATTTATTTAATTTACGTCGACAGACTTTGCTTAGTTTTTTTCATTATTACTTGAAGTTTGCTCTAAAACCTCGTAAAAACCGCAAGTAATTGAATCTGCTTCACCGTTGTACAGGGCTTTAAGAATGCCTTCCCCTTTTTGTTGACCACATACTAATTCAAAGTTTTTGTTCCATGCAAACCACTTGCCGTTGATTCTCATCCTATCATTTAGAACGCTTACTCTATGGAGCCTGCTTATTGATAGAATTCTCCTTCTTAGGGACAGCATTGCCTTCTTTCGTTCCTGTTTCTGAGAATTCAAATCCCTCTCTAAAATGTAGGATGTACCTGCTAGGTTCTTTGTGTGTTTGAAAATGTCTTCAACAATTTCTGCCGACTCGAACTCAGCGATTACCGTCATCTTTCCATCTTTTTCGAACATTTTTCTGGTCGAGCGGACATCTACTGACGTTGGAATTTTGATTACATCTTCACAAATGTTTTTAACTGCTACAGGCATAGGGATTGTTGCATCAAGGCCTTTAAATATAATATTTTTGCTTTTTATTTGGTCCTCTAGCCAGGTAATTGTTTGCCTATCCTTTTCCCTCTCCACAGACAAGTGCTTAATTTGATCTTTTAGATTTTGATTTTCTATTGCTAGTTCACTAAGGTTTGATGATAGGGTACTCATTTGTGAAGTCAATTCTTCAAAATCCTTTTTAGTGGGTATTTGGCTTAGCTTTTCATCTAAGAGATTCGCCATGGCGTACTGCATTGTGCCCATGAGATCCACAACAGTCATGCTTCCAACTAGTTTCTGTGGGCTTTGTGGTCTTATCGCACCCGAGATTTCTGGGGATGTTTCATCCAACCTTCTTTTCGAGTTATTATTTGATTGTAAAGTATGTTTAAGTCCAACCTCGACTGTATTTTGGTTTTTTAAAGGAGTTCGATGCATATTTTAAGGCGTTTTCGAATTTGTATGTTATATAGCTTTTGAATAATTATTATATATCTCAACTCTCCCAACAGTATGCAATATATTGTATTTAAAGTTTGCTCGGTACTTACAAGCTTTTGACTTCGCTGTCAATCAAATAAAAATAAATTTGCCCTTGGAATTTGGCAAAGATCATCCAAATCAAAATTATTCACTTTTAAGCCCCAAAACAGAAAATTCTAGCTGCACTCGAGTTGCTACGATGTTTTTTCACATGCACTTCAATTTAATTAATTTTAATCTTTGAACTAACCACTCCAAATGATAGATTTTCTCAAAATTAATATCCGTGTTTACAATCAAACTCTTCACCAGACCAAGGTTACCAGCCTCCCTTTTACTCCTCCTTTTTACTATAATATACTTCTTACTTGAACTTGATATAACGTGGTCGTCTTTTTTAATCTCTGAACATCTTCTTTCATAACACTATTAAAACAAAAAACATTAACTATCGAAAATATAATGAGTATTTGGAGTTAATTCCCTTTTATATTGAAATATATTTAAAAATGTGATACCAGCAAAAAAATGGACTTTTTACAAAAAATGAAGTTGTTAATTTTTACGATCTATAATTCCCTAAAATAAGTTTTTAAATTAAAATATTATTGGCTATACCTAACTTAAAACGATTTTTTAGAATTTTGAATTTTTATGTATAATTCCATTAAATAAATTTTTAAATTAAGATATTATTGACTATACGAACGATTTTTTCGAGTTTTGAATTTCTATAATACTGTAATATTTTTGCTAGGTTCGTTAAATAAAACTTATTACTGTTTCTAATATTTCTTCTTTATTTACACTTTTTCAAATCAAAACAATAAATCTCAATTTATAATCAACTCTAATACTTTTATTCCAACTTAAATCCACTTCTTTAATTACACTTTCCACAATCCAATAGTTCAGCTTTGCACACTTTCATAATCGAAAATAAACTGTGTTCCGCTCACCGTGAACACTCCCTTTTATACTCAAACCAGTTGTTCTAGAAGGTTCTTGTCCAGAATACTCCATTTGCTTGGAACAAGGGGAAATTCATATGGGGATAGAATGTTCTAGTACTTTGGAATGAGGGGAAATTTAGATGCGATGGAAAAGAGCTTTTTGTTTTGTTCCCTCACAAAGCAGATATGTAATTCTCAACAGATGGCGCTGTAGGAGTATAAGGCTCTGTTCGCAACATTGCCCCCTTCTTAAGACTGTTCGTCCCGAACAACTCTATCACCAGCTTCGGCACTGTATCGGTGAAGTCGATCGCTATGCACAACTTTTAGCTTTCCTCTTAACCCTCTTGGAATTCGGTAAACGACATCATTGATTTTCGTGACGACAGTATAAGGGCCTTCCCAGTTTTGTTGAAGCTTCGGCGACAATCCCTTTTGACGATGTAGATTATACAGCCATACACGATCTCCTACTTGGAATCCTGTCGTGTTTGCTCTTGTGTCGTACCTTGTCTTCATTCGATCGCTGTAAGTGCTCATTCTAGTCCTGGTCGTTTCGTGGATGCCGATTAGCCTCTCTTTTAGGTCACTCACGTAATCCCCTGTTTCCTGAGACTCTTGTGGTGGGTGTCCAAACCTTATCTCACTAGGCAGGCGTATGCTTTTTCCGAACAGGATTTCAGATGGTGTTTGTCCTGTTGAGCTATGTACTGCACTTCGATAGGCCATCAAAAATAGTGGTATGTGCCTATCCCAGTTTCTTTGGCTGTCGCCTAGGACCTTAGTGAGGTGCTCTTTTAACGTCCTGTTGAATCTCTCGACCTTTCCATCAGATTGCGGGTGAAGTGGTGTGGTTCTCGTTTTCTTAATGCCAAGGAACGCGCACACCTCTTGGAATATGTTCGACTCAAAGTTCCTTCCTTGGTCAGAATGGAGCTCCATAGGCACACCGAACCTACTTAACCAGTTAGACACAATCTGGTCGGCCACGGTCTTGGCTTCTTGGTTCGGGATAGCGTATGCCTCAGGCCATTTGCTGAAGTAATCCATTACCACCAGAATGTATTTGTTTCCAGCATTTGTTTCCGGAAATGGGCCAGCCACATCAACAGCGATCCTTTCAAACGGTGAGCCAACATTATACTGCATCAGTTTTCCTTGCAGTTTTCTACCAGGTCCTTTGGTTGCCGCACAAGCCTCACAATTTCGGCACCACTTTTTAACGTCGTCTCTTGCATGCAACCAGTAGAATCGTTGTCTCACTTTTTCTAACATCTTGTTGATTCCCAAATGGCCTCCTGAAGGTCCATCATGCATCTCTCGAAGAACCTCTTTGATTTTCGATTGAGGTAACACAAGCTGCATCACATAGGATTTACCATCAGCGGACTCCCATTTTCGCCGAAGAACACCTTCTCGCACATGAAGTGAGTCCCATTGTGCCCAATAGGCCTTTAAAACTGGACTCCTATCGGAAATGTCATTCCATGCGGGTTTTTCTTCATGTTCTTTCCATGCGAGAAGAGGTTCAATGTCGGGGTCCTCTTGTTGAGCAGATCTTATTTCTTCATTGCTCCATCCACAAATGGGGTCAGCCCTTATTCGCAGAGTGTTGATGGCGACCATGCGTTTGTTGCCATTTGACGTTGCCTCGATAGTCAGACTTCTATTGTTTTGTTTGGTCTGAGAAACCTGGATGGTGTTTCTGGGTCCATCGATACCAGAAACCAGCTTCTGTCCCTCGAAGTTGGTTCTTACTCGTTTCTCTGTTGGTAAACTTGTTCGGGAAGTAACACTGGTGTTCTTGTTACCTTGTTCTGAGTTTGAAACTCCGTGTCCACAATGTTGACAAGTTCTTCTTGGTGGTAATCGACATTGACGCTGTAAATGTCCAGTCTTGTTGCAATTCCAGCACTTTGCAAGTCCGTTTCGTTGATTCCTTTGGACATCAGTTCTTTGGCATGAGCATTCTTCGACGATGGCTTCTCTAAGTCGATGTACTTCGTGAGAAGCTTGCTCTGCTGCTTCCATTGTCAAGGCAAACGCTAATGTTTCAGAAAGCGTTCGTTTTCCAGCAGTTCGCACGGCCCTCTGAAGATGTATGTCGGAAATGGCGCGAACAAATGCCTCAACTGCAAACTGGTTACGGATTTCTTCTCCAACATCTGGATATGCAAGATGAACAAGCCTTTCAATGTCCGCTTGTAGCTGTTGTAGAGTTTCGCCCCTCTTCTGAACTTTGGAATAGAGTCGTACTTTGAAGACTTCTTTCATATGGCTATTACCAAAGCGTTTGTCTATAGCCTCAACCAAGTAATTAAAGTCGCCGCTCTTATCTGCTGGTATGGTTAGCAATAACTCAGCAGCTGCTCCTCTAAGAGCAAGGGTTAGAGCTAAACACTTGTCAGCCTCATCCCAGCCATTTGCTGTAGAAGCGGCATCGAATTGCTCTTTGTATATAGACCAAGAAGTTTGTCCATCAAAGGTTGGAGGTTGCATCTCCTTTTTCCTCAAGGTTTCTCCAGAACTTTCCCGAATCTTTATATTTCGAATGCGATCTAGCTCTTTTGAAAACGTCTCCATTTTGTTGTCGACTTGATTCTCTAGCAATGAAAAACGTTCATCAAGTGCAGACACATTATTCTCGATTTTAACAAGCTTGCCTTCTAGCATGTTTCTCTGCTCTTCGAGAAGGTCTTTTTGTTCGCTATGCTGTTTGTCAAGGCGTTCGAGAATATTCTTTTGTTCATTTTTCTGTTCATTTCGTTCTCTTCGAGACGTTCGAGAACATTCTTTTGTACATTCTCCTGTTCTTTCTTTTGTTCATTTCGTTGCTCTTCGAGACGCTCAAGCAGAAGACTAAACATATTTGAAACATCTACATTTTTACTTACGTCCACTTCCTCAGCGTCAGCTTCAAAGACGAAAATGTCCGGGTCTTCATTTTGTTGTTTCAAATATTCGGCCAAACGCAGAACAAGCTCATTTTTCGATCCTGCTCTAGAAAGTTCTCGCTTGCCTTATTCACTTTTCAGCTCATTACAGTTGAGCTCTTTTAGTAACTTGCTCATTTTTATTATTATTATTATTTTTTTTTCCACACTTCACTGCACAATAAGTTTTATTCCACTTTTCTGACACCAATGTAATATTTTTGCTAGGTTCGTTAAATAAAACTTATTACTGTTTCTAATATTTCTTCTTTATTTACACTTTTTCAAATCAAAACAATAAATCTCAATTTATAATCAACTCTAATACTTTTATTCCAACTTAAATCCACTTCTTTAATTACACTTTCCACAATCCAATAGTTCAGCTTTGCACACTTTCATAATCGAAAATAAACTGTGTTCCGCTCACCGTGAACACTCCCTTTTATACTCAAACCAGTTGTTCTAGAAGGTTCTTGTCCAGAATACTCCATTTGCTTGGAACAAGGGGAAATTCATATGGGGATAGAATGTTCTAGTACTTTGGAATGAGGGGAAATTTAGATGCGATGGAAAAGAGCTTTTTGTTTTGTTCCCTCACAAAGCAGATATGTAATTCTCAACAGATGGCGCTGTAGGAGTATAAGGCTCTGTTCGCAACAATACCATAAAATAAATTTTTAAATTAAGATATTACTGACGGTATCTTCCATAGAACGATTTTTTTCGAATTTTGAAAAACATTGTATTTCGAAACATAAAAAAGAATAAGTTTTGCGGTTAAAATAAAAAAAACAATTCATTTGAAAATTCGACATCTTAAAAACGGGTCCATGTTTCTTGAAATTTAAGTTTTGTACTTGTAGAATAATGCAAATTTAAAGTTGAAGTTCAAAAATGAATGTTATCTTAAAAATGTCTTAAAATTTTTGTGTAGGTATGAAAACTTATTTAGTTTTCGAAATAAGGAGTTTTCAAAAATATATATACTATTTGAATCTTGGAAAAGGTTAATAATATTAAAATAGATCAATATTCGTTGTACCCTCAGCAATTTGTCAGCAATTATCAACCTTCTATAAACAAAATTTTTTTCTTAAATCTGTTGCAGAGTTTTTGAGAAAAAAATGTATTTGATTTAAGAAAAAAAACATCGAACTGAAACATAAAACACACCATGTGCTTATATACGAGTACATCACAAGTAAAAATTGAAAAACTGCTGCTGGTAGCACTATCTAAAACAAGTTTGATTTTTATAAAATACTCGTATTTAGGTGAATTTGTTTTCTAGTTTTTGTTGTAATATTGAATCCAAAAATGATATCCTTTTATTTCGTCACAAAAATACAATTCAAACTTTCGAGAATATTTGGTGATGAACAATGGTTTTGTGCTATGGGGAAACTTTCATGCAACTAAAAGTAAAACAACTTTCACCCTTTCCAAAGTTTTCTGCATCCTCCAAGGAATCTGGTAGTTTACTATTCGAAATTAAAATAAATAATCATTATTTGCTTACATAAATGTTTAAAAGTTTGACTTCATTTACCGATTTGTTGTTTCAGGTAGAAAAAGACATAAAACTGCACCAAGAAATGACATCAGTCCAAGTATAATTTCAGGTAATGCATTAAATATTAAACGAGTATGCAGAATGTATGAACTAAAAAATGTGAACCCATAACCAATCACATGAACAGCTGCAACACCTTGCCCACGCACACATGTTGGTATAAGCTCAGTTGCATACTGAGCTGCAGAGTTGTACGCCACTGTTACTCCAAACCTTCCAATAACCGATAGAAGAATTAATAAGGTTGTATCTGTAAAAATAAATATTAAACAATTTTTTCAAGGCCTCTTCAGGTTTTAATAATGAATATTAATTTTGTTTAGACTTAGATCTGAACGATAAATATTTATACGTGTGTGTGCGCAACCTTGAAACACAAAGTTTATTATTTGCTTTTTATTTGTACATACATGTACATATATAGATACTAAGTTATGCGTTCGTAAAAAACGAACTCGAGATAGGGAAGGGGAAAAAAGTGGATCTCGAAATTTTATCTGTGTTTAAAAAAATCTCAAAATTTCATTTGGTAAATGCTAGGTAATGGTTAAAAAAGAAATTTAAAAACTTGGTTTATAATGTTGCCATTAATGAACCATTTTCTTGTTTTCAATTTTCAAAGAAAACGATAAGAATGTTATTGGCGAAAAATAGTTATAAGTCTATAGTCGAACATACAGAAAGAATTACGAAACGATCATCGTTATCTAAAGTCTGAAAAAATCATTTACGAATGCATAATTTGAATTAAAGCACGTACATCTATAGATACTATTATATAAAAGCGAAACCATTTTAAAGTTTGTAACGTAAAGTTTAATGCTCACACTGTGTCTCTGGCATATTAAGGGTATACAAACCCCTTGAGTGTGCGCCGATTATAAAAAAAAAAAAAAAAAAAAAAAAAAGTTTGTAACGCATGATCTCAGAAAGTAGTCAACCGATTTATTTGAAATAAATTTTATTATTTTCTATATTGTTATATATACTATTATATAAAAGCGAAACCATTTTAAGGTTTGTAACGCACAATCTCAGAAAGTAGTCAACCGATTTATTTGAAATAAATGTTATTATTTTCTATACTGTTAAAAGAGTGTTTATGGCTATAATTTTTTTTTCATTAATAATTTGTCAAACTTAAATATTATTAATTTAACATTTTTTGTCCATTTTTTTTCATTAGTTGACTTATATAACCACTCATATCTTAAAACCTATACAGTAATCGACAAAGATTAGCATTGCTTCATAAAGTTAAACATACAACCTGAGAAATAAATAAAAACAAATTATAAAATTATAAACTTTTTGAATTTATTTTATCCAGGAATTAGATTTCATCACAATCGCGAGGTCGCTGCTTTGTTTCATTTCATTATCATTCAAACATTTTTAATTTTCTTTTCTTCCCGCTCCCATACTCTCTCTCTCTCTCTCTCTCTTAATATCAGTTCCATTCAATAGTTACGTTTTTTCTCTTACCTACCTACCTACATATTCAATTTTTCTGTATTGTATAGTTTATCTAACTAACCGACACACACAAAATTTTTTTCTTTCTCTAATTATTCTATCGTCACATCGCTGAACAATGTGGGGGTGGGCTCTTTTTACTTGCGATATAGGTAATAGGTACTAACTATAGGGCAAGTTCTGCATTTGGAAAAAAAAATCGAACTCGAGATTTTGATCAAAGTTGACATTACGATGATAGCGAAGAGGAAGACGAATAAAGTGGGTCCGACGATTCCCTCTGTTTGTCTGTAAGCCACTGGAGCTATTTTCTTCAAACTCGGTACTTAAGGGTCTTCGGTGATTCCCTATAGGAGAAATTGAAATTTTTTTTTAGCTCTAAAACTAACAGTACCCCCCATACACCCGTAATGCATAATCTTATTTATCTCGAAAACGGCTCATACGATTTTGATAAAAAAAAAAAAATAGGTGTAATATTATGGACACGGACTACATTTTGGTTAAAAAATGATTGGGGGGAAATGTTATTAACGGTACCTGTCATAGAACGGTTTTTTTGATTTACGAATTTCTCATCAACAGCTCTAACGATTTTAACCAAAATTTTTATGCGTGAGCTTCTATACACTCAAAAAAATATAATCTAAAAATTTTTTCGAAAAAATAGTTTTTTGATTTTTAAAAAACTAATATAATTTTTTTTTGTTTTGAAAAAAAACGGATACACGAATAAATTTTTAAATTACGTTATAAAATGTATTTTATTAAATACTAATAACTTGCATATCAATTTTGTTTACAAAAATTTTAAGGACAATTTAGTACACAAAAAACATGTTTCAGTGCGTCTGTAGGTCTGTACCTCTTTCTCTACAGCCTTACCCACTAGACCTATGTTCTTCAATCTCGGTAGTTAGGGGTCTTCGGTGACTCTCTAGAGGAGAAATTGAAATTTTTTTTTTAGCTCCAAAACTAACGGTACCCCCAATACACCCGTAATGCATAATCTTATTTATCTCGAAACGGTTCTAACGGTTTTGATAAAAAAAATTAGGTGTGATATTATGGACATTGGACATGGACTACATTTTGGTCAAAAAAAATTTTGGTGCAAAATGTTATTAACGGTACCTGTCATAGAACCGTTTTTTGATTTTTCGACTTTCTCATCAACAGCTCTAACGATTTTAACCAAAAATTTTCAACAGGAGCCCCCTTAAGTTTAAAATAATATTGTATATAAAAATATTCGAAAAAAAAAACTATTTCTAAAATCTGTACTACCTAATACTTAAAATTTGGCATCCCAAATTTTGTTCTCGAAAATTTTTAAGGAAATTTGTCATATAAAAAATTACTTAAATATTAAAAAGATTAATCAGACGGCAATTCCATACATTTGAACATTTTTATCTCATTAAATACATGTTTTATATTTATAATATGTATTTTAAATTCCAAAGTGCTTTTACATAAGAGCAAGTTGGTGCGATCCAGTCGTGCATTTTATTTTTTAAGTTACAAAATGGGTGACAAAATGGACATTCAATTGACTACAGTGCTGTGCACATGAACTATTCTATAAAAGCGAAACCATTTTAAAGTTTGACTACTTTCTGAGATCATTCAACCCGTTTATTTGAAATTAATTTTATTATTTTCTATATTGTTATATTTATAATATGCACAAACATGAACAAGCTCTTTTTTTCAAGTGTGAAAGAGAATCTAATTCGATACGGTATATTATACATATAAACTAAAATTAATATTATTGTAGCAAATATGCCTAGTCCCATTGAGAAATGTTTTATTATGCTAATATTAATATTAAGTATAGTATATAATATAGTATATAGTATAGTATATAATATAAGATAGAATTATGAGCGCTTCAAAGTTTCTTGTGAGTGGAGGACCCTAGTCATTTGCTGCTAGATTCAAAATACATACTTACAGCCGTATTAATAAAAACACACAATTTGCTCGTTAACACACGTTTTTTCCAACACACGGATAATGAAATTATCCCTTTGATAAATTTAAATATTAATAAAACTATCGTTTCTTTATTTTATCTATTCACTGAATAACAAGGAAAAATTGGCAGCACTTCCTTCAATTCTACTAAATATTCTAGTACTTTTTTCATTATTGAAAGCCGGCATGTCATCTCAGACATACAAAATAATTTTTGTTGTCAAACAAATTCTAAACGGTTATTTAATTTTTGTGTGAAAGTTCAAATTAGTTTGTAAAAAAAAAAGATATGCGAGTAAAGAAAAAAAATTATTGAAAATTGGAGTTCTGGCGACAAGGTTAGTTAACACAATAACCTATGGCAGGCATTACTTGGATACTTAGTGGAATTTGTATTAAAACAAAATATATCTGTGAAATTTGACGAGCAAGTTGAAGATATCCGCTCGTTAATCACCAAAATCGGTGAGATAAATTATCCTCTCATTGTCAAACGTCATTTAAGACTAACACACATTTATTATTAAGAATCATAAGTTAAAATACGTGTTAAAGTTGTTTCGCCTGTATTTTGTGCTTATTAATAGGGCTGTTAGCTTTTATAATACGTTATTTAATTTTTTTATAGCAATCATCATTATTAATATATATCGGGGGCTATCGTGAATAAAATTTCCCTCGGAATTTTTCATAACCTTCAAAATTGTAAACTTGAATAATGTCGATAGTTTCCCTTGGAATTTATTGATATTGGGAATTAAGTTTCATAGGGCCTTTGGCTCTCATTTCAAAAGGCCACCAGCCAGCTTTCAATGAACAGTGCAGAAATATTGTCGTTTCCCATTTTTGAAGATGGGGAGAATTCCGAGGGAAATTTTGTTCACGATAGCCCTCATCATATTTATCTAGTGTCAACTCGATCAGATTTACAAGATGCGCAGATGAAAAGGGCGCTAGTCTCAAATGGATATCACTTGAATCAATCTTTTGAAAAGCATCACCTATTCAGTTCAATTCAAAGTAATATTTAAGCTAAGCTGATGATAACTCTTCTTAAAGCTAATTTTTTTTCAAACATCCAAATCGCCTCAGTTCAGAACAATCAAAATAAATTATGTTTATGACTTTGAAGTTTGAACCCACAGACTTTATTTAAATATGAACACTTTTAGTATAGAGTAATAATTTAAAAATATCATGATACAATTAGTTTACATGAACTTAAGTCAATAGATATACATACATATGAAAGACTCTAAACTTAACAGTATACTGGAATTTTGTCATTTATTTGACAATAAATGTTCGTGTGTTTTCGGTTTTCAAGTTCATTGTGTAAAACAGCTGCTGATTGTGGTGGTCTTGTTTTATAAGCATTAGCAGCTTCATGAGTTGAAAATTTATATGGATCTGTGTGTCGAGACCACAGAAACATTTAAACATTTCAGAAACAAACAAACAATCATTTCTGAAATGTTTATGTTTTTCTCACTGCAATGTGAAAATTTCTATTTTTCTCAAGCATTTAAATAGGATGTACTCTGGATGAATATTCTAATAATAAAATAATCTTTTCCCCACTGTATTTTTTTCATATTTTTTTATTTATTTTTTGTTTTATTATCTTTCATAAAATGAAACCTGACGCTATCAGTACATACTATTTCTTTTCAATTTATCTTCAAATTAAAAAAAATACACAAATGGATAGATTTCAGAAATGTTTCTCGAAGTGTCAATGGTAAAATCCCGAAATATTCTAATTTTATCATGCCTGGAAATCAATATTTAACGTCATGAATTTGGAGAAAAAATATTTTTTATATTAGTATTTATTAGTATTTTTTTTGACATCAAAACCATAGATCAAAAACATAGAAGAACAAAATTTATGAATCGTTGTAGTTGATTTTTTAAAATAGTTTTTTCAAACATTTTAAAGAATATAACTTTAAATTTTTATTATAGTACGACTAAAAATTAAATTTTAAAACAAAAATTGATTTTTTTTTTTTAAATTAAAAAAAATATATTTTTAAAGTTTTGTTAATGCAATGTTTTCGAACTTTTAAGGATTTTTTTATTAATTCAAAAAATGGTTCTATGGTACGTACATTCAGTTACATCTTAATTTCGAGATTTTTTTTTCAACTATAGACCGTAAAAATTAATTGAAAGAAAAATAATTTTATTAAAATTCTAAGTGCCGTTTTCGAGAAAAATACAATTTTCGAAAACCATTTTTTAACATTTGTATTGTATTGAGTTCCACAAATTGTTGAGTTAATTTAACAGCTGTTGGGGTGAGAGATCTCTTAGGATAACTAAAGGATTGGGTATTTGAGGTGGTGAGGGAGAGATTAGGGTAGAAAACATTAGAATTGGGGGGAAGTGGTAATGGTAGTGTAGTGCGGAGGTAGTTAGATGCAGCTGAAGATACTAACGAAGACATTGAAGAAGATGGGTTAAGAATGTGGGATTAAATACAATTAAATACTTTGCTTGGGAGTTTAACGAGCTTCAGACGTTCCTGTTGGTAATTCAACTTGAACCCGTAGCTGGAAAGATTGAGAGCTTGATGAGGGGACGGAATTGTTGAAGAAGGGCTGGAAAAAGTAAGGAAAAATACCTGTTTTACTGGATTAGTTAGGATCAAATCGGAGGATACTACTTTGATATGGCATAGGCTTGAACTTCAAAATAGTTAAGTTTGGGATATGTTTTATCAAGCCAGCTTGTTAAGACCATAGTTCCTATAGTTGAATAGTTTCCGGGTACAGATGAGGACTTTAAAGTTGCATTCCACATCTGCGATGGGGTAATTTTTCATGAAGAAGATCTTAACCCAGCGGCATTGCGAGGGCCATTTTTGAGGAGGAATGTGAGTTTATTGGTAGGTGATGTTGAAATTGATGCCGGTTGAAGGATGGAAGTAGATCCATTCAGAGCAATAGCAAAAATGTGTTTCGAAGGTGCAGGTAAAGGCAGCTGGAAGTGAAGTTGAATAAACAGTCAGAAAAGTAGCAGGAACGTTGATTGCAGATGAAGACATTTTTGGAGGCGAAGTGAATGATGATGAAGTTGAAGCAGATGAAGATGGAGCTGTCGATACGGTCCCAGGAGCATTCGATGTTTGAGCAGGTGAAAAATTTTCAGTAATTACTTGAACAGATGATGAAGCAGCTAAATCCAGTGCGATATTAGGTTCGACATTGATGGCCAGGATTTATCAAGGATTGATTTGTTGTTAGACTTTACCATATTATTGTCGTGTTTTGTGTAGAGGTAACGTATTTCAACCGGAATAACATTAATCGATTCCTTAAAACCTTTCGACTAGCATTTACCATAATTATGTCTGATTTCCGACTTAAGATCGGATAGACATTGGACGGTCGCTATTGCATTTGATAGGCCGCAAGATGTGAGCTGGCGATAAAGATTTAGAATCCTCACAGAAAAAGCTGAATTTCATCTTAAATACACAATTGCAGCATAAACTTGGAATGGAAAGACGAAAAAGAATTACAAAAACAAACAAATTAAGTATGTGATCAGATCACTTAATATGTATATGGTGAAAACTATGTAATCGATCACAAAAACACAGGTGCACAATTGTTAGTCACATTACGAGGTCAGGGAAATAGAAGAAAAACTTAAGAACGCAGCGGCAGTACAGTTATATTTTTGAGGGGATCAAGTTGAATTCGAAATGAAAACAAATATTGGTGGAGTGATTTAAAGACGCGACTACACTTGGGGGTGTGTTGTTTATAACTTATAACCGTTGATATTGTTGGACTCAACAGTTTTATTTTTGTTTTCAATTTTTTCTTCACTAAATTTTACCTTGCCATTGTCCTTGGATATAAATATATACAGCAAACAAACATCATCATATCAAAAAGAACCATGTTCATTCTTTTCATGGGGCAGGTTTTTGTTTTTTTTTTCAAAAACTATTTTTTCGAATGTTTTATACGCAATATTATTTTACATTTAAAGAAGCTCCCGTAAAAAAATTTTGGTCAAAATCGTTAGAGCCGTTAAAGAGAAAGTGGAAAATTAAAAATGTAGTTCTGTGAAAGGTTCCGTTAATAACATTTTTTCTCTTTTTTTTTTTTACGAAAATGTAGTCCATGAAAATAATAGTACGCCTATTTTTTATATCAAAATCGTTAGAGCCGTTTTCAAGATAAGAAAGATTTTGCATAATGGCTGTGTGCCAGATACCGTTAGTTTTGGAGCTAAGAAAAATTCAATTTATCCTCTAAAGAATCAGTTAAGGGTCAAGTAGCAAGTTTAAAGAAAATACCGCAGGCGGTATAGGCTTTAGGTTGAGGTACAGAGGTACATACTAAGACTTGTTTTTTATGTACATAATATGTACCTACTAAATTTTCCTTAAAATTTTAGTAAAAAAAATTGTTATGCAAATAGTTAGTATTTAATGATATACATTTTAGTACGTTATTTCAAAAAACGGTTCTATGACAGGCACCGTTAATAACATTTTTTTTTTACCAAAATGCAGTACATACCCATAATAACACAATTAATTTTTGTTAATAATTTTTTTGTATCAAAATCTTTAAGGCCGTTTTCGAGATAAATAAGATTTTGCACAACAGCTGTACGGCACAACGGCTGTATGGCATATACCGTTAGTTTTTGAGCAACAAATGTTATGAATAGCTACCACGAACATGAAACTGAGAGTGCGTTAAGCAATGGAGATAGTGAGGTCTTTATATAGGATGATCTTCAATATAAATCTGATGTCGAATTACTGGACTTCAAATCCATAAAACAGTCATATACAAATAACATACATATTTATGTAAATTAAGTTTTTTATTACAAAAAAATACAAAAGATACGTTAATTTTTGTAGTAAGGGATAGTTGTCCAAGAGTTGTGATTTGATGAAAAGCCGATACATTTTATAAATAATCGATCTTTTTTCCTTTGAAGCACTTCTTAACTAAAGTACAATAACTTGGTTCAATTCAATATTTATATCATTTATCAAAAACATGATTGTATTTATGTACTAATTCTGACAAAACCACCAACATTGAACTTTATAGTAATATGAGTTTTGATGCGATTATAAATTTGGGAAAATAATATTTATTCATTTGAAGATGGCTTCATCTTTATTGTACGATGTTTGGAATTATTGTCCATTTATGTTGAATGTAATATCAATCCAAGAATGTGAACCATTTAAACTAAATTCATTCCACGTTTTCAAGGTGCGATCAAATCGTTCAGCAATCGAAGCTTTGAGAGCACTAAATGTAGAGTAATGATTGATTTGAAATTTTTTCATTACTCTTTGAAAAGATGTTTTTTGGGCAACGACCTTTATTTAATATAAATAAGTTTTGTCATTAAGTGGGCTTAAGGTCAATTTTTGTTAATATTTTTTGTTTTTTTATGTTGTGACGTTTCAGATGTGGTTACACCCTTCTTCAGACCTATTTATTAAGTGAAATGTAATTGAAAACATATACATTATACATATATTAAAAATATCAAAATTCTAAGAGTATACTTACAACTTTAAAAAATACAAATATTTTTTATTTGTTTGTTTTTGGTTTCCGTGTTTTTTTTAAAATCCTTAAAAGACGTTTAAATTTTTTTTTCGTTTTTGTTGTATAAATAATCTTATTGTGGCTTGTCTTGTTAAAAAGAAACGAGACTTCTTATAAAAAACAAAATAATATGTGTTTATTTATTGAGAACAAATTATAGAATGAAAAATTATACAAATGAAAAATTAATTGAAATAAGCTTAGTGAACTTATTTTAGTATTTTTGTAGTACTACAGTAGAGTATTATAATCAAAGTTTCTCATACATATATTTTGAGAATACCACAGTCTCCCCTACTTAGTAAAAGATATTCAGCGAATAACATAATCATCAAATCGGATTGGAGGACGTCTCTGGTTGATCTCCTGAGTTCTTGTTGAGGTGATACTGTAGATGGAACTTGGTTCCCTTGAGGCCCATTTTCTTGAGGAACAATTTCAGAAGGGATCGGTAAAGTTGTTTCATTTTAGTAATACCTAAGTGAGTTTCATGAAGCTCTGTGATAATTGTTGAACGCAGGGAATGTGGAATGAGAATTCTATCTTTCCGGAAAATAATTCCATCTTTGATAGTAAGTTCAGAATTATTCGAATTAGTTTGTAAGTCGTTGATTGTATTTCGAAGTTCTGGATCTTTTTTAGGTTCGTTCATGATAATTTGAGCTGTGATTTCTTTGCTTGAGATATGGAATATTTTGTCAGCGTACAACGTGTTGACTTCTTCACCAATTATTTGATCATTTGAATTATACAGCCCTATCAGGAGTTTCGCCCGAATAACCTTTCACCCGAAATATTTTTGTTCCCCCGGATTTTAAAAAGTAATCAGGAATTTCGCCCAAACAAGATTTCACTTCGAATTTAGAACTGACGGACGGTTCGAAAAATAGGTATGTTCAGAAAACTGAGCTATCAATAAATTTCCCCATCTCTGTGATGGAAACAGAGAATGAAATCTGAGCTTACTTTTTTCTTGTTTAAAAAAAAGCTCAAAATAAATTCGGTTTTGCATTTTCCTGTTAAAATAGTGTCCATTGAGTGCAATGATACGATTTTTAATGCTTTTCCAATCGATTTATTGACGAAAAAAAATTTCTGAATTTGCGGATACATAAAATTTCCCTCTCCGTTTTTAATCCGTTTTTATTCGTCTCCGATACATGAACAAACCTAACAATCTGACTTTTTGTTTTGACAGTTGTTGACAACCAGTAAGAATTAAATCAAGCGACGAATAAAAAAAATTGGTTTAGTTAATATTTTTATTTAAAAGAAAAAAGTGTAATCTAAAAATGTAAATGATAAACTAAAAAAATCACTATAAAGAAATTAAAACGCAAGCATACCTATGCATTTCCTGTCGCTTGAGGAAGATGTAATACTGCGTTGAAATAATCGGAGGCAGTTAAGAGACCACTCAAATCCTTTGCAGTTACCTGAACCATTGTAAGAATGAAACTATACATTCAACTTCTTTAATATCTAACTATAAATAATTTTCAGATTTCAACAGAAATTTTTTTCGTCCGAAACTCAAAATAAGGAAAAAGAAAAAAGGGAATTTTTTCGGGTGGAATGACATTTGGGCGAAACTCCTGATAGGGCTGATAATGCGATGCACGAGATAAACAATCAACATTCTGGTTAGAAATGAAGCATTCTGGACAATGGTTGATTATCTGTAACAAGTAAAAAATGTCTACCGAAAATATATTTATAGAAATGGGTGACACCAAATATTATTGCAAGGGCTTCACGATCCAATTGACTATAATTTTGTTTAGATTTCGTAAGAGAACGGTTTTACAATTCCATTAAGAATATGACTTAATACAGCAGCTATACCATAAGGACTCGCATCAGTAGTAAGGACGACTGGCAATGTAGGATTGAATGGCATTAGTACTCGATTGCTGCATAGTTCTGTTTTAATTTTATAAAAGTTGATTCACATTTTGAAGACCAAAACCATTTTTGTCCTTTCTTGAGAAGACAGCGAAGAGCATAAGATATGGTAGAGAAATCTGGAATGAATCGAGAGTAGTATGTTACAAGTCCAAGAAATTGTTTAACTTTATCTGAATTTGAAGGAGACGTCATATCAGCGCGTACTTTTTCTGGAGATTTACTAATTTTGTTGAATTCAATTACATGTCCCAAATAATCAATCTTCTCTAATAAAAATAAACATTTCTTTTTATTGATGTGTAGGTCATATTGAGAGAGTTTTTGTCAACATGTAACAAGATTTTGAAGACAATCGTTTCGTGAATGACCGTGTACTATAATATCATCAAAGTAAGCTTCTACTCCTTGAAGACCCTTAAGAATTTGACATAAGAGTCGGTTGAAATCTGAGGGTGTGGTCTTAATACCAAAACTAAGCCGATTCATTCGATAAGTGCCTCGATGTGTTGAGATTGTTTGAATTTTGCTACTTTCTTCATCAACCTTTAAGTGTAGGTAAGCTTTGTACAGGTCTAACTAGCAGAAATATCTTGAGTTCCTAAAGCTGTGTAGAACGTCATCAATTCTTCTGATTGGATGATTAACTTGCACTAGGCGTTTATTAACACCACATTTGTAGTCGACACATAAGCGTACTCCGCCATCGGGTTTCGGTATGGCAAATAGTGGAGAACCACAATCACTTGCGGAAACTAGCGTAGAGTAAAGTCGGGTAATATGGACCACCAATCATATTTTTGTTAATAAAACACAAACGGTGTAAGTTTTTTTTTAAAGATATTTAAAAAAAAAATACATCAGTTAATTCTGATTAAAAAAGTAGCAACAAAAGAATAAATTCACTTAATACAAAAATAACAAAAAACAAAAAGTTAAGTAACTCTAAAACCACCTGGTTTTCAATCCATTGACGGCTATTTATCCAGTTTGGACTCTGACATAAGCCTTACCAAACAATGCACATATATCAAAATCATCAACAGTCGATCATTCAACCTCATCCAGACCCGAAACTTCTTATATTGAAATAGCGGGTAATGTGGACCACTAGTTCATATACTCCTTTTCTCCGGTGGTCCATATTACCCGCAACATAATGTTTGAAAAAAAGCAATTTTACAACAAAATGAGACTCTTTACAATAGTTTTAAAAATAAAAACCTTAAAACAAATATTGACTTCATATATTTCAAAAAGAAAAGGAGAACAAACTATATTTTTAACTATAGAAAAAAGGAGAAACACCTATGAAAAAAAAAATAATCAATGCCTTAGATTTTCTTTTAATCCGAACAACTTCGTAACGCGCTACTCCTGACTACTCAAACTATACTGAGTTAAGTTAAAGCAGGTCCCCCACAATTGCAAACAATCGTCTCCTCGATTGCATTTGTGTAAGGCGAGAAAAGCTGGTGGTCCATATTAGCCGACTGGTCCACATTACCCGACTTTACTCTAATAATTTCGTCTTTTTCAAGTGAGGTAAGTTCTTTATCCACTCGTTCTTGTAGAGCATATGGCACATTTCTTTCTCGAGTAAAAATAGGTTTGGCACCTTTTCTGATTTGAAGTGAAACTTGAAAATCTGGTACGCAACCAACTATCTCTTCATAATTAGAAGAAAATTGTTTTAAAATGTTATCAATTGAGTAATTTTGTTGAATTTGAAAAGCAAGTGACGGGTTTGACGTATTTGAATCAATTTTCTTGAGATCAATACTTAGACTTCTTATCCATTATCTACCAAGTAAAGCCTCGTGACCATTTGGAACAATATGTAACTCACCAATAATTTCCTTTCCCCCGTAAGCAACATTAAGCGATAATTTGCCTAAGGGATTGATAATATCACCTGAGTAAGAGCGAAATGCAACTTGAGATTTCTCCAAAGGTAAGTTTAGATTAAGACGCTGAAAATCGTTTTGAGCTAGAAGTGAGTATTTTGCACCTGAGTTTACTTCGAATTTCTGTTTCTTGTTGTTTAGAGTTACATCGATTAGGTATTTGTCGCAATTTTTAACTTCAAATAAATCTACTATTTCATGTTCAATAGATTCTATTTTGTAGAGACCATATTGTTCAGTTGGATTAACTGAACAATCTTCAACATTTATGGCATTTGTCGGATGGTTGGAGTTTTTATTTTTAGATAAAAGAGTTGAAAGACATACCTTAGAAATATGACCTTTTCTTTTGCAAGAATTACACCTGAGTTGCTGAGTTGAGACTTGTCGGTCCGGCAAGAGGAAACTTTGTGATTGTTTCGTCCACATCTATTCCCAGGGCTTTGTAGTTAATGTTTTGAGATATTGAACTAGAATGAAAGTTTGAATTTTGACTGCTTTTTGAAAGATACCTGAATTTTGAATAACTCTTGTTTCTCGAGCCTGAAATTTAGTTGACATCGGCATGTGTGCTGGAAAGACTTGAATTTTTACGTAATTCTTTGCTTTCGATTTTTGAAGCTTCGAGAGCTGTTGCTTTGAGTAGGATATCATCAAATGTAGTCTTGTCAGACTGCAAAATTTGTTCGCGTAGCCAATCATCTCTTAGGACACGTATGAACTGAGCGCGTAGAAAAATTTCGGAAACAGATACAGTATTCTGGCATTGACATGAAACCTAGAATTCGCAATCAAGATTGTCTCTTTGTAACGAGGAAACAAAGTCAGCAACGTTCTGATTTTCTTTTTGAAAAATGTTTAAGAAATAATGTTGAGAAACCACCACATTTTTCTTTGGAATTAGCATCTTTTTGAAATTCGCGATTAGATTATCTAGTGATAGGCTTTTGACGGGCTTTTCTGGACCAAGAAATGCAGCTAGATTATTGTAGTGCAAGGAACCTATCGAAACACATAAAAGTTGTGCTTTCTTGGCTACATCTGTAACATTTTTCATGCTGCAATAATTTTCGAAACGTTCCAATTAATTTGAAAATTTTTCTTTTTCGGCTTCGTAATTTTCAAAAGGATGAATATTAGATTGAATTGATGGCACTTGCAATTGTGCAACAATATGGGTAATTATCGTCTGTTGGTCTTGAAAAGTTTCAGAATTTGTTGAAGTTGATTTGTATCCATTTTTTTATTCAAAACTTATATATTGAATGTACTTAGATCAATTTTTCTTCACTCGTCGCCAATTATTGTATCTTGTCTTATTAAAACGAATCGAGACTTCTTATAAAAAAAAAAACAAAATAATCTGTTTATTTATTGAGAACAAATTATAGAATGAAAAATTAATTGAAATAAGCTTTGTGAATTTATTTTAGTATTTTTGTATATACTACAGTAGAGTATTATAATCAAAGTTTCTCATACATAATATATTTTGAGAACACCAGAGATCTTATCTCTTTTGTTTTTTATTTTGTAATTTGTTTGAAAATTTATTACAAACAAAATGAAGTTTAATTATCTGAATTTTTAAATTCAAATAATTTATTTTGAAAATAAATTCAAATATATTTATGTACATATGTATAATATATTTAATCGTTGAGTTTTGTTAACGTAGATATGGTTTGATAACGAATAAACTGACCGTAAATATTACTAAGTCTATCACAATCTGAACGTACTGTTGATACTATTTTCGGTGTTTCTAATGTGCAACATTTCTGGTAACATTCTTTTATTGTAATTCTATTCCGATTGTAAAATTGTTATGTTTACGAATAAGGTCGATGATTTTCCTCTATGCAATAGAGAGCTAATGCAGTCTTTTTTGTACTACTAATATATGAATAGATTTATGGTATACGATTTCGAAGTTTTTGCATTGAGGTTCCTATATAGATTGATGGACATGATGTTGACCCATCACCTACACATTTAATTTTGTATACTATATTTGATTTTTTTTCTTTTTCTAATTTTGAGAAATCTGAATTTTTAAGAGTATTTGTTGATTTAAAGGCTATTCTAGTTTTTTCTTTATCTCTAATTGGTGCTCTTCTACCTGAGCGTCGAACTTGCCGAGTTGTAGAAGCTAAGTAGGGTCAATGATTCTCGAGATGTCTTCTCCAGATGAGTCCTTAAACCAAAGGACGCTCATCATCCTCTTACCCATCCTTATATGTCTCCCTCTCCCACATTGGAATGGCGAAAAAGCTATCCAAAGTTACCAGCTCCTCTACCACCCTAAACATCCTTCTGTTCAGAACGGTGCATACTGTCCGATTCCCCACCCAATCTCTCCTTTTCCTATTTTTGTAACTTCCCAATTGGACTGGATTTAAGGATTTAAGGAAAAAACCAGCTCAGTCGGTAACGGAGTATCCGGATACCTAGCCTTATCTGCATATACGGATCTCTGTGCAGATGGACCACCTTTTCTCCGTTACTCGTGGGATCTTTATGGAAAATTTAAATTCATGGTGGAAAGTCCTGATCTTTGAGATAGGCCAACAGTGCGACTGAAAAGCCGTCTGCTGTTTCTCCGGCTTGCGCTGGAAGTAGTAGTACTGTGGGTTCCCACAGTCCTATTGCCGAAAGCAAAAGCAGGAGTAAAATGGTAGAAATACCTCCTTCCAGTAACAGGGGGGCTGTGAAGCATGGCCCTTCTATTACTACTTCAGAGAGTAAACCTCTCCAAACTTCAACACCGCGGTTCAGTGGTAGTAAGACTGTGAAGCATGGTCCTGCTACCACTAAGGAGAGAAGGCCCTAGGGGGACCTTCTACAAGTACATTCACAATGTTAAGAGAATACTCAAGGTGTTTGGTAAACAACCTGGTGCCGGGGGGAACTCTCAGCATGACGCAAAAATCAAGTGGGCTAAAAGCTTTTTAGCTAATAATAGCGTCCAGGCCAGCGGAGACTCCACGTCAAATCGTCAAAGGTCTATGGAGGGCACATTTTCAGTTCCCAAACGCCCCAAAACGCACAACATCAGTGCTCTGTCACATCCCTGTGGAGGGAATAAGACCTTTAGTGATGTTGTTAAGGATAAAATCGTGGTCGCGATCATTGACGGGAACGACGTCGATGGCACGATCCCTGTGGAAAATTGGCAGGTGGTCAAAGGAAAGCTCCAGTTAGTTTTTATGAGCATAATGACGGAAAACCCAGGACCACCTCCAATCACAAACGATGGAGGGTGGCATCAAGGGGACCCTATAGAGGTGCAAAAATTGTTATCAATAAGGAGTCCCTTGCTCCTCTGGCGCAAACTAAAGGTGTGATTAGGTTTGGATTTTAGAGCATCACACTGAGGGTTTATAAAAAAGACGCGGATGCTACGTGTGCATCCACCTCTACCAACACAGTCGAAGCTGCTGCTGTAGACCCTGGTGCATCTATTACCTTTCCATCACTGAAAGAGGATGAGGCATCCAGGTCATCTTCGGCAGCAGTGGAAACTTCCAAAAAAGTCACCGGTCTTCCCGACATGGAGATCGATGACCGTGGTGGGGTGGCCGTGGCACGATTGGTTGTGTGCTCGCCTGTCAACCTCATCATCACAGGTTCGATCCCTGCCGTCGTCTATGTCGTTTTAATTCCATTAAAACCTTCTAAAATTGTCATCAATGGGTTGCTGGTTTACTCTTTACATGTTGTTCAGGCATAACACTAACAACATGTAATTGAGTTAAACTAGTATGCCCAACAAGGATGAACATAAATAAAAAAAAATAATGTGAATTATAAACGTCATAGTAATAAGACACGGCATTTCTCCGCTTTAGCAAAGCCGCCATCCCTGGAGATAAAAATATCTGAGACAACCACCAACTGTCTCAGAACATCGTGCCACACATCTTTCCTATCCTTCTTTCTCTTCATTAACTTCACGCCCGCGCTGTGTTGAAACATTTAAAGGGTAATCATAATCCCTTGAGCGCGGATAGATGATAAAAAAAAAAAAAAAAAAAAAAAACATTAGCGAAGATCTTCTGAATGAGGACGCTCTTCTGGGCTCTAACATCACCGTGTTGGAGGCTGATAGGGAGGGTTGTAGCAAAGATGTTGCAATTTCTTCAGATTAATCTCCAGCACTCCATCAAGGCCTCTGCCTCCCTGCTTCTTCGTCTATCCAGCAGCGGAGAAGACATCGTCCTAATCTAAGAACCCTGGATTGTGAAATCCATTGTTCGAGGACTGAGGACTCCAAACTACTACTTGCTGTATGGATCAGATAAAGGTGAACCCAGATCTTGCATACTTGTCAAAATTAGCCTAAATGTATTTTTACTACCTAATTTCATATCTTGGCATATCTTGGCCATGACTACCTTGGCTCTCTCCCAGGAGACACCCTGAGGAGTCTAATCACTGAAGCAGACAGGCAGAAGACTGGCCTCATCATTGGAACTGATGCTAACGCCCATCATACAGTGTGGGGTAGCACGAATATAAACGACAGAGGTGAGTTTCTTTTCGATTATATATTAAACACTAACCTAACAATATGTAACGTTGGCCATGAACCCACATTTGTTACTAAAAGCAGACAGGAAGTACTTGACATAACTCTTGTCTCAGATAAAATTTATCATAATATCTCGAATTGGAAAGTATCAAATGATCATTCCTTCTCTGATCATAGATACATACAATTCGAAATTATGGACGAACCTCCTAGCCAATCTTCCTTTCGTAACCATCGAAAAACAGATTATCTCCTATATAGGGCAACTCTATTAAGGTCAATCAGACCTGAGTTATACAGCATACCCTACAAGACTGAGGATCTTGATATTAAAGTCAATGACCACACAGCAGCCCTCAACAAATCTCTGGAAACTGCCTGCCCTCTTATACAAATAAGAGGTAAAAAGAAACCACACTGGTGGATCCACTAAGAAAAAATTGCAGGAAACTTTTTAATAAAGCGAAAACCTCTAGAGAAGCTTCTGATTGGGATTCATATAAGGACTCCCTCAAGTTATATAAAAAAGAACTAAGGAAAACCAAGCGTATGTCCTGGAGAACTTTCTGTAAAAATATAGAAGGTAACTTAGAGGCATCAAGGCTAAGAAAAATCCTCTCCAAAAATCCAGTAATGCCAAGTTGCCTAAAAAACAATGACGGTTTCTGGACAAACTCAAGCGAAGAATCGCTCAATCTGCTCCTGGATGTACATTTTCCAGATAGCTCTCCTTGCGTTAATATACTGATCCTAACAACATCATCAGTTCCTCCACAAGGTCTGATTACAGAGGAAAAATTAAAATTGGCAATAAACAGCTTCAATCCATACAAATCTGCTGGGCCAGATGGAATAATTCCAGCGGAATTACAGAAAAATTCCGATATTCTAATACCCATTCTGGTAAACATTCTAAATGGTTGTATCGCTCTGGCTCACATTCCTTTGTCATGGAGAGAAGTAAATGTTATTTTCATCCCCAAAGCTGGCAAACCTAGCCATGTTAATCCTAAAGATCTAAGACCTATTAGCCTTTCATCATTCCTTCTTAAAACATTTGAACGTCTGATCGAAATCCATTTGAGGGCAAACATGCCTATAACAAAGGGAAATCTGTAGAAACCGCTCTACACACGCTGGTTCGTACTATCGAACACTCCCTTCATCATAAAGAGTTCACCTTAGTTACTTTCCGCATTCGCAATCACATCTGCGCTGTCATCTCTGAAGGTGGATAAGTCAATCAGTAATTTGATAAATCATATGCTGATAAGCAGAATTATAAATTCAAAACTGGGCGATTTTACTACTCGAAGAACTGTCAGTAGAGGTACGCCGCAAGGCGGTGTCCTCTCTTCTCTCCTCTGGAACATGGTCGTAAATGACCTACTAATGATTCTAGAAAGGGAGGGGCACAGGGTGATTGCCTATGCAGAGGATGTTGCGATAGCGATATCTGGTAAGCATTCTAACACTCTGAAGGAACTCCTACAAAATGCTTTAAACAAGTTTACTACCTGGGCAGATCAATGTGGACTCGGTGTCAACCCCCACAAAACTTTACTTGTCCTATTTACCAGTAAATATTAAATCCCACACATAGACACTCCCTACATCAAAGGTATACCGCTTAAATTTTCAGATAAAGCAAAATATCTGGATCTTATTTTGGACAAGAAATTAAGCTGGAAGCCCAATATTCAAGAGAGAATCAACAAAGCCAACATAGCTCTTTTCTCTTGCAAAAAAGCCGTAGGTAATAAATGGGGTCTACAAACTCATATTACACACTGGCTATACATCTCAGTCATTAGACCGATACTTACATATGGAAACAGCAACAAACCGCGATAAGCTCAGCAAAGCCCAACGAACAGCCTGTTTAATCATGGGTAGAGCTCTCCGCTCAACTCCTTCTGCTGCACTTGATGCTCTTTTTCATCTCATACCGCTAGATATTTTTAGCAAACAATCGGCCGCTAACACAGCCATTCGACTTAAAGCCTCCTCCCAGTGGATAAATAATGATATTAGCCACTCTACTATACTGAACTCGTTCAGTACTCTACCTAGTAAAATTTAATAAAAACTTTCAAGTGCCGATCCCTTCCAGGTCTTCTTGGGAAAATGAGTCGTTTTTGATAGACGAAGCAATTCATTTCTATACAGATGGATCTAAAACCGATGGCGGGGTCAGTGGAGGCGTATACTCCGAAAAATTAAATCTTTGTCTATCTTTTCGTCTTCCCAATCACTGTAGCGTGTTCCAGGCAGAGATTTTAGCAATAAAAGAAGTCCTCTATTGGCTAAAATAAAAACGTTATACGAGTATCGACTACTGATATACGTATCTTCTCAGACAGTCAAGCTGCCTTAAAGACACTGGACTCTGTCTCCATTAACTCACAAACAGCCCAAAATTGTCGATCATCTCTGGTGGAGATGTCAAAACAGTTTAACATTCACCTTACATGGGTGCCGGGGCACAGAGACATTCCAGGAAATTGTAAAGCTGACGAACTTGCAAAAAACGGAACAATCTTACCTTTGTTGGATAGCAAATCTAACATCGGTATACCCCTAGCTACTTGTAAACTTATGCTAAAGCATGATATCATAAAGAAAGCAAACCACAGGTGGACCAGCACCCCAACTTGCCGGTCTACTAAACTGATTTGGCCATTGTTTGATGCTAAACGCTCAAAACAGCTAATTTCTATTTTGGTAGATTGCATATTAGCTCCGTTATAGGTGTCCTTACTGGACACTGCCTAATAGGAAGACATGCTTTTTGTCTTGGAGTTCCTACAAATGATTTTTGCAGAAGCTGCATGAATGAAGAAGAAGAGGAGTCAATTCCTCACCTTCTATGCTCTTGTCCTGCCCTAGCACAAGGACGTAGACTCCACTTGGGAGACTACTACTATAACGATCCTAGTGATCTAAATAATTCCGACATTCACTGTCTCAAATGCTTCATTATTAGCTTAAAGTGGTTTAACGAGTAAGGGGGATTTTTGAAATCCTTGTGGTATCACAACGGACCAAATATTGGTCTAAGTGTGCTGACCTTTTCCGGTCAGCAGCCACTTTAACCTAACCTAACCTAACCTAATTGGTGCTTTCAATAAACGGTTTGAAAAATTTGGAACGTATAAAGCACTTTTATATATTCTCTGTGGTCCATTTATATTTTGAGTTGATCGTCTGACACCATTGAAATAGTTGTTAATAAGTGATTTAGTTATTTCTTTTGGAAATGAACTAGAGTACAATGTATCTATTATTATTCCAAGGTTTTTTTGTCGAAATATAATATCACTATTGTCTAGAACTCTATTTGTGCTGTATTAATAATTACTAGTTTGGGTTTTTAGAATTTTTTTGTTTGTACCAATCAAAAATTAGATGTGTAGTTTTTCTTATAACTTTAACATCAAGATATGGGAGCATTCCTTGTTTTTCAACTTCAAATGTTAATTTAATTTTGGGTTGAAAGGAATTTAATGCTGTTAAAGTTAAATTAATAGACGTAATATTAATTGTCAGTTTATTAATTATCAAACCATATCTACGTTAACAAAACTCAACGATTAAATATATTATACAATATACATATGTACATACAAATATTTGAATTTATTTTCAAAATAAATTATTTGAATTTAAAAATTCAGATAAATTAAATGAAATACATTTTCAAACAAATTAAAAAATAAAAAACAAAAGAGATAAGATATATACAACAAAAACGAAAATAAAATTAAAATAACTTTTAAAGATTTTAAAAAAACAACACGGATACCAAAAACAAACAAGCAAATAAGAAATATTTGTATTTTTAAAAGCTGTACGTATACTCGTTTAGAATTTTGATATATTTAATATATATGTATATATGTTTTCAATGACATTTCACTTAATAATTAGGTCTGAAGAAGCGGGTAACCATATCCGAAACGTCACAACATAAAAAACAAAAAATATTAACAAAAATTGATCTTAAGTCCACTTAAGGACAAACATTATTTAATTAAAAAAAAGGTCACGAAGAAAGGAAGTATTTATTTAATATATTATTCATACAGTGCCGGATTAGCCACGAAGCAAGAGTAGCAAATGCTACGGGCCCCGCGCATTTAGGGGCCCCGCGCACCAACGTTTTCTGACCATAAAAAAGTATTATTTATATATTAGATTTAGTTACAATTACTAAGAAGAAAATATTTGCACCAAAATGATCAACTAAAATTTTATTTTTCTATCTGCTGGTCATACCAAAAATCATGTTCATTCCAACTTTAATGAGTACAATTTTAATCTTAGTTGGATATAGTTCACATTGGATTTTTGTCAAAAAATCGATGTAAAATGAACTGAATTTAATAAAAATTGGGTATTGACAAGGTCCTCACAGTCAACTGATGAGTCCATGTGCGATTACTCGGACGAAACGCCAATTTTTGTGGACTAAAGGCCATAAAAGCTATTTTGAATCAATAATTCAATAAGTCCATTAATAGTGCTGTCTTCTGCTTGGCTGATTTATTTCAGTCGTATATAGAATTTGTATTATAAAAACCTTCATATAAAATCTCTTCCACCAGAAGAAATTTTGAAAAAATCTGCAACCCTAGTAAATGCTTACGCAGATGGAGGACAGTCTGAGCAACGAATTAGTGCAGTTCGCTTCAATGCTCAATTCTGATGTGGCTGGTATTATTGACAGCAGGAATCTTGAGGCTCTGGAAATGCAGGTTTACAAGCTGTTGATAAATAACTTTTTACAATCTTGTTTCCCGAACGTTGAAATTGCTTTGCGCATTTATTTGTCTCTCATGATCACCAACTGCAGTGGTGAACGATCTTTCTCAACATTAAAACGTGTTAAAAATGAATTGAGCCAACAACGTCTTAATCACCTCACTTTAATGAATTTTGAACATGATTTACTCCGAGAAGTCGATATCAACAGCATTATTTATAAATTTTCCCAAGTTAAATCAAGAAAAGTTTTGTTTTATTTAATACCATAAACTTAATAAGTACCTAACCTAAAACAGTCTAAGGGCCCCTTAATAGAATTTGCTACAGGCCCCGCGCTGGCTTAATCCGGCACTGTATTCATAGCGTCAGTAGCACTCGGTCATGATTTAACTTAAAAAGGAACTTCCCAATATAATTTAGAAAATTAAACAATATCTGTGAGAAGATATAGACAATTTTCGTTATCTGATGAATAAATGACCATCTTGAAAAGATCAGCTTGCCACCAATCATTTATATCCTTAATAATAACTCTTTTTTTTGGGAAATTTCTGCGAGCAGGCTTATGAAGTCCTTCGAAAACGTTTCTTCGAATCAAATATAAAATTTTTGATAAAATAAATACCAGGTTTACTCATACAATGTTAACCTCTTACACAGAGACATCAATTTTTTTATTCTTAAAATTAAATCTCATGGTATCCTGTTTTTAGCTCCAACTACTAAAGAACTATTCACATGGCAACGACCAACGAATAAAAAAACAAATGGAATTTAAAACATATGTATATAACGACATAGTTATAGTAGCAGAATCAGCTAGTTCACTGCAGTTAATGATTAACAAACTACACGGGTATTGCACAATGTGGGACTTAGAAGTCAATGTTAATAAGTCAAAAGTTATGGTTTTCCAAAAAGGTTCAGGTAGGATAACAGCAAGTGAAAAGTGGAAACATGGTGACAATAACCTGGAGGTAGTAAAAAAATACACCTACCTAGGAATGGAGCTAGCTTACAACCTTAACATGGAAAAACACTTGAAAACCAAAGTAGATAAGGCTAAAACAGCAATATGCGTGAATTGGAACAGAATTTTTAGCAATAAACATATTGCTGTTGGCTCAAAATATGGTTTGTTTAATGCAACAGCACAATCGATTCTTCTATATGGTGCACAAGTTTGGGGTGGTCAGCGATTCGAGGTGGTGGAATACCTGCTACGTTTTTTCCTTAGGAAAATTTTTTATTTGCCAATCAACACCCCTAAATACATGTATTATCTTGAGTCTGGCTTACCATCACTGTTTATCTCATCGCTAAAGCTACATGCTGATTATTTATCAAGAGTGTCTAAAATGGATGAAAGTCGGCTACCAAAGCAGATTTTGCGGTATGCAGTGCAAAAGAATATACTCTTTGCCAAAAATTGGAGTAAACTGGCGGCAGATTGTGGTATAGTGCTGAATTTATCGGAAGTTAGAATGGACCACTGGAAACAGACGTTTTACGAAGTCATCCGGACAACGGATGAGAATGAGAGATGCTCTTATATTGAAAAAGCCCGAGAGTCAACAGAGAGGATTCATTACTCGAAAGCTAACTATAACTTAAACGAAGCAAATTACTTCAACAGCAGCTTCTCATGCATTATGATCGGAGCAATTTTCAAAATAAGAGGTGAATTAATAAGCCTTAATTATTCACCGCATCGAACCGAAGGAACTGGCAACTGTGATCTGTGCAACCTGCAGGAAAGAGAAAATATCTTCCATTTCATTGGAGTATGCCCCATGTTGAAAGAGATAAGACGCTCTTACTTTGGCAAAAATACTCTTGAATTCGATGAAGTTCAGAAATATCTGAACGGGATGGACTGAAAGCTTCTGTTCAGCTACTATCAAAAGGCTAACGCTTACAGAGGAAGGATAATCTCAGAAAGCTTTTAAAATTACAACTATTTAAAACTAATTTATTGTGCTGTTTTAACTAAACTAAAAGTCTAAAAAAAAAAAAAAAAAATTTGTTTTGTTTTTGCTAAACTAAAAGCTCATAAAAAAAAATAAACAAAAATAAGAATTATATTTGCTAAAATTTATCTCAAAATCTAAATTATGGTAAAACTTATTTAAACAAAAACCATAATTATATATGTATATATATTTACTAATTTACTCTCAAAATTAAAATTATTGTAAAACTTATCTAATGTGCCACTCAGGCAAACGACAGATATTGTCATGCCTTAATTATTCAATTGTTCTTTTTTTTCAGTAATAACAACTGTACAACTATTACATTGAATAAAAATCTTATCTTATCTATCTATCTATCTATCTATCTATAAGCCTTAATTCTTCACAAAAACCTTACAAAAGAGTGGCAATCTAGTTTAATTTAATGTTAATTTATTAAAATTTGCGTTGTATTTGCTAAAATGAGATATTTGAGAAAATAAATTGGTCGTGGCAATTGCAATTCGCGACGACCAATTTATTTTCTCAAATTTCTCTCATTTTAGCAATTACAGCGAAATTTTAATAAATTAACATTAAATTAAACTAGATTGCTACTCTTTTGTAAGGTTTTTGGAGTGTAAAATAGTTTTTAGGGTGTACTGCTTCTTGCTTGGAAGTGACAAATCAATCAAGAGTATCTCTTTCTCTTATCATGAAAAGTGCTTCTCCTCTAAGCCGTTTAGATTCTGCAGAAAATTGTAGGTTCCTTCCATTCCTGCTAACATTTATGGGTACAAGATTATTAAATTTAAGTAAAAGAAATAAGGTTTTAGTTTAGTTAAAACAATTTTAAATATTTTTTATTTTCAAATTTTAACAACATTTATTAAATAAATAGAGAAAGCGACGCGTTTCGGAATTTATTCCATCATCCGGCTCGGTTTATTTAAAAAATATTAAAAATTGTTTTAACTAAACTAAAAACTTTTTTCTTTTCCTTAAATAATTTAATAATTAAAAATACAACATGGAGACAAAATCACAAACATTATGTACACAAGAATTATTGGGAGTTGTAAGCCACTAGGGTTAGCTGGTCTATGACCTCTAATTTTCTTATTTTATTAATTAACCTTTAAAGTAAAGTTACGAAGTAAACAATGATAAATAAAACTAAATTGGGCCCAATGCATTCAATTGAATTCAACGAAATGAAAGCACTTAGTTATAATTATTAACTTCCCATAGGGAGTTATTGTAATCGGTCCGATTTGTCAAATTGGAATTTTTGACATTTCTCGACGTTTCAAGGTCCCTAGAGGCTATATCAATCATTTTTAGAGAGATGTCTGTGTGTGTGTGTGTACGTACGTTCGTACGTTCGTACGTTCGTACGTTCGTACGTTCGTACGTTCGTACGTTCGTACGTTCGTACGTCCGTACGTTCTCGTACCATTTTTCGACATCGATATCTCAAGAACGAGTAAAGATATCGACTTCAAATAAATTTTGTTTAATAGATAATAACTTCGAAAGAGGCTGAAAGGGCGTTTATTAAAATTCAATGAGTAGTTTTTTCACTATAACGGTTTAAAAAAAAAGTCAAAATTTTGGTTAGTTTCAAATATCTCACGAAAAAATAATGCTATTGATTTCAAATAAAATTTAATGTACTCATTATTAGGTCATACAGGTTTGGTATGAATTTGGAAAAAAATGAACATACCGTTATTTTTTTAAATAAAAAAAACTGAAAAAAATAATTTCATAACCCAGATATTCTAAGAACGGAAAACAATTTGAAACTCAAAATAATTTTATTTTACGAAAAATAATGTGTTTGACAACTGGTGAAAATTTCAAAAAAAATCACTTTACAGTTTTTTTACAAAAAATAAAAAACTATATAAAATTCTATTGAAAATTGGTAAAAATTGTTTTTCGACTCAAATTTCTCGAGAACTAGTAGTGATATTGACTTCTAATTTAGTTTATTTTATACATAGTATAATTTTGTACAATTGGTAAAATGTTGACTAATATTGAATTAATACTTTTTTTTTTAAATAAAAAAACTATTAAAAATTCTAGTGAAAACTAGTTAAAATTGTATTTCAAGTCGAATTTCTTGGGAATGAACACTGATAGTGCCTTCTAAAAAGCGACATTTCTAAAATTGTTCAGGAAACGAAAAAAACGAAGAAAGTTCTAATTGAATCATAGTGTGCTAAGAGACAATTTTGGTTAAACTAAGTGACATCTAACAATTTTTTTTTGCTCACGATCAATATCAACAATCTCAATTTCAAATCTCTTTAAATAATTAAAATGCTTTTCAATCTTAAAATAATGTTTGTTTGAATTTTACAGCTAAAGTTTGTTTCGCTGAAAATTTGGTTATTTGAAAAAAACTAAATATAAAGTTTTCAAGACCACAAATGGGAAGTTATCAGTGTGGGTCGCACCCAGCCTCTTTTTTAAGTTTTAGTTTTAAGAGCTAGTCATAAGTTAAAAATGAGAATGAGAGCAGCGTTGCGAATGTATGCCGTGATTGAGTGCCCACACAATATTAAATTAAATTGAAATTCATGAATTTATTTTGATGAATTCTATGATTAAAAAAAGCTTTTGATTAAATTATAGTATAAGTCAGAAATATCCTTAAGTCGAACAAAAAGAAATTATCATCTACCAAAACTTAAGTAGAGTCGTTTGGGGTAAGTGTGCGCAGCGGGGAAGTGTACGCACAGTTAATTTGTCGAAAATGACAATGAATATTAAGTATCTGTAAATGCACAATTCAGGAGTTATCAGTCCCTTGCCTGCGTCAGCTGTTGCTGCACTTTAGATTCGTTTGTATTGTGAAGGGAAGCCAAACAAAAAAAAAAAGGTTAGTTTCACTAAAATATTTCTCAATTTTAAAAACGTGTTAAGGGCTATTCACATGAGAGCGACCAACGACCAACGAATAAAAAAACAAATGGGATTTAAAACATATATAAACATAGATTCTTCACAAAAACTTTACAAAAGGGTAGCAATCTAGTATAATTTAATGTTAATTTATAAAAATTTGCGTTGTAATTGCTAAAATGAGAGAAATTTGAGAAAATAAATTGGTCGTCGCGAATTGCAATATGATCGCTACGACCAATTTATTTTCTCAAATTTCTCTCATTTTAGCAATTACAACGCAAATTTTTATAAATTAACATTAAATTATACTAGATTGCTACCCTTTTGTAGAGTTTTTGTGAAGAACTTATGTTTATATATGTTTTAAATCACATTTGTTTTTTTATTCGTTGGTCGTTGGTCGCTCTCATGTGAATAGTCCTTTAGTGTTCAGTTATTTTATTATAACACATTGAGTGCTAATTATTTATTGAATATATTATATATACATTATATTTGAGTGAAAATTCTACTGAATTTGTTGTTAATTTGTTCAAAATAAACAAAATATTGAAAAAAGTGCAGTGGGGGTAAGTGTGCGCAAAACTTTTGGGGCAAGTGTGCGCGTGCGTTCACTTACCCCGACAAAGAAATGTGAAAGGAAAACAAGTTTCGGTTAGTAGATATATTATTAAGGAATGTAGTTAGTGTGTATACGGGTTAAAGAATAGAATTTTTAATTGATGTAATTAAAAACAAACTCGTTGTGTATTCACTTATATATCTATATAATTTTTTTAAATTTTTTCCTGGTACTCGTACCAGTGGAAGAATGGATCCAATCATCCAATGTATTAAATGTGACATATGGTGGCACTAGGACTGCACTTCCTATGAAAAAGAAGCAGTATTCTACTGCGATTTTTTCTGTGATCTGTAATTGAACTGCAGATATTTTTTTAAAAATGAAGTGCATTTGGAAAAAAAATCGAACTCGAGATTTTGATCAAAGTTGACATTACGATGATAGCGAAGACGAATAAAGTGGATCCGACAATTCCGTCTGTCTGTGTCTGTATGTCTGTACCTCGATCTAGAGCCTAAGCCACTGGACCTATTTTCTTCAAACTCGGTACTTAAGGGTCTTCGGTGATTCCCTAGAGGGGAAATTGAAAGTTTTTTTTTATCTCCAAAATTAATGCTACCCCCCATACACCCGTATTGCAAAATCTTATTTATCTCGAAAACGGCTCTAACGATTTTGATAAAAAAAAATTATGTGTGATATTATGGATATGGACTACATTTTGGTAAAAAAACAAATTTGGGGCAAAATGTTATTAATGGTACCTATCATAATAGAACGGTTTTTTTGATTTTCGACTTTCTCATTAACGGTTCCAACGATTTTAACCAAAAATTTTAACAGGAGCCCTCTTAAGTTTGAAATAATATTGTATATAAAAATATTCGCAACTTTTTTTTTTGTTTTTTGAAAAAAAAATCCAATTTATTTTTTGAAAAATCAATATCTTGAAAACGTTTGAACTATTATTTTTGAAATTATTTCCTAAAATCTATATTACTAAGCACTTAAAATTGGCATCCCAAATTTTGTTCTAGAAAAAATTGTAAAAAAATTGTTATATAAAAAATTACTTTAATAAAACGATTTTTAAACTTTATTTTCATAAATACATACTTTTCCGTAAATAAGATGGCATTTCCATGCATTTGAACATTTTTATTTCATTAAATCCATGTTTTATATATGTATATAAAATGTATTTTAAATTTCAAAGTACTTTTACATAAGAGCAAGTTCGTGCAGTCCAGTCGTGCACTTTAATTTATTTATTAATTTATTTTTATTTATTTATGTGTTAATAAAGTCTATTTACATAAAAAAATATATGAAATTTGATTTTGTGGTTTTTCTATGAAAAAACTATTTGTTTTTAAACATAAAAGAAGTCACTACTAATAAAACTTAAACGCTGGTAATTCGCACATTTACCCCAAATCATGCGTACACTTACCCCACATCATGCGTACACTTACCCCTAGATAGGGGCAAGTGAGCGCAATCTGACGTGCTTTGGTTTTTTCAATAATAATATAAGTAAATTGAAAAAAATATGTATATAGTTTTCCTTTTTTTTATAAACACAAACAGTCATGCATAAAAGTATACAGCCCTTATAATGACAAAAGTGTTGTTTATAAAACTTATGCAACGTTAAATTGGGGCATTATGAGATAAACACTTTTGGAGGTTGAATTGTGGCTATACATAAGAATATTTTAGTATTGTCACTTTCAATTTGACATCACATTAAAATATTGCGATTACCAAAACAAAAATGTCATTTATTTAATATTGCAAATAAAGTTTTATTATTAATTCTTATTATTAATTGAAAAGAAAATGTAATATATTATATTAAAAACACATCAAATTAAAAATTGTTTAGAATTAAATAGATAAATACTTATTGGTGATCTCTATGCACGCATTCTTCTTCTTCTGGTACGTGTTTGTGTCGCAATTAACTTTCGATTACTGAGATTTTGTACTCAATAAGTTGTCTTAGGAGTATTTGCAGATTATGATAAAACGAATAGCAATTTGATTACAAGTATTGGCATACCTTATTCGACGAATCAAAGTTAATTGCTTCAATTCTTTAATCTTTCGGTTATTGCATTTTTATTTATTTAATTTTTTTTTTTTTTTTATAATACACTCGCGCTCAAGGGTATGTTACGAGACCCTTATAATGTTATAAACACAGCACGGGCGAGAGGGAAATTAGGAGGGGAGAGAAAGGAGGTGTCGATGAACATTGGTTTTGAATCTTTGCAAATTGAAATGGCAAGGGAAAACTGTGCCGGGTAAGTTATTCCATAATCGTGTTGTGCGACTAAAAAACGAATCTCTATATTTGACGGTACGACCAAAGTTACCCAAGCAACAATTTTTAGCCCTGGCTCCAGAAAAACCGAGGTTACAAAAAAGCCTAAGATAACTCTGGTCATAGTGGGGCTAGAAATGAGATACTTTATTACCCTAGTATGATATACGGTAGAAACAAACCAAAAAATTATCTTCAGGCTGATTTCAGTAAAATTTTCTCTCTTGCACAACTTTTTGGTCATATATTGGTTTGAAAAATTCTATTTTTAAACTGGTGATAATATTTGGATATTTTTTAACTCTTTCAAAACCAATTTGTCATTTTTCTGGTTCTAAAATAACTATTTTTAAATCTAGGTTAAATTTGAACGGTTCTGGAACGGTTTTGGAACGGCTTTTTAGCCAAATTGTATACCCTTGGTTTGGAAAACTTGAGCTCAAAGCCGGTTATTAAGCCGCTTCCAAACCACAAACTGTTGATTGGGTAGGCTCTATTTCCAATCAGTTTTAACGCTCTGTTTTGTATTCTATCCAATAAATGGAGAGAAGATTGAGCAGCGCCTGCCCAAAGGTGTGAGTTTTACTCGAGTTTTGGACGTATATACGCCTTATAAATGGTAGCCAGATCAGATGGGGAGAAAAATTTCTTACATCGATATAGAAATCCTAAGCATTTAGCAGCATTCTTGGCGGACTCGAGTATGTGATCATTCCAACGAAGATCGTCGTTAACACACATACCGAGTACTGAGAGCTTTTCGGTTTCTTCGATGCAAGTGCCATTTAAGGACAATGGCATAGGGGGTATATTTTGCTTCAACGACAATAGACAGCATTGAGTTTTCGAAGCATTAAACTCCACACGGTTTCTTGTACCCCATTTAACAATGCTGTAAAGATCGGAGTTTAATGAACTTATCATACGGTACCGTTGCAAATTCACTTCCGAAGGAGATGGACGTGAGTTTGGGAACGAGTATGAAAAGCTGAGAGTGGAGTCGTCGGCAAAACAATGAATTGGATTAGAAGTTTCAGACAAGAGATCATTTATAAAAATGAGGAAGAGAGTCGGAGACAAAACGGAGCCTTGGGGAACACCAGCATTTATTTTGTGAAGATCAGACTTAAAACCATCCAATACAACATGTATTGAACGATCTAGAAGGTAATTTCTAATCCAAAGAATAAGGGCTTCGTTGATGCCAAACGCACGCATTTTCGATAAGAGAGCCTGGTGCCAAACTCTATCAAATGCCTTAGAAATACGAGTATCAAGCGCAATAATCTTACTTTCTCCAAAACAATGTAAAGATCTGTTCCACTCTTCGGTGAGATATGCCATCAGATCACCAGTGGAACGATTGCTACGAAAACCGTATTGCCGGTCATTAAGAAGCTTTCGATCTTCGAGATATTTCTTGAGCTGATGATTTATCAGCGATTCCATGACCTTGGAAAGAAGGGACGTAAGTGCGATTGGTCGATAGGACGAGGGGGAGGAAGGGTCACCTTTTTTAGGAACAGGCTGGACAAAAGCTGTTTTCCATCTTCTAGGGAAGATTCCAGAAGAGTAGGAGCGATGGAAAAGCTTACGCAATGGTTTTGCCAGCGATGAAGAACACCTCTTCAGAAGAATGGGGGGTATACCATCAGGACCAGCGGATTTGTTTATATCAAGATCTCGAAGGGCTCTTGCAGCTGTACGAGTGCGGAAATATACCTGTCCCATTGAATGATTTACGTTCTCAAGTACAGGAGGGGCAATGTTGCTAACAGGCAACGTGCAGTTAGCAGCAAAATGAGCTGCAAGTACATTTGCCTTCTCTAAAGAGCTAGTTATCGGTTTTTCTTTGTAGATGAGCGTTGGAACCGAAGATGAAATTGAATTTTTTATGTTCTTGACAAATGACCAGAAATTTCTACTGCCTTTGGGACATTGCAGGATTTTTTGCCTTAATTTCTGTTCATGTAAGAATTTGGTTCTCTTTATAACAGCGTTGCATTGGTTTCTGACTTGTTTAAACTTTTCCGATTTTCCTCGGTTGGGTTGGCTTTGTAAGAGCGGAAACTTACTTCTCTCGACCTGATAGCTTCCTTACAGCTTGTATCAAACCAAGACTTTTCTTTCGACTTTATACTCTTAATTCTGTAAGGAATAAAAGTACGCATCCCAAGAAAGTACGCATCTGTGATCATATCAGCACTGGCATCAACGTCACTATCGAGGAAACATAGTGACCAGTTAAAAATTCTAAAAAAGTTATTCATACCGTCCCAGTTGGCTTTCTCGTATTGCCAAACGGTCCTAGTTGGATGCTTCTCTTTAACTGGATGAATGGGACACGAGAAATTAGCTGATATTACACAATGGTCCGAAGTGCCGAATGGAGATTTTACCGTTATGGTATACTTATCAGGATTAGAAGTAAGAAACAAATCAAGAGTGTGAGCGTTTTGCCCAGCAACATCTGGTATACGGGTGGGCTCATCTACCAGCTGAGTAAGTTGGTGCATCTCAGCAAAGATCTCAACATATCTTCCTTCGGGTGTTGTCTGTCCTGAATGGCGGAGCCAATTTGAATTGTGTACATTGAAGTCGCCCGCAATAACGACTTCAGTGTGAGGGTACAGGGAAACAATTCGGGAAATGGAATCAGACAGCGCATCAAACTCATTAAGGGTTGAATTGCTGTCCAGATTCGGACTCCTATAAATAAAACAATAATGGATGATGTGCTTGCGGACAGTAAATTTGAGCCACATGAAATTAAAGTTCGTATTAGAACAATGTCCGTATTGAGGAAGACTCGGGCAAGCAACATCATGTCTTACGCATACTAAAAGGCCGTGATGGCGAAAGAGTAAAGGCATTAGGTTATAGCCAGGCAGGCTAAATTCTGAAAGATCAGTATTTGCACCAACCTGTGTTTCACCTAATGCCAAAACAGCTGGTCTGTACTTAACAGAATGGCCGTACACGTCAAAGAAATTCCTTCTTAGCCCACGAATATTGGTAAACAGAACACAAAAATCACTCACCATGTCAAAAATCACAAACACACAAAACACAACTCTGACGATCTAAATTCAACCGTGAAGTGTATGTCCAATGGATTAAAATCAAAATACAAACCGTTAGGTGTTATGCCCATAGAACGCTTTGTACCTGAAATCAATCAAGACACACAAACACAATCGAATTATACATCAGATGTCACTTAACTATCCATTACAAGAATCATGCGATAACATCACAAGAGACATGCAATGGATAGCAAGCGACAGTTACTTCAAGGCAAGTGGATAAGTGGGAGATGGTTATGAAGAGAGCGCGCAGTTAACTGGTGTAATGTTTATGCCAAATGGTTTGAGTAATTTTTTGTTTGTTTTTGTTTTATTGATGTTGTTTGAATTATTATTGTTTTTTTTTTTTTTTCGTTTGTAATATTTTTTTTGGCTTTGTAAGGGCACACTGCGGAACTTATCGCACTCGCGACCGCCTGACACGAGCGGTGGATCGACACTCTATTAGACTTGCAAAACTTACAAAAACAGCTGAGCTGTGCTATGGCGGGTAAATGAAATAGATTTCATTTTTAAGTACTTTATTTGACACAAGCTCATTATAACTATGATACGAAAATGTTTTATAATTATGAATAGGTCCTTATGCATTGCATAACAACTCACCTAATAAAAACTCTAATAAATAGGGCTGAAACACTGTTAAAGGCCATAATTTATGTGTGGAGGTAAATGAAAAACGAATATCATACTTTTTTTATTTGCCAGAAAAACTGTATGTGATAAAAATTGTGCTAGGTTTCCTAAAAATACCAATGGTGGTTTAAATTTTTGATTTAAATAAAACACATCGATTGTGATGTCATATGTGTATCATACTACAAAATGATTTCTATTTAAAGTTATAATATCAATGTAATATATTTTTTATATAATCTTTTGAACTTACTATTTTCCGATTTTTTCTGACTAAGAAGTATAATGCCGCTTGCTGAAATAAAAATCCCACTAGTTAAAAGTGATAAAGATGACATCGCCTTCCGGCCAATCTTGTCCTGTAGTAATATGAGAAGAAGGCATGCGGGTAGTATAGTTGTTGCACTTAGGGAAAACATAATGAATGGAGATATTCCTTTATCTTGAACATTCCGTGATACTGCGTCATAACATAGTGTTATAACCATTCTGAAAAGCAAAAATTAAAATATTAATAGAAAGAAGATACTCGTAGGTTTCTTTATTTAAGAACACTTAAGCCTTTAACTTTGACTTACGATTTAAAGAACAGTATTAACGTATTTTTACGAAGTCTTGGACTTTTAAAAAGTCCCAATATGCTTGAATGACTTATTTGTTCGTTTCCAGACATTTTTCGACTTTCTTCTATAAACATATTTATTTCAGTATTGTCAATTTGAGAGTGATTCATTTTAGCAATTTTTTCAAGAGACGTGGCAACCTGGGTGTATTTTTGTTTAGAAACGAGCCATTGAATACTTTCTGCTATTAAAAAATGGAAAAATGGAACAACTGCAAATGGTATTGATGTTACAATGAGGAACATTTTCCAGGATTTTGTAATAACAGCAATCCACGGTGCTGCCATTGATCCTAGGCAATAGAAAAATCCAATGCATATGCTTACTCCCATTGTACGAAATGCAGGGCTGATATATTCGATTACTAAAAATCATTGATAACGTTATAATTTGGCTTAATTCAAAGTAAAAGTTTATGGTTCTGTAGAATTTTTAAATTATTCATCAAAAACCCTTAATAACTAAATTAGTATGTGAGTTTGTATGTCTGTAATAAACTAAGAGCCCACAGCAATTTTTGGGTGTAATTGTAACAAAAAACAATAAGCATAATTAGATAGGCCTTTAGTAGTTATTTCTAAATGTGAACGTCTTGCATGCTCTAGTGGGCGCAATAGTGCATAAGAGTGCATCAGATATGCAGTTCTTTCAAGAGTCTAAAAAGTTGTGATACAAAATTTGCCATAACTTCAAAATGAAGAGCTAAGTGCCCTGATTGCAAATATCGAGGTCCAAGACGTTTTGAAGGCGGTCTTCTTCGTGCAAGAAGTACGCTATTCTTATATCTAGTGTCTTTCAGGCAGAAGGCTGTCTCCAAAATGTCACTGATGATTATATACTCGTTTTTTTTTTAAGATACTCTCCTCAAAGTTAATAAGATCGAGGACATTTTATTCATACTTCTATGTAATATTTAAAAAAAAAAATCTTTGTTGAGCATTCGTTTCAAAAATAAAGTTTCTTAAATAATGATTCTGAAGTCAATAAACCATAAAAATTCGGTTTCCCGACATAACACCGAAACAACACCACTCTTAGTATAGCCGAAAAGATTTTAAATAAAATATTGCATTTATAAATAATTAAACAAATGAATTATTGAATGTATTAATTTATCAGTTGTATAGAAATTCTGGGTGGATATTTGATATTTTTGCCAAAAAAAAAAAAAAAAAAAAACACTTAAAAACCCTCATGAAACCAGAACGGGACTTAATACATAGGTACATACAAACCTTACGGCCCGCGTTTTAAATTACTTAAAATTGTACAACAATTATATAATATTCTTACCCAAAATATACATCATCATAAAGTTTGTATCCGTTGCTAGCCCTGAAATAAATCGAAATATACAGAAAGAAACCAATGAGTAAGTAAAAATGGAGAGTAAATTTCCAATCATGGCTGTTAAATTGGATATAATTAAAATAGGAACACGACCTGAAAAATATAATTAAAAAATTTTGATTTGCAATTCCTAAAATTATTTTATTTATGGCTACCGAATTTATCAGCTAACATTCCAAAACCAAATGTTCCAATTACAGATCCAACAAAAAACATTGATTGCCCAAGAGTAATTTTCCAAGCATCTTCACAAACCCAATTAAGCTATTACGTTGATTTAAGTAAAACTGTGTGAGTTTCTGATTAACTACATATGTATATTTATATTATAACATACTTCACTGGTAAGACTTTTATACCCCATATAATGATCATACACAAATTCCGTGCAGGTTTCATTCATTCCATCTAAATGGCATGAAGACTCCCGTCGGATTCCCGGAATGAATTTGTAATATTTATCATTACTAGTACACCAAAAATCAGGAACAAAACTTATTATTGTTTGTGAATAGTAATGGACTGCTGACAAAACATTAATAACACAAAATAATAGAAGCAAGATTTTTTGATATCTATTAAGACAATTGAAGTTAGAAATCATATTTTTTATTTCAATCATTTTATTTATTATCACAGTTCGATAAAAATGAAGGATTAAACAAGGATTTCTATGAAATATTCGTTAAAGATCACGACAAGGTGTTGATAAAGTTGAAAAAACTATTCTCTAAACAATAATCGGCACAACTCAAAAACCATCCATTTAATAACTGACGGCATACAAAACAAAAATATTCAACAAATAAGTAACGCACTTAAGTTGCGACAAGTCACTCAAGAACACAAAAACTACCCCGTTTCACATTGGGACAAAATATTTTTAAACTTGAAATGAAATCAGTCAATTCAGGTAGGAATAATAGCGATCCCTGCTCAAAAATTAAATACCCCGGAGCTCGCGACCGCTAAGAGTTAGGATCTCGAAGAAACTGATACTTATTCCTAGCATAAATTTGGTATTTTCGAGTAGGCGAATCAAATTTTTTTTACAGAAAAGATAGACAAATAAAAATACAGACAAGACAAATAAAACTAAAATAACTTTTTTGACTTGGTTTGGTGAAGAAAGAAAATATATTTTTATTGACATGTAAACATAAGATTAATCAAATTATATTTGTCCCAAAAGAAATAATATACCTTATGTATATTTACAGGTACATAAATATTGTAAATAGAACCAAGTAAGACAATAATCAGTTAACGAAATCTGTATTTGCAGCAACCCAATTGAGTTTTTATTAATTTTGTAACAAAATATATGAGCTGAGTATTAACTCAGCTAATTTACGAGTACCTACAATGTACAATAAACGATAGAACACACAAGATAATACACAAACCCATTCTCAAAAGATTCGATAAAAATCATATCAGACCACAGATGCCAAATTTCAATTCGCTAATGACTAAATCTAGATTTTAAAGGGGATTTACGACTGTTGTGATCGATCGATAACAAACAGATTTTCGCCTATTTTTAAATTGGTTAATTCTGAAATGATTGAAGGTTTCAATCATATAACCGAAAGGCCTAAAGTTTTTTTTCTGCGACCACTGTCAGCGTTGTATATTTTACCAAAACCGATAGGAGTTAAAAATAGCCTTTTAAAATAATCAGAAAGCCTTAAATGTTTAGGAACTTGAACAAAATATGTAGGTTCTAATTTTTGTTGTCATATAAATATTTATCTTAATATCTTGAATCTTGAAGTGATAGAAGTTTTAACTGGAATTTTAAAATACAATAATTACTAAGAAACTAATATCAAAGGACAATAAATATGAAAAGGTTATAGAATGTATCTTCCTCCATAACACATTTTCTATATGGTATAGCTGTAACAATAGTTTAATTGTAAAGTGCATCGCATCCTGCCTCAACGTTGATGATACATTTTCACTAATGTTCCGATTTCCAAAGTATTTTAACCCGGACTCCTTCCAAATTGGACGTATCGCATTATAATGAAATGTATTATATTTATCATCATAAATTACAGAAATTACAAGGTATATGAAGATTTAGTCGGTGTGGAATTATATTAAGATTTAATACTTCTCACCTCTTTCTAAACTTAATATTTAATAAGAAATTAAATTTTTTTGCGGACATTTATCATTTGAACAACTTGATATTTTTTCCCAACTTACCAATTAACTTCTTTCCACCGACGTTCACGGGATTAAATTGACTTGGATTTATATCGCTGGAGAGACTTAACCTTTTACTATGCATGAGATTTGGCTATTATCTACATTTGAACTTTATAATAAAAAAATTGTATAACAATCTTACATTTGCATTTGCCTTTTTTTAACTTGGAATTGTAAATTTAAACATCGCCGATCTTAGGGTGATTGAGTTACGCAATCGAGTCGCTTTTTCGATCTTATGACTTACATAACAAGCTTTAAAAACGAAACTAATTTCATTTTTTTTTAAATTCAAAAGCATCCATCAAACTTCAGTCTAATCCCGTGAATAAATAAAAAAAGTTACAATAATGTTTAATAAATAATAAGACCACTATAATATAAATATCTTATATGGTATTGTACAATCTGAAAATAAAAATAATCGATAATTCGAAAAAAATTAAACCTTATTGCCTGGTTGATCGATTGTCACATCCCAAAAAAAAAAAAAAAAAAAAAAAAAACTGAACATACATTATGTACTCGTATGTATTGGTCCGCCCCAAAACTATCAATTTGATTCTTGTTTTCAAAATGCAAGAGTTTCAGAATTTTGAAAAATAATGTTCTACAACGTTATTGCTCACAGTGGTTTCATAGAGGTAAGTTCAATTGGAAAAGTGGTAGCGGCACTTTATTCGGTTTTTTGAAAAGCAATTGAACGCCATATGTGGTGAGTTAAAGATACGAGTATGATCCGTTCACTGTCATTGTCACAGGCTATTTTGGATTTATAAATGCGCATTACAGGCTAACAAACGAGAAACGAAAGGACTAACTCGCTCTTGGAAGTGGTTTGTTAATGGCTTGATTGTTAATAATCATATTTTTTAAATTTACAAGACGATCACGAAACCTTAGTTCCAGCAAAGCTCAAATTAAATATTAATATTTATAGATCACACCCATCAAACCTCAATAAATATTTACATAAATATACAAAAGAAAGCTGTGTATTTTAAAGAAATTTCGAAATTTGTTATTCGTAAAGTATCAATACCATGCAAAAAAATTCTTATTATTATCTCCTTAATATTATTACTATTAATAAGAAATAAATAAGGGGCCCATTTATTGAGATGTCTGCAATGTGATAGCTTTAATATTCATCAAATTGCAAACATACACATGTATCAAATGAACTAATTAATGAAAAATTAACTAAACTATTAAATATTCTATTATTAATCAAAAATTAAAAATAACTAAGAAAACGAAATACGAAATATATGTTTCAACCGATTTTCAATATTTGTATTTCATTATAATATTGCCTTATGGAATTATTTAAATATTATTCCATTCCAAGTCAAACAAAATTTTCTTTTTGAAAAAAGAAATAAGATTTCCTTAAATGGGGCGATATTTCGGTAATTTTTTCTCGATCGCTTAAGTTCGTTTGTTATTTGTGAACAACATTTTTATTTGAAAAATTTCAAAAGTCAATTTAAAAAAACACGCTGTTGCATGATTTTTAAAACATCTACATAATGCGCTTTCTTTTTTTAATTCTAAAATTATGCTTTAAAATTTTAAACTAGTCAGTATCTCAAATAAATACTATCCATTAGTTAATATTTTATTTATTTACTTGTTAAAATTAGTATTGAAAAATAAAAATATTTGATCAACTGCCCTACTGTTCGTAATAAAGAAAGTACAAATTTACTTAAACTTATGGTGACACGGAATTATGAAAACTGCTTTGATTTGACGATTACTATTATAACTGATCAGAAATTATAAGTTAGGTCATAATTCATAGTTACTGTTCTATTGATTGGAGTAAAGTTTTCATTATCATAAGATCTCTAGATTGAAAACTGAAAGCAAAGCTTTTTCTTTATAATTTCGTTTGTATATTAAATTAAAAATTGACTTTACACCCTCAAAACCGACTATCAGGGCCGTACACAAGGCATAAATAGTGGTGCTTCTCCTAAAATCCGCAATCGAAATATTTTATTTTTTGATCATAAGCCGCTATCTCAGGAGCCTGTAAGTTCAACTACGCAAACATCCATAGAGGAAAAACAGAATTATATCCGGTATCCTGGCTTAAAACAACCCTCCTTTGTGGTCGTATAACAAAAAGATAATAAAACAAAAATTCCGATTCCTAGATTTGTGAGCCATTCTTGTTGTATTGTAACCAGGGTTGTGAGTTTTTAAATTAAAAAAACACTTAGTCAGTTTTAGTTGACCTATGAATTTATGAATTAAAAAACAACTATTTGCAAGCTAATTAGTGACACATAAATTAAAAAAACTTAAGAAAGGACCTTAATGTAAAATTATCACAATTTTAAATAAATGTCAAATTGCCCAAGAACTTAAGAAAAAAAAACACTCAAACTAAAAATAAGGAAATGAACCCAAAAATGTATACATGAATTAAACTAGAACAATATTTTGTCCATTCATAAAATAATTTATTCTGGGGATATTTTTCATTTATTATAGTGAAAAATAGTGAAAAATTATTGAAAATGAAACAAGGCCAACATCAGCCGCTGAAAAAAAGTTTTTTTCACGGCTGTACTGCCTCTTGCGAGGAATTGACAAATCCTCCAAGAGTATCTCTTGTCTTGGAAAGTGCTGCTCCTTAGACGTTCGGAATCGGCAGAAAATTGTATGTCCCCTCCGTTCCTGGTAACAGGCACACAGGAATGGTTGAGAGTTGTAAGTCACTAGGTGCTGGTTCACTTCGAGCTGTTGCACCACCAAATTTAATTTAAATTTTTGAAACAAGGCCTCAAAGTATGAAAAGTCACTTCAAACCTTCAAAATAAAAAAAATCGTTGCTATTGTTGTTTTGTGTATATATTTTTGGGCCCATTTTTTCAATTTTAGTTTCATATTTTTTTATTTAGCCCCCATTTTCAGAATTATTTCCGATTTTTAGGATTTTAATTTTTAGTTTTTAAGCATATTTTTAGACATCACATTTTAATATTTCTTGTTATGTGTTATGTGAAAAGTTTGAAAATGTATTTTCTAAATAGAGATACATAATGAAAATGTTATTAATTGTTACCATATTTTACCTTATGGAAAAGAACATACAAAACATTAAAAGATCGAAAATAAATTGGAGGTGCATATAACGCGATCAACGATAGTTAGAAACTGGAACACAACTACATAAAGAAATTAAAAAATGAACACAAAGAACTTTAAAGCAAATACTATTTCGGTGAAAAAAGTACATTTTATAAAATATTAACATACATATACATACTTATATTGAGATTGTTCAAATGTTATTTTCATTATTTAACATTATAAGGGTATTCATAACCCCTTGAGTGCGCGTATAATATACAAAAAAAAATTAATTAGAAAATAAGTTTATGTATGTACGAGTATATATCGCTAATTCACAAAATAAAAACTCAATTTTGTAGTTGCAAGTTGATAATTCAATGGGATATACTCGTACATGCAAGCATACATTGCTAAGTATAGTTTTATTTGTCGTTAGCCCAACGCAAGATTGCAAGGATTGTTTCGCGTTTTCAATATATACATATATGTATATATATGATATTCAGTCTTTTTACAAAGCACATTTTTCAAAAAATTAAATAAAACATTAGTAAATGTTTCTGCCTCATACTCGTACCAAATATGAAATGAGTATTGAATTTAAATTTTTGCTGATAGTGGAGAATTAAAATAAAACTTTTTTGGCAAACGTCATTTTATAAAGTACTATTAGGTACAAAAATTGTTAAAATGCTTTCAGAAGAGAAGCAATTAATTCATTCGCTTCTTCTTAGAATTATTCACAAATCGACGTAATCAAAACTTCTTGTACGTACTTTATTATTAAAAATAAATCGTTAAACAGAGTTGAACATTATTAAATATGAAAGCAATCAAAATTGGTTATCAACGATGTTGATAGATGCTGCTCGAATTTGGAATTATGAAAATATATCGACGACAGAACCAAAAACAGAAACCCATAAATGAGTAAAATTTATTGAAAGTGGAAAGAAACACAAAGAACACAAAGTTTCTTATATACTACGAGTATTTAATACTTAACAATCATCAAATACATTTTAATCCACCAGCGTTCAAAAAAGACAATAATTTCTTTTAAAAAACAATTTATACTTCGGAAAAGTGTAGTAGTGCACTTGAGACACTTCAAACCGAGTTTGCCTGCCTTAATCAGCGCGTTACATGGTTCATAATGGGTGCAATTAAGCCTATAAAAAGGGACAACGAAAGGGAAATACACGCACAGGTACATGAAAACTTATCAGTGAAAGAAAAAAAAAAGAGGGTATAGTTGATTTTATAGTTTTTTATGTCTAATAATCATTTTTTTAAATTATGACCTACTGCTACTAGTCTTCAAATATCTCTTGTAATAAACGTTTTGAGTTATAAGAGGGCGACGCGGTCTTCATTAGCTATTCTAGTAAATTGTTTCAGGATCCTTTCCATGTTTATTAAGTAAGTACAGTAAAGTTGATTTATACGATACAGTATATCTTTCGAATTTTGGTAAATAAAACCATGTATAGAACCAGCCTAAGCTAACGATGTAGTCGATATGACTATTTAAAGTTAACCTAGTATCAAATATTACCCCAAGGTCATATTTTTCAATAACCCTTTTGAAAAGGGTTCAACTACGAGTACTTATGTAATGTTTTATGAAAAGCTTATCGAAGTGCTTTTTTCGGCTAAATGACATGCTTTAATACTTTTAAACATTAAGGTCTAGATCGTTGTTGTCAAGCTAGATAATTCTTTCTGAAGTTTGATATCATACGCACAGTGGCGTAGCGAGGGGGAGGGCAAAGGGGGCACAGGCCCCGGGCGGCACTTTGCTTGGGGTGGCAATTTTTCAAAATATCCGGGCGGCACTTTTCTGCAATTTTTCTAAATACGTTAATGTAAATGGATTTTGTATGTTATGTCTTATGTTCAAACTCTGCTCGTAAGGCGAGAAGTTGAGGCAAAAACATTTCGTTTGTTTCGACTGAACCGATGTGAGTTGGCTCATAAAAGTCCATGTATTCGTATATTGTTGTATCTTTTATCTAAGGTGTGTTAGTCAGTTGTATTTTTTTCTGTTTTATTTTATCGTAAAATGCATTAAAGTTTGCAAACATCCTAGTTAAATATGTAAAAATTTGTTGCAGTTTAACATTTGTCTGTGTTTCGTGTGTTGTGAAAATTTTACATAAGCGCAAGAGAGAATTTCATTTTACCACTTTGGATTGATTATTTACATAAAGTAAGTAAATTGATGAAACGAAATACCTAGCTGATGGCTCGGAAATAATCCATTGATTTTTCGGAGTTAAAATCCCCATTTGGCTTTATTAAGAGTGTTTTCTCCATATCTCAAGAACCATAAGATCCATAAAAAACATTTTTTCACATTTTTGTAAAAAATTGATTTCTCTTTTTTTTACCAAGAAATCGAAAGTTAATAAGTTACTAGCCGACCCAGCTCTCGAAATTCGAGTGCCAATTTATTTATTATTTATTATTTATATTATTGGCAGTGTTTGCAAGCAAATTTATTAAATTAAATTTCATTTTATGTAATATGCAAAGTGTTCGACAGTGCAAAAACAAAAATGACCCACAGTGTGTAAATGCGTGTCTCAAGTATATTCTGCACATCTCCGTAACTGTGGCTTTCCAGCCATATAAAATTTATCGAAATCGGTTAAATACTTTTGGAGAAAAGTGTACCACAAAAAACATGTTTGCCGTTTTATTATATGATGATTATTAAAAATAGAGAAACGATTTCAGAAAAATTTTATTAATAAATTAATCAATAATGATTTTTACTTGCGATATATACATAGTTAGGTACTATATTGCAAGTTATGGATTTGTAAAAAAATCAAACTCTACATTTTGATCAAAGTTGACATAGTTATATCTATGATTACGATGATAGCGAAGTTGAAAAAAGTGGGCCTTGCAATTCTAAACGACTCGGTCGATTTTCTTTAAACTTGGTACCTAGCGTTTTTTGGGCATTTTAATACCAAAAATAACGGTAACTTGTCGTACAATTTTTTTCAGCAAAAAATGAAAATCTTATTTTTCTCAAAAACGTGCCCACAACTTTAAAAAAAATTCAGTAATTTTTTTACAAAGAGGCTACCATTTTATAAAAAAATTCCCAAAAATGGTTATAAATGGTACCTCCCATAGAAACACTTCTTTGACTTTCGATTTTCTCAAAAACGATTCCACTGATTTCGATCAATTTTTTTTACAGAGAATGTTTTCTTAAAGTTTAAAAGCATTGTATACCAAAATTTTCAAAAACCTAGAAAACAAGTCGGTCAATTTTTACTAAACTTGGTACGCAATAGTTTCGTGACATTATCTAGCAGATTTTAAATAAAAATTTTTCATATAACCAAAAATAACGGTAGCTCCCATACAAAAGTTTAAAAACCGGCATGGAAAATCTCATTTTTTTTCAAAAATGACTCCTACGATTTTGATCAAAATTTTTGTGTGAGTTAACATACATAAATACGATCTACGTTAATATTATTGTAAAAAAAATTTCTATCGTCTAATAAAAGTATCTCTCATGAAACCATTTTTTTTTCGACTATCTCATTATCTGCTCAACCGATTTTAATGATTTTTTTTTAAACAAGAGCTCCTGTTTGAATAATATTGCATATCAAAATTTTCAAAAAATCAAATTTTGGATTAAAGAAAAATCAAGATTATTTTTTGAAAATTCAATATTTCAAAAATGGGTGGATAGTTTTTTTCAAAATTAATTTTTAACTCCGCATTAATAAGTACTTTAAAATGGCGTACCAATTTTTTTTTATTATTTACAAAATTTTATATACATAAATGTACATACTTACATATACCTAATATAAAAAACGATTTTTAAATAATAAATCAGACAGTGTACATCGCGTTGGTGTCAAATCAATTTCAGATTTTAAAAGATAAAACCAGTTTTGAACACTTTAATTTTGATGGGCTGTTGTGAAATATCAATATGTTTATGTTAAAAATAGTCCTTGGCCAATATTTCTGTTTCTTCATTTCCTTATGTATAACAATAATAGAAACTAGCCGACCCTGCTCTCGAAATTCGAGTGCCAATTTATTTATTATTTATTATTTATTATTTATTATTTATTATTTATTATTTATTATTTATTATTTATTATTTATTATTTATTATTTATTATTTATTATTTATTATTTATTATTTATTATTTATTATTTATTATTTATTATTTATTATTTATTATTTATTATTTATTATTTATTATTTATTATTTATTATTTATTATTTATTATTTATTATTTATATTATTGGCAGTGTTTTCAAGCAAATTTATTAAATTAAATTTTATTTTATGTAATATGCAAAGTGTTCGACAGTGCAAAAACAAAAATGACTCACAGTGTGTAAATGCGTGTCTCAAGTATATTCTGCACATCTCCGTAACTGTGGCTTTCCAACCATATAAAATTTATCGAAATCGGTTAAATACTTTTGGAGAAAAGTGTACCACAAAAAAACATGTTTGCCGTTTTATTATATGATAAAAAATATTATAGGTATAATAATTATTACTATAACTATAAGAATAATAATAATTAAAGGCAGTGCGGGTTGATTTTTTTTAAAACCGGTTTTATTTTTCAGCAATCATCACCCGATTAGACACTTCTATCTACATAATATAATATAAATAAATATAATAAATCTTTGAATAAAAAATTAAATTATAACAACGTAAGTTAAGTAGCTGTTTCACTTTGATGTTTTTTAAAACAGCAAACAAAATTAAAGGCCCAGAAAAAAATTGCTAGGGGCGGCAAAATTGGAATTTCTTTCATTTAAAACAATGGGGACAAGACCATCAAATTCTGGCTGCTTATACTCATGAGTCATGAGCTGCTTGATGGTTTTGCAAAGGAATGAAACTATTTCAGTCTTGGTCATGTATCCAATTATTAAATGGCAAATTAAAATTACCTAAAATTATTATATTTTAGTATTTTCAGCAGAGAGTAATTAGAATTAGAATTACTTTTTGATGGAATAGCTTTTTCAGGCTTATTTACTAATACGAAGCATAAATATTTAAGTTTAATAATAGCGCGTATATGAGAGTCTAGGAGTCTATCCACTTTGTTTAAAATTCTACGATTGAATAATAAAAATATTAAATATAGTGGTTTACAATTCTGAGTACAGGAGCTGGCAGGAATGGAGCCAACGTACTATTTTCTGCCAAATCCGAATCAGATGAAACTTTTTCATTACAAGGACAAGGACTATTACTTCCGCACAAAGGGCAGTACCTGCGTCCATTTTTTATTTAAGGTGCAATAGACTGGGAATCGATCTCTTGATTTCCGGCTTTACATTCCAACTTCTAATAAATTAACGCCATTTCCTCTTCACTTATTTGATGTGAAGAGAAAATTGAGACGAGAAAAGAGAAATAGAGGGTATTTAAGGATCTTAACATTAGAAATGTTTAAGTGGCATACATATTAACAATCTGAAAAAAAAGTACACCGAAATCATTCTTCTTTAGCCAAAGTGGGTTCTTCTTATTTGTGTAATAGCCCAGTCGAAATGTACAAAATATTTGCTAGATTGCAAAATATATAATTTTTTAAACATTTTGTTAACCGTTATCCTGTTGGGTTGGTTGCCATCTTGAATTAAAGAATATATTGTTTTTGTCAAATTATTTCGATTATTTTCAACTTTTGAATTCAAATGTATTTGATAAAAATTTATCAAAATTTAATTATCTACAACTTTTAAAGTTTTTTGTCTGTGATTGATGTTTGTCGACGACTTAATCTATAAAATAAGATTGTGTTAATTTTTTTTCGTCTATTTTAAGGACGATATTACAAACTTGCCATATAAAAACGGGCAACAAGTGACATAACATGTACATGTTTATACTCTGGTGTGATAGACATATTTATTACGTACATATGTATATGTCGTATATGTTTATACATATATATAATAATTTAATTTTGCTTAAGAGCGTTTTCAAATGTAAACAAAATTTTTCACATTTCTATTTTTTCCTGCATTCGCCCTCCTTATATACATGAACAAATATCCATGAAAAGATTTTTGTTGCCAACGAGCCCAGTATTGGCTCCCTTTTTCTGCTTATCTTAACTCATTAAATACTTCAAATTTATTGCTGTTCCCAACTACAGTAATGTAGAACTGCTAAAGACGTGGACACAGAACTTTAGATAAGATCTTATCTGTGACGATATGCCACTGTAGTTCTTGAAGGACATATTATAGTCTTTTTGATAGATGGGTGATATGCAGCCTATAGTCCAGTCATCGGGTATGCTTCTTTCCACCCATATATAAGGGTCTCTCAACATGTCTTTGAGCGCGAGTGAATTATAAAAAAATTTAAAAAAAATGTTTAATTGATAATTTAATGCTTCAAGCGAATATAAAAAAAATTATAATAAATTTGCTACAAATTATTATCGATATTCTGTTCTTCAAGCCCCCAGCAATAATTTACTTTAAAATATATAACTTACAGAAATAACGTTTGAGAAAATCAAAATCCGTGCCTGAATAGAATTCTCTAGCTGAAAACTTTTGAGAAAAATTACTTAGCTAGGTTTCTTTCTTCCATTGTATGATAAATATGATACATATGAATGCTATACTTAAATAAATTTTAATAGTTGCGCTTTTCTACTGAAAGGCGCTCATGCAATTTAAGATTTGTTGCATGTGCAAAAATTCGTATTTTAGTAATTGCGGTCATAAGATGCAAAAAAATGCTTCGATATTCATTATAAACAGTTTGTTTTGGCTTCAAATATAATAACTTTTTAATTTCAATGTGGCATGTTGCAAGGTGAATTTCTCAAGTTCTGATGCAGAACAATCGAGATAAAAAATAATGTTTAGTTAGTTATAATCCGGTATTTTCTAAGTATTTCGAAGAATGAATTATTAAAACGTTCAAGTCAAGTAAATTATTTGAAATACTCATGAACAAATGCGAAAAAAAGGAAATTCTGAGTGAATTGGTCAGAACAATGAACGCAATAACAATCTTTTTGAGAAATATGTGAGGCTTAGGGTGTGTTTGGATATTATTGTTGTTATTAATATACTTAGTTTTTCCAATAAGGTCTTAACAACTTTTTTTTTTTTAAATAAAATGCAAGCCATTTGAAAAATCTGGAAAATTGTATTATTGGTTTGAAGTAAAATCAAATAATTTATGTAAGTAATTTGAAGTTCAAATGTCCAGAACGGGTACGTTTGCAGTGGTCGTTCAACGACTTCGATGAAATCGACGGCTAACTCTCGTTGAATATTGGCTCTGATCTCCCCTTACGACGTGCGCCAGGTTGTTGACATGGACTAATGGTTTAACGTAGCCTCATAAGAAAAATCTGGAGGTGTTTAATCAAACGTTCTAGACGGCCAATTAACTGGACCATTTATTGATATTACACGTTCATTAAACTGAATTTTTAATATCTCAATTGTTCGACCTGCTTTGTGGCTTTTAATTGACAAAACGAATAACGTTGCAACACATCGCTGTAGCGATCTTCATTGACAGTAACATGACGCTCATTTTCATCAACGAAAAAAAGCGGTCCAATGACACTACTGGCATGAAAAAAAACATACAGTTATTTTTGTATGAAGGGTTTTCACCTGACCAAAAACAAATTTCAAAACTGTCAAGCCCCAATCTTTTTATAAATCTTTATTTTAAACAAAACTGGACATATTAATATTGAAAATCCAAAAAAGAAATTACCATTTGCCTGAAATTGACGTTATCGGCAAAATTTTAAATGAAAATAATATTTTATATAGTAAAAATACAGTAATTTTGTATGTAGCATCTTTTTAGAAGGACTACTTTCATCCTAGCACAGACCAGAACAACCTCCATATACCATATGTCTTTCACTTGCGATCCTTGATAAACCACTGTGGCATATACACCTTCGGGGGCATCCACGATGACATATACTTTAAACTTGCCAGAACAACTTTTACTCAAAATAATAGCATCTGGGCATGCGAACATTTTCAACAACTGTGAGAATCGAACGATAATTATCCATTTCATGCCTCCGCAAATTCTTGAGAAATAATTTCGTTCCATTAATTTCCACTGCACCATATACAGGGTGATTTGCATAAGGTGTGACAAAAAGCTAGGGCGTGTAGGTTGGACTTAGACAAGAAAAAAATCGTATGGGAGGGGGAGGTCTATTTCCCCCTGTTTAGGCGGGAGGGGCAATTTAAGAAAAAAATCAATTAAAACAGAAAAAAAAATTATTAAAAAATAACGGTGATACCTACGGAGTAATGCTATAGCAATTTGAAAAGCCAGAAATACATTCTTTAATTTTGTTTTTAAATAAAGTTGTTCGAGTGAATAGTTTTTGAAAAATTAATTTTCAAAATCAAAATTTTGAAAAAAAAAATGAAAATTTTTTTTTAAACAATTTTTTTTTCAAAATTAAAACAAACCAAATCTCAACACCGCTTTAGCTGTTATGTTTGGCTTGGTATTGTTGGACGAACAGTTATTGGACCACGGTTCCTGAATTCAGTCATAAATGGAGAATCCTATCTGCAGTTACTACGAGACCTTCTGCCCGATTTGAATGACAACGTTCCCTTGGCCATAGCAGACAATTTAATCTATCAGCAAGATGGAGCTCCAGCAAACTACAGCCGCACTGTAAGGAACTGTCTTGATGAACATTTTTTGTAATAAGCTTTAGTTAAAAAATAGTTAAAAATTTAAATAAACAGTAATTATATATTTTATCTAAATATGCATGTATTTCTTATTTTAATTGATTTCAAGATTCAAGAACATTTTTGTTCTTATTTCGCAATTGCACTTTTCTGTCACTAGTTAGGCCGTGTAACGTTGCATTATTTAAAAAACATTCGCAGGTCAATATTAATCCAATGCTCTCACGCAGGTGTTCTCAATGAAAAAATGTGTTAATCCAGTACTTTGTCACTTTATTGTATGCTTATAAGACTGATAATAAAAATATTGTACAAAAAAAGTTAATCCTTTCTTTCGTAAATGCACCTAAGCCAAGCCGACCCCACCATAATAAAAAAGTGGCAGGTCAATTTTAAACAAATCCTCTCACGCAGGTGTTCTCAATGAAAAAATGTGTGAAATATGGTTAATCCAGTACTTTGTCACATTATTGTATGCTTATAAGACGATAATTGAAAAAATAGTAAAAAGAAAGTTAATCCTTTCAATCGTAAATTCACCTAAGAATCCAAAAACGTAAAAACTAAAATAAAAGGCTTTTCTTAGAACAAAAGTAGTTTTTGTTATTTTTGATTTTCTCAAAAACTACAAAACATTTTGACATCCGGTTTTTTGTGTTTGATCAAAAATTAATATGAGCATTGAATATTGAATAAAAAAATAATACTTAATTACGTAAAATTTTGAAAAAAAAAATTCTTTAAGAAAAAATTTTCATTTTTTTTAAAATTTTGATTTTGAAAATTAATTTTTCAAAAACTATTCACTCGAACAACTTTATTTAAAAACAAAATTAAAGAATGTATTTCTGGCTTTTCAAATTGCTATAGCATTACTCTGTAGGTATCACCGTTATTTTTTAATATTTTTTTTTTCTGTTTTAAGTGATTTTTTTCTTAAATTGCCCCTCCCGCCTAAACGGGGGGAAATAGACCTCCCCCTCCCATACGCTTTTTTTCTTGTCTAAGTCCAACCTACACGCCCTAGCTTTTTGTCACACCTTATGCAAATCACCCTGTATAAGCATATTATCCATTTTTTTTTAAACTTCGAATTCTTTGATCATACCATCTCCCACAGTTGATTTGGTTTTGTTATTGCATGTATTGTTTAGGTCATGCATTTCAATTTTTGTGATTAAGCCTAAGCAATATCAGATAAATTGCTGTTATTGGTTTCGGGAATCCAGAGCAATATTTATACATTACTTAATAGCTCAAGTGTTTTCTGCAATTGTGACTATGAGTACAAGCGAAGACTTAATGTTGCGTTCAACAGCATAGCACGTTATGTCTAAGGGCTAAGGAAATTTGACCACATCTCACATTTCTCTAAATCCTTGTACGGTGTCACTCTGGAAAACCTATTTAAACACAGAACTCTAACCCTTCTTCACAATGTTTTACAATCACGTCAACCGGAATACTTATTTAAAAAAAGAGGCTGGGTGCCACCCACACTGATAACTTCCCATTTGTGGTCTTGAAAACTTTATATTTAGTTTTTTTCAAATAACCAAAATTGTCTCTTAGCACACTATGATTCAACTAGAACTTTCTTCGTTTTTTTCGTTTCCTGAACAATTTTAGAAATGTCGCTTAGTATACATTCTTACGGGAAGGTATCGATGTATAAAACAACATACTTAAGAAGGCACTATCGGTGTTCATTCCCAAGAAAGAAAAAAAATTCGACTTGAAATACAATTTTAACTAATTTTCACTAGAATTTTCAATATTTTTTTTATTTAAAGAAAATATTACATAATTCAATATTTGTCAACATTTTAAAAATTGTACAAAATTATAGGTACTATGTATAAAATAAACTAAATTAGAAGTCAATATCACTATTAGTTCTCGAGAAATTTGAGTCGAAAAACAATTTTTACCAATTTTCAATAGAATTTTATATAGTTTTTTATTTTTTGTAAGAAAACTGTAAACTGATTTTTTTTGAAATTTTCACCAGTTGTCAAACACATTATTTTTCGTAAAATAAAATTATTTTGAGTTTCAAATTGTTTTCCGTTCTTAGAATATCTGGGTTATGAAATTTTTTTTTCTGTTTTTTTATTTAAAAAAATAACGGTATCTTCATTTTTTTTCAAAATTCATATCATATCTGTATGACCTTATAATGAGCACATTAAATTTTATTTGAAATCAATAGCATTATTTTTTCGTGAGATATTTGAAACTTACCAAAATTTTTACTTTTTTTTAAACCGTTATAGTGAAAAAACTACTCACTGAATTTTAATAAACGCCCTTTCAGCCTCTTTCGAAGTTATAATCTATTAAACAAAATTTATTTGAAGTCGATATCTTTACTCGTTCTTGAGATATCGACGACGAAAAATGGTACCAGAACGTACGGACGTACGAACGTACGAACGTCGAGAAATGTCAAAAATTCCAATTTGACAAATCGGACCGACTACAATAACTCCCTATGGGAAGTTAAAAATCAAGTTCCCGCAATCTAGTAGATCTTGTTACCTTATACCAATACGCTGCTCATATTTAGTATCCGAACGACAGTTTTATGTGTATTCTACTCGATTATGGAATTCACTCCCTCGCTCTATTAGGATGTTAAGCTGTACGACCCGGTTTCTAAAAAAAAGTCCAAGGTGCGTTTCGCCCAGGTACGACACTAACGACAGTGGGCTCGCATTAGTTAGATGCTGCCGTACCCTTCTAAGAAAAATAAAATTCACAGTCTATTAAAGCTGTAAATTTTATAAGGGTCGGTAAACATCGACCAATATTTACGTCTTAGAAGGATGCGGCAGCATCTCTAACAGATGAGCTCATTGTCGTACCTGGGCGAAAAGCACCTTGGAAGGTCACTTTAGCTTTTAATTGAATTTAATTCAATCACTCCACTTAAACAGAAATAATTTTCATATCTTCATTGATTTATACACTACTCAAATAGAAAATTGTATTGTGAAGTACTCGTATTATCACAGTTAATTTGTCTGATTTGTTTTTTTATGTTTTGTTTTAAGTGACTTTTTGTGCAACGTATGTTTTAACAGTATTAAAAACAACCGAGTAATTTCGGTACTTAGTTAAATTCAGGTAAGTGAAAATTCTGATCCCTCGGACTTTAGCCTACATGGTTCTAGCTTTATGAACTAAATACATACATACATATGTATGTACATATCTTCGTTAAAATTTAATTTGTCCTTATCTGTCGAGCAACATAATGCCAAATTTCAATTAAACATTCTATATCTATTTAATATCTTACAGAGATAGTGAGATTAGGTACCGAAACGTCAAAATAAGGTCGGAGGATTTAGTTCAGTGTGAACACCGTCTGTAGCAAAAAAAAGTCATCTAGAGCCTGATAACACGATTCTTTTTTTTCAGTTGGTTCGTCTTTTGTCTTTTTCACACAATGTCTATGTGAGGTAAATAATTAGAGCGGAATAAAGCTACGTCTCTACACCTCTCACTCAAACTGTCAAAAAGACAACGTAAAAAATCGTGTAATCAGGCTCCAAGAGTCAAATTGATATTTTCGATCACAATTAGGGGCGTTCACATTCTCAAATATGTTTAACAAGTATGGCATGATTGGCTTGATTTTGATAATTTGAACGCCCTATCCAGCGGCTTGTCAAACATGTTTGATGGATTTCAAAATGTTTTGATATTATATTTGATGACAAGCATATTTGGGAATGTGAACGCATGCTTGTCAAGCCTGAATCAAATTTCATTTTCCACGAAGTTCTCGAGTTGTGCAGGTCCACAACGTAAGAAAATAGGTATATAAAAATGTGTTTTATAAGCAATATCGATAATTCAGGTGGATTTTATTAGATTAACATAATAATATAAAGATCAAATAAGCTTCCTCAATTTAAATTTCAAATAGCAAATAGCTGTAGTATTTCGTCTCAGATAACATTTCTTTTTGAATAAAGGTGGAAATATTTAATGCTTTATCAAATTCCTGTTTAGACAAAAATCTAACAAACTTTACGTTACGTAATCGAGTCTGGTAGTGCGTTCTTTTTCTAACAATATTTATTTTTTGAACACTTTAACACATCAACCGTAAGTCCCGGCACTCACATATTTTTTTTTTTACTTTTGTGATTTTTTGTTAATCCTCCGCTTATCTGGGAAAAAACCAAATGCTATATAAAGGTGTGTCCACACCAAAGAAACATTTCAGGAAACATTGTTTAAAAAAGGTTTCTGAAATGTTTCCCATTTGTTTAAAAAACATTTCAGAAATGTTTTGAGAAACATTTCTGAAATGTTTCTTTGTTTCCCATTGTTTCCAGATTGAGTTGTCTGTAAATTTTTTTCTCGCCTGTGTTGTACTTTAAGCGCATGAATTTTTTTCTACTTCATCTTTATCAAAATTTATATTTTCGCAAATTTCAGATATATCATTGGCTTTTTTGATTTTATTTTTAAAATTTTTTTTGATTTTATTTTTAAAATTTTCGTCAAGCGTGGATCCGAGCGTCCAGACCAAAGAAAACATTTTAGAAACATTTCAAAAATGTTTCTCTGTTTCTGGAATGTTTTTTAAATGTTTCTGAAATGTTTAAAAAATGTTTCTTTGGTCTGGGCACACCTTAAGAGAGATGTATTGTCCTTATGTTCTAAAAAAAAAAATTCAAAACGCTAACGTTTTTATGGGGCAATTTTTGAACTCTTACAGTTACAAGAGAAATATCTGTATACAATTGTGTTTGATGGCTTTCGCTGCAATAGGTCCACTAGTTATATCATGGTATGTATATCTCACTAAACAGGGGCAAAAATCTTTACATCGTTTTGGGGAAGTAAGATTAATGCGTTGGATAGTTGACTAGCTTTTGATAGAGTTCGGCATCGGGGGCTCTATAAATACCTGCATTTGATATCGCAGAATGTCTTGTTCGATGATAAGAAACAAGCCAGGGTTGGCCAAACTGTCACTTTTTAGAAATACAGTAAGACCCGCTTAAGAGAAATCCGCTTAAGAGAAAAACCCGCTTACCTGAAATACTTTTTTCATCCCAAAGTATTTATTTTCCACCAATTTCCCTTAAAACACTCCGCTTAAGTGAAACTCGCTTAAGCGAAAAACCCGTATAACTGAAACATATTTTCAGTTAATCTATATAAATAAAAATGAATGGCAAAATGTGTTGCTAAGCGTTAAACTCAAGAACGGCTCGACCAATTCGCCTAATTTTTTTTTAAGTTTTTGTTAAGGTTCATGGAAGGTTCTTATAGAAAGAAAAAACGTTTATTGTGGGTGTGTGAAAGTTAAGTGTTACAAAAAATTGTTTGCTTATTGAAATACACTGACTCACAAAAAAAAATAAAAGAAAACTTTATAGCTAAGGAAATAATTTCTTCATTTAAATAATAATTAATAATTCTACAACAAACAACAAAATTAACGAGAATAAGAGAACTTAAATAAGGGTAATCTATATAAATAAAAACGAAAACCAATTGTGGTTTTATTTGTCGAGTGTGTTTGCTTTTAGAACCATGCCGCCTATTACACGCGGGCGCAGCAATTTGAGTCGAAGAAATCGAAACGCTAGAAACCAAGCTTATTTTCAATCAAATCGAACTTCATGCAACGTGAAGAGCGAAATGAAATTGAAAGGATTAGGATATTACAAACACGAGCAACGCGTCGTGTTCAAACTGCTTTCACAGTTTTACGAGCGGCTTTCAGGTACGATGTTTCAATTGACTACAGTATGTATTAGGTTGGTTCGTTCAACTTTACCTAGGTTTGACCCAGGTTTTCTTGACAACCCTCAGAGTTGTCAACAAAAACTGAGGTTTTCGGTTTTCAAAAAACACCCAAGGACACTCAACTGTTTTGTTGACAACTAAAAGATAGACAAAATAATTTTGTGCTCTGATAAAACTTTAAATTTGTTATAAATAAGTTTTAAAAATGAACGAAAACAAAAGAAATACAACAAAAGAAATACATATGAAATCTCATATAACTTTTGACAGTTTGACCGTTACCTGAACTCGCCCCAGCAAAATACCTCGATCTACTTCAGGGCGAGTTCAGGGCGATCCCAGGTCTCAAAAAACACAGAGTTTACTCACCAGGGTGACTTCAGGTTTTTCCAAAAACGATTTAGGGCGACCCCAGGATGACTTCAGGGCTCAACGAACAAACCTATTATCATGTGCCACCGAATTGTACAAACTGTTTGTCCATGATTTTAAAGAATTAAAATATAAAATTCAAAAAGGAATTTTTTCAATTTAAACTTTTATTCACAACATATATTATTTCTTTTTATTTTTACTTATTAAGCGACGCGTTTCGGATTTGAATCCATCATCGGGCTTTTTTCGTTGACTTTGTCCATGTTGAATGACTGTCATTTAGACATTATTTTATTGACATGTGCTCAAACTAATAAAAAAGTTAGTTCAATGAACTATTACTCCTATCGCCTGATGGTTCAAGAAAATGAAGACATGTGCTTGATGATGTCGAACAAATTATTCACCCCTATTACAGAATTCGGCGAATGAGCTAAAGTGACAGTTTCAATTCATTTCCAAACTTTTGCTATTACTGAATCCGACGAATGAAAGTTGAACGTATGTCGGTAACAATCCCTGCACCACTGACATTTTGTTCAACTTATATGGTATTACAGAATTCGCAATCCGTTCGCACTCCATACAATTTCTATCATTTTACATTCGTACCAATTTCGAGACGAATCTGAAGTGAATTTTTGATTAAACGAAAATAAACAATGGAGAGTACAAACATGTAAGTCAAAAGCTTATCATACTGAATGCTAAAGTGTTTGTTCAACAAATTTTAATAGAAAACGCACAAATAGCAACGCAACCAGAGAGCAAGAAAAATCTAAAAAAAAAAAAAAAAAAAACACACGGTTGGTTTTGAACCGTCCTCCATCTTCGTACTAACCACTCTCAACGATGCCTGATTTCGTTGATCGAAAACGATACTATTAACACAGCCTAGGCCAGTTGAATAAATGTTTGTAGCTGACAGTGTCGATACGAAAGTTCATAAATGATAAGGTAATTTTAGACATCGACAATGTAGTTCATCCGACGAATTTCATAATTGAGTTTTACAGCGGATGCGAATCAAGTCAACTCACCGGGAGTAAAATTCTGGGAATTCTGTAATAGACATGATTATCTCAATTAGGAATGGCCGCTCCTAATCGCCCAATGCACGACGCTTTTAATCAAGAGTTGCATCGTGAAAAACTGTTCGATCTCGATGCTTTAAGGGAATCGATTCGAATAAATGTTCCGTTGTTGAACAAACAACAAAAGTATGTACTCGTATTTGATACAATTATGAAAGTTGTAAATGAGGATTTTACTTTTTGGATGCTCCTGGTGGTAAAGGAAAAACATTTTTAATTGCATTGATTTTAGCAACAATTCGCTTACAGAATGGAATTGCACTCGCACTTTCTTCGTCTGGTATTGCAGCTACATTGTTGGAAGGCGGTCGAACAGCCCATTCAGCGCTAAAATTACCATTGAATACTCAAAGCAACGAAACTCCGACTTGCAACATTTTGAAGAACTATGTAATGGCAAAGGTTTTGCAGCAATGCAAGTTGATAGTATGGGATGAATGCACGATGGCACATAAAAAGTCTTTGGAGGCATTAAAAAGAAATCTCAAAGATCTGCGAAGCAATCAAAACCAATTCGGTGTAGCGATGATTTTGTTAGCAGGAGATTTTCGTCAAACATTACCAGTTATTCCACGGTCTATACCAGCAGATGAACTGAATTCATGTTTGAAGTCGTCCATTTTGTGGACAAAAGTTAAGATACTAAATTTGAGCAAGAATATGCGTGTCGAATTGCAAAATGATCGATCTGGAGAAATATTTTCAAAACAACTCATTGACATTGGTAATTGTAAAATCCCTGTAGATGTTATGAAAGGCTGTATTCATAATGCTAAGAAATATCAACCAACCGCGACTTTGTAACGGCACACGGTTAGCAGTGAAAATATTAATGAACAATATGATAGAAACATATAAAATATAAGGGAGAGGATGTATTGATACTACGCATTCCAATGGTACCAACTGACGTACCGTTTGAATTTAAACGACTGCAATTTCCAGTGCGGCTTGGTTTCGCTATGACTATAAATAAATCACAGGGTCAGTCGTTGAGTGTTGGCGGCGTCAATCTGGAAAACACAAGCTTCTCTCATGCACAGTTGTATGTTGCCTGCTCTCGCGTCGGAAAACCGACGGCTTCATTTATTTTCGCGCCAGGTAATCAAACAAAAAATATCATGTACGATAAGGCATTACATTGAAAATACCAGATTATGACTACTACTACTACTAAAGTCTTGCAATTGACAAAATAGGACACTTATAATTATAAGTAATCGTTGTTTATCATGGAGACATAAATCTATAAATATGAAAAGTGATCACTCCTAAATATGTTTTATTACTGTTGTTTTAGAAAAAAAAGGGCAGAACAACGTCTGCCGGGGAAGCTAGTTTTTAATATTTTTCATTGAAAAAAACTCTTTTAAGTGAAAAAAATTGAATCGAACAGAACAAAAATTTGCTAGTTTTCGTTTTTCAATAAATTATTTTTGTGTTATTTAATCGTTGTTTTATTTAACTTCTTTCAAGGCAAGTCCAAAAGATAAAAACAATATTGTTTCTAGCATTAAATCTTCGCTTAATGGAATTTTTAAATCCGCTTAAGTGAATTTTTTTTTTTTCACTTATCCGAACTCCGCTTAAATGAAATTATTTTCCACTTCAGCAGGGTTCGTTTTAGGGAAAAACCCGCTTAAGTGAAAGAAAGACTGTGACATTTTGCCGTTTCTCTTAAGCGGGTTTTACTGTAACTACATTTGTTACGTCTGCTACGTAATTTATGTAGTTTATGTAGTTAATGTAATAAATTGTAGCAGACGTAGTTTAAAATGTCAATGCTGTCATTTTACTGTCTCTGTTATGCATCTGGATTTTGAATTTTGAAATCAACGTTCAGTTATTCATTTTTATTAAGCGATGTGAGCTGAAGGTGGAGTTGAATGGAAAATGATCGTATTGCAGCTCTCTGCGACTTCCTAAAAATATAATAGTTTCAAGTTTAAATATAACTACACTAGTTCTTGGTTTTCATTATTTGTAAGCAGTTTTTCGGTAATATTTGTATGTATGTACCATGTACATAAAATACAGCATTAAAAAATATCTTTAAATCATGTCCAGTTTTGTATTTTACATTAATTGGAGTAAAAAACTAACAGTTATGTACTGTTGCCCAAGAAAAACTGTTGCTACAGGCGCCTGCCTGGCGACTGAACATACCCTATTGACCTTATTTCACTTTGTCAAAGTGAAATAAGACCAACTAATGAAAATTGGCCTTATTTCAATTTATCAAAGTGCAATAAGGCCAATTTTTGAAAGTTGGCCTTATTTCACGGCACCTTTGATTATGCCAATAAGTAAATTGTTTGTCTCCAAAAATAAGCTTCAAATCTATCATGTAAAATTCCTACAATTCTTCATCCTTATGGACATGGTAGATGAAACATTTTCATTTTTTGCACAAATCTTCATTATATCATAAGAGTGCAAAATTGTTTGGTTTCCTTTATTCTATCTATTTTTATAACATACGTAGTTAGTATGTAGCAGATGTAACAAATTGTAGGAAATTAGGTATGTAGTTTATTCAAATAACTACGCGTAGTTAATGATGTAGAAAATGCAGTGTAGTCAATTCGGCCAACCCTGGAAAAAACCTTTCGTCTGAAACTTATAATCCATTAAATTGTTTTTCGGAGGACGCAGTACCTCATATTTATCTCTCTATGCGTGGTTCATCTTTACAAATTTTGTAGCGATTTCTTTTTCTTCAATACAATTTCCCATATATTTCTCAGTGGAAATATGTACATACATACATAGGTATGTAATTTTAGCTGAGAAATTGAAACTGTGCAAAACGCTCATGAGAGAGTAAGATCAGCTCTAAATTTTAATTTTGGATCGATTGCTTTAAGATATTCTTCAGATGGACAACGTCGATAGATTGAAACGTAGGTCTATTGATCCGAATGAAATGACATTAATTTAATTGTTAATTATTATTTTTTGTCATATTCGGAAATTTCGTACCACATAATTCTAAAGTAAATGTCAAACTCCTTCGATTTCGTGAATTTTTATTCGCTATGAAATGTACTTGCGAGCAGTGAGATTAAAGGAATTTTTATTTCCAATATAAGCAATTTATTTTTGATATTTTATTCAATATTTTATAAAATTTCTAGCTTAAAATGTTTGCACAAGAAATAATCTAATAACAGTAACATGAAGGTGTCTCATTTCAATATTCTTGTCCAAATTATGAGTTATGAAGCAACCCAGATTTATTGACTATGCAAAAATTAAATATTTTAATTTTTGTATAGTCAATAAATGAACGAATTTTTAACGTTTCATGACAGCTTGATGAATATATAATTGTTGGGTTTAGGAAGCAGGTAAACAACATTTCAACACAACAAATGGATTTGTTTTTAATTCCCCGTTGAATTTGTTCTTTGAATTCGTTTTTTCATTGGAATTAAAACAACGTCGACGTCCATGTTTCTTGTATTTAAATAAAGTAATGTTCATAAATAATTTTACGACAAATTGATTTGCAAATTTAGAAGTTATACAGGACGAATAATTTATTGCGACTTTTTTCCTTGCCTAATGTCAAAAATGATGCGAGACTATCGAAATTCGGAAATCTTAAGGGAAATAATTGGCATTACTGGTACTCTATTCTACTTTCATACATAGTACAAATTTAAATGAGAATCGGAAACAACTTTCGAATAGAATTAAAAGTAGAATCGAGTTGGGCCCCTATTTTGCCTACAGGCAGGTGAGGCGCCACCGTGCATTGTTATCACTTTTTTTTGCTACAAGTTTAAAAAAGAAAATCACAAAATACAATTTGAACAGTGACACTTTTGCAGATATACTTTTGTTGCTAAAATTAAATCGTAATAAAGATTTTTGGAAAGTTTATTATATTTGCTATACCAACATACAAATATGTCTATACAAAATACTAACTTTTGCTTGTTAAAAATGACAATAAATATAACTAACCCTGTTTTGCGATACTTATGTATTTTGAGGATATTTGTTTTTAAGTCTTGGAAAAATATAAAAAAAACAAAAGTTGAAGTCATTTAATAATTCTTTATTGTAATATATTACTATCAATATAATATATTTGTATATATATATGTATATTGTATATAATAACTGGATTTCAACCCCTTTAATATAGATATTTTATGCTAGTTTATGTATGTATATATAAATTAATGTATATATTTTTTGTATATTATATTCACTTGGGACTACTAATTTAATTCCTTTTAAATGGAAATCTAATGTTTAAAAAATAATAAAAGAAAAATGAGTATTTAAAAGTAAGTCTGAAATTAAAGGTATATTTTTTCAACAGAGCAAATAATGTTCACTATTCCTTTGTTTTTAAATAGTTCAAATTTACTGCAATTAAAAAAAAAATGGAGCTTTGAAAAATGTAGAAATACATATTTAAAAGTTATAGAATCTTTATTAATTACACCTTTAAGCCTTTGAACAACAAACAAAGGGGGTAAGCAATCAGAAAAACAATAATATTTCTAATAGAACATTCTTTTCTTTCGATAAAAAAAGGCGATATTAACATGGGATATATGTACCTACATCTCGCATCATACTTTCTATAAAAACGAGGATTTAACTTGGAATATTTGATGTATATAAAACAGCAAATATCAAATCACATATCTAGTTTAAGCCGCTACAGAATTGAGAAAGTATGGATTCTTGCAATTCATAACAAATTATGAAATATAAGTAAAAGCAGTTGAAATAAACTAATGTTCCAATTGTTTTTTTTTTTTTTTTTTGATAAATCAATAGAAGACATGTTACTAGAATGAGAAAAGAAGTTTTAGACATAACTTATAGAATTCCCTACGTAGGCCGCCTAATAAGCAATTGGATTGTATCCAAAAAACCATTCATGTCTAATCACAGAAAAATAGAATAGGCTTTCTCACAAAGAATACTTAAAAAGAATCTTAAGAAAACCAACTGGGACATTTTAGTAACTATTCTTAGATCAAACTTGGAACATAAATCTCTAGCAAGTATGAAAAATAGTTGCCTTGAGTTAGAATTTACAATTAATGTATTAAGTGGAGGTACATATTTGAACTTAATTGGCTTTTTAAAACAAAAAAAAAAGTCAGCAAGATGCCTCGCCGTTGAATAACTTCCTTACATAATAAAGATTAATGGTAAGATAACTGTAATGAGGGAAATGAATCAGAGAATGGCCTTATTACTTCACTGCTTTGACTATGTATATAGCCTTACATCCTTCTTTGAGAGTATTTTCTCAACTTTAAATCACCGGGTATAGATGCTATCTTCCAAGCCCTGCTATCATGTACATATTTGTATTACTAGATCAATGAGAACTTGCACTACAAAATGGATGGAGGTTATCCTTGAATAGTCTCTTTTACATGAAGTCGTTGGGATTGCTGCTTAGGAGGCCATTGTGATATTTGCCAAAGAGGGTACGGCAAAGGTATAAGTCCTAGGGAAAAAGACAACAGTCACAAACTTTATCAACATTCCTAGGGATGGCATAATACAAAATATAACTTGGAAAAGAAATCTTAAACGGAGTTAAGTTGCAAAAAAGGGTGGGTAGGCAAAATAAAAAACTACACACTGAAAACCCATGTCATTCAGAGGAACACTGATGGTTCGAGAACAACTAAAGGGACTGGTGCTGGAATTATTTGGCCTAGGAACAAACTTTCCATACCGATGGAAATTAATAATAAAAGGAGGTTTGCGACCTAAAGATCTATTATGCCCCCATCCAGAGCTAGATGGAAACCGGTCGCCCTGTGCGTGCCGAAGAATGGAAATATGGTGAAGAATGCTTGCATGTCGTCAGATCATATAAGTACCTCGAAATAACCCTAAGCCACTATATTTCCCTAAAAAAAAAACAAATTGAAAGCTGAATATCATCATTTTTTGTGCCTACGTTGAAATGAGCATGAAGTTTTTCGCAAAGATTGGGTGTATTCATAAAGGCAGAAAATCTGCGCTAGTACAATCGCAGCTCTTTTCTACTGCATTTGTGAATGCACTCACAATGCAGAATGTCTGCAGTAAACAAAAAGGCCTGACTTTGCCAAAAAATGCATTTTTAATAAAGGTGGTTTGAAAGTAGGTAGCCTGGCGATATATTCCGTAGTCATTTTAGGATGTGGATGTCCACATTCAATGTAAGCTTCTTTTCTGATTATTATACAGTGCCTCTTCGTACTTCTTGGTGACTGTATAATTAATTTTATAAATTTCCGCTCTTCCGCACCTAAAAAAAATCAGCTGCACAATCTGCCCGACGCTGTCGACAGTTTGACTTTTATGAACGGTATGTACTGCAGTTGCCCTAGGTTAGTTCGAAAATCTGACTTTATGAAAGCAGATAATGCAGTTCTTAGTTAGGCTGACGATTATGAACTCACCCATTTCTCAAAAATACAAAAATCTTCAAAGATTGAGTGGACATCGCTCCATGCTTCAACATAAACATAAAGGGTGAATTTCATTTGCAAAGAGTGAATGGTATTTTAATTTAATATGGAAAAAATATATGTACCTACTCGTAAGTATATATTTATTTCCTTGTGCATACCAGTTTTTACAAATTGATATTTTATAATATTAAATAAATATCCCTTGAAAAGGAGAGCAGTGCCTGTTGAAAAGTTGGGAATAAATTAATACCCTTCATTGTGACCAAAAAAATTAAGGAATGACAAAGATATCATAAAGAATAATATAATTAAGATTATAATACAAACATATGGCTTTGGAATTCGCTCTGTTGGAAAATTTTCTTTAGTTCTTAGGTATATATTACAAATTTCATTTATTTTCTCTAACAAAAGCAATTAAATGTGTATAAAAATAAAAAAATGTGAGTGGTCGTAAACTATTTTATATACAAAATGCGTATTTAATTACAGAGCCCATATAATATGTATAAATTGGTAGAAAAATTTGATAATTACTTAGTTAATTGAATTCTTAAACCTCTACGTTATTGTGATTGTATTGTATTCTGCATTTGTTCACTTTAATTTTTTTAATTATTATTTTTCTTCTTTTTAACTATTGTTTATTTTCATTTATCTATTTAGACTTAATCATGCTTGTAAATTTCTGATATAAATAATTAATATTTTCTTAGAAATTAAATTTACTATCATTATACATATGTATCTCTGAATGAATATGTTTGTGTTAAGTAAATATGTATGTATTATAATTTATACTGGACACTTGTGGAACTATATTTATATTAATTTTTCCATAAACATTTTTTGCGATTAATTTAAGTATTTAATTTTTCGAATTGGTTGATTTAAAATGGTTATTTTCTATAAAACGATAGAACATAATAAAGACAGTGCCATTGGTACATCATCAACTAAACAAACGAATAAGTTCCTAAGCAGCTAGGCGGAAAAACATAATATACTCGTAAATTTGATGTTCTTATAATAATCAGCTCTAGATCCAGTAAACAACGTATTAAAGGTTTTAAGATCTTGGTGGCGCAGCACAAAATTTTTGGGCTCTAATTTTAATAACACTTCGTTGGCAAGATAATTTTATCACAAACTGATCTGCGTACATACATATGTACATGGTTTATAAAATAAATGTTGAATTCCTGGATGCAGTACTGCTGTAATGTTACGTAACGCAGCATCAATATATGTACAATGTACATAGTAATATTGTCCATAACGTTTTAGTCACAATTTTCAGTATCGTCACAAGAGGCAGCATGTCACCAAACATAATGACATTTGGAAAATAACATCTCGAAAGATAAGACTTCGAATGACAAAATCTCGAAAAAACGAGATATAGAATATGCTACATATATGTACATATGTAGATATACATACATACATACATACATATACACATCACTTTGCTTCAACTCAAAGCAAGACAAATTTCTAAGATTCCATGTGCACTTATCCGAACATTGCGCGTTTATGCTTACTGTTTGTTAAATATGTTTGGAAAAGAATTCACACGGAATAATAAAAAAAACGCTAATTTTTCTCTAGGTCCCTTGCAAAGCGTTTTACAGTTACTCACAAAATTATTGGGCCAAATTTCTTTCCTGACTTAAATTTTAAATCAAAAAGAAACAACGTACAAAATGTGTTTTTAAAAAATAAGGGTTTATTTTAAAACTTGTAAGTAACAATTAAAATGAAAAAAATCTATTCTTTGGATGTAAAGAAAAGAAAAAAATAAGAAAAATGCATTTTAAGTGTAGTTTTAACATCACAAAATTATTGGGTCAAAATACTTAAATATTATTTGGACACTATAATTTAGATATAATTTTAATGATAAGTACTCTGTTGGATTTCCCTTCCTATGAATAACACTTTAAAGCCTTCTTTGCATGGATTCTACCAAGTTTTGTGTTGTTGAAGACCTAATTTTACTGCATTCTTCAAATAAAACCTTTTTAAGACCCGTTTTGTTCGAAATGGTATATTTTTTGACTCCGCGATCTAGAATTTCTCATAATTTCTCTACAGAGTTTAAGTCTGGGCTTTGAGGTGGTGTTTGGATTACTTTTGGGCAAAAATAAAGCAACCATTCTTTTACAATTCGAGATTTATGCTTGGGGTCGATATCTTGTTGGAATTGAAATGTGCTTAGAATACCCATCGATTCAGCACTTTGCCGTAAATTTTGTTTTCAATGTTTAAATAGACCATTCGGTCCATTATTCCGTCTATGAAAACCAAATAACCAACCCCCACCTGTGACATACATCCCCAAACTATAACCCTTCTCCCACCATGTTTTACGGTTGGTAACAGGTTTTCATTGTTTAGCTCTGTAATGACCTTGCGCCATACCTTACCTTGACCATCTGATCCAAATACATTAAATTTACATTCGTCCGCAAAAAAATAATTTTTTCCAGTAGTCTAGTTCCTTATCTTTTACATTTTTAGCAAACTATAGTCTCTTTTTTCGATTTTGTTTATTTATGAATGGTTTTTTTCTGGCCACTCTGCCTTTATAGCCATTTTTTCTGAAAACGCAGCGTATGGTTTCTGGGTCAACAGTTTTTTCACAATAACTTTTTTACTCAGTGGCCATTTTTGGGACGTTTATGTGCCTATTTTTTCGAAGGTTTTGTAAAATCCACCTTTGATCATGGTTGTTTAAGATACCTGAGCGTCGAGAGTTAGTCTTGAATTATATTTTAATTTTAATTTTTTGACTTCTGAATTGTAATTTCAACTGAACTCCTTGGTATTTAACAAATCTGCAATTTCCCTTTAAGCTTTCCCTTTGGTATAATGGAAAATTACAAGTTGCATCTTGTCAAAAGATGTGTTTTTACCTTTTCGAATGGAGAATGGAGTAAAATTAGTTCCTCAACAACACAAAACTTTGTTGAATCTATGCTAAGAAGGCTTTTAACTGTTATTCATGGGAAGGGAAATCCAACAGAGTACTTAACATTAAAATTATATCTAAATTATAGTGTCCAAATAATATTTAAGTATTTTGACCCAATAATTTTGTGATGTTAAAAACTACACTTAAAATGCATTTTTCTTATTTTTTTCTTTTCTTTACATCCAAAGAATAGATTTTTTTCATTTTAATTGTTACTTACAAGTTTTAAAATAAACCCTTATTTTTTAAAAACACATTTTGTACGTTGTTTCTTTTTGATTTAACATTTAAGTCAGGAAAGAAATTTGGCCCAATAATTTTGTGAGTAACTGTATATGGAAAAATGTAAATTTTATTTGCGTCAACTGAATAGACACAAGTTCAATGTCTTTATTATTTATGATTTTTTGAGTAGATTACTAAATTAGATCAACAGTTAAGTACAGTGAAATTTAATCGCTTAATTGAAAATAGAAGAAAAATAGATAGGTACAGGTACACCACAATCTCTAAATAGTGTTAAGAGAGCTAAAATCGATTTAATAAGAGACCAAGAAGAAGGCCGTGCTGTAGCTATCAGAATTGAACGATGTTTAATTGTGATTTATTTCTACTTGAAAAAAAAACAAAGATTCGTAAGGAAAAAACATGAAAAGGGGTAGGAAAACGGCAGTAACAGCAGTTGATCCGACAGCAATTTTATAACCCTACAATTGTTGTGACCCTGCGGCAAAAATAAATCAGGGGCCCTAGCACGTAACTTGATACGATCGAGTTCGCTCGATACAATCGAGAACAGGAGTGGAATCGGCTAAGGTGATAGGTGATTGTGATTGTCATTTTGACAATCGCTCTCTCTATATTTCTTTATTGAAATGATTGAGACAGCTATAGTCAAAATGACAATCACAATCAACTATCACCTTAGCCGATTCCACCCCAGAGGCAGTTCCTTGTTATGATCAGACGATTGTTTTCGATTCGATTGAATCAATTTAATAACTCCCTATACTCGATTACATCGACTAGACTCGATTGTATCAAGTAACGTGCTGGCACCCCAGAAAGCCAGTGATAGTGCAAGATCTTCTAGATATTTTTTGAGCTGATGAGTTATCCGCTGATTCCATGATCTTGGAAAGAAGTGCAATTGGTCAATATGGGGAGGAAAAGGTCGCCTTGTTTACGAACAAGCTGGGCAATTCCTGTTTTGCATCTTCTAGTAAAGAGTCCAGAACAGTGGAAGCGATGGAAAAACTTACGCAATGGTTTTGCCAGCGATGAAGACCACCTCTCTTAATGGGGGATATACTATCAGGACCAGCGGATTTGTTTATATCGAGATCTCAAAGGGCTCTTGCAACTGTACGAGTGTACGAATTACGTTCTTAACAGATGACCATGAAATTCTACTGCCTTTGGGACATTACCAGATTTCTTGCCTTAATTTCTTGTCTTGTCTTACGAGTTGCAATTGTAAATTGTGTTGAGGCAAGTTGAGTAGCCTTAATAACCGTTTTTCGGAAATTTTGTTTCAGTAACTATAATAATAGCTTTAACTAAATGAATTTTTTTTTAATCTGTGGAACAGTTTTTGAAAAAAAAAATTATTTATAAAATTTCGAAAATTCGTTTAGCACCGTTATTTTTGGTCTTAAAAAAAAGAAAAAGATGTGTGGTGAGAAAAATTTAAAACTGCTATCTACCAAGATTAAAGATAATCGGCCGAGCCGCTTAGGCTGTAGCCGAAGAGACAGACCGACCAACTTTTTTCGTATTCGCTATAATCGTAATGTCAACTTTGATCAATCGGCCCTATCGAGTAACCGTCGGAGCGGAATTCTCTCCGATTTCCTACGAATCGGAAACATTTTGTTTCATGGTATTTCTCCGATCAGCTGATCGGAAATTCAACGCATGCCATTTGTGTGCGATGAAGCACTTCGAATGGTCTTATTTTTGACACATACAAAAAAAAATTTTCTCCGAAATCCTCCGACAAGTTCTTGTTGCGGAAAGCGTTTTCTTTTTAAAGAAATAGTTAATTAAAATGTAAGTTAAGTTAACTTGTGGTACCTATTTATAATAGACTTTTTGTTCTTAGACAGAACGAAAAAAAAACTTCGCAACAATATGAGCGGGTTACACCAAAAAGACACCAGAAATTGTAGCTGTGTTTGGGAAGATCTGGCCCAATCAGTTAAATTAATTGGGACCAAGACAAATGGATGTTTGAATGGAAAAAAAGTATGTTCGTGATCTTTCGTTTTGTGCATTGATCCATTTCTATTGTTATTAAAGTACCTATTAGTCAAATAAATATAAAATATTGTGTTTCAAAAGTTTTTTTTTTCAATTTTTTTCTTTTTTTGACACTTAAAATGGAAACAAAAAACATGTATGGAAATAGGGAGGGGAGTTTCTCCGATAGTTTTGATTCAAGAATCGGTTCATCTAATTACATTTCTTAAAAACGCTAGCGCTTTATAATTGAAAAACATACTTTTAATAAACAAACTACACTCTCTCTCCGTTTTTTTATGGTTTAAAATACTTATGGTGTTTATTTTATAAAAAAAATATCGAAAATATATCGCATTTTCGATATATCGGTTAATTAGCACATCTCTGTCTGAAATTTATACCCATCGCAATGCGTTGTTGGATTTCTGTAAAATTTCTTCCGATGAAAGCTACTACGAACCGAAATTGAACCTCCGACGGAGGATGCGTTGCGGAGAAAGTTCCGCTCCGACGGTTACCTTGGTAGGGCCGAATATCTCAAGTTCGATTTTTTTACGAATGTATAGTACCTATAAGTCGCAAGTTAAAATTAAAAGAATATATACACAAAAAATATGTGAGAGCACGTCCCGCAATGCCTTACGAAATACAAGTGAGCGCCTCGATACTGAACGTGTTTCTATGTTGACAAAGGTATGTATGCATATGAAAAATTTTAAAATAATTAATTTCATACAACAGAAAAATTAAATATCATCAATACCTTAAAGAAATAAGAACTAATAAAGATATAGAAATATTGTATAAGAACAGAATTCAAGTTTCTTTAGGAAATAAAACAGTACATACCTAGCAAGAAAGTTAATTTATTATCTATTTTTTAGTTCTACATTTCTCTCGCTTTCATAAAATCACTTTAAGTGAAATTGAAAACAGCTGTCATCTGTCACCTCACAGTTGGCAAATAAAAAACTATTTTCGTTTGTGAAGTTTTTAGTGTGTAATTTTTTAAAAAAGATAATTTTATAAAATATTTTAATGAGTGCTTTATTGCTTGGCATTACATACTAGGCGTTAATATGCAGAAGAAAAAAAATTAAGAAAAATGTAGAGAGATTATTCAAACACATTTGGCAGCCAAATTTTTTTTTTAATTTGCACAAACTCAGAGGTTATCACTATCCTCTTAATGTTATGATGATGTAAGAGAAAAATTAATTGTGATAAGGGCTTAGAATTTTAAGCATCCACTTTGCTAGATGTTACATTTATGATTTTATCGATATTTGTCATTCGTGATTAAAAAAAAATATATTTTGAGATTTTGTCTTTTCCCGCATGATGCATTGCATTAGTAAAAGGATTTAATAAAAGACTTAACAAATTAATATTTTTTTGCTTTTATTAAAAATGCATATCATGAAATATATGTACATATATTACAATTTATAACTAAATCTATCAACTTTCAGTCATATAGGTATGCCTCCTTTTTTATGTACGTACCTTTTTTTATGATCTAAAAAGTCAAAAATTATTAAAAATCATGAAAAATATTGCCACAGTGTTAGTTTTTTCAAAAACACGAGTTATGCTAATACTACAAGACTTTTATAGAAACTTATTTTTTTTATTAAAAACTAATTTGGCTTGGTTCAGAAACTAACAAATAAGTAGCGTTATTACTTTAGAAAGTTAACCAAAAATAATAATAAAAGTTCTTTTATTCCACGGTGCGGGTGGCGTATGTGGAACATTTTATTTTTGTTTGTAACCATTATTGAGGTTTCATGAATTTAATAGTCATGGGAATTTTGTTGCTGAATCTGATATAGCACATAATGTACCACAATAATGTACCACATTAAATGTTGAAACCGATGAGAAAACATTGAGAAGGAAGGCTTTATTAATTTATTGCTGATTTAAATACAATTTTTTTTAATTCGATAAACAAACTTTTTGTAAAATAAAAATTTATATTTTTGGTTTCGGTTTCCTTAAGCAAATGGTTAGGGAATATTTTAGGGAAAAGCCAAAAATTTGCTTAAGATTAATTAAACTACACCTCAATATGGGAAACAGAGCACGGTCAAAAAGATATCCTAATAAATATAACTAACAAAAAAAATAAAACTGAAAAACTTTCCTTGCTTGCTGGAAAATAGAGTTGATTCTTGATAAATATGTTAGGAATTCTATTGTGTTAAGCTATTCTACATATATTTTTCACCAAAAAAATTTAAATCGGTTCATTAATTATGTCAAACTTAAAAAAGCAAATTTATGAATTTCCTATGGGAACTGCAATGGTTTGCATTTGCATAAACTTTTTTAGCTGCATTTAAAATATTCAAAATTAAAATAAATAATTATTAGGCGAAAAGAACTTCTTAAAAAATTATAAAATATGTACCAATACACTTTCTGCATATATATATAGCCATATACATAGGTATATATTTATGTATGAATAAAATCGAATGCTTTTAAATATTGTATTTATTATAGCGATATGAAAGTTTTGCATTGATGTACTAAGCATAAGATTGGTTGAAAAATATTATAAATTTTGTTATTTTAGTAGTGCAGGGAACCCCGGGAAATAAGTTTACTGCGGGACCTATTTCGCCGTTTGAACTCCTAGTTATGTTTGCTTTTGACGGTTGATGTAATTTGACAGTGACATGGTCCGCAAAGTTTTTTTTATAACCGTGCGAAATATATAACTCCTTTATACTTTTATGCTATTAAGGGCCATTTACTGAAACGAAACTTAAATATTTACGTTCAACCTAAGCGCTTTTGTTCCACTTTTTCCTCTACGTAAACTGTCACATAAGAGTTTATGTAGAACATAAGTATGTACTTATGTTCTGTATCAGCAAATGGATCTAAGAAAAATGCGGTATGAAGAACTTAGTTCAATTTAAGGGAACGAACTCTTTGTTACATGTATCCAATGTTTGGTTGATGTTCATTAAATCTTTTAAGATTTACATCATTGCGGATCTGGAAACAAAATTTTTCTAGTCTGCTTAACAGCGAAGATTACCAAAATTCCTCCATTCAACTTGGGTGACGTTGATCAAAATTTCTGTCCACCCGGCCTAAGCTAAGCTTAAAGCGTACAAGGCTGCTGGTACGGATGGCTTTTTAAAAAGTCCGTTCAATAACTTGCTTATAAAGACGATATTGACAGAATTGGAACTCTTACTGGCACTTTGGCCAATATTGAATTGGAGGCGGCGAAAATTGGTTTAGCTGTTTATTCAAACAAGATAAAGTTAATGCTATCATCGGGAAAGGGATCTTAACATGGTCGACTCGGACAAAAATTCACGAAGATAAGGTCAAGGACTTTGTCTTCCTAGGCTCCACAATTACCTAGCAAAATGACATCAGTGCAGAGATCAAACGAAGAATCACTCTCGCTAGTCGCTGTTTTTTAGGGCTAAGAAGGTATTTGAGTAGTTAAGCCCTTTTTCAAAGAACCAAGGAAACCCTTATCATCCAGGTCCTGATGGCAGAAGCATGGACCCTGTCAAAGGTGGATAAGAATCTGCTTGAGTGCTTTGAAAGAAAGATTCTTGGGGTGATTTTCGGTGCAGTATATATCGATGGAGTATGGAAAAGAAGACGACAACAACTAGCTTTACGAGCTCAACAGCGACGTCGACCTGTTCAAAAAGTTGAAAATACAAATGGCTGGGACACATAGAATTTATTGACACCGACGCATCAGAACAATTAGTCTTTGAATCTACCCCTGATAGTCGGGGCAGCTGAGTGAGATCCCACCTTAGCTGGTGCACACAAGTGGAGAATGACCTCGACCAAGTTGCAGTTCGTGTCTGGATGCAGCTAAATAGGAACCCAGTTTGCTGGAGGCGCTTGTTGGTTGAGTCCTTGACTGTAAGTGCCATTCAAAGTAACGTAAGTAATATACGGATATACAGCTAATTTTTATGAACTCACTATCTTCTCTGGGCGAAACGCATTTTGGAGTTGTTGAGTTCAGAATTCTTACCTGTTGTTCTAAAAATATAATCAACCATATACATTGAGGATGTATCGTCTTCAACTACATACACCGCCCCCACCCACTCTTTCCTGAAAAATACACATCGTTACATTTTATTGGACTCTTTTGATTCTACATTCTTAAATAAAATGAAACTGTTTTCACCACGTTTCAATAATATACGTTTTTGTATATTAACCTTTTGCCTCCTTAAATTGACAACTAAAGATAGCAGCGAATGCCATCAAAATTCAACAATCAACTCAAAAGCACTCACTCATTCGCGTTACTCGCGAACTCACTAATAATTATCTCAAAATACAGTCATGGATTTTTTTTGTTTCTCATACGATTTTTCATCTATACAAGGGAACATTCTGAAACGCATATCTTGATACAGCCATGCTATTTTCTTGTATTATCGCAAAGGCATTTGTGCAAATATTAAAATTATGTTGCGTCATTAACCTGCATTTGGGTATTCTGTATTTTTATATCTGGTTTGCATGGGATTTGATTTCCAAATTTTGAGTTTAGGAATTTGGCTATAATAAGCAATGTTCTGAAATGCTGACGTGCTAACCAGACTATTCAAGCAGTAGATTCTTTTCGCCTACTTAATTGCCATGGAATAAGCAATTTATTCTTTTGCATAAGTATTTAATCAAGCAAATAGGAAATAAATGTTTTCTAAAACCGACAAAGCACGTTCAGATGGCTCTTAATGTCTGATCAATTAGAATGCAATTATTAGAAGTCTGCCACACTACCTTTAAATGTATATTTCATTCCCTTTTAAGGTGTTCACCCCTGTTCTGATTTTCGTTTACGAAAGTAATACTTTCGTTTTCATTTCGTTTCGATTTTGTCTGGAGAATTTGAATTCGTAAATCTAAAAATGTATGTAAGTATTTTTAAAAATATATCTTTAAAAACTATTTTTTTTGTCTTTTATGAAGGGGAAGACACATGTGTAACAGAAAACCTGTCTGAATGTTGGTACCACTGTAAGGCAAATTCGTACGAAATTAAGAACGTCGTTTTCAAATCCGTACGAAAATCAATTTCGGTAACGAATTCAATTCGGAACGAAAATTAGAACTCAGAACAGGGGTGGTTATCTGCTTCTACCTCACTTGTGAACTAACACCACTTTTGTAAACGGCCTTGTTTCCCACTGATAAACTAGATCTCCAAAGAACTTAGTTCCCTCACTTGTGAACTAACACCACTTTTGTAAACGGCCTTGTTTCCAACTGATAAACTAGATCTCCAAAGAACTTAGTTCCCTGAAACTTGGTTCCCTGCAACTATTTTCTTATTTCTAATAAACTATCAGCCTTATCCTACTATCCGAGGGGATTGAATCGATTAATTTTAGTCCGTTAAGATTTAAATAGTTTATTTGAAGTTTTCCAAAAACTATATGGTATAATTCGATCCGCACGGATCTTACTAGGACTGTATTTTAATAGTATGATTAAGATCTAATTTTCCCAATATACATATCTAATTACAGTTTTTTTCGAAGTAGTAGTTTGGTAAATTCGTTTTAGTTCGATGAGGAGACTTATGAGGGATATGTTTTATTTTTGAATATGTTATTGTGTTTGTATTGCACCGACTTAGTACGTTCATGAAAAACAATATTTATTGTTTTATCTTGCAAAGCAATTTAAAACATTTTGAATGTACACATACGGTAAAAGTATTCTCTTTAATTTCGTTTTTTATATTGGCAATATTGTTATATCGAATGCAAGAATACTTTTGTCGACACACTTATTACAGAATCCATCTTTTCAAAAATGTTACCTCCAATACGGAAAACAAAGAAACATTTTGTACACAAATGTGTACATAAACAATTTTTCATTTTAAGTGAATCCTATTTTGTTCTCGCTGATTTGTGTTAAAATTGTTAAGATGTATTTTGTAACAGAGGTCAGTTTAATCATAATTCATTAACGCGTTTTTTTATATATGTATATGATATTTATTTTTAGGGTATTATTTTCGTTACAAAATACCAATAACTAGAGTTCAATTACAAATAATGTAATAATATTAATTAATATAACCATTTATTTTCAAACAGTTATACGAAATCCTCTAATTTATCCTCATGTGCAAACTTCATTATTTCATAAGACCATTATTTTTTCTTTGATTGGTCAGATTTATTTTAGATTCTTAATCATTTATATGAATTACTATTAGAAAATGTAGAAAAGTGTTTAAAGCATATGGGTATCTTCTTGATTAGAGGTCACTACCCAAAGGTATGTAGGTGGTCCATTATTTTCTAGAAAACTAAAAAAAATACTTAACAAAAGAAAATCAAATTTAATAATAATATAAACAAATTTATAAAAAATATCAGGAAATTATATTTTAAAAAAAATTGTTTGATTCTTAACTAGACAATAACATTGTTTTGATATGTGCAACAAAAACAACAAAATAAAAAAAACAGAATGATCAATACAGTCGCTTAAAAATACAATTATATTATAATATTCACAACTTTTTTTCTCGTTCATCCATTCATCTTATAAATTTGTTTGTGTATTTGATATAAACTTCCAAGTAAAGTCACTTTTTCGATCGTTCGCTTTTAAAGCTTTCTTAAGTTGTTCGACTGCTTAAGTCATCTTCTCTGCTAAGGAATGCTCAACTTCTTGTTCGGTGATAACAGTTACAAGTTCTTCCACAGCTCTACCAATTTCTTCTGTAATTTAAATTAATTTTTGTTAGTAAGAACCATCAATAACCTAAATAAAATATATGTCAAATATAATATTTAAAAGAGTACTCTGAAAATCATAAACCAGTTTGCATTTGTAGGAAAAAATTGAGAAATGGATCAAATAAGTAACGTTTTAATTATTTTGTTCACGTATTTTTTTTCTTCAGAATTTACTTTGAAAAACTTGAGAAATGTATGATGGAAAGAATCACCACAGAACAAAAAAACCAAAACTGTTCAGTTTTAGTTTTAGAAAGTAAGCATTTAATTATTCAGACACAAAGATCATATCGAAATTTCTTTCATGTTCAGTAGTTGGTGCTGTCTTGGCGGTGTTTACAAAGAATTTTAGGGCAGTTACAAATTTTTCCACATACAATTCAATTGGTTCCCAAGTTGAAAGGAAATGATCTACAAGTACCCATTCAGTATGCTCGGCGTTTTCAAGAATTGTTCCCAGAGAGTAACGAGTTTATTCCCAAACTCATAATGAGCGATGAGGGCCATTTTCACCTTAACTAAAACGTGAATAAACAAAATTGCAGAATATGGATCATCGAAAATCTAAAAGCACAGTATGGTGTGGAATACTCTCAGAAAGTATCATTGGATAATATATTTTCGAAAACAAAGAAACAAGGTGCGGTTAATGTGGATGGCGTGTAATACCAGGAAAAAAAATTAAAGCCAGATGTAGAGAACGATTCAGTGCGTTAATTTCGATAAGATGGAGCCACAGCTCACTTAGCTTATACAACTATGGCTCTTCTGAGAGAAATTTTGGGTGACAGGCCATGCCGTTCTTCCGATTTAACGGCTATAGATTTTTCCTTGGGTATACCTTAAAAGAAAGGTGTAAGCCAATAAACTCAGAATCGTGTTACAGCTTAAGACCAATATCCGAAGAAGAAATGAGGGCGCTGGGACCTGAAATTGTAAGAAAAATAATGGATTCTATTTTTATTTGAAAGGCCCATGTATGTCATTGCGTGGAATATGCCCATTAGAGCGATGGCCTGTGTTATGTTTACCTTAAAGGTAACAATCGATTGTGGACCTGCGACTTCAGGAAACCCCACAAGAAAAAGTCAAGCGCGGTCAAATCGCTTGACCTTGATGGTCAATTCACGTCACCTCTGCGAGAGACAACCTTACCCTCCTCTAGGTCTATATGGTTCAATTTTGGCCATAAGAAATTCGTTATCATCGTTCTGTAGCGCTCGCCAACATCGTTTTCCAAACGGATGCACAGTAACCTGGTAAACAGGTGTGGGTTGATGTCGTCTCATAAACGTCAATTTTGCTTGTTAATACAGCCATTTATCCAAAAATCGATAATAAAGTTTTATTGTTTGGACGTGCTTTTCAATCGTGTAACTTGCATGGTGATTTGGCATCAGTTACTGAATAATACATATAAAACAGATTTGACAGATGTCACCAAAACAACATGGCCATCACAGGCCACAAAACATACCTGCGCCATTTGAAAAGCCGTAGGTGCATATTTATGTCCTAAGAATTATATAAAACTTGAATAGAGTGGTTTTCCATTTCTGAATGTCTCTGTGTAGGTCGACCTGCAGCATAAATTTCTGATCAAAAACTTGATAATACCTCAGGGCTTTAAGTATTTGGAGAAATTGAAAGCATTTGAAATATAAAGGAGCGGTAAAGGTGACATACACTTCACTTCAATTGAATAAATACGTTTCCCATTTTATCCAAACATTTCGAGTTAATAGGTCATTTGATGATGCTTACTGTTTGTCTACGATGTTGGGAAAAGAAAGAATAATTTAAAAAAATAGCGATATTTTTTGTTTGGTTTCCATATGGAAAAATTCAGTTTTTTTTGCGTCATGGAATGAAATGAACAATTTTTTTCTTTAAAACGTTTTGTCGCCATTATACATTATAACTTCATAAATTTGAATTCATCAATCGTTCAGTCTCTTTGTTTAGTCCAGCAAAATTTCACACTTACTTATTCAATCTACGATAGTTAAATACACAGATTCGCTTAATGCTAAAATTATAAACATGTCATAAACTAATAATTGGTATATATGTATGTACAATATAATTTATAAAGAATTGTTTTGTATTAATCAAAACAATAAAGCTTTAATTAAGGGCAATTTACAAAAGGTTAAGGTCGTGTGAGAACGGCGGCCATTAAAGCAATTCCACATTCTGCACCTATGTATATCCAAAGAAAAGACCAGTTTATGGGTTCAAAAATATTTAGAAAAATTCCTTTAAAACTATTGCCGTCTTTTCTGTGTGTTGAAACTCAGGCTCAACAGATGCATAGTAGCTTTCTGTTCCTCATATTATAACACCGCCCTCTCGGCTTTGATTTCGTAGTAAAAAACGTTTTTCTTTGCTCATATCGTAGAAGTAGCAATTAAACCCATCAGTGCCATCATTATTAAACTTCTTCTCACCCGAATAAACAACTTGACGCAATTCATTTTTACATATCTGATCGCCAATCTAGTTCTTAAACTCATAACTTCCATTGATCTTTAAGTGGTGGTTTTTTTGGAAGTTTTATTCGGTTTATATGATTGGCACAATTGACACCTCTTAGGATATTTGCAGTAGCACAAGCTGTCTGTTTTATTTTTGCCATGGATGTACATTTTAGAATTGCTCTCTGATCAACTACAGTTTTTGACGTTTTTACCTCCTTTCATGCTTTTTCCGTACGCATATTTGTTTCTCAAGTAGAAATAGATCACATTAAATATATTTAATGTATTTCTAAAGTGGTCAGGGGTCTTGTTTTCAATTTTAATGTAACTTCATTGTCAATTTTTAATTAAAATGCTATTTCTTTTTTACAACAAAATTGTAATGAATTTCAAATGCAAATGGAAAATGTCCATTCTTTTCTGATCTATCGCTTGTTTTTTGTTAAAGTTAACTTAATTTATAAATGTTGGGCATTATTTTTACTTTCCCAAATCATGATGCGATTCCACTGCACGATTCCGTCAACAATTGCTATGTTCTATGTTCTAAGCAACATCTGTAAATTTTTGAAGGTACATAGCCTTGAAAGGTACTACCTTGCAAGTTCGGCAGTGAACCCAGTACGTCATGGAAATGCCGGATTAATAGTAAATATTAAAGAGATCCTAACATACAGGGTGTCCGGTAATTCGTCTGCAATACTTTGGGATGTGATTCTTGGTCATATTCTAAGAAAAAAATTGTTCTACAGTAAAGTCTGATTTTCAACTTTGACATCACTTTTTGCCGATTTAAAAAAAGGCTAACTTTGGTGTACCATGTATCATCTTAAGGTTAATTTCTCTGTCAGTACTAATGGTAGGGACTTGACTTTAAGGTAATTTTTTTTTAAATGCGTAATAAACATACACCCCTATTACGATTGTCAATTATCAAATTGATAGTTGATAAACCTTGAAAATTGGGTTACAAAACTCAATTTATTAAAAAACTAATCAATTTTTCTTTTAAATTTTTCAATTTCGCATTGTTTCGCAATAGTCTTAATCATTCTCAATGATCAAAACTTTAATCAGTTGGGTTTTTAAACATTGAATTAAAAATTTATCAACTATCAAATTGATAGTTGACAATCATAATAGGGGTGATAGTTTTCTTATTTTACCTGATGAACAAAACAATAATAAAAAAAAACATAAATAAGTGCACCCAAAAACCCATACATTTTATTATACTTGGGAAAATCTAAAAAAGCTAAGAAAACGAATTTTGGGTTTTTTACCTACTTTTATTGCAGCTTTTGGCAATTGGAGTGGTTTTCCAAGAATTGATGGTTTTAGGTAATTTTTAAGACTGTGCACTAATGCAAAGGGTTAAAAATGTACTTGTGCCTACTTGCTTTGCTGTCAAAACCCTAATTACCTTACCTCTTCTCAGGGAGAGTTAAATTTGAATTGTTTGAATGTTTAATGGGTAAATTAACTAAATAAGTCGTATAAAAAAAATAGAAAAACAAATTCATTCATCAGATTATCAAGTTAAGTCACGATTACAGTTGGATAAAAGCGCTTTGTGAAATGCCTTCATTTACGAGAGAAGAATACGCAGACATTTTATTCGTTTATGGGTTGTGCAATGGAAATTCAAGAACAGCACAACGAAGATACCAGGAACTTTATCCCAACAGACGACTTTCTTCTGAAAATGTTTTTCGAAGGCTTCGTGAATTTGGACCAGTTTCAACTGCAACACCTAACGCGGGAGCTGCAAACACAAGAAGAGTTTCGGTCGATGAAAGAATACTGGGATCTGTTGAAATCGATCCTTCCATCAGCTTAAGACGCTTGGCTCTACAGTTCAACGTTTCCAAACACAGAATTTTCAGTATACTGCATGGAGAAAATATGTATCCATGTCACCATACACCTGTGCAAGAACTGCTTTCCGATGATTTTGACAAGAGACTCGAATTTTGTTACTGGTTGCTAGAGAGAAGTTTGGATGACAACCAGTTTATAAACAAAATTCCTTGGACAGACGAATCTCAATTCACAAGAGATGGTTTTACGAATTTCCATAATCTCCATACATAGACTCCGAGCAATCCACATTCAAGACGGCAAGGATCTTTCAGCACAGATTCAGTGGGCATGTGTAATTGGAAATAAATTAATCGGGCATTTAAAATTACCACCCCGGCTTAATTCTACTAACTATCTGGAGTTTTTACAAAATAATCTACCAGACCTATTGGAAGAAGTTCCACTGCTTTAACTAGCTTCATCATATTACCAACAATATAGTGCTCCGGCCCACTATGGTCGTGAAGTTAAGGATTGGCTGGATGAAGAATACGGTGATCGGTGGATAGTCAGAAATGGACCAATTCACTGGCCTACAAGACCTCCCGATCTCACTATACTACATTTTTTTGTATGAGAGAAATCGTTTACTCATCTGAAATATCAACTTTAACTGAATTAGAACAACGTATTTCAGAGCAGTTTTGCGCTTTCACTGCTTCACCGTGTAAATATCAGATACTGCTTACGGCTACTAGATCAGTGTTTTTTGGAATTCCAAAATAAAGTCGTTAAAATTCATGGCCTTACCTTTCCTGGAACGAAATGATGATGCTTTGTATGAAACTGCGGAATTTCCAGTAGGCTATCTTTTGGTTGGTGTGAATGATTCATTTTCTAAAGTAAAATAATACACTTCTTGTCCTACTTGGAAGTGAAGTAGTGGTGTTGAATTTTTGTCACCACAAGATGGTTCTTGGCGGCTTTGTTTTCACTTCCTTGGTCGGTTTTCATTTCTTTGACGTGTAATCAATTATAGCATGCTTCAGTCGAAAGTACCAATACATGGCTGTCTGTTTTTAATATTCATGAATGTTCGTACTATCTGCCATCTGTTAATGGACGGTACATACACACACACTCGTGAATTGACGATTGGATATAGGGTGTTATCAAATATCAATGCTAAAAACGGCAAATCACATCTCCGTTTGGATCAGTCGTGATTAGGGATCGGATTTAAGAAGAAAACAAATTATAATTTGCTCACACTCAATGGATTATGACTACCCTTATAATGTTATGGTGTAAAACAGTGCGAGCGTTTAGGTAAAGTGGAGAGGATTATAAAGGAGATGTCGATGCACATTGGTCTTCAAAGCTTGCGCATCAGAATGAGGGGAAAAATCCAGAGGGGCAAAGTATTCCACAATCTATAGTGCGGCTAAAGAAAGAACCTTTATATTTGACAGTACGTCCGCAGTTAAGTTCAGGGGCAAACTGATGAGCATTCACTGCTAGACGAGTATTACGCGGAATTGTTTGAGGAGAAGAATGCAACTGGTTATTTCAATTCAACATTGTTAATAAAAAAAAAATGTGTGTATACTGACGTACGCGCGCTTGAAGTAAAACTTCTTTTCTCTGTACGATTCATGTGCTTTTCGGAAACATAAAAAAAAATCTAGTTTTAGTATAGTCTTGTAAATTGCAAGATGTCAAAACCACTTCCAAATACATTTTTTTTAAATACATAGATATTTCTTCGAATTGAAAATGATAGGTTTAAATTGGAACTCAAAACTGATTCAATTATACAAAAGATGCAATTAGTTTTGAAATGACCACTTTGGTCTATCTGCCAATTTCTTGAATTTATTAAGAAAATCATGTATAACTTGCTTGTTGAGCAAAATGGATGGTGCTCTTTTTGACGCACAGCTGCCGCTTTTTTGACGAACAGATGGCTCCCTTTATGACGCAGAGATGGCGCTTTTTTAACGTACATGATTACTAAGCTGGGTGCACATCATTAAATCGTGAAAGGACACTAATACAATACTAGCCGTTTCTTAGTTCATTTTTATCATCGCTTAAATTTGTCAGATTTTGAATCTGAAATACAATTGAAAACGACAGACAAAAGTTTTTGAAAGGCTCCAGTTATAGCTATGATTGAAATGCATCATTGAACATTTTCATTACAATTTTTAAGGCGAATAAACAAACTGTAGTGGCTTTAATTGATACCAAAATTAAGCTAATGAGTAGTAGAATTTTTTTACTCTATAAAATACAAAATTCTGATTTGAACTTTCTTTTAAATCCACTTTAATTATTTCACTGATAGAAACCAATTTCAATGAACAGCTGATTTTCGTTTCTTTAATATGGAACACAATCGTTCCACTGAATGTGTTCGATTCTCTTTCTGTTCTCAAATGTCAGTTTTCCTTTCAATGATCAACTCTAATCTCAAATGCATAGAATTGGTTGTAATCAGCCATTGAAAGGATCTTTTACTGAAACCAATATTTCAATGATTGCTATAACTGGTTTGTCAAAAAAATGAAGTCAGCATTCCACTGATTTGTTCCAATGATGCATTTCAATGAAAGCTATAACTGCAGCCTAATTATTTCCGATTCGTAATGTGAAGAGAACACGAAACGAGAGCAAGACATGATTCACTGTCACCTTTTCGTTCTTATAAAATCGTTCCGCAATTCCTTAAGCCTGGAGCGTAAATTCTGTTTGGTTAGTAAAATGAAGCATATGGTAAATATATAGTAAAATGAAACAAAAGCCATTAAGCCTAGTACGCAGATCGGGTAAAATTTTGTCTCCCATAATTTTTTTTTTCCTGGGAAAAATTTTGTCTCGGATATTTTTCCGAGCAGTTCCGCGCAAAATTCATACTTTTGTTCATTGCTGTACAAAATGTCTCCACAAATTTTGCCAGGAAAAAGAATGCAACAAGAATTATTTTGCAGGACAAATTTTGACAGCCACCGTATTTCTGAAAGTGATTTTTGTCAAAACTGGTTTTATGTAAAAGGTGCCCAAGTAACATTTTTCATCTCATAAGATGCTCCAAGAGTTCAACTAGATTAGTTAAGAGGAGCTAAAAGTAATCTTAAAGAATACTACGAGATTCTTTTAAAACTGTTAAAAGCCTTAAATGGCCTAGTTATGAGAGGCTCTTTCTACTCATAGTAGCAACTGAAGTTTCTTTATGGGATGACAGATGCACGTTTATATTAAAATGGCACTTCTAAGGCTCTAATATAGATCGGCAAATCCTATTATGAGAAAGCGTCTCTTCCAATAAGAGGTGATAAAAAGAGAACAGAATATTTGTTAACTTAATAAAGAAAGAAACAAAATACTTTTTAAGTTTGTGTGTATCTATACATGATGTGCTATGCCAACAAATTGATAGGCTTGATACAATATTTATTTTGTAAGTCTACTCGTATCAATTATTTTATTGTAATGGCGATGCATTATATTTATTATTTTGCACACATGGGAACCGAAATATAAATGCGGTTGAAATTGTATCTACTAATTCTAACATTTTACGTCGAAAAAACACAAAGCGCCTTCAAAATAATGCATATTTAAATTATTTTATTTATAACTTTTATCGGAAATAGGGTTACCATATATTTCTTTCGTAAGCAAATAAAATTAAAATTAACTTTGAAATTTGTTTTGTTTTTATTTAGATCATGGGTCATTTGCTTGGGAGAGTAAATAGGAAACAGGAAAGGCCAAATTTAATATAAAATAGGTATTCCAAATTACACACTGAGAGTCTTATGCTGCATTTACAAGAGTAATAAAATCTCATATTCTCTGTAATTTTCTACTATTACTCTTGTCACAAAAAATTACTACTCGTGTAATGCAACATAAAGAATACATTTTTTTTGTTAATTTTCAATGAAAACATAGTAGTAGCAATAAAATCCCAAGATGTTTATGTATTTAGTTTAAATTGAAAAAAAGTTACACAATATATTTTATACTTTCTATGTAATCACAACAATGCTAAATGTAAACTTGAAAATGCCACCTAATAAATTTTAAGTCAGTGCTACAGCCAAGTTATTTTATCGAGATCATAATTTTTTAAGTTATGGTAACCCTCAAATGTACAGGCAACTACTTTGCTTGTGTATAGGAATATGGCTGCTGCTGACGCGACACTAACTCTTCTAGTAACATCTTTATTCTTTCTATAAGATCATAGACGCTTCTTTATGATTTATGTGTACTTACGTGCGAGTGAGAGAAGAATGTTGACATCAAAAAACTAAAGTTTGTGAATAGTTGTGCTTGTTGCATTAAGGATCTTATTAGGATCTTACTGCAAAGCTTATATTCTTTGAACTCCAAATTGTTTCTTGATATAGGAGGATTTAAACTCAAATTCTTTTAGAATTTTCAAAGTGGTATACAAATAACTTTAATCTTAAATATGACTTGTTATGGGATTATTTGGAAATATTTAGAGCTCAGTTTTCAGAAAGGGATTCTTATAAGACTATAAGTTTTTATAATCTAACTACAAGAAGAGAAAATAGTTTTGCTATAAGATTTAAGTTTTTTTAAGCTGGAAAAGTGTTTAACTCTTAAAATAAAAGTGTTATGACATCCAGTTGAGTTTCATAACAAGATATTAATACTTTAGTATTTCAATGGGATATAAAAGAGTTGTATGAGAGTTTTTTCCAGATTTCAAGAGCTAAGCTCTGGAGAGTATGTTAGTTGGGTGGTGACTCTTCTCTTGAAAGCATCAAGAGGAGATTCCGAAAAGGTATAAACGACTTTTGTAAAGCAACCCGTTCCAGAGATACACTACAAAACACATTTAATTAGATTTTATCTCTCCAAATTCAAACTTTTGGGCGAGATTTGGAGAGATTAAAATTGTAGAGATAAAATTTGTCTTGTCTCGACTTGTGTACTAGGCTTTATGTTTCATTTCAGCAACCAAACAGATGTGCAACTAAAAATTTAATGTGCGCGACTGTTCTTACTTCATTTATTAATTTCATTTAGGCTAGGCGCGAATATTCAATTTTTAATTGCGCACCTGCTTGGTTCGAGCAACTAAAAAGTTTTTGTTTTGACACAAACTAAACGATTGTCTAAAATGAGTTCGCTATTTTGTGTAACATATAAATAATATGCACATGCGCAGACATTAAACCAAACAGTTCGTCTGTTTTCTATGGCTAGACGCCCACATTCAATTTTTAGTTTCGCAACTGCTTGGTTCGATCAACTAAAAAGTTTGTCTTTTGACACAAAGTAAATGATTGCCTAAAATAAGTTCGCTATTTTGTGTAACATATAATTATATACGCCTGCGCGGACATTCAACCAAATAGTGCATCTGTTTTCTATAAGCAACCAAACAGTTGTGCAAACTAAAAATTGAATGTGTGCGCCTAGCTTTAACGTGACGACTACATATGCTTTATTGCGTATATCCTCGTCTGCTTTCATAGTTTGAAACTGATTTTACAATTACTACGTTTATATGAGGTATTGAAGCGAGCTTGAAGCTCGCTTCGACCCTTTGTAAACGGGTATTGAGTTGAAATGAGCTTCGTTCGACTCGATCTCACTCGCTCAGCGGTGTCGAGTCGAAATATGTGACGAAAAACCTGGGTCGAGGAGTTGGCTTAACAAAATGTTTCAGAATCGCTCAACACCATTTCAACTCAACTCCAAATCGAGCTCTCAACTCAAATGACGAAAAACCTGGGTCGAAAATCCGACCCTAATCCAACTCGGTCTTTCGATACTGCATATAAACGTAGTAAATAACGACTATGTTTCATTACGCTCACATCTCTTTTTTCTTATCTCATTCCTTGTGTTGGAGCCCAAGGATTTTAAAATTGTAGGCAATGCTAATTTAATTTTGACACCGAATTTAAAATTCTTCGCATATGGCAATGCTAGTTTATATTTGACAACAGAAAGCACTAAAGCGGATAGTTTATTTACAAGTGTTTTTTTTATATTTCGCTTTAAGTATTTTGTAAATAAAAAAGTGCTTAGTTTTTAATTTAAATAGTATATAGTATAAGTATTCAGTATTGCTTAGGTTAAAGTGTTTTATGTTTTAAATAAATAAAACTATAAAAAATATTTATTTGTTTGTGTTTTTTGTACAAAAGAAAGTGGTTTTCGATCGAGAAATTGTTCGGACACATAATTCATTGAAAAAAAGCTTTTATTACCTAATTTTTTAATGAAATTATTTTTTTAATTATTGTGTTGGTTAGTTGTTGTGGTTGTGCCATTAAAAGAACATTCTCTTTCGGCAATAAAAGGTGATTTTAAAGTGTTTTCAATAAGGTCATAAAACATACAAATGTTTTCAATAACCTCTAACAAAGTTCGAACAATAATTGTAAGAACCATGTCGCTTTAGCGTGTCGTTTTGACGTGTCACTGATAGCTCCATAGAAATTTTTTTACCCCCAACGCCGGAAAAGAAGTTTTACTTCAAAAAGCGATCAAAGAGATCAGTTGTACATGGTTTCCGTGTTTTTTTCAAGTATTTTTAATAAATTTCTTAGTGTTTATTTTCTAAAAATAAATAACAACCATGGAAAAGGAAAATAATTCACCAGCGGTAAATTCATTAGATTCTATTTCAAAGCAGTTAATCTTCCTCTTTTCCTTAGATCTCAAATGAACACAAAAATAAAGATAATCAATCCATAATCTGCTTTCCAAATGCTACCAAGCGAGTTTTTCATCAACGGATGTGTTACCTCTTACAACAAGAGCGTTTTATACCTACTACTCGTCCAAATAAAACATTTTTCAACACTTAAGAAACAGGCTTCAGATATGCACAAGTTTCAGAAATCAATTAAAAGTTGACTCATTTTTCATGTATTCATTTCCATTACATCACTAGAACCATTTCTTTCAGTCAGGAAGATGCCATGAGTATAGTGATTTCACTACAAAATATTTCATGATTGGTTTTTAAAAATAATTTTCAGAAGACAATATACAATACAAGAGCTTAAAAAATTATAATAATAATTGTTAACTGCGTCTAATTAAGATTATATTTGACTATAAAACAAAGTATATATCATAAAGTAAAACGCTACCTACGCCATGTTTTTTTAAGAGTGATCTGTACAATCCAAAATGCAGCATTATAAATGAATAAAATAAGAGTATTAAGTTAAATTATTAAATAGAATGAACGTTGAAGTACAAAATGTTAAACTAAATAAATGGGGAAAAATTTGATTCAACAAATTGCGTTCCATCTCATTAAATATTCCTCAATGGCATATTACGTACAAAAACTCGATAACTTATAAGTTATCTTAGTAATTATTACAGTGAAAAGAAGTTCGCTATATTTTGGTTCGTCCATAGTTGTAAAAAAAACTGAAGCAGTAAAATTATACTTTAAATTTTGTTGAACTTGTTGAAACAAATATTTCGTTATATTTTTACTGAGCCCCGAACTGAAAAATATATAGATACATGTTCCAAAAAGAATGAATGTTTTCCTTATAATGATTGAAAATCAACATCAATTCAGAGCCATCTATTCAAGTCATTAAGAAGTTCAGTATTTTACGGAAAAAAATAACTTTCTCAATACTGGTCATTATTGTTGGACCTTAATGAATATTACAGTTTGTAGTTAATAAGAAATATCGAACTTCTACGATTTTTAATAAATTTCAACGAAACCGAATTGATACAATTTTTCCCAAAAATTAAACGCAATTTCATTGAATCAATTAACGAAAGTAGTTTCTATTATTACCAGGCATATGTAATAAACTTGAATGAGGTGGTGGTGGTGGCCTGCCATCTTCTCCTATTAAAACATGGCTACCACCTTCAGCACTGGTGCGCTGATGAACATGGCCACTAGAATTTTGCACTTGTTTATTTTCCCCAATTTTAAGACCAGAAATTGGTAATCCACCGATTCCATCTTTTGTTAAGTAGCAATAAAAGTAATTGAACATTAAATTCGTTAGTACTTGAAATAAAAGGAAACTAGTTTTATATCTCGAATTATATTTACTCACTTGAATTTTGTTCATAGTAACCGTTTTGTTGCATTTTTGCCGGCGAGTCAGTATTAAGTTGTGAAGCAGTGACTGACCTCGTTTGCAATGTAGATGGTTTCACATTACTGGTATTGGTTGGTTCGTCCAGCAATTGCCTCAATCTTTGCAATTGAGCTTCTAGCTGCCTATTATGATCTTCTAGTATTTGCATACGTGCTTCTAGTCGACCTTTATGCTGCCGCAATAGTTTTGCTTCTGCCATCATATCCTTTAATATTAAAATTAAATTATATATATATGTATATTAGAATATTATATACATATATATATAATGTTTTTACCTGTCCGTGATCAGCACCACTAACTGATATTCCACTCAAAGGAGAATGATTCATGCCTTCTTCTGGAGTTGTCAGACTTTGTGTTTGTTTTGTAGAAAGCTGTTGGTATTCTGCCTGAAGATTAGCATTTTCTTCTTCGAGATCCCGAATTATGGCTTCCAGTTCCTCCCTCTGCTCTGCATCCATAGCTGCCATTACCTGAACAGGTGATTTTGGGCCACTGCCGTTCGGCGGTAAAGCTTGGCAATACTGTGCAATCAATTGATGTTCATCGTCGCTATCGGGTGTTGAGTTGGGACCAGTCCCGTATTCAACTTGAGCCAATCGGGATGCGTACATTTCCAATCTTGAATGCATATCATTTTGGAGTGTATGAGTTGTGTGCTGTGGGCTAGGTGTTGGACTTTCTAATGCATCACCTTCAAGAACACTCTGAACTGGAAGATAACCAACACGAGGATGTTTTTTAAAGTATTTTCTACTTTTGAACTTATTTTTCAGTGCTCTAGTGAAATCTCGAACATCCTCTGTTGACGTTGTCTACATTGATTTGGAAACATAATGTGTTGTTTTTAAAGTTTAATATGGAAATAACAAATATATATTTTAACATACCGTTGTACAGTATTCGTGCATTGGATGACTTAGTTTATGATTTTTGGCATTTCGACCAAAGAAGAAACATTTTTGGCACATATCAAAGTTAAAACATTTTAGGCAACGATAACGAAAGCCTATGATTGGATATTCTTTGCAAATATTGCACTTTGCCTGTAAACAAATCAATTATGCATATGTTTTAAGTTGTTAAAGGGGCTTATATACCTGGTGTTTGGCTGCTTCTGCTGCAGCTAATCTATGCAAAACGGGAAGCCAAACTAAACTTTGGGGTTCATGTTGCAGCCAACCAAGGAAATGTTGCGCCTCGATGGAAATTTCTTGATTGCTGTCTTGCGCTAGTTGAAATATATAGCAAAAAATATAGAATAAATGATAAAAGTTTTTTTTCATTACATACAATCTGGCGATATTCCAGCTCGTTCTAAACATGACCGAACTGAAGGCTCTATATTAGATCCTCCGAATGCTGCAACTTCACCTAATTGCCTTGGCACCTTTGGATAAAACCAAAAAAGTTATTACTCAACTAAATGATTATTATTTATCAAGAAATGTTTACTTGAATGCAGTCATGAAGAAGGAGTCCAAGTTTTCTTTGATCGACTTTCCGATCAGGATCAGCAATCAATCGGAATAAATAGCGGTATTTTTCTTCAAGATGTCCTCTACACAGTAGAACTAATCCAACCTAAAAAAATAAAATAAAAATGAATATAAAAAATAAATAGTTTTGCGCTAGTTATTTTTTAATTTGCAAGTGGCCTTTTCGGCTGACTTTTCCCCTTAACCTGCCTTTCTTTTGGAAAAACGAGTGTTTCTATGAAACATATATTGTTACCAGAAAAACCGTGCGAAAATTCCGCACATTCAATAAGGCTTTGCAATTAAATTTTCAAAAAGAATGTTTGAACAAAATAAATAAATTCTTTACAATATTTAATGTAAGATTGAAATCATTTAGAATTTTTTGTTTATCATTTTCTGTAATAGATACAAATGTTTTTTGATTTTTTGACTCTTGAAAATGCTACATACAGGTGTCCATGAGTAAAAACTGCATTTGGTAGGTATAATCCAGCTCTTTCAAATGTTTGTCATTGAGACTTGTTGATAGTCATTGCAAAAGCAACTTTCAGTGGGAACTGCCTTCTAATCATTTGGAAAGGCATAGTTGGGTCAGATGGAGTAAGATTTATGAGGGGTATAACAAAAGTTGTCCCATATTCAATCAGCTGAGCCGTGATATTGTACTCATGTAGGTATGTGACAACCATTCTGGCCCTATTAATTAAGCCATAATTAGCATTTAAATGTCTTATTAACATAACAAGTGTTCTTCTTCAAAATCAATTTATGTGTTGGCAAGCCTGACGGGTTTAAACTATTCAAAAATTCAGTAAGATACAATGTGTTATCAGTTTTCACCTCAGATATAATTGAATCACAACTGTAGTACACTTTACAACATCCTTCTACAATATTTTGGACAATGTGTTCGTTGATTTTTGTGCAGTCTTCATTTTTCGGGCCATATTTTCTCTCGTTCACTTATTCAATGACTTAAAAGTGAGGAATTTTTTATGTGAAATTATTCATTTATTGAATTATTTGAAATTGCCGAAATGTATACAAAATTGTGTGGTGTAACATAAAGTTTTTATGCAATGTCATGAGTATGTGTAAATTCCTATTCAGTGATACCTAACTTAGTGGATTTGACTATTTTATAAGTGAGAAAAAGGGAGTTTGACAACAGAAATAATATACTGTGAGTGTCAAAAGTGAGTAAACACCTTAATGATTTCTTGAGTTACATGGAATTGAAACCAAAAAATAAACAAAAATCGAATTCCAATAATACAAAATAAAAGTTTTATTTAATAGCAATAAATCAAAACCAAAATAAAATTTCAAAAAATTAAGTAATGCACTTTTTCCTAATAAAAACTAAAAATACTCCATATTTTAAGCGTCAAAAGTAAGTAAACATCTGTTACATCTTCCAATTATTTATAAATATAGTATCTCAAGTAAAAAACTGGGTATTTCATGTGATCAACTTTAGACTTCATAACATCTCTTAGTCAGCGTGACATGGAAACAACAATGTTATTTCTAACATCGCAGGATATTTGGGACAATTCTTCAATTAAAGCCTTTTAAGGACATCTTTGTTCTTGATGGCCCGTTTGTGAAATTTTCCGGTCCAAATGATCCCATAAATTTTGTATGGGGCTTAGGTGCGGCGATTGTGGAGGGTGGTGGAGGTGCTTTGAAGGCCTATAAAGTATTCATTTTTTAAGGAACTGCGAGGTATGCTTAAGATCATTGTCTTGCTAAGAGATCCAATTGCTAAGTATCCCTAAATTGCGTAAGGTCGGTTGAAGGTTATTGCTTAGGACGTTTAGATAGTCTTCATTATTCATTGTACTTTCAATGAAAACAAGATTTCCGATCGAATATACGGCCATACATCCCCACACCATCATGTTTTACTGTGCTCCTTATATTCGGTTTATGATGTTTTCTTACTTCTGATGCGTTAATATGGATAGTACTCGTATGTTTAGTTTTTATTAGGAAAAATTGTAAGACTCTATATTTTGAATTTTTATTTGTGTTTTGATTTATTTGTATTGATTTTTATTATAAGAATCCATTGTTTATTTGTTATTATAAAAAAAAAATTCATATTAACCCATCAGAAGTAAGAAAACATCATAAACAGAATATAAGGAGCACAGTAAAACATGATGGTGTGGGGATGTATGGCCGTATATTCGATCGGAAATCTTGTTTTCATTGAAAGTACAATGAATAATGAAGACTATCTAAACGTCCTAAGCAATAACCTTCAACCGACCTTACGCAATTTAGGGATACTTAGCAATTGGATCTCTTAGCAAGACAATGATCTTAAGCATACCTCGCAGTTCCTTAAAAAATGAATACTTTATAGGCCTTCAAAGCACCTCCACCACCCTCCCCAATCGCCGCACCTAAGCCCCATACAAAATTTATGGGATCATTTGGACCGGAAAATTTCACAAACGGGCCATCAAGAACAAAGATGTCCTTAAAAGGCTTTAATTGAAGAATTGTCCCAAATATCCTGCGATGTTAGAAATAACATTGTTGTTTCCATGTCACGCTGACTAAGAGATGTTATGAAGTCTAAAGTTGATCACATGAAATACCCAGTTTTTTACTTGAGATACTATATTTATAAATAATTTGAAGATGTAACAGATGTTTACTTACTTTTGACGCTTAAAATATGGAGTATTTTTAGTTTTTATTAGGAAAAAATGCATTACTTAATTTTTTGAAATTTTATTTTGGTTTTGATTTATTGCTATTAAATAAAACTTTTATTTTGTATTATTATTGTATTCGATTTTTGTTTATTTTTTGGTTTCAATTCCATGTAACTCAAGAAATCATTTAGGTGTTTACTCACTTTTGACACTCACAGTATATGATTTTTTGCGCGATAAAAATAAGTGAAGTATTTTTTGTGGGAATTTATTTTGAAGGCTTTACGTCTAAAGTTAGAATATTTTGTATTTTGTTTTTATTTTAATACTGAAACTAAGCATAGATTCTAAGTTGTATTATTTTTTAGATTCGTATGCGTATATTATTAAGGGTGCCAAGCCGATCATCAGATTCCTTTTTAGTGGTGCTTAGCCTTTTTACTTTCAAGGTTAATCGAAAAACTTCCTGGCCTTGCCTGAGACTTCAACCCAGACATATCGTTTTGAGAAGCCAATGCACTACACATCGCGCCACCGAAAACAAAAGAAACAATTAATTTGATGAAAACTTTTATTTGCAACTACATATTACTTATAAGGTTAAATTTTTTTTCAAAATTGAATAGTGTTTAGCATAAATTAACTGAATTGACGGAAAAACAATTAAAATACAGTGGGATTAAAAGTCAATTTCATTTTATAATGGCGAATGGAGAACATTAACTCTAATAATATTACCTTGAAACTTAAAACCCGAATCTGTCCAGTTCTTTGGGAATCATAAACATTTAAAATCCAATTTATTGCTAAATCCAACAACAATGTCAAGTCTATTTTATCAATTATGACGTATAGAGAATGTAAAACAGTTGTCATATCGGGGATGTCGATCAGCTTATCATTTTGAGCTCGTAAACCATGCCGGTCGAAGGATTCTATGGCTATAGCCATCGGTATACGATCCAGTGCTATAAACACAAAATAAAAAAAGACGAAATATAAATTATGAACATATATTTTGAACAATTTTCCTACCCAATCGTTTTTGCACAGATCGAAGTTTCATTGCGGTTCTATAAGCTGAAAATCGAACTTCGTTCAATTCAGCTAATGACTTCATGAGTTCGATCATATCTGGATGGTCCCAATGGGTCGTTTCTCGTTCGTGGCTGTAAATTTCAATAAGTTTTTTATAATTCCTGTTTTTTTTAATAAACTCACTCAATATAATAAGGCACACTGGCGGCTGTCGTTGCACGTTCCCAAGGTGATTTAACACTTTGTCTAAGATTCGGTAAGGGTCCAATTGTGCCACTGCTTGATGTGTTTCGTCCATCATTACAATGTTCGAGAGATATATTAGCTCCAGATGCTACTAAAATCTTTTGCCTTTCGTCCATTGCAATTTGCAACAATTTCATTCTATTTGCAAAATAAATAAAAATATATTTGAATTTTTGTATAGCAAATATATAGGTAGAAACCTTGTATTTAAGTCCTCCAATTTCGAAAGGCAAGGAGGAGGTACAAGCACCTGATTTGCTGTAAAGAATGATTGTTGCTCATTACAGTCATCTAACAAAGCTCCTGCTGTCGTCATCTTATCACGAAGCCTCTGTAGATGTTGCATTTGTTCCACAGCATCCTGTGAACTAGTTGGTGGGCCCCAAGTAGATTTTGTCGTTTCAGCAGATGCAACACGTGAGCATAAATTTTCGAGTATTTTTTGGAACTGCCGCATTTTCTAGAAATAAGATATAAATTAAACTTTAGACAAGGTAATACAAAGATATATTTTTAGGGAAATCGTTTATTTGAATTGTACTTCTATTTTTGATTCAGTTATTTATTATCTACGTAAATTATATGTTGATGGTATTATGTTTGAATTTTTAAAATAATGTATTAATTTAGAATTTTTGACAGGTATATTGATTTTAGATAACAAATTTTGGAATGTGTGGTTGTATTTGTTGCATTGTTATCCTGAAAACAATCGGGATCCTCTAAAAATTTGAAAATGTATATTATGTTAGTCTCTTTTGCGTACTAGGAAATATCAAAAATAAATCCAGTCAAATTCTCGAATTTACATCAGAAATCTTTATGAAGTTTAATGGCATACATCAGCACTTTGTGCCATTTAAACTTATAGGATGTCAATGATGCATTCCAATCTATATATACATCTATATAATACAGATTTCCTGCTTCAGCAATTATTATGTATTAAAGGGTTTCCCAACACTTATTAGTTCTAGTTATTAGTCTTTTAAATCAGAATTAGTATCTTCGTATAAGCTGAAGGCAAGGAATCAGAGCCTTCAGACATAAATAATTAACAGTTAAAAATTAATAACTCCTTTTTTATATTTTGTTCACCTGATATTTTAAAGATTTTCAAATCATAAATTATAAATGGTGCTGTCGGTCGTTAGGATCTCACTAAAATAGATAGAATTCAGTGATTGAATCGAGACATTTTGTTTCGCGATCAACAACATTTTATTCGCGATAACTAAAAAATGAACAATAAAATTTTCAGCCATTTAGAATCAAATCAAAAGAAGATTTTAACAATAATTAACTCAAATAAGAATCAATAAGAATCAAAACTAGAATAGAAACTTTAATCCAAGTCAGAATTAAAACTATAGGTAATAGAAATTATAGTCCAAATCAGAATTCAAACTACAATAAAAAGTATAATTCAAATAATTACCGACAAAAATATCAATGATTTTGAACTTACGGAGAAAGATCCAAGATCATCTCAGAGATGAAAATGCTTCTATTAAATATAGAAAAGCCTCATTAAACATAACTATTGTCTGAGATCAGATCTATAACTTTAACGAGGAACATAGTGGAAAAATAGCGAAAAATATAAAGTACTTCTCCCGCGTAGAGGCGAAATCTTTAATACGAAAAGGATACTTGAGTTAAATGGAACACATATACCTGTTTTTATACACAAATAAGGATCGAAAGTATGAATAATCAATTAATTGTTAGTAAAATTATTTCGCAAATATAAATTCTCGATTCAACTATGGCAAAAAAACGAAAAATGACGTTTCCTAATCATGTTTAAACACAAAATCCCCAGAGGATAATTCTCCAATTTGAATAAATATTTATCGATATCTAGAAATATATAAATCAAAGGTCAATAGACAGATCAAAGAAATATTAGAATTCAAAGATATTCAACATTCCATAAAAACCAAAAACGAAAAGTCTAATGGCAGATGACCTTATAAATAAGCATCCTTATTTCCCATAAGAATTCACACTTACCAAAGAAGCCTAAAACTTAGCAATTGGAGCAGTACTACTCGTATGTCAGTCTCATGGTCCCTTTTGTGTTGCTTCAAGCACATTAAATAAATATGAGTCTCATTATAGTACAATAGAAAAGGAATCATTATAGCTATTGTCTGAAATACCACTCAATTTCGACATTATTTGTGCAGAAGAAAGTTCATCATTAAGACTGACCGCATGCCATTAGCATGCGAATAAAATAATGTGAATTATAAGCGACATAGAAATAAGACACGGCATTTCTCCGCTTTAGCTCAGCCGCCATCCCTGGAGATAAAAATATCTGAGACAACCACCAACAGTCTCAGAACATCGTGCCACATATCTTTCCTATCCTTCTTTCTCTTCGTTAACTTCACGCCCGCGCTGTGTTGAAACATTTAAAGGGTAATCATAATCCCTTGAGCGCGGGTAGATTATAAAAAAAAAAAAAAAAAAGCATGGTTAGCAATTTAAAAAAACCGTACAACAAATTGCAATGCTGAGAAATTGAACTCGAAGAGTACGATAATTACAAAGAAAACTTTTTTTTTAAATATGTAATAGAAGAAGTAGACTCTACGATGATAAATTCCATATAATTCCATGATACATCTCAAATATAATGAAATATTTAACTATTTCCAAGGACTTTGGAAAAATGAAAATAAAGTTAAGAAACGAACTATCGAAGCCGTTGAGCTTATCCAAAACAGACAAAAATATAATCATATAGAAAAAGTTATTTAGAGATATCAAAAGAAAACTATATATCTAATATAAAACCTATGATAAATAATTTTGAATAATTGTGAAATATTTCATGACCAAAGTTGATATAAATCCTATTTAACTGTTAAGCAAAAAAGAAACATGCAGAACATATAAAGCATACAATTCACATAGACTAGAGTATCTAGCTTTAGCAAAAATATTCTCATACATATATGTATGGGTACCTCAAACCTCATAACCATCGACAAAGAGAATACTTTTGTTTCAGGCTCTTAACAACTTTTGTAGCAAATACAGTCATACAAAAACATAAATGTACAGCGAACCAACATAACAGGTAATTCTAACATTGAAAGACTACATGGAACCATCGACGAACATTTGCATATTCTAGTATAAATCAAACGAAGTGATCATACGGTTTAAGCCCTTAATTATCATACTCGAGAAAAACATTTCGATATCTAATTTGGTATCATAAATAAAAAATGGTTTTTAAATGAAAAGATGATATTAAAAACAGGGGCGCAAAATTTTAAACAGCCTATTCTTAAGGCATTAGTATGATACTACTTAACAATTTGCTAACTTTATAGTAGTTTACTAACTCATTCTTAATTATGAACATTTTCTAACTAGTATCGTACTAAGCCAATTTTCTTAATAAATTGCTTCTGAACACACCTAAATCAATGACATTTCGTGTAAAAAAGTGAGTACACGAACCTTTTTTGAAGTTTGCAAATGACAAAGAGTCATATGAAGCTAGCACGATACTAAAATAATAAAGTAGGTATTCGATGATTTTAACTTTAATAAAAGGGTAGAGAAAGTATGATGCTGTATTCGATTAAAATTTGCAAATTCGTTGTTTTAACCTAGTATCATACTAAAACAGCTTTAGCATCGTACTAATTCAATTAAAATTTTGCGCCAGGGTTATTAACAATTTAAAAGAAAAACGTTAGAATATTGAAATAAATGAATAGTATTCGGAAATAACCGCATTCAATCAAATACAAAAAATGTGCTCCTAAATATACAAAAAAATAAAAGTAATAAAGTAATAAAAAGAACGGAACAGGTATGCTCTTAGAGAAGGCAATATATTAAAAAAAAAAAACAAAACAGAATCATACACAAAGATCAATTCAATAGATTAAACAAATTTACTGAAAACATTCCTTATCCCAAGGATGATACTTCGAACAGTGGGTCCCGTTCATACTAGGCAATGTTCAAAATTCAAAATCTTATTTAAAAAGTTCAAAACTGTTATAAATATTAACTTCTGTTGAAAATTAAAATATTATTAACAATAAATATAGTCGACCATAGTAAACAGTATCTACAAGGTTATTGATAGATTTATTTTAAGAAAACAATGGTTCGTCACGTAACATACACTGCCCGACAACCGATTAGCGCCCCCTATGCTTTTTGTCTTTGGAGCTTAATATCAGCCAATAAAATAGAATGTTTGAAATTAATTTTTACCAATGAAAGCTTATAACATTATAGTCGAAAAGAAATTAAAGTTAAGGTGGTAACTGAATTAATAACATTTTAACAGAATTTTAAAGAATATAATATGAAAAATCCAATTTTTTTTTCGGACATTTGATTAGAACCCCCACTTGAAAATGCCGAATAACATAAGAAAATTGGCAGAAACTATCCACAAATATTTTTTTTATTTTAATTTGATAAATATACAACTTATTTGTAAAAGAATTAATAATGAGTTGTGCCACCACGGTTGACTATGACCTCGTACATCCTGTTGGGTAAGGAGTCATATAATTTCTTTATATAATCCAGTGAAATAGTCTCCCATGCACTTTTTATTCCTTCGATGAGTTCCGATTCGGTTGGATATTGCCGTTCAGACTCGTATAATTTGCGTGCTAACCATCCCCAAACATTTTCTATAATGTTAAGGTCGGGCGAATATGGGGCCCAGGTTAGCAAGGGCACTTTTTGAAGCTCAATCCAAGACTTTACGAGCTTGGAGGTGTGGATAGGGGCGTTATACTGCTGGAACTTCCATTCCAACGGTCCGAAAATATCCTTGATTGCAGGGAAAGCTTTTTTTAAGACACCATTATATGCTGTGGCATTCATACGAGGAGTGATAAATTTCAATTCAATTGTGCCATAGTAAGTAATGGCTCCCCATACCATGACACCACCAGCGCGGCTATGCAGTCGATCTAAGGTATGCTCTTCCTTTCGAAGATCATGAAAGTAGAAAGCATAGCCATCTGGACCCTTTAAATTAAATTTTTCTTCGTCTGAAAAGACTACAAGTCTCCACTCCTTCGCCCAGGTCATATGAGCCCTGCAGAAATCGAGGCGTTGAGTCTTTCGAAGTTGGTTAAGAGGCGTTTTTTTTTTTAATTTAAGACGTTTTAAATGTTCAGCGTTAGAAATAATTCCTTGCACAGTCCGCACGCATGCTTTTACACCGGTCTTTTCTTTAATTTTGGCTGCAGAGTCGTGCGAATTGGACGCTTGCCTCAAAATAATTCGCTTGTCAGCTGCTGAAATCAAAGAAAATGGCCGGCCTTTCATGTTCTTTCCATAGTTATGCTCATTGTGTAAGAATGAGGAAATAACTTTACGGCTGCGGTTAATTTTTGTTGAAATTTGATGGATTGATTGGCCACACTCACTATAAGCCTTTATTTTGGCCTTTTCGGACCCATTTAATGCTTTTGCTTTTCCCATTATTACTAAATCTAATTGAAAATTATTAAAATAAACCACTGTTAACTTAAACAAGATAAATACCACATCTTACACGCAAAAATTAATAGTTAAGCGTAGCGGCGCTAATCGGCTGTCGCAAAAAAAATACATTAATTTTTGTCTTATTTGACAGAACAAAGCAAAACAAATCAATGGTTAATTTCCAGAACTCAAGTTATTTTTTAGAGCGAGGGCAAATAAAGGAGCATGACAAATAAAAAGATTGAACACAATACATATTCAGAGTTCCGAGTTATATGCATTTAAACATAAAGATTAGAAGGGGCGCTAATCGGTTGTCGGGCAGTGTATCTATGACTTCAGGATAAAGCATTTTTAAGTTAATGACTGGCGTTGTGGGTGATGTTATCAATGGATCGAGAGAGCTAAGCAACCTATTTATAACATGAATTGTTCCCGATATATTTGAAAATCTATATTACGTGCCTCCTGGGGTTCTTCGCTTAGCTGGTCAATTGGACGTAGTGCATGAGTTATTATTTCACTTCCATGGATAAGGATTTTGTGAAGACTTGTGCTCGTGGGATACCAAGCACCAAGATTTCATGTAAAGCAAAAAACTAACCAAAAAACCGATAGGACTTCTTAAAAAGCTTAAGCTTTAAGTTCTATTAGGCGGATGCTCAACATTGAGATATCTCAACTAAGGTTTAATTACAAAGTATAAAATTGCATATTTAAATTTTATATTTATAAAGATGATTAATGATTAGAATTTTAATCTTGGTTGGATATAGTTCATATTGGATTTTTGTCAAAAAAAATCGATGTAAGATGAACTGAATTTAATAAAAATTGCGTATTGACTATAGAACTTCACCTCCATCCCTACCCAAGACTGAGAAAAAAACTGCCGGAATTTTTGGAATTGATGTCATGATAAACATACTATAAGTCTATAAGTATAAAACAAACGAAGTGCCTATACGAGTACATCCACTACCAAAATTTGCAGTTGGCTTTTGAATATTATTTATTTACGAGTATTCTACCGCGAACTCAAACAGTGATATTTCAAATTTGCGCACCTCAATTTTACTTCTGTCTTCGGATTTTTAATATCAAATATTTCTGCTTGCACTTAGATTAAAAAGTTCTCTACGCTTATTAAAAAATAATAATGACTTAGCTGCCCCCTTTCTTTCCTTTATGTATTTTATAGACTATACTACCCAAACGCAAAATAGTTGGCCTAGTATTGCATTTTTTATAAAATAATATTTTCCGGCGTTTTGTATGCTGAATTAATATGGCAATCCTTTTTTTTTTTCTTTTTAAACATGATTCATCAACATGTGTTCTTGTCAATGCAATTGACAAAAAAGACGAATCAATAATTGTTTTCAAATGTTTAAATGAAAACGGTTATTTTTTTGTTGCAAAATACTTGGCCCTCTAGTTTTTCGCCGCAAAATAGTTGGCCTAAGCCGTTTTATGTCTCTCTCGCACTTGAAATGTACCGTATAATGATGAGTTATTGCATTAAACAGCTAGCACTAATTATTATGTCAGTCAAAGTTCACAATGGCGCGCGGCAAGTGCTTATCTGAAGACATGCGTAGCAAAATAGTAAAATATTACAAAAAAAACGTTTCAGCTTACAATATTGCAAAAATGATGGAAATATCACGGTCTTCAGTCAGAAATATTATAAAATATTAGAAATATTAGAAATATTAGAAAACTGGAAGGCCAACAATTGCTACAGATCGAGGCAGAAGAGCTTTGAGAAAAATTCTCAAGAAAGATCCTCGAGCTACCACAGCCAATATCACATTAGAGTGGAAAAATGCCATAAAAAAACAGTTTCAAGAGACACCTGCATTCGTGAAATGAAAAAAATGGGATATAAATTTTATAAGGTAATTTTACCATTTTTGGTAAATTTATTAATAGCCTAGAAATCAATTTGTCTTTCAAGCACGTCACTCAGGCAAAAGAAAAACCGCTTTTAACTCTTTTGCAAAAAAACAAGCGCTTAAAGTGGGTTCAGGATCATCAAAACTGGACGTTGGGGCAATGGAGAAGTGTGATATGGAGCGATGAATCTCGATTCGAGCTTTGTGTTGGAGACTCCCGGTCAAAGGTATTGAGAACGCCAGCTGAAGCATTTCAACCAGATTGCTTTCGTAGGAAAACAAAATTTACAGCTTCAGTAATGGTGTGGGGATGCATGTCAGCGCAAGGAGTGGGCAATCTATGCTTCATCGATGGCACTGTGAATGCCAGTAGGTATGAAGTCATCTTGGAGCATCAACTTTTGACTTCGATTCCAAGGCTGCAGGCAGAAGATGGCTGTTTTACTTTTCAACAAGATGACGCATCATGTCATACAGCTAAGCGAAGTATGAGCTGGCTTCGAGAACACAACATTCCAGTCTTAACTTGGCCTGCGAACAGCCCAGATCTGTCTCCAATTGAAACTTTGTGGGGAAAAATGAAGAAAGAATTAAGGAAAAATCCGGCTAAAAACTTAAATGAGTTAAAGCAAAAAATTCAAGAAGTTTAGGATGGCAATACCCCTGAATTCTGTCAAACTCTAGTGGAAACACTCCCAAGTCGAATTACGTCCGTTATTAAAAACAAAGGTGACGTCACTTAGTGGTAAATATCAGTTTTTTCTTTTGGACCAACTTTTTTGTGTCGATAGAAGTCTGGGCTAACTATTTTGCGTAGTATTCGTTTTGATATTTTTTTGTTTTTTTCTATTAAATGAATTGTTATTGTTTTATAAGTAACCGTTTTAAAATGTTTGTGTATAACGTATAACACATTCCACATATTGAAATAAAATTTTAACTAAGTACTTTGTTAAATTTGTATTATGCCAATCTTTTATTTCTATTTCGTAAAAAAAAATTCAATTGGGCCAGCTATTTTGCGTTTGGGTGGTATAACACTTTTGAAACGAAAATATAAACTATCTTCATACCTTGGTCAACAGAGGACACATTTTAATTTTTTTTTTTTTGAACGAATAAAACTTTTAAAAATAAAAAAAAAAAATGTGTGTGTACTGACGTACGCGCGCTAGATGTAAAACTTCTTTTCCCAAAAGCAAAGCCTCTAAGATTCCTTTTAGTGCTTTTCGGAAACATAAAAAAATTAATTTAAAGTAGTTTTAGCATATAGTCTTGTAAATTGCAAGATGTCAAAACCACTTCCAAATACATTTTTTTAAATAATTCTTCGAATTGTAAATTGCAAAATAAGTTAGGAAGTTTAAATTGGAACTCAAAACTGTTTCAATTATACAAATGATGCAAAATAGTCTTGAATGACCAGTTTGGTCTATCTGCCGATTTCTTGTATTTATTGAGAAAATCAAGAAAATCATGTATAACATGTTTGTTACCAAAATTGAGCAAAATGGATGACGCTATTTTTGACGCACATATGCCGCTTCTTTGACGAACAGATAGCGCTTTTTATGACGTACACATGTCGCTTTTTTAACGCACATGATTCCTAAGCTAGACGCACATCATAAATCATGAAAGGACACTAATACAATACTATAGCCGTTTCTTAGTTCATTTTTATCTTCGCTTAAATTTGTCACATGTTGACATTGAAATCCAATTCAAAACGACAGACAAAAGTTTATATAAGGCTCAAGTTATAGCTATCATTGAAATGTATCATTGAAAAATTTCATTCCCATTTTTAAGACAAATAAACAAACTGCAATGGCTTTAATTGATACCAAAATTAAGGCAATGAGTAGTAGAATTTGTACACTCTATAAAATACAAAATTCTGATTTGAACTTTCTTTTAAATTCACTTTTATTATTTCACTGATAGAAATTAATCTCAATGAATAGCTGATTTTCGTTTCTTTAAGATGGAACAAAATCATTCCACTGATATAAATTAATCTCAATGAATAGCTGATTTTCGTTTCTTTAAGATGGAACAAAATCATTCCACTGAATGTGTTCTTCTCTTTCTATTCTAAAATGTCAGTTTTCCTTTCAGTGATCAACTCTAACCTCTAATGCATAAAATTGGTTGTAATCAGCCAAGATCTTTTACTGAATGCTATAACTGGTTTGTCAAAAAAATGAAGTCAGCATTCCACTGATTTGTTCCAATGATGCATTTCAATGAAAGCTATAACTGCGGCCTAATTATTTCCGATTCGTAATGTGAAGAGAACACGAAACGAGAGCGAGACATGATTCACTGTCACCTTTTCGTTGTTATAAAATCGCTCCGCAATTCCTTAGGCCTGGAGCGTAAATTCTGTTTGGTTGGTAAAATGAAGTATATGGTAAATATATAGTAAAATGAAACATAAGCCATTAAGCCTAGTACGCAGATCGGGAAAAATTTTGTCTCCCATAAATTTTTTTTTCCTGGGAAAAATTTTGCCTCGGATATTTTTCCGAGCAGTTCCGCGCAAAATTCATACTTTTTTTCATTGCTGTACAAAATGTCTCCACAAATTTTACCAGGAAAAAGAATGCAACAAGAATTATTTTGCGGGACAAATTTTGACTTTTTGGTTTTTGTCAAAACTGGTTTTATGTAAAAGGTGATGACTCTTCTCTTGAAAGCATCAAGAGGAGATTCCAAAAAGTTATGAACGACTTTTGTAAAGCAACCCTTTCCAGAGATACACTACAAAACACATTTAATTAGATTTTATCTCTCCAAATTCAAACTTTTGGTCGAGATTTGGAGATTAAAATTGTAGAGATAAAATTTGTCTTGTCTCGATCTGCGTACTAGGCTTTATGTTTCATTTCAGCAACCATCAGCAACCAAACAGATATGCAACTAAAAATTTAATGTGCGCGACTGTTCTTACTTCATTTATTAATTTCATTTAGGCTAGGCGCGAACATTCAATTTTTAATTGCGCAACTGCTTGGTTCGACCAACTAAAAAGTTTGTGTTTTGACACAAACTAAACGATTGCCTAAAATGAGTTCGCTATTTTGTGTAACATATAAGTTATATGCACCTGCGCAGACATTTAACCAAAGAGTTCGTCTGCTTTCTATGGCTAGACGCGCACATTCAATTTTTAGTTTCGCAACTGCTTGGTTCGAGCAACTAAAAAGTTTGTCTTTTGACACAAATTAAACGATTGCCTAAAATAAGTTCGCTATTTTGTGTAACATATAATTATATACGCCTGCGCGGACATACAACCAAATAGTGCATCTGTTTTCTATAAGCAACCAAACAGTTGTGCAACTAAAAATTGAATGTGCGCGCCTAGCTTAAGCAACCAAACAGTTGTGCAACTAAAAATTGAATGTGCGCGCCTAGCTTTGACGTTACGACTACATATGCTTTATTGCGTATATCCTCGTCTGCTTTCATAGTTTGAAACTGATTTTACAATAACGACTATGTTTCATCACGCTCACATCTCTTTTTTCTTATCTCATTCATTGTGTTGGAGCCCAAGGATTTTAAAATTGTAGGCAACGCTAATTTAATTTTGACACCGAATTTAAAATTCTTCGCATATGGCAATGCTAGTTTATATTTTTCAACAGAAAGGACTAAAGCAGATAGTTTATTTACAAGTGTTTTTTTATATTTCGCGTTAAGTATTTTGTAAATTTTAGTGCTTAGTTTTCAAGTTAAATAGCATATAATTATTCAGTATTACTAAGGTTAAAGTGTTTAATGTTTGAAATAAATGAAACTATAAAAATATATATTTGTTTGTGTTTTTTTTGTACTTGTAGGTTAGTTGTTGTGGTTCTTCTATTAAAAGAACATTCTTTTTCGGCGGTAAAGTGTATTTTTAAAGTGTTTTAAATAACATCTAACAAAGTTCGAACAATAATTGTAAAAACCATGTCGCTGTAGCGTGTCGTTTTGACATGTCACTGATAACACCATAGAAAATTTTTTACCCCCAACGCCGGAAAAGAAGTTTTACTTCGAAAACTGCATAAAATTAAAACTTCCGCATGTGTAATGAAAAACCAATGACAAAAGATCAACTTTAATGTACCGTAACTTGGCTAGGGAAGATAATACTTACGAATCACATGTCTTATAAAATATTTATACTGTTCGGGCATATTTATTTTTATTTTATTGGTATTTTGAGCACTGTTGTGTATGGAGAGGACCCACTGTGCGTCGTCGAAAGATCCACTTGCGGATATTCATCATAGCAATCTACAACTTCTAAGGGTAACCATCATATTTATCTTCAGTATTACAATAATCACAAACCAAGAAATACAAATAACTGACGAACTACGGTAACAGTTTTACAATTATACAATAATTAAGATACTAATACGGTCTGGAACGCCAAAAAACGCACGATTTTTGGGAATTTTTTTCCTTATTAGGTAATAACATAATTTTTTTTAAATAATGAATACATGCGTCAAGAGTACAAAAAAAAATTTGTTGGTCTTAATTTTCGAATTTTGGCCGAATTATAGAGGGCGCCAACGTCGACTCATAAAAAAACACATAGTCCCATTGCGGATAGTTAATCTCCGGATCTACTGAACCGATGTTCAAAAACCTTGTTTCAACTTGATTGTTTTTATGTTTTCTAAGACAATTTACCATAATTTGACCAAACAGTTATGTACAAAAAAATGGCGACCCAAAAATGGCCAACAAAGTTGCCAAAAAAAAAATTTTTCTTTTCATAGATTGTCATTTTTTTTTTGTTGACTTTTTAAACAATTTGTGGTAAATTGTCTTGAAAGAAACCTTCCCTTAAATAACCCACTTTGTTTTGTTTTGTTTTGTTTCAGTCTAGCCAGTCCTGAGATTAACTGTCCGCAATGGGAATGGGACAATGTATTTTTTGATGAGTCGACTTTGGTGCTCTCTATAATTCGGCCAAAATTCGAAAATTAAGACAAACAAATTTTTTTTGTGTACTCTTGGTCTTGACGCGTGTATTCATTATTTAAAAAAAAATTATGTTATTACCTAATAAGGTTTCCGAGAAAAAAATTCCCAAAAATCGTGCGTTTTTTTTGGCGTTCTCGACCGTATTAGTACCTTAAAACAGATGCAAAGATTAGAAGACCATATAATAATTTTACCGAGACAAGAAATAGTCATTATTAATTTAATAAAACACACAAGAAAAGAATTTGAAAGTTGTACAGTACATATGTACATATAATACCAAAAGTAAGAGAGAAAAGAGGACTCTTTAATATTTTAGATAATGGAATGAAACTTTTATACGGAACAATGGACCATGAGTGTATAAAAGAAATAGAAGACAGACAGAAAGACTAAAATTAATAGAAACAAATGCACAACCATCATATTTATCTTCAGTATTACAATAATCACAAACCAAGAAATACAAATAACTGACGAACTACGGTAACAGTTTTACAATTATACAATAATTAAGATACTAATACGGTCTGGAACGCCAAAAAACGCACGATTTTTGGGAATTTTTTTCCTTATTAGGTAATAACATAATTTTTTTTAAATAATGAATACATGCGTCAAGAGTACAAAAAAAAATTTGTTGGTCTTAATTTTCGAATTTTGGCCGAATTATAGAGGGCGCCAACGTCGACTCATAAAAAAACACATAGTCCCATTGCGGATAGTTAATCTCCGGATCTACTGAACCGATGTTCAAAAACCTTGTTTCAACTTGATTGTTTTTATGTTTTCTAAGACAATTTACCATAATTTGACCAAACAGTTATGTACAAAAAAATGGCGACCCAAAAATGGCCAACAAAGTTGCCAAAAAAAAAATTTTTCTTTTCATAGATTGTCATTTTTTTTTTGTTGACTTTTTAAACAATTTGTGGTAAATTGTCTTGAAAGAAACCTTCCCTTAAATAACCCACTTTGTTTTGTTTTGTTTTGTTTCAGTCTAGCCAGTCCTGAGATTAACTGTCCGCAATGGGAATGGGACAATGTATTTTTTGATGAGTCGACTTTGGTGCTCTCTATAATTCGGCCAAAATTCGAAAATTAAGACAAACAAATTTTTTTTGTGTACTCTTGGTCTTGACGCGTGTATTCATTATTTAAAAAAAAATTATGTTATTACCTAATAAGGTTTCCGAGAAAAAAATTCCCAAAAATCGTGCGTTTTTTTTGGCGTTCTCGACCGTATTAGTACCTTAAAACAGATGCAAAGATTAGAAGACCATATAATAATTTTACCGAGACAAGAAATAGTCATTATTAATTTAATAAAACACACAAGAAAAGAATTTGAAAGTTGTACAGTACATATGTACATATAATACCAAAAGTAAGAGAGAAAAGAGGACTCTTTAATATTTTAGATAATGGAATGAAACTTTTATACGGAACAATGGACCATGAGTGTATAAAAGAAATAGAAGACAGACAGAAAGACTAAAATTAATAGAAACAAATGCACAACCATCATATTTATCTTCAGTATTACAATAATCACAAACCAAGAAATACAAATAACTGACGAACTACGGTAACAGTTTTACAATTATACAATAATTAAGATACTAATACGGTCTGGAACGCCAAAAAACGCACGATTTTTGGGAATTTTTTTCCTTATTAGGTAATAACATAATTTTTTTTAAATAATGAATACATGCGTCAAGAGTACAAAAAAAAATTTGTTGGTCTTAATTTTCGAATTTTGGCCGAATTATAGAGGGCGCCAACGTCGACTCATAAAAAAACACATAGTCCCATTGCGGATAGTTAATCTCCGGATCTACTGAACCGATGTTCAAAAACCTTGTTTCAACTTGATTGTTTTTATGTTTTCTAAGACAATTTACCATAATTTGACCAAACAGTTATGTACAAAAAAATGGCGACCCAAAAATGGCCAACAAAGTTGCCAAAAAAAAAATTTTTCTTTTCATAGATTGTCATTTTTTTTTTGTTGACTTTTTAAACAATTTGTGGTAAATTGTCTTGAAAGAAACCTTCCCTTAAATAACCCACTTTGTTTTGTTTTGTTTTGTTTCAGTCTAGCCAGTCCTGAGATTAACTGTCCGCAATGGGAATGGGACAATGTATTTTTTGATGAGTCGACTTTGGTGCTCTCTATAATTCGGCCAAAATTCGAAAATTAAGACAAACAAATTTTTTTTGTGTACTCTTGGTCTTGACGCGTGTATTCATTATTTAAAAAAAAATTATGTTATTACCTAATAAGGTTTCCGAGAAAAAAATTCCCAAAAATCGTGCGTTTTTTTTGGCGTTCTCGACCGTATTAGTACCTTAAAACAGATGCAAAGATTAGAAGACCATATAATAATTTTACCGAGACAAGAAATAGTCATTATTAATTTAATAAAACACACAAGAAAAGAATTTGAAAGTTGTACAGTACATATGTACATATAATACCAAAAGTAAGAGAGAAAAGAGGACTCTTTAATATTTTAGATAATGGAATGAAACTTTTATACGGAACAATGGACCATGAGTGTATAAAAGAAATAGAAGACAGACAGAAAGACTAAAATTAATAGAAACAAATGCACAACCATCATATTTATCTTCAGTATTACAATAATCACAAACCAAGAAATACAAATAACTGACGAACTACGGTAACAGTTTTACAATTATACAATAATTAAGATACTAATACGGTCTGGAACGCCAAAAAACGCACGATTTTTGGGAATTTTTTTCCTTATTAGGTAATAACATAATTTTTTTTAAATAATGAATACATGCGTCAAGAGTACAAAAAAAAATTTGTTGGTCTTAATTTTCGAATTTTGGCCGAATTATAGAGGGCGCCAACGTCGACTCATAAAAAAACACATAGTCCCATTGCGGATAGTTAATCTCCGGATCTACTGAACCGATGTTCAAAAACCTTGTTTCAACTTGATTGTTTTTATGTTTTCTAAGACAATTTACCATAAATTGACCAAACAGTTATGTACAAAAAAATGGCGACCCAAAAATGGCCAACAAAGTTGCCAAAAAAAAAATTTTTCTTTTCATAGATTGTCATTTTTTTTTTGTTGACTTTTTAAACAATTTGTGGTAAATTGTCTTGAAAGAAACCTTCCCTTAAATAACCCACTTTGTTTTGTTTTGTTTTGTTTCAGTCTAGCCAGTCCTGAGATTAACTGTCCGCAATGGGAATGGGACAATGTATTTTTTGATGAGTCGACTTTGGTGCTCTCTATAATTCGGCCAAAATTCGAAAATTAAGACAAACAAATTTTTTTTGTGTACTCTTGGTCTTGACGCGTGTATTCATTATTTAAAAAAAAATTATGTTATTACCTAATAAGGTTTCCGAGAAAAAAATTCCCAAAAATCGTGCGTTTTTTTTGGCGTTCTCGACCGTATTAGTACCTTAAAACAGATGCAAAGATTAGAAGACCATATAATAATTTTACCGAGACAAGAAATAGTCATTATTAATTTAATAAAACACACAAGAAAAGAATTTGAAAGTTGTACAGTACATATGTACATATAATACCAAAAGTAAGAGAGAAAAGAGGACTCTTTAATATTTTAGATAATGGAATGAAACTTTTATACGGAACAATGGACCATGAGTGTATAAAAGAAATAGAAGACAGACAGAAAGACTAAAATTAATAGAAACAAATGCACATAATGTAATAGAAAATTCAAATTTACAAATACAAATAAACAACCATTTTAATGAGCGAATTGCATTACTAACTAATACATTTAATAACAAAACTAAAAATTTAACTGAGTATGTACAAAAAACTAGTGGTACACAGTACGATTTAGAAAGAGACATTCGAGATTTAAGACTGTATAATAGATAATAGATACATAGTTTTAACATCAAGATCAAGACTAAGAATCCTTAGCAAAGATATACATATGTTTAGAAACTAAACTTGACAAAAATATTAAAACAATTGAAAAAATTGGACAAATTAAATTAGAACTTGCTCTATATAAAAACACTTTCATATAGAGTTTCTCAACACTTATTAGTTCTTAGTCTTTTCAATCAGAAGTTGTATCTTCGTATAAGCTAAAGATTTTCCCCTACCCAAGGTAAGGAATGTAAACTTAGAGCATTGTCGAAACTTTATTTAATGTTTTTTTTTTCAATAAATAAGTAAAAGTTTAACTGATGGGAAACAATAATTCATCATCTGTCAACCAATCTTATGTTAATACTCGTATGTATGCCGGTCGACAATATTATTCCCTAAAAAGAAAGGAGTCAACTCGTCACCAGAAGATATTGCACAGAACATTGCAAAGTCAAAAACCGTAACGAGTTTTTCTTTTTTTTTTAACACATACATAATTCTTTTTTTTTAACGCATACATAATTCTTTTTTTTGTATTCTAATCCTTTACTGCAGCTTATCATGCTTAAAACATAAGCAAGGAAACACGATAGGAATGTTATAAGGAGGAAAATGATTTTTGCTTATATGAACTCATTTTCCTCAAGCTTACAACTCTGGGGTGCAAAGTTTATAAAAGGTAAGGTTTGCCACAAATGAAGCTATACAAGTTTTCTACGAAATACGAGCATATTGAATTTCAAAACTGTTATGAATTTGTGTACTCTTACATACTTTTCGTCCAAATTATAATATGCTTCTTCAAATATTTGAAGAATATTAAACAACACATTATGCAAGCAATATGTCTGAACTTAATAAGAGCATATAGAAAATTAAAGAGTTGCAACTTGAACTACACAAATAATTATTCCAAATCACCACTTAGGTAGCTATGGAATAAGAAATATGTAGTACATTTTAATTTTAAATACTATTTTCAAAACGATTTGAATGTATTTTGTAACCTTTATATGAAGAAATAATGTAATAACTGTTATATGAATTATTTTGTGGATAATTCATATGTTCTTAGCTTTACTCGTCCATCGCCAGCTTCATGTATCCGTCCAACTGCTAGTCGTCAATGTACAGTCTGTAGTCGTCAATACTAAAACCTACTCGTGCTGACATGTTGCAAAATCCAGCCCAATAATTGAGCATATAATCGTTCGTCCAACAGCGATTCATTGTCTTGAGATTCACAGTCGCTAGTAAAAGTTTTGAAGTTTCTGCTGCCGTTGTCTGACGTCTCTTGTTGACTGTATAATAACGAAGAAAATCTCGCGTTTCTAGGTTCACTTTGTGAATGCCCCCGATCACTGAATGAAGTTGAGGCAATTGAAGTGCTTCCGTTTTTACTTTCATCAATGGCAATCTTATCAGATGATGCATCGTATAGCTCAATTCCAGAAAAAAGTGTTTCGGAACTTAGCGATGAATTCGTCATACTAATTGAATCATCAGTTGAATTTTCATTAGAGTTGGTGAACTTCTTTGAAGATAAGAGGTAAGATGGACTTCCTTCCGATTTATCCAGAGGCGAAAAGAGCCTCATGTTGTATATTTTGTTATATAATTTGCCAAGACCCGATGTTTTTTTTTTTTTTTTGTGATTTAGAACTTAATTTATGGCACCTAAGAGTTTTTGTTCTTTTTTTACTTTAGCACACATTATTATTATACATCAAAATGACTTTGTTTTCTTTGGTAAGTTTCAAGTAAATAGCCATAAGCAAGTCTGTATTTTATAATTTAAGTTTAACCTCTTTTTTAACATTGGCCAAGAGATAAAAATAAAATAATATAAAAAATTAGTACGACGTGACGGCTTTTGGAAAACGCTGTGATATTAGTGGGTAGAAATGAAAGGCCTTGAACTACAGTTCAGAATTGGAAAAGTTAAAGAAACTTTATTTTAACTTCTGCTTTTGTTGTTATATTGGTGAAATGAATTACATGACTGGGTCGCTTGCTTATTCCATGGCTATGCAGTTCAAGATATCGGTTTTTTAATATAATATGCACTACATGATTATATGGAGGAGGTGTGAACAAAATATTTTCATAATATTTTGGATACAAAATTCATTTTCCTTATGTACGAGTATGTACCTATGTTTCTACATTAGTATTTGGCACAAAATTATTTCTGAGAAGTTTGGTCAAAATCATTCCTGTAATTTGGTAATCGGAAAAGTTCGTCTGTTTGGATATCTAATTCTTTAAGTGTTTGAAAGTACATATTTTGAGGATTGTGAACATATTTATAATAATTTAGATAGTTGTAGAATAATATTGGGTACAGACAACACGTCATGATCATATCATATCCTATCAAATCAAATCAAATCAAATCAAATCATATCATATCATAGCATATAATATCATATCATATCACATCAAATCATATCATATCATATCATATCATATCATATCATATCATATCATATCATATCATATCATATCATATCATATCATATCATATCATATCATATCATATCATATCATATCATATCATATCATATCATATCATATCATATCATATCATATCATATCATATCATATCATATCATATCATATCATATCATATCATATCATATCATATCATATCATATCATATCATATCATATCATATCATATCATATCATATCATATCATATCATATCATATCATATCATATCATATCATATCATATCATATCATATCATATCATATCATATCATATCATATCATATCATATCATATCATATCATATCATATCATATCATATCATATCATATCATATCATATCATATCATATCATATCATATCATATCATATCATATCATATCATATCATATCATATCATATCATATCATATCATATCATATCATATCATATCATATCATATCATATCGTATCATATCATATCATATCATATCATATCATATCATACCATATAATATCATATCATATCATATCATATCATATCATATCATATCATATCATATCATATCATATCATATCATATCATATCATATCATATCATATCATATCATATCATATCATATCATATCATATCATATCATATCATATCATATCATATCATATCATATCATATCATATCATATCATATCATATCATATCATATCATATCATATCATATCATATCATATCATATCATATCATATCATATCATATCATATCATATCATATCATATCATATCATATCATATCATATCATATCATATCATATCATATCATATCATATCATATCATATCATATCATATCATATCATATCATATCATATCATATCATATCATATCATATCATATCATATCATATCATATCATATCATATCATATCATATCATATCATATCATATCATATCATATCATATCATATCATATCATATCATATCATATCATATCATATCATATCATATCATATCATATCATATATCATATCATATCATATCATATCATATCATATCATATCATATCATATCATATCATATCATATCATATCATATCATATCATATCATATCATATCATATCATATCATATCATATCATATCATATCATATCATATCATATCATCATATCAATCTTCTAAATTTTATATAATTTTTTTATAATCAATATTATATTATTCCAATTACATACATATGTACATACTTGAGTACTTATGTATATTAGCATATAATTTAAACAACATACTAAAAGATATTCGCATATGCCTATAAATTAAAGAAGTTTGTGTTTAAGTTAAAACCAAATTTACAATAGCTGTGGTGTATTATTCAACATTTTGAATTTCAAAAAATTTTAGTCCGAAGTTCAACATTGGACGCAAGTTCTTGTCAATGTCAGCGCAATGGATTTTATACAAAATTCTATATGCACTTTAATATTACAAAGAAGACGTAGCAAAAAGACGACGAATAGTTTAACTCTTTGTTTATGTTTATAGAATAGAATAATATGTGCTGTCTGCCAACGTAATCAAAAAGACATCTGCTTAGAAAACCTAACCAAAAAAATTTTCAAGGTTCAACAATCGTGTTTGTTTAAAACAATTTTTTTATTTTTGTATGGGATGCAAAACCAACAGTTATAACTTGGTACTTTAGCTTACTGTCCATATATAATTACTCTTTAGGTCAGCTCTGTCTTGCTTAAGAAACATTTCATATAATATATAATATTTTCTTTAACTTTAGGCCTTGTCTACTTTCATAATTCATTAATGAATTTACTCTAATAAAGAATAATATTTCAGATAAAAGTTAATTGATATATGTATGTATATACTTACTCGTATCTTACATATAGATTAGACAAACTCATTAAACATTTTGGTCTGCAATAAAACGTTAAAAGTAAAATAATACCATGTATGTATGTATGAAGATTTAACACCCATGTTTTTCATTTCCATCGAAATCGAATTAAAAACGATTTTGAATTTGACTAAAAATGAAAATTTTGAAATTGTTTCGAATCCTACAAAATTTATTTAACAATGTTTTCGGTACTTTTTGAAGAAGTTAAATTGATGAATGTACTTAACAATATTGTCAATTTGAAAGGCGGAAGCAGAGAAGAACTCTAGGCAAAGATTTTAAAATCCAATGTATTACGATAGCATGTTGTGGTAAGAATAGAATACTTCTTTTTATCGAATAATTACAGCTTAAGATAATAATAAATTAATAGTAAAAACAGCAGTAAGCCAAAAAGTAATAAATTTTACATATTCATATTATGTGCCAAAAAAATCCAAAAATAACGAATCAAAAAGAGACAGAAAATATTCGATACGAAAAAAAGAGAGGCTGAAAAGACAGAAATTCTATTTTCATTTTAAAATATACAAATTCGCAATTTCAATCGAAATGTGGAATACCAATTTCGCACACAGGAAAGGATTGAATACGAAAAATAGAGTGGGTCGAAAGACAGAACCTAGACTTTCATTTTCATTTCAAATCACAATTTCAATCGAACTGTGAAACACCAATTTCGCTTTTTTTTATGAATACTGAAGTAAAATGCAGATCATGCACGTTTTTAACGTAAAAAAAAGAACGCAAATTGGAATCTATCACTATGATAGACACGAAAAAAAGCGGTTGTGTCTGTACCATGGGCACGACGGAAACATGACGGGAATATGAACGACTTTGAGCTGTAAAAAGAAACTCGAACCTCTTTGTTATCGTTTTGACTAAGCACTTTAACGAAAAATTTTAAAGTCTAGTGTTGAAGTATTAGTATGCTATTACTTAACAATCTGCTAACTAAATTGCATTGTACTAACTTTTTCTTACTTTTAAACATTTTCTAACTAGTTGTAAGGCAATTTTTTAAAATAATTTGTTTCTAAAACATGCAACTAAACCAATGATAATTCCTTAAAAAAAAATAAGTAAAAAGTCTTTTTTTGACAGTTAAAATTATTAGAGAAGTTTACAGACGTCCATTCATATTTATCACAAGGGAAAGCAACTTGTTGCATGCATTGTATAACACACACAATTCGGATTCTTCAATAGCTAATGTAATTAAAAACATACTTGCCTTTGAAGGTTGATATGGTTATCAATCTCCCAGAAAAAGAAAATATGTAAGTTAAGTTAAATTTTTTCTCCAAATTAAATGCTGTTGATTTAATTTGTTTGAGAGGATTTACATGTAAGATAACATTAAAAAATCTGAAGTTGCCTGTTCATGAAGACTATTAGACAAGGTGTTGGATTTTAATCACAGTGGAACTTTTCGGGGAATAGTAGTACATTTATTGCTTGGACTTACTGTTACAAAAATACAAAGTCTAAGAGACAAGAAGCACTTCCAATAATCGCAAAAACTTGTAGTACTGAAATTCTCAGTAGAAACAGTTAGACCAAGTAACACATTCAAATCACTGTTGACACAGTTGTACAAAATAACATTTGTTCATATCCAAGCAATGCTTCCATAATGGAGATCTCAAAATTTTCAAGTTCTGAACTTTTTAAGAGCTCTCTATTTTGCAATTAAACATTTTTTTTATAAGGGACAGCTTCGTTCTTTTTTTATATATTCATCTTAATTCAGACTAAGTTCAATATTTGTATTTCTCCTCAAATGTTAATGCTGGAATCTGTGAATTAACTCTGATCGGACATTTTTGTAACAGTTATAAAACGAAATATTCGTATTTATTTCATTTTAAACGTAGCTACCAAAACTATAAACCTTCTATGACATTTTTGCATTACATTTGTGAAACAATTCAACCGTATGATTCATTAACCATTGTGTAGAATTAAAATGAAAAACTATTGAAGCGTATATACCCAGCAACTATAGAATAGTAATACCTTGCAGGTACAGAAAGAGCAGTATGTAAAGTTGTATACACATTTTAATCGTTCTTGTTCCCGGATGAGGGTGTCATGCTGGAAAGACTTTGGTTTGTATAGTATGTAAAGGTTTGTTTACCTTCTGTATGAAGAATTTTATTTATCCCAAAATGCGTTGTACAGTAAGCTGTTCTATCGATATTGTTTATATAAATATATGTGTAATAGGTACTGGTTTTGTGTACCTTTTATCCCTAAAGTTTGAAAAGATTTCTTTGATTCTCGACCTACTTATGAAGAAGCGCCTTTTCCAATGTTCCAGTGTAAGCCCAGAGACGAAAAGTTGCAAGAGACAAATCTAGGTGAAGAGGAGATCCTATAAGAGTTTCGGGAATAATGTTTTTTAGGTAAGTGTTACACACTTTGTTTTTTTTTTTTATAAACAATCTTTTCTCTTTATAAAAATGTAGAGTACAAATGGAAACTTAATTTTTTGGTCTTTCAAATTGATTTTTAAACTTCGATATCATATTGAGTTTAAGATTACTGTTTTACGGGAGAAATTACTATTTTTTATACGAAACGTTTTTTAACTCTGAGTTTTAAAATTATTTGCCTTTCACAAATTGTTGGCATATTTGGTGATTTTCCCACTCTTAGTAAGATTGTGGAATATCAATCCATTCATAGAACTTATCAACTGATTTACATTTTGGTACTATAGTTCTCAATTGATATATTTTAGTGTGACTGTGAATATTGAAAACATAACCGATTGAGAATAAATAGTTTATTTGACATTTCAGTTTTCTTATGTAGTTTGTTGCGCATTTTTTTATTATAGTTCATTATTTATTTTACAATAAAAATGAAACAATATCTATAATAATAAAAAAAGATTAAACGTCACTATATTAACAACCGTGACTTTAGTAAACAAAGCATTATGATAGTAATCCCCGTTTACACATTCATTAGTAGGACTATTATCCTACATGAACAAAGAGTAACGAAAAGTGTTGAGATATCCCTTCATATTAGCCATTTAAACACCATTGTCCATCAGATATTAAAAATAAATTAGAGGGCAATGGTTCGTAGAGAGCCTATATGTAGTGACTTACAACTTTCAACTATTGTTGTGTGCGTGTTAGAAGGAACGAAGGAATTTACAATTTTCTGTGGAATGCGAACGGCTACGATAAGAAGCACTTTTCTTCAAGGACTTGTCACTTCCTCGCTAGAGGTAATCGGCAGAAAAAAATATTGAACTGCGTCGATGGTCTTTTAAGATGAATACCTATAGGTATGTAGGTACATAACATGACAAAAGAATCTTTTTAACAGAAAACCATAATCGACTTAACAATCTACAAAGGGCAAGAACTTAGGACCAAGTTCACCATATCTTAACCAAATTATCGATAATTCAGTGTACGCACAAAGAAAATTATAATTCTTCTTAACTATGATGTCATATACATATGGGCATACAAATCATAAGTTGATGGCTCCTGTCTTCATTAATTTCAAGTGAAGCGAAAGGCTGCAATCGTCCATTTAATTAATAAAGAAACAAAATCTTTCTCAAAAATTCATTATTCAGACAATTACCACGAAAAAAGAATAATTTTCAATGAATAAGTGTTTCGACACACACAACATTTAATATACTAAAGGAGCTGTATTAATTATTAAGAATTTAAATTCTCATTGCGAATTTTGGTCAATTAAATAAAACATAAAGCAAAACAAGTATCACGAATGTTACCGTTTAAACTGTCTAAGTTTTCGGTTTTTTAAATCAATTTAAGGTACATTATATAGAAGCCGATTAATAAGTTGTAGCTTCTTTTAAAATCATTTATTTATTTAGTCTTTTTAAACCATGTAATGAACATATGCATCATAATAACGGGGTGGGCCTTTTTCTTAGAAGTTTTCATAAAAATGCATTTACATATCTATCCATACTCATGACCTATGATTTAAATAAGTACTCGTAAGTAAGTAATTATGTATATTCAATTCATAATTTATACGCGACCAAAAATATATTCTCAATTCATCAAACACGCACTGTCACTATGCAAATATGTACGAAGTTTATTTTTATTCTGCTTTAGCACCATCACAGTTCCGCAGAAAGTTCTTTAAGATACAAAGATAAAAAGAAAATCATAACATCTTGATCCACCAAACCGCGCCTTTATAGAATTGAATATCCAACAGAACGCATTGAAAACACGATTTAAACTAAAACTAAAACTGAACTGAATTTGAAATGCACTCAAAAAAATCTGAGTTTCACATAAACAAAAGGGAGACTCAGAGTCAGCGTTTGGTTATTGGTATTCTAAAAATATCCCACGAAAGTTAAAAAATAAAACAACAACTATACGATAGACACTGTCGTCGTCGTTGAGTGGATTGCGCCGACAAAAGTTTCTTTGTTTTGTTTTTGTTGAGAGTGTTATCTCCTTTTTTATGTCTTGAATGTACAAACGCAAGGTGTCGGATAAAAGATATTTCGATTTTTATGCTTGCAAAGAATCGAAATGCAAAGAAATCAAAAAAAACACCAAACTATCATATGAATTGCTGCTCCCCTTTAATGTGGGATTTGCGTATGCGAACCGCACCGCCACAATTTCACTCACTATACAACTGGTCAAATCTGAACAACGATTATAGGTATTATGTCAACAGAAGCAACTTACTTCGTATCGTTAGTTTGACATCTTTTCTTCAGGTATAGTAGTGGACTTTTGTACTTTTACTTCTTCCATATCCAGCGAAGTTATTTTTAAAAGTAGCGAAGTGTGTTTAAAAATGTGAATTCTGTTCCTTATGTCAAAAATGATTCCATCTTAGGACTTAGGGTTGAGTTTTCGAGTAGATAATATATGTAGGTATTTGAGGATTAGAATCACGTGTGTGTCATCATCGCAAGTCGTAAAATCTATAAATACGGTTACCAGGTTTGTTGTCCAGTTAGCGGGACTTTTTTTTCAAAATACTGCAGACAAAATTGTATTATTAAACAATATTTATTGTGCGCTTTTTTATTAAATAAATTGAATTATTTACCCTTCAGGTAGGTACAGTAAAACCCGCTTATAATCAAATTATCTTGTTTAATACCACATTATAATTGTACCAGTGACATTTTAATATGGAATAAAAACAAAATCAACTCAAAACATCGTTTTGGTATTCTTTTGGTTCATGTTAAAACAAATATTTTGTTTGTTGTTTTTTACTATTTATAAATAATTATTTTTAGGGGAAAACTTAAGAATATAAGACAGGACAAGGCATTTTTAAAATGTTTTGAGATATGATTTTTGGGTAGGTATATTCAAAGAACAAAATCGTTGTACAGTATGGGTCTATCTTTAATGTTGACATTAATATTCGGGGATTTAAGAAAAGGACTACTTTGGTCAACCCTGACCATGTCAACGAAAATTGCTTTCTTCATAGCTATAAATGTTAGAAACTTCATTCAGGATTTTACTTTTTGAAAATACATACATACATATATGTACTTATATGGGATGTTCCGCAAACTTGTTATTGATTTTTATTTTGATTATTGTAACGTTCATTTAATAAAAAATAGTAAAACGTTGTTTATTATGAATTTTCAGGAGAACATTGACCTAAAAGTCAAAAATTAGCGTGGGTAAGAAAAAATGAACAAGCTTAGAAACTTTAGATCTGAAGACCCAAACTAGGTATAAACTTTATTTAAACACAATAATAAGGGCTTGTATACATTGTAGAAGTAAACAAAGTTTGTATGGGTCACGGAAGACCAAAGTAGGCGCTTTATTAAATCCCCGAAATAGGATGATAAAATTGGATATAGAATCATATCTCAAAATATCCTTCACGAATCAGGTGACACCCTTTATACCTAGTAAGTTGGCAATTCTCTAGTAAGGCGTTTCAGGACAATGGCATTTACATTCTGTGTAAATTTCGGAGTTATTCAGGGTATTACAGCTTGAATCGACTTGACTTAAAATTGCAATTGTTTCTTTATTTCTTTGGATATAAATGTCACTTCAGACCCTGGTTCTAAAAGTGAACGAAGAGTAAACGTTGTGCCATGATGTTGAACGTTAACTAACCCAGTTGCTAATTAAACTCTGTTTAAATTACTGCTGTTATACGATTGTAAAAGAGATGATTCAAAAGTTTGGGGATGAGTGGACCGTATATTCGAGTGTTCAATGGTTGTGAGATTTGATTGAAATTCGTTGAGTGTGATTGAGTATTGGGCAAAAGGTGAAGAAGAGAGTGATGACATCCTTTACATTTGATTCATGTATAGGAACCCTTGCAATTATTTTTCGAGATGAGAAGTTGCTTCGCAATTTAAACAATAAATATGATTTTTGACAGCTTCAATTCTTTCGTCAATCATCATTTGTAAAAACTTGAGATTGGTTGAGAATATATGTATATAGAAAACATATTGGAATGAGGTTTTTCTTGAGTTTGGGCGAATATCTTAAACTTGATAACGATTGGTTAAAAAGGTATCCATCCATGAAGGAATTCTTCACAACGAAAAGGTTATATCGGGTAAGCGGAATGAGAATCATTAATTTCTCTTTGAATGTTTTTAACACCTTCACTTGATTTCTGAGAAGCGTGAGATAAATAAAATAAAATAAAATTATATAGTATACTTTATTTTGAATAAACAAATACCTATGTACTAAGAAATTAAATCTAATAAGAACTTTGCACGTGATATTTTGCCTTTTCTTTTGCAAAGAATGTACTACCGTGCGCAAAAATAACATAATACTAACGAGATTAGTTTAAAGAGATTGTACCAAATTTATTACACAATGTACCTACCTACTGATCTACATAAAATGTACATATATTTTGATAAGCTGAGTATAATCAATGAAGGTGATGGTAATGATAAATGATGAGAATTTCGTTTTTAAAATATTCTTATTGTGCGTTATGGTAGTATGGATAGGTTGACTGCGTTATGTGGATTTTTGAATGAGATCGGATCGGATGAATATCGCACGATGATTTATACAGGGTGATTTGCATAAGGTGTGACAAAAAGCTAGGGCGTGTAGGTTGGACTTAGACCAGAAAAAAATCATATGGGAGGGGGGTCTATTTCCACCCGTTTAGGCGGGAGGGGCAATTTAAGAAAAAAATCACTTAAAACAGAAAAAAAATTATTAAAAAATAACGGTGATACCTACAGAGTAGTGCTATAGCATTTTGAAAAGCCAGAAATACATTCTTTAATTTTGTTTTTAAATAAAGTTGTTCGAGTGAATAGTTTTTGAAAAATTAATTTTCAAAATCAAAATTTTGAAAAAAAATGAAAATTTTGTTTTTAAACAATTTTTTTTCAAAATTTTACGTAATTAAGTATTATTTTTTTATTCAATATTCAATGCTCTTATTAATTTTTGATCAAACACAAGAAACCGGATGTCAAAATGTTTTGTAGTTTTTGAGAAAATCAAAAATAACAAAAACTACTTTTGTTCTAAGAAAAGCCTTTTATTTTAGTTTTTGGATTCTTAGGTGAATTTACGATTGAAAGGATTAACTTTCTTTTCTTTCTTTTTACTATTTTTTAATTATCGGTCTTATTAGCATACAATAATGTGACAAAGTACTGGATTAATCATATTTCACACATTTTTTCATTGAGAAAAAAATTTTGTAGGTGGTTAGGAAGACGAGAAAATTTGATTTATTTTATCGGAAAGTTGGGGCTTACATGAACGAAATGAACAATATGACGCCTCGCCCCTGCTCACCGTAAACAATTACATAGTGTAAAGCGAATAAGTGAATAAAATATACTTGTTATTATCACGTAAAAATCCGCGTTTTTTTCTTTACCGTAGTGAGACCATCATTTCGGGAACGGACGTGAAAAAGGGCCCCCAAATTGATGGTTGCCTAGGGCCCCGTTGAGGGTTAATGCGGCCCTGGACATACAGTATTTTAAATACAATATTATGACCCATACATTATTTTGACCCCAACCCGATGTAAACTACTGTTAGTTCTTAGACCTTTTTTATGTTTTCTTAAATTTATCTTGATAAGTACGAGTATGTTACAGTCGAAATTCAATACATCATTTGTTACGAGTATTTGAATATTCGTGAAAACAGTGTAAGGTTCAGTGGCGATATAATATAGCGCGTGTTAAAATGGAAAATCAATTTGGTATCTCGAAAGAAGTAGAATAATTTTTTGTACAGAAATTTTTTTTTTATAATATTAATAAAACTTAAAAATACTTGAAGAATTATTTTTTTTACTGGCTTAACATGAGAATTTATTTCACATTTAAAAGGAACTAAAACCCACAGTTTTTACTTGCGACTTATAGGTACTATAAGGCAAGTTATGCATTCGGAAAAAAAATCGAACTCGAGATTTTGATCAAAGTTGACATTACGATGATAGCGAAGACCAAAAAAGTGGGTCTCGCAATTCTGTCTGTTTTTACTTGCGATATAGGTACTATAGGGCAAGTTCTGCATTTGGAAAAAAAATCGAACTCGAGATTTTGATCAAAGTTGACATTACGATGATAGCGAAGACGAAAAAAGTGGGTCCGACAATTCCGTCTGTCTGTCTGTCTGTCTGTCTGTCTGTTTGTCTGTCTGTCTGTATGTCTGTACCTCGATCTAGAGCCTAAGCCACTGGACCTATTTTCTTCAAACTCGGTAGTTATGGGTCTTCGGTGATTCCCTAGAGGGGAAATTGAAATTTTTTTTTTAGCTCTAAAACTAACGGTACCCCCCATACACCCGTAATGCGAAATCTTATTTATCTCGAAAACGGCTCTAACGATTTTGATAAAAAAAATTAGGTGTGATATTATGGACATGGACTACGTTTTGGTAAAAAAAAAATTTGGGGCAAAATGTTATTAACGGTACCTGCCATAGAACCGTTTTTTTGATTTTCGACTTTCTCATTAACGGCTCTAACGATTTTAACCAAAAATTTTCAGCAGGAGTCCCCCTAAGTTTAAAATAATATTGTATATAAAAATATTCGAAAAATTATTTGTTGGGTTTTTTTGAAAAATTTTTTTTTTTGAAAAATCAATATCTTCAAAACCTATGAACGATTATTTTTTGAAATTATTTCCTAAAATCAATATTATTAAATACTTAAAATTCGCATCCCACATTTTTTTCTTGAAAAATTTTAAAGAAATTTCTTATATAAAAAATTTATTTATTTAATAATAAAACGATTTTTTAAAGTTTGTTTGCATAAATTCATACTTTTCCAGAAATCAGACGGCAATTTCATTTTAAATTCATGTTATATATTTATAAAATGTATCTTAAATTCCAAAGTACTTTTACATAAGAGCAAGTTCGTGCGATCCAGTCGTGCATTTTATTTTTATTTGATTTGATTTTTTTAAGACCAAAAATAACGGTACCTGCCATACGAATTTTTTTCGAAATTTTATAAACATTTTTTTTTTATTTATTTTTCGACAGATTTTAAAAATAAAAATACAAACAAATTTTATTTAATTAAAGCTAGGTATTGGTTGAAAAAAAATTTCCGAAAAATGGTTATTGAGGGTACCCCCCATGGAACCATTTTATTTGTTTTTGATTTTCTCAAAAACGGTACAACCGATTTTCATAATTTTTTTTTACTAAAGCTCCCCAAAAGCATAAATAGAATTGTGTACTCAAATTTTCAAAAACAAATTTTTTGGATTTTTTAAAAAAAGCTTCAAAATTTTTTTTCAAAACTCAATATTTCGAAAGCCCCATGCTAGTTTTTTTTTAAACTTGATAAATAAAAGTTTCTCAATATAATCTATTTTACCTAAAAATAAAGGTACCTACCATACAAATGCTAAAAAATTAAAAAAAAAAATGGTTTTCAAAAATCGTATTTTTCTTGAAAACGGTGCCTAGAATTTTGATACATTTTTTTTTTCTTTCAATTAATTTTTACGATCTTTAATTTAATAAAAAAAAATTGATATATAGAGAATAGAGAAGCTTCTAAAAAGTCTAAAACATATTGCATTTCAAAACTTTAAAATAAATATTTTTTGAATTTTTGAAAAAAAAAATCTATTTTTCTTTTTTTTTGAAAATTCGATATCTCAATATTTTTTTTTTAAATTTAATTTTTATTCGAAAAACTTTAAATTGGCGTGCCAAAATTTTTTCTTAAAAATCTTTTAAAAAGTTTGTGTATAAAAGCTTTTTTTAAGAAACCACTATAAGGACTTATAATTTTTGTTCTTGCATAAATTCATATTTGCATAGCATTCTGTTTTTGTCTCTTACTACTAAAAGAATTTAAAAATTAATTTTATCCTTATCAACAGTTTTCTCTAATAACATTCGTATTTAAAATTCCTAGTCTATTACATAGGAGCAAGTTCGGGTCGCACGTGCATTTTATTTGTAACGAATTTCCCACCTTGCATGGGAACAAAGACCACTTTAGTAAAGTGGATTTCGCTCTCATTAAACGAGAACTCAGTCCCCCAGTGGACTTAGTTCCTGAAAACTTATTTCCCTGCACCGTAAAAATCAATATTTGTACGATTTTAAATTAATTAAAAAAAAAATATTACTCACATTTGATCCTCTGCCATTTGTCTGCAAATTCAGCAACATAAAAAAAAACACATGCCAAATTTATCGCATTTTGACTGTAAGTTTACTTTTATGAAAACAAGTGTTGCCATGCTCATGCAGAGATGATCCTGTTTGTTTACAATTATTATGAACGCAATTTTTGCAGGACTGCGGAAGTTTTACAAATACGAACTCAGCCGAGCTTTTGTATGAAATTTATGCGTGTGTTTAAAATGAAGCTATAAGTACGTTCTTTTTGCCGAATTTTGTAAATTATGAACTTTATTTCTTATATGCAATTTTATTTTTTTAGAGAATTTCTTACTATGTTTTCAATATCCTAAAACCTAAACAATACAATCTGAAAAATTTACTTGGCGATTCAAAGTATTCGATTCAATCAATCAATTCCGTATTCGATTAGGAATATTCTGCTGGTCATTTCTGACCATATCCAAGAACTTCGATCGAAAATCAAGAACTTAGGCTGAAAACACACCGGATAAAGCAAAACATGTTTTTTTGTTTCGTGAAACAAGAGAACATTGTTTCTTATGAGACTAAACACACCAAAGAAAACGAAACAAAACACATGTTTTTGTTTTGAAGTGTTACGATGGTGGTTGTCGAAAATACATGCTATTGTATACGAGCAACACACACCGAATGCAACAAAACTGTTTCCAACAAGGGTCGTTGACGATAATTGCATACTTTCTTATGGCGCAACGCACACCAAATGAAACAAAACATAAAAACAAAAGCAAAACAGAAAAACATGTTTCGTTGCCGATAGCTGACCTATTGTTTTTTGCAAAACAAAATTTTGACTCCGCTGTTTTTATTTTCTTCTTTCGTTGCACTTCACAGATTTATTTGCTTCTACGTTTACTCTGTGCGCAAATTTTAAATAAATATGAAATATGTAGATGGAGAGAAGTTCATTTTTTTTTATTAAGCCAAGAAGATAAGGAACATGCCAATAAACTTACTATTGATAAGCTGTGGATTGCTTCTTCCTACTATGACATTTGAAGATTGGCAAGATTAAAAGCATTTCTCTTTTCTTATAAATAAAAACAATAATGTCTGTTTTGTAAACACAAAATTGTTATTTGTGTTTACTTGCCGTAGAGTTATAATCTTTCAGCCGGAGTTAAGCTTTTACGATAGTTCGTATTTTGTTTCATTTCAACGCACACCAAACGAAACAAAAAAACAAAACGTTTTGTTTTGTTTTATTCTGTTTCGCTTGGTGTGTGTTCAAATAAAAAATGTTTTTTTGACTATCGAATAAAAAACGTTTTGCTTTATCCGGTGTTTTCAGCCTTAGCGTTCCACTGTCAGTAATAAGAAGCTGTGTGGAAAAAAAATATCGCGAAACGTTAACACTGCGGGAGCGCCCTATCCCGGTGGAGGCACATAAGCAGACATTGTATCTTGAGTCATAAATAATGTAAAGTAAGCATACATTTTGTTACTCACTCTGCTATTTTATTGTTTGGAAATCAATCTTTTATTTTTAGATAAGGTTCAAAATCCTTTCTTGTTTTATCTTTTAATCTTATTTTAGGACAACTGCAAACAATTGAAGATAAAATTTATTATTCCAGGCATGATTTTGTGACCATGTAATGTCGGAATTATCGACTAAAACCAATTTGGTAATACGTAGTTTTGACTTCGTTTGGTTTTAATAAAGGACACAAAACTTATACATAAAGATCGCCACCATCCTGCATTATCTATTTCACTACGTCTAAATATCTGTTGTTCGCCTTACACCTTTTAGAATCAGCATGAGTTTAACTTTAAAATATGGTAATTTTACCAAACTATTTAGGTTACTAAATGATATCAACTGGAATATTTTTTTTCTAATGTAAATTTTTATGAAATAATTTTAAGTTTTACTATAAAATATTATTTAATTGTTTCTAGACATTTAAGCAAAAAAAAACTACTCATTAATAATAGCCCACTGTGGTTTGATCTACATATCCCATAGCCCATCTCTCGGCTGGGGCTCCATTAACTTACTTAAGTCTTTTGGAAAGTATTCAAAGAAGAGCCTTTAAAATTATTGCTGACAATAACATCATTGACTCATTTATGTGACTCGAACATCTTCGTAATGTTTCTTGCCTCAATCTTTTTTACCGTTATTTAAACGGACTATGCTCTAGGGAAATAGCCAGCTGCATTCCTCTCTTTTAACTCTCTCTTCTACCATTTCTAAAAACAACATTTTAAGGCTTACAACATTTTTAGGTTTATCCAAGTTCACAAGTTACAGGTTATATTTTTCACAGTAGATGCTAAACTTGTTGATGATAGTCTGGAGAATGAAAGGACTATCACCCAAAAGCAATATGTCATCAGCATGCAAGAGGATATTTATTCCAGGTCCCTAAGAAAAAGTCCTATGAGAATTTACGAGTGAAGATTGTTAAAAATAGAACAAATAGCAACATTCTTGTTTAACTCATTTGTTCGTTCGGAAGAAATTTTATGCACTGATTCCGTCCTAGACCAGACGAGATCCCCAGGGCTGCAAGCTGTCTAACAAGCAGAGGGATGACTAACAAGCAGAGGGATGAGAACTGGTGGAGTTCCGTGGATGTACACACTATTTGCGAGACCATCTGAATTCAAAGAATTTGCGAAATGAGACAAAAACTCAGAAGCGGTGATTCGAGTTTCACTTAAAACTACCACGTATTTTTATAGCGATTTTCAACCACTCCTTTTTACCAATAACTACTCGTATTATTCAATTAATTCTTGCAATGACAATGTTAAATCAAATAACTTTAAAAATAGATTTTCGATAAAATGTCATTGATAATGTAATAAAGGTTTATGTTTGTATTTTAAATTAAGTATGTACCTATCTACTATTAGAAATTAACGAAATAAATATGATAAATTTACAGTTCAGTGTCAATACCGCCAAGAGGATTGGGAAACAAGAATTCAATGCAGAAGAAGAAGAAGAAGAAGAAGAAGAAGAAGAAGAAGAAGAAGAAGAAGAAGAAGAAATGAAATGAAAATGAAAATTTTCAAAAAATTTAAATCTGATGAACATTTCGATTCCATATATCGCATGCTTAACGGAATACTGACCCATTAGTAGATAGGTCAAAATGGAGATACGTACAGATACAGGCTTTTGCAAGCCTCAGATCTCATGAATAGTTTATCATACTCTAACAGCCCGATTCTCCCCCTTGTGAGGAGTCACAAGTCACAAGCTCTTGTGACTATTCCTTGTGAGGATTGTTGTGATTCGATAACATTTTGGTATTCTCCCCCTAATCGTCACAAGAAAACTCACAACGAAACTTACCACCGCATGGTGAGATTTTTAAGTGTCATTATTTGAACAGCTGATTGTTCAAAACGAAGAAAATACAAAATGCAAGTTAATATTATTATATTTTATTATTATTATCATTAAATAAACTGACTATCGTGAGGCTTCAAGCTCTGATATCCCAGCATAAAGTTTTCCGAAAGCGACAAAACATTATAAATGTATTGTTTTGGAGAACGAATGGTTCATTTGTATCTCTCAAAGTTTTCAAAAGCCGTCGGCGCTGCAAACTTCTTGATACGATTAGTTTCTAAAAAAAAAATGTGTTTATTTAAAAATGTTACTTTTCATTTTCGTGGGAAAGATCGGTAATAATATATTCACTAGAGCACTTACATTTTTGTGTACTCATAATTATTCACAAATCTAGAAAATTTTCTTACAAAAACTCGTATGCTGAATGACAATCCAAGAAATATTAAACATTATTTATGAGTTGTGACCTGTTCTGAAGGAGATCACAGTTTCGATTGTTTTTGTGACTCTCACAAGTTGTGACTGAGCGGCAGAATTCGAAAAAGTCACAAAATCAATTTCACCTCTTCTTGTGACTTGTGAGGCATCACTGACTTTGGGGAGAATCGGGCTGTAAGAATACCAGTATTCATGATTAATTCATGAATTGGTTTTAATTTTATCCGTCAACAAGTAGGACAAATCCTCATAGCAAGATCTTTTTTTGTAACTTACCAAAATTCGTTTTTTCGAGTTGGGTAAGTATTCCATTAAGCATGCGATATGTACATATATGTACATATATTCACAACACACCAGGGTTGGTGGAGTTTATTGTGCCTTTTATTATAGGTATTGCATTAAATTATTAACTTAAATACCTCTAGCAAATTTTAATCGCAATATCTAACATTATCCAGCGAAACCAAGTATTCGTCCCAGTTCGAAGTTTCACAGAAAAATGATTACATATATAATTTACTTACTTGTAAAATGAATTAGTTTTCTCATAATTTTATCCATAAAAATAATTAAATACGTATCTTTTAGTTAACATTTTCATTTAAAAACTTACCGTTATATATTCATCGAGGCGGCGCTTCCAGTTATCAGATCTATCAATTAGATTATTCCATTGTTCTGATAATTTACCAACTTCCCGTCGAATGCTTCGTGTCAGTTCACGTGTTTGCTCATCGGCCGACATATATCGGGAATCTGAATCGTGAGCTGAAAACAGTCATTAACACAGTACTTTTTTTTATTTAAGAATAGAATAGTTAGATATGTATGTATGTATTTTCAATTGTTTGTATACAAAATTCCTATTTAAGTTTTATACTTTTCACGCCAATAACTTTTAATTTGTGCTACAAAATTACTATCTCTATCTACTATATCTACTTGAATCGTTTACACTACACGTTAACTGCAAAGGTGTTGTTTGACATTTCAAGAAAATATCTTTGTTAGTAGCAAATTGAAAGAAATCAATTGCAATATGCATGGAGTCATAATTTCACACATAGTTTACGAAATTTAAATGTGTATGCGCAAGTTCAATATTTAATCCTCTACGTTTTCTTGTGTGATTCTTGTGAACTTATGCTGTTGGTTATATGTTGGCTCAAAACTGAAAAATTTCCTACATCGATAGAGCAATCATTAGCATTTAGCATCGATATTCCAACACGAGTTCTGATCGCTTTTCGGTTTCTTTGATGAAAGTTTTATTCAGGGACATGTGACAATCAAAGCATTAAACTTTAAATGATTTGGTATACTCCATTTAGCAATGCTGTTATGATCAGAGTTTTACGAGCCTATTTCTCCAAAAGAATGTAAAGATCTGTTCCACTCTTCGGTGAGACATTATAATCGGTCACCAGTGGAACGATTGCTGCGAAAATCGTATTGCCGAACATAAAACAGCTTTCGGTCTTCGAGATATTTCTTGATTATGGATCAGCGATCGTTATGATGAGCGCCTTTTTAAGGAATAGGCTGAACAAATGTTGTATTCCATCTTCCAGGCCATATTCCAAAAACAGAAGGAGAGATGGAAGGGCTTCCGCAATGGTATATACCATCTGGATTAAGTACAGGAGGAGCGATCTTGCTGTTTGGCAACGTGGAGCTAGGAGAAAATTGAAGTGCGAGTACATTTTCCATATCTGAAGAGCGTTGGAAACGAAGATGAAGGTAAATTGTTTACGTTCTTGACAAATAACCAGAAATTCTTTTTGGAAATTGCAGGATTTCTTGTCTTAATATCTAGACATGTAAATATTTTTCTTTTTATAACAACGTTACAATGGTTTATGAATTGTTTATGTTGTAGTGTATAAACATTATTCATTAATGTCATTTCCTTAAGCAGAGTCAACGTAAACAAAGCCACATGCATTCTATCGTAACATTAAAATAATTATTCCATTGATACCCGAAACCGTAGTAAAATTTCAATGCAAATTCATATTTTGTTTTAGCCAACGTAATTGAGCATTGTGTTTAGGGCATTGGCACCATTTTGATGACGATGCACTTGAAGTGGCACAGAATAATTTTATTACACTATACTCCACATTGACCATATGATTGAGTGACAAATAATGCCCCAGAATTTATTAGAAATATTAGACTATTAAGAAAAGATGTAAAATGCCGATGTATTAATTATAGGTGTGTCAGTAATGAAGAATGATATTGATTAGTGGGGATAACCCAAAATTTGTAATAGAATTAAGTAGTATAAATAGCTGTAAGAATTTGTAAATAAACAGTCTAAAACACAATCCATTGGACTCTTATCTAATATCGGCACACTTGCTATTCATTAGATATTAGCGAGCTGCGCTTAATAGGGAAATCACGTTACAATGTTTTTTCCGATTTTGCTCAGTTACGTTGGCTTTGTTGGCTAAACTTACTTCTCCCAAGACTTTTCCTTACGTTTTATACTCTTAATTCTGTAGGGAATAAAAATACGCATTCCAAGAAAAATCACTTCTGTGATCATATCAGCACTGACATCAACGTCACTATCAAATAAACATAATGACTAGTTAAATATTCGAAAATGGTCCTAGCGGAATGTTTCTCTTTAACTGGATGCATGGGACACGAGAAATTGGCTGATATTACACAATAGTCCAAAGTGCCGAATTGAAAGGTTACCATTATGGTATACTTATAATGTAGAAAAATAAGAAACATGTCGAGAGTGTGGGCGTTTTCCCAGCAACATCTCATATTCCAGTCGGCTCATCTACAAGGTGATTAAGATAGTGTACCTCAGCAAAGATCTCAACATATCTTCCTTCAGGTGTTTGTTTGTATTAAATTGCGAATAGCGACCGCAATAACGACTTTAGTGTGGGGGTTCAGGAAAACTATTCGGGAAATAAAATCAGACAGCGCATCAAACTCGTTAAGAGTTGAATTGCTGCCAGATTTTGGTTCATATAAATAAAACAATAATGGATGGTGTGCTTGCGAACAGTAAATATAAACCATATGAATTTAAAGTTCGTATAAGAACAAGAAGGCTCTGGTGAGCAACATCATGCCTAACATAGACTAAAAGCCGTGATGGCGAAAGAGTAACGGCAACAAGTTATAACCAGGTAAGCGGAATTCTGAAAGATCAGTATTACCATCAACCCGTGTTTCACTTCGTTCTTAGCATACGAATATTGGATAAAATAACACAAAAATCATTTCTGTTCAATGTACTAACAATCAGTATACAAACAGTTCTAGGTTCAATGCCAACAGTACATATTGCATTTGAAATCAATTAAGTCATACAAATACAATTGAACTTAACATCCGATTTAACTTAACTATCCATTGCAAGAATCGTGCGACAAGCTTACTAAAAACATGTAATTAGTAGCAGGCGACAGTTTCTCATCAAGCGAGGAAAGAATGTGGATGAGTAGTTGTTTTTTTTTATGTTATTATTTGTTTGGAGATAATGAGAAGATATACTAACCCACTCGCTCCGTTCGACAAGCGTTGTGGATCGACACTTATGCAGCTTGTTTTCAATAAAAATGAAATAAAAACATCATCAAACACCAGCTAAATTCTTACGGTCATAATGTTTTGATTTGTAGAAAACTAGATGATATAGGCACTTTTTCATGGTCAGATATACTCTTGCAGGATTAGTGACTTACTCACAAAAAGAATAAGATGAAAGTAATCCCACATCAAGATTCAAATCAAAATTAAAAATCGTTAGAGGGGTTTTCTTAAAAACTAAATTGTTATAAATAAAGTATCTTCAACATTTAAAATCAAAATAAGGGATGTGGCAATTTATCATCCATCAACCCGTTTTTTATATATTAAATAAAAATAAATTGATTTTATTTATATCCAAAAAATAAAAAAATTTGGTGGTGCAACAGCTCGGAGTGAGCCAGGACCTAGTGACTTACAACTCTCAACCATTCCTGTGTGCGTATTACCGGGAACGGAAAGGACCTACAATTTTCTGAGCAGCACTTTCCATGACAAGAGATACTCTTGGAGGATTTGTCAATTCCTCGCAACAGGCAGTACACCCCTGAAAAAAACTTTCTCGCAGCGGCTGAGAATCGAACTCGAGACCTTCCGCATGACAGTCCAACGCACTAACCATTATGCCAAGGGGTACTACATTGGAAAATTTGAATTTTATTAATAAAAAAATAAATAAATTCGAGTTTCTTTCAAACTATTGGAGAAGCCAAATCGTAGAAGTTTTGGCACCAGATATCATTAGCAGGCTTTATTTCTTGATTTTGTTTGATATTGTAAGGGTATGATCAAAGCTCTTAACACAAACAGACTGTCAAACCAAATAACAGGACCCACTTTTTTTGAGTTCTCTGGCAATGTAATGTTAGGTCTCATTAAAATCATTTAAAGCAGATAATGAAATAAAATAATAAAACATATAAAGTGTAAGTTTTCTCCCTGTAGTGGGTTTCTGAATTAAATTAAGTCTAACAAAAAGTCTTAAGTCTGCAGGGAGTAAATGTATAATTTAAAATTCAAAACCAAATATCACCTTCGTTATCACTATTATCCGACACTGGAGTTTCACTTGAAACATACTGACGACCGCTAAGCAGATTACTTTCAACAATTGGCCTCTTATCTTCTAATTGCCGACGGAATGCTTTATGATCATCCTACAAAAAAAAAGCAAACATATAGTCTTGCAAATATTTATTTAAAAATAATTCATAATTACTAATTGTTTTTGTAAACTCGCAGCATCACCTCGTACTGGACTTATTCCAAGAGTAGACAATTCAGTGTCTTTTCTGATCACCCATTCGGTTAATTCGCGCAAAGATAAAAGAAGCGCATTCCAGTGTTCCGAATTTGATTCAAGGCGATTTCTGTAATAAAAGAAAGTTTTAACTTAGTTTACACAAAGACAAAGTTTTTTTTAGCACTGCAAATAGATTTTTATAATTTTACAGTTTTTAGGCTTTGCATCTATCTATTGTCTATTCTGTACACGTTTTCAGATTTGTAAATGTTAAAGTGTCAAATAGAGTTAGTTATTAAAAGCAGAGTTAAACTACCAACCTGTCTAGAAGCCACTTTTAAATAATTAAGTCACGTTGTATTAAATAAATAGAGTAAGAAAAATTGTAATTTCTGAATTATTTTTAAGAAAAATATACATATAGGTATATACATATATCAATGTATTAAATTAGACCCCTTATTTATATAAAAAAAAAAAAACATTTTAAATTTCCTTATTTATTATAATATACAGGGTGTCCCCTAATTCGTGCATAATATTTTAGGTGTGATTCTTGGGTATATTCTAAGAAAAAAATTGTTCTACAGTATGAGCCTATTTCCAATTTTTATAGCATATATCGGGGATTTAAGAAAAGGCTTATTTGGGTTCATCGGTTCAATTTTGTATGCCGAGGTTAGAGTTTCTTAGAAACGCTATTTGAAATGCCTGTATGTACAAGCTAAGAATACGCATCGGTTATGTAATGGAGATTCAATTAATCATAACCGACGACTTCCTACTGAAGGAGTATTTTAATATATCTATCGCAGACTTCGAAAAATGGGATCAGTTTCAAAAAAAGAATACTGGAAGATATTATATTCAATCAGCATCACATAGCTTTTTAATTCAATTTTTTAATTAGTCGTACGAATCTCAATTTACAAGAGATGGGATCACTAAAATTTTCACAATCTTCATTATTAATACATGGCTGCCGAGAATCCACGCAAAAGAAGCAGTCATCATTTCAAAACAAATTCAGCGGTAATATGTGAGCAGGTATAATTGGAAACACCCAGGCTGAATTCTACAAACTATCTGGAGTTTTTGCGAAACGATTTACAAGAACCAGGGGACATTTCAATGATTCAACTAGCTTCATCATATTTTCAACAGGATGGTGATCCAGCTCACTATGATCGAGAGGTTAAGAATTGGTTAAATGAATAATATCGTAATCGCTGGATAGGAAGAAACGGACCAGTTACGTTTATTAAGGAAAATAGTAAAATGTTATGTTTATCACACATTTTCTTGAGAAAATTGACCTCAAATTCAGAAATTAACGTGGGTAAGAAAAAAATAAACAGGATTAGGATATCCGAAGACTTTAACAAGATATTGGCGCAAAATTGTAAACATTGCTTGTTTAAGAAATAAAACCGACTCTACTTAACACAGTCGTTTAGCTTGGAGACTTTGTCTAACTTTATAATAATTTTAGACACGTTAAACAACTCTTCTAACTAATGTGGGTTTAACAACGGAACCTAAGAGAATTCACGTTGAACAAACCTTAATTTGACAGATAAAGAACTCAAACACAACTACACAACAAAAAACAAAAAAACCGAAACAACTTCAAACCAAATCAAATAATTTTTCGCCCAGAAAAGATGCAGATTTTGATTGTTTATCCTTATTTACATTATTTTATATGGAAATGAAGTAAATATCGCTAATTCACAAAATAAAACTTGATTTTGTTATTCTAAGGTGAAAATTAATTTGGCAATACACGTACATGCATACATATGTATGTATGTACATTTGTGGGTACAGGTTGGTTTGTCCATCGCCTGCCACAATATTGCAAAATTAAAGATCGTAAAGCACTTTTGTACGATTGTTCCACATTTCTAATATTCAGTCTATTTACAAAGCACATCTTTTAAAGAATCAAATAAAACATCAGTAAACATTTTTACTTTAATTTGCTTTGGTATGAGATGACCATTGTCAATATGGATAAAGTATACTTTTAAAAGATAAAGTAGCTATTTGCTACTGTTAAAGTTAGACGAGCACTTTAACGTTAAAGTATAGTTTATGTCGCTTAAAATTAACAAAAACTCGGTTCTCGTTTTAAACAAAATATTTAGAGTCCATTCCCATACTTAAATTCATATAGAGTAGGCTTTAATTGTTTAAAATTTTGCGCCATTAACTTTGTTTAAATGCAATAATAAAGGCTTGTATATCTTCTTAAAATAAAGTCCTAAGCGAAGTATCAAATTACAACAACCCTCGCAAGGAATCAATGTCACAAGAGCTTGTGACCAGAAATGTATCAATGTTGTATTTGTAATTTGCTCAACATTAATTAAACTAATGCTTAACTGTGTTTTTAGCTAGATTTAAATGCGCTGGTATTTCGCTTACTTGAGGTCAAGACTTTGAAGAAATAAAGTTTGGTTTCGGAACCAAACCCTTTGTCGATTTTTGGAATAACAGATTAATTTTATTTGTTATAGAGTTCCCCAAACAGATAAATAGTTTTGCACTGGTAAACTATGTGTTTACATCAGTATGTAACCTTGTAAAAATTGTAAAATGTTTAAGAATATGTAGTTATAGAGGACGCTATTTTTAGATACCCTGAAAATCCATTTCGACTATATAGCAAAAATAATGGCGATGAAAGAAGAAAGAATCCCAAAGTTGGTACTGTCTCAAATGATTAGTTCTGGTGCAACCTGTGTAGAGGAGTGGAGAAAAATAGCTGCCGAGTGTTCTACAACCTTAACGATAACAGTCAATGAGAGCTCTGATTCCATTAAGCTTAAATCAAAAGATCTGCTCCAGAAAATGGGAAATTTGATATACGACAAGTTTATGGTTGAAGCAAAATCATCTCAATATCGAGCTTACTACAACAAATTGAACCACTTCCTAAATAACAACACCTACTTTCTGACCCATAATAATTCCGAAAAAATAAGCACAATATTTAAAATGAGAGAACTTATCCGTCTAAACTTCATACCTCACAGAACAGAGCTACCATTATTGTGCGATTTATGTAATCATACAGTACGAGAAGATGTGTTTCACTTTCTTGGAATATGCCCAATATTAAAGAAATTTCGCAGATATTACTTTAGGGTAGGAGTTCTGGACATAACAGAAGTAATCAACATTTTGAATGGAGAACGAGGTTAGGACCTGTTAAACAACTACATCATTACCTCTTTCCATTAGAACCCGCATTGTACAAGAAAATTTTTGAGTATCCGCTTGAATAATAGCCAACAACAATTATAAATACCACTATTTAATATATTGTATTTTAGTTTTTTTTTTCAAAGTATATGCTTAAAAATAATACAAATGTCAATCTGGTAGACGGCCTTCGGCTAAACCACTATAGACTTAGTCATACTTTTATAGAAATGAAAATAATGTATATTTTTGAAGTCAATAAACTAAAACTAAAACTTTTTAGAGGACGTGTGCCAAATAAAGTACCGAAACTGAGAAATCTATTACGTTCTACTTCTACGAGTATATCTGATGAACAAACCTCAGTTATTTAGGAAATTCAATAAAACAAAATTCGACTGCCATATTGATTCTTTTTAATTTCTTTAAATATTATTGTAATCATTTAGTTTGTTAAGTGACATTAATGAAAGAAATTCTTTTTTTGTTGATTTATTGAATGAATTATTATTCACTCACAGTATTTTTATAGAGAGGAATATATGTATATTAGTTTTTTTTTGTTTATTCAAAGTTTCGAAAATACAATATCCATAATTTTTATTTGTTTAATTGCTACTTTTATATTTATACAAAAAAGTGATGTAAATCACTACAAAACCATCTATTAAAATTTTAAAAAATCTAACGACAAAATGGAAAGGTATTTCCAAATAATAGTAGGAGTAAAGTATATTAAATGCGTTTAGCTTTACTTAACGCTGTTTTCTAATAAATTTTGTTTTGAATTTAAATGCATTATAAGGAGTGTATGAGTACTTGAAGATTTGTTTCTGCAGTTTTAATACTTTCTGAACATACCCATTCATTTTTCAAAATAATTGACAAATTTCACAAGTAACCGAAAATAACGTGGTGGAAATTATTTAGTTACACTAGTGAGTGTGTTTAAGCTTGGTGGAAATCATATCGTTATACTAAGATGCTTGTTTTGCTTTACGAGTATATATAAATAAATAAGAGGCCATTACGAAGAGAGCCTTAGCCGAATAAATTACTACTATCAACTTTGTCCATACTACGAAAAACAGGGCAGCAGTTTTGGCACAGCGAAACCCAGGTGATGAAAATTCGGATTACGGCCTCGCCATACACATACATATGTAAGTACGAAGTGATGGTGCGTATCAGTTTCAACCACAATATTGCATTTCTTTAAATTGGGTTTAAATTTTTTCATAAGCACACTATTTATAAATGCTTTATTTATCGCAGCTACATTAAATTGTTTTGCTGACGACAGTACTCTCAGTTTCTCATATTCGTTTCTAGATTCACTTCCTTCTCCTTCGGATGTGGATTTAAAACGTCAGCTTATGATAAGCTCAATAAATTCCGATCTTGATAACATCGTCAAATAGAGAGCTACAAATCGCGTAGTATTAAATGCTTCAAAAACTCAATGCAGTCTTTTGTCGTTAAATCAGACAGGTGCTCCAATAACCATCTTTAGTTTCTTGGATAGAATCCAAAACAAAGCTTTAAAATGATAGGTGATAAAAGTATAATAGAAACATTTGCAATATTTCTTCTTTCATTATTTCAGAATTATTTACTTATTTAGAGTAAAGGTTGCATTAAACCTCGGAACCTAAAAGTATTTAAAACTTTATATGCTGAAGCCAATAGACATTTTAAACGAATATGTCATTCTAAGAAGGTGGCTTTTGGGAATACGAACAATAAAATCATCAATAAAACCCGCTGTTCTGCAGAGTTCTGGAAAGCTGTGCAAGACCTCATTAGAAAAATAAAATATAATGCTAAAGCGGCTGAAATTGTGAGTAAGTAAAACATATCTGGGAGTTTTAATAACTTGAAATTTTAATATGAATAAGAATCTAGAAGGGAAATTTGGCAAAGGCTGAACAATCAATATCATCCCTACGGGAAAAATACATAAAGAGAAAACTAAGTTAACACACCTGTTTTGGTGTTTGTAAATGTCAAAGAGTCATATGAAGTTAGCACAATCAGGGTTCGCCGAACTGTCACTTTGTAGAAATAACTACATTTGTTACGTCTGCTACGTAATTTATGTAGTTAATGTAGTTAAATGTAGTTAATGTAACAAATTGTAGCAGACGTAGTTTAAAATGTCATTGCTGTCAATTTACTGTCAGTTGTGCATTTGAAATTTGAATTTTGAAATTAAACGTTCGGTTATCCATTTTTAAAAAGCGGAGTGAGTCGAAGGTGGATTTACTCCAATTTAAATGGAAAAAGATTGTATTGGAGCTCTCTGCGACACGTGTGCTGCGCTTCTTTAAAATATAACAGTTTCAAGTTTAAATATAACTACACTAGTTCTTGTTTTCATTATTTTCAAACAGTTTTTCGGTAATATTTGTATGTATGTACGATGTACATAAAATTCAGCATTAAACAACATCTTTAAATCATGTGTTCATAATCCATATCCTTTGATTATGCCAAAGTAAATTGTTTGGCTCGAAAAATATACTTCCCATCTATCATGTAAAATTCCTACAATTCTTCATAGTCCAGTCATTTTAAACCCCAATCTGCGGAAACATTCCTAGTGAGCTGAATTTTTGTATACACCTTTATTACGGCATTGTAATGAAGATGTGAAAAATCGACATTGATATCGTGCCGGCTAAAAAAGTTATAGGGGACAAAAGGTCACAAAAATCAGTTTTTCGCAAATATCTCGCGATCTATTGCTCAGAGGTCAATAAAGGTCATTATAAAAATTGTTTGTCGTGAAATTGTCTACAAAAAATGTCTTTTGCATTTTTCTGTAAAATTAACCGTTTTCGGAGTAGAGCGCTGAGAAAGCGAATATATTATGACGATGCACTCGTTTCCTCACCACCTTCGAAGTAGAATGCAGTGCGCGTTTTTTTTTACATGTTTTCCCCCGTAGGCATAATCCATGATATGTAATCAGAAGTTTTTTTTTACTTACGAGTGAATAATTTTTTATTTGAATACAGAAAAATACAGAAAAATTAACTTTAGTATATCATTTTTTTTATCATTCATTGTCGATATCTTCAGTTTCTGTGTCATTAACAATTGCATACCGCAATCTTCGATAATAAAAATGGTCTTCAGCTGTGTTAACTCGCTGATTCCATTCAGCATTTACACCAACGATCTAATAGGTAGTCTTACTCGGGCAATTGTGTATGCCGTCGACCTAATAGTGTACAGAACAGCTCCCAACGTCGAGGTCATCACAATTCTTTTGCACTGTGACTTCAACAAGATTAAGTGATATTGCGATGATATGGAAGTCAGTTTCAGAAATCTGAAACTATTCTGCTTAGGACTCGATCCATCAGTGTACCACTTGATGATATTTGTTTCGAGGATCTCAAGATAACTCCCATTGCCGCACTTCTGATGACCTCGTGTAGAGGGGATAGATAGAGGAGAACCTCTATAGCTGCGGTAAGGCAGGTTCTCATTGCTCCTGTAATACAGATCAAAAATCGCCTGAGTTTATTCCTGTAAAAAATGGTGTAGTGCCAGAACTTGGCTGGGCACTACCGTGCCCTTTGATACACGCGAGCCCTTAGACTTTTTCTAGAGCTTTCCTTATTCTTGATAATTCGGTTCTCTTGTGCCATGCAACCGCCCCATATGTAATGATTGGTCTTAATATCATAGTGTATATCCAGCTAAGGATGTTCGGTTTGCATCTGCATGATTTGCCTGCAAGTCTCTTGCAAATCATTAGGGCTTTTGTGGCTTTCCCGACTATAGCTTTTAAGTGTTTGTTCAAAAGGAGTCTACTATCTGGTAGAATTCCTAGATATTTTACCCCTCTCTGCGTTTCAATCACTTCACCAGCTAGATGGATAGGTTTCATATGTGGCAGAAGTTATTCCTTGTTAATGGTATGATTGTCGTCTTGGAGGTGTTTATTGATAATCCTACAGATAGACACCATTTCCGTGTAATTGTTAGTCCTCTTTGGATTACCGACGGCTATGATAGCAACATCATCAGCAAATCCAATGGAGAATATACCTTGGGAGGTAAGATTTTCTAACAATTCATCCACTAAAAGACTCTTCAACAAGGGTGATAATACACCACCCTGAGGACAGCCTCTTGTTGTGATTAATTTTTGTACATTTTGTCCTTTTTGTGACAGTATGTTTAGTGCCTATAATTTCCATCTACTTATGGTGATGGGTATGCATTTCCTAACAAAAGTAGTGCCTACAGCCTCGTGGGATGTGTTGTCGAAGGCTCCCTCTATGTCTAAGAACGCATCTAATATTCTATCTTTTTTCTATATTTTGGGAATAAATATTAGCTTTCCTGTTCTCCATATACTTGGTATATACCCAAACGCAATGCTACTACGAAGAATATTAGTGAAGAATATTGTTAATGACACAGAAACTGAAGATATCGACAATGAATAATAAAAAAAAATTATATACTAAAGTTAATTTTTCTGTATTTTTCTGTATTCAAAAAAAAAATTATTCACTCGTAAGTAAAAAAAACCTCTGATTACATATCATGGTTTATGCCTACGGGGGAAAACATGTAAAAAAAACGCGCACTGCATTCTACCTCGAAGGTGGTGAGGAAACGAGTGCATCGTCATAATATATTCGCTTTCTCAGCGCTCTACTCCGAAAACGGTTAATTTTACAGAAAAATGCAAAAGACATTTTTTGTAGACAATTTCACGACAAACAATTTTTATAATGACTTTTATTGACCTCTGAGCAATAGATCGCGAGATATTTGCGAAAAACTGATTTTTGTGACCTTTTGACCCCTATAACTTTATTAGCCGGCACGATATCAATGTCGATTTTTCACATCTTCATTACAATGCCGTAATAAAGGTGTATACAAAAATTCAGCTCACTAGGAATTTTTCCGCAGATAAAATCTAAAATGACTGGACTATCATCCTTGTGGTAAATGAAACTTTTTTAGTTTTTTTACAAACCTTCATTAGATCATAAAAGTGCAAAATTGTTTGGTTTCCTTTACTCTATTGAGTTTGTTTTAATTAACTACGTATGTAGTAGACGTAACAAATTATAGTAAATTAAGCATGTAGTTTATTCAAATAACTATGCGTAGTTAATGATGTAGAAAATGTAGTGTAGTTAATTTGGTCAACCCTGAGCACAATACTAAAAAAACAAAATAGGTATTCGACGATTTCAACTTTAATAAAAGGGTAAAGAAATTATGATGCTAAATTCAATAAAAATTTGTGAAATCGTCGCTTTAACCAAGTTTCATAATAGAACAACTTTTACATCGTACTAATAAAAAAAAAAAAAAAATACTAATGAAATGCCACTGAACTCCAAAATATAATATTTTTTTTTTCTCTTTCTTTGGCTAATCTGTAATACTGAAGAGAAAGTCGAGTCAAGTGTGTATGTGTGTCAGTGTGTTTCAAAGAGATCTACTAAATACCAATATCGGAAAATGTATGTGAAAACTTTATTGATTTTGATGACAGTGTGAAAAGGTTACTATCCTATTTCCAAAATTCAAGTGATCTATTGAGGTTTCACTTTGATTTTGATATAACTTCGCATTGGTATATGTATAAACTTGGCTTTAGTGAGGACAACATAGTTGTGATTATGAGATGTATTTATTTTATTTATTTTTTTCTGGGATATTGCAACACATACAATATGATTCATAAAATGGAGGTTTAGAATACTTATTTATTTTAAATAAATCCTCAATGAATTATTTGCAAAATAAAATATTGTATAGCCGACAATGGAATGGCCTCTTCCAGGATGTTCATACGCATTTTAAATCCGTCTTTGTCGGCATTCATGCAGTAAACTTCAAGCACAAGGCCATTGTTACGGGTATTAAAAGACATAATTTAATAACTAGTTGCTGTTAAACAAACTAGATACAATTTTAAAAAGAGGAAATCTCAAAAGAGAATTGTCATATTCAATAATATAAAAAAAATGTTTTGATAAAATTATCACAATATTTAAATATGCTTACCTTATTGCCACGCTCTTCGATTTGAGATTGTTCCATCGTTGGTTCATTTCATCTAGACGACGTTGCAACATGACAGCATCCTCCTGCGAAGTGAGAGAACCAAGTAGTTTTCTACCAGTAACATCAAGACTGTCATATACGCCACGATGTGTTTCAATTTCCAATTGCAAATCCTGTTGATGAAAAATCATATTTCAACATAAACACATGAGAAAAAAGTACTCGTAAGTAGTCTTTTTTTACAAAATGCACTTTCTAACAAACTAATACGATTTCAATTAAATACATTTATAGACATCAATTATTTAACTTGACTTTATTTCTGATAATATTGTAGTTGATTGAAAAAAAAATTATATAATTTAAATATTCAATTCACGTAAGCAACACATGAGAAGACCGCACTGTTAATCATGACCAATTTTTGTTATTTTAACTATTTTAACTTGGCCTGTAAGTTTATACTGACTGAAGCTTTCATATACTTATTCTTAAAATTATTTACCTGATGAATTTATGCCCTTATTATGGATTACAACTCAACTTAGTTGAGTTGTCATCAACACAACTCAACTCTTAGGCCAACAAGCAAATTTTTGGTATTATGCAAGTCAACTAAAATCAGTTGTAATGAAAAAATACGTTGCCGTCTTTTAGGAGTCGATTTGCTGTCAAAACCAGCTGCTCAACATTAAATACATACAAAAGCAAGAATAAGAAATTGTATGATGGAAAGTTCTCTCGATTTGTTTTTCGGTGATTTGGAAGATGAGAATTTCCTTAATGTAGCCAAAATAAAAAAGAATATCCGCATATTTAATAAACTTATGTACACTTCTATTCCTAAAGTATGCAATTTTTTTTATTCGAAATAGTTTTCCTAAAACAACCAACGTTCCTCAGAGATTCCACCAATTGTTAAACTTGCTACTGCTCTTATTTTCATGAGCGAAGGAAGTTGCCAAAAGTGTAGTGACAATGATATAGGACTGACTCAATCGATAGTGTCAGTTGTATTAAAAAAATGGTAGATGTGATTGAGGAACTCATTTATGGAAAATGGATAAACGCTCAGCTAACATAGAGCAACAAGTCGTTCAAATTGTGATGGCCATGTAGCTTTCAAACTAAAATACACTCATTACATTCTATTTTTATTAAAATTGTTGTTTAACTTACTGTTTTGTGTCCTTATTTTTTATCCGAAAGCAGATTCTTTCATTAAAATGTTCTACACAACTGCTTCGAACCAGTTGTTTGATTTTGACGCTTATTACAACCGAAGCACAACTCAACTTACTTACATAATACAAAGGGACAACTGAAAAGTCGGCCATTTTGTTAGTTGTCTGCTAATCGACAACTGGTTGTGCTTTGACATTCAAGTGGTTGTGATCGATAATACCAATTCTAAGAATTACAACTAAACTATAGTTGAGTTGTCTTCCATAATAGGGGGGTTAAATTGCATATACATTTTTTAAATGAAACTTCATATAACCTAAAAGAATGTCGATTTTGCATTAAGACCTTGTATCTTTTTAAATATTTAACGCGAACGTAAATAATAAAAAAAAAATTATTTTCTTATCTAAAACAAAAATAAAATTATTTGTAAGAAAAAACAAAATATCACACGTTGGATATTGGATTTGTTACCTAATTTTTATTTGTTTAATTACTACTTTTATATTTATTCAAAAAAGTGATGTAAAAAACCACAAAACCATCTTAAAAAAATCAAAACAATTTAACGACAAAATGAAAAGGTATTGCAATAGAATAGTAGCAGTAAAGTGTATTTTATTGACGTTTATTATACATATTCACAAAAAAACATAATTAAAAAAAAGACATAACCTTTTCTCGTCGGAAAAATCATATGGATACAAATATTCATATATTATTAATACATATACATACATATTAGATATTGATGACAATTAATTGGAATTAGACAATTTAAAATCCCTTCATTTTAATGATTTATTTTATTTCACTTAAAAAAAAATCTATTGTATTAAAAAATAAACAAAACTTAAAAGATACTCGACGAAACATGAGTGCCCAATATCCTTAATAACGATTTTGAAAATCAATTGATATCAACAAAACAACTTGTTTTGTATGGTAGTATTTATGTATGTATGCAATAAGTTCCGTATAAACTCAAAGCTCCACCTTGTACTCGGAAATACCGTTTGGTTGTTGCACCCTGTTCTAAATAAAACCAGTGCTCCTAGATTTCAATATGAGTGAGTGAACTCAAGCAAATGCAACTTTAACAACACCGAAAGGACTTCAAAGTTGGAGAATATTTACGACAAGAATTTTTTCATCTAGGTTTTACTTAATTAGAAGAATACATATGCAAGTGCAAGTCATGCCAAAGTGCCACCCATTCACGTTAGGTAGGTACATACATCTTCCGTAGTACTAGTAAAATTTTTCACCTGGATTCCTTTTACCTAATCTGGAACTTGGTTAAGTGGCTTTTTCAACTGTGTGTCGACATATGAGTAGAAGACTCTTAAGGCACCACCAAAACACACACAAACAGAAACTGTTTTTTTTTTTTTTTCTTTTTGCTTTCATAAGTGTTTGATAACACCGATACGATGTGGTGAGATGATATGCGAGAGGATGTTTCTACATAATAAAGGTCTTACACCTAATGCAAGGTTCATTCGTTGGAAAACAGATGATTAGATTTGCACTTTCCTTGATAAGAAATTCAACTTATTGAACTAATTTGAATCTGAATAGCAGTTGCAGATAAAGATTAATCCCAATTGCTTGGTTGAATATTCTTTCAAAAGCGTATATATGTTCTTGGCAATCTAATATGCATTGTTCTCAATTTAAACAAAGATACTAAATCCATTTACTATATTAAAATTACTAAAATACAGGTGAAGAGATTCATTTCAAAACTAAATTTTAATTTCTCTTCGATTCAATTTCAATCACGAATCCTTCGGCTTTTGATTTGAAACTGTTTTCGATGACATTGGATTGCTTGGATTGCTGCTCAGTGTTGTGAGTCTGCTCACTTTCATGCGATTTTTAAATGTCTACGTCGTTCTCATCGAGCGATTCAACATCATGGTGCTCTAAATTTTAAATAATGGACATCAGTTCATTAGCACGACCAGCAGCGACTTTTACAGGTCTAACTTTTCTATCAGTGTGCTTGACAGAGGAAATTAAGTGTATAGCGTGCGGTAATTCCCCTAATCGGTTCTAAAGCGAGTGCCTAAACGTATATGTACATTATTTTCGGGAATCCCCGAAAATGCTTTTCGTTTTCAAGCATAGACAATTTGAGGGTTGCTATTCGTGTACAAAAGTAAATAACTACCGATGACGTAATCATCATCAAGACTCCCCTACCCCCCATGTCATCTAAAATAAGCAAAACAAAGACCCCCCCAGCCCCCCATAGTGCTTACGTAAGACTTGAACGGCCCCAAAGTACTTAAGCTAAAATTCGTGAAGTCGAACTTTGTCCCAATTTTCATTTAATATTAATTCAAGAAGAACTATATAATCAAATACGTAATATATTTTCTGATATACCTAACAAGATGTACCTTCAAGCAAAACATACAAACAGAAAGGTTTTATAGGTACATGGTTATACTCGTATTACTGAAAGAAAAACCACAAAAACTTTTACTTTTGTACAGAATTAATACTGTAACTTATGATGGCTTTAAGATGCTTCAAATAACTGTGTGGATTGTGCAATCACAATTAAAAAGTTATCTAAGAGGTCGTTTATGTTAACAGGAGGAGACGATTTGTTAAGCCTTATACAAATTCAATTGCATGGTTATCGAATTAGGTAACTTCCAATTGTTATTTCGGTGGCCTAGTCATTCAAATTAAAACAAAAATGATTCACAGGAGAATTTTATTGAAATCAATGATGCTGATTTCATTAACATAAGATGTAGTAAACTTTAAAGAAAATTTTGATTACTCCTAAGAGAAATTCTCTATTTAAAAAAATATAAGGAAACTATTCCTAAGGTTAAGTAAAAAAGATGTCTGTTCAAATTTAAGTTGGTTATTTAACTTTTAAGACTTGTCTTGATGAAAATTGAAACCCAATAGTTTAAAAAAAAACTAGTTTAAGTCAAAAGTTCCGAAATTTTAAGACAATTTGTTATTTGCACTTGTTTGATATATGTACATGCAAGATCATAGCTAAATCGGGTATTTCATTTACGACTTATTCTGCAGTAATCTAAAAATAAGGTCTCGAGTAACAGGTTCTTCAGACGAAATCATAGTCTCATATTTCGATAACTATACATTTCTAAATCTACTTGGATGGTTCACACCATATATAAACCAAATTTTGTTTGACAAATCACAAACAAAATAATGCGTTTCAATTAGGTAAAGGAACAAGCTATAATTTCTAACATTTCATTTTCTCTTTTTCAGTTAAAAACCCATAAGACGACTGAAATCCCACAACCTGAATGCACCAACTTTGCTGGAAAATATAATAAGGGTATTATGTTCATGTAAACACGGCAAATTCGGATAAACCTCAGAAACGAAATAATTTTATCTCCGCAGAAACGAGCTGTCAAAATTTGTATAGGAAAAACTTTCTACAAAGCTGACAAAACTATCTCACGAAATAAAACTGATACACTTAGAAATTTTCTCAATTTTAAGAAATGATTTAAAATTATTGGCGCACAATTTTAAACGTTGCTTGTTTTAGGAATAACACCGGCTCTACTTTACACAGTCGTTTAGTTTGGAGACTTTGTATTACTTTATCATAATTTTATACACGTAAGACAACTCTTCTAACTTATGTGGGTTTTACAACGGAACTTAAGAGAATTCACGTTGAACAACCCTTAATTAGACAGATAAAGGACTCAAGCACAACTACACAAAATAAATTAAGAACACACACAACTTCAAACCAAATAATTTGTCACATAAAAAAGTGCATTTTATTTAATACTGAAATGCAGGTGCTAATGCACAAAATTAAAATTCAATTTTGTTGTAACAAGGCGCAAATTAATTTGGCTTCTCGTACATGCATACATAACGGGTGATTTTTTGAGGTTATAGGGCCCATACACTACTCATGCCTGCATGCACAATCACAAGCATGCACAATATGTCTTCCCCCATACACTATTCATGCAAACCGCACAATATTCATTCGTGTGTTTATCGCTAGTAGAAAAGTTATGTCAAACTCCGCTGGTGCAATAATTTTGATTGCTTTGGCAATAAAAAAAAAAATAAAAACACGACTGGGTCGCACGAACTTGCTCTTATATAAAAGTACTTTGGAATTTAAAATACATTTTATAAATATAAAACATACATGGATTTAATGAGATAAAAATGTTCAAATGCATGGAACTACGGTCAGATTTCCAGAAAAGTATGAATTTGTGCAAATAAAGTTCAAAAATTGTTTTACTAAAGTAATTTTTTATATAACAAATTTCTTTCAAATTTCTCTAGAACAAAATTTAGGATACCAATTTTAAGATTTTAGGAAATAATTTCAAAAAATAATCGTTCACACATTTTCAAGATATTGATTTTTCAAAAGATAAATTGGAATTATTTTTTTTTCAAAAAAAAAAAAAAATGTTTCGAATATTTTTATACACGATATTATTTTAAACTTAAGGGGGCTCCTGCCAAAAATGTTGAGTTAAAATAGTTAAGGACGTTAATGAGAAATTCGAAAATCAAAAAAACGGTTCTATGACAGATACCATTAATAACATTTTGCCCCAAAATTTTTTTTACAAAAATGTAGTTCATGTCCATAATATCACACCAAATTTTTTTTATCAAATCATTAGAGCCGTTTTCGAGATAAATAAGATTATGCATTACGGATGTATGGGGGGTACCGTTTGTTTTAGAGCTAAAATAAAAATTTCAATTTCCCCTCAAGGGAATCACCGAAGACTCTTAAGTACCGAGTTTGAAGAAAATACCTGTAGTAGTTTAGGCTGTAGTTCGAGGTACAGAAATACAGATAGACAGACGGAATTGCCGGACCCAATTTTTCGTCTTCGCTATCATCGTAATGTCAACTTTGATCAAAATCTCGAGTTCGATTTTTTTTTCAAATGCAGAACTTGCCCTATAGTACCTATGTATGTATATCGCAAGTAAAAAAGAAAATTATTAAATTGACCGAAATTTATCGCTTGACTGAGCAATTTTGGATTTTTAACACACACACCACACATTCATGCATGCGCAAACATGGACAAATCAAAAATTTTAGAAATCACTCATGCCGCATGCACAACCACACAATCAAGACCATATATGTTCAGTTCGCATGCGCAATCACTGTATTGCGCATGCAGGCATGAGTAGTGTATGGGCCCTATTAGGATTTTCATGCATTAGTATTTGACAGATCACGCGGGATTTCAGACATGGTGTCAAAGAGAAAGATGCTCAGTATGCTTTGACATTTCATCATGAATAGACTTACTAACGAGCAACGCTTGCAAATCATTGAATTTTATTACCAAAATCAGTGTTCGGTTCGAAATGTGTTTCGCGCTTTACGTCCGATTTATGGTCTACATAATCGACCAAGTGAGCAAACAATTAATGCGATTGTGACCAAGTTTCGCACTCAGTTTACTTTATTGGACATTAAACCAACCACACGAATGCGTACAGTGCGTACAGAAGAGAATATTGCGTCTGTTTCTGCATCCCGAAAAATGCACTGTTTGGTGTGGTTTGTACGCTGGTGGAATCATTGGACCGTATTTTTTCAAAGATGCTGTTGGACGCAACGTTACGGTGAATGGCGATCGCTATCGTTCAATGCTAACAAACTTTTTGTTGCCAAAAATGGAAGAACTGAACTTGGTTGACATGTGGTTTCAACAAGATGGCGCTACATGCCACACAGCTCGCGATTCTATGGCCATTTTGAGGGAAAACTTCGGAGAACAATTCATCTCAAGGAATGGACCGGTAAGTTGGCCACCAAGATCATGCGATTTGACGCCTTTAGACTATTTTTTGTGGGGCTACGTCAAGTCTAAAGTCTACACAAATAAGCCAGCAACTATTCCAGCTTTGGAAGACAACATTTCCGAAGAAATTCGGGCTATTCCGGCCGAAATGCTCGAAAAAGTTACCCAAAATTGGACTTTCCGAATGGACCACCTAAGACGCAGCCGCGGTCAACATTTAAATGAAATTATCTTCAAAAAGTAAATGTCATGGACCAATCTAACGTTCCAAATAAAGAATCGATGAGATTTTGCAAATTTTATGCGTTTTTTTTTAAAAAAAAGTTCTCAAGCTCTTAAAAAATCACCCGTTACATATGTATTATGTACATTTGTAGGTACAGATTTATCTGCCCATCGCCCGCCACAATATTGAAAAATTAAAGATCGTATAGAGCACTTTTTTACAATTGTTTCGCATATCTAATATTCAGTCTATTTACAAATGTGCATTTTTGATAGTAAAAAAAATGTATCAGTTGACTGTCGTTTAACGAACAGCTCATTATTTCCCACATTTACGCAAATATTTCTTCGGGGGAAAGTTATATCTTTCTGCAAAGCGGAAAATTATCTCGTTGCATGAATACCCTTAATGAATAATACGTGTTTGTGTTTGTGTTTGTTTCAAGAAGATTTTGCGAAAAGGTCATAATCTATTAATTAACGATATATGAAAAGAAAAGGAAAACGTTTATAATAATTTTAATAATTTTTGATTTGGTATGAAAAGCCTATAAAGTTTAATTGTGACAGTGACTTTAAATGTGCATGATCGCTGTGGGACTCAAATTCAATAACGCTTCCCTCCTGCGTTCGCCATGGGAGCACAGCAAAACACTTTCGGGGCTTGCCTACTGAGACCAGATATAAAGGGTACTACTAGACTTGAATAATAACTTTGTAACAGATATTTCAAAATCAACATTTTTCTGTGCTATAGAATTTAGAAGTTGCTCATAATCAAGAATCCTCCAAATCATAAAGTTAGAAATGTTTTATGTAAGACTTTTGACATTTCGCACTTTGAGCTAAAATTATGAAAAAATTAAGGACCTAAAACTAACCGTTATTTGGGGGGTATTTTTTAAAATGTATATGCAATTTTTTGAAAAAAAAAAAAACATAATGAGTTTTATATATTACCTTATTTATTTTGTAATGATTTAAACTATACCAGTGTCAAATCCGTAACAAAGGAAAGATCTTCATTGAATATTGAATATCATTTACGTTACTTTTGTTTGAAACGTAAAATAATAAATGTTTGTATGAGGTAGCCATATTTCCACAGTGGCTTCAATGTCATTTTTTATTAGTTAAATATTCACATTTGATAATTCAGCGCTTTCAAGCAATTTTATGAACCTGAACCCGCTAGTTTAGGAGGAATGCATTAATAAAACCAAACTAATTGGAGAGAATGGAAGAGACAGCACGAAAGAGATGTGTAAAAGTTATTATTGGTTCAAAATCTTAGGCTGAAAACACACCGGATAAAGCAAAACATGTTTTTTCGTTTTGTGAAACAAGAGAACATTGTTTCTTATGAGACTAAACACACCAAAGAAAACGAAACAAAACACATGTTTTTGTTTTGAAGTGTTACGATGGTGGTTGTCGAAAATACATGCTATTGTATACGAGCAACACACACCGAATGCAACAAAACTGTTTCCAACAAGGGTCGTTGACGATAATTGCATACTTTCTTATGGCGCAACGCACACCAAATGAAACAAAACATAAAAACAAAAGCAAAACAGAAAACAAAATTTTGACTCCGTTGTTTTTATTTTCTTCTTTCGTTGCACTTTACAGATTTATTTGCTTCTTTGTACGTTTATTCTGTGCGCAAATCTTAAATAAATATGAAATATGTACATGGAGAGAAGTTCATTTTTTTTTAATTACGGCAAGAAGCCCTATCTATAATTATAAAGATAAGGAACATGCCAATAAACTTATCTATTATTGATAAGCTGTGGATTGCTACTTCCTACTATGACATTTGAAGATTGGCAAGATTAAAAGCTTTTTCTCTTTTCTTATAAATAAACACATAATGTCTGTTTTGTAAACACAAAATTCTCATTTGTGTTTACTTGCCGTAGAGTTATAATCTTTCAGCCGGAGTTAAGCTTCTACGATAGTTCGTATTTTGTTTCATTTCAACGCACACCAAACGAAACAAAAAAACAAAACGTTTTGTTTTGTTTTATTCTGTTTCTCTTTGTGTGTGTTTAAATAAAAAATGTTTTTTTGACTATCGAACCAAAAAACGTTTTGCTTTATCCGGTGTGTTTTCAGCCTTAATCAATTATTTTTTTATCATGTTTCTATGATATTGGTCGTGAAGAACTTCTGTTTAGGCAAAAGGTGGTGTTTTATAAAAAAAAAATATTTAAACTGAAAAACATTTTAATAAAAAACTTATTTTGTTACCTATGTAATCAAATTATTATGTTCTATTAAATATTTTTTCAAAAAAAAATCAAGCTTAAATTAAAATGTGAAAGTTGAAAAATAACTCATAATGATTTATACAAAATTCTTAGAGATGGTAGTCGCCAGCCAACTGGGCCCGCAACTCAATTAGCGCTGGGGTGCGCCGTTTTGATACAGGTAGGTAGGTAGAGATGTTATATACAAAATTCTTAGTTATTAAATACTTCTTTTGATTTAAATATTGAATGCTCTTATGAATTTTATATGAAATTTTAAAAGAAACAAGATGGTTGAATGTATTTAAGTTTTTAAGAAAATTGAAAATACAAAAACTACTTTTGAGTTAAAAAGATCGCGAAATGTCACGAAATCAGGATTTTTTTACAACCGTAATTTGTTAAAAAAAACACACACACATTGGATTTTGCATGTATAAGTCCTAATCATAAAATATTCAATTTCCCTTGTATGTTGCCCTCTTAATTGTCCCCATAAGCAAAAACAAGATTTTTTTGTTAATTTATAAATAATGTAATTTAATTACAAATCGATTGGGAAAAGGGTTATTATTATTACTAAATCCTTACCTGACTAAATCTTTCTTGGCTGTCAATGATATCTATAAACAAGCTCATACGATCATCCAATATTTGAAATCCATTTCGAGGTTGCAGCAGCAAACTTTGCACAGCATCTCGTACACTACCGGGTGTGGAACTGCAGGAACTACCTTCAGTACTATCACCCAGATTGTTATCCTTTTCGTAATTAAGTTTCTGCAATTTTTGATGATCCGAAGACTGACGAAGTGCTTCAGAACATTTTCTTAAATATTCAAATGAGCCTTTTGATTTGTGCATGTCAGCCATAGCCTGAAAACTATCAAGGATTTCGTTAAAGTCCATCGTTTTCACAGTACTCATAACAGGGGTAAGTAGTTGTTGGCTATTTTTATTTGAAACTGCTGTTGTATTGTTGTTGTTTTTGATAATCTTACTTGGACTGAGGGCATGTAAATCTTCGCTCATTAATCGTAAATTATCAGATATTTGGTGAAAACTCTCCAAGGTTGTACTATTGATGGCGTTAGGATTACTTTTGTCCATTAATCTTCGAGTAGATAGATCCTGCGATGTATTTCTATTTGATTTGTTATCAGGGATTACAACTTTAGCGTCAGTCTCAGGGATTTGATTTGATCGAATTGCATCTAGGAAAACTCTTAATTGATCGGATGGGGTTGTGAGTTCTGCAGGAGTTTCTAGAGAGTCTTGTTCTGGTGAAACCAACGTTTTATCTGGAAATATATTAACTTGATGCTCGGTGCGCATCGTGCTCCTAATATTTTCGAGAAACATTTTTAGTTGTGTTGAAGGAGTTTGTGCATCGCTTGACGAAAGAGAAGCTAAAGATTTGCTCACAATTTCTGGTGAAATCATGCTTGAAGAAAAGTTGCCTGTTGAGCTTGAAGTGGGTAAAAGTGAAGACGGTTGTGAAACTTGTTGTTTATGAAGTTGCTGGCGTTTCAGTTCTGAAAGTAATTTTGCTTGTTCTGAGTACTTCCGTACACTCTCCGTAATTGTCCGCAATTGTTCTGAGTAAGACCGTAATTGATTTTCTAGATAGGCTTGGTCTGGGACAGAACCATATGCATATGACAATGGTCTTTCTGTAGGTTTTTGCCATAAGAGTTCATCGTTTTCTTTTCCAACAATCGACTGATGACCATGAAACGTTACAGAATGTCGCATTCCTCCAGACTGCGTAGGTAGAGGAATATCAGGAACAACTGACTTTTCGGATGATTCTCTCCTAATATTATCATTACTAGAACTTTTCTTGCCGATTTTAATTTTATTCGGAGTAAATTCGGCTTTAATGCTTCGAGAAGGAACCCGTACAGGTCCACACTGATTTGGTTGTGACTGACGCCTTAAAGGAATCGGCGGCGCTTGATATGAATTGTCTATTTCCTTGTATCGGTCCAAGCTTCTGGGGCGCTTTCCAGCAACACTATTATGCACGAACAAACTTTGTGAATTGTTAGACGAATTATTTTCAGTAACTATAATGTTGCTATCAGTTGGCTGCTTAATAGGACGTGGGGTGCTTTGCGAGCGTCTGGGAACGATAGGTTGTTTTGCGGGCGGGTTTTGTTGCTTTAAGGCAATTTTATCATTTGAACCAGTCGGGCTATTTCTGTATTGTTGAAACAACGCCGCATACAGGCTCTCTTTATCGGCTCCTGAAAGATGTTCAGATACAGGATTTCTTAGCTGTGATCTAGTCAAGATAAGACGTTGTTGTTCACATTGAGCTATTGGTGACTGGTGATGCAACTGTTTGTTTCTGTAACCGGGAACAATGGGCTTAAGGTCAAAAGTTATTCCCTTTTGTGTTGAAGTAACTGCAATACTATGTGGTCGCTTTGGTCGCCAATCTGAATACTTTGACCCCTCAACACTTGATACTGGTAAAGAATTTACTCCAACATCAATCTCTTCAACCTTTTGTTCAAAGGGGTTTGTTTTACTATCGTCTGAGGCAGGATCGATACTGCCATTTGTGACGTGATTATCATCTGTTCCATTAAGTATATCTTGTGCAAAAAGAGTGCAATGGCCATTCGAAATTGGGCTTGATTGGGCCTGTTTTTTAGGTAGTGAAACCTTTTCTAGTGATACAGTTAGTTGTTTTAATGATGATGTCAGTTTGACAACATCGTTCTGAATGCTTTTGTTTTCAGGTATTGATTCCATTTTAATTCACTTGATAGCGAATGATTAAACATATTAAGAATAAACCGCATTAACTAAAAGTACCGATTAAAATTTTATTCTTGATTTGTATTACACTTTGTATTGATTGATACTTTGATTTTTAAAAGCACAAGAATATTGGAAATAAATATTTAAACTGCTGCTGGACATGACTTCTATTTTATTTGTCTAGACTAAATTTAAATTCTAAATTTTAATTTTACTTAGGTCAAGTTTTTCATGAGCAATCTCTGGAATAACTAGAGATATTACGAAATTCAATCAATAAGTATTTTATTAACAAAGTTAGGAAAATTTGGGTCAACTCAGAATTCAGGATTGACATTAACTTCTGTACAACAAACTCAATAAGGTTTTGGTATGCCAATTATGATTGTAACATGATTTCAAAATGTTAAGCCTTTTAAAAAATTTTATATGCTGAAAAATTTTGATTGAAATCGGTTAAGCCATTCACGAGGAAATAAAAATTAGGTAAAATTTTTTGTTTATTAATATTTAGAAGATATCTGCAAAAACATACTAAAAATCGTATCCAAAAGCGCCACTTTCGATTTATGTGAAGAGTGTACCTTTATTTCAAAACCTAATCGCTCCAATGATTGTGCCAAATTGAGACATAAAGATAAACAGACAGAATGATATATTATCGTAATGTTTGCTGTAAACATCGGGTTAGATCTTTTCGAATCTTTCGAAACTTGACTGAGGGCGTGAAGGTTCGTAGGCTTAAATTTTGTATGTGCAGAACTCTGTTAATGTAAACTGAAATTTAATTAAAAAAACTGAACATTTTTATAAGAAAAAGCACTTGCTTTTATATTTAATTTCAAAATCAATGGCGCAATATTTTACTTGAATTAGAGCGAAGCTGTTGTGATTTCTCAAGCAAATATTAGTTTATGAAAGAACAAAAATTATAAATTGTTGTAGATTTAAAACAAAAAAAAAAGATACAAAATTTTTTAAAATATATAGGAGAATGTTTTGGAACACCAACTTTAAATTCTTGTAGGTACGAATAAAACTTAAACTTAAATAAAAATTGAATAAAATTAAAAAAATTATAACACGTTTTTGAGATATCGAATTTAAGAGCAAAATTATTTTTTTTTAATTAAAAAAAAATAAAATGCACGACTGGGTCGCACGAACTTGCTCCTTTGTAATAGACTAGGAATTTCAAAAACGGATGTTATTAAAGAAAATTGTTCATAAGGATAAAATGATTTTTTTTTAATTCTTTTAGTAGTAAGAGATTAAAACAAAATGCTATGCAAATATGAATTTATGCATGAATAAAAATTATAAGTCGTTGTAGTGGTTCCTTAAAAAAATACGCTTTTAGGTACAAAATTTTCAAAACATTTTTAAGAAAAAATATTGGTACGCCAACCTTAAGTTTTTATTATTGTACGAATAAGAGTCTAATTTCCAAAAAAATTACTAAGCTGTTCTTGAGATATCGAATTTTTCAAAAAAAAAATTACTTTTTTTTTTCTAAAAATTGAAAAAATATTTTTTCTTAAGTTTTTAAATGCAATGTTTTTTAAACTTTTTAGGAGCTTCTTTATAAAAAATTTCATTAAAATCCGTTATGCCGATAATGAGAAATTCAAAATTCGAAAAAATCGTTCTATGGTAGGTACAGTCAGTAATATCTAGATTTCAAATTTTTTTTATTAAATTATAGATCGTACAAAATACGATTTTCGAAAACTATTTTTTAAAATTTGTATGGAAGGTACCGTTAGTTTTAGATAAAACAAAATTTTTTTTCTCAAATCTTGTAGGCTTTGCTAAGAAACTTTTTTTTGTCAAGTTTGAAAAAAATCGATATTGGGGTTTTCGAAATATTGAGTTTCCAAAAAAAAAATCGAAAATTTTTATATGTAATAATGTTCAAACTTTGGAGGAGCTTTAGCATAAAAAAAATAATTTAAATTGGCTGTACCGTTTTTTCGAGAAAATCGAAAACAAAAAATGGACCCAGGGGGTCTACCAAAGATAACAATTTTTTGGAAAATTTTTTTCAACCATTACCTAGTTTTAACTAAATGAAATTTTTTTAATTTTTTTTTAAATTCTGTGGGACAGTTTTTGAGAAAAAAAAAATATTTATAAAATTTCGAAAAAAAATCCGTATGGTAGGTACCGCTATTTTTGGTCTTAAAAAAAACGTCTGGGGGAAAAAACAAAACCCATATCTACCAAGTTTGAAGAAAATCGGCCGAGCCGTATAGGCTGTAGCGGAACCGACAGACAGACAGACAGAATTGCGAGACCCACTTTTTTGGTCTTCGCTATCATCGTAATGTCAACTTTGATCAAAATCTCGAGTTCGTTTTTTTTCCGAATGCATAACTTGCCTTATAGTACCTATAAGTCGCAAGTAAAAATATTTTTTTAAGTTTGCAATGTTTTTCAAATGTTTTGAGAGCAAATGATAAATGAGAAAAAAAAAGTTCAGTCAGTTTCTTAATTTCAATTTTTTTTATTGAATAGGTAGTAAATATTAATCCAAAAAAAATATCCAAATTCTAGGTGCCGTTTTTTAGAAAAATGCGATTTATGAACACCATTTTTTAACATTTGTATGGTAGCTTTGTTTTTAGATAAAACAATTTTTTTGTCTCACATCTTGTAGATATTTTAAAAAACTTTTAACGATCAAGTTAATGGAATTTTTTTGAAAATTTGAATACACAACATTATCTGAACTTTTGGGGAGTTTTAGTATAATTAATTTGATCAAAATCGGTTAAACCGTTTTTTGAGAAAATCAAAAACAAAAAAAGACGGTTTTAAGGGGTTTCCATTCGTAACCTTTTTTCCGTGAATTTTCTTAAAAAATTTCTGTGGAGCAATTTTTGAGAACAAAAATAAACATTTACAAAAATTTCGAAACAAAATTCGTATGACAGATACCGATATTTTTGGCCTTAGAAAAAGAAAAAAAAACGTGGATGGGGAATTTAAAAATGCTATATAGGTATCATCGTAATCTCAAGTCGGTCGGATCAAAATCTCGAGTTCTATTTTTTTACGAATGCGTAATAACCGCATAGTATCATATTGATATTTTATACATATAAAACTGCATGTCTTATCAATTTTAAAAAAATATATGATACAGAACGTTGTATTTATAACTATAAAAATATCATGTTGATCAATATGTATAAGTTATTTCCACATTCCATTTCCAACTGATGCAACCAAATATTCAGTCTTCTTGGTTTCTTAAACAGTTCCCCATTTCGTTTTTTTTCCAACAACAGTTATATCGTTAACATAAGACTACATAGTATTCTTACATATTCATGTAACATATTTAAGAAATAAAAAACTTTGACAAACGTTCTTGTATACGAACTACTCGTAATACAGATTAAGCTTACGGTATAATGAATACGATTTTCTTAGATCTATTACCATACCAACCACCAACAAACATCACGAAATATACGACTGCTCTCTGTCTGACTGAAAATTTTTGCATAAAATCTATTTTCATTTTGCTTAGCAATCACCAAGACCCGGGAAAAAAAGTTGTATCTTCATTAGTTTTCGATTCTAAGAAGGAATCATGGAAGTCCTGAATTCTGATCCAACATCAACATCTGTGCACAGGTGGAGATTTTTCTCTCACAAACATATGTACATAAATTATAATCAACCCAGTTATGGTGTTGGATATACACTATAAATATTTATATACATATATGGATATACATATATATAAAATGTAGAAGTAGTAACTTGGAATATTGATTTAAGGGTATACTTCCACTAACAACGCCTAGTGCACACGGATGTTATGGATACCTTTGTTGACAAAATGTGGTGGTGTGCTTACCTATTTGAAAATGTCTTTTGAGCTATTATCCTTCTTTTTTTTTAAGGTACACCCACATACAATTATTTACTACTACACTACACTTTTCGTGTGAATATGGATGAAACTCTTGCAAGTAAAAAGGATTGACGGAACAGCCACATAAGGAGAAAACGAAAATATAGTGCACAACAAACCAAGTTGATGATATCTAATCATTTTAACTTGCGAAGTGGGCAGCAGTAGGGCAAGTTTTAATTCGTTCATTTGCTGTTCGAACAATTTTAATCCAAATTCATGTAAACTGTTTATATTTATAAAATATTTTCAATTAAAAATGTTTGTTATTTGTTAATTACACAAAACTTACGTACAATACTCAATACCCAATTTGCTTAGATGCTTTTGTGTAAATTTATAAAAAAAAATACTAAAAATACCCTAATGTCTAAACAAACGAACTAAAGGTTATTTTTTAAGTAAGATACATTTTTCAGAATGATTTTTACTACCCTTAATGATAATGGTTTATAAAAATTTAGAAAAATAAATTCGATCTCGTAAATTTTGAAAATAATTGTATTCTAATTTTTGAAACGTTTTAGGTGATTGAAACTTTATATAATTTTGAAGTGTACTCGTACTTTAAATTGGGATTTTCCTTTTTATTAGTTCACATGTAATGATGGTTAGTGATATGGACTGATACGAATAACACAATCAAAATTTTTTTCTCAGGGATATATTCCGTTATGAAAACTGCTCCTCATATTAGCCGTTCGGACTCAGCTATAATTATAGGTTTCTTTGATTCCTGTCCACATTCACACACATTAATGATTGAGAATGGCAAATCAAAAGGCCCTGAGTACATTTATGTGACTTCAAATATCATCTAGGCTTAAGCTAAGTGTACACGATTGGTAGATCTTACAATATTGTAAGATCTTACAATGTCTGACAATTATCTACCAATGAGCTGAGAAATAAGTTGTGTGTGTACACGGTTGGTACAAAATCTACCAATCTCTTACAATTAATTGTCAGAAGTTGGCTGAAAATTCATTTTCAGATAGCCGGTTTAATACCTATACCAATTAATTGTAAGAGATTGGTAGATCTTCTACCAACCGTATACACACACAATTAATTGTCAGTTTTTGTTGGTTGTGGAAACTGTGACAATTGAACCTTGGCTGCAAATTGTCTGACAATGAAAAAATTGTATGATGATAAAACACGAACATCTTACAATTTCTTCATTGTCAGAAACGTCAGACAACGATAAAAATTGGCAGGCCTGACAATAAATTGTGTGTGTACACGATTTTCAAATACCTTACAATTTGACGTCTTACAATTAATTGTCAGATACATTTTCTGACAATTAATTGGAAGATTACACGATTGTCAGCTAGCGTACACATGATTGTCAGATTTCTTACAATTAATTGTCAGACAATGATCTAACAATTAATTGTCAGGCAAATTTTCTGACAATTAATTGTAAGACTACACGGTTGTAAGACATTGTAAGCATGTTTTTCACTGACAGATCTGACAATATTGTAAGATCTACCAATCGTGTACACTTAGCTTTAGAATGCCTTATAACAAGTCATTGTTAGGAGAATATCAATCGACTGAACAAGTCTGAATAAATAATGTTTGTTATTGTCAGACATTTATGAAATTGTAAGACTCATTTGCAGCTGTCAGATGTGCTAGTTTATGACATAAGGCATTTATTTTATTAGTCGCGTCGAAAACAAATTATTCCGCCGCTTAAAATTAATGTTGTCTTATGGAAATGGAAATTAATGAGAAAATTGTTAAAAAGCAATTTTTTTTATTTGAGTTAAATTTTTTCTAAAACATTTCACAACTATCCTTAGTGAATAGGACAAAAATTTATCTGACAACTCCTGCAACCGTCCGAATTTTGTTTATATTGGTCTAACAATGCCTGGGATCGACCAATTTTTCATAAAAAATACAATCTGCCGAACGGGTGAATTGACAACTTTTAACCCTACAACGTGTTTGGCAGATGAAGCATAGTTAGCAAAAATTAAGCGTTGGCAGGCAGAGTATTGGCAATCCTGACAATATTGTCAGATCCGACTGTCGTACGTAGTTGAAATTGAATAATTGAAAAATTGATTCCAAATTCAAACGAAATCTACAATAAAACATAATATTTAATTTAAATAAATTTGTAGACAATTGGGTATTGGTTGTTTACTTGGCAATAAGTCTTTTGCATCTATAGCTCAATCTTTTTCTTCGTGGATTTTATAATAGATTTAAATATCTACTTTAATAAGTGCCGGCTTGTGAGCGCAGAATTTATAAAATGCACGAACATTTCTACGAAAATTGTTTGGATGACCTAGTTAAAGTGTAAAACACTCCATTAATGATGTTGCCGAAGTCAACTGAAAACTTTAAAAAAAAAACACAGACAAAAGTATCAGTCATAAAGGTACACCCTATATGAAAAAATTTAATAGAATGGACAAACATACAAAAATCCTAACATTCAAAATAATAATATAAATAGGAACAATTTGCCACATCGAAACTCAAATCTATGAACTTTTGCATTTAGCTTTTTATTTAATTTTTTGTCTCGTATTGTTGTATAAACATTCTCATTTATTATGTTTACCTACGATATTATAAGGTATTTGAATTTATGAGGATAAAAAACAGCAATGCATGTACATATTATATTCCTATATCTGTATCATTATTAGAATTATCAACATCTCCGAGCAGCAGCACTTTTTTCGATAACAAAAAATAAAACTCAATAAGAAAACTTCACTATAAAATAAGGAAGCGAAATCACTTCTTTTTTTTTAATAAGAATCTTATTTCACAAGCAGTTGTTGCTGTAGTTAATTTTTCTTTTTATTTAACTAAAATTTCTTTAAGATAAGTAATGGTATTATAGCACTCAGAAATTCCAGATAAAGCACTTGATTGCAAAAAAGAAGTAAATTAAAATAAAACTATCGAAACCGCTACAAATTGTATACCGAAAAATCTGTATCTGTTTTGGAAATTAGGAAAAGAAGGATACAATATTTTAAGTTCCGGAATTGCGGGATGCTGTTGTATCCCAAATAGTTACACAAAAACTAAAATTATAATCGTCAGAGTGGATGGAATTTAAAGAAGACAGATAATTATTTTAGTTTTATTTTGTATAGATAGCATTAAACAAGCAATCCGACCGACGACGATGACGAGGACGACGGACCAACCGACATCTTAAAGATTTGGGGATAGTCTCCCCTATTAATTCACTGATAGTGCGATATAAGGTGGTGTAGTCAAAATGTACATGCAAGAGTAAAACATAAGAGGAAGCTGCCTCTTTGGTGGAATGAAGCAGCATCTTCCATCACACAGAGTGTTTTGTTTGCTTTATGAGTGGTTATGGTTGTTACCATAGTTGCACTTCTGCTGTCGCTGCCGATTCTTTTCCAAGCGCTCTAGATGAGAACTACTGGACTATGGTATGCTATTTTCGTGTTAAATTTTCCAGCAAGAAAGAGCGAAAGAGTATGTATGGAAGGTGCAGACTTGAAGATCATGCGCAGTTTAGAAGAGAAGCTTTCGAGAAACATTTTGTTGGGAATATGCGCTTGTATTTATGCATATTTTCTCTTTCACTATGGTGTTAGTGTCATTTTTGTTTTCTTTTAGCCGAACATTTAAATCAAAGCAGTCCTGAACTTCTAGTAGTAATAATTGTAGGTGTATAAAGTTTTTTTATTTTCCATACTGATTCTGTTGGGTAACATATTAAGTCCACGTGATGAATTTGTATGTGTTTTCCTACAATATGTGTCAACAGAACAAGCTTTTTGTCGTTAAAAGAAGTACATAAAAGAGTTATAATGAATCGGTAGATATATCAGTAGATCTGAGCTTACGTTCTTTTACTTGTTCGAAGAATATTTACCGACAAATGTATTCGTCTCTTTTCGCACTTTATTAATAGAAAGTGACTACAGAAACGCCGATTTATAAAATGTCTGCTTGGACAGGTTAATAATATTTATCCAACGATGGGGAATACACACAGTTGTTTTTTCTATCTAATTAGAATTAAAAAACACTATTGCCTGTTGCTTCTTGCACGATACCCATCTCTAAAATCAGCACTGAAATAAAAACCTGAGGTAAATTGAAATTGTTTTTTTTTTTTAATCTTCATTAAACCCTCGTACCCATCATGACCTACCTGATTGACATCTGAGAGAAGACGGATCGACAAAATTCCATCCACCCTTAGTCTTTATTAAAAATAAACACATTGGCACAAAATTTGAAAGAGCCTATTGTTAATTTATTAGTACGAGTATGATACTACTTAACAATTTGCTAACTTTAAAGTTGTTAACTTTAAAACTGTTTCCTTTCTTCGTGACCTTTTTTTTTTATAAAAATGATATTTGCTGAAGATCTTAATTTGTGAAAGTTCTTTACTAACTCATTCTTAATCTTAAACATTTTCTAACCAGTATCGTACTTCAGCAAGTACTAATAAATTGCTTCTGAACATACCTAAAACAATCACAGTTAGTGCAATAACCTGAGCAAACAAGTCTTTTTTGACGTTTGTAAATGTCAAAGAGTCATATGAAGTTAGCACCGTAATAAAAAAAAAAAAATAAAAAAAAGTATTCGATGATTTAAACTTTAATAAAATGGTGGAGAAAGTATCATGCTATATTCATTCAAATTTGAAAAATCGCATTTTCAACCTAGTTTCATACTAAAACAGCTTTAACATGGTACTAATTCAACTGAAATTTTTCGTAATTAAGTCTGAGTTACCAATCGTTCGATTAAAGGCTTTTAGGGCTTTTTTACTGGATTTTGTTCAGGAGCTTTCAAGATCTATGCTTTTTAAAAGCTTTCGAACAGAAATAATTTGTTTTCCAAAAGATGTTACCACTTGGTGTTTTTCAGTTTTCATATATTTTTTTTTAAATAGTGCAGTGCAATAAACAGTTACTTTTAGGATTTTAGTAGATATTATTTTTGTGCTATGTAGATCTTATACACATCAAAAATGGCAGTTTTTAAATCTATAATAGTCAGAATGAAAGGCAAATACCCAATCTTCCCTTACTAAAAATACAAATTGGACAGAGTTTAGCTCGCAGTGATAATGTAGACACACTTCTATTGGCGATTAACTGTAATAACTGTTATAAACTTTTAAGTTGTATACAGTTATTCATATAACCAAATGCTTGATAAATCCAAATTCGGACAGAAAGCACGTTATTTAGCTGGAGTGACCGAAGTTTCATCAAATAAATAAAAAAAAGCTGTATTATTATCATTGCAGAGGCAGAATCTTCGTAAAAAACAATAATTAATAATTACGGAATACCTAGGAACGCAAATTTAGGTGGTTGGGTATCCTTCCTGGGACAGTGGAAGCAAATATAAAATTACGGATTACAAACTAAAGAACCTCACCATACTTACTTTACAACTTAGCTCACAAATTTTTTGAATTCCTAATATTTAACAATTGGTGATTTGAATCATGATCAAAAAGAATGTGAAAAAAATTTAAAATTGTATGATAACTAAATATGGATTGTATGATGTTCTGATCCATGTGGTACTTCATTACTTTGTACTGAATTACAAACTTCGTTAATTCCTACGACTCGAGTTTTCTTAAGTAAAATAAAAACTTAATAAAAAAACGTGATTGTTGCGAAGACAGAAAATTCTCGAAAATATCTCCTTCTGAATTTAATAACGTATTCAATAAGATTATATCGGAACTGATGCTGTATTTAAGATAGTTCCTGATAACAAAGCTAAGAAAAACATATGTGGTTGACTTGGAGAAGACTTGCGAAAGTATATCGTTAAAAGGTCTTTATTTTAAATGATAGCGACGACCTGAAATTGTGTCTGTCTATATGTTCGACTACAGTCTAAGCGACTCGGCCGATTTTATTTAAACTTGGCAAATATCATTTTTAATTTTTCACAAGATGTGAGAAAAAAAAAATTATTTTACTTACAAATAAAGGTACCCAACATTGTACATTATGTTACATACAATGTTAAAAATGGTTTTAAAAAATCGTATTTTTCTTGAAAGCGGCGCCTAGAATTTTGATAAAATTTTTTTCTTTCGATTAATTTTTACGATACTCGTATATAAATTTAATAAGAAAATACCATAGAACCATTTTTTCAAATTTTGAATTTCTAATTATCGACACAACGGATTTTAATGAAATTTTTTATAGAGAAGCTTCTAAAATATTTTTTGAATTTTTGAAAAAAAAAATATTTTTTTTTGTGGAAAATTCGATATCTCAAAAACCGCTCAGTATTTTTTTGTTAAATTTAATTTTCATTTGTACAGTAATACAAATTTTAAGTTAGCAGACCAAATTTTTTTCTTAGAAATGTTTTAAAAATTTTGTGCATAAAAGCTTATTTTTTTAAGAAACCACTGCCACGACTTAAAATTTTCGTTCTAGCACAAATTCATATTTGCATAGTATTCTGTTTTTATCTCTTACTATTAAAAGAGTTTAAAAAATGAATTTTATCCTTGTGAACACTTTTTTCTTATAACATTCGTTTTTGAAATTCCTAGTCATAGTCATAGGAGGAAGTTCGTGCGACAGAGTGGTGCATTTTATTTCATATTTTGTATCAACTTTTTGTTAAAAGAAGAAAAAATTAATATACACTTAAAAATTAGTTTTCAACAAAAACAGCCAAACGGTTTTTGAAAAACAAAAATATGTAAAATTTAAATATAGGTAGGTAAGTCGAAAAATGTTCCATTTTCTCAAAAACTAAAACACTTCCAGCCATCTGGCTTCTTAATACGCAGATCGGAAAAAATTTTCTCTTCTATACATTTTTTGTCGTGGAACAAATTTTGTCTTGGATATTTTTCCGAGCAGTACGCAGTTCACGCGCAAAATTCATACTTTTGTGCATTGCTGTACAAAATGTCTCCACTAAATTTTGCCAGGAAAACGAATAATATAAGCATTATTTTGCGGGACAAATTTTGACAGCCACCGTATTTCCGAAAGTGATTTTTGTCAATACTGGAGGAGATTCCAAAAAGGTATGAACGACTTTTGTAAGACAACCCGTTCCAGAGATACAGTAAAAAACACATTAAATTAGATTAAATCTCTCCAATTTCAAACTTTTGCGCGAGATTTGGAAAATTTTTGTAGAGATTAAAATTGTAGAGATAAAATTTGTCTTGTCTCGATCTGCGCACAAGGCTTTAGACTTTAATCATATCTTTGTATATAAAATCTATTGTACTCTCATGAAGAGGAACGAAAGGCGCTCCGCGCCGCCTGGACAACTATGTTTCATAACATTTCTCGTAGAGTTGTGGAGAGTAAGGACAGCTCAGAATCAGGAAGGGGTAATAATATTTTCGGTAAAAGTAAGCCGAAGGTGCAGAATAAAGCGACAACAAGAAAGCTATTTTCTATTTTCTTTTTATTAATTTTCTATACAAATAAGTATGATGTGGCTTTTTTTGCTTCACGCATAGAGAAAAAACGGTATATTGTTGGAATGAAGGTTTGATTTTTTTCGTTGAAATACACAAACTTTTAAACGGTTACCACTCAGAACAATTATTTTGTATAGATAGATAATTATTTTTGTTAGAAGATTTTTTAAATGCAGAATTTTAAAAGGAGAATTTTAAGAACTAGAATTTTGAGAAGTACAGAATATTGGGAAATAAAATTCTGAAATACAAAAAAATTACATTAAAAGCTAAAATTTTGAGAAGTAGAATTTTGAAATGCAAAATTTTGAGAAATAAAATTTTGAAATGCAGAAAACTTAATAAGTAAAGTTTTCAAAAAGGTTTTTGAGAAGTAGAATTTCGAAATGCAGAAAACTTAATAAGCAAAGTTTTGAAAAGCAGAATTTTAAAAAAGGAATTTTGAGAAGTAGAATTTTGTAATGCAGAATTTTGAGAAGTAGAATTTCGAAATGCAGAATTTTGAGGAGTAAAATTTTACAATTCAGAATTTTGATAAGTAGAATTTCGAAATGCAAAATAAGGAAGAAAAGAACCAATGTGAAATCCATTTCCACTCAAATAAGTTATATTTCAAATCATAGTATGTATTTTAATTAAATAAGGTATCTCATATTGATAAATTACTATAGACAACTTTTTTCAAAAATAAATGTTTATTAGTAAAATCTACAAATTGCAACTGTTTTTTATATATATATGGGGGTTCTTTTATCTTCTTCAATATGCAAATTAAAATAATTCCAATTTCTACTAAAATAATTAACATGGCGATTATTAAATGTGGCAATTATGTCTTATTTTTTCATAGTTCAACCTTTTTTAGAGGCACACAAATATTTTTTTTTTTGGTAAAATAAGTTATTTGATTTTTTTTAAATACCTAGCTTATACGTGTGTGTCAATAAGTTTTTAAGATTGGGTTACCATTTTTTTTTTAATTTTTCAAAAATTGCCTTTTTTATGTTATTTTATTTTTTTTTTCTAAATAAATTTTTTTTTAAATTGGTACATATAAACTATTCAAATTTCTTTTTTTTTCACTTGCGATATATGTATGTATGTAGGTACTGTAGAGCAAGTTTTGTACTTGAAAAAAAAAGTAACTCGAGATTTTGATCAAAGTTGACTTTACGATGGAGAGAACACGAAAAAAATATTTTTTTAACTAAAAAAAATTGTTTTTGAAAAATTAATGTCTTGAAAACGTTTGAGCGATTAATTTTTGAAAATATTTCCTAGAATCTTTACTATTAAATACTTAAAATTGGCATTCCAAATTTTTTTTAGAACAATTTTAAAGAAATTTCTTATATGCAAAATTAGCTTAATAATAAAAGGTTGTTTAAACTTTGTTTTTATAAATTCGTAATTTTCGTATTTATAATAATAAAATGTATAGTTTAGGAATTTTTATTTTCATAAGTTAAAAAAAAATCTAGGTGAAAAACCTTATAACTTTTTAAAATTATATTTGCCCTGAATTTAGAACAAATATCAATTTTATAAATAAAATGGTCACGATGAAAGAAAACAGTTATAACTTTTTTTATTTTAATAATTCACAAATTTTATTACAATTCGTAGACAAACATGAAAAGAGATATGTATATGTTTGTTCAAAATTGGCACGCCAAATATCTTATTTTTAATTTTTTACAAAATATATGGATACAAAATATTTTTATGAAAAAGTTTATTATTATTGAAAAAAAGTTTTCATGTGCGATGTATTAATACATTTTTAATATTGACTAACTAAATTCCTTTTTTTAATTTTTCTAAAATTGTTTATGATTGATTAATTTTTCTAAAATTGTTTATAGCAGGGGTGTCCCAAAAGTCAACGTCGAATCGAAAACGGGTGATAGGGTAGGTGGTGACAATTATCAGAAAAATAATAAAAAAAAATCGTAGCCATGTATTTTGTGAGTTATAGGCATTCGAAAAAAAAAAATGACAAAATGGTCACCCTGTGACAGTCTTTCAAGCACCGTGATTACAAATATCAACTTTTCTCAATTTTTGTTGTTGTTATGGAACTTTAAATAACCCTGCTAACAATTGCATTCAAAAATTTAAACACATCTGCATTAGTCTTAAAGAAATTATCACTTTTTTGCCCAACTAAGTACTCAAAATTTGTACATGACCCTAATTCAATGGACAGTAGTGTAAAAAAAACGTACTACGAAATTTTGGCAAGTTACCTTAAAAGTTGGCGCGTTCTATTCTCATTTCAAAATGGTATAACAGTTTTGAGGATATTTCATAAATAACGGAAACAAAAATGTTTTTCTCAAGTAACCCGGTCTTAAAATAATTCTTTTTAATTCATTAAAAAAAACTTTGAATGCACTCTAAGCTTCCTCGTGTCTAAGTTTATGTTCCAGGGGGGTGAACAGTAATTTATAAGTAACTACTACCAGGTTCAGAGTACCGCGGGCTATCACATAGTGATTCATTTCTATTATTTGGTTTGAGTTTTTAATGAAATTCAATTTTTCAACAAAAAATACATCAAAAGTCTATTTACATTAGCTAACAAATTTTCAAATTGTTTGCCTCCAACGGCAATGCAAAACCTACATCTTCTAAAAAAAGATCGGTTTACAAGACGGGTGAATCTCCATGAGTTGATGTTTTTGCCTAAACGAGTGAAAATTATTTTTTCTCGAAAAACTTATTTGATTTTTTTTTCAAAATAGTTTTTATGTGAATATTCATAAATTTCAGAAATTGATTTATATATGTAAATATAAAAAGTATTAAAAAAGTGTCTATATTTTTTGCAAACAAAGTTTATATTAATAAATTTTAAAGACTGGTATATACAAATACCTATGTATGTATGTATGTATATCAATTTTTTTTTTTTATTTTTAATTACAGATATTAATACCTACCTACCTACGCATACAAATTATTTTGTTTGTAATGAAAATTTTTTTCTACCAAACCAATTTTTTTTTCTTTTTTAATTGAATTTTCTATAGGTATGGACATATGTAAAAGCTATTTTCTTTAAAACGTTCGTACATATTAGATTTTCTTAAATGAATAATTTAATAGGTACCTATACATGTACATAATATGTAGATATACTAAAATTCAAAAAAGCCAAATTCTATCAAGAATCAAATTTGAAAATTATTCCTACTTAAATCTATGGAAATCGGTAACGTTGTATTTTGGTTAGATAAATCAAAATTGAACAACGTTGCTTTGTTACGTATCAAATAGACCAAACAAAACTAAAATTCTTGACAAAAAAAATATAACAACAAATACTACAAAACTAATTTGATTTTCTCATTCTCGTCTTTCTTATTGCCACGTGGCTAACTGCTGATAAAATTTTCTTGCTCTATCCTCAATTACTACACCTACCCTAAATCTGAAGTCTCCAACGTGAATTTTTTACTCCAACAGCGCCATCAGTAGAGCCGATTTCCCAAAACTTTTTTCTGTTCCATGAGAGTACTATAGATTTTTTATACAAAGATCATATATGGGCTTATCCCTGTAAATTTTAACTTCTTGAGTTTGAAAAAAAAACCAAAAAAAAAATTAAGGCACGCATGTAAATTTGAGTTTTTCTTCAATTATAGACCACGAATAAATAAAAAACTTCAAAATAACTCATACGTATTGTTTGTTGAAGAGTATAAAGGTATAAAGTATAGAAAAATGAATTTAAAATAATTTATTTTAAGAACCGAGTTAATTGATTTGGTTTTTATTTTTAATATTCACAATAAGTATATAGTAAAATGTATAGTTTAGGAATTTTTCAAACTTATTTGTTTAACACTTTTACCATTTTTTTTTTAGTTTCTACAGTTTAAATTACGCTCATTGTAAGGGTATAATCAAACAATGCTTTGGTGTGCTAGTAAAAAATGTGCCTTTTTTGAAACAATTACGTTTTTTACGTTCGTTTTGTTAACTTCATAAAATTTGTACATAATGAAGCACGCATTGAAGCCAAAGTTTTTTTTACTCTAGATAGCTTAAATAATGACGCAGACCATAAAAAAATGGCCCATGATCAATGTTAAAAAAATAGACACGAAAATTTGTGACAATTAAAGATTTACGAAAAATCACGCATGGCAGTTTTTCTAAAATTTATAACATATAGGATTATTTATAAGGAAGGCACGCACTCAAAATGAATGATTTCAATTAATTCTGACCTTATCTGAAAAAACAAAAATTGTTCTAAGTAATCTTATGTTAAACATTATTTTTGCAATAATACAAAACGTTAATTATCCACGCACGCAGCCAAAAGTCTCAATATTCGATGATTTTTTCGATTTCAAACACTTTCGCACTATCTCGATGGTTCATTTTATAAATTTAATAGTTAAAACTCAATGATAAATATAATATTTAAGTTCCAAAACCTGAATATTTAATAATAATGTCTATATATTTCGACGCATGGCAAAAGTTAAAATTTGCACGGATAAGCCCATATAACTAAGAATATTGAATTAGAAAAGCCTAATATGTACTTAAAATAAGTAAATTTTTGAAAATTAAAAACCGTATACAATTTTTAATTGTTTGCAACTAAATTTTCCCAAAATGAATTCATCGATTTAAAACCATATTATAAAAATATAGGTACCCGTCTTTAAAAAAAACTTTAGGATTATACATATCGTTATTTTACTTTTTTCCAAATCACTTTTTTTTTTTTCATTTAAAGTCTTTCTTTCAAAGAGAATTATAATTTTATTACTCAATTTTTTCTTCTCAAAATGGTTATTAATTGTATACACCCTATATAACCATTTTATTCTTCTAAGAAGTATAAATACAAAAAAAAAAAACAAAAAAATTAATTTTGTTTAAGTCTCAACTTTACGAAAATCTGGACTCTACTATTTTAAAAGTATCTTAAAAAACTGATTTTGGAACCAAAAATAACGATACATCCAACACAAATGTTAAAAAACCCCTGATAAAATATTATTTTTCTCAAAAGCCACTCAGATATTTTTGTATAAATAGAAAATCTAAAGCCGTATCAACCAGTACCTCAAATAGATATAGAACCATTTTTATGATTTTTTTTAATTCTATTATATTTTTTTAAGAAGTATAAATAATATTTCAAAACCGGAAGATGTTTGAAATTTATTTTTATTCGCTTATTATTAAAATCTTAAATTTGGCGTACAAAATATTTTTCATACAAATTTGATATTTATAAAATTGAATTCTTAAAAAGCGGCTCCAACGATAAATTTTTTGTATAAATAATTTCTTCAAGAAATTTTTTAAGCTCCAACTATTAAGGTTTATGTTTCACCAATTAAAAAAAAAAAATGTTTTAGGGGTACGCGTTTTCTCTCCTGTTCAATAAAACATTAATGAGATAGATCCCCTTGAGTAGCTTCACTTATTAAAGGAAATAATCTTTTTAGAAATTTTATAAAAGAACGTATTATATTTATAATTTAAATTCATCAGTATGAGAGCATCAGTTCCTTCAGCTTCTTACAATTTTCCTAAACAGTATGGAAGCCTATGAAACTTAACTCAAACTACGAAATGACAATGCCTACTCTGTATCAAACCAACAACCGAACATACTCGTAAAAATGTATGTGATAAATGATAATTCTTTTAAAGGTTACATTTTAATGATCATAACTTATAAGGGTGAAGGCAGATCACCAAAAATGATACTTTGTACTTCTTAATTTCTCTTTGAACAATTTCTTTAATAACAAAGAAGAGGAACCTACTTATGGATATACATAAGTACACGCTTGTACAGATGCAGACATTAAAAATAATCATTTGTAGATCTTATGTTTTAAGAGGAGTAATTCCCATGGGGTGGAGAAATAGATAATAATTTTCCAATAATAATATTTTAAAGTAGGTCCATATGTACATTACTAATATTGATCATAGATATGGCATGGGCACCACTTGAAGTTAATAAGCATTTATTCAAAGAAAGTTCCAAAAGATGAGTTTCTGAACATAAGTATTAGTTTTCAAGATATGATGTTTTTTAATTTTTTCTTCGTTATTTTCAAAGGGAATTTTACTATTAGGACCACGTATTGACTTTTGAATAACTTATCTTTTACAGAGGGGAATTGATATGGCATTTTAAAATTCTCAACGAACATCATGTTTTTTTTTTTCTGATAAGTGATATGAGTCAAAATATTTGAGAAAATAAAAATCACATTGCTAGAAGAAAATGAGAACAAAAAAGTATTTTTTTTAAATATAGAATGCATTTTAATGAAGAAAAAGACACTTTCACACAAAAAAAAAAAAATCAATAGATATGTTCCAAGTTAATGCATTTTATAGAGGGTGATTTACTTATACATAAAGTGTAACAAAAAGCTAGAGCTTGTAGTTTATGGTGGTTTAGACAAGACAGAAATAGGGGCAGTTTACTAAAAACAAAAAATGTTATTAAAAACAAAGGTAACTCTTACAACGCTATGCGTTACCTTTTTTTTAGTAAAGCCAGAAATCTCTTCTGTTATTTTCTTTTTAAATTTTGTTATTTTAGGTAACAGAAAAATTAATTTTCAGTCAAAATTTAAAAATTTAAAAAAATTTACATACATAAGTATTTTTTTTTTTTTTATTTTTGTTTCCAAATCCTTTACTTAAAAAAAATAACCAAAATCATTTTTTTTGAAGAAAAATCTTTTTTAGTTCTTCTTCAGTCACTTGAACTTTTAGGTCAACTAATAAATAAAAGGATCAACTTCCTTTTTTTTTAATATTCAACATATAATTGGCATTAATTAATCCTATTCTATCTTTTCATTTCTTTGAGAACACCTTACTACGTACATCAATTTAAAATTGGGCTTCCCATTTTTTACTTCCGACGTATAGGTACTATAAGGCAAGTTATGCATTCGTAAAAAAATCGCACTTTAGATTTTGATCAAGGTTGACATTACGATGATAGCGAAGACGAATAAAGTGGGTCCGACAATTCCGTCTGTGTGTCTGTACCTCGATCTAGAGGACCACTGGACCTTTTTTCTTCAAACTCTGTACTTAGGGGTCTTCGGTAATTCCCTAGAGGGGAAATTGAAATTTTTTTTAGCTCCAAAACTAACGGTACCCCCCATACACCCGTATTTCAAAATCTTATTTATCTCGAAAACGGCTCTCTCAATTTTGATAAAAGAAAAATTATGTGTGATATTATGGACATGGACTACATTTTTGTAAAAAAAAAATTTTCCGGCAAAACGTTACTAATGGTACCTGCCATAGAACTGTTTCTTTGATTTTCGACTTTCGCATTAACAGCTCTAACGATTTTAACCAAAAATGTTCAGCAATAGCCCTCTTAAGTTTAAAATAGTATTGTATAAAAATATATTTTTTGGGTTTCTTGAAAAAAAAAAATTCTAAAGTATTTTTTTTTTTTTGAAAAATCAATCTCTTTAAAACGTGTGAACGATTATTTTTTAAAATTATTTTCTAAAATCTACACTAATAAACACTTAAAATTTAACAAATTTTGTTCTAGAAAAAATTTAAGGAAATTTGTTATATAAAAAATTACTTGAATAATAAAACGATTTTTAAGCTTTGTTTGCATAAATTCCTACTTTTCCGGAATTCAGACGACATGCATTTGAACATTTTTATCTCACTAAATCCATGTTTTATATTTATAAAATGTATTTTAAATTCCAAAGTACTTTTACATAAGAGCAAGTTCGTGCGATCCATTCGTGCATTTTATTTATTTTCAATTTGTATGTCAACTGAAGAACTCATCAAAATGCCAAACTACGATCGAGAGGAATTAGCGGATATGCACTTCTGCTACGGTTAAGCTGAAATACCCCAGTCAAATTAGCCTTCAACCTCGGAATGAAAGCGAATAAGCTGAAAATTTGCATCAACCTTTATTTTGATGTTCTAATGACTGACAAAAAAGTCTCATATCATATCGTGTCGGCATCACAAGTTATTCGAGGTCAAAGGTCAGGTAAATCGGTTTTTTGCAATTATTTCGTTTTCTATGCGAAATACCGCGTTCGAGGTTATTATGAATTTTGTAGACCATACACTTATCTACAATTTTCATCTCAAACATTTTTTTATAACTCCAACCATTCTCGAGATATAGCGCGGAGAGTGAAAATTTAAAACGTAGATACTTAGCATTTTATGCATAATGACTGATTTGTGTTTTATATGTGATAAAACGCTCTCGGAAGGAGAAAGAATTTACATTAAAAAAGCTGAGAGATGTCATTACTTGCTATATTCCTGATGATAAAACAATAATTTCAAAATTAAGGGAAAGATATTTAACTGAAGTAATAATAACGAGATAACGACGAAAATAGGATCATTTACAATTATTTGTTTTCGTGATACGCAAGCTAATATTTTATCTAATGCTTGGTATAATAATAAAAAAGGCACTGGGTAGAAGAACGAATGCGTGTAGTAGAATTTACAGCTGCAATTATTAGAGAAGATATCGTCGAGTCTAAATCTTATCCGCCTCCAAGTAAAATGATCTACATAATTCTCAACACTTTAAATCAATATCACGAAAAACTTCAATTCACAATAGAGACAGAAAATAATAAATGCATACCATATTTGGACACTATAATACACAGAACAGATAATAAAATATTTTTCAATTGGTACCAGAAACCTATAGCGTCGGGAAGAATGATCAATTTCTTATCTACTCAACCACAGAAATATAAAATCAACACTGCAAAAAACTTTATTAACAAAGTTCTAGATATTTCTAGCCCGAATTTCCACAAAGACAACATCACAAAAATCAGAACAATACTCCTAATGAATAATTTTCCACATAAAATAATTAACGATTTAATAAATGACAAAAATAATCAAATAAAATATAACAACAATAAACAAAACCAACACCAAAAACAGACAAGGGGCAACGCTGACAACATCACTTTCCACAGCATAAGTTTCATTCCTAAGCTTACTGACAACAAAAACTTATATAAAATAATAAAAATTAACAAAGAGAAAACTTCATTCGCTCATAAATCGAACCATACTCTTAGCAAAATATTTACACGGACTAAACCACCACTACAAAAAGAACAACAACATGACGTGGTATACGAAATAAAATGCAAGGGTAAAACGAATGAGGAGTGTGATCTTGTTTACATTGGCACAACAAAACGCACACTAGCTACAAGAATAGCCGAACACCAAGCTGACGTTAGGAAAAATAGAGCATCAACTGGACTCTCACATCATATGACAGAAAATGGACACACCGCTGATTTTGATGACGTAAGAATTCTTGACAAGGAAAGAAACATTAATAAGAGATTTACGCTGGAGAGCCTAAGAATACAGCAAAACATTAAGAGAACTATGAATTTTCAAGAAGACAAAGACAAGCTGAGTGCAAGCTACAGTGCCGTCATAAAGTAAACATTGAGTCTGTGATATTAGTTCATAATTTTTGTTTTGTCTTGGTTTTTTAATTTATTTATTTATTTAGTTTTCCGTTTTAAAAAATTGTAAAAAATACAAAAGTGCAATATAAATGTTTAAAAACTATAAATGTAACTGACAATAGTAAGTAAAATTATATAAAAATTAGTAGTACTCAAAATTCAAGAATTATAACGTGTTATAGGTCCAATAAAAATATCCCTTGAAAAAGTTGGAAAATACCCAACGAAACGTCGGGAATAATTTAAAAAATGGATTAATTTGTTTTATTAATTGCATAAAAAAATAAAAGATCAGAAAGCCCAATTAACGCACACAATTAATTTCAATATAACTGATCAATTCTTTATAATTAAAATGATCTACAATTTACTTGTCGACGCCGCACAGTGGGCATAAATCGTGATTTAAGTGGCCAAAAATATTTTTTTTTTGTTTTCGAATCACATAAGTTTAATTTTAATTAATTAAAGAAATATTTATACGTAAAATATATGACATTTTTTTTTAAATAAATATGCTCAGGTTAAGAGAAAAATAAATTCAAAGTGAGAAAAACTTATATATCGATGTATGAAGCATTTTTGGCACAATTTTTATTTGCGGATTTTCTTGAAAATCCTTTTGGAAAGTAATTGAATTCATTACAGCTAATTATTTCACATATTTATTTGTTATAATACGCAAAAAAAATATAAAGAAACGTTAAGTAGCTAGTACCGTTTGATTTTGAAACACCCATCTTAATTTTACTCAATTTTCCAGTTTATAAAGGCGATACAAAAATTCACAGCTTTAATTTGTTTACGAATTGAAAATTGATTATGTGCTCTATCGAAACTCGAAAGATTTATATCCGCATGTATCCGCATTTACGAGTTAGAGCGAAAAAACATTTTACATAGCGACTCTTCTGTATGCAAAATCTTACATGTTGTACTGTAACCATGTACCAAGACTGTCGTTCGTCTCCAATGAAGATGCCCAAACAATTTAATATTCACCTATTCTGGGTGCCGGGACACAGGGACATCCCGGGGAATTGTAAAGCCAACGAACTCCCAGAACTGGAACGGAAATGCCTTTCTTGCCCGTTAGGGTAAACATTATAGGTATGCCTGTAGCTACAAGTAAACTTATGCTGAAGCGAATTGCTCTGGAACAATCAAACACAAGATGGCCTAACACTACCACATGTTTGGCGACCAAACAAATCTGGCCCAAACTACATTTGAAGCGGTCAATGTATTTATTTTCCCTCAGTAGATCTCAGATCAGCTCCGTAATAGGTGTCATACTATGTGTACTATGGGTGTTTTTCTTTTTTAGTTCAGAGTAGAAGCTGAACTGTCAAACAAAAAATCGTGTTTCTTTTTTAGCTCAGAGTGTATAACAGTTCAAATTTGTGTTTCTTTTTTCGTTTAGAGCGTGTTCAGAGATTGTTCAGAGCGCACTCTATGAGCTCGGTATAAAATAGCTGAGCAGACAGAGTTAAATGCTGAAATCATTCTGACAGACAGGAAAAGAACTCAAAAACTCGCTTATGTTTATAAAATAATTCAGAGCTCTTAGAACACGCTCGATTCGGAGAAAGTTCAGAGCATGTTCGACATGCTCGTGCTCTGTTCAGTGCTCTACTCTGAATGAAAAAAGAAAAACGCCCTATGAAACGATTTTTGCAGGAGTTGCTTGGACGAGGAGGAAGAGGAAACAATCCCACACCTTCTTTGTACATACACAAACGCAAACTTCATCTAGGAGAATATTTCTATAACGAACTAAGCGATCTAATAAATACAGACATTAAAAGTTTCCTTCGCTTCATTAGAAGCTCCAAATGGTTTTAACTAGTAGGGAACCTTTTTGTTCCATATAAGATCGTGACAGCCACTTTAACCTTACCTAACCTTACATACCATATTGTTTTTATTTAGTGCGGTTAGTAAATTTGCTTGCACTTATTTTCTGTGGTATGCTCTTTTTATGTGGTTCTCATTAATTGTTCCGTTACATTTAATAATTGGATGATGGAAATGACCAAATTGATTTAAGGTTTTGGTTACTATTCTTAAACAAAGTGTTGGCTTGAAGAGGACAAAATGGGAACTACAAATTTCTTTTTGAGTGTTTTTGTGAAGACCCAAAGGGCAAACCTAAGAATTTCAAACAAATAGTTTACTGGTCACTATTTGTTGGATCTTCAAGAAAGTTCTTTTAAAATAAGTTTTGTATCCAATTTAAGTCAATATTGAATAATTTGTCATCCCACATTAACAGGGAGAAAAACAAGTTTTTTTTATTATTTTAAAATCAAAATAACACATATTTGATAAATTATATATTGAAAGGTACTTAAATAAAGTTACAAACAAAAAAAATTATAAAAAAAACTCAACTGGTTCAAAAGTTATGGATTTTTGACCACTTAAACCACGCTTTCTGCCCACTGTGCGCCGTTTAGTATAGACTTTACATATACGGATGCGCGCTACCCACTCTCCGCGTTATATCTCGAGAATGGTTGGAGCTATAAAAAAATGATTGAAATGAAAATTGTAGATAAGTGTATGATCTACAAAATTCATAATAACCTCGAACGCGGTATTTCGCATAGAAAACGAAATAATTGCAAAAAACCGATTTACCTGACCTTTGACCTCGAATAACTTGTGACGCCGACACGATATGATATGAGACTTTTTTGTCAGTCATTAGAACATCAAAATAAAGGTTGGTGCAAATTTTCAGCTTATTCGCTTCCATTCCGAGGTTTGCCCCTTTTTCTGGCTTATTTGACTGGGCTAAAAGCCCTCCCAATAAGAGGTGTCTTAGTGGTACAATTTGTATAAGAATTGATCGAACAGAGAAAGATCATCTGCTTGAAGATGAAAGAATCTTAAATTTGGTCCGACATAGTCCCTCCCTAAGTACAAGGAGAATAGTTTGTATACTTCAAGTGCCCCACAGTACCACTTTACACCAGTACAGGGGCTAACCTTAAACGACAAGCTTCATTATTGCTAAGAGACGAAACTGAAAGGAACTAGATACGAGTATTTTGCAAGAATATTCTGGACGAATGAAGCACAGTTTACCAGTTATAGAACAACAACAATCCGCAAAAAAACTAAATAAATCTCAAAACGTAATGTTTGGCTGGTATTGTTGGACAAACATTAATCAAACCACGGTTTTTGAATTTCTACGAGAACTTTTGCCTGATTTGCTCGAAAAGGTTCCATTGACCACAGCAGATAGTTTAATCGACCAGCAAAATAGATCTCCAGCGAACTACAGCTTGGCGGTAAGAAACTGGCTGGATGATCATTTTGGTTACCGTTGGATCGGAATATATAATCGGATATAATCTTTGCTTTCTACAAAATAGGGACCATATTGAACAAAATATTATTTTAATATGTTTTATTATTTTCATTGGTTTCAACATTGTAGATGATTATTTTTTACAAGTTACCATTTGACTTTTCTTTTTTGCTTTAGTTTCTTTTTTGTAAGTATTTTTTTTAGAAAATTGGTCCTGCAGGCTTAGCAGGAACAAGGTGAGTCTATTCCCCCCATAAGATTTTTTTGCTTCTCTTAACTTAACCTACACGCTAAAGCTTTCTGTCACACATTATGCAAATCACCATGTATACAAGTATCAAAATTCAACTTTATTATTATTTTTTAACTTCTGCCTTATTAATAGCAATACATTCACTTTTGGTTTGGTAGTTTGATTATATGCGTTTCATGCCGTATTTATCTCAACGAATGGGTTCAATAGTGTATGTTTTAGTTGATAAAGTTTCTGTCGAAGACAATGCCACCATAGCTAGAACACGAAACGGTTTAAAAAAAATGTTCATCAGAAAACATTATTTTCTTTATTATATAATATGTATATACTTTTAATCGATTATTATTTGCAACATATTCTCGTATGTAGGTGCTACTTGGCAAGTTATGCGTTCGTAAAAATAACGTTGAAAGAGAAAACGAAAAAAGTGGGTCTCGCAATTCTGTCTGTCTGTTTGACTACAGCCTAATGGGCATGTTCGATTTAAAATTGGTAGATAAGATTTAATGGTTATTTATTATACCCTTAGAATCATTTTTGTTTTTGTTTTGATTTTCTCAAAAACGTTACAGCCGATTTTGATTAATTTTTTAACAATTATCAATTATTTAAAACTCAATATTTCCAAAAATCCATGCTAGATTTGTTTTAAAACTTGACAGTTAAATGTTTTTTTATTTAAAACTAACGGTAGCCACCGCAGACAAATGTTAAAAATGGTTTCGAAAATCGTTTCTTTTTTTATCGAAAACGGCACCCAGAATTTTAATAATTTTTTTGTTTGATTAATTTTTACGAAAACGAGTCAGTATTATTTAAAATTTAAAGTTGATGTTCCAAAATTGTTATGACTATTTTGTATACAAAAGCTAATACACGATTTATAATTTTTGTTCTTGCATAAACTAATATTTGTTTGGTAAACCACAAGGCATCCTATTTTTAGCTGTCACTACTAAAGGAGTTGTTTTAATCATTTAAAAATGAATTGTATGGTTATGAACATTTTTTTCTAGTAAAATTATTTTTTTGAATTCTTGATCTTTTTCATAAGAGCAAGTTCGTTTGATCCAGCTGTAAATTTTTTTGTTTTCCTTGGCAACCTAGTATTTTAGTTAATTTATACAGTATTTAATATTTATGCGATATATGTATATATATTTATGAAATTTCAAGACATTCTTTAGAAAAACGACCAACAACAAAATTTTGAAAATTAAATTTATTAGATAAGATTATTTTCCAAATGGAGTCAGTAATATAAATGAAAATATGGAAAGTGAATCGATATTCTTCCAGGACGAACTTTGATGCTGACATGGTGACGTTATGAGACATAAACACCTTGATTGTAAATTTGCAACCGGTTGGATTATCATACTTTGTTTCGGAAATTAAATATTTTCAGTTAACAAACTGTAAACTGCTAACTTGAAAACAATGTTTTATTTGCTCGATGGTTCGTTCATGGTTGATAGAGAGTATTGTCTGTCTTAGCTAGAAACGCTCTTGCGTATTCTTTCGTTGCATTTAAAATAAAATGCGCGACTAAATCGCATGAACTTACTTTTATGTTAAGAAACTAAGAACTCAAAAAAATTGATGTTAATAGTGACAAATGTTAACAAGCACAACACAATTAGATTTTAAAACGCAGACATTTTTTTTTTAGTAGTTGAAGCTAAGAACAGAATGTCAGAAACAAATTTGTATTTATGTAAGCAAAACAATTTAATTCCTTAAAAAAAAGTTTTAACAAATAAATTTTTTGAAAAAAAAAAATTTTGTTACACCCTTTCTAATTATTGTACGAATAAAAATTAAATTTCCAAACAAAAATTAATGACTCGTTTTTGAGATATCGAATTAGCAAAACAAAATTATTTTTATGTTCAAGTATGTAATGGTTCTGTACAGATGAGAAATGACAAAGCCAAAAATGGAAAAAATGGTAGGCACTGTCAGTAACTATCTAAATTGAAAAATTTGTTTAATATCGTAAAAATATAGCAAAACAGAAAATTTTGTATCAAAATTTCAAGTGTCATTTTCAACAAAATGACTATTTTCAAGAACCATTTTTTGACACTTGTACGGTGGGTGATGTTTTACAAAAAGTTTTTTTTCTGTTGTAGATAGTGTTAAAAAAATATTAATTATCAAGTTTAACAAAAATCGTTCATGTGGTTTTCGAATTATATATACATATATGTAGTCTTTCTTAAGTCAAAAAAAAAACTTTCAAAAATTTGAACGCAAAATACTATTCAAAAATTTTATAAGTTCAAGCACGAAAAAGTGATCAAATTCGTTAAAGTTTTTGAGAAAATTGAAAACTTAAGAAATGGTTCAATGGGAAGAACCATTAATATCCATTTTTTGTAAACATTTTTAAATGCAATTTTTTGAATTAAAAAAAACCATTGAAGAGCTTTTGAGAAAAAAAATATTTCCTAAATTTCACAAAAAAAATAGGATGACGGGTACCGTTGTTTTTGTCTTAAAAAAAATAAAAAACGTGTACCAGGTAGGTAGAGATGGTAGTCGCCAGACCTGAGCCCGCGACTCAATTAGCGCTGGGGTGCGCCGTTTTGATACCATTTATTCGTTTCACCCTAATAAGGATTTAAACGTGTACCAAGTTCAAAGAAAATCGGCCGAGCCATTTTGGCTGTAGTCGAGTAATGTCAATTCTGATCAGAATCTCTAATTCGATTTTTTTTTAACGAATGCATTACTTGCTTTATAGTATCTACATATATATGTCGCAAGTAAAAAATGAGCGAAACTCAGTATCATGTACGTAGGTTGTGGAGTAAGTTTTGAGATACATATGTCAACATCAGTGTGAATATGTCAAATTTAACATTGTCGATGAAAAATTTGACATTTTTAATGGTAATCAAACCAAAAGGGTCGTCATACGAACGATACTGCTGTTTTTTACAATTATTTGAAAAATTCACTTTGGTAAAAAAAACTAAAATTGAATCAAGAACATTTTCGTACGGGTTGTCATACGAACGATACTGATGTTGTTTACAATTATTTGAAAAATTCACTTTGGTAAAAAAAAATAAAATTGAATCAAGAAGATTTTCGTACAATGTCGCATTAATTTGAAATACTTAGGTCCCAGACGTTTTACTTTCAGCTTTACCCTCGCCAGACGCTGACCAAACCTGACAAAAATTAACTTTTGATGTAAGGGGTATAGCCAAATATATGATACACCAAAAAAATTAAATTATTCATATGATTATAAACATGTTTGTACTGTATGTACAGTGGATCAAAAAAGAAATCGGACATACAAGTTTTGTCTCTTTAAATCACAAAATAAAATTGATGAAGGTTTGAAAATAGCGTATTTCTGCATTTATACATAGTTTTTACTATAAACTCTGGATATTTAGCAAAAATTACAGTTTTATTGACAAATTATCATCGAAATTCAATATAAAAGAAAATAATCGCAAATTTAATATCAAAAAAGAAATCGGACACTGTGTTGTACTCATTTTTTTGTTTTTAACGGGACAAATATAACACTTTTAGGTTCTTAATATACCGTTACATTTGTCAGATGTTTATTTGATTTGAATTTAATGCGTTATTATTAATAAGGTCAAAATGGAAGAACAATGTTGATATACAACGATAGAAGTACGAAAAATAGTGATAAAATTTTTTTAAAAAGGTAACTCTGTACGTGCTATTGCAGAAATTGTAAAAAGAAGCAATTCTACGATAGGAGACATCATAAAAAGATTCAAAACAACAAAATCTGTTGAAAATTAACAAAAATCTTGAAGACCAAAAAAGTTTACTGCAGGCGATGAACGTTGGATATTGTAATAAGTTAAAAAATAAACCCCAAATAGGTGCACCAAAGTTGACGGGCGTAGGTAATGAAATACCTGCACTAAGATATTAACCCTGAAACCGTAAAAACAGTGCTGCGAAAAAGTAATTTTCATGGAAGAGTGGCAAGAAAAAAACCTTTTATCAACAAGAAAAACCGAATCAAGAGAAATAGTTTATAAGGAGCTACCAAAAAACGGATTTGTCATTCTGGAATCGTGTTTTGTCTCTGACGAGAGTAAATTTAATATAACAGAGAACAAAACACGATTCTAGAATGAGAAATCCGTCTTTTGGTAGCTCCTTATAAACTATTTCTCTTGATTCGGTTTTTCTTGTTGATAAAAGGTTTTTTTCTTGCCACTCTTCCATGAAAATTACTTTTTCGCAGCACTGTTTTTACGGTTTCAGGGTTAATATCTTAGTGCAGGTATTTCATTACCTACGCCCGTCAACTTTGGTGCACCTATTTGGGGTTTATTTTTTAACTTATTACAATATCCAACGTTCATCGCCTGCAGTAAACTTTTTTGGTCTTCAAGATTTTTGTTAATTTTCAACAGATTTTGTTGTTTTGAATCTTTTTATGATGTCTCCTATCGTAGAATTGCTTCTTTTTACAATTTCTGCAATAGCACGTACAGAGTTACCTTTTTAAAAAAATTTTATCACTATTTTTCGTACTTCTATCGTTGTATATCAACATTGTTCTTCCATTTTGACCTTATTAATAATAACGCATTAAATTCAAATCAAATAAACATCTGACAAATGTAACGGTATATTAAGAACCTAAAAGTGTTATATTTGTCCCGTTAAAAACAAAAAAATGAGTACAACACAGAGTGTCCGATTTCTTTTTTGATATTAAATTTGCGATTATTTTCTTTTATATTGAATTTCGATGATAATTTGTTAATAAAACTGTAATTTTTGCTAAATATCCAGAGTTTATAGTAAAAACTATGTATAAATGCAGAAATACGCTATTTTCAAACCTTCATCAATTTTATTTTGTGATTTAAAGAGACAAAACTTGTATGTCCGATTTCTTTTTTGATCCACTGTATATAGGTCCTAGACGTTTTGGTTTTAGCCTTTGTCCACCACACGACTATAAAGTAAACATCTTCTTAATATATATAATTCTTCTGTGAGTGTGTATGTCACTGAACTTCTCTTAAACGACTGGACCGATTTTGATGAAATTTTTTGTGTGTGTTCAAGGGGATCTGAGAATGGTTTAGATTCACAATTAAAAAAAAAAAATATTCGTAGTTAGCAACGCGAGCACGGGCGGCTAGTTTAAAATAAATTTCTTCGTTTGAGTTTAATTATATTTACATAATTAAATAAATGTTATATACAAATAAATCTGAAAATGTCTACTGATTTTCAAATTAAGGTCGAAGACTTGGTGTTTTTTTTTCAGCTTTAGGCCTGCATTACGTCAAAAATGTGGACAGCCTGTTTACATTTGAAAAGACAAATTTTTCTAAGGTGTTTAGTTGAAAAATTTTATTTTATCAATATGATTTTGTTTTTTTTTTCACAAAATATTTATATAATTTTACATAATTTTTTGTCAGTTTAACAAAAAAAAATGATGTACAAAAAATTATGTCGATTTAACAAAAAAGTTTGTAAGTCAAATAACGAATTTTGACTTTAAACAAAACTGAATTTCTGTTTTTACTATCTAGACAAAATGGTAGGAGTACTGCTTGGATATCAGTTGGTAAGGATCTAAAATAAAACTTTAATATCACTTTTTGAATTAGCTTTTCTATTTTCAATAATTTCGTAGATGACTTCAAGTACCCCGATGCGTAAAATTTGCAATTAAAGAAATAAATAGGAGGCCATAACAGTTAACGGTAGAGAGCCTCAACCTAGTGACTTACAACTATCAACCATTCCTTTGGGCGTGTTACCAGGAATGGAGGGGACCTACAATTCAAACCACTACGTTATAAGCACTATTGTTTGACTCAGGACTACCTTCGTGACTCATGAGCTTAAAAAAGCAATTTGCTTCTGCCCCTTCTTTTATAATAATGAGACCTATCATTTCATCCGATCGGAACAAAATTGTTTCCCATTCCTACGAAATGTAAGAATTATATTTTTGTTTAAAAGAAAATAAATACAAAGCAAGTGCAGAACCACATGCTTTCCAATTATTTATTTCACATAAGTATGTTTTGTGTCAATTAGCCGCGTGGGTATGCATCATGAACAAAATAAATGTTCCAATTATATCTTTTGTCCGATCGTAAATATTTCTCCAAACAGATACGATGTTCAATATCTACCTTTTTCACGTTGACTATTTCCGTTTTGTTTGAACAAATTTCTAAATTTATTTTTTTATTCTGGATTTTAAAAAATGTAAGAATTATACTTTAAGTTTTGGCGTTGTTTTTTAATACAATTTTTCTTAAGTTTTATTTCAAGTGTTTTAAAAAATTAAAACTCCTTCGTTAACGAGGGAAAGTAGTCCACTCTCCTACACAGTTTTTTGCTTGTCCCAAGTAAAACTTTACGCTCTGGCTTTTTGTTGCATCTCATGTGAATCACCATGGGGTGAAATCAGCTAAGTGATTTATGACAATTGATGGTCACAATAAACAGATTCGGTCGGCCTCAGGAGATGGTCATATGTGACAACCCTATTTTTGTGACTTTTCCTTCTGAAATCTATTTTGTTGTCATTTTCAATTAAAGTTGACATTTGTATTTTAATGTCTTGGTTGCAAGAAAAATGAACATATTTTTGCCTAAGAAATTATTTGTTCTCTTTGTGTATAAATAGTTAGAACTTGCAAATTTAGTTCAATACAAAAGACAAGAGTTTGAATGTTGAAATAAACAATATTTAATTAAGTTAAGTTTCTTACCTACTGTAAAAACTATACAACATTATTATTTCTATGAATTTTCCATAATACTTCTTGCACTTAAGCTTAATTACTTTCCTCATTTTTTTCTTTTTATAAAACTCTGAAGTCAAACTAAGTCCCCTGGACAATTCCCACTCTTTAAATTGCTTTGCATGGAAGCTTCAAATGGAGTTAGTTTTGCACAAGAATCTTCTATTGAAAATCGTTCAGGGGCTGAAAATTAAAAATACTACTAAAATTGAGGAATGCAACACCAAAGATATGGATGCTTTATGCGAACTTATAATTGACAAGGAACCCGCACAATTGTTACTTTGGGATTTTTTATAGGCGAAGTCCGATCAAAAAGGAAATCGACAAAAGGTAGACAAATTGAATAAGTTAACTAACTTCAAAATACTTGAAGATAAAAATATGGATCTATAACTTATTAATTTCAATTCAATTGTCACAAGTTTGCGTGAGATAGATCCCAAGTTGGTAAGCTTCCTTTGATGCATCAAACGAATTCCTGAAACTAATGATGGATCGGAAGGCTGATGCAAAGTTAAGTTCCATATAAAGAGAGACCACAGCAATTAGGTACGTCAAAACATATTTTAAATTACAATTATCACCGAGGGCAAAGGAACTATTCAGTTAGAGATTAAAGTAAACGGAGAAAACAGATCAACACACACTTGATTGTCCAACTTTCAGAAGTAAGTATTGAAAGAAGGTGGATGTGCTCATATTTTCGCGGAGATAGGACCTTGGTAGAAGCTTTCAAAACTGAAGGGCTTTACTCAATTGTACTAGCATCACTAGAAGATTAATGTAACAAAATTTTATTTCTGAGGCTTTGTTGACCGGAAATCTAAAACCGGTATTCCAGTATTAGAATCTGCCAAAGAAGATTAGTCTCTTCGTTCTTATTAGACAAACTAAAAATATGTGTAAAGGAACCTAAGTTAAACTATTGCGAAAATTAAAGTACACAGCAAGTCGCAAATTATGGAGGCAAGAAGTCACTAATGCCGGTCGTCCACTATGTGCGCGATAAGTTCAACCAACTTCGTTCAACTTCTTATTCAACTCTTTCGTTGGATAAACAAATTTACAATCTCTTACACTAGTCCAGCAACTTACGTAATTCACGTTGAGCAACTAAAGTTGAACAAAATACGTTTGGAGCCCCGTACATTGATTGATTGATTAACCTCGCACACCTAGTTGATCAACTCTTAAAACTTATTCCAGTTTTGAATAGCTCCATACACCTAGTTGACCAACTTACTCAAATGTTGAATAACCTCGTACACTAGTTGATAAACTTGTTCGATTTTGACAAAAAAAAAAGTTTTTCGAGTTGATCAACTGCGTTTTCGATATGGTTGCTCAACCAGTTGATGAACGAGTTGATACCTTCGTACACTTAACCAAGAACTCGTTGGGGAACGCGTTGAACGCACCACCATAAACAAAAAACTCAAACGCCAAACCTGAAATAATTTTGACTTCAGTTCGGTACATTAGGCAATTGCATTTTCGAGGAAATTTAAGACCAAGCCAATTCCCTGGCATCTCGATTTTTATAAGAAGGGTTCTTAATGTCCCATATATTGGCCTTTTCCTCAATTGCTGAAATCAATGGCAAAATTAATTTCGTGGCCCATTCTGTTTTTTTATCACCTTCCATGACGAAAAACCAAAATAAACTACAGATTGCAAGTTGCAACAACTGCAAGTTCATGGCAACGCAATAGTTGAACCACGTAGACACATTTCACTGCAACCAACGCAACGCAACACAATATTATGTCAAGTAATCCCAAAGAAAATTAAAAAGTTGATCAAAGCGTTGAACAAATAATGTGCAACACATTATCTTGAAAATGTTGCTCAACGTGTTGATCGAACATTTTCAAGGAGCAACACGAGCTCGTACACTACCCGTACACTTGTTGCGCAATTCGTTGAGCAACGGCCAACACCAAGATCCAGAATTGAAGGCACCGTACATTAGAGTTGAATGCGTTGAATTCGAAATTTGTGCGTTGATCGCCTAGTGGACGACCGGCATAACCAAGCATATTATGGATTTTAAGTACCATTTTATCAGAGAAACGATTGAAAATGGGGCAATTAACATCAACTATATTCAAGCAAAACCAATGACAGCAAATGGGCTGACCAAAGCGGTTCCAAGAGATAAGCTACTCGTACTCTTATGTTTTCGAAAACTTTGAATAGATTTTGAATATGAGTAAAGCTTTAAACTACATTTCTTACTTACTGTATATACTATAATTCTGCATTCTTATGCTTCTTATTGCCTCTTTTATCTTAAGCTAAATAACTTTTGTCATTCCTTCCTTTACACAGATGGAAAATTTATTTTGATCACATTTAATTTTCATAAATCTATCATACAATCACTTCTGTATTCGTATACATTCTATTTTAATGTGCGTCAAAAAAGAGCCAAACTCTTGCGGATACGAAAGGTGCTCCATGAAAAGGATCCAAAGAAAAACATAGTTGTCCGAGACGACAAACTGCTGGTGGAAGGTAATCATTTTACTTGGGATTCTGCAAGAGGCCTGATGTGTGGTGAAAATTATGGTTTTATTACTTTAAAAACTATTTTTGGAGACTTTCCCAACTTAATTAATTTAATGAATGAACTTCTCAAAACAAACAACTCGTACAAAATGTCATCAAATGTCATCGACGTTGTCAACGAAGCTGACGTCTTAACGAACAGGATGACAACTCAACAACTAGTTCGTAATGTGGGTGCAAACACAAGTAATGCTCGTTTACACGAGGCATGAGGTTCTGTTGTCTACCAGAATGAAATAAGTAATATAAGAAACATTAGTATAATAAGTTACAACGTATCAGGATTAAAAAATAAATTATTGTTCGCTAACTTTTTTAATTATATACAAAATTTTGATATTTTTGTTCTTTTTGAAACACATTTGTTAGAAAATGAAGAGAATAGTTTTAAGAATATATTTTTTAATTATGAACTAAGATGGAACCAAGCAATAAGAACAGCCAACTTTGGTCGAGGCAGCGGGGGTGAACTATTTGGGTATCGTAAAAGCTTGATAGGTGTACATTTCGATTGGAAAAGAGCTGGAGAATCGTACTTACTGGATATCAAAATTGGTAATGACAGAATGCATATAATACCTGTTTATTTGAATTGCAATCACTGGCAACGTGATTTTGAAAAACTTAGCGAAACGCTACAAGAGATTGATACGACAAATTTAATGCTTATTGGCGATTTTAATGGCAGGATTGGGGTGTCTCAAAATAGCTTTGTCAGTGCACATTTTTCGAACTTATGCTCCAACCGTAAATCTAAGGATGCAGTCTGCGATAATAAGGGAGTAAATATTTTAGAGCTTGCTGATGCTTTCGACTGTCATGTCTGGAATGGTAGCTGCTCAGGGGACTCAGAGGGAGAGTTTACTTTCATAAGAGGTACAGCTTGTTCTGTGATAGACTACTGCCTTGCGTCTGGAGTGTGGAATAATATCCTGAGCGAATTTAAGGTAGGAATCAAAACATTCTCCGACCACATGCCCCTTGAAGTCAACTTTACGACGCATGTATCGGAAGTGCCTGATAGTGCAAAGCAATTGAACCTTATCCCGAAATTACACTGGAAAGAAACAAACAGGCTCACATACCAAAGGAAGCTATCAGAGGAACTCGAAAAGCTCAACAACTCGAACATTATAGCAGACATAAATTCACTGACAAACATAATTAAAATCTCTAATCCTCAAAGTCCATCATTGAGAAGTAAAACGAGTTTTAAACAAGAGTGGTTTGATCTTGATTGCTTTAAGGCTAGGAAGAATTCGTTTAAGTTTTTAAAGCTTTTTCGAAGACACAATTCACAAGAACTCAGAACGTTGTACTCTCAGGCAAATAGAGTGTTTAAGCAAATGTGTTACATGAAAAAAGCAGCCTTGGAGAGAAGAAATATAGAAGTCATCAATAGTACTCGTTGTTCCGCTGAGTTCTGGAAAGCTGTGAAGAACGTGAATGGTAGAAGAAATATCCTCGCTTTAGGACTACAAGCATCAAATCTAAGGAATCATTTCAGAAATCTCCTCAATTCAGAGATAAGTTCACCGCTGGTCCAATATGCAGAACCACTAATACTGGATGAGTTTTTAGATGCACCCTTCGAGATTCAGGAAGTTCAAAATGTCATAGCAAACTCCAAAGCGAATAAAGCCCCTGGTGAGGACCGTATACCTTTTGAATTTTTCAAACACGCCACAGACGACTTTATTTCATTGCTTACAATTGAATTCAACCGAATCTTTGAACGTGCAGCAGTTCCGGACAGCTTCAAAAAATCAATTATATTTCCACTGCACAAAAAAGGAAACCATGAAGATCCATCAAACTACAGGGGAATATCCTTCCTTAATACCAGTGCTAAACTATTTGCCGGGTTGTTGCACAGAAGGCTAACACAATGGGTAAACGAAAATAATATTTTGTCAGAATTTCAGGCGGGTTTTCGGAAAAGTTACTCAACAGCAGACCATATATTTTCAATTTACAATATTGCTGATACCTACCTGAAAAAGAAGAAGAAATTATATGTGTTCTTTGTTGACTTCCGTGCAGCCTTCGACTCAATTGTGAGAGATGCCCTTTTCTACAAATTATTTGAAATAGGTCTATCCAGTAAGGCCATTAATGTTCTGAGAGCGTTGTACAATATGAACTCAGCATGCGTATGGGATGGCGTTGCTCTATCAGACGAATTTTCAGCAACAATGGGCCTAAAACAAGGTTGTATTCTAAGTGCTTTGCTTTTTATACTGTTCATAAACGACATAACGGATGCAGTCAGAGGCGGAATACAAATTGGTGGAGCAACGATTCCTGCACTTATGTATGCAGACGATATAGTCTTCTTTGCTGACACGGTAGATGGAATGCAACTTATGATAAACAGGTTAGGAAGTTACTGCAAACGCTGGAATTTGGTAGTGAATCTACAAAAATCAAAAATGATGGTGTTCAGAGGTGGTGGGGGCAGACTCTCGAGAAACGAAAAATGGAGTTTTAATGGTGAGGCTGTTGAAACTGTGCGGGAGTACAAATATCTTGGAATGCTTATAACTTCAAACCTGAACGTAAAGAGGCACCTGGATGGAAAATTGTCAGAAGCAAAACGAGCGATTTCAGCTGTATGGGAGCGCTGCATCAAGAGCAACTATATCGAGCACAGTGCGAAGCAGAGGTTATTCCGATCTACAGCAGCGTCAATTTTATTATATGGAGCGCAAGTCTGGGGGTATCGTTCTTACGAAACCGTAGAGAAATTTTTGCGGTACTTTATTAAAAGAATTTTTCGTCTACCAAAAAACACCCCAAACTACATGATTTATTTAGAAACTGGGACACCACATATGATAATGGACACACTTGGCATGCACTTCAACTACATTGTTAAAGTTATGGAGATGAAAAATGAAAGAATACCAAAAATAATTCTTAATAACATGATTCAGGCGAGAGGAACAATGATGTTAGAGTGGGAGAGCCTGGCAACCGAATGTTGGACGAATTTAATAATTGCTCAAAATGAAAACCCGTCTTCTCTGAGAATCAAGTTCAACACCATGCTTGAAAAACTTGGAAATGTCCTGTACAACAGAAATGTATCAGAAGCTAAATCCTCGTTATTTAGATGTTTTTACAGTCGCCTTGAATACAACCTTGGAAACAATACGTATCTACTTAACGGCAATCCAATCAATAAGATAAACATTGTTTTCAAAGCAAGAGGGGAATTATTAAATTTGAACTATATGCCACACAGATCTGATCTTCCAATACTTTGCAGCCTCTGTAATATGAAAACGCGTGAAGATACATGTCATTTCATTGCGATATGTCCTGTGTTGAAAGAGTTTCGGATGAGGTATTTTAATAACAGCTGCCTAAATGATGATGAGTTGCTTGGAGTATTAAACGGCGAGAAAGGTTGGGATGTTCTGTATAGTTATGTTGTTGCTGCACTACGTTATAGAAAATTAATAATTGAAGAAGACTTTTAAAATCAAAATTTGTTTTACATTGATGTAATTTATATAATGTCAGTCTGGTAGACGGCCATAGGCCAAACCATTTAGACTTAAATTGTATATATTGTAAATAATTATATTGAATGAATAAACTAACTAACTAACTAACTAACTACATTTTATTTCTAACTTTAAATGTGATTGGAAATAAATTTTTTTTTTTTTTTTTAATAAAACGTATACGTGATTATATTATTTATTTTAAATACAAAGTTACATATTTTTATTTTTGTTATATGTACTTACTAATTTTGCGAATTAAGTAACTCTATGAAATGTCTCTACAAACTCTATATACTACTGAAATAAACAAACCAAGTAGAAGACTTAGCACTATTTAATTAGACTTATTGGAAAAAATAATAATTTTTCGTCAATTTGTTTTAAGTTCTCTTATGTATCATTGATATATAGGTGTATTGTTGTCTCAAAGGTAAGAATACAATAACAAAGTAGTAGTATTTGAATTTTCAATGTTCTCAAAAACTCGAGATAATTTTTCAAAAACTAAATGAGATAAGATCATCTGGTTTTTAACGTATAACTTAAAATTAATAAGAGCATTTAATATAAGATGTCAATTTCGTAATTAATTATATATAATTTAATTTATGTCAATATATTACATAATTATATCGTCGCAGAAGATCGAATACCTCGTAACCCAGAAAAAATCGATTTTTAGGTAATGATGCAATTAATATTGTGAAAAAAAATCCGGATTTAATGAAAAATATCCTGTGAACCTAAAAACTATAATTGCAGAGCCACGCGCATAATTAACAACACGTCTCTCATTGCCGCTCATTGATTTAATAATAAGTTTTTTGTCTCTCCTGAAAAATCGACTTTTCTGGGTTACGAGGTATCAAAGGGCACGGTAGTGCCCAGCCAAGTTCTGGCACTACACCCTTTTTACAGGAACAAACTCAGGCGATTATTGACCCCTTCCTATCTTCAGTACCAATGAAGTCAGAAACTTAAAACTCCGAATATACGCTAAGCTAGTCAGGCACAGGCGCCTCACCAAATTTTTAGCATAAGCGGTTTCTGAGATATAAGGCCTCAAAAATCACAAAAACCGTAACTGACTGACTGACTGACTGACTGACAGATCATCAAAATTATGGAGCACTTCCCGACATCGTAGAACCTTGTAATTTTGCACAACGGTAGGTTTTGTCATGCAAGCAGAGGAAAAAATCGAAAATTTGAAATTTTCCATTCAGGGGGTGTGGTATCCGCCCACTTTCTCCGAATTGGTGTTGGTTGAATGGAGCACTTCCGACTGCTGTAAAACGATTAGCTGTAAAACGATGAAATTTGGTAACGTGGTAGGGCTTAAATTGCATTCAAAGAAAAAAAAAATATAAAATTAGCGGTTTTCTATTCAGGGGCGTGGTATCCGCCCACTTCCCCAGAACTGATGTAAAATATACATGGCGCACTTCCGATTGCAGTAGAACAATGAAATTTGGTAGAACGGTAGGGCTCAAATTGCATATAAAGGACCAAAAATAAAAATCGAGGTTTTCCATTCAGGGGGCGTGGTATCCGCTCACTTTCTCTAAATTGGTGTTGGTTGAATGGAGCACTTCCAACTGCTGTAAAACGATGAAATTTCGTAGTGGTAGGACTGAAATTGCATACAAAGAAAAAAATAAAAAATTGAATTTTTCCAATCAGGGGCGTGGTATCCGCCCACTTCCTCAGAACTGATGTAAATTATATGGCACACTTCCGATTGCAGTAGAACAATGAAATTTTGTAGAAGGGTAGGGCTCAAATTGCATATAAAGGACCAAAAATAAAAATTGCGGTTTTCCATTCAGGGGGCGTGGTATCCCCCCACTTTCTGAGAAAATGTTTAATTTATATGGAGCACTTCTGATTGCCGTAATTAAGGTAGGTATGTTAGTTTTAGGTATCTTGCCAGGACAAGAAGAAATAATTGAAGCGCGAATCAAAACAACCAATAAAAGAACCCATCAAATTTTAGTCAGTAATCATTAAATAATAAAATTTCTCTATTACATTGTAGCTGTTTCAATATTATTCTACTTTAAATATTCGGTATTAAACCTTCATGAAGTAAGAACTTGGCGTACTTTTAGATCTCAGTACTTTTCACGGCTGACTTGTTACACAAAGGTTTTTGTATAGAAGAACTTGGCTCTTTTTTTAACATTTATGTTTTTGGTCTGATTCGATCTACAGCGACGATATGGTTTTTCGTTTTTAGTTTAAGTATTTATTTAAAAAAATATGAGCATCGAGTTTATTCAATTTTCAATTTTGTTTGTGTCTTGAACCAACCGCAACACCCTAAAAGGTATTTGAATAAGAAAATAAAATATAACTTCGTCAAGTACTTCAGTTTAATTAATACCTGCGGTAATTGACTTAAGTAGTAATTTTATTAAAAATGTTATTTTTCAACATAATCAAAAAATATAACATGCTTTGAGGCCTTTAAAATATACTGACAGAATTAATGTTGACATAATTATATATAGAATATTCTAATTGTTGTTTTGAAAATAAAATTATATTAAGTACAAATATATATATATATTTTCTCAGATCATGGACTATCGTATCAATTACTTAAATATTTAATCACCTTAATTAATTTATTAAAGTTTATAGAATCATTTGGAATTATGTGAAATAATGCATTCATAAATATTGTAACATCGCAGTTTGAAAGAGACAAAATAAGCTACGATTACTTTAATCAAAGAAAAATAATTAAATCTATAGCTTTATTAGATTGTGCAGTTACTTACCCTGAACATTAAAGGATTTCTGTCAATATCCGATTCAGAGTTCTCAACCAATGATTCTGATTCCGATAGAAAAGCCAAAAACTAAAATAATAGAAAATATTAATAAAGATATTTCTTCAAATTATATATATGTATGTATATGTACCTGGTCCATTGTACGATCGAACGATTGTAAACAATGAAGAGCAGCATGAAGTTGTTTTCCACGATTAATAACTCCGTTGTTTAAATTGACATACCTAAAATATGTAATACATATTTCAAAGAAGGACGAATCATATTTTATTGGTAAATTCGTAAAATATACATTTTCACTAAATCGTACGAACGATGTTCCAACCATTTTGTTGTGTTTTATTTAAATTTAAAGTTCTACTGCTCAAACAAACAACCTGAACAATTCAGTAAATGTTCAGAAGCATAATCGGCCGATCAGCTGATCGGAAATACTGTCCGACGAAATTCAACGCATGCCATTTGTATGCTATGCTTTGCGATGAAGTACTTCTAATGGTTTTATTTTTCACAGATACAAATAAAATTTTCTCCGAAGTCCTCCGACAAGTTCTAGTTGCGGAAAGTGTTTTCTTTTTAAAGAAAAAGTTATTTAAAATGAAAGTAATAAAGAAATAAACTTTATTCGCGTTAACATGTTAACTATTTAGATTGAACTTTTTGTTTTTAGGCAGAACGAAAACAAGTTCATAACAATTTGAGCGGATGGTGAATCTGCTGAATATCCTGATATTGCAAAAAATTACACCAAAAGGGCACCAGAAATTGTGGTTGTGTTTTGGGAAGATCTGGCCAATCAGCTGAATTCATTTCATTTCATTTTATTTATAATTATGGCATAAGAAGTCGAGGGGACATTCTTCGAAGTCATATTCCACACATAATGGCATACATGGGCCTTTCAAATAAAATTTTGTTAATAACTCACATACAGCTTGTTTTATTCCATTTTAATATCTACCCGCCCTTATATAAACATGATAATCTTTACGGTAAATACATACCTAACGGGTGATTTTTTTGCTATTTTCTTTTTGACAACACTGAGTCCCTAGCACGTAACTTGATACGATCGAGTTAGGTTGATACAATCGAGAACAGGCAGTTCTTTCTTATGATCAGACGATTGTTTTCGATTCGATTGAATCAAATAAGGAACTCCCTATACTCGATTACACCGACTAGACTCGATTGTATCAAGTTACGTGCTGGCACCCCTGGTTTTTACAGCTCACGCACGTTTCGTTATTTGTGTCACTGTCAAACAACTTTAGTTTGGTCTATAATTTAATCATGAATCGTTTAAAAAAATGCGTGCTCTGTTAAGAAAGTTCATCGGGCGCTTCTTCCATATTATGATCAGTTTAATCGACCTACTGAGGCGGCTATTCGTGCTGTTGTGAATAAATTTCGCACCAAATTTTCATTAGGTGTGTTTTATTCACTGCTGCATAGCTAGCGCATCAAAATTTCCCTCGACAAACAACAATAATTTGATTGCTGGCGAAAAAGAAGCCAGTAAAAAAAAATGACAGTTGGGCTGGTGATAGAACTTTTAAGTTATTGAAATGAAAATGGCGCTATGCATTAAATTTTAGAATTAAACACATGTACAATACATACATGTTATGACATCAGATTTTGATATTTTCTATAATAATGGCCAACATTGAAATTGACATATGGAGTGAGTTTGATCGTTTTATTCGCACTTGAATGCTGCGCTGAATAAAACACACCTAGTGTTTGACATTAAACCACCAACACGAATTATCGATTCGGCGCCGCACAGTGGGTCCCCTTCATACTAAGCAGTGCTCAAAATTCAAAATCTTGTTTAAAATGCTAAGAACTGTTATAAATGGATACTAACTGCTGTTGAAAATTAAAATATGATAAAATGAATATAGTTCTGACTATAGTAAATATTTTCAAGGTTATTGGTAGATTTATTTATGACTCCAGGATAAAACATTTTTCGTTGAATGACTGTCGTTGTGCGCGATGTTATCAAGGGATTGGCAGAGATAAACAACCTATTTATAACAGTCCACATGTTATTCTTTTTTTTTTTTTTGATGTCTTCCCGCTGAATTGTTGCCGATATATGAAAATCTCTATTTCGCACCTCCTGGTCTTCTTCGCTTAACTGGATAATTGGAAGTAGGCCATGAGTCATTATTTCACTTTCATTAATAAAGATTTGGTGCAGACTTGTGGTCATGGGATACCAAGGGAAGAGCTTAGAGCTTAACGTAAAGTCGAGCTGTTTCTAGGAAAAAACACCTAAATCTTTCCGCATGTATCTGAAAACCGATCTTATACTAAGCAAAAAATTAACAAAAAATTCGATAAGACTCAATAAAAAGCTTATATTTTAAGTTCTATCATAGTCGAATGGACAACATTCAGGTATTTTAGCTTAGGTTTAATTACGGAGCATCAAATTGCATATTTAAATTTTATATTTATATATGTGGTTACATTCCTGGAAAAAAGATGTGAAAAATAGATAGTTTTGAACTTCACCTCTACCCCCTATCCAAGGCTGAGAAAAAAACTTGCCGGAATTTTCGGATTTGATATCATGATAAACATATCTATAAGCCCACATACTCATATTTTAGCTAAACATCCACTACCAATTTTTTTTGTCGGCCTTTGTATTATTTATTTATTGAACCGCGAACTCAAACAGTGATATTTCAAATTAGCGCACCTAACTTTTACTTCTGTCTTCGGATTTAATAACAAATATTTCTTCTTTCATGCTACATATGTACTTAGATTTAAAAGTTCTCTGCGCTAATTAAAAAAAAATAATTTTAAAAATTTCATTGCCTGTGAGTAAAACCATTATCCATTTATGTACTTTATACACTAAGTAACACCTTTCAAACGAAAATAAAAATGTATTAGTAATCTACATGCCTTCTTGAAGAAACAACATATTTTTAATTTTTTTTCAGCGACGAAGCTCATTTCTGGTTGAATGGATACGTGAACAAGCAAAACTGCCATATTTGGAGTGAAGACCAAGAGCAAGAGCTACCAATGTATCCAGAAAAAGGGGCTGGCGGAATCATTGTAACTTTACTGTGAATGAAGAGCGCTACCGTGCGATGATAACAAACTTTTTTTGCGCAAAATGGAAGAGCTTGACTTGCATGACATGTCGTTTCAACAAGACGGTGCCACATGCCACACAGCACGCGTAACAATGGACCAATTGAGAGGCGAGTTCGGTGAACTGTTTATTTCACCTTTGGGGCCGATCAATTGGCCGCCTAGATCGTGCGTTTTAACGCCTCTAGACTATTTTTTGTGGGGCTATGTTAAGGCGCATGTCTATAGCGACAAGCCCGCTTCGATTGACGCACTGGAATCCAACATTGAAGCGTTTATTCCTTCTTTAGAAAGAGTATGCCAAAATTGGACTAAGTGGATGGACCATTTGAGGCGCAGCCGCGGCCAACATTTGCATGAAATAATCTTCAAACATTAAATTATAAATTATATTATCAATTCAAATAAAGATTTCATGCATTTTTCTGTATTTTTTGTTTTTTTTTTTTAATTTGCGATAGCTCTTAAAAAATCACTCGTTATATCCATTAAATAGATTATTAATAGTTCCTGTTATATTAAATTGTAGTTCTGTTAATCAATTCTCTGAAATTCCTTCCTGGACCAATGAATTAAAATTCTCCACATGGGGTATGCTTTGGTTCTTAATTTTTTTCAAAAATCAATTTAGGACCAATATGACTTTCAAGAAATTTAAAAAATAAAAAACCGACTGTGCTAGTTATAGTTTTTTAAGAATCCATTTTATATAAAATGAAAAAATCTAAAATTCGGTATTGGAAATCAACAGAGATTACAAATTTAATTTTTATTTTTTCAATGACCGATAAGTACTGGTGCCAAGTGTAGAGTAATCTATTCTGCAAAACATTATCTGTATATACATAAGTACATTGTTTTTTATGACAACATTCACAAAAGATGTTTATCTTAATATTATAAATTGGGTTTTGGCAATATTATAAATAAACCAATATCATTATAGCTACATATAACCAAATATACTGCTAGTTCATTATGTACATTCTACATTAGAACTTAGTGAGCATGATCTTGCATGACACGAGGAAGAGAAAAATCCTCGAAGAATATCTCTTGGAGTTGTTGGCCAAGATTATATTTTGTTTATAATCTTTATAATCTTAAGGACATTTATAGTAAGGTTTGGCCAATTTCAAGTTTTTATTATTGTACAAAGAAGATATGTACATTTGTTTGAAAAATAGATTTTTCAAAAAACAATGCTAATGTGTGTACACAAACATGAAAACAACTTCAACGGAGAAAAGATTTCGGTAAAACGCACTTGAAGCAAAATCACATTAGTAGACGTGAGACATCTGAGTATGTGTACATGTCTGGCTTCAAGTTTTAAATTTTTCGATGGTTATCTCTACTGGCACATTAAGGAATTTATGTTTGTACATATACAATTTTTCTAACTTAAAAAAAAAATAATTTGTTCATGTAAACTTTAGCATTGTTATAAATGAACGGGGCACGAGTACGATAACTTGGCCGCCAAGATTTGATGACGGATTTTTGTAGAGGGGTCAAAAACAAGCACTTTTTACTATGGGAGGGGGGGGTCTATCTCCCCCCGTTTAGGAGGTAGGGGCACTTTTAGAAAAAATGGTTTAAATTGAAAAAAAAAAATATAAAAAAACAACGGCAACACCTACAATAAAGTGCTATACTGCGTTTGAAAGCCAGAAGATTGTTCTATAATCCTGCATTTAAATTAAATTACTCATGTCAATGGTTTTTGAGAAATTCGCATTTAAAGTCCAAATTTTGATAAAATAACGTGAAAAAAAAAGTTTAGACCAATTGTTTTCAAAATTGTGAAGTGAAATTGTAAATTAGCTTACATGTGTTTCATGTATCTATCAGTTCTTAATCGAACACAAAAAACCGCATGGTTTTATGTCTTCTGCTTTTTGAGAAAACCTCCATTTAGGAGGTAGGGGCACTTTTAGAAAAAATGGTTTAAATTGAAAAAAAAAAATATTAAAAAACAACGGCAATACTTACAATAAAGTGCTATACTGCGTTTGAAAGCCAGAAGATTGTTCTATAATCCTGCATTTAAATTAAATTACTCATGTCAATGGTTTTTGAGAAATTCGCATTTAAAGTCCAAATTTTGATAAAATAACGTGAAAAAAAAAGTTTAGACCAATTGTTTTCAAAATTGTGAAGTGAAATTGTAAATTAGCTTACATGTGTTTCATGTATCTATCAGTTCTTAATCGAACACAAAAAACCGCATGGTTCTATGTCTTCTGGTTTTTGAGAAAATCGAAAATAACTAAAACTACTTTTCTACAAAATGTTTGATATTTTTTGCTTCCTTACATAAATAAATCAGTGCTAGCTTCCAACATTACAATATATAAACAGTAAAGTATGTATGGGGGGCATGCTGCCCCCCTGCAACCCCCCTGCTTGGGCACACTATAGGATTTGGGGTAGGTGCGAGGTTGGGTGCATGCAAAGTTTCTTTCGCATTCACAGAATCTGTATTTAAAAAAATTCAAATTTATCCAATGTCCACTAAATACATATAAAATACAATAAACGATCTTGAAAACCAAAACAAACTTCCGACCATGTTCACCAATACATGGCACTATTTTTCTATCGAAAATACTGCCTAGAAAGGAAATATAAGGACGACTGGGGTTCGCAAATAATAGAGTTTTTATCAGATGTAAAAAAAGTTTACCCTTGTTATACCGATAGTGATATATGTGAGGGTTTACAGTTAAAAGACATCGATCCTCCCACCCTTCAGAGCGAAAATTTAGAAAGTGTTTTACCGCCAAAACATCCTCGGCTTCCTACCATAAAAGAGTAACTCAACGAACTCGACAGTGATAGTACGGACGATGGCTTTATTGACGAGACTTACACACCTTTTTAATACATTTTGACCATTTTTAACTAACTATGACTGACTAACTCCTGACTAACTGACAAAATAACTGACCCAGATGCAATTCTACCTCCTCATGGTGCATTCTGGGTAACGCTAAATGAATTGCGGTACTGAACTAACAAAGATTCATTATGTTTATCAACATTAATCCTTAAAATGGAATCACAGTCACCACCAAAAATCATAAAAAGTAGTTTTGGTAATTTTCGATTTTCTCAAAAACTAGAAGACATAGAACCATGCGGTTTTTTGTGTTCGATTAAGAACTGATAGGTACATGAAACACATATCAGCTAATTTACAATTTCATGTCACAATTTTGAAAACAACCGGTCTAAACATTTTTTTTTCACGTTTTTTTATCAAAATTTGGACTTTAAATGCGAATTTCTCAAAAACTATTGATATGAGTAATAAAATTTAAATGTAGAATTATAGAACAATCTTCTGGTTTTCAAACGCAGTATAGCACTTTATTGTAGGTGTTGCCGTTGTTTTTTAATATTTTTTTTTTCAATTTAAATCATTTTTTCTAAAAGTGCCCCTACCTCCTAAACGGGGGGAGATAGACCCCCCCTTCCCGTAGTAAAAAGTGCTTGTTTTTGACCCCTCTACAAAAAGCCGTTATCAAATCTTGGCGGCCAAGTTATCGTACTCTCCCCATGAACGGAAATAAAACATGCATTATATTTAATTAATTGCGTAATTTTACTATTAAAACAAAATTGAAAGTAATTGATGTTAATTCATTTGCATTAACTCATTCACTGAATTGGATTAAAGAGCAATTAAGTTAAAAATACTTAGTTATTTTCGCCAGATGCAAGAAATTTACTGAAACACATGCTAAATGAAAAAGATTGAGCAAAAGTTCACATTTAGGTGATTAATACAACAAGCAGTTAATTATTTTATTGATAAGACAGCAGATATGACTACAAATTCAAATCACCAAACGCCCAAAGATTTTGCGTTTTGATGCATCTAATGCAGACCACTTTATAAGAAATTGTTTCTAAACCAGTAGGCGAATGGACAGCGATGGTTTTGATTAGCAGCAGATTGAGATTTTTTATTCAAAATATATAAACGTCTTTTACCTGCCGTTTACACATTCTGTCATTTTCTTTATTCTTGATGTTTCATCAGATGGATAAACAGCAATTAATTTCTGTGTAAGTGTATTGAACAATTCAATTTGCTGTTTATTTTGGTGAAGCTCAGCGTGAAAAGACTAAACATTGGTGAAAGAGAAAAATTTGTTGATTACATCATACATTATAGAAACGTCATATAAACCCACTTTTTGTTCCTTTTGTTGTGCTTCCAATACATCTGCTGTAGTTGCAACAGCTCCCATACGTTCAGCTCTGTTTTCCATACGAGCTAACCACTTTTCTATTTCCAATCTCTTAGCTTCGTATCTATAAAATAATAATTATATAATTTATATTGCTAGATTTCCTCCTTTCGAAACTACCTTTGAGAATCGCTTAGCATATTTTTAAGTTGGGCTGATCTCTGGATAACGGCGTGTGATGTATCATCCCAATGATCTCGTAATCTAGTTACTAAAAAAAATAATATTATTGAGATATTATTTTATAATAAGTAAACAGAGAAACGTATTGAAATAAAATCAATTTTGTTTTAAAAAAAGCTATTTGCATTTTTCAATCCATATTCTCATATTTTTTAGTAATTGTTAGTTAACACTCCAAATAATAAGTTAATCAACTCAGTTTCAATCATAATAATCAAACGTGTGTTTACCTTTCAAACAACATCGTAAAAAGTCCAAATCCGCGGAACAATTAGGGGCAAGTAAAAAAAGTTGTTTATCTTTTTTGAAAAATATAAGAAAATCAAACATGAAAATATATGTATATCAAAGCTATACGTTCTTGATTCTTATATTTTATTTTCTGATTGTTGATACATACATAATATGAACATACATATAAAGCGCTTTTTAATAGAGACAGAAGAATTTTGTATTTTAATACAAACGCACCTATTAACTTTTCAAAATTTTGTTGTTGGTCAAAACTTTAAGAGCGTAATCATCTTCCCCCCAGAGAAATTGTGGATAAATTCGAGTCAACATATTCTCTATCGAATCTTGCTATTCCAGTTACACAACGCGAATTACCGTAAATTTCGCAGCTTTACGTAATTCAGATCAAAATGAGTCAAATTAATCTGTTATACCCTATTTACAAGAATTGGGAATCTCTCAGAACATATTGTGGATAATATTCATAAAGTTTTTGCCTAAGCCCTAACAAGATCAAATTAACTTTAGAATTCAAGCTTTCTGATAATTTTAAGGACCATAACTTATCCGATTTGAATATGGAATAATTTGAAGAATTTCATCTCAAATCCTCTTCAGCTTCGAAAATCATTTTTGGCTTAATGTCATATAGGCTCTAGGTCAATTAAAAGTTGTAGTATATTAGTGACGTTTCGAACATGAATATGTTCATCAGATCTTTAGATTTTATTGTATGTATATAAAAACCAATTGTATACCATTGAGACCAATTTTTGCATTTAGCAGCGTTTTTTGTTATGAACTGTACAAATTTATGGTAAAATTACTTAGAAAAATCACGAAAAACTCTTTGTATAGTTCAGGGTTGCAAAAGCTTACTCGTAAATTACTTTTTAGCTTTAATTCACAAGCTAATGGGTGACTTATAATTTAGGAAAAATGTAATTCAGCAGCTAGTTACTGATTTATGAATTAAAAAAAATTTATTCATAAGTCAGTTGCTGACTTGTGAATTAAAAAAATTTAAATCATAAGCTTCTTAGTGAATTATGAATTTAAAAAAATTAGTTTAGAACCTACTAAGTGACTTATGAATTGAAAAAATTTAAATAATGAGAAAGTAAGTGACTTATGAATTAAAAAAAAATTCACAACCTACCAAGTGTCCTATGAATTAAAAAAATTTAAGTCATGAGCAAGTAAGTGACTTAGGCTAGTCGCGCACTGGCAACTGTGATCGAAATTAAATAGTTCAATCACTAGTTGAAAGAGAACCGCGCACTGGCAACTCTTTACTCACGCTCACACCCGTTTCTCTCTTGCGCTTATACCTATAGAAAACAGCTCAACTGTTGCGAAGGCAATCGTTTAGTTTGTGTCAAAACACTAACAGCCGTATCTATAAGATTTTCTTAAAATGCATCTTAGAGGTTATTTAGTTAAGCATACTTAAATATTTAATTTGGCTTTAAATGACGAAACTTCAATTCGTATCTATAATCGATTTTTCATTGGTACTTAACTAAACAATGGTTGTGTCACGTAACGTAAGAGAATGTGAAAATCTAGTACAGAAAAAAAACAAATGCTGCTTCATTTTATACAACACAGCTGTTTTGTGACACCTTCTTTCAGTTAATAATTGGAAGACACATTTTTTTATTTGTGAAATCAAAAAAAAATGGCTATCGAACACACACCAACACCCGCCGCCACAAATAAAAGAAAAAGATCTGAAAATTGGGATGCCTCCTACAAGGAAACTTTTTTATTTTAAAATTTGCAATAATACACTACAAAACAGAATTATTTTATGCACATATTGGGTGTTTTCCTAAATGCAGTGTTGCAGCGCATCATGAATTTTGATGTTTTTTTATTCACTTGCTTCAATAAAATAACGTTATTAAATACGAATTCTAAATTTTATAGTTTTTTTTTAAAGAATTGTAAAAGTAAATTTCAGAGTGAAGAAAAACGTTGCAAGGCATCAAAATCTACGATGCGCTGCGACACTGCATTTAGGAAAACGCCTATTCTCTTCCAACAACGAGGAAGAAAGTGTCGATACAAACACTTCAAAGGCTAAGAGGGAAGCGTGGACTAAATTTCTTTGCGCGTACACATACTTTAATCAATACAAATTTTATGTTTCTTAAATCTTTGCACTTTATAGTTCTAATATAATAACACAACAAACAATACCTACAAACTCACAATTTGAAACTTCAAAATTTCAAAGAGACAATCGAGATGTCAAAATACATTTTAAAATGCCTTTAAGTGACCCTTAAACGCGGTTGATGGCGTTTAAGTTAAGAGGCCTTTAAGTAACGTTACTTAAATGTGAAAATTGATTATAGATACCGATTTCATACTTAAGAGCTGCTTAGAGGTATTTTAAAGTTAAGTAACCTTTAAGATTTGTTTATAGATTCGCCTATAACTGTTTAGTTGCTCGAATCGAGTTGCTCTAAGTGCGCGGTGTCCCATATAAGTCCATATGTTTCATTTTAGCAACCAAACAGTTGCAGTTAAGGCGCCTGGCCTTAAGAATTAAAAAAAATTTAATTCAAAAGTTACCTAGTGACTTATGAATTAAAAAAAATTTAATTCATAAGCTAATGGATAAATTCTGATTAAAAAATTATTAATTGGAAAATTTATAAGCTACTCGTAGCATGTTAATTTTATGACACACAAAAGCTTGAAATCTACTTTCGTCAATAATTAAATAATTATGTAGTCAAAACAAGCTTAAACATTTCCAATTTACCAACTAGCTTATGAATTACATTTTTTTTTATTCATAAGTCACTTAGTAGCTTGTGAATTATTTTTTTTTAATTCATAAGTCACTAACTTGCTCATGGCTTAAATTTTTTTAATTCATAAGTCACTTATAGGTAGTGAATTCATTTTTTTTTTAATTCATAAGTCACTTATAGCTTATAGGTAGTGAATTATTAACTTCCCATAGGGAGTTATTGTAATCGGTCCGATTTGTCAAATTGGAATTTTTGACATTTCTCGACGTTTCAAGGTCCCTAGAGGCTATATCAATCATTTTTAGAGAGATGTCTGTGTGTGTGTGTGTACGTACGTTCGTACGTTCGTACGTTCGTACGTTCGTACGTCCGTACGTTCTTGTACCATTTTTCGTCGTCGATATCTCAAGAACGAGTAAAGATATCGACTTCAAATAAATTTTGTTTAATAGATAATAACTTCGAAAGAGGCTGAAAGGGCGTTTATTAAAATTCAGTGAGTAGTTTTTTCACTATAACGGTTTAAAAAAAAAGTAAAAATGTTGGTTAGTTTCAAATATCTCACGAAAAAATAATGCTATTGATTTCAAATAAAATTTAATGTACTCATTATAAGGTCATACAGATTTGGTATGAATTTGGAAAAAAATGAACACACCGTTATTTTTTTAAATAAAAAAAACTGAAAAAAAAAATTTCATAACCCCGATATTCTAAGAACGGAAAACAATTTGAAACTCAAAATAATTTTATTTTACGAAAAATAATGTGTTTGACAACTGGTGAAAATTTCAAAAAAAATCAGTTTACAGTTTTTTTACAAAAAATAAAAAACTATATAAAATTCTATTGAAAATTGGTAAAAATTGTTTTTCGATTCAAATTTCTCGAGAACTAGTAATGATATTGACTTCTAATTTATTTTATTTTATACATAGTATAATTTTGTACAATTGGTAAAATGTTGACAAATATTGAATTAATAGTTTTCTTTTTTAATAAAAAAACTATTAAATATTCTAGTGAAAACTAGTTAAAATTGTATTTCAAGTCGAATTTCTTGGGAATGAACACCGATAGTGCCTTCGAAAGTATGTTGTTTTATACATCGATACCTTCCCGTAAGAATGTATACTAAGCGACATTTCTAAAATTGTTCAGGAAACGAAAAAAAACGAAGAAATTCTAGTTGAATCATAGTGTGCTAAAAGACAATTTTGGTTAAACTAAGTGACATCTAACAAAATTTTTTGTTGCTCAAGACAATGAGATCTTTATTAATGTCGCTTAGCATAATTTTTTTGGCGGATAATAGAAATTTCAGGGGGCAACATTATTTTAATGAGAAAACATGGCAGTTGATAAATTTTTTTATTCGTACTCTAGTTTCCTTTTCATGCATAATAGGTTGGCGAAACCCAGGCCAAAACGTGGCCCTTAACATATAGTATATTTCCTCATCAAAGTCATTTTCGAAAAAAATGTCGCTTATTACATTCTTACGGGAAGGTATCGACATAATACAATTATTAACATATGGTTAAATTTTGACAAGTATCGAATTGACAGTTTTAACAAAAATATTTCGTTTTTAAATTTTGTTCAATTAAAATGTTTGGAACCGAAATAATAAAGTAATTTCTATAATATAATACATAATTTTATAATTTTATTATCAACTTTGTTTTTAGAAGAATGTATGTACTGTACATACGTATATAAATAAAGTTTTTCAGTTGTACCCAAGTCCCACATATTCAAATTCCATTAATAGCTATGGTAAAATTGAATAAAACGTCACAATATGTTTTTATCTTTTTGTCCATGAAAAAGATGTAAAATTCTACTCAAGGTTTACTTAGGTGTATGAACACAGATATATTAAAAAACACGGAAATCTATAATTCAGTATATAATATGTACCTACCAACCTTCGTAATTATTACAAGAAATTTAACATTTTAAATAGAAAAGTTTAAAATTAGTTAAACACATTTTCTGTAAAAAAAACCATAAAATGATCGACTAAGTATCCTCATCATCAACAAAACAAAGCAAATTTCCTAATATCATATTATGCCACAAGCATCATCGATTTTTAAAACAGGAGTCATTGTATATCCAGTGCAGATCACAGCCTTTCAATCCGAAAAAACCGCAACAACAATTACACTATGAAACCATCTACTTCGATCTTCCATCTACTGCTCTATGATCGAAGTATGTATACAAAATATCATACCAATTACCACTACAGATACAGTACAGATACAGTTAAAATTTGTTTCGCTGAAAATTTGGTTATTTGAAAAAAACTAAATATAAAGTTTTCAAGACCACAAATGGGAAGTTATCAGTGTGGGTCGCGCCCAGCCTCTTTTTTTTTTTTAATTCATGTCTCTTATAGGTAGTGAATAAATTTTTTTTTAATTCATAAGTTACTTAGTAGCTTGTGAATTAATTTTCTTTTAATTCATAAGTCACTTAGTAGCTTATGAATTAATTTTTTTTTTAAATCATAAGTCACTAACTAACTTATGAATTAGATTTTTTTACATCACAAATCATCTACAGACTTATGACTTATGGTTTTTTTTATTTAAAAAATTCGCAACCCTGGTATAGTTTGAAGAATGCCAGTGACACAAGTTTGTGTCTTCACTCGATGTTGATGAAGATCTGGTAATGGTTTCATTTCATGGCGGTTCATTGTTCATAAGTACACTTGTTTTTCACAACTATGAGTTGAAGTGGGATCTGATAAAAACACATACAACAATAAAAAAAAAAGTCAATATTTATTGAGATGCTTCGTTTTTTTTCTATCATTCGCAATAATTATGTGCAGTTTAAGAGTTTTATATACCAGCATACACTACATCAAAAAATTGTACGTACAGGTGATTCTCCAAAAGGAAAGATTAAATTATTAAAAAAAACAGCTTTTGAACCATTCTTTTTTCATTTTTTTATATTGTTTATTATTGTAGAACTCAAAATAAAAAAAACTTAATTAATACAAACTTCATAGAAAAGAAAAAACTACAAAAAATTAGACAAAATAGTAAATCATAGGTCAAAAAATTGCACGTACAGTGATATAAAACTTAATTATATTCATATTTTTAGTAGCGACTGTGATAACCTTTCGCTTTTATCACATCCTGAAGGCGATTCTTTATAGAGAGAACAAGTTTTGAAGTGACTTCCGGAGAAATTTTGTTCCATTCTTCCAAGATAACGGCTTTGAGTTGGTTTTTATTGGTAATTTTTGATTCTCGGACCCTTTTCCCCAAATAATCCCAAAGATGCTTAATGGGATTAAGTTCTGGGGATTGGGGAGGATGAGGCAATGTTGATTTAACATTATAGAGCAGCCATTTTTTTACTATCCTTGACAAATGTTTGGAATCATTGTCCTGCACTAACAAAAAGTCGTCTTTTAACCCAATTTTTAAAGCGCTGGCTTTCAAATTTTCCCTTAAAATTTGTAAATATTTGTTTTTATCCATTGTTCTATCTATAAAAACCAAATTTCCCACACCATTGCACCCCATAGCTCCCCAGGCCATAACATTTCCGCCACCATGTTTCACCGTTGATTGCAAATTCTTCACATCTAGTGCTGTGTTTGGTTTCCTCCACACAAATCTGCGACCGTCGGACCCGAATACGTTAAACTTGCTCTCGTTGAAAAAATAAAACATTCTTCCAGAAATTATCTGTTTTCAAAACGTATGCTTTTGCATAGTTCAAACGTTTTGAAACGTTTGCCTTTGAAATATAAGGTTTTTTTTTTAACCGTGCGACCATTATATCCCTTTGAATGCAAAAAGTTCCGAACAATTTGAGGGTTAAGCGATATTCCATGATTTGCTTTAATGTCAGCAGCTATTTTTGGAGCACTTTATTTGGGATCACCCTTTACGATTCTTTCAATTTTCCGCTCCATATGATCATCCAAAATTTTCCTTCGACCTCTTCCTGGAGCCACTTCAAAACTTTTATTTTTCAAATAATTTTTTAAAACATATTGAACTGTTGATCGTGGTCTACCAATAGTTGCTGATATCTCAGCGTAACTTTTTCCATCGTTTCTAAGTTTAAGAATAAGTTTTTTTTACCTCAAGAGGAACTTTTTTATGTGTAGCTTCCATTTAAAAAAAAAAAACTTCACAAAACTAAAAAAATTAATTAAATAGTTCAATACACCACAACGGACTGAGCTTAGATATCTCAATATCATGTTCAGATTTCATTTAAGTTCTCATTTTACATTTCAAAAATAACCGTTATTTCTATTTTGTAAGAGAAGAGAGCAGTGTACGTACATTTGTTTGATGTACGAACAATCGTTTGGCATTCCTGGAATAATTCTACTAACAGTAAAAAAAAACACATGAAGCAAAACTCTAATAATTTGTTGCAGTTTTGTTGCATATACTATTATACATAATAATTTTATCGAATAAAGTCGATAAGCTTACATCTTTGGTGGTGAATTCATAATATAAAGGAAACACGTCTATTTTCAATTGCTGTACGTGCAATTTTTTGATGTAGTGTATATCTTGCTGATTTAGTTAGGGATGCATTGTTGGATGAAGCTTTAGGTACGATTACTTAAAAACCTCAAATACTAACAGAATATGTGAATGACTTATTTGCTGTGGTCAAGCCTTCTGTAGTTGAAAAATATACTTACTAATATTTTTCAAGAACAAGTTGAAATTCACAAAAGAAGCAGAAAAACTGGATGAGCTTCCCTATTTGGACGTCATAAGACAAAAACTGCGTGATGTATTCAAAGCAACTTCCTCTGGTAGACTTCTCATCAATTTGAACTTAAAACAGTTAAAAGTAGTTGTTTTTAACATAACTTAAGATTTAATAAATCGAGTGAGTATGTGTAATACAATGTTTCGAAAAAAAAATATTATTTTAAAAATAATTCATACTTGTTAATTTAACCTTAACAAAAGTTTTGAACAGTGGGCTACAGGTCATTAAAAGACGGGTTATATTATCTATAATTTAGAGCATGAGCACACTGTTCATGAGGACTTTTTTTTGGAAAAATATGTATACAATATGTTAAAATTCATGTATAAAATAATACAATAGTCAAAACACTTGCAACAGTTAATAATTGACTTCTCGACGAAACAATAACACAGGTTGTATATAAAACACTTTGGTAAAAATAAGAAAAATAATTTTAAACGAATGTTTATTTAATAACTGATAAGACTTTACATTTTTTCCCAAGATAAATTTGTTTTAATATGTCATCACTATCCGGCGAGTGACTTTTTTTCGGCTTACACTGTTTAGTGCCCCTTCTGATAAGCTGACTTTATTCCATAATCAGATATTATCATTCAGAACGCCCTTAGCACGTTTGACTGTCATGTAGAAGGTTTTGGGTTCGATTCTCAGCCACTGAAAAAAGTTTTTCAGGGGTGTACTGCTTCTTGCAAGGAATTGACAAATCCTATAAAAGTATCTCTTGTCATGAAAAGTGCTGCTCCATTAGCCGTTCGGAACCAGCAGAAAATTATAGGCCCCTCCATTCCTGGTAACACGCACACAGGTGTGGTTGAGAGTTGTAAGTCACTAGGTCCTGGTTCTCTTCGAGCTTTTGCACCCCCAAATTTATTAATAATATCATTTTTATTGGTTTTTGTGAATATGGTCAGAATTATCCAGCTTCTCAAATAGTCCCTTTGTATTGGTGAATAACAAAGACTTTTCTGTGTTTGCTGATCTAAACGTTATCCTCCTTGGGGGTGGCCGTGGCGCGATGGATGTGTGCTCGCCTGTGAACCTCATGATCACAGGTTCGATCCCTGCCGTCGTCTTTGTCGTTTTAATTCCATTAAAAAAACCTTCTAAAATTGTCATCAATGGGTTGCTGGTTTACTCATTACATGTTGTTCAGGCATAACACTAACAACATGTAATTGAGTTAAACTAGTGTACCCAACAAGGATGAACACGAATAAAATAATGTGAATCATAAGCCACATAGAAATAAGACACGGCATTCTCCGCTTTAGTTCAGCCGCCATCCCTGGAGATAAAATATCTGAGACAACAACCTTCAGTCTCAGAACATCGTGCCATACATCTTTCCTATCCCTCTTTCTCTTCCTTAACTTCACGCCCGCGCTGTGTTCAAAACATTTAAAGGGTAATCATAATCCCTTGAGCGCTTGTAGATTATAAAAAAAAAATCCTCGCTGTCTCTTTGTTTTGAATAGGCGCTGGTATGATTCGAGGCAATAGGGATATAGGCTAGGACCGCACTTACGATTTCAATCGCACGATTTATTAGTCGCAAAAATAGAACACATGAATTTAAATGAGAATGGACGCACTTGCTACCAAAAAATCATGACGATTTAAAAGTCGCAATTTGTTTCATTTTTCTGCGATGCGATTGTCGTAAACTTAAATGAAACACATGTACTCAAATGGATATGCCCACGCTTGCGATTTAAATTACTACGACTTAAAAATCGTAGTCGCAAAGAGAAATTGGCATGAAATTCGCAATGAATAAGACATATGGCGTTAAATGTGAATGTACGCACATGCGACTTAAAAATCGTAGCGATTATAAAAATGAAACAAGTTCTATTTTTTCATGCGATTTTTCTGTCGCTACTTATTTGTAGCAAATGCGTGCACTCACATAAAAAGTAGTGTGTTTTATTTTTCGCGATTAAATAATCGCGCGGCAAAAAAATCGCAAGTGCGTGCATGACAATAATTTGTAGGGACTACGACTTTTTAATCGCCTCGACGAAAAATCGCAAGTGCGGTCCTAGCCATATGGCACTTCGATACAGGATAGGTTGCCTTGTGGATCGACTACGGGTGTCGTATTGATGTTCTCTTTATAAAAATTGCTTATTACATGGTTGATGAAGGGCACGAGCAAGGAGTTTGATGATGCCAATATTTTTATCTCGAAAGGAGTGACGATGAATGCATACGAGCACTCTGTTGATAAAGTTCTGTGTCGGGTTGAATTTTACCTGATTTGCCTGTTTTGAGTGGAGGTTTAGTAAACGTCCAGAAGAAGTGGGTTTCCTAAACCAATCGAAAAATACACTAAGCAATGTGAATTATGTTTCTTAAAACTTTAATAGCGAGAAAAAAGAAAGAACATTGTTGAATGAACATCTTATTTAAGAGTCCCTCGTATTTAGCTCACCTTTTAATTTTGTTTATATTTATTATTTTTTATAATGTAAATATGTTTTATGTTCTATAGATGAACGTTTTTAATGTACACGAAAAAACTTGTCGAAATTTATTTTTTGCAAGGAAAAAAATAGTATGGAACAAAAATTCTCAGAAGTTGAATACTTCTTTAAATCTAAAACCTTTTGTGGCAAAATCACTTTACAGATTTCAAATAATCCCTGAAAAACGTTTAGCATTAGCTCAAACTTTAATTAAATCGTTTGAATCGAACAAAAGCTGTGTTTTAATCTTTTGAAAAAGCATGGTTAAATGAATATATTATGTATCTAATTCAAAAAATATTCTACATGTGTTGGATGCCCTGCATTTGATTTTGCCATGAGCAGACAAAATCGCACTGCAGGACGATAAAGTATTGTTTGATTTTGCTGCTCAAATGAGCTTTGGAATAGCTCTGTCAATGATGATGGAAGTAAAATTGTCGCCACATCAATAGAATGTTTTTAGAAGCTATGCTAAAAATATATCTCCTTCGCAAAAAATAAAACAAAATGCAAGTTCCAATTCAAAACCGCCCGGACCATGGAAATCTCTTCATTAGATGTTTAAATGTGAAACGGATCATATAACCGGAGTAGATACTTTATGTTTCATCTTAATCCTAAACGCTCTTTTTTTAGACTGTCTTAACTTTAAAGTGCCTCTTCAATTTGTATCGGTTAAAAGGCGTTTTTAAAATTTAAACTTAAGTAAAAAAGGCACAAAGAGTTAATAAAAAACGGATTTTAATATTATTATAAAATTAATATAAGGCCACAGAAAGCGATTGATTTCAAATGTAAGTTAACTTAAAATATTAGAAAAAATAAGAATCATTTGGTTTTCAGTAGTTGAGTAAAAACTAAGGTAATTGCCTATTTAAGAGCACTTAATGGAACAACAGATTAGCACCTAGTTGTTGGGTCATTACATTTTAAATTTACGTTCTTACGCACATCTTGATGGTACTTGTTTTCTGACAAACTAAAAATACATAATAAATTAATAATATATATTTACCCGGGATTCCTGGACCTCCTTGTGGCATTTGGGTTTCATCATGTGACGATCTTCTTCTCATGCGTAATTCATCTCTAGACAAACCGTTTGGTGCATTGTTAGCAGCTGCTGCTGCCACTGCTGTTGCTTGTCTAGATTGAGCCTGGTGTTGTAAGAGAGCTGCTGCGGCAGGTGATACAGGTGTATTTCCTGTATGTGGAACCATTGGATTGCCACCAACACCACCTCCCATAAGTTGTTGTCGAATATGCTCACGAAATTCATTACTTAGCGGCATTGGACCTTGTAACATATTACTATTTGTAGGTCCCATTTGGTATTGTTGTTGTTGTTGTTGATTGCGAAAGCGACTGTATTGAAGTTCGAGTGGCAGATTGCGATCTAAAGATCTCATATGATGCTCAATATTTCCACGAGGATTATGATCCATTTGTCCAGCAATTACATGGGAGTTCTGACGAAGTTTAACCTCCTCATTACATCCTGATGAGACCATAGGACCACCACCTCCGCCAACCTTATTCTCGTTTAATTTTAGTTGTTCCAAGTTTCTTTCCCAACCACGTATTTGGTTCAGAACACCTATTGGACGGTGTGCAGCACCACCTCCAATGCCCTTAAAATCAATGGGAAAATTCGCATGAGGAATTACGGCTTCCATAGACCGCAGGTTCATTTGCTCTTGCATAGCACGTTCCATATTGCGAAGACCGCTCTCAATTCCACGAAGAGCGTCCTCTGAACCATATTCCTCGGTGGGTGATTGTCGTTTGTTTTGCGGCATAGATACTACCCCCTTTACTTTGACATCGGTAGCGGCTTGAGCTCCATCATCCAATTGCACAAAAATTTTCGTGTTTGGCAACACGGAAGTCGGTTCCATGGGATAGTCAAAAGGATTTGTGCTTACTTCCATTGGCATTGATGGCGGGATAGATTTACCAGCTAATTTCGCATTAGGTAACGGAGAATTCTTAGCGCTCGTGATTGGCTTTTGTGGCAGTGGTGGTGGTACACGATTAGATAGCGGCGCAGCTACTTCTGGTGGTATTTGTTTTAGACTATTACGCTTCGGAGGGATTTCCGGCGGTGGCCGATTCACATCACAAAAGCGAGCTGGTATCGCAGGAACTTTTCTTGCCCCCTCCGAGTAGTCTTGCTTTTTTAGCAACTGCTGAGCTCTAAAAGCGGCTTGGGCTGCAAGCTCGGATGTTAGCTTTGAAATTTCAGGAGCCATTTCATGTGCTTCAGGGCTGTTGGAATTATTTTGCAACATAGTTTTTTTTTTGTATAACAACGGTTTTTTACTTAATTAATTAATTAAAAATTGTGCCTATCTTAAAATAAACACTTTTAATATATATAATAAAATTAACCAACGATATGTTTATTCTTATTCAATACGATTGAGGATAGTGCAGCATATATTAATGATATACTATATTAGGCGAGTTACGAGAGCAGAAAATTGGATTCCTTCTTTAAGTTTTTGTCCGCATTTCGACGTCCAAGTTTATTTTTTACTTCTTTCCAGGATACATTCACCCTATTTGCCGGAATGTGTTGCAAGTTTGAGCATGCGATAAATTTGATGAAGGGGTGGATACTGAAGAAAATTTTGTTTAGGTTGCAAAAAAACACGAAATATTTTAAATCGACGTTTATATGAGTTATATCGTAAGGAAACAATTGAAGGATGACGAAAATATTAAAAGATACTTTCCATTCATTGGCGTTTACTGCAAGTTTTCTGATTGAATATTCGTCTTTGAAAGGTAAAGGGTTGGGCAAGAAAAGATATATTTTTGTTGTCTTTGAATGAATTTTATAGTAAAAATCATTTTTTAAATCATGTAGTTTAAAAAATTTTGCGATCACTAATATTTGAGATGTTTAGAAAAGGCGATTATAAGATTTTTTTTATTTTAAATAGAATCTATTATTCCAGGTTGTTTTTTTTTTCAATATTCATTTAGTTCAAAGTAAATGTTACTTTGAATTGTCAAATTACATAAGGTTTTATTTGAAAATCGCCTTAATTTTTTACTTTTTCTATTATTTTTTATTCACAACCGATTATCCGATTTTAAAACAATCGAATGCTTATTACAGAAAAAAATGTTCATCCTTAACTGCAGCACACTTGCACACACTAAAGTTTAATCAGGAAGCGTTTATTGTATTCTGGTCGGAGAGAAATATCATTAGCCATAGAACTTCAAAATTAGAGCTTTCTCACCATATCTCTCTTGTACAAGAATCATTGAAACCAAGAAGTTATATTCTATGCCACCCCTGTACTTTGGCGCATGTCATATAACGGTGTAAATATTTAGTGATTGATAAGAATTTGTAAAACCAAAAGCAGATACATTTACTTGCATTTTATATCAGGAACTTTTATACACACCTGAAGATAAGATTTAGGGTAAGAAAATGTAAAGGAGAATACAATTATTGACAAATATGTACTTCTGTCTCTGCTTTCATTTTTTCATTCATGCTGTGCATACTTAAGGGTGCAGTAATCGTATTTTAGAAAGAGAGAACTCACTATCAAAAAGTAAGGGTGGCAAAAATAATGACATATGAAAACACTGTTATAGTATTGAATGTGTGGCACAGAAGTAAAGAAAATGCGAAACAAAATGTTTCAAATGAACATTGAGTATAGCTTTTCCCTAGCTTAGCCAAGTTAAGGATTTGTAAGAAAATTCCACAACTCGAAACTTTTTTTCATTTTTGTTGCGGAAAATCTGTCATCTTCATTTCCAATATTATTTTCTCATACAAAATTTTGATTTTGTACATACCTAATATGTATGTACCTACATACACAATGTACGTTTGTACACTGAGAAAACTGAACTATGAGTTATTTAAACAGAAACATGTTTAACTACGTGTTTAAATAAGGAAAAATAGAATTCGTTTATTATTAAACTCAAATCTGTTTAGATTAGAAGATACTATTATTTTACAGTAAAGTGTGTTTAAATCAAACTCATTCATGTTTGATTATTGGATCAGAATCTGCAGCACATTCTGTATGTCAATTCAAACCAGCTTGAGTTTGATTTTTGGAATGCATGTTTAATTATTTTACTGAATTAAAAATGTTTAACATAAAATGAACATGAACAAGTTTGTTTCAGATATAAAAGGAGTGAAAATATTTACAACAGACAGAGATTAAACACGAATGTTTAATTTAAGCCCGAACTAGTTTGAATTGAACTAAAACAAAGTAAATACATAAATTTTCTTAGCATTTGGCGTCGAAAGTCATTTAGTGTGTTCTGTTACGCATATTGATTTGTGTTCCGATATTACTAAAGTGAGTAATTTACAACAAAATTGTAAAGATAAATTGGAGGGCTCACAGCTGTACCGAACCAAGTCATTTTAAAAAAAATCCAAAACCAACGCCAAAATTTCCGCAAAATTGACCTCTATTTAGAGCTGTAATGAACTACATATCGTCCCCTCAGAAGCAAAGTGGCTTATCTCAAAATTTAGCGATTTTGAGTTGAGTATACAGAAAAAATCACAAAAAAAAAATCTATTTTTCTGTCGAACGTTCATAAAAATACTTCTTAAACTGAAGGCGTGAGGGCGTTTGTGTCCTTTTGTATTTTAGATATCATCCCTGAACTATTCATCTGTAAACTGACACTTTCAGTTTCGTGTCAGTCGTCATTGTGAGATGTTATGTTCTTGTTCGCAAGAAAAGTAGCATTACTAAAATGTCGGACTGCATTGAAACCAAGAGGTAAGTTTTATTTTTTGTTTTTGACATTTTTTTATTTATGACACTTTTCTTCAAAAAACATTATTTAAGTATAAATATTATGTTTTAGGAAAAGTGACACTTTTCGTTTTACGTCATTTCTCATAATCTTTTTTTTTTAAACTTTTTTAGTTCTTAATCGTTTTATTCCCAATAAGTCATTTTACTTAGAAAAAAACCAACAGATTTGTTGGATTTTTGATAACTAAAAAGACATAATGTATTTTATGTCAAAATTATTTTTGCTTGTTTGAATGCTAAATGCCATTATACAAAATATGTCATTTTGCTTACGAAAATAAGAACTTAAAAATCAAAAAGTTTTGTTTTTAGCAGTGTAAGAAGTGTCACTTTATCAAGGCTTTTGAAAATCTTAAACAATATTTATAATTCGAATTGCACCAATTTTTTTTACAATGTATGTATGTAGATTGAACAGATCTCAGTTGCTTGTCAAACTAGCGAGAACGTCAAACAGTGTTGATAATGCCCGAATGGTCTGTTTCACCTCTGCAAAATCTTTCAGAACAAAATATTTGTTACCTTATTTCACCTAGTTATTTATTTATTTTTTTCGTTTGTTTTACAATCAAGATTGATATTTTTGTTAAAAAATACTTCTGAAAGTATTAAAGCTTTGTTTAAATGCTGAATAGGTTTGTTAACTTTTTGTTTATTGAAAATAAGTGTTTAAATAAAAAAATATAAATAAATAAATAAATTTGTTAATAAATAAAATTATTGGTTTCATTTCATTACAAAACGACACTTTGCAAGCATTTCTGAAAAAAAAACATATAAATAGTAATTATTTTTATGCAAAACGACATAAGTCCGACCATTTTTTTTTTTTTAGTGATTTTCTTAAAAATGTATTTATACCACTCGATAAAGAAAAAAAAATAATAATTTTCTTGTTCTACGACTTTTGCCGCCTCGCATAACCTCTAGACGGAAATTAGTTTTTTAAGACTCAAATTATTTCAAATCACTTTTGTGAAAAAACTATAGATTTTGAGATAAGCCACTTTGCTTCTGAGGGGACGATATGTATAGTTCATTACACTCTAAATAGAACTATGTAGCTCTAAATGAACTATGTAGTTCATTACAGCCCTAAATATAGGTCAATTTTGTAGAAATCCTGGCGTTAGTTTTGGATTTCTTTAAAATGACTTGGTTCGGTACGGCTGTGAGCCCTCCAATTAATAATCATATGCGGCTAAGTTTACCTGGCGCTTGAAGCAATGATGGGGTCTAAAGACAGTCTACAACAATTCTGAGTTTTTGATCATCTTTCAAAACAGTTTTTGGCTTTAAATTGGTAACTATACAATACATTTTTTAAGATATTAAGAAGTTAACTTTATATGTGAAAAAAAAAATAAACTTAAGTCAAATACTTTTATTCGATTACTTAGAAAAATGTTTATTTTCCAGATAAACTGTGATTATTTGATCTTGAATGCCCAAAGAGAATTGGCTGTTCTACAAATGGAATGAATGAATTTTAATTTACATGTTTATACCACACTATAATGGAGAATGTTATTCTAGAAATAAATTTGTATGAAAAGTAATCTGAATGTGTTTTTTCTTCTACTTAATGTAGGTACATGTTTCAGAATTTGACTCTACTATAATAAATAGAAAGCATTTCAGTTTAAATGGAAGGTGTTTAAAAAAAAAACTAAATAGATACAAGTTTAGAAAAAAATAGTACCTGCCTGAAAAATCTGAAGTCAAATATATTTGACTCAAACACGAAAGTATTCAAAAATAATAAATAGAATTCTATTTGAAACAACTTTAAATGAGGTAAATTAAAACAAAGATAAACATGTTTATATCAAATAAAAAGTGGAGTAAATTTAAACAAAATCATGTTCAAATCGGGTCAACCATGGGTAAATACGTTTCTATTAAAATCAAATAGATATCGATTCCATGCCAAATCGTATGTGTTTGAGTTTGATTTAAATATGAATAAGTTTAATATTTTTCTCTGTGTACGTATGTGTTCGTCGTTATCATCCATGACAGTTTTTCTGGATAAAAACAAAGCTAAATGTTTATCAGCCAAAATTCTCATAATCTCGTAAACGACTAAGCGATTAATTTTTGTACCATCAGGCAAACAGGATGTTATCGGTCGCATAAATGCATTCGTTTGGGTCAGAGTAGAGTTACCTTAATCTTTCTTTAAGTTTTTTAAGAGATTGATGAATACAATTTACAAATACATAAAGGGTGGGTTTCTTTTTAAAAATGCAATAAAATGAACAAAATTAATTTTTTTTTTTCATGTACATATGTATTATGGATTTTATTAGTAAGAGCGAACATTCCCATTAATTATGGAAGGTAACGTCTCACAGTGAGGTATTTTGGTCTAAATCCTGGCCAAAAATATTTGGGCACATGTTACACATCAAATAGGTGCCAAATGACTAAAAAGTTATCTGGAAGTATAAATGTTCCTTTTTTGTTTGGTACAGTAAAACCCACTTAAGTGCTCCTCGCGATTAGCCGCGCGTAAAAAAAATATTAAAAATCAAAAAAAGCACTTACAACACTTAGCTATATATTTTTTTAAAGCTACTAATATGTTATTCTTTATTTTGTTTTTTCATTAAAGTTGTTTCATTTAATAGTTTTTGAGAAATTAAGTTTTAAAGTTGAAAATTAGTAAAAAAATGTTTTTTTTTTTCGTATTTTGATTTTTTTTTATAAAAATTTGCATTATTAAGGAGATTTTCAATATTCAATGGCCTAATAAATTTTTAGTCGAATACTAAAATCCTCATTCCAATTAATATCAGTTTCGAAGAAATTAGAAAAAAAAAAAGAAATTAGAAAGAAAACCACTTTTTTAGTTTTTCTTATGAGTGGTTTTACAACCCAAAATTTTCTTAATCTGGGTGTTCAAATCATATTTCGAAATTTTCTGACCCAGTATGCAGATAACCAATTCTAAGATACCTGCGACCCTCTAAATCCAAAATCCGAAATTTTTCCCGGTCACTTTTTTCTGCGACGCGACCCTTATGCTCTTCCGCTTTTAGTTTGTACGACAGATGCAACTGAAATTAAAAAAAACCTAATCCTGGCTTGTAATATTGATAGCCCAAATCTGAAAATCTCTGGATTCTCCGGTTCTGTAGAAGCCAAGTCGTTTCCCTGTTCTCAAGACACTGTTGGAGTTGATTCGAAATATTTACATAATAGCAATGTTGTGTGAGCCACTAAATATTGGAGCTTCACTTCGGCAACTGTCTCACTGACAATTTTTGATGGGTTACAATCTTGTTTAGCTTTATACACGTAGATACAGCACGGATATATATCTTTGTTGGCCTAATGAATCACTTCGTATTGACTAGCAGTTAAATTAGCTTCTACGAATATCCTCAAAGCGTTTTCAGGTGTGTTGCTTGGTTTTCAGGATTTTACTGCAAACAGAAGCTGCTTTCCATAACTTCATAGCCCTGTTTGGAGTTTTGGTCACCACCTGCGCCACTTTTGCTATATCAATATTTCCGCCGCTCTTAGACTCATCGGTGCCGCGTATGTCAGTTTATCAACGGACACACTATTTAAAAGTTCCACAGTTTTTTCGGTCCCTTGATTCCCGAATTCTTTGCTTGGGCGACCTTTAGACCTTTCGGGAAGTATGCCAACAGTTAGTGTTATTTAGTGGCTAAGCCAATTTTCATTTTTACACAAGAAACGATTTTCTGTGCTATTGCAGCGTTTCCATCTCCGTTTACAATTCGGTATGAAAGCCTTGATAATTTTATGAATTTCATCTTTTTTTCTCTGGGGTACACTTTATCCAAACCTTCAAGTTTTCCGTCAAGGAGTCTTTGTGAGCTTCCTCTTACCAACTTTTAATTTTTTGGATTTTTAAAAAAAATTCAAAAATTTTTTTTGGAAACTCGATATTTCGAAAACCCCATGCTCGATTTTTTTTCAAACTTGACAAATAAAAGTTTCTTAACATAATCTACTAGATTTAAGAAAAACAATGTTGTTTTATCTAAAACTAACAGTACCTTCCATACAAATTTTAAAAAACGGTTTTCGAAAATCGTATTTTTCTCGAAAACGGTTCCGAGAATTTTGCTAAAATTTTTTTTCTTTTGATTAATCTTTACGATCTATAATTTAATAAAATAATAATATATTTAAAAACACTAATACTTTTTAAGTGGATACTTAAACTCATCGATATGAATAAAATAAGTTGAATATACAAATAAATGTGTGCTTAAAATACTAAACATACCTTGATTGATGAAATCCATATCAAATTTTTTCATGAAGCTGAAGATCGCTGTATTCGAATTTATTTTTTCATTTAGGATAGCATACCTCGATAAGTATCAAAGATAAATGAACATTTTGAACACCAAAATGTTGGGCGGAAATTTTCCTAGACGCGATATCCGTTACTTTTTTAAATTGTATCTGGTTATATTTTATTTTAGTGAGTTTTAAAACTTTTAAAACAAAACAATTTTTAGGAGAGGATATAGACCGCAATAATTTTTTTAGAAATAAAATAAATATGACCCTATGTAGAACATACGTTTCCCTAGAGGCGATGTTTCTTCTTTTTTTTAAATTTTATTTTATTAAACTTTTTTAACCATGAAATAAGAAAAAAAACACAAAAAGTTTGGACCCTTATAACTTTAGATCTACTAATCGTAGGTAAAAAAACGGTACATGAAAAAATTAGAATTTCCAGACTCTAAGGGCGATAATGGCAATTACTGGATTTTAGTTTACATCGCCTTTAGAATTTGAAAATTCTAATTTTCTTATGTACCGTTCTTTTACATACGATTACTTTATCCAAAGTTATAAGGGTCCAAACTTTTTTTTTTTAATTTCATGTTTAAAAAAATTTAATAAAAAAAATAAAAAGAAAAGAAAAAACATCGCCTTTAGAGTTTGGAAATTTAAATTTTTGTATGTACCGTTCTTTTGACTAAGATTAGTTGATCAAAGATATAAGGGCCCAAACTTTTTTTTTTTAAAAATTTCATGTTTAAGAAAATTTAATAAAAAAATTAAAAAAAAAAAAAACATCGCCTTTAGAGTTTGGAAATTCTAATTTTTAGATGTACCGTTTTTACTTGCTACTAATAGGTACTATAAGGCAAGTTATGCATTCGTAAAAAAAATCGAACTCGAGATTTTGATCAAACTTGACATTACGATGATAGCGAAGACCAAAAAATGGGTCTCGCAATTCTGTCTGTCTGTCTGTCGGTTCGACTACAGCCTAAACGGCTCGGCCGATTTTCTTCAAACTTGATAGATATGGGTTTTAATTTCCCCCCCCCCAGACGTTTTTTTCTGTTTTTTTTTTAAGACCAAAAATAACGGTTCCTGCCATACGATTTTTTTCGAAATTTTATAAATATTTTTTTTTCTCAAAAACTGTCCAACAGAATTTTTAAAAAAAAATTTGAAAAATTTCATTTGGTTAAAACCAGCTTATGGTTGAAAAAAATTTTACAAAAAATTGTTATTTGGGTCCATTTTTTTTGTTTTTGATTTTCTCGAAAACCGTACAGCCGATTTAAATAATTTTTTGTATGCCAAAGCTCCTCCAAAGTATAAATATTATTACATATTCAAATTTTCAATTTTTAATTTTTTGGATTTAAAAAAAAAAAATTCAAAATTTTTTTTTGGAAACTCAATATTTCGAAAACCCCATGCTCGATTTTTTCAAACTTGACAAATAAAAGTTTCTTAACATAATCTACAAGATTTAAGAAAAACAATGTTGTTTTATATAAAACTAAGAGTACCTTCCATACAAATTTTAAAAAATGGTTTTCGAAAATCGTATTTTTCTCGAAAACGGTTCCGAGAATTTTGCTAAAATTTTTTTCTTTTGATTAATCTTTACGATCTATAATTTAATAAAAAAAAAATTTAAATCTAGATATTACTGACTGTACCTACCATAGAACGATTTTTTTCGAATTTTGAATTTCTCATTATCGACATAACGGATTTTAATGAAATTTTTTATAAAGAAGCTCCTAAAAAGTTTAAAAAACATTGCATTTAAAAACTTAAGAAAAAATATTTTTTTTCAATTTTTAGAAAAAAAAGTAATTTTTTTTTTGAAAAATTCGATATCTCAAGAACGACTTAGTATTTTTTTTGGAAATTAGACTTTTATTCGTACAATAATAAAAACTTATAAAAATGTTTTGAAAATTTTGTACATAAAAGCTTATTTTTTTAAGGAACCACTACAACGACTTATAATTTTTGTTCCTGAATAAATTATTATTTCATGGTTAAAAAAGTTAAATAAAATAAAATTAAAAAAAAAGAAGAAACATCGCCTCTAGAGAAACGTATGTTCTATGTACATAGGGTCATAATATTTATTTTATTTCTAAAAAAATTATTGCGGTCTATATCCTCTCCTAAAAATTTGTTTGTCTTAAAAGTTTTAAAACTCACTAAAATAAAATATAACGATACAATTTAAAAAAAAAAAAAGTAACGGATATCGCCCCTAGGAAAATTTCCGCCCAACATTTTGGTGTTCAAAATGTTCCAATATCTTTGATACTTACCGAGATATGCTATTCTAAATGAAAAAAATAAATTCGGATACAGCGATCTTCAGCTTCATATTTTATCACGAAAATCACTTTTAAGATTTAACAAAAGGACGCAGAAAATACACTTCCTTTTAAAAAATCACAAACAAACTCGTGCTTATTCAACTAGTGCTAGTTGCAACTGATGGTATCGCGAACGGGGGTGACCAAGTTATAGATCGACTTCACTAAAAAATAGCCTGGTTATCTACCTGTTATGGGACACAGGCTTATTCTTGGGAGGGACAGTTGACAAAAAATATTTTTGGCCACGTTTCAGGTTTCGGATGGTCGTGCGCCTTCATTCCTGAGTCAAGTGGACCTTGTAAGCGATAATCCGAGATCTTTGTGCAGAATTCTCCTCAGGCTAGTGCGTGAAATGTTAAGCTGTTGAGATCGATGGCGAGTTGATGTTCGCGAATCGAGTCTCACATTCTAGGCTGAAGCAGCCAGATTACCGTCTGTCGACGGGAACTATGAGTGTTGTCCACTAGCATACCAGTCTCACGACATTTTTGCACAAACTGGAGTACACCATGTGCGGTAGGTCCTTCATTTCGGCCAAAACTTCTTTTCAAAAAATGCACTGTTTGGGCTACACAGCACTCACTTTGGAAATAAGTTTTCAATATTTCCCAACATTATACGTAAAGCGACTGATTTCGTTCCACGGAGTATGATATTGACTTTATGTCAAGATTACAAGCAGGAAACAGCTGTCAAAATAACCTATGATTTGATAAGAAACCACTAGATGGCCCACTCTGTATTTATTCGTTTGGCTCAGAGCAGAGTAACCTTAATATTTCTTTCAGTTTTTTAAGGGATTAATGAATAAAATTTACAAATTACATACGTACATATATGAATATTAGTGCAAACTCGCTGCTGTTCGGTGTTTATTAATTTGTTTTGGGGTAAAAATTAAATAAATTTCTTGTGGTTCCCTTTTTCTGGTATGTCAAATTTATCGAACTTGTTTTGATATTATTAATACTATTAAATGTTGCATTCTTTAGCCCCTAAGAAAATAGAGGTTCCTAATCACCATTTTGTGTTTCGCACACCAAGTCAATTTTATTGTTGACTAATAGTGGGATAGTACCCTTTGATATAATAGTTAGTGCGTTTAACTGCCATGCATGGCTCATGGTTTCGATTCTCAGCATCCGCAGGGGTAAGGGTATACTTCCACTGGCGTGGAAGTGACAAATCCTCCAAGAGCATCTCTTGTCATTAAATGAGTTGCTTATTGGCCGTTCGGAATCCGCAGACAATTTTGGGTCCCTACTAATTTATGCTAACACGCATGTGAGAATGGTTTAGTATTGTTAGTCCTAAGTTTAGGCTCTCTACAAGCCGTAATGACTCCTAATTTATTTATTTTCAACCATTGAACCTGCAGCACATTCGTAAATATAAATGTACATAAATTCTAAAAAAATCGTTGCCATTTCATGGATTAAATTACTAATTAGAAGATAATCAATGTGTAAAGATTACTTATACAGATTTGAATGACTTAGTACTCAAATATAATCAATATAATACTAGATGATTCGCGTAAGATTCGAAAAAATATAGTAATATATGTACATGTAGTTATGGTAGGTTGATTCAAGACAAAAAAGGGTGGTTTAATTACTTTTTTTCGAAGTAGAAGTCTATTCTTTTATTTAAATCCTTAGTCAAATCTTTAATACCCTTCATTTCGGAATGTCTGAGGTTATGTAACTTGATAAAATAATATTTTTTCGAAAAATCGTTATGAAATTCGAAAGAACTAGTTTCCCTCTACAACGTTAACAAGCAAATTTGTCGGATTTGCGAGGATCACAATCCACACGAGATCCACCAAGTTGAAATTCATCCAGGGGTGGTGTTATTATCGGTCCATACTTCTTTGAGAAAGAAGTTGCCCAGGCCATTACCGCCAGCGGCGAGCGCTGTCCGTCAATGATAGCCAGTTTCTTTTGGCCCAAATTGCACGAAAGATTTCCGAACATGGTTATTTCACGCGATGGCGATGTGAATTGTCCACCGATATTGTGCGATTTGACACCGTTAGACTTCTTCTAGTGGATTATCTAACTCACAGTTTGTTTTATTCAAATTCAAAGATAGGAAAGGCTTAATGGAAAACCCTTGAGCTTTTCAAAATTGAAGAACTAACTACCTACATACTTTATTTTTTTTGCAGTCTCTTGCTTTTCACTGTTTTATCGCTATTTCTACAAACGTTACTCTGTTGAAATAGCCAGTTGCATTCCTCCACTTAGAAAATTTCATTATACTACCCGGTCTGCTATGTATGCTCATCAGTATACCCTAAATCCTAATTTAGGACTTGAGTCGCGAATATCATTTTCGGAAAGAACTTTGGTTCAACTAGTTAGTATCGTATTTTAATTAAAGCATTTTAAATAAAGCACAATCAAAACATTTGTTTGAAACTCGACGTCGCTCTGTGGTCCAAAAAGATAAAGGTCGTGGTAAAAGTACTAAATCCTGTTTATTTTTTTAATGTTTTGTTTTGTATTTCCAATAGATATATAAAGATAGCTTCCAAAACAGCAAACGAAATATTTTTTTTGGTGAATGGTTTGGTTTATATAAATGTATGTAGCTTTTAAAAGTTGGGTAATTTTATTCTAGAATACAAAAAAAAAAACAAAAAACGAAATCGGTCTCTTCTTTTTGGCTTAATGCGCTGAACGTTTCTCAGACTGAAATTTTCCATACACTACGTAACGAATTCGCAAAAAATTCTCAGATGTTGCTCGAACAACATGGCTGCATAACCTAACAAATTTCGTACATCGAGAATATCGAGAAAGGTACGGATGGCTTTAAAAAACTATAAAAATCGATATCACTCACCAATAAAATTTGTTCCTAGACAGGCGAAAGATTAAGAATATAATAAAAATTTGAGGGCAAAAATAAAAGAAACAAAACAAATAACAATTTTCAAAAGAAATATAAAAAAAGAAAATTAGGTTGAGATTGGTGTTATATATAATATAAAGAATTATAAGAAATTTAGACATATAGATATGAACCTTTATTAAGATTAAATCATTAAAAAAATGTTCAATGTTCATGTAACAAACTTCAAGATATCTTTCAAATTTTGTATAATTCATGAAAATCCTTATCGTTAGTCGTATTTAACTAAACGATTGTAATACCCCTGACACATATCTAGTATAGATACCATGGTATGAATACCATAGTACTCTTAACACCATGCTACGTGACACACTACAGAACGTAGTATAGTTTGACAGCCAGTCATATTCTGGCAAACAGAAATTTTCAATCTTTCACATGAAGATACATACTTAAAATTTGTATGGATCTTTTCAGCTTAATCACTCTAAATAATAATAAATTTCCGCTTAAACCGTCGATATTTTCCCTCCAAATATTGAAAATCTTGGCGATTTGATCACTGTCAAGAACTTTCCGTCTATGAAATTCGTTTCCATTTTGAAATTTCAAATTAGAAAATACTAAAAAATCATAATAAACATCAATGTGACATTGAGTTTTAGTAAATCTATTATTCACTTGAGAAAAATTGTGCTGTTTTCACTAAGGAGAAGACTACTACGCTAAAAACCCTAGTATAGATACCACGCTCATACTATTTTGCTCGGCTGGTATTACCGTAGTATACCCTGACAGACATGTGGTTCATTCGTATACTATGGTGTCTATACTAGATGTGTGTTACAGGCATAATGTAATGTAACGCAATACAATTCTCTAATTCTGCTACAAATTAAATGGATTTCTTGTACATTTCCGACATACATAGGCGTAAAATTTTAAACGTTGCTCGTTTAAGGAATAAAACTATTTTTGTTCGTTGAGCACTGAAGTCACTCTGGGGTCGCCCTAAATTGTTTTTTGCAAACCCTGAAGTCACCCTGGTGAGAAAATTCTGTATTTTTTTTAGACCTGGGGTCACCCGGAACTCGCCCTGAAATAGATCTAGGTATTTTGCTGCGGCGAGTTCAGGTACTCGTAATAACGAAGCTGTCAGAAGTCAAGAGATTTCATATCAATTTCTTTTGATGTCGTTTGTCGACATTCATATTCAACAATAACGCAAAATTGTGTGTGTTCATTTTAAAACTAATTTATAACACATTTAAAGTTTTATCAGAGATCAGAATTATTTTTTTTTTGCTTTTAACTGTCAACAAAACAGTTGAAAGCCCTTAGGTATTTTTTGAAAACTAAAAACCACAGTTTTTTAACAACTCTGAGGGTTGTAACACCTGGGTCAACCCTGGGTAAAGTTGAACGAACGAACCTACTGGCTCTACTTAACGCAGTCGTTTAGTTTGGAGACTTTGTCTAACTTTTTCATAATTTTAAACACGTTAAACAACTTTTCTAACTAATGTAGGTTTCGCGAATTACCTTTGAACCCTCAATTTGACAGATAAAGAACTCAAACACAACTACACACAAAATAAAAAGAACATACACAACTTCAATCCAAATCATTTTTCACCGAGAAGGTACATTTTATATAATACGTACTTACATACAAATTTTGATTGTTTATACCTTATTAACATTATTTTAGATGGAAATGAAGTATTTATAGCTAATTCACAAAATGAAACTCAATTTTATTGTTGCAAGGTTCAAATTCATTTGGGAAATACACGTACGTGCATACAAATGTACATTTGTAGATTTATTTGATTGATTTAGAGCAGGTTTTAAATGTTTAAAAGTTTGCGCCATACTGCTTTTATAACGACTTGCAAGAAAATGCAAGCAAAATAAAATGCACGGCTGTGTCGCATGTACAGCAGCTTAGAATTTTAAAATATTGTAATTATAAAAACATGGATGTAATAAGCCCTAATATACTTAAAAGCAAAGCAATTTAATAAAACAACTCGTAAAATAACTTGTCAAAAAATGGATCCCAGATGATTTCTTGGAAAATTTTTAAATGAATTATTAAAGAGCGCATTACAGCAGTTTTATTAAAAATTAATTTTGCTTAAAAATAATAACTAATATACTTTTTAAGGCACTTTTTAAACAAATTCATTCGCCCTTTTTTTTAATTCAAAATTCCGAAAAATTGTTTGCAAACGTTCGTTAAGTCATTTGTTGCGAATAATTAAGCGAACTTCGATTATCACAGTATTATTAATAGCGAACTTTAACGTTCGCTTAAAAATAAATGCTGCCAATAAATCATCACATTGAAATGACAAAACCAAAATGAAAAACATTTTTCAATACTTAATATTCAAGGGCATGAAATATTATAAAAAAGAACTATAGGAATTCTTAAATGCCGGTTCAGTTCAATATTAAATGAAAAGAAGCTGCATTACGCGCCACTTAAAGCATCAAAAATTGTAAATGTTATAAATATAAATACTTGTGCTTTCCACAACATAGGTCGCAGGCACAACTTAGTTGATCCGGAGAGAATACAAGAAGAAATCATTGTCTCTCAGAATATACCAATTAAGACATTACCTAACGAATCTTGCAACACAAGCCTAAAACGGGGCTATTAAAGAATGAAATAGCTTCTTTAGAATTTAATTTTATTGTGTCTAGCTTCTATGATCGAACTGATTATTTATTTTTTTGTTAATTTAATCTTATATTTTGAAATCAAAACAAAAATTAAAATAACATAATTTATTTGTAACTACCATTTTCATTTTTAACGCATTACTTCCAAAATAAACAATAACAATTGACAGAAAGGTACTTCAGTTTTTCATTCGCCAGCGTTATCAGTTATCACTGAATAATTTGATTCGGTTAGATTTCACACTTCAAGCGGCATGATTAGCGAACATTCGCTATTTGTAATTCCTCGCTAAGTAAATTCGCTAAGGTTCTGACATTTGGAGCGAACTTAATTCAAGCGAATCGCTATTCATAATAAGAATTTATCGAATTCGCAAAGATTTTAGTTCGATTCGCTATTCATAATAAGGCCCTTAGTGTTTCAATTTCAAAAGATCTCCTGTATAATATTTTGGTGAAAATGGATGTAGCCGTTAATGAGAAAATGAAAAATAAAAACAAGCTTTTATGGCAGCTAGCATTAATAATATTTATTTGTTAAACAAATTCTCGACCAGAATGTAGAATTGTATGTACATACATACATATCTACAATAGTATATGGATTGTTTTTATTAAGATCGTAATGCCTGTGACACACATCTAGTATACACACCATAGTATACGAATGAACCACATGTCTGTCAGGGTATCCTACGGTAATACCAGCCGAGCAAAATAGTATGAGCGTGGTATCTATACTAGGGTTTTTTTCATAGTATAGTCTTCTCCTTAGCGAAAACAGAAAACAGCTCCATTTTACTAAAACTCAGTGTCATATTGATGTTTATTATGATTTTTTAATTTTTTCTAATAATTTGTAATTTTAAAATGCAAACGAATTTCATAAACGGAAAGTTCTTGACTGTGACCAAATCTACAAAATTTTCAATATTTGGAGGGAAAATATCGACGGTTTAAGCGGAAATTTATTATTATTTAGTGTGGTTAAGCTGAAAAGATCTATACAAATTTTAAATATGTATCTTCATTTGAAAGATAAGGGGCATAAGAGTCGTTTTTGAGATAAATAGGATTCTTGTTAAGGGTTTTATGGGATGTAGAATTATTTTTAGAGCTAAACAAATATTTTCAATGTATCCTCTACTAGTAAAGTGTTTACTTCAGATAAAAATTGCAAGCTGTATACTTTTTGAAAATTATTTGATAAAATATTATGTGGCGTCACTCGAGCTCAAGACACTGTTTCGTTCGGAAAGTCTTTGACACTTTCTTTTGTCATGGTGTTCATAAGTGACACTGTTTTTTCCAAAGTTTACAAAAGGAACTAAAGTTTTAAATCATCCTACCCTTTTCCTGTAACTGCTGACGCTTAAGGTCACCTTTAAGAATTTCTGCTGTATGAACCAACTCGTTTAACTGTGGCTTTTTCATATCAAGCTCCCGTAAAACTTTCTGAAATTTAAAAAATCTCATAAGCATATATTTACTTCAACGCAATCTGCCAATTTAGTTACATTTTGTTTTTCGATAGCAGTCTGTATTGCATCAATGTCATCCACGTTTACACTTTGCATTTTTACGAAGTTTTGTTCTAGTGTCAGCCAATCCGATATTTGAAGAATCGACTTATCAAACCCTCCTGCTAAACCAAGTGTATTTTTGAGTTTATCTGAAACACACAAAAATAATATGATGAAATAAAAATCATAATATAATAATAGATGTGCATATGTACATATGAGGTGCAAAAAGAATCTTAATTAGTCCAACGTGAAATTAATTCAGGCCAATATTTTAACAGATGAATTTAAAATCCACAATGATGCAATAAATTTGCTTTTAAGTTGTATTGGTTTCAACAATTGAGAGTAAGGTGTATGTTTGGCTGCATCTATTGCATTTTTTAATAGGCCATTAATGAAACTAATACCAGTGTTCATTTGTAGCACACAAACTAGATGTTGGGATAAATATCATGTATTTGAAAACTATGGCATCAAGTTTTTGATTTTAAAATAATCTGAAAAAGGATACAGGTACAACAAAAGTATCATTAAGGCGGAGAACATCTGTGCAAGAAAAACGAAAAAAGAAAAAAAAAGTCGTAGCGTCATTATCACCCCTTATATTTGTAGACACTAAAGGTTGCGTTCTTTCGTTATGCACGTCGGCTTTCAGATTACCCACGAAAAAAAAAAAGTTTGATTAAGATGGATTAGTTACACACATTTCTGGAAAAAATGTTATATATTTTTGTTTACAAATTTTTGTCGTCTATACTACAGTACTTTCCTGTTATTATCACTTTCCATTTGTTTATATTTCAAACAATGCAGAATATTTCAATATTTAAGTCTGGTTTTGTAAAAAGAAAACATATACATGCCGAATTACTTGAACTATAAGTTAGTAATGTCCCCACTGAATTCGACTCCAGCGAGGTCATTGAATGTACAATAGCATCTGGAAGATGCTCCTTCTATGAATGAGAATAAGTTCATGAAACATTAGTGTGAAGCTTTAAGAAGCTTTTATGTTATGTAAACATGTTTAGGAACTTTTTTATTTGAAACATTCATATTTGAATTTAAAAAAAAATACTAACCGTATTAATTCATTGTTAAAACTAAAAATTTTAAGCTCAAATGTAAAACTTCCGCAGTCCTGCAAAAATTGCGTTCATAATTGTAAATAAACAGCATCATCTCTGCATGAGCATGGCAACACTTGTACCCATAAAAGTAAACTTACAGTCGAAATGCGCGTCAAGTTAGCATGTGTTCTTTTTATGTTGCTGAAGTTGCAGGAAAATGGCAGAGCAACAAATGTGAGTAATTTTTTTTGGAATTAATTTAAAATCGTAAAAATATTGATTTTTTCATTTTTGATAATAAATTAGAAACTATCCATCCACAGGATTCAATACGAGGCCAAAATCTGGTCCGATGCTGATACCAAACTATTGGTTTCCATCGAAATAACGGTTATGCATTAAGAGGCTTACTGAAATGTAGACCGTAGCATCCGAAAATGGCTTTGGAAAACGTAGTCTGGAAATTCCTTGACCGTTTTGAGGAAATTTGTATTTTTTTGGAATATGCCTAAACATCATTATGCAGGTTCTCTTATTCAAAAATATTTTTATTAGTCTTCGGTTTTTTAATTTTCTATTTTTTAACAATTTTTGCCCCATGTTTTCAAAATCGGTTCCTTCCTAAAGACTAATAACAAATTAGCTTCAAAATCATGTTTTTACCAGCCATTTTTAAAATAACATTAGAAAACCAAATAAAACTCCCTGACAAATAATTAATATTTATTGTACATACATATCTGATTTTTTTTCTATGTTTGGTATTTTAGCAATTATGAACTCATTTTAAACAAAGTATGGATGACTGCACACATGCTGTTGTAATTGTGTTCATAAATGTATTTGAAGCATATCTTAGGCAGGGCAGGGGCAAAAAACATTGCAATTACGAACTCAGCCATGCTGATTTTAAACTGCTTAAAAAACACATTTTCTGTTATAAAAAGTTAAATATCTTCCGTAGTATAGGCGAAATTATTTAGTATTTGTGCAGTTTGAGTTTACAAGAGCATGATTCCATCGTTTCGGATGCTGGGAATTAAACCCAGAACTTTACAGTTCAACGAACTATCCATTACGCCAGGGGGTACTACATGCATCAATGCAACAAATTCAAGTTTTTACGAAGAACTAATTCACCGAAATAGGTGGATTAACATGAATCAACAACACTCCGAAAACGAAACATAAACAAAAATTAAACTAATTTTAAACCCTTTGTTTTCTTCTACTCAACAAATTAGATAGATATATTTTTAAACGTCTCAAAGAACTCGGTTAATGCTGTCAGAAAATGTTTGTTTCAAGTAACCCAAACTAAATAACTGACTTTTTCCAACTTTTTTGGACTCTTTTCCTAATATTTTTGTATGGACTTTTTTTTAACTAGTTTAAACTGAGAAAATGCGATAAAATATAAATGATAAACAATGCACTGACTTTTACACTTACCCCCATTTTCACTGCCACCCAACGCGTTTTGTATATCCTCTGATTCCATTTTAAGCAAACTTATTGAATCTTCAACATCATTTGCATGATCCATTAGACAAGCTTTTGTCTAAAGCATAATTTTTAGAATTAAAACAAAAAAGTGACTTGATATGAAAATATTTACTTTTTCCACCTGATCCATTAATCTGCGGGTTGTATTCGATGGTTGCTGAACTTTCTCTAATGTGTTTTTTACAAATTTTAAGTCATCGCGACGATCCTGAAAAAAAGATACTTTAAGTTTTCTATATTTTGTAAACGATTTTGCACAATAATTAAATTAAAAAATTAAAAATATTTTGTTAAGTAATTTTTCTTGAAATGAAAAACTATCCAGAGTGCGTCAAACTTTGTATAAATTAATACAATACGTAACAACTCTGAAAACTCTGAAACAGACACTTTCGAAAAGTTAAATTTAGAATCTGTTCGATATTTTGGAAATTCTCTGTTGGTTTGTTTATAAAATAAAAAAAAACTATTGACATTGTTATCTCCCATGATGTTGTGAAGAAAGAATGCGTTTTTATTTTTAGAAATAGGGCAGAATTATATACTCATTGTGATTTTACTTTAAAAAGTTCAAGTGGAAAACAAAATTGAGTTCTTTTGAAAAAAATTGTTAAAAATACTTCCTCTAAGAAAACTGAAACAGGGTTACTAACTATCTAGTAATACACAAGAATTCAAATATATTAAAGAGTAAATATAATAAAGTTATCAGACGGTTTGTCAAATTTAAGTAATACAATTTGATGCAGTGGATAGTTTATGAGATTTCAATGAATTTTAAGGAGAGAACTTTAATTTGTAGAAACGGCACTAAAGTGAATCTACGAAACAAAGCAAAAACAATATAAATAAAAATTGCGGGTTGGTACAGTTTGTCCATTAAATTAATTTCATCTGTTGTTTTAAAATTTGAAATTTTTAATCATAATTGCAGTGATTCACAAACTTGAGATTCAACAAAGGGTCAATTGTTATAGCTATAAACAAACATACTTATACGTGCATTTTCAAAAATAAATTATTAGAGTATATATTCGGTCTCATGTTGTGGTCGCATGTTCTAAAAGTATACGGGATCGAAAAAACATTTAAAATAATTTATTATCAATGAGCGATCAATTTTAATTTAACTGAAGAAGATTCGTTTATGAGTGGTTAATACATAGGATTGCGAACTCGGAGATACGACTGCGATTATTAACAGCTAACACAAAAAATAAACGTTTTTAAATGCGTTTATATTTTACAGTCTGTCCGAAATTGGGCTCATGGGTAAACTGATGAGCATTCCTAGTTTGATATGTGTTGCGTGAAAATTATTTCAAAAGAACATTGTTTGTGAAAAATTAGATAAAAAGGGATATGCAGAAAACATTTCGACAATGTTTCAGACTATTGGATGCGATCAAGAAGATGTAAAGAAGTTTGTGACGCTCCAACTATGATGTGAGAGTTGTTATCAAGCTAATGACTTGTTTATTGTAGCTGGATCGAATGGGGTAAAAAAGGAAACCCAAATATCGGAGCAACACATACCGATAATTGATAGGTTTTGAGATTCTTCAATGCAAGTACTACTTATAGATAGAGGCAACAGGGATAAGTTTCACTTTAGTGACAGAAAGCAACATTGGGTTTTGGAGACATGATATTCCACACGGTTAATGTCTCCCCATTGTACAATGTTGCGAAGATCAGAATTAAGTGAGCTTATCATATATATTGACGTTAAAATTCCACATCCGAAGAAAGTGGAATGCACTTCCGAATGCACTTTCGATAAAACAACCAAACTTTATCAATTTTTTTGGAAATATCAAAAGCGGTAAGTTTGGTTCCACCAAAGCGATACAAAGATTGGTTCCATCTTTCGGTCAGATGAGCCAAAAATGTTTGTTGCTCTTACAACATTCAAGTATTTTTTTATCATTTTATTTATCATGTAGTAATTTCGCTCACCGAATCACAACTTTGCAAGAGTTCCTTACTTGTTGGTATTCAAGGCGATTAAATTCAGACCGGTCTGGTTTGAAGCGTGGAAAGTTTAGCTCTCTCAGCCAAGTAGACTCCTTGTAGTCCGAGTTGTAGAAAGACCATTCAAATTTGCCTTTTGATATAACCAAACGGTTCTTTCGGGATTTTTCTCATTTACCTAATGGTTTGCAAATAAGAAGTTTACTGAAACGACGAAGTGATCTGATTTTTCCAAGGGAGATGGGACGATTATAGAGTATTTTTCAGGATGCGAGGTAAGGAACAGATCGAGGGTATTAGCAGATTAACCTGCAATATCTGGTATTCTAGTAGGCTGGATAATGTGGTTATACTCAGCGAATATTTCAAAATACCTTCCCTCTGGTGTTGTCTGTCCAGAAAATCGAAGCCATGTGGAATCGTGGACATTAAAATCTGTGACAATTTTTTATAAATTTTTCTTTATCAATTGAAAACATTTTGCTTGCGAGTTAATTCAACTTTCATGTAGACAGAAAATTAACGCAAGAAAAAATTCCTTGAAATCAAGCAAAGTGCATTTGTTTGTTTTTAACACGAAGTTGCCAATTAATTATTATAAAAAGAATGAAGTTTGATTATTATTTTTTATTTGTATTTTATTAATTTTAACAATACCCCGTGAGTTAATAGTTAGGACTGTCACATCAAAGGTCTGTCAATCGATTCCCAACCGATGATACTTAAAAGGTACCTATTGACATGGAAAAGTGCTTGTCATCTTAGCTATGAAGACGCAGCCGATATTGTATATCCTATCCCTTTAACTTCTGGCAAGAATGGTTTTGAAGGAGCTCTCGCGGCATCAAATTTATTTTGTATACATAATAATATTTACTGTGCAATCATAACAATGCCAAATTTTACATAGCCCCTTGATTTTTATTATTTTTAAATTAAACTGAATTTCGTTATAAAGCTTTATTTCTATGTCTGAAGTACTTGCTGAAAAGTTTTAATTTTTGCAGTATCTTAGACCAACAGCCAAAATTATTAGGGTTTATCCACATGAAATAACACAGGATTCACTGAGGAAGACGTCTCTGTTTTTTGTTGTTGACATTCGGATTGATATCTACTTCAAGCCCCACTTAGATGATTATTTCAGTATTACTTTCAGTTGAGCTATCAGTTAAGCTTTCACTTAAACTGATGTCTAGCAGTGCACATTTGCAGTAGCTAGTTTTGGCGCATAATAAATCACCAAAAAAAAAAAAAACAAATGGAGCAAAGATTAGTATTTTAAAAGACGAACCCTATCGCATCTAAATTTATTTAAGGTTTTGAAAATGGGGATTGGTCAAACAATTTACGTTTGAATGCGTATATTTGGAGCTATTGAATAGTGACGAAAATTATAAAAAAAAACAAGACATTAATATGAGATATGCCATATCACCCCACGAGACACTAAGTTTAACTCTCAAATTTTGAGCAAGAGTAATGGGAATACTTATCAACGCCTTTAACTTCCACCAAGTCTAAGTGTAATTTTACCTGAAACTTGTAAAGCAATAACTAAAGTAATTAGGGATTATTATTATTACTAATTCTTTATTTTCTCGATTTGTTTTACATTATTACATACTTAAGAATAATAGCATGGCAAATTTTGCCGTCTGCCTAATTAGGGATTATATTTAGCTGAGTACTCGTATATTTGAAATGAAAGGTATGTTAGAGAAGTTTTAAATATAAAACTATTAATTTATGAAACTGAACTGAAACGCACATATTTACACAGCAGTTTAGCTGATATCTGAACTGACAACTATGCGAATTCCATTAGTTTCACTTACAGTCTCAGTTGCAGTTAAACGCTCCAATTAATTTTTGCATTAGACATAAGTTGACTTGAAAGTTTAACTGATAGCTCAACTAAAACTAAAACTGATATGATCGTCTAAATGTGGCTTCATAGTGAAGAATGTGGTCATGCGGAAGCATAATTTAGGGAACCTAAGTGAGTACGATTGTATGTATGAAATTGAATCATTATAATGCAACCTTAAGCATTAGTCCTAGTTCTCAGTATTTATCTCTTCTATAGAGTATCTTATATTTAAATGATGTGTGAGTATTCAAACTTTAGAATAGAATACACTTCTTGGGCGCCTCTGTAAGATGAGTTAAAAACTCGGAATTATTTTGAAGGGGAGATCAATGAGGGGAATATTCAAGGTAGAAATGAATAAAATTTATTCGATGATCGGTTTTAATACGAGCTTGTGATTCTTCTGTGAGATGTAATTCTTTTTTTTCCCTTCGATAAATCTTTTTCAGTGGTTGCTAAATATCTTTGAATTACATTTACTTACCCACATCGGAGTACATTTATTTGATGATAAAAACCACGCGGTGGTACCTCTACTATATACATTGCATAAAGAGAAAGCTTACTATTCCAAATTAGCAATATATTTGTATTTATTTGTATTTGTATTAAAGTTCTTCAGTGTAGTCACAGAAGAATATAAGACTTTTGATAAACAAGCAGTAGCGGTTGAAAGCATTATGAGAGAAAATTAATGAATATATTTAAGTTTTCAATACGAGTTTTTACCTTACTTTTTTAAACATATTCTTGTAGACATGATTTTTTTTTTAAACACTCCTTATAGTTTGTTATACTTCTATACTTGAATATGGTCTTTTACCGCATTACAACTAAAGAAAGGTCAAACTAATAAAATAAAGTTTTCTGGGTTCAGCTGTTTTGTTCTTAACTAAATCTACTAGTATGTATTACAGAAGTTGAGCTGTAATTCTATAAACTTTATATTGAATTAAAATTAATCTATTGTTGGGGTGATCTTTCGTAGTTAGGCAAAGTAATATTAAAATCGAATTATGTATAAAAAGTAGTTACATATATATGTATATGTAGACAAATAGGCGTGTATTTATGTACTTTACCATACTCAATAAATCTTCATTTCCCTTCTTAAATTAAAAATAGTTCTGGGTCGAAAGTAATAACTTACATTTATTTCCAAAGACCTTTTTTCCAAATCTTCTAGTGATGACCGATTAAATGGTTTGTCTATCAAATCACTTGTTCTTTTCAATCCTTTGTGTACTAACTCCTTAACGTCTATATCCTTCATACTGCGTGATGAATTATTAAGGTCTCCCTTCTCGCTGTTTTCTAGGTCTTGCTTATCTTGACATTCTCCTCGAGAATGAAGAGGCCTTTTCGATAAAAATATTAGAGAACTGGCAGACATACACGTAAAGTAACTTACTTCGCTCTTTGAACTTCTCTAAAGTTTTCTCTTAAGATTTGTTGTGTTCTCATAATTTCAGAGAGGTTTTCTTGTCTCCCATGAGTCTCCAGAGCAAGTGTATCACCTTGCGAAATAAGTGCAGCTGCATCCGGAGCAATAGACATTTTTAAATGTTCAATAGCACTATGAAAGTATTTATATAAAATTAATTTGTATGTAAATTTACTATTAATCTTTCTTTTGGTTTAAGAGCTTTTTTCTGATTCAATGAAATTTACGTTTTTAAAATTAAAAAGAGTATATTAAAATGTTGTTGTAGGTACTTAAGCCGTTGTGATTACTTTTCTATGCAATTTTTTGAACATCATTCAATTTACTTACATTTCACCATCAGAGCAGGACTGAATTTTTCCCTTCGTCATTTCCAACTTTTTGATCATATATTTAGCTGTTTTGTCAAATGCCTGTATCTTTTGATCCAAAGAATCGGAGTTCCCATGTTTGTGAAGCATTTGGTTTTCTTTACTAGGAGATCTTAATTTTCTATTAACTTCATCTTCTTCCGTTGATAATGGAAGCATTTTATTCAGAATTTCATTAGATTTTTTTGTGGGAGGTGTTTTAATACGATTCTATAAAATAAAATATTTGATTTACTTAGTACTAATAACACTATTTTAACAAACACAATTTGTTTTCAATTAAAATACATCTATGCATTACCATATCACTATTCGAATCAATTACTGGTGTCATTTCGAAAGAAAATCTTGGTATGTCCTCATCTTCGAAAAACACAAGTGCTTCTTGTTTCCAAGCTAGATCTTTCTTATCAAGTTTGCAGAAGCTATCACGCTCCGACAATTTAAACAATTCCCGTTTTTTCTGAAGAAACTGACGATTCTTTTTCTGTCTTCTTGCTATTAACGGATCGTCTTCAGTTTCCTCCTCGGAATCCCTTAGAATATCTCTTTCACTTTCTATTCGCTTATGTTTTTCTTCGAAAGAAATTCTTTGCTTTTCGACTTTTAAAATTGGAGACAATGGATTAGTTCGAATTTCAACGTTTTGTTCTTCAGTATTTCTATTTTCGTCGTCCTCAACACGGATGGAAGAATCGGAATCTTCGGAAAGATCAACTATTTGGACCATTTCTACATATTCAGGAACAAACGGATCGACACTTTCAAGAATATTTACCGTGTCGACAATTTCTCCGACACTTGGTTGATATATATCATGAGCAATATCAATATTTTGGACAGACATTTTGTTATTAAGAATATTTTTTTCTATTATTTCTACTACCGCAACCGATAGAGACTCTGATTTTTTAGAAGTTTCCGCATTTTGGTGTTCTGTTGGGGATTTATTTGTATGGTTCTTTGAAATTTCAGAAAATAAGGAACTTGATTCGGCTAATCTGAATGTCTGAGGTGGCAAAAGATCTGGTAAGATTTTAATTTTAGTATTTTTTTGTTGAACCACTTCTTGTGATGTTTGTTGATTAGGAATATTAGTTGTCGATGGAGTTCGCGCACGTCTCTGACGAACAGTATCGCTGACAATAACAATTTCTGTTTCATTTTCGTTAATCTGAGAGTCAACGGTTAATCGAAAAGGCCTTGCAAGGGCATCCTATAGCAAAATCAGACATTTACTAAGTATCCCAAAATTTTACAAATGCGATTACAAAGAATAAGCGTAATGATAGTGAGTTTCTTTCAAATTAGCACAAATAGTGCTTATATAATACAATGAGATGTGTGCACAAATAAAGCGTGATATATGTATTTATATGGGAAAATTTGACCGATCATTTAAAGCCCCACATCCAGGATAAACATTATATATTTTTTTTGTACTTTCATATAGCTTGTGTTTTCCGAATAAATCAATTTTATTTAAAATGTTACGGAAAAGGAGGAAAAAAAGAGTCTATGCCCTCATACCAAATTTTAAATTTATTATAACACCAGAAATATTTTCGGTTTTACTTATTGTTAGATAGATTACAAAAACTACTAAAATATTTATATTTAAAGGATTAAAAACAAATGAACCACATGAGCTTTAGCAAGAAATATTAAAACATTTAATACAAAAACAATATCATAAGTTTTGGCAGTAAATATAAAAACAAACTTTTTAACTGTAATTGTAGTTTTTCCAATGGACTTAACCTAATGAATTGCACTACGTAGCACAGTACACTTCGACTTCAAGCTTCGTAAAATTCATTTGGTTTTCTTTGAAAATAAACTTTAAAAATGTGCATTGCTGGGTCCGCATGTACTGGTTCTAATAACTTAAGAAAATTTAATTTTTTAAGATAATTACATATATAAAAACATGAATGTTATAGAAAAAAACGCAAAATAGGTCGCATATGCAAGTTTAATGTTAGAACATACTGCCCTCTATTTTAAATTCAATAACGAATTAGTTATCTAATGTTTAATGAAAAGAAAATCATCTTTCTTATAAAAGGGTTCGAAACAACATTAAGAAAAAGACTTCATATCCAAGGAAAAAAATTATCCGGATAATATTATACATATACATATGTACATATATGTAGATATTTGAAGTGACTGTTCAACTGTGTTTGGAAAGGGAAATATTTTATTTCTACTTATATGCTTTTTACCTGAAATAAGAATCAAAATCTCTTTGATATAAACACGATTTGCCTTACATTTTCAGTTTTCGTAATCTAGCAGGTAAATTATGAAGAAAAAAATCTCTAAATCTACTAAGTATTTGAAAAGAAGCATACTTAAGAACACATCAATAATGGAGTTTCTTCCTTGTGAATTTAAGTAGATCGCCATTAAAGTTATTTTCTAGATTATAGAGCTTCATGCATTAATGTTCCCTCTCTACTCCTTCTCTGCTATAAAGCACGTGTTTGTTATCTAGATTCTGATTATCATGATCACTTTTGAAAAGTAACATCTCGGATGATTCTACTTTTTTGAGCTTTTTTTTTAATCTATAAACCCATAATCCGTTAGTAGAGAAATCATGACGATGTCATGTCTTTATATTACTGGTACTTCTGAATCGCAAGAACATCTCTTGTGTTTCTAAACTATAATGCTAGTATTGAGAGTTTTTTACAATGCTATTATTCAAAAGAAAATATAAAAAAGGTGAAGTACTTAAATTGGATTTTTCGTTGATATTTTTGTTCATATAATATAAATAGTTTTTAGAATTATAGAATGCAATATTATTGGCAATTATTAAACATATCATTTTACAATATTATAACAAATAATGCTTTAGCCATTACACACAGAAAGATTGAAATAACACAAACTTAACGCATTTTCTTAATTCCGTATATAATTAACACAAAACATTGTATGGCAGCTACCCATTCTAGATGTGCTAAAATAGTAATCTGTATACCTGGAAACAGAGACAAACAGACCGACGCGATGGGCGTAATGTTAATTTTTATAATACCTTGTATTTTTGTTGACACAAATCAATACTTGACAAGCAAAATTATGTATGCATGATCCCATTTGGACTTTGGTTTTACTTACCTCCGATTATTTTTATAAATAGTATAGAGCGGATTTATATTTTCTTTAACTTTGTCGTATTAATTAATCTCCAGAAATAAACAAAATATACATATATGAAAATTACTTTCAGTGAAAACTTCACTTGTGCTTTTGTATGCACAACCGACTATTAAGGTTAGAGAGCTCATCATTACAAGAAATACTGACATATAGAACATATACATACAAGTCAAGTGCACGACTGGATCGCACGTACTGGTTCTTACGTTCAAGTACTTTGGATTTAAAAATTGTAAATATGTATATACACATATAGATATGTAGATGTAGAAACGGGGATGTGATCAGAGAAAAATGTTCAAATGCATACAATTTACTGTCTGATTTCTGGGAAAAATGTGAATTTATGCAAACAAAAAATAAAAATCGTTATGGGAGTTTTATTAATAAATGAATTAATTTTTATGTACAAAATTTCTTTAAAATTTTCCTAAACAAGTTTGGCATAGCGGTTCACCCGTTTTCAAGACTGGATTTTCAAAAAAAAAAATGTTTCGAAAACTTTTATATTCAATAATAATTTCAATTTAAGTTTAAAGAAGTTCCAGTACAAAAAGTTTGATCGAAATCGTTAAAAACGTTAATGAGAAAATCGAAAAAAAGTTTTATGACTGGTAGTGTTAATAACATTTTTTCTTAAAATTTTGTTTTACCATGCTAAAAATAGTACACATAATTTTTTGTTGTCAAAATTGCTCGAGTCGTACCCCTATTATAGATTATAGTTATCCAGGAGCTAACTCGAGTATAGCCCTAAGACTACAATGATTTTTGGCTTAATTTGAGTTAGTTAAATGAATGAGAAACCAAACAATTTTAAACCACCTTTTTTGGTCACCTTGGTATAAGCCAGAACCTTTTCCCTATGCAGACCACTTGTTTAAAACGTTAATTTTTTGCCCTTAATACAAGCTATTATCTGGCCATAACAAGCTTTTTTCAATCATAAATGTATAATAAGAATACAAAAATAGTGTTTATAAGTTAAATTCTAAAAACAAATATACAAAAACGTGAAAATAGAGACACAAAGAATGATAATTACAAAAATATTTTATACATACATATTATTGAAAAAAAAAACTTACTGCAATGATGTCAGTTACTTGTCGGTGCATTTCTTTAATATCGGGATTGGAAACATTCATTTCTTTTAAGTCATTTTGCATTTTTCTGGAATTAGAAAGTTTTTTTTTTTTAAATTCAATATTTGTTAAAAAAAAAGTTCAAAAATTACTTCAAAGATTCAACAGAAATGTTGTTAAGGTTTTGTAAAGTTGATTTCATTTCTGAAAGTCTACTTATAACATCAATATTCGAAAGTTTTAAGTATTCTTCGTTCAATTGATCAATTTTAAGTCTTACATCCTCGAGATAAATTTGGTCACAAGATTTTTTGTACTCATTATATATATCATCGCATTTTTGCAAAATTCCTTCCAAATATTGAAATTTCTTTTTTTTCTCGATCGCTTCCTGTGTTGATTCGATACTTCGTAAAGTGTTTACTGCAATTTTGAAACATTCGTTAAGTTGACGAGATAATTTTAGAAGTCCTTCAAGAAAAAGTTTGGATTGTGTGACATTTTCGCCAAGAGCATTGTAAAGATGCTTGAGAGCATCAATTCTCTGCGTAAGTTGTTTTGGAGACTTTGTGAACTTGTCTTCACAAACTTTTCGGCCGGTTTTGATTGTATTCTCTATCTCTACTTTTATTTCAGAAAGTGTACGGTAAATTTTCTTATATAAAAAATATATTATTTTTTAATTGATTAGACATTCAAGTTATTTTTCTTACCAAACAGTTTTGATATTGTGACTGTACCGTTGACGGACCTGCAGTTACGACATCTAAAACTAAAGTTGAACGTTCAACATTTCGCAATTCAGCAACTGCTCGATTTAAACGAGATTCATAAGCTGGCTGTGGAGCTGTACACTTCCTTAGTTTAATTTGACATGCTTTGAAGCGAGCCTTCAATAAAAAAATATTAAATGAATCACTATGGATTTTATATTATTTGTGTAACCTCAAGTAAATTTAACTGGTCCTGCAGACGATTTGCTGCTTCCATTTTTTTATTTTTTGTATGAGTTGCAATTAACTCTCGTACTTCTTTAAGATTTCCTTCGTTTTTTTCAAACTCTTTTATAAGACGCTTTGAATTTCAAATTAATATCGATAAAAAAATTTTACATTTTAAGAAATTTTAAAGGAATACCTGAAAATCTTCTGGTAAATCTTCAATTGTGACATCATTCTCTAAATGTTCACTAAGAGTTTTATCTACTCTTGTTAGCCAGCACTCTACTTGTATTACACATTTTTCAGATTTTTCAGCTTCGGAAACTTCTCGTTCTAACAACTCAGTGCGTTGCTTTGCCTAAGAAAGATGAGCATGATGTAGTGCAGTCAAAATTATAGTAAAAAAGAAGAAATGGGAGTTTTTATACTGTAGCTGTATTTTTTCTCTTTTAATGGCTGGCCTAACACACAGTATAGACTAATATTTTACTTGCATGTAACGCTCTTTTAACATTAAAGACCTGACTATTAGAAATCAAGTTATAAGATAGGTTTTTCTAATCCCGCCCAATAATTTGTATACACATTCATACTTCAACATTATTTGAAGACCTTAACATTTCAAATTTGAGCTAATCCGTTTAAAGATTAAAATTTTGATTCCTTTTTAAAATAAATTTTCTATTTTAGGTTAATAATTGAATAAAGTGTCTCTCCCTTTAACGCATCTTTAATTGCATTCATCGGAATATGAACCATGTCAGTTACCTATTAATAACTTTTACAAAAGGCTAAAAGGTAGCTCAAAATCTGTTTTCCGAAAAATGGTTGTGAATGGTACCTCCCATACAACTTTGTTCATATTTTTGATTTTTTTCATTATCGACTAAGCTGATTTAAAGTAATTTTTTTCATACAAAGTATAAATATCAAATTTTTTTTTTCCAGAAATCTAAAATTTTTTTTTTCAAAAATCTAAAATATATTTTTAAAAACCGACATTAGGAGAGCCGTCTATTAAAAATTCTAAAATCAAATAAACTGTTCAAGGTTAGATACCTAACTTTATAATAATATTTTTTGTTAAAATTATTTTTTTTTCCTAATTAAAACCAGATTTTTAAGATAAAAAAGATTTTTCATAAGGCAAGTACTGTTAGTTTTGGAACTAAAATACATTTTATTTTCCCTCTAGGTAATAACCGGTCCTTTACAAACCAATTTTGAAAAAAAATAACAGACAGACGGAATTGTGGGACCCTTACTTCGTGTTCTCTTTCAGCTTAATACAAATTTGATTAAAATCTCTAGTACAATTTTTTTCCAAATGAAAGACTTGCTAAATCACAGGTCAAAATATGGGAATGGTATTAGTCAAAATATAACTTTTTTCAATACTTGTACCTTTTGTTGCAGTTGAGTCCAACGAGAAACAATGGTATCGACCTCTTCCTTAACATTATTTTTCATAAACTCGTGGTCTATTAAATCAGCACCAATTTCTTGAATTTTTTCTAGCCAATCATCTGAATGGCTCCGCAAATTGTTTTCCAAATCCTAATGTTAGAGAAATGTTAATATATTTCGTTTAAAAATGATTATATTCTAATAGCAATGTTTAGTTCAAATTCAAAACGGATATCCTCCCACGATGATAATCTTATAATGGGAAGGAATAACCACACCAAAATAACCATTTTAATAACTCATTTGGATTTCCGCAATTTATATTTTAAGTTTATAGTTAAGGTACTAGTACGGTCTAGAACGCCAAAAAACGCACGATTTTTGGGAATTTTTTTCTCAGAAACCTTATTAGGTAATAACATAATTTTTTTTAAGTAATGAATACATGCGTCAAGAGTACAAAAAAAAAATTTTTTTTTTTAATTTGAGAATTTTGGCCGAATTATAGAAGGCCCAACGTCGACTCATCAAAAAATACATCGTCCCATGGCGGACAGTTAATCTCAGGATTGGCTGGACTGAAACAAAAAAACCAAAGTGGGTTATTTAAAGGAAGGTTTCTTACGAGACAATTTACCACAATTTGTTTAAAAAGTGAAAACAAAAAAAAATCTCGAGCTTTGAAAAAAAAAATTTTTTTTTGGCAATTTTTTTGGCCATTTTCTGTATTCATAACTTTTTGGTCAAATTGTGGTAAATTGTCTTAGAAAACATAAAAACAATCTAGTTGCAACAAGTTTTTTGAAAATCGGTTCAGTAGATCCGGAGATTAACTGTCCGCCATGGGAAAATGTGTCTTTTGATGAGTCGACGTTAACGCCCTCTATAATTCGGCCAAAATTTTACAAACAAATTTTTTTGTACCCTTGACACATGTATTCATTAATTAAAAAAAAAATTATGTTATTATCTTATAAAGTTTCCGAGAAAAAAATTCCCAAAAATCATGCGTTTTTTGCGATTTCTAGACCGTACTAGTACCTTAAACCGGTTGAATCAATTGACCATTTCGCTAGATTTATGTTAAAATCATATTATTGAAATCATAGATATTTAACTACATTGCGAATAAAAAGGTAAATCAAAAATAATAGCACATCAATTGGATAAAAAACTTTAATTACAAGTACAATAAACAAAAGGGGCGTTTTTTATAATCAAGCAGTAAGACTTGAATTCTCATTGGCCCTGAGTAATAGATCCGAATCTAGCCTATGTTCGATTTTAACCAAAAATTCGTAGAAATAAAACAAATTTCAATTATAAATACTTAAAAGCTGCTTTCCTGTAACTAAGTTAAATTTAAAATGATAGAATCAAAATAGAACTTTACGAATCTGGTTAATAGAAATCCGTTTGTGTATCAGTTCACAATAACGAAATTATGAAAATGAGTCACAATTATTGGTATAAATAAGACTTTTGTAAATTTGATCTGTTACTACGAAATTTTAAAAGCAACTTTTCTACATCTAACAAAAAGTGACTTTAAAACCGATTCTATGAATGTCTATTACTAAGGGCCATTAACTCTGATGAAGGATCCTTACTTTACTATATTTGCGCTTAAAGATTCATCAAAATACTGATTCACAAAGCTTAGTTTAATATTAAAATTAATGGATCTTCAAAGCTATGTATATATTAAAAATAAATGAACTTTAATGGTACTTAAGATGAATGAATATTTTTTACTTCATATGTAATACATATATCTTTTAGTCAAATTAGTTCAAAGGTCGAATGTTAATTTCAATAATTGAATGACAAGGTAAATAAGGCTAGACTAGTTCCTTAGTCAATTATTTCAATGAAAACAGTTTACTGTAACGCAGCATTAAAATGCCACGTTAGCAAGTTGAATTATTTTCCAAGTGATTAAACAAAAATAAAGTGGTTAAAGTTGTTAATACGAAATTTAAATATTTAAATTGAACTTAAGATTATATGTTATTTTTTGCTACGTTTTAAACAGAACTTTAAACATTTTTTTCAACTTACATCTAACTCTTCAATAATTTCTTCAGCATCTGCATTCTCAGGAGTCTGACCAATTTTCTTTTCTAACTTGTCCAAATACCCTGTTTCCGAAACTATCAATTTTTTAAATTCTCCTAACTGACTTGAGATATGCTCAAGAAGTGCTGTACTTTTATAAACCAATGAAGTAACTTCAGTCCACCTTGCATTTAAACGTGTGAATTTTATTGCTATATTCGCATATTTCGAATCGGATCCTTTTTGCGCCGGGAATAACTCATCAATTTGTAACAAAATATCGCCACCATTCTCGTTTAAATCCCGAAAATTAATTGTTTCCCGCTCACATGCTTCTTTGAGAATTTGATATTTTGATTTAATTTGGAAAAGTTCATTTGAATTTGCGATTTCCGAAATTTTGTTCTTTGGAGTATTCATTTCTAAGTCATTTAACCATAGATCAGTATGATGAATTCTTTGTAGTATTTCTTCAATTCTCGTAATAACCTGATGTCTTCTCTTGCAATTCTTCTGGTATAAATCAAGAACCTTGTTGTATAATTCATTTAGCTTTGCTATTTCTAAAATAATACTTTCTCGAAAGTTATCTTCCGCATCTTTTATGAGAATTTCACTAAAATTCTTAGCACTTATAACATCAATTTCGGTTTTTCGCAACTCCATAGCATATCGATCGTAGGAATCACCATCTCCGTCCTTAGATATAAGACTCTCTCCAAGTTGACAAACATCATCTCTTTCTAAGTTTACTTTTAATTCATTGAGCATAGAAGAAATTGTTTGATATTCAATTCGAAAATGATTTAGGTTTTCAATGAATGTATTTTGCTTTATAATGCGTTCATTAAGTATATTCGGTATTTTATACCAGTTTTCTTGAAAGTTAGTGGTTACTGAATGTTCATCTTTTTGACGAATATATTCAAAAATTTGATGAAGATTTTTAGCAATATCTTTTAGCTCATTTAATTCACTTAGGTTTTGATTCATTTTTTCAAGATCTGACATAATTGCCTGTGAATTTTCAACTTCATCTACAAATTTTTTCAGTTCTTTAATTTTATCTGTGGTACTTTCAGTATGCCCACCCTTTTCTTCAATTAAAGCAGAGATGGCTCTTTTCATATCCCCCCAACTCTCATAGAATAATTGAAAATCTTTTTTCCATTCCAAAAATGTTTCATCCAATTCAAATGTTGTTTTTTGAGACGCCGATATTTCAGATGACAATGATTCCATATCTCTTAAACGGTTCTCTAAATCACTTTTACTAGCAGTTTTAGAATGTTGTTTATACCAATCTCTGGAGTCAGCTAAAACAAGTTTAAATCCAGTTAAACTATTATAGAACTTTTCTTTTGCAAACATTTGTTCGTTGACACTAAGAAGATTCTTTACTTTAGAAAGAAGAGAAATTAATCGATTGTTTATGTTGTCCACATTTTTGATTTCTAGTTTAAGATTTTGATTGTGGTTTTCATTTTGACAAATTTTTAAGAGGTCTTCGAGTTCTGATTTAAAAACCATTTTGTTTTGTAATTCATTTTCAATACTATGTAAAGCTTCAATTTGGTTACGTATACTATGACGTTGTAAACTGCTAATTTTCTCTTCACAATTATCCAAGAAAGTAAACATTTCAAGAATTTGTCCCTCTAAAAGATGCAAATTTTTTGCATCATCAACTTTTCGTTTTCTTTTCGATTGTAACGTCACTTCATTGGTAGCGCCTTCTTCTACACCTAACTCTAGCAAACTCTCCTCGCCAAATTTGATAATAGTTTGAAAGTCAGCCCATTCATCAGGCTTTTGTATATGGTTGTCGTCGGCATTCAAAGAAAACTGGAATCCCATTGATTCAATACGATTAGATTGTACTTCAAGAATTTGACGTAAAGCATCTAGGCGATCCTCAATATTTTCCAACTGCTGTAAAACTTTACTGCTGCCATCATCATCTTCATGCATAGGTGATTGAATCATCTGTCGCAAATCTGTCAAATACCTTTCTAGTTCCAATAAATCTTGTTCGCAGTATTTCAAGTCATTCATACGCTTTGTGACACATCCTAATTCCGTGAGCTCATTTCCTTCCATAGCTTTTAAATCTTTTTCTCTTGTGTCTATCCACTTATATATGACCTTATATTGATGAAGTTTCTCGTTTTGCATTTCACTCCACTTTACTACATGCGACCACCGTTCTCCTAAGGCCGATAATTTATCTTCCAAGTCATTGAAATTCCCAGATTCATCATTTACAATAACAACCATGTTACTCACACTATCTACCAGACACTGCTGAGATTTTAAATCATCTTTCAACATGGTTAATTCTGCGAGCTGGCTCTCAACCTCTTTCAATCCCGGACCGATACTTGACATGTGAGATATTCTATCCTCTACACTAGTTAAAAAACTTCGCAATTTCTCAATTTGTTGTTTTTGAAACTGGGCTAAACGAAAGTGAATGCGAGATTGTACATCTAATGCTCGAAGACGTAGCGTTTCCCATCGTTCATTCAGCAGGACCATTTGTTGACGAATTTCATGCTGGTCGTCTAATGTCAGGCCAGCTCTTTTTTGAGCTTCATGTATAAGATTAGAACCTTCCTCTAAAGCTTCACCAACGTACTGTTGGTGTTCGATGAGTTTGAGCATAAAATTTTCATTTTCATGAAAATGGGTTTTCGCTATCTGAAAATCTTTAGGTTCTGGAATTTCTTTTGAAAGGATTTCTTCGTCTTCAAGGAGGAGTCCTAACACAGTTTCTAGAGCTACCTGATAAGTTGTTATCTCTATAGAAGCATTTGTTTCTGTAGACATAGTAGAAAGTGGTCGCGAAGTACTAATAAATTGTAAGAATTCCAAAGGCAAACCTTGTTCGGGACTCATTTTACCAGAAGATTTATTTAAGTCGACAACTTCGCGAGCTTCTTCAGATGCTTCCAGTGGAATGTCATCAAGATCAGTAACATTTCCAGCATGAATGTTTTCTAGAGACATACTAGCCTGAGCTTCTTTAGCAGTTTCATCAAATATGAATATTTGACCACTGCTATCACATCGTTGCAAGGACTTTTTGATTTCCATAGCATGATACAAACACATGACGTACATTTGAATTGACTTATTGTCGGGCTTGTTTGTATGAACATCTTCCGGATCAAGAAGTTGTTCAATGTTAAAGTATTTGAATGCTAATTCAAAAGCGGTCTTAAGTCTGGCCAAAGGATGTTTTGTAAATACTGCGCTCAGATCAAGTTCGGGTAGATTGGCATCAATGATATATAAAAAAGCCTTTCCATCTGACCAACTGGATGAAAAATCGTTGATTGACAATCCATGGGGTTCAGTGAATTGACGCGCCCATGCTAGTAATGATTTTTCCACTCCATTACTAGAATGAGACTTAACAATACTTTGACCATTGAACTCAAGCGCAATCAGCCATATGAGACCAAGGGTTAATTTTGGATTGCCGGCAGCAATATCGTCACTTGATATATTAACTAGTTTAACGCCCTGTTCTTGAATGAGTTGAATCACTTTATTCAGATTGTTAATGTGATGAACACGCATTCGTCCTTTCTCAGGTTTCTTAAAAGAGAATATTAAGTTTTTTTTTTTTTTAAGGGAAAAAAATAACTTACGACATGTGATTTTGTTAATATACAGAGAAGTTCTAATAATTTGTGCCCATCTCGTAAATCCATAAAAAGATCGTTTACTAAAGGATATTGTGTTTTTACTAGGTGCGAATTTATCCATTTTGTAAAAGTCTTTTTTTGAATATCTTGTCGTTCATCTAAAAAAAATAAAATAATAATATATTTTAATAGGATTTAGAATTATTTAATTTTATTTTCAATAAAAGAAAAATAGTACATACATAGTACATGTGTATATATGTATATACATATATATAAAACTTTATTTTATAGGGCACTAATCCATGATGCTACACAAACCTATAGCGTGTAGTTTAGTTCAAGACAAGAACAGAAATTTTTGTTTTTAAATAGAGACCAACGACTCGTAAAGAGCCTTAACATGTCTTGTAACTATAAATCATTAACATTTGCATTTTAGAAAGAATGGGCGCTGCCTTCAATGTTTTGCTCAGTCCAAACGGTTTAGATGAGAATCACTTTTCATAACAATAAATAATACCAATTAACACCTGGAAAAACAAAAACAAATCGTTTTTTAGAGGCAGCGGCGGAAGTCGATCCCAAAACCTTCTTCATGACAGACCATATCGGTGATATATCACAATATCCTAGGTATTGCACTTGTTTTTTTAAATTTTTCATCTTCATTTGTAAGATAAGTTTTTTGTTTGCTTTTTAAATTGTACACTTAAAATTGTATAATCTACATGGTCTTAGAACTAATAATTTTATTTTTAATTATTTTGAAATTAATGTTTTTTTCTGACACGGTTCGGGGAGATAAAAGGCATGATTTCTAAACAGTATGTTTTTACATTCCAGCGGGGTATCATTAATAACAATTTTTCAAGCATTACCTGGATTAAACTAAATGATTTTTTCTTAGAAAAAATCGTATGGCAGGAATGGTTATTCGTGGTCTTAAGAAAAAAGAAAGAAATCAAGCTTAAAGAAAATTCGCCGAGCCGTTTAGGCTGTAGTCGAACAGACAAACAGAAAGAATTGCAAGGACTTTTTTTGTGTTCTCTATCATCGTAATGTTAACTTTGATCAAAACTTCGAGTTTGATTTTTTTACAGTACTATTTAATTTTTACAAAGATCCGTACGGTGAATTTTGGTTCCTTTTTATCTAGAGATAAGCATCTATTTTTCAACTATGTTTTCTTCGGTTGGAATCCCAAAAATGTCATTGCCTGAAGCAGCTTCTCTTATTTTAAATTTTTTTTTTATTTTTTGAGAAATAGCAATAACGTTTAAAAAAAATTTGATTTCAAAGTAAACCAATAGTTAATAAAATAAAAATGGTCACAGTGGTCGTTCAGTGAAAACTTCCTTAGTACCTAAATTTGTCCTGTCCGGCAAGTTAGCATTATTAGGGCACTACCATACCAATAATATTTTTTATAACTAATTTTCCGCTATGTTATTTGTTTAAACAATTGCCGTTACAGATCTTTGAATAAGTTCCGCCAGAAAATAATTTTTCTAATTTTTAATTTTGAAAAAAAATGTTATTTGAAGGACTTTTGTTATGTTTATTGGATTTTTCTGAGAAAAAAGAATGCGACAATTTGTTTTTTTTTAGTGTAATTTTTCTTTTATAAGTTCATTTAGCCTATTTTGATAGGTGGTAAAGCTAACTAAAAAAAGAAGTGCGACCAAAATGCTTATTTTACTAAATATAATTACGACACATTATAAACACGTCATTTATAAGTACTGTACTTTTTTATTTTTAGAGCTTATTTTATTTATTTGACTGTCAAGTTGACATTACCAGGGGTTATTTTTAAATTTAATTACGTACATACATAATTGCAATTTGAACCCAGCTGCCATTATGAACTAATACGCACTTATTTTATTACTTTTTATTCATTTATTTTTACTTACAACTACAGGGTGGCGCACGGTAGATGAATAGATTTGAATCGTTCATAACTACCTTTCTTACGGTCGAAGATTTTTAAATATGGGGTCATTTTGAAAAAGAGTAGGTACCTACGAGAAATTTTGTTATCACTTAGTATCAGACGTCAAGATCGAGTGATCTGTATAAAAAAATCTAATCCTATCCTACTTTCCTAATTTCTCGCACTGGGTTTAACATTATAAGGGCATTCATAACCCCTTGAGTATGCATTTAATATAAAAAAAATCTACTGCACTATTGCGCTTTGGCTGATATCTACTGCCATTTTTATATCCCGTTTTATTATATTATTTTTTTTTTGAGTAGATAATAGATAGATAGATAGATAAATAAATTTTATTTTCTTAAAAAAAGTAGTTATAAAAACAAGATTATGCTGGTGTTCAAAATTAGTTAGGACAATAACTAGTTAAAGTTGTCTGTCAGGTTAATGTTTTCCTATTTATATTTTGGCTTAGCTTGAATTTACTTTAAATATTATATTCATTTAAAATCAAGTTGCGATAATTAAGAGCATATTTTAAGAATTTGTATAGATTTAAATAACATTTGCCATTCAATATTTGAAAAAACTCGGTGCGATTAATTGTTCCAGCTCCTAGAAATAATCTCCGGTATGAATTGAAAATAGGACAAATGCTGACGAAGTGGTAGGTGTTCTCAGTTGCATCAAGATTACACATTGTGCATAAGCCAACAGTGTCATGCTGAAATGCCCTAGCATTCAAGTTTAGTAATCCACACCTCGTTCTTAAGATCATACTTATCATTTCTCGTGAATTTGAGTCATTAAAATAGTTGGGTACCTCTGTGTACGATAGATTGCTATATTCGTCGTGAAATTGCGATTGTAAAGCACGTTCGGTAGACGCTTTCCACTGTTGTTCTCTCAGCTTAATCAAAAGCATGTTGTGGGCATGTTTCCATTCGAAATTACTTGCTTCGTAGTTGATAACGATACCAGTCGCGCGGAAAAGGCCTGACCATTCCTGGGCCCAATAAATATTTTTGCGAAGTACTGCGGTTGAAAGTATGCGTGGTAATCTAGAGCTGGGAAGACTGAAAACTTTGCGCAAATATTTCAAATGTATTTCAAGGGTAGTAAGAAACGCTTTTGGAAGACCGGTTTCGATATGTATAACGTAGTTTGGTGTATTATCTGGTAGGTTGAAACATCTTTTGACGAAAAACCTTTGAAGCTTTTCACATTGTATGTACTCTTTATACCCCCATACTTGTGCACAGTAATACATAATTGATCTGGCGGCTGAATCATGGACTTTAAACTTTGCTGAATGAGGTACTAACTTATTTTTCAAGAACTTAGACCAGGTTGCGTTGATTGCATTTTTTGATGTTGCGAGCCTCTTTGTCAGATGTTCAGACCAGGACATATTATATGTAAAGACGACGCCAAGATATTTATACTGGTTTGTTATTTTTACTTCTACACCTTTGAAATGCCATTTTTCACTTAATGCTCTTCGTCCTCCATTCCTAAAAATAACAATTTCAGATTTCTCGAGATTAACTTCAATGTTCCATTTATCGCAATAGCTACTGAACTTGTCAATGATTGTTTGAAGTAAAGCTGGACTCTCAGCCAGAATTACAATGTCATCGGCATACAAAAGAACATTTATACCGATTCCTTCCACATGTATTCCGATGGGGAGTTCAGAATGGAGGTCATTTAAAAACAAGACGAAAAGCAGAGCGCTCAGAACGCAACCTTGTTTAACGCCTTTGCTCGTTCGAAAGAAATTAGAGGTACTGCTTCCATCCCAGACGGCGGCAACTGTATCTTGGTATAGTTGCTTGATAATTTTAACCATTTTCGTCGAGATGCCCAATGTAATAAGTTTATGAATGAGAGCATCTCTGTTAATATTGTCGAACGCAGCTTTTAAGTCTACGAACCAAGCATACAGTTTCTTTTTCTGGCTTAGTTGCAGCTGAATAAGGCATGAAAGATTGAAGATCTGATCAATGGTACTATAATCTTTACGATATGCAGCTTGGTATTCATTGAGTATATTGTTGTTTTCACACCAAGTAGTGAGGCGGTTTAGGAGAACTGAGGTGAATAATTTGTAGAGGGTATCTAAAAATGAAAGCCCACGATAATTAGATACAAGACTAGCGTCACCTTTTTTGAAGAGCGGAAAGATAATTGATTTTTTGAAGGATGTTGGTATTATTCCTGTTTCGTAGATTCTTTTCAGCAAAGTGTGAACCTCACCAATAAAAGAATTACTCGCATTTTTTATAAAACTCATATGGGATGCCGTCTATACCCGGAGCTTTGTTTTCTTTTGAAGATTCAATCGCAATCCTTACTTCATTCAGATCAATTGGGTGATCAAGTTCAGGTATTTCAATTAGATTTGTTTCTCGGGAATATTCTCTGCTGCTTAATCGATCTGAATTAAGGGAGTTTTCGAAATATGACATAAACTCGAAAGCCGTGATTTGGGTTCTGCTATTCGTAGGATTACCGCGTATCTCTTTGGCCAGTTTCCACCAATCTTTTGCTGTGGTAATACTTGCGAGTTGACTGGAAATGCGCTGGTAGTACGAACGTTGTTTTACTTTACATAGGGCTTTATACTTTTTATTTGCATCACAATAGTTTTTTCTGCTTGCATCGAGATTATATTTTCTGTAAATGTTAAGTAGCTTAAGTAAAGATTTTCTAGCTTTATGACATTCCATATCAAACCAGGGTTTCTTTCGCTCAAACTTGACATTGGTATTAATAGGGTTCCCGTATGCTGCATAGATACACTCTTTTAAAGAGTTGCATCGTGTTTCAACGCTATCCAAAGGCAAGAGTTTTTCCACAGCAACTTCATCAATTCTGTTTATGTATTGAGCGCGTCTATTGGTAAACCATTTTAGTCTTGGAAGCAACATTGAACTGGAGGAACTTTGAGTATCTTCAAAAGCTTTAAGACCTAAAACTAGCGGCATGTGGTCCGAAAAGGTTGTACTATCAATTGAGAAACTTTCAATCATTTCAAATCCACTGTATGAAGGGCAGCAGTAGTCAATCACTGATGATCCTCTAGTTGACACAAAAGTAAACTCGCCAGTTTCATCGCCAAAGCCTCTCCCGTTAAGTATAAATGCACCAATGTCTTCCAAGAGCTCACAAAACGTATTGCTGTTGTTGTCACTTACAGTATCTTTTGAATTTCTTATGTCAGTGATAAGCTGTGATATACGTGAATCGACTGTTCCTTTGATTCCTGTTCTGACGTTAAGATCTCCCATAAGTATAAAGTGGTTTGATTGAAATTCTTCAAAGAAGGTTTTTAATTTTACAAAATCACGCATCCAATGATTGCAATTTAAATAGTTTGGGACCAAATTTAGAATAGATCCTGAAAAGTTGCATTGCAAGAAAACAGTATCATGTACATTTAAGAATTTCAATTGGTATGTGGATTCAATAGATTTACGGAATCCATATAAGCATCCTCCACTAGCTCTGCCAAAGTTAGATGTTTTTGTTGCCGCAATCCAGTAAAGTTTAAATTCTTTAAAATAAATTTCATAATGTCGTATATGCTCTGATAAAACAAAAGTTTCATACAAAAAGAAAATATCAAATTTACAAATGTATTTAAAAAAGTTACATAAAATAGTTTTATTAACAAGACCAGCTACATTATAAGACAAGACCTGACAGACTTTTGTTAGCTAATGGTTATTTGGGTTATTTTCGATTGAGCGTTGTGTGTTTGTAGGAGTATCCAGGATGACAGTGTAATTTGAGTCCTTTCCCAAAAACTGACTCAGAAATTCTCTGTCTTTTTCGTTAAAGGCTCTTACAATGCCATCTTTGCTGCATTTAAACCGTCGTCGTCCATCTACCAAAAGAGTCCAGCGTTTGATTTCAATGCGGAGGTTGCTATCAGCCTTAAGAAGGCATCTTTTTATCTGGCGAAGGTGGTACTGCTCAGTTCTTTCACTTGAAGTTAGATCTTTATTAATGGAAATCTGGGTGTTCGAGAGATTTTTTGTTGCAGACATAACGGAGTGAACTTCATCGGTATTAGCAAGCTCAAATACATAGGCAGGTCTGACGTTTTTGGATGAAGTTAATTTTCGGGCACTATTAGCTGTTGCACTGACTCGAAGGGTTGTGCTGCAAACTTGTTGAAATTGTTGTTTCGCTTCTTCAATGTTCTCTGCGTTTAATCCGTTGACTATCACGTTCAACCTCTTACTAAATTTCTCGGCATCTTCCATTCTTTTATGAAGCACACGTTCACCATCTTTTAGTTTTTCGATTTCCTCCTTAAGTATTTTATTTTCTTCTTGTAGGGCAGCAACTTCCATTTTGATACCATTTATATCTTCCTTTGTAGCTATTTTAACTAGTTTTTGGTCCAAGAGTTTATCTATTTCATCAATAAGGGTAGCTAATTGAAGTGATTCAGCCATAACGGACGAAGTGCAGTTTTTTTTCAAAAAAATTTTGTTTTCAGGTTCAGGTGAAGTTTCTATTAAACACCTCTTATTTTTAAATTCACGGTTCATGGACAGAGCTGCGAGTCACTGTTTTTTCAGCGAGTTGGTTTGAGTCTCAACTAAGTTTATCAATTGGTTTGTGTTCTAACTATGTGTATATCAATTCACCAAAATTGAGAGAGCTTTTTCTTAAACAAACTCAAAACTGCGTTTTTGTTTACTGCAGGGAAGTGGGGCAAGGAGGCTTTGATAATCCGTATATGGAAGTAGGAGAATAGCTTCGCTCTTTTCTGGACTTGTTTGGCTTAGTATTATATGGTAAATACTCACAGTAATATTTTGTGTTCTGTTTTGACGACAGAGACAGATATAGCTGATTTTCACCACTAAGAATTAGTCCAGCTTCGATGCTCCACACCACAAATAAATAATTTCTTTTATCGTTTTAATGGTTAATAAAAGTAAGCTTTCTTGCTTTTTGTTGGATTAAAGCCGAGATATATGCAAAGTTAATTATTTCACCAATTCTTATTTTATGCTCATTGACAATCACTGGAAAAAAATGAAATCAAAGCAGAGCTAACCAAAAACACTTCCGTACACCAAGCTAAGCTAAGCTTCTCCTAGTCTTTTTTTGAGTATAAATTTTCCAATTGAAAATTTATTTTAATATGTATAGTATACACAGCTGTTCTAAATAATAAGGAAAGCAACAAACCAACTAATTTGTAAACATTTTAGGCAATTATACGACCGAATATTAATTTTTTAAATAAACCGTGCAATTTTCGATTTGTATTTGCAATTTTGCATATTTCTCCACAATAATTATTTATTTTTTACCAAATTATTTTTTTTTTCGTTTTTCAGTGTTCAAAATAATAGGGAATGTTAAACTATACTCTGTTCAATTTATATTTGCAGTACAGGGAAGATAGGATATTTGCCTTTCAGTCTGACCATTATGGATTTCAATACGCTGTCTTTAATTTAAAGCTCTTACAGGATTGCCGTAGGACTGTAGGAGCATTAAAAATTGCCCGCAAATCTCAGAAAAATATTTGCTACTAAAAGCTCGATAAAGCTTAAATCCTGAAAGTTACATAGCACAAACCAAAGAAAATGCCATGTGAATTTCTATCGACTCGGCAATGGTAACTCTGATTCAGTGTTTTTTTTAATAAACACAATAAGGGTTGGTTGCAAATTGGCGATCAGTCTCCTTTGTCCTTTCACCCATGGAGCAGATAGGTCATGATGGGCTGTACGTGAGCTCAAAAAAGATTACACAAACAATTTTAATGTAACTCAGTGATTCTCTTTCTTATTTCAGTGGCAATTTTTTAAGCTAAGGTGCCCTGCAAACAGCAGCAGGCACCAGTGTTTCTGAAAAAGCTCTTCCATAAGGCATTTACTGCAAATATAAATTGAACAGAGTATAATTATGTGTATTGGGCAAATTTAATTAAGTAGCAGTTAGTTTTGAAATACAAAAATGTTGTGTGGTTTTTTCAATAGCCAGAATGGCCTCCTTTATTTTTTTTTTGACCGCCTCTATACGACTCGGCATAGACTTAACAAGTTTTTTGACATTTAATTATCGGAATGGCGTTCCATTGCTTCTGTATTCCAAACCATAGTTGGTGTTTATTGTTGAAAACATTTGTGGCTAAAGATTTTTTCAGATCCGTCCACAAATTCTCAATCGGGTTGAGATCGGAGGACTGAGATGGCCAGGGTACCACAGAGATGGGATGATCGCGAAGCCAAGCACTTACCTTATTTGAAGAGTGCTTGCGATCGTTATCTAGTTGAAAATGCCAACTAAGTGGCATATTGTCGTCAGCATATGGAAGCATTCAAAATATCACAATACGTTTCCTTGGTCATGATATCATGAATTTGGAAGATCGGTCCAATACCAAACCAAAGAAAGCAACCATGATGCTACCGCATCCATGTTTCACGTTACAGCACCAACTAAACGAATGATTTACTAGTCTAAAGCTCATCATTTAAAGACAATATAGCAGTGCTAATAACGGTTATAATTTGACTCGCACAGTAGAACAAATAGAACAAACTCGCACAGTAGAACAAATAGTTAAACAAAAATCGTTTTCCTTTTCAAAATAATTCCTTATTATTTGGAACACCTGTGTATTTCTCTTATTTAATATATATTTAGTTATTACAGCTTTAATTTTAAATAATTATTACATATTTCTATACTCTACGAAAAAAATTTCAGTACAGGCCTTATGGGAGAGCTTTTTCGCAATCAGCAGCGCGCCTTACGTTTGCACCATACTGAATTGAAAAAAAAAAACGTATTTTTCATTGCATCTAACATAAACCCCACAGGACCTTCCTGACGCACATCGCACAGTTCAGTTGAGTGCGCAGCGCAGTGCAGTTGTATTTCAATCCTCATTAAATATTTATATAATATAGGGTAACCTTAGTCAACTTATTAGCTACTTCATTTTTCCTTGGGTTTCTGTTGAAGAGCTTTTGATTTTAGGGCTTTTAAAAAAATTATTAATGATGCAGATACAAAAATGTAAGCTGTACCGTGCAGTTCATTGATACCTACTTCGTGTATTTTTTTGAGAATTTAGCTATTTTTGGGCTATGGTTGTGTTTTGCTATTGTAGTTATTCTTGACGTATATATGTACTCGTATATATATTTTTGTATGGTTTTTCATTGATGAACTCATATTTATTTATGTTATATTTTTTCTATTTTTTTTGTTAGGTATACATACATATATGTATTTACCTGTAAGAATATATTTTTTATTTTCTGCTTGTTATTTATTTAAAAGCGATAAGGCCTACTGGGGATACCACTCAACTACGCGCCTAATATCTCTTGGTGGTGTAGAAAAGATACATTTTATTTCATTTTCATAAATAAAAAAAAAACTAAATTTCAATCTAAAAAAAGGGAAAGTATCTCTACATAGGAAGATTTCCTTTAAATTTTTGCCATTTCAAAATACTTAGTATGACATCCCTGCAAGAGCTTTTGTAAGAGTAGCACTTATGGGAAGCAAAAGATTGCGAATGAGAGGCACACATCGCTATCTTCTCTATACTGACAATTTTTATCGGACAAAGTACAGATTGTTATTTATTAAATTTATTTTTATTAATTTGCTATATGAATGAAAAATTTGTTTTTTAGATTAAACAAAATTTATTGAGAATCTTTAAAATTATTTAAAAAGTATGAATTTTTTTGCTGCGATTTTTTCCACAACCTACTGCAAAAGCGATTTATAAAGTCCGAACCCTGATTGAGATGTTAAGAATGCTTGATTGATGACTAATCGAAAATGAGAATATATTTAACATCAACACATCACTTCACTAAACTTCACTATTCACTTCACAGTTGTTGTAGCTTACTGAGAGATCGTCATCGACAGTTTTGCATTAATAAAACAATTGCCTTAATACCTATAATAACATGCTCAGCAATTAATAATAATTTATAATACCTACACACATTCTAACAATAAAATATATGCATACATGCAACATAATACAATGTGTTATTGTCTTTCTATCTAATCCAATTAGGTATGATACTTCCAATCGCAATATGCAGTTCGCACAACATACATAATTATTATGTACGTATATACATATTAGAGTGCACTATTTTGTTGTAAGATAAATGTAGTAATAGCTTATTCTATAAATTGATGAAAAATTTATTTTCCATTTGAAGAATTTTTAAAGACAATATTTCTTACCTATAATAACAGGAGCATCCATTTCTCAAAATACTTTTTAATAATTTGTATAATAAACAGTATTTTGTCTTGTCAGTACAAGTACAAGCTGTTGCTTATAAAGTAAACAAATTAAGGTTATATTTGTTGATTTCTTAACTGCCCTCCTATGAATGAATTCGAAATTCACCACGGAATTGTAATTTGTTCAACAGACACTTACACAGATGCATATAAATTAAAAAAAACTAATTAATCAAGATAATATTTGATAAAACTTATGATAATAAAACTTAGATTGATATTGTTTATCATGCAACAAGCCAATCAAACACTAATTTCGTTGAAACTGTTTTCATATCGAAAAAGATTTTTCGTTGCACCACTAAATCAAATAATCCAATCATCACGCTCAAGCAACAGGTGAAGTCGATCGATGGAATGCAACTTTCTTGAACTTTTTTTTCTAGATTTTCATTTTAAATTGCAATAGATTGGCTTGGTAGAAAGAGTTCTTAATTGAATTTTACATAAATGAACATAGTTGTATCTTGAAAAGAGATTTTTTGAACAAACGAATTTTTTTGTATATAATGGGAAACAAAGTATTTAATCACGGATTAAGGTTTAGATTATTGTGATGTCGTTCTTTCTTGATCAAATCAAACACGCATTGATCAGACGAGTGACGGACGATGATGAGATATTCGTTTTGTCTTCTTCGAACAGAGAAAAAATAGAAAATCGAGGTGAGTAAGTGAGTTCCATTCTCAAGCCGTTTAAATTAAAGGTGAGACTACATTTCATTTAAAATAAAATGGTTCAGATATCGTACTATGTACATAAATAGGTGCGTTTTATTATTCACAAATCTATCTGGATCCGGATCTGGATTAAGTTTTAACATGTATTACAAAAACAATTTGGGATCCTGTTTTCTATCGGGATCTATTTCAAAGATCTAAAAATTAGTTATTACTCTGGCGAGTAGATGGCTTTTTAAGGTAAGGTAGTGTAAACTATAGTGTGAAGAAAAAAGACAAGACATAATTTAAAATTTCCAAACCCAAGGATAAAAAGAGACGGGCTTATAACACTGCTGTCAGTAAGATCCGTATCGTTTTATTTTCAAGGGAAGATCCCGATCCGGATCCAGATAGATTTCTGGATAATAAAACGCAGCTAATATATATAATACTAGGTGCGTTTTATTATTCACAAATCTATCTGGATCCGGATCTGGATTAAGTTTTAACATGTATTACAAAAACAATTTGGGATCCTGTTTTCTATCGGGATCTATTTCAAAGATCCAAAAATTAGTTATTACACTGGCGAGTAAATGGCTTTTATGATAAGGTAGTGCAAGTTATAGTGTAAAGAAAAAAGACAAGAAATAATTGAAAATTTACAAACCAAAGGATAAAAACAGACGGACTTATAACACTGCTGTCACTAGGATCCGTATCGTTTTATTTTCAAGGGAAGATCCAGATCCGGATCCAGATAGATTTGTGGATAATAAAACGCACCTAATAAAACGCACCTACTATTAGGTGCGTTTTATTATCCACAAATCTATCTGGATCCGGATCTGGATTAAGTTTTAACATGTATTACAAAAACAATTTGGGATCCTGTTTTCTATCGGGATCTATTTCAAAGATCCAAAAATTAGTTATTACACTGGCGAGTAGATGGCTTTTTATGGTAAGGTAGTGTAAGCTACAGTGTAAAGAAAAGAGACAAGAAATAATTTAAAATTTACAAACCCAAGGATAAAAAGAGACGGACTTATAACACTGCTGTCACTAAGATCCGTATCGTTTTATTTTCAAGGGAAGATCCAGATCCGGATCCAGATAGATTTGTGAATAATAAAACGCACCTATTATGAAGAGGCACCAACGCACGGCGGCGGCGTGCCACCTGCATTGGCGAGTTAAAATTTTTGTGGTGTAAATGTGGAGATTTGTAGAGTGTTGAAAGATTAGACATGGGGAATAATAGTGAAGGTTAAATGAAAACAGAAAGAAAGAAGAAGGAGACAATATAAAAGTTTATTTTGTTTATTCCTTTGATTTTATTTGAATTAGCCATATGGATCGAAAGAAGGTTTTAATATTTTTCTTTCGCTTTGATATGTACGTATATTTGAGATATGTCATTGTTAATGAAACCTATAATACTTCTATAAGACGTCTTTTTATATCTCGTTGTGGAGACATGGCGCGACGCTGGTTTTGTCAAATATAATGTGTGGTGAGTAAATGTACAACGTATCTACAGGAGGAGGGTGTTATATTATATTAGGTGTGTTTTTTTTACAGCTTTAATAGGCGGCGATAAATAAAACGCATCGGGGTATAAACAAAAAATTGGCAGCACTGTGCTGTGGAATGAAATTTTAAAACAAAATAAATCTCATCTCTTTCTCTTTCTCTTCTTCTATCGAACATTTTTGACATTTCCATCCTTCGTCGCTATCTTTCACCATAGAATAAGAAATACTTCTTATTCAACGTCTTAAACAAATTAGAAAATGAACAAATTTTTATAAACAAGGAGCACAAAATCGTAATTAACAAAAAAGTAAAATCCTAATCAAAAACATTAAAAAAAAACAGTTTCGAATTTTTCCATTTGAAACTAGATATTTGAAACTAGATATTGGAAACTAGATATTTTGGGCGCAGCTGTCAACGTCAACTGAATAAAAAAAAAAAACAATTTTCTTCTTGCTTTCTTTTATCTGACGTTTGTATACAATTCATAGCTTTGGTAGCACAGTTTTAAGCCTCGATAAAAATTATGCCCATAGTCGCTTAGGTATTGTTGCATTTAACATGTGAATTGTTTGCCCCAGGCATCGTTTTTTTTATCTTATCGCCTATTGAAAAAGTAAAAAAAACACACCTATTGATTCTAAGAACCATCTCCATAGGCAAGGCATTTTTCTTTTTTAGTTCAGAGCAGAGCCTGAGTTGTCAAAAAATAAATTGTGTTTGTTTTTAGTTCAGAGTGTTCAGAGCTTCGAATATGTGTTTCTTTTTTTTTGTTCAGAGTGCACTGATTAAAATAACTGAGCAGATGGGGTTAAATGTTTAACGCAATTATTTGACAGAAAGAAATTTAAAAAAAAGATGATAGCTAACAGCCGAATCTATAAAGAAATTTTAATGGTTGCTTAACTTAAAAATACCTCCAAACAACTCTTATGTGGGTCATTTTTTAAAAATTGACATTTTTTTTTGATCGTTTGAAAAAAAATTTTTTTCAGTTTTTCTTGGGTTTTAGTTTCTAAATCTATAGTAAACAAGTAGAAAAGGAGTTCTCCGAGTTGCGCAAAAATAATTTCAAATATTTTCCATTTTACGAGTATTTTTTGATAAACATTTAAATTTTAAATTTCGAATGTACTAAAAATGTTCTTTTCTTGCATACAATAACAATAATCCACAAAATAAATAGTAACAATAAATAGTTGAAATTTTGTGGAAAGCAACTAAGTTTAATAAGATAATTAATAAAAAAGTTGTTTGTTTACGAAATGATTTTGTTTAAAAGCATGAAAGACAAAAAAAAAATAATTTTAAATAACGGCACATAACTTTCTTGGAACTTTTACGGTACCAATATTGTAAGGAATGATGAAATTCAGTATATTTATCTAGAATATAAAAAAATTAATAATGATATATGAGCCATTATAAACTAAAAGAACAATTTATTAAGAAACAAATACGAAAATGGCCACGGAGATTACAGGCCACGGAGATTACAAAATCGACTATTTCTTAATTTTAATATAGTAAATGTAATTCAATGTTATCCAAATTATATTAGGTTCAAGTACGAGTAAATACCTTTCTTTTGGCGGTGGTTAGACTAAAAAATATATATACGGTACAAAGATAACAAAGCCACGGAGATTACACTGAATTTTTACTCGGATGAAAAAATTATTTTGTATGCAAATTTTAAAGGAATTAACTGCAATAATTGAATTATAATAAAACATGAAATTAAAGGTTTTTTGACGTACTATAAGATAATGTATCGTAAAAAATTATTAAAAATTGTTTAGTTGTGTGAAAAAGCGAAAATGTTTAATTAGGTTTTTTTTTTTCCAAATCTTGTCACACTCGTTCAACTAAGTATTCGGACAACAAAACAATTTTTTTTGTGTTTGACATTATCATAAAATTGAAGTTTGAGAGAAGGCCTTTCAAACGACAAGGCCCAAAATTAAATAAAAAATCATTTCCATCATTAAAAATATTAATAAAACTGATTAAGCATGAAAATCACATCCCAAAAAGACTACGGAGATTACACATTATTAATTACCATGGCTATTCTTTACCATCAATCGATCTGCAAATTTTGTCTTATAATGCTGACATAGAAACACAGTTCCATGCCAAATTTCAAGTCTTTAAATTGAAATGCAAAAAAAATAGAAGCTATAACGCTAAAAATGTAATTTTTTTAAAACGACCCATGTATGAAATCGGTATCTAAATCAATTTTCAGATTTAAGTAACGTTACTTAAAGGCCTCTTAACTTAAACGCCATCCATCGCCACTTAAAGACATTTTAAAATGTATTTTGACATATCAATTGTCATATTTGAAATTTTGAAGTTTCAAATTGTGAGTTTGTATTGTCTGTTTTGATATTTTAGAATTATAAAATGCCAAGATTTAAAATACAGAAAATTTGTATTAATTAAAATATGCGTACGCGTCAAGAACTTCTGTCCATGCTTCCCGCTATAGTCTTTGAAGTGTTTGTATCGAATCGACACTTTTGTCCTCGTTGTTGGAAGATAATCTGTTCATAAAATAATTCTTTTTTTTTAAATGTATTATGGCATATTTTAAAATAAAGACGTTTTCTGGGTATACATTTCAATGTTCTCCTTAGCTGGGATAATCACGTGAACCATATTGTCTCAAAAATTTTGTATCCTTTGAAGTCTTAGTCCAACTAGACAATATCTACCAACAAATGTAAAGTTCAAACTAGTTCGGTCATATGTTCCTTTAATACTGTATGGGTGTGAAATTTTTTTAAAATCTTGACTCAGAATCAATAAGAAAGCTAAATGTGGCGTATAATAACTGTGCAAGATATATGTTCGACATAAGAAGATTTGATCACATCTCTATTTCAGACAGATTGCAGACTGTCCCTTACAGGTTCTCTTTACAGGTTCTCTTGGACAACAATCAGTTGTAATTGGGAATTTAAAATCCAGTTTTTTGCAGTCTACCTGTGGAGTCCCACAGGGATCTATACTCGGCCCAATCCTGTTTACCATTTACACAAATGATTTAGTAGAAGTTATCAGACATTGTTCAGTACACATGTATCCTGATGACATACAATTGTTCATCAGTTCAAGTCCAAATTTGACATATAACAGTATTGCTTTTATAAACGAAGATCTTCTTAGCATCCTTGACTGGGATATCGAAAATCATCTGCGCCTAAATCCCGAAAAATCTCAGGCCATTGACCTAACCACAATACCTCGTGTAAAACTTGGTAATTCACAAATTGAATACGTAAATACCGTGAGAAATCTCGGTATAATTTTCAATCGTCTGCTGACCTGGGATGATCATATTAACATAGCGGTTGAAAAGGTGTATGGAACGCTTCGTATTCTTTGGGCTTCACAATCTTTTTTACCAACATCAACAAAGCTTATAATCGCGAAAACTCTTATTTTAACTATATTGTTGTACTGCTGTGAAATCTTTTGCAATATCAGTAGTTCAAGCAGGAGAGAATTAAACGTGGCCTTTTACAATGTTACTCGGTATGTTTATAACCTCAATAGACGGGATCACATTTCTTCTTTATCCAAATCGATTTTCGGATGTTCATTCGATAATTTACTAAAATTTCATGCCCTTCGTTGTATATATGCTGTTATAGAATCTCGAGAGCCAGAATATCTTTATGAAAAACTAGTATTTCCGATATCTCAAAGATCATGTGTACTCATACAACCCAGATTTTCTTGCTTGACCTCAGAGCGTCAATTTTTTGTTCAGGCCTCTCGCTACTGGAACTCCCTTCCAATTGAGCTAAGGCAATCTAGGAGCGCAAATCATTTTAAGATCAATCTTCTGTTATATTTGGCCAGTGATCATAGTTGATTATTATATTACTATAAATTTAATTTCTTTTAACTATACATTTACAATAAAATTATCTTCTTTTCTTATTTCTTTTCTTTTTAATTTCTTGTATCTAAAAATTCTAGTTCAAATTTCTTTATTAGTCACAAAATTATATAACATTTGTAGTCCCACCTAATGTAATATTGCATTAGTTTAGAAGATATTTTATCTTAAAATGTAATAAAATCTCATAGTTAACAATAAACAATAAACAATATAGAACACTTATAGCTTTATTTAAAATTATCCAAAGTAAAACTTAGGTTCGCCCATTCTCAGAGGTCTTTATTGCTTATACTCGTAGCTCCTAGACACAGGTATTTAATAAGCATTCGTCAGTTTTTTGTTCATGCTATTCGCTCATGGAATCAGCTCCTTCATAGCATGCGAAGAATAATCGTAATGGGTGAATTTAAAAAGCAACTTTTAGAATACTACGCCAACTCAGCAACTAAAATCCTTTTTTCTTCCCAACTCCTTTATCCTATCCTTTGCTCTCTAGATTAAGATACTTATTGTCATTAGAAGTTAAGAAACATTTTTTTGTTAAGGCTTTGGTAAATCCTATATATGATCAAAAGCCTTAAGCCTAACAGCCCGATTCTGGCGAGGTGAGGTTGTTGTGACTTGAGGTTTCAGTGAGGTTGGGCAGAAATGGGTGATTCTACAAACGATAGAATTTTCGGGTTTCGGCGGCCCCAGAAATATTTTAAAATCCGTTCAATTATTGAATCAGAATTTTTTTTATAAATTAATGCCCGATTTCACGAAGGACTTTTTAACATTTAACAGGCTTCTAAACCTTAAAATGGGATGTTTTGGTTTCACCAAGAGCTTTTAAATTAAACAAGTTTTTAAACACCCTTATAAACTAAATACCCATTTTTGGCATAATAAACTTTAAAAGTGTCAATGAAATGTCATCAAATGTAGATAACAACCATAAGATAAAGCAGTTGAAATTATTGTTTTGTAATATTTTAGTTTTCAATTTTTTAAAATACAAATACTTATATTTAAATTATCTGTTTTTTATTTAGAATTAAATGTAAAATAAATCTTCATCCAAAGAAGTGCAACACATAGCTATTCGTCAAGCAAGAGCTTAGAGTATTCCTGGGTTCACAGGAATCGATTCTTTGACTATGACTACAAAACGAGGTTCCGATTTTCCAAAACCATCTGTGGGTCAGTTGATGAATTTGTTTGGTCGTCATTTGGAACCGATAAAAACCCGTCAGTGCAATAAATAAAGTGGTTATTACTTAAGCATTTTATGCCACAGAATCTTTCCAAACATATTTGTTTCTGGATTTTTTTTTTTTTTTTTTGCATTTCTTGACATTTGTTTCAACACATAATGCTTTCTCATTTTTTCTCATACATTTTGCTTGTTGGAAGGAAAGAAGCAATTTCTTTTTTACAGGGATGTGAAGAGAACTCAATTTTAACAAAAAAAAATCCCTAAAATGTCCCTTTTATAGATTCTTGAAACTCGAAAGATTTAAGAGTCTGATAAAATTTAAGAGGATTTTTGATAAAAGTGCTTTTAATGTTTGTTTATGAAATTGGCCATAAATATGATTGATATCTACCTGTCCAAACAATATAAAAGGGTGATTCTCAGTCCCCTGACGTGTCCCCTTTGCGTTTTCGCAAAGAAAAATTATTACCGTTCTTTTATTTCGGGTCTCATACTAAGATGAATCCCACCGAAGTTACGCAAAATAATACATCTTTGCTACGAAATATTTTTTAGTAATTGATTTTATTACAAAAAAACTTAATTAGTCCCCCGCATTTCATATCAGTCCCCTGGAATATTGAAACAGTCGAAAAAATCAATAACTACTATATCGATCCAAATTCCAGCACTGGTAATTTGAAGTACCAAGTCTCCTTAAAATAAAATCATGTTGCAAATCGATTTTGTTTCTTATGTTAGTATTGTGAAAACGACATTTGTGCAAGAGGTCGTGGATTGTCCGTTCAGTTTATCACTCCTCTGGTGAGTTTTTACAATACAAATTTGTATGCTAGTAGGCATCTTTGTTAGAATTATAGTAGGCGTGTTTTTTTTTGCAAGTCCATAAAGAACTGTAGACAAAAAAACGACATCGGGACTAAGCGCTTTACATGCAAATACAACAACTACTTAAGTCTATACAGAGTTAGCTAAAGCTAAGTGTACACGATTCGTAGATCTTACAATATTGTCAGATCTGTCAGTGAAAAACATGCTTGAAATGACAATGAAATGTCTGACAATGAAAAAATTGTATGATGCTAAAAAACGAACATCTTACAATTTCTTCATTGTCAGAAACATCAGACAACGATAAAAATTGGCAGGCCTGACAATAAATTGTGTGTGTACACGATTATAAAATACCTTACAATTTACCGTCTTACAATTAATTGTCAGAAAATTTGTCTGACAGTTAATTGTTAGATCATTGTCTGACAATTAATTGTAAGAAATCTGACAATCATGTGTACGCTAACTGACAATCGTGTAATCTTCCAATTAATTGACAGAAAATGTATCTGACAATTAATTGTAAGACGGTAAATTGTAAGGTATTTTATAATCGTGTACACACACAATTTATTGTCAGGCCTGCCAATTTTTATCGTTGTCTGATGTTTCTGACAATGAAGAAATTGTAAGATGTTCGTTTTTTAGCATCATACAATTTTTTCATTGTCAGACAACTTGCAGCCAAGGTTCAATTGTCACAGTTTCCACAACCAACAAAAATTGACAATTAATTGTGTGTGTACACGGTTGGAAGAAAATCTACCAATCTCTTACAATTAATTGGTAGGTATTAAGCCGGCTATCTGAAAATCAATTGTCAGCCAACTTCTGACAATTAATTGTAAGAGATTGGTAGATTTTGTACCAACCGTGTACACACACAACTTATTTGTCAGCTCATTGGTAGATAATTGTCAGACATTGTAAGATCTTACAATATTGTAAGATCTACCAATCGTGTACACTTAGCTTAAGACCAGATAATTTCTAAGACCTAGGCCGGTATTCACCGAGCGCTCATGACTTAAGAAGCTCCTAAACCTATTCACCAAGCAATATTAGTGAAGATCTACGAGCGCTCTTAAAAGTTAGGAGTGGTCCCGACCACTTTTTTTTTGCTGTTGCTGGTACGGTGTTGTCAACTTTCCCACTGCAATATTCAGTGGCACCACAATGAAAAGCTTTTTTTTCCATATGAAATGTCAAGCAGATGAAATGACGTTGCTGGTGGCAATGTGTTTGAGAAATGTTTGCTGGTCAACGTGCTGTTTGCTGTTGACGATGCTGGTGCTGTTGCTGGTTTAATCTGTTTCGCGCATAAGTCCCGAAGTCGTTTTTTTTTTACAATTCTATATGGACTTGCGAAAAAAACACGGCTAGTATAGGTTTAATAAAACTGTAATATATTATATATATATATATATTTTTTTTTTTAAGTAAAACCTTAATATCTTTTTTGCGCAAAAACCATGAAAAAACTCAGTCCCCTGTCTTCAGTACCCTGGCTAATAAATGAACAAGAGAAATTTTTGGTTATAATGAACTTCGAACTTCATTGCGAATATTTTTAAAAAGAATATAATTTATTTTAAATTGATTCTAAATAGAAAAAATATTTAATTATAATATATTATATTCTTTTATTAAAATGCTAAGTTTTATGTATTAACCATGAATTTGTATGTTTATGCAGGCAGACTAATCAAATTAAATTTCTATATTTCAATGTATACACGAGTCATATTTAAGAGAAAATAAAAAAAATATAGATCTAAGCATTCCGCTTAGAAAAAAACTCAGTCCCCTGAACATCTTTTTTAAAAAAATGTCCATAAAATCGTGATTTTTAATTTTTTTGACTGGCCGCTTTCAACAACGCAAAGAGACGCTCTAATGATTAACTAGAACAACTTTTACGACTTTTGGCTTCCAAAAATGTCCTGCCGAAATTTTTAACATTTTATTCCATTGTTTGTAGAATCACCCAGATACGGCTGTTACCTGTAAGTGTTCAAATGTGTTTCAAAACAAGTCAGAGTTAGTGAGAGCAGGCTTTGTTCAGAGGATGGCCAGAACCTGCTCGACATACTTGGACTCTGTTCTGAGCTCTATTCTAAACGAGAAATGGAAAACGCTTTATCATTTTATAGTCTATAGAAATATTGAGATTATTCGGGTTGTGTTGATTAGTTTATTTTTTTTTTTTGGTTTAAAAAAGTTTAATACCTTCGTTTTTTGCAAATTATTATTAAAGGTATTCATGTTAACTTGGAAAACCCGGATAAACGCCAAGACACTAGCACCCATATTAATAAAAAACGCTTATTCCTTCTATAGTCCACTGTCTTACTAAACCATAGAATAGGAGTTTAGTCCTGGCTTAAATATTTATATTAATAAAAACAAAATGTTCCCGGAATAGTAAAATGACGTTTACCAAAAATCCTTTTAAGAAAATCTTCTACAAAAGTAAGCAATCTCTTTTTTTATATTCTGTGGCTACCTAAAGTGATTGTCAATCGCTTGTGTCTGACTGTGGACATTTCTGTTTCTTATTCCTTCGCTAAACCACCTACTTCGGTGGTTTAACTTAATCATAATTAGTAAACGTCACTTAACAGAAAATTTGTTTTATTAATGAAATTTCGCACTTAGTCCTTGACTTAACGATAAACCTCCACTAAACCATCTTTATTAATATGGGTGTAGATGTTTTTATCTCAACAGAAACGAGCTGTTAAAATTTGTATGAGAAAAACTTTCTGAAGGCCTGATAAAATTATCTCAGAAATTTGATGCAGAAAGAGAAGAAATAAGCCCGGTAAACTAAGAAATGTCAATAAATTGTTACTTTTAATATGATATTTCACAAAAGCACTTATCAAATTGATTGAAAAACATTTTTTAATCTACAAACAAACAATCTAAAAATGCCGAAGGTGAGAAAAAGAATAGGTACATACTTTAGATGATAATTATTATAGTTTTCGGACCTTATTCGGAATTCCCCCCCCCCCCCCCCCACCAAAATGAATTTTTTTTTTTACGAATCGATAAAAAAGTGTTTGCTGTTGATAAAAAACATCAAATTATGGAGGAGAAACACTTTTTTATGGTAAAAAAGTGAAGTATAAGCGGACCACCCCCAGTACTGTGGGCCCTTATTCGGAATTCCCCCCCCCCCCCCCACCAAAATGAACTTTTTTTTAACGAATCGATAAAAGAGTGTTTGCTGTTGATAAAAAACATCAAATTATGCAGGAGAAACACTTTTTTATGGTAAAAAAGTGAAGTAAAAGCGGACCACCCACAGTACTAGTTATAACTAAAACTACTTTTGTATGGGATATTTGCTTTTTTTTGCTTGCTTACGCATTACGGCGGCGCTCCCTGCTTGGGCACACTATAGGATTTGGGGTAGGTGCGAGGTTGGGTGTATGCAAGGTTTCTTTTGCATTCACAGAATCTGGATTTTAAGAAACTTTGAATTTACCCTATGGCCTATATTAATTTTTTTAAAACTTCACTTTTTTACCATAAAAAAGTGTTTCTCCTCCATAATTTGATGTTTTTTATCAACAGCACACTTTTTTTATCGATTCATTAAAAAAAAAGTGCATTTTGGTGGGGGGGGGGGGAATTCCGAATAAGGACCTAGTTTTCACCTAATGACTCCAAAATTAACAAATCATTTTATAAAACTTAATGGATTTTGTTTTTTTCGCTTGTTTTAGGCATCTTTAACTCAAAAATACGTACATATGTATTATAATTAAAACAATGAAACAGATACACCATTTAAGTTAAAGTATCGAATGAAGCAAATTTTTGATAAACAATTTTTATGAGTTGACTTTGACGTTTAACGAACAGCTGAATATTTTCCACATTTATGCGAGTATTTTTTAGGGAGTGTTCATGCAAACATGTTACAGAAAGTTATCTTTCTGCAAAGCGGAAAGTTGTCTTGTTCCATGAATACCTTAATATTTTGTATAAGTTGCAATATATAAAAAAAATAACTACCTAATTGAACACTTCTGCCAAATTGAATACATTTATTTTAGAAACGAAAATATATTTATTTATCTTAGAAACCAAAAAAACAAAAATTTATCAAAACAACCCGAAAAACTACATTATTGCTTCATTTCTATAAACGAAATATAACCCCCTCCTAGTGTAGGTAAAAACGTACCAATTTTATATGTGCAGTTTTAAAAAGTTTTTTTTTTTTTTTTAAATATTATCAAAAAGTAAGCCACAATAATATTTAATGGCTTACAAAAATTTTAAGACATAATATTTTAGGGCATAATACAGTGCAGTTCACATGATTAGACGCACCATTGTTCTCTCAATAAATTGCAGTTTTTTTTTTGTTTTTCTTCATGAACTACGAAAGAATTGCATTCATTTGAAAGGTTATTAAATTCTCTGGGAAAAAAACCTAAATTCAAGATCAGTGAGAGACACTTAACGGTTGTTTTGGTCTCTTTGTTCGCATTAGTGCTAAAAAAGCTGAAATAAATCGGTTCACTTGATTAGACGCACGAATCAATTCAGTTAGTTTCTTAATGCTGGGTAATACAAATTAAATTTGGTTAATGAGTGTACATTATTAAAGTTTTTCCGAGTGTTTAAGGTGAAAATGGGTAAAAAGAAAATGTTAACTTCGGCGGAAATAGCAAAAATTGAGGCCTACCACTCAGAAGGGTATTCTATGCCCAAAATTGCAAAGAAAATAGGACGAAATGATAAAGCCGTTCGAAATGTTTTATTAAATCCTACCACCTACGAAAAAAACAACAAAGGAAAGACAAAAACACCCTTTACACCACACGAGAAGCGAAAAATTATATGAATTGCCTCAAATTTAACTAACTCCACGATGAAAATCAAACAATTAGCGGGGGTAAGTGCAATCAAATCAACTGTTCTCCGAGCTTTTTTAGGTATTCAACACTTGAAATTCAAAAAGCTAAAAAAAAAAAAAAAACTTAACGCTGCAAGAAAAGAACAGCGGTTGGAGTTCACGCGTCTTCACATGACATGCTATGCGCAGGTTGGAAGTGTTTTAAATTGAAGAAATGTGGTGTTTTCTGATGAGAAAAAGTTCAACCTAAATGGTCCTGATGGGTATAAGTTTTATTTCTATGACATCCGAATGCTTTTTGAACCGAAATCATTTCAAGAAAGGGGAAGTATGGGTGTGGGGTGCCATTTCGTACTACCGCGCCTTTGAGTTGGTTTTGTGTGTCACAAAATGACAGAAATTTCTTATAAAGCTCTTATGGAAACAGCTTTTCGAGCCATAAGAGACCTTTTTGGACCTATCCAGTAGATCTGACAACTAGACAATGCTCCGATTCACAACGCGCAAGTTGTAAAAGCATTTATCCCCAGTGAAAATGTGGAATTTTTGCAGTGGCCACCATACTCACTTGATCTAAACATCACTGAAAACCTTTCTGGATGGCTGACCCATCAAATTTAAGAAAAAGGTACGCAGTATGAAAGCTGCAAGGAGATAATTGCCGCAATTAAAGAAGCCTTGTCTAAGATTTCATTAGATTATTAAGAAAATTGTATGAATCTCTTAAAAGTAGAATTTTTTATGTAATTTCAAATCTTAGAGGTTGTACAAAGTATTGAAACTGTGAAAAATAACTTCAATAACAATAAAAAAAAGTAAATAGAAAATGTTAAAAATTGATCAACCTCTTTTTTTTAACTTTTAACAGGTGCGTCTAATCAAGTGAACCAATTTATTTGAGCTTTTTTTGCACTAATGCGAACAAAGAGATCAAAACAACCGTAAAGTGTCTCTCACTAATCTTGAATTTAGGTTTTTTTCCCAGAGAATTTAATAACCTTTCAAATGAATGCAATTCTTTTGTAGTTCATGAAGAAAAACAAAAAGAAAACTGCAATTTAATGAGAGAAAAATGGTGCGTCTAATCATGTGAATCGCACTGTATCTGCAAATATTTTCATTTCTACAAAAATATAATATTTATGAAAAAGTAAGCCACAATAATATTGAATGGCTTACAAAAATTTTAAGACGGGCATAATATCTGCAAATATTTTCATTTCTACAAAAATATATTTAAAGGCAAAAATGTCTAATCTGTATTTTAAAAAATAATTCAGTAGCTATTTTTTTTTAGAATTTCCAATTTTTTAAATAAAAAAAGAGTGTGTATACTGACGTACGCGCACCGCGCGCTAGAAATAAAACTTCTTTTGTCTCAAGCAAAGGCTCAGTAAGATTCCAACCTATAAACGTACAAACATTTCGTACAAACCAACATAAGAACTAATAATTGTTGATTAAGATTATAATGAATTTACAAATTGGTTATACATATAGCCGATTAGCTTTCGAATCGTTTAAAAATAAAACAATTCACACACTTATTGTCTCTAGAAGAAAATGAGTTTTGTGACCCTTGTTGACATTGTTTTTTAGTGCTTTTTGGAAACATACGAAAAATTCAATTTAAAAGTAACTAAAGTATAGCCTTGTAAATTGCAAGATGTCAAAATCAATTCCAAATACATTTTTTTTTAAATATTTTTTCGAATTGAAAATGATTTGCAAAATAAGTTAGGAAGTTTAAATTGGAACTCAAAACTGTTTCAATTATACAAATGATGCAATTAGTTTTGGAATGACAGCTTGGTCTATCTGGCAATTTCTTGAATTTATTGAGAAAATTAAGAAAGTCATGTATAACTTGTTTGTTACCAAGGTTGTGATGGGGCTTTTTATGACGAACATGTGGCGCTTTTTTACCACACATGATTACTAAGCTGGGTGCATATCATAAATCGTGAAAGGACACTGACGTTTAAGGTATCAAAATTTCAATACTTTTTTTAGTGCATTTTTATTTTTACTTAAATGTGTCAGATGGTGACATTAAAATCCAGGAAAACACGAGATGAGAGCGAGGCATGATTCACTACTATCACCTTTTTGTTGTTATAAAATCGTTCCGCAATTCCTTAGTCCGGGAGCGTAAATTCAATATTTATTTTCGTAACTGTTTAGTTGGTAAAATGAAACATATAATAAATATATAGTATAATGAAACATAAGCCCATATGTTTCATTTCAGCAACCAAAGAGATGTGAGACTAACTGTCCTTACTTCATTTTTAATTTCATTTAACGTGACGACGAGAAATGCTTTATTTTACAATAACGACGATGTTTCATCACGCTAACATTTTTTTTTTCTTATCGCATTCATTGTGTTCGAGCCATAAGATTTTATAATTGTAGGCAATGCTAATTTAATTTTGACACCGAATTTAAAATTCTTCGCATATGGCAATGTTAGCTTATATTTGACAACAGAAAGCAGATAGTTTATTTACAAGCGTTTTCTTTTTATATTTCGTATTAGTTATTTTGTAAATTTTAGCGCTTAGTTTTCATGTTAAATAGTATATATAAGTATTCAGTATTGTGTAGGATAAAGTGTTTTATGTTTTAAATAAATAAAAGCATACAAAATATGTATTTGTTTGTGTTTTTTGTACAAATGGAAATGGTTTTCAATGGGGAAATTATTCTGCCACATAATTCATTTAAGAAAGGTTTTATTGTTTTGTTTTTAATGAAATTAATTGCTTTGTTGGTTAGTTATTGTGGTTTTTTCATTAAAAGAACATTCTCTTTCGGCGATAAAAGGTGTTTTAGTGAAGTGTTTTAAATAACCTCGAAGAAAGTTCGAACAATAATTGTAAAACCATGTTAGTTCTTGAGTCAATTGCACCTTGTAAGCGTGTAAATGCAAGTCTTTATGCATAATGTTCATCAACGACGAGCGTGAGAGGTTCAATTGTTGGGCACGACGAGTTGAAGTGGACGACTCTTCAGCCACACTATTGCGAACAGCAGCAATATTTTCTGCAGTACGAGCTGTACAAGCATGCACCGGTGTTTTCACATCTCCTACAGACCCGGTTTGCTCAAATTTTTGCACGATTTTTTCGATTGTATGCATATATGGACAATTAAATTGACCGAAAAATCACGAAGTGCACGATAAGCATTTTGATTTGAACGCCCATTTTCATAATAAGTCTGAATAACTTTAAGGCGTTGCTCGATTGTGTATCTTTCCATGGTTCAAATTGAGTTAGTCTGAAATTGAGAAATATCAAATGAAATGCAGAAATAAACGTTTAGGTGTGGTTCACATTCAATATCGGCCCTTAAAATTTAACCACCCTTTACAATAAAAAAAAAGAATCCTTACAAAAATCCGTGGAAAAAAATCTTCCTACATATACATATGTACATATATTGGTGCTTATTTTGACATTCTCTTTCGTTAGAAAGTGAGTCGAATTCGTTGAAACTTAGGCTCGTATTCACCGAGCGCTCCTAAACGGCTCTTAACTTTACGAGGCTCTCAACTTGAAATTTCTGTGGGGTATTCACCAACCACTCGCAAGTGTTTTTCGAAGTTCGAAAATGAGAGCCACTCTCTCTTGTTCAGGCATACTCAAACTGTGAAATGTTGTGGGATGTTGGTCTTGACAGCAAATGGATACTCTTCTACTTGGTATTGCTCACATGGATTCGAGTCAAATGCGTGCGTGGCACACGCACAAGCAAACAAACTTTCGAAAAGAGCGCTCGTAAGTTAGGAGTGGTCGGGACCACTCCTAACTTTTAAGAGCGCTCGTAGATCTTCACTAATATTGCTTGGTGAATAGGTTTATGAGCTTCTTAAGTTATGAGCGCTCGGTGAATACCGGCCTTAATGTTGAGACTCGGCGATTAGAATGTTAATCGAACAAATCGAAAGTTCACCCAATCCATAGAAAGTTCATTCATTTGCGAAAGCTAGTTCAATTTTGACATTCGAAAGAATAGAATTAAATGTCATTTTTGTGTCGTTTGAATTTTGCTGTCGAGTAAACAACAAAACATGTAAGTTTTTAATTATTTCATGGAAAATAAACTACTTTTATTATTTTTGTTGTTGTTTTATGTTTAAAGGTCGCATTCCAACTGGACAAACTGCGAACAAAAGGAAAAGTTAATTAAAATAATGGAAGAAAACCCGGAGGTAGCAAAGGGTTTTTTTTACCACCCGCGTTGATACGGAAAGCATCCACTATCCTTCTACTCTGCACTTCTTCAACACCATCTTCATTTATAAACAACACAAATGCCATATTTGTATTTTGTATTTATTATTTTATGTTCTTATCACAGAAATTTAAATTATTAAACAATAAACAAAACAATTACAAATAAACAAACATTTCACTTTTTGGTTTTGACATTTCACAAGCACTTCTCTTTTGTTTTTGATATTTTAGTGTGACCAAGTGTATACGAAAAAAAATAAAAATTTAGAACGCGTCATGAACAACTTATTTTTTTTTAAGAATAGTTTCAAAACGGCTGAGTTGACATAAAAAATGTAATAAATATGTAGTTCTTTATGGTTAAACTTTACTTTATAATGAAAAAGTGTATTATTTATTTTGTTTCTTGATTCTTTATCCAACATCTATAAAATGTTTAGAAACAAAGAAAATGTAAAACGGTCATACTAATTCAAATAGAAATATAGTAAATGTCAAACAGCTGACAATGAAAATGAATCTTTTTTGAAGTTCATTTTATGCTATCTTTCGCAAATGAATGTTATTCGTTCGAATCTCAAAATTAAGAAAGTTCATTCGAAGGAATAGAATCATTCTAACGAATAGACTATTCATGAGAATGTCAAAATAAGCATGATTAAAAGTTGCTTCGAATGTTATGTACCTATTCTACTCGTACATAAGTATAAAGCGACGTTCTTTTTTGCTCATAGGAAAAACCCGAAATTCGTTGAAAAATCAATGGCCATGTTCAGAATTATATTGAAAGCTATCTGGATAGCTTTGTGTTGTTGCTGTTCGCAAAAAAAGAAATCTCAATCCTAAAAATGTATAGGTACCTATACAAAGAAACTTCAAAAACAGGTGGCTTCAAAAACAAATCTGACTTTAGTTGGTATTTGGGTAGAGTTGTTTTTTCGTTCACAAATAAATTAATTAATAATGAATGAATTAATCAAATTTTCCTTTTATATACATATATGTATCACAGTTATTAGAATAAATACATAAAAAATATTGATTTCTGCACCAAATGGGCCGACAGGAAAATATTTCTTTTTAATTTTCTTCATATCTGCTTGCAAATTTTCAAAAGGAGGAGAAATGTGAAATCATAGAATGATGAGAGAACTATATATAACGCTTATGTTAGTTGGAGGGAGGCAAAAATACAACAAATTTATAATTTTGTGTGTTTGCTTACAACGGATTTGTTTTCGTTGAGAGAGGTTGGTTGCTGTCTCGGCTCAGCAGTTTCGAGCTTAAATAAGCTCACAGCAAAGAAATATAAACCTATGGATGTTCATACTTGAATTTCGATTTTATTTCAATTTTTCAATAAATTTACAATAAAAGTTTTTACAAAGGACAGTTTCTGGATATTAAAATCGTTGATCAGATCAACAAGATTATTGGTGATGTACTGAACTGTACTAAGTAAGTCAGAAATATTCTATTATGTCACAGTTTTGAGATATGTATACCGATACTCAAATACAAGCCCATATATTTACACCACACTTATGCACGCACTTTTTTAAACTCACCTCCCAAAGAATATTTCGTCGCCCCAGTATTGGAGTGATACATATATGCATTTTCACCATAATTTGAGTTAGGATTTCTTATTGACAAAAAAGCAGATCTTTCTATTGGTGTAATTAAATCTCTCCTATCTCTACTATTGCTAAAGATATCAGTGTTCCAAGTGATCTTAACGCATTTTTGTGAAAGAATGGTCAGTATTGGTCTGCCACATAAGCCTTTGTATTAGTAGGTCATAATTTTGTATGAAATTTTTTCAAATATCTTTTTTTTATATATAATTATCACACACTCAAAGGTTTTTTGTATACCCTTAATATGTCAGAGACATAGTGTGACCATTAGAAAAAAAGGGAGGGGTTAGGAAGGAGGTGTCGGTGTACATTGGTTTTGAATTCTTGAACATTGCAATGACTGGGAAAGACAGATCGTGGTAAGGAATTCCACATTCGCGTAGTACGGCTTAAAACCGAATCTCTGTACTTCACATTACGACCGAAGTTGGGCTCGAGCGTAAACTGATGGGCATTCCTAAAATGTTTTAAATGACCTATACGTACAATTGAACACAAAGACCCCTTTTCTTAAACCCATGGTTTAGTTTTGAAATGATCTATACCTACATACAATTCTTTTTATACACTGATTCATATGCATTTCCAGTATTTGAATGATACATACAAACCAAACTGCAAGTAAAATTTTCAAACATTAAAAATGATTTCAGTAGATAATTGATACACACATACAATCGATTTCAAAAATGCTCTATATAGACAATATTCGCTGTTCAATTTAAATATTACATATGCACATACATACATAGCTATTATAGACAGCTTTCCTCGTGTTGAATCCCACTAAATCAGAGCCAGCACAAATAAAGGATATCTGGGATCTAATTTAAATATAACGAAAATGTATTACCTATATCGAGAATGTTGTGAAGGTATATCCGTGAAAAAGCATGTTTACTTTAAAATGTTTAACCCCCAGTTTCACAGTGAAAGTTTAAACCCCACTTTTGGTTTAAACTTCAGTTCAACAATAAATTTGGTTTCACAGTCCTTGAACAGAGTTCATTCTGTAGTTTAAATTAAACGATACTATTCTGCCGTTTAAATCTCAGTTCGACAACCCCTTCAAACATTTGAAAATATAATTTATTTTCATTTTTAATTTTTGTTTCCTGTCACAGGTCACAACAAACTTTCATTGATTGTTTTTTCTTTGATTTAGATAGAAAGAGAAAACAATTTACTTAAACTACGTTTAATGAACTGAAGTTCAGATAAGACTGTGAAACCGGACGAGTTGAACTTCAAATTTAAACTCCAGTTCAGGTTCAGCAGAACTTAAGTTTAAACTCTCACTGTGAAACTGGGGGTAAGAAAGATTATAACTTAGCATTTCATACATATGCCAAACAAAAATCAGTGTGATACTTGCTCAGAGCTTAAAAAAATAAAAATAAAATAAATAAATTCAAAATACAAATAGAAAAACTGAAACTACACGAGGCCAAGGCTGAAAGAGACTCCGATCGTAAAAGCAAAGCCGTTACTACTGAAATCATCACGTACGATCCCCAAAATGTTTTTGCATTGCCCAGAGCTGAAGTCTCCAAGTTGGAAGAAACAGCTGATGAACGAAACAGCTGATACCAAGCAGAAATCTAATCTAAAGATATCCAAAAATGTTTTGTATACTAATGTCGATTTCCTTTTACACTAGGGATTTTAGGGATTGCGATCCCTTGTCAAATTTTGACTTTTATCACAGATTTTACGTTCCTTCACACCAAAAAAAAACGATTTTTTTTGACAGAGATCAAATCCTTCGAATCCGTATTTGGAGAGGGATTTACATGTATACGAAATACCCACACTAAAAAGACAAAATTTGACAAGGGATCGCAATCCCTAAAATCCCTAGTGTAAAAGGAAATCGACATAAACTATCCAAGGGGAATTTTGAAGAACAGCTGACATTTCAGCTGATCTATTTTCTTTTGTGTCAAGTACCTACAGGGTTCGCCGAACTGTAAATTCTTAAAATTTGTTACGTCTAGTACTAATTTACTAATTTAGAAAAGTAATGTTTGTGAGTAGTTATGCTTGTTGCATTAATGATCTCATTAGGATCCTACGGCAAAGATTTTATTCTTTGAACTTCAGATTGTTTCTTGATATAGGAGGTATTAAACTCAAATTCTTTTATAGTTTTCATAGAAATATGAAATGACTTTAACTCTTAAACATGACTTGTTATGGGATTATATGGACATATTTAGAGCTGAGTTTTCAGAAAAGGATTCTTATAAGACTATAAGCTTATATATAATCTTATTGCAAGAAGAGAAAATAGTTTAGCTATAAGATTTAAGTAGTTTTAAGCTGCAAGAATGTTCACCTCTTGAAATAAAAATTTTATGAAATCCAGTTCAGTTTCATAACAAGATATTAATACTTAGGTATAGCAATGGGATATAAGAGAGTTGTATGGGAGTTTTTTTTTTCAGATTTCAAGAGTTTAGCTCTGGAGAGTATGTTAGTTGGACTTATTCATTTTTAATAAGCGAATTGAAAATGGCTGGTCGAAAGCTACATAATTATTGGGCTGAAGGTGGGTTTATTCCAATTAAAATAGAAAACGATCTCTATGGACCACAAGTTTTTTATTGCCTCCAGCTTTCACAATTTTGTATAGAACATCACCAAGTTTCTCTACTACATCGTAGGGGCCTTGCCAGTCATTTTGTAGTTTAGGGCAGAAATTTTTCTTTCGTTTTGGTGCGTACAGCCAAACTTTGTCACCTTCCGTGAAGGGTGCAACCTTAGCGGTGATATTATACCTGTCCTCCATTCGTCGACTATAATCCAGAAGCTGTTGTCTGTTGAACGTGTATACAGTCTCTAGGCGATTTGTTAACTCTTCCACGTAGTTTGCAGTATTAACACGTCGATCCGGAGGAGGTTTAGTATGAAGCTCAGTCGGTAATCGAAGCTCTCGCCCTAATGTCAAAAATGCTGGAGTCTGTTTAGTGGCTTCATGCACCGCAGTTCGATAGGCAAGTAGTAAAAATGGTAGGTGTTGATCCCAGTCTCTCTGATTTTCGGACACATACTTGGCAAGATAATTGAGTAATGTGCGATTGAAACGCTCCACCATACCATCTGATTGCGGGTGTAAGGCGTTGTTGTAAGTTGTTCGCGTTTTATCAATACCCATCTTTTCTAGTGTTGCTTTGAAGACAGCAGATTCGAAATTCCTTCCCTGATCTGAGTGAAGTTGGAAAGGAACTCCGAACTGAGAAAAAATGTGAACGATTAGAGCATCTGCTACAGTTTCGGCAGTTTGGTTCGAAAGATGTATCGCTTCCGGCCACTTCGTAAAATAATCGCAGAAAACCAAGACATATTTTTGTTTCCAGGAGTAGTAGCTGGTAGAGGTCCCAACATGTCAATAGCGACGCGTTCGAATGATGCTCCAACATAAACCGACTTGAGTTTAGCTCGACTTCTTGTCGCTGGGCCTTTACGTTGTTGGCAACGAATACACGTTTGACAATGCTGTTCAACGTGTTTGGAGCACCCTGCCCAGTAATATCTGCTTTTGACTTTCGCTAGTGTCTTCTGAACCCCACAGTGATTTCCCGTTGGACTGTCATGCATGGCTTTAAGAATCGTTTTCTGCAAAGAAAACGGAACTAAAACCTGTAAGTACTCACCGTTGTTTGAGATGACTCGTCGGCACAGTATATCATTGTGGTTCTGCAGCGTATCAAACATACCCCAATATATTTTTATATTTGGATGCAACCCTCAAATTTCTTCAAATTTTGGTCGACTTCCCTCGTCAACCCATTGCTTCACAGTTAAAAGATGCTCATCTTGCTTCTGGTGATCTACTATATCCGTTATAACCATCGTCACTCGAATCAATAAGTTTTCTTTTTCTTCCAAGCGGGTACAATGTTTGCAATGTGAGCCTTCACATGGCCTTCGTGATAGGGCATCTGCGTTAAGATGTTTCTCGATAACTTTCTCTTCTCCATTTTGCAGTTGTGAAAGGATATATCCACATGCGTTAAGGCTGGCATCAGTCAGCCTGGTCATCCTCAGTTGGCTGGACAAGTATTGGAGATGTAGTCAACTTTTCTTTTAACTCTGCAAAAGCGCCTTCACAGTCTGCATTCCAGGCGAAACGTTGTTCCTTTTCAGTCAAAGTGGTTACGATAATAAGCGCAAAGTCCCAAGAAAGACATTATTTCTGTCTTATTTTTTGGGATAGCCCAATTGTGAACAGCGGCTACCTTCTCCAGATCAGGGAAATACCACTACAGGAAACAACATGTCCCAAAAATCGTACTTCCTTCTTCACCAGACAGCACTTTTGAGGAGAAAGCATGAGGCCTGCTGCCCGCAAACGTGCGAATACAAGTTTCAAGTTATCAAGAAGGTCACTAAACGTTTTACCATGAACGATTATATCATCGAGATAAACCAGACAAACGGTCTGGGAAAGTCCTTGCAGCACTGCGTCCATAAGCCTTTGAAAAGTGGCGGGAGCGTTCGTTAACCCGAATGGCATTACATTAAATTCGTACAATCCCGTCCCGATGGAAAATGCGGTCTTCTCCTTGTCTTTCTCGTCCATCTCCACTTGCCAGTAACCTGATTGCAGATCTAAAGTAGCGAACCAACTTGAACCACCGAGTGCTTCGAGGGTAAGATCTATTCGCGGCAAGGGATAGGAGTCCTTTTTGGTCACACTATTAAAGCTTGCGGTAGTCCAGACAAAACCGCAGAGACCCATCCTTCTTTTTGACCAAAACCACAGGAGAACACCATGGGCTCTTGGATGGCTGTACAACATTTTTAGCCTTCATGTCGGTCAACATGCTTTCGGCTGCGACGCGTTGAGAAAAAGGTAGCTTTCTTCGTGGTTGATTTATCGGATTTGTTGTTCCTGTAGCGATCAGATGCTTAGTAAAAGATCTCAATCCATGCTTAGAGTTAATGCCTGCAAAGAGAAATTGGTTTTGCAAAACAAATGACTCTAACGTTTTCTGTTGCTTTCTGGTCATGCTGGAAGCGCTTTTTTCAATCATCTCAACTAATTCAGTAGATAAGTTGGACCCGGTGATTTCGTTTTTTGTACGTCGACATTTTAAAACTTGAACTTCGATGTCTAACAGCATTAATGGCGTATGCTGTGGAAGCCAGATACCTTCTGTAGACACATTGGTTATGCAAACATATATTCCTCCTTCTGTTACTGTGCAAACAGAATTTTGTAGAGATATCTCTTTTCCTGTGGGAAGTGCCTAATCAAACCCAACAATCTGAGACTGCGGGTAAGAAGACAGTAAGTGGGTTGATCGCCACAAACTGCTTTTCCTGGGTACGTCTAAGATTAATCGTTTCTTCACCGATTGTCAAGTTGTCTTTTTGCAGGTTAATTGTACATGAATGTCGGCGAAAGAAATCCATTCCTTTTATGCAATCATCGAAAATCGTTGCTATGTACATTGGATGTTTCGTTTTAAAGGTTCCTATTTGCAAGTCGACTTCAAGAATGCCATTTACTGGTACGGTTTCTCCTGTGACGGTCTGAATAAAGGATTGGGTTGCACTCATTGCCGGGCTGGTGACCATCTTCGCAACAATTCTAGGGTGGAGAATCTTTTGGGTTGCTCCAGTATCGAGAACACCGAGGCATTTAAATTCATTTACTGTAACTTGGGCAACTAAATTATTAGGAATTTAAGATTGACGGCTCTAGAACGGAGACGTGCCTCTTCAACATCAAACTCAACTGCGGCGCCCTCGCTTATGAGACTAGAAATACGACGAAATTTACTACATGGCAGGTAGACGGTCTCATTGTTATCTTCACGTCGAATAAACCCATATTTGGTTTTGTGAATAAATTTAATTTGACCTTTAATTTTAGTTTGGAGTGTTTTATTGGGTTTACTAACAGACGAACTGAATATAAAACTTGGCATTTTTGGAGCCTTCTGGTTTATACGCTGCAGCTTGGGCTCCTTGAAGCTGCGCGATTCTCGTTTTCGAAACAGAATATAAATTCTTATCTTCATCATTTTTAACACGAACCTCTGCAAGACGAATTTGTTTTCGGCTTTGGCGAGTAGCAACACGACTGGCTTCTGCACGCACAGCTATTGTAAGAGTTTTGTCTAAGGTGTCTGGAGCTGAGTCTCGCACCCTTTGCTGCAATTCTAAGTAAAAAATTCCGTCAACAAACTGCGCGAGAGCAATACGTTGCTTGACGTGATCGGGGCAGTCCGGGAATGCGAGGTAAGTTAACCGTTGAATATCAGTAGCTAGTTCGCTTAGCGATTCTTTCGGCCTCTGCCTTAGCTCACAATGTGCTGCGCACTTCTCATACTCCATACCAAAACGTTGAGCTAAAGCTGCATCAAGGCACAAGTAATCGTCGCGAATATGTAAAGGAAGCGTTTCAAAAAAAAACCAGGGCAGTACCTTGGAGAAATGGTGTAAGATAAATAGCTTTATGTGCATTCGACCAACCATTTACTCTAGTAACTGTCTCGAAATGTAAGCGATTTGTATGCCAAGCTGATTTCCCTTCGTATTCCCTGGGTTGAACTTTGATTCTTTGAGGAATCCCTATTTGTGATGATTGACCGAGCGGTGGTGACAAAGTTACAGATGTTGGACCCAGGTCAGCGTTTGCCCAATCGTAAGTGGTTCCGTTTTTCGTAGATGAGAACCTATCTGGAGGAAAACGGAGTGTTCTTCTTTCGTTAGAGGGCGGAAAGAAAACATGTGGAGAGGTTATACGTGTTTGATCTGGTAGTTGGGTAGAGCTTGTTGTTTGGGGCTCGTGTGAAATTCGTTCTCCTTGAATGGATTGTGCATTGTCAGAGTTAGCAATGTCAGTAGGTCGTTGCTGTGTATTTAGATTCGGAAGAACTTCACTTGTAGGAGTAGAGAGGTTAGCTAATGCATCCAATCGTGTCATAAATGATTGGCTTTGAGTGGCTTCTACTTACGCCACTCATGAACTGATTTCTGCAATTGATTTTTGCATATCCACCATGAAAGTGGATTGTTCTTCCAATTTCTTTATAAGAAGCTGAAAATGGCTTGAAACTTCTTCATTTTCGGCCATTTCGTTTGAGAATTATTGTGTGGTTAAGACTCGTTTAAGATGTCGTTCGCAGTACCCCACACCTGACACCAATTGTTACGGATTTTATATTCTTGAACTAAAAAATCGAACTAAAAAACGAACTATGTTTTCTAAGGCCCTGTTTAGGATTGTAACAATATGTATGTATCTTGTACAATAAATTCAGCATATAAAATATCTTTAAATCATGTGTTCATAACCCAAATGCTTTGATTATGCCAAAGAAAATTGTTTGTCTCCAAAAATAAACTTCCCATCTATCATGTATAATTCCTACAATTTTTCATCCTTATGGTAAATGAAACATTTTCAGTTTTTGTACAAACCTTCATAAGATAATAAATGTGCAAAATTGTTTGGTTTACATTAGCCCTGTTTTATTTTCCCCCAGATCTGATCCAGATTGGATCTTCATTCAAAATTACATGTATAACAAAAACAACACAAGGCCCAGTTTTGTTTGTATTTGTTGTTTTACATGTTATTTTGAAAACAAAATCCAATCCGGATCAGATCTGAATTCCGAATAAGGGCCAACAGTACTGTGGGTGGTCCGCTTATACTTCACTTTTTTAACATAAAAAAGTGTTTCTCCTCCATAATTATTTGATGTTTTTTTATCAAGAGCAAACACTTTTTTATCGATTCGTTAAAAAAAAAGTTCATTTTGGTGGGGGGAATTCCGAATAAGGTCCTATTTTTTTTATGAATTAACTACTTATGTAGCAGACGTAAAAAATTGTACTAAATTAGGCATGTAGTTAATTACTTTGACAGTAAATGTTACCTTTCACATCCCTAGTACTTTGTGAGATACCTATACAAATGGTGTCAAAAGTCACCTAAAGAATCTTAAATCAATATTCAAATTCTTCTGAAACTCTTATAGGTACCCAATTAATTTTGTTATTGGCAGGCTTTAAATTTCGTATGATATTTCAATAACAACCTTACACCGTAACTTATCAGAAAAATAAAACACTGCATAAAATACCTACACTCCTATGTAAATTCTATTTCGCAAAAAAAATAAATATACCTACTTCCAACAGATCAACCAAAAAAAAAATATACAGTGTATCACAAAAGTAAGTAAGCACTCATTATAGTCGCATAGAAATATTAAAATACAATTAAATTCCGTTATGAATATTAGGAAAAATGCATTCCTAGTTATGGCTAGCATGTGAAAAATGTGAAAAATAAAAAATAAAAATAAAAAAAAAATGATGTTCACATCATGTTGTAGACAAATTTTATTATTTGACATTTGGTTTATATGCAGAACAACACTGTTTGTTAAGTTAATCGCATGTTCTATGCCACAAAAGTAAGTAAGCACATGCAGCATTTTAAGGTTAAATATTTGATGGTGTAGTTAACTTCGACTTTTTTAGTTTTTAGTTGCTTATCTCTCTTTTCTATAATTTTTCTCAGTTTGCGATTAATTAATAATAAATAAAAGGAAATGGCTCCAAGAGGTAATCAACTTAGCTTAGATTTAAAAAAAATATAATCAAACACTATTTGGAAAATAAATCGGATTGCGAAAATGGTAAAATTTTTAATAAAAGTCCATCTACTATACCTAAAATAATAACCAAATATAATAACATTGGAAGTTTGCAAAATGACCCTCGATCTTGACAGAAAAGTAAGAAAACATGAAATCAGGTCGAAAGATGATTTAAAGCGTGTTCTTCAAGATGAATGGTCTAAAATTCGACAAAACGGTACGCAAAATTTGGTTAACTCAATGTAGTGTCTAGGTTATGTGAATTTTTCATAATTCATTACATTTTAATATTTGAAAATTGTAAGCTTGAAATTTTGGGCTAATTATATATATATTTTTTTTTTGTGCTTTATTTCATTACAAAAATTCTTAAAACTATATAAACAAAAATCCATAATTATAGACCAGTTACATTTTAAGATTATTTTCGAAAATGAAATAGTTAAGTACAATCTGTTGTCCGAAGACAAGAAGCGAAAGTACTATAATAGATAAAAGATAAGTACAATAAATTTATCGATGGGGATGCGATGAAGATATAAGAAATTTTAATTGAATTTAAAAATTAGAAAAATAAATTTTAAACAGTTATTCAAATTAATAAGAAGGAAAATATAATTCAAAAAAATAATAATAAGAGCAAAAATTTCAAAAATTTAAACTAAAGGAATTATCAAATTTTCAACTACCTCAAAGTTTGATAAAAAAAGCCAATGCTTAATATTTTTTAGGTATACTATTTTAACTCGTTCACTTCTAATATTAGTCGGTAATATATTAAAAAGACGAGGCGCAGTAACATTATAAAAAAGTGAATAATGTGCTTTCTTGATTGTGGGTACTTTGACAAGATTACCGGTGTTCACGCGTAAATTACAGTTGTCGTAGATCCTCGAAGCATTATACCCTGATTTTTCAAAAAAAACTTTTAAAACCTTGTAGAAATACAAATGCCTTAATGGCAGCAACTCTAGACTTTTAAAAATCCCAAAGCTTGGAGTAAGTCGATTAACCTTACACATAATGCGAACTACATGTTTTTGTTTAATAAGTAAAGGTTCCAATTTGTTAAAATGAGTTCCACCCCAGCAAGTTATCCCGTACTGCAGCTTAGATTTAAAAAGACCGTTGTAAACTAGTTTTAAAACTGACAAACCACAGTATTGGCTAAGCTGAAAAATCTGTCTTACAACATTTGTTAAAAAATTCTTTACAGACAGTGTATGATCTTTCCAACTAAACCTACAGTCTAAAGTTACACCCAAGTATTTAAAACTGTCGACTCGCTCAATTGAAAAACAATCCGTGGCGCAACAAAGATTTGAATTGAAAGTAATCAAATTATGATCATAAAAACAGGAATGCATTAAACAGAATCTTTTGCAATTAGGGGAATGGTATTTTAAAGGCATGTCACCACAGATTTTACCCATAATGTTATAAATCATGAACTTCGTCTTTTCACTAATGACCAATTTATGAAGATTAAACCAATTACGCAACAGTTCTAAATCGTGGTTAACGTCTGAATAAAGTTTGAAATAATTTTTACTACTGTACGTCAAAGCAGTATCATCGGCAAACGCTGTTATTGTGCCCTTCAGAGGTTGTAAGAAAAGAGAATTAACAAAAATTAAAAACAAAATTGGTCCTAAAACAGAACCTTGTGGGACACCAACGTTGATGAAATTTTTATCACTTAAGATATTTTTGATTTTAACTCTTTGACTACGATTATGCAGGTACGATACAAACCATTCATGTATAAAACCTCTAAAGCCAGCATTAAATAATTTTTTAAGTAAGATATCATGGTCTACCATGTCAAAAGCCTTGGTAATGTCAATAAATAGTGTAGCTGGTATAACAGATTCATTAAGACTTTTATAAATTTCACTGCATAACTTTAACAAAGCATCTTCGGTAGATCTACCACTTCTAAAACCAAACTGCGAGTTACTGAAAAAGTTAGTTTTGTCTAGAAAAGACAGCATCCTAGATTTGACCCCCTTTTCAAAAACTTTTGAGAAAACAGATAGAAGTGATATAGGGCGATAATTGTTTAAATTCGAAGCATCGCCTTTTTTATGTAAGGGGATAACGACTGCAGTTTTTAATAGATCAGGAAAGATACCTTTCTGTATACTTAAATTGAAAATGTGAGTTAATACATCTGCAACATGAAAAGATATTTTTTTTAGAATATTATTAGAAATGTTATCACACGATTTAGAATTTGAACTTTTTAGCGATTGTATAATTTTATTTACTTCAAGGGCTGAAAAAGATTCCATAAAAAATGTTTGACTTTGAATAGGCCCCAAAGCATTTGCATTGTCACATTGACAAACATAGGAATTATTCATTGTGGTACGAATATTAGAAAAATAATCATTAAATGCAGTGGCAACTTCAAAAGGCTCAGAAACGCAGGAATTATTTATACTAGCAGCTATATCAGAATTACACTCGTTTTTGTTCAGAATCTCATTAACGATCTGCCATTCTTTTTTAGAATTACCCATATTATGAATAAACTTATTACTGTAATAAGTGTCTTTTTGAAAAGGTATTTCAGTTTTAAGTTCTACACACAACTTTTCATAACACTTTTTATATATGTATTAAGTGGACATTGGATAAATAGAATAAATTTGAATTTTCTTGAAAACAGATTCTGTGAATGCAAAAGAAACTTTGCATGCACCCAACCTCGCACCTACCCCAAATTCTATAGTGTGCCAGGCAGCGGGGTTGCAGGGGGGCAGCATGCCCCCATACATACTCTACTGTTTATATATTGTAATGTTGGAAGCTAGCACTGATTTATTTATGTAAGGAAGCAAAAAATAATAAAAATTTAATAGAAAAGTAGTTTTAGTAAGTTTAGATAGACCCCCCTCCCATAGTAAAAAGTGCTTGTTTTTTTACCCCTCTACAAAAATCCGTCATCAAATCTTGGTGGCCAAGTTATCGTACTCGTGCCAATAACTGTATTGAATTCAAGGTTTATTTGAACTGCTTATACTTACTTTTGTTATATAATTATATAAATTTTTACATTACTATCGATTGTTTGAAGGATATGATCTTTAAACTAGGAGGTGCTTACTTGCTTTTGTGATTCACTGTATTATACGAGTACATACATATCTACGAATAGGCTACACAAAATTCAACCAATTCAACATCCTACTGCGGATGTTGTATTTGTTATTCATATAAAATCCTACTGTACTACAGATAAATTTTCCAAAAAAAACACGGCTAATAAATGGTAGAAAAATTACATCTTGGCTTCACAGGACGTAATTTCTATACGAAGTAAAAACATAACATGAGTTTGTCAATAAAATGAAGGAATGTTACATGAAAATATGGGAATTGGTGTTAAGACTCGACGTCTTGTGAGAAATTTGTGTCTAATGAAGTTGGGGTGTCACGAAACGTCAAAATTTATATCTGCATTTATTTCTTCTACGAAGACAAGAAATAAATAGAAAAAAATATGTCTAAAAATAACAAAAATCGAGACATTAGGGGGCTCCACAAGAAATATTGGCTACATGATACATTTCTTGCAATCATTTATTTCAATTGGAGCCTCAGTGTAATGTACATTTATATGTGGTTATCCATCATCAATCTCAACTCTATTTCAACTGGACATACAAAAACGTATACTTTTCCAACGCATCCTTTAGCTTATTCAAAAGTGGATTTTTATTTGTAGGTATATATTTCATTTTTCGTTTTTCTTTTACTTTATTCACTTAATGAGTCTGAAATATTTAATAAATTAAGATGATTTGTTGAAAGAAAATCATAACCCTTATCTGTTTTTGTTCTTTATTCTTTTCAATTTGTATTATTTTTGTAAGAAATTACATATTTATTTAATTTTTTCCAAATCAGTTATGTGTACATATATTCCAAGCATACTAACTTTAAAATTTAAATTAAAAGTGTGTATGCAGTGAAAAAAGCATTTTATTCGGACTTGCATTCCTGCACTATGTATAGATACCAATAAAATACGTCTTATATGTAGAATTTCGTGACGGACTGCACACAATTTCTCTTATTATAAGAAGAGAATTGGGAAAAAGAGAATGCATCACCACATCACCCAGTGGAATTCTTTTGAAGTTAACTTCTTTGTGTTCGTGACCAAGGCTTTTTCTTTAGTAAAAATCGCAAAATAAACAAATTTTCCAAAATTAAAATTTAAAAAACCGTGAGGAAAGAAACTACATACGAGTATCTTCGTTTTTGAGTTTAAGCCTAGTACGCAGATCGCGCTAAATTTTATCTCCCACATTTTTCTCCAAACATCAGCTAAAATCCAAGCTAAATTTGTACATAAAAACCTTGTGGAGAATATGTCACAGAAAACAGTTGTTCTCTAAATGAAATTTTTTCAAAGATTTAAAAGAATTTGGTTTAAAGTATGATTTTTTAAAAATTATGAATGAGAACGAATAAGAATTATGAATTATGAGTGATTTTTGCTGTGGAAAATCTTGTAAGACTTCCGTCACCAAATATTCTTCTAAATATTATTCAAATATTATTCCACTTCAAATTTAAATTGAAATTTAGCTCGAGAATAAATGTGCCAGACAATTATTATGTGCGCTAAATTTTGACAGATAAGTTACATATGTACAGTTCGAAGAGAAAGTTTGATTTTTTAGCTGGAGCAGCGTACCTCTCGGCTAAAATGCTTGCCATAATTTTAGCTTGGCTAAATTTTGGAGAGAATTTTATATGGGAGATAAAATTTAGCGCGATCTGCGTACTAGGCTTTAATAAGCAAAATACAAAAAAAAATATGTGGCAGGCAGTTATATTGGTTATCCTGCACTCACAACGACATGACAAATAATGTTATATTAGGTGTGTTTTTTTTACAGGCTTAATAGGCGACGATAAATAAAACGCATCGGGGCATAAAAAAGAACTTGGCAGCACTGCGCTATGGAATGACATTTTAAAACAAATCAAATCTCATTTCTTTCACTTTCTCATATCTTCAAACAATTTCTATCAAACATTTTTGACATTTCCATCCTATCTATCGAAATTCAGATTTATAATTACGGACACGGCAGAGGTGTTCTCGAATGTCAGGAGTTTGACTTAATGAAATAAAAATTTTATTTATTTATTTAAATTTAATCACATATTAGTTTAAAGTGCTAAACATTGCATTTTGCAATAACAAAAATCTGTCGAACCTGTCTAGCGTTGGACGGTATTTTGCTCTCCATATATGATAGCAAAGGTTCAAATGGCAGTGGACGTATTGCTGACATGCTAAGAGACATAATTAATATGGAAGTGAGTTTTGTAAAGTAATTTATGTGTTTATGATTTAAGAATAAAATAATTTGTCTACTAGGCTAAAAACTCGGATGGAATGCCAGAGAAAGTGTGTCTTATGTGCATCAGCGAAATAAATCGTGGTTATTCCTTTAAAATGAAATGTGATAACTCGGATAGAACCTTAAGGCAACTTCTCAATATCCCCAAAGAATCAATACTCTTGGCATTGCCAAAAGGCAAAACAAATCAACCATCTAAGTACACGACTGAATCAAACTCTTTGCTCAAAGATTGTGATGAAGAAGATAAAAAACTAACAAAGCGGAAATTGGCACAAGAAAATCAAAATGAAGATATCAAAGAAGAATGCTCTTCCTTAGTGGCTGCAAGAAATATAATTCCAACATTCCGGCGATTACAGCATCAAACATGTGCGCGGTGGAGTGATTCTTGATTTTATATCTGAACAAATTTCGAAAAGTATTGTGCAATCACAATTATGCTGAAACATTCTTGTTAATTTTTAATTCATAAACACATTTTATCAAACCCATATTAAAATGTTTTCAATTTTAATCCGTGACACTGCTAGATCTCTGCGTAATTCGCTATTCAAGTCCAACTTGCCGAACGCCCTCATATCCTTCGACTACTCCAGTTTTACAACAAAAGATTTTATTCATGATAACTACGATGAAACCGGCAGTCTATTGGTGCGATTCCTAAAGTATATGGCAATGAAAAACTCCAAGTTTCAACCACTCATACCGACAACTATCCGATATCCTGACTTCTTCCCCGTCACCGATGCACGTAGTTTCCAATCAGAATTGAAGAAGATTGATGTATCACAGATTCCACACCTTATTATTTTTGCTTTCACATACAAGTGCAATGGCATAGTAACTTAAAGGATTGCTTTGCTGTGAATGATCGACAGTTTCCATTTCAAACAAAAGCTTAACCAGATTGCTTTAAGTACTGGTGACAGTTCTGAAGTACCTCTTACGACTTTTATTGAAGAGGTATAGAAGATATAGAAGATATACAAACTTTATTATGAATACCCGTCTTACTAGGTCTCCGTTGGCCGCGAGCTCGCCGATATATACCTCAAACATCCTGGGGATGAGAGTTTTGCAGACGATGAAATGGAAGAACATAACTTTAACCAATTTATTGTTCAACGTAAAATCTCACAGCAAAAAAAAAACAATAAAACAGATACAATTTGAGCAGTAATTAATGTTTAATAATTTTCATTGGAGAACTGATGGGGTCAGTGCTTGTCTTGGTCACTGGGTACACAGTCAAATGTTTCTTGAAATTCAGAACATTAGGTGGTTTTTTTTTAACAGATTTAGGAATGTAACCCTCGATAACATCTTCGCTAAGCGTTGGGGATTCATCGTTGGAATTGATTAAATCTGCATTTTTCTTGTGGCCAATCACTTGCACTGACAGGTTCCTGAGGTTATTACGTTCGTTCTCCAAAAGGAAGTCAATCAGATCCTGTTTGGTTAATGTTTTAAGAATTTCTACCTCACGCTTTCTTCTTTCGAAGATATTCCTCGCACGAAATCTCTGGAATCTGACATGTACGAGATTCAATCAAAGAAGTCTGCAAAAAAGTTATAATTAGGCTTTTAGTACAAGAAGAAAGATATATCAAATATGGCAATGAAACCATTATTATAAGGCTTCCAGAATAAAAATAGCATTTTCTTAATTTGGATATTTTTGAGCGCTCTCAATTATACTGTAATACTTATTTTTTCCGGAAAAACGTTTATATTTTGCTAATAGGTAAGGCGAAAGGAGACGTTCGGTAGTATCAAAAAGACAAGAAGGCGAGGGAATTGGAAGGTAAGTATAGGAAGGACGAGATGCTATCAGGTTAAGAAAGAGACGAAAATTCTCGGGGCATCGCTGATGCCCATATACGCTTAGTTGTTGTTGCATTTAACATGTGAATTGTTTGCCCCAGGCATCGTTTTTTTTATCTTATCGCCTATTGAAAAGGTAAAAAAAACACACCTATTGATTGCATTTTTAAATATGTTGGAAGAACAAAAATTTGGTAGTACCCCTTGGCATAATGGTTAGTGCGTTGGACTGTCACGCGGAAGGTCTCGAGTTCGATTCTCAGCCGCTTTTGTCACTAGATAATTCTAGTTACTTTTCTAGTGACTTTTGGCAAAAACATTTCACGGCCCTGGTGATTTTACATCCTTGGCGTTCGACTTTGGCACTTATGGACGGTGTTCACAATGGACGTTGTTTATATTGGACTTGGTCAACCGATTTATTTTGACGTAAGGCCGCCCTAATTGACAATGTTTGCAAAATTTAATAATATTTAAAATGAATTTCAACTCAAAACATAAACCAATAATAAAAAAATAAACAACGGTGTTGACTGCCAAATTCATATATCACCAAAACAAATGTCAAAAAATTTTATCTCTACAACTTTAATCTCTACAAGACTTTTCTAAATCTCGCGAAAAAGTATGAAGTTGGAGAGATGAAATCTAATTTAATGTGTTTTTTAGTTTATCTCTGGAACGGGTTGTCTTACAAAAGTTGTTCATACCGTTTTGGAATCTCCTCTTGATGCTTTCAAGAGAAACATCAGCACATTTTACATACAAATACAATTTGTCCCGCAAAATAATGCTTGTATCATTCTTTTTCCTGGCAAAATTTAGTGGAGACATTTTGTACAGCAATGCACAAAAGTATGAATTTTTCGCGCGTACTGCGTACTGCTCGGAAAAATATCCAAGACAAAACTTTTGCCAGGAACAAAATGTATGGGAGACAAAATTTTTCCCGATCTGCGTACTAGGCTTTAATTTTCAATTTGTTTTAAAAATCACTTTCTCGTCTTTTTTTTACCATGAAGTGCGAATAAGAAAAAACACAAAGACGTCAAAATAAGTCGGCGGAGTAAGTCCAATGTGAACACCGTCATGAAGTGCGAATGAGATAAAACACAGAGACGTCGAAATAAGTCGGCGGAGGGAGTCTAATGTGAGCACCGTCATGAAATGATGTTGGATTGACTCTTTTTTTACCACGACCACTGAACTGAATTTGAAACTTCACCCCACCAAAGAAAACGAAACGAGTGTGATTGCGAGTGAGTGCTTTAAAAACTAGATTACCTAGTTATTTTGTTTCTATGATTTATTTTGTGTAAAATTTAAAAACTGTAATAGTTTTATTTGGTTTTGTAAGTTGAGAAATAAAATTTCAACGAAAACTTTGAATTCAATATTGCTCATTAGAAATCAAATCAAAATACAAAAAAAAGTTGTCATATTTCCAAAATCCCTAAAAATTTTCTTTTAAAAATTATTTCAATAATGCTTTATATATTGGAGTCAATGAAATTGATGAAGATGCAATGGATATAATTATTTGTGATTGATTATTTTTATAATAGGTATTTGAAGTTATTATTAAAACTTCTTTACTTTTTATTTAAAAAATGATAAGTATTAATATTTTTTAAACTAAATTTGTTTTTGTTTTTTTTTAAGATTTTTTATGTTAACTTAATGTTTATAAGTGTTTTTTTTACTATACAAAATATATTTTGTGTTAAAATTGAATATGTTTTTTTTATATTTATACTGAAAATTTTTTCTAGTCAATTTTTTCAAAATTTTAGCATATCTAGCGGATTTTTAAGGTCGATCTAGCGACGCTTTTTTTTGGCTTGTGGCAACACTAGTCCCCTCCGTTACTGGTAACACGCACACAAGAATGGTTGAGAGTTGTAAAGCAAATTTATTTATTTTTAGAAGAAAAATTATAATTCTTAAAAGATCGCGGCTAACTCCTTGATATACTCGTGTTATCCTTACAATATAAAATATTTCGAAAAGGAATATTTTTTTTCGTAGCTCAAAAGTTACTGTAAAAATAATAAAGAAAAAAACTAAACTGACATCACATACATATAAGCTTTGTAAAAAAGTTAATTTCACTTCGTTACCTTTATAACTTTAGAAGTTATGTAATGTAGTGTATTCACTTCACTTTGTAAATTTCCTTTATTTTTCATAGTTTTGTAATTTTTTTTTGCAAATAAAATTAACAGAATAAAAAAAAATAAAATCGCCGTGAGGACCTCAAACATATTGTCTCTAAAAGAAATAAAAAAAGTTATATTTAATAAATTTCCATTAAATCGTACATCGTATTAAATTTTATAATTTTTCCATTTGTCTGGTGGTTTTTAGGCACAAGAAATTTTTATTTATTTTTTAAGGTACACAAATATTACAAGCAACATATTTACAGTTGACAACCGTTTATTTCATTTAAATATTCGAAAAATTCTTAAAGTTACACAATTTTTCGCAAAGTTCTAACCTATTTTTTCCTACTGTGACTCCGCGCATGTACATCAACTCGATTCGAGCAACTAAAAAGTTTCAGCCGTATTAATAAAAAACGCTTATTCCACCTATATTCCATGGTTTTGCTAAACCATGGAATAGGAGTTAAGCCATGGCTTAAATATTTACATTAATAAAAACAAAATGTTCCCGGAATAGTAAAATGACGTTTATCAAAAATCCTTTTAAGAAAATCTTCTTTAAAAGTAAGCAATCTCTTTTTTATATTCTGTGGCCACCTAAATTGATTGCCAATTGCTTGTGTCTGACTGTGGACATTTCTATTTCTTATTCCTTCGCTAAACCACCTACTTTGGTGGTTTAACTTAATCATAATTAGTAAACGTCACTTAACAGAAAATTAGTTTTATTAATGAAATTTCGCACTTAGTCCAGGACTTAACGATAAACCTCCACTAAACCATCCTTATTAATATGGGTGTTTGTGTTTTGACACAAACTAAACGATTGCTTAAAATCAGTTCGCTGTTTTGTGTTACAAGTAATCAATCAACTAAATCGTTTAGTTTTTTTTTTCTATAAGTCCAAGAGAGAAAATTATAAGTGACTGCGAAGTGTTGCATGTGCACCAGGGTTCGGACTAAGGTTTTAAATTTTCGAAGTAGATACCGAAAAAACTGAAGTAGATCTAAAATTTTCGAAGTAGTTTTAGGAAATTAAATTATATAAACATAACATATATAAGTAAATTCTGATTTCAGACTTAAAAAAAAATTTTAATTAAATATAACTATTTTAAAGTAAATTTTCCATCAACGAACTTGTACGAATTTTATCAATTTTATGGCTCATAAATATCTTTACGTTTTTCTGTAAGTGATCTCAAAAACATTAAATTTTCCACAGTGCTTACGTTTAAATGATTCCTAAACTTGTTTTTTATGTAATGCAGAGTGATCAGCGCTGTCTTTAAATATGTTGGTTTAGAATTTCAAAGAGAAGTAGATCATAAAAAAGAGAAGTAGGGAAGTAGATTAAATTTTTTTCTCAAAATCGAAGTAGATCTACTTCGATCGAAGTAAAGTCCGAACCCTGATGTGCACGTTGCTCTATCAACTGGTGATTAAACTGTTTGATTTCGATCACAGTCGCCAGTGCGCGCCTAGCCTAACCCAACTGGAACCGCCTAGAGCCTAGAGGCACTGCAGTCAATCGTCACCATGATAGTACTATACATTATCAGCCGTATTTATTAGAATTCGCTTAACGCGTGAATAGTTATGCAATGCATAAGGACTTATTCATCCAGTATGCAAATTCATATTTATAAAACATTTGCCTACCCTGTATAGTTATAATGAGCTTGTGTCAAATAAAGTACCAAAAAGTAAGAATCTATTACATTTAGCCTTCATAACACTCAGCTGTTTATCAAAAAACAAAAAAAAAAAACATCTTGTCTGTCTATCGAATTTAATAAACAAAAACGAAACTACCAAAAGCTAAAAGAATTCGAACAATTAACTTTGATTCATCGGATAAAGTATGTTATTATCTCTAGCACAATACTGGAAATCAAATTGTTATTCGTTTCATCCTAGCTGGAATACTCCTCAGCCAAATTCTTGAGGATAAAATTCAATAATGCAGAATAAAAATTACAACACTAACACACCGGATGAAGCAGGATGCGTGGAGAGAGATCACCAACAAGTATATTTATCTATTTATTTCTAAACAATTTTCAATTCAATTTGTTTGTAATATATAAGTATAACATTTTTGTTTCAATAAATAAAAATAACACAAAGTTTAAGTTTCAATATCAAGTCAAGGCATTTTATTTTGTTGATAATCTTTATAATTCAATGTGATGTCAAAGTGAATGTGACAGCTCAATACTAAAATGTCCTTATGTAGGCACTATTCAACCCCCAAACGCGTTTAGCTTATAATGCCTCTATTCAACGTCACATAAGTTTTATAAATAACGATTTTGCGTTTAGAGGCATTATAAGGGTTGCATAGCCTTATGTACTCACTATAATGAGTTTATAAATATGGCTGTATATGTATACAGGGTTTAACACTGTCACCGCACACAATGAAAACCATGGATTCCTAAGGTCATTTTAAGTCGAAAAACTTAAGAGGTAAAATTATCTCGTTTTCGTCCCGTTTTCGAGTTATAACGGTTTTTATGATTTTTGCTCTCTTTTCCCTTAACCGGCTTTATCTTTGCCAAACTACGTCCGATTCGTACGATTTTTTTTATAACCCATCAAGAATTTATTGCAGTTTTAGTTTGTCCCAAAACTTTTTTTTCTGCGGACAACCGTTTCTCCGCAATTTTGCATCAAACCCAATTTTTTTCGTTTTTTAAGTTGTTTTTTCGCTTTGATATCATTTTATTCAAAAAAACACGATAATGAGTATTAATTTTGTTCGCTTCTTACTAAAGCCCAGTTTATTTTCTTAAAAAAAAAAGATTTTTTTTTATACTAAATGTAATTAACAAAAAATAAACAAACTGAGTGAATTTAAAAAAAACTAATTTTTAAATACAAAATTAATTCAAATAATTCAAACTTTTTCTGAGCTATTGTGGTTAAGAAAAGGACAAATAGATAAAGTTAATTAGTAAGACCGTTAACTAATGTAAACAGTAAAGATTTGCATTATGATTTGAAGGTTATAAATGTCTTTCTCGCGTGATCTAGTGTCCGCGTCGTGTTCTTTCAATTGTTAATTTTTTTTTTAATTATTTGTGAACAATGGATTACACTAATCAAGAATATCTGGAAATGTTATTAATATACGGTGAAATGCTCGAAGAGCAGCTCATGAATATGAACAACGTTTTCCAAATCGAGGCATCCTGATGGCCATGTCCTAAACCACCTTTTAAATCGTGTCAACACAGAAGGAGCGCTTCAGCCACATCGATGGAGGAAAGGGTTTTGCGATTCTTTCGCGATGTTCCTGGCACGAGCACTCGAAGAGGAGCTTGTACTCTAGCGATACCGAAAAGCTCAGTGTGCCGGACGTTGAACCGCAACAGTTTTCATCCGTATCATTACATGAAGGTGAAAAACCTAGATCCTGGTGACCAAGCACTGCGTCTCGATTTTTAATTTTTAATTCATTTTAATTAATTTTGTATTTAAAAATTATTTTTTTTTTTAAATTCACTCAGTTTGTTTATTTCTTGTTAATTACATTTAGTATTCTTTTTAAAGCCTAGTACTCACCTAGCGTGAAATGAAAAATGAATACGTTCCAAATTACACGCGAAGAATAAAAATGAAAATAGAATAAACTTTTTCACGTGAATTTTTGATACTCACTTTGAATGAAAACAAAAATGACAATTATTTTTAAGCTGATTCGTTCTTTCTGTTTATAAATTTTCAATTTTTTGTTTTGAAACAAAATATTCAAATCAACTGACAAATGTCACAATTTTCCACTTTGCCTTAAACTTCCTTATGGTTGTACATTGAGAAATGAAAATCAAAGCGCGGAAAAAGTTGTGGAACATATTTGTTTTTCCAATCCACATTTTAGTACTCACCTCTCGTTGCGGATTTCATGCCAGTGAACCAGCGGTCACTATTATATGAAATTTTCATTTTCACTTGAACTGAGTACTAGGCTTTGGGAACAAAAAATTATTTTTTTTTTAAGAAAATAAAGTGGGCTTTAATAATAAGCGACAAAAATTAATACTCATTAACGTGTTTTTTTTTTTAATAAAAGTGAAAAGTGAAAAACCAACTTAAAAAACGAAAAAAATTTGGTTTGATGCAAAATTGCGGAGAAATGGTTGTCCACAGAAAAAAAAAGTTCTGGGACAAACTAAAATGAATGAATGAAACTAATGAATTCTTGATGGGTTATAAAAAAAATCGTACGAATCGGATATAGGTTGCATTGCCATGCATAAGTGTGTCGCCTTTTAAAGCTCTCACAGGGATTCCGTAGTTTAAATTATAAATCGCCGCAAATGAGAGTAAAAAACGCGTAGGGCTACCGTCTGCCGATTCAAAACGACTGAAAACAATATTCAATTTACCTTTTCCCACAACGCCAAGCCGTAAGATAATAGGCGCGTTTTTTTAAAGTTGAAAAGCAATACGACAACACTCAACATACTCATCTTCTTAAAATGTGTTCTCAAAAGCTTCAAATCCCCAAAGCTCCTTAAACAAATCCACTGAAAAAGCTCTTTGCTTGCCTTTGAGAATGATAATGGTAACTCTGTTTTGATGTAGATAAAGAGCGCACGATCGTATTGAGTGACACTTGGCACTCTTGTCTTGATCTTGACAGTATCTCATCATCATCAGCAGTGGTATACGACGGTCGTGTTGGGGTGTACAACTTTTTACAAAGAATTACAACAACAATTCCTTAAGAAAAGTCAGTGGCTTGCTCTTTTTTTAGTGGTATTTTTCCTAACGCATTGTAGTGAGGGTGCATCAGGCGCCACTGCTTTAGAAAAAGCTCTCCCATAAGGCCTGTACTGACAATTTTTGTTGGACAGAGTATAGTGTTTGAGTTAACACTCCGGAGCATACGAGAAACTGGTTTATTAGAGCCATAAGACGTGCGGTGAGTATATAAAAGAGAGGGGTATTACGTATATTTCGAGAGTTGGTGTTAAAGAAGATTGAGTTGTAAGGAGTAATGCAGTCAACTGAATCTGTAAGTAGTCGATGAATGAAGAGGATTTCATAAATTTTTCTTCGTTCTTCTAGTGAATTTAGGTTGATTAGTTAAGGGCGGTTTTGATAGGGAGGTAGGAATAAGAGATTATTCCAGGGAAGACCTCGAAGAGCAAAATAAAGGAATCTACGTTGAATACTTTTGATTCTGGCGATGTGAATTTGTTGGTAAGGGGACCATACTTGACAGGCGTATTCGAGCACAGGACGAACAAAGGTTATATAGAGGGATCGGGTCACGTATGGGTTGGAGAATTCCTTGGACCATCGTTTAACGAAGCCAAGTGTTTAATTGGTCTTAAGAATTATATCGTCATAATAGGAGATGAAGTTAAGTTCCTGATCACATAATATACCAAGGTCACGTACCGATTCGACGATAGATAGGGGCTGATCATGAAGACGATAAGGACGGGGAGAAGATTTGAAACGTTTTCGCGAGAAAGTGATTGAACGGCATTTGGCAACATTTAAAACTAAACTGTTTTTGAGACACCAAACTGAAAAATTATCGAGATCGAGTTGGATGAGAGTAGAGTCCTGTGTAGAAGAAATGGTCTTGAAGAATTTGGTATCGTCGGCTAAGAGAGAAATATGAGAATATTTAATGACCATTTCCATATCGTTAATAGCAAGAACAAAAAGGAGAGGACCTATGTATGTGGCTGCCTTGAGGGACTCCGGACGTTGCTAAGAAAGGGCAAGAGGATGTAGATTTAAAACGAACACTGTAGTAACGGTTTTTCAGATAAGAAGAAATCCATCTCAATAGAATGGGTTCAAAACCGAAGGTGGATAGTTTGAAAAGTATAAGTCTATGGGAGATTTTATCGAAGTTCTTACTAAAATTGGTGGATATGACATTGACTTCCTTGCCATGCTCTAAGGCCGAAAGGACGAAAGACACAAATTCAACAAGATTAGTCGTTGTTGATCTACACTTGAGAAAGCCATGTTGTATAGGGGAAATGAGAAACTTACATTGAAAGCTCAAAAATTCATACAGTATGCTTTCGAAGAGTTTGGGTATACATTACAGTTTAGCAACAGGTCGGTAATTGTTAACATCACCTTTCGGACGCTTTTTGTGTATTGGTATTATAAAAGAAGTTTTGCATACCTCTGGGAATTCTCCTTAGGTTAGGTATAAACTCAAGATTGTTGAGAGAGGAAGAGATAGCGATAAGGAATATTGAACATTTCTTTAAGAGAATAGCTGGGAGGCCATCGAGACCTGGAGAGAATTTATCGTTAAGCTGATTTAATTTAATTTCCACGAGAAATGTGTCAACAAAGCGAGGGAGAGATGGCCCAAGAGAGTAATTTGGTAAATTATTGAAATATGCAGAGTTCCCTGTGCAGGGACGGGTTAGAATATTCCTGCAGCGCCTCCCCGCTTGTCGTAAAAGGCGACTAAAGGAGTAAATACATCTAGGCCACAAACAGCAAGGTGAACCTAGCGACACGTAACACCTATAAACTTTCCCAAAAGTGTGCATGCCAGTCCCTGGGTTGGCACGAGTGGAGATCACCGGTGCCGTAAAAGAGAGATCAAATACAAAACTGGAGCATGCACACGTCGATACTCGATAATTTTGTGAATTCAAGCATTATGGAAATACTCGTTAGAAATGACACTACCCCGCCAGGCACTACCATTGTTACACATGGTACTGATCCTGGACCGAGCAGCAATGCTCGGGTCAGAGCTAGACGGATTCCGGGGGCTAGCAAAGTAATGCCGCAGATTATACAAAATCTGAGAGTTGCGAGTTGGAACGTTGGCAGTATGACAGGTCGAAGCTTCGAGCTGGAAGAGATGATGAAAAGAAGGCGAGTGGACATCTTATGTGTTCAAGAAACAAAATGGCGAAACACGGGAAACAGGGCCCGTTTCTTGGATACGAGGACAAAAAACTATAAGATGTTCTACTATGGAACGGAAAAGGGTAAAAACGGAATCGGAATCATCCTTGCAAAACATCTATTAGGCAGCGTATTGACCATTTCGAAACCCAGCGACCGTTTGATGTCCCTTAAATTGGTGATTAAAGGAAAGTTGTGGAATATTGTCACTGCATATGCTCCCCAAATTGGATGTGAGCAGGTGCAAAAAGATGCATTTTGGCTAGACTTTCACAATCTACTTAAGGACATCCCAAAGGAAGAGTTTTTGTTCGTGGGCGGAGATTTGAACGGACATGTCGGGAAGACAAACGAAGACTATGAAGATTGCCATGGAGGCCTCGGATACGGCACCAGGAACCCTCCTGGTGAAGACATCTTGAGCATGTGCAAAACATACGGTCTTATCGTACTAAATACCATGTTCGTCAAACAAAGCCGACACCTGGTCACTTACAGCAGTGGTGGAAATGAAACCCAGATTGATTACCATTTGGTATCTAGTTTCATGAAACCCCGGGTAAAAGATTGCAAAGTGATACTAGGAGAAGCGATCGCCCACCAACACCGTCTCCTACTGACAGAATTTTTTATGGAGACAGTGAACGACAACAAACATACAAAAACTTTTGGGAAGATCAAATGGTATAATCTGGATAAGGAAAAAGGCGAAGCTTTTATTTCGAATATGCAAAACGTTCTGTATAACAACACCGATATAGTTCGAAATGAAGAGAGTACAGCACAAAGTATGTGGGATCTCCTACAGAGAACTTGCAAAGAAAAAGCCAAAACACTGTTAGGGGTTTCAAAAGGACACAACCAACAAGGCAAAGAAACATGGTGGTGGAATGATGAAGCTAAATCAGTTATAAGTAAAAAGAAAATGGCTTTCAAGGCTTGGTCGATGTGCCCCTCTAATGATACAGAGCAAAAGTCACGCCTCGAAGTGGAATATAGAAACTGCAAGAAAGAAGCGAAGAAGAAGTGCGCCCAAATTCAAGCAAAGAATACAGAAAACCTGTATCGGGAGCTGGATGAAATTTCTACCCCGACAGCTGGTGCTATTCAAGAGCTACGGCAAAACACGAATAAGGGCGCAACTATCTTCAAAATAGCGGCTCAAAGAAGAAGAAATGCCCAGGAGATTTGTTCGCCAAAGTTCATTAACAATGCTCAAGGCCAACTACTTGTGGAAGACAACGAAATTCTTCACAGGTGGCGACAGTATTGTGACGGACTTCTAAACGAACAATTTCCAAGGCTATACTTTCCAATAGCTTCACCTAACTTAAGCGAAGTATCCGATGTCACAGTCGAAGAAGTTAGTGAGGCGGTAAAATACTCCAAAAAGGGAAAAGCTGTTGGCCCAGACGAAATACCCTCAGAGTTTTGGAAAAAGATGGGAGACATCGGGTTTAGATGGCTCATGATTCTTGTCTCCAAACTTATACGAGGTGATCGCATGCCTAATCAATGGAGGGAAAGTTACCTTCTTCCAATTTATAAAGGAAAGGGTGATACTCGAAGCTGTGATAATTACCGTTCGATTAAGCTGATGTCACACACCATGAAGATCGTTGAGCGAGTCTTGGGTAGCCGACTGCGAAAAATAATTAGGCTATCTGATGACCAGTGCGGGTTTGTCGGGGGTAAGTCAACCACGGATGCAATCCAGAGTATAAGAATAATTATGAAAAAACATCGGGATTCTTTGGAGGATTTGCATGTAGTATTGGTTGATTTTGAAAAAGCATTCGATCGGCAACCACGAGATCTAATATGGGTGGCCCTCGGGCAACGAGGAGTTCCAGAAACCTATGTGCGGATAATTATGGACATATATGATGGAGCAGTTACTAAAGTAAGATGCGCAGCTGGAGTCACCGAAGAATTCGAAATCACAGTAGGTGTACACCAGGGAAGTGTCTTGAGTCCCCTGCTCTTTATTACAGTTCTTGATTACCTGCTTGAAGGCAAAGTGACGGATCTAAAAGTGCATCAGTTATTCTTTGCTGACGATGGAGCCATCATAAGTGAAGACCCGATATCCCTACAACGAGCACTTGACGTATGGGTGGATGTTCTAGAAGGAAGTGGGTACCGCATAAGCGCGAAAAAGACAGAATACCTATGCTGCCCATTTTCTGATCCACACAGGCCTATTCCAGACATTTATTTGAATGGAGTAGTGCTTCCCAAGTGTGAAAAGTTTAAATATCTGGGGTCTATGATAAATAACGAAGCTACTTGTGATGACGATATCAATCATCGCGTAAGCGTAGGGTGGATGAAGTGGCGGGAAAATTCTGCTATCTTCTGTGACCGAAAAATGCCCCCTAAGCTGAAAGGAAAGCTCTACACTTCAGTTGTGCGTCCAGCACTCACATACGGTTCACAATGTTGGACAATGTACAAAAAGTATGAGAGTAAGCTAACGGCAGCTGAGATGAAGATGCTTCGTATGACAGCAGGAGTTACAAAGCTTGATCGAATTAGAAGTACGAAGATCCGAGGAAGCCTTCATGTTAAGAATACCATTTCCCAAAAAATTGAACACGACCGACTCAGTTGGTATTGCCATGTTCAAAGGAGAGATCCTGAGAACCCCGTCAAAAGAGCAATATCATACAACGTTCCAATTCGGAGTAAAAAGAAAGGTAGGCCTAAACACTCCTGGTACAAACAAATGCAAAAACACCAGCATTCAGTTGGCCTCAGAAATGGAACAATACAAAACCGGGAGGCTTGCCGCCGATTTCTGAGGTCAACCCGGCGAACCCCACAGGCGGATCACTAGTGTGAAGCAGATACGTGGGAGAGTTATGATCCCCTCGACATCGAGATCATAACAGCGCCGAAACAAGGAAGAAGAAGATTGAAATATGCAGAGTCAGGAACGAAAGTGTCATCTGTGAAAGATTGTTTGAAAAACGAGGCAAAAAAGTTGGCGATAGTGTGTGGGTCATTTGAATTTGATGTTTCATTATTAAATGAGAGAGAGGTTGGGTAGCCATCGGATTTTCTTTTATAATTGACAAATTGAAAAAACGACTTAGGGTCGTTAATAAGGTTGTTTTGCGTTACAATTATATAACGTTTGTATAATGAGTTATAAAGCTCAATAAATTGGAGATACTCGTACATACCATAATAGTTAGAATAGTCAGTAGGAGATAGTCTACATATGGGGAAGAAGAAATTGCAGTAAGGGATGAGTCAATTGAGTTATGGACAGCTAATAGCACGCCACGACAAGGAGTATCAGTAGATCGGTTGATATCATCGTCGCGATAAACATTAAAGGAAGATGGAAACAATTCTTGGTTTTTGATGCTGGGGGTAAGATTCGTTTCAGTCAGAGCATACATTTCAAAAACTAATGTATGTGTTTTTTGTAAAACCGCCTTAGTTTTAGAACGAAGACCTCTTACATTCTGATAATAGAAGGTGAGAGGGAGATTTTGATAGGAAGATGTAGGGGAGGTTTGGGATATTATTAGGAACGAAAAAACTTATCACGGTCGACTCTGCTACGCTGTAGGTACGATATTCGCTTGGAATGAATATACTTTCCAAAAGCATCGAGATCATTCTCTATTTTTTGCGGAGAAATATTTAAAAACTCTTGATATTTAATATAGAGGTTTTTTAGACTGCCAACGTCAGTAGGAAGGCCTTCCTGTTGGATGGAGAGATGGAGACTATTACACAAGTGTTCGTTTTGCCTTCGTAACAGTGGAGATAAGCTAGGAAAATACAAATGTTCTCATAAGTTTTCTTATCTCTTAGCCTAGAGAGAGCATAGCGACATTCGGTGGAATCGAGTGTTTGTTGTGTCATTTTGACTATTGGGGGCAAAAGGGGATCGATATATGATTTAGTGGGTATTGGCGGAGAAGAAACGATGTATGATGGGGTTGACCTTGTGGAAGATTTGTTACTAGGGGTAAAAGATTGTAAAGAATTAGAGGCTTAGTCGCTGGGTACAGCTTTAGGAGTTAAATTAGAGAGAGACGTTGGGGAGAGGTTGAGAATATGGGAGCACCGGAAATTTGGATACTTGGCTCCAGACCTTAAGTCAAAATGTGGGAATGAATGTGTTGTGGATGATTTGGTTGCTGCTGGAAAAATAGTAGGAGTAAGATTAAAGGAAACTCGTTGGCCTTTAAGTTTAGAAGGAGTAAGAGCATTAGGGAGTTGTTGTGAAATAGAGGGGTGATTAAAATTTGGGAAAAGGTTTGTTTTATAGATCCAGTTTGTATCAGGTCTGGAAAAATAAAAAGGTTTGTTTGTTGTTCTACGTTTAGCAGGGGGCTTATTAGGAAGCAGAGGGATAGAGTGGACTGGCTTTGAGAAGAAGGGATGTTATTGATATTATGTTTTAAACTGGAGAGATTTTTCTTCCATTTGAACAACGTCATGTTGTCGAGTTGAAACGGTCCGGAAGGTTGATTAAATAATCAGTTAGTAGGATGGATAATCTACGCCCAAAATAGGTCTTAACCCAGGATTCATTGGCGAAGTAGGGAGTGTTCTTCAGACTAAAGTAGGTATCATTTGAATGTTCGAGTTTTCTTAATCTTTTATTCAAATCGGAAAGGCTCCATAGGTGACCGAGTTTAACAATGATTTGTGAAATAGGTTCCTAACTATGTTTGGGAAGTGCAGAAGCCACAGCGAATGTTGGTTGGGCATGCAGTATCACACGATTAGAAGGAGAAGAGCTTCCAACAGCATTTTGGGTGACAATAGGAGACACGGTATTCGTTTCGGTGTTTAGGATTTCCTCCAAAACAGATAAATTGTTAAACACCGTTACAGGTTCGGTTAGTGATGCCAAATCACTATGGTAAGTAATACAACTGAACGGCACGTTTATATGATAAAACTTTAGATACAGTAGTTCAATGTTTGGTGTCCAAATTTGAGACGACCAGTTCAGTAATCAATCAGCCAACATATGTAAGTCAAAGGAACGCAAGATCGGCCGAGAACATCGGCCTCTTCCTCTCTGTGTACAAGAACTCTTTTAACTTTGTGAATTTTGCGTCGGGACATGGGCTTAAATCCGTACAAAATCCAACTGACACAAAATCTCAAAGTAAATGACCATAGACAAAGCCCTTTGTTCGCTGACTGCTCTTTGGAGCGTTTAGCGGATTATCCCAGTTTTGGCCGAAAATTATCTTTAGCGACGAGAAGCATTTTTAGATGAATGGGTGTATTAACAAGCAAAATTGCCGTTTTAAGGACAACACCAGGTTCCCCAGGTGACAATGCATCCTAAGAAGGTGACCGTTTGGTGTGGATTTTGGACCGAACGACGGCGACGGCGCAGTCTGTACTTCGAATATGATGATGTGAGGCAGTCGCCGTCAATTGCGAACGCTACAGAAGATGACAACCGATTTTGTTTGGCCCGAATTGAACCATATGGACGTAGATGTCATGTTTCTGCATGAAGGATTTGGGGGTAAGTTTATTTCTCGCAGATGTGAAGTAAATTGACCACCAAGGGTTTCCTGAAGTCACATGTCTATATGCGAATAAAGCATAATCGAAAGCGAATGATGCCTTTAAGCTTAAGGTGAACGTAACACATGCCATCACTCAAAATTTATCCAGATCTATGCGGAATAGTCATTGAAAACACAGCTTGTTTTATTCGATTTCAACACCTACCTGCCCTTATTGAAAACCCCTTTACAATGATATTAGGTAATAAATACGAGTAGCATTGTAGCTTTTCTTCCAATTAAAACGTTTTGGGGCTTTATTTAGCTACACACAATTGATTGTTTGTTTTCTTATATTAATCTCAAATAAACAACAATAACAATAATTAAACTTGATTACTTGGTTATGAAGATTGAAAATAAAAGTTTCTGGAAATAAAATTTGAGGTATGCATTTACTTATTTTCTTACAAGCTCTGAACAATTTGCTAATAGAAAAGTGATTAATAAATTGTTGTCGCTTGGTTTATTTTCATGCTCCAAATCTCTTGCTAACATTTTTTGTAGATAAGAATACAGTACAACATGTGTATAAGAAACTCTGAAAATCTAATACAAATTATTTTTTATATCGTAGTTTTTCTTATATGCACATTTATAACAGAAGAAATGTGTTGATATATGTAAATAATTTTTGTGTTCAACCTCGTATAAGTATGTATATCGATTTTGATTTATATGAAAATATACATAACACCTCGTAATGATGTTATGAATTGACAGAATCTTTAGTTTTAAATTTAAATGTGAGTAAAATTGATTAAAAAATTATACTGGTTCACATTAAATGCAATGCGAACACAACTAAATCTAAAGCCGTTAATGTAGCAATTTTCGTACGCGTCAGATAGTGCTTATTCGTTACTGTTTTCATTAATAAACTACATTCCAAGCGGACAAAATTTACTAAACCAAGTCAACGTCAACATCATTTCGTGTTTTTTCAATCGCATTTAACCGTCTTGTTACTTGTTTGTGTATCAATTTGTACTGTATGAGTGTTTTTGCTGTTTTATGACATTAACAGCTTTTATATGATAAAACTTTAGATACCGACAGTAGTTCAATGTTTGGTGATGTTTTTGTTGTCTGATGATGCTTTCCGAAATGCATTAAATTTTTATTAAGAATTATTTTTTTTATTAATTTTTATTAAATTTTATTAGCAAATTTTTTATAAGACTACATTTGTTTTATAGTGCTAGTATATGCACATTATCATACATACATATGTACATATGTACGCTTATGAGTTATTTTTTATTAGTGTCTTATACATATACCCCTAAGAAACTAAACATCATGATTAACATACCAATAAACTTCAGACGGTACTCATCATATCCAATCTGATTTATGTCTAAATAATTTGCAATGTTCGGTTCAAATGTGACTTCATAATCTTCGGGATATAGCATTTCGATAAAGATGCACTGCAATATAATTTTCTTCTCACTTATTATAATTATATGATTTTCACTGCAAAACTATTTCACAAAAATGTTCTAATAAATTGTTGAGTTTAGGTACAAGTAATTTATTTAATTAGGCCATATAGCCTTTTTCCGAGACAGAAGAGTACCGACTTGATTGCGCTTCAACTGACAAATTCTATTCACTTTTTAAATAGGTACCTATAGTTTCTTATCGCAATATTTTAATTTTTTTCTATATTTCGTTTTAATCTACATATGTACATATTTATTTAAGTATTTGTCAGTAATTATAATTTTTAACACTTTAATGCTGTTACAATTCAATCAGATCTCTTTGATCTTATTAAAATTTTATTTTTCAATCCAATGCAAAAATCTATACTTTTTGTATTTTTTTATCTGAGGTAATCTTGAAATCTGAATTCAAAGCAAGATTTTAGCGCAGTTATACACACACCAAAGTAAACTGACTTTTATCTAAACATTTTATTTTGCATTAAGTATTTCGTAGAGTTGATTACTTTTGATAAGAAGGTGGTATTGTTCATGTAGCACTTGCCTACATGTATAAATACAAAAATTTGACTGTTCTATTTGTCACTTAAGGTTTTGAGATTTTACTCTTATATAAACATTACGAAAAGGTTATTTTATCTTCAACACGACTTTAGCGGTTATGATAAAAGTAATTCTGTGTTTTATTGAATGTGTGACTTACATTTGAGTCTAAGAAATAAGTAGGTATGTATTATAAAAAAAGTGTTATTTAGGGTTCCTCCCATAGAACTTTCCCATTATATGGTGAATGAATTTCAAACAATATTTTCGCATAGAAATTATTTCGTAGTATTTAAAATAGTGCATATGAAGATTTTAATGTATTGTTTGGAATAAAAAAACAATAGAAAAAACCGGATTTGATACGTATGATTGTACAGTGATGGAAAAAATAATAGAAACAAAGCTTTACATATTAATCAACCATTAATAACTACATACAATTATGCACAAGCATTAAATTGTTCAAAAAAGAAGATATTTACAGCTCTCCATTCAAGTCCAAAACCAGAAACAAGAGACAGAAAACGAAAGACCTCAACGCGGTTTGATAAGATATTGGTACGACTGTTTAAAAAAAGCCTTTCTTCTTCAAACGACTTAAAAATTGAACTAAATAAGCCTGTTTCAAGTCGTACAATAAGAAACCGACTAATAGAAGCAAGGCTTCCTGGAAGGAGTCCCAGAAAAGTACCATTCTTGAGCAAAAAAAATTTTCTGCAGAGAATGAATTTTGCAAATAAATACGCCCAACGAGCAAATTGGAACAACGTTTTATGGTCGGATGAAACAAAGATAAATTTATCTGGTTCCGATGGCAAAATGTATGTCAGACGACCTAAGAACGCAGAATTTGATCCAAGGTACACAAAAAAGACTGTTAAACATGGTGGAGGAAATATCATGATTTGGGGGTGCTTCTTAACATCTGGGATTGGCAGTGGCGTAGCGTAGGGGGAGCGGAGGGGGCGGTCCGCCCCGGACACCAGGCCTAGGGGGTGGCAAAATGTCGCCGGTGATGCGGGTAGAGTAGAAATCATATGTTTCATGAAAGATCGTTTGACAAGTCAACAAACAACAATGATGTAAATTTGAAATTTGCCACCCTATCTGTGGTTCGTCGTTGACCGCTCTCTGCTGATTTTCGTGACGGTGAGTAGGGCCGTAAGAGTGCATTCCGTATCGTCAAACAAAACGTTCCGAAACTCTCGCGAAACTGAAAGGGAGTGTTCCGAAACATATGATATGCATATGCGAGATATGATAAGATAACTAGGATTCGACGGAAACGTTATTCTAGTCTCAGCCAGCTCAATGTTTTTGCTCCCTCCCGCATCACAGAAAGTTGTTTCGATTGTGTTGTTTATAGTTTAAAGACTGTTGAATCTTCTAAAACTAAACACTTAGTACTTCACTCAACCTTTGAACTAGTTTTTGAAAATGAAAAGAGTTAAAGGAAGCGGCGGGGAATACCACAAGAAAAAGGCTAAGAAAGAAGCAGAAGCAGCAGTTCTAGTTCTGGTTCAAAAGCTACGTTAACGTCTTCGGCGGCATCCAGCAGCAGCGGAAGTGATTCCAATGTAAGTAAGATTCCTCCATCTACAATCGTGAGTGGCCTAGAAATGTCCTGCGGCCAATATTCATGGGAATGCATAACTTATTTTACAGGCAGAAGAAGAAGACGTGCAGACGAAGACGAAGTCGACTCACCATAAGTACCTCAAGTCACAAGCCTGCAGAAGAAGTGAACCTCGTGAAGCTGTAAAGACGCTTAAAAATAAGTTTGTGGAAGTTCTCGAGGTACTGGAAGAATTGACAGATCAGTAGTCAGTCTTCTTCTGACAGTCATGCAGTCATTAAACTTCCTCACTTTTCTTGGCTTTTGAGCTGCAGAGCTACCTGAAGAAGATGACGCACAGATTTACCTGCAGCAATGTGGACTGAGTGTGGATAAGTGTGCTCAGAAACTCTGCGTTTTAAAAGCTCTCCTAGTGGAGAGAAGAGACCGTTTCGTCCAAGCCGCAATCGACTTTTCTAAGACTCTTTGGAAAAAACTCGGAATCGAACTCAAAACGAGAAAAATTCGCAGGAAAAAACGCATGCATGGCGATGAATCCGCAGATGCAGATTTGTCCCACGAGCCCCATTCATAAGGCCCGTAGAATCCGTTTATGGAACCGCTGATCCTATTTTACTTTCAATAAAAAATACTTCATTGCCTGTGAAATGATGTCCCGAAATTTAATTTTTATTTAGTATTGAATAAGGGCGACAAAATGGGTCTCCCGCCCCGGGCGCCGAGATGGTACGCTACGCCACTGGGGATTGGTCCAATTTTTTGGATAAAAGACAAAATATGTGCTTTTGACTACGTCCGAATATGCCAATTAAATGGGAATTCATGCAGGATAACGACCCCAAGCACTCCTCAAAATTGGCCAAGGAATACTTTAACAAAAATAAAATAAATCTTATGGAGTGGCCATCACAGTTCCCGGATCTTAATCCCATAAAACACCTGTGGGGCATACTTAAGAAGAAAATTGAAGACTTCAGAGCCAAGAATAAGGAAGAACTGTGTTCTATAATACAAAATGTATGGTATTCCATACCTTCCGAGACATGCGCCAAGTTGGTTAATTCCATGGGGTGGAGATGTGAAGCCGTCATTAAAAATAAAAGTGCAACGACCAAGTACTAAACGAATATGAACCAATTTAACTGTTAAGTTACTCTTTACCAAAAAGAAAAACACAATTATAATATTGTTTCTATTATTTTTTCCAGGGTAAAATGGCTGTTAATATTAATTTTAATTTTTCTCATTACTACTTTTTCTTTTTATTAATAAATTTAATATTGTGTACATTTTAAACTTTATAGAGACTTATTGTATGTATTTTTAATTTTCAATTTCTTTCCAATAAACTTTTTGTTTTTAAAAAACGGCACAGAAGAAGCTTGTTTCTATTATTTTTTCCATCACTAATAAACCCTAGATACATTTACTTATGTAAAATGTTTCAATATTTCAAAAATGGGTTAATAGGTTTTTTGAAATTAGGGTTTTAAGTATAAATAAATAAGCACTTAAAATTGGTATAGCAAAATTAATTATTATTTTTTTATAAATTGAGCATACATATGTACATATTTATATACAGGGTGTCCATTAAATCGTCAAGGATATTTCGAGATATGATTCTTGTTTATATTCAAAGAAGAAAATCTTTCTACAGTAAGGCCTGCTTTGCTCTATCTTCTTAATTTTAACCATTTTCTAACTAGTCTCGTACTAAAGCATATTTCTTAATACATAATATATGCGTCTGAACACATTTAAAACAATAACATACTTAGGAAAACCAACAAAAAAAAATCATTTTTAATTTTACCACATTTATTTATTTAGATTAAAAGTAAACTATTAATGACTTGACTTGAGCACTTAGCAGCGCAAAAACTACTATGGGCTCTTTGGTAAGAAAATTGAAAGCTTAATTTTAGGTTACTTTGGCAGATTGGGCAAGTCGGTGGCAATTTTTTTTTGAGAAGATGCTGGTGTGTAATGTTGGAGTAGCCCAGTCGAAGTCGAACGAAGTTAGCAATTATTTCTTTTGATTTTGTGTCCGGTAAATTGGATTATTTTATTGGGATTTATTGTAGTATAATGATGTTGGAATTCTTTAAATTCCACAATTTTCGTTTCATTTAATTTTAAAGAACTGGTATAAAGTTGCCCTGTATTCAAACGTGAATGTTTCCTAATTAAGGTATCTCTTATTATGAATATAATAACGGAGCTTTGCAGGCTGAAAGGCTGTTTGTAAATTTTGTATGGCTTCAAAAATTGCAATATCTTCCGTAGTAAAAAAGGATGTTCTATTGGGAAAAATACCTTGTATAAGTATGTGGCCTTCTTTTGATACAACTTCAAAATGTGGTGTTATATTGGTTTCTTGAGCCGTCTATTAAGACGGTTCTCATTTGAGAGTTTTGATTCAATTCCGATAATTATTTGTTTGTACATTTCTGCGTTGGTATTGTATCGTATTTTTTTTTTCTGTAATTAAAATCGCCAAAGCTGAAAAGTACAGCCTTGCTGTGGCTTAGCGTTTCAAAGGAATTTCCACTTTTTGCCTAGATCGAAGATGGTGTACATTGTTGAAGGGATGCGTCGTATTCGTTTATGAGATATAGTTTGCATTGTGTCTTTATTAATCACTAATACGGTTTTAAAAGTTAGCTTAGATGGAAGTGAAGCGCTTACTTTTTGATAACGTTCTTCCACTATCGGTAACCCAGCTTCAGCGAAGATGATTTTAATTGAAATCGTTGGAAAAGAGTGAATATTCCTACTTGCCGCTTGGATTTTTTTTCTTAAATCCACACGCGCTCAAGGGTTTATTAAGAGACTCTTATTATGTTAAACACTACACGAGGGACTCTTACAACACGATATCACCACAACCCTCAACAGTCATCGTGTCACCGTCGGATACTTTCTGGATGTCGAGAAAGCATTCGAAAGTATGTAGATAGACGGTCTAATCCACAAACTTCATCTTATACATGCACCTCCGCCATTAATAAAAATTCTTTCCCATCTTTCAGGAAATTTTTCCTCCAACTAGATAACTGCAAGTCAAACATTAAGACCATCAGAGCTGGAGTCGCTTGATTACTTCCGAACCACGTTCTCCAATTGGATGCGAGAACCTACTGTATGCTTGCTCACTTACGCCACATCAATGTCATCACTTTAGTCGTTGTCTAAAAAGTAGAAACCCAGATCAACAGACTTCCAATACTACCAGAAATAAGGCATCCGGATCAACATTTCCAAAACGGTACTTGTCTGCTTCAGCAGACCTTCAACTCATTTTCAGAAAGCTGGTCCTGCGACTCCCTGACGAATCAACCATAGCTACCAAACAAAACGTCAAGTACCTAGGAGTCCACTTCAACGAGTTGCTAAGGTTTAACCTTCACTGTAGGTCTAAGTCAAACGATAAAGAAACTAATCTTTGAGCAACTCCTGCAACCAGTCATCAGTTATTCCTTTCTAGTCAATTCTGAAGGCAGCTATGAAGGAACTTCAATTATTCGAAAGTGCAGATCTTACACTGGACTCTACTGTGGCCGTCAATGACAGAATACTACAGGAACCAGCAGAAGCGAATTTAATCCCGTTGGACAAATACTTAGTATTTTCAACAAAAAAACATCGACCACCCGAATCCGCTTATGAGAAGGATGGCCACTTAACAAAGACATCCCGGGTCAAGGTACCTCACTGTGATGTGATGGAAACTCTGGATCACAACGTTATCATGGACAACTAGGAACTAGGCTCGTTCTACGCTGTCATTGTGTCAATCTACCACCACGGCTAAACGCCATCCGTGCCCACAACCTACATCGATCAGTGCAGATAGTCATACAGCGGACGAATTAAATTTAATTTAAAAATCCACCTTAAGTGAATAAAAGGTCAAAAAATCTAATATACCTGCGGGCTACCATATTTTATTGCCTACAAAGTAATTAAAAAAGGGATTAACTTAAAGATTAATGAGGATTAAGTGTGTTAAACAGAAATTTTTCTCAAAATAGTGTTGTGCATGTTTAACACGTTTTAATCAATAAAAGTGAAAAAGGTTAATTCAGTAATATGGAACCTCTCAATCCAGCCTCGGCAATCGCTTCATTTGAAGCTTTGCTTAGGAGAATAGCCAAGGACCTCGGACCTGAATATTGTGGCAGATTAGCAATGTCTTTCAATAGTACTGTGCAGCCCAATAAAACCAGTGACAACAACATGGAAACGTTGGAGGAGTCATCCACTGAAGAGGATCCTAGTGAGATCACCAGCTCGGAAGAAGATACCAGTTCTAACGCCTGTCTAAACCGAAACCGAGAAGTCAGTCAAAAAGACACTGACACCAGCTTCATAATCCTCAACAGCTTCAACATCAGCAGCCACCAAGCCCGTTCCAGCTTCATCATCTTCAACATCAGCAGCCATTAAGCCCATTCCAGCCCAGCCTACAAAGACATCAAATAAATCCACAGTGAACCCAACCAAGGCCCTAGGAATGCCCCAAATTTTTTGCTATTCCAGCAACATTGCTGAAATCAGCAGTTTCTGTAAAAGCAAGGGATTGAGTTTAACGTTCAAAAATAGAAATACAAAGACGACTATTATTTCTACTGAAAGCCAGGAAAATCCAATTCAACTCTTTCACACTACGCGAGGATAAGAAGAATCTACTTCTTCTTAAGGGAATACACCATACCTATGCTGCCATCGAAGTTGAGGACGAACTACGGATAGAAGGACTTCCAGTGGTCAAGGTATCCCATTTTAAAGCCAAGAAGGCCCAAGGGAAAACCTATAACAATTTTTTAGTAGAGCTATCGAAGACATGTGACATTAACGAAGTCTACACGAAGACTAATGAACCAGAGGGTGCACTGGAAGCGACTAAAGACCAACGACATTGTTCAGTGCCGGAACTGCCAGCCTTTTGGACACGTTGCTACCAACTGCGGACGCCAGTACGTGTGCGTGAAGTGTAAAGAGGATTATGAACCCGGGCAATGCCAACGTAAGAAGAATACTGGGTTGGATGTATGGTATGCCAACTCCAAAAAGGAAGGTCATCCAGCCAGTTTCAAGGGCTGCCCAACACCTAAGAATGCTCTTGTGTTTTACGTGGACACCTATCTTAAATGACTTAATTCCACGGAAGGCCTACCTTCATCAGAATCAGATTAAGTCCTGACCATTAACCCCGAGTCAGCCGAAGCTGTTCAGTAGCAAATTGTGACATGTTGCAGCATGTGCACATGCTGCCCAACACTTAAGGTAAGACTCACTGAAAAAACAAAATGTCAGCCGAAAAATAGGCACAACAGGTATTTGCTGCAAAATCAGCATGTTTGGTTACCCACCTTGCACTCAGCATTGCAGCAATGGTGTAAGGCGGTTCTTCGCAGAAACCATCCAATTCCGGAAGCCAATTACAGCAACAACAGAAAACGACACCAACGAAAGTGATCACACCCAAAGCAAAAAAACCAAAGAGTGGATCAACCAAACCAACATCAACCGCACCAAACAATCTGAACACCGAAGTCCAAAGGATTTTTGGATCCGACCTACATACGGTCATTGGAAAAGCTCGGAGTGCAGTTCCATTGAACTATGCTCAGTTTAGCGAAGGTTCATATTCTAAATATGCTATTAAAGAAGCTTCGCATCCTGACGTACAATGTCAATTCATTGTACAGCCTTGAGAAGAGAACGATATTTAATGTATGGATGAAAAACATCACATGTGGCTGGATACTACGATTTCACCTGAGGGCAAGCCGATTGTTGACTGCCTGGACGCCAACAACGACCAGCACTCCTTATTGGTTGTTTCAAAACACAACACCACCTTTCCCAGAACACCCTCAACACTGGACTTCTTCCTGGCTTCTTCGAACTTAGTACACACTCTTACAGAAATCCGGAATTATGTCTGTACATTATTGCATAGTGACTTGAACCATAAAGCTGTTCAACTATCGATTAACTTCAACCAACCCATACTCCTGAGAATCCAACAAAGTTAACTGAATACAACCAAAAGAAACTACCAGTTTGGAATGAGCTACAGCAAGTCAACATCATGTTCCGGAACTCCATTCAATACCACAATAATATCCAATAACAGAAAAGCAATCAAGCCAGGACCAGATGCTTCAAAAATATCAATAGGATCATTGGAAAACAGCCACAAATACCGGAAACCATTATCAGCAATGATACTGAAGCTACCTCGGCCCAAGACAAGGTGGAAGCGTTCGCCGACTACTTCGAAGGAAACTTCACACCGAATCCACCTACTGACCCAACTTTCTTACAAGAAGTTAAGGCAACAGTGCAGTTTAATATCATGAATCCAGCTAATGACCCCACCGATAGTCCACATTTATGCAATCTTGAGGAGTTTGTAGAAATTATCGGCAATTCTAAACCAAAAAAGTCTGCCGGACCAGATGGTGTCTCCTACTACATCCTGAAAAGGCTGCCACATGCGGTAATGATTTTCCTCACAATCATTTTAAACAACTGCGTCAGCAACTGTTACTTCCCCCAGAAGTGGAAAACAGCGAAGATTGTGCCAATTCCGAAGAAAGGTGCTTCCAACTTAGTTTCCAACTACAGGCCAATATCACTTCTTAACAATATCAGCAAATTACTGGAAGAACTAATCTTACGAAGACTGAAGAAATTCTGCTGTGAAAATTTAATTATCCCTGACATGCAATTCGGTTTTCGAAAAAACACTCAACCTTACATCCACTGGTAAAATTCCAACACGATATTACCACAGCCCTCAACAGTATTCGTGTCACCGTCGGATGCTTTCTGGATGTCGAGAAAGCATTCGATACCTTGTGGATAGACGGTCTAATCCACAAACTTCATCTTATGCCTCCATGTACCTCCGCCATTAATAAAAATTCTCTTTTCTTTCCTATCTTTCAGGAAATTCTTCGTTCAAATACATAACTGCAAGTCAAAGATGAAGACCATCTGAGCTGGAGTCGCCCAAGGCTCAAAACTAGCCCCCTTCCTCTACAACTTTATAACTTCAGACCAACCTTCACCAGATGCCGGGACCTTCTGTACGCTGATGACTCGCTCACCTACGCCACATCAATGTCACCACTAATCACTGTCCAAAAAGTAGAAACCCACATTAACAGACTCTTCCAATTCTACCAGAAATGGGGCATCCGAATCAACACTTCCAAATCGGAACTTGTCTGCTTCAGGAGACCTTCAACTGGTAGAGGCATTCGCACCGCAACAATTTGCAGAAATCCTGGGAGTGCACTTCAACGAGTTGCTAAGGTTTAACCTGCACTCAAGAAATGTTCTGAAAAAGGCCAGCTGGGCCTTCAGCCGTTTGCACCCATTGCTGTAAAGAAGATCAGGTCCTAGCCAACCGACAAAGATATTAATCTACAAGCAGCTTCTGCGACCAGTGATCAGCTATTCCTTCCCAGTCTGGTTTTCCATCTCGAAGACAGCTATGAAGGAACTTCAACTATTCGAAAGGACGATAATAAGGATATGCACTGGACTCTACTTCGACCGTCAACGACAGAAACACTACAGGAACGAGCATCTCTACACAGAAGCGAATTTAATCCCCCTGGACAAATATCTAGTTCATTCAATGAAGAAACTAATGGGGAACATTATCGACCACCCGAATCAGCTTATGAGAAGGATGACCACAGAACAAAGACATCCCGAACCGAGATACCTCAGTGTGATGGAAACTCTGGATGACAACGTAATCATGGACAATGAGGAAGTAGTCTCGTTTTACGCTGACATTGGGTCAGCCTACCACCAAGGCTAAAACGCCATCCCTGCCCACAACCCACTAAAATCACCACTGACAACCGGGAATGAACACCCTGAGGACAATACATTCAACCGACCTTTTAAATTTAATTTTTTTCGTCATGTAAATTTTATATAAAAATAATTGAACTTAAGTCACTGTATATAGTTAGGCCCCCTATGAGCCAACAAATGTAAATTTTCATACATACATATGTAGTATCTTATTAGTTGTAAGCCAAATTGTTAATAGTATGTTCAATAAAACAAAATTGAAAATGACTACCCACAACCTACAACAAAATCACCACTGACAATCGGAAATGACCACCCAGATGACGCTAAAGTCAACAAACTTTTTAAATTTTGTTTGACATGTAAATTTTATATATATAAACTTAAGTTACTGAGCCTTGCTATAATAATCAAATTTAGTGTTAAGGTTTAAAGAAAATCTCTAGATTTTAAAAAATGCGCATACCAATAACGAATTTAATCTTCAGTTTAGTCTTTAGCAATATGTCAAAACTTAATACACGGAAACCAATGTCTAAAGTTGAACACTAAATAAAAGGTGTTGCCTTTGTGCTGTTTTCTGGTACCTAAATTTGTATTTAACACTTAAATCTACTTCCATGTTATCAAGTCGTTTTCAATACGTATATTCATGGGTTGGTTTCAATCTTCAGATTTTTGTTTTGAAGTGAAAAAGAAGTACTTTATTTAAAATTAAATTTTATATTTGTTTTAGAGCAAATGCTGGTCAAGAGGGTGTGCAAGATATAAAGCAGTATTATAAATGAATTTATACATCCCTTTTCTTGACCACTGTATCTTCGAGCTCAGTGAACGTTTCGAAGCACAGTTTTTAAATATCTGTCAACTGCAGACTTTTTTGCCGAACTTTATTATCAGTTCTACGACATAAGAAATTGAAAAAGCTGTAGAGTCAATTAAGTACCATAATATTTCGAAAAGCTGCCTTCAACTTGAAACAGAGGTAGACAATATTCTCATACTTATTTTATAAAGTTTACGGGCCGTATTCATAGTCCCTTTTAATTATTGCTTAGTTAAAAGAAAACTTAAATTTGAATTTTCCAACATTTATTTTAATTTTTGTCATGCACTATTTTTGACGTTTGGAATATTTTGTATTAATTGATCTTATTTTAACTGTAGTTAAGTAAAACACGAGTTTAGCCAAAAACTATGGGCCGTACCAACAATCAAACTAAGAGACGACTTTAATATTTTAGCGAAATGGACCATTATTTGAAGAGCTCTATAAAGTTAACCATATATGTTATGAACTTAATATTTATGTGAACTCTAAATTATGAACCATTTATTGTACGGAACCTAAAAAATAAAATGCAGCATATATGGTCAGTTTTATAGAGTCCATTAAATAATGCTTTATTTCGCTTAAATATTAAAGTCGTCTCTTAATTTGATTGTTGGTAAGGCCCAATGAAAAAACCCAAATAATAATTCGTACCTATTAAAAGAATTTTCTTTAAAAATTTTAACTTATCTTTTTCATTGTATTAGCTACAACTGCTTGTGCTACTTTAAATTATAATATAAATCATAACATATGTACATAACACTAGCTCACAGAAAAAAGGAAATTCTATAAATATACATATATAAATATATGAATAAAATTTTCATATACCCCTATTACCGTTGATTAAATTGATTCGATAAAATTCGATTTTTGTCATTAAAACTTGAAAAATTAAGTTTTATAATTTAAAAAACAGCTGTTGTAAATGTTTAGACAATATTGGTGAAAGGGGTTATATAACACGCAAAGTTTTTAAAAGTAGTTTTATTTCAATATTTATTTAGATATGGAAACAAATGTGAGAGGATGAAACCGAAAGTGCAATACTGTTCTAGCGTCGCTTCCATTTTGCAATCGGGACTTGTATCCTCATTTTAGAAAAACATTTGAAGTTTTTTGTGTGCTTCCAGTGACGTCTGCTGAGCCAGAACGTTCATTTTTAACTTTGAGGCGGTTAAAAACGTGGCTGAGGGCCACAACAACTGAGACCAGGCTCAACGGATTAGCTTTGTTGAACATTCACAAAGAAATCGAAGTTAAACCTGAAGATGTGGTGAATGCATTCGCAAATAAAAAAAAGAAGAATGGATCTAAATTTTTCACCAAATTATCTGTTTTTTCAAATGAAAAATATAAAAAAAAGTTTACGAAGAAATAAATGAATAAAATTCATTTCATACTAGTAACTTATTCATACATACATTATGTATATAATTTTTATTATTTTTTGTTTTCACTATACAGATTTTGATAGATTTACGCAGTTAACAATTTTAACGACGTTTTCGACGACTTACCGCTTTGCGTGAAAACTTTAGGGGTTAGTTGGTTCACTGTAGGTTGTGTTAATCAACCAAAATCGGCTGATTTGCTAAATCCATGATTAAAAATTTAAGCTCAAACAATAATCATGGATTAAAGATGATACACAGTGAAAAAATAAAAATATTTTAAGTTTAAGATTTACTTATACTCAGGTGCCTACACGTACATTGCGAATGAAAAATATTAAAATAATATTAAAAAAATTAATAAATAATTAAAGAAATATGTTTCGTTGTTAAAAAATATGGTGTTATAAATAAAAGTCGTGGCCGTGGCGCGATGGATGTGTGCTCGCCTATGAACCTCATGATCACAGGTTCGATCCCTGCCGTCGTCTATGTCGTTTTAATTCTATTAAAAGCCGTCTAAAATTGTCATCAATGGGTTGCTGGTTTACTCATTACATGTTGTTCAGGTATAACACTAACAACATGTAATTGAGTTAAGCTAGTATGCCCAACAAGAATGAACACGAATAAAATAATGTGAATTATAAGCGACATAGAAATAAGACACGGCATTCTCCGCTTTAGTTCAGCCGCCATCCCTGGAGATAAAATATCTTAGACAACCACCTTGAGTCTCAGAACATCGTGCCACACATCTTTCCTATCCTTTTTTCTCTTCCTTAACTTCACGCCCGCGCTGTGTTCAAACATTTAAAGGGTGTAGATTTATAAAAAAAAAAAAAAAAAATATAAGTACTATTATACTTTCTGTTAAAAAAGAATACGGCAATACCTCACTTTGAAGGGATAGAGCAAATTATGATAGTTCCCGAACTTTGACAGACCTTGGGGAAAATTCTGACAGTTAATTAATTTATTTTTCTCATTGGTCTCGAATGTTTGCAAATTGAAATGGCAAATGTCGAAATGTCCTCAGTTCCTATTGTAGCTGGTTTTCTTTGTGTTTTTTTTTTTTTGTTATAACTTTTAAATTTCCCGAATATTTCGAGAGAAAATATTATTATCATTAATACTAAGGTGATGCTAGTTATGACGTGAAACCTTTTTTTCTTCTACAAGTTCAAGTTTCTATGTTCCATTGGAGTATGGGTTTTTCTTCTGAGGGTCATCGTCTTCTACGAGGTTTAATATATTTGAGTGTGGTATAGTAAAAGTTGCATTACAGCGAACGTAACTTTAACGTTTAATTATAGTATCATTATTGAATATATAACCTAGAATTTATGTACGAAGATTATACTTTAATGCTATTAACTATGAATGTACAAGCTACCAAAACACAAAAAAAAACAGACTTTTATCTAATAAAAAAATAGTTGCCGAAATTTCCTATTTTTTCAATAACTATAAAAACATCCGGTTCTTAAATTATTCATTGGAAAAATTTGATTAAAAAAAAAAAGAAAAATGTAGATTCTTGTCTTCAAGAAATATTCATCACGTTATTGTAATAACTATTCTTGTTAAACTTTTTTTTTTTCAATTTTAAATCATATTTTCTTAAAGAAACTGTTCTATTTAAAAAAATATTGCAGTGATGAAGAAAATAGTTTTAATTTTAGTATTAAAATAAGTAAAAAGTTCGCATAAGGTTTAACATTTATACATTTGCCCACATTAAGGAAGTTGACAAAACACCCCTACGCGATACATTTTCGAATTTATAAAACATATATTTGCACAAGCTTTGGTACAATTCGCATTAAAATAATGTGATAGGAAATATAAGTCACTCATACCACCATGTGTCGTGTTCCATTCACTCTTTACTTCTTACGCAGGAGTCTGAATTGAATAGCTATAAGTAGATTTAGATTACACTTTAGAAAAGCTCAATAGAAGTATCATCAAAAAGTTATCCCGTAAGAGAGGCTTTCACAAAGCACTTCCTAATATTCGAATATATGTTGGCCCTTTGTAAGGTAAAACACCGACCGCATAGTAACAAATGACTTTCTGATACCTAATATTATGGGCAAATAAAAGGATGTACTATATGCGTTCGCAATACGTGAACAGAATGCTACGGAATGATACCATTAACATGCAGTCAAGGCAAGGAGTGCTAAACCTATTTAACATATCCTTTCCATTACAATTCTGAAATTCGCAAAGTTACCAACAATGTACCTATACCGTCTGTGGCTTTGGATTCTGTGCCAGGTTATTGCACTTAATATGAAACCTCTTTCCTAAGGAATGATTTTGTGTATGATTATGGCCTTGAATCTTTAAGTCCACCTACATATGTATGTAAAGTTTAAGTTTAAGCGTTTTCAATTTTAAATTTGCAAAAAAAAACAAACTGAGAGAGATGTCATTGAAATTTTTTAGTTATTTATAGAGCCCATGTATGGCTGTTAGCAATAAATGTAGCATCATTCAAATGTCCGCCACATCTTCGCTGGGTGATGAGCATCCGAGGTGAATTTGACCAATGACACTGATTATATTGGCTTTCAAGACAGTGTTGGTTTTTGGTTTACTGGCAGAGACCCAGTTACTTAAGAAAACCCCACACGAAGAAGTCTAATGGGGTTAAATCGCATGATCTCGGTGGCCAATTCACATCGCCATTTCGTCAGTGTCATACATCAACCAATTCGGGCCAAAAGAAATTGGTTATGATCGCCCCACACCGATTTTTCGACGAAGCTCGCAAAATTTATCTCGAACAGAAGATCCCACTTTTATAAACCGATATTTGTAAATGTGTTTTAACGCTTTATCTCTCTATGTATATTTCGATTTGGGAAGAAGACAAACTAAATTAATGACTGCCCATTTGACATATTATGTAGCTTTAACACATGGGCCTATTGCACCATCTTACAAAATTGTGATTACAAGCATTTTTTTTTTAAATTTGTAAAAAATCGAGTTTTTTCATATGTAATTTTTTTTTTATCACAAATTTGTACTTGTAATTTGTAGTTGGTGCAATAGGCCTAAATGAAACACTCTTCTTCGCTTCAGAAAAGTATCTGATTAGTTTTTATTTTACAATATCTATTTATAACAAACTATGTACATTATTATCTTACAGTAAATACCTTATCTTATGGAACAGAAACGTTATCGCTTCGTCCCAACAAAAGGTCGGTGGTGTTATCTTCTATGACTGTGAGTATTTTATGTTTTTACGAGTATCTGATGTGCGTATCTTCAGCTATGCGCTATCATAAGATTGTTTTTCTTTGAATAGTGGACTGTATATTTTATCTTATCTTGTGATAGCGCACAACTGCGCACATCTGTATAATCCCTGTTCATTTATGAACAAGGCCCATGGCCGTAATCAAAACCCTTTATGATCACAAACGGACGGTTTTCAGCACGAATTGAAAGAACATCGAACAACTGACCCAAATGGCATTTCCACTTTGGTTAATGAAACCATAAACAAATTCGGATTGGAAACAGTTGTCCGTGTTATATCTGATAACATCCCTTGGACAGCACTTCGAATTCTTGGGAAAAATCTTCCTGATTTCTAAATAATTAGAGTTTGGCTTGAATATGGACCCAATGTTCTTGCTTCAGTTGTTTCTCAGCAAGTAAAAACTGACGTCAGGTGCTGAGTCGGTTTCGGTGATGACTTTTTGATGACTCCAGAAACACCATCTAGGCCTCACACGATGATAGTCTTATACTTAGCAACACGGACATTGCGACAAGAAATGATCGAGGATGATTGTAACAATGGCGTTGCTGAGAATATTTTGGATGCTGAAGTCAATGATGGTTCTGAGTCTGAATTCAACGTATCTGATAGTTCATCTTCATCGGAGTTAGATGTAGAGATGGAAGACGCAACTTTCGATCCACGTCTTTTACAGTCTCGAGCACGCGGTCGACCTACGTCGAAGCTCTTCATAGTACAAAATAAATATACTTTTTTTCTAAGACAAATATGAAGTATTTTTTTTCTTGAAGGTATACATCTTGAGAGTATCTCATTAAATTTTTAGCTCAAAATATTGAAAAATGAAAAAAATAGAATTTTTTTGGTGAAAATGATCATTTTCACCACTTTTTTTCAATTAATAATTTTTTTATTAATAATAAATATGAATATTTTTCTTTAAACCTACTTCATCTTATAAAATACATATTAATGATCAACACAGAATTTTTTCAAGCAAAAAAATTCAATAGCAGCTGGCTCACAATACGATATTTTGTTGTTGGGGCATTTCGTACCCCAGTGTGGCAGCTATGATTCTACAGAAGTGTGGAAGCTAAGGGATAATGGTCTACAAAATTTTTCGAAAAAATAGTTTTTGGATTTGAATATCTTCAAAACGTTTATTTTCAAATTATGTCCTTGAATCTATACTCCTAAATACTTAAAATTGGCATCCCAAATTTCGTTCTTGAAAAATTTTAAGGAAATTTTTTATACACAAAATTACTTTAATAATAAAATGATTTTTGAGCTTCGCTTGCATTAATTCATACTTTTCTGAAAATCAGACGGCAATTTCATGCATTTGAACATTTTAGTCTCATTAAATCCATGCTTTATTTATACAAACATTTTAAATTCCAAAGTACTTTTACATAAGAGCAAGTTCGTGAGATCTAGTCGTGCAGTTTATTTATTCTTTATTTTTATTGTTTAGTTTTGCCAAAATAACATTTTGAATGTCGCTTTTCATCTCAAGTTTTATAAACTCGTTAAATTTTGACCTAAATGGCAAAAGACTTTTGGAAAATTTCATATTTTAAACTTTCTATGCTTATTTTCTCCATGGGCTAACTTCGTCGCTCAGCGATCGACTGAAAAATTAAAACAGATTTGAGTGCAGAGCGACACGTCGCTCTGTCGCTTGAAAAAATCACAAGTCGCTCAGGGCTTACGTGGCCACCTCCATACAATTTCATGTGTTTTAATTTTTTTGCGTCGCTCAGCGACTTGTCGCTCAATCGCTCAGTCGCTCGTCGCTCAGTGCGTGGCCGTAGCCTAAGGCTTATACATATCGATACCTTCCCGTAAGAATGTATTAAGCGACAATTTTTTTCGAAAATGACTTTTTGATGTGGAACTATACTAGAAGTTAAGCGCCACATTTTGGCCTGGGTTTCACTGCCCTATCATGTATACAAAAGGAACTAGAGAGAAAATAAAATTGAAGTAACCGCCAAGTTTTCTCACTGGAATAATGTTGCTCCCTGAAATTTGTATTATCCGCCAGTAAAATTATGCTAAGCGACATTTTTAAAAATATTATTGTCTTAAGCAACCAAACGTCCATGAAAAAAATTTGTTAGATGTCGCTTAGTTTAACCGAAATTTTCGCTTAGCATACTCATTCAAATAGAACTTGATCCATTTTTGTCGCTTATAATACTCCAGATATGGTTGTTTTTGCTTTTAAATATTTGTCTATCAAGTAGGCTAGTAATAGGCAACCATTGACTTATTATACGTCAATGGATATTTTACTTTACTTAAGGTTGTAGTCTGTGATTGACCAGAGCCTAAAGCAATATGCTTCTTCGACCAGTTGGGTCCATAGTATCGTCCTGAGCCAGCTTTGTATTTCAGGCGTTAGACTTCAATTCATTTGATTAGGTCGATTTAATAAATTAAATTAAAAATTTACAAATATAACTATATTTTGTTTCTGTTAAAATTCTATTTTTACTTGCTACATATACTAGATACTATATATGACAAGTTATGTATTCCTACAAAAATCGAACTGAATTTAGTTTTTTTCGTGCAATAGTAAGAATTTAAAGTTTCCGTTGTAAATTTTTTTCTTAAAAATATTTTAATAATCCTTTGTATAAAATGATCTTGCATAAGCTAATATTATGCTTGAGAAATCAGATAGCATCCTGTTTTTATCTCCAACTATTAAAGAAGTTGTTTTATGCACTTAAAAAATTAATTTTATGATTATGAACATTTGTCTCAAATAGCATTCATTTTTTAAATTTTGAGTCTTTTACATTAGAGCAACTTCGTGCGATCCAGTCGCGCATTTTAATTTATTCCACTATACGTAGTTATAATAAATGTTAATGTCTATGGAAGAAATGCATTAAAATTATAAAAAAATGAATATTTACCTTTTTTAAGAGTAATTGATTTTTTCCCAAATAACATGTAACGAATTAGGCAAATGTGTACACGAAAAATCGATCACCCTTGTAGAATTGCGAATTGCGATCCTGAACTCTTTTAGGAATTCCAATGAAATCATTATCGATTTTATATCGAAAAAGGCATATTTTTAAAATAAAAAAAAATTGGCTACGAATTTTTGAATATTACAACAACAACTTGAATGAACTACCACCGAGGGGGTTCTTATTTGGCTGGAGTTATAGCTAATTTCGTGGTTGCCAAGCCGATCATCAGACTCCTTTATTAGTGGTGCTTAGCCTTTATACTATCAAGTTTAATCGAAAAACTTTTTGCCTTGACTGAGATTTGAACCCAGACCTAGCGTCGTCAGAAGCCAATGCCCTACGCATCACGCTACCGAGACCACATGATCAGCTCCATCCCAATTTAGGTTTTATCGTTTAGCAATTATCACTTGAGGACTAGCGTTTTTATTAGTCATTCAAGTTTGTTGTTGTAAATTCGGTTTCTTTCTATTTCTCGGAACTCTGTTTATAAGCCAACAATTCGTTGTATATTATAAGGAGGGAGATTTTAATGAAAGATTTGACTCTGGTCAAGTTTCAAATGTATTGAAGGGGTTTTTGTATGGTTACATACATGCAGTGTGCCTGTGAAGCTTCAAAAATTGGCTACTTTCTTAACAAAATATATTTTAAAACAAACATCCCTCAATTTGAAAAATAGTCAAAAATAGACCGTTTGTTTAAATATTTTTAGTCATAAAAACGGTGCAACAGTTTAATAATTTAAATTTTAATTTTTTAAGTTTTTTTTAGCTTTAGCAAGACACACTAACGTTTTTACAAAGTTAAAATTACTTGTTATTGTAGAATACTCGAAGTATTTCGTTTTCTATTGTAAATTAATGCAATTACAATGATATTTTGAATTAACGATAACCTGTTCCACAAATTTCAAAAGTTATTCGTGGTTTTGGCGTTTTGCACAAAGAAAGTTTCATACCATACCAAATGAAGTCATTTGGATTATATTGTAGAATTCTTCCAATGGATAAATTAAATTTTTATTTCAGAAACCGATGAATACCGATATGTTACTATTACCTATACGCTACTTTTTTTTTTTTATAATCTACACGCGCTCAAGGGATTATAATTATCCTTTAAATGTTTTAATACAGCGCGGGCGTGTAGTTAAGGAAGAGAAAGAAGGATAGGAAAGATGTGTGGCACGATGTTCTGAGATGGTTGTCTCAGATTTTTATCTCCAGGGATAGCGGCTGAACTATAGCGGAGAAATGCCGTGTCTTATTTCTATGTCCCTTATAATTCGCATTATTTTATTCGTATTCATACTTGTTGGGCATACTTTTCTCCAAGCTGTACCGGTCTTTAAAAGCAGTCTACCTGGGTCCAACTGGCAACCATACCCACCGGGTTATCATCCGTAAAATCCAGCAAAATCTTTATTTGCCATAATACCAGATTACAATACAAATAAATACAAAATGATACTTTTTTACAATGACAAAATAAATACTCGTAGACGACCGGAGTTTGTAGTATAAAATGATAAAACTGCCAAGTTGGTTAGTTGCAGTCACCTTTAGAATAGGAAGTTTTTTCGTTCACAAATCCCGGCCAGTATGCATCGGGAATTTGTTTACTACTTTTGGTACATTTGATGAAAGTACTTGTTAAACCGTTATTTGTTTACCAAATTGGACACTTCAGCGAAAACAATTTTTAGTAGAAATTTCTCAACATATTATAAATGATAAAATGTATAAAATTAAAAAAATGTATGGAAACAATTTGAAAAATTCCATTTTTCATCTTAACAATAACAATGTCATCACATTAATATTTGTGTCGTAAAAAAGAGTAAGATTTACAGTCCTGGACTTAACCAGAGTTAGTAGATATTACAAATAAATTGAATTCAAGTAAACTCAAAGGCAGCTTTTCAGTTTAGAATTTTCAGTTGTCAAAAATTTTAATGTAATTAAGCCTGAAAGTTATATAAGCTTTTAACACGTAAGTCAAAATAAATTTGTGTGTGCAGTTGCTAGACAACCAGAAACAAAAATAACTAATGTGAAAGTACTTTGGAATTCAAAAATAATGTATAAATAAATATAAAACATGAATTTAATAAGATGAAAATGTTCAAATACATATATAAAATTGCCGTCTGATTTCTAGAAAAGTATGAATTTATGCAAACAAAGTTTAAAAATCGTTTTTTTATCAAATTAATTTTTTATATAACAAATTTCTTGAACATTTTTTAAGAAACGAATTTGGGATGCCAATTTGAAGTATTTCGTAATATAAATTTTAGGAAATAATAATCGTTCACATTTTTTGAAGATATTGATTTTTCAAAAAAAAAAATGATTTTTTTTTTTCAAAAAACCATAATTTTTTAATTTCAAAAGAGCTCGAGCATACAAATTTTGGTTAAAATCGTTAAAGCCGTTAATGAGAAAGTCGAAAATCTAAATAACGGTTCTATGACAAGTACCGTTAATAACATTTCTTAAATTTTTTTTTGACCAAAATGTAGTCCATGACCATACTAGCACATCTAATTTGTTTATCAAAATCGTAAGAGCCGTTTTCGAGATAAATAAGACTTTGCATTACGATTGTATGGGGAGTACCCGTTAGTTTTGGAGCTTAAAAAAAAATCAATTTTTCCTCTAGGGAATCACCGAAGACCCTTAAGTTCCGGATTTGAAGAAAATAGCTCCATTGACTTAGGCTGTAGGAAGAGGTACATACATACAGACGTACTGAAATATGTTTTTTGTGTACTAAATTTTTCTTAAAATTTGTTATAAACAAATCGTGTACCCGTTTTCAAGATATTTTTTCGTCTTCGATATCAACGTAATGTCAACTTTGATCAAAATCTTGATTTCGATTTTTTTTTCCAAATGCAGAATTTGCCCTATAGTACCTATACCGTAAGTAAAAATTGCAACGTACAGTGTTGAGGCCAACTTGAAGCACCCTTCGTTTTGTTGGATAGACACAGTACTCGCGTTTTAATATATTTATTTGTGTTATTTTTTTGTTATACCTAAACAGATTCTTTCTTCATTTAAATTCATTACATATTCTTAAATTTATATTTGCTTGTTGCCATTAATTAAGGAGGACAAATGCTTGTCATGGTTTCTTGCATCAAATATTAAACATGTATTTGTGTTTTGACCTTGGATCTTTTGTAATGGGATCTCTAATACAAATTTCAAAACAATAAATCACCATCAGTATGTAGTAAGTACAAAGAAAGGCAATTGAATAAATAAATATCTATCCCTTTTTGTAATTGAATTGAAAAAAAAAAACACGTACATTCTTCTTTGAACCAAAAATGTTGGTATATCTACCATATCTACACAAAATTGTTCGAATGGTTTTGATAAGATTTCAAATAATAAAAAAAACTAAAAGTACGAAAACTGTAACGTTAAGTTACGTAAAAATTATATTTGTCCTTAAGTGGGCTCAAGGTCACACCAAAAAGTCACAACATACAAAATAAAAAATATTAACCAAAAATTGACCTTGAGCCCACTTAAGGACAAACATAATTTTTAAAAAAGAAAACGTACCGCAGGAAGGAAACATTTGTTAAGTTACCTACGTAACAGCAGCATATTATATGTACTCTTTTACTAAATCAAGATGATATAGCATAGACAGTTCTGGCCAAAGCTGGATCTGAACCTCTAAGCGTTCGATATGGTTAAGGATATTGTGCTACATAATAGCTCCGTAACAACAATCATAACCAAAAGCTGCCTAATAGGTAGGCTCGCCATTAAAAAAAAACTGTGTAGATGAAGAGGATGAGGAAATTCATTTGATTTAATTCGAAGGCTCATCCTTAGGCTGATCCATATCAAGATTGGATCCAACTTCTGCTGTTCCAAAATTTAATTTAATTTATTAACTTCCCATAGGGAGTTATTGTAATCGGTCCGATTTGTCAAATTGGAATTTTTGACATTTCTCGACGTTTCAAGGTCCCTAGAGGCTATATCAATCATTTTTAGAGAGATGTCTGTGTGTGTGTGTGTACGTACGTTCGTACGTTCGTACGTTCGTACGTTCGTACGTCCGTACGTTCTTGTACCATTTTTCGTCGTCGATATCTCAAGAACGAGTAAAGATATCGACTTCAAATAAATTTTGTTTAATAGATAATAACTTCGAAAGAGACTGAAAGGGCGTTTATTAAAATTCAGTGAGTAGTTTTTTCACTATAACGGTTTTAAAAAAAAAGTAAAAATTTTGGTTAGTTTCAAATATCTCACGAAAAAATAATGCTATTGATTTCAAATAAAATTTAATGTACTCATTATAAGGTCATACAGATTTGGTATGAATTTGGAAAAAAATGAACATACCGTTATTTTTTTAAATAAAAAAAACTGAAAAAAAAATTTCATAACCCAGATATTCTAAGAACGGAAAACAATTTGAAACTCAAAATAATTTTATTTTACGAAAAATAATGTGTTTGACAACTGGTGAAAATTTCAAAAAAAATCAGTTTACAGTTTTTTTACAAAAAATAAAAAACTATATAAAATTCTATTGAAAATTGGTAAAAATTGTTTTTCGACTCAAATTTCTCGAGAACTAGTAATGATATTGACTTCTAATTTAATTTATTTTATACATAGTATAATTTTGTACAGTTGGTAAAATGTTAACAAATATTGAATTAATAGTTTTTTTTTTTAAATAAAAAAACTATTAAAAATTCTAGTGAAAACTAGTTAAAATTGTATTTCATGTCGAATTTCTGGGGAATGAACACCGATAGTGCCTTCTAAATTGTATTGTTTTATACATCGATACCTTCCCGTATAAGAATATATACTAAGCGACATTTCTTAAATTGTTCAGGAAACGAAAAAAAACGAAGAAAGTTCTAGTTGAATCATAGTGTGCTAAGAGACAATTTTGGTTAAACTACATAAGTGACATCTAACAAAATTTTTTGTTGTTCACGACAATGAGATCTTTATTAATGTTGCTTACCATAATTTTTTTGGCGGACAATACAAATTTCAGGGGGCAACATTATTTTAATGAGAAAACATGGCAATTGATAAATTTTTTTATTTGTACTCTAGTTTCCTTTTCATGCATAATAGGTTGGCGAAACCCAAGCCAAAACGTGGTCCTTAACATAGTATATTTCCTCATCAACAAGTCATTTTCGAAAAAAGTGTCGCTTAGTACATTCTTACGGGAAGGTATCGACATAATACAATTATTAACATATGGTTAAATTTTGACAAGTATCGAATTGACAGTTTTAACAAAAATATAAAAAAAATCTACTAAAAAGTGGTAATATTTGTTTTTCGACTAGAATATCTTGAGAACGAGCAATGATATTGACTTTGCCATTATTTAATTTTATACATACATAATACAATTTCTAACAAATGGTTTATATTTGACATATATCTAGTTTTAGAGCGGATATATTTTGTAAGTACCCTTCCATCAATAACCAAACCATATCTTTTATACATATTTGAATATTTCGTTTTTAAATTTTTTTCAATTAAAATGTTTGGAACCGAAATAATAAAGTAATTTCTATAATATAATACATAATTTTATAATTTTATTATCAACTTAGTTTTTAGAAGAATGAATGTACTGTACATATGTATATGAATAAGGTTGTTCAGTTGTACCCAAGTCCCACATATTCAAATTCCATTAATAGCTATGGTAAAATTGAAGAAAACGTCAAAATATGTTTTTATCTTTTTGTCCATGAAAAAGATGTAACATTCTACTCAAGGTTTTCTTAGGTGTAGGAACACAGATATATTAAAAAAACACTGAAATCTTTAATTCAGTATATAATACATATGTACCTACCAACCTTCGTAATTAAGAAATTTAACATTTTAAATAGAAAAGTTTAAAATTAGTTAAACACATTTTCTGTAAAAAAAAAACATAAAATGAGCGACTAAGTATCCTCATCATCAACAAAACAAAGCAAATTTCCTAATATCATAGTATGCCACAAGCATCATCGATTTTTAAAACAGGAGTCATTGTATATCCAGTGCAGTGAAAAACCGCAACAACAATTACACTATGAAACCATCTACTTCGATCATCCATCTACTGCTTAAAATGCTTAAAATGCTTTTCAATCTTAAAATAATGTTTGTTTCAATTTTACAGATAAAGTTTGTTTCGCTGAAAATTTGGTTATTTGAAAAAACTAAATATAAAGTTTTCAAGACCACAAATGGGAAGTTATCAGTGTGGGTCGCACCCAGCCTCTTTTTTATTTATTAAATTGCTTATAATCAAATCGATGCTCCTGATTTGTTGGTATATAACTATTGCCATAAATTATGGTAAATAATCTCACTATCTACAAATATTTTAGTTCTTACACGTCTCACAGCGTCTTCTCTGTTGAATTTAACATTACCAAAGGAGGACTCATAAAAAATTATTGAGTGTAGGCCTTCTGTGTGCCTTAATGTTTATATTTTTTTGAGTGTATTTTATAGTTGTAAGCTAACACAAATTGTATATTAATGTTCCATTAAATTTCACAAAATACCTTACTTCCCTTGGGTGAATGTTTGCCAAATATCTGTATTTAAATGTATCTGGTTTGAATGTTAATATGGACCAAAACGCGAAAAACGAAACCACAAAGAAAAAAAAATTTCAAATTTCGCGGGCTTTTCGCCATTTTTATTTTTTATACATCCCAAAGTAACGAGTAACATAAATTTCAAAGAGATATTCGTTACTTACTTCGCGATAAACACGTTTTTATTTGATTCCTTGAAATTAAAAAAAAAAATTAAAATACAAAACGAAACAAAATGGTAAGTTTTATTAATTCAAAATTAGTTTTTTAAGTGTTATCCATTTTGGTCACATTAAGTAAGTTTTGTTGAAAGTATAGGGCTTAAATATTTGGAAAAACAAATTGAAATCAGCATTTAAAATAATAAAGAAACCCACCGCAATATTTGATGTAACGTAACAGTCCAAGGACCTTGAAAGTTTATTTTTCCAGCTTCTATTATATCAACATATTAATAAAACTATATTTTCTCCGAGTAGTTTTAGTCAATTTTAAAAATAAAAGAATAATTCTGTTGTGTACTAAATAATGCCGTTGTTTAGAACAGAAAACAGTGTGTAACGTAACAGTCTTTTTTCGTTTCAAATTAAAAAATTGTAACTATATTGATTTCATAACCTCAATCATACTTCTAATGTTTAGGGAAAGCTTAGTAAGGCCCAAAAAAACAAAAACTATGAGCCTTATCATCGTACCCGATCGGAACGTAATTTTCTCCGATTTCTACGAAATGTACGAATTTTGTATGATTGTAGCCGTTCCGATAGGGCAATCGAAAAAATCTACGAAAATAAAGTTTGTGTGCGTTGAAAATGTCAAATCCTTGCGTTGCATGCCGATGAAATGTCAAAATGGCAGCAACGTGTGGTGAATTCATGTGATTTATGAAGATATTTGATTTCCGATTTCTCCGGCAGCAAATTATAAGTGGAAAATTTTCCAAAGAAAAATTAAAAACTAATAAACTTTTATAATTTATAATTACGCTGTATCTGAGTTAGAAAATATTTGATATATTTCTTAAGAATATTCTTTTTTCTTTATTTAATTTTCTTTATTCATATCTTTCCGCTTCCAATAACACTGCTGCACTATCTATGATTCTTCTTTGCTTATTTGACACGAATCAACACTTTATTAATTTATTGGCGTTTACGTCAAATACACGCGTTAGTAAACGTCGGTTTTTTCCGTTACGAAACAGATACCATGAAAGAAATAAACGTTACGATCGTAACGATACGATAATAAGGCTGTATATATTGTATGTAAATAGTTTAAAAAGGACGGAAAAGTTTGAAAAGTTGTTGAATTCCAAATTAGAATTGATTTATGTATATTTATTTACAAAGCACTATTTATACTAAAAGTTTGTTTAAATTCGATAATAAAACTTAATAAATTATAACAATAAGTGATTGATGAATTTATCTTAAATAAAGTAAAATATTATTATTTTTAAAACTAAATGGAAATACTTAAAGTAAGTTAGTGAATTAATGGATCGCCACAATTTCGATATGTACTTTTGTACTTACCTATAATGAAAAATAAAGTTTTTTTTTTTTTATTTAATTTGTATGTTACAAAAGTTACCCTTTTTTAATGTCTAACGATAAGAAAACCAAATAACTCTAAAAAAATACAATTTTAGCCATTTTCGATGCTGACTTTAACTCTTAAAAGACCCAAGATCGCACGTGTAACGTAACAGCCTTTTCATGTAACGTAACAGTCCCAATATTTTTCTTTCCACAGAATCTAAAAATACAGTATTTAGTGTAATTAATATTTTATTTGCTACTTCCTTTCTTAATCTCAGAAACCTCATACCTCATCACGTTTGAAATAGTAAACTATGTAAAAGGCAGACTTATTGCAACCTCAAAATCTACTTCCAAATTCATGTAACGTAACAGTCCTGCTAAAACATTTTTAGCGTTTAAATGACAGGCCTCACTGATTTTTAAATTAATAGAAAATGTTAGTTAGGAAGTCTATTTTGAGAAAAAAATAATAGATATTGAAAAAGTATTCAGTTTCATATATTTTCAGGTAAATTTGTATTGAAATATGCGTATGACTGTAACGTAACAGTCCGCATTTTGGTCCATATACAAAAATTAATCAAAATCATTAGATAGCCCAGAAAAATTAGAAAAATAAAAATTAGCGAACTTCGAAAAAATTCCAATAAAGCTGAATTTTGCTTCTCTTAAGCATTTCTCTAAAAGTACCCTATAATTTTGGACAGGGGCTTAAGTTTTTTTTGGGGAGATCAAAGAGGGTGAAAATAAGTTTTTTGAAAATTTCTCGAAAACTAAATTGTGAAGGTTATAACTAATCTAATTCTACACAAAAAATTATTGTAATACTTTTTTCATAGAATCAATAGATTATGAGAAAAACAAGGGTATAGTTCACATAGTCGAAAATATGTAATAAAAGAGGCTGGGTGCGACCCACACTGATAACTTCCCATTTGTGGTCTTGAAAACTTTATATTTTTTTTTTTTTTTCAAATAACCAAATTTTCAGCGAAACAAACTTTAGCTGTAAAATTCAAACAAACATTATTTTAAGATTGAAAAGCATTTTAATTATTTAAAGAGATTTGAAATTGAGATTGTTGATGTATAAGTTGTTTCAAAATGTATTATATTATAGAAATTACTTTATTATTTCGGTTCCAAAAATTTAAATTGAAAAAAATTTAAAAACGAAATATTCAAATATAAAAGATATGGTTTGGTTATTGATGGAAGGTCACTTACAAAATATATCCGCTCTAAAACTAGATATACATATGTCAAATATAAACCATTTGTTAGAAATTGTATTATGTATAAAATTAAATAATGGCAAAGTCAATATCATTGCTCGTTCTCAAGATATTCTAGTCGAAAAACAAATATTACCACTGTTTAGTAGATTTTTTTTATATTTTTGTTAAAACTGTCAATTCGATACTTGTCAAAATTTAACCATGTGTTAATAATTGTATTATGTCGATACCTTCCCGTAAGAATGTACTAAGCGACACTTTTTTCGAAAATGACTTTTTGATGAGGAAATATACTATATGTTAAGGGCCACGTTTTGGCCTGGGTTTCGCCAAACTATTATGCATGAAAAGGAAACTAGAGTACAAATAAAGAAATGTATCAACTGCCATGTTTTCTCAATAAAATAATGTTGCCCCTTGAAATTTGTATTATCCGCCAAAAAAATTATGCTAAGCGACATTAATAAAGATCTCATTGTCGTGAGCAACAAAAAATTTTGTTAGATGTCACTTATGTAGTTTAACCAAAATTGTCTCTTAGCACACTATGATTCAACTAGAACTTTCTTCGTTTTTTTCGTTTCCTGAACAATTTTAGAAATGTCGCCTAGTATACATTCTTACGGGAAGGTATCGATGTATAAAATAACATACTTTAGAAGGAACTATCGGTGTTCATTCCCAAGAAATTCGACTTGAAATACAATTTTAACTAGTTTTCACTAGAATTTTTAATATGTAGTTTTTTTTATTAAAAAAAAACTATTAATTCAATATTTGTCAACATTTTATCAATTATACAAAATTATACTATGTATAAAATAAACGAAATTAGAAGTCAATATCATTACTAGTTCTCGAGAAATTTGAGTCGAAAAACAATTTTTACCAATTTTCAATAGAATTTTATATAGGTTTTTATTTTTTGTAAAAAAACTGTAAACTGAATTTTTTTTAAATTTTCACCAGTTGTCAAACACATTATTTTTCGTAAAATAAAATTATTTTGAGTTTCAAATTGTTTTCCGTTCTTAGAATATCTGGGTTATGAATTTTTTTTTTTCAGTTTTTTTTTATTTAAAAAAATAACGGTATGTTCATTTTTTTCCAAATTCATACCAAATCTGTATGACCTTATAATGAGTACATTAAATTTTATTTGAAATCAATAGCATTATTTTTTCGTGAGATATTTGAAACTAACCAAAATTTTTACTTTTTTGTTTAAACCGTTGTAGTGAAAAAACTACTCACTGAATTTTAATAAACGCCCTTTCAGCCTTTTTCGAAGTTATTATCTATTAAACAAAATTTATTTGAAGTCGATATCTTTACTCGTTCTTGAGATATCGACGACGAAAAATGGTACGAGAACGTACGGACGTACGAACGTACGTACACACACACACACAGACATCTCTCTAAAAATGATTGATATAGCCTCTAGGGACCTTGAAACGTCGAGAAATGTCAAAAATTCCAATTTGACAAATCGGACCGATTACAATAACTCCCTATGGGAAGTTAACTAGATATTATAAAATTCTTCCATGTCGTAAATAGATTTAATAAAAACTTCAATTTTTTTTTTGATTCAATTCTTAAGCCCAATAATAAATAATCTTTTCTGAGTAACGTGCAAATATATGCATATTTTTCTCATCGATTCAAAATACCTTTTTTGGCCTTTAGTCCACAAAAATTGTCGTTTCGTCCCGGTGATCTCACATGGACTCATCAGTTGACTGTGAGGACCTTGTCAATACGCAATTTTTGTTAAAGTCCAATAATAGTGCTAAATTTTCTACTTGGCTGATTTATTTCAGTAGTATATAGAGTTTGTATTATAAAAACCTTCATATATTTTTCTTAACCAAACCCATAATCTTTTACTGCAGTATATAAATGTATGAATTTCTTATCTCTTCGGAAGTGGGTTATCGTCGTTTTACCAAATGAAAACGTAAATGTTTATACTTAGATACAGATTAAAATATTTCAATTATCTGATGTCAGTTTGAAGATTGTATTTTACACAGTTGTTTATTTTTTACCTGCAATATAGTACCTCTATATGCATTCGTATAAAAAATCGAACTCGAGATTTAAATCAGACTTCAAATGACGATGATAGGGAACACGAAAAAAGTTGAGCTCGCAATTCTGCCTGTCTGTTCGATAACAACCAAAACGGTTCAATTGCTCCTAAACTTAGTAAGTAGCATGTTCAATAAAATTTATATTGTAAAAGCTAGGTTATAGCGGAAACATTTTTTGACAATAAACGGATATTACTGAATACTGGATATTTCTTTTCGTTTTTCAATTTTTCAAAAATCTTACAATAATTATTTTGAATAAATTTTTTTAAACCCAATATTTCGAATTTTCGCTTTATGAAACTTATGACACTTTTTAATGCTTTCTACAAGATGCAGGAAAATAAAATGCACGATCGCACGAACTTGCTCTTATGTAAAAGTACTTTCGAATCTAAATACATTTTATAGTTATAAATCATGTATTTAATGAGATTAAAAGGTTCAAATGCATATTTGCCGTCTGATTTTTAGAAAAAGTATAGATTTATGCAAACATAGTTTATAAATCGTTTTATTATTAAATTATTTTTACATAAGAAATTTCTTTCAAATTTTTCAAGAAACAAATTTGGAATTCAAATTGTAACTTTTTCCTTGCATACATTTTAGGAAATAATTTCAAAAAATAATCGTTCATACGTTTTAAAGATATTGACTTTTCAAAAAAAAAGCAAAATTGGAATTTTTTTCTAAAAAACCCAAAAAATATTTTTATATAAAATATTATTTTAAATTTAAAATAGTTCCTGTTAAAAAAATTTGGTTAAAATCGTTAGAGCCGTTTATGAGAAGGTAAAAAGTCGAAAAGCGGTTCTCTAGCAAGTACCGTTAATAACATTTTTTCCTAATTTTTTTCTTGACCAAAATGTAGTCCATGTCCATAATAGCACACCTATTTTTTTATCAAAATCATTAGAGCCGTTTTGAAAATAAATAAGATTTTGCATTACGAGTATATGGTACCGTTAGTCTTGGAACTAAACAAAAAATCGATTTTCCCTCTAGAGAATCACTGAAAACTCTTAAGTACCGAGTTTGAAGAAACAAGCTCCAGTATAGCTTAGGTTGTAAGTCGAGGAACAGACATATAGACAGACAGATGAAATTGCCGGACCCACTTTTTTCGTGTTCCCTATTATCGTAATGTCAATTTTGATCAAAGTCTCGAGTTCGATTTTAACCATACCTATAAGTAAAAATAAAGGTACCTACCATAGAAATGTCAAGAAATCGTAGTTTAGCGAAAATGGCAAATAGAATTCTAATAAAATTTGTATTATATTTATCTTAATTAAGGCAGTAACAATCATATAACAATTTTTTTTTGTTTTTTTACTCTCTCACTATCGGTATAACGGATCTCTATGAAATAATTTCTACAGGAGCTTCGAAAAGGTTTAAGAACATTGCATATTAAAATTTACGAAAAATATATTTGGAATTAAAGAAAATAAAATTTTTGAATGAAAATTATCTCAATATCTCAAAAACGCGTGAATTGTTTTTTTTTTTGTTATTTTCACATAACAAAATTAATATATACAAAATTTATTTACAAAAAAAAACGCATGCATAAAGTCTTATTTGCTTGGCATTCTGTTTTTTGCTACAACTACTAAGGAATCAGCTTTAGCCATTTAAAACATGAATTTCATGCATATGAACATTTTAATTAATAACATTAATTTTTAAAATGCCAAATTTCTTAAACATTAGACCAAGTTCAAGTTGTACAATTGTATCAACTGGTTTAGTAAATTTTCGTTAAATCAGTTAAAAATTGTTAAATTCGTTCTAAATTATTAATCTGAAGTATTTACTTACCCAAAAGCCATGAAAGACTTCAATGCTGTAGATATGCTTTAGATATTTATAATTTCTATTACGAGTATGTAACTTACATTTGTTAGAAAAATATAGATTTTCTTATATTGTTCTCAATTGTTCTGGTTTGGATCACTGACAAATATGGGTACTCTTTTTGGAATATTAATCGACATATGTATATTTCTTTTTCGAATAGAATTTTGCAAGCGTTTTAGATTTAAGATTTTGCCAGTCTTTTATGGTGTCAAAGAAAAATAATTTTTATGGTTTTCCTACATTTTTAAGTCCAGATAATTTGTAATACATTCCACAATCAATGTTAAATTGTATTCCTCTTGGTATGTTGTCCAGAAGAGCCTTTGAAAATGATCGTTTTATAGCGAATGTTGAGTCGACAGGAAAGTTAAAATAATACATTTTTCCATCTATTATTTGATTAAATTTCGATTTGGCGCACCAATCAATATCGGCTTTGGTTAAGGTCGACGAGGAAATAATCACTATCCATAGAAGTAATTCCATATTTTTCTTGTGATTGCCTGAATGTTTCTACTGCTCGGACACTGGAAATCTGAAAATAAGATTTTTTTTTTATTTCTAAGGTGTAGAACATTTGTAACAGGTATTGGCATTTGTTGAGGTCGAATTGATGTGTTAATTTAAATATAAATATGAAAGACCAAATTCCTTTTAGCTATTTTCATAAAAAATAAATATCAATGAATTCTTATTTGGACTTAATTAATCTGTTCCTCTTTTTAAAGCATTTGCATTTATCCATATACGATTTCCCATACAGTTTGATTTAAAAATTAACACGATAACACTTAGATTAACGTTCGATTAGAAGAGTTCTTAACCCGAATCGTGCCTTATGTAAGAATTACATTGGGCCCCTTGGCGGTCTTGCAGTAGACAATCTCCACATTACTCAATGCATAGAAATAACATATGTATTTTTTTAAGGCTTATTTCTGGATATATAAATATAAACAATACAAATTAAATTTGTGTTCCTTTAGAAAATAAATAAATACAATATCATTATAAATAAAACGCACGCCTCGAACGGACGTACTTGCTCTTATGCACAAAATTATTTTTGAAATTTAAATACTCAAGAGTATAAAATCTAGTTTTAAACGGTTTGAGCTCAAAGAATTTAATGACTGCTGATAAATAATCGTTACAGCATTTTCATTAGTAAATAATGCATTATAAAATTTCTTTAAATTTTGGAGTCCCAAACATTTTTTTAAATTTGGTATATGCAATATTATTTAAATATCCAAAGAGCTCTTTTCAAAATGGAAAACATTTAGTTTTTCTTAAATAACATACCAAATTGTTAGAGTTTAAAAATAAATCTCCTTTCTTCTTTCTTGTATTTTCTTATAATTGTTACTGTTATGTTTCATCGTAACTGTAATGTAAATATTATATTCCGTTTTTTTTTTTAAGAATGAATAATTTGCAAGTAAGAAACAATCATATGAAGTTGTATAAATTATAATATATTTTTATTTATGTAATACTTAGTCAAAAGATCAAATTAAAAATATTGGAGACATTTTTAAAAATCAGTGCAAAAAAAAAATTAAATAATTCGAATTGGTTTAGTTTACCAGGTAACAATTTGGTAAAATTACCTACTGGATTACTTATAAGGTGCAGGGAAATAAGTCCACGGGAACTAAGTCCACTGAGGGACTAAGAGCTCACTTGAGGTGGGAAATAAGTCCACGGGAACTAAGTCCACTGAGGGACTCAGTTCTCACTTAATAGGAACGAAATCCACTTTACTAAAGTAGTCTTTGTCCCCATACAAGGTGGGAAATTCGTTACAAAAAACTGTGGGTTTTAGTTCCCTTTGAATGTGAAATAAATTCCCATGTTAAGCTATGGGAAGACACGTATAAACAGTGAGCTATGTAAGGCCGCCATGCTGCCCCCCTCCAACCCCCCTGCTTGGGCACACTATAGGATTTGGGGTAGGTGCGAGGTTGGGTGTATGCAAAGTTTCTTTAGCATTTAAAGAATATGGAAAGTAACCAACATAAAATCAATAAGTTTTTGTTGTTGGAACTTCATTCCCACTTTATACTTTCGAGTGTGTACTAATTTCCCATTAGAAAGTGGACTTAGTTCTCACTTAATGGGAACGAAGACCACTTTAGTAAAGTGGATTTCGTTCCCATTAAATGAGAACTGAGTCCCTCAGTGGACTTAGTTCCCGTGGACTTATTTCCCACCTCAAGTGAGAACTTAGTCCCTCAGTGGACTTAGTTCCCGTGGACTTATTTCCCTGCACCCCTCGCACCTACCCCAAATCTTATAGTGCACCCAAGCAGGGCATGCTGCCCACCTTACATAACTCACTGTTTATACTTACGTGTCGTTCCCATGGCTTAACATGGGAATTTATTTCACATTCAAAGGGAACTAAAACCCACAGTTTTTTGTAACGAATTTCCCACCTTGCATGGGGACAAAGACTACTTTAGTAAAGTGGATTTCGTTCCCATTAAGTGAGAACTGAGTCCCTCAGTGGACTTATTTCCTGGGGACTTATTTCCCACCTCAAGTGAGAACTTAGTCCCTCAGTGGACTTAGTTCCTGGGGACTTATTTCCCTGCACCAACATTCACATGTGTTTCAATTTGTTCAGTTTTCAAAGTTACCAAACAATCATTCTTGATTGTACATGTTCAAGTTTGCAATTATACAATACGAATCGTTTGAAGTCAAACTTACTACAAAAATAGAGATTCAGAACAAGGTAAGTTTCACGTACTACGAGCTTATTATGGTGGTAATAATCGTCCATCAAAGCGCACTATTGCTCGTCATACAGATGTCTAAAGTTTTATCTATGATTGAAATGTACGTTCCTGGGATTATCATTAGGGACTTTATTGGATTATTTTGGATTTGGATGGATTTTCCCCTACTCCCTTATAGTAGAGCAAGAGCCCGTGAACGCCAGACCTTCGTCATTTTATAAAAGCTGAAAGTTTGTCAGTGCATGCTCCGAACAAAGGTAAGAACGATGGACCATTATGAAGTTTGGGTCATAGTGGCTTTGGCAGTAAAACGGCTAAAGGTGTGAAAAATACCAATCTACTTTCGTCAAATCATAAAGGCTGATTTTTTGGTATTATATTCAGATGTTATTAAAAATCACGTTATTCATTGCCAGAAACTTTGCGTAGTGGAAACCCTTTGCCAGACATCCTTATTGTTCATGAAAAAATAATTATTCTTACGTTATAGTACAAAAGCTGATTTTTATATAAGATAAATAATAATAAAAATGAATTACAAAAACAAAACATTAATATTTGTATATAGAGGGTTGTCCAGTATATAATGGATAATCTTGAAACCGGTTACAGCGGGCCCTTAGACCTTTCAAAAAAATTGTTTCTCACGTAGGATCTAGTTACGATATTACAGATATCTTTTAGGAAAGTCGTATTTTTTATTTTTATTTTTGAAAAAAAATTGTAAAATAGACCCCACATGCTATAACCAGTACATCCATGTTTTATGTATTTATATGTATGAAATCCTTAAAATTCTTTGGAATTTTAATTACATGACCAAGTTCGTGTCCCATGCGTTCATTTAATTCACTTTTAATGTTTAAATAAATTTTTTTGCCAAGAGCAAGAACTGTCTTGTCACGAACGACGCACTCTTACTATTATTTTATTTAAATGAATTCCGGTTTCACTTTGACAAAATTAACTTACTAACAATTTTTGCTAATTTCAATCATGAAAATATACAAATACTGTGTGTAATCAGCATACGAACTGCAATGATTGTATTCACAGACGGTGAATCAACTGAATTAAAACAATAAAATGTACATACATATGTACACATTTATCTTAAATCAAGATAGTAGTTGAAAAGAGGCAATTGACTCAATGACTTAGCTTATCTGAGTCTACATAAATTGAGTAAAGCTTGCAAGTTCGAACAGTAAACATTTTCGTCTAGTCTAGAGTGAACTTTGTCGTCATCGTCGCCGTTTCTCGTTTTATTCTCGTTATTGCATCACTTTGTTTAAGAATATGGCTTGTATAGAAGACACAAAAGATTGGATTATTAATACAGTTTGGCCGGAAATTGTTAAAAATGGAAAGCTAAACGAAAATTCAAAAATTTTGAATGATAGTAATAAGGAATCGCTTACTATATTGGATGTATCAGTGGTCCCTATTGGCATTGAAGAGGCATTCATGCTAACAACTTGTCATAGAGTAAAAATAGACTACACGAGGAATGGTGAAAAACAATGTCTTTGGCTGATAACTAAGGTAAACACGCGAGTCCAAACATACGATTAATTATTAGGAAAGTACTAACAAGTAATAGTTTGGTGTAAGGAAACGTGTTAATCCTTTGCATTGTGTTATTCATCTCAAAAGTAGTATGAATCTTTTTGTGCGCTAGTTAAGTTTTTATTATTATTTTACTTCAAACAAAAATATAATTTTATTTGTTGGTTAATAATTACCAAATGCACAGAATAATTTTGGACACATAGATACATTCATAATTATTAGGTTTTGATTTACAATAAAGAAAAATATTATTTAAATGAACATTATTTGATGACAAGCAATTTGAATGATAAAGGTTATAATAATATTTTTATGAAGGTTTCTATAATACAAACTCTATATACTACTAAAATAAAACAGCCAAGTAGAACTACTTAGCACTATTATTGAACTTGTTGAATTATTGATTCAAAATATAAAAAAGTGTAACCGGTCGGAAAAAATTGAAAGTCTATGTCCTGAACCCAACGACGCATTTCATTCAATTTTTCGCACTATAAAACCCTCAAATAAGTGTTAACGGGCAGTAGAAAGGTGAAATTTGTCATAAAAAATAAAAACTATTACCAAATTCCTCCGCGACATAATACAAAATTTTATCCTGAATTAGCACACACGCCTCTCGTTCAACAACGACGAAACTTTCCACAAGGGCAATATTATTACCAAAACCGACAACCCCAACAATATCAAGCACCTTACCACAACCGTCCTCCGCTACCTCCAAAACCACAACAACAACCAATGGAACTGGGATCTTCTACGCAATCACGTAATATCAATTATGAAAACAGGCCATTTTTTCAACCAAATTATCAGCAAAATTATCAACAAAGCTATCGACAAAATAACCAACAACCATTTCATTCCCAAAAACGTCAGGCATATCAACAAATGTACATACCGAATAAATTCCAACGAACTTTTTACACAGAAACATACCCAATAGAAGATGATAATCCACTCACTAACAAAAATGTAAGCCCTGATCAAAATTTAAAAGACGATCCAGACGAAGTTTACAAACAACTTTATATGGAAGAAAGAGAGGAGATCGAATACGGGGACGATTTCGACAACATTAATTTTTTAAATTAAACTGCTCTTCGATCCCGTACTTTCAAAAACACTTAAATTTCTTCTTGATACAGGTTCTAAAAAAAATTATTTGAAACCTTGCTATATTCATCACCCTATTCAAAACAGTAGACTTTTTTGCTCGCTCGTAGGAGCGAAAGTTAAAATTACACATCATGATAGAGTAGATATCTTTGGGCCGAAAATAGGAAAACTACAATTTTTCATTCTTCCTTTTACATCCAATCAAATTTCTTATCGTAGAAAAGAGTAAGGAATGTTATTTGTGAGTGAGAATGATATTTCAATCACAACTTTACACCGTTAAATATCAGAAAAAAAATAAACGCTTCATAACATACCTACCTACCTACGTAGGTACATACATATGTAAATTCCATTTAGCAAAAGAAGAAACATACTTCCAACTTCCAACAGATCAACCAAGAAAAAATATACATACGAGTAGGTATATATGTATCTACGTATAAGTAAAATTCTAGCAAATCTCCTGCAACGTTCCCAAGAGTCTACCCGTTTATAAAAAACAAATGGCGTAGGTATATCTACACAATAACGTACATATGTTCATTTTTGATGTGTAAACATCTTTGCCGGCGGTAGAGTGAATCGAAAACGTGTGTAATGCGAGAAACAGATTAACACAGCGACTTCAACAGCAACTTTAACAGCAACGACAACTTCAACATCAAAAGTCTTGTGAAATAGATTACAACGTGAACAGCGTTTTTGACAGCATATAATATAATCAAAATCGTTTCAAATGCGAAATGAATTTGCCGTACATAATTTGATAAAAATTAACGTAAATTGCATCAATGTACACATACTCCAAAAAGTCTCCGTACAGTAGACTAATTTTTTATTTAATTGCAAAAAAAACAGTAATGAGTAATAGAATAGATGAACTGTGAACACAGAACGAGAATATGTTTTCTCCCATCATCTTTTTACCAAATCCCAAGAATTTTTATTCACGAAGGATACCGTTATGATAATTATGATCGGGCGAGTCTGTCAAATGGCGACAAAAAAGTTTCCGTACAGGCCAGTGTGATTAGGAATTGGGTTGTGTTTTTGTAAGTTTAAGTGTTTTTTATAAAATTTTAGTTAAAAACATTCTTTTCTCCCAAGGAAATAAAAATGTCAATTGAAAATAAGCAAACTTTCTTGGCCAACACGAAAATTACTATCGACTTGAGGACTAAAGGATAGTCTCTGGGTGAAATCGCGAAAATTGTGAAAAGACCGCTTTCTTAAATTCAGTACATGTTGCGACAATTTAATAAAACAAAAATAATTGCAAGAAAAAGAGATCTGAACGGCCAAAAAAACTATTGATCATCGTATGGAAAAGAGAATACTTAGGAGTGTTGCAGAAAATCCGAAGCAAAGTGCACCCGTTCTTCCAGGTAAATTAAAAAACATGGACGGAACTAATGTGAGTCCCTAGACAATACGAGACCTGTTGACCAGAAATAAATTTCATGGTCGAGTGAGCTGGAAGAAGCCTACATTCGAAAAGCGAATAAAAAAGCCAGGCTGCATTTACTTTTGGAACACTTGGGAAACGGACAATTCGTTCTGGGATCAGGTTATATTTACAGACTAAAATAAGTTTAACATCTTTGGCTCAGATGGTCGTCGTATGGTCTTGAGAAAGTCAGGCACTGCTCTGGATTCCAAAATTTATATCTCTACTATAAAGCATGGCGGCGGCAATATAATAGGGTAGGGGCGTATAGCTTCTTCGAGCGTTGGAAACCTGTTTTTTATAAAAAATACCATAGACAAATATGGATACTTGAAAAAACTTCAAGAGTATATCCATATAATTGCTGAAAAACTGGGTCACGCCAACAATTTTATCTTCCAACAAAACAACGACCCCTAAAACACTTCAATGGTAATCAAGAAATGGTTGTTATACAACGTTAAACACAGGTTAAACATCCCGTTCAATCCCCAGGCCTCAATTAAATTGAGCATCTGTGGGACTACTTGTAAACAAAAATTCGGGACCGCACAATTAACAGCAAATCAGACCTGAAAACAATCCTACTTGAAGAATGGAACAGAATTTTTTCGGATTCGACTTAAAACCTTACCAATTCTATGAAAAACCGACTACAGGAAGTCATTGAAAATAAAGGAGGTCCTACTAGATACTAAAAGTGTTGTTTTCTGTTACATTAAGTTAAATATTTTACTTTTTTTTAAGGAAATCAACCAAAAAAAACTAAATGTACGGAGACTTTTTTGTTCCTTTTTTCTAACTTTGCGCTGTGAATTATTTTTTATTTTAAGTATTTTCAATGAAAAGTTGTTTTATTTTTACTAAAATTGTTTGAGTTGTTATCATTTATTTAAACCCTACTTGTTTTTAGTTATATTTGTTTAAATTCAATGGTTTATCAGAGAATAAACAGAAAATTTACTACTGTACGGAGACTTTTTTGAGTATGTGTATACTACTTGCAATTTGTCGTACTAAAATTAATTTGTTTTTAGTAATTCTTCCATTGTCAAAACCAAAATAAATAGACAAAACAAAAAGATGGTTGTCACATTTTCATTTGAGTGTTGATAATACTGACAAATTTCACCTTAAAAGTTGGTAGCATTTGCACAGCGACATCGAATTTAGGATTTAGGTCTAACGTTGATGTCGATGTCGAAGTTGCTGTGCTAATGTAATCAAAGTCATTTATAACCATTGGCTCTAAAAAGCGTGACGTGGTTGTCAAAGTTGCTGTGCCAATCTGTTTCTCGCATAAGACTTATACGTTCCGTGTAACCCGTTACGGTTACACCTTACGGTTACACGTTCCGTGTAGCAATCTACCTTACCGACGATTGCATTTAACACCATGTTTAAATTGAAAATATTGCGTACTTACGACATCGTGTTTACATTGGAAACTGAGTACTGAAATCTAGATTTTATTACTTTCCATTGCTGGCTAGAACTTAATTCAATCTCTCAACATTTCTTCACCTCTCAACCAATATGTCAAAAAAACGAAAGATAAATCAACTCGTGTAAAATTTCATAGCGGGTTCATTTAATGTCTTAAAAAAATTCACTTCACGTTAGTGATGGACGATAAAATTTTATATTATTCTCGCAAAAAATGCATTTTCAGAGTTGAATTTTAAAAATCCAAAAAATGTTGTTCAGGGCAATCGGTTGACATCTGCAACGAAATATTCTCGATACGTCAAAATTTAATTTGTCCCTTATCTATCATACCATACAATTATTTTAATTATCGAATTAAATATTCTTTATTATATCAAAATACACTTTTAGTATTCACTATATCAAAATATAGATCGTTCTCCATCTGTTAAGCTATAAACTGGATGACGACTATGACTTCAATGGATTAAAAAAATTAGTTTTTGCCACTTATAATTCCATTACAAGGTTGGAATGATGTCAATCGGCTTATTTAATCTTTGACAGAGGGAGTAAGATAAAGTACAGAAACCTAAAAAAAAAGTTAAGGGATCTAGTGGCTTGTTAAACAAACAAAAAGTCTTGACTTTTTCGCTGCATGACAAGTATATTTGTTGGCGGCGTTAAGCCAGATATACATTTTTCAAATGCATGACAAGCACGTGTATGTCTATTATTTCAGTGGCGAGAGGACGTTGCCCTTTGTATGGTTTTTTCTGCAAAATTGTGTTTTTTTCGAATTTCTTTGAGATTTTTGTAATGTTATCCGAGTAATTTGTTTTATTTTGTCTGTCCATTTCATCATACAATTTTCGTTTGCTGTTTAAATATTTCAATCAGTGCTTATGCTGTGCTGTTTTCTCATCTCTTCAACGTACTATACGCAAATGAACCAATAAATACATGATCAATCATCAATCTTGCATATTAGACTGGGCCAAAAAAATTGACTATTTTTTTTTTTGAAAGATATATCGAGAATATCATTCAGAATGACAAAAAAAAAATTTCGTAAAAGTTTGAGCCCTTAATATCAATTTTAAGAGGGCTATCATCGCTAATTTTGATTTTTAGTCATAATTTCATGTTTTGCGTCAGAACTGACAAAACATTGAAGTAAAAAAAATTCATTTTGACTTACTTTTATATATAATTAAATTCCCTACAAAAAAGGTCTAATTGAAAATTTTCGTCAGACAAGCCGTTTTTGAGTAATTAAGTTTAATAAATTGTTATTTTTCTTCGATTTTACTTTTTTAATTTGGAATTTTGTAACTAACGAAAAATAACAATTTATTAAGCTTAATTACTCAAAAACGGCTTGTCTGACGAAAATTTTCAATTAGACCTTTTTTGTAGGGAATTTAATTTTATATAAAAGTAAGTCAAAATGAATTTTTTTTACTTCAATGTTTTGTCAGTTCTGACGCAAAACATGAAATTATGACTAAAAATCAAAATTAGCGATGATAGCCCTCTTAAAATTGATATTAAGGGCTCAAACTTTTACGAAAATTTTTTTTTGTCATCATAACATCTCTGTTTAAATATAAGTGTAAAAATATAATCCTGTCTCAAGCAACATCCCTGTTTAAACATAAGTCAAACAAACTTTACGTTACGTAGCGGAGTCCACTTACTCCTAACACATGCCATAAATTATTTCATCGAAGCATATTGTCGGTAATTTTTTGGATCGTGTGAAATGAATAAGTGTCGACACAGCAGTGCGAACTCTGGGAATCGAAGTAGTATGCCGACATGGCCTGTAAAAAGGACCGAAATAGTTCGTCGACACAATTTTTTATGTTGTTATTCGGTTTTAGTTGTTAACTTATTTTGTCATTCTAAGTAAATTTCTATATAGAGCATACATCTTGAATATCGAGAGTAACATAAAAAGTAACAGCAAATCGTTTTGGTCATTTATAAATTCGAAAAGAAAATCTACAGGAATTCCGAATTCTATGTTCTTAAGAGATGTTGAATCTTCTGATTTAAACTCCACTGTAGAAATGTTTGCTGACTTTTTTCAATCGGTTTATTCTTCTTCTAGATTTAATAGCAACTCATTAAACAACGTTATGAATAAAATTGATCTTGGAGCTATCCAATTAAATCAAGAGGAAATTATATCTGCGATCAATTTATTAAAGCCAAACTCAAACCCTGGCCCAGATGGCATACCTGCTATAGTCCTCAAAAATTGCTGCATTTCAATCTATCTTCCTCTGCTCATTATTTTCTATAAATCTCTTCAAGAAGGTTACTTCTTAGAGGAGTGGAAGCTTTCGTATCTCGTGCCTATTCATAAATCGGGTGCAAAGAATAATATAGAAAATTATAGAGGTATTTGTAAACTCTCTGCTATTCCTAAATTGTTTGAAAGTTTAGTGAAAAGGAGACTGGATTTTCTTACATCTGAATTCTTATCAGCAGAACAACATGGTTTTGTAACTGGTAGGTCTACAGTAACTAATTTAGCGCATTTTGTATCTTATGTAACTAATTATATGGAAGAAAAATGCCAAGTTGATGCTGTGTACACCGACTTTAGTAAGGCTTTTGACTCTGTCAATCATAAAACACTTTTAAAAAAGCTTCAAATATTTGGATTTCACTCAGTACTGCTGAGCTGGTTGTCGTCTTACCTTACTGGTAGAAGTCAACAGGTGCAAATAAATAATACATGCTCTAGAAAAATTATTTGTTCATCAGGTGTTCCCCAGGGAAGTCATCTTGGCCCACTTCTTTTCATTATCTTTATCAATGATATTACTTCCGCAATTAATTATTGTGATTGCCTGATATACGCAGATGATCTTAAACTCTTTTTAAAAGTTAAATCTTTTGAAGATTGCCAACTGATTCAATCTGACCTCGATCGCTTGTCAAATTGGTGCCATATAAATTGTCTTAAACTTAATATTAAAAAGTGCAATTCAATTTCCTTTTCACGAAAAACATTATGTCTTTTGTTTGATTATGCCATTGAATCTAAGCCTATAAATCGGGTCTCACAAATTAATGATTTAGGCGTTATACTTGATTCGGCCCTTTCTTTTAAACCACAATTTGATTTCTTAATCCCAAAAGCCAACTCGTTGGTGGGATTCATTAAGAGAAATGCTAAGGATTTCAGAGATCCTTATGTACTTCTTTCTTTATATACATCTCTTGTTAGATCGGTTCTTGAATACGCAGATGTTATCTGGAGCCCCGCGTTTAAGGTCCACTCTGATCGTCTAGAAAAAGTTCAAAGGAAATTCACCAAATTCATTTTTAAGCAAATGCGCTGGAGTTTTTGTCCTGGATATAGGGCTAGATGCCAATTTCTTGGCATTAAATCGCTAGACTCTCGAAGAAGAATGCATGAGGTTATGCTCGTTAGAGATTTGCTGTGCTATCACATAAAGTGTCCATCACTTCTTGCGCAGGTTCCTATTCACGTTCCTGCTAGAACACTAAGAGCTCATTTTTTTTTTATTTCAAAGAACGCATAAAACCAAATATGGAAGTAATTCACCTTTATCCAGATCTATTGTCTCTTTCAATGAAGCATCTTTAAGTATTGATTTTTTATGTATTACACGTGAAAATTTTAAATCTAAATTATTTTACTTATTTACATTTTAATTTGTTCTTGGAGAGCCAATTATAAATATGTACATAAATGTATCTGTTAGCTGTAAAACTGCTTGTAGATAAATCAATAAATAAATAAATAAATAAATAAATAAACTAGTGTTTCTGATCCCATTAGTTTTTTGATGATTACATTAAAAGTATCCTTAACACAAGTAATAATGGAAAATGAACAAGAAAAATGTGTTTGGACTCGTTCCGAAATAATTATTTTACTAGAAATAAGTAAAGACAACGAAATAGTTGATTAAATCGTTTTTACAGGACATGGTACATGTGTTTAGGTTGAAAGCGTTATGTTCAGCTATGTAGAGATATTTTTGTGTATAAGTGAAAGGGATAAATTGTGGGAAAAATAGTGGCTTTCATTTGAATATATCTAAAGTCACAAACTAGTACGATTGCATTGTATGTTTATTGGGTACGTTCGATAACAAAAATTCGGCACTCGGACGAACGTTGATGTTTACACATCTTAACCGTGAGTCTTGGCACTCACACTTTTTTATAACTTCTGTCTTTTTCATTCATCTAAGGAAAGATTTATCACGACTCACGACCCACGCAAAACTATCTGTCTACTATGGCTTTCCATAAATAAAAAAAAGAGGGGTGGAATCGCGTAAGGTGAAAGTTGACTATCAATTCGTTGATTGTCGTTTTTGACTATAGCTGTCTCTATCATATCAATTAAGAATTATAGAGAGAGCGATGGTCAAAACGACAATCAAAAAATTGATAATCAACTATCACCTTACGCGATTCCACCCCAGGATTCAAGAGTCAAATAAATATTAGAGTGCATGTAAAGTCAGTTAGAAAGTCTACATATAAAAATGCATGGCTTATCATGAGATTTATAATAATAGATCTAGCCGTTTCTATTCCAAAATGACTTACAGTTCGCGTACACTAAAACCGAATCATCGGCCGATATCGGGTCGGAGCTATTCAGACGACTGTCCCGGACGTTAGTCTGCATACACTTATTCCGTGGTGGCGGTCTGGAGTCTGACTGTGAACTTTGGATATGAAAGTAAAAAATATTTCAATTTAAGATTTTTTCTTTATGTCTGCAACAGTCAGTCCCATCTCCGATGAAATTTCGGCCCATTGTCGTTTAGCAATGTCTCAAAGAGGTGCCCTATTATAAATGGGATTAATTAACATTACGATTAATTGACATTACGATGACAGCGAAGACAAATAAAGTGGGTTTGACAATTCCGTCTGTATGTCTGTTTTTTTTTTTAATTTTTTGAAATTATTTCCTAAAATTTATACTACTAAATACTTAAAATTGGCATGCCAAATTTTATTTTCGAAAAATTTTAAAGAAATTTGTTATATAAAAAATTATTTTAATAATAAAAGGATTTTTAAACTTTGCATAAATTCATACTTTTCTGGAAATCAGACGGCAATTTCATACATTTGAAGATTTTTACTTCATTAAATCCATGTTTTATATTTATAAAATGTATCTTAAATTCCAAAGTAATTTTACATAAGAGCAAGTTCGTGCGATGCAGTCGTGCATTTTATTTTTGCATGAATTTCATCGCAAGAATCAACCGGACAACTGCCGAAAAATCCAAACATGTTGGGATATGCCGGTTGATCGCTTATTATCGGGCGTCATCGGACGATGTCGCTTTCAGTGGTGTACGCGCTCTCTTTCCTTTCTATACGTTTGGTTCGATCGGCCGATTTTGGCTGACAACGCCCGAGTATACTTCGGCCGATGACGGATTAGGTGTACGCGAGCCTTAGGCTTGCTTGCATAGGAAAGAATAGATAGTCCAACAAAATATCAAAATTATTTTGTTTTATTATTTACTGAATTTTTTGCTTTTTTTAATTGAATTTTTGTTTTCTTTTTTCTTTTATTCATAACATAATATGTAAATCTGCGGAAATAACTTCTTTTTTTAGATAAGATATTATTTTTGGCCATAAACTTTGATTATTACTTTTCAGGACTATATGTAGAATTTTGTGACTGACTTAACACAATTTATGTTATTATAAGAAGAGAATTGGGAAAAAGAAATGCATCACCACATCACCAATGGAATTCTCTTGAAGCTAACTTCTTTGTATGCTTGATTTAGTCTTTTTTGGTAAAAATCGCAAAATGAACAAAATGAATTAAGAAACCGTGAGGGAAGAAACTATTTTCTTTTTTGAATTTAATAAACAAAATACCATACAAAAATATGTGGCAGTTGTATTGGTTATCGTGCACTCACAACGACATGACAAATAATGTCATATTGATTGCATTTTTAAATATGGTAGGAGAAAAATTATAACTTTTTTAAGGCCATCCTTAATACATTATCCTTCGAATATTAAAATATTTACAAAAAATAAAAAAATATATCTTCCTCTTTCCCGCCCAAAATTGCAAAACATATGGAAAAAAAGGAATATTTTTGTTTTTTTTTTAACTAAAAAGTTACAATAAAAATAAAAAAAATGTAGTAGTATACGTGGTACAATACACTGCATGAAGAAGAAAGAGAAGACCATATAGTTATGGTACTGTATTATTGAATATACATATATGAATTGATTTAGTCTTAAACTTGAACCCGGTTGATAAAGTCCTCTTATTTTTGAATTCTCTAAGTTGTCGCGTCTTATTTTATTTTCATTGCGATCTACAAGAAAAACTAAACTGGCTTCACATATTTATCTATTAGCTTTATACAAAAGTTAAATTTTGCTCGTTACCTTTATAACTTCAGAACTCACTCCACTTTGTAAATTTTCTTTGTTTTTCATAATTTTGTATTTTTTTTTTTTTTTTGAAAAAAAAGAATAAAGAAAAATAAAAACCGTGGGGACATCTTCAAATATATTGTCTCTAGAAACAAAATAAAAAACAATATAAAAAAGTTATATTTAATGAATTTCCCATTGGTTGGCGGTAACATCATTTATGATAATTTTTCCATTTGTCTGGCGGTTTTGAGGCATAAGGAATTTTTTAAGCTACAAAAATATTACAAGCAGTATGTTTACAATCGATAACTTTTTGTTTCATTCAAATATTCGGAAAATTGTGAAAGCTACACAGTTTTGCTAAAAATTCTAACCAATTTTTTCAAGGGACACTTACCCTTTACCTAACCACAGAATATTATCCATTTTCTTTGTAATGTTGACGGGCAATTTTTGAAGGCGAGGGGCATTCCGATAGGAAAATGGACAGTTAACAATTGAATTAAATTAAATAAGAATATCAGTGTCCCACAATCAAGGGGGATATGAAAAACGAAATTAACAAAGAGAAAAACTGAAGCTATCGAAACCGACACTAAGAACAGAATTATTTAAAACCCAAAACAACACTCTACTTATCTATTTTTTATAGTATGTAATAAAAAATTTCTTCTGTCTTTCCCTATCTATCACCTTGGCTTGTTTATTTCGCGAATTAGTAATTTCTTTATCTTACCTACCATCTTTTTTTTTATTTATGAGATGAAAGAGGAGAGCTCGTATTTATAAATTAATAGGATATTGGATTTTGAAACCATCTGTTCGACTCGATGTATAACATCGCTCGAACACCTAGATTTATGTGTTTGCTTTTCCAAAATTGTTTAAATCTTCAAGCATTTTGGAGTTACAATGCAAAATGAAGGCTTACCACGAAGAAGGTAGAAACGAAACGAATAAGTAGCTAAAACTTGTGTAAAATGTACCGCAACAGCCTATTGCAATGTTTTATAAATTCAAGAAAGAAATCCTACATCCTACATAATTTAAGACTCGTTTTCTGTTCTTTTAAGTATAGAGATATTCTGATGAAATAAGTTTGGTTAAATTCATTTCACGAAATATATTTCTAATATGTTCGTGAGATGGGCAAATACTTACATTGTTGATTTCTATGAAAGTTGAAAGTTTTCTACTGTAATAGGCTGTAATAGAATGTTCCACAAAATGTATATTTATAAACCCTACCGGTGTTGTCATAATTTTGTATCGAGTAATATTGTATACATACTATAGTTTTTTCTAAATGATTTTTGTAATTAATTAGCAATCAAGAAAAAAAAAATTAAACTAGGAGGACAACATAAGTATTTATATTTTCGGCATTACGGTATCCCACGAGAACAAATATCAAAACTTATAGGGCCCATACACTACGCAAACCGTTTGAGCAAACAAATGCCTTTTGTTGTTGTAAAAATGTTTGTGCAAACTGTTTGAGTAGTGTGTAGCGATGTTGAGTATTTGCGCAAACGGTTTGAAGAAATTCAAAAAATTTTGAATTTTCCGTGACTGCACAAACATGTTTGAGTGGTGTGTGTTGAATTTTGCTCAAACAGATGCCAATTTTCATGGAATTAAGATTATTAAACAAGACGAACGAATTTTTTTGGACCAAATTCTTTTTTTTTTGTTTTTTCTATTTTTTTTTAATAGAAATAGAGATGAAAAACGTCACGCGAACTAATATCTCTCAAACATGTTTGTGTAGAGTGTGGCGAAAATATGTTTGCTCAAACACGCGTTTGAACAAACGTGTTTGCGTAGTGTATGGGCCCTATTAGGCCTTTACGTTGAGTACCTCATAATTTTAAATCAACACTTTTTTAGCGCAAAGAACAAATAGTTGACAGTGGTAAAATCCGATGAAGAGAAAAATCTATTTTTCGTTTTTGTTCTAGGATTTATGAGAATAATTTTGAATTTGTCAAAAAAATACATTCCCATGAATTTGTTTTTTGTTTTTAATTTTATTTTGACAAGAATAAATTTTATTTAACCATTTAAATAATCTCAAATATGATATTTCTGAAAATTATACATCAGAAAATGTTGAAAAATATTCTTACTGGCATATTGTTACTTTTCTAAATACAATGTAATTATGTGTGCTTAGCTACCTATATATATTTAAAATCCTTCTTCTTTTAAATGAGTTTTTAGAATAAGTTCCAGCATACCTTTTTCCTATTTATTCCGTATATTTTCTATTAATTGGGATTGCGATTTATTTTCATCTTTTTTCTAACTGCAATAGATTTTTGGATTTATTTTCGACCGTCGAGGTTGCTATTTCACCTATGCTATTGTCTTTGTTCAGTTTCTAAGCTTGTTTCCAGTTTTGCCTTTTCTTTTTGTGTTTTGAAATTGTTTGGCGACTGGATATTCTCTATAACTTTCAGGATGGTTGCTTTGACAGTTATCAAATTTAGCTGTATGCTACATACCTTTGGGATTGTTTTTTGTTACATGCCTGCATTCTTATTTAGCACAAGTAAACTCTCGGTTTCAGTTTTTTTGTGGATTTGTTTGTACTTGGTTTCAAATTACTTCTACGTCATTTGGTAATTGTTTGATTGGTAAAACAGCCCATTAACTAACTCAGATTGGTCTCAGACTTAACTTAGCCCTGAAAAATTGAACCTTATTGTTTTTGCAATTAAAGAATTATTTAAAAAAGCAAGTCTTCGCCACAAACATTAGATGTTTTTTTTTGTTGTGATGCTTTATATAAATAAAATTCACGACTGGATCGCACGAACTTGCTCATATGTAAAAGTACTTTGAATTTAAAATACATTTTATAAATATAAAACATGGATTTAATGAGATAAAAATGATCAAATGTATAACATTGTCTTCTGATTTTTAGATAACTATAAATTTATGCAACAAAGCTCAAAAATCGTTTTATTATTAAAGTAATTTTTTTATATAGTTTATAGACTTTAAGGCCGTTTATGATAGCATAGCCAGGGTAGAACTTTACAAAGCCATGAGAGAATTCGGTATCCCAAATAAATTGACACGACTATGTAGGTTGACCATGACCAACGTAACAAGCCAAGTAAAAATAGCCGGATTGCTATCCAGACCAATCAACATCTTTAATGGACTCCGACAAGGGGACGGTTTGGCCTGCCTCCCTTTCAACCTGGCGTTGGAGAAAGCAATCCGTGACTCTGGCACGGCAACAAGAGGGACCATCGTCAACAGGTCTAGCTAGTTACTGGCTTACGCAGACGACATTGACATCATCGGAAGAACCGAACAAGCTGTACACGATTCCTTCATCCAGATCGAGCAGGCGGCACAAAATCTGGGGCTGCACATTAGTCAAGGTAAAACATAGTACATGGTGGCGTCGAATGTGAGAGGAACAGTTGGTCAAACAATCAAGGTAGCGAAGCACGAATTTGAAGTGGTGCAATCCTTTAAATACCTTGGGTCAATAGTAGCAGCCGATAACAATATAGAAGAAGAAATACGCGGGCGGCTTCTCAAATCCAACAGAGCCTACTATAGTCTGTCAAAGCTCTTCAAATCCAGAAATCTCACCATAACTTCAAAACTGCTGCTGTACAGGACCATGGTCCTGCCAGTACTCACATATGGATCCGAGACTTGGGTGCTTAGCAAAAGGCACTCCGACCTCTTAGCTGCGTTCGAGAGAAAAGTCTTAAGGAGAATTGTTGGCCCCATATGTGAGGAAGGACAATTCCGGAGACGGTACAATCATGAATTGTACGCAATCTACCTAGAAGCAGATATCGTGACAAAAATTAAGCTCGGTAGACTCCGGTGGGCAGGGCACCTAGCTCGCATAAGCGAAGAGGAACCTGCTCGGAAAGTTCCTTGTGGTACATTCTATGGTAGACGACAGCGTGGTAGACCATACTTGCGCTGCTGGAGAGATGGCGTAGACCAGGACGCCCGAAGCCTTGGGGTGCGCAACTGGATGGCGTCGGCTAGAGACCGGGATAGGTGGAGAGACTTGTTGAAAGAGGCCAGGACCGGAACCCGGTTTACGAGCCGATGATGATGATGAATTTTTGTATATAAGAAATTTTTTAATAATTTTTCAAGAACAAAATTTGGGATGCCAATTTTAAGTATTGCATAATATAGATTGAAGGAAATAATTTCAAATAATAATCCTGCACACCTTTTGAAGATATTGGTTTTTCAAAACAAAAATTGGAATGTTTTTTTTTTTTCAAAAAACCCACAAAATATTTTTTCGAATATTTTTATGTACCGACAATATTATTTTAAATTTAAGGGGGCTCCTGTTAAAAAATTTTGGTTAAAATCGTTAGTGAGAAATTCTAAAATAAAAAAAAACGGTACAAAATGTCTATAACAGCACACTTAATACACATATAGGCATACAGACATACAGACGGAATTGCCGGACCCATTTTATTCGTCATCATCGTAATGTCAACTTTGACCAAAATCTTGATTTAGATTTTTTTTCCAAATGCAGAACTTGCCCTATATCTAGTACCTATATCGCAAGTAAAAAGAAGTTTGTAAAAAAACATCCGCAGAAGACATCTACAGACACCTATCTACTATTAATGAATTGCGAAAAACTAGGACAAGTTCATAGAATATGGTCATTAATACAGAAATTCATTTCAATTATAATTCAAGTTGAGTTCAGTTCAATTCAGTTTCTATGAAACCCTTATTCTTTGAATTTGAAATTATCTTCTGCATCTTTCAATACATATTACTCGTATATTGGAAGGCTTCAAGTATGATCTTTACAAAATAAATATTGGTGCTCCCCAGGGCTCCGTTTTGTCTCCGACTCTCTTCCTCATTTCTATAAATGTTCTCTTATCTGAAATTTCTAATCCACTTGAGACAGGTTCTGCCCAAACTTCTCCTTATTGTATTGGATAGAATTCAGAACAGAACGTTTAAGCTGATAGGAAACAGAATCAGAATCATGGAATCGGAAACGTTCATGTCTTTCCTTTTTGTATCGCTTCCTCATCAAGCAATACTCTCTCGAAGTAGTCAGTTGGATTCCTTTCCTTAATCAGTTCACATGTAAAACCTGTTTAGCAAACTTTCAAAACCAACGTTTATCGACAACTCCTAATTTTCGCTCCATAATTTTCCATATCGTTCGTACTTTGTTTAACATTATAAAGGTCTCAATGAAACCTTGAGGGCGAGTAAATTGTAAAAAAAAAAAAATTAGTAAGATGTTCACATTGGACTCTTTCTGTAGAATTATTCTTTGTTTCAACATCCCCAAGCATAATTCCTTGTTATATTCATTAATAAGGAAATACCCTGTAGTAAAACAACCTATACATTTCGATTAATTAGAATTTAATGAAATGAAAATAAAAAAAAACATTGTGATAATTCATTACTAATAAATCACATTTGCCTTCTTTTCCCTAAAAGTAAAACATTTTTGTTGAATTTAAATAATTGCAAAAGTGTTTCAAATGTATTAAAACTATATTTTTACAACTAAAAATATTCATACATATATAATATTCTTGAATAACAAAATCGAGATGATTTAATTTTGTATGCTATTTGAAGATATAGAGCTAAGAACATGAGGTTTTATTCCAACAGTGTTTGATTATTCTGTTGAGAAAGATTTAAAAAAAAAGTGAGCGAATAGATTGAAGTCCTCTTTTTTTGTGTATTATTTTAACTGCGAACTTATCGTATTTATTTTGTTTATATTTCAGCGAACTCCAAAAGAGATTTCTCCTGCAATCTATGAAGCTGTTAATTTTGATACTTTGTTCCACAATGAAATCACTGCTTATAATAAAATCATTCCAACATTAATGAAGCTGTCTAATGCAGATCATAGTGATTACAACTGTCCTACCTATTACTACTCAAACATACAAGAAATGGAAGCTTCGATAGTGCTTAGTGATTTTAAGCAAGATGGTTTTCAAATGTCCCCAAGTCGATTTAATATTTCACTAGAACATGTTTTACTGGGAGGTAAGTTAAAAAAGTTAAGTTACTACTAATTTGACTTTACTTAAAGTTATATAATGCCAACATTGTATAATATTTAACTTTACGATTGAATCAATATAGGAATGTGATAATTTGACTTCTGTTTTTACTGATTTTTAGTTTTTTTTTAGAGATAGTAATTCTATTTATATATAATATTGAATTCGAATTAAAAAATAATTAACTACAAATATGTTATTGTTAATCCGCTGATAATGTTTTGTATACAAGTACAATCCGGTGCGATATTTATTCTGATTATATGAGTATTAGGAGTTTAGTATATTGTTATATTGATAACTTATAAAATTAGAAACGAGAAGAAGGGGATATAATTAATTTTTACAGTTTTACTCTTGATTAAACCAAAAACACAAAAAGTCCGCTATAAAAAGGAAATAAAAAAAAAATAGATTTTAACATAAAATTTCGATTTTTCGATTTTATGAGAAGTTACTGAAATTATTTAGTAAAAATAAAATAATTCAGAAAAAAATATTAAAAAATATATTTCTCATGTCTTTTATCTATGTTACGAGTTTTTTTTTCAAACCACGACTTTCTTCGTATACCTGAACACTTCGACCACGAACGAATCATTCTTTTTATTTTTTTATTTTTATATCCAAGCTCCAAACTTTGACCTACAATCTAAAAAAAATGAATAACAACTTATGTGTCTAATTACTTAAAAAAGTTGTGTGTTTAATAAAATTTACAAAATTTTACAAGAAACTAATAGTTTTAGAAAAATTTGCAAAAAATTAATTTCACCTCATTTCACCTTCATTTTCATTTTTTTTATAAATATTTTGTCTTATATTCAAAAATGTACATATGCATATCATTTCAGTGGAACACATTGGAGCTTTCCATGGATTATGTTATGCCCTTAAAGCTATCAATAAAAATGAATTTGATGATCTTGCCGTACTAGCAAAGGAATCTCGATATGCGAAACCACAGCCAGAAGATTGGAAACCACTTGGCCTTATAACGATAAAAAGATTATCAAAAGCTGCAGCGAGATTTTATTCAGAAATTCCCAAAGATTTTCAAGAAAAACTCAAACTACTTTTAGTTGACAACTGCGCTTATAGTAAGGAGCGAGTTAAGCCCATCGAGCCTTATGCTACTATCTGCCATGGTGATTATCTAAGAAACAATATAGCATTTGCTTACGATGATTATGAGGTAAGAAATGTCATAAATAGAAAACATTGCTTATCAAGTGTTTTCCTCATTTCAGAATCCAATTATTCCGAATAAGGCAATGATGTTTGATTTCCAAACATTAAGATACTCTTCGCCAATGGTCGACTTAACAACGTTTTTAACAATTTCCACTGGAATGGAGGTCAGGGTGCCAAACTTCGAGAAGATTTTTGAGACTTATCATCAGAAACTTTGTTCGTCTTTTGTAGACCTTACACATAATGAACTTCCGCTGTTCATGTCAAAATCTAATATGTTAAAGGAATATGTGAGGTATCTTCCATATAGTCTTGGAATCGCGGCATTTTTTCTTCCAAACATGCACGAACCGAGTAATTTATTTTCCGATCACATGCTTGGGGAAAATTGCAACATGGATCTACTTGAAGCCGGTTTAATGACTCTTGGTGGAGATCCAGCCGACAAGGAGCTTGCGTCCTTACAGAAAGAACTATACGAGTTCACTGTTCAAGAAAATGTTAATATTTTCGAAGGATTTCTGTGATCCATTTAATTAATTATAATAAAAATACATTTTTTGTTCTCAATTACTCAAATGTATTTGATAGTTCTTGCCTGAAACGACCTTACGCACAGAGTAGTTATAGTGATATTGAAAATGACTTGTCTTAGCTCGCTAAAATTAATATAACAAAATCATTAATATGTAATTCCGGTCTCTTATTTTGTATACTGACCAAATATTATATTTAAATACAATAAACTAAAAACAAAACATCGATCGAAGCATTCGGCTTACAAATTAAATGCTGATCAATTAGTTCTAATTGTTGTCTGATCGTCCTTGCAAATTTAAATACGAGTACTTATGTAGAAATTAAAATACTTTTATTTCTAATGAATGGAAACATGTTTGTCAATTGCTTAAGGTTATTTCTTTAACCAAGTTTTAAAAGAATTTATTCTTAATTCTGGTTGATACCGGAAACCAGCTTTCAAGTTTGTTACATATTTATAATTTCTTAGTGCATTTAACGGAATATTATTTACCTTGTACTTTCCATGAGAATTTTGGAAAGAATTTAATTTATATACTATTTTTGTAAGTTTTGGTATTCGGCGCGAAAAAAACGCATAACAGATCATCGAATTGCCGTTTATCAACGTCCAAGACGTTCCGTACAAATTTCTTAAAACGGTAAGAGTAAAGCGAAAACCCAAGTATGTCGTGTCTTTGTATATAAACTCTAGACTTTATATATAAAGATCGAACTCATGCAATGGATGTTGCTAGTAAAATTTTTAACTGCAATAATGTATTTGCTTTTGGAAAGTTATGCGGGAAACAAACAATGAGACTACATGGAAAGGATCAATTGCAATACAACTTCCAATATAACTAGATAACTTTAGCGAAATTACAGAGGAAAACTAAGGCAAAAACTTTCAATTTGCAGTCCCCAACCGTCAAAACAAAACTTTGGATATAATGTACGCTAAATTTGAAACTGCACTCAAGAATTCAAAAAATGATAGAGCCCTTGCCTCGGATGGTATTTCCATGGAGTTTTTTTTTTAAATTTAACCTGTTTCCTTCTCGGATCCTCAATATTTTAGTAAGACAACAAAGGCAACTTCACAATTTTTTTTAGAAAATTTTAAAGAAATTTCTTATATAAAAAATTAATTCAATAATAAAACAATTTTTTAAAAATTGTTTGCATAAATTTATACTTTTCTAAAAATCAGACGGCAATTTTATGCATTTCAACATTTATCTCTAATTGTATAAATTTTATATTTATTTATAAAAAAAATTAAATTTGGTGGTGCAACAGATCGAAGTGAACCAGGACCTAGTGACTTGCAACTCTCAACCATCACATAGCCTTTAACTAATGCTAAGCAGACTGAATGAATTCAGCGACAAATGGGGAGTGAAAGTCAACCTCGATATTGTGTGAAACAAAATATCAGCCAAATGCTCGCCACGGCTTCGGTGGCATACCTCTATCTGATGGTCCATATTTTCAATGACTGACACATAATTGAGGTTCAATATGTTTAATGTGCCGAATTATCTCATCCTTTAGCTCTTGAATTGTTCTTGGCTTATTGACGTAAATTTTTTTAAATATCCCCAAAGCAAGAAGTCTAACGGTGTCAAATAACATGATCGTGGCGGCCAATTAACATCGCCGCGACGGGAGATAACATGGCCATTGAATTTTTGGCGCAGTGTTTCGTTGGCTGTGTGGCAAGTGGCACCATCCTGTCGGAAGCACATATCATCCAGGTCCATATCCTCAATTTCTGGCCACAAGAAGTCCGTTATCATCTCGCGAAAGCGAACACCATTCACGGTAACTGCCTGGCCGACCTCATTTTCGAATAAGTACAGCCCGATGACGCCGCAAGCCCATAAACCGCACTAAACAGTCCCTCTTTGTGGATGCATCGGATTTTCAACAATCACTCGTGGATTCTCATTTGCCCAAATGCGCCAATTCTGCTTGTTAACGAATCCACTGAGCTGAAAGTGTGCCTTGTCGCTGAAGTTGATTTTCTTGTAAAGTCACCATTCACTTGTGTCTGTTCAACCAACCATTCAGCTCTTGAGTCAATTGAACCTTGTAAACGTGAAAATTCAAATCTTTATTCAAAATTCGCATCAGTGATGTTCGTGAGATGTTCAATTGTTGGTCACGACAACGAGTCGAGGTTGATGGCTCTTCTGCCACACTATCGCGAACAACAGCAATGTTTTCCGCAGAACAAACTGGGCGACCATGCACAGGTGTTTTCACATTTTCTACAGACCCAGTTTGCTGAAATTTGTGTACATTTCTACCGATTGTGGACAAATTTGGTCGATTATGCTGACCAAAAAAGTCACGAAGTGCACGAAATGCATTTTGATTTGAACGCTCATTTTCGAAAAAGGCTTCAACAATCTTAACGCGCTGTTCAATTGTGTACCTCTCTATGGTTGAGTTTGTGAAGCACTGAAACAAAGAAATGTCAAACTAAGTTGGGGATGGCCGTGGCGCGCTGGTTGTATGCTCGCCTGTCAATCTCAATATCACAGGTTCGATCCCTGCCGTCGTCTATGTCGTCTTTAATTCCATTAAAAACCTTCTATAAATTGTCATCAATGGGCTGCTGGTTTACTCATTACATGTTGTTTAGGCATAACACTAACAACATGTGATTGAGTTAAACTAGTATGCCCAATAAGGATGAAAAAAACGAATAAAATAAAGCAAATTATAAGGGACATAGAAAAAAAGACACGGAATTTCTCCGCTTTAGTTCAGCCGCCATCCCTGGAGATAAAAAATCTGAGACAACCACCTTCAGTCTCAGAACATCGTGCCACACATCTTTTCTATCCTTCTTTCTCTTCCGTAACTTCACGCCCACGCTATGTTGAAACATTTGAAGGGTAATCATATTCCCTTGAGCGTGTGTAGATTATAAAAAAAAAAAAAAAAAAAACTAAGTTGGGCAAAAAACTTGACGTTAAGGTGTGACTCACATTTAACATCGTGCATTATGATTGGACCACCCTATATAAGGCGAGTTATGCATTCGTGAAAAAATCAAACTCGAGATTTTGATATTATCTTTGTATATATAACCTATAGTATTATCATGGAGCATGATTTTGTGATGCCAACGCTATCCTAGTGGTGGCGCTGAAATTCGTGCACGATTTTATAGTGGGTAGTAGGATAAGATACAAAACAAGTAATAAAAAAGAGAATATTTTATTATTAAATTCAGCAGAGATAAATCTAAGAAGTACTATCGCTATGCCTAAGATGTCGCCCCAATCGTTCGTCTACATGAGAGTACTATAAGTTTTACATATATACAAAGATATTACGATGATAGCGAAGACGAAAAAAGTGGAGCTCGAAAGTCTGTCTGTCTGTTCGACTATAGCCAAAACGATTTGTTTTAAGCTTGGTAGATATCATTTTTCCGCACACACATTTTTTTCTTTTTTTTTAAGACCAAAAATTACGATTATAATTCAATAAAAGAAATTGGAATTATTATATTACTGAAATTATTCAGAAGCTTCTAAAAAGTTTGAAAATAATTGCATTTCAAAACATAAAAAAAATATTTTTTGAATAAAAAAAAAAAAAAATTGTTTTTAATTAAATTTTCATTTGTACAGTAATAAAGACTGAAAGTTGGCGTATCAAAATATTTTCTCAAAAATGTTTTAAAAAATGTGTATATAAAAGTTTATTGTTTCAAGATTAAATTTCTTAGTCTTTACCATAAGAGCAAGTTCGTGCGACCCAGTCGTGCATTTTATTTTTTGTTTAAATGACAGGGGGAAAATACTCTGCCATATTTTGATACTTTGATATGTTTTCATTTTAATTTGTGAGGTTTTAATAGTATACCCCACCATTCTGCATTGTTTGTGGTTACCTTGATTAATCTTTTTATTAATTCAAAATGATTGACTTACGCATGTTTCCGCTGTAAAGAAAATATGTGCGAATAAAATTTTTACTTTTATTAAAAATTAGAGCAGTTTATAATATGATACTGTCGAAATATACAGTGAGTGTTTAGTTTTTGTGCAATATATATATATAACAAACTATTTTTTCCATTAGAATCAAACCAAAAAATATTTATTCAATATTATGGAAGAAAATGATAGCGGGAATATTAACGAAAAATTAAAATTTCTTAAAAGTGTTTTACTTTCTGGTCCTTGTTCACATCAACAACTTCAAAACTGTAAGCCTAAAGTTTCAGTTGTAAGAAAGTTAAATTTTTTATTCATAATTCACATCAAGCCTGAGCCAAGCCCCAGCTTGAATGACCTGAAAAATCCTTTGAAAATCTTGAAAACTTCTCAAAGGGCGATCAAATATAAAAAAGCTTATACTCGTAGCAATTTTCTCAAGATAAAAAAGAAAAACTACCGATTCCTGAGGCGCTTTCCATGTTCGTTAAGACAAAGCTTTCAAGAAAATAAAATGCACGCCTGGATCGCATGTACTGATCGCACGTACTTGCTATAATGTAAAAGTACTTTGGAATATAAGAAATTGCTTAAAAATGAATATAACACATATGTAGATTTAATGAGATAAAAATGTTCAAATGTTTATAGAAAACTATGAATTTATGCAAACAAAGTTTAAAAATCGTTTTATTATTAAATTAATTTTTTACTTGCGACTTATAGGTACTATAAGGCAAGTTATGCATTCGTAAAAAAAAGCGAACTCGAGATTTTGATCAAAGTTAACATTACGATGATAGCGAAGACGAAAAAAGTGGGTCTGGCAATTCTGTCTGTCTGTCTGTCTGTTCGATTACAGCTAAACGGCTGGGCCGATTTTCTTCAAACTTGGTAGATATGGGTTTTAATTTTTTACCCCGGATATTTTTTGATTTGATTTTTTAGGATCAAAAATAACGGTACCTGTCATACGATTTTTTTTCGAAATTTTATAAATATTTTTTTTCTCAAAAACTGTCCCAACGTTTTTTTTTTAAATTCAAAAAATTTAATTCAGTTAAGCCTAGGTAATGATATTTGATTATTAAATTTTGATAATTTTTTTTATGCTAAAGATCCCCAGCGGTTTGAATATTATTGTTTATTCAAATTTTCCAAACAAATTTTTTTGGATTTTTAAAAAAACTTTCAAAATTTTTTTTGAAAACACAATATTTCGAAAACCCTATGCTCGATTTTTTCAAAACTTGATAAATAAAAGTTTTGAAAAATAATCTACAAGATATGAGAAAAATAAATTCATTTTACCTAAAAATAACGGTACCCTCCATACAAATGTTAAAAAATGGTTTTCGAAAATCGTATTTTTCTCGAAAACGGTTCCGAGAATTTTGCTTAAATTTTTTTTCTTTCTTTTATTTTTTAATATCTGTAATTTAATAAAAAAAAAAATTTTAAAACAAGATATTACTGACTGTACCTACCATAGAACGATTTTTTAAAATTTTGAATTTCTCATTATCAGCACAACGGATTTTAATGAAATTTCGTAGAGAGAAGTTTGTAAAAAGTTTAAAAAAAGTATTTTTTTGAATTTTGAAAAAAAAAATCAAGTTTTTCTTTTTTGAAAATTCAATTTCTCGAAAACGGCTCAATATTTTTTTTTTGTAAATTTAATGTTTATTCATGTAATAATAAAAACTTCAAATTTGCGTACCAACATTTTTTCTTAAAAATGTTTTAAAATTTTCTTATATAAAACTTTATTTTTTAAGAAACCACTACAAAGACTTAGTCTCTTACATAGGAGCAAGTGCGTGCGACCCAGTCGTGCATTTTATTATATATGAAATTTCTTTAGAATTTTTCAAGAAACAAACTTGGGATGCCAATTTTAAGTATATAGTAATATAGACTTTAGGAAATAATTTAAAAAAATAATCGTTCACACATTTTGAAGATATTGATTTTTATAAAAAAAAAAATTGGAACTTTTTTCAAAAATCGAAAAAAAAATTTTTTCGAATATTTTTATATACGAGTATAATATTATTTTAAATTGAAAGAAGCTCCTGTTTAAAAATGTTGGTTAAAATCGTTGAAGCCGTTAGTGAGAAAGTTGAAATAAAAAAAAAAACTGTACCATTAAAAACATATTTTCCTAATTTTTTTTTCTGACCAAAATGTAGTCCATGCCCATAATATAGCACCTATTTTTTTTTTTTATCAAAATCATTAGAGCAGTTTTCGAGATAAATGAGATTTTGTATTTCGGGTGTATGGGGGGTACCGTTAGTTTTCGAGCTAAAAAAATTCAATTTCCCTTCTAGGGAAACACCGAAGATTCTTAAGTTCCGAGTTTGAAGAAAATAGCTCTGGTGGTTTATGCTGAAGGGAGAGGTACGACATACAGACGGAATTGCCGGACCCACTTTTTTCGTCTTCGCTATCATCGTAATGTCAACTTTGATCAAAATCTCGAGTTTGGTTCTTTTTTCCAAATGCAGAACTTGCCCTTTGGTACCTAACCTACATACCTACATATATCGCAAGTAAAAATATGAAATTATTGCAGCCACAAGTAAGAGATTTTTTATAGTTTGCTTCGAAAAGCAAAAAAAGATTGTTATCTAATTGAGGAGTCATATACTTTTTTTTTTTTTTTATAATTTACTCACGCTCAAGGGAATATGAATACCCTTCAAATGTTTCAACACAGCGTGGGCGTGAAGTTACGGAAGAGAAAGAAGGATAGGAAAGATGTGTGGCACGATGTTCTGAGACTGAAGGTGGTTGTCTCAGATTTTTTTTATCTCCAGGGATGGCGGCTGAACTAAAGCGGAGAAATGCCGTGTCTTATTTCTATGTCCCTTATAATTCGCATTATTTTATTCGTTTTCCATCCTTGTTGGGCATACTAGTTTAACTCAATCTCATGTTGTTAGTGTTATGCCTAAACAACATGTAATGAGTAAAGCAGCATCCCATTGATGATAATTTATAGAAGGTTTTAATGGAATTAAAGACGACATAGACGACGGCAGGAATCTGAAAACTTGACTGAAATCAATCTACAGGGATTTGTTGGACCAAACCGCACCTTGATTGGTCCTGCGTTTGCAGGAGGTTACCGAAACCTTAAATGAAACCTAGCGAAAATCTTTCAAGCTAATTACTAAGTAGGGGTGTGATGGGTCGCAACAGTTTCAATAGAAACAAACATTCGAAAATAATACTGATTCAGATGCTTTCATTTTTCAAATTTCACTTCTTCCTTTGCGGTTGGTTTTTGGCCCAAAAATCTTTTGGAAAATTCCAACTCCATCTTCTCCTCGATTCTGGCGGCGAATAAGAATATATTTTCTCGAAGAGACCAAAGACATTATAAGAATTGAAGTGACTTACAATAAGAACAAGATTGGTTTAATTAGTTAAACAGATTTTTCTAATATGTAGGTAAAACATACAGTAATTTTCACAATGATAGATTGAAAAATATGTAATACCATAACTGAAACTTTATCAACTCAAAAGATCTTCATGGAAAGAAAGAAAAAGCTACAGTTTTTGAGTTTTGACTTTCAATTTTGCATACTAGTAGATATTAGACTTTTTTAAAGCCTTTTACATATTTCTTACAAACTGTCTTCAAATAAGAATAGAGGGCGACGAGAATATGTACATACCTACTTCAAATCAGAAAAATCCAAATTCAAAGACAACTTAGAAATAAAATTGGTTTTATTGTTAAATTCCCAATGGGAGTAAAATAACTTTTGAAAACCCTGAGGTTGCCGCTGAAATAACGGGAATTGATTTTAATTTGATATTCCGTTTTACAAGAATTTCAAGTGGATACAAAATTAATAAATTGAAATTTAAGTCATTTGCAATGGATACAATTAAACCTGAACTAAACTAAAGAGCTGAGACATCTGAAACAATTTTTAGAGTAACAACCAATACATTCTGTAGCTTACGTAAACTCCTCACTTGTTGCCGTAAGCTTAGAAGATATCTCAGTATTCTGATGCATATTTTGCAACATTGATGAATTTTCAAATAAACCAAATATTAGGTTGATTTGAAGATTAAGTTCTTAAGCTGTTCATCCAGCTCTTTCATATTAACTCCTTCGTCGAAAATCTGTATTATTTTTTTTTAAATTTATTCATTGACTTGCTGAAATGGAAGAGGAAAACCTGCGAAAATATTACTCTCTTGCTGAATTTACTAGATTATGTAGAACTCAGTACAGTAAAGACCAAAAATCCACCAATTGTTACCAGGATGTTCTTTTAGATAACTCATCGAAACCGAAAAAGGAAGACAAATTTAAACGCACTTATCTTTACTCTAGTAAAAAAAAAAATCAAAAATTGTTACTCAGGTTATCTGAGATTTTTGTGATTTTTGCAATTGTAACTGATCGATTTTGATGCACTCTTAGATTATTTTGTAATTCATATTTTATGTATAATAACAGCAACTTGAACTACAAGAGAAACTTCTTGATAGCCAATTGTTCTAATAATGAAGTTGAAAACAGTTAGTAATTTACAAAATATACTTCGATTAAATAGTATTGTAACACTCACTTTTTATCAAAATACGAAATATATTCATCATCATATTTTTGCACAGCATTGTAAATTAAGTTTAAATCATTTTTTTCACTATACTGTGAACAAATTGTATTATATTTTTGTAACAGTAAAAGCTTCAGCTCTGCAGTATAAAAGAGCGAAGCAAATTAGAAACTTTAAGCATTTGTTCAAATAAATCGTATGAGTAAACATACAACCTATAGTTGGAGTTGCTTATTATTTTTTTCTTGAATACTTTGCTTTTGCTCCAGAACAGTAGACAGGCTGAACAATATTGGTCGCCTGGCTCTGCAACGTTGTTTTTTCCTCATCATTTTTTTGAAGAAATTTATATGTAGTACATACAGTGGCGACAAAATAAATAACACACTTCTGTTAAAAATTCTTTTTTGGCTTTAAAACATAAGTGCATTTTGAAATCCGGTACTGTAAGACCATTTTTGTTGTAGATTTTGAATGTTGAGTATCTGGATTTTGAATATCAAATAACGGGATAAGACTTTTCCAGAAATTATTTTATAAAAAAGTCAAATGTAAGTCAAATGGTACACAAGTTGCACTCAGGTGAGGACAATTTAAATAGCACATATTGTTTCCGTTGCAAATTTAATACATTTTTAACAAATATTCTTAACTTTTAAAAGCTTAGTGAAAAAGTTATGAGTTTTGATAATGTTCTTAGTTAAGTTGCTTCAATTTTATTTGATGAAATTTAGTGTGAGAAGTGGAAAACAATCAGCACAGACGTGTAAGCTAGATGATTTTGATTTTATGAAAAAAGGTCACACGAAATCTGAACTAGACCGAAAATAAAAATTTTCAAGGAAGAATAAGAATGTTACAAATGCTCTTCACCATTGCGAAGAAGAAGGAAGTGCTCAAAACAAAATTCGTATGAGTAAGACCAGAAAAACCACACCTTGAACTGAATTTGACATCGTCTGCCTGAGCTAAGTCCCAAAAATTGAACATGCAAATAAACAGGATATTGGTGTCTGTAAGTACGATTAGAAACGAATTAGAAACTGTCTCAGTGGAAAAAAGCTGTTTGGACGATTTTCTAGAAAGAAAGCAGATGTCTTTAAGAGCAATCTCTCGCGTCGGATGCAGTTTGTAAGGGAGCATATTTCAAAAGCTCAAAATTGGTGGAGAAATATCTTACGGGGCGATGAGTATAAATTTAATCCTTTGGGTCAAATGGTAAAAACTACTTTCGACGAGGAATCCACCAGGAATATGACCAGAATATTCACAATTTTTTTTTTTTTTTTTTTATAATCTACACGCGCTTAAGGGATTATGATTACCCTTTAAATGTTTGAACACAGCGCGGGCGTGAAGTTAAGAAGATAAAGAAGGATAGGAAAGATGTGTGGCACGATGTTCTGAGACTGAAGGTTGTTGTCTCAGATATTTTATCTCCAGGGATGGCGGCTGAACTAAAGCGGAGAATGCCGTGTCTTATTTCTATGTCGCTTATAATTCACATTATTTTATTCGTGTTCATCCTTGTTGGGCATAGTTTAACTCAATTTCATGTTGTTAGTGTTATGCCTGAACAAATTGTAATGAGTAAACCTGCAGCCCATTGATGATAATTTTAGAAGGTTTTTAATGGAATTAAAACGACATATACGACGGCAGGGATCGAACCTGTGATCATGAGGTCCACAGGCGAGCACACATCCATCGCGCCACGGCATGGTAGGGGTAGCATTCTTGTTTAGGGATGTTTTTATTGGTATGGTATGGGACCACTTCATCAGATAGAGGGTATTAAAGACCATTTATAATACAAGGAAATCCTACGGGATACAATTCTACCGTATTCTGAGGAGGAAATGCCCTTGACGTGTAAATTTGAACAGGATAACGATCCTAACCATATGGCTAAGTCTATGAAGCAATGGCTATTCATGCAAAAAACCGCTGTTAAGGAATAAGCCAGCTTAGTCCCTAGTTCTTAATTCTATTGATTACTTGTCGAATATTGTGGACAAAGCGATAAATTAAACTGATACTTCAAATTTCGACAAACTTTGACGGAAAGTCCAGCAAACCTGGTACTCAGTACCTGTTGAACGATTCCGGAGTCATCCTTCGTCTATAAAACGCCGGTATTCCATTGTGATTAAAAATAAGGGTTACTCAACCAAATACCGGATATTTTCTTCAAAAAATGTTAAAATTTTGTTATTTAATATGTTTTTTCTTTGTTATTTACGAAATGTGCTATTTATTTTGTCTTAGTATACTTAAATTGTATAATTCATTTTGTTGTAGTTTTTTTTATGAGTTCAATATACCTCATTTTATTTTTAAATCAGAGATATGTATATTTGGTCTTACTTCCTCATAAGTCAAACAGCTCCTTAAAGTTTAAGAAAATGGGAAAAACTTGCATCACAGAAATTTAAGACTACATGTGCTATTTATTTTGTCGCCACTGTATGTATATACATATATACATACAAAAGATAACATTAAACAACAGCATTAAGTTGGAAAGTTATAATTGGACCCACTTAAGTGCATACAAATTTTTTTTTTGAAACTTTTTTTTTATTCTTTAAGAAAAAAAAAATAATAATACCGCTGAAAGAGAGCCTGTAGATATACGATCTTCGTATAGTACCCACTTAAGTGCATAGAATTTTTTTTTTTGAAACTTTTTTTTATTCCTAAAAAAAATAATAATAATACCACGGAAAGTAAGCCTGTAGATATACGAACAGTACAGTAGCACCCACTTAAGTGCACATACAATTTTTTTTTTGCATTTTTTTTATAACAAAAAAAGGAAACAGAAGACGAAAACCGTCTTGTCTTAAAGAGGCATGCGAAAAAGTGCCCGTCTGTTGGCAAAACAAGAAGCACATCACTCCGGAAAAAGCTCTTCATCTGGTTCAGATTCTTCTGAATACCAATCCGAGTCTGAATGTTCCTCTGAGGTTGAGTTAGAGTCAACAATTATTGAAGAACAGCCACAAAATTGTGCAAAATCAACTATGCTGTCTGATCAATCTCCTTCTATTACGCTGTCAGAAGAGCAGCTTACACGTTTGGTAAACGCAATAGGCATAAAAGAAAGTCAATGCACTTTCAGCCGTTGCACCGCTCGCTTTGATGGGGAGAGAAATACGTCGAAATTGGAGGATTTTATAGCCACAATAATGGTTTATAAAAACGCCGAAAACGTTTCCGATGCCAATGCCTTAATAGGATTAACACTTCTTCTAGAAGGATTTGCAGCCAATTGGTGGCAAGGAGTAAGAAGTGAAGCAAAATCATTCGCTGACGCGGTCAAATTATTGCGTTCTTCATTTGCACCACCAAAACGATCATGGAGTATCTACATGGAACTTTTTGAAGATAAACAGAAAGTAACCGAATCAATTGATGAGTTCATTTGCAAGAAGAGAACTCTCTTGTCTCAACTATCCGATGACATTTCGGAGGAGATAATGTTAAATATGATTTATGGTCAAATCTTACTTCATATTAGAGAAAGAGTTCCCAGAAATTCAATCAAGAATTTTCAAGAACTACTAAAAGAAGCTCGAGAAGCAGAGGTCATTAGAAAAGAAGCTAGACCGTTAGAAAAATCTGTGGAAGAATTCAAAAAGAAGAGATGTACATTTTGTAAGAAGCAAGGACATCTAGCAGAACAGTGTTTCAAAAAAGCTGCTAACAATAACAGCGAATCAAAGAAACCAAGTTTCAACTGTTACGGTTGTGGAGCTGCTAGATACTGCAGATCAAATTGTCCTAAAGGTAGCAACAAACATGCCAATAGTCCTGCTATGTTAGATTTCAACTTGATTGAATCTACAATCATAGGAAGGAATGTGCCTACGATTGATATAAACATCAATGGATTAAAAGGTGAAGCCTACATCGATACCGCTGCCAGGACTAGTGTTGCAGGAGCAACACTTTATCAACAATTGATGAAGAAAAAATGCCCCTTCCAAAAAGTAAATGCCGAAGTGACTCTCGCCAATGGCATCACGAAAAAAGATGTGGTTTATTCAACTATTGTGGATATCATCATTGGAAAAAGGCTAAGAAAAATCCGATTTATTGCTCTGCCTAAGGCTAAGAGTAACCGCACTTTGCTAGGAATCGATTTCTTTGAACAATGTGGGTTAGTTTTCAACATCGCTCAGAGAACCTTCAATTTCATCGATGATCCAACAACTGTCTTCGATTTTAAACTAGCGAAACTTAAGCCTCAAGACGTTGTTGTAAATGATGAAAAACTTAAGGAGATATCCGCTTATCTGACTTGGATAGAGAGTCATAAAACAATAAGTCCTATCCCAAGTACTCCAAAACGAAAAAGGCCGAACGATTATTCCCCACATGGGATTGAGGCTGTTTTTTCAGGAGCAATACCACAAGAGATGAAGACACCGTAAAGGACGAGTGATCTGTTCGCTGCACCAACACGGGTTGATTCAAATCTCGACGAATGGTTCACACTCAACTCCATCGATATAAAACTTCGACCTGAAGAAGCTTGCGGTATAAGTGGACATGGAAAAAGAGTACTGGAGGAAGTTCTAGCGACCCATATTGACTTATTCGGAAAAATAAGTACACCCATTAGTGTTATAGAGCATAAAATCAATACCTGTATTCATAAGCCGATTTCTAATGCACCCTACAGAATTTCACCAGCTAGAAGAACTCAACTCAAGGCAGAAATCGATGAAATGTTGGTAAAGGGCATAATCGAGGAATCAGAATCCCCATGGGCTTTTCCCGTAGTAATGGTACCAAAGAGTGATGGAAGCATACGAGTTTGCGTTGACTATAGAAAGTTGAACGCTATTACTATTCCAGATAGGTATCCACTGCCATGAATGGACGATCTTCTTCATGCAGCAAAAAGCACCCCATATATGTCAACTTTAGATTTGCGATCTGGTTATTGGCAAATAAAAGTAGCCGAAGAAGATAAACAAAAGACAGCTTTCGTGACACCGTTTGGGTCCTATGTTTTCAATCGAATACCTTTCGGATTAAGAAACGCACCAGCTACCTTTCAACGCCTCATCAATAAATTTAAAAACGAGCTCCCACAAATTCTGATACTCGCCTACCTCGACGATATAATCATCTGTTCCGAAAATTTCACTCTGCATCTAAAAGATCTTAAGAACGTGTCTGCCCGCCTGAAACAATTTGGTTTTCGCCTCAACCGTGAAAAATGTAAGTTTTGCTGCTCCGAAGTAAAATACTTGGGTCATATCCTGATCCCGGATGGATTTAAAGTTGATCCTGAGAAAACGAACGCCATCCTTCTACGCCCTAGACCCAAGAATCAAAAACAAGTGCTATCTTTCGAGAAGCACTTGCCGTGGTATGGGCAGTCGAAAAATTTCGAGGTTATATCGTAGGATCAGAAGTGAAGATTCTCACTGATCACCAACCCCTAAGATGGCTGATGACCCTAAAATCTCCAACTAGCAGACTTGCCCGATGGGCACTTCAGCTACAACCATATAACATTGAAATTGGTTACAATCCAGGTAAAAGGAATGCCGTCGCTGATACTCTGTCCCGACCACCATTTGCTGACGAAAACCATGAACCAGAAGAATGTATCGTTTGTTCAGTTGATTTGGACATACCTCGAAGAGGAGCAAAAGCGATAAGGGAAGAACAACTCGCCGACATAGACCTAAAGCCAATCATCGAATCCTTTGAACAAAATGATGACGATTTTATCCGTTGGACCAATCGTGGATACATGTTAGTTAATGGAGTACTTTATCGCTATTGCTCAGAAGAAGACTCAGAAAGTGGACAATTAGTTGTTCCAAAAACGATGAAAGCCACGATTTTAAAGAAATACCACGATGACTCAACGTCTGGACATTACGGCGTTGAGAAGACTTTGACTCGTATTTCTACTCGTTATTATTGGCCTGGAATGAGAGCCGATGTAGCAAACCACGTCAAAATTTGCATTGACTGTCAACGTTACAAAGCTTCAAACTTAAAACCTGCTGGCTTATTGCAAACAACCCCTAGCAGTCAAAGATTTGAAGTAATTGCAGTTGATCTTTTTGGCCCGCTACTTACAAGCCAAAGTGGACATCAGTGGATTCTAGTGGTTGAAGACCTTTGTAGTCGTTGGGTAGAATTCGTCACCTGAGTTCTATCTTGTTCAAAGTCCATTTTGGAAAATGTTGGGAAAACGATTTTTTAACTTCAGAAGCAAAATTTTTACTTAAATTTGAAAGGAAGTACTGTGGAGTTTTTTTCTCCATTAAACTCAATATTTTTTGTTTGCAAAATGATTTATAAATCTAGGTTTTATTAAATCCTGAAATAGTTAAAAAATAAAATCAAGTGGGATGTCATTTTGGATATTGAACAACGTTGTATGAGCTGTAAACAAGTTGATTAAATTGGTGGATATTGAACAAAAAAGCTAAATATTGAACAAAATAGAAGCACTTAATAATTAAATCATTGAATATACGAAAATACTATGAAAATAGAACAAAAAATTCTAACTCATTCTTTGAGTTAAGCACTAGAACATAATGGGTGATTTGAATTCACTTTTTACCCTTCTTTTTTCAAATAAAAACATTATTTATTTTACATACAATTTTTAATTTAAATTTTGTCATTGTTTTAAACAAACTGGCGCAAAATTTTAATTAAATTAGTACGATGCTAAAGCTGTTTTAGTATGATACTATAATCGTCGAATACCTATATTATTTTTTAGTATCGTGCTATTTACAAACGCCACACAAGGACTTAGTTCTTTGCACGAACTTTCATTGTCTTAGGTGCAATTTATTAAGAAAATTGCCTTAGCACGATAATAGTTAGAAAATTGTAAGAATTAAGAATGAGTTAGTAAACTACTTTAAAGTTAGCAAATCGTTAAGAATTATCATACTAATACCTTAATAAAAGGCTGTTTAAAATTTTGCGCCACTGTGTTTAATTGTAATTGGTTTCTTATTATTTTTTCATTAAAACCGTTGTTTTAACCTAGTTTCATACTAAAACAGATTTAACATCGTAATAATTCAACTAAAATTTTGTGGCATTATGATTTTATTTGTAATGCATTGAAAGAAGATCAGGGGCCTGTTTCTCAGATCATACACATCATACATTTTATACAACATACAACATTTTTATACAACATATACACATCATTCTGTTTCTCAGATTTCATTGGAAGTGTTGTATGACATTTGTTTTGTTGTATGATGTGTATGATTCTGACATTTCACTATTATTTGAGTGTGAGGTTAATATAAATCTCAATTTTTGGTGAAGACGTGTTGAAACTACATAGTTGAAATTAATATACGTGTCAGATGACGCCTTAAAATAATAAAAGAACCTGTTAATTTCAATCTTAAAGATCCATATTTTGTTGACAAATTTTTAGTGGTAAATTGGGAAGATCAATTGTGCGTTCAACTAATTGCAACGAAGCCTTGTCACCCTTGCAACAAATATTGTTAACCCTTCATTAGCTTGGAAATGGAATCCATTATCATGACATAATGCAAGCCCATAAGACAACCCCAATGAAACTACCTCTCTCTATGCCCTCCATGTTTTGTGAATGTCGAGCCAGAGAACTTCTCAAATAAATTTTGTTTCCCCAGCATTGACTGATGAAAACAATGTTGCTACATGTTACATGCAGCAGCCACTTTACAACAGAATTTTGTGCTGTATTAAATGTATGATCATTTATAGGTATATTTGCTGTATGATGTAAATGACACATTTCTGAGAAACAGAATCATACAACATTCCAATATTTCCAGTGTAATCTTCAGTCATACATTGTTGTATGACAGTGGATCATACAACAAAATTGAGAAACAGAAATCATACAGCAGAACTGTCAATATCATACAATGTATGATGTGTACGATCTGAGAAACAGGCCCCAGATTGTCGATATTGTATTTGTCTACATTGAAAGTAAACTTTTTTCTTGAAATTACTTTAGCTACTCTCTTTCACTTTGGTTCCGATCTTATCACAAATTTGGAATAAAACTGTGTTTTTTCAGACTCTTTTAATCTAGGCGCGCAAATTCAATTTTTAGTTTCGCAACTGCTTGGGTCGAGCAACTAAACAGTTTGTGTTTTGACACAAACTAAACGATTGCATAAAATGAGTTCGCTATTTTGTGTAACATATAATTATGTTTTCTATAAACAACCAAACAGTTGTGCAACTAAAAATTGAATGTGCGCGCCTAGCCTTAAGGTCCAAAATGAATCAAATATTTTTACACGTTCATCATAAGAAAATTTGGTGAAACAATTATGACTGCAACTAACGTTGCAAGCGGATGTCATTTGAATATTGCTTACCACCTTGACCCATCCGTTTTTGTATATTTTGTTTCCACAAAAATGGTTTTCGATTTTTTTTACTCGATCCAGGGCTTCTCTTGGTGTAAAGCATGTAGTTTGTTAAGATGAAACGGAACCTTCTGCTGGCAGGGGCGAACGCAAGTAGGGGTTTTGGGGGTTCAAACCCCCTCCGAAACATGTGGAATAAAAAAATAAGGATTCATTTTCTTAAAGAAAAAAAAAATAAAATATAAATTCTTCTATATCTTTTCATAAAAACGGTCCATAATTCAAATATTATTTACGTACGGCCGAAAAATAGGAGTTCCTGGAAATAAAAATTCAAACAATTTTCTTTGAAATTTGCAAAAATTTGAAGTTTTAGTCAATATTTGCGTACTTACTTAAACAGGGATATTAAATAAATAATAAAGTAGGAACAAAAGTAAACAACTTTATTTAAAAACAGTGGAATTTTGCCCCACTGTTTTTTAAATTTTGTTTATACCAAAACTAACGGTACTTACCCATACGATTTTTTTTTCGAATTTTTTTAAATATTTTTTTTCTCAAGAACTGTCTCACAGAATTAAAAAAAGAAATTCATAAAATTTCATTGAGTTTAATCTAGGCAATGGTTAAAAAAAATAGTTATTTTTTGGAAGCCCCAAAATGTTTGTACCTAAAAATAAAGGTACCCGTCATACAAATGTAAAACAAATTGTTTTCGAAAATAATAAATCCGAAAATGTTGATAAAGTTTTTTGTTTATTTCGATTAATTTTTACGATCTATAATTTAATAAAAAAATACTTAAATTAAGATATAACTGACTCTACCTACTATGAATCTTTTTTTCGAATATTGAATTTCTCATTATAGGCAGAAAGGATTTAAATGAAATTTTTCATGGAAAAGGTTCTAAAAAGTTTAAAAAACATTGCATTTCAAAATTCGTTATCTCAAAAACGGCTCAGTATTTTTTTTGGAAATTTATATTTTAATCGTACAATAATGAATACTATAAATTTTTTCTTAAAATGTTTTAAGAATTTTGTAAATATTTTTCTTAAGAAAGCACTACGACTTATAATTTTTATTCTTGCATAAACTAATATTTGCTTGAATCACATGGCATCCTGTTTATAGCTCCAACTACTAAAATAGTTGTTTTATTTATTTAAAAAAAGAATTTGAATGTTTTTCTCCAATAACAATCAATTTTGAAATTCTTAGTCTTTTAAATGAAAGCAATTTCTTGCGTCGCGGTTACTCATTTCGTTTTTGTGAAAGGTACAGGTCCTTATATGTTCGTAAAACTCTTTTTCGTATGATTGCAAAAGTACAGCAAGTTATGACTTCACGTATTAATATTAACATTATTCAAATTAGCCAAATAGCTTGTAACGAAGCGTTACAATTACTAAAACATTTTAATCACATTACCGAGCAAAACGTTACGACACCGACGACCCCTAATCATATTTCCGAGCGAAAGGTTACGACACCTATATACCGCCTTATTAAATGATCATATTACACATACCCAGTGTGTACCCGAAGACATGTGATCAATACCCAATTTAATACATGTACAATTTTGTCGTTTATTTCTTATAATTCACACTGTCTCTTAGCCGTAGATTTAATAAGTGGACTTTGGGGAAATGACAAAATTTTCTTTTATTCTCGTCAAGTGTATAGAGAGTTTAAGATCGGGCCGCAAACAAAAACCTTTTATAAGGCGTTTCGGTGACAGATAGGCACGGCAATGCCTATGGTGAAGCTAATCTAATTTTTTTTTATAAAATAGTAGGGTTTCATTAGCTAGAGTAGGACAAGTTTTAGGATTATTAGGAGTATTAGCTAGAGTGGGGAATATTTATTATTATTATTAAGAGTATTATTATTTACTAAACCAACCCGTTTCTTTCCTTTGATCTCTTCAAGTCAGCTCATTGGACAGGTTCTCTGCATAGAGTTCCACCCGTTTATTTCCCTAGGTTGCGTGCTAGGGACAAGAGTTTTCTATAAGAATTCTCGACCGTTTAATTCCTTTGGGTTCCTCTTCAAGGCAGCTCACTGGACAGGTTCTCTGTATAGAGTTCCACCCGTTTATTTCCCTAGGTTGCGTGCTAGGGACACAGGGCTTCCGATAAGGTTCCCGAATCCGTTTCTTTCCTTTGATCTCCTCTTCAAGGCAGCTCATTGGACAGGTTCTCTGTATAGAGTTCCACCCGTTTATTTCCCTAGGTTGCGTGCTAGAGACAAGAGTTTTCTATAAGAATTCTCGACCGTTTAATTCCTTTGGGTTCCTCTTCAAGGCAGCTCACTGGACAGGTTCTCTCTTTAGAGTTCCACACGTTTATTTTCCTAGGTTGCGTGCTAGGGACACAGGGCTTCCGATAAGGTTCCCGAATCCGTTTCTTTCCTCTGATCTCCTCTTCAAGGTAGCTCACTGGACAGGTTCTCTTTTTAGAGTTCCACCCTAGGTTGCGTGCTAGGGACACAATATATGAAATACCGTGTTAGTTATTTAGGCTTATGAATACTGTATTATATGAAATACCGTGTTATTTATCTTAAGAAAATAAATATTGTTAATAAAAGTATATGAAATACCATGTTATGAATACGAAGCTACGAAATAAATTAATTGAAAGTTTTGGAGTATTAAAAAACATTATTTCATTCGGAGTTTTAGACCCTCCAAACGCAAGTTTGTTGCTTCTTTGGGAAGAACCCTGGTATCCGTTGCAACATCCTTATGATGTTTTGTTTTTGCGATTAGCTGTATGAAATTGTTCCAAAAGTCCCTATCCCTAAGAGCCAATATTGTTTAGTTATAACATATTTATGGTAATAACAATAAAGATTACGTAATTAACAAGTACCTACAATATAGTAATAAAATAATATATTTATACAAAATCTCATATTTTTCTCTAAAACCCCATCCGAAATGATTTTCTGTGTCCGCCCCTGTCTGCTGGTACTACATTTTCCAATGAAGGTACTGAAATGACTTCTTCAGATAAAGGAGCTATATTAGAATTCTGAATCATAGAATTCTGAAATACCAGATCCTGGATGAGCTGGATTTATCATACCTACTGTAAGCGACAAATATTGTATTCAAACACTGTCTAAAGATAAAAGGATTTCTCAAAATACCTTAAAAGCGTTTGAAGATTACGCTCCAACTTTTCGCTTACATCACATTGTGCTTACAGCTTCAAATGTTATATCAGTATTAATTTTGTGTGGTACATTACAGTGCAGTGATATTGAACAAAAATGCGGTTTTCCGTCCGCATAACTTTTTTAATAGGATTTTGTTCAATAACATACAAAACTAAATGGATTAGATATGGATATTGAACAACAAAGAAATACATGGTAGTTTTTTTTAAAGTTAATATAAAATTGTTCAATTTCATATAAAAACAAAAAGCAGTGGTTGATTGAATAAAAAAGACACTCAAAATATTTAATAAAGTGGTTTATTGAACAAAATAGTTCTTCATAACTTTAAAACTAAAAAAGATAGAAAAAAATGGAGTACGCCATTCGAAAGAGCATGTTCGATTTATAAAAACTGCATTTCTAACTCAATTTCGCCAAAAATGGTCTTTTGAACAAGATAGAACTCAGGCGACGAATTGTTTCCATTTAAAGAAGGTACAGCTGAGAATTGCGCTCTTACCCTATTGAATGAAGTTGTCTGCGTTACGGTGTTCCAAGGCGTCTTCATAGTGACAATGGAACACAATTCATATCAGCTCTTATGCAAAAGCTTACGTTTTGCCTTTGAATACAACAATCCTTCACGCCTGTATACTATCCCGAAGCAAATCCAGTTGAACGAAAGAATCGATACCTCAAAACCCAATTATCTATTTTAGTGGGAAATCAACACACAGCCTGGAATTTTAAGCTTCCAGCAATTAGATTCGCAATGAATACAGCGAAGTGTGATAGCACAGGATTTTCACCTGCTTATCTAACCTTTGGAAGAGAATTGCGAACCCTTGACGATGTGAATGATGACCTAAGAACAATAGTTCAATCCGAAAACTTTGTGCCACAAATTACACCACACTTTCTTAAACTAGCGGACACCCTTAAAGAAGTAAAGGAATTAAGTGAAAAGTCTCAAGTTAGAAACAAAAGCTATGCAGACAAAAAGCGTAGAATCCATGTTAATTTTCAAATTGGCGAAAAAGTGCTTGTAAAAACCCATCCAATCAGTAAAGCATCAGCGGGTTTCACAGCTAAACTTGCACCAAAAAGAGATGGACCTTATATTATTATAGGGAAGAAGGGTTCAAGTACATACACTATTGGTAAAGAAGATGATCCAACTGTACCCTTGGGTACCTACCACGTTTCCATGCTTTATAAATTTTCAGGTGGTTCAAAAGAACTTCCTACTCCTAACCCAATTATATATTTCAGAAAAAGAGAAAGACCAGCAAATCTCAAGCCTTTAAGTAAAAAGATGACTGTTCCTGACTCTCAGAGAAAGATGAATTCACCAGAAGCTCATTCATCTAGTGCTGCCCCATTTCCGAGACGTTCTATGAGGCAGTGGGGGAGATTGTAACACTCACTTTGTATCAAAATACGAAACATATTCATCTTCATATTTTTGCACAACATTGTAAATTAACTTTAAATCATTTTTTTCACTATACTGTAAACAAATTGTATTATATTTTTATAACAGTAAAAGCTTCAGCTCTGCAGTATAAAAGAGCGAAGCAAATTAGAAACTTTAAGCATTTGTTCAAATAAATCGTATGAGTAAACATACAACCTATAGTTGGAGTTGCTTATTATTTTTTTCTTGAATACTTTGCTTTTGCTCGAGAACAGTAGACAGGCTGAACAATATTGGTCACCTGGCTCTGCAACGTTGTTTTTTCCTCATCGTCGCACCATCATCGTCGCTGCTGTTAAATCATTCCAGCTCACGCACTCGCTTACGCACCCGCTCATACACCCACACACGCACACACTCATACTAGCGCAAAACACCTACGCTTCAGTATTTTGTTTTGCAGTTATGCTGAAAATTAAGCCCTTCTTCTGGACTTCTTCAAAATTTCTGTCACTCCCTGTTTTCTTTTCTATAAACGCCCTGATCGTAAAAAATTAGCTTTCAATATGCAAGTGGTGTACTTATTAACTACCAATGTCTCATAACTTAACAATATCTTTAGTCCTCAGATCTAAAACACTCAATATATTTTAACCATAAGAGGAAGTACCTTCAATATTAACAAATTACGTTATTCATTACTGCATACTGCATAAGGATGACTTAAAGTCCTAAGTTTTCCATTTTTTTCTTGTATTATTAAATGTTTTTATATTAAAATTCTGTAATCCTTAATCTGTGTTTTTTTTGTTTAAGTTAACATCTAAATGTTAATAAATTTTGTATTGCATTTATTGAAGGAAAGCTATGCAGCAACAAAATGAATCTCTTGTAATTTGTCCATATCCACAATTATTTCTTTTTAGAAAAATAAAAATCGGAAAAAGTTCATGGATGAACGTCCCCAAAAGTCTTATCTTCTATATATGTTTTTATTTTCCCATTTCTAACAACTGGGGAGACAACTCAATATTTTTTTCCTATTTCCGTCGAAGTGTTTGTCGTCCTTTTTTTAATACCTCTTTAAGCAGTACAATCTGTGTTGTTCCATTGAAAATCTTTTTTATATTGTTTTAAGATTCAATTGTACATTTTTTCTCAAGTTTTTCCAAAGTAAACTGAATTTTCTTTTTTGTTCCCTTCCTTTCAACTCCAAAGGGACAGAATAATAATGAAAATCGTCAAAGACAAGTGAATGTAAAAGAACAAATTTAATGTATTGAAATGTTACTTTAATGGAGTGGAAGTTAGAGGGATAAAAAATCGCCTGGATTAAGATGTTTTTTTAGAGATTTTATGCAGAAATTTGTTTTTCAACGAGTCTACCATAAAACGTCCCCTATTTGCAAAGCAAGTGAATAGTGATCTGGTATTTACTATGAATATAATTCTGTAATATAGGGGGCAACCCAACCGAAAATTTCTCTACTACAGTATGAACAAATTTTGTATAAATCGTTCGAAAGATGAAAATTAAAGGTAGATTTATACCAATATTTATACTTACTCAAAAGCCTGCTAGAAAAGAGTCATTCAGAACGTTAAAAAAAGGTTAAAAAGGTTTATAACTTGAAAAATGAATGAGTCGTAGAAAAGCTGAATTATTCAGGCTGGTAATTTTGGTTATGATTCCGGAAAATATTCTTAGAAAAAAATCACAATTATCAAAATAAAATTAATCAAAGACAAGTTTGCAGAAAAACTCATCGGCGCTTTAAATCAATTTAAGAATGGGAGTCGACTCTAAATATTGAGTATAAAACGGGAACCGACTTTTTGTTAATTTTAAAGGACATAAACTATACTTTAACGTTAAAGAGCTCGTCTTACTTTAACAGCAGCAAATAGGTAGTTTATTTTTTAAAAGTATATTTTATCCATATTGACAATGGTCATTTCATACCAAAACAAATCGAAGAAAAAATGTTTACTGATGTTTAATTCGATTTTTTAAAGATGTTCTTTGTAAATACATAGACTGAATTACTGAATATTATAAATTCGAAACAATCGTACGAAAGTGCTATACGATTAACAAATCTACATACAAAAGTACATATCTTATGTATGCATGCCGAGACGAGTATAGCTAAATGAATCTGCACCTTGCAACAACAAATTGAGTTTTTATGCTGTGAATTTGCAATTTATACTTTATTTCCATCTAAAATAATGTAAATATTTTATAAATAATCAAAATCTGTACTGAGATAATATATAAAATGTGCTTTTTTCTGCGAAAAACTATTTGATTTGAAATTGTCTGTTCTTTTTACTTTTTTTTTGTGTTTTTGTAGTTGTGTGAGTTATGTATCTGTCAAATTAAGGGTTGTTCAACGAAAATCGCTTAGGTTCTGTTGTAAAACTCACATTACTTAGAAGAGTTGTTTAACGTGATTAAAATTATGAAAAAGTTAGACAAAGTCTCCAAGCTAAACGACTGCGTTAAGTAGAGCTTGTTTTATTCCTTAAACGAGAACTGTTTAAAATTTTGCGCCATCGATTTTATGATACTTGGAAAAACCTGCAAAAAATAAAAAGAAAGTAATGATTTTTTACCTTCGTTTCTAACAACAGTTGACAATAAGAGTTTTTTTCAAGAACTAAAAATTTTGCAATATTTTCTTAATCTCGAAAGTTTTAAAGCATGCTTGTTTAGTTTATTTGACTACATTTATGTATTTCCTACATTTATTTGACTGCTTATCAAAGCTATCATTCCCTTACGGCCTTACCTTACAAGTTCTCAAAAAGTAAGTAAGGTTTGGTAAAATTTACCAAAAAAAAATTATAAAAGATAAGAAAGATCAATTCAATGTTTTATACAAAGATTAAAATTGCTTAGAAACGTTATTTGACATGCTAGTATTTACAAACAAAACTATGCAGACATAATTTACGTTTGTGGGTTGCGTAATGGAAGTTCAACTAATGCGTGACAATGATGCCATGAACTTTTTCGTAACCGAAGGGAGCTTCACAAGTAAGCAGAATTTCGGATGATGAAAGAATACTGGAAGCTGTTACAACTGTTATAATGTTTTCAGACATAAAATTTCATAAAGAACATTAGTAGCCATACGCATTCTACCATACACTTGTTCAAAAACTTTTAAATAATTTAGAAAAGATGTTTTATCTTCCTAACTGGTTGCTGGAGTGGAGCTGAGATGACAACATACATATTATGTAGAATATAAATTTACAGATGGGAGATGGGATCACAAATTCAGACAATCTTCATATGTGGGCTGTGGAGAATCCACGTAAAAGTAAACAGTCATCATTTCAACAAGATTCAGCGTCAGTATGTGTGCGGGTGCAAATGGAAACTATTTAATCGGCTTCTTCAAACTAATACCCAGGCTGAATTCTACAAACTATCTGCAATTCTTACAAAACAATTTACCAGAACTATTGGAGGATATTCCATTACTGATTCACCTAAGCTCCATCATATTTTCAAAAGGATGGTGCTCCAGCTCACTATAATCGAGAATTTAAGAAATTTCTAGACAAGAATATGGTTATCGTTGGATAAGATAAAACCTACCAGTTCACTAGCCTGCAAAATCTTCTGACGTTACAGTAAAGGATTTTGTATGAGGAAGCAACTTAAGGAGAATTATAAGATCGTATTGGTGAAGTGTCATCAAAAGTGATGCAGCAGCTAGCATCACATCCAAAAAAAGGTCTCTAGCATCTTATGAATACGGGTTAGGAATACCCTTATAATCTTAAACACAGTGCGAGCAATAAGGAAAGAAGGGTATGATTAGAGTGAGTACGAGGGCGGCCCGATAAGTACTTAACCTACAAAAGAAAAACAAAAATTTTGGAAAAGTGGCGATTTATTTCTCAAAATAGTCTCCTTTTAGCTAGATACGCTTGATCCAGCGAAACTCCAACTTATTTAACCCATCTGAAAAATAGGTTTTTTTTTCAAGTTTGCAAACAAAAAAAGTCGCACTGCACAGTGCGGCCGAAGGCATCTTTTTGCGGCCAAAAGTCCAAAATAAAAGTTTTGAGAAGAAAAATGTTCGTAGTAGAGTCTCTTGCCACAAATCCCCTCCATAATCTTAGTCTGAATGTGGCTGCTAAGTTAACGTAGTCACGCGTCGTTAAGATAGGCTAATGGACACTTCCATAAAAACACGTGTAAAAATTTTTATTTCCAAGCAAATCTATTGCAATAAAATGGATTCAATAGCTGAAGGTGCGTAAAATAAGTTAAAGAATTTCTGAATAAAAATTCCTAAATAGTACATTGTTAGACAGAGATAATATGTCAACACTATCTATTTACTTGAAAAAAAAAAAATTGTTTGACTGAAAACTTTTTTTTCTTGCTATTTCTTGTTCTCAAAGCTATTTTAGATAGTTAATAAAAGTATTGTGTACCAAATAAAATAAAATTCAGCTGCCCGTAGCTGCCCGTTAAGTTTTTTTGTGCATTAAGCTACTAGTACGGTGTAGAACGCCAAACAACGCACGATTTTTGGGAATTTTTTTCTCGGAAACTTTATTAGATAATAACATAATTTTTTTTTAAATAATGAATACATGCCTCAAGAATACAAATTTTTTGAAATTTTTGAATTTTGGCCGAATTATAGAGGGCGAAAACGTCGACTCATCAAAAAATACATTGTCCCATTGCGGACAGTTAATATCAGGATTGGCTGGACTGAAACAAAAAAAAAAAACAAATTGGGTTTTTTTAAGGAAGGTTTTTTACGAGACAATTTACCAAAATTTGTTTTAAAAGTCAAAAAAAAAAAAAAAAACAAAAAATGTCAAGCTTTGAAAAAATTAAAAAATAATTTGTTTTTTTGAAATTTGTTTGGCCATTTTGGGGTCGCCATTTTTTCAGTCATAACTTTTTGGTCAAATTGTGGTAAATTATCTTAGAAAATATAAAAACAATCAAGTTGCAACAAGTTTTTTGAAAATCGGTTCAGTAGATCCGGCGATTAACTGTCCGCAATGGGACAATGTGTTTTTTGAAGAGTCAACGTTGGCGCCCTCTATAATTCGGCCAAAATTAGAAAATTAAGACAAAAAAAATGTTCTTGTACTCTCGACGCTACCTTAATTTACAACAATATCCCTGGTATTGTATTCCCACGTAAGTTCACAAACTTTTAATTCATGGCCCCGAAATAATAAAATATTCAGTGTTACCTATCTGTCAAATGTCGGAAGATGCACAAGAAGCATGTAATAATTTTTTTAAATCTATCAAGCTAATTTCGCAAGAAACCATTATCGTCAAAAGACAATAGAGGATGTTTTTAAAAGATTCCTAATCGCATCCGATCCATTCATATCTAGTTGTCGGGAATTACCTCTAAAACCACTTAAATCTTTGTGTAAGGACTGTATCAATTTGTTAGCACCTCCACCTGTAAATAATCGAACAGAAGATGAACAACAATCTTTTGACAGCTCTTCCGCTTCTTAAACAGATACAGATGTAGATTGTAGATTGTGACTGTTACGAGATGGGCAAAGAAAAATTTTTCATGTTAATATCGGATTAAATTATATACTTCTTATTGTATACTCATATTGCATTTTGTATTTCTAAATTTATGATTTATTAATTACTGTGTTCAATTTCAATAAAAATATATAAATAATTTTTTTTTTCATTTTTTTTGTTATATAATATTGATATATAGCATTCCACAATTTTGAATTTGTTCATTTTTAATAAATTTTCAAGTACATGCCCTAATAATATCAAAAAAAAAACAAATTTTTTTAACCAACTATATCAAAGTTATTTCATTTTTGATAAGTTTTTTCGTATGACATGACGCCATATTAGGTCGGCCATTTTGTATTTGCTGATTCTGATAACAGATTCGTAACCAGCGACTCCAAAAACCCCTATAATACCAATTTGTGAATCATTCTCTACGTTTTTAGACTTGGCCGCACAAAGCGGCTTTCGGCCGCACTGTGCACTGGCCAAATCTGGAGAATACGGTGGATGGGGCAGCAGTTCCTAGTGCAATTCGACCAATTTGACCGTGGCCACGGTGGTTGCGTTTGTTGCCCGGAGTGGGTAAACGTGGCACACATCGCGCCAACAGCTTTCTCATGGCCAAAATTTCATGAAGGATACGATTTACGCGGTCTTTTAAGATACCTACTGATTCAGCTATCTCGCGCACCTTCAATCGGCGGCGGTCTGCCAATACGAGATCGTGGATTTTTGACACGTTATCCTCCGTGGTACCCATCGGTCGCCATTGAAGAAGAAGAGTCTACGTAGTACGTACACAGCATCATTTGATTTTTGGACGATCTGCCTTCCACACTTGGTCAAAACAAAACTACGAGTCCGATTCAGCTGAAATTATGACAGCAGCCGTCTAAGAGAATGTATTAGACGATAGTAAATCTCTCTTGCGATACTGGCACCGTCGGGCGGTGAGATATGGAAATTGTAATCGAGTTTCGGAAGGATAAAGGCTTTAAATATTACAGCCAGTTCAGAAGGGGTAAAAAAAACTTTTTGCATCGGCGGAGAAAACCTAAACACTTAGCAGCGTTTTTGGAGACGTCAAATATATGATCACTCCACAAAAGATGGTCTGTGATGCACATAATGAGAACTGAAAGTTGTTCAGTCTCCTCGATGCAAGTGTCACTCATAGAAAGTGGCATTGGGGGAGGGTTCGGCTTTAGCGACAGTAAACAGCATTGAGTTTTCGAAGCATTAAATTCTACATGGTTTTTGATTCCCTATTGAAGATCAGAATTTAATGAGCTTATCATACGCTGCCGTTGGAAATCCACATCCGAAGAACAAGGATGTGAATCTAAAAACGAATATGAAAACTTAGGGGACTGTCGTCAGCGAAACAATTTAGTGAATTAGAAGTTTCAGACAAAAGATCATTTATGAACACAAGGAAGAGTGTCGGAGACAAAACGGAGCCCTAGGGAACACCAACGTTTTTTTTTTTTATAATTTGCGTGCGCTCAAGGGGTTATTATTACCCTTAAAATGATTAACACAGTACAAGCTATAGGAAAACAAGGAAGAGTTTAAAAGGAGATACCGATGCACATTAGTTTTAAATTTTTGAATATTACAATGGGAAGAAAAAATAGAGCTGGGTAGAGCATTCCACATTCGTGTAGTCCGGCTAAAGAAAGAATCTCTGTATTTCACAATACGTCCGAAATTGAGCGCAAGGGTAAACGGATGAGCATTCCTTAAAGCACGAGTATTACGGTTAAATTGTTTAAGGGGAGGAATGCAACTAGAACACTGATTATTAAAGTAACGGTAAAATAATGAAAGACAAGAAACATTGCGACGGTGCTTAAGAGATTCAAATGTTTCTGTTAAACGTTTATTTTGTGGATATCATCGTTTGGTTTAGTTTAGTTTTAATGACTTTCTATTAAACTGTATAACAAAAAAAAGTAATACAATATTTGTACAGTATTTTTTTTGGTATAAATATCTTATGGTTTGGCATTGAGCCGTCTACCAGATTGACATTTTGTGTTGTTAAACATAATTTAAAATAAGAAAAGTTACATTTAAATTATTATTTATTAAAGTATTCTACATATTTTTTTTTTTTTTTTGAATTTGTATATATTTCTGTTTCTATAGTTAAGAGCACTTTTAGCGTATCTATACAGAATATTCCAACCCAAGCCACCATTCAAAACACTCATCAGCTCCTCCTTTTGAAGTTACCTCACTCCAAAATGCATTATCATTAAGATTATGATTGGCTTTTCTATAATACATCCTGTGTAGTGACGATTTCGCTTCATTTATTGTATACAAACAATCCTGATTTTTCTAATATATGTATTTTTAAATTTTCTTCTGAGATTATTAGCTTATGTCATATCCGCAACTACTCGACAGTTCTTGCCATTCTTTGACGCAATGTCCAATTCTTTCTAGCATATGCCTTAAGACAATTTTCTGTAAGCGTTCATCTTCCATTTCCATGACTTTAACCACATAGTCAAAGTGTGTCTTTAACGTTTCCAGAAAAAGAGGTGCCCGTTTCCAGATGGATCATGTAGTTAGGAGTATTATTAGGTTGCATAAAGATGCGTTTTATACAGTAACATTGGAACTTTTTCTCGGAGTCAAAATTGTCATATCCCCATACTTGTGCCGCATAAAGAAGAATAGTTTGGGCTGTCGCTCAAATAATGTTTTGCTTTGACCTATGCAATATAAATCTAATTTGGATGCAGGTACTCGATGTTGAATTTATGGCTGTTTTTGCTTCTGCTAATTTTATTTTTAAATGTTTTTCCACGTTAAGGTTAGACGTTATCAGAAAACCACACAAGTAGCACAGAATTACTTAACGAAGTCTTTAAGAATTCTAAATCGGTATCTGACATCTTCTATAAGACAGATTTAAGTTCCTATTAAGTAGAGAAAAGGCGCAAGTGGGCGGTCCGATAGAAGGAAATAAGAAGATAAATTGAGTCTTAAAATGGTCTTAAATCGGGATATCATTCTTCTTAAATACTTCATTACTCCTTCTGAAATAGTTCCTTACATCTTCTTAAATACTTCTTAACTCCTTCTTAAAGAGCTACGGCAATTCTTAAAAAAATTATTAGAAACAATAAAAATAAATTTTTTTTTATTATCTGTTTGTTTTTTTACTATTGTTGATTATATTCTATCTTTATGTGAATTTTTGCTGGAATGAAAGAATTTTAAAAGTTAGTTTTTTTAATTTACCTTTGTGCTTCCACTGAGATTCTAACCCGAGTCCTCTCGCTTGCCGTGCTTGTGCTCTACCTATTGTGCCACTGTGACACTTAAAATATCTTGTCTCAAAGTGCTACTCAAATAACTCTCTCGTGTTTTTAATATTATACTCTTTAAGAAGACTTAAATACGTATTAAAAAATCTGAAAAATACCGATTTAATACCAAAATAGAAAAGGAATGTTTTTAGAAGGATTAAAGAAGGAATTAAGTAACAAAAAAAAAACCGATTTAAGAAATGCCCATTTAAGAAGTATTTAAGAATGCTTTAAGTAGGAGTAAACACTCCAAGTTAAGTTCTTTAAAACAATACCTAATAAAGATCATATTAAGATGGAATTAAGTAGGCATAAATTTACATACCTAATAAAGAAGGAATAAAGTATGAATTAAGAAATGTGATACCGAAATTATACCATTTTGTGCTACTTGTGCAAGGTACTTGTACTCTCGAACAACTTCAATTTGGTAACTCCACGTCTTGCTTCTTGAGAATCACCCTCCTCTAATTCTAAATATAAGAATTTTCGTCTTTTCCAGATTCGCAGATAGATTCTATGCTTTGCAGTACCTTTCGAACCTATTGGTTTTAAGCTGCGTACTACTAACTGTGTCAGAAAGGAAAACAATATCGTCTGCATACATTAAACCTAGTATATAACCTGATTTTTCCACATCACCTCCAACTTCATCTGTTATGTCATTAATGAACAAAATAAATAGCAGCGTGCTCAAAATACAGCCCTGTTTCACACCCATCGTCGTTGCAAATTCTTCGGACATACAGTTTCCATGCCATACCGCAGCTATATTATTCTCATACAGAGCCCTTATGATGTTTACTATTTTACTGTCATAATATATGAAACCGTCCAATACTACTTGTAGTGAACGGTGCCAAAGGTAATTTCTAATCCAACGAAGATGAGATTGATCGATGCCAAATGCACGCATTTTTAATAAGAGTGCTTGATGTAAAACTCTATCATATGACTTTGAAATATCAAGTACATACAATAATCTTAGTCTCTCCAAAACGATGTAAAGATTTGTTCCACTTTTCGGAGATAATCCATCAGATCACCAGTGGACCTATTGCTACGAAAGCCATACTGCCGGTCTTTAAGAAGCTTTCGTTCCTCAAGATATTCCTTAAGCTAAAAATTGATCAGCGTTTCCATAACCTTTGAAAGAAGGGACGTAAGTGCAATTGGTCTATAGTTAGAGGGGGAGAAGAATTCGCTTTTTTAGGAACAGGCTGGACAAATGCTGTTTTCCATCCACTCAGGAAGAGAGGAGTAGGACAGATGAAAAAGCTTCGTAGTGGTTTTGCCAGCGTCGAAGAACACCTCTTCAGAACAATAGCAGGGATACTATCCGGGCCAGCGGATATGTGAATGTTAAGATCTTTTAGTACTCTAGCAATTGCACGAGTGCGAAAGAAGATTCGTCCCATAAAATCGTTTACGCTCTCAAGTACAGGTGGAGTTATTTCACTCTCTGGTAGCGTCGAATTAACAGCAAACTGTACTGCGTTATCTTTCGCTTTATCTATCGAGCTTACAACAGGAGTGTCATAGAAGACGAGTGTTGGAACTGAGGATTTAGTACTGTTTCATACCTTTTTTACAAATGACCAAAAATGTTTATTACCTTTGTGACATAATGGTATTTTTTGCGGTAATTTTTGGTCATGTAAAAATTTAGTTTGTCAGATTTAGTTTACAGTTTGTTTTCACTTATTCCAGTTTTTCTCAGGAGGGTTGGCTTTTCAACTACGGAAACTAACTTCTCTAACCCTGATAGCCTCTTTACAGCTCGCATCAAACCAGGAGTTTTTTTTCGGTTTTATAGATTTTATCCTATTTGGAATAAAATTTCTCATAACGTAAAGGATCAGACTTGTGACCATATCTGCACTAGAGTGTACGCCACTATCGAGGACGCATAGTGACCAGTTAAGTTCGGCGATAAAATCGTTGAGACCGTCCCAGACAAACGGTTCTCATAAGGTTTGTTTTTTTATTTAACTGGGGTTTTTTGACAGAGGGAAATTCACAGATATGACAAATGGTCTGATGTGCCTAGTGGCGATAATACATTTATGGCGTACATATCAGAGTCAGAGATAAGAAACAAGTCTATGGTATTGGCAGATTGACCTACAACGTCAGGAACCCGAGTTGGCTTATCAAAAAGCTGAGTCAGGTTGTTTAACTCAGCAAAAATCTCGAGATACCTTACTTTGGGTTTTGTCTTACCAGAATAGCGCAACCACGGAGAATTGTGTAAATTGAAATCGCCCGTAACAACGATCTCACTGTGCGGAAAATAGGAAACAATTCTTAGGATAGAGGCGGGGGCATCGAATTCATAAAAAGTCGAAGTACTATCGAAGCTTGGACTGCGATAAAAAACATGTATGAATGATGCGCCTTTGAACACATATAATTAAAATTTGTATTAAAACAGGGGCCATAGGCAACATCATTAAATACGTATACGGCTAGACCATGATAAGCAAAGAATAATGGCACTAAACTATTACCAGGTAGGTTAAACTCTTTATGATCGGTGTTTTTACCAACCAGGGTTTCACTTAGTGCCAAAACTGCTGGCGTGTTTAAAATAGTGTGAACGTACACAGCACAGAAATCTTGTCGAAGCCCCCGAATGTTACAGTACTCAACACAAAACTTATCAGTCATTACAATGCACAAGACATAGAGAAAGAAAACCAAAACTAGACAGTTATCTATGCAGGCATTAAAAAAATCTTCACAATTGCAATTTGCCATTAGTGTTATGGCTTAATGGCAAATCACACTGAACCGCTCTTGTACATCCAAAAATAATAACCGAAATATATACAATACTGCTATATACATATAGTCAAATGCTACACAGTATGCTGTTTACCACACAATGTATGCAGTAGTTATACTTTGAGCACCTGCTATAAAAGAAGAAGCTGTAAAAGCCTTATAGGCAAGGAATCTCTTTAAGATGATTAGAATCATAAAGTCTTTTAATTTGGACATTGCTGCTACTTTTTGGTATGGCATAGGTTCACCTGAAATCTTCCCCACCAACAAAGGTGTCGACAGTGTTGTGTGTTCAGCACCCTCCTATTTAACCTTAAATGATCTACATGACGATCTACTCTTTGGATTATTTATAAATGGCATTAAAATTCATGTCATTTTGTGTGCTGATGACATTGAACTCTTATCAGATATCGCCCTTGCAGTGTTTAACATTATAAGGGTTTTTTAATAAACCCTTGAGCGCGTGTGAATTATAAAAAAATCGAAAAAATCTCCAACAACACATTGATTGTATGTTATACTGCAATAAGTGGAAGCTCAAAGTCAATCTTAGCCAAACTGACAGCAGCAACGCCAAACTATCCCTATATTATATTATATATTTAATGAAAACTACAATACTGTCAACTATTTTTTTTTTTCAAGTAACTTTTTTTTATTATTATTATTATTTTATTATTATTATCTTTATTTCTTACAAAAACTTAGTAGCTAAAATAATATTACAAAATTAGGTATTTATCAATTTCTAGTTTTTTTGAAAGAAATAGATAAGTACTTTCTATTGTCCAAAGACAAGTGGCGAAAGTACTTTTTAGGTAAAAAAAAAACATAAAGTATACTATTGATGGGGAAAGCATTCTAAATTCCAAATACGTTTATTTTAAAGAAATAAGTATGTATAGTAATTTTTCAAAATTTCAATGTTTTTAAGTTAATAAAATCTCAATATCTGAAAGGTTAAAAGATAAAAGCCATTTTTTTAAATTAAGTAAGAAAACAGATTTCCCTCTCTCGCACCTAAGGTTAGCTGGAAGTTGATTAAATAAACGAGGGGCTGTAACGTAATAAAATTTAGAAAAAAGTGTTTTATGAATTCTTGGCACAATTACGAAGTTATTGGTGTTAATACGTAAGTCAAAATTATCAATAATTCTCGCATCATAATAACCGGAATTTTCAAAAAATATTTTCAAGACTTTGTAACAGTACAAATGCCTTAAAGGCAAAATTTGGAGATTTTTAAACAAATCATGACTGGATGTTAGACGATTTACTTTACAGATAATTCTTATTGCATGTTTTTGTTTAATTAATAACGGTTCAATCTTATTAAAATATGTGCCACCCCAACAAGAAATTCCATACTGCAACTTTGATTTGATTAACCCATTATAAACCAGTTTTAATATTGAAAGATTACAGTAAAGGCTAAGATGATAGAGTTGTCTTACAATCCTGTTCATATATTGTTTCAAGTAGGAAGTGTGTACTGTCCAACTAAAATTTTGATCCAATATAACGCCTAGATATTTGAAATTATCAACACATTCAATTTTAAAGCAATAATGACTGCAGGTTAAATGTTCATCAAATAATATGGAACCACATCCTAAATTAAATTTTGAGCAGCCAGGTGAATGATAATATAAAGGCAAGTCCAAACGGTGGTTATCCTTGAGTTTATAAATCATAAACTTAGTTTTATCGCTCATAATTAAGTTATGTTGATTAAACCAACGCCTAAGAATATCTAAATCAAAATTAACATTGGAAAATAAATCAATGTAGTTTGTATTCGCATAGGAAAGTGCTGTATCATCAGCAAATGCTATTATTTTGCCCTTAAAAGGTTGGATGAATAATGAGTTCACATATATAAGGAACAATATCGGACCCAAAACAGATCCTTGAGGAACACCTAGATTTAAAGAACATTCCGAGCTTAAATTATTGTTAATCTTTACAACTTGCCTGCGATTACTTAAGTAAGATACGAACCATTCATAAAAGAAACCTCTGAAACCAGCTTTGTAAAGTTTATCTAATAATAGAGAATGGTTTACCATATCAAAAGCCTTAGTTATATCGATAAACAATGCAGAAGGAATTTGAGAAGAATTTAAACCGTTATAAATTTCACCTGTCAATTTGAGCAAGGCACTTTCAGTTGATCTGCCTGTTCTAAAGCCAAATTGAGAATCGTTAAAAAAATTAGTTCTTTGCAAAAAAGATAGCATTCTGGTTTTAACACCTTTCTCAAAGATCTTTGAAAAAACAGAAAGAAGAGAAATAGGACGATAATTGTTTAACAGCATTAAATCTCCCTTTTTGTGAAGGGGAATTACTACAGCTACTTTCAAGGATTCAGGAAAAACACCTTTCAAAATACACAAATTAAAGATAAAGCATAATACATCAGCTACATGAAAAGAAATTTGTTTTAACAGGAAACTAGATACGTTATCAAAAGATGAAGACTTAGATGTTTTAAGTGAATTTATAATTTTATGAATTTCAAGAGACGTGAATTGATCAAAGAAAAAACTCTCAGGCTGAAATTGAGTTTGCTTTAAAATATCATCGCAAGATTCTGCAGTAGAAAAAGCAATATTTGTGGATCCATGACAGACACCAACATTAGTAAAAAAATTATTGAACAAATTAGCGACTTCCAATGGCTCAGAAACGGTAGAATTATTGTTGTTTATAATAATTTCGGAATTTGATTTATTTTTGTACAAAATTTCATTAATTACCTGCCATTCCTTTTTTGAATTTCCAACGTTCATTGCTAATTTATTTCTGTAATAATTATTTTTACACAAGGGTATCTCAGTTTTTACTTTAAAACAAATCTTTTCATAATAATTCTTTAATCTAGTGTTGTTGGGATGTTTTTTAATAAGTAAACAAAGCTGCTTTTTCTTTTTAATTTTCTTCAATAACGAGATGGACATCCATTGCTTCAGACATCTTAATTTATTATATTTTCCACATTTATTTTGGCTACAAGTAGATATATAGAACTGCAACTTATTGAGAAATAAGTCAAAAGCAATCGATGGATCATCCGAATTATATACATCTTCCCAAAATTCAAGATTTAAATTAGATTTTAAGGCAATAAAATCTATTTTTTTAAAGTCTTTATATTCACAGTGTTTACTTCTAACAACCGTAGAATTCAATTGAATACCCGTCAACCTATGGTCAGTTATTTTGAAGTCATAGGCCCATGTTTTATACTCTGTAGAATTATTTCTATTCAACCTAATAAAAATGTGGTCCAGGCAGGAATTTAACCGAGTGGGTTGATTGAGCAGAGATTCAAAACCATACGAAGAAAGCAACGATAAAAAACTATCAGTATCAGGTGATTGACATAGAATATTTATATTAAAATCACCTAACAAAATACAATTTTTAAATTTTTGAAGCTCCAAAAATCCTGAAAATTCATTTAAAAAGCAACCAACTGTACACTTATGCAATCTATAAACACAGATAAAGCAGTATTGAACACCAGAGAGTTCGCAAGTGACACTAATTATATCTGCACTTTGTAATTTAAATTTATTAATTACACAACCCATTATATTGTTTCCGTAAAAAACCGCGACACCTCCAGCAGCATATGACTCATTACAAGTAGCATTAAGTGTAAAGTTAGGGATATAATTATAATCAGATATTTCTTCTTCAAAGATCCAGATTTCCGAAAGAAAAATTAAATCTGGAAAATGATCCAAAGGTGTAAGATGAGAGAGAAATGTTTTAAAATTAGATCTCATACTACGAACATTTTGGTGAATAATTGAGAAACCAGAAGATAAATCATTATTTGGATGGTCTATACACAAACAATTTAAATTATTAATTACTATCATTGTTGTTGTTATGTTGAGCTCCAAAAATATTTGCCGACATTTTCTCTCTATTTTCTTTCGCTTTCATCATCAAACTTTTCTTAAATGAAAGAGAAGAAAACTTAACACACACAATATTCAAAGAGTGTTTTTTGTTATTTTTATTAGCTTTAACACTCTTAACATAGCACCACAAATAATCATATACAGATGTCTTACGCCTATGGAGCAAAGTGACCTATGAAATTGAAAAAGCTTTATTCTATAAAGCTTTTAAAAAAGCATTTCTTCTACGAGAATCAAAGTTCTTCTCGCAGGATTTTGCAGGATAGGATTTCTCTTCTCTCAATTATGTGTTGCTTCTCTTTTTTTACCCTTTCCTGCAATTTTTTTTTTATATCCGCTTCCGCAATATTCGTTCACCCTTTCACTCCTTCAGTAACGATCAAGCCACAGACAGTTGTTTTTTTTTTTTTATATTTTGAAGAATTCTTTTAAGGTTGTCTAAGGCCGGGCATTCACGACACAAAATAACTGCGCAAACTGACATTTCACTCAAGTCGGTTTGTGCAAAACACGATACAAGTAAACTGCACAGTTCTCAGTTTTAAAAAGTTTTCATTCTGTAAGCATGTGTTCATAATCATATAAACATCGGCTCCGGCACCAGCCATTATAAAAAAAAAACAATGTACACAGCGTAAATAAAATTTTTCAACTGAGCGGTTGCACAGTTTTTGACATTCACGACACAAATAACTGCACAAATTTAAGACTTGAGCAAAAATATTAAAATTTTTTAATTTTTACACAGTTAACTGCACAAACCGCACAAACAACCCCATTCACAACACAACTAAACTGCGCAAACACCAGTTTGCGCAGTTATTTTGTGTCGTGAATGCCCGGCCTAAGGTTTGCGACAATGACAAAAATATAAAATGGGATTGACCGATGAATATTTTTATTAGGGTAGATAATTAGAGAATTTGTTTCAATAAATTGTGTTTCGTTGGTAGGTAGTAATTATGTACTGTATACATAGTTAAAATGATGGAAGGAATTTCTTCATTTGTGTTTTTTTTTTTTTCAGTTTGGTTAATTAAGGTAATGACACATTTTGGTGGCGTCATTGGTTGCATTCGCCTTTTCTATTTCGTAAGAGTCCAGGAATGTGTGTGTATATTTTTATTCTTAATGTATGTAGGTAGGAAAGAACATATGTAGGTACGGAGTTTATTAAATTTGGAAATGCCTTTATTGGTTTTATTGTCCACAAAAAATTAAAATTCACGATTTTGGGCAAGAGCTTGTTTAGTGTACCTACCTACCTAGCAGAAAACAAAACAAATTTGTTGGAAATTTATGTATGTTACTATTTTTGTATGGTAGATACTTGTTGATAAATAGATACGTATGTATGTAGGAAGATAAGAATCTGCTGAGGCATATGTAGGTTCAATTAGAATTTAGATATCGATACATATAATAGAAAATGTTTTTTATTTGGTTTAAATTTCAAATACCTAGGTAACCTATCTAGAATATCTGTATTATTGGTAGGTAGGCATGTAATTACATTTATGTATGTAGTTAATGTAGGTATTAAAATACAGTAAAAATAGGTTATAACGACATCGGTTCTGACGAAATATCGGTTATTGCGAACTTGTACGATTGAGGAAAAATCTGGAATAATTTCAAGGCTCGAAGCAAGCTCGAAAAGTTTGGCAGCAAAGTTTTCTGTACCTATCGGTTTCAACAATCGGTTTCAACAATTGTACATTCTTTTTATGATAGATATAGATAGATAGATAGATGGATAGATAGATAGATAAAGTCTTTATTTTTCAATCATTCAAAAGTACAATAGTTTAGATTCAAAAAGATTTACAAAGCATGGCTTGATAAGCCGTCTGCCGGAAGAAACTCAAATAAAAAAGAATAAAAAAGTAGTAATACAATAATGAGAGAAAATAATTTAAATTAAAATATATGCGTATACAAGAAATACAAAATTTATAATGAACATTATGTATTTAATATTGCAACTTTTAGTTTAGTCAAAACAAAATAGAAAATACTTCAACCGTCTTATTATTCTTTATTGGAAGCAAAAAAGATATTTATGTATGTATACATGAGAGTTTAAGTTTGAATTCAAAAAAGAAATTAGGAAGATTTATTATTCAAAATTCAATATCATAATAATGTGACTTTTAGTTTAGTCAAAACAAAAAAAAATTGAAGAAAAGTACAAGCTTTTAGTTTAGCTAAAACAAAAAATAGTCGAGATACATCTCTTAAGGCTATTATAAATAAATATAAAAAGAAGAAAGAAGGACTGCATGTATAAAATATTTATTTTAAGTAAAGGCTTTTAGTTTAGCTAAAACAAAAAAAAAAAAACAAAAAAGAGCAATTATAATTATATCTCAAAACATAAATATTCATATATTCATTTCGAAAGTTTCTTGCGTGTGAAACATAGCGTATAAGAGGCTTCCAACCAAGGTCTCCATTTAAAACCCTGACACATTCCACTAGCGAAAGAAAACTAGAACTAAAATAAAGTCTTCGGATTTCCTGCAGAACTGGACAAAGTGCTAGGAAATGAAAAACATCTTCGTTCTGATTTAGGTTGCAGAGGGAGCACACAGGGTTTAAATCTGTTCTGAGGCCTAAAATTCAGATCAAGCATTTCGGTTCTAGTCTTGAAAATTAAACTCATTTCGAGAACAGTAAACTCTTTTCTCATTCTTTTTATGAATGGCGATCATTCAGCCAAAATCATTAATTTTTAAAGAATATTCATACGAATAATGCACGAATTCATAAAAATCAATTTTTGTTTTATGACCAAGTCATGATTTTTATGAAAAACTATTCATAAAATCCAAAGCAATAGAATTGTTGTTGGAAAATCAAAGTATGATATTTTACATTTGAAATATGAACAATTCATACAAATTTCATTGTAGAGTTTTAATAAAACATTTCTTAAAATGCTTGAAACTGTTCTTTTATTGTAGGAACAAAGTGACTGATTTAATGAAACCACATTCATCAACATGAGCAAGTGACATTTTATTAAAAATTACTTAAAATTCTTGAAACTATACATTTTTTACATGCAAAATATCATTAAATGCATGAAACCACTTTCATAAATATTGTTTTTATGCGAATTCCAAGTAGGAAACTTTACATTTGAAATATGAACAATTCATACAAAAATTAATATGAAGCTGAATGAAAGATTACTTAAAATGCATGTAACTTTTCATTTGTTACATGCAACACATCATGCAATGCATGAAACCACATTCATAAGCATGAGTAACGGACATCTTAAAAAAATTACTTTAAATGCTTGAATCCATTCAAAATTGAAATTGGGAATAACTTTTTTTAGTTGATCAACCAACCTAAAAAAATGTCAAAACTCACAAAATTAAAGAAATGTAAATGACGGAATTTTTGTTGATAAGGCATTCCCAAACTAATGCAAAGTATGTTTTCGTGTTGTTCGTTCAATCACAACTAATGTTGTACCTACTCGTACATGTTGTAATTATTACTTTCGACATCGTTAATGAATTTATTTGCGTGCGCCTAAAAACTTGAAAAGAACATGAGTGCAATATCAGCTTGCAATTTTATAGAAATTGAGTTCGTTACGAAAATTGAATCTGTATCTACTGACCAACATTTTTGTGTTCCAATCTTATACATTTTCGGCTTCATGCAATTTTTTACTTAGGCCAAACACAAAACAAATTTAAAGCTTGAGTGAAAGAGTTTCTTTTTTCCGCTCTTCAGAAAATAATAAAAAATGCAATAGTGGTATTGCTCACGGCCTCATATTATAAATGCCTATTTATCAAAAGGAATACTTTTTTTGACGTAAGTTAGTCCGATCTTGTTCAAACACGAATTTATTTTTTTTTAAAACTCAATATTTTGAAAAGCTCATGCTCATTTTTTTTTTAAATTGATAAATAAAAGTTTCATAATATAATCTACATGATGTGAAGAAAAATCAATTATTAAACCTAAAAATAACGGTACCCACCATGCAAATCTTAAAAAATGGTTTTTGAAAATCGTATTTTTCTCGAAAACGGTTCCGCCGCACAGTGCGTTGACTAGTGGACAAAAATAAAAAAACATACAAATGCAAATCCTAGGTTTATGCTCTGAACCTGTTTTAGAACAATCTTGAACTACTTAAATTTAAATTTAATTGTGGTTTTTTTTCTTCTTCCTGGATTAGCAATTTATGAGCAACTGAGATACTTTAAGCTGCAATGTAATTGAAACTTGTAATTTTGTGCGAATTAGCTTAGCTCGCATAAGACAAATATTTTGGCTATATATGTACATACATATGTACATTTTTTCGTTTGACTATTAATAAGGATACTTTGATTGCAGGCATGAGTTGTTGTCTCGAATTTTTCTTGTAAATTTGAATTTCTGTGATTTTTTGAAAAATACTCTATTTTAAGGCTTATAAATTGTATAAAGTAAAGCTTTTAAAAAAATGTTAGCAAACTGTAGCAAAATATTTTATGTCATTATGTTCTGTTATTATAGTGCTTTGAGAAAAAGTTTACTTTTCTTGCTACTTCTTGCTAACCTTCAAAATATTTGACTTTTTTTAGGGCAAGGTCAAAATTTAAGGTTATCCGGTTACAACTAAGAACGATTTTGGTGGAAAAAGTATGACTTCTTTTCAAAAATCTTGAACGTAGATGGAAGGCTTGTACACGAAACGGCGACCATTTTGCGAGACACCACGGAGTCTGGTTGAGACCTTCTTTTATTCTTCCCAATAGCATTCTTAATTTTCTAGAAAATACTTTGAGAGAATGTATACTTTCCTTCTAGCCTTTAAAATATTACAACTTTTGTATATCGTACAATCATCAAATTTTTAAAAATGTTTGGCTTCTAATTAATCATTTTACAATTGTGGGCGTGGCAGTGGGTGAAATCACTATCGTACTAGAAGTTTTCATGTAACAAATTTATTACCAAAAATGGGCGTGGTAGGGGACGTGAAAATTCCTCAAATTGAGTAAAATCTCCTATTTATTAAATTTAGCAACCAATTTTTGTTCACAGTTACCTTTTTAAAAATAGATTTTTGTCCACTACCTGCATACAATCGACGCACTGTGCGTCGGTCGATCCGATTTTAATTTGCGATGCACATAAGTACTCGTACTATCCATAACTTGATTCGTGAAAAAACTGAACTCGAGATTTTGATGAAACTTAATAATAGGATGGAAGTGTGTTTTGAGTAATATCCTTAGACGTACCTGACACACATTTTGTCAAAAATAAAATTTAAATATGTAAATAGAATAGCAAAATGCTGCTTTTTGGTATTTCATCATAAATGATAATTTTTGTTGCCTCTAATAAAATAAATTTTCTGATATTTGATTTCTTCATTTTTTTTTCTTTTTTCGTATGGTGAAGATTCTAAAAAGTTGAAGCAGTACTGTCATAGGTGCAAAACTTTAAACATTTACAGTCTTATTTATTAGAATTCGCCAAACGCGTGAATAGTAATGCAATGTTTAAGGACTTATTAATCAACTATCTACACAAATTCATATTTATAAAACATTTTCCTACCCAGCATAGTTATAATGAGCTTGTGTCAAATAAAGTACAAAAAAGTAAGAATCTATTACATTAAACCTTCATAACTCTCAGCTGTTCAGGGAAAAAAAAAAAAACATCTTGAATTTAATAAACAAAAATGAAACTACTGAGAACTAAAATAATTCGAAGAATTAACTTTGATTCATCAGATAAGGTAGGCATGTAATTATCTCTAGCACAATACTAGAAATCAAATTGTTATTCATTCTATCCTAGCTGGAATACTCCTCAGACAAATTATTGACGATAAAATACAATACTGCAAAATAAAAATTGCGATACTAACACACTGGACAGAGAAGGATCAGATAGACAAACAGTCAGACAGCAACAATTGCGAGACCCACTTTTTTAGTCTTCGCTATCATCATAATGTCAAATCAAAATCTCGAGTTCTATTTTTTTACGAATGCATAACTTGCCTTATAATACCTATAAGTCGCAAGTAAAAAATCGAACTCAAGATTTTGAATAAAGTTGACATTGCGATGATATCGAAGACCAAAAACGTGGGTCTCGAAATTCTGTCTGTCTGTCTGTACGTCTGTATGTCTGTATGTCTGTATTTTGATCTAGAGCCTAAGCCACCGTTCCTGTTTTTTTTAAACTTGGTACTTAAGAATTCTCGGTGATTCTCTAGGGGGGAAATTGAAATTTTTTGTCTGCTCTTAGCCTACTTCATTAATGGTTACTTAACACTTAGGCATTGTAACTGAAGAGTGGCTTTTCAAAAGAGAATATAAGGATTTTCAATTTTAAACTACAGAAGTGTACAATTTTACTTATATTTTGATGCTCAAGTTATCACGTTCATTTTCACAAAAAAAAATTGAAATGCGACTCAAAACCGACTATTATAAGAAATCATAAAGGAGTTTGTTCATAATTCTGTTCAGATTTTTTGAAAAATTTCTTAATGCATTTTTAGGCGTTTTTTGTTGTCTCCGAATCAAAAAGTCTTGATGAAAAAAAACAACAACAGCTTAATTACAATTAATTATTGAATAATAACATTATTGTATAGTTAAATACTCGTAAGAAACAAAGCAAAATACGCCTACTGTGCATTCTCTTTTTAAAAGTAACTCCTCAATTATGAAGTACCAGAAAGCTTAAGTCACCTTTAATAAAGCAGTTTACCAGGGGACACGACCGTGGACGTGGCAGACATTCGTCCCCCAACCACCCTCCCTCCCTTTATTCTTTCACAATATAGAAATTTACGTAGGTATGTATATGTAAATAGTATGTTAACTTAAGCATTCATTAGGTTTTGTAGCTTCTTATTTTTATGTTTAGGCTTTTTAGTTTTGCAAACGTTTTTGTCGAGAGTCCATTTACAATTTTTCCACAAAAGCACGGTTATTAAAAAGTTCACGGTGTCAAGTCTGTGCGTATAACATTCATTTGTATTATCGAACCAATCTGGAAAATTAATGTTTGTTATGTTTAAACATTGTCTCAATATATTTTGTCTTATGTTGGATGCGAACGCATGTTCTTCAAAGTATGTTGAAAAAATTTTTACATGCAAGCGGCATATTTGAAAATACTTTTCAGAGGGCCATAAAAGTAGAGGTTTATCATTACAGTTGTCATATTCTTTAAGTTTTATGAGTATTTCTGTTATATTAAATGTAATCTTGTCCTTCGATACTTCTTCTACACATTTTTCGCAGACTTCATGCATTTTACTTAAAGTTTTGAAAAAACAATACCCTGCAAAATATCTAGTTGCCACGTCATTTATGTCTGGCATGACGAATGAAATTTCGTTTTCATCGCAAGAATAACCCTCATCATTCCAATTAGATTTAAACTGCTCTAGTTTTAAATTTTCTTCTTGATCTATAGAGCTATCATCTAAGTTCTCGTGAAGTAAAACAAGTGTTTTATCATTGTTATTTTCTGCTATTGCATTCCAATCTAGATCAAGATATTCTGAGTCATCTTCTTCACAATTTGAAAACTTAGAATTAAATAAAAATTTTAGGGAAATTACTTTAGCCAAAAGAGAACCGAATTCAGAGACTGTCGGATTATTTTTATTAAAATTTCGTGCTCTTATCTTCCCGAAAAGATTTTCAAGTGGATCTTGATTGAATTTATTTACGTTTATATAATTTATTTCATAATGATCTTCAAATAAGCTGTTTCTGATGCGTAGCACGCTTTGAATTGTCAAAACCATCCCTTCAAAGCAAAATACCTTACCTTTTGCATTAATACGTTGAATAGTTTGCAAGTAGATTATCATATCTTTCAAAAAATGTATATTACTGTCATCACGACAGAGTGCTGGTTTTCCTATTAGTAAATCAAATAATCTGTTTACCTTGGTTATAAATTTGGCTGTTGGGGTCGCATATTGCATTAAAGGCTCAGAGAATTTGTTAAGCTCCACAAATGATTCAATGCCTAAAGCTACTGACCTACTCAAAGTCTGTGCAGCCATAGAAACATTCATTTTTTGGAAATCCGTTGGATCGATGTGGGAAGATGTCAGTTTTGGACAAATTTTTGTTATGTTATTTTTCTCAGAGTTGTATATATATTCAATAATTTTCCAACTAACAGATCCATCAGGTGTTAAAAGGTTGTAGCTTAACAGGTTATTGCGAACACTTTTCATCAGATGTGGCATATCATATGTTGCATATATAGTCTTTCCTCTATAGTCAAATCCAAAGTTTTGCAAATTAATGTTAAGCTGGTTGTAAAGTTTTCTATTTGTAGGCCCTTGATCACAGCAAATGGCTCTTACATTTAGCTGAAGATTATAACATATATCTAGACAATTTTTAAGTTCGATCTCAAGATCTGTCGCCGGAATATTTGAGGGACAAGCTACGTAATAGAGGACTTGTTTAAAATTTCCACAAAGACTTCGAATCATAAAAACGCAAACAGACTTTGCACATTTGTTAATTCTAATACCTCTTCCGTAATCTACAAAACCTTCTATTATGTCTTTATATTTATTGTAGGTTAGGTTTGACTGAATGCTCATCTCATCAAAAATGAGGATTATTTCCCGGTCTTTAGAAGACAATGTCCTTGCAACACTCTTTATTTCTTCAAGGACATTCGGATTCATTCCAGGGGATAAGCTTTTAATATTTATCCATCTATGCAATGAAGACGAGTGTGGAAAATGTAATTTAAGCTGATCCCTTAAGAAATTATATCCTGAAGCTGATCGGAAAAAAATACATTGACATATCCATTTCTCGTCTTCTGTAAATGGTTGTCCTCCTTTGGAAAGGATCAATTTTGAGAAAATCTTAGAATTCTTATTGATTCCAGGCATTATGTCAATTTTTTCGGTTATACTCTGCTTCGCATAAGCTTGCAATTTTTTTTTGTCCTCTTTTAATCGGTTAATTTTTCGAGACATTCTTGAATTCAGTTTTTTGAATTTATTAATTTTTATTTGAAGCTTATTGTTCATTTTTGTTAACCGACTGACTTGTTTTATATAATAAAATTGCTTCTTTGCATTCTTCTCACAGCTTGAACATTTTGCAGAAAATTCCTCACTTGCTTTGTTGCTTGTAATCGGAAAATTGTTATTCATTTCATTCAGAATTTGTCTGTTGTCTGTTTCTTCCAATGTCACATCAAGATTATTTCTGTAATTGCACATGTAATTAATTCTTGCATTTTCTGGATTGAAACTAACTTGACTGCCTTCATTTGGCTCAATCTGTTCTTCAATAATCTCTGAATCATTATTATGCCTTAAAAATAATGTTGGGCGAGCATTTTTCTTTAATTTTTTTTTCCCAATACTATTCGACGCAAAATGTTGGCTACATATGTAAGGTTTTTTATGTCTCTGTACATTTTCTCGACACTCTTCATCAAGCAAAGCTAGCCACTCTGAATATTTTTCTGTTCCTCTGTTTGGAAAATTAAACAGTTTTCTTTCCGTTAAGTTCGTATTTGATTTGCAAAAAGTAATGACACAGTTAGTTCTCTTCCAGGAAGACATTTTTTTTTCAATTATTTGTACCTGTATAAAGCTAAAAAAAGAAACTTAAAAACTAATTACCTTCCTGCAAATGTCTTTCTTCTTTCTTGAGACGAGGAACCCGCACATTTAAAGAAAAAGGAGTAGATAAAATAGAAACCACGATCACAACTAAAAACTAGCTAAGCAACAGTTTCAAAAAAAAATAAAAGCACTTTATTTTATCACAGTTTTAGGTATCCTAAACACTAAATTTTTCGATAAATCAAAATACTATGTAAGTAACATATATACATTAAATATACTTAAGTTATAGATAGTAATTATAATTACTGGTTAAAATAATACTTCGTAATACAAAATTGAGCTGCTAATAATCACTTTCTCAAGCCAAATTGAAGATCAATCTGTCGCTACTCTTCTGCGGGTTTTTCATTGCAGTATACATATCTCACCAATTCATTTGACTAACGGTTAATTTTCATTTTCGATTCTATCTATCTCCTGGACACTTACAAATAAAACAAAATAAAACAGATACATGCATACCTACTTCCTTTTTTTCCTGGAGAAGACAAAGCCACACGAATACATTTTTATTTGCGTACGGTGTAGGTATGTTTGAAAGGGAGAATAATTTGGCATAGATTTCGATTATGTGGTTGTTTGAAAGAAAGTAGTTAAACATCGGCTGGCATGTAAAAAAAGCTTAATCTAAATCTCAAATTTCATTTTTAGTATTTTTTATAATAAAAATTTTACCTTTATTTTAAGTGCATGTCTTTAAAGATCTAATCAATAATTCTCAAGTTATAAGCAAATCAACATTACCTACTTACATACCATACAAAATCCATTTCCATTTTTCTATACCTACCCAAAGCAGTTGAAAACGAAAAATTATTGCCAAAATCCAAACAAGAAAATTCCTACCAAAAAGTGCAATACCCTCACAAGAAAACAAAATAAAAAAAAAAACAAAAACACCAGCCAAGGAGTCGCCGCGACATACACCAGCCACCAAAACCAATAAAGGAACACAGGAAAAGGCAAATATAAAAACAAAAACAACATCCATCCACACAGAAATTCTATGAATGACAAAATATAATAAGAAAAAGTAGAGACAGAAACAATATAACCCCGGTGGGAAAGGGATGCGCTGTGTCTGGTACGATTAACGATTTGTTTGTGCTATGAATTTTGTCGCTTAGTCGCTTACCCCATGGAAAGATACATTTTTCGCTCTCTTACATTGTGGTCATTGTAGTTCTCTTGTCGCTCTTGATTTTTGTATCTTTGTCTGCTGAAGCTTGTCTGCTGAAAAAAATATCTTAGGACATTTTTTTGTATGGAGATGAGACATCTGTATATGATTATTTGTGATAGCACGATTCTATTTCGGTGGGATTAACCTCTCCATCCATGACAGTTTTGAACAAAGTGTTCAATTTATCAGACACGTTTGCGTTGTTTACACCGGGAATTCCTAATATGTCAACTTCGCATTGTCTCTCTCGTTGCTCAAAACCATTAAGCTTCATCTCCAATAAGTTAACTCTTTTATTAAGAGAAACATTACAGTCTTCAAGATTTTTAATTTTAGTAAGCGCTTCGGTATTAACTAGCTTAAGTTGAATTATCTCATTATAAAGCATTTCCAACGTTATTGATGGTAGTGGTACTTTTGTATTGTTGTTGTCACTAGCTGGAAGAGGGGAGAGACCTGGGCTATTGATGATAGTAGACGTGCTGGCGCCAGTGATGATGTTGGTAGAATCTTTGTAGATGTTATGACCGCTATTAATATTTCGAGTTGGATGTGTTTTTTTTGAAGAGAGGCTGCTTGCAGAAGAATTCATGTGAGCATCTAACAAAATTGACTCTCTGCGTTTAGAACAACTACTACACTTATAACTTTGTTCATTTTTCTCAAAAAAATCAAATACTCTTTTTTCTAGTTTTTCGCACTTGGCGTGGTAATAAAAATTGCAAATTGTGCACTTAATTTTAATTTCTTTATCAATTTTTAAATGACACAAACCGCACTTGATTTTGTTACTCATTTTAAACTGATTATATGTTTATTTTTAGTTATGATGTTCAGAATCAAAAAAATAGCTATGCAACTTTCAGTAATAGAAAAATGAATGTATATTATGTTTAATGAACACAAGAAATTATTTAGAGAAGCAAGTCCCAATGCGTGTGTCCCCATCAACACTACGACTGACACTGACACTTTTACGAGTAACTGAACAAAAAATAAAAAAAAAATTATTGTTCTTTTTCTCAAATATTTTGCGTGTTTCTCCGGGAAATTGAGCGATATTTTTTTTAAATTTTTGGAAATATTTTTTTTATTCGAATGATAAGCAAAAAATTAATTAAACAATATAAAACAAAAAAAATGGATATTTTGTTTGACTATCTATTGATTTCCTAACCCCCTAAGTAGAGCTGTGCTGATTCGTTCAAGGATTCGATCTTTTCAATTGTAACGAAGTTACACCTTTTAACCTAATTACACCGTTTACCACCCACAGAAGACAGAACGCCGAAGTTCTACTTTAATTACTATTCCGGATGAAATGACCAGAAAGAGGAAAAAAGGACACACACAGATGGTTGGCGACGTCAGCAATTAAATTTCGTTCGACAGTTTTACAATCTACATTTGGTTTTAGCCGCTAGGTCGACAAGTAAGAGTGAGAAATTCATCGAAAATCAGATTCTTCTTGCCACCGTGTACTTTTGTACCAATCTATACTCTGTCCAACAAAAATTGTCAGTACAGGGAAGACAGGACGTTTGCCTCTCATTCTGGTTGCATTGCCATGCATAAGTGTGTCGCCTTTTAAAGCTCTCACAGGGATTCCGTAGTTTACATTATAAATCGCCGCAAATGAGAGTAAAAAACGCGTAGGGCTTCCGTCTGCCGATTCAAAACGACTGAAAGCAATATTCGATTTACCTTTTCCTACAACGCCAAGCGGTAAGATAATATACGCGTTTTTTTAAGTTGAAAAGCAATACGACAACACTCAACATACTCATCTTCTCAAAATGTGTACTCAAAAGCTTCAAATCCCAAAAGCTCCTTAATAAAAACCAATGAAAAAGCTCCTTGCTTGAAATTGAGAATGATAATGGTAACTCTGTTTTGATGTAAATAAAGAGCGCACGATCGTATTGAGTGACACTTGACACTCTTGTTAGTATCTCATCAGCAGTGGGATACGACGGTCGTGTTGGGGTGTACAACTTTTTGTAAAGAATTACAACAACAATTCCTTAGGAAAAGTCAGTGGCTCGCTCTTTTTTTAGTGGCATTTTTCCTAGCGCATTGTAGTGAGGGTGCATCAGGCGCCACTGCTTTAGAAAAAGCTCTCCCATAAGGCCTGTACTGACAATTTTTGTTGGACAGAGTATAGTGTACAAGGTAAAGAGTATCTCACTAAGAAGCACATTGCTGGTCGTATATACCAGAAAGTAGCTTCGAAACTTTTGGCTTCCGCCGTTAAATACCCCCTCGGCTCCCCTCATCCACTCAGACTAGGGACTCTATCCCTATCTTCGCTGTCTTAACCCTCTCCGAAAGCCTTAGGCTAGGGACTCTATCCCAACCTCGCTGTCTAAGTCTCCGCCGCCGTAGTTAAGAATAGGGACTCTATCCCAATTTTTGCTGTCTTAACCTCCTCCGAAAAGCTCAGACGGACTCTATCACAATCTTCGCTGTCTGAGTCTCCTCTCCGATACCACCATTAGTGTATATAAAATACATATTGTTAAAGTACATGAAATACTTCGCTAGCTCATTGTAAGATCGAAAAATATTGTAAAGTTATATGAAATATTTTGTTAGCCTACACACATTGAATAAATACAAATTGGAACTGGAACTCTGAACTCTCTATTGGCCGAGTTTTACTGCTTTCTTCGGTTGACCCTGGACCTGGACCCTGGAAACGAAAAATTATCACACAATCAATCGTTCATTCAATCAAAATCATTTTTTATCCAGCCGTTTCGTTCCGAACGAGAACAAGACCGATATGAAATGTTTTCAAACGTTCATTCAACTAAAATATTTTTTTCTAACCGTTTCGTTTTGACCGAACCGAACAAATGTGAAAATAAATGACAGTTTTGCTTTATCTACTTATTTTCGACTTCCTTTACGCCATCTTCCAAAATCAAACTTTTGATAAAAACACGATTAAGTGGCTTTCGAAACGCGTCGCTTTCAATTCTTTCATTTAATTAATGTTGTAAATTTGAAAAATAAATTTTTCAAAGTTGTTTCTATAAAACAAAACAAAATTCTTTTACTTAGTTTTAATATTACAATACAAGATGGAGACAAAATCACAAACATATAATATTTCAAGAGTACTGTCCTTGACCAACCGCCTAATTTTTGGGACTTACTACTCTAACGATGAGTATTATGAGTCTAAGCGGCTCCATCCAGCCAGATGCTTTCCTCTACTAAGCCAGTCAAGATAGAATAGGTAGATAGAACGTGCGTCGGCGCTAGAACTGCGGATATGTTGCTCCTTTATGGTCGAGATCGCGACGTCCTCATATAAGGCGGAGCAGAGCACCTTCGGTTCAGTAGGACTGTGTCCGTTGACCGTGTAGAATATAGGTTAAACAAAATTCGAAAATAGGGAACCACATAGAAACGCTTCGCATCAAATTTAAAGCTAACAGAAATGTTTTATTTCTGACAACAAAAACTTTAATAAAATTCTTGCAAATCGAAACAAAATAAAAAGTAAAAATTGTCTTCAGAAACACACAAATTTGCGATAAGCTACTTCCATGTACCCCATGGCGTGGGATCGGTTCTCAACATATGCCACCTAACAATAACAACTCCTAAACAAAAAGAGGCTGGGTGCGACCCACACTGATAACTTCCCATTTGTGGTCTTGAAAACTTTATATTTAGTTTTTTTCAAATAGCCAAATTTTCAGCGAAACAAACTTTAGCTGTAAAATTCAAACAAACATTATTTTAAGATTGAAAAGCATTTTAATTATTTAAAGAGATTTGAAATTGAGATTGTTGATGTATAAGTTGTTTCAAAATGTATTATATTATAGAAATTACTTTATTATTTCGGTTCCAAACATTTAAATTGAAAAAAATTTAAAAACGAAATATTTAAATATAAAAGATATGGTTTGGTTATTGATGGAAGGTCACTTACAAAATATATCCGCTCTAAAACTAGATATACATATGTCAAATATAAACCATTTGTTAGAAATTGTATTATGTATAAAATTAAATAATGGCAAAGTCAATATCATTGCTCGTTCTCAAGATATTCTAGTCGAAAAACAAATATTACCACTGTTTAGTAGATTTTTTTTATATTTTTGTTAAAACTGTCAATTCGATACTTGTCGAAATTTAACCATGTGTTAATAATTGTATTATGTCGATACCTTCCCGTAAGAATGTACTAAGCGACACTTTTTTCGAAAATGACTTTTTGATGAGGAAATATACTATATGTTAAGGGCCACGTTTTGGCCGGGGTTTCGCCAACCTATTATGCATGAAAAGGAAACTAGAGTACAAATAAAAAAATGTATCAACTGCCATGTTTTCTCAATAAAATAATGTTGCCCCCTGAAATTTGTATTATCCGCCAAAAAAATTATGCTAAGCGACATTAATAAAGATCTCATTGTCGTGAGCAACAAAAAATTTTGTTAGATGTCACTTAGTTTAACCAAAATTGTCTCTTAGCACACTATGATTCAACTAGAACTTTCTTCGTTTTTTTCGTTTCCTGAACAATTTTAGAAATGTCGCTTAGTAAACATTCTTACGGGAAGGTATCGATGTATAAAATAACATACTTTAGAAGGAACTATCGGTGTTCATTCCCAAGAAATTCGACTTGAAATACAATTTTAACTAGTTTTCACTAGAATTTTTAATATGTAGTTTTTTTATTAAAAAAAAACTATTAATTCAATATTTGTCAACATTTTATCAATTATACAAAATTATACTATGTATAAAATAAACGAAATTAGAAGTCAATATCACTACTAGTTCTCGAGAAATTTGAGTCGAAAAACAATTTTTACCAATTTTCAATAGAATTTTATATAGTTTTTTTATTTTTTGTAAAAAAACTGTAAACTGAATTTTTTTGAAATTTTCACCAGTTGTCAAACACATTATTTTTCGTAAAATAAAATTATTTTGAGTTTCAAATTGTTTTTCGTTCTTAGAATATCTGGGTTATGAAATTTTTTTTTTCAGTTTTTTTTATTTAACAAAATAACGGTATGTTCATTTTTTTCCAAATTCATACCAAATCTGTATGACCTTATAATGAGTACATTAATTTTTATTTGAAATCAATAGCATTATTTTTTCGTGAGATATTTGAAACTAACCAACATTTTTTTTTTAAACCGTTATAGTGAAAAAACTACTCACTGAATTTTAATAAACGCCCTTTCAGCATCTTTCGAAGTTATTATCTATTAAACAAAATTTATTTGAAGTCGATATCTTTACTCGTTCTTGAGATATCGACGACGAAAAATGGTACAAGAACGTACGGACGTACGAACGTACGCACGTACGAACGTACGAACGTACGAACGTACGAACGTACGAATGTACGTACACACACACACAGACATCTCTCTAAAAATGATTGATATAGCCTCTAGGGACCTTGAAACGTCGAGAAATGTCAAAAATTCCAATTTGACAAATCGGACCGATTACAATAACTCCCTATGGGAAGTTAACAAGGACATCACAGTAAGGGTTGAAAGTTGTAAGTGACTGTTTTCTTCCCAGATTTAGTAAAAACTTTACAAAAGCATGAAATTCAATCATTGAACACAATATTTTTCAAAACAAATAGTTTGCGTGAGTTAAAGATTCCAATTACGGATTAAATAATATTTTCTTTATTTTTAATTATAGAAGACTATTAATATTGTTGAAAGTCAAAATGAATATGAATATATTTCTTATATAATTTATAAAAAACAAAGTTTTCTAATACTAGATATTATACATAAAAATGATTTTAAGGAAAGTGTTTTAATAGAGAGGTGTTTCTGTAACTCGTGCTGGGACTCATTTTTCTAAAATTCTTTTATAAATTATCATTTTTTTTTATTTTAGATAGTCAAAAATAGGTCAATAAAATGATATAATAAGTTACAGAATTTATTTAAAGGAACTTCGGAAAAAGTTGAAAATATGGTTCGCGACTTGAATAAAATTATTTTTCAACTTTGAGGCATGGGGGCTTGTAAATCAAAACATAATTACTATACGAGTATATATGTTAAAAAATACTTTGAAATCATACGCTCGGGTTATCTAAGAGCCATTTTCTTCACTACAAGTTGAACTTAACATGAGGATTTTTATTCTCAACTTGTGATTTTGTTTTTCTTCACTCAAAGTTGACAGTTTCAACTTTCGATTCTCAACTCTCGAGTTGATCAGCTTCTGGTTTCCTCAACTTCCGAAAATAGTAGAAGTTGAGAAAGAAAGAAAGACATTCTCATCGTTCTCGTTGCCACGTGGCTAACAGCTGATCAAATTTACTTCATTACTTAAATCTTAAATCTAAAATCGCCAACATAAATTTTTTTCTACTACAGCACAGATTACAGAGAGTACTATAGATTTTATATAGCAGGGTTTACTCTACCGCCGGAATAGAAAATATTTTTTTCGAAGATTTAAAAAATAACATTTAAAATTTAAAGGATCTGCTACAAAAAGGGTTGTTTCTTGTTTGGATGGTGCTGGTTACTAATGAATAAAGTGAAATTTGTTTCTACAAGAATGAGAGACGACCTACGAATTGCAAAATACTCGTATGTAATTTCATGTTGAAAATAACTTTTTACTTTCTAAGAACTTTGAATAAGAAAAAAACTAAAATATAAGAAAAGTCTTATATTTAAAGAAACTCATTACACAAATTGTTTGCTTAAAAGTAAAAATGATTTAACAATCAAATTTTTTCTCCGAGGCCGAAAATTATTGCGGAGACCCGCGGTTAAGTTTCGGTTCAAGAAATACGGTTTCGTCTCGGATACTTTGGAGGTAATATTGTAATTTTGTTTTGTAATATTCTTAACAACAAAGTTAAATATATAAATTCCCAGAAAACATTAATTGAACTTTAAAGTTTGAAGTTATTTGCATGTTATTTTTCCTTATTATTCCGTTTTAAGCTTTTGGAAAAGTTTCGTAGTTAATGCCAGGTCAATAAACTATAAGATAAACTTTTTTAAAAGTTGAAAGTATTGTTTAAAACATAAATATAACAGCCTTTCAGACGTAAATAAAGGTCCGTAAACATCGGTTTCGTTTACTTTTATAAGGTTCTCAAAAAGGTCTTATGTTTACGGCATTAACTAACCAACGATGTGATGATGATGTTGCGTCCTCTTGGTTGCTTATTTATGGTCACTAGTAGGCAGGTGTTCAAAAGTACTATCCTGTGTAATATGCTCCTAAAGTTTTAAATTTTGAAGTGCCATGTAAAAGCTGCCAGCAATTAACTTGAAAGGACCCAAATGAAGATGGAAATACTTTAACACTTCTATTTGTAAAAGTTAACACCAACAACTTATAGCAAGCATAATAAATGTTTGACTCTGAAAGCACTGAGTAAAAGTGCTTATTTACAGTTTAATTATTTCACATTTCTGCCAAATGTGATAAACACATAAAAATTGTACATCTGTTGTGTTGCATAATTGTTTCTTAGAATAAAATAGAAAAATATTCATAGGCATTATGAGCCTGTTTCTGTTAGTCATAGTAACAGTGGCGTGGCATTGTGATTGTGGCATTTAACTCAATGAATGAAATCCAGCAGGCTGTAATTATAAAAGAAGCAATGACGTATCTAGAGGCAACGGCCAGGGAGAAGAGATAGTGTAAGAATCGGACACTGAAGCACTGAAGAAGTCGCTCCAATAGGTTCTTACTAAATAATTTTTTAAAGGAGAATATTCATGAACCATGGTGTTTTTCTTGATACCTATAACGTGTAGTGGGTTACTTTAGTTTAATCTATTGGCATTCAAATTTCAAACGTTGTCAATTATTGAAGTTTTCGGGTTTCTTAAGATTACGAGTTTAACAAAAAAAAGTAGATTTTTGGGTTTCAAAAAGTCTAAACAATATTATAAAAGATTAAAAATTTAATTTTTAATAGATATTTTATTTTACTAACAATAATATTTTGACAGGCTCTATAAATTATGTAGGATTAAAAATTCTTTTAAAAGCGACAGCCTTCGTGTGGATGATTGTAACATGTTACATTGTCAACACAAAAAATGTTACAAGCTTCCTTCCGTTAAATTATGAAAAAAAAAATCTAAAATTAAATTTTATTTGTCCTACCCTTATGTGATTTGTATAATTATAAACTGACGTTGCTGTATTTGGTATATTGCTTAGAGGTTGCAACCTATTTGCGAGTTTTTTTTTTTAATACAATCACTTCATGGTGGAGCTTTTATTATATACAAACATATGTATGTATGTATATGCGCCAAAGTTTCAGCTATGCAACAGCGAGCCAAAATGATTTTACTGTTCCTATTCAAATATGAGTAAGTAAGTCGTATTTCAGAGTAAACTCATCGCATTTGATAACGGATGCAGAAAAGAGGATATTCTCTAAAATAGTTAAAAGAGATAGGTGGAGGGCATTTATTACAATTTATGCGTGCCTGTGAAATGAAACTTTAAGTACTTTTCGTCATAATGAAGCTTTGGAAACAACTGTGATAGTATTTCTGCTTTGCTTCGCAGTTAAAATTAGGAAGTTGTGAAGAATGATTTTCTGGCGGGTTTCTTCTTTAGCCTGCAAAAGCGTTTTTTCCTTTATAAGTACATAGTGGATTTCATCCGACTCAATATTTTCTTTTTTATATTTAGTTCAAAATAAAAAAGAACCATCAACCATATTGTTATTACCACGGTTCAGGCTCATACACATTTAAGATTTTATGTAAAAGTCTCAGAATAATAAAATTCCATACATTTACTTTCAGCAGGAGAAACTAGTACCTACATACATATGTCGCACAATCAAATAGAGGTAAGATATGAAATTTTAGCGGTACGTAATTATTTGTGAATGTTCTATGTTTGTACATTTCTACCAAGGTAAAAATACAGTTTCCCAAGATTTTTGGAATTATGTTTATGTAATGCGAAATGACATAATAGCCGGGGATGTAACGAAAATAAAATAGACGACTGGATCGCACGAACTTGCTCTTATGTAAAAGACAAAAAATTTAAAAATTAATGTTATTAGAGAAAAATGTTCACAACTATAAAATTCATTCTTTAAATAAGTAAAATAACTCCTTTAGTAGTGGCAGCTAAGAAGCAGTCATGTTTTTCAATTTTTACAATTAATAATTTTTCAATACTATCTACAAGATGTATGAAAAAAATTATTTTTTATCCGAATACAAATGTAAAAAAATAGTTTTTGAAAATCGTATTTCTCTCGAAAATGCCACCTAGAATTTTGATAATATTTTTTTTCTTTCACTGAATTTCTACTACCTTTAATTCAGTGTCGATCCGCCGCTCGTGTGAGGCGGTCGCGAGTGCGATAAGTTCCGTATTGCGCCCTAACAAAGCCAAAAAATATTACAATAAAAAAAAAAAATATAAACAACAACAATAAAAAAAAAATACTTAATCATAGGCATAAACATCCCACCAGTTAACGGCGCACTCCATCATCTCCATCTACCACTTATCCACTTGCCTTAAAGTAACTGTCGCTTTCTACCCATTGCATGTCTCTTGTGATGCATATCGCATCACATTCTTGTAATGGATGGTTAAGTGACATCTGATGTATAGTTTAATTGTGTTTGTATGTCTTGATTGATTTAAAGTGCAAAGCGTTCTATGGGCATAACACCTAGAACGGTTTGCATTTTGATTTTAATCCATTGGACCTACACTTCACGGTTGAATTAAGATCGTCAGAGTTGTGTTTTGTGTGTTTGTGATTTTTTGGAATGGTAACTGATTTTTGTGTTGTGTTTACCAATATTCGTGGGCTAAGAAGGAATTTCTTTGACGTATATGGTCATCCTGTTAAGTACAGACCAGCTGTTTTGGCATAAGGTGAAACTAAGGTTGGTGCAAATACTGATCTTTCAGAATTAACCCTGCCTGGCTATAACATATTGCCTTTACTCTTTCGCCATCACGGCCTTTTAGTCTACGTGAGATATGATGTTGCTTGCCAGAGTCTTTCTCAATACGGACATTGTTCTAATACGAACTTTAACTTCCTGTGGCTCAAATTTACTGTCCGCAAGCACATAATCCATTATTGTTTCATTTATAGGAGTCCGAATCTGGACAGCAATGCAACTCTTAATGAGTTTGATGCGTTGTCTGATACAATTTCCCGAATTGTTTCCTTGTACCCTCACACTGAAGTCATTATTGCGGGTGAATTTAATGTACACAATTCAAATTGGCTCCACTATTCAGGACAGACAACAAACGAAGGAAGATAATATGTTAAGAGTTTTGCTGAGATGCACCACTTTACTCAGCTGGTAGATGAGCCCACCCGAATACCAGATGTTGCTGGGCAAAACGCTCACACTCTTGATTTGTTTCTTACTTCTAACCCTCATAAGTATACCATAACGGTAAAATTTCCATTCGGCACTTCGGACCATTGTGTAATATCAGCAAATTTCTCGTGTCCAGTTTGGTCCCACTAGGACCGTTTGGCGATACGAAAAAGCCAACTGGGACGGTCTGAATGACTTTTTTTCGAATTTTTAACTGGTCACTATGTTTCCTCGATAGTGACGTTGATGCCAGTGCTGATATGATTACATCAGTGATTTTTCTTGGTATGCGTACTTTTATTCCTTACAGAATTAAGAGTATAAAGTCGAAAGAAAAGTCTTGGTTCGATACAAGCCGTAAAGAAGCTATCAAAGTCAATGCAACCGAGGAAAATCGGAAAAAGTTTAAACAAATCAGAAACCAATGCAACGCTGTTATAAAGAGAACCAAATTCTTACATGAACAGAAATTAAGGCAAAAAATCCTGCAATGTCCCAAAGGTAGTAGAAATTTCTGGTCATTTGTCAAGAACGTAAAAAAATTCAACTTCATCTTCGGTTCCAAAGCTAATCTACAATGACAAACCGATAACTAGCTCTTTAGAGAAGGCAAATGTACTTGCAGCTTATTTTGCTGCTAGCTCCACGTTGCCTGTTAGCAACATTGCCACTCCTTTACTTGAGAACATAAATCATTCAATGGGACAGGTATATTTTCGCACTCGTACAGTTGCAAGAGCCCTTCGAGATCTTGATTTAAACAAATCCACTGGTCCTGATGATATACCCCCCATTCTTTTGAAGAGGTATTCTTCATTGCTGGCAAAACCATTGCGTAAGCTTTTCCATCGCTCCTACTGTTCTGGAATCTTCCCTAGAAGATGGAAAACAGCATTTGTCCTTCCTCCCCCTCGTCCTATCGACCAATCGCTTTTACGTTCCTTCTTTCCAAGGTCATGGAATCGCTGATAAATCATCAGCTCAAGAAATATCTCGAAGATCGAAAGCAGCAATCGTTCCACTGGTGATCTGATGGCATATCTCACCAAAGAGTGGAACAGATCTTTACATTGTTTTGGAGAAAGTAAGATTATTGCGCTTGATATTTCTAAGACATTTGATAGAGTTTGGCACCAGGCTCTCTTATCGAAAATGCGTGCATTTGGCATCAACGAAACTTTCTTTGGATTAGAAATTACCTTCTAGATCGTTCAATTCATGCTGTATTGGATGGTTTTAAGTCTGATCTTCACAAAATAAATGCTGGTGTTCCCCAGGGCTCAGTTTTGTCCCCGACTCTCTTCCTCATTTTTGTAAATGATCTCTTGTCTGAAACTTCTAATCCACTTCATTGTTTTGCCGACGACTCTACTCTCAGCTTTCGGAAGTGAATTTGCAATAGTATCGTATGATAATTTCATTAAACTCCGATCTTTACAGCATTGTTAAATGGGGTATAAGAAACCGTGTGGAGTTTAATGCTTAATCCATCAGACTTTAACTCTTTCCGTCGAATTAAAGTTGCCATATCTGCCCACCAGAAGTTTGATGAAATTTGCTTCTTCTTTTTTTTTTGTATAATGTACATAAATATTATAATGTTAATAGTTTTATGAAATTCTTGTTAAGTTACAAAACGGCATCATATGGTCTGGCTACCCTGATGCCTTAAAAAAAAAAATAATTTATAAATTTATTTTGTAAATTATTTCAAAAATAAATAAATAAATAACTCAATGCTGTCTATTGTCGCTAAAGTAAAATATACCGCCTATGCCATTATCCTCAAATGGCACTCGCATCGAAGAAACCGAAAATCTCTCAGTACTCGGTATGTGTGTTAACGACGATCTTCGTTGGAATGATCACATTCTCGAGACCGCCAGAAATGCTGCTAAATGCTTAGGATTTCTATATCGATGTAAGATATTTTTTACCCCCTCTGATCTGGCTACAATTAATAAGGCGTTTATTCATCCAAAACTCGAGTATAACTCACACCTTTGGGCAGATGCAGTACAATCTTCTGTAGATTTATTGGATAAAATTCAGAACAGAGCGTTAAAACTGATAGAAATAAGAGCTATCATGGATTCATTCCCATCTCTTGAACTGTAACGTGGCCGGTTTGCGTTTTCAGAGAAAATATCATAATAACTAACTACAAAACTAACTAACTGTGAAACTAACTACAACAAAACATACTACCATCATAATTCCCATAGGGAAGAGGTGATCATACACACCTCCTCTACCTGCATATATTGTGCAAAAGGGGATCGTTCGTGCAAAAATCCCTAGTAGGCCGGACTCATATCCAATACACACATGAGTAGATACATTGTGCGTATCCGATGCATAATATACGAATTTTGCACTCTTATTTTTGTTTTAAATTTGTCAGCCAATCCTCAACATTTTTGTATGTGGATATCCGAAAGATGCAAACAAAATTATGTTTTAATGGTTAGAAATAATTTTTAGGTAGCCCCCTCGGCCTCGATCATTTCAGCAAAGGCCCAGATTTCGACCAATGTTTACATATAACTTTTAAGGTTTTCGCGGTTGTTGGACATAATAAATATTTTTATTTACAATGTTTATATCTTTAAAATGACGTTTATAAAAGTGGTATGTACTTACCTTGTTATACCCCACAGTCATTCGTCAGTGGTATCTGAAAATTTAAAAGGAAATATAAATTAAAATAATTATTATTATAATTATAAATAAAGAAAAATAAAATACCTACCAATAATTTGTCAACTGTCCGCCACGTTTGACTGCAAAAACACATTTTTTGTATGCAAATTAATTTTGACATATCGAGTCGTATAGTTTTGTCTCACTCTTAAAGGAGTTAAAACATATAAATCCACTTTGCGACGGCCATTTTTTTTTACGGCGAATTAAAACTATTATGTATTTCCAATGAACGACCAATAATCATTGTAATAGATGATTATGGAAAGGTAAAAATTCAAAGGAAAAAAGGAATTTAGCGTCAGTTACACTTTGAAAACAATATTAGAAAAAGTAATAGTAAATAATAATTTAAGAAACTAATAAAATGTAAATAGGATAAGATTCTGCAATATACATAGATATTGTGATATTAGATGTAAGGTAGCAAAGATTCAATAGTACAATGTTAGTAAATTATGTTAGTAATATTAACTACGCTGCATATATGGGAGTGAAGAGGACAGGTGTTTGATTTGTTAACTGATAGGTAGGATCCAACTATCTAGCAGTTATCGATCTATTTACTTGATAAAACAAAGAAAGTTAATTATGTAATAAAGGCCTTTGTGAACTTAGGAAAAGAAAGGGGATCAAACGACTTGTGATTTTTGTACGTTGTTGAAGTAATTTCCGAGAATTTTTTTTATCGAATATAAATTTAAATTCAAGAAAAAAGGTTTGAAATTAATCAAACGTAATAGCTTAACTATAAAAAGAATTTGAAAATTAAATTAAATAAAATCAAAAAAAAAAGGGAGAGTTAAAGCAGAATATATAGTGTATAAACTGTGGAAGAAATATTCAAAAGCCCCATATAATATATCAATTACACCAAAAACGCAGAAGTATGTAGTTTTAACAGACGCAGATGTAGACAATAGGAGCCTAATTTGTGAATATGATACTTTCCTCGCTTAGGTACATATTCGTGATTCTGGGTCCAATACCAATCAGAATAGACGCAATAGGTGTCTCTGCTTGTATAAGGATACAGGAGCCCTGTCTCTACCATCATTAAGAGGAAAAATTATATGTAACAGGGAATTTTGTAGCCAAGAACCAGGATCTTAGGAAGGAAATAAGAAGCTTAAAGAAAGTTCCAGAAAACAGTACACCAACACATAGGAATAAGGAGATAAAAGTGAAGAAGTAATGAAGTGAAAAAAAAAGAAAAGAAAGAACAAAGAACTAAGAACAAATTAGTGAAATAATAATTTCAACTTTTTTGTATGAATAATTATTTCAATTTGATTTAATTTTTTTTTCTTCAAAGTAAATTTAGTTTTTTTTTAACTATAGTAAATTTAATTTTAAATGTAGATCCCAAATCTGTGCTTAAATGAATTGCTATTTCTACGTACACTAACTTTTTAAGTGAAATTTAAACAACGAAATAACGTTCCTGATTTGTGCTGCCGGCAGGACTTCGAGGGACGTGTAAAAACGTGAGTACCGAATATATAAGAAAAAAAAATCATTGGGATGAACAAAGTATACCCCAACCAAAATCAAGAGACCATATACATACGTTTAAGGACAGATTTTTGCCTTTTTTTTTGTATTCTTTAATCTCATGGGATTGAGATAAATTTTGGTTGCCATTTTTAATTTTTATATACATATAATTTATACTTTTAAAAACCTTTTCTTTTGAAATTACAAAAAAATTAAATATTTATATTGTTTTTTGAAAGAAATGAACCAAATATCTTTTTCTTTTACTGAAGTTGGAATGAAATTTATAGTAATAATATTATAATTATGGTTTGCTAAATCTAAAGCAATTGGTGTGTGCAGAACCGCGTCAAGCCGTCTATAAGGCAAAGTAGGTGTCTAAATATAGGTACATGACGAACTAACGGTAGGACTATATAGCTGAAAAGCAATTTAGGGGCTATCTTCCACAATCTTAGGCCAAAGAAGATAGCAAAGGATATGTCTTTGACACGGGTGGGATGGCCAAGCTTCGCCAACAACATCAGGCCAACCTAGTTGTTCCTAGCGAACCATTATCTTGGGGAGACAATGGATTGAAGGTAAAGTCTATTGATGAGATAGAGTAGATTAGATTTAAGGTTTTAGTTGTAGTTACGAGTATAGTATAAGGGGGGGTTAGATTTTTTTCTTTATAATAGGTAAAAATATAGTTTTAGGAATAGAATAGTTTTTTTATCTTAAATTCAAAGACGATTTACCGTACTTTTTCCATTCTTTCACCAGGGTAATGCCATAGGCAAGTGAGTGTGTTATTTTTCTTCTTCAGCTTTCTTTTAATCGTCCAGTCCGTGTCCGTCCGACATAGTTAAGTAGCTTCCTTATCCTTTTTTTTTATTCCTTTAACATACATTTTGGCATGATAAATATGAAATTGAGCTAAAAGTGTCTTGATAAGGACAAGAACTCCCCCCGTCCGACGAGCTTAGCTGAGCCGAGACAAGCATGCCATCGTCCTTAAATATAGAACTAAAGTTGCCCCTGTGGCCTGAACTAGCCTCATTTCAGAACTCCGTCGGAATGTTTCATGTATTTCCCTGTTTTATCGCTTCTTTCACAAACCATGTTCACTCGAAGCAGCCAGTTGCATTCCTCCCCTTTATGAATTCACCCGTGATACCCGCTTCGCTAGGAATGCTCCTCAGTTCACCCTTGAGTCTAACTTTGGTCGTACCGTCAAATATAGAGATTTGTCTTTTAGTCACACATAACGATTATGGAATAACTTACCCGGCACAGTTTTCCCTCGCCCGTTTCAATTTGCAAACATTCAAAACCAATGTTCATCGTCACCTCTTTCTCTCGCTCCCTAATTTCCCCATCGCCCGTGCTGTGTTTAACAATATAAGGGTCTCTTCAAATACCCTTGAGCGCGGGTGAATTATAAAAAAAAAAAAATTCACTAAAACAAAGTTATATATATTGATATTATCAAAAAAGGCTCAATGATTTTTTTTGGAAATTTTGATTTTCATTTGTACAGTGATAAAAACATAAAAGAAATCAAATATTTGTTTTAATAATTTGATATCTCAAAAACAGTTAAATGATTTTTTTTTGGAAATTTTGATTATTATCTGTACAAATTAAAATATAAGATTTGCCTACACAACTTTTTTCTTAATTTTTTTTTTTAATAATCTTATAAATGTACAAAAACTTGTTTGTTTTTATTTTTTTTACATAAATTCATATTTTTAAAGATATCTGATGGCATTCTATTTTTAACCGCGAACTATAATTTACGAGATTTTTCAGGAAAATAAACAAAGAATTTAATGCATTTTTCTTTAATTATATCCATATTGTTATATACGTATACAATTTCAGATTCCAAAGTACTTGTACATTTTATTTTTTATGCACGAGTATATATTTATTTTAAATTTTTTTTTAATTTAAAACGACTTTTATATATTATCTGGGGTTCATTTATATTTTGATTCGATTGTTTGACACTATTAAAATGGTTATTAATAAGTGCTTTAATTATTTCTTTTGGGAATGAATTAGAGTACAATGTATCCACTATTATTCCAATGTTTTTTGTCGAAAAATAATATCACTACTGTCTAACCCTATTTATGAAATTTTATGCTGTATTTATAATTAATAGTTTGGGTTGTTTCGAATTAAAATTGCTTATACAACTTGAAGAGGTTGGTTTTTTGTACCGATCAAAAATTAGGTGTATATTTTCACTTATAACTTTGAACTTCAAGTGTAAATTTAATTTTGGGATGAAAGGAATTTAGTGATGTTTAAGTTGAATTGACCTCATTTGATTTCATTATTAAAAATAATTGCTCTACATATTTTCTAATAACTTATGGAACATACGATAGTTTTTCTTAAACGTTACCAATTAACGTTTCCATTATATCTGCTAAAATTGAAGATACAGGATTTCCATAGGTACACCTTTTTTTGCCGATATTATTAACTTAAATGTAAAAGTTCTAAAAGCTTATTTCTTCTTAATTTCTGTATTTTCAAGCTTAGGGAAGGCATAGAATAGCCCTGTGCAGGGACGGGTTAGAATATTCCTGCAGCGCCTCCCCGCTTGTCGTAAAAGGCGACTAAAGGAGTAAATACATCTAGGCCACAAACAGCAAGGTGAACCTAGCGACACGTAACACCTATAAACTTTCCCAAAAGTGTGCATGCCAGTCCCTGGGTTGGCACGACTGGAGATCACCGGTGCCGTAAAAGAGAGATCAAATACAAAACTGGAGCATGCACACGTCGATACTTACAACAACGGATTTTGTGAATTCAAGCATTATAGAAGTACTCGTCCAAAATGACACTACCCCGCCAGGCACTACCATTGTTACACATGGTACTGATCCTGGACCAAGCAGCAATGCTCGGGTCAGAGCTAGACGGATTCCGGGGGCTAGCAAAGTAAAGGTGCGTGTCCATTTGAGAGTTCTTTCGCTAGTAAACTCTCGAGAGTTGCTCTCGGGTGCCTGTCCATTTGAGAGTAATTTTTTTGAGATTTTACTATCGCGAGTTTACTAATTAAGTTTTGGGAGATGATTTTCTGAGAGTACTTTCATAACCGTGTCCACTTGATATATTTTTGCAAAACTATAATTTTGCCCGAACAAATAGAAACTCACGATGTACTGAATGGAAACCGGCGTTTAGACAACAATTTCGAAAACTCATTTTCCGATCTTCAAAATGGAAGAAGGCACAACTATAATACTTCTCAAAAGGATTTCAGGGATGAATTCAAAAATTACTTTATGAGCCCATAAGGTGAAGTTCCTTGGCAGTACAGGCACATCACAGAAAATAATTTAGAAATCAAATACGTACCAGATTTGACTTGGTTGAAGCAGCCATTAAAAATGGAATAAAAACCTGCAAACCCCGAAAATATGGCCACCTAGTGCTATACTTCATCAGTTCCGGCTCCGCTTTTCGTTTTTTATTTTTTTTTTTTTCAATTTTTGTGACATCCGTTAATATTTTCATGATTATTAATTAAATGTACATACATAATAGATTCAATATGATTGACAAAAATTATTTTCTTTACCTGGTTTCGCAAATTATGAAGCTTTCTCTTGATTTCATTTTCATAAGTTCGTTTGTCCCCTTCTGTTCAATGTTTTTACATGTCAACTCTCGGACAGCTAATCGCAAAATACGAACTATGTTGGAATTCTGCGAGCTCATCTCCGATAGTAATAAAAAAGTGTGTCCACTTGCGAGTAACTCTCAAAAAATTCGTATGTCGAGAGTGAAAAGTCAACTCTCCGCTAGCTTCTCTCAAGGCTGTGTCCACTTGAGAGTTTACTCTCAAGTGTGGCCTGATAGCTACTCTCAGTGTTTTTGCTCTCAAATGGACACGCACCTTAATGTCGCAGATTATACAAAATCTGAGAGTTGCGAGTTGGAACGTTGGCAGTATGACAGGTCGAAGCTTCGAGTTGGAAGAGATGATGAAAAGAAGGCGAGTGGACATCTTATGTGTTCAAGAAACAAAATGGCGAAACACGGGAAACAGGGCCCGTTTCTTGGATACGAGGACAAAAAACTATAAGATGTTCTACTATGGAACGGAAAAGGGTAAAAACGGAATCGGAATCATCCTTGCAAAACATCTATTAGGCAGCGTATTGACCATTTCGAAATCCAGCGACCGTTTGATGTCCCTTAAATTGGTGATTAAAGGAAAGTTGTGGAATATTGTCACTGCATATGCTCCCCAAATTGGATGTGAGCAGGTGCAAAAAGATGCATTTTGGCTAGACTTTCACAATCTACTTAAGGACATCCCAAAGGAAGAGTTTTCGTTCGTGGGCGGAGATTTGAACGGACATCTCGGGAAGACAAACGAAGACTATGAAGATTGCCATGGAGGCCTCGGATACGGCACCAGGAACCCTCCTGGTGAAGACATCCTGAGCATGTGCAAAACATACGGACTTATCGTACTAAATACCATGTTCGTCAAACAAAGCCGACACCTGGTCACTTACAGCAGTGGTGGAAATGAAACCCAGATTGATTACCATTTGGTATCTAGTTTCATGAAACCCCGGGTAAAAGATTGCAAAGTGATACTAGGAGAAGCGATCGCCCACCAACACCGTCTCCTACTGACAGAATTTTTTATGGAGACAGTGAACGACAACAAACATACAAAAGCTTTTGGGAAGATCAAATGGTATAATCTGGATAAGGAAAAAGGCGAAGCTTTTATTTCGAATATGCAAAACGTTCTGTATAACAACACCGATATAGTTCGAAATGAAGAGAGTACAGCACAAAGTATGTGGGATCTCCTACAGAGAACTTGCAAAGAAAAAGCCAAAACACTGTTAGGGGTTTCAAAAGGACACAACCAACAAGGCAAAGAAACATGGTGGTGGAATGATGAAGCTAAATCAGTTATAAGTAAAAAGAAAATGGCTTTCAAGGCTTGGTCAAAGTGCCCCTCTAATGATACAGAGCAAAAGTCACGCCTCGAAGTGGAATATAGAAACTGCACGAAAGAAGCGAAGAAGAAGTGCGCCCAAATTCAAGCAAAGAATACAGAAAACCTGTATCGGGAGCTGGATGAAATTTCTACCCCGACATCTGGTGCTATTCAAGAGTTACGGCAAAACACGAATAAGGGCGCAACTATCTTCAAAATAGCCGCTCAAAGAAGAAGAAATGCCCAGGAGATTTGTTCGCCAAAGTTCATTAACAATGCTCAAGGCCAACTACTTGTGGAAGACAACGAAATTCTTCACAGGTGGCGACAGTATTGTGACGGACTTCTAAACGAACAATTTCCAAGGCTATACTTTCCAATAGCTTCACCTAACTTAAGCGAAGTATCCGACGTCACAGTCGAAGAAGTTAGTGAGGCGGTAAAATACTCCAAAAAGGGAAAAGCTGTTGGCCCAGACGAAATACCCTCAGAGTTTTGGGAAAAGATGGGAGACATCGGGTTTAGATGGCTCATGATTCTTGTCTCCAAACTTATACGAGGTGATCGCATGCCTAATCAATGGAGGGAAAGTTACCTTCTTCCAATTTATAAAGGAAAGGGTGATACTCGAAGCTGTGATAATTACCGTTCGATTAAGCTGATGTCACACACCATGAAGATCGTTGAGCGAGTCTTGGGTAACCGACTGCGAAAAATAATTAGGCTATCTGATGACCAGTGCGGGTTTGTCGGGGGTCAGTCAACCACGGATGCAATCCAGAGTATAAGAATAATTATGGAAAAACATCGGGATTCTTTGGAGGATTTGCATGTCGTATTGGTTGATTTTGAAAAAGCATTCGATCGGCAACCACAAGATCTAATATGGGTGGCCCTCAGGCAACGAGGAGTTCCAGAAACCTATGTGCGGATAATTATGGACATGTATGATGGAGCAGTTACTAAAGTAAGATGCGCAGCTGGAGTCACCGAAGAATTCGAAATCACAGTAGGTGTACACCAGGGAAGTGTCTTGAGTCCCCTGCTCTTTATTACAGTTCTTGATTACCTGCTTGAAGGCAAAGTGACGGATCCAAAAGTGCATCAGTTATTCTTTGCTGACGATGGAGCCATCATAAGTGAAGACCCGATATCCCTACAACGAGCACTTGACGTATGGGTGGATGTTCTAGAAGGAAGTGGGTACCGCATAAGCGCGAAAAAGACAGAATACCTATGCTGCCCATTTTCTGATCCACACAGGCCTATTCCAGACATTTATTTGAATGGAGTAGTGCTTCCCAAGTGTGAAAAGTTTAAATATCTGGGGTCTATGATAAATAACGAAGCTACTTGTGATGACGATATCAATCATCGCGTAAGCGTAGGGTGGATGAAGTGGCGGGAAAATTATGCTATCTTCTGTGACCGAAAAATGCCCCCTAAGCTGAAAGGAAAGCTCTATACTTCAGTTGTGCGTCCAGCACTCACATACGGTTCACAATGTTGGACAATGTACAAAAAGTATGAGAGTAAGCTAACGGCAGCTGAGATGAAGATGCTTCGTATGACAGCAGGAGTTACAAAGCTTGATCGAATTAGAAGTACGAAGGTCCGAGGAAGCCTTCATGTTAAGAATACCATTTCCCAAAAAATTGAACACGACCGACTCAGTTGGTATTGCCATGTTCAAAGGAGAGATCCTGAGAACCCCGTCAAAAATGCTATATCATACAACGTTCCAATTCGGAATAAAAAGAAAGGTAGGCCTAAACACTCCTGGTACAAACAAATGCAAAAACACCAGCATTCAGTTGGCCTCAGAAATGGAACAATACAAAACCGGGAGGCTTGCCGCCGATTTCTGAGGTCAACCCGGCGAACCCCACAGGCGGATCACTAGTGTGAAGCAGATACGTGGGAGAGTTATGATCCCCTCGACATCGAGATCATAACAGCGCCGAAGAAAAGGAAGAAGAAGAAGGCAAGGCATAGAATAAATGGTTTATTTTGTTCAAAACCCCCCTTTTACTTGCGATATAAGTACTATAGGGCATGTTTTGCATTTAAAAAAAGCTGAACTCGAGATTTTGATCAAATTTGCAACTACGATGATAGAGAACACGAAAGAAGTGGGTATGGCCTAAGCTAGTGAAGCAATTTTCTTCAAACTCTGTACTCAAGATTCTTCGGTGATTCCCTAGAATAGAAATTATGTAACATCTTATTTATTTCGAAAACGGCTCTAACGATTTTGATTGTGTATAAAAATAATCGAAAAAATAGTTCTTAGGGTTTTGGGAGAAAAATTCAAATTTGTTTTTTTTTTCAAAACGTATGAACGATTAGTTTTTGAAATTATTTCCTATAATCTACAATATTTAATACTAAAAATTGGTATCCCAAAATTTTTTTCTAAGAAACTTTCAAAGAAATCTTCTATAAAAGAAATGTATTTAATATCTAATAAAATGATTTTTAAACTGATGTTTGCTTAAATTCATACTTTTCTAGAAATCGGACGGCAATTAAATGCATTTGAACATTTTGCTCTTATAAAATTTATAAATAATTTTCAAATTCCAAAGACATATAAGAGCAAGTACGTACGATCCAGTCGTGTATTTTATTTCATAAACACACAAGCGAACAAACGCCATTAAGGAATCAAAAACTCATATTCATTTCTCAATACCAAGAGAAGTGAATCTAAATGACATACATATGAATGTATATAGTATTCTTGTACATGCAGTTTGAGTACTGTAAAGAAAGAAAAAGTTGTAATTATCTTCTCTAGAAAGTTTACATAGTCTTAACACATTTAACATGCAGGATGCAACCCCGGCGGCATCAAAAAGACGATTAGATAAGCATCAACCCAGCAATTGAACTCAGTGTCCTTTTACGATGTTCTGGATTCCCAGCGAAAGTGGTTAAGCCTTACAGTCTTCGGATTATGCTTTGAAAATAAAATAAGGAACCAACCAAAACTGGCACTTTTGCATTAAGCTTTGCAAATTCTTTGCTCTTTCATGAACTCAGTTCGGTCCACACAAGTCTTATCCATTTTTGCGTTGAGGGGATATGTTCTGTTGAACCTATTTGAAATTTTATGCCTCTGCTTTAACATTCATGTGGACAGTGGACACAGAGCAAGGACAAGTAGGATCTTTCTATCTGCATAAATATGTGTACATATGTATGTACATAGTTAAAAATGTAAAATAATAATAAAAATCATTTGATTGTAGCGTTAATTTTTCTTTTATTTGATGATGTTCTTTTGGAGTTTTTCATTCTTTTTGTGTCAGACTCAGTTATCATTGAATGATTCATCTTTGAAACACTACACGTTACACGCTCTGATATAACACAAGAAAATATACCTGCAACAATATGGATCACAAGGTTTTCAGATCCAGAGAATGAAAAAATCGTTACGATTACGTATACGTATGTATGTAGGTGGTTGAATAAAAATTAGTTTCATTATGTTGGTTACATGTATGGCTAGGGTTGTTTTAAGCATCATAGTAAATTGGCGCGGTAGAGGTGGAGTAGGTTGAGAGTTGAAACTTGCATGCGAATGACGAATTTTTCCTTGTAGCCGAGGTGCAAACAGTGTCCTTGGGCTACGGAGTAATTTGTTCAACATGTTAAAGTGCTGAAATGAAGGTAAAGTGCCCACAGGTGCAATTAGGCTTCAACACGTTAGTTTTGTTGCTGCATTCTATTTAATTTAGATGTTTTTGACAAGCTGTTTGTTATGGTCGTAGTTCAAGATGATACTGTCTTATTCACATGTAGTGCTATTGTGGAGAAAAAAATTATGACATATAATCTTTTTAAAGTATTGTCAAGGCAACCTGAACTAAAAGTCATAAGAAACAAAGTAGGTACAATTAAAAAAAGGACCTTTTAAGAAATGTATTAAAAGATACTGGGCATGGACTTTTTTTTATATTATTTGATGTCAATTTTAGAAAATTATTATATAACATGAATAGATGAAGGCGCATAAACATAATGCACCTATACCAAAATTTTCAAAATTGTTTCATTTGATTATTTAACTACAATCTGCACAGTACAACGTAAATCTAGGAAACTTTGAAAATCCAAGATATTGGTCTACCCAGACCAAAAAAAAACATTTCAGGAAACCTTGTTTAAAAAATATTTCTGAAATATTTTTCATTTGTTCAAAAAGCCTATCAGATATGTTTTTATGAGTGGACACTTGGGGAAACATTTCTAATAAATTTCTTTGTTTTCCATTATATTTATTCAATATTAAATTTTGTGGTTGATGATGGATGGAAATTGAAGCACAGATAACGTCGTATTTCGTACTTACATACCTATAAGAACAACAAATTTTCCGTGTTTTATTATTTTTTAAATTACCATCGAGAAGATATCAGAAAACTTTTTTCGTTTCATGTATTTTTGTAATTGAATAACATCTTTGTTGCTTTTCTCGACATTTAAATTTTTGACGCATTGTACCCAAACGGGTACTCCCTTAAGTGAGCGCAAAATATTAAGAAGATAATAAATGTACTCACTCCCTATTAAAATGCTTGAGAAACAGACAAAGTTTCCCATTCAGATTGAAAGCATAGAAACATCTAGTGGTTTATTTTTGAATCATAGGTTATTTTGACACTGACAGATGTTTACCGCTCAAAATCTTGACAGAAAGTAAGTATTATACCACCGCAGAATGAAATGAGTCACCTTACGCTTGAACAACGTTGGGATATATTTAAAACTTATTTCCAAAGTGAGTGCCACGTAGCCCAAACAGTGGGTTTTTTGAAAATAATTTTTGACCGAAATGAAGCACCATCCGCATCTGCTGTACGTAAGTTTGTGCAAAAAGTTCGTGAGACTGGTATGCTAGTGGACAACACTCATGGTTCCGTCGTTGTACGGGGCGTACAGACAAGAGGATGTTGCTGCTGTAGCCGAGAGTGTGAGACTCAATTCATGAACATCAACTCGCCATCGGTCTGAACAGGTCAACATTTCAAGCACTAGCAGAATTCTCCACAAAGATTTTTGCTAGGACCAATTGACTCAGCAATTGAAAGCGCACGACCATCCACTTGAACGGCGTTGTGTTTCATAATTAATAGGAATGTTTGCTCTGAGTAATAAAGCCATAATACATGGAAAAAATTTAATTTTGTTCATTTTATTGCATTTTTAAAAAGAAACTTTTATTTGGTATATGTACATGCGATGTAAACCTTGGTAAAATATTTGCTTCTCAAGGCAGTAGATGATAAAGTGTATTTTATATCTGAAAGTTTTTGTTTGACAAAAATGTAGACCATGTCTATAATAGTACACTTAATTTGATTATCAAAATGGTTAGAGCCGTTTCGAAGATGAATAACATTTTTGATAACAGCTGCTTGGCAGGTACCGTTATTTTGGAACAAAAAAAAATCAATTTCTGCTCTAGGGAATCACCAACGACCCTTGAGTGCCAAGTTTAAAGAAATGAGCTCCAACGGCTTAGGCTTTAGGTCGAGTACATACATACATACATACATACTGAAATATGTTTTTTTTATAGTACCTATATCGTCCTAAATTTTGTTTATAAAAAATTTTGATATGCAAATTTCAAGTATTAAATGATATACAGTCAAAATCGGTTATAACGACCTTCAAGGGACTAGCGAATTTAGTCGTTATAAGCGATAGATCGCTGTAACCGATATCAAGTAAATTAATTTCTTTTCAAGTAGAGACCCTTTTTTATAATTTATAATTCTTATTTATTGTTGAGGCACATATGAATATGTACTAGTATATGCATATGTACCAATATACATTTACATTTACACTAGACACTTTATGCGAACCGAATAAAATAAAACTTCTACGACCATTCGTCACGCAGACAAATTTGCACTAAGTAATTTTCCCACCTTTTTGAACAAACTCAAAACAAATAATAAACGTAAAACTAAAAGAATAACATATCAACAAACGGTAAGCTTTAACATTCATATACAGTGACGAGCAAAAGTGGTCAAATGTTTTCGCTTACTTGAAAAATTGATTTAAAATAAGAGTTTTTAATAGAATTAAAATCTTTTTTTATTTTTTTCATTTTGTTTATTTAACTAAATTTTATTATTTATAATACATTTTTCAAAAAATAATATATTATACAAAACAAAAAATATTCCATTAGTTTTTAGACTTGTCCAATTATGCACGTTTAAAATCAATGTTTTTTCTTTAGTATTTAGTCCATAAACCTTTATTTTTAATTACTTGGGAACAACGCTTTGGCATACTTTCCACCAAATTATTGAGAAATCGCTCTGGAATACGGCCCCATTCCAGCTCCATTCGTTGCAAAAGCTCGTGAGTGCTTGATGAGTGATTTTTGTGCTGCCCCAACCATCGCTTCGCAATTGACCATAAATTTTCAATTGGATTGAGGTCAGGGCTTTGTGCTGGCCATGTCATCGTCGTAAACTGTTGATTTCTCAGCCATTCCGAGACAATTTTTGACGTGTGTTTTGGATTTCCGTCCTGCTGAAAAGTTGTTTACCATCATTGAAGCCTGTTGATGCAGTAAAGGGTGGTAAATTTGACTTCAAAATGTCCAAATATTTTTCTTTGTTCATGATGCCATCGATTTTCACCAAAGGACCAACAGAGTTCCACGAGAAACAGCCCCAATCCATTACCGAACCTCCTCCATGTTTCACGGTCTTTTGAACTTGATGTTGTTGAAGTGGTTCTCTAGGACGCGACCAATAAAAAGATCTACCATCCGTTCATATTATATTGACTTTCGTCTCGTCCGACCAAATGACTTTTTTCCATTGGTCAATGGTCCAATGTTTGTGCTTTTTAGCAAAAGCTAACCTGGCTTTAATATTTTTCGCTGAAAGCAGAGGCTTCTTCGGTTTCTCTTTAGCGTTTAACCCAATTCTTTTGAGTGCCCGGCGTTCAGTCCATTCATTAAATGGCTTGTCTATGCTTTGAGCTGCCTGCTTAGGTATTTTGGACCCACAACTTCTCAACTCTTTACATTCTTCTAGCTTCCAAATCAGAAAGTAGTCGTTTCCGTCCTTTTTTCATTGGGGGGGACATCGATGTTTTGGTTTTTTTTTAATATTAAGCACAGAAGTTTTTTAAATTTGTCAAAATTTTGAACACTTCACGCGATGATTCACCACTTTTTAGTACAAAAATAGCGCGGTCGACGGTATTTTTACAATTTTTTTTATTTCGACAATAATCATCTTTACACGTTTTAAAATGAATGATTTAACCACAACAAACTATCAACAAATAAAATTATCCTAACTGTTACTTGTTAAATAACAGTTAAACAAACAAAGCACAATAGAGAGGATCATCTCTCAATGAACAAACGATGTTAAATCTCTTGAAACTGAAACGTGCATAATTGGACAAAACCAGAAATTTATTATAATTTTGTTTGTTTGTATAATATATTATTTTTTGAACATTTTATTATACATAATAAATGTGAGTTAAATAAACAAAATAAAAAAAAAAAACAAGATTTTAATTCTATTAAAAACCCTTACTTAAATCAATTTTTCAAAAACGCGAAATCATTTGACCACTTTTGCTCGTCACTGTATATCCGAAATTTTTCATACAACGCATCTACAGATAAACAGATTACCGTTTAGAAAAATATGCAGTCGCATCAACAGCTGCGTCGGTTTTAGTCGTTATAACCAATATTTTAATTAAAAAAAGAGGGAAATCCGGTGGTTGTAACCGATATGTCGTTGAAAGCGATGTCGTAATAAACGATTTATTATTCAAAGGGATTATAATGGAACTCAGCCGGGACCTAAGAAATTGGTCGTTATAACCGATACGTCGTTATAACCGATGTCGTTGTAACCGATTTTGACTGTACATATATTTATCTGTTTTAAAGATATTGCATTTTCAAAAAAATTAAATTTATTTTTCAAAATCGTGAAATGAAAAAGTTAAAAATTAAAAAAAAACGCACACGACAGAGATCAGTTAAATTGTCTCTCACCCTAAACACAAAACTAAATCTACCCGAATTAGTTTTTTCCCCTATAATCTTATCAAATAATATATTCAAAAAATTATCTTAAATTATATCAAATCGCGTTGCGTAAAAAAATAAATAGCACATTTCATTAAGTGCCAGTGTCATTGTTTGCGCATTTAATAACAAAAATTAGTATAACTCCGCAAATAACCTAATACACAGAGTAAGCGGTAAGTTTCCCTTTCCTCTTCTTTCGTCACCCACAGTTGCTACGGCTTTGTCATAGCATTCAATTTTTTGATCATGACATGCATCGTATAATCGTATAACCAATATAAGATAATTGTTTTTATTAGTTTTGGAAATCCCGGCTCAATCAATACATTTAGGTACTATCTTTGTATATAAAACTTAAAACCATATAATTGAGCATACAAAAAAACTTGCCAAGTAAGCCCATTTTTTTCTATTCTACTTTAAATATTCGGTATTAAACCTTCATGAAGTTTGAACTTGGCGTACTTTTAGATCTCAGTACTTTTTACGGCTGACTTGTTACACAAAGGCTCTTTTTTAACATTTTTGTGTAGTGTATGGACTGATCTCACTCCTTTTTGCAAGGATTTTAATATTTTGCCATGTCAAAATCTCGAAAGATACGGAAAGATAGAAGGTTGGACTCTACATACTAAAATCAACTTAATTTATAGCTTCCTATTTCTTTTCGTATATTTTCATTTTGTTATTGTTTCTTCTTGTCCTGGCAAGATATCTAACACTAACATACCTATACCTTAATTATAAATACTAGTACCTATGTACATCCGCTCAAAGTCACTTCATGAACGTGTTTCATTGTTGGAGAATCAAGCCCAACGTGTTTCATTATTGGAGAATCAAGTCCACAACAAAATGGAGACGTTTTCAAAAGAGCTATATCGCATTCGAAATATAAAGATTCGGGAAAGTTCTGGAGAAACCTTGAGGAAAAAGGAGATGCAACCTCCAACCTTTGATGGACAAACTTCTTGGTCTATATACAAGAAGCAATTCGAGGCAGCTTCCACAACAAATGACTGGGATGAGGTGTATAGCTCTAACCCTTGCTCTTAGAGGAGCAGCTGCTGAGTTATTGCTAACCATACCAGCATATAAAAGAGCAGTGACATTAATTACTTGGTTGAGGCTATAGATAAACGCTTTGGCAATAGCCATATGAAAGAAGTCTTCAAAGTACGACTCTATTCCAGAGTTCAGAAAAGGGGCGAAACTTCCACAAGGTAGTCACCTTGGTCCACTTCTTTTCATAGTATCAATCAATGATGTTATTTCTATTGTAAAATCATGTAGGGTTCTTATCTACGCAGATGATATTAAATTATTTAAAATCATCAGAAGCCAATCCGATTGTGTTTCTCTTCAAAATGACATAAATATGTTTTCTGAATGGTGCTCATATAACAACCTTTTTCTAAATGTTTCAAAGTGCCAATCAATGTCCTTCTTTAGAAGAAAAAACCCAATATGTTACAATTACAGCATTAATCAAGACATTCTAAGTAAGGTAGAAACAACATGCGACCTGGGCGTTCACTTCTCGCAAAATCTAGACTTTTCACTCCACATTGAGAAAATTGTCAGTAAAGCAAACTCAATGCTTGGATTTATTAAGCGTTGGAGTAAGGAATTTTCTTGTAGTCTTATAACATCTTCGTTGTACAACACCTTTGTTCGTCCCCAATTTGAATATGCTAGTTCTGTATGGTCGCCACTTTACTCAATACACATTGATCGAATCGAATCTGTCCAACGTAAATATGTACGCTTCGCATTAAGTCATCTTAATTGGAGTGACCCAAATCATCTTCCTCCATACAGCAGTCGCCTTCTTCTTTTAAACATGAATTCTCTAGAAAAACGCCGGAAAGTCAGCGATGTTATGTTTTTACACCAGCTCTTGGTTGGTTCCATAGATTCACCGGTTCTTCTAGAACAAATCCATTTTAAAACTAGAAGCCACAGTTCTCGGAACTCTGAAATTTTTCATATAGACTTCCACCGTACCAATTATGGTCTCAATGAGCCTTTGACACGTATGAAACATGAGGCTAATATAAATCATGATGTTTTTGATTTAAGTTACTCAAAGCTTACACTTAAACACAGGTTGTATGGGCGTTCTCATTAAGTATTCGAAACTACTCGTAACGTTATTGTTTTTATAGCTAGTATTATTTGACTTGTAGTTATTTTTGTAGCTACAGATAGTAGATTAATAATTATTATTTCTTTGTCTTCATATTTGTTCGTTTTTTAGTAGAGTGTTAGGCTTTATGTATGTATATTTATTTACTAACAACTAACACCACGCTAAATGATGACTGTGACAAGCTGATGTTTCCAAGTATCTATTTAAAGTGAAAAAACCCGAAGAGAAAAGAAATATTGTTACAAATGCTTGCATTAAGCAGTACTGATGGCGTTTAACTCTACAACAGCTACAAGCGGGCATTGAAAGTCTTGTTCATCTTGCATATCCAGATGTTGGAGAAGAAATCCGTAACCAGTTTGCAGTTGATGCATTTGTCCGCGCCATTTCCGACATACATCTTCAAAGGGCCGTGCGAACTGCTGGAAAACGAACGCTTTCTGAAACATTAGCGTTTGCCTTGACAATTGAAGCAGCAGCGCAAGCTTTTCACGGAGTACATCGACTTAGAGAAGCCATCGTTGAAAAATACTCATGCCGAAGAACTGATGTCCAAAGGAACCAACGAAACGGACTTGCAAAGTGCTGGAACTGCAACAAGACTGGACATTTACAGCGTCAATGTCGATTACCACCAAGAAGAGCTTGTCAACATTGCTCAGAACAAGGTAACAATAACACCAGTGTTACTTCGCGAACAAGCTTATCAACAGAGAAACGAGTAAGAACCAACTTCGAGGGGCAGAAGCTGGTTTCTGGTATCGATGGCCCTAGAAACACCAGGAAACATCCAGGTTTCTCAGACCAAACGAAACAATAAAAGTCTGAGTGTCGAGGCAACGTCAAATGGCAACAACCGCATGGTCGCCATCAACACACTGCGAATAAGAGCTGACCACATTTATGGATGGAGCAATGAAGAAATAAGATCTGCTCAACAAGAAGACCCCGACAGTGAACCTCTTCTGGCATGGAAGGAACATAAAGAAAAATCCGCATGGAATGACATTTCCGATAGGAGTCCAGTTTTAAAGGCCTATTGGGCATAATGGGACTTACTTCATGTGCGAGAAGGTGTTCTTCGGCGAAAATGGGAATCCGCTGATGGTAAATCCTATGTGATGCAGCTTGTGTTACCTCAATCGAAAATCAAAGAGGTTCTTCGAGAGATGCATGATGGACCTTTAGGAGGCCATTTGGGAATCAACAAGATGTTAGAAAAAGTGAGACAACGATTCTACTGGTTGCATGCAAGAGACGACGTTAAAAAGTGGTGCCGAAATTGTGACGCTTGTGCTGCAACCAAAGGACCTGGTAGAAAACTGCAAGGAAAAATAATGCAATATAATGTCGGCTCACCGTTTGAAAGGATTGCTGTTGATGTGGCTGGCCCATTTCCGGAAACGAATGCTGGAAACAAATACATTCTGGTGGTAATGGATTACTTCAGAAAATGGCCTGAGGAATACGCTATTCCGAACCAAGAAGCCAAGACCGTGGCCCACCAGATTGTGTTTAACTGGGTAAGCAGGTTCGGTGTGCCTATGGAACTTCATTCCGACCAAGGAACGAACTTCCAGTCGAACATATTCCAAGAGGTCTGCGCGTTTCTTGGCATTAAGAAAACGAGAACCACACCACTTCACCCGCAATCTGATGGACTGGTCGAGAGATTCAACAGGACCTTAAAAGAGCACCTCACTAAAGTCGTAGGCGACTACCAAAGAAACTGGGATAGGCACATACCACTATTTTTGATGGCCTTTCGAAGTGCAGTACATAGCTCAATAGGACAAACACCATCTGAAATCCTGTTCGGAAAAAGCATACGGCTGCTTAGTGAGATAAGGTTTGGAAACCCATCACAAGAGTCTCAGGAAACAGGGGATTACGAGAGTGACCTAAAAGAGAGGCTAATCGACATCCACGAAAGGACCAGGACTCGAATGAGCACTTACAGCGATCGAATGAAGACAAGGTACGACACAAGAGCAAACACGACAGAATTCCAGGTAGGAGATCGTGTATGGCTGTATAATCCACATCGTCAAAAGGGATTGTCGCCGAAGCTTCGACAAAACTGGGAAGGCCCTTATACTGTCGTCACGAAAATCAATGATGTCGTTTACCGAATTCAAAGAGGGTTAAGAGGAAAGTTAAAAGTTGTTCATAGCGATCGACTGCACCGATAAAGTACCGAAACTGGAGATAGACTTGTTCGAGACGAACAATCTTAAGAAGGAGGCAATGTTGCGAACAGAACTTTATACTCCTACAGCGCCATCTGTTGGAAAATTGCATATCTACTTTATGGAAGGAACAAAAAGCTCTTTTCCAATGTCATATGTATTTCCCCTCATTCCAAACAACTGGAACATTCTAAGACAAGAACCTCCATATGCATTTCCCCTTATTTCAAACAACTAGAACATTCCAAGACAAGAACCTTCGAGAACAACTAATTTGAGTATATAAGGGAGTGTTCACGGTGAGCGGAACACAGAAATGTGATTTAAGTTTGAATAAAAGTATTGGAATTGATTATAAATTGAGATTTATTGTTTTGATTTGAAAAGTGTAAATAAAGAAGAAATTCTAAAAGGAGTAATAAGTTTTATTTAAAGAACCTCGTAAAAATATTACAATATGTATCTCACCGAACAGTGGCACAAATTTCTTTATCGTTTTATAGAGTTAGGCATCTATTCTTCTTATCCAAAATGTGCTCATTTGGTATTGATGAATCTCGTCTTTATTGGATTAAACATTAACTTTCGAACGGCTCTATACAAGTTGTTTTAAACGTTTTCAAATCTGATAACCATATAATAAATGCTGGTTTGCCCCCATTTGTCCCCAGCTCTCTTTCTCGTACGTATCAATGATGTTATGTCTGAAACTTCTAATCTATAAAATTGGTTTGCTGGCAACAATAAACTCAGGGCCCATATCGCGTAAGAGTAAAGTGATCACGAAATTAATTGATTGTCGTTTTGACAATGGCTCTCTCTTTATTTCTTTATTGATATGATAGAGACAGATATAATTAAAATGACAGTAAAAAAATTGATAATCAACTATCACCTTAGCTGATTCCACCCCAGCTTCTCATAATCGCTTATTCGATCTCAATAGCGTTGTGTAGATTTTAATTCTTCAAAAACTCAATCGCACGCTATTATACTTATAAAAGACTAAATACTTATAAAAGACTAAACGCTATTATACTTATAAAAGACTAAACGTTATAAAAATAAATGTTATTAGAGGAAAGTGTTCGTACCTAACCATAAAATGTATTTTTTTAAATGATTAAAACAACTCCTTTAGTAGTAGCCGCTAAAAACAGGATGCCATGTGATTTATCAACCAAATGTTAGATTATACAAGAACAAAAATTATAATTCGTTGTAGCGTTTTTTTATAAGCTTTATTACACAGAATGTTTTAAACATTTGGAACGCCACCTTTAAATTTTATGAATAAAAATTGAATTTCAAAATTTAAAAAAAATGTGGGCCCGAATTTCCAAAAAAAAAATTTAAGGAAAATCGTCGAACAGACAGACAGGATTGCGAGACATACTTTTTTCGTCTTCCTTATAATAGTGATTTCAAGTCTAATCAAAATCTCGATTTGTCGATTTTTTACGAATACATATAACTTGCCATATAGTACCTATACTCGTATGTAGATGCCTGGTAAAAAATCTTTATATCAATTTGACGAAACAAATGGGTTCAGAACTCTTCAGGAATAATATAAGTACACGCTCTTCAAAAGGGAAAATGGAATAGGTGATATTGGGTATTTATAAAAAAAATTCTTAGATTTAGAGAAAATGCAATCTCCAAATTTATTAGCTACATATATGTTGTCCAAAGACTGAAAAAAATGTCAATTACATTTTGTTTTGTATCCATCAAACCATATAAGAATACCAACGTACCGTGGATAGATTAGAAACCTGACATGTAACATTGATGTTGTCAAAGAGACAATTACTTGCAACATAACTAGCACAGATTATTAAAAATACTAAAAGTTATGCAGAGGAGATGATATCTAATTCGTTGCTGACCTAAGAAAAATTACAAAAATTGTCTGTTTCAAGTGCACATCTTGACAAAATTTAAGTTTTTAAGTTCGTTATACTTTAAGAAGAGTGGATGCCGAGAAAGTTCATGCTCAAATTAGATCTAGATGGTGTGTCAAAGCTGCTAGAGCTGAACACGGGACACGGGAGTAGCAGTTTATTAGGCCCATTTTCTGATACAGAACATAAATACTTATGTTCCACATAAACCCTTAAGTGACACTTACTAATTTGCACCAATTGTAAGCTGAAACATAAAAATCCTTATGTTGAACATAACTTAGGTGGAAGAAAAAGTGGAACATAAAACATATATGTCAAACATAAATTTTCATTTACTATGGCGTTAGACTTATATATATGTCGAGGACTGGGAAAATTCGACTGCGATAATATTAAAAAAATAAAGTCATGAATATGGATTTTGAAATGTTGGACTTGATCGAAGATGACGTGGAAGTAGGTACTTGAAATTCTAGAGGCAGGAGTTCCTCGTCAAATTTACGAGAGAAATGAATATTTTTACTCTTTTGATGAGCTATTTTTTTACAAAAGATTTCGCTTAACGAAGGAAATAACATTAGTTATTTTAAACCAAATTGAATGTTTTTTAGAATGTCCATCAAATAGGTACAGTTTTGTCTGAACTACATAAAGACTGAAATTTTTTACAGGCTCTAGGTCAATAAAACGATGTTTTAGATGGTGTGCAACGTTTCGAGCGTGGTTACACTCTTCATCAGGCCTTTATTTAGAATTAAATAACATAATTATGTTCATGTATTACAAAACAATACAAATGTCAACACTTACAAAATAATCAAAATTAGGCTTTACAAAACAATATACACTTTCTTGAAAACTTCAAACACATAATATTAATTATTTGTTAAAAATGAAATGAAAACAGTCCCACTGTCACTTCTCGATGTTTCTCTTCTGTCAACTGTTACATAATCTTCTTAATCAGCTGGCTATATATAGTACTCAGGTTGTCGCAATCAGATTGTCTATTAACTGTGTTATCAGTTCTATTAATGTGTAACATTTCCAGCAGCATTCTCTTATTTTGGTTTCTCTCAATTTCCAAGATCTTTACATCTTCCAGATCTGGTTTGTGGTTGTGTTCAATACAATGGAGAGCAAGAGCAGTTAACGCATTAACGGAGGGCACGCCGTGAACATCACCATGGAATTTTACAACAACATCAACATCAAATATGGTAGCAGCGCTTGCAGTACAATGAAGAAATTTAGCCGACTTAGCATATCACACATCAAGAACTTCAACACATTGGTATTTCTTATGAAATGTAGAAAACTCGGTGTGTTCCCTAATTTTATACAAAATTTATCGTGCAATATTAAGAAAACGTTTATATTCTCTAATGACATAGCAGAAATAACAATAGAGAAAAAACTTCACACACATGTAAATAACTTCAATTTAAAACTTTTAAACATAGCCATCGCACACAAACATGAACAAATCCATAAACAGAAACGCTCTTTACACGAGCTACAAGATGTTATCTCCGCCACACTTACACAACAAGAATGCTCCACGTTCTTTGATTCTCAAGACTCAGCTCTCCAGAAAACCAACCAAGATACTAAAACGATTCAGAAAAAGAAATTAGAAAACCTAAAACAAGATTTGATACGCAAAATGGGACTCAAGTTTAATGAAAAGTGGTTCGTTAATAAAACCGATGTCGTCTTCCCATTTGATATTAAATGGCTATTATCATTAGGCCAAAAATTCGCACTGCCTATTAGCAAACATACTCTGCCTCTCTTTAATGTCATAGCGGATGTTGAAGAATTGATTAAAACACTACAACAGGGTGACCAGGAAAAAGCTCGAGCAAATTTCACATATATTTTGCAAAATTACGTGCGTTCATCCCGTACCTCGGTTTTTGATAAATTTGTAAGCCAAATTGCTAACGACGCATCAAAATTCCTTAAGAAACACAAAGATATCTTTATTGTGAATGCTGATAAAGGTAACGTTACAGTCGTGATTTACAAGAAAGACTATGAAGAAAAGATGAGAGCATTAATGGCAGATAGAACTACCTACAGAATCTTAAGGAGTAATCCTACACTAAGCCTCCAAAACAAAAACAACAGTTTTGTGAAAACACTTTACAGTGAGAATATAATAAACGAAGTAGAGAAACGACAAATGACTACATATACTGCAAACTGTCCACGCATATATGGGCTACCTAAGATACATAAGGAAAACATGCCGTTCAGACCAATATGCGCTTCGACTTCCGTACCTTGCTACGAACTTTCAAAACTTATGATCAGAATTCTGAAAAACTTGACAGATAATTCCAAATATAATGTTAAAAACACCAAAGAATTTATTGAATTAGTTTCACTAGTAAGGGTTGAAGATGATGAAATATTAGTATCATTTGATGTGGTTTCTTTATTTACCAACGTGCCGATTCATTTAATACTAGCAATCGTTGAGAAGAAGTGGAGTGATTTAAAAGAACATACCAAAATGAGAAGATCCCATTTTATGGACATATTACGTTTCTGCGTAATAGATAACAATTACCTTGAATTTGAAGGTAAAATATACCAACAAAAACAAGGTGTTCCTATGGGTAGCCCAATATCACCTATACTGGCGGACTTAGTCATGGAAACCTTATTGAACGACGTTATTGGAAAATTGACAAACAAACCAAAACTCGTGACAAAATATGTTGATGACCTATTCGTCATTGTCAAAAAGGAACATGTCACTTCAACACTCGAAGCTTTGAACGCCTTCCATCACCGTATTCAGTTCACTGTTGAAGTCGAAACGAATGGAGAACTTCCTTACCTGGATGTGAAAGCGATCCGAAAAGAACACCAAATAATCTTCGATTGGTACAAGAAACCCACATCATCTGGTCGGCTCATAAATTATTATTCTAACCAACCCAAACAGGTCATAATGAACACAGCCAAAAACTTCATTAATAAAGTGCTTAAATATAGCCATCCAAATTTTTATAACAAAAATATGAATATTATTAGAGACACCCTGTATCTCAACTCGTTCCCCCCAACCGTCATCAACCACTTAATATGCACAACTCAGAACAACAACAATGCCAACCCTGAAAATGATGCACCAACACAACAACAACCACAACCTCTGATCTACCGAAGCGCCTTTTATGTATCGTCTCTTTCTTCGCGCATCAAATCAGCTCCAATTCGTGACAAAGAGAGAACAAGAATAGCGTTCAAATCTACAAAAACTCTTAAATCCTTATTGTTCACCAACACCAAAGGGAAAATCGATACACAAGACAAGTCAGATGTTGTATACCAAATAAAATGCAATGGTAATGCTAATGGAAAATGTTCATCATTATACATTGGTACATCCAAACAAAAACTCCGTAATCGTCTCTCAGGCCATAGGTCTGATATCAACAACGGTGGTTCACAAAAAACTGCTCTTGCTCTCCATTGTATTGAACACAACCACAAACCAGATCTGGAAGATGTAAAGATCTTGGAAATTGAGAGAAACCAAAATAAGAGAATGCTGCTGGAAATGTTACACATTAATAGAACTGATAACACAGTTAATAGACAATCTGATTGCGAGAACCTGAGTACTATATATAGCCAGCTGATTAAGAAGATTATGTAACAGTTGACAGAAGAGAAACATCGAGAAGTGACAGTGGGACTGTTTTCATTTCATTTTTAACAAATAATTAATATTATGTGTTTGAAGTTTTCAAGAAAGTGTATATTGTTTTGTAAAGCCTAATTTTGATTATTTTGTAAGTGTTGACATTTGTATTGTTTTTTAATACATGAACATAATTATGTTATTTAATTCTAAATAAAGGCCTGATGAAGAGTGTAACCACGCTCGAAACGTTGCACACCATCTAAAACATCGTTTTATTGACCTAGAGCCTGTAAAAAATTTCAGTCTATATTAAACTAAAAAGGTCGTTTAACCATTCCAATATGAACTACATAAATACATACATACATATTAAAGTTTATTCATATAAAATTATTTCCCTCTCAATAGGAATAATTCTATAGCTCCTATTAACCAACCTTTCGTTTTGGAACAGGTAATCATCTACTCAGTTTCGCCGACTTTGATGGGATGCATGTATCGACAGTTTCAAGAACTAAACTTGCTAAACTTGGAAAAGATTATATAAAATTTCCTGAAACTGCAATTGACATTTCAAAAACCAAACGTGATTTTTTTGAAAAAATCCAAATGTAATTGGAGCCATTGACGGCACGCACGTAAAAATTCATCAGTCTCCTGGTAATTATTGTATTAGATTGATTCAAAAATTAACATCTGTTGGTTTGTTACATTAAGGTGGACCTGATGGGGAGGTTTTCCGAAATAGGAAAAGTTATGCATTTCTCGATCAACGATCAAGGGATTTGCAACGGAAAGATGATATTTACTAGCGTGGCTAGATGGGCCGAATCTACTCATTCTTGTTGTATAATGAGTCTCAAATTCGTTCCAGAGGTGTAATCGAAAAAGCTTTTGGGATTTTAAAAAGACGATTTCCTGTTTTTTTTATCGAGTCATAAGGGTTAACTTGATGACCCTTCTGAAAGCTTCGACTTTAGTGAAGTAGATCTACAACGTGTTATTGCTGAGGGACAGGCACATAATGAAATCCCGTCACAAAACAACGATTCAAGGTCGAACTCCTTAAATTTGAATATGCAAAAGCGTACGGATTTAATAAATAATTATTTTGCAAGATTGTAAATATGTTATCAAACTTCAAAGATATGTCAAACAACAAAATTTAATTCCAAAATAAAATTTCCGCTAATTCGTTTTCAATACTGCTTTGGAATTTTTTTTAAGCGTATTATATTGCAGTTTCACTAGTTCGATCTTAATTTTAGAAAGCTCGGAATACTGTTCCCATATATTGCTGCTTTGCAATGTAGAGGTAACTGGTCTTCTTCTCGAAGACCATGGAGTATTGTCCACTTGATCGGAGCTTCCAAATTGCTTTTTGAAACCTTTTGTCATAACGATTTCAGGTGCATAGCCTATTTACAGATCATTCGAAGTCTAGTTCCCAAAACTGTTCTCATCGTTGGTGTGGGCTGGGGTTTTCAATTTCGAATGAACTTTGTTTCTAAGCATGGATGGTTTATAATGGGTCCAGTCGTTTGATTTGTCCTCCTCTTCACACTAGAAAAATTAGTTATTATAGAAACAAATTATTGATATTTTAAAAATTTAATTTATAGGTTAAAATAACGTTTTCTTGTTCCACAAAGCCTTCACCATAAAATTCATTCTGGAGTCCATAAACAGTTTTCGGGTTCATAATGTTTACAGCAAGATCAAAATTAGGGTCTCAAGGTGTGTATGGCTTTCCTCCTCCTGTTTGTAGACTCGAACTTTTTTCTTTTGCCGCATCTTTCCTCATTTCACCTTAATAATTATTATTAAATCTCTTTAAAGATTCGCTATTTTTGAGGCATGATCCCGACTGGATGTTGAAATTATTTTCGATGCGTTTCCAAGCAGCTTCCTTCTTTTTCCACGTTATACCATCTGTTTTTTGTTTTCAATACCTTCTTTTTCAATGAATGCACAATGAAGAAGAAGTTTTTTTTTTATTTTGAGAAAAATTCGTGCTTCTTTTTTTATTTGAACTTTCCGACATCTTTTAAAAATTAAAATCCGTGAAACACCCTTAACCACAAAAACGCACCAAAACTCAAAATTCAAAAACTCGTCCCTTACTATGATGAACATAAACTTTCTTGTGCAACTAACATTTATGTACATTTAAGTATCACATAGAATTTAAGTGAAAAATAGCTAGCTATGCATAAAATGTATGGCCTAAGTAATATTGGACTCCTCTTCAAACTCAGCAAGTGTAAATTTCTTTAAGGTTCAATTACACATCTGGACCACATAATTTCTAAAAAGGGGGGATCATAAAGGCTAAAGATAAAATTTCTGCTAGAGTTGTGCCAGCACCGAGAAATATTACCGAGGTCTGGTGAAATACTATGAGATTTTCGCAAATCCAAATTTATCAAATATGGTGGCCACTCGTATGATACTCTCTTACTGCTGTTTCTGACAGGCTTCATATATGGAATTGTGCACCGAGCGACGGGGGACACATCCGGGAGACAATTTTCAAGTAAGAGATTATACTTACAATTACAAAAGGTGGTAGAATTAAAAAACAGTGCATCCAGACGAACTTTTCCATTATATCATAGATGTGACCGGAGCTGCGTAACGTTTCGCCATACGTTCGGTGGTGCTACCGCGAATACGCCGATACAATCAGCTACTTATTTCTTTCAGTCACCTGTTACACTGCACAATCACCGTAACCCAATAAATCCTGGAGTAAAAAATTAGTTCAGCTGACAATCTCAAAGGAAGTGCGTAGTGAGACCAAAGACACTTTAGAAGCATTCACGAGAAGGATGACCACAGAACAACGACATCCCGAACCGAGGTACCTCAGTGTGAGTTTCCAGAGTTTCCATCTGGATGACAACGTAATCATGGACAACGAGGAAGTAGTCTCGTTCTACGCTGACATTGGGTCAGCCTACCAACACGGCTAAAACGCCATCCCTGCCCTGCCGTCAGCAAATTAGGCTTAGAGTTAGAACCAAAATATGAAAATGAGTGTTTATGGGTGCATGCGTCATGCTATTAAATACAAAAGTCTGGCAGGTTTTTTTCGCTATTAGTGTGGATGCGAGGGGTTAAAAAAGCGATTTTTCATATTTGTGTGTCAGGGTTATAACGACATTAATTCCTTAATTATTAAAAAATAGAGATACTCTGTCATTTCTCTATGCCTATGCACCTTCATGCCGCTTTGTTGGGAAAGTTCATCGAAGTGAATCTACATATTAGGCTACGAGATATTTCGCAAAGAATTCCAAGAATTAATGAAAACGATTTGGAAGAGACATTGATTTTTTTTAGTTCTAAAATTAACGTTGCCTAACCGATTTATTAACGGCTCTACCGATTTCCATAAAAAAAAATTATACGGCAGCGTTAGCGTTAGCCTTAATAGTATTGTATATTAAAATTTTCAAAAAAAAAAAATTCAAAGATTTCTTCGATGAAAATACAATATTTTACTAATAAGCTCTTGGAACTATTCTTTAAAATTTGTCTCCATAAATTCATATTTTATCTAGAAATCAGACGCTATTCTATTTTTTTACCTCATTGTATTTTAAGAGATGCTTACGTAAAATAAAAAAACCAAAGTACCAATATCCCACTTCAGTCTCTTCGATAGAATTCAAAAAAGAGCTATAGGAATGATAGGTGATTGAAATATAACGGCAACATTTGAATCTCTCGAGCACCGTCGCAATGTTTCATGTCTATCATTATTTTATCGCTATTATTTTCATAAACACAGCTCTAGTGAAATAGCCAGTTGCATTCCTCCCCGCAAACAATTCAACCTTAATACCCGTTTTTCTAGGAATGCTCATCAGTTTATCCTTGAGCCCAATTTCGGACGTACTGTCAAGTACAGAGATTCTTTTTTTGCCGCACTACACGAATGTGGAATTCGTTACCCGGCTCTATATTTCCCACTCATTGCAATATGCAGACTTTCAAAACAAATGTGCATCGGTATCTCCTTTCTAATCATTCCTACTTTCCTAATTGCCCGCACTGTGTTTGCAATTATAAGGGTATTCATAACCCGTTGAGTGCGCGTATAATATAAAATAATATGCACGAACTTGCTCGAATGTAAAAGTACTTTGGAATTTAAGATACATTTTATAAATATAAAATATGGATTTAATGAGATAATAATGTTCAAATGCATAAAATTGCCGTCTAATTTCTAGAAAAGTATGAATTTATGCAAACAAACTCTAAAAAATCGTTTTATTATTAAATACATTTTTTATATAAGAAATTTCTTTAAAGTTTTCAAGAAAAAAAAGTGGGATGCGAATTTTAAGTAGATATTTAATAATATTGATTTTAGGAAATAATTTCAAAAAATAATCGTTCATAGGTTTTGAAGATATTGATTTTTCAAAAAAAAATTTTTTTTCAAAAAAACCCAACAAATATTTTTTCGAATATTTTTATATACAATATTATTTTAAACTTAAGGGGACTCCTGCTGAAAATTTTTGGTTAAAACTTTAGAGCCGTTAATGAGAAAGTCCAAAATCAAAAAAACGGTTCTATGACAGCTACCCCTAATAACATTTACCTCAAAATTTTTTTTTTTGATCAAAATATACTCTATGTCCATAATATCACACTTAATTTTTTTATCAAAATCGTTAGAGCCGTTTTCGAGATAAATAAGATTTTGCATTACGGGTAAATGGGGGTACCGTTAGTTTTGGAGCTAATAAAAAATTTCAATTTCTCCTCTAGGGAATCACCGAAGACCCTTAACTACCGAGATTGAAAGAAATGGGTCCAGTGGTTTAGGCTGTAGTGAGAGGTACAGGCATACAGACAGACAGTATGACTGTATCCAAGGCTGTGAGAGGGTGATACAGGAGAACCAGTTCTGGTGGTTGTCTAATGATAGGAAAAGTTGACGAGGACTTGAATGTCTTGGCCGACTTACATAGGTTTAAGTGTGTGTTCTTTTTAAGTAGGGACAGTCAGGGTGGCACGAAAAAAAAAATAAGAAACACTATTATAATATACAAAAAAAAAACTGCTGTATAGGGTATATAATTTGAAATCCGGTTCTTATAAAATAAAAATTGACCCAATTGATCCACTTTTATAGTGCTTTACATTGTATTCAAAAAGGAAGAAAATGAAGTATTCTTCAAATCTATAATAAAGTTACACTGTTTTTGGTTGGGCTTACCATCAGAAACCGTCGAAAAAATACCCACAAAACACACATCACAAACGAGCATTATAAATTTCAAGGCGAACGACTGTATTATTTACTAGCGTACCCGTGCGGGAACTCAAAATAAATCATGTGTCTAAAAGTTTCTGTAGATTCGCTCAGTTTTTCTTGCATTGGAAATCTTGTGTAAATGGAGATCTTGTGTGAAGTACGGAATGTTGTTTTTGGGTGTTTATTTTACTTCTGTGTGTCATCGTTGAACAGCTCTATTTGAAAAAGACGACTTACCACTGAAATAATAAACACGTTTAGCCGAGAACTATCACAACTGATCTCCTGTTCAACATGAGAAGTTGAAAGCGTACGAATTATTTTTATTTAACGTATGCATGTACCTGGATTAAAACAAAACAGCAAACCAATAAATCCAATCAAGTCCTTTTCTCAAAGGTAATGGAGCCAAGCGAAGGATATTTTGAAAAAAAACTAACAAACAATGAGCAAATCACATACGTATGTAACTATCCTATAACAATGTATGTAGTTAAACCTGTAGGCACATAAAGTTTAACTTACCTTAAAATAGTTTAAATTCAAAGACACACAAATATTTGTCAATTTTTTTTTGTTTTTAATTCGGAGAATTTTATTTTTGCTTTATTTTTTTAAAAACCTTTTTTGAGTGTTTTTATTATCGTTACTGCTTAGGTAAATTAATCAAACAATGTCCCTCCTCTGGGCCCGCACCACCAAAGTATGGCATTTCAATGCAACTACTTATGTATATATGTACTACATTTCAGTGCAATACGAAGATAGAAGTAGAGATAAATAATTTTGGAGTGTTTCGACCACCCAATGCCCTCCCCTGATAATAAAAAAAAGTAGCCTATACTGTAATCCAGACTATAACTTTTTTGTGTGTTAAATTTTAATAAGATCCATTCAGTTGTTCAAGCGTTATTGAGTAACAAACATCCATACATCGTAACATTCACATTTATAATATTAGTAGGAAGTAGGATAGTAGGATAGGATTTATTTATTCTGTATTTATCTAGTTCACATTCAATCATCAATAGTAAAAAGATAAGGGATGGCGAAAATTAACATTATAATCAGGATTATTTCTACCGAGGTTCTGCTAAGTTCAGTAATTTGGCTAGAATAAGCACCAAGCCAAGCTGCTAAGTTCAGTAATTTGGATAGAATAAGCACCAAACCGATGAGTGTGCATTGTTATTGTGTAGTATACTCTAGGTAGTTTTTTAATATTATCTGGCATTTTTCTGTAAGATATCCCTTATTTTTGCCACATCCTTAAGTTATGGTACGGCTAAGAATGTAATCCTGATCTATTTTGCCTTAGAGTCAATTGGGGCTAGAAAATTTATCCCACCTTCTGCCTACCTTAACTTCTTTCAAGGCTAGAAGAAAAAAACCGTCATGATTAACAAATTATATTTGACTTAACAGAAACAGAAAACACACTATATGGCAATCAATATACATAGTTAAGATTTTTTTTTAAATTTGTATTTCAAAAATCCGCGTTGAAGGATTTTTTACGTAGCCCCGAGCATTTCATTGCTTACCACAAAGATACCCATGGGCCTGCCTTTTCTATATTACTGCCATGCTTAAGTTGTTAGGGACTTGATTTGAAAAGGCTACTGAATCAGATTCAAAAACAGTAATCAACTAAAAATAATAAACAAAACTATTTTTGTTAATATTTTTAAATTCGGTTGTATTTTAGCGGAAACACGCAGTTAAAGTTACGTACTATTGAACCAGAATAATATATGGCGCATTAAATTATTATGCATGTACGATCCAAGACTGTAAAATTTTGCGAATTTGTACCAACACACTCACAAGTCTCATCGAATATCCACCAATTAAAATCCAACAAATTCCATTCAATATTAGCTAAGCTAAATAATTATACATTGTCTGAGGTTAAGTTTAAGTACGAAAAAAGCAGTTTTATTTTTTCCTTAACAGCTTTAATCTTTGAATATGAAAAATCCTCTGATTTATGATTCATGTAATAACTGAATAAAAAACATGCTACTGCAGAAAACTTGTATAGGTAAATTGTTACCCGGAAATTCCCGTTCGCAAAGGGGAAATAATATTTGTTTTAAGTTTTCCAACAATAAGCTTAGCGTATTCATTTTCACCTCTCATGAGGAGCTGGATGAACCGCCAACCCTATGAAAAGATTGACTTTACTCTATGCAAACTTTCGTGTCCGTCTGGAAATGCGTTAAACTATTGAAAATCAAAGAGCTTATTTTGCTACCATCAAAAGCTCGTTTAGAAATAAATCTTGCGTCAGCGTAGTAGAGTCCTACTGTTATCCACCCTTTTGTCTATTGTGAGTTTTGAGGTACTTTAAGTATGCGGCCAAGACTGGAATTGGAATTGGAATGCTCTCTCAGTGTTAAAACAAAAAAATAAAAAAAACAACCTCGAACCGCTTTCGTCCATAGGATTTTTCAAGAAAATTCTAATGTGATGCTTTATTGGACTCCCGCAACAACAGAAATAACAAAAACAACTACAACCGGAGCAAAATGCCAAAAACATTTAACCATTAATTCCAGGACTTTTTTTCTACCATTTCTCCAGTAGTGACAGTTTTTTACCTTCGATGGTTCTGTATAGACGCATCGGACCGTACAATACGTATTGTTTTTCGCGCGTGTGTCCTTGATTCAAGCAATATAAATCTTTAACGCAGTTCTTAAAAATACACAAAGTAATATATACGAAATCACCCATTGTAAAATTTATAGTTTAAAATTATTTATTAAAATATCAAAAAAAAAATAATACATAAGAATTATGTTCTAGTGCTTCCAATGTTAGTGAAAAACGTGAAAATGGAAAATTATATGTAAAATAGGATCTGACAAAGAGTCCTGATAAAGTGCTTGAAATGTATACCCATAATTCTACAGTATTGTGTTCTTTAACTTTGGATATCTTCGTTTGCAATGAATGGAGAGGCATTGAGGACATACAAATTTGGATTCAGCCAATAATATAATTTTTCATTTTTAACTTATTTTTATAACCCTTGATCTGTACCACCCTTCCCTAAAACCTAATTACATTTTTCCAGTGGTATTTTGAAAAGGATATACAAACTTGAATGCAGTGTATAGCAGCAGTTGTGATATTTTACGGTTTTCAGGATGTTTTTCATTGTGCGGATCTCTAAAATTGTGTCATCAAAATGGTGAGAACTATATCTTTGTCATATTTTGATTCTTGCACATTGTTTATTCCTTACTCAATTATTTTTAACCAGAAGAAGCAACGTACTAAAATTTTGAATGCGAACCTAATTATTTTTTTTTAGGTTAAGTGTCTAAAAAAACTTCATATTCCTGGAAAAATAAAAACATTGGGATTGAAAAGAATCTGTTTTGAATGTTCGTATGTAGGCAAAAGTTAGATAAAAATAGACTGTATGTGAATAATTTTATGACACACGTTGAAATTTTCATTTTGAATTTAGGATTGAAAAATAACAAAATGTTTTTGTAATTTAAGGAAAACTTTTCGTCTGAGCAAAAATGTTTTACAGGGTATACATCATTCGATTACTGAGTAAAGTTCTATAAATAACAACACTTAAGCAAATAAAACGTCAAAAGGAGATTTGATAATTAAAAATCAATATTGAACTCTTGAAAATCAACTCATTTCATTTTCAATTGAAATCACTTGAAAAATTAAATATCTGGTATTTGATAGGTACATAGATTTTTTTCATTAATTTACTTTATAAAAGTTTGTGTTATGAACTTTGACAACCTCCAAAGAACCTGTCTGGAAGTGGATGATGGAAAATATATGTACCTTCAAATACCTACTGTAAACGTATTGTTTCAATGTTATTTTTATATAATGAGCATAGGCATTTTCAGAACGCTTACTTAAGGACTATTCACATGAGAGCGACCAACGACCAACGAATAAAGAAACAAATGGGATTTAAAACATATTTACGCCTAAATTCTCCACAAAAACTTTACAAAAGGGTAGCAATCTAGTTTAATTTAATGTTAATTTATTAAAATTTGCGTTGTAATTCTTAAACTGAGAGACATTTGAGAAAATAAATTGGTCGTCGCGAATTGCAATATGATTGCTACGACGAATCTATTTTCTCAAATTTCTCTCATTTTAGCAATTGCAACGCAAATTTTAATAAATTAACATTAAATTAAACTAGATTCCTACCCTTTTGTTAAATTTTTTGTGAAGAATTTAGGCTTATATCTGTTTTAAATCTCATTTGTTTTTTTATTCGTTGGTAGTTGGTCGCTCCCATGTGAATAGTCCTTTAAAGTGAATAAAGACATATGTACATGTATGTTGGTTAAATTGATCACCCAATCAACAAAATATTTAGTTTAAATAATAATATATACATATAAATATTGCTTCTGTGCACAAAAGGTTATCGATCAAGAATTTAATGAGAAAAGGCGGTAAATATTGGTACCGAGTTTTGTTGAAATCATTTCAATCATCATATCAATACTCTAGGCATTTTTCGGAAAAAATATCGTTACCAGTTTTACCGGGTACATCACATACTCTTGCACGAAAAGTTCAAGGCTATAGACGACTAAGTTTCAGAACTTCAAGAAACAATACAAATAGTCTCAATACTAGTCTTCGTACATAAAAGAAGAGAACAGTTAATACCGATTAAATGAAATTATTATGAAAAATAATATGAATTGGATGGCCATCTTCTATCTAGTTTAAACTCAGTGGAATATCTGAAGTCTGATTGACAATTAAAAACATTGATAGTTTGAAAAACACGACGATTGCCGCACTATCAAGGAACAACATCGCGGGTGTAAGGTTACCCACAAAAAAAAAATATTTTAATTCAATGTAACCATAATGAAATATGCTATGGCGTACTTTTTGATGCTGGATACCATAAACACAAAAGCAAGATCTTAGAAGGATTTGAAAAAAAGTTATTTTACGTTTTATGCAAGGATGAATTTATTTTCAGAATAATAGCTAAAATATAACCATATACCCTTTGTAAACCAAAAGAATCCATAAAATATTTTTGTTCCAAGGGTGTTTGGTTTCAAAATATCTTAAACTAAAAAGTACCTTAAGTACGTTAAATCCGTTAATCCACGTTAAGTCCGTTAATCGTTAATCCAATGCCTACTAGACAAACAAGTATGAGACATGTGCCGTGCGGCGCGTGCCGCGGGTGAAACAAAAACAGCTATAGGTACGTATTATATTTTGACGGTGCGTGCGACTGAGAAAACTGCGAAGAGATTCGTTTCGTTTGATCATTTCATTATGCCGGTCGTCCACTATGTGCGCGATAAGTTCAACCAACTTCGTTCAACTTTTTATTCAACTCTTTCGTTGGATAAACGAATTTACAACCTCTTACACTAGTACAGCAACTTACGTAATTCACGTTGAGCAACTAAAGTTGAACAAAATGCGTTTGGAACTCTGTACACATAATTGACCAACTTTCCTATATGTTGATTAACCCCGCACACTTATTCCAGTGTTGAATATCTCCGTACACCTAGTTGACCAACTTACTCAAATGTTGAATAACATCGTACACTGGTTGATAAACTTGTTCGATTTTGACAGAAACATTGTTTTTCGAGTTGATCAACTGCGTTTTCGATATTGTTGCTCAACCAGTTGATGAACGAGTTGATACCTTCGTACACTTAACCAAGGATCACACGTTGGGTAACGCGTTGAACGCACCACGATAAACAAAAAACTCAAACGTCAAACCTGAAATAATTTTGACTTAAGTTCGGTACATTAGGCAATTGCATTTTCGAGGAAATTTGAGACCAAGCCAATTCCCTTGTATCTCGATTTTTATAAGAGGGGCTCTTAATGTCCCATATATTGGGCTCTTGCTCAATTGCTGAAATCAACTGAAATCATGACGAAAAACCAAAATAAACTACAGTTTGCAAGTTGCAACAACTGCAAGTTCATGGCAACCCAATAGTTCAACCACGTAGACACATTTCACTGCAGCCAACGCAAGAAATCGCAAAGAAAATTAAAAAGTTGATCAACGCGTTGAACAAATAATGTGCAACACATTATCTTGAAAATGTTGGTCAACGTGTTGATCGAACATTTTCAAGGAGCAACACGAGCTCGCACACTACCCGTATACTTGTTGCGCAATTCGTTGAGCAACGGCCAACAACTACATCCAACCCGTTGGTTGAACATAATTGAAGGCACCGTACATTAGAGTTGTATGCGTTGAATTGGAAATTTGTGCGTTGATCGCCTAGTGGACAGAGTAAAAAAATAAAAAATCACATGTTAACGGATTAACGATTAACTTTAACTTGCGTTAATTCTTTTGAAATTTAACGCTTTAACGTTTAACGAAGCTAACTTTTTTAGTAACGGATTAACGATTAACGAAGTTAACTTTTTGATTAACGGTGCCCAGTTATGTATGTATGTATACATATAAAAACATCGCATTTACCTTTGTTTGGTGTTGTAAATAAATTATTTGTATAATTTATGATTATTCTGAGTCCGAAAAATAGTCGATAATTTCAGTATGGGGCTGGTTGTTTAAATCAGGCTGTATAAAAATTTCGATAGCTTCAGAATCAAATGGAATTTTTTTTATGGTTTTCTAACTCTCTGGTTGGTAATGAAAGGATCAGAAGATATTAACATTCGGTTCATAATGTCTGTTAATGTGTCTTGTCTTGATGTTTTGCGACTGAAATGCTCTCTGAACATCTTGAAATCCTTCACCCTTATTATGATTGTCAACTATCAATTTGATAGTTGATAAATTTTTAATTCAATGTTTAAAAACCCAACTGATTAATTTTTTGATAATTGAGAATGATTCAGACCATTGCGAAACACAAGCAAATTGAAAAATTTAAAAGAAAAATTGATTAGTTTTTTTAATAAATTGAGTTTTGTAACCCAATTTTCAAGGTTTATCAACTATCAATTTGATAATTGACAATCATAATAGGGGTGCTTATCTCCTAATCTCAAATGGACAAAAGACTTTGAGGAACTATTTCATGTCCATGAATTAGAATTTTATGAACTGAAGTGCTCATATAGTACCAAGGGTACAGCAATACAAACAACTTTGCAGTTTCTAGACAATAAATTTTAAATTTTGGAACATCTATATAAAATAATGTTTATCCTCAAGTGGGCTTTAGGTCAATATTTTGTTTTGTTTTTTATGTTGTGACGTTTCGGATGTGGTTACACCCTTCTTCAGACCTATTTATTAATTGAAAAATAATTTAAAAACATATATACATATATATTAAATACATCAAAATTCTTAAAGAGTATACTTACAACTTTAAATTAAATTTACATTTGAAGCTGAAAAACAAGGAATGCTCCCATATCTTGATGTTAAAGTTATAAGAAAAAATACACATCTAATTTTTGATTGGTACAAAAAACCAACATCTTCAGGCCGTTTGATAAATTTCAATTCTCAACAACCCAAACTAGTTATCATTAATACAGCACAAAATTTCATAAATAGAGTTCTAGACAATAGTGATATTATATTTCGACAAAAAAACATTGGAATAATAAAAGATACAATGTACTCTAATTCATTTCCAAAAGAAATAACTAAATCACTTATTAACAACTATTTCAATGGTGTCAGACGATCAACAATAAATGAACCACAAAGAATATATAAAAGTGCTTTATACGTTCCAAATTTTTCAAACCGTTTGTTGAAAGCACCAATTAGAGATAAAGAAAAAACTAGAATAGCCTTTAAATCAACAAATACTCTTAGAAATTCAGTTTTCTCAAAATTAAAAGATAAATTAGAAAAGGAAGAAAAATCAAATATAGTATACAAGATTAAATGTTTAGGTGATGGCTCAACATCATGCCCATCAATCTATGTAGGAACCTCAATGCAAAAACTTCGAAATCGTATATCAGGTCATAAATCTGATATAAATAGTGGTAATACACAAAAGACTGCACTAGCTCTCCATTGCATAGAAGAAAATCATCGTCCTGACTTCAAAAATATAACAATTTTACAATCAGAACAGAATTACAATAAAAGAATGTTACTAGAAATGTTACATATTAGAAACACCGAAAATAGTATTAATAGACGTTCAGATTGTGATAGACTTAGTAATATTTATGGTCAGTTTATCAATTATCAAACCATATCTACGTAAACAAAACTCAACGATTAAATATATTATACATATATACATAAAAATATTTGAATTTATTTTCAAAATAAATTATTTGAATTTGAAAATTCAGATAATTAAAAACATCAAATAAATTTTCAAACAAATTAAAAAATAAAAACAAAAGAGATAAAATATACATATAAAACAAAAAGTAAAAGATTTAAAACGTCTTTTAAACTTTTTTAAAAAAATACGGAAACCAAAAAGAACAAACAAATAAAAAAATATTTGTATTTTTAAAGTTGTAAGTATACTCTTTTAGAATTTTGATGTATTTAATATATATGTATATATGTTTTTAAATTATTTTTCAATTAATAAATAGGTCTGAAGAAGGGTGTTACCACATCCGAAACGTCACAACATAAAAAACAAAACAAAATATTGACCTAAAGCCCACTTGAGGATAAACATTATTTAATTAAATAAAAGGTCACGAAGAAAGAAAATATTCATCTATATAAAATCCACTTGACAAACACTGCAGAATTATGTGAAATTTTTTTATCAGATTAACATCTATACCAGTTATTTCACTTGATTTAATATAGTTTTTAAAAAAACCTCTAGCTACATTTCCTGTGTTTGTGTTGCCATATCCTGGCTTTGGTCGATCAACTTTTAACCCTAATTCTTTTTCGAATGCCTCTTGAATCCTTGATTTGTTTTCAGCCACACAATCTTCTGTCCCTTTCGATTTACGCCATTCTTTCACAAGCAGTTTATAGGCAACGTGAAGTAGGCATTCGAACATTCTTATCCATGCATGAAGAACGGATATTCCAAATGATAGAAATTGATGAGAGATCGGAAGTGGTACCATTTTTTCAATATTATTGAAGTCCTTGGATGTTGCCTGACAAAGATAACATCTCTGAGCAGAGCGAACACCACTCAGACTATTACACAGCTTGCCATCAACCATTGAAAGTATCAATTGGTGTTTGACTATATTATACTCTCTATTCTCAACAATTATTATTTTTGTTGGTTCGAGTTCATTTAATTGCAATAGAATAGATTCGTTCGTTATAGGCCTGCAGTACCTAGGAGAAGAAGGACAAGGATTCTTCCAAAAAACATTTAATGTGCTCGATAACTTTAGCGGTACCAAACAAGTTATAAATACAAATTTGTCATCTGCATCAGTTGTGTTTGAAAACCTTTGATGGTATTTGCTGTGCCCGGAGCTACCATCAAAACCCACTTTAGAATAGAGCGTAAGTTCATTACAGCTCGCATTATTGAAAACATCTTTTTGTGATGCAGAAGTTCTCTCAACAGTGTGATTGAGCAAGTTCTGCATTAGAACTTCAGCTGTTAGTTCATTCACAGTAAGATTTTCTGGATAGCATTTTGTTTTTTCTTTTTTGACAACTTTATATGAAGGCAAAACATCATCGGTGACATATTTTCTAATTGTGTCGTATTGATCACGGGATAGTTTTGCTTCTATAAGCATGGACAAAGCTTGACCAGGAGTCATCATTCAATTCGGAACGAAAATCAAAACAGGGGTGATTTTCTTTCATTTTATCTTCTTTTTGCTTGCAGTAGTATAGATTTATGAATATTTTTACATATTTACACTGGTACGGGTTATTAACAAAATTGATTAGATTTCATTTTAAATTAGAACGTTTTACAAATAAAAGTTTTATTTAACAAACAAAATTTGTAATTTTTGTCTGTTCTATTATTGCCAACATTTTAACAACTACAATTATTTCTCTTAGGCGTTTATGTACGTTTATGGCGCTTTGGTCAAAGTCTTCATCTGAACACCATTCCAAACCCTTTTTAAATATTTCACACTATGCATTGTCATTATTATGGGGCCCCCCAAAGTCTTAAAAAATTAATTCAGTGCATTTTTATGTACAAATGTGAAAAAAATTCTGTTCACGTTTTATAGATTTTCGATTTGTTCACGTTTTAGAGCAGTTAATGTAAAATTACAGTGTTCACGTTTTGGGATAGTTCACGTATTGGGGGGTTCACGTTTTCCAATGTTCACTGTATATACATATACAAAATTTACATGTCAAAAAAAAAATAAAAAGTGGATTGACTTTATCGTCTTCAGGGTGTTCATTCCCTGTTGTCAGTATCTAGTGGTTTTGTTGCAGGTTATGCAAGGATGGCGCTTAGCCACGGTGGTAGGCTGAACCAATGTCTGCGTAGGAGGAGACTGCTTTCTCTTGATTATGTTATCCTCCAGAGTTTCCATCACACTGAAGTACCTCGGATCGGGATGAAGTTGTTAAATGGCCATACTTCTCATTAGCTGATTCGGGTGGTCGAGTATGTTCCCTACTAGTTTCTTTGTTGAACGTACTATAGGCGTTTGCCCAGTTGAAGAAGAGTCCAGTGCAGATCGTCAGAATAATTGAAGTTCCTTCACTGTGGAGGAATAGCTGATGACTGGTCGCAGGAGCTGCTCTTAGATTAGTATCTTTGTCGGTTTACTTAGACCTGATTTTCTTTTTGGCAATGGATGCAAACGGCTGAAGGCCCAGCTGGCTTTTTAGCATATTTCTTAAGTGCAGGTTAAACCTTAGCAACTTGTTGAAGTGTACTCCCAGGTACTTGACGTTTTGCTTGCCAGGTATGGTGGATAAACTTTGATAGAATAATTTTGTTACCAAAGCTTGAGTACAATTCTTATATTTGGGCAGGATACAATAACCCACGTGAGTATAATTTAAAGAATTCAAAAACGATATTTAAAAATGAAAGGTGTCAAAACTATAACGGAAATATTAGCATCTCTGGAGCACTACAGTAATGTTTCATATATTTCATTATTTTTGCAATTTTTATAAACAGTTTTCTAGCAAAATAGCAATTTACATTCCTCCAATAAGACTATTTAACCGTAGTAATTGGGCTTCGGGGTATGCTCATTCAAAAGTTTACTTTTGGACCCAACTTCGGACGTAATGTTAAGTTCACTTTCTTTCTTAAGCCGTATTTCACGAATTTAGAACTCATTTGCCGGAGCAATATTTCTCTCCTTCTGTGATATTCAGAATCAACTTACAACCCAAATTGAATCGAATCAATCGAATAAGGAATTGATAATGTATAATAATGTATAAACAGTACGACCGATTTCGATTTTTTTTTATGCTAAGGCTCCACAAAATTGTGAATATTATTGTGTATTCAAATTTTCAAAGTTTTTTTTTTGGATTTTTAAAAAAAAATTCAAATTTTATTTTCAAAACTCAATATTTCGAAAACCCCAGGCTCGATTTTTTTTAAAACTTGGTAAATAAAAGTCTCTTAATATAATCTACAAGATGCTAGAAAAAAAATTATTTTACTTAAAAATAACGGTACCCACCATACAAATGTTAAAAAATGGTTTTTAAAAATCGTATTTTTCTAGTGATTAATTCTTACGATCTATAATTTAATAAAAAAATTAAATCGCGCGATTTAATCGCATGATTCACTACTTGAACATATTTGTTTTGGAGATTTTTGCCATGAAGATTCTTTCTTTGGAGATTTCGCTGCTGGAGATTTTAGTTTGGGGTTTTTGGGATATTACTAAATGAAATTTTTTGATTTTCTTTTTAATCTGTGGGAAAGTTCTTGAGAAAAAAAAATTAGTTACAAAATTTAGGACAAAAAAATCGTATGACAGGTACCGTTATTTTTTGTCTCAAGAAAAAAAAAAAGAAAAAAACGTGTAGGGGGGAGAATTTAAAAACGATATCAACGAAGTAAAACGAAAATCGGCCAAGTCGTTTAGCCTGCAGTCGAACAGACAGACAGACAGAATCTCGAGACCACATTTTTCTACTTTGCTATCATTGTAATGTAAACTTTGATCAAAATCTCAAGTTCAATTTTTTTTTACAAATGCATAACTTGCCTTATAGTACCTATAAGTCGCGGTTTTCAAAAAAGTGGTAGTATTATATTTCACCTTCACCTATAAACTTAAGTCCTAGTCCGCAACTTTTAGAAAAGAGTAATATGTTTACCTCTGTTGTAATTGTTTTTTAAGTAGGGCTTGTTGTCTTATTTTTCTGAACAAATTACAATCCAAGAATATGCTGGATTTTATCCCCAAGATAAAATTTGGTTTCACGGTAGTTCATAAAGTATGAACAGCTAAGACAAGAAGCATTTCTTCATAGCAAGATATTTGAAGAAATAATTGTCACTTCTAATCTAGAGAAATACCACTGGAAAAAAAAAACATCTTTAGTTGTAGGTGGCAGCGGCGGCAAATAAATCACCCAACTTTTGGCGAAACAGTCCAACGCCCTGACTGTTATGCTCCATGCCTCCATATGTACATACCTGTAGACAGGAAAATTAATTTTGTATTGCAATTTAAATTGTCGTTGGCTTAGTACTGGAAAAGCTATACAGTATTTTAAGTGGTCCTAGTATTTTAATCCAGGTAAAATGTGCTTTATGTAAACTAACGAATCCTTAGTTTCTATTCTTAAAGATAAAGATAAAATACATGACTGGGTTGCAAAGTTGATGTTTCATCATCTTTAAACCTTAAGTATCAAGTTTTATCAACATCTCCAGTTAAATTTTGTTATAAAATGAACAGTGTTCAGTTCTGATGATGAGAAACATTTAACGTCCAAAACAAGTGCTTTAGAAATATCAAATGCAATAACCTTGGTTTCACCAAAATTGTACAAGGATTTGTTCCACTTTTCGGTGAGATGGGATATGCCATCAGATCACCAGTGGACCTGTTGCTACGCCATTAAGAAGCATTCGTTCTTTAATACATTTCTTCAGCTGACCATTAATCAGTTTTCCATGACCTTGGAAAGAAGGGACGTAAGTGCAATTGGTCAGTAACTGGAAGGGGAAGAGGACTCGCCTCTTTTAGGGACTGGCTGGACACGTGCTATTTTCCATCCACTCGGAGAGTCCAGAAGAAAAGGATAGAAAGAAAAGCTACGCAGTGGTTTTGCCAGCGTTGAAGAACACCCACGAGTGCCAAAGAAAATTCTTCAAATAAAACCATTTATGCTCTCAAGAACAGGAGGTGTCATAATACTATGCGGCAGCGTCGAGTTTGCGGAAAACAAGGCTGCAAGCAAATTTGCCTTTCCTTGTGAGCTAGTCACAGGCGTGTTATTGTAAACGAGCGTTGGAACGGACGAACTGCTGGAGTTTCTAATAGTGCAAGAGCCCGTGAACGCCAGACCTTCGTCATTTTATAAAGCTGAAAGTTTGTCAGTGCATGCTCCCAACAAAGGTAAGAACGATGGACCATTATGAAGTTTGGGTCATAGTGGCTTTGACAGTAAAACGGTACTAAAGGTGTGAAAAATACCGATCAACTTTCGTCAAATCATAAAGGCCGATTTTTTGGTATTATATTCAGAATGTTATTAAAAATCACGTTTTTCATTGCCAGACACTTTGCGTAGTGGAAACCCCTTGCCAGACACCCTTAATGTTCATGAAAAAATAATTCTACTTACTTTATAGTATAAAAGCTGTTTTTTCATATATAATACTCGGGTAATAATAAGATGATGTTTCCTCGTTAGCCAGACATTTTTGATAGTTCCAACCCCTTCCCAGACAAGCATGTAGTTGTAGCTGTAGGAGCAAACGCAAGGCAATATATACAGGGTAATTGGTATGAGGTGCACCAAAAAGCTATAACGAGTAGGTTGAGTTAAGACAAGAAAAAATCGTATGGGAGCGGGGGGTCTATTTCCCTCCGTTTAGGTGGGAGGGGCAATTTTCCTAAAAATTGACTTAAGCCCGAAAAAAAATTATTTAAAAACAACGGTAAAACTTCCAATGCCATGTCATACCTTTTCTGAAAGCCAGAAAGCTCTTTTTTAATTTTCATTTCAAACTAAGTTGTGTTTGTGAATAGTTTTTGAAAAATTAATTTTCAAACTCGAAATTAAAAAAAAAAAAATATTAAAACTAATTTTTATCAAAATTTTATGTCATTAAGTATAATTTTTGTTTTCAAAATCCAACGCTCTTATTAATTTTTAATAAAAAAACAGAAAACCAGATGCTAAAATGAATCTTAGTTTTTCAGAAATTAAAAAAAAAATAAAATATATAAATAAATATATATATAAATAAATTAAAAACACTTTTTTGGTTTTCTGATCTGCTCAGGTCAATTATTTAATTAGCGGATTATCCTTTTTTTATTTTTTACTGCACACCATCCGGTTTTTAGCAAATAACAAAAAAAAATGGATTAACAAGATTTCACCTTTTTTATTGAGGCATGTGTTCAATTTAACAAAATTGACCTGCATGCCTACCTGTTATCCATATAAAAAGGAGTGCCTATACCACAAAAAAAAAAAAAACAAATATGGTGTACCTAACTACAAACAAATATGGAAGGGCATTCTGCTTAAAACTCATTTCTAAATTGCATATCAAATAGTCAACACAAAACGATGGCGAGTTGCTCTCTGGAAGAATTGACATGTATGCACTATTGCTACGTTTTAGCGGATGGTTCCAGTCGGTAAGATTGTACGCTGAAAGGTTACCCAATAAGAGATGTCCCCCCTATTCACTTTTTGCAAGGCTTTACAATCGTCTTCGGGAACATGGACTGCTGGAGACTCGAAGGAAAAAAAGGTCATATGATGGATGAACACACATAGAGGAACGGAATTTGGATTTGGTATCAAGTAATCAAACACCAGGAGGATATCAACTATGCTTGGATTGCCCCAGAGTAGAGTTTGGGCAGTGATTCATACCGATAGCCTTCACCTATATAATTTTACCCCAGTGCAAGAATTGACATCAAATGATAAGGTATTGAGGCCTGAATTCTGTAGAACACTATTGCTGGAGGGAAGAAATAGAACACAACTATTTTTAAAGGATAGTCTGGACAAATGAAGCGCAGTTCTCCAGAGGTGGAGTTACCAATTTCCACCACTTTAATTACTAGAGTCACAACAATCCACATGATAAAAACAAAATAAACCGCAACACCGCTTTAGCTGCAATGTGTGGCTTGGCATTGTTGGACGAAAAATAATTAGACCACGTTGTTCGAATACGGATTTAAATGTATAATCTTATCTGCAACTCCTAAGAACTCTTTGCCAGATTTATACCATTTATTTATACCAACAAAATGGAGCTCCAGCAGACTTCAGCCTGGCTTTGAGAAACTGGATGAAAAATCATTTCAACAACCGATGGATAGGAATGAATGGCCACCAAGATCACCAGACTTAACTCCTTTAGATTCTTGCGCTTGGGGATTCATAAAGAACTATGTATATGAAGTTGAAACTTCTTCTTTGGAGCAACGCATTGAAGTCGCTGGAGTCAAATTGCAGGAGAATTTGCCGGACTTAAAATTATATATGCAGTCAAAGAGGACATGTACATCTTTTGTCTTCACAAGAGTGGAGATCATATCGAAAATTTCTTATAATATCATTAACTCATTAACTTTTATTAGGATAGGCTAAAATGTAACAGATATTAATAATATTACTATTTAATTAAGTTATTTTTGTATTTCTTGCTAATAAAAACGAATCGTATTTATGAAAAGAAAGAACAAACAAAAAAATGTTTTTCTTGGTAAAAAGTTCTTTTAATTTTTTTTTTAATTTCTGAAAAACTAAGATTCATTTTAGCATCTGGTTTTCTGTTTTTTTATTAAAAATTAATAAGAGCGTTGGATTTTGAAAACAAAAATTATACTTAATGACATAAAATTTTGATAAAATTTTGATAAAAATTTGTTTTAATTTTTTTTTTTGCTAATTTCGAGTTTGAAAATTAATTTTTCAAAAACGATTCACAAACACAACTTAGTTTGAAATGAAAATTAAAAAAGAGCTTTCTGGCTTTCAGAAAAGGTATGAAATGGAATTGCAAGTTTCACCGTTGTTTTTAAATAATTTTTTTTCGGGCTTAAGTCAATTTTTAGGAAAATTGCCTCTCCCACCTAAACGGAGGGAAATAGACCCCCCTCCCATACCATTTTTTTCTTGTCTTAACTCAACCTACTCGTTACAGCTTTTTGGTGCACCTTATACTAATTACCCTGTATATTACATGATTGTCTGGCAAGGGATTGAAACTATCAAAAATGTCTGGCTAACGAGGAAACATCATCTTATTATTACCCGAGTATTATATATAAAAATCAGCTTTTATACTATAAAGTAAGTAGAATTATTTTTTCATGAACATTAAGGGTGTCTGGCAAGGGGTTTTCACTACGCAAAGTGTCTGGCAATGAAAAACGTGATTTTTAATAACATTCTGAATATAATACCAAAAAATCAGCCTTTATGATTTGACGAAAGTAGATCGGTATTTTTCACACCTTTAGTACCGTTTTACTGCCAAAGCCACTATGACCCAAACTTCATAATGGTCCATCGTTCTTACCTTTGTTGGGAGCATGCACTGACAAACTTTCAGCTTTTATAAAATGACGAAGGTCTGGCGTTCACGGGCTCTTAGACTATTATGTATTAGCTTAGATTTTATATTTAACGTAGTCAAAAAGTCGTGCGGCGTTGAAACGCAGTTGGGCTATAGGAACGGTGTTTTCTTTTGTTTAACATTTTTATGTTTGATAAACCAAAATGTTTGATATCGTCATTTGAGTTCTATCTTCTTCTTCGTCCATTTTTCAATATTTTAAGAAATCGATTTTGTTTGGAAGTGTTTTTGTCTCGAGCATAAACTTTTTTTTTTTCAAAAAAAAAGAACTGAATGATGAATAAAATTAGACAAGGAAATCATTTTGGATATTGAACAAAGTTGTATGGAGCCATGGAAAGTTGATTAAATTGGTGGATATTGAGAAAAAAACTTAATATTGAATAAGACAGAAACAAGCACTAAAAAAGAAAAAAAAATATAAAAAAAGTGTTTTGTATTAAATAGAACAGAAACTTATCTTATTGTTCAAACTAGATTTCATTAGGTATTTTGCATGGAAGCACGAAAATTTGATTATCTTAGTATGCTTGACTCTGAAACGACAAATAATTATGTTGGTTGTATAAAAATACTTCTTCTAAAAATAACAGAAATAAAAATAAATAATTATCTTTTTTAATCCACTTTTTTCAAAGCATTTTGTGACGTTTTAAATAAAAATGAAATGTTTGCTTAAAGCAAGAACATAAAAATAAATGATATAATCCATTCATTGAACGCCATTTAAGGATTGATTATCAAATTTTCGTACAAACGTTGATCCTATATATTAGGCATATATGGTATCATTGTCTGAATGTCTGTCTTTCTTCTTTTCATTTTGTTAGTTTTATGTTAAAAATACTTTGTTCGATATGAGGATGGTTTTCAAACTTGGAGCCTCTAGTTTTTGCTTTTATTTGTTCCGACTGGCTTTATTGAAATACAATAAAATGCACGTCTGGGTCGCACGAACTTGCTCTTATGTAAAAGACTAAGAATTTCAAAAATGAATGTTATTAGAGAAAAACTGTTCATAAGCATAAAATAAATTTTTTAAATGACTAACATAATTTCTTTAGTAGTTGGAGCTAAACACGAAATGCCATGTTTTTAAGGAAATACTAGTTTAATCAAGAACGATATTATAATTCTTAAAAAAATAAGCTTTTAAATACAAAATTTTAAAAACATTTTTAAGAAACAATTTTGGTACGCCAATTTAAAGTTTTTGTTATTGTTCAAATAAAAATTAAATTTACAAAATACTGAGCCGTTTTTGAGATATCGGATTTTCCAAAAAAAAAAAAACGAATGGATTTTTTTCCAAATTCAAAAAAAAAATATTTTTTTTAAAGGTTTGAAATGCAATGTTTTTTAAACTTCTTAGAAGCTTCTCTATCAAAAATTTCATTGAACTCCGTTATGCCGATAATGAGGAATTCAAAAAAAAATTCTTTTGGTAGGTACAGTCAGTAAATCTTGATTTCAATTTTTTTTTTTTAAATTAGAAGAATCAATCAAAAGAAAAAAATTTTCGCAAAATTCTCGGAACCGTTTTCAAGAAAACCGAAATTTTCGAAAACCATTTTTTAACATTTGTATGGAGGGTACCGTTATTTTTGGGTAAAATATTTTTTTTCTCATATCTGGTAGATTATACATTTTAAGAAACTTTTATTTATCAAGTTTAAAAAAATAAAATGCACGACTGGATCGCACGAACTTGCTCTTATGTAAAAGTACTTTGGAATTTAAATACATTTTATAAATATAAAACATGGATTTAATGAGATAAATATGTTCAAATGCATGGAATTACCGTCTGATCTCCAGAAAAGTATGAATTTAAGTAAATAAAGTTTAAAAATCTTTTTATTAAAGTAATTTTTTATATAACAAATTTCTTTAAAATTTTTCTAAAACAAAATTTGGGATGCCAATTTTAAGTGCTTAGTAATATAGATTTTACGAAATAATTTCAAAAAATAATTGAATTTTCAAAACATAAATTGGATTTTTTTTTTAAACAAAAAAATATTTTTTAAAATATTTTTTAAAATCTTTTTATATACAATATTATTTTAAACTTAAGGGAGCTCCTATTAAAAATTTTTAGTTAAAATCGTTAGAGCCGTTGATAAGAAATTCGAAAATAAAAAAAACGGTTCTATGACAGGTACCGTTAATAACATTTTGCCCCAACTTTTTTTTTTTTACAAAAATGTAGTCTATGTCCATAATATCACATTTAATTTTTTTTATCAAAATCGTTAAAGCCGTTTTCGAGTTAAATAAGATTTTGCTATACGGGTGTATGGGTGGTACCGTCAGTTTTAGAGCTAAAAAAAAATTTCAATTTCTCCTCTAGGGAATTACCGCAGACCCTTAACTACCGGTATTGAAGAACAAGGGCCTAGTGGCTTAGGCTGTACTCAATTTTCCTTAAAATTTGTGTAAAAAAATTGATATGCAAATTATTAGTATTCAATAAAATACATCTTATAACGTCAATTAAAAATTTATTCGTATATCCGTTTTCAAGATATTGAATTTTCAAAAAAAAATTTTAGTTCGAAAAAATTTTTAAATTATATTTTTTCAAATCCATAGGAGCTTCTGCATAAAAAGTTTGGTTAAAATCGTTAGAGCCGTTGATGAGAAACTCGAAAATTAAAAAAACCGTTCTATGACAGGTACCGTTAATATCATTTCCCCCCAAACTTTTTTCCTACCAAAATGTAGTTCATGTCTATAATATTACACATAATTTTTTTTAATCAAAACCGTTAGAGCCGTTTTTGAGATAAATAAGAGTATGCATTAAGGGTGTATGGGGGGTACCGTTAGTTTTAGAGCTAAAAAAAAAAAATTCAATTTCTCCTCTAGGGAATCACCGAAGACCCTTAAGTACCGAGTTTAAAGAAAATAGGTCCAGTGGCTTAGGCTTTAGATCCAGGTACATATATACAGACATACGGACATACAGACATACAGACATACAGACATACAAACAGTCGGACGGAATTGTCGGACCCACTTTATTCGTCTTCGCTATCATCGTAATGTCAACTTTGATCAAAATCTCGAGTTCGATTTCCCAAATGCAGAACTTGCCCTATAGTACCTATATCGCAATCAATATCATCCTATCCTACTATCCTTCCTACTAATATTATAAATGTGAATGTTACGATGTATGGATGTTTGTTACTCAATAACGCTTGACCAACTGAATGGATCTTGATAAAATTTAATATACAAAAAAGTTACAGTCTGGATTACCGTATAGGCTACTTTTTTTTAATATCAGGGGAGAGGCATTAGGTGGTCGAAACACCCCAAAATTATTTATCTCTACTTCTATCTTCGTATTGCACTGAAATTTAGTACATGTACATAAGTAGTTGCATTGAAATGCCATACTTTGGTGGTGCGGGCCCAGAGGAGGGGAATTGTTTGATTAATTTACCTGGGTCATTTTTTAAAAATTGACATTTTTTTTTGATCGTTTGAAAAAAAATTTTTTTCAGTTTTTCTTGGGTTTTAGTTTCTTAATCTATAGTAAACAAGTAGAAAAGGAGTTCTCCGAGTTGCGCAAAAATAATTTCAAATATTTTCCATTTTACGAGTATTTTTTGATAAAAATTTAAATTTTAAATTTCGAATGTACTAAAAATGTTCTTTTCTTGCATAAAATAACAATAATCCACAAAATAAATAGTAACAATAAATAGTTGAAATTTTGTGGAAAGCAACTAAATTTAATAATATAATTAATAAAAAAGTAGTTTGTTTACAAAATGATTTTGTTTAAAATCGTGAAAGACAAAAAAAAAATAATTTTAAATAACGGCACATAACTTTCTTGGAACTTTTACGGTACCAATATTGTAAGGAATGATGAAATTCAGTATTCACGGAGATTACACTGAATTTTTACTCGGATGAAAAAATTATTTTGTATGCAAATTTTAAAGGAATTAACTGCAATAATTAAATTATAATAAAACATGAAATTAAAGGTTTTCTGACGTACTATAAGATAATGCATCGTAAAAAATTATTAAAAATTGTTTAGTTGTGTGAAAAAGCGAAAATGTTTAATTAGGTTTTTTTTTTCCAAATCTTGTCACACTCGTTCAACTAAGTATTCGGACAACAAAACAATTTTTTTTTTTTGGCATATCATAAAATTGAAGTTTGAGAGAAGGCCTTTCAAACGACAAGGCCCAAAATTAAATAAAAAATCATTTTCATCATTAAAAATATTAATAAAACTGATTAAGCATGAAAATCACATCCCAAAAAGGCCACGGAGATTACACATTATTAATTACCATGGCTATTCGTTACCATCAATCGATCTGCAAATTTGTTCTTATAATGCTGACATACAAACACAGTTCCATGCCAAATTTCAAGTCTTTAAATTGAAATGCAAAAAAAATAGAAGCTATAACGCTAAAAATGTAATTTTTTTAAAACGACCCATCTAAGCAGTAACGATAAAAACACTCAAAAAAGTTTTAAAAAAAAATAAAACAAAAATAAAATTCTCTGAATTAAAAACAAAAAAAATATGACAAATATTTGTGTGTCTTTGAATTTAAACTATTTTAAGGTAAGTTAAACTTTATGTGCCTACAGGTTTAACTACATACATTGTTATAGGATAGTTACATACGTATGTGATTTGCTCATTATTTTAGTTTTTTCAAAATATCCTTCGCTTGGCTCCATTACCTTTAAGAAAAGGACTTGATATGATTTATTGGTTTGCTGTTTTGTTTTAATCCAGGTATATGCATATGTTAAATAAAAATAATTCGTACGCTTTCAACTTCTCATGTTGAATAGGAGATCAGTTGTGACAGTTCTTGGCTAAGCTAAACGTGTTTATTATTTCAGTGGTAAGTCGTCTTTTTCAAATAGAGCTGTTCAACGATGACACACAGAAGTAAAATAAACACCCAAAAACAACATTCCGTACTTCACACAAGATCTCCATTTACACAAGATTTCCAATGCAAGAAAAACTGAGCGAATCTACAGAAACTTTTAGACACATGATTTATTTTGAAAAACTTCAGTTGAAAAAAAAATTTGCTTGCGGGAGTTCCCGCACGGGTACGCTTGTAATATCATATAATTTCATCAAAGGCACTTTCATTCGACTTCCTTTACATGAAACGAACTGTTAAATGATCAAAAATGATAAAACTTCAACTAAATATTATCTTTTTTGCTCACTAAAGCGATTATCAGATTGCCAAACAGTTCTTTAAGGAATTATGTAACTGGGTTTTATTGCAACGAGAAATTCGAGATAGGGTAAGACACCCAGTGACCGACACCTTTAGACACTTAAGAGATTTTTATATATTATTATTGCAAAATTTAACATGGAAAACAACAACAAACGATTAGTTCAGAAAAATAAGCTGGCAATTGAAAAGAATAATTTAGTGAAGATGGAGTTTCGGATGTTGAAATGTAGGAGGTGTTTAGGTGGTGTTCGAACAAATATATGTTGGCATGCTTGAGAGGGTGTGTTCGTTGGTATTTATTTTGTTATACTTTGCCTTTACTAGTCCAAGGTTTTACACTACTGCCATTAATTTTGTCACAAAATATTGAATCAATTTACACGAAGGCAAATAGTTTCCATTGGTATGTTTTATCAGTATACTGGCATTTGTTCAGAAATGTCGTGTTACTGCGGCATTATGCTGAATTTATATGAAAACTGACGAAATTGCACAAAATTTTAGTTGAATTAATACGATGTTAAAGCTGTTTTAGTATGGAACTAGGTTATTTTCTCTACCCTTTTATTGAAGTTAAACTCATCGAATACCTATTTTATTTTTTTTAGTATCGTGCTAACTTAAAATGACACATTTACAAACGTCAAAATAGGTCTGTTTACTTAGTTTTTTGCACGAACTGTCATTGTTTTAGGTGTGCTCAGAAGCAATTTATTAAAAAAATTGCCTTAGTACGATATTAGTTAGAAAATGTTTAAAGCTAAGAATAAGTTAGAAAACTACTTTAAAGTTAGGAAATACATAAGAAGTATCATACTATTTACTTAATACTAGGCCGTTTAAGATTTTGCGCCAATGTCTTTATATCGAATATTGTTTTTTTTATTCTTTCTCAAACACTCAAATGAATTCAGTATAAAGCAAATAAAATAGTTTTTTTTTAATGTAAAAGTTTAAGAAATACAATAGAGATACGAGAACATTTTGAGTAGATTGTAGAAAAAAAAATATATTTCCGCACTTTTGTAAGTGTTAATTCAAATTTAATAGTGAGAAAAACTCAAAATCAACTCGATCTGCATTTTCATGAATATTTTAACTCGATCTAAATTTTCATGAATATTTCAACTCCAGCTTAAAGACGAGATACAAATCTTTAGAACACATCCGTGTAAGTTAATTTAACAAGCAGGAAGGTTTCGGCACATAGTACACTGATACCAACTTTGGGAGATTATCAAGGGTGAGTTAAAGATATAGACTACCAATAAAACGCGCCTATTATAACTGTCAATAAGTTCTGTTATAATAATTAAGAAAAATATATAAGAAATTCCAAAAATAAATAAAACACAAAATCGTTATAGTTTACCACTTTAGTTACGAACAACTTATTTTCAGTAGGCGACACTTGTAAAATACTAGTTATGGACACCCTTTTTCTGTTGGTTTTTGACACTAAACTATAAGAGGAGTTTTCCGCAACCAGTTTACATAAACTCGTAAGGCGTTCAAATCGAATATTTACAAGTTTGCAAGCTGCATCCGCTTTAAAAAAATTCACAGTGTTAAACGCACAAATAGGAAAATGTATTATGCATACCTGAAAGAGAATTTACAAGAGTTCTAACTAAGAATGGGAATGCAATGAATCGTGACTCATGATATTAAATTCATTTCGTAAGCGATTCGACTTGCTCAGTAGTAGGGATAATCGATCCCGCGTCGCGTGTCTTGTATTCCAACAGTAAAATTTATTTCTCTTGCCAGCATTCCATCAGCTGTTCTTTTATCGTTTAATTGAACGCTGATTGTTTTAAAAGTGGTATTTATTTTGTTCATCTTTTAATTTGAACTTGATTTTGATAGATTTTATCAAAAAGTGTGGTTTATAAAAACTTGGGGTTTATTAAAAATTTATACGAGAACTTCTGTTTTTTCATCAAAGCCGATATTTTCGTGTAAACCGTTTTGGGCTTAGTGTGAAAACCCTTACGTAAGTGGTTTTCAAACTGAGAAAATACTATTATTTTTGTTTAATATATAAGATAAATAAATATTAATACATACGCACAGAAACAAAAAGATACATCTACCTACAGTGGCGACAAAATAAATAGCACACTTCTGTTAAAAATTCTTTCTTGGCCTTAAGACACAAGTGCATTTTGAAATCCGGTACTGTAAGACCATTTTTGTTGTAGATTTTGAATGTTGAGTATCTGGATTTTGAATATAAAATAACGGGATAAGACTTCTCCAGAAATTATTTTATAAAAAAGTCAAATGTAAGTCAAATGGTACACAAGTTGCACTGAGGTGAGGACAATTTAAATAGCACATATTGTTTCCGTTGCAAATTTAATACATTTTTAACAAATATTTTTAACTTTTGAAAGCTTAGTGAAAAAGTTATGAGTTTTGGTAAGGTTATTAGATAAGTTGCTTCAATTTTAATTGCTGAAATGAAGTATGAGAAGTGGAAAACAATCAGCACAGACGTTTAGGCTAGGGATTTTTGAAAAAAGGTCACACGAAATCTGAACTAGAGCGGAAATAAAAATTTTCAAGGAAGAATAAGAATGTTATAAATGCTCTTCACCATTGCGAAGAAGAAGGAGGTGCTCAAAACAAAATTTGTATGAGTAAGACCAGAAAAATCACCCCTTGAACTGATTTTGACATCGTCTGCCTGACCTAAGTCCCAAAAATTGAACATGCAAATGAACAAGATCTTGGTGTTAATGGGTCTGTAAGTACGATTAGAGTCTGAGTGGAAAAAAGCTGTTTGGACGATTTGACAGAAGAAAAGCAGACGTCTTTAAGAGCAATCTCTCACGTCGGATGCAGTTTGCAAGGGAGCATATTTAAAAAGTTCAAAATTGGTGGGGAAATATCTTAGGGGGCGATGAGTATAAATTTAATCCTTTGGGTCAGATGGTAAAAACTACTTTCGACGAGGAATCCACCAGGAATATGACCAGAATATACACAATAAAGTCTGTTAAGCATGGTAGGGGTAGCATTCTTGTTTAGGGATGTTTTTATTGGCATGATATGGGACCACTTCATCAAATAGAGGGTATTAAGGACCATTTATAATACAAGGAAATCCTATGGGATACAATTCTACCCTATTCTGAGGACGAAATGCCCTTGACGTGTAAATTTCAACAGAATAACGATCCTAACCATATGGCTAAGTTTGTTAAACAATGGCCATTTTTCCAAAAAACCGCTGTTAAGGAATAATCCAGCTTAGTCTCTAGATCGTTATTCTATTGAGTACTTGTGGATTGTTGTGGACGAAGCCATAAATTGAACTGATACTTGAAATTTCGACAAACTTTGGCGGAAAGTCCAGCAAGCCTGGTACTCAGTATCTGTTGACCGATTCCGGAGCCTTCCTTCGTCTATAGAACGCTGGTATTCCGCTGTGATTAAAAATAAGGGTTACTCGACCAAATACCGGATATTTTCTTCAAATAATGTTAAAATTTTGTTATTTAATATGTTTTTTATTTGTTATTTACGAAATGTGCTATTTATTTTGTCCTATAGTATACTTCAATTGTATAAATCATTTTGGTGTAGTTTTTCTTATGAGTTCAATATACCTCATTTTATTTTTAAATCAGAGATATGTACATATATTTGGTCTTACTTCCTCATGAGTCAAACAGCTCTTTAAAGTTTAAGAAAGTGGGAAAAACTTGCATCACACGAATTTAAGACTACATGTGCTATTTATTTTATCGCCACTGTATGTATACAAGAAATCCATTTATTTAGAAACCCTAAATTCGGGGATATTATACATAAAATCCTTCTATGCTAGGTAGGTACTTTATGAAGTTATGAATAAAATAAAGATAAATTATTATTTTAATAAAAACAAGCAAACAAAAATGTAAAGGCACTTTAACAGTTTTCAACCAGTAATGTTGAAAATTATTAAAAAATAATAGACTATACAAACAAACTTAATATAATTTGAATGTTAGTTATAGTTAGTTACTGAAATAAAAATATTTATATAAATAATTCAAAATCAATCAATACGTTTATGTCATTAGTAAAGTAATATATCTACAAGATGGACAAAGAATATGTTTAATGTATTTTGCTGTTTTTGCTGCAGCACATGTAACATGAAAGTTTCTGAAAGCAAACTCTGAAATTACTCGCAGATTTATTTTTTAACTGCATTTTGCAAATCTTCTTACTGATTTTGCTTAAGCATTTTCTAATAAAATCATGAAAAAATATGGACCAGCAGTTGAAGATTTAAAAATAACGCTTTATTAGCAAAGTAAAAAGTGGTTTGAAAATAATGTAATAGACAAAGAAAGAAAAAAACGATGGTGTCCGTAACTAAAGGTAACTGAAGGGTCCGTACTCCAATTTATTTTTATTTTCTACCCATATGACACTTAAAAAATCCAACTGCAACTGCTTAGATCAAGATACATTCAAGCAAACTTTCGCATATTGGCTAGTGCGTTTGGCTTTCGATCTCGTATCGCACACGTTTAAAGCTTTCACAGTTTCTCCAACTTAAATTGGAGTAATTAAATAGACTACTACAATCAATAGCTCAGGTAAAGTGGTGGCAGACCATCCCAACCCAAATGGCAGCAGGAAGGAGAAGCACGGTACAACATGTGTAAAAGGCAGCCCCAAATGCCCTCGTTACAAAGGCTACTGATGGACAGGCGGAAATAAGAAAAATGTTACTTGCTATTCAAGGCCAGCTAACAGACCTGCAAAACCAGATACGGGAGCAGTCGACTAAATTAGACTATCACTTCTCTGTTTTCTAGAGCTTAATGCTTATATTTTAATGGCTTGCTGTCGGAGAGACCCTTGAGATCCTTGCCGTGAATGTAAATTCATTGATTAGGTCTAAACGTAGAGCTAATTTTTTCGAATTGTTGAAAGCACAAAATTCAGATGTGTTTATGGCCAGCGAAACTAAGCAGAACCAGAAAACATAAGCTGACTCACAATAATTACAATATCGTAAGAAGATAACGTCCCAAATCTACTTAAGTATAGGCCGAAGCAATATTTATACGAAAAGACATCGATCATAAAGTTATTTTTAATAGTGATGTGCGTAGATTTCGGTTACTTGAGGAGTGCATTATATGAATTCCTCTCCAATGCACCGGTATTGCCTCAAGCAATTGATTTTAGGCGGAGAGGCGACCGTCGGATCACTTAGCTCATCCGCTCAATGGATCTAATACCTCTTACTCAATAGAGATACTCTAGAGAAAGATAATGCACCAGGGTTGCCTATCAGATTTTGGGCCGAAGACGTCTAAACCGGGGCACTTCCGGTGCGTTTTTTTCACCATGGCTTAGCCCATCCAGTTAATGGCTGAAACTAGTGCCAAACTATAGAGCTCGACGAGATAGATCGAAATATATAGGGTTGCCTAACTAAAAGTGGGCCGAAGCGCTTGGCAGCCCTATTTCAAGGTGCGTATTTTTCGACCATGACTTAGCCTATCCAGTTAATGGTTAAATTTGGTATCAAATGAAAGGTCTGAGTCTACTGATTATGAATATATAGGGTTGCCATGTCTTAACTGGGCCGAACCCCTCGGCAGCCCCGTTATAAACAAAAAATCCACCAAATATGTAATGCCTTATAACTTAATAATTTGGCTGGCTTTGTTCATAGAATTTTATTGTATTTTATGTATTGTATATCAAATGAAAGCTCAGAGCCTGTAGAAAATTAATAAAATAGTTTTACATTTATAAAAAATCTATATATGTCAAAAAAAGATTTACTGCAGTTTTCCTTAAAACATTCGTTTTATTTAACCAACAACATTACTTTATCTATTGACGTAAATTAAAGACTATTTTTTATATTAAAATATAAGCATACATTCGTCGCACTGTTAAAAATACCCGGTGATGCTCATTAATTTCTTAAAAACATAAGAAATGTGTTTTTTAGCAAAGACTATAACGTTTGATCAACATCAAGGTCAACATGAAGTTAATCCTCTCAAAGTTCTCTATAAAAGTTTTAATCACGAGTGGGTACATAACATATAACATACATTTAATAAAGTTCGAACTGATATTGATAAGCAAAAGCTTTATAAGCATCAAGCTTTCTATAATGTTTTTAGGCCTCAGCTGTGAACTTAGCATGCTAATTCTTAAGTTGAATAAACTAGTTTTTTTTATTAATGATAAAAGAAATATTTTTTTTTCGCACTTGGGGAGAAGGCAAAATTTACTTACGCAAAAATTGATATTAAGCATAACTTGAGTTGTTAGTTGCTAAATAGGTGCGTGTTTTTTTCAGCTTAGTAGTGATCAATTCTTATAGAGTTTAAAAATGTTGGTTTGTTTTTTGCGTGGTGGACTAGAAAATTTAATAATTTTCAATAACGAAATTTTTGAAAAATGTATTTCAACAAAAAAAATACGTGAATTAAAAAAATTGAAGTACGCTGATATTTGTTTACATGATGATATGTCCTTGTCTGGCTATCACACAAAATGTTACAAAAAATTTACAGCGCTCCATCAAAAATATAAACTGGAGTATCAAGATATAATAATTCAAAACCAACACGTAGTCCAGTCAAATTAAATTAATCAATTCGAAATATCTACAAAAAATATTGCGTCGAATTTTTTTTTTGTTTCTTAAAGAGTACCCATTGGAGAGTGTAAATCCAAAAAGTTCGAACAAAAAGCGCCCATGCGTTGTCCGCCATTTTGAAAAAGGATTTGGAAAGCGTGAACTTGATTTTCTCGGCTCCTATCATATATAGAGCTGTATTTTTTTTGTAGGTTTGTACGTTAAAATATCTTCTTTAACTTTTGCTGAGAAAAAAATTTGAAACCTCTTTCCAAAAAAAAGTTATCGACAAAAAACTGTCGAGATTTTGAAGTAAAAAATGGTTTTTAACGTTTGTCTCGCCTCATGTTCATCTGATCGAAAAAATACTCAAGTTGTATTTTGAGTATTTGAGGCAATTCTTATAATTTTTCGCTTCTCGTATGGTGTAAAGGGTGTTTTTGTCCTTCCTTTGTTGTTTTTTAAATAGGTGGCAGGATTTGATAAAACATTTCGAACAGCTTTATCATTTCGTTATATTTTCTTTACAATTTTCGGCATAGAATACCTTTCTGAGTGGTGGGCCTCAATGTTTGCTATTTCCGCCGTTAACATTTTCTTTTTATCCATTTTCACTTTAAATACTCGGAAAAACTTTAATAACGTACACTCATTAACCAAATTTAATTTGTATTACCCAGCATTAAGAAACTAGCTGAATTGATTCGTGCGTCTAATCAAGTGAACCGATTTATTTGAGCTTTTTTAGCACTAATGCGAAGAAAGAGATCAAAACAAACGTTAAGTGTCTCTCACTTATCTTGAATTTAGGTTTTTTTCCCAGAGAATTTAATAACCCTTCAAATGAATGCAATTCTTTTATAGTTCATGAAGAAAAACAAAAGGAAAACTGCAATTATGTGAACCGCACTGTATTATCATGTAAACAAATATCAGCGTACTTCAATTTTTTTAATTCACGTATTTTTTTTGTTGAAATACATTTTTCAAAAATTTCGTTATTGAAAATTATTAAGTTTTCTAGTCCACCACGCAAAAAACAAACCAACATTTTTAAACTCTATAAGAATTGATCACTACTAAGCTGAAAAAAACACGCACCTATTTAGCAACTAACAACTCAAGTTATGCTTAATATCAATTTTTGCTTAAGTAAATTTTGCCTTCTCCCCAAGTGCGAAAAAAAAAAATATTTCTTTTATCATTAATAAAAAAACTAGTTTATTCAACTTAAGAATTAGCATGCTAAGTTCACAGCTGAGGCCTAAAAACATTATAGAAAGCTTGATGCTTATAAAGCTTTTGCTTATCAATATCAGTTCGAACTTTATTAAATGTATGTTATATGTTATGTACCCACTCGTGATTAAAACTTTTATAGAGAACTTTGAGAGGATTAACTTCATGTTGACCTTGATGTTGATCAAACGTTATAGTCTTTGCTAAAAAACACATTTCTTATGTTTTTAAGAAATTAATGAGCATCACCGGGTATTTTTAACAGTGCGACGAATGTATGCTTATATTTTAATATAAAAAATAGTCTTTAATTTACGTCAATAGATAAAGTAATGTTGTTGGTTAAATAAAACGAATGTTTTAAGGAAAACTGCAGTAAATCTTTTTTTGACATATATAGATTTTTTATAAATGTAAAACTATTTTATTAATTTTCTACAGGCTCTGAGCTTTCATTTGATATACAATACATAAAATACAATAAAATTCTATGAACAAAGCCAGCCAAATTATTAAGTTATAAGGCATTACATATTTGGTGGATTTTTTGTTTATAACGGGGCTGCCGAGGGGTTCGGCCCAGTTAAGACATGGCAACCCTATATATTCATAATCAGTAGACTCAGACCTTTCATTTGATACCAAATTTAACCATTAACTGGATAGGCTAAGTCATGGTCGAAAAATATGCACCTTGAAATAGGGCTGCCAAGCGCTTCGGCCCACTTTTAGTTAGGCAACCCTATATATTTCGATCTATCTCGTCGAGCTCTATAGTTTGGCACTAGTTTCAGCCATTAACTGGATTGGCTAAGCCATGGTGAAAAAAACGCACCGGAAGTGCCCCGGTTTAGACGTCTTCGGCCCAAAATCTGATAGGCAACCCTGGTGCATTATCTTTCTCTAGAGTATCTCTATTTAGTAAGAGGTATTAAGGTGCGTGTCCATTTGAGAGTTCTTTCGCTAGTAAACTCTCGAGAGTTGCTCTCGGGTGCCTGTCCATTTGAGAGTAATTTTTTTGAGATTTTACTATCGCGAGTTTACTAGTTAAGTTTTGGGAGATGATTTTCTGAGAGTACTTTCATAACCGTGTCCACTTGATATATTTTTGCAAAACTATAATTTTGCCCGAACAAATAGAAACTCACGATGTACTGAATGGAAGCTGGCGTTTAGACAACAGTTTCGAAAACTCATTTTCCGATCTTCAAAATGGAAGAAGGCACAACTATAATACTTCTCAAAAGGATTTCAGGGATCAATTCAAAAATTACTTTATGAGTCCATAAGGTGAAGTTCCTTGGCAGTACAGGCACATCACAGAAAATAATTAAGAAATCAAATACGTACCAGATTTGACTTATTGAAGCAGCCATTAAAAATGGAATAAAAACCTGCAAACCCCGAAAATATGGCCGCCTAGTGCTATACTTCATCAGTTCCGGCTCCAATTTTCGTTTTTTATTTTTTTTTTTTTTTTCAATTCTTGTGACATCCGTTAATATTTTCATGATTATTAATTAAATGTGCATAATAGATTTAATATGATTGACAAAAATTATTTTCTTTACCTGGTTTCGCAAATTATGAAGCTTTCTCTTGATTTCATTTTCATAAGTTTGTTTGTCCCCTTCTGTTTAATGTTTTTACATGTCAACTCTCGGACAGCTAATCGCAAAATACGAACCATGTTGGAATTCTGCAAGCTCATCACCGATAGTAATAAAAAAGTGTGTCCACTTGCGAGTAACTCTCAAAAAATTCGTATGTCGAGAGTGAAAAGTCAACTCTCCGCTAGCTTCTCTCAAGGCTGTGTCCACTTGAGAGTTTACTCTCAAGAGTGGCCTGATAGCTACTCTCAGTGTTTTTGCTCTCAAATGGACACGCACCTTTAGATCCATTGATCGGATGAGCTAAGTGATCTGACGGTCGCCTCTTGGACTATTTTATATCAGAGCTCGAAAATGTTTTTGAATGCTTGCGATAATGTTCGGAAGAAATTAATTACCTCATGGCTGGTAATTTGAATGCCAAAAATTGGTAAAATCAAATACAAAATCCTAGAGGTAATTTTTTTTTTATGCCCAATTCGAAAGCTTTTAAAAACTTGACCGGTGAACCCATCAAATTTTAGTCAGTAATCATTAAATAATCAAATTTCTCTATTACATTGTAGTTGTTTCAATATTATTCTTCTTTAAATATTCGGTATTAAACGTTATTTCGATACAAAATAATCGTTCAAGTGGCTGGTCGTGCAGCTTCAATTGCTGAGTCAATGTAAGCCTTGTAAGCGAATGATCCGAGATCTTTGTGCAGAATACTCCTCAGGTTAGTGCGTTAAATGTTGAGCTGTTGAGCTGTTGAGATGAATGGAGTGAGTCTCATACTCTCGGCTACAGCAGCCACATTCTCGTCTGTACGCACCGTACGAAGACGGAGTGTTGTCCACTAGAATACCAGTCTCACGAACTTTTTGCACAAACTTGCGTACAGCAGGCGCGGTGGGTGCTTCATTTCGGCCAAAACTTCTTTTCAAATAACGCACTGTTTGGATACACAGCACTCACTTTGGAAATAAGTTTTCAATATTTTCCAAAGTTGTTCAAACGTAGAGTCACTAATTTCGTTCCGTGGAGGTATGATAGAAACCGACTTTCTGTCAAGATTTCAAGCGGGAAACAGCTGTCAGTGTCAAAATAACCTATGATTTGAAAAGAAACCACTAGACGGCCCACATGTAAAATCCGGTTGCGGCTATTTTCAGGATTAACTTCGGGTAGGGTATCAAACAATACTAAGCAAAAAACTTATCTTTTTTTCATATATATTGTGTTTATAAAAATATCATTTTTTTGAGAATCACCCATTTAAGGTTTTAAAAGTTAAAATTTAAAAATTTTAAACTGTTAGAAAAAAATAAATTTGTTAAAGAACTTTTAACCCTAGTGACAAAATATTACCTACCTCGCAACTTTAATACTTACCCACTGGAACGATGATATCAAATTTGTGGTCAAAAACTATTTTTTGAACTAACTATATTAAAATATAAAGCAAATTCAAAGGTTTTTGACTTTAAATAATTTGAAATCATTTTGTTTTTTCTTTGAAAATTATCATTTTTCCCCATGCCGACAACTGCTTTAAGTTGTATTTTCTCATAATATATGTATGTATGTACATATGAGTATGTTATTGTGTAATCAATAAACCTAAGAACTTTTGCCTTCTGTCGTAAATTAGGCGAATCAGCATGTATGTATGTGTAGTAAATGTATTCCCAATTTAAATTTACAATCAGTCTTCAAAAATTTAAAATAAAACAAATAAAAACTGGCATGGGTAATTTTTTCTAAATGTTTTTTTTTTCTATGGCTCCTTGAAAAAAATGCCTCTGAGCTAAGATCCAATTAGAATAACGATACAGCAAAGATACACTATGAATACATAAGAAGCACACGCTTCGAAATTTACCTATGTGGGTGGATAAGAGTCCTTTTTTCCTGTTGTATTCCAAATATTTTTTTTATTAAAATGTAAATACCTAACGCACAAGGGGAATGACATATATGCGACCATTTCTTTTTTTGTCATAAAATATTTTTTTCTTTTTGTAATAAGAAGATGGAACAGACTGTCTAAACCCTGCCGTTTGGAAGGGTCTCCTTTTTCTTTGATGTAGAGCTGACAATAAGAATCCAGTGATCTGAAATGATTTAAATTTTGTTATGACATCATTTTGTATTACCTTTAGGCAGAGTAATATATTTTCTCTAGCTCAAATGAAGAGACATGTTGGTGAAGAAATAAAAATAAAGCAAATTTTATTGCAGAAAGCATTAAAAAATAAACATATATGCACAAACGTACACACAAATTCATACGTCAACCACCTACAACTTTATGATCTTGATTTTTTCGAGCACTTTCTTCGACATTCTTTCCCTTTATTAATTGCCACAACATATTAGCTTAATTTGTTTTGTGTTTTTGAGCTGTGAGTATTCATCGTGTCCTCTGTAGGATGTTAACATATTCAAACAGCTTTTATTTCCAAATATAATATATGGAAAGTGAAAGCCTCCGTCAGTTTTTGTTTGCCAAATTTCTACCACTCGAGGACTCTATTTGCATTTAAGCTGCAGAACGTACGGAAAGCATCAAAAATTAATTTATTATTTGTTTTTTAACAAAATATATATTAACAGAAATTTGTATAGGTAGTTCAAACTCAAGTTGTTAGTGAATTTTATTATTTTTATTGCAATTTATTTAGAAATGTTAAGTTAAATTGATATAAAACTTAATTTGTCCTCAGAAAACATTCTCTTAAATATAGAAATTCTATATTTAATCTTTGTCAACTTATTATTTTAGCTTGAAAATTGCGTATTATGAACCTTAAAAGTGGCTAATGAATAATGCTAATGAACAAAGCGTAATAATTTTCTTTATTTATCTAAATATTGGGACAATGAGACGAGGATTTGGATAGTGCAGCGTTAGCATTATATGAAGAGGAAGACCGTTTGGTTTGGCGGAACTCCTCCGAGTCAATTGACCATTATAATAAGGCTGGTAAAATCGTTTGTCGAGCGTGAGAATGTTTCGAGAATACTGTTTTGCGCCTTAGATACGAATTCAAGCTTTTCGACGAGGAACACATCTTTCCTGTCCTTCTTTCTCTTCCGTAACTTCACGACCGCGCTGTGTTAAAACATTTAAAGGGTAATCATATTCTCTTGAGCGTGAGTTGATTATAAAAAAAAAAACTTATCTGCACTAATGGGAATATGATTATGGTCGCTGCACAATTCTCCGCTACGATCTAAACTTTTTTTTTACAAAGTTTGAATGACGCAGACGCACACGAATTTTGCCAAAAAGTGATTTAAATGGTGCAAAAAAATAATTCTAATTCTCTTTGAGAAGGAACTGCATCTAAAGTGTGCAGTTTGATCAAGCTGCATGGTCGCGCAATATCTATTTGAAGAAAATCAACAATTGGGACCGCATTTAACGATGTTGATAGAGTTATTTTTCACCAACTACGCCGAAAGAGAATCCCTGTCAACTCCGTTTGGTTACAACGAAAATTCCCAAACAAATTGATTTCCGTGAGCTCCACTTTCCTTTGGTGACCTGACTTTTTTTGGTGGGTTATTGCAAACAGGAATTCTACAAATTTGATGAATTGAACCAATTCATTAAAACAATAATTGAATCGATCGTAAGGAATGTTGATCCTAATCAAGCAGACAAAACAGTTCAAATCCCACCCTGCAATCTTAAACAGGTAATCAAGAGTAAAAGTCTAGCCTTAGCAAACAAGAGATGGATGTCTCTCGATTCCTGTCTTACAACCAAAAAATTATGGCCTAGTTTCAGTAAACAAAAGACCGAAATTATCATCCAACTGAATAAAAAGTCTCTCTCTCTTCTCGTGAGCATTATCACAGGCCACAACCAACTCGGTTATCACAAGAAAAAGATGAAACTCAGTATGGACGACTTATGCAGAGGATGCGGTGACGAGGAGATACATGAGGACACTCCTCACTACCTGTGTCACTGCCCTGCGCTATATCATCTAAGAAACAGACATCTAGGGAGTCACTTCTTCAACGACTTAGAGGAGCTCTCTGACATTCCAAGCAAAATCATATTAAAATTCGTTAATGATACCAAATGGCTTGAGAATTCCTGATCTATGAAAACCGCCTTCAACTACAGTACGACAGTGTAGTACGAACGTAAATGACAACGACGCACGTGTTTCTCGTGAGAGCGGCACCAACGGAGAATGGGCACCTCGCCTATACACTTGCGGTTGCCACTCCTACGTTAAGCATGAGCATCAATGGGTCGATGAGGCCACATCTACCTAAGATTGGTAAAATCCTCTTTGGTTTGGAAGCAAACTCTTCGACTTATCTAACGAACAAACAAACGAATATATACACCAAAACTGACTTTTCAAACTCATCTACCAGGCGTTGCAAGGAGCCACATGCTCCTACGGGTCTGGTGGGGGGAATGATTTCTCAAGTGAAGGTAAAGGAAAGGAATATCCCCGAGAAGTACATTTCAGGCTAAAGCTTGCTGTAACCATACCCTTAACGGGCTTGATTGACATAGGATTATCATAGGTTTCAATAAAAAGGGTCACAAACCCTAGGGTATCACAATGGATCTACATTGATCTAAGTGTGACAGTAACGAGATCAACTGTCAGCTCACTTACCTAACCTAACCTAACCTAAGGAATGTTATGAATAAATTTTTAATTAAATCTCACATACATACAGGGTGTCCGAAAATTCAACGTCGAAAAGAAAACGGGTGATAGGGTAGGTGGTGAAAGTTATCAGAAAAATAATTAAAAAAATCGTAGCCATGTATTTTGTGAGTTATAGGCATTCGAAAAAAAAAATTGAAAAAATGGTCACCCTATGACGGTCTTTCAAGTGCCGTGGTTACAAATCTTAACTTTTCTCAAATTTTGTTGTTGTTATGGAACCTTAAATAACCCTGATAAAAATTGGCATCAAAAATTTAAACACCTGCATTAGTTTTAAAGAAAATATCACTTTTTTGTCCAACTAAGTACTCAAAACTTTTATATGACCCTAATTCAATGGACTGTAGTGTAAAAAAAATGTCCTACGATCCAAAACTTAGCCGAGCTGGGCCAAAAAATCACGGAGGCTGTTGCAGACATCAACTCATGGAGATTCACCCGTCTTGTAAGCCGATCTTTTTGAAGAAGGTCTTGCATTGCCGTTGGAGGCAAACAATTTGAACATTTGTTATAGCTAACCTAAATAAACTTTTTATGTAATTTTTACTGAAAAATTGAATTTTATTTAAAACTTAAACCAAGTTAATAGAAATGAATCACTATCTGATAGCCCGTGGTACTCTGGACCTGGTAGTTGTTACTTATAAATTACTCTTCACCCCCCTCGAACTTAAGCTTAGACACGAGGAAGCTTAGAGTGCATTCAAAGTTTTTTTAATGAATTAAAAAGAATTATCTTAAGCCCGGGTTACTTGAGAAAAACATTTTTATTTCCGTTATTTATAAAATATCCCCAATAATGTTATACCATTTTGAAATGAGAATAGAACACGCCAGCTTTAAGGTAACTTGCCATAATTTCGTAGTACATTTTTTTTTTGCACTACAGTCCATTGAATTAGGGTCATGTACAAATTTTGAGTACTTAGTTGGGTAAAAAAGTGATATTTTCTTTATAACTATTGCAGGTGTGTTTAAATTTTTGATGCCAATTGTTAGCAGGGTTATTTAAGGTTCCATAATAAGAACGAAATTTGAGAAAAGTTAAGATTTGTAACCACGGCACTTGAAAGACCGTCAAAGGGTGACCATTTTTTTAATTTTTTTTCGAATGCCTATATATTTTTTTTTTTTTTTCAAAACTTAATATTTCGAAAACCCCATGCTCGATTTTCTAAAAACTTTATAATAAGAAGTTTATCAAAATAACCTACAAGATGTCAGACCTAATTATCATACAAATGTTAAGAAATGGTTTTCGAAAATCGAGTTTATCTCGAATTTTATATATGTATAATAGCTTACTTTTTTACAACGACTTATAATTTTTATTCTTGCATAAATTCAAATTTTCTTAAGAAATCGACATTCTGTTTTCATCTCTTACTACTTTAAGAGTTGAACAAATAAATCTTATGCTTATGAACACTTTTCTCTTCTAACATTCATTTTTTAAATTCTTAATTTATTACATTAGAGCAAGTTCATGCGAACCAGTTCTGCATTTTATTTTTAAGGCCAAAAATAATTTCTAACAGCTTAATGGACATCATGTAGAGCGAGAACCCTCTTCAAGTAAGTGCCCCATTTTACCTCCAAGTATAGAAGAAAGCTAAGAGGACAGCCGAATATGAAGGCTTACCAGTGGAGTTTTTAAAATACGGAGAAGATGCATTGATGGGGAGTAAGTGCCTGCATCAGAAAAGTAACCAATTGCGGGTGGAAGGTCGCATGTCTGATGACTTCATTGGCCAATAAGCAAAAAAAGGCGTTCTATTGCCGCACAAGAACAAGGAAGATTGCATCTTTGAACTTTGCTTGGTTAGTTATTAATTTAATTGGAGTCGGGAGCGAGTTCCATAGAGTAACAGAACGTATGAAAAATAAACGGCAGGTATTAGGTATTTGCCTAGTTTAGAGATAATGTTGTACTTCTTATAGACCGGTTGAAAGGAACTTTGCTAAAAATATATGACGGAGCGAATTAATGTATGTAAGAATAAACAGTTTCTTGCGCTAATGTATTGCTCCAAGGAGGAATTCAGCAATTTTTTGAGGATTCCGAAACTTAGTCATGTCTTCGTAACCCAGATATATAACTTGAAATTTATATCGCGATCACTGTATACTATCTCAGAGTTGGTTATAAGGGTAATAATTAGAGATAAGGATTAGTTTACGTCGAGTTTTAATGGGAGTAAATTAAGCTGAAGGTCATAATTTTCGTAAGCATCCTTAAATGTAGGGTGGCCGTGGCGCGATGGATGTGTGCTCGCCTGTCAACCTCATGATCACAGGTTCGATCCCTGCCGTCGTCTATGTCGTTTTAATTCCATTAAAAACTTTCTAAAATTGTCATCAATGGGTTGCTGGTTTACTCATTACATGTTGTTCAGGCATAACACTAACAACTTGTAATTGAGTTAAACTAGTATGCCCAACAAGGATGAACACGAATAAAATAATGTGAATTATAAGCGACATAGAAATAAGACACGGCATTCTCCGCTTTAGTTCAGCCGCCACATCTTTCCTATCCTTCTTTCTCTTCCGTAACTTCACGCCCGCGCTGAGATAAAACATTTGAAGGGTAATCATATTCCCTTGAGCGCGTGTAGATTATAAAAAAAAAAAAATCGTCTGTCTACAGCCCGAAAGACGGTCGATTACATAATCAAGACTGGTACGTGATCAACTGATTTAATTGTACCAAATTTCAGGTATAGTTGACATATTGAACTTTTTCTTGGAAATTGGAATGACTTGCAATATTGCGAGATTCAAGAGAAGGCCGTTGGAAATGGAACAAGTATTTATTTAACTAAGATCGGCGTTGATAGAAAGAGAAAGTTCGCCAAGGTGGTGAAAAAGTCTGGCAAGATTAAGTTGAACATCATCAGCATATGCGAACAATACGAAGGCTGATGTTTAATGAACATTCACAAGAGAATTGGACCCAGGATCGATCCCTGTCGGGCACCTTGTTCAACAGGTCTAAGGGTAGAGTATGTCCCGCTAGAAATGACTCTTTGAAATCTGTCAGACAGATAGTTTGTTATTAGCGAACATGCTCTGTCGAAACCGAAGAAGTTTATCAGTTTCAACTTAAGAATGCTTTGATTCACGTTATTAAAGGCTTTAAAGAAATCGAGTAAGCAGAGGAGATTAATGTGATCTTTACAATAGCTAACTCCAATGTCTTCGAGAAGATTGGCCATAGCTGTGGGGCAGCTTGTGCCGCCCCTAGCAGCCTTGCCGCCCTGGGCTGTAGCCCTTTTATCCCCAGGGTAAATATGCCCCTGTCTACATCTGTATCTGTTTCAGAAGCGGAAGAGCTGTCAAAAGTTTGCTGTTCATCTTCTGTTCGATTATTTACAGGTGGAGGTGCTAACAAATTGATACAGTCCTTACACAAAGATTTAAGTGTTTTTAGACGTAATTCCCGACAACTAGATATGAATGGATCGGATGCGATTAGCAATCTTTTAAGAACATCCTCCATTGTCTTTTGACGATAATGGTTTCTTGCGAAATTAGCTTGATAGATTTAAAAAAAATTATTACATGCTTCTTGTGCATCTTCCGACAATTGACAGATAGGTAACACTGAATATTTTATTATTTCGGGGCCATGAATTAAAAGTTTGTGAACTAACGTGGGCATATAATACCAGGGATATTGTTGTAAGTTAAGGTACTAGTACGGTCTAGAACGCCAAACAATGCACGATTTTTGGGAATTTTTTTTCTTCGAAAATTTATTAGATAATAACATAATTATTTTTTAAATAATGAATACATTCGTCGAGAGTACAAGAACATTTTTTTTTGTCTTAATTTTCTAATTTTGGCTGAATTATAGAGGGCGCCAACGTTGACTCTTCAAAAAACACATTGTCGCATTGCGGACAGTTAATCTCCGGATCTACTGAACCGATTTTCAAAAAACTGTTGCAACTTGATTGTTTTTATGTTTTCTAAGATAATTTACCACAATTTGACCAAAAAGTTATGAACCAAAAAAATGGCGACCCAAAAATGGCCAAACAAATTTAAAAAAAAAAAAACAAATTATTTTTTAATTTTTTCAAAGCTTGACATTTTTTGTTTTTTTTTTTTTACTTTTAAAACAAATTTTGGTAAATTGTCTCGTAAAAAACCTTCCTTAAAATAACCCAATTTGTTTCAGTCCAGCCAATCCTGATATTAATTGGCTGCAATGGGACAATGTATTTTTTGATGAGTCGACGTTTGCGCCCTCTATAATTCGGCCAAAATTCAAAAATTTCAAAAAATTTGTATTCTTGACGCATGTATTCATTATTTAAAAAAAAAAATATGTTATTATCTAATAAAGTTTCCGAGAAAGAACTTCCCAAAAATCGTGCGTTGTTTGGCGTTCTACACCGTACTAGTAGCTTAATGCACAAAAAAACTCATCGGGCAGCTACGGGCAGCTGAATTTTCACAATACTTTTATTTATGAACAAGAAACAGCAAGAAAAAAAGTTTTCACTCAAACAAATATATTTTTATTTTTTTTAATTAAATAAATAGTGTTGACATATCTCTGTCTAACAATGTAGGAATTTTTATTCAGAAATTCTTGAACTTATTTTACGCACCTGCAGCTGTTGAATCCATTTTATTGCAATAGATTTGCTTGAAAAAAAAAAAAACTTTTACATGTGTTTTGATGGAATTGTCCATTAGCATATCTTAACGACGCGTGACTACGTTAACTTAGCAGCCACATTCAGGCTAAGATTATGGGGGGGATTGCGGCAAGAGATTCTACTACGAACATTTTTCGTCTCCTAGGGGTCTCCTTTAGACAGCCTGATGACAAAAAACCCCTAACTCAAAACTTTTATTTTGGACTTTTGGCCGCAAAGAGATGCCATCGACCGCACTGTGCGTCCCCACAAATTGAGTCAGACTTAACAGCCTTCACACATTTCATAACTCATAACTGCAACCTCACTGACAACGTATAGGTGTATTTTTGCTGAATTCGTGACCTACGCAATTTTAAATTTAATTAATAATTTAGTTTTGACCTGGTATATTGACCATAAACTGAATCTTTTCAGTGAATCACATCTATGTACAAATCAAACAAATCTCAAGCGGAGACTCACCATCTTATCATCGATTTGAATAGTGATCATCTTAAGAAGTAATACAGGGTGTCCCCTAATTTATCATAGACAATTTGGAAAATGGATATTATTAAAGAAACATGTTCAGAAGCATAAAATTCATTCATCATGGCTAAAATAACTCCTTTAGTAGTAGGAGCTAAAATGCCATGTGATTTCTGAAGAAAATTTCAAGTTCGATTAAAATTTCGAGTTCCAATTTTTAAGAACGCATAACTTGTTATTTAGTACTAATATATGTACATAAGTTAAAATGGATAATATTCTTGAAACTTCCCAGTAGGAAATTTGCTCCTCAAGGAAAAATAAAGTTGAATTCCTCGTAGAAATCACGAGGCACTTTCATTGAGTAGAAGGTCTGCATTGGTTTCATTCATCGAAAGTCATGCAATGAGTCAGTAGTTTGCGATCCCAGTTGCATCTTGTGCTTTGTTCTCGAAAGAAGGTACAGAAAACATGAAACAAAGCAATATCCTTCTTACACATCCTTAATGTTAATGAATACAATGCTGAACACGTTATAATTATTCCTGCATCTTTTCAGTGGTTATTGTAATCCACAATTGAGTGTTTAATGCCTGCGATGTGAAAGAGAAAACAACCCTTTCTTTTCTTTGGAATTGAAAAGCAGTAAACAACCTTTCAATAGAGCAAAACTATGGTGATCAGGTGATATCGCTAGGGAAAAGGAATGTATTTTTTCATGAACTTCGTTTACTGGGCAAAATAGCCTGCGAGCTGAGAGGAAAAAAAGAGAGAGAGAAATTTTGACCTGCAATAAACAATCCCTTTTTTTTTTGGGTTTTTCCCGCGATGGGTCCGCGACGCTCAATGGCTCAATAGGTCTTTTTTTGTCATGAGTTATTTCTTTTGTTTTGGAGTGATTTAGTGTCAATTTTGTGATCAAAGAAAACGGTTGTGCGGGGTTTTCTGTGTTTTCAATCAATTTACTCAAGATTAAATAACAATTAGCGAGAAGGAAAACAATTCACCAACGGTAAATTCCCTATATTCTTTTGAATAATTTGCAAAAAGTAATTACATATTCGTCTTTTTCTTAGATCTCAAATGAACAGGAGAATGAAGATGATTAATCCCCAAGCTGCTCCCCAAATGCTACCAAGAGTCAAAGGAGAGTTTTTCGACCAGCTGTTTGTGTTACGTCTTACAACAAGACAAGACAATGTAAGACACATAATATCTACTAACTTCTTTAAAATGTATAATACCTAGTTAATAAAATAAATACGTACATAACACAAATTTAATTTGTTTTTTTCATTCAAGCGATAAATTTGCCTATACATTTCAAGCGCTTCTTCTATTGATGAAAAAATAAGAAAAGAAATGGATAATGATTTCATTCATATTCCTTCTGTTAATAAAACATCGCCTAAATGCATTCCTTTTTTCAAAACTGAAAAAACGAGCTCCAAATATGTACACAATTCTGTAGTGAATAATTAGTTTTTTCAATGATTCTTTCCCTGAGGCAATTGATTAAATGTTGACTCACTTTTCATTAATTTATTTCCATTGAGGAAAGCATCACATCAATAGAACCAGTTTTTTCACTCACAAAAATGACCCATGAAATCGAAGATGCCTTGAGCATAGTGATTTCACAACAAAATATGCATCGAGAAATTGTGTACCTCCTTGCAATGACAAGCCTGTGTTAAATTCCTCATAGGATTCCGTAGGAAATTCATGGGTGCAGCTCCTTTTCCGTGATGAAACACCTACTTCTTCACTAGTGAATTTTTGGAAATTTCCTACTGGGTTGTCGAGTTTTTTATCTTTCCAAGTGTAAGCTGTAGTTTTACTTTTTAATGAGAAAAATTATTAAGATTAGGTAAAGATTTCTTTATTTCATAAAAAAATTTTCCGTCTACCGGATAAAACATTTCATAAGACAAGACTACTATGAAAAATACGAGATACAAAAATATAACAAAATTATTTGCTTATCCATATGTGAAAATAATTTAATGTAAATATCATTAATACATAAATGGACACACATATATCTGTGTGTTTACCTATTGATTTTCAAAATTTTTCGAATGATTAAGCGAAAGACTAGATATTTTACAATTTTGGTGATATGCAACATCTTGTATTTTTGAATGATTTAAGAGATAAATATAAAAACACTGAAATATTATTTATTAAGTACTCAATAGAAGATCACATTTTTAAATGTACACAGAAGAAGGTTTATTATTCATTCATAATATACATATTTATTCTTATTATTTGTAGCTAATTTATATAAATTTCGATTATTACACAAAATAAACCACATGTTATATTAATGTAGTAAGTAGATACATCGAGAAACTAATTTAGAAATAAGATCAAATAAATGTACTGATGTCTTAATAAAGCTGAATCACTTTAAATTAAAAGTATTGCCCTATGACATGACGTTTAAATTTATGCAATGAATAGATTATAATAGATATCCTATGTACTATATGGTACGTTTTGACGCATGTGTTTTTAATTTCCGGTTGATAATTACAGATTGCATAATGTTGATATGTATGTATGTACGTACAATACATATTCTATCCTGTCATTGCGATTACCTACAAAATCTCCATAATTCTGCCACTTGAAATGGATAATTGGCAAAACGAGAAATTTATTGCAAACGGATGCTAGGTTTTACTTTTCAGCATTTGAGTGCGACTTTAATGTGATGAGAATTAAAACATACACAGTTGAAGTATATTTTTCATTTATGTTTTTCAAAAAAATCAAAAACTAAATAGGTAGATAAGAATCAAAAAGACAAAGTTTACGGAATTAATGCTTTTATTCATCCAAATGGAAACACAAAATTTTAGGAGAAGTTGTAAGCTGGATTCTTAGAATTGTTGGATTTTTCTCTATATTTATATTTAGTAAGCACGAAAATAAGACATGCAGAAGTTCAAATACAGCCAAAGGGATTATTGAACAAAAAGATCAAATAAAATAAATAATGTGAGGATTTCGGACCATGGTTATAAACTTAATTATTAAAAGAACGAGCTTTCAGTTATCGCTTTCGTTGTTAAGAGATATAAAATTAAAAAAAATCATAAATAAACTTGATAATGATAAAAATGAATTATAATTACTAAATATTAATGTTATAAAATATTATTGTAGAGTTTGATTTAATTTATGCTTTTAAATTTTTTGATACAAAATTTCGTACCACAATCAGTAGGTACACCCACAACGTAAAAATAATCGAAAATATAATTTAATTTATTTAATTTTTATTAAATTAGTTTTGTATAAACTGTCACATCGGGTATAAATTCTTCAATATTTAATTATTGATTCATGAAAAATGAAATGAAAATTGCGAGTCTTTAAAAATTATTCAACATAAAATTGTAAAAAAAATGTTTTTCAATCTTATCTTTTCCATAGATCTTTAGTATACAAAAAATGACCGAAATCGGTTTTATTGTTTTTGAGAAAATCAAAACCGAAACATGGTTCCATAAAAAAAAAAATAAATAAATTTAAGCATTAAGCATTATTAATTAAATAAAATTTTTTGAATTTTTTTATTTTTAAGTCTGTGGAACATTTTTTGGGAAAAAATTTCGAAAAAAATCATATGACAGGTACCGTTATTTTTGGTCTTAAAAAAAAAAAAAGCGATCTGCCAAGTTTAAAGAAAATCGTAATTCAACTTTGATCAAAATCTCGAATTCGATTTTTTTTTTTAATGCATAACTTGCCATATTGCCATACCTACCTATATGTAGCAAGTAGAAATTAGTAAGTAATTAGTATTAAATAATTGACATTGTGTTTCGTATTGATCGCCACGAAATTTGTCTTACACACGTCGCACAATGGGGCAGAATGGAATTAAAGCTGGCATTTAATCAACTAATACAGCTAGGGGCTTGAAATATTGGATGAACACTCTTGAGACCCATCTATAGATAGTTTTTAATCAACTTATGGACACGCCTACTAGAAAAAAAAATGTATGATATGAAAAAATTTATGACTTTTTAAAACAAAGTCATAAGAAATATTATAAATCCAATTAAAAATAAAATGCACGACTGGATCGCTCGAACTTGCTCTTATGTAAAAGTACTTTGGAATTTAAGATACATTTTATAAATATAAAACATGAATTTAATGAGATAATAATATTCAAATGCATAATATTGCCGTCTGTTTTGTCTGGTTTCCGGAAAAGTATGAATTTATGCAAATAAACTTTAAAAAATCGTTTTATTATTAAATAAAATTTTTATATAAGAAATTTCTCTAAAATTTTTCAAGAAAAAAATGTGGGATGCGAATTTTAAGTATTTAATAATATTGGTTTTAGGAAATAATTTCAAAAAATAATCGTTCATAGGTTTTGAAGATATTGATAAAAATTTTTTTTTTTTTTTTAAACCCAATAAATATTTTTTCGAATATTTTTATATACAATATTATTTTAAACTTAAGGGGACTCCTGCTAAAAATTTTGGGTTAAAATCCTTAGAGCCGTTAATGAGAAAGTCGAAAATCAAAAAAACGGGTCATTGGCAAGTACCCCTAATAACATTTCCCCCCAAATTTTTTTTTCACCAAAATATAGTCCATGTCCATAATATCACACTTAATTTTTTTTTATCAAAATCGTTAGAGCCGTTTTCGAGATAAATAAGATTTTGCATTACGGGTGTATGGGGGGTACCCTTAGTTTTGGAGCTAAAAAAAAAATTTCAATTTTTCCTCTAGGGAATCACCGAAGACCCTTAACGCCTTAACTACCGAGTTTGAAGAAAATACCTCCGGTAGTTTAGGCTGTAGTTCGAGGTACAGACATACAGACATATAGACATACAGACATACAGACATACAGACATACAGACATACAGACAGACGGAATTGCCGGACCCACTTTTTTCGTCTTCGCTATCATCGTAATATCAACTTTGATCAAAATCTCGAGTTCGATTTTTTTTCCAAATGCAGAACTTGCCCTATAGTACCTATATCGCAAGTAAAAAAGATCCAATTAAATAAATCAAAATATGTTTTAATTAATAATTCGAAATTACCATTTTAAAAAAGCCTGTGAAATTCTGCACATGCTTGTCAAAACAGGATCAGATGACAACAGAAAAAAATTGAATACATCTGCATTCGTGTTTTCTCGACTGTTTTTTTCTATAATGATGTTCTCTATATTTTTTAAAGTCCTTGTTACGGGCTTCTTTACTTAGCTGTCTACTAAGTAAAAAGGCAGTTGATATTATTTCGTTCCCATGGATTAAGTATGAACGGTAGGTGGCATATAGTACCAGGGATATTTACTCACGAAGTGCTTCGCAGTTTCATGCGAGAATTCTGGAAATTTCATTTACCACATGAAACAACTATCATTGTGATGGGAATTTTTTTTGACTAAGTCTACATCAATCTCTGTAATACTCGTATCAGCAGAAATCTCAGCATTTTCAAAAATCGTCTACATAGCTGTGTTCCCATAATTCGAGTTTCCGAACCCTGACTTCGGTTTGTCTACGATCAAACCCAAACGCTCTCGAAACTGCCTTTGAATTTTGTTCTTTGTGCTTGGACAGATGAAGGAGGCATTAAAAAAACCGTATCCATCCGTCCAATACGGACAAACCAAATTGAAGATTATCTGTTTTAATCGGGCTTTTTAACATGTCATCAATAGAATTAAATTCTTTTGATGTGGTGTTACATACATAGCACTTTTGTGTAGATGAGTTTTCTGTTATGGAATTGCACACTTTTCCATCAGTCATGGCAAAAATCAAATTGTGATTAATGAACGATGTTTTTGTGTCTTCATTAACGAGCTGGAGCTTTTTAATTTGGTTATCTACTCTTTTTTTTCTGCTATAGATATACATACTTCCGTGGATTCCTTTAGAAACTCAATTTTAAGTGGCCAACAATGCTTCCAAATTATTTTTGCACCGGACACCAATCGTAAAGGTACTCTGCCAAACACGTAGACTTCCTCAATTCTTCGTTTTTTTGCCGTTTTGTTCGATCCGCATCTTCTTCAAATGAAGTTCTTGGGCGACCCCGTTTAGATTGTGCAAAGCAAGTAAATAGAGCAGGCGTTTTTAGCCATTCGCTATTGGACTTTAAAAATCTGACTTCAGTTCGGTAAGCTTTTTCCCAAAGAGATTTAAATCTTGATTTGAAAACGTTAATTTCGGTATTGACATCTTTTTCAAATACACCAGTGCATTGGGTTAATTTCTTCTCTCAAAAACAATATTTGACTGTCAAGTCCTTGGCTACTTAAACACTCCATTATATTAAATTAACGTCAACGTAATTAATAGGAAATTGGTCACCGAATGAAACATATGCTAAGTAATCAAAGTTTATAATTATTAAGAACTTAAGAAATATGTTCTCAAATTTCAATTATAGTTAGAAAACAGATTTGTGAAGTTCGTAAGAAAAGAACTTATTAATATGTGTAATAACTATGAATAAGAGTTCTTTGTTTTAAGAAGTATAAATAGGCCACAAATGTGTAAGATCATTTATGTTCAACAATGTTCATTTTGGTGTTGAAAAGGTTAGGTTGAGTTTAAGTTAAAATAAAGTTTCTTAAAACTTGAACAATGTGTTAGCATTTTTAATTTATTAGATAGCTCTTGCTTAGTTAAAAACAACGTTTTGATGTTTTCGGCCTAAGAATTAATTTAAAAAAAAAAATCACGAACATTTTTCACTTTTTTCGAAAATGACATCACCAACATAAACGTTTACCATAGGAAGGGGGCGAATTGTGGCATTTTTTTTTCATATTCTTAAACTAGACAAATCACTGAACACAACAAGGTATAAAACTTAACGGCAGCTTACGGGAAACACAACTAAACGCTTAGGTATTTTAGTAAAAGGCAAAATAAAAAAAAACACTTTTTTAACACTACGTGTTTTCAACTACAGACTAAAATAAGAAACAAATACATATATAAATCTATATAAATAAAAATGAATCGCATAATGTGTTGCTAAGCGTTAAACTCAAGATAGGCTTGACCAATTCGCCTAATTTTTTTTTTTTAAGTTTTTGTTAAGGTTCATGGAAGGTTCTTATGGAGAGAAAAATCGTTTATTGTGGGTGTGTGAAAGTTAAGTGTTACAAAAAATCGTTTGATTATTGAAATACACTGACTCAACAAAAAAAAATAAAAGAAAACTTTATAGCTAAGGAAATAATTTCTTGATTTAAATAATAAAATTAATAATTCTACAACAAACAAAAAAATTAACGAGAATAAGAGAACTTAAATAAGGGTAATCTATATAAATAAAAACGAAAACCAATTGTGGTTTTATTTGTCGACTGTGTTTGCTTTTAGAACCATGCCGCCTATTACACGCGGGCGCAGCAATTTGAGTCGAAGAAATCGAAACGCTAGAAACCAAGCTTATTTTCAATCAAATTGGACTTCACTGCAACGTGAAGAGCGAAATGAAATTGAAAGGATTAGGATATTACAAACATGAGCAACGCGTCGTGTTCAAACTGCTTTCACAGTTTTACGAGCGGCTTTCAGTTACGATGTTTCAATTGACTACAGTATGTATTAGGTTCGTTCGTTCAACTTTACCCAGGTTTGACCCAGGTTTTCTTGACAACCCTCAGAGTTGTCAACAAAAACTGAGGTTTTCGGTTTTCAAAAAACACCCAAGGGCTGTCAACCGTTTTGTTGACAACTAAAAGACAGACAAAATAATTTTGTGCTCTGATAAAACTTTAAATTTGTTATAAATAAGTTTTAAAAATGAACGAAAACAAAAGAAATACATATGAAATCTCATATGGCTTTTGACAGTTTGACCGTTACCTGAACTCGCCCCAGCAAAATACCTCGATCTACTTCAGGGCGAGTTCAGGGCGACCACAGGTCTCAAAAAACACAGAGTTTACTCACCAGGGTGAGTTTCAGGTTTTTCCAAAAACGATTTAGGACGACCCCAGGGTAACTGCAGGGCTCAACGAACAAACATATTATCATGTGCCACCGAATTGTACAAACTGTTTGTCCATGTTGAATGACTGTCATTTAGACATTATTTTATTGACAGGTGCTCAAACTAATAAAAAAGTTAGTTCAGTGATCTATTACTCCTATCGCCTGATGGTTCATGAAAATGAAGACATGTGCTTGATGATGTCGAACAAATTATTATCTCAATTAGGAATGGCCACGCCTAATCGCAATGCACGACGCTTTTAATCAAGAGTTGCATCGTGAAAAACTGTCCGATCTCGATGCTTTAAGGGAATCGGTTCGAATAAATGTTCCGTTGTTGAACAAACAACAAAAGTATGTATTTGATACAATTATGAAAGTTGTAAATGATGGAACTGGAGAATTTTACTTTTTGGATGCTCCTGGTGGTACAGGAAAAACATTTTTAATTGCATTGATTTTAGTAACAATTCGCCTACAGAATGGAATTGCACTCGCACTTTCTTCGTCTGGTACTGCAGCTACATTGTTGGAAGGCGATCGAACAGCTCATTCAGCGCTAAAATTACCATTGAATACTCAAAGCAACGAAACTCCGACTTGCAACATTTCGAAGAACTCTGTAATGGCAAAGGTTTTGCAGCAATGCAAGTTGATAGTATGGGATGAATGCACGATGGCACATAAAAAGTCTTTGGAGGCATTAGACAGAACTCTCAAAGATCTGCGAAGCAATCAAAACCAATTCGGTGGATCGATGATTTTGTTAGCAGGAGATTTTCGTCAAACATTAAAAGCTATTCCACGGTCTACGCCAGCAGATGAACTGAATGCATGTTTGAAGTCGTCCATTTTGTGGACAAAAGTTAAGATACTAAATTTGAGCAAGAATATGCGTGTCGAATTGCAAAATGATCGATCTGGGGAAATATTTTCAAAACAACTCATTGACATTGGTAATGGTAAAATCCCTGTAGATGTTATGAAAGGCTGCATTACATTTCCTGTCAATTTTTGTCAGTCTACAGAATCAAAAACTGAGCTTATAGAAAAGGTGTTCCCAAACGTAGCTCAAAATTACAAAAATCATTGTTGGTTGAGTGAACGAGCTATATTAGCTGCCAAAAACACGGATGTAAATGAAATAAATTTCAAAATCCAAAATGAAATTTCCGTTGAATTAAGGACATATAAATCAATTGATTGCGTAACTAACCAAGATGATGTCGTCAATTATCAACCAAAATTTTTAAACTCATTGGATTTGCGGGGGTTACCTCCCCATAATCTTCAATTAAAAGTAGGATCGGTGGTCATAATGCTAAGAAATATCAACCAACCGCGACTTTGTAACGGCACACGGTTAGCAGTGAAAATATTAATGAACAATATGATAGAAGCAACTACTCTGAGGGGAAAATATAAGGGAGAGGATGTATTGATACTACGCATCCCAATGGTACCAACTGACGTACCGTTTGAATTTAAACGACTGCAATTTCCAGTGCGGCTTGCTTTCGCTATGACTATAAATAAATCACATGGTCAGTCGTTGAGTGTTGGCGGCGTCAATCTGGAAAACCCATGCTTCTCTCATGGACAGTTGTATGTTGCCTGCTCTCGCGTCGGAAAACCGACGGCTTCATTTATTTTCGCGCCAGGTAATCAAACAAAAAATATCATGTACGATAAGGCATTACATTGAAAATACCAGATTATGACTACTACTAATACTAAAGTCTTGCAATTGACAAAATAGGACACTTATAATTGTAAGTAATCGTTGTTTATCATGGAGACATAAATCTATAAATATGAAAAGTGATCACTCCTAAATATGTTTTATTACTGTTGTTTTAGAAAAAAAAGGGCAGAACAACGTCTGCCGGGGAAGCTAGTACAAAATAAAATATGAAGAAAAACATACTTGAGCTTACTTATTCCATTGATTAATCGTTATATATTTAACTAAAAAAATCACAAATTAATTTCGTCACCCTAAACAACAAAACACGTGCGAATTTCAGTGCAATAAGTCAACTAATGCTCGATTCGTTATGATCTGACAGCGATCACGTGATGCGAATCACTTTCTTCTCTCTTATTTTGTATTCTCTATCATATTTTTTATAAAATTTTAACGGGATTTACAGAGAACCTTCAACTTCAGAAATTGATTTTTTGCCCTCTTTAGGAGTCCTTTGCCCTAGTGTGTGTCGGGACCTCAGGACCTCCTGGGGCCCCTCGCTCTCGGGGCCCGGTATCATTGAATTTGCTGATACCGCGGTAGCCACGACCCTGAGTGTGTAACAAAACTTTTATAATTTCAAAACATTTCGGTAAAGAGTTGGGGTGCTTCCAGTAAACAAGGCTGGAAAAGTTTCATAAGGGAATATGAAAAGTTATCAAACGGACAAGTTCTCTTTCCGTTTTCCAGTTAAAACATGTGCTTAAATACTCAACAATGGACCTAAAACAAATTAATGAAATTTTAAATGTCTGTAACTCAAAACAATGTTTTTGGAAAAATTTCATTTATGTAAACTAATTATATTTCATTGGCTTGATTTTGGGAATCATAAAAACTTTTGCTCTGAAATTTTTAAGTTGTTGACCTATCTGGTTATTCTCTACTGCAACGGAAATAACTGGGTACTTTGGTAAGCGACAACCACTTTCAACTTTTTTACTAAGCCTGCTTAAAACTACTATGAGTATTATTTTAGGATTCCACGCAAACGTGTGTTAATTAGGTTTTAGAAGCAAAAATTATAAAAAAAAAACATTTCTCCATTCATTGTTTGAATTGGGTTCTAAGCTTCAGCTCAAGTTACGTCAATTTATGATTTCATTTTTTCATTTCGTCTCTCTGCTTTGAGTAGGTATATTTTTTTCAACGAATCAACCTCTCTCTTAAAGAAGAAAAAGGACTAAAAATTGTAATTTACTTTTGAACAAAAAAATGTTTCGTGTACCTACTAGGTACCTACATATATGTTAGTAAGTAGGCGAACGGTGAACGTCAACATACATTTTGATTTTGCGTTTGTAAATATTGCAATGGTAGGATAGTGGAATGGTTATAAACATACATATGTATGTACCTATAGAATTTAAAAGCGGTGGTTAAGTAAAATGTAATTTATGTGCTGGAATATAAAACGACATAAATGAAAAACACATACACTTCACTTGAAGTTTATGTCCTTATTTTCTGTTTATCCTGCTAGTGGTGCCGAACAAGGGAAGCATTCTTATGTTGCATTTTTGAAGTGCGCGCCACTACAAAACTGGGACCATTTTGTTAAATTAAGCTGAGTTACTTTATGAAAATGTGCGAGTACTGAACAGAGATTCATCCTTTTTTGCTTTTGTTGTTCTGTTGGTATGTATGTACAATGTAGGTTCTTCTATGGCGCCAAATAAAGTTTTCCGGAGTTTTTAATTGTAATATGGAATTATATTTAGTGCCGGTATGAGATCTGGTTCTCGGTTCTTCTCCTTAAGTCCTAGTTTTGTTTTTTAAAAACTGAAATGTTCATAATAAAATAACACAGCAAGGGGTTTAAATAGGTTTGGGGATGGGAAACTGAGCATTGAAGATGGTGCTGAATGCAAGGAATAAAAAAAAACTTAATTTAACTTTTCTAACTTTATTCATTTATGCAGCGCAATTAGAACAAAATTGATGTTAAGCACAGCAAAGACTCCCACAATCAACTGCTGGATATATGGATGCGGATGCTTGAGGAAAAAAAATACTTATACTTAACGTACCTATGGAGTGGAGTGTTATATGTTTAATACTAAGTAGCATTGCACTTTTGTTCTTGTTTTTTGTTTTTGATTTCGTTGTGTGATATTAGTAGCTAAACGGATAGAAGGAAACTGAGAGTTTAGTTAGAAGATTCAGAAATTTTTGTTGTTAAAAAAAATCTTGTTTTAAGAATAAAACAAACTAATTTATTTTAAACCGGTAGCTAATAAGAGCTTCTAGACTGTTTTTCTTATTTTTAATAGAATTTTATTTTAACGATTGTGACACAGACATACACGTACAGTGACGAGCAAAAGTGGTCAAATGATTTCGGTTTTTTGAAAAATTGATATAAGTAAGGGTTTTTAATAGAATTAAAATCTTGTTTTATTTTTTTTATTTTGTTTATTTAACTCACATTTATTATGTATAATAAAATGTTCAAAAAATAATATATTATACAAACAAACAAAATTATAATAAATTTCTGGTTTTGTCCAATTATGCACGTTTTAGTTTCAAGAGATTTAACATCGTTTGTTCATTGAGAGATGATCCTCTCTATTGTGCTTTGTTTGTTTTGCTGTTATTTAACGAGTAACAGTTAGGATAATTTTATTTGTTGATAGTTTGTTGTGGATAAATCGTTCATTTTTAAACGTGTAAAGATGATTATTGTCGAAATGAAAAAAAATTGTAAAAATACCGTCGACCGCGCTATTTTTTTAACTAAAAAGTAGTGAATCATCGCGTGAAGTGTTCAAAATTTTGAAAATTTAAAAAACTTCTGTGCTTAATATTAAAAAAAAACCAAAACATCGATGTCCCCCCCCCCAATGAAAAAAGGACGGAAACGACTACTTTCTGATTTGGAAGCTAGAAGAATGTAAAGAGTTGAGAAGTTGTGGGTCCAAAACACCTAAGCAGGCAGCTCAAAACATAGACAAGCCATTTAATGAATGGACTGAACGCCGGGCACTCAAAAGAATTGGGTTAAACGCTAAAGAGAAACCGAAGAAGCCTCTGCTTTCAGCGAAAAATATTAAAGCCAGGTTAGCTTTTGCTAAAAAGCACAAACACTGGACCATTGACCAATGGAAAAAAGTCATTTGGTCGGACGAGACGAAAGTCAATAGAATATGAACGGATGGTAGATCTTTTTATTGGTCACGTCCTAGAGAACCACTTCAACAACATCAAGTTCAAAAGACCGTGAAACATGGAGGAGGTTCGGTAATGGCTTGGGGCTGTTTCTCGTGGAACTCTGTAGGTCCTTTGGTGAAAATCGATGGCATCATGAACAAAGAAAAATATTTGGACATTTTGAAGTCAAATTTACCACCCTTTACTGCATCAACAGGCTTCAATGATGAAGAAACAACTTTTCAGCAGGACGGAAATCAAAAACACACCTCAAAAATTGTCTCGGAATGGCTGAGAGATCAACAGTTTACGACGATGACATGGCCAGCACAAAGCTCTGACCTCAATACAATTGAAAATTTATGGTCAATTGCGAAGCGATGGTTGGGGCAGCACAAAAATCACCCACCAAGCACTCACGAGCTTTTGCAACGAATGGAGCTGGAATGGGGCCGTATTCCAGAGCGATTTCTCAATAATTTGGTGGAAAGTATGTCAAAGCGTTGTTCCCAAGTAATTACAAATAAAGGTTTATGGACTAAATACTAAAGAAAAAACATTGATTTTAAACGTGCATAATTGGACAAGTCTAAAAACTAATGGAATATTTTTTGTTTTGTATAATATATTATTTTTTGAAAAATTTATTATAAATAATAATATTTAGTTAAATAAACAAAATGAAAAAAATCAAAAAAGATTTTAATTCTATTAAAAACTCTTATTTTAAATCAATTTTTCAAGTAAGCGAAAACATTTGACCACTTTTGCTCGTCACTGTACATGTCGCTTAGCTACCGCGTCCAAGAGGACACCTGTTCCTTTATGAAAATTGTCTATACAAGAAACCGAACTTCATTATAGTACTGAAGTTCGGTTTCTTGGAATATTTAAAAAGGGATGTGCAAACGATGTGCGTAAGAGCAAGTTCGTGCTTTTTTGTAGCTTCTGTCAAAATTGGGTAAAATGGTTCTATGGTAGGTTAAGTCAGTTATGTCTAAAATGCTATCTACCAAGTTAAAAGAAAATCGGCCAAGCCATTTAGGCTTGAGTTGAACAGAGAGACAGAATTGCGACATCCACTTTTTTGTCTTCCCTGTCATCGTATTGTGAAGTCTGATTAAAATCTCGAGTTCGATTTATTTTATGAATCCATAACTTGCCATACATACGGCAAGTAAAAATTGTACCAGAATCAATTACTTAAAAACGTGTCCACGAGTATTTAATAAACTTTCCAAAACGGTATAATATATGTTTGCCTCTACAGTAATTATAACCAAATAAAGTGTATTTTTGCTTGCTTTTATCAAAATCTCAAAGCTACACTTTTTGCCTTAAAGTTAAAAGAACACTTATGGTCTTAAAGAAATTTGCATCAAAAAAAACTTAAGCTCAGATCCAAATGCTTGAGACCTAAAAATGAATGCCTCTACCAAAACTCAACTTTTTCGGAATTTTTTGGATTTGTGTCATTTTTTTTTATTTTCCTTGGCTAATGGTGAAAATATCTTTCAGCAGATTTACAGAAAATTGTATTAGTTATTTTTGTAAACAGAAGCATGTGTTGTACCATTATCAAAAGTTCAAGCTTTAATTTAATTGGACATACCTATAGGTTTTGTGAAAAAGTATTTCATAATTTTTGTTTTAAGAATTAATTCAAAAATATTTAAGAAAATGGAAAAACTAGTGTAAAATTTTACTAGCAATCTATTTGTAAAGTTATCTTAAAATATTAAAAAAAATAATAATATAAAATATTCATTCGATGTATCTAGTATTCAGTTATTTGAGGAAAGTCTTATTATTAAAGAAAACATTGTAAAAAAAATCGTAAAAATCTCTATAGGGCTGCAAGTAGGTGTATATAATTTCCAAAAGTAAGCAGTTTAAGATGGACTGAAGCGTTTTTTTACCAGAAAGTATTTTCCAACTACGTATATCTATTTTCATCGTTCTCGATGAAACCTTGTATTCATCATTTCAATACGTTCATTTTACTAAGTATAGTTGAGAAACCTTGACCTGTTTTATCCTGAAACATCAATCCTCAGTGCACCTCTGTTTATTTCCGAAGCATAAGCTTCGAATAATGCAACACTGAATAATAATACATTCAGAGGTTCAGCTGACAACTTTTAATTTGTCCTATACCATTAGTAATCCATTGAAGTAGATCAGAGGTAATCAGCTTTTCTACTTTTTTTTGAAATAATAAAAGACCAATTAGAAATAAGCTAGGAGGTTTAGCCCATAAGCTTAAACTTATCGTATACCATTATCAATTCATTCTTGTAACTCAGAGGCAATTAGCATGTTTACTGTAGTGAAAATAATTTAAGGCCAAATAGTTAAAAGATCGAAGGTTCAGCTCAAAAGCTTAATTTTGTCTTTTACCATAATTTCCATAAGCTAGAATCCTGATCCAACATTCAAACTAGTAAAGTATTAACTGCAAAATAGTCGATGTTGTTCCTTATATATCCTGGAATACGAATTCTTGAAAGTATTATTATTTGTCCCACGATCGATATTTCTTCATCCTAACGAACAGATTAGCATTTTTTGATGATAAAACTCATAATGAAAACGATTATTTCCAGTTCGATTGATATCGAAAAGGCATAGCGTCAGGAAGGTTGATAAATTCCTATTCCAACCAACCAAATCATTCAGTTATTCGCACTGCTAACGATATAAATACAACTTCAAACTTAATGATGAAATTCCATCCAATTAATGAAATCATAATTGCTAAGATCATCAAAGACAGCAGTTTCCCTTCATCTACGATACATGGCCAAAAAGAATAAAGAAAAGTGTCTCAGGAACACAATCCAAACTCCAATTTATATGCTTGTTACTGTAAAACCTTCGTATTTTAAAAAAGTTGTCAACGACAAAACGGAAAATATTTTCTTAGTTTTTCGTGATAAATTGGCACAATAAACAATTCCTTGTATATCCGGTCAAAAGTCGGACATCAAATCCAACAAAGCTGCAAAAACCTGCATTACCGACTTAAATTTTAGAAAGTGCACATTAGCCAAACATCGAAATGTCAATTTCAAACAGAAAAACACGCGTCTAAACGATACAATTTAACCATATCTCTTTTCTGTGTTCAGGGTATACAGGGCATTTGCATTTAAGACACGTAATCTTGCTTTTCCGGTCTTGTTTCCATGGACAAATTGCACATCGCGATTGCTTCTGCTGTTTCGGAGGGGGCTCACCTTCATTGGACTCCATGGGGTGTCCTACAACCCCCTTTATTGCTTCAGCTTTTCACATACATGGAACACAACATGGGGTGATGCATACCTTTTGCCCTCGCACTCAAAAAACATAACCTATCGCGGGGATTACTCATCAGCAACTGATACCTGAGATATTGGGCCTTGTGAATAAAAAAAAAGCTAAAGCTGAAACTTGGATTTTTAAGTAAAAGCTTGATTTTTAGTGAATAAAAATAAGCTTAAGCTAGCTAGTTAAAGATGTTTTCTAGTAATAGCTACTTAAAAATAGCCAAAGCTAAATTCATTTAGTTTAAGCTTGTTTTCCTAGCTTAAGCTTCAATTTGTGTGAATAAAAATAGCTTAAACTAGAATATTATAGTTAAAGCTACAAAAATTTCAAGATTTTTTCGACCTGTCTAGAAAGCTTTGACTAGGTCTTATTTTCAGTATTAACTTGTGCGAGTTGTTAATTAAACATAAGGGAATATCTCAAAAAATAGGACTGTGAACGTATAGACCCAGAAAGTGACATACGAAATGTTAAAAACATTTTTTAGCCGAAAAATACTTGCCCTGTAGAACAGATAACAAATTGAGGCAAAAAAACTTTACTTTCGGTCATACATGTACCAGTTTTAGCTAAAGCTAACTAGCCGAAACATGTGAATAAAAAAACGAACACCTTAAATTACGAAGCTTAAGCTAGAATTTTCCAGCATAAGCTATTTAGCGTTATCATTTTTTTATTCACAGAAAACAAAGCTTAAGCTAGTACTGACTAGCTTTAGCTGCTAGTAAGAGCTATGACTAGTTGGCTTTAGCTTCCTCCAAAAAAAGCTTTAACTTTTTTTTTATTCACAAGACCCATTAAACGACAAATCGTCGCCTGGATAAAATATTGTCGTATGTGAAAAATTGAGGTTTAGAGATTTAAATGCAGTTTTGTTATTTGAATTTTTCTCTACAACCTTGTGAAATCGGTTTTTCGATATCTGCGTTAGTTTCCAAGATAATATCGTTAAAATTTGTCGTATGTGCAAGGTCGCCGCCATTTAAGTATTTCTTTGTCGTATGTGTATACAAAATGCTACACATACGACAAAATAAAAACATACGACATTTTTTTCATACAAAATCTGGTCAGTGAAAGTTTGGTAAATAATTGTCGTATGTGTCATTTTTGATGCACTTACGACAATATTTTACTGAAAATTCGGTAAACATTTGTCGTATGTCTCATAAGATAAAACATAGGCTGGTATAATTTCAGTAGTGATCAATATGTCGCAGAGGTCGGACGAGTCCCCTGCACCAAGTGTGTCTGAAAAAATCTATGCATGATAAGGCAAAAGACAGATTTGAGTAATTCTTTTTATTTTTTTTAGCATGCACAACGAAATACTAGGGGCTGAAGTTTTGTGAGCCAGGACATTCTTGCTTGCAAGAAGTTGACTGTGATTCGCCTTTTAAATAAAATGCATTTTCCAAATGTTAGCTTGAAAATTTTACAAAAGAACCAAAAGGTTTCAAAAATTATGCTTTCAAGTTTGAAAACTTGGCTTATAACCAGATCCAGTTCTTTAAAGTCAAAACATTAATCTACAACAAAGAAAATGCTTAAAAAATACACTTTTTACTTTACGATTTGACCAAAATCACCGGACGTTTTCAAAACTGAACCGATGCTAATTTATGGCAAAAAGAGCTTCGTATAGCTCAATTCAAGGCCATCGACTCCAACAAAAAAAATGATAAGAAAGTATGATTCCATATCTTGAAAAAAAATGAAGATAAAACATTTTATCTTGCTATTTTAAAAATTAATTAAATCTTTGATCTTTTTAAAGAGTATTTTTGTTCCAATTCTTAAATGTAAGTTAAGTTAATATTTAAAATCAACTGCACTGTGAACTTAAAAATGGGATTTTTTTAACCGTATTTATAACTAATCGAATAGTATGAATTAGTTATTTATTTTTACTTTTAATTTTTACTTTTGTTTATTTTAAGTTTTGTTGCAAAAAAATATTTTTATACAGAAAAATAAATAATTATAAAAATAAATTTGAGTTTATTCCACTTTTTAAATAAAAAGGTAGTATGTTATAATGTTGTATGTTATATACTAACGAATTTGAATTTGTTTAATTTTTGTGGTATGTGTGATTATTTTGTGGTATGTGTTTGGGTAACAAGCAGTTTTGGTTAAATCGTCACATACGACAACGGCATATTAAGAATAATTTACCTTTATTCCTTCGTTTGTCAGAATATTATATTTACTTTCACGTTTTTGAGTTGCCAGATGTTTTCTGTATAAGCCATTCAATTTTTTAAAAAATTCACCGAATAGTTTTTGAGAAAAAAAATTTTGAACTTAAAATGCGTTTCCCCAAAAGTAGCAAATTGTAACTTACGACAATATTTTATCCAGGCGACGAAATACATAGAACGACAGAAAGAGAAATAAAGAAAAATCAAAGTTACAGTTAAAATAAAAATGCCTGTGGTGGTATAGCACCCCTGTTGTGGTCGGAAGGTTAACTTCATCTTGAAGTTTTTTAAGTTATAATTAAATTGTAGAGAATAAGGTCGAACCATTTTCTTGGACCTAAAATGCTAGATCAACTTTTGTCTTACGTTAAAAAACAAAACTCCAACATCTTCAAATATTGAAAATATGTACATAAAGTTTTTACCAATCAAACTCAATTTTCAATCAACTCTAAAAAGTTTCTTATTATTATTAATTATTATTAACAAAAATAGATTCCTTTGTACAAAAATCCAATGTTTTCAACAAATCCAACCACACGAACAGTTCAGGATAAAAAAGAACAAGAAATCGTAAAAAACATAAAAAACCGATAATTATAATTATAATCTATAATTCTAAAAAAATTATAGGAAAATTACTATATATAGAGCTTTCATGAAGTAATCCCAACAAAAAAAATCTTTAAATACAAGAAACGACAATATCACTCTGATTTTCAAAAGTCCTTTCCCCTAAATGTTGAAACTATTTGTAGTTAGTAGAGATGCCGCGAATATTCGGCCACTATTCCTATTCGGCATTCGGCCTATTTTTTTGATATTCGGTATTCGGCCGAATAGTTCACAACATTCGTCCGAATACCGAATATTAAATGGAGAATAAAAAAAGATTTATTATCTTACAAAAAATGTTGTATTTTTATTAAAAAAATTTATTTTAGTATTTAAAATCTACTAATGGTAAGTTGTGGTGAATAAAAACAGCTTTTTCAGCATTCGTTGGTAGCATACGTTTTATGAAACGTCTATATTCGAAATCATTTACAGCTTCTGCAAATAACTTCTCACTAATACACTAGTACCAGGAGACGAGAGGTAGATTTCAGCAAATGTTATCAAATTGGGAAACAGTTTTGTATTTGCTGACCACCACTTGTATTTTGTTTTCAATGGCAGTTTTTTCAACATCTTTATCATTTTGTCTATAGCAACTTCCTCAAAACATTCCCAGAAACTGTTGTGCCTCGTCAAAAGTCACGTAGGAGATAGATACACAAACACAACACATCGTTTCGTTGGCCGAATATTCGGTATTCGGCCGACGAGTGTGGCCGAATATTCGGTATTCGGCCGAGTCACTATTCGCGGCATCTCTAATTTGTAGAACCCCATTCAGCATCCGATATTCCCACCTAATGTTTAAACACCAGATAAAAATTTAAAAAAACATTGCAATCCACAAAACGAAATCCCTCCACCACCATTTACTATGCCTACCCATACTCGTCCAATCATTAATACAATGATTAAACACAGTCTTGAGGAGTGTGTAAGCAGTATTTTACTTACGTTTTTTCTTCTTTGTTTAATAAACATAAAAAATTATATATAAAAGCAGGTGCAAACTATTTTGTCTATCCCTTATATAAAGAGCAACAATACACATATTGCCAAAATCGAATTTCATGGGTAGTGTAGGTATTTTGTTCTTGTGTCATTCTCTATCTTGGTGTGACTAGGTATACTTCGGTATAATTGGTTCAAATAATATGTTGTTTAAATTTTTGTTGGTCAAATTCCTTAAAGCCGTTAATGATAAAGTCGAAAATCAAAAAAGCAATTTTATGGCAGGTGCCGTTAAGAAAATTTTTTCCCAAAATTTTTTTTGATCAAAATATAGTCCATGTCCACAATAATCCACATAATTTTTGTTATCAATATCATAAGAGCCGTTTTCGAGATAAATAAGATTTTGCATAACGGTTGCATGGCAGGTAAATTACTTTTGGAGCTAAACAAAATTTTCAATTTCTCTTCTAGGGAATCACCGAACACATGATTTTTATGATGAAGATACGAGTATATGAAATACGAAAATTATTTCGGTTTAAGTGAAGTGATTGAATTTAATTTGGAGCTTTTAATTGCATGTTTTTTATGTACGAAATTTTCCTTAATTTAATAATTTGATATGCCCTCCAAGTCTACTTGACTTGATTGTATCTGACTTATGCAATGTTCTTCTAATAGATCAAATATCCCTTGAAGGTATATCTAATCATGATTTGATCTCTTGCACATATAGATAACATTGACTTCTCAATTTCAATTTCGTGATTTTACTCGTACATCCATTGATCATAATGCCTTATTATCCGACACCTGTACTTTTGGAATCTATGTTGCAGTATGTATGATTTCAATGATAAAATAAATTTTTTTCAGTACTTAACTATTACAATTCTATGAAAAACACGTTCTATTGTCCATGGTTCACCTCTGAAGTGCTTAGTTCAATTAAGAACCGACTTAAATTATATCTCCCGTAAACTGGGAGATTTTCTGTCGTGCTAGAAATCTTTCAACTTTCATTATTCGAAGAGCTAAATAAAGATATTTTATGTCAAAATTAAGTACAAACCAGAATTCTCGTAAGTTGTGATGTGCTTTTTGCTTTCCAGCCGAGGTTTTGCTCGTCGGTCTTGCCAGGGTCGTCCTGAAGAAAACACGAAACTCCAGATTTAAAGGTCTTCAAACCTTATTACAAAATCTTTATTGGAAATAACTCTTAAATCTATAACATACAATATTCTGCTATTAATATTTCACTTTAATTCGGGTAATTTGAACGGTTCACGGGCATCCATCAAATCTTCTGGCTTATGGTCTAGCGGCCTTGCATTAGTTATACTGCTTGCTGACGATCCGGACCTGGTACTTCATCACGGGTATTCTGGCTTCTGGCACTCTGGTAGATCAGCAGGTTCAAGGCCCCTGGTGGCACAAAACAGCAGGCTAACGCTCTGGTAGATCAGCAGGTTCAAGGCCCCTGGTGGCACAAAACAGCAGGCTAAACGCTCTGGTAGATCAGCAGGTTCAAGGCCCCTGGTGGCACAAAACAGCAGGCTAACGCTCTGGTAGATCAGCAGGTTCAAGGCCCCTGGTGGCACAAAACAGCAGGCTAACGCTCTGGTAGATCAGCAGGTTCAAGGCCCCTGGTGGCACAAAACAGCAGGCTAAACGCTCTGGTAGATCAGCAGGTTCAAGGCCCCTGGTGGCACAAAACAGCAGGCTAACGCTCTGGTAGATCAGCAGGTTCAAGGCCCCTGGTGGCACAAAACAGCAGGCTAACGCTCTGGTAGATCAGCAGGTTCAAGGCCCCTGGTGGCACAAAACAGCAGGCTAACGCTCTGGTAGATCAGCAGGTTCAAGGCCCCTGGTGGCACAAAACAGCAGGCTAAACGCTCTGGTAGATCAGCAGGTTCAAGGCCCCTGGTGGCACAAAACAGCAGGCTAACGCTCTGGTAGATCAGCAGGTTCAAGGCCCCTGGTGGCACAAAACAGCAGGCTAAACGCTCTGGTAGATCGGCAGGTTCAAGGCCCCTGGTGGCACAAAACAGCAGGCTAACGCTCTGGTAGATCAGCAGGTTCAAGGCCCCTGGTGGCACAAAACAGCAGGCTAACGCTCTGGTAGATCAGCAGGTTCAAGGCCCCTGGTGGCACAAAACAGCAGGCTAAACGCTCTGGTAGATCAGCAGGTTCAAGGCCCCTGGTGGCACAAAACAGCAGGCTAACGCTCTGGTAGATCAGCAGGTTCAAGGCCCCTGGTGGCACAAAACAGCAGGCTAAACGCTCTGGTAGATCGGCAGGTTCAAGGCCCCTGGTGGCACAAAACAGCAGGCTAACGCTCTGGTAGATCAGCAGGTTCAAGGCCCCTGGTGGCACAAAACAGCAGGCTAACGCTCTGGTAGATCGGCAGGTTCAAGGCCCCTGGTGGCACAAAACAGCAGGCTAACGCTCTGGTAGATCAGCAGGTTCAAGGCCCCTGGTGGCACAAAACAGCAGGCTAAACGCTCTGGTAGATCGGCAGGTTCGAGGCCCCTGGTGGCACAAAACAGCAGGCTAACGCTCTGGTAGATCAGCAGGTTCAAGGCCCCTGGTGGCACAAAACAGCAGGCTAACGCTCTGGTAGATCAGCAGGTTCAAGGCCCCTGGTGGCACAAAACAGCAGGCTAACGCTCTGGTAGATCAGCAGGTTCAAGGCCCCTGGTGGCACAAAACAGCAGGCTAAACGCTCTGGTAGATCAGCAGGTTCAAGGCCCCTGGTGGCACAAAACAGCAGGCTAACGCTCTGGTAGATCAGCAGGTTCAAGGCCCCTGGTGGCACAAAACAGCAGGCTAAACGCTCTGGTAGATCAGCAGGTACCGAAGCCCCTGGTGGCAATTAGGACATTAATCTTCGAATTAAGACCCCTTACCACTGGTGGGGGGAAGCCTTAATAAGAAATAGCTGGACAATCTCACCTACCTAACTTGTCTTCATACGAAACCCCTTACCACTGGTGGGGGGAAGCTCCGCAAAAAGCAAGGGAAGCTAAATGACCAACTCGTCTATACGGCTTGTCTACGACTGGACTTCAAAAGACTTATTCAATCAATTTACTATGTCGCCTGACTGTAAGTATGAGCGAAGAGGGTCAGGTTATTTTCGTTCACCCGAGTAGGTCCTCTTGATAGTTTTCCAGTAGAAACTAAATGTGAACTGTATGGGTGGCGAACGAAAAATATTATTGTTTGATTTTTGCGTGACGTCATAAGCCTCTGGTGCTTGTGAATTGAATTTGAGTGAAGTACAATTCTTGGTATCATGCAGAAGTCGTATAGAGTGGAGTAGCATGGAACGCTTCGTTACATACCCCTCCTCCTTCGGAGACGAGAACCCTCTCGTCTTGAAATTCGCTTCAACTGGAAAACAAAATTAAATTTATTCTTTTTTATGTTTTAACTTACCAATCATAAAAAACTTTAAATCACTTCATAATAAAAAAAAAAGAAATCAAAATTGTCGGAAACTTAAATCAATTTTAAAACTAGAACTTCAAAACATTATTAACTTAAAAAAAAAAAAAAAAAAAAATGTCTTAATTTCAAAAAAAAATTTGTCTGGTGAATTTATGGCGAAAAGGTTACTCTCTTCTTTACGCCATTTTTACGGTGGGTCAGAATGGCTACTCCTGGCTTAATGATTCTGACGTCTACTCGTCCATAGCGCCCTACGAGCGTAAATCGTTGGCGTCTATACCGGGGATTGTATGACGGGTGTTTCTTGATGGAGATTCCCATGAAAGGATCATCTTTCGGACGTGGTTTGCTTACTCGTTGCTCGGTCTTACTGGTTGGGAGCTTAAGATTCCGTACGGTCAAAGATCTGGTCATAGCAGTTGCAGGAGCGGCGGCGGCGGATGTTGACGGAATTGAACTATAAATATAATGGTTGGTTAGGTGTCTGGCGGCGGATACCATGTTGCTGGAAGCTGGTGCGAAGGGGATCGATACAGCGTCAGTCGATACCTTGGCAGCAGAGGCGGCGGCGGCGGCGGTATTCGTTGTAGTGGCTGGCGGTAAGCTAGTCGTAACGGTAGATGCAGCGGATAGAATGGAACAAAAAGGCCTTCTGGTACTAGCGATTTTCCTGGTGGCCGTAGCGATGGGCATTTGTATCTTGGTTGGTTCGTATGAACGTTTGGTTGGGGCAGCGTTATCTGGCTTATGATTAAAGCGCCTTATTCCAACCTTTTTGGGATTGGTAACAGCAGAATGGGCCTGAGGTGATTTTGTTGGCCTTTTACGTGGCCCAACGGTTCTCCCTTGGCTAGACCTCACTCCAGGTCGCATTTTTGCTGGTCGCGTAGGTTGCCTGTTCCATGGCTGGTCGGTATTTCTGCTGTTTGGCTGCTCCATTTGAGTTGTTGATTGCTCAGCGGTTGTGCACTTACTGGTGGCTAGCTTGCCTCCGTCATTCTTTTTCCTTTCTCGTACGGCTAATCCTTTAGGATCTTTTAAGTTTGATCGAACTTTACTCCTTCTCATTAATCTTTTCGGTACTACAATACTGGTAGAGTCATATTGGGTGACTTCGCAAGGGTCATCATAGCGACGTGCTAATTTTGTACTGGGCGGACGGTCGAGCTTTTGGAGTTCGATATCAAGCATTCCGCCAAGGAATTCTTCTTGTTTCCGTTCTCCTCCTACTAGACAAAGCTGGTTCCGGTATTGTTCTTGAACGTTACTTATCATAGGAATTTCTTTACCACGTAGAGTCATCTTGAAATTCGCACTTGATAGCAGGTCTACACCAATAACCATCTCCTCGGTGAGTTGACTCATGTAAGTTAGTTCACCCTGAAGTGGCTTATCATTAATGTACAAAATCAAATTATAGTGTTCTCGGCTAGCTATAGATTCTCCATTTGCTAGCTGCGTGAACTGTCTCCGATATTGGATTGGTACCTTGTTTCTATGTAAAATTCGGCGGGTCTTTGCATTAATGAAAGACTTGGTGGCTCCGGTATCCAATAATGCCATAACAGTTTGATCATAAATTCTTACTGGTATGAAACATCTGGGATCTTTCCTTGATTTCAACACCTCTGGCGGTGTTCGTTGCTTAAAAGCTGGTACTTCGGCTTCCTGGTCCTGGTTTGTTTCTTCTAGTAGAGACTCTACATTATCGCTTTTGAAATCGTCTGGTTCTTTTATAGCTGGTCTGGTGTGTCTGTACATTCTTTTCTTTCCTTGTTGTATCGGTAGTTCACTTAGCGAGTTCAGGATAGATGCTTGATGCGGGTGACAGGTACAATCATCGGTCAGGCGGCCATCCTCACCGCAGAAGGAACAAAACAGCCGGAAAGGACGATGGCAGTTACTCTTCGTATGCCCACGCTGCTTGCAGTTCCAGCAGTGGGTTGCTCGATCATACTGAACGGTAGGTACGGCGGGTCGGTCAAAATTACTTCGGTTAAAAGACACTCTCGGCGGCGGCGGTGTGGGACGGTTATTATTAAACGTCCGCTGGTTTGTTGTGGATATTGCGTTTACCCCTGGGTTCGGTCGTGTTGCAGGTTGGCGTTGATTCCGGTCTTGGCCCTGTATGTACTCGTACTCTTCCGCTAACTTCATTAATTCATCTAAATTCTGGAAGTCTCGTCTCTTGATGTACAAGTGGTATTCTGGACGAAGGCTGTCATATATTCTGTCGACGTTTTCCGCGAGACTCATACGGGGGTGCTGATGTATCAGGTATTGAGTTGCCTGTATAAACTCTTTAGCTTTTTCTCGGGCACCTTGTTTTCTCCGCATGATCTCGTCCTCTAATTTATAAATGAAGCGGACTGGCAGGTAATGTTCCAAGAAGCATGTGCGAAAACCTTGTCAAGTTCTAAGTCTGTCTCGATTTATCCTATACCACTCTAAGGCTGTTCCTCTGAGGATTTCTGGAAGGGCTTTCAGCAAATCGTCTGGTCGGATATCGTAGCACTCAGTCAGCTCCTCTACTCTCTCCTTGAATGCTAAAGCATTTCCCGAAGAATCAAATTTCAACCCCCACTTCCTTACCGTATTCATGACCTCGGCGTCGTGACTAGGAGTAAATCTGGCTACGGGTCCATTCGAAGTTTGAGCTTCGGACTGCCGAACGGTCGTAGCATCTGGGATAGAGGCGGGTTGTGATTCGGGCGGTTTGGAATGTACTTGGCTAGGGCCGGCGATGTTTGGAACTGGACGAGGTGGAACTTGGAAAAAGATTTCCGTGTAGTTAGGAGATTTCGGTAGGTCAATATCTTCGGTCCTTTTCGAATTATATGGTGCTGGAACTATGTTGTCTTCTTTGTATTCTCGGTCAGTAGTAGTCTTCACAATTTCCTCACATAAATTTTGTGTGGATTTTCGTTGTCGGGCTTCTTTTATATAAGCGCTGAAACGGGCTCTCAACGCGGTGATCGAACCGTCTGTCTCTATTCCTAGCTGGCTCATTCGTTCCATTAATTCTTGCTTCCTCAAGAGGTATATGGCTCCCAGGCTAGCGAAACAATCGAATTCCTCTTCGTTATCAGACATGTTGAACTGGTTCTTATCGGGCGGCGGCGGCGGTTGTATGTTATAGTTTGAGTTTTTCAGATTTTGTTCCTTACGGGGTTGGACCTTATAGGTCCCTGCTCGGGCGCCAATTTGTGATGTGCTTTTTGCTTTCCAGCCGAGGTTTTGCTTGTCGGTCTTGCCAGGGTCGTCCTGAAGAAAACACGAAACTCCAGATTTAAAGGTCTTCAAACCTTATTACAAAATCTTTATTGGAAATAACTCTTAAATCTATAACATACAATATTCTGCTATTAATATTTCACTTTAATTCGGGTAATTTGAACGGTTCACGGGCATCCATCAAATCTTCTGGCTTATGGTCTAGCGGCCTTGCATTAGTTATACTGCTTGCTGACGATCCGGACCTGGTACTTCATCACGGGTATTCTGGCTTCTGGCACTCTGGTAGATCAGCAGGTTCAAGGCCCCTGGTGGCACAAAACAGCAGGCTAACGCTCTGGTAGATCAGCAGGTTCAAGGCCCCTGGTGGCACAAAACAGCAGGCTAAACGCTCTGGTAGATCAGCAGGTTCAAGGCCCCTGGTGGCACAAAACAGCAGGCTAACGCTCTGGTAGATCAGCAGGTTCAAGGCCCCTGGTGGCACAAAACAGCAGGCTAACGCTCTGGTAGATCAGCAGGTTCAAGGCCCCTGGTGGCACAAAACAGCAGGCTAAACGCTCTGGTAGATCAGCAGGTTCAAGGCCCCTGGTGGCACAAAACAGCAGGCTAACGCTCTGGTAGATCAGCAGGTTCAAGGCCCCTGGTGGCACAAAACAGCAGGCTAACGCTCTGGTAGATCAGCAGGTTCAAGGCCCCTGGTGGCACAAAACAGCAGGCTAAACGCTCTGGTAGATCAGCAGGTTCAAGGCCCCTGGTGGCACAAAACAGCAGGCTAACGCTCTGGTAGATCAGCAGGTTCAAGGCCCCTGGTGGCACAAAACAGCAGGCTAAACGCTCTGGTAGATCGGCAGGTTCAAGGCCCCTGGTGGCACAAAACAGCAGGCTAACGCTCTGGTAGATCAGCAGGTTCAAGGCCCCTGGTGGCACAAAACAGCAGGCTAACGCTCTGGTAGATCAGCAGGTTCAAGGCCCCTGGTGGCACAAAACAGCAGGCTAAACGCTCTGGTAGATCAGCAGGTTCAAGGCCCCTGGTGGCACAAAACAGCAGGCTAACGCTCTGGTAGATCAGCAGGTTCAAGGCCCCTGGTGGCACAAAACAGCAGGCTAAACGCTCTGGTAGATCGGCAGGTTCAAGGCCCCTGGTGGCACAAAACAGCAGGCTAACGCTCTGGTAGATCAGCAGGTTCAAGGCCCCTGGTGGCACAAAACAGCAGGCTAACGCTCTGGTAGATCGGCAGGTTCAAGGCCCCTGGTGGCACAAAACAGCAGGCTAACGCTCTGGTAGATCAGCAGGTTCAAGGCCCCTGGTGGCACAAAACAGCAGGCTAAACGCTCTGGTAGATCGGCAGGTTCGAGGCCCCTGGTGGCACAAAACAGCAGGCTAACGCTCTGGTAGATCAGCAGGTTCAAGGCCCCTGGTGGCACAAAACAGCAGGCTAACGCTCTGGTAGATCAGCAGGTTCAAGGCCCCTGGTGGCACAAAACAGCAGGCTAACGCTCTGGTAGATCAGCAGGTTCAAGGCCCCTGGTGGCACAAAACAGCAGGCTAAACGCTCTGGTAGATCAGCAGGTTCAAGGGGCCTGGTGGCACAAAACAGCAGGCTAACGCTCTGGTAGATCAGCAGGTTCAAGGCCCCTGGTGGCACAAAACAGCAGGCTAAACGCTCTGGTAGATCGGCAGGTTCGAGGCCCCTGGTGGCACAAAACAGCAGGCTAACGCTCTGGTAGATCAGCAGGTTCAAGGCCCCTGGTGGCACAAAACAGCAGGCTAACGCTCTGGTAGATCAGCAGGTTCAAGGCCCCTGGTGGCACAAAACAGCAGGCTAAACGCTCTGGTAGATCGGCAGGTTCGAGGCCCCTGGTGGCACAAAACAGCAGGCTAACGCTCTGGTAGATCAGCAGGTTCAAGGCCCCTGGTGGCACAAAACAGCAGGCTAACGCTCTGGTAGATCAGCAGGTTCAAGGCCCCTGGTGGCACAAAACAGCAGGCTAAACGCTCTGGTAGATCAGCAGGTACCGAAGCCCCTGGTGGCAATTAGGACATTAATCTTCGAATTAAGACCCCTTACCACTGGTGGGGGGAAGCCTTAATAAGAAATAGCTGGACAATCTCACCTACCTAACTTGTCTTCATACGAAACCCCTTACCACTGGTGGGGGGAAGCTCCGCAAAAAGCAAGGGAAGCTAAATGACCAACTCGTCTATACGGCTTGTCTACGACTGGACTTCAAAAGACTTATTCAATCAATTTACTATGTCGCCTGACTGTAAGTATGAGCGAAGAGGGTCAGGTTATTTTCGTTCACCCGAGTAGGTCCTCTTGATAGTTTTCCAGTAGAAACTAAATGTGAACTGTATGGGTGGCGAACGAAAAATATTATTGTTTGATTTTTGCGTGACGTCATAAGCCTCTGGTGCTTGTGAATTGAATTTGAGTGAAGTACAATTCTTGGTATCATGCAGAAGTCGTATAGAGTGGAGTAGCATGGAACGCTTCGTTACAAAGTTTGGAGTGGTTTGCGTTCTATTGGAGTTGGCAGAAAGGATGTTAGGTTAGGTAAGGTTTAGGTGGTTGCTGACCGGAAAAGCCAACGCACTCAGACCAAAATTTGGTCCGTTGTTATAACACAGGATTTCAAAAATCTCCCTTAATCGTTAAACCATTTAGAGCTAGCAATGAAGCGTTTGAGACAATAAATGTCGCAATTTCTTAGATCACTAGGATATTAATAGTAGAAGTTGCCCAAGTGGAGTCTACGTCTTTGTGCTAGGGCAGGACAAGAACATAGAAGGTGAGAGACTGAAAAGCATTTCTACCAAATAGGCAGTTTGCAGTAAGAACAAATATAACGAAGGTAATGTGCAATCTACCAAGGAGAAAGGAGGTTGTGGATAATTTTCCTGACCCAAATCATCTGAATAATGCTTTTAAACGATAACTTACAGATATCAGACTTTGAACCCATTAATAACATGAATTATAGAAAAAATGAATTTGATTTTCGAGTCATATCTGATTATGAAATACTAATGAGTATTAATTCATTCAAGTCTAATTCGATCGGTGAAGATGGAGTTCCCATTAAGTTTATAAAAATGATACTACCTCAAATCATCTCAACTCTTACTCATTTAATCAATTTTTGTATTACTTCCTCATCCTTTCCCGATTGCTGAAAGATTGCGAAAGTAATACCAGTGCCTAAAAAACATCACCCATAGTTTTATTCTATTCAGTCGGGGTTTCGCCCAAATCATAGCTGTTCTACAGCAATGGTGAAGGTATTTGATGATATCAGAATTCAGTATGATCGAGAAAAATTGTCTATATTGTGTTTGCTGGACTTCACAAAGGCGTTTGACAGGGTTAATCACGAAGAAGAAGCTGAGTTTGTATTTCGGTTTTAGTGAAAGATTGGCCCGTTTGATTAAAAACTACCAACAACAACGTAGTCAAAGAGTTAAAGTTGGTGATATTTTTTCTGAATCAAAGAATTTGTTTGCAGGTGTTCCACAGGGTTCAATTTTGGGCCTTTTGTTGTTCTGCATGTTCATCAACGACCTCCCCCAAATGTGCCTCAATGTCATGTTGCAACTCCAAATTTACCTCTCTCGACCATTTAATTTGTTGGAGGATCTAATTTATAGATTTAATGAAGATCTTTTAAGGATCTATAATTGGACCTTATGCAATGGTTTAACTCTTAATCCTATCAAATCGTAGATAATTGCAATATCTAAAAAGAAATTTGATGTTACTACCCTTCCACCTGTCTTTATATCATGTTTCCAATTTGCTTTTGCAGATACTGTCACGAGTCTTGGCTTCAAAATAATTTGGACCCTTTCTCCTAATGGTCATATCAATCTCTCTGTCGGCCGAATCTATGGTGGTTTCCGAAAATTAAACCTCTTTTCATAGCTTACTCCTATAAATACTAAGCTGTGACTAGTCAAAACTTTACTACTGCCTATCTGCAGTAGTATACTGTAAACCTGATACGCATACGCACTCAATGCAAAAACTAGTAGTTGCCCTTAATGATATGGTTAGATATGTTTATGGCTTGCGAAGGCTTAACCATGTTTCTCAATATCATCAAGATGTCCTAGGATGCTCGCTTATGCAATTTCTTGACTCTAGGTCTAGATGTTGCATGCTTATGCATAAAATAATTTAAAAAAAAGCACCGTCATATCTATTTGATAAGCTTCGATTCGCGCAATCTACCTGAACCTTGAATCTCACAACACATTCATCAAATTATTTAAATTCTTTGAGACTTTTTTTTGTATATGGCATTAAACTTTGGAACTCCCTATCTGTAACTGTAAGATAAATATGTAATAGGATCAATTCAATTTAAAAAAGCACTATTTCGGAATTTTCAAAAGTATTGAACCAAACAGCAAGTTGAAATTCAAAAAAAATTATAATTCAAAATTAAATTCAAATTCAAAAGTAGATTATACAAAAAATGTTATACCTGTCTTCAATATCTCTTATTATTATTATTATTTTTTTCATTTTTTTGCTTGTATTATTATATTATTTTTACTACATATTTGTAATTATTATCTCATTATTAACACGTTTTTCTTTTTATCACTCATTTGTGACTATGTCTTATTGTGCACCTATATAAATAAATTGAAATTGATATTAAATTGTTAGTACCTATTTAATGATGAAAACATATTTTAAAAATTTAATCGTTTACCCGTTTTCATGATATTAAATTTTCAAAAAAAAAATTAGATTATTTACTTAAATAATCCAAGAACTAGAACTCCCGTATAAAAATTTTTATGAAAGGTATCTACCGTTAATAATATATTTCCCAAAATTTAGTTTAACCAAAATGTAAGTTTTTTTAATAAATATATAATATAAATAAGATTTTGTATAACGGCGGTGTGGCAAGTACCGTTAGTTTGGGAGCTAAAAAAAAATCAACTGCTTAAGCGGTTATACGTCATTAAGCAAAGTCTTCGTTTCTGATGCACTGAAAATCCGCGTATGATGTACTTACATATGAAGAGCCATTACATTAACTCAAAGCCACTGTGTCTGTGTAGTGCTTCGTTTATGCGGGAGGGCCGCATTTATTTGAAGATGCCATCGGCAATACGGTGACTGTTACTGGCGAATGCTACAGGGCTATGATAAACGACTTCTTACTGCCGGAATTGGATGAGCGCGGCTCGGTGAACATTATGCTTTCAAAAAGACGCTGCAACCACACACACAGCACGAGTCACAATGGATATTGTAAAGGAAACGTTTACTGGTCACGTATAATATCCCATTTTTGGGAATTGGCATGGCAAGCAAGATCGCCGCCCGATTTAACTATCCCAGACTTCTTTCTTTGGGGCAACTTGAAGTCGCAGGCTTATGCCAAGAAGCCACAGGCAATAGCAGCCTTTAAGAAAAATATTCGACAGCCACGCAAATCTTGCAGAAAGTCAATGCGATAAACCAACACAAATGTGCATTGAAACTGGCGGCAGCCACTTGACGAATATCATCTTTTCCACGCAACAGAAAAATTATAAAAGTCCTGATAAAGATTTCCATTACTCAAAATCATTAATTTTTATTTAGTTAAAAAGTAATTCAAAAACAAAAATGGATAATTGATTTTGCGCCACCTTGTATAAATCAACAATTTATTGATCACATATCTATAACAAACATTTATAAATAATCTGTTTTTGTATTAGAATAAATCTGAATCTGCTTAAAAAGAAAGAAATCCAGGCCGAATCGAAAAAACTGTCATGCGTACATTGCATGGCTCTTTGAAACCTCGAAAATAAAAAACTACCTTTGCTTTGGAAACTACAATGGAGAGTATATGTAAGGAAACGAAAACAAGGTACATCAGGACAAAAATAAAAAAGGTTTTTCAACCCAAAGAACAGCCCTTTTTACAATGACCAAATAAGATTATTATCTTAAGAATTTGTGTGTACTATATAAGTTTTGAGTGTGTGTTTTCACTATTTACCCGATGAAAAAAGGAGAATAATTTGTACCAAAGAAATCAAGGAACAGAAAAAAATTAAAATGAAAATATGCTTAACACGCAAAGAAGTTATTTAATTTTTATATCGCATGTCACGGAATATGAATGCAATAATTTTCCACCAATTTCCTTGTCAAAGGAAAATTTAAAAAAGCAATTATTATTATAACCAGAAGCAGCCCAACACTACAGAGGAGTGTTGCATGAATATGTAATTTCATTGCAAAAACCTATAAGAGCCTCATGATTCGGTTGGTACTTAAAGTTTTGAAAATTTAATAACGGTGTTCCAGTGGAGATCCTGGTGCTGGTGCAGGAAAAAAAAAAGGATTCAACCGACATATCCAACTTAAGAGAGTTAATCTCATGAATCAATAAAATACTTACCTTGTTTATATACTGAAAGAATAATAAATGAGTTTGTCATCAGTTATGAAATAAATTTCACTAATTAACTGAAGCCAGCGCCACGGCTAGCCCTTAGAGGACCTCACAGTGCAGCCAAAAGCCGCTTTGTGCGGCCAAGTCTAAAAACGTAGAGAATGATCCACAAATTGGTATATAGGGGTTTTTGGGGTCGCTGATTATGAATCTGTTATCAGAATCAGCAAATTCAAAATGACCGACCTAATACATGGCGTCATGTCATACGAAAAAAACTTATCAAAAATACGAGTAAAATAACTTTGAAAGTTGGTTAAAAAATTTTGTTTTGATATTATCAGTGCATGTACTTGAAAATTTATTAAAAATGAACAAATTCAAAATGGTGGAATGCAATTTGGCAATATTATATATATATAACAAAAAAAATCAAAAAAAAAAATATTTATAGGTATATTTTTTTTGAAATCGAACACAGTAATTTATAAATCATAAATTTAGAAATACAAAATGCAATATAAGCAAACAATGTATAAGCACAGATAATTATCTGTGCCTGAAGTTTGTCGTACGTTTACCATAAACACGCTTGTCTTACATGAAGTATGCTTTTTTTTAAATATAATCTGCACATAACAGACTTGACAAAACTCCTTTGGAAGGACCCGCAGGCCACAAGTCAAGATTTTGCTTCAGTAATAAGATACGACCAGTGCCGGATTAAGCCAGCGCGGGGCCTGTAGCAAATTCTATTAAGGGGCCCTTAGACTGTTTTAGGTTAGGTACTTATCAAGTTTATGGTATTAAATAAAACAAAACTTTTCTTGATTTAATTTGGGGAAATTTATAAATAATGCTGTTGATATCGACTTCTCGGAGTAAATCATGTTCAAAATTCATTAAAGTGAGGTGATTAAGACGTTGTTGGCTCAATTCATTTTTAACACGTTTTAATGTTGAGAAAGATCGTTCACCACTGCAGTTGGTGATCATGAGAGACAAATAAATGCGCAAAGCAATTTCAACGTTCGAAAAACAAGATTGTGAAAAGTTATTTATCAACAGCTTGTATATCTGCATTTCCAGAGCCTCAAGATTCCTGCTGTCAATAATACCAGCCACATCAGAATTGAGCATTGAAGCGAACTGCACTAATTCGTTGCTCAGACTGTCCTCCATCTGCGTAAGCACTTACTATGGTTGCAGATTTTTTCAAAATTTCTTCTGGTGGAAGAGATTTTATATGAAGATTTTTATAATACAAATTCTATATACGACTGAAATAAATCAGCCAAGCAGAAGACAGCACTATTAATGGACTTATTGAATTATTGATTCAAAATAGCTTTTATGGCCTTTAGTCCACAAAAATTGGCGTTTCGTCCGAGTGATCGCACATGGACTCATCAGTTGACTGTGAGGACTTTGTCAATACGCAATTTTTATTAAATTCAGTTCATTTTACATCGATTTTTTGACAAAAATCCAATGTGAACTATATCCAACCAAGATTAAAATTGTACTTATTAAAGTTGGAATATTTTGCACGTGGCTCAGCCTTGATTCTATATGAAGGTTTTTATAATACAAATTCTATATACTACTGAAATAAATCAGCCAGGTAGAAGACTTCACTATTAATGGACTTGTTGAATTATTGATTCAAAATAGCAAAATATTCCAACGTTAATGATTACAATTTTAATCTTGGTTGGATATAGTTCACATTGGATTTTTGTCAAAAAATCGATGTAAGATGAACTGAATTTAATAAAAATTGCGTATTGACAAGGTCCTCACAGTCAACTGATGAGTCCATGTGCGATCACCCGGACGAAACGCCAATTTTTGTGGACTGGACTAAATGCCAAAATAGCTATTTTGAATCAGGAAGAGATTTTAGCTCTCGGAATATTCCGAAAATGCCAGCAATTTTATGATAACTGTTCTGTTCATACGTTTAATTAAAGCAGTGAGTACGTTATCAATGGTGACAATAAACACCTGCATTTCATACCGTTGTCCAATTTGCGTGTAGTGCGGTGCGAAACATGATTTTTGGTATGACCAGCAGATAGAAAAATAAAATTTTAGTTGATCATTTTGGTGCAAATATTTTCTTCTTAGTAATTGTAACTAAATCTAATATATAAATAATACTTTTTTATGGTCAGAAAACGTTGGTGCGCGGGGCCCCTAAATGCGCGGGGCCCGTAGCATTTGCTACTCTTGCTTCGTGGCTAATCCGGCACTGGATACGACAAATAATATCGGTACGAACGATTAGATAGTTAGTTAGACTTTGTAAAAAACTGCATATTTGATGCACTATTGCTCCCACTAGAGCATTCAAGATGTTCACATTTGTAAATTCGAGTAACTACTAGGACTATCTAATTATACTAATTATTTTTACTTGCGACTTATAGGTACTATAAGGCAAGTTATGCATTCGGAAAAAAAATTGAACTCGAGATTTTGATCAAAGTTGACATTACGATGATAGCGAAGACCAAAAAAGTGGGTCTCGCAATTCTGTCTGTCTGTCTGTCCGTTCGATTGCAGCTAAACGACTCGGCCGATTTTCTTCAAACTTGGTAGATATGAGTTTTAATTTTTTCCCCCCGGATGTTTTTTGATTTGATTTTTTAGGACCAAAAAGAACGGTACCTGCCATACGAATTTTTTTCGAAATTTTATAAGCATTTTTTTTTCTCAAAAACTGTCCCACAGATTTTTAAAAAAAATTCATAAAATTTCTTTTAGTTAAACCTAGGTAATGGTTGAAAAAAATTTTCCAGAAAATGGTTATTTTTGGTACCCGCCTTGGAACCATTTTTTTTGTTTTTGATTTTCTCTAAAAAGGTACCACCGATTTTGATCATTTTTTTATGTTAAGGCAGTTTCAATATTATTGTGTATTGAAATTTTCAAAAAAAATTTTTTGGATTTTTAAAAAAAAAATTCAAAAATTTTTTTTTGAAAACTCAATATTTCGAAAACCCCATGCTCGATTTTTTCAAAACTTGATAAATAAAAGTTTTTTAATATAAATTATAAGATTTAAGAAAAAAAATCTTGTTTTACCCAAAAATAACGGTACCCTCCATACAAATGTTAAAAAATGGTTTATGAAAATCGTATTTTTCTCGAAAACGGTTCCGAGAATTTTCCTTAAATTTTTTTTCATTCAATTAATTTTTAAGATCTATAATTTAATAAAAAAAAATTTGAAAACAAGATATTACTGACTGTACCTACCATAGAGCGATTTTTTAAAATTTTGAATTTCTCATTATCGGCATAGCGGATTTTTTAATGAAATTTTTTAGAGAGAAGCTTCTAAAAAGTTTAAAAAACATTGCATTTCAAAAATTTAAGAAAAATATTTTTTTGAATTTTAAAAAAAAAATCGTTTTTTTTTGAAAATTCAATATCTCGATAATGCCTCAATATTTTTTTGGTAAATTTAATTTTTATTCAAACAATAATAAAAACTTTAAATTGGCGTACCAAAATTTTTTCTTAAAAATGTTTTAAAAATTTTGTATATACATAAAAGCTTTTTTTTAAGAAACCACTACAAAGACTTTTAATTTTTGTTCTTGCATGAACGTATATGAATCACATGGCATTCTATTTTTACCTCCAACTACTAAAGAAGTTGTTTTAGTCGTTTAAAAAATTAATTTTTATGCTTATGAACAGTTTTTCTCTAATAACATTAATTTTTGAAATTCTTAGTCTATTACATAGGAGCAAGTTCGTGCGACCCAGTCGTGCATTTCATTTGTTATCAATCACACCCAAAAAGTGCTGCTCTCGGTCAAGAAGGTATAGATACAAAATAATAGATGTAGAACCTTGAGTAGCAAAATCTTTTAGTAGTAACAAAACAATCAAACATAAAGCCGAAATACTTTAATTGAAGAATTGTTAATTTTATTTAAGCTATTAATAAGGACACATTAGTTATAGAAACTAGCCAGATTATTTGCGTAGAATGAATGAATGACTTGTGTCATAAAGTATTTAAGAACAAAACTTAGTTGATGTTGAAGTTTTATCATCGTGCATATTGATACTAAGTTATGTAAGCCTACATTATAGACATTATATGAACATATATTTTGTTTTTATTTACAGATTACTTATAATTTCTAAAATTACTAGAAATGGAATAAGAAGATTTACAAATTTACACAGAAATCATATACCCAAAACTTCGATAGCACAAAAAATTGAAAAAAGATCCCAAGAAATAACATCGAAGAGAATATATAAATTAAACGTTTAGGGAGATAAGAAAATTAAATTACAAGATCCCAACAGCAACTCACAGTATCTGAAGTATCAAAAACAGTCATTTTTCGCGGGAGGTAAAGTATACCTACATTTAATTAAGGAAGAGCGCACCACAGATATCAAAAACAACAACTAAGTCTGGATAGAGACAGCAAAGTTTGAAAACCAATAAGGATTATAATACGTAGCTATGTACATATACCTATGTACATAGAAAAATATATATTTATTACCATTCTCAATTTGTGTGGGTGGAAAAAAAAATGAAGAAAAAAAAACAAGATATCTTGGGAATAAGCTTATTTGCCTGAAGCAATTTGGAAGCTACAAAAAAGACCATACCATTCGCAATAACCGAAACATCACCCAAGCTCACACTTTCATTATTTGTGTTAATTTTTTTTCTCTCTTGGAGCTAAAATATTTCATCTCCTTGGCTATCCAACAACCATCTAAGAATAAATATAGAAGATCAAGTCTGGCAAAAGAATAGGTATAAGAAATTGTTACAAAAATTGAGAAATGAAATACACAAATGCAGTATAGAACAATCAAGTATACAATGCTACATACATTCTGAAAAGATGATACACTTAACACTTGTGATAGTGTGAATCATATTATTCTCTAACTGGGAATTCAAAATAGTAAACAAACATTGCTAAAACACAGCCACACGTTATTCCAAGGACGTACAAATGTATCAACAACAATAAAACAAATAAATAAATAAGAAAGCACCCAGCAACATCAACAGAAACCCCTTATGTTACACCAATCATCTTTTCGCTTGTATGAGCTTGGGGTTGAAATTGAAAATTTTTATAAGGCAAACAAATAAGAAAAGCCTAATAATAAGGCAAAGTACCAACACGAAGAAACTTTTGAACTCAGTTACGCGTCTTTGGATATGTAAAAATTTCAAATTATTCTATTATTGAGAAAAGTTGGTAAAAGGACGAAGATATATTTTATTATGGCAGCTCGATTGGCTAATAACGATCTAGAAACTTGTTATAATCATCAACGGCAAGAACATCTACAACAGAAAAAGCAGTATCAGTTCCATCGGGAAACAACAACGGGCCAGAATATGCAAGACAAAATGTGGTGGAGGAGGAAAACAGCTATTCAATCAAGAAAGTGGAAGAAGACGAGAGACTTAGACAATGTTATATTGCCAAAAAATTCTGCAATGTTAACTATATTGACTTTAATAATAGTTGTGATTTCAGGAAATACTGGTAAGTAATTAATTCATTTTCGCAATTTTAAGAATATATTTCAATAGTTTTATTTGACTTTCAAGAAATATTATTATACTTATGAAATTACATACGCTTACAAACATATTGGGCGATAAAATGTTATTCAATATTTTATGTACAACTGAAACAATTTTTTGTTTGACTTAAATGGTAAAATCACTACACTTTCAAGAAAACAATTTATTTTAGCATGACAGCCTTACTTCTTCACAATCATCACAATTCACGATTAAAACCATGACTGGATGACTTATGCGACCATTTCTTCCTCTGTAATTATACTGGGATTAGCTGCGCATATTAAGCTACTGCAATTTATTTAATTTTATCATTTTTGAATGATTTTGATTTTAATTAAAAGTTGTCCACCTTAGACACCGATAACTCTCTCAGAGCTATTTAAGAACATATAAATAACATTTAGCTCCAACAATGTTACTTGGGGAGGGCAGTTTGAAAAGTTCTCGGCCTGACCAATAAAACGCAATAAATTTTAACTTTTTTTTAATTTTTTTCTACATATTCTCCTCTTATATCAATGCACTTATTCCATCTGTGTTCCAGTGCTTCTATACCCTTTTTATAGGCCGATTCCTCCAACTCTTCGAAAAACCGCTCCGTCTCAGCAATCAGCTCCTCCTTGGTGAAGAATTTGAGTCCAGCCAAATGTTTTTTTAAGTTAGGAAAGAGGTAATAGTCTGATGGTGCCAAATCAGGTGAATAAGGGGGTGGTTCAGTACACCAAATCGAAGTTCATGGAGTTTAATCATGACAACAACCGACTTGTTTGCTGGAGCATTATCCTGATGAAAAAGGATCTTCTTTTTGGCTAATCCTGGTCTTTTTTCGGCAACTTTTTCAGCCAATTTGTCCAACAGGTTTGCATAGTATTGACCCTTGGGAAGGTAATCAATAAAAATAATTCCCCTGTAACCCCAAAAGACTGACGCCATCACTTTCCCAGCTGAAGCACACGACTGGGCTTTCTTCGGTGGAGGAGAACCGCTTTGCTTCCATTCTTTTGATTGTTCTTTTGTCTCAGGAATATAGTGATGAATTCATGTTTCGTCGGTGGTAATGAATCTTCTCAAGAAATCGCTGGTATTCCTCCGAAATAACGCTAGATTCTCTCTAGAGATTTCAACTCGATTGAATTTTTGTTCTTCGCTCAGCAAACGCGGCACCCACCTTGCGGACAATTCTTCGGTCAAAATGTGGTAAACCTACTCAGAAGAGATCCCCATGGTGTTGCTTATTTCTCGCACTTTTAACCTTCGGTCGTCTAAAACCATTTAATGAACTTTATCGACGTTTTCTGAAGAGGTGGATGTTGTTGGCCTTCCGCTTCTGCGATTATCTTCGACGCTCTGTCTGCCATGTTTAAATAAGGCTGCCCACTTTTTGACCGTGGAATACGAAGGTGCAGATAACCCCAATGTCTCATCGAAGTCATCTTTAATTTGATTTGGTGTCATATTCTTTTTGACCAAAATTTAATGACGGCTCTAATTTCATTTTTTTCCATTTTCGTTGTTAGCAATAGGTTCGTTAAAACAAAAAATTGCACTGATATAAGTACGCGACCAATTTTAATGAAACTTCACATACAATTATTATATATCGCACCCTCAGAATGAAAGTGACCGAACTCAAAATTCCCGTAACTTATGATTTCTTAATAAACTGACCTTAAAATGGGATCTCTACAGCCCTGTGGTTTAAAAATTACCGAAAGATGAGTAAGAAAGGGGCAGTCTATACATCGGTCACTTGAAATATGTGAGAGATACATTCAACCTTACTCAAAACTATACTTTCTTGAAGACTTTATTGCTCATTTCCTTTTAAAGTTAGGTCACTTTAATTCTACGGGTGCGATATATAAGGCTGTTTGAGGAATTAAAAGTTATTTATTAAAACAACGCCTTCTATGTTAGGCCGAGAACTTTTCAAACAGCCTCCGTACATAAGGTAGAAAGTGTGTGAGTGGTTATTAAAATATAAAATGTCGCGAAAAGTGTGGAGCAACGAGAATGTTATCCAATTGATAAAAAATTATGAAATAAAAAAAGTCTTGTGGGATCCACTCTTGACGAAAATTTTAAAAATAAAATCAAAAAAGCCAAATCATATATGTATGTATCTGAAATTTGCGAAAATATAAATTGTGATACAGATGAAGTAGAAAAAAAATTCCTGCAATTAAAGTGCAACACGGGCGAGAAAAAAAAAATACGGACAACTCAATCTGGAAACAATGGGACACAGAGAAACATTTCAGAAATGTTTCTCAAAGCCTCCACACCAAAAAAAAAAAAAACAAATCAGAAACATTTCTGAAATTATTTTTAAACTAACGGGGAAACTTTTCAGAAACGTTTTTTAAACAATGTTTCCTACTATGTTTCTTTGGTGTGGCCACACCTTAAGAATATCATAATAAATTGACATAACTGGACTTTAAGAAATATATACAAAACAAGCTGACCCATGCGTTGCTGTAACACAGTAGTTATAAAAAGTTTAATCAAATTTGTACTAATCTCTTCAATACAATCAATTTAACTTTAATATTTGGCCAATTTTTAAACATACGGGATTGAGAATGAAACATTACGCGAAAATTTCAAAGAGATTGGTAAAGTATCGGATTGTTAAAATGAAGCACAAGCCAACATTCAATTTTTAAATTTTCATTTTATTCGTCTCATATTCAACTATAGTTCGTAATAAAGGGAAATACTTAAAAGATATTATTTATTTTTAACTATTATTTCTATTATTTTATTTTATTACAATTTAAAGTTTTGGATTATCTCAGCGCTAATTGGTGCATGATTTTAGTTAACTTGTCTTGGAAACACGAACAGATTTGATGGTTTTCCCACACGTGAGCAGACGACATATATTTAGTTATCCATGAGAGAAACACGTATTTTCCAAGTCCAACCCACAAACAAAAATTATTTGGCCTTGAGACTTTTTAACGGTCATCGCGAAAGCCAAACACTAATGACGAACGTGTTAATGCAAGGCTGTTTTGCAGCCTCTCTTTTTCGCGTTTTCGGTTAGGTGCTGCGCCCGCGCCGCACTTGTTCTCGATATATTTTGTCGCAGACATTCAACACGTTTTTCTCGAGATTCATGTCAATGTCTACGAATTTCTTAGCATCGCTTCTTGCAGCAGATTGGGTTATTTTGGACACATCCCGTCTATTTTGGTATATGTAATAACTGTCTCTAGCAACTTCCGCCCAGAATGGGAACGTTTTTAGTATTAGTTGAGACACGAACCGTTAGATACTTAGTAAGTAAGGTCTTTAAGTTCTGGAAGATAGCGTTGTTGTAATATTATAATCCTTTACATTATAAAAGTATCCAGGAAGTAATTGTTACATTAGGCTTGTCCATAAGGAATTGTAGAAAAAAACATCGGGACTAAGCGCTTTACATGTACTCGTACATACAACAACAACTTAAGTCTATTCTATACGGACTTAGCTAAGTCCAGATCATTTTCGAGAATTAATCTAAGTCGTGATAAAAACGGTGATGCCAAAATGATATTATCTATTGACACATGAAGTCACGGAACCTGGCAGTTAGCGCGTGAACCTTCAATTGGAGATGGATTTTTTTCGATTTGACGTTCAATGTATTTCCCATAAGAAAAAGGCAAAAAAATACCCGCTGATGTAAAATTAATTAGTTAAATTAATGTTTTCCAGACCCTTTTTGCTTTTTTCTATTGAGATAAACATTGAAAGTCAAATCACAAAAAAAATTCTATCTCCAATTGCCAGAGCACGCATTGACTTCCAGGTGGTGTGAAAAGGAACTTACCAGGCGCCAATATGTTATCGATAATTTGTTCAGAGATGTCAAAAGTGACGTTTTTGGATGCTGGCTGATGCTAGTCTCAATACATCTGACAAACGCCATAGCGGCACACTGCTACCTAAGTCCCGATGTCGTTTTTTTCTACAATTCTATATGGGCTTACAAAAAAAAACACAGCTATTGTTATTACTTTACGGTTAAAAATGATATTTTTTTTTAGATTTCTAAATTATTTTTTTATTTAATATCTTCTCTTTTTAATTAAAATATATTTCAATATATTCAATTTTATACAATATTTAATAAAATATAAGTAAATTAGTACCCCTTGGCATAATGGTTAGTGCGTTGGACTGTCATGCGGAAGGTCTCGAGTTCGATTCTCAGCCGCTGCAGAAAGTTTTTTTCAGGGGTGTACTGCCTCTTGCGAGGAATTGGCAAATCCTCCAATAGTATCTCTTGTCATGGAAAGTGCTGCTCAACAGCCGTTCGGAATAGGCAGAAAACTGTAGGTTCCCTCCGTTCCTGGTAACACGCACACAGGAATGGTTGAGAGTTGTAAGTCACTAGGTCCTGGTTCACTTCGAGCTGTTGCACCACCAAATTTAATTTAATTTAATTTAATAAGTAATTTCGATAGGCTATGGGCTATGGCGTTGCCCTCTGCCTTATTGACGATCTAAAATATATAAGATAGACAGTAATAAATTAAATTATAAATAATTAAATTATGACAGCTAATCCCAAAAAATAAAAATTTTAATTTAATTAAATAAAAAAAATTATAAAAATTTTGATATCACAAAAACATAAAATTTAATATTTTTTTTAAAAAATTCAGTTAAAATGTTATATCTATAAGAGCATGTACTCGTAATCTCGACAATCTCAAGTTGTCACCACAATTTAGGATGTTTGTTTTTCGTTTCGTTTGTTCTATTGTTAATACATAATACGAGTAGTTTCTCGAAGTGAATAAGCCAAAAATCCTTGTAAATTGGACATATTGCCAGAAAGTGGAGTGTGTCTTATTTCATTTGAAGATTGCATGTAGCGCAAGGATTTTTTCGTTGTTTTTTTGAATGTTGCACAATGCACCATTCAAATTCATCGTGTTGCATCTCGCATCGCGATCATTCAAATAGTTTTTGTTCTTCAGATCATTTTTTTTTTGCTCAGGGTATGTCAGTATATCATCTTCTTAATTGAAGAAGTGGCTTGTTTTTTGCCTTTAATTATGTACCTAATGTCAGATAATTGCAACAATTTATAAAGTTGTTGCTTCAAAACCGCAAGATTATGGTATTGTATATTTAGACTTAAATTCCATTTTGCTGCTAGTTACGATACGATATAGTTGATTTTTTAAGGTAGGGCATTGGAGGTTTTAAGGTAGGGCATTGCCTTCTAATGTCCTCCCCTAGCTACAGCCATGAGCGCGTACAGAGTTACCTTCTTCAAAATGTTTTATCATTATTTTTCGCACTTCTTTCGTTGTATATCCACATTGCTCTTCCATTTTGACCTTACTAATAATAACGCATAAAATTCAAATCGAATAAACATCTGGCATATGTAACGGAATTTTAAGAACCTAAAAGTGTTATATTTGACCCGTTAAAAACAAACAAAATGAGTATACCACAGGATTTCCGATTTCTTTTTTGATATTAAATTTGTGATTATTTTCTTTTAAATCAAATTTCAATGAAAATTTGTTAATTAAAATGTAATTTGTGCTAAATATGCAGAGTTTATAATAAAAACTATGTATAAATGCAGAAATACTCTATTTTCAAACCCTCATCAATTTTATTTTGTGATTTAAAGAGAAAAAACTAATGTGTCTGATTTCTTTTTTGATGCACTGTATATGTGGAAAGATGTTAGTGTTGTGTCGATGAATTAACTTGCACTACCATCTGTTAGGAATTTATAGAATTACAAATAAATAAACACTATTATCGTTTGATAATAAGCATCTGATTTGCAATAGTGATTTTTAAAAACTATCTTTTAAGTTGGACCGAACTAAACATAGTTACAAAATTTAATCCAGGTCATTTAAGTAGTTTCGGAGTTTATCCCGAAAGAAGGAGAGAAATATATTGTATATACTGACAACGTTGATGAAAAGACATTGGCGCAAAATTTTAAACGATTTAGTAATATGTTTAGTCCATTTTAGTAAGTTACTAAGGATTTTGCTAATTTTAGTCGATTTTAGCATCTTGCTATCTCTTAACATTTTACTAAAGTTAAAATAAAAAAAACTGGCTACTTTAACTTTTAGTAACTTGCTAAATACATATGAAATCCGTCATTTTCCTCAAAACAAAATCTCTTGGCAATTTTATTTGAAAGAGTTAAATTATGTTTTTTATGATTCGCGAGATAATTGTTTTTAAAAGTAAATAAAAAATATAAAATGTTTTCGGAAAACGAAGATTTTGATATACATACAGTGTTCCACAAAAGTCATGGTACAGCATTCATTTGAGCACATAAAACTTGAAAAATTCCACAATATGAGAAAATTTAAAAACTTTTCATTTTATATCAATTCATTTATATTTGCTCGTAATTTCAATACCAAGAAAAGAACCAATTATAGCACTAACAAAATTTAAAAAAAATATTTTAGCGTAAACTCAAGAATTTTCTTCAACAAAGGTCATCGTACACCTATCAAAAAGTGAAAAGAACATTTCAGAATATAGCATTTGTGATAAAAATTTACCTTTTTAATATTTGGTTATATAGCCTTTCTATTCAATAACGTCCAATAACCAATTTTTCTGTGCAAGTTTGTGCAATAGTCTCCCATTCTTTGACTAAAACTTTTTTAATTGAGATTTGTTTCGAATAACATTGGCTCTTATCTTTTTTTCAAGAACATCCCACAAATGCTCGATTGGGTTCAAGTCCAGGCTTTGGGGAGGGGTTGCTAATAGGTGGGGAGTATTGTAGTAAATTAGCCATATACGCACTTTTTGAGCTGTATGCCTGGAGTCGTTGTCTTGCTGGAAATAATAGTTATTGGAAAGACCTAGCTTCCTCGCACATTGTATTTTCTATTAAGACAAGATTTCCCACTCCAGATGGAGCCATACAGCACCATACCATCAATCCTCTACAACCGTGTTTTAATGTGTTAATTGTGTTTTTCGGATTTAAGGCATTCCTTCCTTTTCGCCAAACTTTAACATGACCATCTGAGCCAAACAAGTTATACTTAAACTAGTCTGAAAAAAATACTTTGCGCCAGAAGTCAGGAGTCTCATTTACATACTTTTTTGCTAATGCAATTCTCTGTTTCCTATTCACCTCACTCATTGATGTTGATGTCTTCCTTCTAGATACACAAGACTTAAAACCGGCTTCAACGATGGCTTTTCGGAAAGTTTCAGGACGAACTTTTTTTTCGTGATATTTTTCAAGCTCACCACTTATCTTGCTCGCACAAAGTGCTAACAAGTGCTTGATTTTCGTCTTTTCTCTTGAAGTGAGTTTTGATGGACGCCCAGTACTCAGATTGTTTTTTATGCGGTTTTCAATTTTGTAGCGTTATATAACAATGTCTTCAAGAAATGATTTTCGATATTTCAGAGTAAGATTTGTTTTGATTTTGTTGAAGATCAATAACTAAACCCCTTTCTTCTCCGGTACGCTCCTTTCCTTCCATTTTTTGACTAAAAACTAATCACAAAACTTAACAAATCAAACGCAAGCAATTTATTTACATAAGCTGCATCTTACTATCATTAGAATGTGAAACAAAAAATTTACCGTTGCGGGGTTGTTTAAAAATGCATGGGAGTTACCAGGTGTACCATGAATTTCAGAAATCTATAGACGTTATTATTTAATATTCAGGTTTTGGAACTTATAATATTATATCATTTAGTTTTAACTATTCAATTTATAAAATGAACCATCGACATAGTGCGAAAGTGTTTGAAATCGAAAAAATCATCGAATATTGAGACTTTTGGCTAAGTGCGTGTATAATTAACGTTGTGTATTATTGCAAAAATAATGTTTAACATAAGATCACTTAGTACAACTTTAGTTTTTTCAGATAAATGAAGGTCAAAATTAATTGAAATCATTCATTTTGAGTGCGTGCCTTCCTTATAAATAATCCTATATGATATAAATTTTAGAAAAAACTGCCATGCGTGATTTTTCGTAAATCTTTAATTGTCACAAATTTTCGTGTCTATTTTTTTAACATTGATCATGGGGCATTTTTTTATGGTCTGCATCATTATTTAAGCTATCTAGAGTAAAAAAAACTTTGGCTTCAATGCGTGCTTCATTATGTACAAATTTTATGAAGTTAACAAAACGAACGTAAAAAACGTAACTGTTTCAAAAAAGGCACATTTTTTACTAGTACGCCAAAGCATTGTTTAATTATACCCTTACAGTGAGCGTAGAAACTATAAAAAAAAAATGGTAAAAGTGTTAAACAAATAAGTTTGAAGACAGAAGCTGTGAAAATTAAAAATAAAAACCAAATCAATTAACTCGGTGCTTAAAATAAATTGTTTTAAATTCATTTTTCTTTACTTTATACCTTTATACTCTTCAACAAACAATACATATGAGATATTTTGTAGTTTTTTATTTATTCGTGGTCTATAATTTAAGAAAAACTCAAATTTACATGCGTGCCTTAATTTTTTTTTTGTTTTTTTCAAACTCAAGAAGTTAAAATTTACAGGGATAAGCCCATATATGAGGCTGCTGCTGGTAGGTTTACTTCCTAATCGAACACAAAGGATATATCTATGTACACCAATGAATCTTTTAGGAGCATTACATGGAGGTCTAGTCCACAGTTGGGAAAATAATAAGAAGCATTTCGAAAAAGGTTGTCACAAATAAACAAATAACAAAATAAATTGTAGGTTGTCCCTTTGGCTTTTGAGTTTCCGACATTTCAAATTATTATGTTTGTTCCCCAGATTTAGTTTCATTTGTTTTGTAATTTCCACGAACTGTCATTCCCTTTGCCCTTTTTTAATAAAAGGGAATTACTAGTTCATCATCATCATCGGCTCGACAACCGGGTTCCGGTCCTGGCCTCTTTCAACAAGTCTCTCCACCTATCCCGGTCTCTAGCCGACGCCATCCAGTTGCGCACCCCAAGGCTTCGGGCGTCCTGGTCTACGCCATCTCTCCAGCGCAAGCATGGTCTACCACGCTGTCGTCTACCATAGAATGTACCACAAAGAACTTTCCGAGCAGGTTCCTCTTCGCTCATGCGAGCTAGGTGCCCTGCCCACCGGAGTCTACCGAGCTTAATTTTTGTCACGATATCTGCTTCTAGGTAGATTGCGTACAATTCATGATTGTACCGTCTCCGGAATCGTCCTTCCTCACATATGGGGCCAACAATTCTCCTTAAGACTTTTCTCTCGAACGCAGCTAAGAGGTCGGAGTGCGTTTTGCTAAGCACCCAAGTCTCGGATCCATATGTGAGTACTGGCAGGACCATGGTCCTGTACAGCAGCAGTTTTGAAGTTATGGTGAGATTTCTGGATTTGAAAAGCTTTGACAGACTATAGTAGGCTCTGTTGGATTTGAGAAGCCGCCCGCGTATTCCTTCTTCTATATTGTTATCGGCTGCTACTATTGACCCAAGGTATTTAAAGGATTGCACCACTTCAAATTCGTGCTCCGCAACCTTGATTGTTTGACCAACTGTTCCTCTCGCATTCGACGCCACCATGTACTTTGTTTTACCTTCACTAATGTGCAGCCCCAGATTTAGTGCCGCCTGCTCAATCTGGATGAAGGAATCGTGTACAGCTTGTTCGGTTCTTCCGATGATGTCAATGTCGTCTGCGTAAGCTAGTAACTGGCTGGACCTGTTGACGATGGTCCCTCTTGTTGCCGTGCCAGAGTCACGGATTGCTTTCTCCAACGCCAGGTTGAAGAGGAGGCAGGCCAAACCGTCCCCTTGTCGGAGTCCATTAAAGATGTTGATTGGTCTGGATAGCAATCCGGCTATTTTTACTTGGCTTGTTACGTTGGTCATGGTCAACCTACATAGTCGTGTCAATTTATTTGGGATGCCGAATTCTCTCATGGCTTTGTAAAGTTCTACCCTGGCTATGCTATCATAGGCGGCCTTAAAGTCTATAAACAGATGGTATGTTGGGATGTTAAATTCTAGACATTTTTCCATCGCCTGCCTAAGGGTAAAGATCTGATCAGTTGTTGATTTGCCTGGAATGAAACCACACTGATATTGTCCGATGACGGTTTTAGCGTATGGGGTTATCCGGTCTTGTAGGATAGAGGAGAGTATCTTATAGGCGGTACTCAACAACGTGATACCTCTATAATTGCTGCACGTTGTGACATCTCCCTTCTTATGTATGGGGCATATTATGCCTTTTCGCCAGTCTTCTGGCATTTCTTCCTGCTCCCATACGTGCACTATAATATCATGAATTGCTTGACGTAAGGCTGGCCCGCCGTGATGAAATAATTCGGCTGGTATGCCATCGGCTCCCGGGGATTTGTTCTGTTTAAGCCGGCCTATAGGCTTCTCAACCTCTTCTATGCTTGGTGGCGGCAACATAGGGTATTCTTCTTGAAGTAGTGGAGCCTCCACTTCTGCAGTGAGCTGACCATTTAGCAATTCATTGAAGTACACTTCCCATCGCTCCAGTATGCTTTCAGGATCGGTGATCAGATTTCCCTCTCCGTCCTTGCAGTATGTGCAGCGTGGTGTGTACTGCGTCATGTTTCGGACGGATTGGTAGAACTTCCGCGCCTGGTGCGGACCTCGCTCTCGGCTGTTTTCTATTTCACAGATTAGGTTCTTCTCCCAGGCTGATTTCTTTTGTCTGTGAAGCCGTTTTTCTGTTCTTCTGAGCTCTTTATATTCCTCTTCGCGTGCCCGCGTTCTATGAGATTGTTGCATTGCTCGGTACGCAACATTCTTACGTTCAGTCGCTAGCTTGCATTCATCATCAAACCAGTCGTTCCGATTTTTACGACTGCTGCCTAAGATGGAGTTGGCAGTACTAATGACAGTATTTTTAAGACGTGTCCACTTTTCATTTACGCCCAGCATACTGGCTCCAGGACTTACTCTCCCTAAGTCAGGTGTTTCTAGGGCGAGTCCTAACGCATTACCAAAGGTGTTACTGGTGTTTTCATTGCGCAGGGCAGCCGTGTTGATTCGAACCTGATCGGCGGATGCAATGCGTCTTCGCAAGGCAATCCGCCCTCGGAAAACCATACCAACAAGATAGTGATCCGAGTCGATATTGGCACCTCGGTACGTTCGTACCGTCATCAAGTTCGAGTAGTGGCGACGGTCTATCAACACGTGGTCTATTTGGTTACGAGTGACTCCATCAGGTGATACCCAGGTGGCTTTGTAGATATCTTTACGCGGGAACCTGGTACTCGCAACGACCAATTACTAGTTAGTTAAACGAAAAAAAAGGTTTAAAATTTTCGAAGAGCTAGTAAATTACTAAAATTTTAACAAACTGCTAACTAGTGACTTGTTATTTAAAATTTTTCATTAAAATTCTGCCCCATTCAAATTAATTGAAATATCGTTTAAGTGTATGTGAATAGATTCGTATTCGTCTAGTTTCTGTAGATTGCTTATATTTGTTATGAGTTTAAAATTATTGTCAAATGATGAAATTGTATTCTTAAAACAAAAACGTTTCTTCTGCTCAAGAAAAAATTATGCAACATATCAAAGGGCACGGTAGTGCCCAGCCAAGTTCTGGCACTACACCCTTTTTACAGGAACAAACTCAGGCGATTTTTGACCCCTTCCTATCTTTAGTACCAATGGAGTCAGAAACTTAAAACTCCGAATATATGCTAAGCTAGTCAGGCACAGGCGCCTCACCAAATATCAATTTTCTAGCATAAGTCGTTCCTGAGATATAAGGCCTCAAAAATAACAAAAACCATAACTGACTGACTGACTGATTGACTGACAGATCATGAAAATTATGGAGCACTTCCCGACATCGTAGAATCTTGTAATTTTGCACAACGGTAGGTCTTGTCATGCAAGTAAAAGAAAAAATCGAAAATTTGAAATTTTCCATTCAGGGGGCGTGGTATCCGCCCACTTTCTCCGACTTGGTGTTGGTTAAATGGAGCACTTCCGACTGCTGTAAAACGATAAAATTTGGTGAACCGGTAGGGCTTATATTGCATGTAAAGAACCAAAAATAAACAACAAGGTTTTCCTTTCAGGGGGCGTGGTATCCGTCCACTTTCTCCGAATTGGTGTTGGTTGAATGGAGCACTTCGGACTGCTGTAAAACGATGAAATTTGGTAAAGTGGTAGGGCTCAAATTGCATACAAAGAAAAAAATATAAAAGCAGCGGTTTCCCATTCAGGGGCGTGGTATCCGCCCACTTTCTGAGAAAATGTTTAATTTATATGGAGCACTTCGGATTGCTGTAATTAAGGTAGTTATGTTAGTTATGTATCTTGCCAGGATAAGAAGAAATAATTGAAGCGCAAATCAGAACAACCATTAACAAAAAGAAAATATACCAAAAGAAATAGGAAGCTATAAACTAAGTTGATTTTAGTAGGTAGAGTCCACCCTTCTATTCTTCCGTATCTTTCGAGATTTTGACATGGCAAAATATTAAAATCTTTGCAAAAAGGAGTGAGATCAGACCAAAAAACATAAATGTTAAAAAAGAGCCAAGTTCTTCTATACAAAACCTTTGTGTAACAAGTCAGCCGTGAAAAGTACTGAGATCTAAAAGTACGCCAAGTTCTTAACTCATGAAGGTTTAATACCGAATATTTAAAGTAAAATAATATTGAAACAGCTACAATGTAATAGAGAAATTTTATTATTTAATGACTACTGACTAAAATTTGATGGGCTTACTTGGCAAGTTTTTTCTTATGCCCAGAGGCGTATTTAAGGATTTGGCGCCCCGGGCTTATAAATTTTGCCGCCCTTTAGACAATAAACATAAACAATAAAAATAAAGCAATACAAAATAATAATTAAAAACACAAAATTACAAAATTCATTAACAATAGATTCGTTATCTAAATTTTTGGTCAGTTCAGCTTCTATATTTAACAAAGCTAAACTATCTAGGCGTTCTTCGCTAATGCGAGACCTTAAATAGGTTTTTATTCGTTTCAATACGGAAAACGATCCTTCTGCACTACAATTTGTCACTGCAGTGCACAAGTATATTCTTAAAGCAACCTCAACATTATGGAAATGCTTCCTTCAATTTTTTGTCTCTTATATGAAGATAAAGCTGCCTTGAGCTCATATTTTCATTGTTGTTTTGCGCCAGAAAATGTTTATGTAAGACACACTATTCTTGAAAATCTCATCTCGTTTTTTCCTCTTGACGATTTTTTTTGGTCTATTTTGTAATTTTCAGAGGTTTTGCTTTTTCCCATCTCTTCAAAAACATCAAAACATTCTCGTTTTTCTCTCACAAACGATATGAGTGCCTCGTAGAGCCTTGATACATTTTCAACGTCTGTATCAACACCTTGAATTTTTTGTATGCAATATTGAATTGCTTGAGTGTAGAAACCCAAAGGTGAGACAATATTAGGTATGTTTTTTTGGGAAAATTATCCGTAGTGAAGTAGGATTTCCCAAAAAAACGTATCCGCAGTTGTGCGATTTTTCTACTTTAAAGATGGTACCACTGACTAGTTGTCAAATATTTAATTGAAAAAAAAACAACCAATAACTTTTTGCCAAGTAATTTTCATGTTTCTGAAAATATATATGGAGGTTTTTATTTATGAATTTCAATTTAAATCATTTTGTATTTACTTTTTCTGTTCACCAGCCATTCTTCATAAAGCAGAAGTTTTGTTTGTGAATTTTTTTTTTGTTGACAATTATCACCACAAAAGTCAAGGGATCTGTTCGCAGACTTTAGTTAGTTTTGGATTTCTCAACAGCTTTTTTCATAAGAAGGCTTTGTCGCGTTAGTAACTCTTAAATGTCGCTGATTAACTAAAGTATAACAGCTGACCACGACATTTCGCTCCTACAAAAACGCGTTAGTTATTAAACAACTTTCTATAAGAGTTCGACACCAACACGATACAAAATGCAGCGTTTTTCTTATAAAAATGGTTTTCTAAAAAAAAGACGTAAACTCTCAATGGAAAATGCTAAACAACAAACTACTTTTCGTACTCTACGAACATGCCTTCGAGATACAAAAGAGTTTTCAATTGTACCAACATTTGTATTCGAGACTCGAGCAAACGTCAACATTCTATCCGCAGTTGGATCCTACTTCTACTTTTATCGGCAGTGAAGACTTTGTATTTGTAATACGTATAAAATCTTACTTCACTACGGATAGCTTTGCGAAAAAAACACACCTATTGCTGTCTCAAGGGACTTCAATTGGGACCGCTAACTTCAGTTTTCACTAAAGCTTTCTCGTGGGCATCATTTTTAATGGCATTGAAAGCCGAAATTATTTAGTCCAAATCTCTGTTTAAGCTCGTACAGGCATCGTCTCGGGCTGACCAAAAATTGAAATTGAAAAATTGAAGGTGAACAATTTTTTAATGTGACATTTTCGGAAACATTAAAAAATGATTTAAGAAGCTTTGTTCGCTCTGTTGATGTCGTAAAAAAAACATACAATGTGTTTTGTAATAAGCCGAAAAATTTTGCAGCTTCTGGGCAAGAATCAGCTGCTGATGATCCGATCAAATTTAAAGAATGTGCTTACATTTTTCTTAAACTTAAAAGTATCCATAATTGCTTGTAACATGTCTTCTGCTTTATGGCCTGTATTTGGCAGAAAGCAGAGAAATCGTTCAACCGGTTCTGCGTTCTCTTGAACATACCTTAAAATTAATGAAAGCTGGTCCATATTTCTTATGTGAAGCTGTTCCATAATCGGTTTTGTGACTCTAGCTGATATAATTTTTATAATCTTTTCATAGGTGGCAAAAGACAAATATGATGTGTTTCTTTTTCCTGGATTGCCAAAACTTTGTATAGGTTTTGAAAGAAATGATGAAAGATAATCATGAACTTCCCGTTATGTATAGATCCAAATTTATCTATCTTGCCACGAAAAGAAAGACCACGGGTTGCCAAGAATTTGACAGCTACGACGACTCCGTAGCCAAAGTTCTTCTAGTCCATTTTTTTTAGAACAACATGCTACAGTGATCTCTCTCACAGCCGGACATTCACGGCACTGAAAAACTCAAAAAATTGATTTTTTTTTTTTTAATTTTTGTATTTTTTGTTTATCCTTTAAAAATATTGTAATTTAGACAATTGTTAGGGGCGGCTTGCCCTCTTTTGCTTGTATATTTTGAAATTTCAATCGCTTGAAAAAAATATTATAAATTGGGCAATTGCTAGGGGTGTCTTGCGCCCTTTTGCTTGTATGTTTTGAAAGTTGAATCGCTTCAAGAAATATTAATAATTCGCCAATTTCTAGGGGCGTTTCGCGTCTTTTTGCTTGAATGTTTTGAAGGTTCAATCGCTTCAAAAAAATATTATAAATTGGCTAATTGCTAGAGGCGACTTACGCCGCCCCTAGCAGCCTTGCCGCCCCGGGCTGTAGCCCTTTTAGCCCTAGGGTAAATACGCCACTGCTTATGCCCAATTCAAAAGGTTTTGAAAACTTGACCACATTATTTTATTCGTGTTCATCCTTGTTGGGCATACTAACTTAACTCAATTACATGTTGTTAGTGTTATGCCTGAACAACATGTAATGAGTAAACCAGCAACCCTGTGATCATGAGGTTCACAGGCGAGCACACATCCATCGCGCCACGGCCACCCCATATACGTAATAATTAAACGTTTTCTTTCTTTCTGGTTATGAACAGACGCGATAGTTTGATAGCACAAGAAAAGAAATCTTTTGCGTTTGATAACTTATTATTATTCTCTTATACTTTCGTATGAAATGTTGGATATGTTTGTTGCTCAAGATGAAAAAACGATTTTAATGGTTAACGAAGCTGATGAAACCCCACCCAGAAAATTTTTCGGTTTGACTTCTCACTATATTGACTACATTTAAAATTTTAACTACCCGAATAATTGAATCAGAACGTGGATATTCTTATTAGGCTTTGAATTAGGACCTTAAAATCTTTGTTCTTTAATATTCAACGTAAACACTTATTGAAATACACCTACAATTATGTTTGTGCTCTCTTTTTTTTTCATAGTTAATGCCGCACAACGAGAGTCTTCTTCAAAACCAAAAGAAGCTAATAGCTTAAATGCAATCTCAGGCAATGGTGCCGCAACTTCCTCAAATTCGAATGTAAACAACATAAGTAATGGTTATCGTGTGGATAGAACAGTAAGCAATTCAAATCAGAATACTGTGGCTAGCAGTACGCCAACTATTGCAAACACTGTAGGCAGTAGTAGTAGCTCAACAACAATAACAACAACTTCATATAGAAATAATGCAGGAAGTAGTTCCAAAGGATCTTCTTCCAGTGTACATAGAACTCCAGTTGAGGTGAATGAAGAAAATAGAAATGGACCGTACTTTGATAAATCTGCATCTAAGAACATAACAGCTCTGCTTGGAAAGACAGCTTATTTGAATTGCAGAGTTAAAAATCTTGGAAACAAAACTGTGAGTACTTAAACATTTTGTATTTTAATCATTTTAATAAAATTCAATTTCGATTACATATACCTAATAGTTAATTGCACTTTTTCCAGTTACAAATACATGTAATTGTAATTGAAAAAATGCGATTTAAAATAACTTTTAATTGAAGAAAACCAATTGCTTGAATTTAATTACACGTAATTTCATGAAAGTAATCAAAATAAAAACGATACTGAAAAACTGTAATCATTACTTCTTATATATTAATGCAACCAGGTAAGAAATATGTATGTATGTAGGTTATTCGTTATATAACTATTATATATATTATAAATGTTTCTCTTCTTCGTGACCTTTTCTTTTAAAAAATAATGTTTGTCCTTATGGGCTCAAGGTCAATTGTTTATTATTTTTCATTTTGTATGTTGTGACGTTTCGGATGCGATGTTACACCCTTCTTCAGACCTATTTATTAAGCAAATTTGAATTGAAAATATATATACATACATATGGACATTATGTACATCAAAATTCAAAAGATGATTTAGATTATTATTTTTAATTATCAAATCATAAGAAGTCAATTCAACTTTAACAGCACTAAATTCCTTTCATCCCAAAATTAAATTTACATTTGAAGCTGAAAAACCAGGAATGCCCTCTATCTTGATGTTAAAGTTATAAGAAAAAATACACATCTAATTTTTGATTGGTACAAAAAACCAACTTCTTCAGGCCGCACTGTGGTCCGAAAAGGAAAATTTCGTGGCAAAAATACTAATTTCGATGTTTTATTTTTAAAGTTTTGTTTTTTATGTCTAATAGAAATATAAACGGAGCTTCAAAAACAGCAAACAAAAAAATTTTCCGCTAACTAGTTTGACCTATAGAGCTTTTCAAAGTTGGTCAATTTCGTTCTAGAGTTAAAAAAAAGCAGACCAAACTAACTTCTTTGTTTTCGTATTTGAAATTTTGGCATATTAAATGTAAAATATTAATTTTCTATAGTTTATTCTAGTTGTATTATTTGTGCGTAAATCAAAATTTTAATTAAAAAAAAAAATAAAAAAATATTTAATATTTTTAATAAATTAAACAAAAAACACCCTTTTTTAGCAGATTTTAACGGTTTGAATAGAGCTACAAAAAAATACTCGCGAGTTCGCGCGGAAAATTGACCATGATAGATTACCCTAACTATTTCTTAAACCATATGCAAAATTGTAGCTGCAACCATTTGCAACCTTCAGAGAAATTGTAATTTGTTTAAAAAAAAGTCGTGTTCCCAGTGCTGACCTTTTGGTCTTAAAAGCAAATTCCCTTATGGAAAATTTCAATTATTTGAATTATTAAAATAGTCGAGAACGTGAAATTTTCTTTTTACTTAAAAATCGTTTTATTACCATCTTGATTATGACAAAAAAAGACCGCCCACTTCTACGCCCCTTTTCATAAAAATGCCAATTATTATTAAAAAAAAATATAAAATATTGTACACAAACTATTGATTACTTGAACATTAAATTTTTTTAATCCGCCCACTTTGACGACCCTCTTTGAATAAATTCCCCTTAACTTAAATTATTGTAAATATTTATTGATTTTATTCTAATAGTACCTAAACATAGATTAACTTGCCAAAAGAAAAGGATTAATAGCTTTATTGCCTACTCCATATACAAAGTTGAAAGAATTATTTAATTTTGGATTATTATTTTATGATCTAATAAAACAGGTAGGAATAATAATTTTCTTCCGATACCCCATATTGTTAAGCTTAAATTTCACAGGTAAAATAATCCTTGTGCATATACATTATGGAGATATATATAAACTATGACAATGGATATAAATAGATTTTTTGAAAATCCAGAAGTTACGTCAGCTATAACCCGAGTAGACAAGGATCTTATAAAGAAACTGCAAGTTATTTTAAATGCGCTGTCATCTAAAGAATCTATTAATGTAGATAAATTCAACGAGTATACCAAAACCACTTCGGATCTTTTAAAAGCCAAATACAGCTACAAACTCCTGACACCAACTCTGCACAAAATTTTGGACCATGGAGGGGAACTTATAAGACATGAAATTTTGCCAATCGGGGAGCTTTCAGAAGAAGCACAGGAATTAAGGAATAAAGACTACAAGCGATATCGATACGCAAATACATGCAAAGTCTCACGGAAACGACAAAATGAAGATTTATTTAATATGCTAGCTATATAATCAGATCCACTTGTTTCATCTTTAAAACACGTTAGATCAAAAAAAGAGCTGAAAAAGAGTTACTGCCCAGAACTAATAGGTCTATTAATTGTTGAAAATGATAACGATGCCGATGAATTTTTTTCTGAAAATTAGATCTATAGTAGTTAATTGTAAACAAATATATATAATATATTCTATTTTATTTTGTTAATATAAATTTTATATTCTATTCTATTTGATTTTTTTTTTTCGTCCGTTTACTTTTTTCCTACACTGTTTCATATAAAATTTATCAGTCAAACAGTTTATAGAATAAACTGATGCCCCACAACATGAAAAAAATACTGTTTTATAATACTCCTTAAAAAATATTTCTGAAATTGGTGCGTTAACTTTAAGCATCCACTGTTGTTATGAATTCACTTGAATAGTCAAAAACTTTTTTTTTACAAAGTTTTAAAAATTTATAACTGTTTTTAAAAAGTTTACTTTCAGACTTTATTTTGTTAACTCCTTTTTCTAAGAAAATCTTACATCAACCAATTATTCTGAAACACCCTGTAAAGTAATTTTCTTAAAATTCACAATTTCTATAGCCTTGGAAATTACCTTTAAGGGAAAAAAAAAATTATTGCGATAGCTTCACGTCTTCAAAAGTTATGATTTTTGCAACGAAAAAAGTCATTTTGGACCACAGTGGGCCGTTTGATAAATTTTAATTCGAAACAACCTAAGCTGGTAATTATTATGACAGCACAAAATTTCATAAATAGAGTCTAGACAAATATTGATATTATATTTTGACAACAAATATTGGAATACCAACTATTTTAATAGTGTCAGACGATAAAATCAAAATATAAAAAAGAGGCTGGGTGCGACCCACACTGATAACTTCCCATTTGTGGTCTTGCAAACTTTATATTTAGATAAAAACATATTGTGACGATTTCTTCAATTTTACCATAGCTATTAATGGAATTTGAATACGTGGGACTTGGGTACAACTGAACAACCTTATTCATATACGTACATACATATGTACAGTACATACATTCTTCTAAAAACTAAGTTGATAATAAAATTATAAAATTATGTATTATATTATAGAAATTACTTTATTATTTCGGTTCCAAACATTTTAATTGAAAAAAATTTTAAAACGAAATATTCAAATATAAAAGATATGGTTTGGTTATTGATGAAAGGGTACTTACAAAATATATCCGCTCTAAAATTAGATATATGTCAAATATAAACCATTTGTTAGAAATTGTATTATGTATAAAATTAAATAATGGCAAATCAATATCATTGCTCGTTCTCAAGATATTCTAGTCAAAAAACAAATATTACCACTTTTTAGTAGATTTTTTTTATATTTTTGTTAAAACTGTCAATTCGATACTTGTCAAAATTTAACCATATGTTAATAATTGTATTATGTCGATACCTTCCCGTAAGAATGTACTAAGCGGCACTTTTTTCGAAAATGACTTTTTGATGAGGAAATATACTATATGTTAAGGGCCACGTTTTGGCCTGGGTTTCGCCAACCTATTATGCATGAAAAGGAAACTAGAGTACAAATAAAAAAATTTATCAACTGCCATTTTTTCTCATTAAAATAATGTTGCCCCCTGAAATTTGTATTATCCGCCGAAAAAATTATGCTAAGCGACATTAATAAAGATCTCATTGTCGTGAGCAATAAAAAATTTTGTTAGATGTCACTTAGTTTAACCAAAATTGTCTCTTAACACACTATCATTCAACTAGAACTTTCTTCGTTTTTTTCGTTTCCTGAACAATTTAAGAAATGTCGCTTAGTATACCATCTTACGAGAAGGTATCGATGTAACAAACAACATACTTTAGAAGGCACTATCGATGTTCATTCCCAAGAAATTCGACTTGAAATACAATTGTAACTAGTTTTCACTAGAATTTTTAATAGTTTTTTTATTTAAAAAAAAAACTATTAATTCAATATTTGTCAACATTTTACCAATTGTACAAAATTATACTATGTATAAAATAAACTAAATTAGAAGTCAATATCACTACTAGTTCTCGAGAAATTTGAGTCGAAAAACAATTTTTACCAATTTTCAATAGAATTTTATATAGTTTATTATTTTTTGTAAAAAAACTGTGAACTGATTTTTTTTGAAATTTTCACCAGTTGTCAAACACATAATTTTTCATAAAATAAAATTATTTTGAGTTTCAAATTGTTTTCCGTTCTTAGAATATCTGGGTTATGAAATTTTTTTTTCAGTTTTTTTTATTTAAAAAAATAACGGTATGTCCATTTTTTTCTAAATTCATACCAAATCTGTATGACCTTGTAATGAGTACATTAAATTTTATTTGAAATCAATAGCATTATTTTTTCGTGAGATATTTGAAACTAACCAAAATTTTTACTTTTTTTTTAAACCGTTATAGTGAAAAAACTGCTCACTGAATTTTAATAAACGCCCTTTCAGCTTCTTTCGAAGTTATTATCTATTAAACAAAATTTATTTGAAGTCGATATCTTTACTCGTTCTTGAGATATCGACAACGAAAAATGGTACGAGAACGAACGGACGTACGAACGTACGTACACACACACACACACATCTCTCTAAAAATGATTGATATAGCCTCTAGGGACCTTGAAACGTCGAGAAATGTCAAAAAATCCAATTTGACAAATCGGACCGATTACAATAACTCCCTATGGGAAGTTAAAAAACAAAAAAAACAAAAAAAAATGAAGATGAGAATGTTCTAAGATCTAAGCTAAATAAATAACTGTAGATAACACCACGGAATGTTAAGAACTTGAGTATAAATTAATTAAAAAAGGAGAATTCAACAAAAATTGCACAGCTAATTAACGGAAAATTATTTCTGCCCAAAAAAAGTGGTTGTAGTAGAGTGGCGTGTATTCACTAAAATATATACTGTGCTTTGAAGCCGACTGAAAATGTAACTGGCTATCGATTGAATGCCCTGGAGATGTCCGTAACGCTTATAGATATTGTTAGTACTGTGAGCAAGTCGAGCATTGGTATTATTTTTGTTGCTCTTTTTTAAATCGAATTTCCAATTTATTTTAACAGATATATATTTCTTCTTAATTTTTATATTAAGAAAGTAACCATTATTTCAATATTTAAATTGAAAAAAAAACAGGAATTTTCTTCCACAAAAGTCATGGTACACCTGGTAACTCCCATGCATTTTTAAACAACCCCGCAACGGTAAATTTTTTGTTTCACATTCTAATGATAGTAAGATGCAGCTTATGTAAATAAATTGCTTGCGTTTGATTTGTTAAGTTTTGTGATTAGTTCTTAGTCAAAAAATGGAAGGAAAGGAGCTTACCGGAGAAGAAAGGGGTTTAGTTATTGATCTTCAACAAAATCAAAACAAATCTTACTCTGAAATATCGAAAATCATTTCTAGAAGACATTGTTATATAGCGCTAAAAAATTGAAAACCGCATAAAAAACAATCTGAGTACTGGGCGTCCATCAAAACTCACTTCAAGAGAAAAGACGAAAATCAAGCACTTGTTAGCACTTTGTGCGAGCAAGATAAGTGGTGAGCTTGAAAAATATCACGAAAAAAAAGTTCGTCCTGAAACTTTCCGAAAAGCCATCGTTGAAGCCGGTTTTAATGGCTAAAACACATGTGCAGCATTTTCCCTGCAGCGAAATTTAATTACACAGGTTCTTATGGGAGCAGAATCATTGAAAGTCTGCATGCAGCGCTGCGCTGCACGATGTCTCTATTCCTAAATTTGCTGCCTAGTTTCATTGCAGCCATAATTGTAAAACAAAAATTTCCAAATAATTGCTATTTGGCATTACTGATATTGACAGATTGTTGACATTGTCTGTCATATTTGCAAAAAAAAAAGTTTGTTTTTTGTCTTTGGTGGAAAACTTGATATTGATACAATAATGGAAGAAAAAATAAAACAAATTCATTTATGACAAAACAAATCCGTACAATGAACAAGAAGTGAAAAGAATTTGTTTTGTCTCCCCGACTGGTATTTTTGTTTATTTTCAGACAGATGAAAGATTGTTACTGCTCACCAGTTCCTGTTTGGGATAGGTAAATTGTATCCAACTAAGGACATTTTCTTCAGCTATACATAGCAACATCAACGCGAGGGAAACTACATGTCTAGTATAGTTTTGTTTTTCATTTGTGCTTTGTGTCTTCTTTTGCTTTTCCTACTTCTCACCAGAAACAATTTTTGAAAGTATAGGTGCAATTCTCTTTCATTTTCTGATTAATTAAATTTGTCCACGGCCTTGAAGTTATGATCTGGAACAAATTATATTCATTTAAAAACTTGAGGTATTTCTCATACACGGCAATCAAAATCAAAATTTTGTCCTTGTTTGTTGAAGTATCCATTTAATTTAAAATAAACTTATAAAACTTTAAGTACAAAACAATTTAAGCAAACAAAAAGAATGAAAATTTGGCAGATGTCATTTTTGTTTTAACAGAACTAGGCATCATTAAAGTTAGGAAGTATGCACATGTGTTCTGGCTGCAGCGCTGCATGCATCGCTGCGTGCAGACTTGCTGCACATCTGTTTTAGCCATAAGTCTTGTGTATCTAGAAGGAAGACATCAATGAGTGAGGTGAACAGGAAACAGAGAATTGCATTAGCAAAAAAGTATGTAAATGAGACTCCTGACTAATGGCGTAAAGTAATTTTTTCAGACTAGTCTAAGTATAACTTGTCTGGCTCAGATGGTCGTGTTAAAGTTTGGTGAAAAGGAGGGGATGTCTTAAATCCGCAAAACACAATTAAGACAGTAAAACACGGTGGTGGAGGAGTGATGGTATGGGGCTATATGGCTGCATCTGGAGTGGGAAATCTTGTTTTAATTGAAAATACTGTGATGTGCTTTTTGCTTTCCAGCCGAGGTTCTGCTCGTCGGTTTCGCCAGGCTCGTCCTGAAGAAAACACGAAACTCCAGAGTAAAAGGTCTTCAAACCTAACTACAAAATTTTTATTGGAAATAACTCTTAAATCTATAACATACAATGTTCGGATACTAATATTTCAACTAATATTTCACTTAATTCGGGTAATTGAATGATTCACGGGCATCAGCTCTTCTGGATTCTGGTCTAGATGCCTTGCTTTGGCTATGCTGGTTGTTGATGATTCGGATCTGGTACTTAATTACGGGTATTCTGGCTTCTAGTAATGCGGCTTCTATGTCGGGCTCATGACGGGATCCGTAGGTATAACGCCCCTGGTGGCACTAAACAGCAGGCTAAACGCTCTGGTAGATCAGCAGGTACGACGCCCCTGGTGGCACTAAACAGCAGGCTAGACGCTCTGGTAGATCAGCAGGTACTACGCCCTTGGTGGCACTAAGCAGCAGGCTAGACGCTCTGGTAGATCATCCAGGTACGACGCCCCTGGTGGCACTAAACAGCAGGCTAAACGCCCTGGTAGATTAGCATGGACGTCATGTGTCCATGGTGCTTGTGAATCCAATTTGGCGAAGTACAATTCTCGGTAGTAATACAAAAGTAACAAAAAGTGGAGTAGCATGGAACGCTTCGTTACAATACAATGGATCCACATGTTTATCTCAATATTCTTAAAAATAATTTAAAAGAAAGTGCGAGGAAACTAGGTCTTTCCAATAACTATTATTTCCAGCAAGACAACTAGCATTAAGCCCAAAAAGTGCGTATGTGGCTAATTCACAATTCTCTCCACCTATTAGCAACCCTTCCCCAAAGCGCGGACTTGAACCCAATCGAGCATTTGTGGCATTTTCCTGAAAAAAAGATAAGAGTCAATGTTATTCGGAACAAATCTCAATTAAAAGAAGTTTTAGTCAAAGAACAGAACAAACTTAAAGACGTTATTAAATAGAAAGGCTATCTAACCAAATATTAAAAAGGTAAATTTCATACACAAATTTATCTAAATCAGTTTTTCGGTTTTTTTTTAAGAAAATCAAAAAAAAAAATATTCTATTCAAATTTTTGATATTTTTTTTCTTCCATAAGCTAGGTCTTACTAAATTGAAATTTGTTGGTCATAAAAAAAAGAAAAATGCTATCTACCAAGTTTAAGGAATATACGAAAAGGCGTTTAGATTGTAGTCGAATAGGCAGACAGGATTGCGAGACCCACCTGTTGTGCCTGTCATCCTAATATAAAGTCTGATCAAAATCCCGAGTTAGATTTTTGTTAGGAGTGAGTAACTTGGCATATAGTACCTATGTAATATATACCGCAAGTATAGAAAACCAGACGAAGAATTTACCATTTAAGTACAATAGTTCGAAGTTCGCTGCAATAAGCCTTAAAGTGAGCTAGAATTACAAAGCCGAGAACTAAAGTTAAAGGAACAAATTTTTACATCCAGTGCGACCTAAAAGAAGATGCAGCAATAACTATAAATCGTTAGATACAGGAAAATTATAAAATCTAAGCAACCCAGGGCATCAATTATATTTAAAAAAAACAACGTAAACTCAAACCTCCCAAATCAATCATGGAAACCACCGACAAATAAAATATCATCAAATCAAAACAACATTATAAAAATCTGTACGTTTAACGTTAGAAATTGAATGACAAAAGAATGACAAGAACCAATAAAAAACATATCTGGGATGTAATAGGACTACGCGAAACTAGTTTGTTTGGACAGAAATGGATTTTATGGAGCTGGGTTTCTTATAAAGCAAAATTGAAAAAAAAAAAAAACGTATTCAAGACATCAGACTATTTATAGAAAGAATTTGCTCATTAAGTCTTGACATACAAAATACAAACATGACCATAATTCAAGTTTGTGCATCAACAACGAATGCATGTGACGAAGAAATTGAATCTTTTTACGAGAATTAAGAGAATGCTTTTAAAGAAACAAATACAGATTTTGTATGTATGTACATAGTATATGTAATTGGCGATTTTAATGACGAGAAAAAAGAAGAAGCCATAAACTTAACCATCTTTGATGACGATCTCCAGGATCTATGAAACATGTTAGAGCATAATATAAAAACCACAAACCAAAAACGAATTGATGAAAGCAAAAAGCAAACAAATTGACAAGGTTCTTCTTAAGACTAAATCAGAAATCTATAAAATATAAAACACCTATGACAAAAAGAGAAGATATTAATGGAAAAGCAACAAGTTGTAGGAAATTAAAGAAGAATCAAGTGTAAAATAAAAAAAGAAAAGTAAAGAAATGAAAAGGAAAGGAAATAAATAAAAATATATGTAGATCCTCTATTCGCAACTAATAAGAACATAAGAAATAATCAAAATCTAAATTTGTTTATAATGTCGTCCAAAAGCGGTGCACTATCTTCGAATTGCACGTAATAAGAACTTAAATTATATCTTTATTGACATTTTATTATGGGTCTCTTAATTTATGATTTTGCGTTTGAAAGGGTTTGAGTACGAGTGTACAGAAGAACATTCAATCTTATTTTTTTTTTTCGTTTAAGCCAAGCTGGGAATTTAAGTGAAAACATTTTTCTTGATATCGGCTTCCTAGAGTTTTCTTCCTCCGACGAGGAAGGATGAGCTAGAACTAGCATGCGACGCTGTCGTCTCTCCTGCTACTAGGACCAGCCTCATGTTCCTGTAAACATGGATTTGTAATGGGTAGTAATATAAGGTTAGGTTCAAGGATTCTCTAACTGGGTTGTAGATAGGCCATAGTCTCCGTTTTGGAAATCTTTGCAAATAACACCTCGGTTCGTTACAAATTTTCTTTGAAACATTGTTCAAATCAACCAATGACATAGCTATTGACACAAATTTGGACAGCTCTGAGAATGACTGTACATTTTTCTTCAATGAATCTGATGTACCATTAACTATAGACAGTTTAAAAGCCGAAAAAAGCAGGTTTTGATGAAATTGAAGTAAGGTAAACACTCTTTGACACCAATCTTAATAAAAATCTTTAACACAATTTTGAAAACATTTGACAATACAACGGATACCCAGAGAAGGTTTCTCAACCACTGAAACATAACAAATTAAAAAAACACACTTTACCTTTGTTTTATTGACTTCACAAAAGCTTTTGCCACGGTGGAACACAGCAGTACATGGCAATCAGAAATCAAAAGTTTCATCCCAACCTGATCAAACCGTTCGAAAATATATACAAAAATAACGCCACCAAGCTTGAAAGAGAATGTCTCTGCTGTCTTGGAGGACATCTTCGAAAGAATGAATTGGAGAAATAGTTACGGAATTCAAGTCTGGAGAGAGCACTTAAATAATTTAAGATTAGTAGATGACGTTGTTCTTTTGTCGAACTCACATACACAGATACAGTCAATGTTGAACAAACTCTCAGCAATCTGCAAAAATTTAAGCTTGACAAAAACAATTTTACCGGAAAATGATAAAATTGACTATGTTAAAGATAACCTGTACTTGAAAAAGTAAAATCGTTCAAGAAAACAAGAAGGAAAAGAAATAACTTAACGAACAACTAATGAATGGAAACAGTACTGGAGCTTAAAAGAAATATTGATATCGAACTTAAGCAGTGACACAAAAAAATACGTAATCGACTCGACAATTTTATCTGTTTTGACGTTCTTTGTTGGGGCCTGAGCAATTTAGCCTATATTACCTCTTTGAAAGGTACTACAACATCTAACTGATGAACTCAACTGTTGTGCCTCTACGAAAAGGAATCACAAAAAAAATTTCAATACACAAAACACAAAAACAGTAATTTTAAAATTATTTTCATTTTTATTTTTTCTTATTATTATTTAAGCCAATGCAGAAGCTATTCAAAGGTTAGATTTTATTTATGAACTTTGAAATTCACAACAACTGAAATCATAAAAGTATGTGACAAAGCTATTTCGCAATAATTGAAATCATAAAATTATGTGAAAAAAGTCATTCTTCAGTTACTCCAATTTTCTAGATAATATTTTGTTCCTCATGAAATTATTGCAAGAAAAAAATACTCGTGGCGTAATTATTGCAATTAATTTTATTACAGAACCTTTGTGTGGTATAATTTGGTCTTACGTGAAATACATATACCATCAAACGATCAACAAATTCATGAAATCTGTTCTCTTAACAGTCATACTGAGAGCTATGAATGGTCCAGTAAAATACACACCACTTTAATTGCTACTTAGACCTATTTAAATATTGGAAAACGTAAATGAGGTTGTTAATAAACGAATAAGAACAAAGTAGCTATAAAATCAGACATTGTGAAACTATGCTTTTGTCTCATAATGAAAATAGGGACGGGTACTCTATGAGTGAAGGGATAGTTAAACTACATACATATATTTGTCGTTCTAAATTATTTCAGAAATGGGATCTTCCATTAACAAGCTGGCAAAACTTCTGCTTCCAATGTTTCAATCCCCTTTTCTTTCACTTTACCATAAACCAAATACGCTTTAGCATATACCATAATAAGTAGAAATACGAAATACGAAATAAAATACGTATTACAAAATTTCTACTTCTTTAATTATAAAATGAATAGTAAGGAACAAATCAGGACATTTTTCAAATTGGAACATATCCCGCGACAGGGTTCTTAACTTTGGGTTTGTTTCCCAAATGGGGACGTTTCGCAAGTGTAATTTAGACTATATAGGGCAGGATAGGATACCGATTCCTCTAATCTACCACCTCGGGCGCATATTTGTGGATTGGTTGCTTCGCATAAGGCGCAGAGCACTTTTAGTACAGTGAGGCTATGTCTGATGATCGGGACCGAAGAGGGCGCTTATGCCCATGTCAATCAAATAATAAATGCTTAATGGTTTCCTGATTGTTTTAAAACTGGAAAATGCACTTTTTAAATGGGAGGGCACTCCTAGCTATAGTCGGCTGGAGTACGCGTTGAAGCAGGAAGTACACGTGAACGTATATGTGGCACGGGCGTACATCTTAAAGCCGAGACTCGAAGGAGAGCATCCTTCTAACCGGCGTAACGTGAGTCTTATCTTATTTTTATTTATTTTTTTCAATTAGCGTAAACTGTACTGTTTACTTTTTATTTCTTGCTTCTCCAGCTGTTTTGTATTAATGTTCATCGTGTTATGTGTAGTCTTTAAACTTTTAACAACGCAGCGTTTTCTGTCAAATCATTGCATAAGCATAAAGTATAGATATTTGTCTTTTTTTGGTATTTATCACTATTTTAATGATCAGCTTTAGGGAATTCCCATACTGTAAAGTCCGAATTTCTGTCTTCATGAATGTGGAACATCCTACCATACTCAATATATACCGAATTACCGACCATCTCTATATTCAGAAATTCAAAATTAATGTACATCGGTCTTACTTTTCAAATTTTCTCCAACATTTCTAAATGCTCACATTTTGATAAAAAAAATTAAGACTTGCCCTTAGTCCACTCAAAATTAAAAAAAAAAGTTTAACTTAGATCACCCGTATGGGGCCAATAAGCTAAGATATAATTTATTGAGAACAAGGCTAGTTCTTATGAACTATTATATTGAATTTAAGAAAAAGAAAATAAAACAACTTTATATTAAAACGCGACGTAAAGACAAGCTATTTCACTGAGCCTTAAATCATTGAATTCGAACGGATTTGCATCAATATGGGAGAGAAATTAAAATTACTTGGAGCTCTTTTTTTGGTATTCCCGGACATAAGCTTTCACACAGTTTCCTATAAGAAACGTCAATTTTGAGTGATTAAAATGTATTTTTTCAACAAAAGAACTCTACTTCCTTATTCAATGGATCCCATTAATCTTCTTATAAATACTTTTCTACTTCGTGGTAATCGGCTTAGGTTTGAGAGTTTTATTTGTATTTTTCAAGGAAATGTTTGGTATTTTCGGGTTGAATTTTCATTGGATGCATATCTATAACTAAACTTTATTTACACTACATATGACACATTTTTTATCTATTAACCTCCAGATATAATAATGAACATATTTGAAAAGTGTGATAAATCATTTCTAGGTTAGTTATGCTCTGCTCTGGGTGCACCTGGTGTTATTTTTAGATTATTCTACACACATCCAAAATTTGTTTTTGATAGTTCATTTCTAGTAGAAGTATCAACATCCCTTCCAGTAAACAATGATGAGCCACCATCGGCATCGTGTTGCTTAAGTCGGTCATGGCATTGATTGATATGCATAAAGAGGTTTTTGGAGTTTCGTTGGGATTGAGTTATTGCTTTTTCTGAAGTTTATAGTATTTTTTCTTATTTCTATAACTACGTATAAATATGAGAACTCTTGCAAAATATACGAGTACATACATACGCACACATAAAAGTATGGAGATTATATGTTATGTATACAAGTGGATGTGAGTATGTGTGTTGGACTTCGATGAAATTGTAAGAAAAACTTCAGATTACCTAAGCGCGTGATCCTGTGAATTTTTGGTAGTGATCGGATCAACAGAGAAACTGGATTGGATAGATTTTTTAATCGTTTTTAATTACTTAAAAAAACTCGACGGAATTTTGATTAGTTCATTATCAACTATGCTAATCTTCAAAAAAAAACTTGATTTCCAGAAAACTTTTAATACAAATCTGAACGTGTATATTAAATTTTCGTATATCGAATAAGATCAAGGAAATAAGAGCAGGTAAAACTTTTAAAGAACGCAAATCACAACTTCAGGAAAATCACAACAGGGCATTTACTTTTAGAGCTACAGAAACAGTGAAGAACGAAAAGGGGACCAATCATCTTTGTCTAGAGCAGCAGAAACGAAAGGAGAACGTGATTTGCGGCTACAGCAAATGTATGAAAGTGAATCTCCATCGGGAGCTGTACAGACTTCACAGCAGCATATTGAAAGATTTAGTTCAAGCGCTCACAAGACTCCACAGAGATTGCATCACAACAACTAAGACTGAAGCCTTAAGTAACCTTGTCTAAGTAAGGAATTATTTCTCCACTGAGAATAATTGAATAATTGGAGAGAAATCCACTTAATTAATTCCATTTCTGCAACAAATCATAGCATTTGTTGAGGAACGAAGCTGAATATATTTATTTATTTATTTTTGTAAAACTGCTTGATAATTTCTTAATTTAAATTTAATTAATTAATTTCATTTCAATTTCAATATTTTTGTACATAATAATTTTTCTTAAATTGCCAAACATTTTTTTCATCACCCTTCGGCAATTGGAGCATATGGTTTGCATGCAAAAGAAGAAATCAAATCACTTTTGTAGCAACCACCAAACCAGCCGGTCATAGCAATTATACCCCCCTATTATGGAAGACAACTCAACTACAGTTTAGTTGTAATTCTTAAAATTGGTATTATCGATCACAACCAGTTGATTGTCAAAGCACAACCAGTTGTCGATTAGCAGACAACTAACAAAATGGTCGACTTTTCAGTTGTCTCTTCGTATTATGTAAGTAAGTTGAGTTGTGCTTCAGTTGTAATAAGCGTCAAAATCAGACAACTAGTTCGAAGCAGTTGTGTAGAACATTTTAATGAAAAAATCTGCATTCGGATAAAAAAAATGGAAACAAAACAGTAAGTTAAACAACAATTTTAATAAAAATAGAATGTAATGAGTGTATTTTAGTTTGAAAACTACATGGCCATCACAATTTGAACGACTTGTTGCTCTATGTTAGCTGAGCATTTATCCATTTTCCACAAATGAGTTCCTCAATCACATCTACCCATTTTTTTATTCAACTGACACTATCGATTGAGTCAGTCCTAAATTAAAATCATTGCCACTACACTTTTGGCAACTTCCTTCGCTCATGAAACGAAGAGCAGTAGCAAGTTTAACAATTGGTGGAATCGCTGAGGAACGTTGGTTGTTTTAGGAAAACTATTTCGAATCAAAAAAATGCATACTTTAGGAATAGAAGTGTACATGAGTTTATTAAATATACGGATATTCTTTTTTATTTTGGCTACATTAAGGAAATTTTCATCTTCCAAGCCACCGAAAAACAAATCGAGAGAACTTTCATACAATTTCTTATTCTTGGTTTTGTATGTATTTCATGTTGAGCAGCTGGTTTTGACAGCAAATCGACTCCTAAAAGACGGCAACGTATTTTTTCATTACAACTGATTTTAGTTGTCTTGCATAATACAAAAAATTTGTTTGGTTGTCTAAGAGTTGAGTTGTGTTGATGACAACTCAACTAACTTGAGTTGTAATCCATAATAGGGGCATATAATCTCGTCTTGATTAAATGTTTTTGAGTAGCTATAATTAAAGATTAAAAAATATTATAACGTTTTGGAAGAGTTTGTTTTTTATTTTCTTTAATTTCAATCATTCTTAATCAGCAATATTTTAAGAGGGGTTAAGTCTGAGTTTATTGGCACTAACCCAACAGTTGAATTCGTTTTAAATCTTCATTCGTTCGAACTATAGTAACAGTATCTTCCATCAATCCAAGTGGACGATAAATTTAATTTAAAACGTCATATGGGTACATATGAACTGAACAGTCTTCAACAACATCAGGAAGATCATTGATAAAGAGTGAGAATATAGAAGTGGTCCCAAAACAGAACCCTGTGGTACTCCTGTGTTTACAAAAAAAGGGGGATGATATACCGCTTTCAACTTCTACCGATTGTACTCTATTTTTCAAATAATTACATAGTAGACGAAGAGATGTATTCGAGAACTTGAAAATTTGTTGAAGCTTATAAACAAAAATAGAGTGATCAATACAATCGAGAGCCTTTGAGAAGTCCAACAACAGTGTCAGCATCCAAAGGAAATCAAAGATCGGAGGTTACTTTTATAACTGCCAACTCACAACTATGTATGTACCTAAACACCTTGCCCGACTGCCATTTAGAGAGCTTTTGGTGGGCGTTAAGAAAAATATGTTAGCACGCTAATGGGTCTGAAATAAGCTGGAATACATGAGTTTGTTTTGTTAGGTATTGGATCTATTTATATACGGAACTCAATGCTGGATTGGAATGGCAAAAGCGAGGCCTGCCACATGCCCATAGTTTAGTCTGGTTAAAACAAAAAAATGCATGCATGATGTTTATCGCATGATTCTTACCGTGGATAGTTAAGTGACATCTGATATGTATAGTTGAATTGTGTGTGGTACAGTGCAACGTAAATCGCCATAGTTACATTTCTGGTTTTTGAAATGCTAAGTGATTTTTGTGTTTTTTTTTTTCGTTTAAAGAAAAAATTTTAATGTGTATTCCCATTTTGTTAAAAAGAGGCACTTTTATAACAAAAATGACAAGTAACCATACCTTAAGTGTTAAAAATATATAATTTTTCTCTTTTTTAAGCAGACATAAAATGTATGTGGGTTTGGTGTCTGAAACTCGACTCTCTAATAATGCCACTCTTTTAAACTCTGAATACAGTGGTTAAGGAGTATATAGAGTTGCTAAACTGGAGGGCGGTGTTGCCATTGTTATGAGAAAAACACTAAAACATACACTTTTACCAGTAATCAATACTAAATACAATTAAAATATTGGTGTTGATGTACATGTTTCAAACAATAGAAAGATTCCCGTTTTCTCGGTGTATTTCCCAGACCGCTTGCAGCACGCGATATTCTTATATGACCTAGGCAAAGCAAACTGGTCTAGATATCGGAACTCAATTAAAAATCGTTTAAGGCATAGTGATAAAAATATTAACTATAGAATATACTGATCAAATAGATGGTTGTATCAATAACTTTAATACTTTTATTTTTGAAAGCATAGATTTAGCGTTTCCTAAGAACACTCCATCTGATGAGTAAAAAACTGCCGCAAGATATTTTAATAGTTTTGTTTCCATTGTATCAGTTTTAAAACCAAAAAACCAAATGACCCAAAAAGTAAAAGACCCATAAGCCTCTTAAGCTGCACGAGTAAAGCATTTAAAACAATTATCAAATTCAAATTAAATAACGAGTTGCTTAAAATATGTATCCACCTCAACAATTCGGTTTTTAAGAACAGTAAATCGAATAACCAAGTGTGTTCGTTCCAATTGTAATATTAAATAAAATGCACGACTGGATCGCACGAACTTGCTCTTATGTAAAAGTACTTTGGAATTTAAAATACATTTTATAAATATAAGCATGAAATTGCCGTCTAATTTCCAGAAAAGTATGAATTTATACAAACAGAGCTCAAAAATCGTTTTATTATTAAAGTAATTTTTATATAATAAATTTCTTAAATTTAATCGTGTATCCGTTTTCAAGATATTGATTTTTCGAAAAAAAAATTGTATCATTTTTTTAAAAATTCAAAAACTATTTGTTGGAAGATTTTTTTAGAATATATTTTTTCAAATGAAAAGGAGCTCCTCCATAAAACTTTCGTTAAAAGCGTTAGACCCGTTGATGAGAAATTCGAAAATCTAAAAAACCGTTCCATGACATTATGACATGTGCCGGTTTTTTGCCCTAAAACTTTTTCGGACCAAAATGTAGGCCATATCCATAATAGTCCTACACTTATTTTTTTTATTTAAATCATTAGGGCCGTTTTCGATATAAATGATATTTTGCATTTCTGGTGTATGGGGGGTACCGTCAGATTTGGAGCTAAGACAAAATTTCAATTTCCCCTCTAGGGAATCACCCAAGACCCTTAAGTACCGAGTTTGAACAAAATAGCTCCAAAGGTTTAGACTGTAGATCGAGGTATACACATACAGAAGGAATTGCCGGACACACTTTATTCGTCTTCGCTATCATCAATGCTAAGCAATATATATATAGAATAGGAAACATCTATTAAATACTTGGGAATACCACCTAGATAAGAGACATATACAGAAATCAAGAAGAAAAAAATATAAAATTTGAGGTTTATCCGCCAACTTCCTCAGAACTGATGTAAATTATATGGCACACTTCCGATTGCAGTAGGACAATGAAATTTGGCTCAAATTGCATATAAAGGACCAAAAATAAAAATTGAGATTTTCCATTCAGGAGGCGTAGTATCCGCCCATTTTCTGAGAAAATTTTTAATTTATATGGAGCACTTCCGATTGCTGTAGAATGATGAAATTTAGTAGAACGGTATAGCTTAATGTACATTCAAAGCGAAAAGTAGAAAATCTAAGATTTTTCATTCGAAGTGTCTTTTTATTGTCATTTTGAAACTATAAATGCATCTTGAAAGTTCATGACTTTTCTTAGAACTAGAGTGCTCGATTTGGTACTCTATCTTATGTTTAAAAACATTTGCATACCTGAAAAAATTATGAGCTTACATCAGAAAAACTCTTAACTGTGATATGAACTATAATTAAACCACTAATTAGTCTATTAACAGGTGGGCTACCTTCATTTAAAAAAAAGGAATTAAACTGCAACAAAAACATCATCGCATCCTCAACAATAATTGATTTTTATGACTTTGAGCGGATGTAGGTACTTAGTACTTACATATATTTATAATTGAGGTAGGTATGTTAGTATAAGGTATCTTGACGAGAAGAATCAATTGAAGCGCGAATCAAAACAACCAATAACGAAAAGAAAATATACCAAAAGAAATAGGAAGCTATAAACTAAGTTGATTTTAGTAGGTAGAGTCCACCCTTCGATCTTTTCGTATCTTTTGAGATTTTGACATGGCAAAATATTAAAATCTTTGCAAAAATATTTGTTAAAAGAAGGGCCAAGTTCTTCTTTACAAAAGCCTTTGTGTAACAAGTCAACCGTGAAAAGTACTGAGATCTAAAAATACGCCAAATTCTTACTTCATGAAGGTTAATACCGAATATTTAAAGTAGAATAATATTGAAACAGGTACAATGTAATTGAGAAATTTTATTATTTAATGACTACTGACTAAAATTTGATGGGCTTACTTGGCAAGTTTTTTTTATGCCCAATTCGAAAGGTTTTAAAAACTTGACCAGTGAACCCATCAAATTATGTATTATGCATTCGGAAAAAAAATGGAACTCGAGATTTTGATCAAAGTTGACATTACGATGATAGCGAAGACTAAAAAAGTGGGTCTCGCATTTCGGTCTGTCTGTATGTGTGTCTGTTCGACTACAGCTTAAACGGCTCGGCCGATTTTCGACAACCTTGGTAGATATCATTTTTTTCTCCCACACGTTTTTTTTTGTAAGACTAAAAATATCGATACCTGCCATACGAATTTTTTTCGAAATTTTATAGATTTTTTTTTCTCAAAAACTGATTTAAAAAATAAAAATACAAACAAATTTAATTTATTTGAAGTTAGGTAATGGTTGGAAAAAAATTCCGAAAAATGGATATTGAGGGTACCCGCATGGAAACGTTTTTTTTTGATTTTCTCAAAAACGGTACAACAGATTTTGATATTTTTTTTTGCTTAGGCTCCCCAAAAATTTGAATAGTATTGTGTATTCAAATTTTCCAAAAAAAACTTTTTTTTTTGGATTTTTAAAAACGAATTCTAAATTTTTTTTTTCAAAACTTAATACATATTTCGAAAACCCCATTCAAGATTTTTTTTTAAACTTGATAAATACAAGTTTCTCAATATAATCTACAGCTTTTATTTTACCTAAAAAGGTACCCACCATACAAATGATAAAGAATGGTTTTCAAAAATCGTATTTTTCTAGAAAATGGGGCTTAGAATTTTGCAAAATGTTTTTTTTTTCAATATATTTTTATTATCTTTAATTTAATAAAAAAATTAAATTAAGAGATTACAGCTTGTACCTAACATAGAACCATTTTTTCTAATTTTGAATTTCTCACTATCGACATAACGGATTTTAATTAAATTTTTTAAAGAGTTGCTTCTAAAAGGATTAAAAACTTAAAAAAAAATACTTTTTGAATTTTTGGAAAAAAATTAATTTTTTTTGGAAAATTCAATATTTCAAAAACGGGTGAATATTTTTTTGGAAATTTAATTTTAATTCGCACAATAATGAAAACTTAAGGTTTGCGTACCAAATTTATTTATTAAAAATGTTTAAAAAAATTTGTATATAAAAAATTATTTTTTTAAAGAAACCACTACAACGACTTGTAATTTTCTGTTTTTATCTCTTACTACTTAAAGAATTTAAAAAGAAAAATTTTATCCATACAGTTTTCTCGTATTACATTCGTTTTTTAAATACCTTGTCTATTACATAGGAGCAAGTTATTGTTTTTTTTTTTTTTTTTTTTTTTTTTTTTTTGTGAAATTGTCTCTTAATGGTTCAAATGATTTCGATTGAACCCTGTATCTATCATCTATTATGTTCCAAGTGATAATAATTTAACCGGGATGTGTGCTTATGGCGGAAACGTATAACCAAAATAGAAGTTTTATTTTTAAAATTTAATGATTTAGCCATTTTTTCCGAATTTACAAGAACGAAACTTTTTAATACATCAAATAATATTGCAGTCCGAAATTTTTTAACAAAAGTTTTTTTTTTTAAATGAATGAAACAGAAGATTGTTCAGTTTTTTTTTACTTACAATATATGAATGTAAGTACTATAGGGCAATCTTTCCATTTGGAAACAAATTTTTAGCTCAAGATTTTGATCAAAGTTAACATAAAGACAATAGAGAACACGAAAAAGTCAGTCCTTCAGTATGTCTGTACCTCGACCTACAGCTTTATACCGCTGTAGCGATTCTTCATGCTGGGTATTTAAGGTTCTTCGGTGATTCTCTAGAGGAGAAATTGATTTTTTTAGCTCTAAAACTAACAGTACCTGCTATATATGAAAATCTTATTTATCTCGAGAACTGCTCCAGAGATTTTGATAAAAAACTACATTTATTTTGCTATTATAAGCATTTTACATTTTATTCCAAACAAGATTTAAGAGAAAATGTTTTTAACGGTACCTGTCATAGAACGTTTTTATTCTATTTTTGATTTTCTCACTAACGGTTCAACGAGTTAGTTAGTTTTCAAAACCAAAAAAAAAAAGAACGAAATTTTGCTCTATTTTTTAATATCCAAAAAACCATTATTTTGTTTTTGGTAGTTAAACTTCTTAGAAACTTTTATGAAAGACATTTTAATTAAAATCAAGAGAATTAGTAATCAAAAAATGCTTCGATGGTAGGTAATGCAAATAACGATTTAATATAAAACTGTTTTCTATTGGTTGGTAGATCGTGCTACAGCAAACAGACAAAAGTTTGTCTATATTCTTGAACCGATTTTCGAGAAAAAAATAAGATTTTTCTGATGGGACCTTTACATTAGTATGTTAGGTACCGCTGTTTTTGTTTTAAATATGTATCTACAATTTTTTTTTATTTTGTTAAAATTGCTTAAAAAAGTTGTATCCACCGATTTACTCAAATTTCGAAAAAAAATGTATATCGTTATTGTAGGCCTTAAAACAAATTCGAAAAGTTGTCTGGAGAATATCAAAAATGAACAGATGAACGAACAAAATGTGCAGGCCCGCTTTTTTCGGCTTCGCTATCACAACTGATTTTGGGGACCTGACTTCTGTAACACAAATCGAAAATAGTATTCAAACTCAAACACTTGAATTATATGAACTAAAATGCATAACCTTACTCGTATATACTGCATATATTATTTATATACATAAATTACACATAATTCCGTAGACGTATTTATGGTTCTAATTATTTAATTCAATAATAAACATTTATTTTTGTTTATAGATGCTGCTGCAAGTATCTTGGGTGCGACATCGTGATATTCATCTGCTAACAGTAGGTCGATACACATACACATCTGATCAACGATTTCGAGCAATACATCAACCACAGACTGAGGATTGGATCTTACAAATCAAATATCCACAACATCGAGACTCTGGTGTTTATGAATGTCAAGTATCAACAACACCGCACATGAGTCATTATATACACCTAAATGTCGTTGGTAAGTACTCAAAATGTTCAAAACTACGAGCACTTTAAAAATAATTATCCCAAAATTTTGGTCAATAAGTACTATGTTAAAGATGTTGTAGTGTGATACTAGGTTAAAATGATGTTTTCCCAGTCTTTAATCGAATTTAGAACATATCTTCTCTTCCATTCTATCAATGTTAAAATCATCAATTATATTCTTACTCTATCTGTATAGGATCTACTCGTAACTTCATTTGGTACTTGAACATTTCCAAATATCAAAAGAGGTCTGTTTGTTTATTTTGTTGCTCAAGAACAAAGAGCCAGAGCAAAAGATATGAAATTGACATGTATTGAAATGGTAGTACACAGAATGCAGCACCGGTTTTCGTGTGTTTGATTTTTGTCATAACAGGTCTGTTTACTTCCTTTCGCATGAACTGTCATTATTTTAGGTGTGTTCAGAAGCATTTTTTTAAAAAAAGCATAGCCTTATCACGATGAAATGTTAAAAATTAAGAAAGAGTTAGTTAGTAATCTACTTTAAAGTTAGCAAATTGCTTAGTAGTTTTATACTTAGATCTTAATACTAGGCGATTTAAAATTTTGCGCCACTATATAATGTAATATGATCAATGGTCAGATTTATATGGAATTTTTTCGATTCGCATCAGCAGCGGAAAAAACTAGGCCTAGATAGTAACACAATGCAAAACAAATAAAAAACTACATACGCATTCATTTTAGTTGCTTAAGAACTTTTTTAGGAACCAAAATTTCATCTATTTTTGTTCACGTACAAAATTATACAAAAGTGCGTTTTCACCAAAAGAAAGTTTTAGATTTACATCTAAATCTACTATAATTGTATCAAAATGTACATTCTCCAATTCATTTTCTCGACCCAATATAATGATACTTTAAAGTATTTTTAAGTGCATCTTGTCTCATTTAAAGTAATTTCCTAGAAAGAAAAACCTTATACATATTATGTATGTATAGGTTTTATTTTGCCATACATAATGGTTCTTTTGGTAATTATTCCTGATCGATTTAAATTCCATTTCTTTGTAATGTAAAATCTATGAATTTTTTTTTAATTTAGAAGAAATAATTTGTGGGCCCAAATTTATCGAATTCCAACCTCTTACTGAGTTCAAGTTCTAAGGATTTAGACCTTGATGAAGAAATAAATTGAACTTGCCAATAGAAAAAAAAAGCTGCACGAGAAGTGAATAACTTTCAACCTATCTCGCTTCTATCTAATATTGGTAAATTGTTTGAGCGGATTTTAACCAATCATTTTAATAACTTCTGTGCAGTTATGTACATTATTCCAAGCAACCAGTTTGGTTTTAATAAAGGAAACTCAACAGAACATGCTCTGCTCTTATTTCAGGATAAGGTCATTCAAAATCTTAGAAATAAAACTTGTACAGTAAGCCTAGATATTGACCTTGAAAAAGCGTTTGATTCGCTTTGGCATCACGGTCTTGTATATAAACTTATACAGTTGAACTTTCCCAATTGGCTCATTAAAATAATTTTTAGTTTTTTATCGAATAGAATTACCTCGATATTTATAAAATCTGAGCACACGGAGTTTCCTCGCCCTTAACAAAATTAAGCGTAGGCTTCCAATTCTTCAAAAAATGAAGATTGAAAATCAATACTAGTAAATGCGGATTGACTTGTTTCAGAAACGCCAGTGGGAAGGGACAGTTAAATATAGCAAATCCTTAAGCCTGAAAATTAATAATATCGCGATTCCATTAAGATCGGAAACAAAGTACCTTGGGATAAATTTTCAAAATCCGATTTCTTTTTAATAAATATGGTAGAACTATACTTAAAAAAGCGAAAATGGTTACAGGGTCATTGAAATCATTATTTAATTCGAAGTTCATGTCAAGAAAAACAAAAATGCTTATGTACAAGCTTAAGATCCATTCTGACATATGGTTTTTGTACTTGGTTTCCCATATCACCAGCAGTGGCAAGAGAAATCGAGATTTTTGTACGTAAAATATTGAGATCTTGCTGTGGAATGTTTAGAAAGCCAGATAAAAAATGGTTTTCAAACAAAACAATATACGATGCAACTCAAGTTACACCTTTAATGAAGTACCAAATAAACCTTCTTTTTAAAAAAATACATCGACTAAGTTTTCATGTAAGCCCACTAGTAAGATCCTTAATGGACTCTAATGCCAATGACAGTTTAGTTGATAAATATTATTTGTCACCATTTAATATGCTTAGTGACGGGTCAATCCCTTTACTACGACCAAAAACAAATGGAAACTTTCAAGCACCGTTTTACGTTAAAGCTTCTACTTTCAATTATAGGGGGTGATATTATAAATATAAATAGGTATAATACATTTTTAAAGAAGTGGTTGCTAACATAAACTTTAGCTAAGGTTCCCTATAAATACATACATTTATATTTTTGTGAAAGGTGGACCTCTTTAGTTGTAGTCTTATTTTATTTTAGTTTAAGTTTTAGTTTTAAGCTTAGTTATAATTTTAGTTAAAAGTTAATTTTGCCAAACAAGAGCAGAAAAGTTTTTGTTCGCCGGGAGCAAGCGAACAAAAATTAAAAATATTTGTATAAGATGATTTATTTCTATGTTAATTTGAGAATATTTTGAATATTTTGTAATTTCTTATATGGGACGTTTTAAAAAATTACATTTTTAGCGTAATAGCTTCCATTTTTTGCATTTCAATTTAAAGACTTGAAATTTGGCATGGAACTGTGTTTATATGTCAGCATTATAAGAAAAAATTTGCAGATCGATTGATGGTAACGAATATCCATGGTAATTAATAATGTGTAATCTCCGTGCCCTTTTTGGGATGTGGTTTTGATGCTTAATCAGTTTTATTAATATTTTTAATGATGAAAATGATTTGTTTTTAATTTTGGGCCTTGTCGTTTGAAAGGCCTTCTCTAAAACTTCAATTTTATGATATGCAAAAAAAAAATACATTGAAAAAGATTTTGAAAAAAAAAACATTTAAACATTTTTGCTTTTTCACACAACTAAACAATTTTTAATAATTTTTTACGATGCATCATCTTATAGTACGTCAAAAAACCTTCAATTTAATGTTTTATTATAATTTAATTATTGCAGTTAATTCCTTTAAAACTTACATACAAAATAATTTTTTCATCCGAGTAAAAATTCAGTGTAATCTCCGTGGCCTTGTTATCTTTATACCATATTTATATTTTTTAGTCTAACCACCGGCCGCCAAAAGAAAGGTATTTAATCTTACTTGAACCTAATATAATTTGGATGACATTGAATTACATTGACTATATTAAAATTAAGAAATAGTCGATTTTGTAATCTCCGTGGCCTGTAATCACTGTGGCCATTTTCGTATTTGTTTTTTAATAAATGTTCTTTTAGTTTATAATGGCTCATATCATTATTAATTTTTTTATATTCTAGATAAATATACTGAATTTCATCATTCCTTACATTATTGTTAATGTGATAATTAATAAGATAATGTGATAGATAATAAGATAAGTTAATGTGTTAATAAGATGCGAGTTTTTTAATTTTTTCATTATTATAAATTTCAAAGAAAAAAACAGTTTTCTCCTGAAAAGTATGATTTTGAATTTATTTAATTTTTGTATTGTATTGTATTTTTTATTAATTATCCTATTAAATTTATTTGCTTTCCACAAAATTTCAACTATTTATTGTTACTATTTATTTTGTGGATTATTGTTCTTTTAAGCAAGAAAAGAACATTTTTAATACATTCGAAATTTTCAATTTTATTTCTTATCGAAAAATACTCCTAAAATGAAAAATATTTGAAATTATTTTTGCGCAATTCGGAGAACTCCTTTTCTACTTGTTTACTATAGATTTAGAAACTAAAACCCAAGAAAAAATTTGTTTGAAACGATCAATAAAAAATATCAATTTTAAAAAAATGACCCATATGTATAGTCAGGCATATCTATAAGTCGACCAAAAACAAAACAAAAAAAAAGATTGTAATTGAAATTGTACTGAGTTTATTTGCCTCAATAAAGTTAACTAACTTGAACTTGAATTAAATTACATCTAAATCAAGTTCTAACAATTCGTCAAACATTGTTCGAGTGGTAAGAACTTTGTCAACAAAATCGAATTGTTTTATTAAATTATCTTTATCAGTTTGTTTTTAAACGATATATCAATATTTAATTCATTTGTCTTCATTTTTTAAAAAGCCCCACTCCATAGCTTACTACTTCCTAAAAAATGAAGTGTAGTTTTCATACAGTTAAATAAACAAATTAGATTATGGATGATCCAAAGCCTCAGAAACTCCATTGACTCTTTCATTATTAATTGTATATGAGCAAGAATAAATAAATCAAATCGCTGATAAAGTCAAAATATATGTATAAAGAAAAAAGTAATCTTCATTATAGGTTTTCCTTAGGAAAAGATAATTTTCTTCTTGGCATAGGTTGCTTATTGTCTTTTAAGCAGTTTGAATATCTTCTTGATACTTGTGTTGTTGTATTCATTGATAAATAGAGTAAAACACGAATATGTGGTGAGCCATTACACATGCCATGGTTCTATTCTTCTGTTGTTTATTGTTATGACACCATGACCTTCTTTACTCATAAAAGCGTCAAGCTATTGTTGACAATCCCAAAGATAAAATCTCAAACAATTTTTTGTATCCACTTTTTCACTCATGGTGATTTGTTTTCTTTAAACAAAATAACCCTTAAATATGCGGCTGTACGTAGGTTATATATAAAATAATCAATTTCCTTACTTTGTCTTCCTTCGAAAATAAAAAAAAAAATTAAAATTATACTTTAGTAAAAAGTTTAATGAGTGTTGTGCATTGAGGTCAAGTAAGCGTCAAGATCCAACACTGATTATATACTACATATATGTTCTTCACCAAACAAGTTTTTCAGAAATCCATAAGTATCCTTCATTTGAAAAGAAAATTAAACAAAGTTAAGTTGATGAATCTTGGATGATCCAAGATGAGAGGAGGAGAGAGTACCTAATAGTGAGACAGTTGTTTGAAAAGATTATTTTTACCTTATTCGGAATTCTCCTCCCCCCCACCAAAATGAACTTTTTTTTTAACGAATCGATAAAAAAGTGTTTGCTGTTCATAAAAAACATCAAATTATGGAGGAGAACAGTTTTTTGCTTAACAGTACTGTGGGTGGCACGCTTCGCGGGTTCTCAGGATTTTAACTCCCTTTTCGGGGGCCACACCCGCTCACACAACTTTGTTCACTTTTTTACCATAAAAAAGTCGATTCATTAAAAAAAAGTGCATTTTGGAATTCCGAATAAGGACCGATTATTTTAATAGAAAATGACTCTGAGTATTTGTTTAATGCTGATTGTGCTAGATATAAAGCAGGTTTGCAAAAGCTTAAGTCACTTTTTAGCTTAAGCTTGGCTTTAATTCACAAGCTAGTGGGTGACTTATGAATTTAAAAAAAATGTAATTCTGCAGCTAGTTACTAACTTATGAATTTAAAAAATTTAATTCATAAGTCAGTTGGTGGCTTGGGAATTAAAAAAAATTAAATCATAAGCTTCTTAGTGACTTATGAATTAAAAAAAATTAATTCAGATCTACTAAGTGACTTATGAATTAACAGAATTTAAGTGACTTATGTATGTAAGTGACTTATAAATTTAAAAAAAATAATTCACAACCTACTAAGTGACTTATGAATTAAAATAATTTAAGTCATGAGCAAGTAGGTAAGTGACGCATGAATTAAAAAAAAATAATTTGCAACCTACTAAGTGACTTATGAATTAAAAAAATTTAAGTCATGATAAAATTTATAAGCTAACATAATAATTTTATGACAAACAAAAGCTCTTGAAATCTACTTTCGTTAGTAATTAAATAATTATTTAGTCAAAACAAGCTTAAACATTTCCAATCTACCAACTAGCTTATGAATTAATTTTTTTTTTAATTCATAAGTCACTTACTAGCTTGTGAATTAATTTTTTTTTTAATTCATAAGCCACTAACTTGCTCATGACTTGAATTTTTTTAATTCATAAGTTGCTTAGTAGGTAATGAATTAATTTTTTTTTCAATTCATAAGTCACTTAGTAGCTTATGAATAAAATTTTTCTTAAATCATAAGTCACTAATTAACTTATGATTTTTTTTTTTTTAATTCAAAAATCCCAACCGGGTAGTCCGCTGGGGGTTCGTCGAATTTAAAGCGAATAAAATAAGGGTAAGCAAATTAATAAAGATTTAGATGTTCAAAATAGTAAATTAAATAAATGCAGGTACTGGGGCGTTCTTACGCTGAAGGGTGGGCGCCAGAAAAACTGTTGAGGGTCTTTTGTCTTGACCGGATGCTGAAAATTTGTCTTAAGAAATTTTAAGCTAACGCAAAATTCGATGAGAAATTAAGAAAAGTTAACAAAGCAAATTATTTGGGAGACCTTTCTAAACATGGGTATACGAGTAAACCCTAAGCCTAAATAGATTAAATTAATATAGAATTACACACCAAGGGCCAATTTTTAAAATTTGAACAATGAGAAAAAGACGGCAAGAAAAAGACGACAAGAAGGGACCGCTAAAACTAGGTCCCGAAACAAACAATAAAAGGCTGACATAAAAAAAATTTTGAGATTTGAAATATCGAGACGAATGCCAATAAAAGTTATTAAAAAAACACACACTTTTTTTAGTCGATTATGTCTAAAAAAATAAAACCACTCTACTTGATAAATCCAAGGCCGTATCTAAACTTAATAATAAAAATTACTATTTGAGAAAAGTTAAAGCTATTTTATATGTAAAACATTATTCTGAGCATTCTCCCAGCTACTCTACATGATTTTAACTTTTTAAAAGTTGTTGAAAACAAGAGCAAACATTATTTATCAATTTAATAATACTTTTGGAGGAAGGGAGATACCATTCGGTGGATATTTGAAAAGATTTGGGGAAATTGAGGGAATGAATGTTAAACAAAATTTACGATGGACTCAGAGCCATGTTTAAAAAAATTAATAAGTAAAATATATGTTGATGGTTTGTTTTGTTGTCTAACAAAATCCACTTGAAATGTAAGTGCATGATTCTTCTTTTATTGTCCCTGAGTGTTGTAAATGATCTTTGAGAGCTTTCTCGCCCTAAGGAAAGATGGCGTGCAAAAGAATTAAGATGTGGCGATTGTGATCTACAGTTGCGCCAGGAAATCCAAGGAAACAGACAAAAAGAAGAGATACGAAAAATTTAAATATTCAAACTTTTTTTTTTTTTTTTTTGTTATAATCTACACAGCGCGGGCGTGATGTTAATGAAGAGAAAGAAGGATAGGGAAGATATGTGGCACGATGGTTTGAGACTTAAGGTGGTTGTCTCTTACTCTTTTTGTTGACGGCACTCAGCAAAGTCGATTTTCGTTTATCTGCTCTTTTTTGCTCTGAAAAACAAATATTCAAAGTTTGTAATAAATTTCATTAAAGTGAAAGAAAACAAAATTCAATGACAAGATTGCGGAAAAAACATAGATTTTATAATATTTGCGAAAACCTGGAATAGGTACAATTTGCGTTTTGTTTTTTGGAAAACTTGCAGCAGGTAAAAACGGGTTTTCTGATTTTCGACACGTTTCCAAAACCAGTTAATAATAAGAGTGATTATATAAGAATTGTTCAATTTTTTTCAAAATAGCTAGCGGTTTTAAAACGTGCTCGTTTATTTGAGCATCTGTCAAAACTCTAATTTTCGTTTCCTTAAAAGTTTTCAAAAAGAGTTAGGTCTCTGGTGTAATGGTCTATTTGGAAAATTTACCTAACAAAAATGGTAGAAAAGATTAAAAAACTAAATTCATTCATCAGTTTAATTTTTAACGCCAAGGCAACAGTTGATAAAAAACGTTGTTTGAAGTGTCTACATTTACAAACCAAGAATACGCTGACATTATTTTGATTTATGGATTGTGCAATGGAACTTCAACTAGAGCGCAACAAAGAACTTTATCGAAATCAACCACTTCGTAGTTAATGAGTATTTGGAAGGCTTCACACAAGGAGACATAAATCATTTCAATACAGACTCAGCGTCAATATATGGACAGGCGTAATTGGAAACAAATTAATCGGCCACTTCGAATTAACCCTGATGCTGAATTCTACAAAATATCTGGAGTTTGTGCTTTCACTTATGTAACTAGCTTCAACTATTTTCCAACAAGATGGGGCTCCAGCCTACTATGCTCGAGAGGTTAAGAATTGGTTAGATGAAGAGTACGGTTATCGTTGGATAGGAAGAAATGGACCGTTTCACAGGCCTGTAAGATCTCCTGACCTTAAGTATTGGATTTATTTGTATGGGAAAGAATGAAATAACTTGTTTATTCAACTGAACTAGTAAATTTAGGTGAATTAGAAGACCGTATTCTCTAAGCGTCATCAAATATGAAGCAGCAACTATCATTAATAAATATTCAAAGTTAAAACCAAAAACAGGCTCCAGCATGCATACAAAACCCAGATGTAGGTACACTTTGATATATCCCTGTTAACTGTTTGTGTAGACATATAAAATACAAAATATCTAAAACCACACAGAATCATTTTTTATTCATAGAGCCTTTCGAGCTTAAAGCAAAAAATCATTTTTTTTTTAATTTTATCTGTTCCAGGTTTTCCCAAATATTATTTTGAATACTGTTATGTTCATTCAAAACAAATAGTGAAATGATATTTTTATTACGCATTTTTTGGAGAAAATTGAGCCCAAAGTCAAAAAATTGGCCTCGACATTGGAAATAGGCCCAAATTGTGGAACGATTTTTTTCTTAGAATATACTCAAGAATCACACTCTAAAATATTATGTTAAATTCTTTTATTTTAGGTGCTGTAGCCAGCAGCCATTTCATGGTCAGAAGTAAAGGGTGGTATACTATATATACATTGACGAGCAATTTATTGACAATTTTTTTATATATTTTTATTAAGAATGACTTGAACTAATTGGAGCGTATAATCGTTCATTGAATTCAAGTATTTTTGACTAAGTTACAAATGAAATGACTATCTAATTATATATTTCAAAAATAGCATTAAATATTAACATGACATAAATTACTTACTTACCTAAATGGCACCCGGCCCATAAAAGATTGTTGCCTGAGACATGATGATTTCCATCATCTATAATACCGACAACACGAAACTTCCAGTCATCGGAACTCTGACATCCTTTATGATTTGGTCCTTAAACCAGAGGTTCGGTATTTTTTGTCACCTCAAATATAAAGCTCTGATTCGGAGACACTCTAAGTTGGAGCATTGTTGTTCATTTTCTCGATGTGCCCAAATGTAGTCGACATGCTTTGATTTTCTGGAATAAAACCACATCTTGGTATACCTTATAGACTCTATGATGATTTAATAACCGATGTGAAGATTTCAATAATTTATAAAAAATTGTTATATTCTTCATTAACCCTTTTACCCAACTGGATGACGATAATGCTATTAAAATTTCAAGTTATTTCGATATTTCAAATAAAGAGAACCTAGAATTGGAAGTTACAAATATTATAAATACATAAATTATAAATAAACAGGCGAATCTATAAACAAATCTTAAAGGTTACTTAACTTTAAAATACCTCTAAACAGCTTTTAAGTATGAAATCGGTATCTATAATCAAATTTCACATTTAAGTAACGTTACTTAAAGGCCTCTTAACTTAAACGCCATCAACCGCGTTTAAGGGTCACTTAAAGGCATTTTAAAATGTATTTTGACATATCGATTGTCACCTTTGAAACTTTGAAGTTTCAAATTGTGAGTTTGTAGGTATTGTTCGTTGTGATATTATTTTAGAATTATAAAGTGCAACGATTTAAGAAACATAAAATTTGTATTGATTAAAGTATGTGTACGCGCAAAGAAATTTCGTCCACGCTTCCCGCTTAGCCTTTGAAGTGTTTGTATCTACACTTTCTTCCTCGTTGTTGGAAGAGAATAGGCGTTTTCCTAAATGCTGTGTTGCAGCGCATCGTAGATTTTGATGCCCTTGAAACGTTTTTCTTCACTCCGAAATTTACTTTTACAATTCATTAAAAAAAAAACTCTAAAATTAAGAATTCGTATTTAATAACGTTATTTTATTGAAGCAAGTTAATAAAAAAAAAGCATCAAAGTTCATGATGCGCTGCAACACTGCATTTAGGAAAACGCCCAATCCGTGCATACAATAATTCTGTTTTGTAGTGTATTATTGCAAATTTTAAAATAAAAAAGTTTCCTTGTAGGAGGCATCCCAATTTTCAGATTTTTTTCTTTTATTTGTGGCGGCGGGTGTGGGTGTGTGTTAGATAGCCATTTTTTTTGATTTCACAGATAAAAAAATGTGTCTTCCAATTATTTACTGAAAGAAGGTGTCACAAAACAGCTGTGTTGTATAAAATGAAGCAGCATTTGTTTTTTTTCTGTACTAGATTTTCACATTCTTTTACGTTTCGTGACACAACCATGCAGTTTAAGAAAATCTTATAGATACGGCTGAAATTGTATAAATTATAAATGACAAATGAAATCGAATTAAAGTCATATCATCACGATGAAAAATTCTGAAGTTTGGTTAGCAAATGTAACTATCCAATATTAAGAAATTGTGCTATAAAATTGAGCTCTCTTTGCGCATCCACATATTTTTACGAATGTGTGTTATCAACTATGAAGTTCATAAAATCGAAGTACCGAACGACCCTTATAGATGCTCATTTGGACCAATGCCTAAGAACTGCCAATTCGAATTATGTGCCAAATTACAATGAATTAGCTGACAACAACTTGCAATGTCAAATTTTACATTAAATTCAAAAAATAAATGAAATACGAGTAAATTTTATTTGAATTGATATTATTGCCATATTAAAAAATTGATTTTTCATTGGGTGGTGCCCGCTGAGCTTTGGGATTTCAAAATTGTGCCCGAGTAATTGAAAAGGTTGCCTACGGCTGTTATAGAGTTATTATCGGGTCGATTTTCACCTCAGAAACAAACAAACAAAGGTTTTCGCAGTCAGAACTCATGTTGATACCTATTTTATAACTTTTTATATGCTGCTCGGTTATATGTTGCTCGGTTTGTAAAATATTCTCGAATACTGGTCTGTGCTGTTCCTCTAAACAATGGGGCGCAAACACAGTCTTCTATCCCGCTGTGTGACTTATGGCCACTAACGCGGCTTTTTTAGTTTTTGCTTAGATGTTCCAACATAAACTGAATAGTTGTTGATCTTGTATTCTACATAAATTCGAGCTATGCATTATCTCAACTAATTTTAATAATACAAATAATTTCGATTTGGAACTTTTGATTGAAAATATTTAACTATAGCCTTTTAACCAATTCTTTTAAGAGATGTACTTATTTTTGCTCCGCATTGTGATTTAAACCGAAGCAATTAGCTTAGGAGAAGAAAATAAGTATCTAAATTTAAATAAAGCCTTAAAACTGTATATACATAATGTAGATTTTCGTGTAACAAACAGGTCAGACCTTAAAAGGTATTTTTGGCACCTGCATAACAACTCACCTCCAACAACCACAGCTCCCGGCCTGGTGTTAGTGCTTTTTCTCTGGTTTCTGCTGTCGTCTTTTTAAATAAATCTGTGTTTTTTTGACCTTGCAAATACATACTGCGCTATTATTCTACAGCTGAATAATATTTCCCAATAGATTTCTGGAACAAAGAAGTGAAAAATGCGGGGAAAGTTGGCGTAGTTGACATTAGAACTACAGAAAAAAACAATTCATTAGTTAAGAAAATATAGGCTCTTATAATCTAATATTTATTTGACTCCTTTTTTATTATTTTCTTTTTTTTTTCAGAACCATCGACCGAGATAATTGGTGCACCAGATCTTTATATTGAAAGTGGATCAACAATAAATCTGACATGTGTTATACTTAATTCACCTGAACCACCAGCATATATATTTTGGAATCATAACAGTGCGGTAAGTTAATGATGTACTAGTATAGATGTATGCATATAACTGAATTAAAAAGTTAACACAAACAAAAACTCTCGGAACCAATCATGCATTTATTTAATCCATTGATGAATCGATCAAATAGACAATTATTGGAACTAAATATAATACGAGTATTATGTATGTTAGATTCGTGGCTGTGATCGGACTTAGGTAAACCCGGAATATGCATCCCTTTTGAAGGTTATTTTAAGAACTTATTTGGTCACGCAGTCGTCGACTAAGCTCCGAGCCATTAACATCGTTTTTTTTTCGATTTGCTCTCTACTCAGTCGGTAAACCGTTTCTCTTAATTTCAACCTACCTTTCCTCCCTCTCATTTCCCCTTCTTTCTAATTTTCGCGCTTGTTAGTGAAAAAAAAAAAAAACAGTTGGTGTAAAACTTTTTTTTTTAACATGGCCTCTGTGCCACGTGTGCTTTCGGGCAATCGTTTTGATATATTTAATCATCAATTCGACCCCCCCAATAAAAAAAAGAAAAAAAACTCGTATTCCCCCATCGAATCTAACCTAGATATTCCCTCCCAATTAAACTCATCCAATCCCAAATTTATTGTGCTATCTCATCCCGATCCAAATATAAAGCTCTCCAGCTATAGTGTCTTCCTTTTAAAAAAAGCCATTGATGGCATTAGCACCTCCTACGAATCCATTACTCAACTCCGCGACGGAAAATTATTAATCCTAGTGAAATCTGTACGTGTAGCAAACCTATTCCTATCCAAAAATTCCCTTTCAAACATCTGCCCAATAACTGTTTCTCTCCATAACCAGCTAAATTCATCTAAAGGCACGGTATACGCACCATGCTTAGTGAATATACCAGAGGACGAAATTATTAAAGAGATGAAAGATCAGGAGGTTACTCATGTCTATAAATTTACAAAAACAGAGAACAAAATTGAAAGACCCACTGGTCTCATTCTCTTTACTTTTGACCTCTTCCGTCCCCCCACATCTGTTAACGTAGGTTGGTACAACTTCAAAGTACAAGAATATTACCCAAACCCTATGCGTTGCAAAAAATGCCAGATTCTTGGCCATACGTTAAAAAGATGCTCTGGTGTTGAAACGTGCTTTAACTGCAATCTTCCACCTCATCCCTCTGAAAATTGTACTCGTACTTCATGTGCAAACTGTGCTGAGGAACACCCTGCCTCATCAAAGCAATGCAAACGCTATATTCAAGCCAAGGAAACGCTTAAGATTAAAACCATCAATAAGTGCAGCATGGCTGAGGCAAAAAAATTATACAGTGAGCAATCACCTACTCTCTTAACCCCTCAGTTCTCTTATTCTTCTATAGCCAAGAAAGCAACTCAACCTCCCTCACTCCAACCTTCTAAAGAAACTTCTCCACTTAAACTTTCATCTTCAAACGAACTAAGCTCATCATCTCCAATAAATACAAACGAAACACCCCAAAATACACAATCATTAAACTACGATCCCCCTACGATTCCCCGCCGCCTTTCAAAACCTAATGTATCACTCTCTAACTTAATTCTTCTACAGAACTCGTCTTTTTCAGGCGATAATAATATAAAGCCAACGAACATAAATGTGACAGAAAATGTAAAAAATATACCTTCTACCTCAAACATATCAACCACATCAAACACATTTTCCTCTCCTACTCAAAACGTTATCCACTCAAACTCAACCTCTCAAAATTCTTCTCTCAACCTAAATAAACAATATAACAACAACAACCAATTCAAAAAAACAAGTACAAAGGTACTAGTTCCTTCTATTAGTGCCACTGCAATGGCAACTGATGAACAATTAAATGAACACTACGAAAAAATGTCCGACAATGACGATGGAGACATCTAATCATGAAATCGCAACCCAACATAACGACTCCGTCGTTTCGATGTTGAGTCATCCGGGCTCCACATGGAGCTTGGATGCCTCAACGTCGGGGAGACGGAGTCTTATACCTATTCAACCAACAAACTCAACATCTTCAGATTTTTTACAGTATAGTACTGACTATACTGCACATAAATCTTCTACCTATCAAAACTCAATCCTTAAGGTTCTTCAATGGAATCTTAATGGATACTTAAACAATTATCTTGAACTTGAACTTTTGATAAGTGAACATAAGCCGGCAATTATTTGCCTTCAGGAAACTCATGTCCCAACCAACACACAGGTTAAAGCCCCGAAACAATATGAATCATACTTCCATAACTTTGACACAATAACTACGGCAAAAGAAGGGACGAGCATTTTGGTTAACAAATCAATCCCACACAAGGTTCTTCATACTAACTCCAATATCTCTGTTACCGCAATTGAAATCCTTCTTGATTTTAAAATTACAATCTTGTCTGTTTACATCCACCCTACCCAACACTTCTCTTCGTCAGATTTAGAAAACTTATTAAGAACAGCTAGTTCTCCTGTAATCCTTACTGGAGATTTCAACTCATGGAGCCCCCTTTGGGGCTCTCCCACATTAAACGCCAGAGGAAAGGAAATTGAAACTTTCTTAACCAACACCGATCTTTGTCTATTAAACGATGGCAGTCCGACTCATTTGTCCACACATAACACGTTAACCCACGTAGACCTTACTTTTGTCTCTTCTCAACTAATCCCTTTTACAACATGGAATAGAAATGATTTCCTTCACGGAAGTGATCATTTTCCCATAATCACAATTATCTATCTTGGAAAACATAACAATTCATCTACACCAACTCCAAAATTCCTAACAGATCGCGCAGATTGGACTCGATTTCAATCCAGTTCACTTGAGTACTTCAATAAACACCCTCAATCCACAAACATTAACCAAGAAGCAGCAAAAATTATCAAGGGTTTAAGATATGCCGCAAATAAATCCATCCCACAAACAAAACTCACTCCGTTAAAAACAATTGTCCCTTGGTGGAATCCGGAAATTGCAGCACTTCGTAACAATAAACAACTTTTGTGGAGAGTATTTAAAAAATACCCAAATGATAAAAATCTCATTAATTACCGTAGGGCCAATGCTCAATTCCGTAGGAAAGCTAAAGAAGCCAAAAAAGAAAGCTTTCAAACTTTCACCGCTAATCTGAATCCCAACACAACATGCAAAAAAATATGGTCCGATATTAAGACTCTGACAGGTAACTACTCATCACCCTTGATTAAAGCAATGAATACAGGGTCCGAAAGTCTAACAGACCCACATAAGATTGCCGAATATTTTGCTGAACGTTGGTCAGCCTACTCAAGTGATTCCAACTTCTCTGTTTCTTTCTGTAACTCTAAATACTTCTGTTTAAATAGTAATTACAACGTTTTCCAACCATCAAAATCTGCAAAACTAATTGAATTACCCATCAGCATTGTCGAATTTGAAAATTCCTTAATCTCAGTCAAAGGGAAAAGCCCTGGCTATGATCGCATTTCATATCCGTTACTTAAAAATGCACCTTTTCAAGTAAAAAAACGTGTACTCTCTCTATTTAACAACATTTTTGATCAGGGCACAGTACCCCAAACATGGAAAATCGCCACTACAGTCCCCATTCCTAAACCAAAGAAACAGTTGACAGATATCAACGGGTACCGACCTATCTCTTTATTACCCTGTATCAGCAAACTCTTGGAAAAAATAATTTCCAAAAGACTACTTTGGTATATTGAAAGAGAAAAATTTATCAATTTAAATCAAGTTGCATTCAAACATGGCCGTAGCACCATGGACTCTTTACTTCACATCGATGAATTTATAACATCAGCACTTGGTTGTAAAAATCACGTTTCTATAATATCTTTAGACTTTGAAAAAGCTTTTGAACGAACCGGTATTCATGTTATTTTGAACAAATTATACAAATGGAACATTGGTCCAAAAATATACAATTTCGTTAAATCTTTTCTTACTAACAGAAAATTCAGATCCAAAGTAAATCATTCATTTTCAAAAATTCATAACTTAAGCAACGGAATACCTCAAGGATCGCCACTTTCGGTCATCCTTTTTATTATTGCTTATGATGATTTAAGCGAAATCATCACCAGATTCAAAAATATTGACCATTCTCTCTACGCGGACGATTTGTATTTACTATCTAAATGTAACGATTTAAACCGAACCCAAAATCAATTTAATCTAGCCTTGAATGAGATAAATAACTGGAGTATCCAATCAGGTGCTTTATTATCTTCAAGTAAAAACAGACATCTGCATATTTGCAGAAAAATAAACTGCTCTAGTTTCAGTATAAGTACCAATAACTTCAATATTCATAATGTAACAAATTTAAATATCCTAGGAGTATCTTTTGATAATAAATATACTTTTAAAAATCATTGCCTAGAACTAAAAAAAAATCTTGTATCTAGACTAAACATAATAAGATATTTGTCATCTAAATATAGTTATGTACATACGAATACTCTTATCCATATAACTAAGCTAATATTATTATCAAAGATTGACTACGGATTGGCAATATTTGGAAAATGCGCAAAATCTAACTTAAAACTACTCAAACCTACATACAACGCAGCTGTAAGATCATCTTTAAGAGCTTTCAAAACAACACCAATAAAAAATCTGATGACTGAAGGTGGCTTCCCAACAATCGAAGAACGAAGAGACGCCTTAACATCTCTACTTATTCCCAAAATCTGCGGATCATTTTCTTCACCCATCCATAAGGACGCTCTTAAAATACTGAAAAGGAAGAAAATTCCAAAAAATCCATCCACTTTGTACAATGCAATATCTTTTGCCAACAGTATGGAACTTTGTTCAATTGTCAAGAGTTCAACAATCGAAAAATACCCTCCTTGGCTGCTCCCTCCTGAAGCTGTTAACATCAGCCTTTCCAAATACCCAAAGAATACAACTTCGAAAGAAGTCTTTATTCAAAACTTCCAAGAGCTGTTAAGTTTCTTCCCTATAAACAAGTGGAATATTTTATATACTGATGGCTCCAAAAACGACGATAGCGCAGGCATGGCTATTGTCAACAATAACGGCGATCTTTTATGCGCTGAAAAGGTTTCACCGATTTTGTCCATCTTCTCAATTGAATCCCTGGCCATATTCAAAGCTACGCAGATTGCGGTTAACTCCAAGAAAAAACATTAATATGCACTGACAGCCTCTCATCACTCAAAGCTATAAGCAACATCAAACACCGTGCCCCCGTTATCAATAACATCCGGGACAACATAATCTCCCTTAAGGATAAATTACTGCTGGCTTGGGTTCCATCCCATATTGGAATAAAAGGAAATGAAGAAGCTGACCGCGAAGCTAAAGCAATAACTTCCAACTCTAATGTAGAGATCATGCAATATCAGCCTAGCAATAATGATTTAAAAAAGCTCATAAGGTCACACTGGAAAAAGAAAAAAGCAGAATCATGGAATGAATATACCCACTATTATTCATCAATTAATCCAGACGGTGTTCAAGCTGTATACCCAACTACCACAAACACTAAGATGAACAGATGTTTTCTAAGACTTCGACTTGGACACTCAAGACTAACACACGGTCACTTAATGAGTAAAGAATCACCTCCGATATGCCATTTTTGCCAAACAAACGAAACACTGTCAATCTATCACTTAACTTCAGGCTGCAGTAGAATCAATAGTATTTCTTTATCCTTATTTAACCATAAGCTATTAGACTTACTTTTGGTTCCTTCTGAACCAAATATACAAAAAGTTTTCAAATTGCTGAAAATACTGGAACTAGAGAATAAGATTTAAAATATATTTTCCGAGGGGGGGGGGGGGTGGTTTGGATGCATGGGGAAGGTGTGAACCTTTTCTATGTATCCCCGATCACCCCCCGTCCCCCTTGATTACCATAATTAATTTTATCAAATAATTTTTTCTTTTTTTCTTTTCTGTGCATAATACTTTATTTATCCTCTAATTTTTAACGAAATCAATAATTAACAAACATTTAGAATTAAAATAATATTATATCTACTATTGTATTAGTTACCTTTTGTATACATAAATATAAGTTAAATTTAGTTTAAATATCCAAATAATTTTATAAAATCTCAGCAGAAAGCCTAAGGCGCTCCAGCTGATTTATTATTAATATGTACATTTATGTAATTTTAATAAATAATAATAAATAATAATAATATTTGGTCACGAATATAGTCTATAGGATTGTTTTGAACTAAAGTAAAGTAAAGCGTGGGGATGTATATACATTATGACGCTCATTTTGTACCAATTGGTTATGTAAATCCCAAAAAAGAAGCTTGGGTTCTTGCCTGGGTCAGATTTAATCATCTACTCTTCCAACAGTTTTAAACAATAATAAATCTAGACCAATAATTGCTTTCGATAGAAAACAAAATGCACGACTGGTTCGCACGAACTTGCTCCTATGTAATAACTAGGAATTTTAAAAACGAATATTATTAGAAAAAACTGTTCATAATGATAGAATTATCATCATTTTTTAAATTCTTTTAGTAGTAAGAGACATAAACAGAATGCTATGCAAATATGAATTTATGCAAGAACAAAAATTATAAGTCATTGTAGTGGTTTCTTAATAAAATACGGTTTTATATATAAAATTTTTAAAATATTTAAAAAAAAAAATTGGTACGTCAACTTTAGGTTTTTATTATTATACGAACGAAAATTAAATTCCCAAAAAAAATATTGACCCATTTTTGAGATATCGAATTTTCAAAAAAAAAAATGATTTTTTTTTTGAAATGCAATATTTATTTAAGTTTTTAGAAGCATATCTATAAAAATTTTCAATAAAATCCGTTATGTCGATAATGAGAAATTCAAAATTTTAAAAAATCGTTCTATGGTAGGTACAGTCAGTCATGTCTTGTTTTCAAAATTTTTTATATTAAATTATAGATCTTAAAAATTAATCAAAAGACTAAAAATTTAAGCAAAATTCTTGGAACCGTTTTCGAGAAAAATACGATTTTCGAAAACAATTTTTTAACATTTGTATGGAGGGTACCGCTATTTTTAGGTAAAATAATTTTTTTTCTCATGTCTTGTAGATTATTTTAAGAAACTTTTATTTATCAAATTTTAAAAAAATCGAGCATGGGATTTTCGAAATATTAAGTTTTCAAACAAAATTTGTGAAAACTTTTTTTAAAAATCCAAAAAAATTTTTTTGAAAATTTGAATGCACAATAATATTGAAACTGCTGGGGAGCCTTAACATAAAATAAATGATCAAAATCGGTTTTACCGTTTTTGAGAAAATCAAAAACAAAAAAATGGTTCCAAGGGGGTACCAAAAATAATAATTTTTTTGAAATTTTTTTTTCATTCATTACCTAGGTTTAACTAAGTGAAATCTTATAATTTTTTTTTTAATCTGTGGGACAGTTTTTGAGAAAAAAAAAATATTTATAAGATTTCGAAAAAAAAAAAATCGTATGGCAGGTGCCGTTATTTTTGGTCTTAAGAAATCAAATCAAAAAACATTCGGGGGGAAAAAATAAAACCTACATATATCTACCAAGTTTAAAGAAAATCGGCCGAGCCGTTTAGCTGTAGTCGAACAGACAGACAGACAGACAGAATTGCGAGACCCACTTTTCTGGTCTTCGCTATTATCGTAATGTCAACTTTGATCAAAATCTCGAGTTCGATTTTTTTTTCCGAATGCAAAACTTGCCTTATAGTACCTATAAGTCGCAATAAAAATGGTTTAGTTTAGTCGATTTCCACGTGTTGCTCATTTCCCGTAAATAAATATTCAAATCCGCGACCGCGCCAAACCACGATAGTTGGGCTTATTATATTAAAAAAGGTTGATTATCTATTTTTTTTTAAAACCAAATGAAGGTATTCTTGAGTACTCGGTAGTAGTTTAAAAGTACATATTTCTAACCATAATACCCACCAATACAAAACAGATATGAAAAAGAAGAGCGAAAGCAATGGATTTTCTCATTTTTTTTTATAAATTTATTCGTACTGTTTTTGGTTATCAAAATTAAATGATGTATTTTTATATGTGTATTCATAAGAACTATAGAAATATTCTTCTTTTAATAATATAATAATATTCTTCTTTAAATAAGGGGTTACTCCTCTTTTGGCCGTAATAATCGCTTTTATTCGAGGAGAAGTTCAATAATATACTATTTATATTTTTTTTTTTACTTTCTGGTTTATGTTCGGACTTTTTACGTTTCATTTTATGCCACAAGTGAGCTCACTGACCAGTCTAGTCGGTAAATAAAATCTTCTTGAAAGATGCACTTTTCAGTATATGAATGATGCTGTTCAATAGCTGGCACCAAAAACTCCTTTACAACTTCTACATACCCTTCATCGTTCATAGTTCCATTAACAAAGTACAAACGGCCAAATACTTAAAAAGAAAAACATCCCCAAACTATAGGGCTTTGAGGTAATTTCACGATTTTTACTGTGGACTCATCCTTAAACCCTTCACCATTTAATCTACTTTCATTTTGGTTCTTAAAAGAAGCTTTTTCGCTGGTCGTTTTCATATAATCCTTTCTTCCGTAATCTTCTACGTATCTTTTTAACTTGATGAAAATTATTGAGTTCCGATTTTATCAGTCGGCATTTTTAAAACGATCTTTAAGGCTCCTTCTTCTATCCAGTAGAGTAGGGCAATTTAGTGCATTTGAGGCATTGATCAATTTAGTTCAAATCACGCTACTGAACTTGTTCGTTAATTTTAGTTCAATTTAGTTCAGTTTAGTTCAAAATAGTCAATTTTATAAAAAATAAGAAACAAATTTTAGCTAGTTAAAACTGCATCCAAATTTGAGTTAAATTGAAGCATTTTACATTTTAACCAAACACAAAGTTAATAAAAATAAATATTTTATTTCCCATAAACAAAAATATACATAAACAATTTGTTTTGTATCACAATATGTACTTCATCATATTATTATATTGAAAAATGCTATCTATTATTACATATTTGAATGCAAAAATACCAAGGTTTTGACATTCTCTGGGCTTAGCAATGTTTGTCTGTCATTAATTATTTGGCCAGTTGCTTAGAAAACACGCTCGCATTGAACCGAAGTAGCTTGAATACAAAATCTTTTTAAAACGTAATTTTATATATAAGGATAATTAGTACGCCCCGGTCGTCCCACCATTCGAGAGGATCCATGTCGAGAAAGAGAAGACAAGGACAAATGATGGAAATTCCCAATAGATAGGAACTTATTTCATCCACAGAAAGCATAAAAAAAGAGATTATTGAGTTAGGTGAGTATGAGCAGTTCTGCGTTCTGCTATGTCATAAATGACTTCTGTTATCTTTGTCTGTAAAAGGGTCGACACTCCACATAAATGTTATTAAATAGAGGAAAAATGTGAAATCGAAAAATATACATTCTCGCTCTTTGAGAACTAAAAGAACTAGTGAACTAAGTATGTGAACTAAGTTCACTAGTTCACTTAAATGAACTAGTACATTGAACTAGTTCGTTCGCGAACTACACAAGCCTACTATCCAGTGGATTCAAATCTTCTATTTTCGCGCGATTTGTCATTTTTATTTGATAAAATTCGCAAAAATGTTAGCCTTATAATATTTTTCTCAAATTCATCAAAACTCCGATTTATATATATAAATTTAAATTATATATATACCTAATGTAATTTTTTTAAATAATATAAAATTATTATCCTAGTAAAGTTCTCAAAACAATATAATATATGTAGTACCTATATTTCATTATTTGTGAACTCGTGATTTCGAAAGTTTTTTTATTAAAATAATATTTTTTGTAATATGTTTTCATATTTCCAATATCGACTTTTGTATATTTTTCGTTATTTTTCTTCTTCTTCTTCTTGAAGAAATACAAGATGATAAGTTTTTTTATTCATTTTACTCCAATTAATTAAAATGTTTTAAAATGATTAAACATCAATAATCTGCTATTAAATGGAATTTTTAATGGAGATTCCTATCTAAAAATTCACTTTCAAAATTCAAGATATATTAACGAAAGGATTACTTTAAATCAAAACTTTTAAATTCATGTTATAATCTATACCATTAATGTGGCTTGGATTTAACGCGGTGGCGTGGCGCTTTAAATGTAGCTGCTCTTTTCGTAAATATAAATCGGCACGTGCCTTTTGTTGCTGGATGTAAGTCCTATAGGGCCATGGTCACTAACTTTTTGTGTGTTACATTGATGGATTACGCACTTTGCTTTTCGTTTTTTTTTTTTTTTTGTTTTTTTCTTAATTTTTGTTCTGAACCCTTTCAAAAGGCAAACAGGTATGTATACAAAGCCACCTTGTAAAATGAATTCTCTTCAAGTAAGTTTCGAGCACCACATTAAGCTTTTTTTACAAAATCCGTTATTAACGGTGGATGCAATGAAAGTTCCGTTTTTATTTATTTATCGATTCCCATAAAATTTGTAACATCTACCCATGTAGATATATTTGTTGAACAATAAGAAAACAGTTTAATGATTTTTTAAACGATTTTTTTTAGTTTTGATACAAGAATTCTGCATCGGAATTGGAACAAAACCACTTGGAGATAATAAAAAAAACAAACGCAGATCAAATTTTTATTTCAACTTTGTTCATCTTTTTTGAAATAAAACAATGAGACTTCAAAAATAATAAAATTTAATAGAAAATACAGAATAACTAAAAACACATAAGATGTAAAGAATTATCGCCAATACGAAACTATCTGAAAAAATGACATCGAACACTTTTGCAAATAGGCCTAGTTGGAAGGGTTGGTGTTTCATCACCCGGCAAAGAACGTTGGCCCATTTCACCAAATTACAATAATTGCAATCACAAATCACAATTTACAATTTCATATTTTCACAAACAACAATTATTAGGTATAATTCCAACAAGGAATAAAAAATGGAGGAATTTTTTCTTGTACGAGTAATTTACAAATCTAAAAAATTCCATTTTACCAAATATGTATGTATATTTGGAAAATTTATAAACAAATTTTCTTTGTTTTTGAAATTTTCGAAAGTCTAATATATACATATTCGTTATATTTTTAGTATTATTATTATTATCAGGACTTCTTTGTGAGCATACAACAATAAATGTGAGGTCATACAGCAAATAAAAAGTCATAAAGTTGGTTCAAAAAGAAGGCTCCCTTGGTTAAGAGTTTTCCGTTCGAAAATGCCACTTTTATTTAAAATGGAAAGCTATTTTGAATCAATAATTCAACAAGTCCATTAATAGTGCTAAGTCTTCTACTTGGCTGATTTATTTCAGTAGTATATAGAATTTGTATTATAAAAACCTTCATATAAAATGGAAATCGTTTATTCGTTCACCCAAAATGGTTAATAAAAATTAAGAAAGGAAAAATAGTCTTTATAAAATAATTTCAAGATAAATTTAAGAACTTTAAAAACTTAGTAAATGCCGCTAAAATAAGAGCATTTTTATTAAAATTTTAAAAAAATATGAAATTTAACATTTAAGTTACAAATCTAAATAAATTATGCATGTAAATTTTAAATTTTTTATTTTCGAGTAATAATTTTATATGCCTAGGAAAAGTTTTTTTTTACCAAATTTGTCTACTGTGCATTATAAAAAACGATTATTGTTTATCGTTTAGGATGAAAATTTTGAATTTCAAAAGTTCAATTTTTGACACAGAAAGATGTAAATTTAAAACAAAAAAGAGTCACTTTTTCAGAACGTGATAGGGTACCTACCTATTGATAAGAAATCAATGACAAATCAAACGGACACATCAGTTTTAAAAGATTAGAGGAAAAGTTAGTTATTTGTTGTCAATTGCGAAGATTAGTTGGAACAATATTGGTGAACAATTTTGTATTTGTTTTTTTTTTTTTTTATTTTATTTTAAATTACTTTTAAGAACAATTAAATACAGGGCCGTAGCTACCGCTGCTTTTCTCTTGTCTGTAGTTTTCCTTCCTGTTTTTTTTTTATAATCGGCGCACACTCAAGTGGTTTTTTGTATACGCTTAATATTCCCGAGACACAGTGTGAGCATTATGTATCTATGTAAAAAAAATTTTTTTTTAATCAATTTCTCAATTTCCAGGTTTTAACTGCCAATTAAAGGTTTTTCAACACACTCTACATTGTAGAGTCTACAAGATGTGAGAAAAGAAATATTTTATTTAAGAATAACGGCACCCACCATACAAATGTTAAAAAATGCTTTTCAAAATTTTTTTTTCTCCAAAACGACATCCTGAATTTCGATAATTTTTTTTCCATGACATTCTGCACTCTGCTGGTCCTTGCGAATGAACCACAATCGACCTATTTCCTTAAGGTGCACATAATACGCTTAAATTTGTTAATGCCTTACACACAGCTTGTTTTATTCCATTTTAACATCTACCCTTATGAGTTACTGATTCGACCTCTTCCACCTACATACAGCTTCTACAAAAATCATTTGAATAACCGCCAAATAAAACCTATAAAACCTATTACGGAGCTGACGTGCAATCTAAATGGGGATAACAAATACCTTGAGCGTTTCAGATCAAGCATTTGTCAGATCTGTTTTGTCATGAAACAGGTGGTTAAATTATTCAATTTTATGTTTATCATAGGCTTATATACATATAGCTATCGATTTACCTATATTAGCATTATCAGATAATATAGGTTATGTTGTACTATTTCTTGCGAGTTCATTAGCCTTACAGTTCGCGTACACTAAAACCGAATCATCGGCCGATATCGGGTCGGAGCTATTCGGACGACTGTCTCGGACGTTCGTCTGCATACTACACTCCTTCCGTTCTCGGACGGTGCCGATCTGTAGTCTGACTGTGAAAGTGTGAACATTGAATATGAAAGTAAAAAATTTTTTCAATGGAATATTTGTTCTTAATGTCTGCAACAGTCAGTTCCATCTATAATGAAAATGAAATGAATGGCAAATAGTCGTTTAGCAGTGTCTCAGAGAGGTACACTGATGACATGGAATTAATTAATTTTCCAGCATTTTATTCCATATTTTATTTTTACTTGCGATATAATAGGTATTATAGGGCATGTTCTGCATTTGGAAAAAAATCGAGCTCGAGATTTTGATCAAAGTTGACATTACTATGATGGCGAAGACAAAAGAAGTGGGTCTGACAATTCCGTCTGTCTGTCTGTTTTTCTGTATGTCTGCACCTCGATCTACAGCCTAAGCTACTAGAGCTATTTTCTTCAACCTTGGTAGTTAAGGGTCTTCGGTGATTCCATAGAGGGGAAATTGAAATTTTTCTTAGCTCTAAAACTAACGGTACCACCCATAAACCCGTAATGTATAAATGTTTTTATCTCGAAAACTGCTCTAACGATTCTGATGAAAAAATAGTTGTGATATTATGGACATAAACTACATTTTGATCAACAAAAATTTTGGGGCAAAATTTTATTAACGGTACCTGTCACAGAACGGTTTCTTGTATTTTCGAATTTGTCATCAACGGCTCTAACGATTTTAACCAAGAATTTTCAGCAGGAGCCCTTAAGTTTAAAATAATATTGTATGTATATATATCTAAAACATTTGTTTTTGGGTTTAAAAAAAAAAAAACTATTCCACGTTTATTTTTTTGAAAAATCAATATCTCTAAAACGTGCTAGCGATTAGTTTTTGAAATTATTTCCTAAAATTTATACTACTAAATACTTAAAATTGGCATGCCAAATTTTGTTCTAGAAAAATTTTAAAGAAATTTGTTATATAAAAACTTACTTTAATAATAAACCCATTTTTAAACTTTGTTTGCATAAATTCATACTTTTCTGGAAATCAGACTGCAATTCCATGCATTTGAAGATTTTTAGCTCATTAAATCCATGTTGTATACCTATTTAAAAAATGTATTTTAAATTCCAAAGTACTTTTACATAAGAGCAAATTCGTGAGATCTAGTCGTGCATTTTAATTTTGCATGAATTTCATCGCAAGAATCAACCGGACAACCGACGAAAAATCCAAACATGTTGGGATATGCCGGTTGATCGCTTATTATCGGGCGTCATCGGACGATGTCGCTTTCAGTGGTGTGCGCGCTCTCTTTCCTTTCTATACGTTTGGTTCGATCGGCCGAGTTCGGCTGACAACGCCCGAGTATACTTCGGCCGATGACGGATTAGGTTAGGTGTACACTCTGCGAAATAATGATAAGGACAAAAAAAAAACACTTATTGTTCCGTCTGTTTTCATGCGAAATTATTATTAAGTAATGGCAACCCTTTTGTTTGATCTTATCTTTTTATAACGGTTAAACTAAATTTATCTCTATTGTATCGTTTGTCTTACAACAATTATTGATCTTCATTGTGGTACGAAATATTTATAAGGCCAAGTAATTTTATTTAGAAATCGTTACAAAAAATAAAAAAAATAAGCAAGATCTTCAGATAACAAAGGTTTGTTAATTACAAATGCTTTATAGATTATGTAAATAAATTGAATTTATTAGATTTAAGCACATCATTATATTTTTATAATTATAATGCCTCGTGGAAAGCCATTAACTGATGAAGAGCGGGGTCGTGTTGCTGTTTACCGAGAACAGGGGAAGACAACAAGGCAAATCGGTCGCATTCTTAAAAGAAGTAAGACTGTTATAGCCAATTTCTTAAAGCTCAGAGAAAATTATGGAGTTAAGCGAAGTTCAGGTAGAAAACCGAAATTGACACCTAGGGATAATCGAGAAATCAAACGCCTAGCCGTTAATAAATCGATAAGCCCCGCGCAAATTGTTAACATTTTGAGTCTTAATGTGTCAACAAGGCGGGTGCAACAAGTTTTGAAAAGTGATCAAAATATTGAATATGTGAAACGCGTCCCGAAACCCAAACTTACAGCACGTCACAAGGCGAACAGATTGACTTTCGCTGAAAAGCATCAATTTTGGGACGAGGAGTGGGGCAAAGTTATATTTTCGGATGAGAAAAAATTTAATTTAGATGGCCCAGACGGTTGCCAAAAATATTGGCGTGATAAACGATCCGAAAAGCAGTATAGAAATGCTCGCAATTTTGGAGGTGGTACGTTGATGGTTTGGGGTGCTATAAGCTGCTCTGGAAAGTCACCTATTTGTTTTATTTCCACCAAAATGAATTTCCAAAAATATACGGATCTGTTGGATGATGTCCTAGTGTCGCTTGGTGATGAAATATTTGGTGCAGAATTTATCTTTCAACAGGATAACGCGGCTATTCATGTGTCCAATTATACGAAAGAGTTTTTAAGTAAGCAAAATATTAGCTTATTGGACTGGCCTCCATGTAGTCCTGATTTGAACCCAATTGAAAACGTTTGGGCAATTTTAACGCAAAATGTTTTCAAAAATGGACGTCAATTTGACACTATAAAAGATTTGAAAAGAGTTGTTCAAGAAGAATGGGCCAAAATTGATATGTGTCAAATAAAATCTGTAATAAATTCAATGCCACGACGTCTTCGAGATGTTATTCAACTAAAAGGATCAAGCACCAAATATTGAAAGCCTATTTAAAAACTTTCACCTATGTTAAGAATTACTTTTGAAAATTGGCCTTAACATTATTTCGTTTAAAAAAAATTTCAAACCAAATTTAAATTATAAAGTAAAGTCTAATTTTTCATATATTTTTTTTTCCTAATAAGTTTAGTTGTTAAGATACTAAAAGTAAAATTAGTTTGTTAAAATCAAATAATATATGAAAAAAAAGTCATATTTTGTGTTTGTCCTTAACATTATTTCGCAGAGTGTACGCGAGCCGTTACAGTTCCCTGGAAAGTCTTTACTCAACAGAGATGAATATTAAATTTCTGTGTCTTTCTGAATACCCAATACCATCATCAGTTTGCGACAAATCGACAAATGGACAGAACCATCTTACAAGAAACTCTCATATCCTCCCAGAAAGATCTTGAAATAATGGTGACTTGGAAGTTTTTGCCGAACTAAATTTTTGGGATAGTATAACCAATGTGACTTGGAAGTGATCCGAATGAGTTCAGAATAATGGAAAGACCAATTTCTTTATTGATCAATTATTGTGAAGAAGCTATAAGGCGAGCGGCTGCGCTCGCCACCGTCTGTTTGCTGAAAATATCGAGAGGAGGCCGGTGGAACAGAACCTTTATTGAGTTTGCGGCAGAAGAAGACATTCGTAGTGCTTCGCTTATGCACATACAAGATGATCGTTTAGCTTTCCTTAACTTGTCACAACCAGCGTTACCATTTCCGGAAAAAAAAGTCGAAATAGATTTGAAGAAAAAAGTGAAGTGAATTGAGAAAAATCGAAGTAGTTTTAAAAATGATTTTTTACTTGCTTTTTGAAAAATTAAAACTCGAGATTTTCATCAATTGAAATTAAAACACGAAAAAGTAGAGATTCCGTCTTACTGCAGGACTGTACCTCAACCTGCAGCAGAAATTGAAATGTTTTTTTTTTTTAGCTCGATTCCTTCCATACAGCCATTTGAAGACGGCTGTAATGGTTTTTATAAAAAAAAAAATTATGTTTAGACCATACCAACAATGCAGTCCACATTTTGTTAAAAAAAAATATTATTAGTGATACCTGTCATAGATCTTTTTTTTGATTTTCTACTTTCTCATTTCTGACTACCGATTTCGATCAAAATTTTCATATAGAAGCTTCTTTGATTTGAAATAATATTGTATACAAACATTTTTTTCCTTAAATGTATGATATTAGATATTTAAAATTGTCAATACATTTCTTTTAATTTTAAAGAAATTTGTATAGGTATAAAGAATTAATTTATTAATAAAACACACGCAAGCGAAATTTTCATAAATCTCGTGTTTCTATGCTTTTAAAATTACTCATTTATGTATTTTTATTGTGTTAATATAAATTTGTAATTCTCTTGCTACATACTACCTAGAGTGAAATAGAGAAAAAGTAGTTGGAGAGTAGATTTGGGCTTTTTTTTGTAAAATTGAAGTAGATTGAAACAGAGATTTTTAAAATGAAATAGATTTCGCAGTATTTTGCTGATGGTGCGAAGTAGGTAGTAGATTTTAAAATATTTTGAAAAAAAAGAAGTAGATCTATATACTTCAATTGAAGTAAAGTGGTACCACTGGTCACAACTAACATTCTTCCTTTCTAGAGTGGCCTACTTTCTAGTGGAATATTTTTGATAGAAGGAGGATCTATAACATGAGGATTTTTATATTTTGTAATGAATAGGATAAGTTCCATTTTATGAGGGTTGGCTTGTTTCAAGCTAGATAAATTTTCTTTTAAGATGTTAGGACACTTTTCTGGTAAGGAAACAGCAAAATCGTCTGCATAGGCAATTACGGGGTACCTCTACTGGAACTAGCTGGAAACTAATATGGGTTCATAACAAACGTTACTTACTGTACTTTCAATAAAATCAAAAAGAGACTCACCCCTATAGTTTATGTTCTTACTGTCCCATACTGTGTGATGGGAGTTTACATCACTCCCAAAAATGAGCCTTATCTTCTGCTCTTCTGCATGGACGATTATCCTCTCCAATGTATAGGACCAGGGAGCAGCGTTGCCCCCCTACTACAATCGTTGTATTTTTACTACACTTTTTTTCAAAAGCACACACTACGCACGCTCCTCCAAACACTACACTTTTTTTCAAAACGAAAACACCAAAGTGCATTTGATATACAAGTCTACAAAACAGTTTTTGTTAGAGGTTATAAAAAATGTTTGCAAACCTGATCTTATATCTATCAATTTAGATTTCAAAAACAAAGTTCATCAGGTTGCGTATGTGTATGTCCATGTATTTTGGATTTAAATTCCAAGAATTTTGCTGCAGAAACGGCATTGAAAATAATATTTTAAAAAAAGTACAAACGAAGTAATGCCAATTTTATGTAGCCTTATGCGAACAACTCTTAGACAGATTTAATTTAATTGATAATGAAAAAAACATGTCATTTAGCTCTTCTTGACCCTATCGAAATTTCAAAATTAGACATTGTGACTATAATGCCCCTTTTGAAAGCCATTTTTTGAAAATGTATGCAATTACATGCTTACTTTGTGTAGCTTGCCTTATAACAGTGCAACTGAAGAGAGGTTTTTCTCAAGTATAAATACGAGGATAATAAAGGATGATTTAAAAAATAATTTAAATATTTCAACAGTTGATGCAATTATTCAATTAAAAGAACTCTCGAAAGACGTAGAGAGAATTTTTGAGCCACCCGCAAAATTACAAGTCATTATAAATAAATTAATCCTTTAATTGTATTTTTGGTTTGTAAAGATGTTAATAGTTTATTTATTATTATACATATAAGAATTTTTTATGAGTTGTTCATAAATATAGTTTATTATACCAATGTATATTTAAAGTGAATTAAAGGATTACAAGATTTGCAAAATCATTTTTTTTTTACTAAGTTTTTACTACACTTATTTTTCCTAAACACTACACTTTCAATCAGTTGGGGGGGCAACACTGCCAGGGAGATGCCAAGGTGGTCTGCCGTAAATATGCCGGAACGAGCCTGTTCGATAGCTCGAAATATTATTAAATAAAATGAAAAAGAATCAAGAAATTGAAATATAGAAATCTAAAGTTTATTGAATATTAATAATGGAAAGAAAGACGAACTAAACCCGATGCAGTATGCTGCTAAAGTGAAAGAGCGTAAGACTTTTGATAATTGACAAGCTATTGATTTGAGTTCAAGATAAAATGAAATGTAGGCGTTGCCAAATATACAAAATTACAGTGGATAGATAACTAAAGTTTCGGATAAGAATTGTAATAGATCTTAAACAGAGCCAGTAGGTTCCTTTATCAGTTTTCAGTCTGTATGCGGCGATTTCTCTTTCGCTTAAATCAGGGAGTAAATATATATTAGTGCTACTTTTAAAAGTATGCAAAATCTAGAATCACCCTTATTTGATGTATACAGTACGTAGTATCCACGAGCCCTGAGTCTCCTAAAAAGTTGAGGACAATATCACTTAGTAGGTAGTGAATTATTTTTTTAAATTCTTAATTCACTTACTTGCTCATAACTTAAATTTTTTAATTCATAAGTCACCCACTAGCTTGTGAATTAAAGCCAAGCTTAAGCTTAAAAGTGACTTAAGCTTTTGCAACCCTGATGATTTGTTTTTTACAGTTGTATAACTTATGTAATTGTTTTATTTTGGTGAAACGAAAACTTACATAAAATCTGAACGTTCGCTACTTTGTTACTTGTAAATTACATTGGTGAAAACGAAAATAAATAAAATATATAACAGAAACATTTTGTGAAACAGAATTAATCGATTTTCTACAAGCTTCCCCTTGAAAATTACTATTTGCAAGTTGGTAAAATAGGCCACTGAAGATGTATGGTGCACGAAAACACGCAGAAACACCTCAAGCTCGTGACATGATATGACCGCCTTGTATTAATTTATTAAACAATATTATGTACATATCCTTACTTTTTACATTTAGCACTTGTATCAAAAAATTTAATCGGAGTTTAGTTCCAAACAATACCTAAAATTAACACAATTTGTATATTTTCCTTTGAGTGTTATCGCCTAACGCCCTTGATTTATATTCCGAGCACCCTTCAACGCAAGTTATAATGTATAATGGCATAATCTATTATAATATTCTTTTCGGTGTTTTTTCCAGGCCATTTCTCTTAAGCTAATATTTATTTTAAAATCAAAATCTGTGACTTAAGTTTATTTTCGCAAATTTTGTTTTGTTCATCCTTGTCATGTATCAAATTCGAAACTTTATTACAAGTGGCTATAATTCAAAGTCTCTTAAGAAGCTAATCAATAAGTCCCTCAAAGGAATTTGAATGTTTACAACGTTTAACTTTTGACTGGTCACTAATGAGAGATGAGGCACGAAGACAAATTATAAGCGAAAAGTTTCAGATTGAATATAATTTACAGTAAGGGAGAATATGTTTTGGTGGTTGTAAAACAATCATCTTACATACGGCCAATAAATCAAAATAATGATTTGTCAGCACTTAATCGTGTTTGCGAATTTCAAACAAACTTTGAACTGAACGAAATTTTGGTCAGTACGGCTACCTACATTTTTGATACACATTACACATTAAATTAAGTAAAGTGGAGAGACTTTAATAGGATATGTTGATGTATATTGGTCTTGGAAGCTTTTACGTCACATCAGGGGTATAAATGAGAACTATAAAGTGTTGCACATTCTAGCAGAGCGGCTAAAAAAAGAAGCTCTATATTTGACAGAACGTCTGAGTACCGACGCACAGTGGGACCTCTCCATGCATGGCGATGAAATGTCACCTTGCCAAATTAAAGCAACGGGTAATAAAGTTTTTTCTCTTAAACTTAACTGTTAATCTGATATGAGGAGTGGGATTTTAGTTATTTAAGTCTATTAGTGAAGGTTAGACAACCGATCAAAGTTGATATTTAAGGGCGCCAATCGTTTATTTAAAAAGTGTTAAAAAAAGGCTTATTTTAGTTTCTTTATGGATGAAACTAAAATAAGCCTGATTAAAGAATGAGAAAAAGTTTAAAAAAATTGCACACCCAGATGAAGATATGTAGATTATGTTTAAAGTTTAAGAACTGAAGAAACAAGTTATAATGTCATACATATAAAATCCTAAGAAAGAAAGTGTTTGACTTTTGCCCCAAATATTTATTTCTATTGTCTAAATTGACGCCAAGAAAATTTGAAGATTATTTCTTATGTATTTATTTGAAAAAAAAAATTGATAAATATTATTCAATTTTAAGCTAATCTTTAATTTAAAATCGTTTTTAGATTTTTTCATGATTTTTTTTTTATAAAAAGTAATAGACTTTTCAAAACAATCTCACAACTGCCTTTTACTGTTTGTGGCACTATTTTTAAAATTATGTAATAGATTAAATAGGATTTAAAATTTACAGTTAACAATAATTTTTATTAAAAAAAAAGTATATTGTCGGAGCAATCCGAAAATCAATCAAAGCATTTTTACCTACTAGCTTTGGAATTGAGTTTTCTATTATGTCATGCTATTCTAACCACACTTTGCTTGATTTGTACTACTAATAAAGTATTTTGCTTTCTATTTTATTCACAATTTTGAGCCTTAAAAAAGCAGTCAGATTATAAATTAACACCTATACTTAGGTTAGAAATAACCCACAATTTTATTTGCCCTTTAACTGAAGACCAAAATTTTCAATGCTCAAGAAAAAAAATTGTCGAAATTTATTTTTCAGCAAACAAAAAAAAAACCAAAAGTTCTAAGATGTTCAATCCTACATAAAAAATAAGCTACCTTTAAAAGCTCCAAATCACAGTTCACATCGAATGAAGAAACACTCTTTTCTTCTGAAAAAGGTTGACTCAATCAACATTTTTTGTTCAAGAAATATACTTCATCGGTTTGACGCCCTGCCCTTGATTTTGCCAATAGTAGTGAGCCGACAAAATGAAGCGCACTGCATATACACAGTTACTAAGTACTGTTTCAACATCTGTACTTATTTTTGCAGCTCAAATGAGCTTACGAGCATCCGGTCAAAAACAAAAAGCTGATTTGGTCAAAGAACCAACATCATCCCCAGAGTTTTTAAACAAATTACAAATTGTAATAAGTTCAAAAAAGTTTCTATTTAGAAGTCTTAAAAATAAAGGTGGAAGCTAAATTGTCTCGACATCAGTACAATGTCATAAAGAGTTATGCAAACAATGTGTTTCCTTCTTATAAAGATATTCAAAAAGAGAAACAAAATTGATTGATTCCTTTTTATTAACGCCAAATTATTAGAATAGTTAATTTTAAATTCCATTCATAATCCTACAAATGAATTGTCAATTGACAACAATAGCTTTACAAAATCATTTATTACTCAGAAGTCAAACATAATCTTTTCCAAGGTTTCGTTGTCTGCAATACGAATTCGAATCTATGAAATATTCTTATCTTAAAGTGCAAAAAGCCCTGTTTTAATGCTTTATTTCATATAGAAATAGTTTTTTTTAATGAACTTGGAATGGTCTTTTAAAAACTGATTAATTTAATTTTGGAGAGGGCAACACAAACTACTTTTAAGTGCTTTAAATCAAAAGTATCAAACATTATTTTCTTTTCATTTTTCATATTGTAAAGCATTAAGAGATCCTTTTAGAATATCTCAAAAATGTGAAGTGCTGGATTTTTTTTAGCTTTGAATTCAATTTCAGGCTACTCAAACTCGTCAAAAAAGTTAAATTTTGATCAAAGGTAAGAAGAAAGTTATTTTTTTTGAATTAGTCAATTTAATTTAATTAATCGATTTCAGATTTATTTATAGATTTCGGAAATGTCAAACTGACAAGTTTCGATTAACTATTACTTTCGATATTAAAACACAAACAGCCATCATATACTCGTAGCAACCTTTTTACATTTTAAAATAATTAATATTATAAAATGGCCGATTTTGCCCCACTGTGCGACGGTACTAATGATCATTCCAGTTATTACAGCTAAATTGTTTGAGGAAAGAGAGATAAAAGAATGAAAGACATAAGACGTTACAACTGCCTATTTAGAAGAGGTATCCTTTTTAAGCGGGTGTGCCTTATAAGTGGTAGCCAAATCAGATAGAGAAAAAATTTCTTGCATCTTATAACGAAACCTAAGCATTTTTCTGCATTTTGGTTAGGTCAAATATGTGGTCATTTCATATCATCGTATACATACGAACATTAACACTCAATTGCCAACGAATATGAAAAGCTGAAGGTGCTGTGGTCAGCGAGAAAATTAAGTGAATCTTATCCAGTATCAGACATGAGATCATTTCGTTGTTGTCCTTTTTTCTGAAGAAAATCCAGACAGTTCTTAGATCACTAAAGTTTTGAAATCATCAATGGCTATAGCATGTCACATTTTCCCCTTTGGAAAAATTTTCAAATCTCTTCACTTCTGATGCATACAATAAAGTCAGTATTTTTGTGTTCGGCCATGATAGGTTGTTAAAATTTGAAGTAAAATTTTTAAATACGATTTTTTTTTCGATGTGGTGCTATGGAAGGAGTTTTGCATTGGGAAAAAAATTGAATTCGAGGTTTGGAACAAATTTGACAATATGATAATAGAGAATACGAAAAAAGTGGGTCCCGAAATTCCATCTGTCTGTAGGTCTATACTTCGACCTACAGCATTAACTGAAAAACGATATTCTTTGAAATTGGTGATTAAAGATCTTTAATGATTCCCTTGAGGATTTTTTTTACCACCGAAACTAACGACACCTTCTATACAGCCGTTATGAAAATTCTTATATACTTATCGGCTCTAACGATTTTGTTGAAAAAAACTTACCATTGAATACTTTGATCGAAAAAACTTTGAATAAGAAGTTATTCACCGTCCTTACCAATTTCAATAAAAAACTTACATATAGGTATATATAATTATATGACAAGCTTTGAATTTGAAATAATTTTGTAGATATATGCAAATTTTGGAAAAAAAAAATATTTTTTGGATTTTGAAAAACAATAAAAAATAAAATGCACGACTGGGTCGCACGAACTTGTTCCTATGTAAAAGACTAAGAATTTCAAAAATGAATGTTATTAGAGAAACTGTTCATAAGCATAAAATTCATTTTTTAAATGACTAAAAAAAACTTCTTTAGTAGTTTAAGGTAAGAATAGGATGCCATGTGATTCAAGCAAATATAGATTAATGCAAGAACAAAAAGAGGCTGGGTGCGACCCAAACTGATAACTTCCCATTTGTGGTCTTTATTATTTCGGTTCCAAACATTTTAATTGAAAAAAAAACGAAATATTCAAATATAAAAGATATGGTTTGGTTATTGATGGAAGGGTACTTACAAAATATATCCGCTCTAAAACTAGATATATGTCAAATATAAACCATTTGTTAGAAATTGTATTATGTATAAAATTAAATAATGGCAAAGTCAATATCATTGCTCGTTCTCAAGATATTCTAGTCGAAAAACAAATATTACCACTTTTTAGTAGATTTTTTTTATATTTTTGTTAAAACTGTCAATTCGATACTTGTCAAAATTTAGCCATATGTTAATAATTGTATTAAATTGATACCTTCCAGTAAGAATGTACTAAGCGATACTTTTTTCGAAAATGACTTTTTGATGAGGAAATATACTATATGTTAAGGGCCACTCTTTGGCCTGGGTTTCGCCAACCAATTATGCATGAAAAGGAAACTAGAGTACAAATAAAAAAATTAAAATAATGTTGCCCCCTGAAATTTGTATTATCCGCCAAAAAAATTATGCTAAGCGACATTAAAAAAGATCTCATTGTCGTGAGCAACAAAAAATTTTGTTAGATGTCACTTAGTTTAACCAAAATTGTCTCTACACACTATGATTCAACTAGAACTCTCTTCGTTTTTTTCGTTTCCTGAACAATTTTAAAAATGTCGCTTAGTATACATTCTTACGGGGAGGTATCGATGTATGTATAAAACAACATACTTTAGAAGGCACTATCGGTGTTCATTCCCAAGAAATTCGATTTGAAATACAATTTTAACTAGTTTTCACTAGAATTTTTAATAGTTTTTTTATTTAAAAAAAAAACTATTAATTCAATATTTGTCAACATTTTACCAATTGTACAAAATTATACTATGTATAAAATAAACTAAATTAGAAGTCAATATCACTACTAGTTCTCGAGAAATTTGAGTCGAAAAACAATTTTTACCAATTTTTAATAGAATTTTATATAGTTTTTTATTTTTTTGTAAAATACCTGTAAACTGATTTTTTTTGAAATTTTCACCAGTTGTCAAACACATAATTTTTCGTAAAATAAAATTATTTTGAGTTTCAAATTGTTTTCCGTTCTTAGAATATCTGGGTTATGAAATTTTTTTTTCAGTTTTTTTTATTTAAAAAAATAACGGTATGTTCATTTTTTTCCAAAATCATACCAAATCTGTATGACCTTATAGTGAGTACATTGAATTTTATTTGAAATCAATAGCGTTATTTTTTCGTGAGATATTTGAAACTAACCAAAATGTTTACTTTTTTTTTAAACCGTTATAGTGAAAAAACTACTCACTGAATTTTGATAAACGCCCTTTCAGCCTCTTTCGAAGTTATTATCTATTAAACAAAATTTATTTGAAGTCGATATCTTTACTCGTTCTTGAGATATCGACGACGAAAAATGGTACAAGAACGTACGGACGTACGAAAGTACGAACGTACGAACGTACGAACGTACGAACGTACGAACGTACGAACGTACGAACGTACGAACGTACGAACGTACGAACGTACGAACGTACGAACGTACGAACGTACGAACGTACGAACGTACGAACGTACGAACGTACGAACGTACGAACATACGAACGTACGAACGTACGAACGTACGAACGTACGAACGTATGAATGATATAGCCTCTAGGGACCTTGAAACGTCGAGAAATGTCAAAAATTCCAATTTGACAAATCGGACCGATTACAATAACTCCCTATGGGAAGTTAAAAATCTTAAAACATTTTAAAGAAAAAATGTTGGTACGCCAATTTGAAGTTTTTTTTATTTTATGACTAAAAATTAAATTTACAAAAAAAAGTATTGAACCGTTTTCGAGATATTGAATTTCCAAAAAGCAAAAAATTGATTTTTTTTTCAAAATTCAAAAAAACTTTTTAGAAGCTTCTCTCTACGAAATTTTCAGTAAGATCCGTTGTACTGATAATGAGAAATTCAAAATTTTAAAAAATCGTTCTATGATAGGTACAGTCAGTAATATTTTGTTTTCAAAATTTTTTTTTTTTAAATTACAGATATTAAAAAATAATAGAAAGAAAAAAATGTTAGCAAAATTCTCGGAAGCGTTTTCGAGAAAAATACGATTTTCGAAAACCATTTTTTAACATTTGTATGGAGGGTACCGTTATTTTTAGGTAAAATGAAATTGTTTTTCTCATATCTTGTAGATTATTTTTTTGAACTTTTATTTATCAAGTTTTGAAAAAATCGAGCTTGGGGTTTTCGAAATATTGTGTTTAAAAAAAAAAATTGAAAGTTTTTTTAAATTCAAAAAATTTTTTTTTGGAAAATTTGAATAGACAATAATATTCAAACTGCTGGTAAGCTTTAGCATAAATAAAATGATCAAAATCTGTGGTATCGTTTTTAAAAAAATCAAAAACAAAAAAATGGTCCCAAGGGGGGTACCAAAACTACTCATTTTTTAGAGATTTTTTTTCAACCATTACCTAGGTTTAACTGAATTAAATTTTTTGATTTTTTTTTTAAATCGTTGGGACAGTTTTTGAGAAAAAAAAAATTTCGAAAAAAAATCGTATTAAAAAATCAATCGAATCGAAAAGACAGACAGACAGAATTGCCAGACCCACTTTTTCCGTCTTCGCTATCATCGTAATGTCAACTTTGATCAAAATCTCGAGTTCGATCTTTTTTACGAATGCCTAACTTGTCTTATATCTACCTATAAATCGCAAGTAAAAAGTTTTTTGAAAATTAAATATCTTACTAATGGATCTTCGGATTTCAATCAAAGTTTTTATACAAGAGCTTCCTCAAATTTAAGAAAACATTGATAGAAATTAATTAAGTGTACTTAAGACATAAATATCAAACTAAATGTCAATCAAATAATTACGATAGGAAGCCGTTGTGCTTGACTTAAGTTGCAAATACCAATCTAAAGTAAAAACATAACTGATTTAGACCTAATTAAAAACCTAAAATGCAATTTTTTAACTTAAGACATTACTGAAGAATTTCATATATCATTTTAACAGTACATTTCCGAGAAATTCGATTTTGAGTAATATGCGAATATATTTTTCTTCTTTCTATGAAAATCACTTGTATCTTACTATACACATACGTTCAAAATGATTCAATAATTAATCTATTTTTATATTTCTAGATAATTAACTACGATTCTCCCAGGGGTGGAGTATCTGTAGTGACAAACAAAGGCGAAACGACAACTTCATTTCTATTGATTAAAGCTGCTAGACCTTCTGACTCCGGACAGTATCAATGCAATCCATCAAATTCAAAAAGCAAAGGAGTTACAGTTCACGTTCTGAATGGTAAGTATAATAAAAGAGAATCACATTTAAATGTATATATATATATAAATACACATATATATATATATCAGGCACGAGGCGTGATTTTTTCGATAGCGGAAGCACTGAACATAAAACCAAAAATGAAAGACCTTTGAGATCCAACCTTTTAAATTCCACTTTATGGTAATACACATAAAATAATATACATAAATAATATATTACAGTAGTCTTATTAAAAAACAAGCTTGATGCCTTGCGCAAAGATTTATCCTTTTTCTTTTAAGGCAAAATTATCTAAGTACGATTTGATAACAACTAAGCTACGAGTAGATAACCTTTCTTGTCCACATTTATTTCTAAAAAAATATTTAATTCTCTTAAAACATGAATATGATCTCTCTACAGATGCCATTATTAAGGGATATTAAAAATCTTAAGATTCCTTGAAGTTTTTTTTTGATTTAAAATTCTCATAATTGAAAATATCCTTTAGTTATATTTCTGCTGGAATGTCAAGAAACCTCAGATATGAATATAAGAAATACTATTTTTGACCACTTTTTTTATAATATCTAACAAAAAATAAACAGAAAACAGGTGGATTGTATTTATCGCCACGAAAATAATTAAAAAACTACCACCTTTTAAATTTATATTTGTTTGTTTTCTGATAGTTATGAATGAATTGCACCTAAATTTGCACACACATCAGTGGTCACAAGGCATAACCGCTTAAGTCGATTTTTCATATTTTTCAGGAGAGCAGTTTTAAGTTTCATAATCTCTCTATGAATCAGGAATTATGAATTTTTAAATTTCTTAAATGCAGAAATGAAGAAAGAATACACATTTCTCATATACTAGAAGTAATAAAATGTATGTCTTATATTTAGTGAGTAATTAAGGAAAAAAACACTTAAGCTGTTATGGCTTATTGAACTTTAAAAAAATAAATAGCTTAGGTCGAGTTAAGTTGTTATGGCATATTAAGAAAGAATGATTAAAATTTCTTTTGTCGACTTAGGTCGTTATTCCATGTGTGAGATTGTGGAAAAAAATTTCATATGTTGACTTAAGTTCTTTTTCCTTACCAATAAATCAGGGTATCCATTAACTTAAGTTAATTTTCCATGTTTGTTTTCTTTTGGTCGTGAAAGTATCATACAAGTAAAGGGACATTTTGTAATAAGAATATTTTATCTATTCAAGTTTTTAATATGCATAAGTTTAAATTATGTATTGTACATTATTGATTAAATTTTGAGCAAAATTGATATTTAAGTATCTTCTGAGTTGTCAGGGCCTGTTAAATGAGGATAAGTATTTGGCTCGTCCATATTGGATGGAAGATTGTCATAGAAAGACTGAAAATCAAGACTTGATGTTTTAAGTCCATGAAATCTTCTTTTCTTTCGGGAAAAAAGTTGTTTAGATTTAAAGAAGCTCTCGTCTTTTTTTTACTTTTTATAATTTTAGAAACCTCATCTTTGTGCAAGAAATTTGATGCAGTTTTTATAGTAACGTAGCTACCGAATAGAGTTCCAAGTTATTTTGTTACCATCTTCATCTATTCGTTTCCAAGAAACTTTAGATCTATAAAATTTGGCAAAATCAGAAAAATCATTGTCGTTGTTCTTCGTGTCAATTAAATCAGTCTTATTGACGAAATAAAAATCAATTTGGACCTTCGTTTTTTTTCTCACTAAGCTAATTGAGCTTGTGATGCAAAAGCTTTAATTTAAAAGAGTTTGGTTTTTATTGCTTCTTTTTTTCGTTGCGTTTTGCTTCACTTGCAATGCGAACTTTTCATTCTCGGATTCGGTAACCTTTCTCTTCGAAGCAAAAGAACACTTGTCTACTTTTGGGGCATTAAACTCTTGGCCGATAAATCCAAACATTTTTAAGTATTTTGATAAGCTTGCCAGATTCAAAGATTATGATTTATAATGGCCGTGTATTGATGTAAGATTAAAGCTGGCGTTTAAATATTTTGTACACGAGTCTTTTCAAATAAAGTGGCTTTCATGTACAGTAAACCTCGAAATATGTCGTTTTATTGTTAGGAGCACGTTTTTCTCTGATATCCTTAAATGGAATCGAACGACACTAACGACAGTGAAGTTTTTTGTTTTGATGACGGATTTAAAGAAGCTCTCAGTTTCGTCAAAGAACTGAAGAAAATATTTTTTTACAAAAAACATTAAAAATATTTTCGTATTCTTTATACTACGGTCGCGTTTTGGCTTCCAGTTAACTGCGTACACCAAGGTGTCAAATTTTGTATCCTCAATGTGTTGGAGGGAACCAATATATAAAATTCTTTGGTAATAGCTTTCTAATGACCAGTAGCTATTGAACTTCAGTTCAAGTTTTTAAAATTTAATGCTCTCGGTGTATTTACTTCTACAAATATAAAGAGGCTTGCAAGCCTTAACTTTAACAGTCTTTCTGCTGATTGAAAGTTTAATATATAGCTTTTTCTTAGCTTTGCATTTAGGTCTTGCAAATGTTTCTTCTAGTTGAGCTCTCAGAAATTGAATTACTAGACTTATATACACTTAATAAGTGTATCTATTCTGGTTTATTAAAAAAAGTACCATCAAATTCGGGATCATTTTCAACGTTCTCAGTTTCATGTACATATTATATATTTCACCTGAACAACAAAACACTGTTTGCATATCTTAACATAAACCTTAGAATTCTATTAAATATTGAAAGTTTTGTTGCTACAACTGATGACTTAAAAATACATAAGAGTTTGGCCATTCTTTAATGACTGTATTTCGTTATACTCGGTTCAAAATATGGAAACATTTTTGTTTGGTTTAATTGTAACAAAATTCATAATATTATATTTTGATTTAAAGCAAAAATACATTTCTAAAAGTACACTCTCAAATCATGAAAACAGGGATTGGCAGCAGGAATTCTTTAATTTCATTCCATTTTATTCACGCACAAGCTGATCTCTATTATTACATTGTCCTGCAAAAAAAAATAATAGACAATAATGTTTTTGAGGTTTGCACAAGCGTAGTGAAAAAAAAAAATGCTCAATGGAAGATCAATTCTTACGACTTCTTATTTTGATATTTCTTTTTGAATTTTGTTTTAATTTGACACCCCAAATTTATTTAAGAACAAATGAAAACAAATATTTTTATAAACCGTTTTTCTAATTTCGATCACCAATTTACATAGGAATTTTTTTAAGGGGAGATAGAAAAGCACTGAAACCACGCTTGTTGTTGTAATGGGTACTTTCTCTTATTAAGTAATACCTATACAAATTTTGTTCGTAGGGCACTGCCCCAATGTGATATCAGCTCCTAAATACATCACATAACTATATCGTGTAATCAGAATGATAATAGATAATAATTATCTTGTAAATTGTAAGCATCCTTGCTAATTCCATTATTTGCACAGCTCTAATCGATATCTTACGCACTTCTTTAATTAAACCTTTCAATTTTAAACAGTACTTACACTACAGATGCAACTGCTCGTTAGGACCTATCTTCACTTATGACTCATTTTTACAGTAAACTGATTAAGGCAAAAGAACATAAGTCAACTTAGATTTGTGATTTTTTAAATTGAAACACGGAATAACGGCCTAAGTCGATTTAAGATTTTCATGCAATCATAGTCTGGTTAGCCAAAAGAACTTAAGTTCAGGTAAGTTGGTCAAAAAATAGAATTGTGGTTTTCCATAACAACCTAACTCAAGTTAAGAAAAGTAAATATTTGTTCTACATCAGGGAATAAGAGCCTATGTTGATATAAGAAAAATGAAAAATAAGCATTTTTAATTCTCGGCAGATTTTAAATTGATTAACTTGACTTATGTTGTTATTCCCGATTATTTTTTTTTTTAAATGCAGAATAATAAAAACTTAACTTAAGTTATGAAACCGCCGTTGTATTTTTATTGAGTTAAGTTGTTATGGCTAATTATAATTTTTGAAAAGCGAGTTAGGTTGTTAGGTTTTTTGTTTATAACTTTTGTTTAAAAAAAGATACAGACGTAAAAAATTGAGTGGGGACAGATTTTTATATTCTCAGCACGATTATGATAAAAACTCAATTTCGTCATAACTCGAGTTAGGCGGTTATGGTTTGCGGCCACAGACATTATGTTAAAATAAAACTCTTCTACCCCTTTTGTCCACGAAATTACACTCATTATCAGTTTGAGACAATAAGCAACTCAATAGATACATTTTTGTTTTTCTATCTCTTGTAGGAAATTCTCGTAATGCATTCACTCAACTCATTTTTCACACATTGTGCAAAAGGCAAGAAACGAGACAAAATTATTTTGACTTTGAGATGAGATCTAAGTTATGTATGCAAAATAATGGAATGCCCAGCTGTTGTGCATTCTATATTGCTTGAGAATCATTTTTGTTTGAGCATTTTGTGAATATTGGTGAGTGATGTTGTAGGTATATTTTCAGTTGACTTGGAGTGGAAGGGTATTTTGAAATTGAGTTATGGAGGCGATAATAACATGCGGTCTCCACTAGCGATGAATCCAGAGCATGCTTTAAAGCATGCGTTCATTATCGCAAGTGGAGACCGCCATCGCAGCTATATTTTCATCGCTTGCGATAGAAAGTATGCTCTCATCGCATACCATTCATCGCTTGCTTTATCGCAAGGAGAACTGTCATATTGTTCTGGCGTACCCAAATTTAATTTAACTGAGTTTGAGTTTTGCGTGCGGAGAAAGCTTTTGCTTGGGGTTTACGTTTTTCTAACAAAATTTAAAAAAAATCTGATTTGAAATTGTCCATAGAACTCATTTATGTCCATTAAAATTATTCACTATACTAAAAAAGTATGCGTTGAAATGCCCAGCCACAAAAATCTGACAGTTCTTCTGCTCTCTGCTTTCTGCTTTGGCTATTGCGATTGCGATGGATTTATCGCTAGTGGAGACGGCCGGCGTGTAAGGAATGCATAGCTGTTAAGCATTTTAGCAAGAACTTTCATGAGATTGAGCATTATAAATAATGGAGTGATGTTGAGCATGCTCAGTTGTTTTGCAGTGTGGCATTTTAAGTTGTAATAACCAGAGAGATCTTGATTTCCTTTAGTAATTTTAGTAAAAGATGATAATGTTGTCATAATGATGTTGGAATGTAATTTACAGAGTAAATGAAGATTCATTAATAGATACAAATAAAATAATAAAAATATTAATACAATTTGGAATTTGGAATTTAATTCCTTGCTAGGTACGATTTTTTAAAATGGTTTAACGGAAGCACTCATTCCACTCAATATATGGACGCTTCGTCCCTGATATATATATATACATATATAACGACTTTCGGGAGTTTTTTTCCTTACTATTATTCTATAAGTTATGCACCGAAGCTAAATTAATGTATGATTATTTTAAACAGAAAGAAAGACTGGCAGGTAAGTTATAAGAGTACAATGAAGTTCGAATGATTTTTAATCTTGAGTTTTAAATTATATCAAGAAGGCAGGAATAACAGTTCGCGTACACTAAAACCGAATCATCGGCCGATATCGGGTCGGAGCTATTCGGACGACTGTCTCGGACGTTCGTCTGCATACAGTCCTTCCGATCTCGGTTGGTGCCGGTCTGGGGTTTATTTTAATAATAAAAGGATTTTTAAACTTTATTTGCATAAATTCATACTTTTCTGAAAATCAGACGGCAATTTCATGCATTTGAAGATATTTACCTCATTAAATCCATGTTTTATATTTATAAAATGTATCTTAAATTCCAAAGTAATTTTAAATAAGAGCAAGTTCGTGCGATCCAGTCGTGCATTTTATTTTTGCATGAATTTCATCGCAAGAATCAACCGGACAACTGCCGAAAAATCAAGACATGTTGGGATACGCCGGTTGATCGCGAATCGTGAATCATCGGACGATGTCGCTTTCAGTGGTGTACGCGCTCTCTTTCCTTTCTATACGTTTGGTTCGATCGGTCGATTTCGGCTGACAACGCCCGAGTATACTTCGGCCGATGACGGATTAGGTGTACGCGAGCCGTAAGAAATGTAATCCCGAATAGGGAAAAATTTATCAAACCGAAAGAGAATCCATGGTTTGACTCGAGCGATAAAGAGGTTATTAGGGCCAGAGAAGTAAGTTTCCGAAGACGTGTAATGATCTTATATGTATACAAAGAACCAAATTTTTCCATGACCAAAAATTAAGGCAAAAAATACTACAATGTCCCAAAAGTTTTAAAAATTGTAGGTCATTTGTAAGAAATTTACGAATTACTACTTTTAACACTCTTTATGTCATCTAACAAGCAAAAGCGAATTTGCTTGTGGTACGGTTGAACGACGCTGCCAGATAGTGTGTCATGATTCCTCCCGTAACTGGGAGCAAAAACGATTTGGCCCAGATAGTAACGAAAGCTTCTCAATGACTTATCCAATATGCGTGTATTTGGTATTGATAAATATCTTTTTCATTGGATAAGAAACTTCCTTTCGAACAGCACAAGTTCTTTTTGACGGTCTTAAGTCTAAAATCCATCAGATTAAATAAAATAAAAGCTGGTGTGTCACAGGTCTCCGTTTTGTCTCCTCTCCTCTCTTTCCCATATTCAACAATAATCTTTTGTCTGAAACTTCTAATCCATAAAATTGTCTTGCTGACGACAGAACTCTCAGCTTCTCATATTCGTTTCCAGTTGATGTCCTTGTTCTTTGGATGTGAATGTGGATTTAGAACGGCAGCGTATGATAATCTCATTTAATTCTGATTTCGATAGCATTATCAAATTAGTAACCATAATCCGCGTAGAATTTAATGCTTGATAATATCTCCCCCCGTCAAAAACGGGGTAAAAGGTTTGTTTACCCCTTCTGATCTGGTTGTAACCTATATTCGCTCAAAGCTTTAGTACAGTTCTCATATTTGGGAATTTGCTCTAATAACTTACTTGAGTGTCTTGTACAGAATCCAAGAAATAGATTTAAACATGACAGGAAGTAAGTGCACATTAGTTTACCCTGGAGCTCAACCTATTTAACTTTAAAGTTTTAAAAATATTTTTTTAATGAGGTAGTTATATGCAAAGTCCCATAAAATATTTGCATATTCTTAGAAGTAATTTGTATCTTTAATTGTTCTTCATTTTGATATATCCTTCTACTTTCCCATGTAGAATATTTATGTAAATCCTCTTCATAAACGTTAATTTTAACTGTTCATTATCTCTTTTTTCTTTTTTTTTATAATTCACTCGCGCTCAAGGGTATGTTGCGAGACCCTTATAATGTTGTGAGCTGGTGCATACTCCCAACCAAGTCATCGCCTGCCGCTTTGAACAGTTCTACAGCTACAGCGGCTTTGTTGGACTTGAGATTTGATATAGCTATCTTCACTTCGTCCAGGTCGGGTGGGCGGTATTGTTGGTCTGCGTCGCCTAAGTTGAATGGTGCTTTCTCTATAACAGCGGCATTTTCTTCTTCATCGTTGTTATAAAGATTGGAGAAATGTTCTTTCCATATTCTCAGCATGGACTGCGTTTCCACTACGAAGTTCCCTTGATTATCCATGCAGGCTTCGGCTCTGGGATTGTATCCTTGTGATGTTTTTTTTACCTTTTGGTAAAACTTCCGAACCTCATTCCTGCCATGTCATCCTTCTATTTCCTCGATCAAGCGCTTCTCTTGCTCCTTCTTTTTCTTTTTTAGAAGCCGGTGTTCTTCTCTCCTCTTCTGCTCGTAGAGCTCGCAAGCAGCTCTAGTCCTTCTTTGCAGCGCCGCCGCTTTATATGCGTTTTGTTTTGCTGCATGTGCTTGCCGGCACTCATCGTCAAACCAGGGGTTTCGTTGTGGTGGTCGTGTAAAACCCAGCACATCAGAGGCGGCATCTCTGATGGCTGCTTGGCAATGTTGCCACTGGTCCTCAATACTTGATGCTGGCGGTATAGGACTTCTTAAAAGGTTGTTAGAAACTCGATCGGAAAAGGACCTTACGATCTCTTGCGATTGTAAGCGTCCAACGTCGAACTTCCTCACAGTACTTCTTTGTTTTTGCTTGGGTCGGGATATCCGCAGCCGAACCTTGGCTACAACGAGGTAGTGGTCTGAGTCGATGTTAATCCCTCGGAATGTGCGGACATCCCCTATACTGGAGAAGTGCCTTGAATCGATCGCAATGTGGTCAATCTGATTTACGGTTGATTGATCAGGAGATCGCCATGTCCCTTTGTGAATATCCAGATGTTTGAACTGCGTAGGTACTAGCTACAAGAACGTCTCGCCCCACAGCGAAGTCGATCAGCCTGAATCCGTTATCGGATATGATGTCGTGCAGGCTATATCTTCCAATTGTGTCACCAAAGATGTCTTCTCTTCCTAGCTTGGCATTAAAATCTCCAAGTAAAATTTTAAGGACATAACTAGGGCACTGCTCGTATGTCTTTGGTGTCTTCATCTTTCTCCTCTGTTGGGGCATGCGCGCAAATCAGGCTAATGTTGGCGAATTTGGCCTTGATGCGGATTGTCGTGAGGCACTCGTTCACACAGTTAAAACTTAAGACTTTTTGCTTGATCCTAGTTCCAACAACAAATCCGCATCCAAATAAACGCTGCTTTTGTTCTTGGTAGCAGTCGCCGTAGTAAATATCGCAGTCTTTTAATTTTCGTCTCCCCGGTCCATCCCATCGCATCTCTTGGATGGCGGTAATATCTGCTTTGTAGTAGTTTAGGGCTTCCGCTAATTGTTCGGTTGCACGTGGTCTATTAAGGGACCTAACATTCCATGTACAGATCCGAAGTTCGTTATGATTATTTCGTTTGCATGGTTCGTCAACAGTGAATCCGTCCGTATCAGAGGCTTGTTTTTGCGTCGCAACTAAGTCGTATTTTATGTGGCCGGGAAGTCACCTCGATGGCACAACCCCCAACCTGGAGGGCCAGGTCCTTAGTATGACTTCAAGAACGGGGAGCCGGATAAACCGCTCCTTACAGGCCTGAGCTCTGAATACGTCGGAGTAGCCCTGTAAGGTGTTCACTAAGTAGTTCAGCCTCACTGGAACTGTAGACGCCACTGTTGATTCCATCTGGGGAATTCCTCCGCTGTCGCCTGGATGAAAGGAGAGATGCCTTAGTGGAAACACCTCCCCCCCTCTCTCGTTTGCTACCCCCAACAACCTTCCACTGGGGTTGTGACCCAATCTCCAGTTGAGGTACTAGGCACCCGATGTTTACCGCGAGGAGGTGAGAGTAATAGTCGATAGACAGAGGTGGGTTTTAAGAAAAACCTGTGGACGCTTGTGTCCTCTTGGATGCACGTGTCTACCATTCAAACATCCATAATCATAATTAGTGCGCGCAAATTAAAAAAAAGGCGTTCATTGAGTCAAAACAAAATCAAAATCAAATAGAAAAATTGTAAAAAAGAACAATGGCAACATTTATAATATTATACTCTTAACTTTTTTTTATTATAAGGTTTTGAAATCCAGTGTTAAGATATTTGTTTCAAGAACTAACTTTTAAAAAAAAAATATTTTTAGACCAATAATCTTAAAACTGTGAAATCTTGGAAAAGTTAAGTCTGAAAACTTGATTGTCCAGAAAAGCTTATAACGTTTTATTCGTTATTAACATACTTGAAAAGTTAAATTTTTTGAGTGCCTTGACTTTTGATTTTAAAATAATAAGGTAATACATAAGATTGAATCTGGATCGAAAGGTGAAGATTTTGAAGAAATAAGACCAAGGCGTTCAAGGAACAAATTCGACACTTGATTGTTAATATTTAAGGGCCACAAAAAAAAAAGCTGTTACAGCGGGCGGTACAATACATTAATTCCTATTTGCGACCAATTATTGAGTGCGCTGAAGAGAAGAAATTCATTCTATGAAGCAAAAACAAATGGTTTTATTTTTGTATCTAAGCTTGGTCACATGAGTGAAGAAGCAATTCGAAAAAATGCAACCACTTTTCAGAAATTATACCCGGTTGATCTTGGGGAAGATTTTCAAGAAGAGTGTGTCTTACCTAAACATTTTCTGGAGCAAAACAACTGAAAATATGAGTTTAAGGCAGCTTAACCTTCATATAAGAGAAAAAAATTGAAGGAAGCCTTTTTAACTTAAGTTATATGCTGAGATTGCTTTAAGAATATACTTGTGCACTGCAGTGTAGAGCTGTGTAAATCATTCATTTCAAATGATCGAATCGTTCAACAATCGATAACGAAAATGATTTGAATCGATCGATCATTCGATCATTTTCATTTCACTCAAATCGTTCAATACTGTTCCGATTCGATTTCGTTGTAAGATTGAGTTGAGGTTTCCACAAAATACTCTATATTGTAAGCCATAAATTGCCAAATGACATCGAATGATGGCTACTATAACCATTGATTAAAAAGATAAAGAGATTTCATTTGTTGCTCCTTAAAAGATCAATTTTAGGACTAATAGTTACTGAATGACTTGGTGCTATCGAATAAATTAACTTTTGGATACTATCGCATATGTAAGTCGAAAGTTGTTACAGTAAAACCCGCTTAAGAGAAAAACACGCTTACCTGAAACACTTTTTTCATCCCCAAGTATTTTCGGACCAATTTCCCTTAAAACACTCCGCTTAAGTGAAACTCGCACAAGCGAAAAACCCGGATAACTGAAACATATTTTCAGTTAATTTTTAATATTTTTCATTGAAAAAAACTCTCTTAAGTGAACAAAAAAATTGAATCGAACAGAACAAAAATTTGCTAGTTTTCGTTTTTCAATAAATTATTTTTGTATTATTTAATCGTTGTTTTATTCTTCTTTCAAGGCAAGTCCAAAAGATAAAAACAATATTGTGTCTAGCATTAAATCTCCGCTTAATGGAATTTTTAAATCCGCTTAAGTGAAACTTTTTTTCACTTATCCGAACTCCGCTTAAGTGAAAGTATTTTTCACTTAAGCGGGGTTCGTTTAAGTGAAAAACCCGCTTAAGTGAAAGAAAGACTGTGACATTTTTCGTTTTTCTTAAGCGGGTTTTACGTATTCGATAAGTCTCATTACTAGTTCAATTCCCACAGTAAACAAACCAGATCCTGGGCCCGTATCGCGTAAGAGTAAAGTGATCACTAAATTAATTGATTGTCGTTTTGACAATCGCTCTCTCTATATTTCTTTATTGATATGATAAAGACAGCTATGTACTATATTCAAAATGACATTCAAAAAATTGACAATCAACTAACTTACTCGATTCCACCCCTAATACATCAAATAACACCAAATCGAATCGAGTAAATCATGGTTAATCGAGTTAACTGATACATATTAAAGATCGAGACACATTGACACATTGAAATGATTGAGATTGAAATAGAAAATCGAGAAACGAGAAACGAGAATCATCTAAATGATTGAGATTGGGATCGATTAAAATGAAAATTTGTGAATTGGATCATCGGATCGAAAAAATCTAATCGATCCTGATTGACACAGCTCTACTGCAGTGACGAATTGTAGTGCAGAAAGATCGTTTTCCGTATTGAAACGAATAAAAACGTATTTAAGGTCTCGCATTAGCGCCTTTATAGTTTAGCTTTATTAAATATAGAAGCTGAACTGACAAAAAATTTAGATAACGAATCTATTTATTATTATTATTAATACATTCTTTATTTCTCGATAATTGTTTTACATTTTGTTGATATAAGAATTGTAAAGCTTGACAAAACTTTTGCCGTCTGCCTAATTGACTTATTTAGAGTTTTTAGTAAAAAAGAAAGAAAAGGTTAAAGTTATAAATACATATAAAAAATAATATAACATTTACGAAAATATATAAGTACTAAATTATCATATAAGATTTAATAAATTTTAATAAATTCAAAAAAATAAAAAAATTAAGAACATGTTTTAACAGAAAAAGAGATTTACATTCTATTTAATCATCATTTAAATTAGTTAAAATTCAATCGATGAAACTGTTACGGTAACCTAAGGCATGATTCACATAGAGACAAAGAATATTCCAACCTGAGCAACCATTTAAAAGATCCTTTGTATCTTCAAGTGTAAGGAAACTCTTTGAGAAGTAAAGCCTGCGGATTTCTTGTAAGATTGGGCACGCAGCTAGAAAATGATACACGTTTTCGGTTTCATTGCAGTTGCACAGACTACATATCGGGCGAAGGTCTGTTCTATGAGGTCTATAATTTAAACAAAGCATTTCAGTCCTTGCTTTAAAGATAATACTCATTTGATTAAGAGTGAGTTTTTCGTTGAAATAATTTCGAATAAAAAGTGTGTGGTTTAATTCTTTATATATAAGCCTAGTTGTCGATGTTTGCGCTCTATTCAGACATTGTAAATACAGGGAATCATCTATTTTAGCTATACAACTGTAGAATAAGTCCTGCCAATTGGTATGGGCTGTATTATTGAGGTCGAAGTCTACACTGTGTCTAAAAGCTAGATCATTCCATTCTTTGAAAGGCGATATTTGACGTCTAAGAGCATATTTTAATATCTGTTTTTGAAGATTTGAGTCAGGCCTTTTCATAACTTTTATTATATAATCAGCATTTGATTTTAGATTCTTTAAAAATACTTGTGGCATACCGGATTCAGTATGGATTGCATATGTAGGTGTTGAGTTATCCAGTTTAAAGATGCGCTTGAAAAATAAGCGTTGAATTACTTCAAACTCTTCTAAGTTTTGATAGCCAAACACTTGATTTGCATAGCACAGGCATGTTTTAATGGTTGCATCAAACACTCTAAATTTAGCAGTTGCACCCACATACTTGTTGCAGAAGAAATTACTCCACATAAGATTTATTGCCGTTTTGGCTGCAGTGCATTTTTCTTTTACATGTGTGCGAAAATCAAGGTTACGAGTTATCAAGAAACCTAAGTATTTGAACTGATTTACTATTTCTATTGGTTCACGTTCCAAAAACCATTTCTCTTGGGAAGTTGTTCTTCGATGAGTATTTTCAAAAACCATGATTTTCGACTTTGCAACATTTATACTTAAATCCCATAAATCACAAAAACGCTTGAGCTTGTTTATTTGTAACTGCAAAGCTATGGGATTATCCGCCAATAGTACAATGTCATCCGCGTATAGGAGCATTTTTATTAATGTTTCACCAACCTTAATACCACCAGGGAAATCTTTGGATACATCATCAATATATAGTGCAAACATTAATGGGCTTAATCCACAACCTTGTGGAACACCAGCACTTGTATTGAAGAGATTAGACATTCTACTTCCATTCCATACAGCAGCAGAGGTATCGGTTATAAGAAGCTTGTATAAGTTGAGAAATTTTGTTGATAAGCCTAGGGTAGACATTTTATAAATTAAAGAACTCCTGTTAACCGTATCAAAGGCCGCTTTTAAATCGACAAAAAAAACGTAAAGTTTTTTTTTGTTCTCTAAAAACATTTTGACTATAGAAGTGAGTGCAAATATATGATCAACTGTTGATAGACCCGATCGAAAACCGGCTTGGAAAATACTAAGTAGTTGATTCTCTTCAACCCATTTCGACAACCTATGGTATAGAAGATGGGTGAATATTTTCCGAAGGCACGGTAAAATCGATATGCCCCTGTAGTTGTCTGGGCGCTGGGGATCACCTTTTTTAAATATTGCGCAAATCCATGCTCTTAAAAAAGATTTCGGAATAGATTCTGCCTCAAGAAGCCTGTTAAAGAATAAATTAATATGAGCCAAAAAATTTACTGATGAGTTTTTGTAAAATTCAACGGGAATACCGTAGATAACGAATCTATTGTTAATGAATTTTGTAATGAATATACACAAAAAAAAAATTGGAAACATCAAATATTACGCATTTCGTTGTTTTTTATTATTATTTTCATTGTTTTAAAGGGCGGCAAAATATATCAGCCCGGGGCGCCAAATCCTTAAATACGCCTCTGTCCATACGTGTTAAAAACAAGTCATTCGAATATGAACCTACACCGAAAAGTAAACTCTTTGAAACTGCCCGAGGTGGGAGTTAAAAAATAAAAAAAAAAATTAAAAAAATGGAGCTCGTATGAGCACCTGTTCTTTTTAAATCAAACTACATGAAAATACTTAAATCTGGATGTGCAAGAGAGTGGAAGTTAACTTTAAGCATAAGCTTTGAAAAAAGAACTAAAAAACTTTTATTATTTATACACACTTTTTTAGAACAAAAATTTCTTATTAAAATATTAAATAACACACCTGACGCTGTCGATTCCATATTCAAACTTAATTTTACCTTTATTTTTAAGAAAGTTACAGCTATTTAAAAACCAACACTTTTTGTTAATGTTGCAAATCACAATTGGAAGAGAACTAAATTGGTTACTTCAAGCGCATGCTTTGGAGTGGGACATCATGTAACAGTATAAAATGAGCGCGGTTTAGATGCATTGGAATATTTTATAACGGAATAGCAACAGATAAAACTCATATCTTTCGTTTCATTTTTTGAATTAATTCCGATTTTGCCATATACTGTGAGCGTCAAAAGAAATTGTACACCTATGAACTTCATTTTTACAGCACTGTTAAAGCAAGGGAGTTCGATCTTTTAGTAAAATACTTATGATATTTTTTAAGGTAGTTTATTTTCAATGAATTGCCATATAGAAGTTAACAGAAAATAATGAAGTAAAAATACAATAAAAAAATTTTAAAAATATTTCAATTTTTAAGCGTCAAAAGAAACTGTACATTATTCAATTAAAGTAAAAAAAACTTAAAACTAGTACTTTGTCTGCTTCCATTTCGCCTTTAAAACAGCATCAATGGGTCTGAGCATTGACTCTACTAGCTTCCTTGTCAATTTGGTTGGCATTTTTTGCCAGTTTTCAACTAGAATTGACTTTAGTGACTCTCTGTTTGAAATGTTCCTCTTACGGATCTGCTTATCCAGATACTCCCACAAATGTTCGATGGAGTTTAAATCTGGGGATTGCGGAGGGTGATCCAGTTGCTTAGATGTACGGTAAAGTAATCATTTCTTGACTATTTTCGATGTGTGCTTGGGATCGTTGTCTTGTTGGAAAACCCATGAATCAATTAAAACCAGTTTCACAACACTACTTGGCAAAATGTCTCTTAAAATATTAAGATAATCTTCTTTTCCCATTGTACTGTCAATAAAGACGAGATTCCCAACTCCATATGACGCTATACCTCACCAGACCATTATCGAACCGCCTCCGTGCTTAATTGTTGAATTTAAATTTTTTTGTTAAAATTCAGTTTTTTTCTTTCTCCATATTTTTGGTGTTTTTTTGAACCAAAAATCTCAAATTTGCTCTCGTCACTAAAGAGAACATTTCCCCAGAATGAAGAACTTTCTTTTTGATACTTCTTGATAAAAAAAAGTCATCGCTTCAGATTTTTTCAGAAATGTATGGCTTTTTGCGAGGAATTCTTCCATATAGCCCGCTACTATGGGCGTCCGCCGAGTAGTGCTCGCGCTAACGTTGACTCCAGAAGATTGGGTAATATTTTCAGCAATCTTTACTGCACTACACGCGGGTTTTTTTCATACTTCCCTGACAATAGCACGTTCATCTCTTACGGACAGCCTTTTTGGCCTTCCGGAATGAGGTCGATCTTTTACATGAACTTTTGAAATTTGTCCAAGACTTTGTGCATAAAATGAAACAAAAACCGCGAAAAGAACCATGCCGGACCTCTTCAAGACCTTAAAGCTAAAATCATAAATATTTGGGAATCTTTTGGCACCGAAGAATGTCAAAAATTAGTTGACACAATCCCACGACGCATAGAAGCAGTTATCAAGGCCAAAGGCGACGTAACACCATGGTAAAATAAAAATTAAGACCCATAAGCCAACTATTTTGGGCTTAAAATAAAGTATCAATCGTTATTTTATTTTGTATTATTTCTCTATATCGTTATTTAATTGAAGTCATTTTGTTTTTGTTACTTATTCCTATTCAAAATAAATATATCTTAAGAAAAATACCAAAATATTGATTTTATTTCCGATAGAATTTAAGAATCAGAAGATTTTTGTTTTTTATCATAGGTAGTCCAACTATTTTGCGTTTGGGCTCGTATAAGAGGTCACAGTTACATGCCACCAGATTTTGAATGTTGAAAAAAGGAGTGTATTGTATCACCGGAAGAATATTACAGCATTCTTGAACATCACAAAAGTGTGCTTATAAAAGGAAAAGACTGGACTGAATGAAACACTCTTCTTCGCTTCAGAAATGTACCTGATGAAATGACGCAATGACGATCGCAGATTTATTTGCGTACATAACAGCTCAAAAAGCTGAGGTCTTCAAAATTCTTTTGTACAAGGATCGGCGATATTGTGATAGCTTAAAGTTAAAAATCAACTTTCAGAAATTTCAAACTATGTATTATGTTTAGGACCTCGTTGAATGGAGTCCAAAGGCATGAGAGAAAGAACTGGCGCACAATGGTGCTTTTGCGGAAATAAATACAAAAAATTAAATTTGGAATATGGATTCGTTTGATTTATTTTTTCATAGATATATAACTATTCTATGTTTTCCCAAAATTTGGGAAATTCATAACAAGGAATGTGCGAGATACAGCGCTCTAAAGTTACCCTATCATAATGTTTTGAAATGTATGTAATTTCTTGCATTAACTTTTTTTTCATGAATAGTAGCATTTTAATAATTGTTTGTAAAAACAAAATTTCTTTAATAAATAATATGCTATTGAGATTTCAAAATAAAAAAAAAAATTAAAAAAAAAAAAAAATTTTCGTCTTTTAGTTGGGTTAGGACTGAGTGACCTAAAATTAATATTTTTATGTTCTTTCGTTAGAGCTACAGTTTTAGCTACATTAAGCTACGTCTAGTGGCTACTATTTTAGAAAAGCTACAATATTCTCTAAAGAATTGTATCCGTCCTCATCCGATTTTTAACACAGTGTACAAAATTTGTTTCACTGAATCCTATTAAAAAAAACACGGTTTGACTTTGGTCATGTTGCAAAAATTGTAATTTCATGGCTAATAATGGTTGGAAAGAATGCAACCAAGATTTTATTTTTGCCAAAAATATATATCTTTCATTAAAATATAAAATAAAATTGATCCTTTGACGGATCTCTGATATAATTCAATTTTAAGCTCAATAATTTTCCTTACCTTAAATTTGTTTCCAAATTCAAACTTACTTCTTTTGGAAATATGTGGTGAGCTTAATTGTTTTATGATATTATTAAAATTAACTAATAGTTCTTCAAAAAATGTTTACTTTAATATCTTAATCCAACATTTTAGAGACAAGTAATAAATAAAAAAGTAAATTTGTTTGGGGTTTTTACCTGCAAACGAGTTTTTGTCTCCAAATATAAAACAAACAATTAGTAGGAATTTTATTACTTTTAATGATCGTGAAAAGATTTTGAAGGGTGTTACATAATATTTTATAACCAATGTCCTGAAAACTCTTTCACATTTAGTACGGTCTTAAAAAAAAAAATGATTAATATTGTATAAAAAAAAAACAAACCAAAAAAAAATTAAATCAGCTTAAAAAACTTGCGCGACGTGTGTGTTATTAACAAAAAAAGTTAAAAATTTCTGGATTTGTTTTAGTTTAAAACGTTTTGTGTAAAGTTTTATTTGAAGGGATCGATTCGTTAGAACCGTTTTTATTGGAACAATATACGTTATGAAATGCAAATGATATTGCCGCCATAGTATTAGCAGTTAAAAAGAGATTTTTTTCTCAATTTAAACAAAGGACTATAAAGGTTGGCTATTCCAAATTAAGATTTTATGAAAAATATAGTGATTGGTGAAGTTGTGAATGGATGATCCACTTAACTATTTTACGATGATAGATAGAAAAGTAGCTCAAGCTGTGACAAATACTGCTTCAGCGAGCAATTGCATTATTTCAGAGATGAATGACTTATCCAAGTTGCAATCTAAGATCCTGAATGAAGAAGCTCTTGTTCTAGGAATGTCATCACTGCATGCACGGATTCGATTTATGGAGTACATATTGCACCTGGGATATAACTTAAGCTTTAAAGTGTGGAGAACTAATGATAATACTCGTGCTATCAAGGAAGAAGAAAAAAACGAATTCAAGCAGAATTTATATAAATGGTTGGAATAAAAGTTGACGTTATAAAGTAAGGAACTGAAACAACTAATGATGGCAATACTTCACGAAGATTTTTCGGAAATCCAAATGTGGGTGCAAATATCACCAAAATAGACATAAGATTGATAACCAGACTCGCAGTTATATTGGAAATTATTTGCAGCAATTTTTCAATCGATACCCACAAATTTAAAACTTATAGTGAAGAGACAGCTAAGCTCGCGTACGTTATACGCTTGGTATCACATGCCCGCAACTGTTCACAAAATTTTGCTACAGGGAGCATTATCAATAGAAAGTGCATCCTTACCAGTTGGATCACTTTCAGAAGAGGCCCAAGAATGCAGGAATAAGGACTACAAGTACTATAGGACCCACCACTCCAGGAGGTTTTCCCGGATAATAACGAATGAAGATATATTCCATATAATCGTGATATCATCCGATCCATTTATAATCCATTTAAGACCTGAACCAAAGAAAAAACATCTTCCTTTGTGTGAAGAAGCTCTTGAATTAATTAAATAACTTATTAATATTATTGATTATGTGTACTCATTTATTTATTAATTTATTTGTTATATGCTTGTGTTATTATGTATGTATTTTATTATTTAGCTTAAGAACAAAACAAACACAAAAACGAATACAATTTTCCTTTTTTCGATATATGTAAGTCAATAAACCCTGCAAATCCAAAAAATGTCAATAACTTTTCTCTCAATAATTTTTTTTAACCAAATTTTGTTGAAATGTGTTTAAGTCTAGTCCAAGCATTTTTACAAAATTTCATTTAATTCCGTTACGTAGTTCAGATTTTACGGATTTTTTTCCGCTCTCCCATACAAATGGCACCACTGTGTGGCGCAAGCTAGTAGGGCTACATAAACAGCCACTGGTTAATGAAAGTGTAGTTAAGTACCTTGGATTACATAGAATACCAGAGTCGGAATACAAACGTTATCATTCCAACCAGATTCTATACGAGTATATCGGAGCCAACATAAAAAGATTTGATACTAACGTCCTCGACAAACAGCCTAATTTTTGGGACTTCCAACCTCAATGCTCACCAAATGTTGCCAGTTGCATTCCTCCCACATTCAAATCCAATGTTCATCGACACCTCCTTTCTCTCCCGCCCACTTTCCCAATCGCTTGTTCTATGTTTAATTAGACTCATCAAATGTTTCCTTTCTTCGTCATCTTTACATATTTATAAAAATGATGTTTGTCCTTAATTAAATTAAATTCACCTTTTCCTTTAGCCCAATTTAGGACAAATAATATTTTTATTAGGGTTTTTAGTTAGCGATAATCAAGAAAATTAAAAAGAATAGAGAATAAAATTACATAAAATAGTCTTATTCTTCTCGACTTCTAATTATCATTCAAAAATGAATGAATTTCATAAAATACTTAAAAAAATGAAGGCCAAAAGGCCAAGGCATATCTAATTAAATTTTGATAGGACCAGCTAACTTACTATTTATCAGCAACGGTGAATCACGAGATTCATCAAACATAGAGTTGCTCATATCCGAAATCGCCTGTTTAACTTCAGGCCTCTGCTCTGACAACTGCTCTTCGAACTTTACCATTTTTTGTTTGCTCTTGTTGTATGTACATACTGTTGTGAACAGAGCTTTATACTACTACAGCGCCATCTGTTGGAAAACTGCATATCTAATTTATGGAAGAAACAAAAAGCTCTTTTCCAATGTCAAATGTATTTCCGCTTATTCCAAACATCTAGAACATTCCAAGACATTAACTTTCGAGAACAACTAATTTGAGTATATAAGGGAGTGTTCACGGTGAGCGAGACACAGTTGATTTTGGATTATGAAAGTGTGCAAAAGTATTGCTTATTGGATTGTGTTATTAAACAAGTGTGATTTAAATTTGAATAAAAATATTTGAGTTGTTTATAAATTGAGATTTACTGTTTTGAATTGGAAAGTGTGAATAAAGAAGAAATACTAAAAAGAGTAATAAGTTTTATTTAACGAACCTTAAAAAAAATATTACATTGGTGTCAGAAAAGTGGAATAAAACTTATTGTGCAGTGAAGTGTGGAAAAAAAAAAAAAAAAGTAAAATAAAAAAATGAGCAAGTTATTGAAAGAGCTCAACTGTAATGAGCTGAAAAGTGAATTAGGCAAGCGAGAACTTTCTAGAGCAGGATCGAAAAATGAGCTTGTTCTGCGTTTGGCCGAATATTTGAAACAACAAAATGAAGACCCGGACATTTTCGTCTTTGAAGCTGACGCTGAGGAAGCAGACGTAAGTAAAAATGTAGATGTTTCAAATATGATTAGTCTTCTGCTTCAACAACAAAAGAATGTTCTCGAAAATCTCGAAGAACAACGAAATGAACAAAAGAAAGAACAGAAAAATGTTCACGAACGTCTCGAAGAGCAACGAAATGAACAAAACGAACGTTTCAATGAGCAGAAAAATGAACAAAAGAATATTCTCGAACGCCTTGAGAAACAGCATAGCGAACAAAAAGACCTTCTCGAAGAGCAGAGAAACATGCTAGAAGGCAAGCTTGTTAACATCGAGAATAATGTATCTGCACTTGATGGACGTGTTTCATTGCTGGAGAATAAAGTCGACAACAAAATGGAGACGTTTTCAAAAGAGTTAGATGAACGTGTTTCATTGCTAGGGAATCAAGTCGACAGCAAAATGGAAACGTTTTCAAAAGAGTTAGACCGTGTTCGAAATATAAAAATTCGGGAAAGTTCTGGAGAAACCTTGAGGAAAAAGGAGATGCAACCTCCAACCTTTGATGGACAAACTTCTTGGTCTATATACAAGAAGCAATTCGAGGCTGCTTCCACAACAAATGGCTGGGATGAGGCTGACAAGTATATAGCCTTAACTCTTGCTCTTAGAGGAGCAGCTGCTGAGTTGTTGCAAACCATACCAACAGATAAGAGTGGTGACTTCAATTCCTTGGTTTTGGCTATAGACAAACGCTTTGGCAACAGCCACATGAAAGAAGTCTTCAAAGTGCAACTCAATTCCAGAGTTCAGAAGAGGGGCGAAACTCTACAACAACTGCAAGCGGACATTGAAAGGCTTGTTCATCTTGCATATCCAGATGTTGGAGAGGAAATTTGTAACCAGTTTGCAGTTGAGGCATTTGTTCGCGCTATTTCCGACATACATCTTCAAAGGGCCGTGCGAACTGCTGGAAAACGAACGCTTTCTGAAACATTAGCGTTTGCCTTGACAATGGAAGCAGCTGAGCAAGCTTCTCACGGAGTACATCGACTTAGAGAAGCCATCGTCGAAGAATGCTCATGCCAAAGAACTGATGTCCAAAGGAACCAACGAAACGGACTTGGAAAGTGCTGGAATTGCAACAAGACCGGACATTTACAGCGTCAATGTCGATTACCACCAAGAAGAGCTTGTCAACATTGTGGGCACGGAGTTTCAAACTCAGAACAAGGTAACAATAACACCAGTGTTACTTCCCGAACAGTTTCCCAACAAGTAAGAAATAACTTCGTGGGGCAGAAGCGAGTTTCTGGTATCGATGGCCCCAGAAACACCATCCAGGTCTCCCAGACTAAACGAGACAATAAAAGTCTGACTGTCGAGGCAACTTTAAATGGCAACAAACGTGTGGTCACAATCGACACCGGTGCCACAGCCTCCATTGTGCGTCAAGACCTAGTACACCTGAATTGGCTACACAACACCAATAGCTACCGTCTAAGAACTGCTACAGGAGAAGCAGCTAGGGTTTATGGTGAGGTCCGACTTGGAATTCGAATAGCAGATCTAGAATTCTCACACAAATTTTTGGTGGCAGATATAAGTGACGAGTGCATCATCGGAATGGACTTCATGAAAGAACATCGAGTAGTTTTGGATATCGGCAACCAGGTACTCAAATACCAGAATACAGAGATTCCAATGATCTATGGGCACGAAGGAATAACAACTCTAAGGACTGTCATCAAAGAAGATGTGGTTATTCCTACTTCTTCTGAGGTATTTCTTTGGACAAAACTAGATGGTGAGTGTGGACGCCATCGATACCTAATGGTGGAACCAGGCCCAGATTGTTCTTCCCAAAACGTCATCATTGGGAAGACACTTGTGGCTCCGAAGAACAATATGGTCCCCGTACGGATACTCAACACCAAACCGTACGATGTAAAGTTAACGAAAGGAGAAATTATCGGTAAGTGCGAATCTGTCGCAGCCATAACACAAATCGATGCTGAAACACCGAGAAAGACATTAGACCCTGAGGAGCTCAATACCATCAAGACAAAGATACTCAATTCATCTAACCTAGACCAACGTCAGGTTAAAACGGCAGAAAACCTTCTGAATGAGTATGCCGACATTTTCGCTTCACCAAACGGGAAATATGGAAGGACACAAATGGTGCAGCATCGAATAAATAGAGGAGATGCAAGACCCATTCGTCAGCCCGCAAGACGTCTGCCACTGGCCAAACAAGGCGAAGCTGAGGAAATGATTACCACCATGAAGAAGGATGGTTTGATTGAAAACTCAAAGAGTCCTTGGGCGTCACCAGTGGTCCTAGTCAAAAAGAAGGACGGAAGTACACGATTTTGTGTAGACTACCGAAGGTTGAATGACGTGACCAAGAAAGATAGCTATCCCCTTCCAAGAATTAGCGACACCTTAGATGCGGTGGAAGGAGCACAATGGTTTTCAACACTGGACTTGAAAAGTGGATACTGGCAAGTTGAAATTCATCCTGAAGATCGAGAAAAGACAGCGTTCTCCACAGGTAATGGGCTCTGGCAGTTCAAGGTGATGCCGTTTGGTCTTTACAACGCTCCGGCAATATTTGAGCGTTTGATGGAGTGCGTCCTTCAAGGCCTGACGTGGAAAACTTGTCTTGTCTACTTGGATGATGTTATCGTTTATGGAAAAACATACGACCAACACTGTAAGAACCTAAGGGGTGTGTTCCAGAGACTTCGAGAGGCTAACCTAAAACTGAACCCAGAAAAATGTGCTCTGTTCAAGACTGAAGTGAAGTATTTGGGACATATCATCTCGTCCCAAGGAGTCAAGACTGATCCTGAAAAAGTTGACACCGTCAAAAATTGGCCAACACCACAGGACAAACATCAACTACGAAGTTTTCTTGGTCTTGCTACTTATTACAGACGTTTTGTTAAGAACTTTGCCGGAATTGCGAAGAATTTGCATCAGCTTACGGAAAAGAAGAAGCAGTTTAAATGGTCAGGTGAGTGTGAAAAAGCCTTCCAAGAACTGAAATACCGTCTATGCAATGCTCCGGTGCTGATCTATCCGACTCCAGGCAAGTATTTTATCATCGATGCTGATGCAAGCAACGTGGGAGTCGGCGCTGTTCTGTCACAAGTTCACAATGGCGAGGAAAAGTTTGTCGCCTATTTCAGCAAAGTACTGTCGAAGACCGAAAGGAACTACTGTGTGACCAGAAGAGAACTATTGGCACTCATCTTGTCAACGAAACACTTTCACAAATACATCTATGGACAGAAGTTTCTTCTACGAACCGATCATGGTGCTCTTAACTGGTTGTTGAACTTCAAGAACCCAGAAGGACAAGTCGCAAGGTGGATAGAAAGACTGCAGACTTACGGTTACGAAATTCAACACCGAAGGGGAAAGCTACACTCAAATGCCGACGCACTATCCCGAAGACCTTGTAAAATAGATTGCAAGCATTGCAGGCGACAAGAAGAAAAGGAATCCATCAACATTCTGCGAATAAGGGCTGACCGCATTTGTGGATGGAGCAATGAAGAAATAAGATCTGCTCAACAAGAAGACCCCGACATTGAACCTCTTCTCGCGTGGAAGGAACATGAAGAAAAACCCGCATGGAATGACATTTCCGATAGGAGTCCAGTTTTAAAGGCCTATTGGGCACAATGGGACTCACTTCATGTGCAAGAAGGTGTTCTTCGGCGAAAATGGGAGTCCGCTGATGGTAAATCCTATGTGATGCAGCTTGTGTTACCTCAATCGAAAATCAAAGAGGTTCTTCGAGAGATGCATGATGGACCTTCAGGAGGCCATTTGGGAGTCAATAAGACTTTAGAAAAAGTGAGACCACGATTCTACTGGTTGCTTGCAAGAGACGACGTTGAAAAGTGGTGCCGAAATTGTGAAGCTTGTGCTGCAACCAAAGGACCTGGTAGAAAACTGCAAGGAAAAATGATGCAATATAATGTCGGCTCACCGTTTGAAAGGATTGCTGTTGATGTGGCTGGCCCATTTCCGGAAACGAATGCTGGAAACAAATACATTCTGGTGGTAATGGATTACTTTAGCAAATGGCCTGAGGCATACGCTATCCCGAACCAAGAAGCCAAGACCGTGGCCGACCAGATTGTGTCTAACTGGGTAAGCAGGTTCGGTGTGCCTATGGAGCTCCATTCTGACCAAGGAAGGAACTTTGAGTCGAACATATTCCAAGAGGTGTGCGCGTTCCTTGGCATTAAGAAAACGAGAACCACACCACTTCACCCGCAATCTGATGGAATGGTCGAGAGATTCAACAGGACCTTAAAAGAGCACCTCACTAAAGTTGTAAGCGACCACCAAAGAAACTGGGATAGGCACATACCACTATTTTTGATGGCGTACCGAAGTGCAATACATAGCTCAAAAGGACAAACACCATCTGAAATCCTGTTTGGAAAAAGCATACGGCTGCCTAGTGAGATAAGGTTTGGACACCCATCACAAGAGTCTCAGGAAACAGGGGATTACGTGAGTGACCTGAAAGAGAGGCTAATCGACATCCACGAAAGGACCAGGACTAGAATGAGCACTTACAGCGATCGAATGAAGACAAGATACGACACAAGAGCAAACACGACAGGATTCCAAGTAGGAGATCGTGTATGGCTGTATAATCCACATCGTCAAAAGGGATTGTCGCAGAAGCTTCAACAAAACTGGGAAGGCCCTTATACTGTCGTCACGAAAATCAATGATGTCGTTTACCGAATTCAAAGAGGGTCAAGAGGAAAGTTAAAAGTTGTCCATAGCGATCGACTGCACCGATACAGTGGCGAATCTGGAGATAGAATTGTTCGGGACGAACAATCTTAAGAAGGGGGCAATGTTGTGAACAGAGCTTTATACTACTACAGCGCCATCTGTTGGAAAACTGCATATCTAATTTATGGAAGAAACAAAAAGCTCTTTTCCAATGTCAAATGTATTTCCGCTTATTCCAAACATCTAGAACATTCCAAGACAGGAACTTTCGAGAACAACTAATTTGAGTATATAAGGGAGTGTTCACGGTGAGCGAGACACAGTTGATTTTGGATTATGAAAGTGTGCAAAAGTATTGCTTATTGGATTGTGTTATTAAACAAGTGTGATTTAAATTTGAATACAAATATTTGAGTTGTTTATAAATTGAGATTTACTGTTTTGAATTGGAAAGTGTGAATAAAGAAGAAATACTAAAAAGAGTAATAAGTTTTATTTAACGAACCTTAAAAAAAATATAACAATACATATAAAATTTCCCTTTATCAATGATTTTCGTTATGGATTATCATTCACTTTCATTACAATAGGTGCGTTTTATTATTCACAAATCTATCTGGATTCGGATCTGGATCTTCCCTTGAAAATAAAACGATACGGATCTTAGTGACAGAAGTGTTATAAGCCCGTCTCTTTTTATCCTTGCGTTTGTAAATTTTAAATTATGTCTTGTCTTTTTTCTTTACACTATAGCTTACACTACCTTACCATAAAAAGCCATCTACTCGCCAGTGTAATATCTAATTTTTGGATCTTTGAAATAGATCTCGATAAAAAGCAGGATCCCAAATTGTTTTTGTAATACATGTTAAAACTTAATCCAGATCCGGATCCAGATAGATTTGTGAATAATAAAACGCACCTAATGTAGTTTAATTCTAAGTTTTAACATGTTTATACCTTTTAGTACTGCGTGTAAGAGTAGGCAGATATTCATTAATCCATCGCTTCCAATTGAGTTTGCGATTTGTTGACTCTTTAATGACATTCTTAGCTGACATAACTAATTGTTCCCAGCAGCATGGGAGGTGTAGTGCAGCAGGTGATTTAAAAAACTATTTGCTACATTTGCTATTGATAATTTCTTCATTCATGTTCCTATAGGTTTCTTTTAACTCATTCTCTGGTCCTTTAAAATTGGTGCCATCATCAGTAAATCTCCCTTGACATACCTCGTCTCCCAGTGTATGTGAAAGGTTTAACAAAGGCCGCAACCACAAATCCCAGCTCTTGAAACGGAGACACCTTTAGACACTATGGTTTTGCACTTTTGATTCTACATACCTACTGGACAATTTGTACGTACTGACCTGGCTAGTGCCCTTTTTTTTAGAAATTTGGAATTTATCTATCTAGACCTTTCATAATCGTTACAATCCTTGAAATTCGAAACGCTTAATTATGTGCATACTTTAAAATAGTGTATTTTTAAAAATATTTTTCAATTCCGAAAAAGCAACAAAATGCCATCACCATACATTGCATCCTCACTGGCATCTACGAACACGTGGAGCTTCACAGATATACATATGTGTATAGTATATCCATTTAAGTTGTAAGGAATTATCTCATCCAAACCAATAGACAGCTTTGAAACATCCTTAAGTGATTCTTTTAATTTTACCAGATAAAACCACAGGAATCCGAGACGGTACAAAACTGACATTAACACCACTCAACAGTTCTCGTTTTTCCGACATTCTTATTATTTTCAAGACATCAACGTAGCCCTTATTCAACTATAAAGGAAAGGTAAACGTGTCTTCTGATTTAATCCAACATAATCTGATTATACGATTGATTTAATGCCCATGATATTTTAATGCACATCCACTTACTCCGCATTCTGCTTGCTTACGGTATTATGAATCTTTTTGGGTGACTTAAGCAACTTTCGCAGATACTTTTGTTACTAACCAGTCCCAGTGTCTTTTCGAGGGATAGTTAAAAATCAATCACATTTAATAAGCTTATGAGCTTTTCCGCATAAATAGCAACTAGTATTTTTGATTCGCAAACTATCTTTTGATGTGGACTGATTTTCCGAATGGGCATGCAGATGGGATTAACACTTTTCAACTCTAGTATCAACAATTGCACATTTCCTAACTTTACATGCTGCTTACGCCGAGTTATAAGGCCAGTCACTAAAATTTTTCAGAGTTTATTTGCAATCATTCTTCTCCAATAATTCTTTTAATAATATTTTACAATCCACAATACGAAGAGAGAAGGCGAATTTTATGAGTGTTCAAATGCTCTGTCCATGGAACTGGTTAAGTGATAATTTTTTTAAGAATTGTCAACTATGTATGCCGACTGTCCACGCAGTATTCGAAGGGCCTTAATAACTTCAGAGACATACGAGTATGAAAGCATCATGCGACTAATGCTGTCGTATAATTCATCTTCTGCTTCAATTTCGAATGCCATTAACTCAAATTTTCTTTGAATGATCTCATTTTAACCAAAATTCTTATGTATGCTGAAGCTTCTGTGCATTTGAAAAATACAATCTATAATTTTTTTCGAAAAAATAGTTTTTGGATTTAAAAAAAAAAATAATACAAGTTTTTTTTGAAAATTCAATATCTTGAGATGCGTTGTATGAAGAATTTCGGATACATGTATATATGTAAAAGCTTACCGTTTGTTTATACCTTATTCTTTTTGTTTTACGTTTTTTATTTGTTTTGAGTTTGTTCAAGTAGGTGGGAAAAATTTATTTCAGAAAGAGAATTTGTTCCGCCAACAATCGAAGATACTCTGAATTCTGTACGCACTTTAATAACATTCTTTTTATTAAATGATATTGGTGACAACAATTTCACCAAGAATCTGATATTAATGGAAAAATTAATTGAAAAAAAAAGTTTATAAAAACAAAAACTAAACAATTAAATATTTCCACTTTTTTTAATAAATTGTGAATGTATATTTGTACATATGCATTTACTAGACATACTCGTATGTGCCTCAACAATAACTAAGAATTATAAATTATAAAAAAAGGGTCTCTACTTGAAAAGAAATTAATTTACTTGATATCGGTTACAGCGACCTATCGCTTATAACGACTAAATTCGTCAGTCCATTGAAGGTCGTTATAACCGATTTTGACTGTACTAACAATTTGCATATCAATTTTTCTTATACAAATTTTAAGGAAAATTTAGTACACAAAAAACATGTTTCAGTGTGTCTGTATGTCTGTACCTCTCCCTACAGCCTAAACCACTAGACCTATGTTCTTCAATGCCGGTAGTTAAGGGTCTGGTGATTTACTAGAGGAGAAATTGAATTTTTTTTAGCTCCAAAACTAACGGTACTCCCTATACACCCGTAATGCATAGTCTTATTTATCTCAAAAACGGCTCTAACGATTTTGATAAAACAAAATTATTATGATATTATGGACATGGACTACGTTTTGGTCAAAAAAAAATTTTGGGACAAAATGTTATTAACGGTACCTGTCAATGAACGTTTTTTTTATTTTTTGACTTTCTCATCCACGGCTCTAACGATTTTAACCAAATATTTTCAGCAGGAGCTCCCTTAAGTTTAAAATAATATTGTATATAAAAATATTCGAACTTTTTTTTTTTTGGGATTTTGAAAAGAAAAATTCCAAGTTTTTTTTTGAAAAACCAATATCTTTAAAACGTGTTAACAATTGTTTTTTGAAACTATTTCTAAAATCTATACTACTAAATACTTAAAATATGACATCCCAAATTTTGTTCTCGAAAAATTTTAAGGAAATTTGTTATAGGTATAAAAAATTACTTTAATATTAAAAGGATTAATCAGACGGCAATTGCATGCATTTGAACATTTTTATCTGATTAAATCCATGTTTTATATTTATAAAATGTATTTTAAATTCCAAAGTACTTTTACATAAAAGCGAGTTCGTGCGATCCAGTCGTGCATTTTATTTTCTTCTCTCGCTCCTGGGAAATTTGTCTTCAATTATCTGTTGTTTTTTCCAAATGAAGTAGCTCCAATTTAAGTCGTTGACGACTTCTACTTCAGGATGCAATCTTATTAACATCAGACCTTGATTCGTTCGAAAGCACGTCATTAATATTTTTGATCTAGATGTCTTCTTTGAATGTATAATTGCAGATACCCCCTTAGCCTGTACCACTGCTTTGTCGCTTACTATCGATGGATTAATATCTATGCTATCCTTGAAAAACTTCTCTTCAGCATATGAGTCGAATTCAGTGCAGCTTAAATGCAACCGATTGTTGTACTTTCTACTTTATACTTCGGCATCATGCCTCCTTTCACATGCCACACAGTTATGCCGTTCGGTCAGATATCTTTTTCTTCAACGTTCTTATTTTATTTTTCAGAATTATTAGATATCGAAAGAGTTTTAGAAGAATTCGCTCCGTTTCTTGTTTTCTTAAAAACAAGACAATAAATATGAAAACACATACAAATTAAAATATTCTTTCTCTTCTCGAGTTGTATTTGGCTCCAATTTCCCAATAATTATGAATTAATTTAAAAAAAGGCTTGAAATTCAAAGCTAAAACATTTTATAAGATATGACTTATTTAAAAAGTTGCCATCAAAGGGAAAAAAAGTTGTACGGACCGTTATTCGTAAGGAAAAGTTTGACCAGGGACTTATTGCCCCAATGACTTTTCACTAATCACTGGGCTCCACCGGCCCCAAGTGGCACTTTTATGGGGGAAATAATTTTAGAAAATATTATCATAAAAATTGCCAATTTCATACGATGCAAATGCTGCCCCTTTCATGAATACTTTTTTTTTTCTTTTTTTTTTTTACTGTAAGTTGTGGGTGATGTGTTGTATTGTGTAAGCGAGGTTTTGTTTGAGTCCATATTAGTAATCTATTATGTATATGTTTACTTTTTGTTTTATCTTTTCTATTAGGTGCTTTTTGTGCACAGATGTGTTCCGAAAACTATTGGCATAAAGGCTATGTTATTGTTATTTGTATATGTTATTTTAAATAAAGTGAAGTTTTCAAACAGTCATTATATTGGCAATACCTTTTTGTGTGTGTTGGTTCGTGAGAATGAGCTGTGTCAATCGGGATCGATTCGATTTTTTTGATCCAATTATCGAAAAGTATTGATGATCGAAATCAATCATTTTAATCGATCTCAATCTCAATCATTTAGATGATTCTCGATTCTGGATTCCCGATTTTCTATTTCAATCTCAATCATTTCAATGAGTCTGGATTTTCGATATCAGTTGACTCGATTAACCATGATTTACTTGATTCCATTTGTTCCGATTCAATCAACGTGGATTATGAACGCCAAACGGACGGTGGACTGGAACTTCTGGGTTGAACTCGGCATTGAAGAACATGGTTGATCGAGATGGTCGTTGATGTTGTAGGCCGCAAAAACAATTGTTGGGTTGAACTGATGTTATATGATGTATCAGGATCCGGTAAGTTTAATGTGGATTTTTGGACGTTTCTTAATCCATCGATATCGTACCCATCCTTTCATGGAGTTTGACAGTTTATGAATTGACGAATAGAGGACGAAATCAGTTTTAACGTACATACAAAGAGTATTTCGTACCAAATGTTAGCCGAAAGCCCTAAGATTGCTCTTTTCCGAAGCAACAAATAAAATCTCTTTTTATTGAATTTTTTGACACTTTTTAATCCATGTACAAATTAGCCATCATCATAGAGTATTTTGTGAGAACTAACAAAGCCACAAGTCAATCTTATCATCGAAATCGAAATTAAAATCGAATAGGAACAGAATTGAATCATTTCAGTGAAATGGAAATGATCGAATGATCGATTGATTGAAAAGATCGGATCATTTTCGTAATCGATTGTTGAACGATTCGATCATTTGAAATTAACGATTTACACAGCTCTAATATAACATACCAACAATCATTGCATTTATTATGAAAGGACGCTCATGTTATGAAAAAGTTGGAGACTTCAGGAGTTGATGATTGGTTAGTTTCCGCGCTTTTGTTTCGCTACGCAAAATTTAGTTTTTATACATTTAAAAAAGTTTCTGCCCGGGCCAGAGCGGTTTTCTTGTGAAAAATTGTTGAATGTGTTCTTGTAAGACAGTTGAAAATGTAAACAAACGGTTTTTATGATCAGACTGAAAATAATTCAGTTTCTGATAAAGTTTTGCTCACTTAACGATTTTTTGCCATTAAAATTCATTTTAATAATTAAAAAAGCGATCGACATGGCTTCATTACAAAATTAATAACCTATACAGTTCTTCATGGACCTTAAAGATTAAGATCTTAAAATAATATCATTAAGACTACAGTTATAGTTTTATACTTAATAATAAAAAAAAAACCGTATAAAGATTATAGATACCCACTTATCAAGTTTATATAAATAATTGGCTTTACAAAGTTTTATGACTGCCATATATGTAATTTTACTTGCGATATAGGTACTATAGGGCAAGTTCTGCATTTGGAAAAAAAATCGAACTCGAAATTTTGATCAAAGTTGACATTACGATGATAGCGAAGACGAAAAAAGTGGGTCCGACAATTCCGTCTGTCTGTCTGTACCTCGAACTACAGCCTAAACTACGGGAGGTATTTTCTTCAAACTCGGTAGTTAAGGGTCTTCGGTGATTCCCTAGAGGAGAAATTGAAATTTTTTTTTTTTAGCTCCAAAACTAACGGTACCCCCCATACACCCGTAATGCAAAATCTTATTTATCTCGAAAACGGCTCTAACGATTTTGATAAAAAAAATTAAGTGTGATATTATGGACATGGACTATATTTTGGTGAAAAAGGGGTACCTGCCATAGAACGGTTTTTTTGATTTTCGAATTTCTCACCAACGGCTCTAACGATTTTAACCAAAATTTGTATGCCAGAGTTGCTTTACATTTGAAAAAATATAAACTAAAAATTTTTTTCGAAAAAATAGTTTTTGGATTTTTAAAAAAAATAATACAATTTTTTTTTTTGAAAATTCAATATCTTGAAAACCGATATACGATTAAATTTTTAAATTAAGTTTTAAAATGTATTTTATTAAATACTAACAATTGGCATATCAATTTTTTTTATAAAAAATTTAAGGAAAATTTAGTACACAAAAAACTTGTTTCAGTGTGTCTGTATGTCTGTACCTCTCACTACAGCCTAAACCACTGGACCTTTATCTTTCAATCTCGGTAGTTAAGGGTCTTCGTTGATTCCCTAGAGGAAAAATTGAATTTTTTTCTTAGCTCCAAGACTAACGGTACCCCCCATACACCCGTAATGCAAAATCTTATTTATCTCGAAAACGGCTCTAACGATTTTGATAAAAAAAAAAAATTAAGTGTGATATTATGGACATGGACTATATTTTGGTCAAAACAAATTTTGGGGAAAAATGTTATTAGGGGTACCTGCCATAGACCCGTTTTTTTGATTTTCGACTTTCTCAGTAACGGCTCTGAGGATTTTAACCCATAATTTTCAGCAGGAGTCCCCTTAAGTTTAAAATAATATTGTATATAAAAATATTCGAAAAAATATTTGTTGGGTTTTAAAAAAAAAAAAAATTTAAATCAATATCTTCAAAACCTATGAACGATTATTTTTTGAAATTATTTCCTAAAATCGATATTATTTAATACTTAAAATTCGCATCCCACATTTTTTTCTTGAAAAATTTTAGAAAAATTTCTTATATAAAAAATGTATTTAATAATAAAACGATTTTTTAAAGTTTATTTGCATAAATTCATACTTTTCTGGAAACCAGACGGCAATTTTATGCATTTGAACATTATTATCTCATTAAATCCCTGTTTTATATTTATAAAATGTGTTTTAAATTCCAAAGTACTTTTACATAAGAGCAAGTTCAATTATCAATATTGTGTACTAAGTGTAAGCAATATTGAAAAATGTACCTTTTATTTGGAGAAACACTTAACATTATCAAGTTGACTAAAAGTTGACAGACATGCACCTAGTCTTAATTGTAGGATTAGGTAAAGATAGTCAGGGTGGCACAGCTGCTGCTGTGGCTGTTCTAGTTTTATTTATTTTAAGTACTCTTAATTAGGTTTAGTGTAGTTATAAGTTTTATTTATATGTAATGTACATATACAAAAAAAATTATGTGATACCCCGTTTTCTTAAATTTCTTCCCCGATAGTTGATAAGATTTTAATTTGTTATTGATTTACGTGACCTTTTTTTTTTTTTTTAATATGAACTGGTTAAAGCGGGCTTTAGGTCAATAAAAGATGTTGATTTAATGCAACGTTTCGAACGTGTATACGTCCTTCATCAGGCCTTTTTATTATTAAACAAAATGAAAAATAAAATAAACACGCATTAATTCACCAAATAATGTGAAAAGTCAAACAAATAAACTTACAAAAATTATGTTAAAAATGTTCTTAAAAAACACAGTAAGAATCAAAATTTAATACAATGAATTAAATGCATTGCAACTGAAAACCCAAAAGTTATTTTATAAATAAAAGTTAGGTTGACAAGTATATGTTTTTTATAAATTACTTATTAAAGTGCACGCAAAACTAAATTATTCAAAAAAGAAGAATAAGAAGAAGAGTAATAACAATCGGCTTTTATTTTGTTTAATAATAAAAAGGCCTGATAAGATTTTAAGCATTTATTTAGTTTTAAGGCATAGTATTAAGATTTAGTTTAACTTAGTTGGCCGCATATTGACAGTAAGTTGTTGTAAGTAATTGATAAGATACTTATAAGGAAATGGAAAAATAAAAATATAATAAATTGAAAAATTGGATTCTTCTTGCGGGGATTTCTTAAGTCACAGGTCTATACCAATAAATTACATACCATCACTGTTCTTCAAATCAACATAATCAATTCCACTGGTACGATTCCGTCTGATGTATGCGCCAAAATAATGGACATTTGGTCGTTTTGGATGCGCGCTACCCAGCAATATGGCCGCGGAAATTTCAATTTTCTTATATCCCATGTATAAATTAACGTGAGCCTTTTAAATAAATAAAAAAAAATGAATAGATATCTCACGCAAAGCTTGTTTTATTCAAATTTAATAATAAGAAACGCTTGATGAAAAACCCCTTACTTGAATATGATAAATATATAATACATATATAATAATGGGGTTTCATTCGGCAAGAGCCCGTATTTACCATTTACTCTCATAAAACTCCTATTAAACTTGATTGATATCAGACGCCATTGTATTAACTTTCTCTAAAGAATCCTCGATGAAAAAAATAAGTAGCCCTTCTCCAACAACACGTCACCCTATTATCAGAGGAACGTCTTTATTTTCTGTTTTTCTATAAAGTTTAGACACGGGAAGTTGGGCTCATTGTTTCCCTATGATTCTTAACTCAATTGTGAAAACATACTAAGGCAGCAGGAACAATTATCTTTCAAATATGTATACACATAATATATGTTTTTTTTTTAAATAATAACTGAAAATTTATTGTACTTTAATGTTTAAATGTATTATTAACATCTAATCAATCAGTAATAGAACAGCAAAAAAGATTTAAATTAAATAGGTGTTTCTCACTCTGTTTCCAGGGGAATTCCCAGCAGCAATGCAGCGCGCGGGACAAGCACATCATCAAATGTCTCCAAATCATTATCTATTAGTTTACCTATCAACATTTTTATCTACTATAGTATTTATCAGACAGTATCAGAAAATTCCGAATATTGCCAGCCACATTTGACCCAAACAGCTAACAATATACTCAAAGCAATAATATTTTGCGCCACAGCACTCATGATAAAATGCCTAAATTTCTTTTCAAAGTCTACTCATCGGACAACAATGATAATCGAATTTCAATCCATGCAACAGTTTTCTAATCATGATCGGTTCAAAAATGCTTCAATAGATTTTAAATCGCACGCTTATCATTATGATAATCCACATCATCATCAACATAATAATATACAGCAAATAAATACGAGTACTACACACTCAATCTCCAATAAAAACGACAACAGAATTAAAATGCAACGACTTGATGATTCACCTAAGGCCATATCTCATGATCAAATCACAGAGTCTACTCTAATCATCACATTCTGCAGAAAAGTTTACACTCAAGAAACTGATGTAAGGTGAGAATAATACTCCCTTGTATTGTATCTTAAGCAAAAATCTGTTTTATACACAAATGTATGTTTTACTACTTTTTACCAAAGAAAAATATATTTAAATGAGGATTTTTATTATTTTGTATCTGTAAATATAATTTCATTTCTACACGATAACTTAAATTTCAAAACGAAATTATATTAATTCAAAATTGCACCTGAAAGATGCATGTAAGTTAAAGTGAAAGTAAAAATGTAAGTATAATAATAAAATAAATATTGCAAGAAATGTTACATAACACAAAATTATTTCATAGATGTAAGAAAAAAAAGTTAAATAGAAATTAATGATGAATTTCATTTGGTTAATTATGTTTAATTGTTGACTGTCATTATACATTACTAACGTAATGAATTCGAATAAATGCACCATTCCAATTTACAATAACCTTATTAGCCCAAAATGTTCGTTAAAAGAAGTATTTTTATTTTGTTAACTAAGGTAAGTATGTATTTATGTTGGTAGGTACTTAATTTCGTTTAAATATTCGCAGCTTCTATTTCTAACATTAATATTTAAAATATAATAAACACATGCGTAGCTGAGTGACCTTGTGTATCGCACGAATAAATCATTTCCGACGCCAATTCTTGAAGAAAACTAATGAACATTATAATTTGGGGACACCAAAGTCAGTAGGAATATTTATTTAATTCAATTCAAGTTAGGTCAAATTAAGAAATTTCTTAATTCAATAAAAAACATTGTCAAAGTCAGAAATTTAGTCTAATTAATGTTTTAAATATCTTTAAATATAGATGCCTTTTTATTTTGTCCACTGCTATTTCATTTTGGTCACAACTATTTTTGTTCACTTCGTAAAAAAAAACAAATAAATGAAAAGTGAAAGAATGAAATGCGAAAAAAAAACAAAATAAACGAAACGAAGAACACCCTTTAAAATACTTAAGGATTATTTCCGAACAGTGATTCCACTACAGAAATGTCCCTATTCTGACGACATTCAAAAACGTTGCCAAGGGATTAGAATAAATTCGTGTGCTCTTAATGTTATGTTTTTGATGTGTCTATGCCGCCGCGCCGGTAAGATAAACCAAAAACTTGGGTCTAACGTAAACGTTCCGTGTAGCCCGTTACTTATTTATTAATTCATTTATTCATTCTATCAAGTACACAAAATTTCTTAGAATGCACATAATCTTAATAATATAAAATAAAGTCGGGCTTGTTCGAACACTTATAACCCGAGAACGGATGGACTGATTTTTATGGTTTATTATTTGTTGTATTTGTCTTCGTCCCGATTAGCAGAATGACTGTTAAAAATATTGGAAAATTTACGAAAAAGTAAAATAAAAAAAACATTTACCCATACAAAATGTTCAATGGTTTCGTAATAAAGGTTTGGAATCGACAACACATATCCACAATATTCGAATAATGGCGTATTTTACATTTTAAAAATGTAGAATAATGTCAGCAATGAAAAAGGATTGACATATTTATGGTTGTCAAATATTTATGCGTGCGTTCAGAAATTTATTTTGTGTAAACTAAGGAAAATAATCAAGCTACTTAAATAAACAACAAATGACTTAATTAAAAAAAAAAAAACATCAAATCGATTGGTCTCACTGAATCATTCCAGATTATTCTGTTAATTCAGTCAGAGTCAGTATATTATATAAATATTTACGTCGCGAAAGTGTAATTTATTTAATTAATGCTGTCTGTGATTTCTTTTGATGTGTGTGTATTATTAATAATGCCACGGCCAAGAAGATCTAATCTTTCCCAACGGAGCCGTAATGCAATTTTTTCTTTACACAATATTAAGAATTTTAAACTGGCATTCCGTTTTTTTTTATAACTGTTTTAAAAAATTTAGGTATGTACACCATTTGCAAATTAATTTTACAAGATTTAAATAAATTTAACCCAAACGCAAATTGATTTAAGCTATTAGTGTATCAACTTAAATTGATTTGCTTATAGGTTTAATAAGCTTGAGGTTGAGCTTATCTATTTTAATTTAAGTTAAATTGATTTTAAATTTTGATAAATAAATTTGCGAATGATAGAAACTTATTTTTTTCTAAATTACTCCAGCGATTTAAAATTTGTGTGCTTGCATAGGTTCATATTTGTATACAAAATCACATGTCATTAATTTTTTCAGCTCTAACTACTAAAGATGAAATGAACCTTTAAAATTTATAATTTATGTTTATACGATTCATCCTTTTATATAGAAAACTTTTGTTTTAATTTTTAGTTTCTAAAACATAAGAGCAGGCCCGTTTGACTCAGTTGTGCAATTTATTTTGTATTGCAATCAGTATTCCACTGCTTGCTCTTAGGCTCTGCTGAATTGAGGAATATTTATCAAAAAAAAAGTATTTTTCCAAGACCTTTCAGTTTTCTTCCTACAAAAAATAAATATTTGTATATGAAAATCGATGTGTGTGTGTATGTATGTTTCCTATGATCTCCAAACCATCGTGACCGATTTTGATAAAATTTTTAGGAAATATTTAGATTAGCCCAGTCGACATCGGATCATCTGAATTTTTGTTTGCTTTTTTCGCACAAGAGAAACATAATTTCGCATTTGGCTTTTATTATCAGCTAAGACTTAGCCACATGACCGCCCCGGTCATTCCGCCAGAATTAATAAATTAATAAATGCCTAAAGAAAAAGCAGAGTTGGAAAGTCCCATCCCTGATATAATATCATGTGCAAATGCATACAAAAAAAGTAAGACCGACTTTTATCAAGAAGGCTTAGGCCATCTTGTTTTATAAGCAGGCATATTAGGATACGGGTATAATTTGCGTAATGCAAATTTCGTACCTAATTCGCTGGTCGTTGTGCTGCTCTTTCCAATACATTAGCTTCATTAAAATAAACATGTTGGCCATTCTAAAGATGAACAGCCAAGTGAACAACCACAGGATGTCTTTCGTACATTGGAAACGACATAATCCTCCAGATAGCTTCATTACTACTTTAGCGCCCCATTTGATACTGAGTAATTTCATCATTTCTATTGTCACCACCAATACCGAAAACAGCCATATCGCTCCCTTTATTTAATAATGGACAATACGGAACCACCCAACGATTATCAACTTCAACGTCCTGGTTACGCATTCTAATGATTGCCGTTTTGCCATTATCATTAGGTGATCTACGTCGATACAACGGATATCCGTCATTGCCCGTTATCGTGTCTGAAGTCAATTGCCTTGGGTATCGTTTCGAACACTTTCCATCAATCATACATGATGAATTCATATTTAGTTCGATCGCCGTGCAAGATTCAGTTATGATCTATTTCGTGCATTAGTTCACGCTACGATGCATTAGCTTGTGTGCCTTCATCTGCAGTCTGTGATCGTTTTAGTAATGCCACATCATTTGCATTACGCGTTCGCCGACCTATATTTGCTCGCCCGGCTCGTGGCATTATTCCTTCGTATACAAAAGAATAAATCAAATTAAAAACAAATTGCTACATTAAAAGGGGTGTATCAGTATCACTAAAAAACTGAGAAAAGTACACGCACACATAGTACATTTGAACAATTCAAGACTAACCGTTTGTATGAATGCACTGAAAAAAAGTTTCAATTTGACAGCACAATCCCCATATGAAAAAAGTTTCAATTTAACAGCAAAATCCCCACTAACAAAATGATCCGACATTTATTGAATTCATTTGTTACAAAAAATGTAATAAATGAAGAACCGCTCGACCGATTTTGTGTAAACTTCACATAAACCATCTACTTAGTAGTTCGAACAAAGCCTAAACATTTGGTTTGGATAGGTGAGCCCGTTCTTGAGTTATAAAATTACAACGAAAAGTGGTATTGATTTTTATATCTTTGTGAGAGAGACCGCATTTCTGGTTTGCTACTACTACGATGATCGCTTCCCTGTCTAGAACTAGTAACGTTGAGAATTTCGTATCAACTTTTCAATGCCATTCCTGATGTCTGTACTTCTTCGATTTTGCGGTTCTGTTGATATATATTTTAAAATTCTGAGAACCCGGTGTTTCTCTCTTCGTGTATTCTTAAAGCTCATGAGATATAATGGACATTCTATTCATTACATACTTTGAATAACTCTTGTTATGCTGCATACTCATAAGTCAAGAGTACACGTAAAATACAACAAATAAAAATTCTTACACTAAAGATTTAGAGGGTGTTTGCACTGCTACCATAAGATCTATTTTGCCCCACACTCCACATAAGACCGAAGTATCAACAGATATTAATGTATCTTCCAGAGCTTTTTATTTTTTACTTAATTATATGTACTTTTATGTGTCTTTATAACATATATTTATATACATATATAAAATGTTGGTACATAAGCCCGAATTTTCTTCCCTCTAAACAAAACGCCCTTGGAACAAATATATTTATTTGTATGATCTCTTTTTATTCATAGTTGTGACATTTAAAAACAAAATTTTTACACCACCTCTCTTAAGAAACACTACCTTTCACCATAGTTTTTGTATGGACTTTTTGGGTTCATATTCACTAGCTGTTTTTCGACTTTAATTTAGGTACTTTAAGGGTGGTCCTGCTGTCTTGGTAGATGAAGAATTGAAAAATTCCCGAAATTGATTATTATAGTTCCTTCACTAAAATCTTTCACTCCCCTCTCCATTTAATAAAAATCCACTTTTTATTCTTCATCCTTATTGTCAACCATACGCCAACAAGTTTCATTTTTGAAGCATTAGCTACTAGTTCTGAATGAGAAGTAAAGTAAAAGTGAACAAATATAGACAATTGTTTTCGTGTCATTTCTTTTATGTGGGGGGCAGGCAAGAATTTGAGGATAATGTTTGAGAATTTATCGTTGATGTGAATTGTCGTGAAGTCTGGACAGCAATTCAACTGTTAATGAGTTTGATGCGCTGTCTGATTCTATTTCCAGAATTGTTTCGTTATTGCCGGCGACTTCAATGTACACAATTCAAATGGGCTCCGCTATTCAGGACAGACAATACCCGAAGGAAGATATGTTGCTCAGCTGGTAGATGAGCCCACCCGAATACCAGATGTTGCTGGGCAAAACGCTCACACTCTTGATTTGTTTTTTACTTCTAACCCTGATAAGTATACCATAACGCTAAAATCTCTATTCGGCTCTTCGGACCATTGTGTAATATCAGCCAGTTTCTCGTGTCCCATTAATTCAGTTAAAGAAAAGCCTCCCACTAGGACCGTTTGGCAATACGAGAAAGCCAACTGGGACGGTCTGAATAGAATTTTTAACTGGTCACTATGTTTCCTCGATAGTGACGTTGATGTCAGTACTGATATGATCACAGAAGTGATTTTTCTTGGGATGCGTACTTTTATTCCTAACAGAATTAAGAGTATTAAGTCGAAAGAAAAGTCTTGGTTCGATACAACCTGTAAAGAAGCTATCAGGTTGAGAGAAGTAAGTTTCCGCTCTTACAAAGCCAACCTAACCAAGGAAAATCGGAAAAAGTTCAAACAAGTCAGAAACCAATGCAACGCTGTTATAAAAAGAACCAAATTCTTACATGAACAGAAATTAAGGCAAAATATCCAGCAATGTCCCAATGGCAGTAGAAATTTCTGGTCATTTGTCAAAAATGTAAAAAATTCGACTTCGTATTCGGTTCCAACGCTCATCTACAAAGACAAACCGATAACTAGCTCTTTAGAGAAGACAAATGTACTTGCAGCTCGTTTTGCTGCTTGCTCCACGTTGCCTGTTAGCAACATTGCCCTTCCTGTACTTGAGAACGTAAATCAGTCAATGGGAAAGCTATATTTCCGATCTCGTACAGTTGCAAGAGCCCTTCGAGATTTTGATATAAACAAATTCGCTGGTCCTGATGGTATACCACCCATTCTTGTGAAGAGCTGTCCTTCATCGCTGGCAAAACTATTGCGCAAGCTTTTCCATCGCTCCTACTGTTCTGGAAGCTTCCATAGAAGATGGAAAACAGCATTTGTCCAGCCTGTTCCTAAAAAAGGTGACCCTTCCTCCCCCTCGTCATATCGACCAATCGCACTTATGTCCCTTCTTTCCAAGGTCATGGAATCGCTGATAAATCATCAGCTCAAGAAATATCTCGAAGATCGAAAGCTTCTTAATGACCGGCAATGCGGCTTTCGCAGCAATCGTTCCACTGGTGATCTGATGGCATATGTCACCGCGGAACAGATCTTTGCATTGTTTTGGAGAAAGTAAGATTATTGCGCTTGATATTTCTAAGGCATTTGATAGAGGTTGGCACCCAGACTCTCTTATCGAAAATGCGTGTGTTTGGCATCAACAAAACCCTTATTCTTTGGATTAGAAATTACCTTCTAGATCGTTCAATACATGTTGTATTGGATGGTTTTAAGTAAGGCAATTCGTCCTACAATTGCCTACAAAAACAAAACCACATATGCGCTGATTTCGTTCACGGTAGCAGATGCCATAGTACAATGGCACTAGTTCAACTTCCTTTGAATTCAAAAAACAAAGAGCCAGATTAGCCGCTTCTAATAGGTTTTGAATATCTCTTAGTTGGTAACTTATAAATGGTGTTCACCAGCGATTTATAATATTTACATAATTGGGTGATTTTAAAATACCCATTACTCAGTTTAATATGTTAATAAAAAAAAATTAAACCACCCACTGTTTGTCTGTTTGTGTTACATAATTATTAATTACCCACTACATTTGGAATATGTTATGAAAAGAAATTTAATTACCCATTACATATGAAGTAGGTAAAATGGAATTTTTGATGGATGATAAAATATGCTTTATTTATTTATTTAAATTGTAATGGATAGTTGATATTTCCATATTAAAAATATGTCTTTATTTTTATGTACCTAAGTATTTAATAAAATTTTAATACAATATTTCTTACATTTATGTTTTAGATGCTATCGCTGATTCCATCTGGAGTATTTAGTCCCTTCCAACTGGATAGTAAATGTGAATTAGTGCAATCTCTCCTCCTCCCCTGTAAAGTTTGCTTCATTTTGCATATATATAATCTACGTATTTTTATAGTCTTAAAAAATCTTATTTCTATTGCCATTGAAGCAAATTAACTAAAAGGTACTCGTACAATACTATAACTACTAAACTTTTTTTTCCTTGGGCTGGATGTCTTTGTGGCCTAACGATATACATATGTATATATATTTTTAGTCAATAACTAGTGTTCAAGCTTAGCTATTGAACTCTTTTCTAAGACTGCAAATCAACAAGAAAATTAAATTAAAATAGAAAAATGTCTTTTATATCCGTCCGCATGGATCTCTTTCCTCACTCTCGAAGAAGTACAGTATTCAGACGCAAGAGCTAGATCTATTTATCCCACTTCCCCGTTCAATCAAAAAGCACAATTAACTTAAAATTAAAAATAATATTTGAAAAAAACATTGAAACAGGTTAGATACAACATAATAATAATGAAATCTTTCAGGTAAAGTACAGTAAAATTGAACGTCCCATCCCATATAAACTGGGAATAGATACCTTAATTCCCATACAATTTTTGTCTTGACTTGTCTAACCAAACATGAGCGCCGTAGCCGTTCATCATTTCTATTTCTATTCCGAATCTCACTGTTTATTTGAAGTACCAACAATTATCTAACCTGTCACTAAGACTGTCATTGATATTGAGAAATATTAATATTGAAAAATCGTATTTATTGTAAAAACAAATCGAACTTTATCATTTCTTTGAATTTACTGGATAAATGTATTTTGTTGCTTTTTTATCTTACAAGTTTGATTGCAAACTGTATTTGTTAATATTTGTGAATAAAAAATTATTAAGTCATTTAAATTCATTATGTATGTATTATATCCCTCACATTGAAAAATATAAATATAAATCAAGAGGACTATTTATATTGTTATTTAGGTAAATATAAGAAACAAATTAAACAAATACATAAAAGTCTAAAATTAAAAAAAGTAATTTAATTGCAGAAATTATGAAGTGTTAATTAAAGTACTGTTACTGTTAAGAAATGCGATAATAACTAGGAATGAATTTATCGATTTTTTTCTTAAATTAAAAATAATGTTAAACTTAAAAAAAATCAAGAAATAAAATTTCTTTGACAGAAACAAATATGTACATGTGTAATAAGTAAGTTAAACAATTGTAAACATAAAAATGCAAAAATATTTAATAAAATATGTAAAACTTAAATAAGCAAGAATATAGCTATTAATATGGGAATGAAGCAAAATAAAGGCTACACGTAAATGATGATAAAATAATGAAAATCAAAAATAAAAAGGAATAATGTGAAAGAAATAAAACAAATTATTGAAAAATTATGAAAATTTTGATTACAACTCCAGTTATCGATAACAACTTTTACTCTCCTCTCCATGTGCAGAGTTGAAAATCACCAGCGATTACAATCACATTTTAAACTATATTTTAATAAGTTCCACAGGTAAGTAGAAATGGACGACCAGATCAAGTGACCTAATAAACGCTGAATTGATCTATATTGATGTTATTACCCACACCTTGACATGTGCTGCAGTAAGAACTAAAAACTTATTGGGATAGCGATCTACATAAGTTCACAAAAGCTTTTTAATTGGGAAGGAACTTCATACGATTATGCGTAAGTAACTATTAATCAACTGATTGTTGGGTTATATTCTACATACACACGGTTGGATGTCGCAACAGTTCGACATTGTAAATGAAGTCCACACAAAGTGCCATTTCGTTTGTAGTCAGAATTTCTATAATGTAACATTTTGTCAGTTGTGTTTCACAGTAGTTCTTGATGTTCCACAGTTTTTGATGCTACACTGTTGTTACATAAACCGCAAATTCTTACTATACTCTGTCCAACAAAAATTGTCAGTACAGGCCTTATGGGAGAACTTTTTCTAAAGCAGTGGCGCCTGATGCACCCTCACTACAATGCGTTAGGAAAAATGCCACTAAAAAAAGAGCAAGACACTGACTTTTCTTAAGGAATTGTTGTTGTAATTCTTTGCAAAAAGTTGTACACCCCAACACGACCGTCGTATCCCACTGCTGATGAGATACTGTCAAGAGTGTTAAGTGTCACTCACACTCAATGTTAATACGATCGTGCGCTCTTTATCTACATCAAAACAGAGTTACCAGTATCATTCTCAATTACAAGCAAGGAGCTTTTTCAGTGGTTTTTATTAAGGAGCTTTTGAGATTTGAAGCCTTTGAGAGCACATTTTAAGAAGATGAGTATGTTGAGTGTTGTCACATTGCTTTTCAACTTTTTTTTTTTTTTTTTTATATTATACGCGCACTCAAGGGGTTATGACTATCCTTATAATGTTAAATACACAGTGCGAGCAATTAGGAAATTAGGATAGGATTAGAAAGGAGATACCGATGCACATTGGTTTTGAATGTCTGCACATTGAAATGACTGGGAAATACTGAGCCAGGTAAAGCATTCCACATTCGTGTAGTGCGACTAAAAAAAGAATCTCTGTATTTGACAGTACGTCCGAAGTTGGGCTCAAGGGTAAACTGATGGGCATTCCTAGAAGTTCGGGTATTACGGTTGAATTGTTTAAGGGGAGGAATGCATCTGGCTATTTCACTAGAGCACTGTTTATGGAAATAGCGGTAAAATAATGTTAGACATGAAACATTGCGGCGGTGCTCGAGAGATACAAGTGTTTCAGTAAGACAACGGTCGCCTATCATTTTTATAGCTCTCTTTTGAATTCTGTCCAAGAGACTCAAGTGGGTTTTAGGAGCACCTGCCCATATATGGGAATTGTACTCGAGCTTCGGAAGAATAAAGGCTTTATATATAACAACCAGATCAGAAGGGGTAAAATACTTCTTGCATCGACGGAGAAAACCTAAACACTTAGCAGCGTTTTTGGCAACGTCAAATATGTGATCACTCCACAGAAGATGGTCTGTGATGTACATACCTAGAACTGAAAGCTGATCAGTCTCCTCGATGCAAGTGCCGTTCATAGAAAGTGGCATTGGGGGAGGGTTGCGCTTTAACGACAGTAAACAGCATTGAGTTTTTGAAGCATTAAATTCTACACGGTTTTTGATTCCCCATTGGACAATGCTGTCAAGATCAGAATTTAATGAGCTTATCATACGCTGCCGTTGGAAGTCCACATCCGAAGAACAAGGATGTGAATCTAAAAACGAATATGAAAAGCTGAGGGTACTGTCGTCAGCGAAACAATCAAGTGGATTAGAAGTTTCAGACAAAAGATCATTTATGAATATAAGGAAGAGTGTCGGAGACAAAACGGAGCCCTGTGGCACACCAGCGTTTATTTTGTGGATATCAGATTTGAAACCGTCCAATACTACTTGAAAAGAACGGTCCGAAAGGTAATTTCTAATCCAACGAAGAAGAGATTCGTCGATACCAAATGCACGCATTTTCGATAAGAGAGCTTGATGCCAAACTCTATCAAATGCCTTTGAAATATCAAGTGCAATAATCTTACTTTCTCCAAAACGATGTAAAGATTTGTTCCACTCTTCGGTGAGATATACCATCAGATCACCAGTGGACCTATTGCTACGAAAGCCATACTGCCGGTCATTAAGGAGCTTTCGTTCTTCAAGATATTTCTTAAGCTGAAAATTGATCAGCGTTTCCATGACCTTGGAAAGAAGGGACGTAAGTGCAATTGGCCGATAGTTAGAGGGGGAGGAGGATTCGCCTTTCTTAGGGACTGGCTGGACAAATGCTGTTTTCCATCTACTCGGAAAGAGACCTGAAGAGTAGGACAGATGGAAAAGCTTACGCAGAGGTTTTGCCAGCATTGAAGAACACCTCTTCAGAACAATAGCAGGGATACTATCCGGGCCAGCGGATTTGTGAATGTCAAGATCTTTTAGTACTCTAGCAACTGCACGAGTGCGAAAGAAGATCCGTCCCATATAATCGTTTACGTTCTCAAGTACAGGAGGAGTCATGTCACTACCTGGAAGCGTCGAATTAACAGCAAACTGTGCTGCAAGCAAATTGGCTTTATCTATCGAACTTACAACAGGAATGTCATTGAAGACGAGCGTTGGAACTGAGGATGACGTAGTGTTTCGTATGTTTTTTACAAATGACCAAAAATTTTTACTACCTTTGGGACATAATAGTATTTTTTGCCGTAATTTTTGATCATGTAAAAATTTAGTTCGTCGGATATGAATGTTACAGGTCTTTCTAGCTTGTTTGTACTTATTCCGGTTTTCCTCAGTGGGATTGGCTTTAAAACAACGGAATCTTACTTCTTTTACCTTGATAGCCTCTTTACAGTTCGAATCAAACCAGGAGTTTTCTTTCGGTTTGATAGATTTTGTCCTATTAGGAATAAAATTTCTCATACCGTAGAGAATCAGATTTGAGACCATATCTGCACTGGAATCTACATCGCTACCGAGGAAGCATAGCGACCAGTTAAATTTCCCGAAGAAATCATTGAGACCGTTCCAGTTGGCTTTCTCGTACAGCCAAACGGTTCTTACAGGGTTTTTTTCTTTAACTGGGGATTGTTGACACGAGAAATTCGCAGATATGACACAATGGTCTGAAGTGCCTAGAGGCGATAATACATTTATGGTGTATTTATCAGGGTTTGAGGTAAGGAACAAGTCTAGAGTGTTGGCCGATTGACCTGCAACGTCAGGAATCCGAGTTGGCTCGTCAATAAGCTGGGTCAGATTGTTTAACTCAGCAAAAATCTCGACATACCTTCCTTCGGGTGTTGTCTGACGAGAATAGCGCAGCCACGAAGAATTGTGTACATTGAAATCGCCCGTAACAACGATCTCACTGTGCGGAAAATGGGAAACAATTCTCTGGATAGAGTCGGATAGGGCATCGAATTCATTAGAAGTCGAATTACTATCCAAACTTGGACTGCGATAAATAAAACATGTATGAATGATGCGCCTTTGAACAGTGAATTTGAACCACATATAATTAAAATTTGTATTTGTACAGGGACCATACTGTGGTAGAAGCTGATAGGCAACATCATTACGTACGTATACGGCAAGACCATGGTGAGAAAAGAATAAAGGCACTAAACTATATCCATGTAGGTTAAACTCCGTATGATCGGTGTTTTCACCAACCTGGGTTTCACTTAGCGCCAATATAGCTGGCCTGTTTAAAACAGAGTGAACGTACACAGCACAGAAATTCTTTCGGAGCCCCCGAATGTTACAATACTGGACACAAAACTTACCAGCCATCACAATACACAAACACAAATAAAAACCAAAACTAGACAATAATCTATGCTGGTAATTAATTTTGGGCAACAGAAACTTCACATTTGCAATTTACCATTAGTGTTATGCCTAAATGGAAAATCACATTGATCCGCTCCTGTACAACCAAAATCAACAACCGCAATCTATCCAATATTGCTATATATAGTCAAATGCCACACTGTATGGTGTTTACCATACAATGTATGCAGTGGCTATACAAAGCAACTGAGAGCGGAGTTAGAACATGGAGAGAGAGGAAGAGGAGAGGAGCACGGATGAAGCTGCACTGTCACTGCACTGTATTGATGTTTTTTTTCTTTTTGTATGGGGATATTTAATTTTTTTTTTTGATGGTGAACTATTTTTTTGATTTTATTGATTAGACACGGCGCGGCGCGCTATTTTTTATTTTTAATTTAGGTTATTTTATTTATTGAGTTTGTTTTGTATTTTTTTTTTGTATTACTATTGTTAAACTAAAAAAAAAAACAACACTACGATGCAATGTCTATTGCTTCCTACTCTCCCGCGCGTGCGCTCGCGGTGGGATGCAGATCGGCACTCAACTTAAAAAAAAACGCGCATATTATCTTACCGCTTGGTGTTGTGGGAAAAGGTAAATTGAATATTGTTTTCAGTCGTTTTGAATCGGCAGACGGTAGCCCTACGCGTTTTTTACTATCATTTGCGGCGATTTATAATGTAAGTTAGGGAATTCCTGTGAGAGCTTTACAAGGCGACACACTTATGCATGGCAATGCAACCAGAATGAGAGACAAACGTCCTATCTTCCCTGTACTGACAATTTTTGTTGGACAGAGTATAGATTCTTACAATAAAGCAGTTCTGATGCAGTAAGGAAAATGCTTGGATACAATCGTCAATATAAACGTAAGTAATTTTGTATTTAAACACAAAAAATTACAAAAAAAATGTATTTTTTCTAAGTGACAAATATTATGATTATATATGTAGGTAAATGTTGTAAAAAAAATTAATTTAATTGAAACACTGAACTTTGAGCTTTTCAGAGGAAAAAGGCAAAAGCCCTTTCTCAAATTAAAGGAATTGGTATGAGATATATTTAGGGCAATCAAATATAGACCTTTGCACAAGATATGTACATATGTACATACATATGTATTTGGAATTATTTTTTGGGGGGTAACATGAATGACATTCAATTGCGACTTCAAATGCAATATATACATAGTTTTTTGTGTACACTAAATTGAATGGTATTTCTTGAAGAGGTACGAACATTATGTACATACATACATACATACATACATATTCCTGAACAATTTATAGATAAGCAACAAACAAGTTTATTTCTGAACAGTTTTAGTAAATTGATTGAAGTGAAGAAAAACATATTTTCAGAATTTTAATAATTTTTTCATATTATTTTAATAAATTATTATTAGTACAGTATTTCAACATCCTCCCTTATTCAGTACATATTAAAATTTAAAGGTTAAAAACAAAATTAAATTTTCAATCATTACTCAAATTGAAGGAAAACAAAACAAAGTAAATTGTAACTAATGTTTTCTATGTGTTATTATGGACGCAATCGATATGTAGATTTCCAATATTTTTGTTTGCTACTGGAATCAGAGCCGAAACAGTTAAAATCGCAGCCGAAGCTGGTAAAATTGCAGCGTAAGCTATTATAATCGCAGTCAAAGCTGGTATAAGCTCAGCTGAAACTGGTAAAATAGTGGCCAAAGATGGTAGAATTTCAGCTGTTTAATATCACACCACTTACTTCTGTATGTCGCTCAATATCTACTTGATGTGACTTAAATTTTTCTAAATTGATACAACATCCTGATGTCATATTACTTTTTAATCTAACGTAACATGCTTTTTGTCGATTGCAGTGTAGTGTCTTATCTTAATTCACTTCCAATCTGCATGTTAACGACAAAGTAACGAAGTTCTCCCTACTTTGCACTATTGTTAAATTCTTTATATTAACTTCACTTTAGGAATCCCTTATTTAATCCACTTAAATTTCAATACAAAAAAACTTAAATATACTTTAAAAAAAATATTAAAAAAATGTTTTTACAATATTTCATGTAAGCCCAGCATAACATTTCAAAAGAATAAATTGCATCAAACTTCATTTCAAACAAAAATATTATTGCAATTTTCTGAAGTTTATTATTGTTTTACTTTAAATCTTCTGCATTTGGTTCTACCGTTGTTCCTGGCTGTCTGTTCGAAAAAGTTAGTTTAAATAATAGCCAAATACGTAATAGAATTAGAAAGAAACGCGATAAAAAGAAATTTAGAAGTAATCAAGAATGTGAATAAAGATTGGTAGGCAAAATTATAATTTTATAAATATATCGTTGTTCACAATTGATGAAATTTTTTTCGAAACAAATCAGAACAATCAAGATCTGCCAAAAATAGTAAAAATTAAGTGACTTTAGTAAACATTGGAGAAGAAGATATAATATTGATATTGTTAATATGATATAATCTTGCAAGTAGCCAACCAAAAAGATAAATGTAAATTTAGTATATTACTAACAGATCTTTATTTTAATAAAAAAAATGTTAGATCTTAAAACATTTTTTTGATATATGTTTTTACACCTACATAATGTACATAAAACTTATTTGGAATTACAGTAGGCGAATTAATATTTTGACTCTCAGTTTTGTATTTTAAAAAAACTTTATTTAAAATAATACAAACAAAATTATATAATAATAATATTATCCAGCTCTGATGCCTGTCAATCTTAGAGTGATACTAATGGAAGCTCCACTTGTATATATATGGTCCACTTACTACGTAAGGGATGTTGACGAAATTCAACCAGAAAGTGACTTCTTACAAGGAATAAAGTGTGTTTTTTTTAGATATAGTGTTTTGAAAAGAATAAAGTGCGTGTTTAGGGAAAGCATTTAACGTTTTTGAATAAAAAACGTGGTATGGTTTTTATTAGTTCACTATATCGAGCGTCTACTGTTCATAATTTCATATCGTTAAAATTTTGATTTTAAAATCTACTTCCATTTTCTTGAATCTACTTCACTTTTCGGGTCAAATCTACTGTTTTTTTTTTTTTTTTTTTTGACGAGGTAACGCTGCCCAATTGCGGACTTCAGTGGAGTCCTTCCTTCTTCGTACACATTATAATCAAATATTATATTACTGCCATCATCAATTTCGATCTCAAGACAAAATTTTGACGCAAGTGTAATAATAATAATAAAAGCCGTATGCATGAATATCTTACTAGTGGCGAAAATATGCCCCTGGCAATTGTCCAATTTGTAATATTTTTTTGAAACGATTGAACTTTCAAAACATTAAAGCAGAAGGACGCATGCCACCCCTAACAATTGTTTAATTTACAATATTTTTGAAGGATGAACAAAAAATACAAAGATTTTAAGAAATGCGATTTTTCGAGTTTTTTAAGCATGACAATTTTTTCAGTGCCGTGAGTGTCCGGCTGTGAGAGAGTTAACTGTTACATGTTACTCACTTTTTTCACCATTTACTATTCTTATTTTTTATAATGAAAATTCATATGTACTAAAAATATTTATGTGACGTTTACCTATTCTTTGGAACAAATTCCAATGAAACGAAAACATTATCTAAAAAAAAACACTATGTAGCTCTAAAAAAATGGGCTATAAAAACTTTGGCTGGACGGACCTTAATTTTTTGTTTCTAAGCCATCTACAAAGAGTCCCTTTTTATTTAAATTATTAAAATCCATCAAGCCGAATTCTATAGATATAAGGTAATACACAAATTTTTATTCCTTATATACCTAGCAAATCATGCCTCAATTTTTTTTAGTTTTGGCTGACTCGTGTCCCTATATACAAATACCCTTCGTCAATAGTTTTGACCGACTTAAGAAACTATGTAATGTTTGTTTTTTGTACAATAGCTCATAATGATGATAAATAAAAACAAAAAAATAAAAATAAAAAAATTATCTTAAAAACTATTGGCAAAAAATTTTAGTCGAATTAGTACGATGTTAAAACTATTTCAGCCTTATTTATTAACTTTAGCGACGGATTAAAGTTACTTCGACTTCACAACGGCTTTAATCCTGAAAACCTTATTTATAATGAAAATGCACGAGGAATAGCGGTGGAATAAGCTAAAACTGGTTCATAGGAGGTTTAAGGCCGTTTTAGTATCTAAATGTCATTTTGAGATGACATCTTGTGAAATTTACAAAAAGGAGTTTAAGCAATTTTTTTTTCGTTTCTTACTAAGACAAAAAGGATAGATATTTTGCATTAATTAATTATTTATATTTTCCAAACGCTCTAACAGTTGTACGGTATTGGGAACGCAATGTGGTTGGTACATTCATTTATTGGATTTGAACTTTATACAATACAATTTTAAATGTATCCAATTTCCAATATGCATACAATGATAATAAAATGAATAATAATGGAAATCAGCTGGGGTTTGCTTTACGTGTATAATAACCAGAGTTTTAGATTGGTGACTTTTTTTCCCAGTATATTTGACGTACGGAAGGCGTAGCTAATACGGCTAAGAAAGTATTTGATAAATAAGGATTTGTTTGGCGTGGCGTAAACCCGAAGTAATTGCTTCGGCTCGGTTTAACTATTCCGAGGTTGAACCCAGTTTTAGACATTACGATGATAGCGAAGACGAATAAAGTGGGTCCGGCAATTCCGTCTGTCTGTCTGTATGTCTGTCTGTCTGTCTGCATGTCTGTACCTCGATCTAGAGCCTAAGCCACTGGACCTATTTTCTTCAAACTCGGTAGTTATGGGTCTTCGGTGATTCCCTAGAGGGGAAATTGAAATTTTTTTTTTAGCTCTAAAACTAACGGTACCCCCCATACACCCATAATGCATAATCTAATTTATCTCAAAAACGGCTCTAACGATTTTGATAAAAAAATTAGGTGCGATATTATTGACATGGACTACGTTTTGGTAAAAAAAAATTTGGGGCAAAATGTTATTAACGGTACCTGTCATAGAACGGTTTTTTTGATTTTCGACTTTCTCATTAACGGCTCTAACGATTTTAACCAAAAATTTTCAGCAGGAGTCCCCCTAAGTTTAAAATAATATTGTATATAAAAATATTCGAAAAATTATTTGTTAGGTTTTTTTGAAAAAAATTTTTTTTTGAAAAATCAATATATGTATTCAAAACCTATGAACGATTATTTTTTGAAATTATTTCCTAAAATCAATATTATTAAATACTTAAAATTCGCATCCCACATTTTTTTCTTGAAAAATTTTAAAGAAATTTCTTATATAAAAAATGTATTTATTTAATAATATATAAAACGATTTTTTAAAGTTTGTTTGCATAAATTCATATTTTTCTAGAAATCAGACGGCAATTTCATTTTAAATTCATGTTTTATATTTATAAAATGTATCTTAAATTTCAAAGTACTTTTACATAAGAGCAAGTTCGTGTGATTCAGTCGTGCATTTTATTTCTTTTTAGTATCGTGGTCACTTGTCCCAATTGAAGACCCTTGAGACAGAAATATTGTCTTTATTTTGGGGTTCTATACTCAAGCAATTTAATATTGTATCAAAAAAATTCAGACGTTGGTTGCTTGAAACTGTTTCCAGGCTCTACGAGGTACTCATATCGTTTGTGAGAGAAAAACGAGAATGCTTTGATGATTTTGAAGAGATAGGAAAAAGCAAAACCTCTGAAAATTACAAAATGGATCAAAAAAGAATCGTCAAGAAGAAAAAACGAGATAATGACTGTCGGGATGGGGACGTTCTTTTTTGTGGTCGTGAAAATTTAAAAATAAATACATTTATTTCTATTTGCGACCAATTATTGAGTGGCGCTGAAGAGAAGAAATTCCTCCTATGAAGCAATAACAAATGGTTTTCTTTTTGTTTAGCTAAGCTTGATCACATGAGTGAAGAAGCAATTCGAAAAAATGCAACCACTCTTCAGAAATTACACCCGGTTGATCTTGGGGAAGATTTTCAAGAAGAGTGTGTCTTACTTAAACATTTTCTTGAGCAAAACAACACTGAAAATATGAGTTTAAGGCAGCTTAACCTTCATATAAGAGAAAAAGAATTGAAGGAAGCATTTCCATATGTTGAGGTTTCCTTAAGAATATACTTGTGCACTGCAGTGACAAATAAGGTCCCGCATTAGCGAAGAACGCCTTAATAGTTTAGCTTTATTAAATATAGAAGCTGAACTGACAAAAAATTTAGATAACGAATCTATTGTTAATGAATTTTTTAAACAATATATGTAGACACAGAAAAAAAATTTGAAAACATCAAATATTATGCATTTTGTGTTTTTGTATTATTATTTTTTATTACTTTTAGTCCGGGAGGCGACCGTCAGATTACCTACCTCATTCGAAGATAGAAAAAAACTATAATTAGTCGATAGTGTTCATAAAAACATTTGTAAAACCACTGGTCGGGCAAACTTTTTCAGGGAAGTTTGGGTTGAAAAGGATCACTTCCGGTACCGTTTTTTGAAGAGAAACTACCTCATCGGGAGAACGAAAATCTTTATACTGGGTAGGATGGGTATTATATCTAGGTTTGAAAACTTTTGGTCGGGCAAAAAAAATCAAGGAATAAATGCTTCCCCGACCAACTCAAATAACGGTTTTTTTATGAAAATCTACCTCATCGGGAAATGGATGATATTAGTACCAAACCAAAGGACAGACAGTCTTCTTTTCAAATTCATTGGTCGGGCAAACATTTTTAGGGAATAACCCTCCCCCCGACCAATTTTAGAAAAAAAATGACAAAAACAACTTTCTCTTATTTTTTAACTTCAAATAATATTACTATAAAAAAGAGCCAGAATAGTAAATTTATCAAATCCAGAGATTTTGTAGCTACCCACAATCCCCACCCCCATTTTCTTTCTTCGATGAAAAGTATTGTATAATATTATTTTTCGTATGTTAAGTTCACTTCAAAAGTAAAATAAAATCAACTTTCTTGATCAAATAGATAAGTATTATTTTACAATATAAAGACAACATACATTTGTCCCTTTAACAAAGAAATACTTACTACTTACAAGGGTTTCTCTTCAACACTATTTGACTTACCATTACTGTGATTTGTAACATAAAAAACACAATTATCCATAAAAAAAAAACTTTATAAGAATAACCTTAATTTATTTAGTTTTATGGGACACTACTCATACTTAAAATACACCTCAATACTTAACTATTAAACAAAATAAGCCCGGAGTACCTCTCCTGGAATAAAACCGATAAAAATTTAAGTATCCATGTAGCATTTGATTATATTGATCGGTATGTCGAGACTTTTAATGGAAAAGATACTCTTCATGATACAGTTGGTATAATATATCAGTTTACAGCTAATCCAAATTTAGTGCATGTCGCTAGTACGAGTAGTTCTGTAGAAGTTTCGAACAACCCTAACGAACAGAGTGAGTGTTCTTTTAGAAAAAGAAGACGATTTGACGAAATGCCACGTGATGTTCAACCCTATATGAAAAGAGTTACTTCTAACAAAACTTTGCTTCGTTTAGAGGATATCACAAATGCTACAACCGATTCAACACGATTTACGAAAGAAAATACATTATTAAAGATTTAATTTGTTCTATATCGCTCTCCCAAATTTTTGAAACACCAATGTGGATAGGTTTCAACAGTAAAACTGCAATAGACAAAAGCGAAACTCAGATTATAGATTATTTGCCTCAAATTAATATGTCACCAACATCCTATACTGTTGTACATACAACATTAAAATATGCCCAAAAGATTGCCAATAAAATTGGCCAAAAAGAAATCGTATTAACCTATGATTTAGCAATTGCTAAAATGGCTATGCAGATTCAAATAAATGAAAATCCAACTTTATACAATGTTTTTATTAACTTGGGAGCATTTCATATATAAATGGCTTTTTTTAAGGCTTTGGGAAAATTTATCGATGGATCTGGTGTAGCTGATATTTTAGTTCATTCTGAAGTTTTGGCCGAAGGATTATAGTAAATGGATTTATTGATGGCAAACATTTTAATAGATACAAAAGAATACATCCTATGCTATCAGGGGCAATTCAAACTTTACATTTTGAACAATTTTGTTTAGAAAATGAGGTTGATATTGAAGAAGATTTACATCGCATACACGATTACCCAATAGAACCAAATGAAGTCCTTGTTATGAGTCCATTATAAGAAGATGTCATAAGTAAATATAGGCAATATTGTATAATGTTACTCTAAAAGGAGGTGATGGAAAAACTCCACAATTTTTCATGCAATACGTTGAGCATATGAACGTATTTTTTAGACTTTGGAGAAGTATCAGAACAAGTGATTTTGATTTGTATGTGGATTCTATATTGAGTTGTCTAATTTATTTTTTGTATTTAATCAACCCAATTATGCAAGATGGATATTGAAATACCACAGTAACTTAGCATAGTTAAAAATTCGTAATTCTGTGTTGATAAATGAACTTAAACGAGGTGCTTTTGGGATCAAACGCACGGCAAAGAGTCTAGCAAGAGCTCCTGTTGACTTAACACTCGAACAGATAATAAATGCTGATGCCGCGAACTCTTTAACTGGTGTTACTCATTTCACAAATTCGATTTCAGCAAGGCAGCGTTGGGCCCTCAGTCATAACATACGCACAAAAATAATTTCCAAAATGTTCGCTGAAATCAAGTTTGATCAAAAGGATGACATAACCCATGAACTTGCACATAATCGCATCCAAAAAGACAGAAAGGCGTTATTTGAAATAATTCTTTTAAACAAAATATTATTTCAATTTGAACCAAATGTGTAAGTAATTTACTTCATATTACAACAGGAATAGCAGCATCCGACGAAACTGCAGATTTTCTTTTAAGTGCTTTTCAAACCGGAAACAGTCAAAAAATCGCCTTTATCGAGGAGTGTTTCGAAAATTGTGAACGTTTCGTTAAAACTTGAGTCGGAACAATATTCAAAATTTCTCATCTCAGTGTTTGAAAAGGTTTCAAAAAAGTAAAAATGGCCTAAAAACAAGCACTGATTAAAATGGAGAGAGATGTGTTTGGGCGACTTTTAGCTATAGCTTTGGAAAAGAAAATTGATATGGAAGTATGCTTATCATGTCCACTTGCACCTGTTTTGGCCAAAAAGCTCAAAAACCGAATTCCTTTATCTGAACCAATTTGTCCAAATATTAAAATTATAGATGGTTTTTACTTTTTCATCTTTTGGGCGTTCCAATTCCAGTTCCTGAAACATTTGAAAAAATTTTCGAAATGATTTTGAGGACAGTATGCTGAACAAACGCTTCGGAAGCGCATTTAGTTTTTGATAGGTATTTGCATCCATCTATTAAAGATGTTGAGCATATTTTTCGTAATAAACAAGAAACAATTAATTACACGATTCTTGGACCGTTACAAAAACGTTACTTCCTAAAGTGTCTGAAAAATCCCAAATTCAAAGAAGCTCTGGTAAAATTTTTAGCACAACATTGGGAAAACGACTCTTTAGTTCCGATTCTTGGAAATAAGAAAGTTTTTTTGACCTTAGATGACACATGCTTCTCCTCTACAGTTTAAAATCAATCAATTTTTAAATTTGAAGAAATTGCATTTAATTGTAGCCATGAAGAAACGGACACGCGCATCATTTAACATAATATAAGCAACTCAAAATCTCACTCAAAAATATTAGTAAAGGCATCTGATACTGATGTTTATAATAATATTACTGGACAATATGCATAAGCTGAAAACTGTGGAGATTTGGCTAGCTGGAGGAAAAACTAGATCTCGACATATTAATTACATTAATTGCACTCAGCTAGCTACCGCATTAGGCAGTAGTTTATGCGTTTCTTTGCCAGCGTTTCACGCATTTACAGGTTGCGATTATACGGTATGTTTTTTTAGGAAAGCGAAAGCAAAACCATTAAGTCTTTTAGAAAAAAAATGAACGTTTTCAAACAGCGTTTGCAGCGTTGAGTAAAAGTCAGAATAAGCTAGATGATGTTGACACTGAAACGATTCAAAATTTTACGTTGCAAATGCATGGCGTTAAGAATTGTAGCAACGTAAATTTAGTGAGGGTTCAAATGTTTCAAAGTCTTTATGCTGCGAAAAATAACACTGCTGGAAATATTTTCAAAAATATGAAACACTCGAGTTCAATTCCGCCTTGCATAAAATCTCTTCAACAAAAAATTAAAAGAACAATTTTTGTTAGTTCGATTTGGTCAAACGCGACGGAATTAAATTGTGTAAAAACTAAAGCCGACGATTTGTGCTGGATTTTAAAAGATGAAAGGTTCTTGCCTCTTTGGTAAGAAGGGGAACCAACACGACTAAATATTCCTTTTTAGAACAAAATTCCGATGACGACACTATTTAAAAAAGATAATAATGAATTATTATTCATTTTTGTATGTACATAATATATATGTACATATGTCGTGCAATTTCAATTTTGTTTGTTTATTATTTTATTTATAACGGGTGATTTTTTTGAGGTTAGGATTTTCATGCATTAGTATTTGACAGATCACGCGGGATTTCAGACATGGTGTCAAAGAGAAAGATGCTCAGTATGCTTTGACATTTCATCATGAATAGACTTACTAACGAGCAACGCTTGCAAATCATTGAATTTTATTACCAAAATCAGTGTTCGGTTCGAAATGTGTTTCGCGCTTTACGTCCGATTTATGGTCTACATAATCGACCAAGTGAGCAAACAATTAATGCGATTGTGACCAAGTTTCGCACTCAGTTTACTTTATTGGACATTAAACCAACCACACGAATGCGTACAGTGCGTACAGAAGAGAATATTGCGTCTGTTTCTGAGAGTGTTGCTGAAGACCGTGAAATGTCGATTCGTCGCCGTTCGCAGCAATTGGGTTTGTGTTATTCGACCACATGGAAGATTTTACGCAAAGATCTTGGTGTAAAACCGTATAAAATACAGCTCGTGCAAGAACTGAAGCCGAACGATCTGCCACAACGTCGAATTTTCAGTGAATGGGCCCTAGAAAAGTTGGCAGAAAATCCGCTTTTTTATCGACAAATTTTGTTCAGCGATGAGACTCATTTCTGGTTGAATGCCTACGTAAATAAGCAAAATTGCCGCATTTGGAGTGAAGAGCAACCAGAAGCCGTTCAAGAACTGCCCATGCATCCCGAAAAATGCACTGTTTGGTGTGGTTTGTACGCTGGTGGAATCATTGGACCGTATTTTTTCAAAGATGCTGTTGGACGCAACGTTACGGTGAATGGCGATCGCTATCGTTCAATGCTAACAAACTTTTTGTTGCCAAAAATGGAAGAACTGAACTTGGTTGACATGTGGTTTCAACAAGATGGCGCTACATGCCACACAGCTCGCGATTCTATGGCCATTTTGAGGGAAAACTTCGGAGAACAATTCATCTCAAGGAATGGACCGGTAAGTTGGCCACCAAGATCATGCGATTTGACGCCTTTAGACTATTTTTTGTGGGGCTACGTCAAGTCTAAAGTCTACACAAATAAGCCAGAACTATTCCAGCTTTGGAAGACAACATTTCCGAAGAAATTCGGGCTATTCCGGCCGAAATGCTCGAAAAAGTTACCCAAAATTGGACTTTCCGAATGGACCACCTAAGACGCAGCCGCGGTCAACATTTAAATGAAATTATCTTCAAAAAGTAAATGTCATGGACCAATCTAACGTTTCAAATAAAGAATCGATGAGATTTTGCAAATTTAATGCGTTTTTTTTTTAAAAAAAGTTCTCAAGCTCTTAAAAAATCACCCGTTACATCTATATTTATTTTGAATAAGAAATATTTTTTTTGCTAGGTATATTGTTAGAAAAGAACTGAAACTTTATATAGATATAAATGAAATTTTTTTGAATTAAAAGCTTTTTGTAATTTATTTTGAGCTGATTTGAATAATTGAAATATTGTAATGCTGGATATTAAAGTGGGTCTCTTTGGTTAATTGTTAAGAATTAATAAGTCCTTTAATTAAGTGTGATACAAAATTTCAAAACACTACAAAAATGAAAAATAAATACTATGAATACTAAACTGTTCGAAGTTACTAATTTTATTTTGCGAATAATCACAATAATGGTAAGGCAAATAGTGTTGAAGAGAAACCCTTGTAAGTAGTATTTCTTTGTTAAAGGGACAAATGTATGTTGTCTTTATATTGTAAAATAATACTTATCTATTTGATCAAGAAAGTTGATTTTATTTTACTTTTGAAGTGAACTTAACATACGAAAAATAATATTATACAATACTTTTCATCGAAGAAAGAAAATGGGGGTGGGGATTGTGGGTAGCTACAAAATCTCTGGATTTGATAAATTTACTATTCTGGCTCTTTTTTATAGTAATATTATGCGTTTGCAACAATTTTTTAGACATTTGAAGTTAAAAAATAAGATAAAGTTGTTTTAGTCATTTTTTTCTAAAATTGGTCGGGGGAGGGTTATTCCCTAAAAATGTTTGCCCGACCAATGGATTTGAAAAGAAGACTGTCTGTCCTTTGTTTTGGTACTAATATCATCCATTTCCCGATGAGGTAGATTTTCATAAAAAAACCGTTATTTGAGTTGGTCGGGGAAGCATTTATTCCTTGATTTTTTTTGCCCGACCAAAAGTTTTCAAACCTAGATATAATACCCATCCTACCCAGTATAAAGATTTTCGTTCTCCCGATGAGGTAGTTTCTCTTCAAAAAACGGTACCGGAAGTGATCCTTTTCAACCCAAACTTCCCTGAAAAAGTTTGCCCGACCAGTAGTTTTACAAATGTTTTTATGAACACTATCGACTAATTATAGTTTTTTTCTATCTTCGAATGAGGTAGGTAATCTGACGGTCGCCTCCCGTATTATTTATTTTCATTGTTCTAAAGGGCGTCAAAATTTATCAGCCCGGGGCTGAACACTCAGCACTTCCTGGGCCTGGGCCTGCGTTTGGTGGTGTTTAAAGTTGAAACACAGTCCTAGCCCCTTTCTGACCCTATCCCTGCAGGAAAAGCAACAATGCCCCGAGATATAGTAATAATAATAAAAATAAAATGCACGACTGGATCGCACGAACTTGCTCTTATGTAAAAGTACTTTAGACTTTAAAAATCATGTATAAATACATAAATATAAAACATGGATTTAATGAGATAAAAATGTTCAAATCCATGTACTTGCCGTCTGATTTCCGAAACAGTATGAATTTGTGCAAATTAAGTTCAAAAATCGTTTTATTAAAGTAATTTTTTATATAACAAATTTCTTTAAAAATTTTTTAGAACAAAATTTGGGATGCCAATTTTAAGTGTTTAGTAATATAGATTTAGGAAATAATTTAAGAAAATATTCGTTCACACGCTTTCAAGATATTGATTTTTCAAAAAATAAATTGTATTTTTTTTTTCAAAAAACAAAAAAAAATATTTTTTCGAATATTTTTATGTACAATATTTTTTTAAACTTAAGGGGGCTCTTGGTGAAAATTTTTGGTTATAATCGTTAGAGCCGTTAATGAGAAAGTCGAATATAAGAAAAACGGTTCTATGACAGGTACCATTAATAACATTTTGCCCCAAATTTTTTTTACCAAAATATAGTCCATATCCATAATATCACACATAATTTTTGTTATCAAAATCGTTAGAGCCGTTTTCGAGATAGATAAGATTATGTGTTACGGCGGTATGGAGGGTACCGTTAGTTTTAGAGCTAAAAAAAAATTTCAATTTCTCCTCTAGGGAATCACCGAAGACCCTTAAGTACCGAGTTTGAAGAAAATAGGTCCAGTGGCTTTGGCTCTAGATCGAGGTACAGACATACAGACAGACAGACGGAATTGTCGGACCCACTTTATTTGTCTTCGCTATCATCGTAATGCCAACTTTGATAAAATCTCGAGTTCGATTTTTTTCCGAATGCAGAACTTGCCCTATAGTTACGGTGACCATTTTTTCAGGAGCAAAAAAAGGACAGTCTTTTATTAACGTACAAAAGTTTAACAAATATAATTATTTTCATTAAAAAGTTTTGTACTTCATATTACAGATCAGTTCAGTTTTTAAAACACATAAATAAAAATAAATTAACAAAAAAAAGAAATAATATATACTTTTAGATATGTGTATGACTATAGATATAACAGTCATTCAAAGGAACTATGAAAATGTTTAATGTTGGTATTTTTTGAAGATATATATGGGTGATTCTACAAACAATGGAATAAAATGATACAAATTTCGGCACGACATTTTTGGAAGCCAAAAGTCGTAAGAATTGTTCTAGTTTATCCTTAGAACGTATCTTTGCGTTGTTGAAAGCGGCCAGTAAAAAAAATTAAAAATGACGATTTTAGGGACATTTTTTGAAAAAGGATGTTCAGGGGACTGAGTTTGTTTTTAAGGGGACTGAATAAATCTTTAGTTTTTTTTGTATTTTCTCTTGGGTACACACTAAAATATAGAAATTTAATTTAATTAGCCTTCATAAACATACAAATTCATGGTTAATACATAATAACTTAGCATTTTATTAAAAAAAAAAAAATATATTATAATAAATTTTTTTTTCTACTTAGAATCAATTTAAAATAAATTATATTATTTTTAAAAATTTTAAAAATATTTCGCAATGAAGTTCGAAGTTCAACATAACTTAAAAATTCTCAGGTTTCTGAAAAAAATATAATTTGTTTATTTATTAGCCAGGGGACTGAGACCAGGGGACTGAGAATTTTCATGGTTTTTGCGCAAAAGCGATATTAAGGTTTTATTTAAAAAATCAAAAAAATATATATAATATTACAGTTTTATCAAACCTATACTATAGTGCTAAAAAAGATGCCTACTTACATACAAATTTGTTTCGTAAAAACTCACCAGAGGACTGATAAACTAAAAGGACAATCCACGACTTCATGCACAAATGTCTTTTTCACAATACTAACAAAAGAAACAGAATCGAGTTGCACCACGATTTTATTGTAAGGAGACTTGGTTCTTCAAATTGTCAGTGCTGGAAATCTGATCGACATCCTAGTTATTGATATTTTCGACTGTTTCAATATGCCAGGGGACTGATACAAAAAGCGGGGGACAAAGTTTAATTAAGTTTTTTTGTAATAAAATCAATTACTAAAAAATATTTATCTATTTCGTAGCAAATATGTATTATTTGGCGTAACTTCGGTGGGATTCATTTTAGTATGAGACCTGAAATAAGAGAACGGTAATAATTTTTCTTTGCGAAAACGCACTGGGGACACGTCAGGGGACTGAGAATCGGACACTTTGAAGAATTTTTTGAGCAATATAAAATAAGGTCACCCTAATAATATTGTTAGGCCAGGTAGATATCAGTCAGATTTAATTTTATAAAAAAAAAATCAGATTAAATAATTGAACGGATTTCAAAATATTTCTGGGGCCGCCGAAAATTCCATCGTTTGTAGAATCACCCATATCTTCCCGATTTCTTAAAAATATGTTAAATTCTGCATAAAAAATAAATAAATAAATTTGGTGGTGCAACAGCTCGAAGTGAACCAGGACCTAGTAACTTACAACTCTCAACCATTCCTGTGTGCGTGTTACCAGGAACGGAGGGGACCTACAATTTTCTGCCGATTCCGAACGGCTAATGAGCAGCATTTTCCATGACAAGAGATACTCTTGGAGGATTTCTCAATTCCTTGCAAGAGGCAGTACACCCCTGAAAAAAACTTTCTTGCAGCGGCTGAGAATCGAACTTGAGACCTTCCGCATGACACATGACAGTCCAACGCACTAACCATTATGCCAAGGAGTACTACTTTTTTTTTCTTTATAAGAAACGAAAAAAAAGTTGCTTACACTCCTTTTTGTAAATTTCACAAGATGTCATCTCGAAATGACATTTAGATACTAAATAAAACGGCCTTAAACCTCCTATGAACCAGTTTTAGCTTATTCCACCGCTATTCCTTGTGCATTTTCATTATAAATAAGGTTTTCAGGATTAGAGCCGTTGTAAAGTCGAAGTAACTTTACTCCGTCGCTAAAACGAGTTAGTAAATAAGGCTGTACGAGCTTTAATATATTGTCAAATTCAACAATAATTCTTATTATTCAAAAAGCCTTGGCTTTCGTTCGGCTTTTTGAATAATAAGAATTATTGTTGAATTTGCGAACGACACTAACTTACAGATGGAGATGTAAATTTGAAAATCATTCACAATAGCAATAAATATGTGACGGAATTCAATGACATAAAGCAGTGCTGCTAGTCGAAAAATCGTGGTTTGAAAGAGAAAAAGAGGACCTTGAAAGGATAATTTAGAAAAGAAAGGACAAATGTCTGTCCTCTCTAAGAAAAGCAAACAGAAAGGACACGACACAAAAAGAAAGGACTGTCCTATCAAAAAGAGGACGGATGGTCACCGTACCTATAGTACATATATCGCATGTAAAAATACATACAGTAATAATAATAATAATATTAATGATAATAATAATGAAAATAATACTTTTTTTTTCCTGTTAACGAAGAAGTAGAAAAAATGCTTTATGTATCGTAAGGAAGTCTTGGCGTTGATCCATTGACCAACCACGTGTGTCGGACTCTTTTTCCCTTACGGACTCATCTTTCATGAACATTTTGTTCTTCCCTTTTTTTTCTGAGAATATGTGCTATGAAGTTACAGATATTTTGCTGGTTTTGGTGACTATGTGGCATCTTCTGTACTACGTTGTCTAGAGTGGTAATACCATCAGTGCTTTTCTGCAAGTTTTGGAGGAGAAAATCCAAATTACTACAGGAGAAGAATATATGATATGTTGGAGTTTCCAATTTGCAGATCTTATGCAGGAAGTCATTGAAATATCTGTGTCCTGTAAGCTGTGAGTAACTGTGTGATGTAGTTGTAAGGCTTACCTTGTTTCCGGTCAATCAACTGAGCCATGTTCCTGATCAACCTCGCTATTATCGTCCTGTTTGTTTTCGAATTCCAACGCTCTAGCCACTTCTTATTTGTAAGCTCTTTTGCTTCCGCTTCCGCTTCCGATCCAATTTCCGTCTTTTTGTTATAGACTTTCATCCATTCAGCCGCTAGGAGATCAATGGGAGTCACTCCTGCAACTACAAGGACGGCTGGTGCCTTCACCATTAGGTAAGAACTTGTTACGCGCAGAACTCTACGTTTTTGTACTGCTGCCACCCGTTTTCGGTATTTCTCCTTTCAGAGTGCATCTGCCCTAATTTCACATCCATAAAGAAGAACCGTTGACCTACGTTTGCCATTAGCCTCGTCAGTAACGTTATAACTTTCAACGCTTTTTCTGTTGCTGACTTTATCTGTTGCCAGAAAGTGAGGCTCTTAGTCAGGGGCAATTTTAAAGTTTACTAATGTCGGATTCAGTTTCCGTAGCGTGTTTGTGGTACATTATGCCGGTATAACCGCAGAAATTTCATCTGCACACCCTACCTTTGTCTTCCGGCTTCTCCATGCGAAGGGGGGCATTATAGGAGATCTTCCAGCAGTCGGGATCAGTGATGCCATATCGTGGGTTTTATCCCTTTTTGTGGGTTTTTTTGGTCTAAAAAAAGCAAAAAGGGATAAAGGGTTTTTTTGAAGCTCGTAGAACAAAAAAAAAAGTTTTTTTCATAATGAGAATTTTCGTTTTTCGTTTGTTAAAAAAAAAATTCTAAATTAGAAATCACTTCCACTTTTCCTTCATCTAAACGCAGTGTTATGATGTTTTTCAATGCGAACCCTAATATAGTTTTGATGAAGTGCTTATGCCATTCATCGGCACTTGTCGCTTCCTATGCAAGCAAGGAACTGCCGAAAGAACTAGAAGAGGTGATGAGAGACATCTCGTCCTAAGTTTCTGAACTGCTCAGCTGAGTTAGTTGAGTTTCAAGAATATTTTGGCTGCGAAACCAAAAAAATGTTAAAGCCATCAAAAACTCGCTGGCTTTCTGTGCATCCCTGCGTGATTAGACTTTTAGAAAATTGGGTTGTTTTAAAATCGTTTTTTCGCTTAGCTCCTTCAAAATAAAGTTAAATCTTATTTCTTTTTCTTGAAACATGTTTTGTCGATTTTCAATCAATTTAATGCCCTTTTTCAAAACAGAAAAGTTTTGGTGCATTGCATAGTTCAGAAATGCAAAATTTTAGTTCCAAAAATGTGTTCATTTTTTATAAAAGCAGAGTTTTTCGAGGTACAGTGGGACGCTCAGCTCGCAATTTTAAAAAATCCTACTAATTATACGTTGGGTAATACAGAAAATATATTTTTGGGTCAAGAATGCAAGGATTCCTTGCACTCTGGACAGCGCCGAAATAGCAGATTAAAAAAAAAAAAAACAAATTGTTTGAATTTTTATAACTCGTCCGTTTCAGAACTAATCAACCGGATGCCTTTTGAGGATGCTGTTGTTGTCAACTTCAATTTCTTGACCCAAATATAGCATTAAATGTGTCCAGCAGTAGAAATTTTTCAATAGCCGATCTTTTGAATCAAATTGGCATTAAAACTTCAAACGTCGTTGAAGAATTCAGAAGCATTTTTGTCATTCTTAGTGATGAGAAAAAAGCTTCACTGAGGAAACTTTCGATCGACGAAATGTGGTTCGAGATCTGCCACATGAAGAATTTCAACGACGAACTAATTTTCCCGAGCTTAAATGATGTGGTCAAAACGGCCTTAAGTTTTGCGCATTCGAACGCAGAAGCAGAGAGAATTTTCTCCATTGTAACAGATATCAAATCTAAAAAAAGAAATCGTCTCGGACAAGATATTATGAATTCAATTTGTTTATTAGATCATGCTTTAGGCCAAAAATATTTACTGCTACAATTTTGAAATTAAGAAGGAGCACTTAGCCGTACATAATTCAAAAATGTACACATTAGATATGTAAATGTAATAATGTTCATATAGGTATAAGTTCTTAAAACTGTTAAGTGTGAAATAAGTTTTTTTATGTTTTTTTTTTATCAGACTGAATATGTGATTTTTTGTTTTTTATTGTTAATTTTATTTTATTTTTAAGTTTGTTGAAAACTGAATAATAAATAAGTATGTTTTGTTATAAAAAAAAACTTGTTTTGTTATAAAAAAACTTGTTTTTTTTTTTTTATTTTAAAATAGATTATAATGAAAAAAACTATGTATAAATTTTTGATTTTACACTTCGTGGGATATTTGTGGGTTTTTCTTGTAATATCGTGGGATAAAAGGGTTTTTTTCTATTCATTCTGGGATTTTACGCTTTAAAAGTCTGGCATCACTGGTCGGGATTGAACCCTGCGCTGCTCCAGAGGAGATTTTTTTCCGTTGTGGGCCTTCCATGGTATCATAGATCAGCTCGCTATCCATAAAAAAGTCCTTCACCATTCTTTAGGAGATAGTCTGTAATGTTGAATGTGCTTTCAAGAGCATTCAGCATATCTCTCAACTTATCTGAGTTAAAAACATTTCTGAAATCTATAGTTGCCAACAATACGATTTGTCTTGAGTAGTAGTTTACCTGTTGGGCGATGTGGGTGGCTTTTATTACCTCTTCAATCGCTTCGATCGTAAATGCTTTTTTTGAAGTCATATTGCTTTTCTGACAGTTGTTCTGCTGCTTGTATTAAAGCAGTGAGACGCGGTCTTAAATCTTCTCAATGAGCTTCCCTGGTGTGTCTAGCATACATTCGTAAATGTGGAATCTGGGTCTCCTTTTCCAGTTCCTGAGAAAAACTCCTTCTTCTAGACAACTATTTTACATTTTGCAAAAAGTCTTCCACTATATGCTTCATGTTTTCATCATTTAGAATAGGTGTGGCCAACGGAGCGCAAAGTTACCGCATAACAATCCTGTAACCTAGTCCCAATTGGTCACTTCTGTCTTTTGCTGGAATAGATGGCTTTATTAAGCTCGGGTAATATGATTCGGAACCCCGTTAGGTCCTCCTCGATGTCTTCTTTTTTCCCTAGTGACTCAGCTACCTCATATGTCTACTAGTAGGTAGGGCCCCTGTTTCTATTGCGGTTGGTCTGTTGGGGAATGAAAACATCGTACGCAAGCCGAATGAGTTGGATCATGGCTTCAGCTTTTTTTCAGCAGATCCTCCTACTCTAAGAACAACAGCCATGGCCAAATCTAGGGGAGGGTATAAGGGGGCAATGCCCTACCTTAAAACCTCCAGCTTTGCGTGTAAATTGTATTTTGGAGGTAGAAAAAGAACAAGGATTATTGCAGAATTTGTTTGAATACACCTGCATGAAAGATCCAAATTTGAAATAGTCTCTTTCTCATATACACAAATTGCAACATACCGTTCACCTGAATTTAAAATAAAATAAATCAAGATGTTTCAGTTGTTCCAAAGATCCTATTTCCACTTCGTACACATAGTTCTTCATGAATCCCCAAGCATAAAAACAAAAGTAGTTTTTGTTATTTTTAATTTTCTCAAAAACTACAAAACATTTTGACATCCGGTTTTTGATCAAAAATTAATATGAGCATTGAATATTGAATAAAAAAATAATACTTAATTACGTAAAATTTTGAAAAAAATTTGTTTAAAAAAAAATTTTCATTTTTTTTTTCAAAAAATTTTGATTTTGAAAATTAATTTTTCAAAAACTATTCACTCGAACAACTTTATTTAAAAACAAAATTAAAGAATGTATTTCTGGCTTTTCAAAATGTTATAGCATTACTCTGTAGGTATCACCGTTATTTTTTAATAATTTTTTTAATAATTTTTTTTCTGTTTTAAGTGATTTTTTTCTTAAATTGCCCCTCCCGCCTAAACGGGGGGAAATAGACCCCCCCCCTCCCATACGATTTTTTTCTTGTCTAAGTCGAACCTACATGCCCTAGCTTTTTGTCACACCTTATGCAAATCACCTTGTATAATACGCTAAAATACTATATTTCAATGGATTGAGTGAAAAGCGAACAATCTCTCATTATGTCTCATTTAATTATGCAAGAATCTGAATACGCCTAAGTCTTAATGCCAATGTCAAAATTGTAAGCTTCGTTTACTGTCTTTTGTTTGCTCGGGTTTTTTGTTCATAAAATTTTTAATGTTTTCCTTAATTGGTGTTAATAAAAATGGAAAGCGACAACGAAAGTGGGTCGAGTTCAGATTGTACTATTGCGCCGCAAAAAGCTAAAAAGCGGAAAATACAAAAAGGGCTACAGAAATATAAACTTGAATGGGGAAAAAAGTATGACTGGCTAACGAAAGATCCCCAAAATATATTTAATGCAAAGTGCATACCATGCCACATAACAATTTCTATCGGAAAAAGTTGCATTGGCCAGTTGAAATCTTTAATGGTTAGCTAGGTTCATCATCTGCCTTTTATTTGTAATGTTTTTTATTGAATAAATTTGTCGACGGAATTGAATGAAAGTATGTATGAGTTGTGGAGTTTTAAAATTTAAATAATTTGTTGCATATCAAACAACAAGCTGAGACAAAGCAACACAAACTCAAAATTGAGCTTAACAAGAAAACTTCTACATTAGTTCATCGGACCATTCTTCTGTTTCCCAAGTGAATACTTGTGATAACAAGATAACAGCCATTGAACTTGCTTTAACCTTCCATACTGTGAAGCACAATCTTTCATATAAAAGCATGTCGATTCAAAAACCGCTTTAAGCCAAAAATTAAGACGAACTAAAATGGAAGCTCTAGTTGAAGATGTCCTAGGACCATATGCCCTACAAACTTTAATAAGTGCTTTAAATGCACCCGGCTTATATTTTTGCCTGCAAACAGACAATCTAACCTTTGATAATGTGCCTGCTCTGAGTGCCGACAATTGCAATGTGAACTTTGGCCTTCTCCATTCTCTGTATTTAAAAAGAGCATCTAGTTCCTAATTTGGTGAAAGGCAATTGTCACGCACACATATGTAGTTCACAACACCGTTAAACATGCAATGAATTTTCTTAAAAATTGATATTGAAAATGTAATTCTAAAAACCTACAGCCATTTCTCTTCGATTGTTAATCTATTAAATAAGAGCAAATTCGTGCGATCCAGTCGTGCATTTCTTTTCAGGCTTTAAGTGCAAAGTGCATAATGAATATTCTTATACTATTTACTTCCTTATGTATATTTCGAAGGATATTATAACATTAAAAGACCAACAGGTGTGTTTTGAACCGAGTGTATTTTCAATATTAATAACACTATGCCTTAAGTGTCCCCAAATCCTGCTTCAATTACAAACATCAACGTCTAACTCTATCTTGAAATACCATAATCAAGTGAATCATGTTCAAGTTATCGTCACGCAAATTGAGTTGGGAATTATACATATATATGTAAGTATGTACATATGCAATAGAGGGACTTAACACAAATGGAGGTATCTAATGTTATACATATCATTGGCAGTTCTCAACAGGGATTTTTTCAACTATCACTAGCTAAGGACATTTGGTTCTTTATCTTTCATAGACTCCTCATATCCGTTTACAGTATCCGGATTGTGAGTTTGGCAATTTTCTTAGAAGTAAAATGCAGGAAACGTATAAGCACAAATTCATGTGTCATTTAACTGATAGCTTAGCTCGTTTGGTATGAAAGTTTTTTGGTTAGAAACTTTACAGAGCGTATCTACCATTTCCTGAATCGTTGATATTCCAATAAATATATATTTGTTCATACAAAATAGAATATAGTGTAAGGTATGTTAAGATAATATCATTTTCACACAGATATTATTATATTAATAACATAACACCTGTTTCTCTATGCAATTAATTTTTTTGACGTATTGCCATTCTATTTATCTTATATTATGTAGTTAAATCGTTATTTTAATGTTCTCACAAATAAAATGTGTCGAAAATAATTTCAATAAAACTCAACAGCTTTTCGTAAAATCAATTTAGTAGATACATTAATGGTGATTTACATAAGATGTGGCAAAAAGTTAGACAAAGTACAAACAAAAACAATCATATAAGATTTATTTCTCCTCTCTTAAACGGCAGGAGAAACCTCATTACAAATTACAGTGGACGCTCGTTAACTTGAACACGGACGAAACCAGGTGTGTTCAAGCTATAGGATTGTGCAAGTTACTGGATCAAGTTAAAAAAATTGTTGTTTTTATTTAATAATGATTCATTTTTATAATTTTAAAACATAAATAATGATATTATTAATAAATACTTTTGATTGAAACGTTTTTCGATTCCTAAATACGCACGTGTTCAAATGAAATTCAGAAATTCACCGATTATGACGAATAAAACCTTATACGAAAATGCTAAAGAAATTTCCTGGGATTCCCCTTTACAAAAACCGTTTGCATTCTGTACCAACATCCCAGGAACCTTGCATAAATTCAAAAATTTAAGAAATTCAATATTAAACTTTGTTCAAGTTACAGAGTTCCTATAAATTTTACTTTTGTTCAACTTATAGAGTACTTAGGGGAAAAATTCAAGGTATTGAGTCTTAAGAATAGTCCGTTCAAGGTGTAGAGTGCGTAAAGGGAAAAAATATTTGTTCAAGTTATTGGAATGTTCAAGTTATCGTATGTTCAAGTTAACGAGAGTCTACTGTACTTTAAATGAAAAAATCACTATTTACGAAACAAAATTGTATGTTCTTATGAATACTGATTAACTTTTAACTAAATAAGAACATAATTACTTAAAATTTAAGAAGATTGTTACCTTCTACTTTCTTCAAAATTTTGGGTTTGAAAGTACTTTGTTCAAAAAACTATTCAATGCTGGTACAATTTCGAAAACAAAATAAGATATGTAATGTAATTCTGGTTTTAAAAAAACTGATACCGTTGACTTTAAATATTTAGCTTGTTCATTTTAATGCATTTTAAAAAAAAAATATCTCCTTCCCTCTAGCACAGAGGGAAATACTCCCTTCGACGTACAATTTAATTTTTGTCTGACTCAAAGTACACGTCCCACATAATAACGTCTGTATAAAATCTCGTTTTCATGAAAAAATCAGTTATTATACATGTGTACAAAATTAAATAAAATTTTTTTAGGTACTGCTTATATTACTTCGCTACTTTAGTTATCGTTTCCGAGGATATAAACTTTTAATATATAAGCTTATTTTCCTCTTGTATTACACGTATTACGTTTGAAGCAGTATCTTTGTTTGCTGCACTGAAAAATAAATAAAACTAACATTTTTGGGTGATATAAGTCGTCCAACATTTAAAATATTTATCAATATACCGATATGATGAAGTATTGCGAGTCTCGTGGGGAGCTATACCATACTGAAAAGATGTCACAATTTGGTTGACTCGATGCAATGCAGATGCAACTCAGCCGAGAGGGCAGAGTCGATTCTTCACACTTTGAAATGTTCGTGATTTTCGGCTTGAAGTGACTGCTAATTTTAAAATCAAGACACTCTTGGACGAAACGCCAATTTTTGTGGACTAAAGGCCAAAAAAAGTTATTTTGAATCAATAATTCAACAAGTGCAATAATAATGCTAATTCTTTAACTTGGCTGATTTATTTCAGTAGTATATAGAGTTTATATTATAAAAACATTCACATAGAAATTAAGATTTTGGCAAAGAAGTTCCTTTGAAGAATCCAGCACAGGGCCGCTAGCGTATGTGCAATATGTGCGGCACACAAGGGCGCCAACGTCTAGGGGCGGAAAATTAAGAGATCGATCTAACTCAACCTATACAGCATACTCCAAAAGTTTCCCTTAAGCTATTGGAATTTGTTTACATTTGACCGTTCACTACGTAGTACGTAGTGCCCACACACAATCTATACTACAAATCTTTATTCATAAATCTTGTTTGTGACTGTCGCCCCTCGCAACAAATAACCTCTTCGATTGCAGTCATAGTCTAAACTGCTTAACGCCATGTCGCCATAGATTGACACTTGGGAAATAACTTTCCACGCAACCTACATCTCAGACTTGTACACTCGAAAAGGATTTTGATTATTTTCAGATTTACAGCCCATGTATTTCTCATAAAATAAAACGAAAACAGTGTCTCGAAAACATTAATTTTTTTACTAATTACTCGTATTTTTGTAAGAATGGGTATCAATATTCTGATTACAATGATATAGCTAAATATCTTAAATATATAAGTTGGTAACTTAAGAATAAAAAGAACAAAATTAATCGAAGATGATTTAAAATATTCCTTATTTTACCGATACAAAATGTACGAGTATAACAAATCATCTTTACAACGGAAACCAAAAAAAAAACAAAAACAACGTCAGGGGCGTAGATAAAAACAAATGTTTTGTGTCTCTAAATATTTATGTTTCTTTTTAAATAATGGCTTACGAATAGTTCTTATTAATTTTGGAATTGAATTGATAAATAACTTAAATGTCAACGGATTGAACAAAATCAGAATAGTCCGGAAATTCAACGTTTAATTGGTCGTTCGAAATTAAGCTTTTAATTGACATTCAGATTTCAGACTCTATTTGTGTATGTATATCAAAATATAGTTTCCACACAAGCCACAAAATGTGAAATTCCATTAAAGGATACCTAAGATGTCAAGGAATTATATGTATAAGTCCCCACTAAGATATATAAAATGCTCAGTAGCATTTGCACTTTTTATTCTTAACGTCGTTGTAATATATTAACACCATCTAATCATATCAAAGTTTGAGGTTAATTTCGGTTAATGTATTCTTGTTTTGTTGTCATTGTAAGTCATTTAAAGCGTTTGCTTTGTAATTATTACACAGCATACGCTGCAAACAAATAGCTGTCAGTCCCTTGATTTGCATATTTTATAAATTTCTTGAAGTCTCTGAAGGAGGGGAACTAAAGAAAGGAGTAAGTCAATAAACTTTTATACACATTTTCTACTTTTACTTCAACCTAAATTTCCATAATACCTATTTTGATAAGACTTTGGGTTAAATAATATTTCATTACCTAGTAAGAGGGTTGATAGTGTACTATGTATCATTTCCTTCTCTCTTGGTTCTACGTAGTCAAAGATACTTGATTTTCTGGAGTGTTCAAGAGATTTTCAACTTTGGGAGTTGGTTAATAACCCTATTCAACTTCGTAACTATCACTTTGAGCAGTTACGCTAATTTACTTAGCATGGAATACATATTTTTATTCAAAGTAATGCATCTGCTAAATAAAATTAAAAAAAAGCAAATTTGACGTGTGTTAAAATTTGCATAACTAGGTTTAGGTGGTGCTTTCGAGAAAAATACGATTTTCGAAAACTTTTTTTTAACATTTTTATGGTAGGTAACGTCCGGGACGAAATGCCAATTTTTATGGACTAAATGCCAAAAAGAACTATTTTGAAATATGAATTTATGCAAGATTAAAAATTATAAGTAGTTGTGGTTCTTAAAAGAATAAGCTTTTTTATGAAAAAAATTGGTACGCCAACTTAAAGTTTTAAGTACTAAACGAAGGAAAATTAAATTATCGAAAAAATAATGAGCCGTTTTTGAGCTATCGAATTTTTCAAAAAAAAAATTGTTTTTTTATTCAAAAATTCAACAAATATTTTTTTTAAGTTTTGAAATGCAATATTTTTCAAACTTTAAAAGCTTCTGTATACAAAATTTCATTAAAATCTGTTATGACGATAATGAGAAATTCTATGGATATATGATAGGTATAGTCAGTAATATCTTAATAAAATTTTAGATCGTAAGAAACTAAGAATCAATCGAAAGAAAAAAACTTTATCAAAATTCTAGGCGCCGTTTTTTGAGTAAAATACGATTTTCGAAAAGCATTTTTTAACTTTTGTATGGTGGATACCGTTGTTTTTAGATAAAATAAAATATTTTTCTTCACATGTAGATTATAGTAAGGAACTTTTATTTATCAAGTTTAAAAAAATCTAGCATGGGGTTTTCGAAATATTGAGTTTTCAAAAAAAAATTTACACTTTTTTTAAAAATCAAAAAAAAAACTTCTGAAAATTTGAATACAAAATTCTTTTAAAATTTTTGGGGAGCTTTAGCATAAAAAAATGATCGAAATCAGTTATACCGTTTTTGAGAAAATCAAAGACAAAATAAAATGCACGACTGGATCGCACAAACTTGCTCTTATGTAAAAGTACTTTGGAATTGAAGATACATTTTATAAATATAAAACATGGATTTAATGAGATAATGTGCAAATGCATAAAATTGCCGTCTGATTTCTAGAAAAGTATGAATTTATGCAAGCAAACTTTAAAAAATCGTTTTATTATTAAATAGTTTTTTATATAAGAAATTTCTTTAAAATGTTTCAAGAAAAAAATGTGGGATGCGAATTTCAAGTATTTAATAATATTGATTTTAGGAAATAATTTCGAAAAATAATCATTCAAATGTTTTGAAGATATTGATTTAAATTTTTTTTTTTGTTTTCAAAAAAAACCCAACAAATATTTTTTTCGAATATTTGTATATACAATATTATTTTAAGCTTAAGGGAGCTCCTACTGAAAATTTTTGGTTAAAATCCTTAGAGCCGTTAATGAGAAAGTCGAAAATCAAAAAAACCGAGATAAATGAGATTTTGCATTAGGGCGGTACCGTTAGTCTTGGAGCTAAAAAAAAATTTCAATTGTTCTTCTAGGGAATCACCGAAGACCCTTCAGTACCGAGTTTGAAGCAAATAGCTGCAGTGGCTTAGGCTGTAGATCGAGGTACAGACATACAGACAGACGGAATTGCCAGACCCACTTTTCTCGTCTTCGCTATCATCGTAATGTCAACTTTCAACAAAATCTCGAGTTCGATTCTTTTTCCAAATGCAGAACTTGCCCTATTGTACCTATATCGCAAGTAAAAATGGTTCCACGGGTGGTACCATTAATAACCACTTTTCGAAATGTGCCGAGCTGCTAGGGGTCTAGTCGAAAAGACAGACAGAATTGCGAGATCCACTTTTTTGGACGTCGCTAACATAGTAATGAATGTCAGCTTTGATCAAAATGCATAACTTGCTTATTTGAAAACAAAATTTTATGGGTGGTTTAATTAATACCTGTGATATGATTTTTTTTTGTCGAAATTTTATAATTTTTTTTTTGTCAAAAACTGATCCACAGATTTAAAAAAAATTCAGAAAAGTTCATTTAGTTAAAGCTAGGTAATGCTTGAAAAAAATTTCCGAAAAATTGTTATTAATGGTACTAGAACCATTTCTTGTTTTTGATTTTCTCAAAACTGGAACAACCGATTTTGAACATTTTTTTTGCTAAGGCTCCTCAAAAGGGTAGGATTGTGTATTCAAATATTGTTTTTTTTTTTAATTTCAAAATCAATAAATTTCCAAACTCTATTCTCGATTTCATTAAAACTTGACAATTAAAAGCATTCTGATACAATCTACAAGATGTGAGAACAAAAATCTTATTATGTATAATTTTTGTTCTTGCATAAGCAAATACTTGATTGAGAAATAACATCCTGTTTTTAACTCCAACTATTAGAGAAGTTCTTTTATTCATTTTAAAAATGTATTTTATGGTTATAAATATTTTTCTCTAGTTAAATTCATTTTTAATATTGTAAGTATCTTATGTAAGAGCAAGTTTGGGTGACCCCCAATTCGACTATTTACTAGCTTTTACTAAATACTTTGATTTTTTTATTCTGTGGAACAGTTTAAAAAAAAAGAAATAAAATACATGACTGGGTCGCATGAACTTGCTCTTTTGTAAAAGACTAAGTATTTCAAAAATGAATGTTATTAGAGAAAAAATGTTCATAAGCATAAAATTCATTTTTTAAATGACTAAAACGACTCCTTTAGCAGTTGCAGCTAAAAACAGAATACCATGGCTTATGAAAGAACAAAAATTATAAGTCGTTGTGGTAGTTTCTCAAAAAAAAATAAGCTTCTTATACAAAATTTTTAAAACATTCTTAAGAAAAAATTTCGATACCCCAACTTAATTTTTTTATTATTATACGAATAAAAAATAAATTTCCAAAAAAAAAATAATCAGCCCTTTTAAAGATATTGAATTTTCCAAAAAAAACTGATTTTTGTTTTCAAAAATCAAAAACTATTTTTTTTAAAAGTCTTGAAATGCAATGTTTTTAAAACTTTTTAGAACCTTCTTTACAAAAATTTTCATTAAAATCCGTTTCGCCGATAATGAGAAATTGAAAATTCTAAAAAATGGTTCTATGGTGGGTACAGTTCGTAATATATAAATACTTGTATCAAATTTTTTTTATTTAATTATAGATCATTAGAATTAAACGAAAGAAAAAAAATCTTATCAAAATTCTCGGAACCGTTTTCGAGAAAAATACGATTTTCGAAAAGCATTTTTTAACATTTGTATGGTCAGTACCGTTATTTTTAAGTGAAATGATTTTGTATTTCTCACATCTTGTAGATTACATTATGAAACTTTTATTTATCAAGTTTGAGAAAAATCGAGCATGGGGTTTCCGAAATTCTGAGTTTTGAAAAAACAAAAATAATTTTTTTTTAATCAAAAAAAAAAAAAATTGAAAATTTGAATACACAATAATATTTAAACTTTTGGGGAGCTTTAGCATAAAAAAATTATCGAAATCGGTTGTACCGTTTTCGAGAAAATCAATACACAAAAATGCTTCCAAGGGGATACCCAAAATACCCATTTTTGGAATTTTTTTCAACCATTAACTAGCTTTAACTAAATAAAATTTTTGGAATTTAAAAAAAAATTTGTGGGACAATTTTTGAAAAACAAATATTTTTAAAATTTTGAAAAAATTCGTATGGCAGGTCTTAAAAAAGAGAGAGAAAAACGTGTGGGGAAAAAATTAAAAATGGTAACTACCAAGTTTAAAGAAAATCGGCAATGGTGTTTAGGCTGTAGTCGAACAGACAGACAGAATTTCAAGACCCCCTTGTTTCGTCTTCGCTATCGTCATAATGTCAATTTTGATCAAAATCTCGAGTTCGATTTGTTTTCACGAATTCAAAACTTCACATATAGTTGCGTTGCTTTGTATAGAAAAATGATAAATTTCCAAAAATTTTAATAAAGATCCAACTTATTTATTCATCACAATAAATATTTCTGAAGTTTTTTCAACAAAATCCAAATAGTTCCTATTTCTAACACTGCCAGGAATTATGATTTCTTGATATAAAAACAAGTTTTGAAGCGGACGGTGGTCTGAAAACGATACGAAGCCACTGCATCTTAATAACAATCATGCTTATTTTCAGGAACATTAAAGAGCAATTTTTTCTTAGGGCTTCTCATCTAAGCCGTTCAGACTTGCAAAAATTGTAGGTCCCTTTCATTCCTGCTGACAACATGCACATTGGAATAGTTGAGAGTTTTTTTTTGTCACTAGGCACTGATTTTTTTTTATTTTTTATTTTTATAAGTGTTGAAAAGTCAGAATCGAATCGCGCAAGAAGACATGTTTCCATGATATTATTATTCTAGTCATAATGACAGGTTCCAAACAATATATTGAAATAAAAGTTTCATGAACGGTTAATGAGCAGCACTTTTTTGACAAAAGATACTCACTGATTCGCAAGCGTCTGATAATGGAACCCAACTCCCTCTACATGGCAGTATAACGTACTAACCATTATGCCAAGGGTTCTATTTATATATTGTATTTTACATTAATTAGAGTAAACAACTAACAGTTATGTACTATTGCCCAAGAAAACTGTTGCTACAGGTGTCTGCCTGGCGACTGAACATACCCTAAGCGGAGCAAAGGAGTTGCGTTAGCGGGTGTGAGCCCCGAAAAAAGAGTTCAAATTCTGAAAACCCGCGAAGCCGGCCACCCAAGGTACTGTTGCGTGTTCAAGAAAACCCAGAACGTCGGCCCCCGATAAACAATTATGTATTATACGAATCTAACGGCAAAAACTACTTTTTTTATTTTTAGCAAAACATTTTATGTTTGGCCTTATGTCACGGCACCGTTTCTAATTAACTTGGCGTACAAAATTTAATTGAGGAATTCATTTTGTATCTTATCTTTCATACTAAATGTCAACATAAATATATAAAATACGTTCCTGGGTTAAAAAGTGTAATACATATTAAATATCCATATATGCTGTTATCTATGATTGTTTCATCGTACACTCTTTGGGAGGTTCCCAACACAGTGCATACGCTGATCAAGCTAGATCAACTGAAAGTGGAGAAAGGGATGGAAAAAGTGATTAGCACTCGCTGACTGCATTTTTGTTATTTTTTACTTGCGAGTTATAGGTACTACAGTGCAACCTTAATATAACGTACCTCAACATAAAGACTTCCTCGTAATCCCTTTGAATTGTCCAGAACAGTCAATGTAAATTATACATACATACAGTGATCCACAAAAGTCTGCGTACAAGGAAGATATTTTTTAAAAATTGCTGTTATTCACAAATATAAAGTGAATTATTTTAAAAAAAAGGTATTTTTCATTAAAAAAAATTCACTACGTTTTTATTTTCAACAAAAAAAAATACAAAAAAAATATTCGTATCACAAAAAATTAATAAAAACAAAATGAACCTCTGAAATTCTTCCACAAAAGTCTGCGTACAGGTGAATATTTCTTGCATTACACTCTCTTTAAGTATCGATAAATTTGTTTTTGCATAATATGATTGTTTGTTTATTTTTAATCGTTCTAAACGCGTATTGCAAATCATTGTCTTTGGTTTTTTTTTTTTGTTTTTAAAGCAAAAAATGGCAAATAAAGAGTTAAGTTTGAGTGAGCGGCAGTTGATTTATTAATCTTTACGTTAAACAAAAAAAGTCGTATGGTGAAATATCAAAAATAACCTGAAGAGCTCGGTCAACGATACAGAGAACGGTAGATCGCTTTAGAAACGCAGGACAGATTAAATCGGAGACAAGATAAGGCCGACCTTCGAAGCTCTCCGAAAGGGATAAGCGTGTGATCAAGCGAATGGTGGAGCAAGATCACTTTATAACGGCTAAGACAATAAGCACACGGCTCGAAATATATAACAACAATACAGTGCATCCAGAAACGGTAAGAAGAGCTATTGTTCAAGAGGGGTTTAAGTCACACACATCCAGGAAAAAACCATTGGTCAGTAAAATAAAGAGAAAGAAACGGCTAGCATTTGCAAAAGAGTATGTTAACAAGCCTCCGGACTTCTGGCGTAAGGTTATATTCTCCAGCGAATCAAAATACAACATTTTTGGTTCTGACGGTCGTTTGAGGGTGTGGCGACGAGCAAACGATGCTCCTAATCCCAGATGCACAATTAAGACTGCCAAGCACGGTGGTGAGGTGTTATGATTTGGGGTTGTATGGCGTCTTCAAAAGTCAGTAAGCTGGAAGTAATAGAAGGATCAATGGATCAATATGTATACATCGTTATCCTCAAAAGAAATTTGAAAACAAGTGCTGAAATTCTGGGTATATCCAATGACTATTACTTCTAGCAAGATAATGACCCCAAACATACCGCCCATAATCGCGCATGTGGCTGGCATATAACACTCCCCACCTGCTACGAACCCCACCACAGAGTCCAGATATTAACCCTATCGAGCACTGCTGGGATGAATTGGAAAAAAAGATCCGAACCCACGATATCCGCAAAGAGTCGCAGTTAAAAGAAGCCTTGTTGCTTGAATGGAGTAAGATCAATAGTTCTTATACAGAAAAACTGGTAGGGTCAATGCAAAACCGTTTGAAAGAAGTTATAAGGCTAAAAGGGTATCCGACCAAATATTAACAGCGAAAGTAGTACAAAAAAATAATTATTTGTCTTTATTAACTAACTTTTTTCAATTTCTGTTACAGCTGTACGCAGACTTTTGTGGAAGAATTTCAGAGGTTTATTTTGTTGTTATTAATTTCTTCTTGTTATGAATAATTGTTTTAATTTTTTTTTGTTGAAAATAAAAACCTTGTACATTTCTTTATTAAAAAATATTTTTTTTTTAAACAAATAACTTTAAATTTGTGAATAACAGCAGTTTTTAAAAATATTTCTTCCTTGTACGCAGACTTTTGTGGATCACTGTATGTACCTTTACATTGCGAACATTTTTTGCGAACAACTTCTTTATAACGAATTTTCAACTATCAAGAAAAAGTATAAATACGAGTACCTCTAATTAACGAATTTTGTCAACCCAAAACCTTTATATAAAGTTCCCATCAATGAATGACCCTTAATCTCATAGTATGTGATTCATGTCCCGACAGGTTTCGACACGCTTTTGTTCGCAAAACCATTATTTTTGTTTGATGGAAAGTATCTAATGTAAGCACTGCTGCTCGTCACTATTGTTAAAGATTCAAGTTTAAATGGCTCAGAAACGTAGAAACTGTTCCATATCGGTCACAGAATAGCGAAACATCATTAATTATGTTGACAAAGGTATGTATCTACTTTTACGGATTTTACTGCATTTAATTTTGATTGTTAATGTAAAAAAAAAAAATTTTGTTACCTGCCTAATTGTTTTTAAATAGAAAATACATACAGTAATTTGTTAAAAATGTGTTGTCATTTAGGTATTAGTAGAATTTGTTCGCTATAATATGATAAGTACGTAATGTTGAGGTGAATAAAACAATTTTTTTACATCTCTATATCGAATTTTAGACCAACCTAACCTCAACATAACAAACCTCAGTTCAACGAATTACTTGATATAACAAATATTTACTTGTTCCCTTCCGATTTATTATATCAAGGTTGCACTGTATAAGGCAAGTTATGCATTCGTAAAAAAAATCGAACTCGAGATTTTGATCAAAGTTGACATTATGATGATAAAGAAGTCGAAAAAAGAGGATCTCGCAATTCTGTCTGCATGTCTGTCTTTTCGACTACAGCCTAAACGGCTCGGTAGATTTTCTTTACACTTGGTAGATAGTATTGCTAATTTTTCCCCCACACGTTTTTGTTTAAGACCAAAAATAACTACCTGTCTTTGTTTTTGATTTTCTCAAAAACGGTACAACCGATTTTGATCATTTTTTCATGCTAAGGCTCCCCAAAAATATAAAAAGAACTGTGTATTTAAATTTTCAACCATGCTCGATTTTTTTTAAATTGATAAATGATAGTTTCTTAATATAATCTACAAGATGTGAGTAAAAACAAATTTTATTTAGCCTAAAAATAATGGTACCCAAGATACAAATGTTAAAAATGGTTTTCGAAAATCGTATTTTACTCGAAAACGGTTTCGAGAATTTTGATAAATTTTTTTTCTTTCGTTTAATTTTTACGATCTATAATTTAATAAAAAAAAATTTTGAAATTTATATATTACTGGCTACCTACCAAAGAACAATTTTTTAGAATTTTGAATTACTCATTATCGGCATAACAGATTGTAATGAACATTTTTGTAGAGAAGCTTCTAAAAAGTTTTAAGAACATTGCATTTCAAGACCTTAAAAAAAATATTTTTTTTTTTAACTTTTTGAAAATTCAATATCTCGAAAACGGCTCATTATTTTTTGGAAATTTATTTTTTATTTGTATAATAATAAAAACTTTAACTTTTTTCTTAAGAATGTTTTAAAAATTTTGTATAAGAAGCTAATTTTTTTTTTTTTTTTTGAGAAACCACTACCACGACTTATAATTTTTGTTCTTGCATAAACCATGGCATTCTGTTTTTAGCTCCAACTACTTAAGGAGTTGTTTTATTTATTTAAAAAATGAATTTTGTGCTTATGAACTGTTTTTCTCTAGTAACATTCATTTTTGAAATTCTTAGTCTTTTGCATAAAAGCAAGTTCGTGCGACCCAGTCGTGCATTTTGTTTTTTGTTGCACTTCTGCGTCACGTTATTAAATTTAATTTTTGATTGGGTTATTATATTTTTTTATTTGATGAGGTAATGGACTTTTTTTAATGTTCTTGAGCAATTTTGGACTTTCACTACACAAACAGTTGGTGTGCACGTTGACATGCTGATCGGAATTTGATCATTATTACTAATTTTTTTTATTATTACGTTCACTCAAAAAATAGTAAAACGTATTAATTATTACGCATTTTAGATGGGTAAGAATAATTGAACTGGCTTAAAAATTGGGTATCTGAAGAACCCAAAAAGATATAAACTTTATTTAAATGCAGTTATAAATTAAATAACTTAAACGAAGCTTCTTTCAGTCGAATAAACAGAACATTTTGCGTTGACATATGTGTGGGTCAGGGTAGAGCAAATTAGGTCTTTTGTTAAATCCCAGAAAATGTTATCAACATTGGAGATCGACCCATACTGTAATCCGATTTTGTTCTTAGAATATACTCAAGAATCATATAACAAAATATTCATCTGTATATATTTGAATTCCTTCTGTCGATTTACAAAGTGTCAAATTATACCTGATGATGGCTACGAAGTCTATGAGAACGCCTCTGCCTGTCTGTTCAACTACTGTCTTAAGGACTAGGCCGATTTTCTTTAAACTTGGTAGATAGCATTTTTAAATTTCCCTTGCATACGTTTGTTTTTAAGACCAAAAATAACGGTTCCTGCCATTAAATCTTTTTTGACAATTCGAAAATATTGTTTTTTTAAAAACTGTTCCAGATTAAAAAAGAATTAAAACAATTTCAGTTCCTAAAACCTAGGTAATGGTTTAACTTTTTTTCGAAATATGGATAATAATGGTACTCCTCATAGAACTATGACCATTTTTTCGTTTCCGGTTTTCTCTGAAACGATACAACTGATTTTAATCAATTTTTGTATATTAAAGCTTCTTATATAATTATATTGTGTATTGGAATTTTCAAAAACAAAAATATTTGGAAAACCCCAACCTTGATTCTTTTGAATCTTGACAATTAACAGTTTTTTATTACTCGTACTATCTACAAGATGAATTAAAAACAAACTTATTTTATCTTAACATAACCGCCATACAAATGTTAAAAAATAGTTTCTTACTTTACTTTACTTTACTTTATAGAATTTTGATAAAACAAAATTTCTTGCGCTTAATTTTAACGATCTATATTTTCATTAAAAAAAAAAAAAACTGAAATCAAGAATTACTGACTATAGGTACCTATCAGAGAACCATTGACTTTCTTTTCTTAAAAGTGTACAAATCATTGCATATCAAAACTGAAAAAAAAATTTCAATACCTCATAAATGGGTTAATATTTTGTTTGATTTTGCTTTTGTACAAAAATAAACTTTGACGTACTAAAATGGTTTCTTAAGAATGTTTTAAAAAATGTATGTGTGTATACAAACTTATGTTTTTAAGAAACCGGTACGACGCTTTATTATTTTTATTCTTGTATAAATTCATCTTTGCTTAAGAAATCACATGGCATTCTGTTTTTATCTTCAACTACTAAAAGAGTTGTTTTAACTTTGAAAAAAAAGTAATTTTATGCATATAAAATTTTTCTCTAATAACATTCATTTTTGAAATTCGAAGTATATTACATAGGAGCAAGTTTGTTCGTCCCAGTCGTGTATTTTATTTTATACATATACATTTGTGTATAGTCATGTTAAAAGCAGTCAAGCTCAAAATATATTCAGTCATATTATGCAGGTCTTGTTGAGTTGTTTGAGTAGCAGGTAAGTTCATTTTGTATTCGAGTGTACTCCAGTCTTCAAAAGTACTATGTAGGTAATTCACTAGAGGATAATTCGAATTTTCGTTTCAAATCATCTATGAATAGGTACTTCCTATACATGTGATTGTTTTTCTTTTTAATTTCCTTGAACTTTTCTCTTATAATTTCGATTAAAGTACTTGAAATGTCTAACCCACTCGAAATACATCTGAGTTTACGGATTTTCACGAGAAATTGAATGTTGACGTTTTTTTATTCAACACTTAAAAGAAAAGTTTTTTCTTTCGATTAAAAAAAATATTTTTGTTTTTGATATTTTAATACTTATGTACTTCAAAATTGAGTAAATCAAATTGTTTAAATTCTGTTAACTAGTAGTTTTAAGCACTATATAAAAAAATGTTCTTAGAGACAAAAATAATTGTACTTGAACATTGAGGAAAACCCTTTTTTTATTGAAACCGCGTCCTACGATTTTGATAAGAAAATTTGTGTTTATTAGAATTATTATGATCTTCCATTGAGTAAAACGCTACAAACAGAAATTACTATATAGGGTAAGACACCCAGTGACCGACGCGACACCCTTAAGAGAAATTTTGAGTTTGCAAATTCATAACTTTTCTTTCGCTGGATCGATTTTAATGATTTTTGTGTATTATTATAACTGTTAATAATTTTTTTTACAATATTAAAGAAATAAATATGTACGAAATTCCAAAAATAAATAAAACACAAAATCGTAATAGCTTACCAGTTTTTTAGTTACGGACACCTTTTTTTCAGTAACCGACAACCGTCAAATACTAGTTATGGACACCCTTTTTCTGTAGCTTTTCACACTAAACTATAAGAGGAGTTTTCGGCAACAAGTTTTCATAAACTCGTTAAACGTTGAAATTGAATATTTAAAAGTTTTAATTTGACATTTCAATTGACAATTGGGAATATCATGAATCCTGACTCATTTTATTAAAGTCATTTCGAAGCGAAGCGGCTTGCTTGGTAGTAGGTATAATCGGTCCCGCGTCGCTTACCTCGTATTCCAGCAGTAAAATTTTTTTCGCTTACAAGCATTCCGTCAGATATTCTTTTATCGTTTTATTAAACGCTGATTGTTTCAAAAAGGTATTTGTTTTTTATCTTTTAATTTGAACTTGATTTTGATAGGTTTTATCAAAATTTGTGGTTTATAAGATCTTGTGGTTCGTCAAAAATGTATGCGAAAACTTCTGTTTTAAATTTGTTTTTCACCAAAACCGATACCGAAATAAAAACAGAATATATTCAACTTGGAAGGTTTTCAAAATACCTACTATAATTTTTGTCTAATATATAAGATAAATAAATATTTATATGTACGCACAAAAACAAAAAGATACACCTATACGTATGTATACAAGAAATCCATTTAATTACAAACCCTTATGCGGGGATATTATATATAAAATCTTTTTAGGCAGTAGGTAGGTACTTATGAAGTTATGAATAAAATGAAGATAAATTATTATTTAAATAAAATCAAGCAAACAAAAATGTTTAGGCACTTAAACAGTTTTCAACTATAGTTATATTGCAATTCAAAAAAAAATATCTACTATATAGTCACAAAATTAATATAATTTGAATGATAGTTATAGTTAGTTACTGAATTAAAAATAATTATATAAATATTGTAATTAATCAATACGTTAATATCTCTAGTAAAGTAATCTATCTTAAAGATGGGCACAGAAAAGTGCTAATGTAATTTTCTGTTTTTGCACATGTACCATGGGAGTTTCTGAAAGAAAACGTTTTTTTAACTGTATTTTACAAATCTTCTTCCTAAACTAATTTTTCTTAGGCATTTTGTAATAAATTCCTGAAAAAATGTGGTTTTATAGCAAAATAAAAAGAAAAAATTAACAAATAGATCCACTAATTATTGTTTTGAAATAATATGCACTGTCCCATATATAAGAAACACGGATAAATTAATAAAGTACTGATTTATACTCAAGTGTTTCGGAATTCACAAGTTTTCTTTGATTTACAGAGGTTCTCAACTTACATCTTTTATTACACGTCAACGATTAACAACAAAATATCAATTGAAGTATTTTGTTATGACATTTGCACGTTAAAAATAGCCTCGGCAGTATCCAGCTACATGAAACCTTAATAAAATGAAAAAACAGTGATAGGTGACCATTACTGAAAGGGGGTCGGTCACTAGGTAGTTTACCCTACATGCTACATATGTATATTATGTATGTACAAATGTACATAAAGTCTGTGAAAACCTAGGGTGGAATTATTTGAATATTATAGTATAATAAAACTTCGAGTACAATTTTATTCATAACAGAATCTTACATATGATCGAAGAACTCTTTATTCGAACGTTTTGATGAACTACTAGGCGAGTTATGTTTTATTGGTCTCAAGACTGAATTCTTTATTTGTTCAATTCTTACGCTTGGGTTACAATATTTTATTTATTTGGTTTGTCAGTGAAAGAGATTCATTGACTCAATTTCTTCCACAGCAGGTTGAAATTTGAATTAATAATAATTTAATCACAAATAATGCTTTCAAATTCCGTTGCTGCGGTTGCATAACACAGAGTTCAAAACTTCTTGAGCTTAATGGAAAGTAAATGATATATTGAGGTCAATGCCTTGATGCCTTGATAACACGCCCGAGTACAGAATTTTTTTTCTAATATGTATACGTTTTGATCCAGCATCAAAGTTTAAGAATGTTAAAATGAAAAATGTCACCTTTTGTTCCATCTTTTGTTACTCGTATTAAACTCCTCAAATGTTGTATTTGCCAAGAAACTTGGAATGCAAATTTGAAGTAATTATTACAAAATTCTTTGAACGGTTTACAAAAAAAATATTTGTGTATGATAGTTTTTAATGCTAATAGAGAAATGAAAATCATTTTTGTTCAAGTGGTGGTGGCCGTGGCGCGATGGATGTGTGCTCGCCTGTGAACCTCATGATCACAGGTTCGATCCCTGCCGTCGTTTATGTCGTTTTAATTCCATTAAAAATCTTCTAAAATTGTCATCAATGGGTTGCTGGCTTACTCATTACATGTTGTTCAGGCATAACACTAACAACATGTAATTGAGTTAAACTAGTATGCCCAACAAGGATGAACACGAATAAAATAATGTGAACTATAAGCGACATAGAAATAAGACACGGCATTCTCCGCTTTAGTTCAGCCGCCATCCCTGGAGATAAAATATCTGAGACAACAACCTTCAGTCTCAGAACATCGTGCCACACATCTTTCCTATCCTTCTTTCTCTTCCTTAACTTCACGCCCGCGCTGTGTTCAAACAGTTAAAGGGTAATCATAATCCCTTGAGCGCGTGTAGATTATAAAAAAAAAAAAGTGGAGTGATTGAATTAAATTCAATTAAAAAGCTCAAGTGACCTCAACTCCAAGGTGCGTTTCGCCCAGGTACGACAGTGGGCTCTAAACATCTGTAACGAATGGCTTGAAACCACTTCCAAGCCATTCTATATTTTTTTCAAATACAAATACTTTGCTGCTTTCACTTCTTCTAAAACAAAACAAATGAATCATCACCCCATACCAAAACAAAAGAATCGTGTATTCACTCGAAACGAATACACCATTTGATTTGTTTTCTCAAATGCATCGAATACAGCGAGTTTATATCGAAAACATCGAATACACCAAATAATATACTAAACACACCGAGTACACCAAGCGAACTGAGAACTTTCAATTGCTAAAGAATGTGAGGGTGAACAAATAGAAAAGTTGTTCACGGCAAATTTTACTTTAACTTTTAATCAAATTATCCGATCATTAAGGTGAAGATCAATAAAGAAAGTGGAAAACTCAAGCTAAATTTTGATAAGATCTATTGGGAAAGAGTAAAACTGACCATATTAAAAGAATGGGTAAAGTTCTTTTAATTTCAACTTTTGTTATGAAAAATTCAAAAGTTGATGAAAAATTGAATAATTTTAAGAATCTTATGATGCAAATTTACTATCGTAATGATTCTCTATAATGTTTCATAGGCAATAACTTGATATATGACGAGGTAGAGGAACTTTATTTAATTTCTCACTATAAGATTAAAAATTAAAATCGTGAAAAAATGCCGATTTTACTGTATCGATTCTAACTTGAGTATTACGAGTCTTTATGATTGAGGTCAATAGTTCAATGAAATATGGTCATCTTTATTTTTGTTTAAATTTTTTTCCAAACTGACACCAAATTTAATACTAAAAAGCTGTGTGAAGCAAAACTGGGATAGGTTCTTATAATTAAAAATTCAAAAGTTGATGAAAAATTTCTGAATATTGAACAAAAATTAAAACTCATTTATTGCCCGAACAATATTTTACGATCAATTCAACAAGTTACACACTAAAATTGGTCATAAGGATTCGAAAAAAAAACAATTTTCATAAAACAATTCAAACGAGATGGTTCATAAACTAGTTTCGAACTTCCGTAATCGTCAACAGATCTATAAAATTAAGGTCTGAGAATACTGTCATTAAAGCAAGTATACAATTTGTGAAAAGAAATTATCCAACTCTACATGATTAATCTGAAAAAATAATATAAAAAGAAATTGAAGTAGTGTTTATTTTCCATTGACTAAAAATGTAAAATCTGTATACAAAATTAAAAATGGAGAAAATAAGTATTTTTATATTATTGGTTTGCTTATTCTTTAAATAAACATATTATGTAAAAGATTACAAAACCTTAAATCTAAGAGGAAAGTTGATATAAAAGTATTTTCAATTAAGTTTTTTTTAAAGGCTTGTTCCAGTATACATATATCACTCATTAGTTTTGACATTATTAACGCATTTTGAAAAATTGTCTAGAAATTAGCTCTTATTCAAATATATAAAACATTACCATGAATGACATAGAAACTGTATTATAATGTTCTATAAAATTTGCAAAAAAAGTTTTAGTATATTTTCCTTGAACATATTTCATTTTTAAGAAAGATATGGGCTTATCCCTGTAAATTTTAACTTCTTGAGTTTGAAAAAATCAAAAAAAAATTAAGGCACGCATGTAAATTTGAGTTTTTCTTCAATTATAAACCACGAATAAATAAAAAACTTCAAAATAACTCATAATGTATTGTTTGTTGAAGAGTATAAAGGTATAAAGTATAGAAAAATGAATTTAAAATAATTTATTTTAAGAACCGAGTTAATTGATTTGGTTTTTAGTTTTAATCTTCACAGCTTCTTTTTTAAAACTTATTTGTTTAACACGTTTACCATTTTTTTTATAGTTTCTACAGTTTAAATTACGCTCGGTGTAAGGGTATAATCAAACAATGCTTTGGCGTGCTAGTAAAAAATGTGCCTTTTTTGAAACAGTTACGTTTTTTACATTCGTTTTGTTAACTTCATAAAATTTGTACATAATGAAGTACGCATTGAAGCCAAAGTTTTTTTTACTCTAGATAGCTTAAATAATGATGCAGACCATAAAAAATGCCCCATGATCAATGTTAAAAAAATAGACACGAAAATTTGTGACAATTAAAGATTTACGAAAAATCACGCATGGCAGTTGTTTCTCAAATTTATATCATATAGGATTATTTATAAGGAAGGCACGCACTCAAAATGAATGATTTCAATTAATTTTGACCTTCATTATCTGAAAAAAAAAAACATATAATATTATATATGTCTATATATTTCGACGCATGGCAAAAGTTAAAATTTGCACGGATAAGCCCATATAATTAAAATTTGTAAATTATTATCGATTTTGCTATACAAAATTATCTATAATTCCAGAAATACTTAGGAGAGACACCAAACAGTGTATTCGTTTTTATACTCGCTGCGTTCGCTGTATTCGGTGTGTTTATAACTGTTAGGCTTGTTCTGTTCTATTTGGTTCAAGCATTCAAGCCTAGGAGAGAAACCAAACAGTGTATTCGTTTTATTATAAAGAAATCGAATGGTGTGCAGCCGCTTTACCACTTCCGGAAAAAAAGTCGTAGTAGATTTGAAGTAAAAAGTGAAGTAAATTGAGGAAAATCGAAGTAGATTTCAAAATGGCCTTTTACTTGCTTTTAGAAAAAATGTTGCATACAAAAATTTTTTTCCTTAAATGAATACATATTACCTATTAAATATGTATTTAAAATTGTCAATACATTTCTTTTAATTTTAAAGAAATTTCGCATAAAATTACTCATTTGTGTATTTGTATTGTGTTGACGTTCTTTTATTTTATGGTAATTATGAGGTTATATACTACTACTTAGAGTGCAATAGAGAAAAAGAAGTAGATTTGGGCTTTATTTTGTAAAATTGAAGTAGATTGAAACAGAAATTTTTAAAATGAAGTAGATTTCAGTATTTTGCTGATGGTGCGAAGTAGGAAGTAGATTTTAAAATATTTTGGAAAAAAGAAGTAGATCTACTTCAATTGAAGTAAAGTGGTACCACTGGTGTGCAGTGTTTGTTCTTTTAGAATAGTGTATTCGTTTTCAGTGTACACTACTTTCTATGCATGCAACGAACAGAATACACTGAAGTACTGTGCTTACTCAGAGAAGGTAAATGAATGTATTCATGCAGACCTTTAGTGGGCTCATCAGTTAGATGCTGTCGTACCTCGTACCCTTCTAATAGGGCCCATACACTACGCAAACCGTTTGAGCAAACAAATGGCTTTTGTTGTTGTAAAAATGTTTGTGCAAACTGTTTGAGTAGTGTGTAGCGATGTTGAGTATTTGCGCAAACGGTTTGAAGAAATTCAAAAAATTTTGAATTTTCCGTGACTGCACAAACATGTTTGAGTGGTGTGTGTTGAATTTTGCTCAAACAGATGCCAATTTTCATGAAATTAAGATGAATAAACGAGACGAACGAATTTTTTTGACCAAATTCTTTTTTTTTTTGTTTTTTCTATTTTTTTTAATAGCCAAAACTAATATCTCTAAAACATGTTTGTGTAGTGTGTGGCGAAACTATGTTTGCTCAAACACACGTTTGAACAAATGTGTTTGCGTAGTGTATGGGCCCTATAAGACGCAAATATCGGTCGATGTTTATCATTTCTGTTTAAGTGGAGTGATTGAATTAAATTCAATTAAAAAGCTTTTTAATTGAATTTAATTCAATCACTCCACTTAAACAGAAATGATTTTCATTTCTCTATTGATTTAATAGTCTGACCACGGACATTATTGTTCTAGGTGTCTGAATTTAATCAAATTCCCCTAGAACGATAAAATTCACAGTCTGTTAAAGCTGTAAATTTTATTATAGTCGGTAAACATCGACCAATATTTGCGTCTTAGAAGGGTACGACAGCATCTAACTGATGAGCCCACTGTCGTACCTGGGCGAAACGCACCTTGGAGTTGAGGTCACTTGAACTTTTTAATTGAATTTAATTCAATCACTCCACTTAAACAGAAATGATTTTCATTTCTCTATTGATTTAATAGTCTGACCACGGACATTATTGTTCTAGGTGTCTGAATTTAATCAAATTCCCCTAGAACGATAAAATTCACAGTCTGTTAAAGCTGTAAATTTTATTAGAGTCGATAAACATCGACCAATATTTGCGTCTTAGAAGGGTACGACAGCATCTAACTGATGAGCCCACTGTCGTACCTGGGCGAAACGCACCTTGGAGTTGAGGTCACTTGAACTTTTTAATTGTTTTTAATGTTAATTAATCAAAATTTTAATTTGTTCAAGACAACAGACTCCATTCAATTTTTGAACTCCAAATATTTAAGTTATTTTTGCAATATTAGGAATGAACTTCACTCTTTTGAACATTTTTTACTTGCGATATAGGTACTATAGGGCAATTTCTGCATTTGGAAGAAAAAATCGAAGTTGAGATTTTGATCAAAAGTGACATTACGATGATGGCGAAGACGAATAAAGTGGGTCCGACAATTTCGTCTATATGTCTACACCCTAAGCCACTGGAGCTATTTTCTTCAAACTGGGTACTTAAGGGTCTTTGGTGTTTCCGTGTTTCCCTAGAGGGGAAATTGAAATTTTTTTTAGCTCTAAGACTAACGGTAAAAATTTAAGGACAATTGAGTACACAAAAAAACATGTTTCAGTGTGTCTGTATGTCTGTATCTCTCCCTACAGCCTTTTTATTTATTATTTTTGGATTTAAAAAAAAAATACAAATTTTTTTGAAAATTCAATATCTTGAAAACGGGTACACGATTAGATTTTGAAACTATGTTTAAAAATGTATATCATTAAATAACTAACAATTTTCATATCAAATTTTTTTATAAAAATTTTAAGGAAAATTTAGTACACAAAAAACAAGTTTCAGTATTTCTGTATGTCTGTACCTTCCCCTACAGCCTAAGACACTAGAGCTATTTTCTTCAAACTCGGTACTTGGGTCTTCGGTGATTCCCTAGAGGAGAAATTGAATTTTGTTTTTAGCTCCAAAACTAAATCTTAAATCAAAATCTTATTTATCTCAAAAACAGCTCTAAGAATTTTGATAAAAAAATTAGTTGTGCTTATATGGGTATGGCCTACATTTTGGTAAAAACAGTTTTTTTTTTTAAATCATATTAACGGTACCTGTCATAGAACCGTTTTTTTGATTTTCGACTTTTTCGTTAACGGCTCTAACGATTTTGAAAAAAATTTTATGGAGGAGCTCCCTTATTTTTTAAATAATATTTTTCATAAAAATAGGTACATATTCGAAAAAATATTTTTTGGTTTTTCTGAAAAAAACTTCCATTTTTTTGAAAAATTAATGTCTTCAAAACGTGAGAACGATTGTTGTTTGAAATTATTTCCTAATATTACAAAAACCTTATAATTGACATCCCAAATTTTTTTCTTGAAAAATTATTTGTATAGGTACATACAAATTTATATTTTATACACGAGTATTTAAGATAGTTATAAAATATAGATAGTTATACAGGGTGATTTGCAAAATCATATGGGAGGGGGGGGGGTTGTATATTTCCCACCGTTTAGGCGGGGGGGCAATTTAAGAAAAAAAATCATTTAAAACAGAAAAAAAATTATTAAGAAATAACGGTAATACCTACAGAGTAATGCTATAGCATTTTGAAAAGCCATAAATACATTCTTTAATTTTGTTTTTAAATAAAGTTGTTCGAGTGAATAGTTTTTGAAAAATTAATTTTCAAAATCAAAATTTTGAAAAAAAAAAATGAAAATTTTGTTTTTAAACAATTTTTTTTCAAAATTTTAAGTAATTAAGTATTATTTTTTTATTCAATATTCAATTATTAAATTTGATCAAACACAAAAAACCGGATGTCAAAATGTTTTGTAGTTTTTGAGAAAATCAAAAATAACAAAAACTACTTTTGTTCTAGGAAAATCCTTTTATTTTAGTTTTTACGTTTTTGGATTCTTAGGTGCATTTACGAAAGAAAGGATTAACTGTTTTTGTAAACAGTGAGAGCGTGAGAGCATTGGATTAATATTGACCTGCGAATGTTTTTTAAATAATGCAACGTTACGTTACACGCCCTAACTAGTGACAGAAAAATTCAATTGCGAAATAAGAACAAAAATGTTCCTGAATCTTGAAATCAATTAAAATAAGAAATACAGGCATATTTAGATAAAATACATAATTACTGTTTATTTAAATTTTTAACTATTTTTTAACTAAAGCTTATTACAAAAAATTTTCGATATGATACCCATTTTGTAGAAGGCAAAGATTATATCGCCTTCTTATTGCTGCACATAAATTTATACTTGATAAATTTTCCTGTAATTTGACTCCAGCCACTTCAATCCGTTGTTTCAGTTGTTCCAAAGATTCTATTTCCACTTCGTACACATAGTTCATCATGAATCCCCTAGCATAAAAATGTGTTGTGATCAAAAATTAATAATAGCATTGAATATTGAATAAAAAAATAATACTTAATTACGTAAAATTTTGAAAAAAAAATTGTTTAAAAAAAAAAATTTTCATTTTTTTTTTCAAAATTTGGATTTTGAAAATTAATTTTTCAAAAACTATTCACTCGAACAACTTTATTTAAAAACAAAATTAAAGAATGTATTTCTGGCTTTTCAAAATGCTATAGCATTACTCTATAGGAATCGCCGTTATTTTTTAATAATTTTTTTTCTGTTTTAAGTGATTTTTTTCTTAAATTGCCCCTCCCGCCTAAACGGGGGGAAATAGACCCCCCTAACTTGTCTAAGTCCAACCTACACGCCCTATCTTTTTGTCACACCTTATGCAAATCACCCTGTATATATATATAAAAAGACATTAAATTTAAAATTACTTATTTTTATATGTACTCTTATTTACATACATATATTTTCCTTGTCCTCACAAAAAAGCCTGTCCAGTTGGAAAACGATTCATCGACCGCTGAGTTTTCAAAGCAGTTGTTGGGTAATGGTAATGCCAATTGGTAATGGATAAATAACATTGCCAGAGAGATTACCAAAACGAAAGAAGAGTTGATTGAAAAAGTTTTTGCAAATATTGCACAGCGATACAAAGATCATGCCTGAATGAGCGAACTAGCAATTTTAATAGAAAAAAATAAAGATGTCAATGATCTTAATTAGGCTATTCAAAATGAAATAGTAGACGAAGATGACGTATTGAATTATCCGACCGAATTTCTAAAATGTCTTGATTTACCAAGGCTGCCACTTCATAATTTACGATTAAAAATCGGCGTGGCAATCTTTATGCCTAGGATTGTAAGGCAACCAAACTTTTGCTATGGAAACAAGCTTTCTGTTAAGCGGATCTTGTTCCTGATTTGCCACTCAATTTCAAAGGTCTCTAATTTCCAATTTGTCTTGCTTATGCAATGACAATCAACAAAGCTCAAGGACAGTTTTTGAAAGTGTGTGGCATTAACTAAGAATACCCAGTATTTTCACATAGGCAGTCATGTGTTGCTTTTGCATGTTCCAGGAAAGGCATAATATTTTCAATTTACAAACCTTCATAAGTTCAAGATTTTTTCCTGAATTAACTATATACGAGTATGTAGCAGACGTAGTAAATTGTAGAGAATAAGGCATGTAGTTCATTCAAATAACTACGCGTAGTTAATGATGTAATGGGTGATTTTTTTGCTATTTTCTTTTTGATAACACTGGTTTTGACAGCTCATGCACGTTTCATGTTTTGTTTCACTGTCAAACATCTTCAGTTTGGTCTATAATTTAATCATGAATCGTCTTACAAGCTAACAACGCTTGCAAATTATTGAATTTTATTATCAAAATGCGTGCTCTGTTAAGAAAGTTCATCGCGCGCTTCTTCCATTTTAATCAGTTTAATCAACCTACTGAGGCGGTTAATCGGGCTATTGTGACTAAATTTCGCACCAAATTTACATTGTTGGACATTAAACCACCAACACGCTTACGTAGAGTGCGAACTGTGTTCAGCGACGAAGCTCATTTTTGGTTGAATGGATACGTGAATAAGTAAAACTGAAGTATTTGGAGTGAAGAGCAGCCAGAAGCATTTCAAGAGCTACCAATGCATGCAGAAAAAGTCACTGTTTGGTGCGGATTATGGGCTGGCGGAATCATTGGGCCGTATTTGTTCAAAGATGATGCGAATCGCAACGTTACTGTTAATGGTGAGCGCTACCGTTCAATAATAACAAACTTTTTTTGCGCCAAATGGAAGAGCTTGACTTGCATGACATACATATGGTTTCAACAAGACGGTGCCACATGCCACACAGCACGCGTAGCAATGGACCAATTAAGAGGCAGTTCGGTGAACAGTTTATTTCACGTTTGGGGCCAGTCAATTGGCCTAGATCGTGCGATTTAACGCCTCTAGACTATTTTTTGTGAGGCTATGTTAAGGCTCATGTCTATAGCGACAAGCTTGCTTCGATTGACATACTGGAATCCAACATTGAATCATTTATTCGTGAGATATTGGCCGAAATGTTAAAAAGAGTATGCCAAAATTTGACTAAGCAGATGGACCATTTGAGGCACAGCCGCGGCCAACATTTGCATGAAATAATTTTCAAATATTAAATAATATCGACCGTACAATCGATTCAAATATAAATTTCATACATTTTTCTGAATTGTATGTGTTTTTTTTTAATTCCTATAGCTCTTAAAAAATCACTCGTTAAAAAATGTAATTAATTCGGCCAACCGAATGTTGTAAAAAAATGTTGTATTCTAAAAACACACGCTAGTGTATTACAGATGTAAACGTGCTAACTCGCTGTTATTCGTCGATAGTTGATAGACTGCTAGTTGTCTAAGTGAACGTTGTCTAAGAATCTAAAGATTTCCACCTTCACTTTATTTTATTGACCTTTAATATTATATTAATTTACCACGTTTTTTTGAAGTGAAGTTATGTACAATTTATTTCTCAAAGTCTTACGAATTTAGGATTACCAAAACCTTTGTAAGTATCGTTCAATAATGTATTGGTTTTACACACTTTTATCGAAAAATTTGACGTCAAGGTAGCTCCACTACAAAATAAATTAAAAAATCTAGTGATGCAGGAATTATTTACTACTAAGGGGCTAGTTAAGTGCTGCAATCCTAGCTTAGCACTGTATTCCCTGGCTCTTTCCAAGCAAACTAAATCGATTAAAAATTATTGCACCACTAAAAGATTGGTATCAGATGAAACCTGTCTCCTACTCTTTCATGTCCCAACAGTGTTGTATAATTTGTGCATTTTGTGGAACATGTAGCGGTGCTAACTTAACATCCAAATAGCACCGCCACAACGGAAATTCAAAATTCTAATAACGCAGTGGAAAGTTATTAGTAAGGAGCTAATCAAGTACTCCACAGTTTGAGATTGAAATAGGATGCAATATTTTCATGTAGACTTCTTTCGTCTAAGAAATTAAAAAAAGTTAAGCCATATGATAGCGAAGACTAAAAAAGTAGGTCTCGCAATTCTTTCTGTCTGTCTTTTGACTACAGCCTAAGCGACTCGGCCGATTTTTTTAAAACTTGGTAGATAGTATTTTTAATTTTTTCCCCCATATGTTTTTTCTTTTTTTTCTTAAGACCGCAAATAACTGTAACTACCATACGATTTTTTTTCGAAATCTAATAAATATTTTTTTTTCCAAAAACTGTCCCACAGATTTAAAAAATATTCAAGACATTTCATTTCATTTAGTTAAAGCTAGGAAATGGTTGAAAAAAATTTTCAAAAATGGTTATTTTTGGTACCCCCTTGGTACCACTTTCTTCGTTTCTGAAAAATAAAAGTTTCTTAATATAAATAACAAGATGCAAGTAAAAAAATTATTTTTCCTAAAAATAACGGTACCCTCCATACAAATGTTAAAAAATGGTTTTCGAAAATCGTAATTTTCTCGAAAACGGTTCCGAGAATGTTGCTTAAATTTTTTTTCTTTTGATTAATTTTTAAGATCTATAATTTAATAAAAAAAATTGAAATCAAGATATTACTGACTGTACTTACCATAGAACCATTTTTTCAAATATAGAATTTCTCATTATCGACATACCGGGTTGTAATGAAATTTTTGAAGAGAAGCTACTAAAAAGTTTGAAAAACATTGCATTTCAAAACATAAAACGAAAATATTTTTTTTTTGAAAATTCGATATCAGAAACGGCTGAATATTTTTTTTTTTTTTGTAAATTTAATTTTTGTTCGAACAATAATAAAAACTTTAAATTGGCGTACTAAAATTTCTTCTTAAAAATATTTTAAAAATTTTGTATATAAAAGCTTATGTTTTTAAGAAACCAGTACAGACTTATAATTTTTGTTCTTGCATAAGCTAATATTTGCTTAAATCGCATGGCATCCTGTTTTTAGCTTCAACGACTACTGTTTTAATCTATTAAAAAAATTATTGTATGCTTATGAACAGTTTTTCTCTAATAACATTCATTTTTTAAGTTCTTAGTCGTACGTGCGACCCAGTCGTTCATTTTATTTTCTGTACCCATCACTCCATAAGATTCTATATTCGAAAAGTATTTTCTGAGACATTATATGGTAATTCAGTAACACTTTCTATCAGCTTTTTTTGATATTTGTCGATGAAGTCTCCATAAAAGTATTGGTATACGGTTCATAAACATACACAAACATGATTAGTATGGACTCTTTTGATTATTTCTACATTATTATGGACAATGAAACGATCTAATAAAATTTTATAAGTATGAGCACTTTTTTCGAAAATTATGTTGTATACCTACCATATAGTTATAATGTAGCAGAAGGATCCTACTGCTTTTCAAGCCATTCTACTTCCAATTATGTATGTACGGGTGTTTCATAAAGTATGAGTATTTATGTATATTTTTCTTAGAGTTGTACTTAAATCACACTCTACCGCTGATCGGATTCTAAATAAATTAAGCATAAAAGCCGATTATGTCGTGTTATGTAATAGGTTTCTTGATTATAATACAAGGGGGTTGCAGAAGGCCCGTTAAGCTAGTATTTCTAATAAAATCGAAATTTTTCTTTTTAATATATCCTAATATAGACTAATATTTTGGAGATACCCTTATTAGGATGGTTATTTTTTATTTATTTCTTACAAAATGAAGGCATTAACACCAAAGTTTTGTTTCTATTCCTTTTATTTTAGGGAATAATACCCTCGGACTTTATTTGAGTTAGCAATTTTGTACTGAAAAGAAAATTTCGTTATTTTCCGGTTCATGTGCTGGAGTGTATTGTGTGTTTTGTATAGATATGTATTTATATACAAGTGGGTCCATTTTGGATCTCATTGGGTTTCTTAAGAGAATGAGCTTCTATTAATCTGAAAAAAAAAATCAAATGTTATTTGAATCGGATGCAATTTTAAATAAAGAAAATGTGTTTTTTTAGTTTTTTTTCTATATAACTGTTTTAAAATACTTGTTTAGATTTTTTTTCCAAAAATATGATTTTAAATATTTGTAACACGTTTGTATTTGTAATTTTTGCTAAGAAATGAAAAAAAAAAAAATTACTGATAAGTGATAACAAATTTGACTCACAGTAAAAGGAATAATTAATCCCTCCCTTTGATGGTCTAGATATAGTGTATTCATATCAAATTCAAGATCAAAAGACTTGAGTTCAGGAATTATTTTAACGGAAAATGTTTACATACCTCAACATGATTTTTTTTTAAACAAGCCCATTGATTTGGTATAGTGAAAAGGTTACTGCAAGCTCAACTCGTTTTCCATTCCGCACTTGAGTAATGGGTTTTCTGCTGAGCAATGTCGCACTCGCACTATAGTACATTTCCTTGTCCATATGAATGACATTGAATGATTGATGTTGTCAGCTGGAGTTAAATTAGATTTTGCCTGAATGAAATTTGTCTACCCCCTTCTCTGACACAAAATTTACTCATACTGATGTGTTCTGATAGTGTTTTGCTTGGTCACTAGCCAGTAATCTGTATCTATATAGGTGTAGAAATGATTTACTTGTGAAACATACATTTCAATTCATTTATAGCATTATGCAACAAGTTTTTTTAATTAAGTTTCTTGGGTTGAACTGCTTAATTAATATTACCCTCTTTTTGTATTTTAATGAAAAACTGAATATGGTACAATAGTAAGAACAAATGATGATGTGCTACTATTACAAGTTGGACAATATAAAAATAATTAGAGAAGAAGTATAAGAACAAATTGAAAACTATGAATTAGTTAAGCATTAAAGATGTTTGAAACTTTTTACCAATGTTCACTACTTCATCTCTAAAACCTATATGAAATATACCCAGTTTTAGTAAGCTCGAAAAAAGTCAAGTCACCAGATGTACTTTTTAGATTTTTATAATTTATAATTTTTATTATACAATTATTTATAATTTATAATTTTAATTAAGCTTAATACAAGCCACTTATACTCTATCACAATAAAATATATTCAGGCGAATCTATAAACAAATCTTAAAGGTTACTTAACTTTAAAATACCTCTAAGCAGCTCTTAAGTATGAAATCGGTATCTATAATCAATTTTCACATTTAAGTAACGTTACTTAAAGGCCTCTTAACTTAAACGCCATCAACCGCGTTTAAGGGTCACTTAAAGGCATTTTAAAATGTATTTTGACATATCGATTGTCATCTTTGAAATTTTGAAGTTTCAAATTGTGAGTTTGTAGGTATTGTTTGTTGTGATATTATATAGAACTATAAAGTGCAACGATTTAAGAAACATAAAATTTGTATTGATTAAAGTATGTGTACGCGCAAAGAAATTTCGTCCACGCTTCCCTCTTAGCCTTTGAAGTGTTTGTATCGACACTTTCTTCTTCATTGTTGGAAGACAATAGGCGTTTTCCTAAATGCAGTGTTGCAGCGCATCGTGGATTTTGATGCCCTTGCAACGTTTTTCTTCACTCTGAAATTTACTTTTACAATTCATTAAAAAAAAACTCTAAAATTTAGAATTCGTATTTAATAACGTTATTTTATTGAAGCAAGTGAATAAAAAAAAGCATCAAAATTCATGATGCGCTGTAACACTGCATTTAGGAAAACGCCCAATCTGTGCATAAAATAATTCTGTTTTGTAGTGTATTATTGCAAATTCTAAAATAAAAAAGTTTCCTTGTAGAAGGCATCCCAATTTTCAGATCTTTTTCTTTTATTTGTAGCGGCGGGTGTGGGTGTGTATTCGATAGCCATTTTTTTTTTTGATTTCACAAATAAAAAAATGTGTCTTCCAATTATTTACTGAAAGAAGGTGTCACAAAACAGCTGTGTTGCATAAAATGAAGCAGCATTTGTTTTTTTTTCTGTACTAGATTTTCACATTCTCTTACGTTACGTGACACAACCATTGTTTAGTTAAGTACCAATGAAAAATCGATTATAGATACGAATTGAAGTTTCGTCATTTAAAGCCAAATTAAATATTTAAGTATGCTTAACTAAATAACCTCTAAGATGCATTTTAAGAAAATCTTATAGATACGGCTGATTAAGTCTAACATTAAGTACTTAAGTCTAAAAATTAATAAATTAGACAATTAGTAATAAAAAAATTTGGATAAGAATCAGGAGGGGTAGCGTAGTAGGGCATGTTTAAGTGAGGGTTTACTAAGGTTTAAGTCAAATACGTTAGAATTATTTACCCTACTCAACATTCTTGACAGGGGTTCGTTTCGTCCGTAGTCGGTACTATGGTATTGGAGTCGAAAAAGAGTCGTAGATTGAAAACGACGTGGATTAGTATTAAAACCGATCTGTGGTAGTACAAGTAAACAGGGACAGTCAATGTGACATGTTAATAACTGATGAACGCAGATAATATCAGAAGAGTTACGGCGCGCATATAAAGTTTAGACGTTCTTCATATGGAGGAAGCTCAAAAGGATCGATCCAGCCAAGTCCACGCAAGGCAAAACGTAAAAATCTTCGTTGGAAGGCTTCAATACGATTAATGTGAACTTGATAATATTTATTTATATTTATAAAATATTATCTTTGAACTAATGGAGGACGCTTACGGGTATATGTTATGGCTTGACATTTATTAACGTTGTGTTCCATGAGGTGTTTTTGGCACCAAATCTAGAATCTGTCCAAGTCGATTTGGAATCTTCGATACAAGAGATCTTTCTGCATATTCTCATGTCATCTGCGTAGATTAACAGATCAGAGTTCGAAAATAATGTTTCAACGTCATTAGTTGTTAGAACGAAAATAAGTGGTCCTAGGTGGCTACCTTGTGGAACTCCAGACATCACGACCTGAATATAACATTGTATTGTCGTTTCGATAAATATGATTGAATCCATGAAATCATTAAACGCGAAAAACCGAGTTGTTTTAGCTTAAATAATATTATATCGATACCTTCCCGTAAGAATGTATTATGTGATATTTTTTAAATTGTTCAGGAAACGAAAAAAACGTCTCATTTAGTTATTTTTTTTTTTATTTTATTAGACGAAACAAATTTAGAGATGTCGCTTAATACATTCTTACGGGAAACAAATCCAATAAAATACAGAAACAAATAACTAAATGAGACGTTTTTTTCGTTTTCTGAACAATTTTAAAAATGTCGCTTAATACATTCTTACGGGAAGGTATCGATATTATGGGATATTTTGTCTAAAACTTTGCTAAAGTCAGTAGCTATCGCATCGACTTCTTTTCCTACTTCTAAAGCACACAGGGTAGTAAATACAAAATCTACTAGATTAGTGGTAGTGGACCTGCCTTTTAGGAAACCATGTTGTTTAGTTGAAAACATCGGTTTACAAAAAAAGAACATATTGTCATATATAATAAGGTATGCAAGAAAGCTTTGCAATAGGTCTATAGTTAACTATATCATTTTAAGGTCCTTTCTTATGAACAGGTATAATAAAAGCATCTTTCCAAAGCTGGGGAAAAATTCCTGTTCAAATAGACTTTTGGAAGAGTGCAGTTAGTGGCTGGGCTAAGTTGGCAGTACATTGTTTCAACAAAACAGAAGAGAGACCGTCAGGAATAAAAGAAAAATCATCTTTCAGCAGATTCATTTTATTTATCACCGATGATATATCAATATTAATGGAAGTTAGGGAAGCTGTTCATTAAGTTCGTACAACGCGCTCATCCGTGGCGGAGCTATGGGTGCGGGTGGTGAAGGGGCTGTCGCCCTGGGTGCCACGAGTTAGTGGCGGAAAAATCAACTTCGTTGTACATTGGAAGTTGTAAACTAATTACAAAAGCTATTTTTTATTTAAAATTTAACTACATCTTAAGCCTAGTACGCAGATCGGGAAAAAATTTGTCTCCCGTAAATTTTTTTTCCTGGGACAAATTTTGTCTTGGATATTTTTCCGAGCAGTACGCAGTTCGCGGGCAAAATTAATACTTTTGTGCATTGCTGTACAAAATGTCTCCACTAAATTTTTCCAGGAAAAAGAATGATACAAGCATTATTTTGCGGGTAAAATTTTGACAGCCACCGTATTTCCGAAAGGGATTTTTGTCAAAAATGGTTTTACGTAAAAGGTGCTGATGCTTCTCTTGAAAGCATCAAGAGGAGATCCCAAAAAGGTATGAACGACTTTTGTAAGACAACCCGTTCCAGAGATACATTACAAAACACATTAAATTAGATTTTATCTCTCCAAATTCAAACTTTTGCGCGAGATTTGGAAACGTTTTGTAGAGATTAAAATTCTAGAGATAAAATTTGTCTTGTCTCGATCTGCGTACTAGGCTTTATTATAAAATAAAATTTTTTTGGTATTAAAATTTTTAGGGGTGGCAAAATCATCCTCTTTGTTCATGAGAAGTTGGAAATAAACCTAAAAGTCGTATTTTTGTTTAATTAACAATTCAATTTATTATTTATTATATTGAAATCAATACCCAAGAAAAATTTTTAGATTTATAAAAGTTTGAAAATGCTTTCAGAGCCTATGTTAAAGCTTGCTTATTCAAAAACACGCTCTAGGTGCGCCCTTAGAGCAACCATTGGGCTCACTTGCAGCTAATTCATTCAGTTTGAGAGCACTTTCAAGCTCCTTAATAGTGTACGCAGATATTTCGAATCTTTTTCGCTTTGGAAATAATTTACCATTATAAATTATATTTTTAATTAATATTTGTAAATATATATCATACTATTAAACACGAAAACAAATTATTTTTTGTATTGGTAAATTATCTCCGCATTAAAATTTGTCGCAGAACTTCTTTTTATTTACATAAAACAATGAGTAAGAGTTCAACGTAGGGTGATTTCTAAGTGCGATTCCATTTTTATCAGAAATTTTGATATTGTAGGTACTTCGAAATATTACAACGCTCTTCTTACATAATTCGTTTGAAGTAGATAATACATTTTTCTTATTTAAGTTTTGAAGAGAACAAACATTTTTCTCGTGTACTTTTTTGGATAAAGCTTCTGTTTTTTTTATTCTTTTAAAAACACAGTCACAGCACTTTAAATAAGTTTCTTTTTCTGTTCTATAAAAATTCTTAAATATTCGCCATTTTCTTAAACTTGCATTAAAATATAGCTTATGGCTCTTAAGCAACACCTTTACATTTTTCTGCTGCTAAAGAGCTATTTTATTTTGGTAAAAACCCAAAATGCATTTCTGCTTTTTGAGACCTGATAAAAACATAATAATAGAGCATATTTACCGAGCAGAAAGTTTTTAAACGTAACAGAGCTAAAGATGGTTAATAAACTACATTATAGGGATAGATTTTAAGATTCGTTCACCAAAAGCTGCAATCAGTTTTGAAATAAAGCTTGGTCTTTACATTTAACTCTCTCGGAACTGTTAAAGAACATTTAAAAAACATTTAGCTCAGTTACGTCCGAGACGCAACGGTATTATTAAAATTCATAACGGATTCCCGCTTAGTTTGCAAAACCAATCCCAAGCGGATACACCCCTTTACCCCTCTCCTTACCCAATACACATTTTAAATATTCATATTTCACCAATCGAAACGAAATATGAATATTTCATAAAAAGGTGCGTTCAATTCCCACGGGAAGCACTTAACATTTTTTTATATACCTACAGTTCAGTTCAATCCAAGAAATTGTCTTCATTCATTTTTAGTTATATTTTTAAGTCAGCCTAATCCAACAATCTAATTGAAAGGTGCAGCCTTTTGCTTTGGACAGCGCTGAACGCGGCATCCTAAAAATACAATCGATATGTCGGGAGTAAGGTATTGAACAGGCCTACATTTTGGTATACTTTTCATGGCTGCCAGATATCGGGAAGTATTTTTTTGACGGCCTTTCTCTTATAATTTAATTAAATAAATAAGTTGATAAAAGAAATGTAAAAGACAAATATTTAAATAAAATAAATCAAATAAATAAAATAAAGAAAATATATGTATGAAATAAAGAAAAGAAAATAAAAACGTTTAGGTAAGTTTTTTTTTTAGTTAAACCGTGAGACCTACGACATAATTGCTCTAACGTTGCAACTTGGGTAGGGGCCCAAAATATTCATCGTATTTAATTACAGAAGTTGGAAATAAACAAAAAACATTGTTTTTTATCAAAAATTCTATTAAATTTGTATAAGATAGTAAAATTTTGTATTGTATTCATATCATTAGGGGAAGCAAAATCATTAAAGTTGCTCATTTTAGAAGTTGGTTATAAAAACAAAAAAAAATTGTCTATAACTTTAAGACGACGATATAAATGTTGTTATCACTTAAGCTTAACTACTTAGCTAAAAAATATAGTTTGCAAAATATAATGTTTAATTATATACATAGTTAGACCGAAGGGGCGGCAAATTATTTGTTTTTAGGCCAACGGTAAATATCCTAGTTACGTCAATGGCGCTAAAGCTAGATATTATTTGTTTTTAAATCTACGTAATGTCAAATTTGACATATTCTTTGACAGTTGCAGAGAGTTATTTCACTATTTAGCACATTTTTTCTCTGTTTGATGTACATACTTGTTATTATTGTAGTTAGAATTGATTTAAGTACGAGTATGAACAAAACAAGAATTTAAATTTATTTTGATTTTGTGTTTTTGAAATTCGTTTTTGTACTTTGTATTTTGATCCAAATTGATATAACGAAATAACAAGAATGAAAAGCACTATGGTATTTTTCACTATCAGATTTTGTCGGAAAGAGCTTAGGGCCAGCTACATCTAGAGACCAGACTTGGCAACACAATAATTGTGTATACAACCAACCATGTGTGCAATATGTGTAAATACACAGGGCGGAAATTCTAGGGGTTACATTTTTCAATGTAGGCGTTTATGCTTTTGATATTGAAAGGTGCCGCAACGTACTACATGAAATAATGTATATTTTGGAAGAGCTATGGGTGAACCCGAGCAACTTCATTTTCATTAATTCATTGCACAGGGTGCAAGTTTGACTGAGGCCGGCCCTGGTAGTACGTCAAAGGAATAATGAATACAAAGATAATTTTACATTAAAAACACAAAAAAGATCAAGAAATTAAAACAAAATATGATGGAAACACAAAAACATTTCGTACATTGCTCTCTCCAAAACTCCTTACGTTAGATTGTTGTATTTGAAATTTTATTTTATAACCATAAATATCTACATAGATGTGACCAATAATATCACCTGTGTAATTCAAAAACACTTCTATTTATTTATTTATTTATTTATTTATTATTTATTCATCAATGGATTATTACATCTGCTGATTACATTCACATACGTCCCCTTTCTGCGTTAACCTCGTAACTACATTTTTCGGCAAATTCGTTTTTTTATATAAAAACACTGTCTAGGGCTCACAGAATAATAGAGCTAAGTATGAATGTTAAAATGATTCATCTAATCTATTTTGCCGATAATTCTTTTTCCTCGTAACTACTCTCATGTTGTTAAGTTTCGATGAGAACCTCGTATGTACTTGGTGAGGCCTAAGTTTCTTCATTGTTAATCTTTTTTACACAGTTAACGACAAGTCAAAAGTACCATTATTCAGATTTAGCTTTGAGGCAGATAATATTATTATTAATTAGGTACCTTTAGAGTGAATTTAAGCTTTATATGTGGCGCAAGCTTTTTGAGCATCAGTTTTATATATATTGGTGGTGATAATTCAAGACGGAATTTAACTTTAAAATATAAGTTAAAAGTTGAAAATATTGCTTTACCAGTCTGCAAAAAAATGTTTTTAAATACATTTAATTTGGGAGAATGGACGGTACGAAATTGGGTTTTAGCAACCAATGACTTTTGAATTCCTTTTCAAACAGAAAAGTCGAAAAAGAAAGAATCCGCTATCAACTTAAAAAAAAAAGAACATGTCAAAGATTTTTTAGCGGGCCTACCTAAGCTTGAATCTCACTATTGTAGGCCAAAAACTGACAAACAATATTTTGATTTCAGCTCCACATCTTTTAAAGATGTTTACAGAATGTATGAACAGTTTGCGAAGGATACAAATATTCCAAATAATGAAAGATCATCGTACTTATCCATTTTGAAGACAGCACATTCTTCTAACATTGGATTGTATAAGCCAAAAAAAGATCAATGTGATGTATGCTTTAGTTTTAAGAACGGAAACATTGACCAAGACATATATACTCGTAGTGAACATGTTAGCAACAAAAATAAAGCAAGGTTGGAAAAAGATAATAACAAAGAAAAAGCGTTAAAAAATGAAATAAATGCTTATACTTTGGACGTTCAAGCTGTCTAATCGGTACCTTTCATAGCTGCATCAGCTACATACTTTAAGCAAAAGCTCGCTGTGCATCAGTTTACTTTTTTCAATTTGAAAACATCAGAAGTTCATTATTACGTATGGCACGAAGGAGAAGGTGGAATGAATTCTAATGTTTTTGCTTCATGTGTTTTTCATGTTTTGGAAAATGTTTGTGATCTTAGTATTCCAACAGTCCTGTTTAGCGATGGATGTAGCGCACAAAATCGAAACGTCAACTTAGCTAATCTTCTACAATTCGTGGCGATAAAACATAATACGACGATTTATCAAAAGTATTTGACGGTTGGACATATCCAGATGGAATGTGATTCTGTCCATTCAACCATCGAAAGAAAAAAGAAGTCAAAAGAAATGTACGTTTCAGCTGATTTTGATAGAATCATAACAGAGGCAAGAAGATTCCCCGAACCCTATAAAGTGACGTCTTAGACTATACTTTTTTTTAAAACTTTTCCAAAATTAGTTTCTATAAATCCATTAGACCAGGCTTTAAAACGGGTGATCCGCAAGTATGTAACAGATGTTAAATGCATAAGATATGATTCCACGGGTATATATTATAAACTTGATTTCGACAATGATTGGATATTATCTCCGCAAAGGAAAGCGAAAATAGATATTTCAAAAACTATTTTAAAATCACTTTATGAAAATTCCATACCTTTGCCGTTAAAAAAATATAACGACTTACAGAGTTTAAAGAAACTACTTCCAAAAGATTATCACGGCTTTTATGATAACCTTAAATTTAATTCTAATAAAGAATAGAAAGATTTTGAGATTTAATTTTGTTCCCTTTTTTATGAATAAAATCTGGTTACTTTTATTGAATATATTTTTTAGTTCATAAGTTACTTGTAAATACATGCTTATAAATTATGTACATAAATAACATACATATGTATTTAAATAACATATCCTTTGAGTTGTATGATGATATTTAATTTAACAAACCATTTCATCAAACATTGAATTCGCTTTTCAAATAATTTTAAAATTTAATATATTTTAGATATAAGATTTTGTATGAATTAAAACAGTATTTCAGTTTAATCTGTGTATTTTTTTATGCTTCAGCTATTTTTCTAACCTTGAGTTTAAATTTTCAATTATTTGAATTTATTTTAAATAAGAAAAAGAACCTCGTATCTGCATTTCGGTAAATCAAAACATAAGAGACGGATACTCGTATGTAACAAAAACAGTTAAAACAAGTACTTTTGTGATGTCCTAGCAAAATTAAAACTAGGATATACTAACAACTGTAAAATATAAATAGAAAACATATAAAGTTTCGTTATTAGGTTCCATTGACGGAAACTACACGTTTTTTTCGTTTCCTGAAAAATTGTGTTTTTGTAGATACTTACGAGGTTAACGCAGAAACGGGACGATATTCTAAAGAAATACACATATACAAAATTGAAATACATCAAATTAATTTACTTTTTATAATATATATACAAATTATTTTATCCTAATAACTGTAAAACATTTTGTTTAAATTGATCTCTATTATTTATTATGTCGATTTCATTGCACACCGAGTTAAACAATGATAATGAACGCGAAATGGGGTCATTAAGTCCATAGTTAGTTCTGTGGGTAGAAACATAAAAAAGGACACTTCTGTCCCGTAATATTCTTTCTGGGACATAGAATTTTATAAGATTCAGTAATTCTATACAATTAATTCGGTATGATATTATATCTCTTACGAAAATTATACATTGAGCATTTCTTCTGGCTTCGAGCGTTTTCATATCAATCAGGGCGCATCTTGAGCGATAATTTGGCATACCATTTAACCAATTCAATTTGCGGAGTGCAAATCGCGTGAATCTCTTTTGAATTTGCTCGATTCTTAGTATTCCATTCGCATAGAATGGGCACCAAATTAAAGAACAATATTCAAGATAGGGAAGTATTAATGAGTTATATAATGTTTTAAGTGTGTAGACATCTTTAAATTCTGATGAGTTACGTTTTAAAAATCCAAGCAATGAATTTCCTTTGGAAACTATGAAATCGATATGAGCATGAAAGTTCAATTTAGAATCAACGAGGACACCGAGATCTTTTACCAACTCGACTCTTAAAAGTTCATTGTTGTCAAATTTATAAATAAATTTTATGACGTTATGTGATCTAGTAGCACTGAATATTTTACGTTTGGAAAAATTTAATTCAAGGTGATTGTATTTGCACCATTCAAGAAATAAGTCTATATCCATTTTAAGTCGAGAACAGTCGAAAATCGATTTAATAGTATAGAAGATTTTAACGTCATCAGCAAACATTAGACAATGGGCGTTTTTGAAAACTAACGGCAAATCATTTATAAATAAAAAGAAGAGCAATGGGCCTAAGTGACTACCTTGAGGTAGACCTGAGTCCACAACAATTGGACTTGAATAATGTCCCTTTATCACAACAATTTACTTTCTGTTACAAAGATACGATTTTAACCAACTGATAAAAGAACTAGTAAAACCCATCTTAAATAACTTTTGTGCAAGCAAACCATGATGAACTCGGTCGAAGGCTTTTACAAAGTCTGTGTAGAGAACATCGACTTGGTAACCTTTTTCCATTTGGTTCAAGCAATAATTTGTAAAAAGGCAGAGATTTGTAACCGTTGAGCGACTCTTAACAAATCCATGTTGACTTGGCGATATTGACTCTCTTACAGAAAAATACAAATTTTTTGTTATAATCTTTTCAAAAAGCTTTGGTATAGCCGATAGCTTTGAAATGGGGCTATAATTTTTAATTAAATTCTCGGAACCACTTTTATAAATTGGACCAATGAATGATGTTTTCCATTCCTCAACAAACTGACCAGATGAGAGAGATTTATTAAAAAGGAGAGTTAGGGTATGGCAAATTGTGGAAGAGCATCTTGATAAGAGAAGAGGGGGAATTTTGTCATAGCCTTCTTTTTTGGAAATGTCAATTTCGCATAAGGCAGCAAAAACTTCCTCCACGGTTAATTGCGTGGGCACAAAACTGATGAGCGAATCGATATTCGAATACATATTACTAACATCATGAATAAAATCGATATTATAAGATGATTTAAAAAATTTTGCAAAAAGTTCACAAGATGACTGGATGAGGAAAAGAGGAGGTACTGTTACGCTTCGAATTAATACAAATCCAGAATGATTTACTATTTTTTGTATGTTTAACTCCGTTGTATGAATATATTGATTGTATAAGAAACGATTTAGAAAATCAAACTCTCTTCTGAACTGAAGACACCGATTACGATCTTCATTACACTCTGTTAATTTAAAGCGCTTGAAAGCTTTATTTTCAACATTTTCTATGTTTTTTAATCTTTTATTTTGCCATGGAAGTTTGTTTGGTTTTTTCTTTCGAAAAATCGGTACAAAAAGTCCTATGCCTTCAAAAAGAATATTTTTGAAACACGTACATATACATTTCAGAAAGGGATTTGTTACGAAATATTTTTTCCCATTCAAATGTCATATAAAAATTATTCAAAGCAATGAAATCCGCATTTACAAAATTAAAGTTACTTTCCTCGATGGGTACATTACTTGCATATTCATAATAATCTAAATTTACTTGTAAAGCAATATGGTGAAAAGAGTTATTTAATTATATTTCAATTCATTATTTATGAAAACAAGATCAAGAATTCTTCCTAAGCTATTTTTAATATAATTTATTTGAATAAGATCAAGAGAAGATAGTGAATCGACAACTAAGCTTTCGATTTCTCTATTTGCGTTAAATGGAACTAAAATTTGTTCGTCTTCCATAAAGCACCAGTCAATTTCACCGAGGTTGAAATCGCCTAACACACAAGAATACTGATTAATTGTCAATCCACTAACTATATTATTAATATTAGATATTTTTAGCAAACAATCGGCCGCTAACACAGCCATTCGACTTAAAGCCTCCTCGCAGTGGATCAATAATGATATTGGCCACTCTACTATACTGAACTCGTTCAGTACTCTACCTAGTAACGTCGATTACACCACCCCTCATCCAAAATTTAATAAAAACTTTCAAGTGTCCATCCCTTCCAGGTCTTCTTGGGAAAATGAGTCGTTTTTTATAGACGAAGCAATTCATTTCTATACAGATGGATCTAAAACCGATGACGGGGTCGGTGGAGGCGTATACTTCAAAAGATTAAATCTTTGTCTATCTTTTCGTCTTCCCAATCACTGTAGCGTGTTCCAGGCAGAGCTTTTAGCATTAAAAGAAGTCCTCTCTTGGCTAAAAGAAAACGTTATATCGACTACTGATATACGTATCTTCTCAGACAGTCAAGCTGCCTTAAAGTCACTGGACTCTGTCTCCGTTAACTCACAAACAGCCCAAAATTGTCGATCATCTCTGGTGGAGATGTCAAAACAGTTTAACATTCACTTTACATGGGTGCCGGGGCATAGAGACATTCCAGGAAATTGTAAAGCTGACGAACTTGCAAAAAACGGAACAATCTTACCTTTGTTGGATAGCAAATCTAACATCGGTATACCCCTAGCTACTTGTAAACTTATGCTAAAGCATGATACCATAAAGAAAGCTAACCACAGGTGGACCAGCACCCCAACTTGCCGGTCTACTAAACTGATTTGGCCATTGTTTGATGCTAAACGCTCGAAACAACTAATTTCTATTGGTAGATTGCATATTAGCTTCGTTATAGGTGTCCTTACTGGACACTGTCTAATAGGAAGACATGCTTTTTGTCTTGGAGTTCCTGCAAATGATTTTTGCAGAAGCTGCATGGATGAAGAAGAAGAGGAGTCAGTTCCTCACCTTCTATGTTCTTGCCCTGCCCTAGTGCAAAGACGTACACCCCTATTACGATTGTCAATTATCAAATTGATAGTTGATAAACCTTGAAAATTGGGTTACAAAACTCAATTTATTAAAAAAACTAATCAATTTTTCTTTTAAATTTTTCAATTTGCTTGTGTTTCGCAATTGTCTGAATCATTCTCAATGATCAAAACTTTAATCAGTTGGGTTTTTAAACATTGAATTAAAAATTTATCAACTATCAAATTGATAGTTGACAATCATAATAGGGGTGGTAGACTCCAATTGGGAGACTACTACTATAACGATCCTACTGATCTAAATAATTCTGACATTCACTGTCTCAAACGCTTCATTATTAGCTCAAAATGGTTTAACGAGTAAGGGTGATTTTTGAAATCCTTGTGGTATCACAACAGACCAAATATTGGTCTAAGTGTGTTGACCTTTAACCACCTTTAGCCACTTTAACCTAACCTAACCTATGTACTTAAAAACCAGTGCTTTTTGGTTTTAAGAACCGATTTGTTGGTTAGCATGGTTTTGGGGATAGAGCGGTAAGCAGATATAAGTTAACTACGAAAAAATTCACCATAATAATTGTATATTCTGTACTCGATGCAATATAAACCCCAAGAATATCATAACCCACAGCGTCATCAGGCTGCTGCGGTCAACTGTGGGAATATACGTGGTTATTTTTGATGGAGAATTGTATTTAAGAGGCATAGTTCTTAAGAAAGAATTATTAAATTAAAAGAAAAAAATAACTAAAAAAAATGATTTAATAAATAAATATATACTTGATCCCCGAGCAGGAACCGCGGAGACTGACATTTTAACTGTTTTAATAAAATACTTTTGAGAACTGACGGCATCGCGAGTGTTCGTTTTAACTAAATCTCAGTGGCCCTTCGAGATCCGAAAGTCGTGTTGTGGTAAAAAAAAAACTAAAGCTTACAATGAATACTGGTTCAGGGCGACGAACCGGAAGTTGATCCCAGCTAGCCGCATCATCCGAGTGATGAAGAAACTACATCTTATGATATTATTGTTAGTTGTTTGCCAATATAGAATTTAAAGAAAAATATTTTAAATAAAATTTAAAAAATATAAAGCGAAGCAAAGAATTTTAAAAATATAAAGTAAAACACAGAATTTAAATTAAAACATATTTTAAAAAAATTGAAAAAATATATATAAAGTGAAAGAGAATTTAAAGAAAGTTTTTAAATAAAAAGTGAAACTAGAATGCAAAGACAATTTATTTTCAGGAAAATTTAAAATATTAAGTATTTATTTTTCTAACCATATTGTAAACTTCAAAATATATGGTTATCACAAGATCCAGTGCAAGATTAGACGTACCTTTCGATATATCATAATTATCCTACCTGCAACAATCCCATCCAACAAGGCCCCGCGTGTGTATTTCAAACACGCAATAATTGTATGCCTCATCAGAATGCCAATGATTTTCTAAAAAACAGATTTCCAAATCAGAACCCCATTAAAAAATGAACCTATGACCTTTGAAGAGGCATTAATAACCTAAGTCATATAGGACATATTTCAACTCAGGCCAGCAACTGCGTAATCCGCCCTTTCAACAACATTCTACAGCTTATATGCCATCAAGACAAACTATTTTACACAATAGTTTAAGCTCAGAGTCTTGTGAAGATCATGCAATTACTGAGCATGAAGAAAACAAACTATCTAGAGAAGAAGCATAGGCTCAAGTCTGTGAACAATTCATTCATGGCTTATACTTAAACCAAAATGATAATTCCTTAACTTTTGCAGAATATCCAAGTCTATCCGATCAGTCGTTAGAATATAGCGACATATATTCTTTAAATAAGCAATATAGAAAAGCAATTCCAACAAATAAATGTTCTATACATAGTCCGGTGATGTTAAAATCAGCCATCACACATCTTTCAATTTTTCGGACTAATTGACTTGAACATTAAATTTTTATCTTGTCCAGTCTTAAAAATATTCGATGGTTTCTAGGTAACGATACCCTACATAATTGCTATGCGCTATTATTCACTCCACTTAATAAATATTTTAAATCAAGTAAATATAAAAATTGAGCAACTGGCATTTCAGACGTCAATTCTGTAACAATCTAACAATTCCACAAAGGAAAATGTTAAGTACAGTAATAAATAATCACATAAACCTATTTTCTGAACTTAAAGAAATCTATAAGCAGCTAACAGATAAGAACTTCCGTGAAAGCACCCGTATATACTCGCTACGATCCTTTTCCCCGTTCTTTGAAATCTGAAGTCGTTAGTCAAGTGAACAACTGCTTAACGAAGGGATAATAATATTATACTAATATTCTAGTGTGGATAGTTCCGAAGATTCAAGATTCTTCGAGAGCTAAGCAGTAAAGAATGTTTATTGACTCTCGTTAGCTCAATACCATTAAAGTTTCCGACAAATACCCCATACTTGATATTATTGAGGTAACAGCACAACTCGGAAAAAAAAAAACAATTTTTTTAACTTTGATCGATGTGAATTCCTTTTAAGTAATCAGATATTGAGAAGACAGCTTGTTCAATCAGCAATTGGAACTGAGTTCATACGACTCGTTTGGTTTTATGAACGTTATGAACATTTTTCATTTGAAAAATAGAAGTTTTTCGCTTTAGATTGGCCCATTAAAATTAAATCTTCTTAATTTCAAAAGATGTTATATTGGCTTATCCCGACTGTAAACACCTTTCGACCATACATCTAAAGCGTCGATGTTGCAATCGGTACTGTTCTGGGACAATAAAACAGGACTTTAACCTTCATAAGTCGAACGCTGACCAAAAGGGAAGGACATTATGCGGCTAACGAGAAGCTAATGTTAAGCCTTGTTTGGACTCTAGGCTAACTTCGGAACTACCTATACGGTCAAGCTAAGATTCGAATCTTCACTGACCACCACCTCTAACATTTACTCTGAGAAAAAAGGAACAACAGTAAAATAAAAAGGTCAAATTTCATACTTGAGGTACGAGTATCATGAACTAAAGTATAAAAGAGGAAGGACAAATGTCGTCTCAGACACCTTATCCAGATCTCCAAAGATATCTGAAGTTTGCTTTATCCACGACACAACATAGTGGCGAAAGCTCGGCACATAAACTTATAGCAAGTATTGCAGTCGAAATCAATGATTTCAAAAATAAAATCATCTTTTTAATAAGTGACAGCCCTAGGCAAACCTTTTACAGTACAAACTCGATTTACGCAACTATACTCTGTTCAACAAAAATTGTCAGTACAGGGAAGATATGACGTTTGCCTCTCACTCTGGTTTCATTGGCTTGCATAAGTGTGTCGCCTTTTAAAGATCTTACAGGGTTTCCCTAGCTTACATTATAAATCGCCAACACTCAACATACTCAACTTCATAAAAGTTGTTCTCAAAAGCTTTAAATCCCAAAAGCTCCTTAATAAAATCCACTGAATAAGCTCCTTGCTTGTAATTTAGAATGATGATGGTAACTCTGTTTTGATGTATATAACAAGCGCACGATCGTATTGACTTGACAGTATCCCTTTCCCTTCACCAGTGGGATTCAACGGTCGCGTTGGGGTCAGGGCCGCCGCTACCGCATGTGCAATATATGCGGCACACAAGGGCGCCAACGTCTAGGGGCGGAAAATTAAGAGATCGATCTAACTCAACCTATAAAGCATACTCCAAAATAACCTCTTCGATTGCATTCGTAGTCTAAACTGCTTAACGCCATGTCGCCATAGATTGACACTTGGGAAATAGCTTTCCACGCAACCTAAATCTCAGACTTAAAAACTCAAAAAGGATATTGATTTTTTTTTAGATTTACAGCCCATGTATTTCCCATAAAAAAACAGTGTCTTGAAAACATTAATTTTACTAATTACTCGTATTTTTGTATGAATGGGTATCAATATCCTGATCGCAATGATATAACCAAATATCTTAAATCTAAGTTGGTAACTTAAGAACAAAATTAATCGAAGATGATTTAAAACATTGTAAGCAAATGTAAACAAACCACCTTTACAACGGAAAAAAAAGCAACGACAGGGTCGTAGGTAAATGGAAAAAAAAAATTTTGTGTCTCTTAATATTTGTTTGTTTTTAAATAAGGATTAACGAATAGTTTTTAATTAATTTTTGAATTGAATTGATAAATAACTTAAAAGTCAACGGATTGAACAAAATCAGAAAAAAAAACGAAAAAATTGGGTTTAATGCACATTTGCGGAGAAACGGTTGTCCGCAGAAAAAAAAAAGTTTTGGGACAAACTAAAACTGTAATAAATTCTTGATTGGTTATAACAAAAATCTTAAGAATCGGACGTAGTTTGGCAAAGATAAAGCCAGTTAAGGCAAAAATCATAAAAACCGTTATAACTCGAAAACGGGACCAAAACGAGAAAATTACCTCTTAAGTTTTTCGAGTTAAAATGACCTCAGGAATCCATGGTTTTCGTTTGGGGCGGTGACTGTGGGACACCCTGTATATAATATTTCCAGATCCTGAACTAAGTGATTAAGTGTTTTAAAAAGAAAGTGAAAATATAAGAACTTTTAAAAGTATCAAAAGCTACTTTGTCTCCTTTCTGTCAAGCTATAAACTATTGATTTTTACATACATACATAAATTAAAAACTATGCTAGGAACTCGAATCTTTGCATTTTATATAAAAATGGTTTTTTTGAAGAAAACTATTAGCAATCGCCATATTTTGTGTTTCCTCTTAAAGTAAAATGCACGACTGGCTCGCACGAACTTGCTCTTATGTAAAAGATTTCAAAAATTAATGCTATTAGAAAAAAAAAACTGTTCATAAACATAAAGTTCATTTATTAAATGACTAAAACAACTCTTTTAGTAGTAGCTTAAGCTAGAAATAGGATGCCATGTGATACAAGCAAATATTATTTTATGCAAAAACAAATTTAATAACACTGTTATAAGTAAAATAAAAATATAATCTTTTGTATATCTACCAATTTTTAAAACATTTTTCTTATTACTTTACGAATAAAAAATAAGTTTCCAAAAAAAATATTTAGCCCTTTTTGAGATATCGAATTTTCCAAAAGAAAATTAAAATTTTTTTTTTTTAAATCCGTCCAGCCGGTAATTCGAAATTCAAAAATCGACAAAATGGTTCTATGGTCGGTACAGTCAGCAATATATTGATTTCAATTTTTTTTATTAGGTACAGAACGTAAAAATTTATCATAAGAAAAAAAATGTATCAAAATTCTCTGAGACGTTTTCGAGAAAAATACGATTTTCGAAAACCATTTTCTAACATTTGTAGAGTAGGTATCGTTATTTTTAGGTAATACATTTTTTTTTCTTTATATTAAGAAACTTTTATTTATCAAGTTTTTAAAAAATCTACCATGGGGTTAAAATCCAAACTAATTTTTTTTGAAAATTTTAATGCACAGGAATATTTAAAATTTTTAAACAAATTATCAAAATCGATTGTACCGATTGTTTAAATTTTTTTATTTTTGTTTAAATCTCTTGGACATTGTTTAAAAAAAAATTATAAAATTAGGTATACTCGTCATCAGGTACAAGATGCGTTCGATAAAATAGAACGGGGGGTCAATTCTCTATCTGTGAAACTGTGAAGTGATAAACAAGTTAACATTTCAGTTTTCACAGCCATTTTTCATTTTTACATTTCATGAACTCACATAATGCGATTCTGGAACTCATTCTGATAAGTTTGTCAAAACATGTACTAAACAGTACTAAAATGAGAAACGCTCTCATTTTTTATATACGATACTCATTTTTGAGTATAATTTTGTTTTTGTAATTTTCATATTTTATCAGAGTTTTTCACAAAATCGTTTGAGTGTGAAGACAAATTTAATATTTGAAAATATTTCGACATTTTATTAATTTTTTCATAAATTGCGAATAGGATAGTGTGTGAAGTTGTGAAAAAACTTATCACTTCACAGTTTCACAGATACAGAATTGACCCCCTGGAGTTAATAATGATTCATAACCACAAGCGAGAATTACGAGCTCAAGCTGAGAAAAATAAAATTCAAACATATAGTCGTACTAATATGTTGTACTAACGATCTTTATTCTTTAAAATAACGCTTAAAGGACTTTTCACATGAGAGTGACCAACGACCAACGACAGTGCACGCCAGTTCATAGGAGTTGAAAGAATGTTTACTGATTCAACAATCCTTGAAGTGACGAACCACAGCATAGGGGAATATGTTGATAAAACCGATGCGACCAACACAATAATCGATCTTGAAAACCAAAACAAACTTCTTAAAAAAACCATTGTATGTCGCAAAACCAATACATGGCAGTATTTTTTCTATCGAAAATACTGCCTAGAAAGGAAATATAAGGATGACTTCGGTTCGCAAATAATGGAGTTTTTATTAGATGTAAAAAAAGTTTACCCTTGTTATACCGATGGTGATATAAGAGCAAAAATTTAGAAAGTGTTTTACCGCCAAAACATCTTCGGCTTCTCACCATAAACGAGGAACTCAACGAACTCGACAGTAATAGTACGGACGACGACTTTATTGACGAGACTTACACACTTTTTTAATACATTTTGACCTTTTTTAACTCATTATGACTGACTAACTGACAAAATGACTGACCCATACGCGGAATGCCTTGCAATTCTACCTCCTTGTGGTGCATTCTGAGCACAGCTAAATGAATTGCTGTACTGAACTAACAAAGATGCCAAGTTCTGGCACTACACCCTTTTTACAGGAACAAACTCAGGTGATTTTTGTCCCCTCCCTATCTTCAGTACCAATGAAGTCAGAAACTAAAAATTCCGAATATTTGCTAAACTAGTCAGGCACAGGCGCCTCACCAAATTTCAATTTTCTAGCATAAGCGGTTCCTGAGATACAGAGTTGTAAAAGAATGCAATATGATGGTATTGCATTCCGAAAAGTCCCACTCATTCAACTGATTCTTCGGGAATGCAGTAGAATTTATCATCTCATTCTTTTAACTTCAGAAATCCATTCATATTCTATTTTGAAGTCTTAAATAAAGTAATCATCAAGAGCAGTCAAAAGACTTTAAATAAAAGGAATGCATTCTTTTTTTACTGCTTGCAGTCTTTGAAGTCTTTCAAAAGTCTTTTAGATTCTTTGCATTCTTAAAGTCTTTTCAATGCATTCAATGTATTGAAGTCTTTTTACGGCTTTGAAGTCTTTTTATTGATTGAATCCTTTTTACTGCTGAAAGCTTTTTAACTGCTTTCAAGTCGGTTATCTTTAATAAAGATATATAGTCATAAAGAAAAACTGTGCGAAAACCGTTTAACTCGTATAATTACTTGTGTTTTGGCAAAATTTTGATTTTAAGTGGAGATTTAAAATAATTGCTGAAGTGTGCTACTTTTAACCGACTTGAAAAAAGTTAAAATGATTTCAGCAGTAAAAAGGATACAATCAATAAAAAGACTTCAAAGCCGTAAAAAGACTTCAATACATTGAATGCATTGAAAAGACTTTAAGAATGCAAAGAATGTAAAAGACTTTTGAAAGACTGCAAGCAGTCCAAAAAGAATGCATTCTTTTGATTTGAATTCATTTGACTGCTTCAGATGATTTTTAAATAAAAGACTGCAACATTGACTGGGACTTTAGTTTGCAAGTCACAGTACTGAAGTTAAATCAAAAGACTTAAAAAAAAGTCTTTCCATTCAATTGACTGCAATACTAAAAAGACTGCATTCTTTCACATCTCTGCTGAGATATAAGGCCTCAAAAATCACAAAAACCGTAACTGACTGACTCACTGACTGACTGACTGGAACTATTGAAACAGCCACAATGTAATAGAGAAATTTTGTTATTTAATGATTATTGACTAAAAGAGGCGGGCATTTGAACTATGTCATATTAAATACATATATATCATATACTTATGGGCCTTTCAAAAAAAAGCCTTTGTTTACCTTTACACACACCTCATACATAGCTTGTTGTATTCCATTTCAACATCTACACACTTATTGAAAAAATCTTAATTTAAGAGGAAGCTAGTTCTTAAGAAACAATTGTCAATTTCTTTTATAGGAAAAATCGCTGAGGGTTTAAGTACCAAAATAGAATAAAATAAATAGAAAAATACGTTTTTTCCATAATAATTTAATAGGTACTCGTAGGTACTTTTAATGTACATATACAGTAATCCCCGCTTAGTTGCACCTCGCTTAATTGAACATCCCGCTTAATTGACCGAAAAAGTTGCATTGCAAAATTTCCCGTATTAGTAGCATAGCTTTTCAGATGGTTAATTGAACCCCGCTTAATTGAATTACTCGGTTAATTGAACTTTAAAATATGCACCCGAAAAAAAAAATATATGGACATTTTTCGGATAATTGAACGTACAAAAAAATTATAATGACACAAATATTAGAAATATTTTATTACTTAACCTACGTCTGAAGTGGTTTTTTAAAAGACAGGTATCATTCAAGATGAAGAGCAGCTGGAAAATGATATCGTGGCCATAGGCAACATACTTAAGTACAATGCTTAACAGACACCGAAATTTTAAAAACGGTTTAAGAAAAAGAAGAAGTTGAAGCAATATTACCATCAACTTTCGAAATTCTTCAGGACATTGCAATTCTACGTTTGTACTTCTTACCACTAAATAAATTTACAGTTGAGCTGAAAAACAAGAAGACATTGTTCAAAACAAAACAATCAATCAAAATCAAATCACAAATTTTTTCAAACCAATGTATGCAAATACCATTATGAGCCTTTCGAGGTACATACCTACTATTGTATTTATTATTTTTTTTATCCTTTTCGAAGCTAAAAATGACTTTTTTTTTAAGAATAATTTATTTCTGTATCATAGTTTTAATTATGTATGTATGTTTATTTTTTAAATAAAACGTGTTCAAATGTTTTTGTGTGTGTATTCTTTTTCAGTTTTCTCAAGGTTTTCGTAAGTTGACAGTGAAATATGTTCATAGTAAATTTCTGGGATGAATATTTTAATTTTTAGTTGACCGACTCGTGCAATTATACGGGTTTCTTTTAATTGAACAGGTCGGTCAATTAAGCGGGGTTTCGTTAATTGAACCACCCGGATAATTGACCGAAAAATCTGACAAAATGGTCAGTGCAATTAAGCGGGGAATACTGTACATATATGAAATCTATCCTATTTTTTTGAATCAGTATAATCTGCGTTGTGGATTGGGATTGCGAAAAAGTAGTGATGGACACATTAGCCGTGTTTTTTTGGAAAAGTTATCCGTAGTACAGTAGGACTTTATATGAATAACAAATACAACATCCGCAGTAGGATCACTGCCGATAAAAGGAGAAGTGAAATCCTGCTGCGGATAGAGATTTGACGTTTATTCGAGTATCCGCCGTGATCCTACTGCGGATGTTGTATTTGTTATTCATATAAAATCCTACTGTACTACGGATAACTTTTCCAAAAAAACACGGCTATTGTAGACGTGAATGAATTAAGCCATAATCAGCAACAATGTTTGACAAAGTGATTGTGTATCATGTATCATTTCTTCCACGATGCGTATCCGTATTCATATACGAGTACTATCCACTTCACCGTTGTAACAATTAACAATACATTGATGGTTCTGGTATGCAGGGTGTCCGGTAATTCGTGACCATACTTTGGGATGTGATTCTTGGTCATATTCTAAGAAAAAATTGTTCTACAATAAAGTCTGATTTTCCACTTTGACATCACTTTTTGAAGATTTAAAAAAGCTAACTTGGATGTACCCTGACACATGTTAAGGTCAATTTTTTGTCAGTGCTAATGGTAGAGAACTCATTTTGAACTTTTTATTAGTAGAAATACTAACCTTCAAAACTACGTTTAAATTGAGCTGGTATGTTTTCAGGGTTGCCAGATATTCAATTTTAAATGGTGTTCAATTTTGTTTTCCCGAGAAATAATCAAAAAGTGATGTCAAAGTTGAAAATCAGACTTTACTGTAGAACAATTTTTTCTTAGAATATGACCAAGAATCACATCCCAAAGTATGGTCACGAATTACCGGACACCCTGCATACCAGAACCATCAATGTATTGTTAATTGTTCATCGGATAGATTCAAAATTATCTTTTTTTGGGCAGAAACATTGTCAATATGCAATTTTTGTTGTATCCAGTCAATTTTTTAATTAGATTGATTTTTGAATTACATATTACAATAAATATTTATTTTCGTAACTGTCTTAAACTAAAGAACGTCTTTGAATAAAGGTTTCGACAAGATATATACACAATCATCGAAAAATGGAGTATTTTAGTTTTTAAAAATGTAGAATAATGTCAGTAATGAAAAAGAACTGACATATATATTGGTTGTAAAATATTTATGCGTGCGTTCAGAAATTTAGTTTGTGTAAACTAAGGAAAATAGAAAATATATCAAGCTATTTAAATATACAACAAATGACAAATGAACAAATGACTTAATTGAAAAAAACGTCAAATCGATCGGTATCACTGGATCATTCCAGATTATTCTGTCAATCCAGCCAGAGTCAGTATATTAACGTCGCGAAAGTGTAATTTATTTAGTTAATGCTGTATGTGATTTATTTTGATGTGTGTGTATTATTGTTAATAATGCCGCGGAAGAAGATCTAATCTTTCCCAAAGGAGCCGAAATGCAATTTCTTAATTACACAATTTTAAACATTTTAAACTGGCATTCCATTTTTTTTCTTTATAACTGTTTTAAAAAATTTATATGCACTATTTGCAAATTTATTAAACAAAATTTAAATAAATTTAACACAAACGCAAATTGATTTAAACTATTATACTCTGACCAACAAAAATTGTCAGTACAGGCCTTATGGGAGAGCTTTTTCTAAAGCAGTGGCGCCTGATGCACCCTCACTATAATGCGTTAGGAAAAAGGCCACTAAAAAAAGAGCAAGCCACTGACTTTTCTTAAGGAATTGTTGTTGTAATTCTTTGCAAAAAGTTGTACACCCCAACACGACCGTCGTATCGCACTGCTGATGAGATACTGTCAAGAGTGTCAAGTGTCACTCAATACGATCGTGCGCTCTTTATCTACATCAAAACAGAGTTACCATTATCATTCTCAATTGCAAGCAAGGAGCTTTTTTAGTGGATTTTATTAAGGAGCTTTTGGGATTTGAAGCTTTTGAGAACACATTTTGAGAAGATGAGTATGTTGAGTGTTGTCGTATTGCTTTTCAACTTAAAAAAAAACGCGCCTATTATCTTACCGCTTGGCGTTGTGGGAAAAGGTAAATTGAACATTGTTTTCAGTCATTTTGAATCGGCAGACGGTAGCCCTACGCGTTTTTTACTCTCATTTGCGGCGATTTATAATTTAAACTACGGAATCCCTGTGAGAGCTTTAAAAGGCGACACACTTATGCATGGCAATGCAACCCGAATGAGAGACAAACGTCCTATCTTCCCTGTACTGACAATTTTTGTTGGACAGAGTATAGAATAACCTTGAGGTTTAAATTTTTATAAATAAATTTTCGAATGGAAAAAACTTATTTTTTTTTTCAAAATTACGAGTACTACAACGATTTAAAATTTGTATGCACTTTTTTATTTTATTTTAAGTCCCTAAAACACAAGAGCAGGTTATATAATATAATTTTTATTGTAGCTGAATTTATACATTTCTTTTTTATATGAAAATCGATGTGCGTTTGTGTTTATGTACATACATATGTATGTTTCCTATGAACTCCAAAATTTTGGATGAAATTTTCAGGAAATTTTAAGATTAGCCCAGTCATCGGAAATTTATAAAATGTAGTTATTAAATCATGAGTATCAAGGAGTTCCATAGATTGATTGCATTTCATGTACAAAGAACCGATGTGATGAATTTAATTACCGATATTTGGGATGCAATAAGGCCGATTAATATAAATATATCGGAATCTTGTTGACTATAATAACGTTATATTATACAATTTCTAGGGCCAATGAAATGTTTAAGCGAACATCCAAGTATGCTATTAGCTTAAATTTATATGTGTTCATATTTTCATATTTATTTTCGCAAACCGTAAATATAGTGCACTGCATCATTAAATTCCACTTGAAATTTACTTTGTGAGCATTTGTTATTCGGATTAGAATAAGGCTTCACTTGTTTTCGTCCGTAAAACTAGCTGTTATCCCAGTTTACGAAGGCAATCATACACTCTTCTTATACATTCGGATTAGAATAAGGCTTCACTTGTTTTCGTCCGTAAAACTAGCTGTTATCCCAGTTTACGAAGGCAATCATACACTCTTCTTATAACATATATTGTGTGTTCATATCCTGACAATTTATGATTTATTACAATATCAAGGTTAGTTACTGTATTTACAATTTTTAGTTTAGTACTAGTTTAAAAAATATATCAGGAGAACGGTTAAGATGACGCAATTTATATGGTATAAGGATGACTTGATATTTTGATGAGTAAAGGAGCAAACCATTATCATTGGACCAACTAGAAATTTATTTTGTTTGTAAGCCAAGTAACTTCAGAAATTGATCTCGACAAGTAGAGCTGTACTTCATCAGCATAGAGGTGTATCGAAGAATGGTAATAGTACTGAGGAAGAATTTTAAGAAACAACTATTTAAATTATTTAACTTATAAAACTTCTCAGTAAGCCTTACTGCATAAGTTTTTTAACTTCCAACAGAGAGCATTGTGATAAACCCGCTCAAAGGGCTTCGTGAAATCAAGTAAACAGAGGAGTGTAACATGTCCTCTATTATAACTTGACCTTATGTCTTCAAATATGTATATCAAGCATATCAGTAGAACAACTGTGATTCTGAAACCAGATTGACATTTATACTCGTATAGTAAATTGTGACAAGATAAATGATAAAGTATTAAGTACACGTATAGTAAGCTGTCTCAAATTGAAATACAAACTTACAATATTCATCTATGGATAATGAAACATGTAGAATCGAATGATTAATTGAGTTTTCTAAATGTAAGTTAAATGAACAAATTTTAAAAAAACTACTTTAAAAAAATCTTCATACAAAATTTTTAAAAACTTAGTCAACTAGAATTAAAAGCTTATAACTAATGGCAGTGACTGAACTTTGAGAATGATAATAAACGGTTTGTATGAAAAAAACATTCGATGGCAATGAGTTAAACCTTTTTAGAATGGACTTCAATTTTCAACCACACCAAAGACACTGCCAAGATTCAATTGTAGACATATAGACAGGAATACAATTTTTACCGGAAACAACTAAAACAAACATACGAAATGCGGCAAAACCTTTGATTCAAAATGCTATTAAAGAAGAGAAAAACAAACTAAAAGGAAAGACTCTTTACATTTGAGAACCATAAAAAAATATGAGATTTTCATAAGTAAATTATTTCCGGAATTTATTAATTCGTAAAATCATATCTTGTACTTTTGCGATCATACGAAAAAGAGTTATCCGAAAACATAAGGACACTCAACTGGTACCTACGTTAACTACTATACTACATAATTATAACCACAACGCTTCCAGAAGGTGCTATGTGCTACTCATCAGTAACTGTAACTTTCGAACAAACGAAATGAGTTAGTTTTTTTTTTTGCTGCAATACAACACATTCCGGCCTTGGAGCCATCAAAAACTCAACCTTGCTTCGTTACTGCCCATATACTTAAACACATATTGTCAATCATCAAAAACGCAATTGCTGCTGGCTTCGTGTGTCTATTTGTTAATGATCAATTCAAAATAGGACAGTTTCGTTAAAATGCGAAGACACATAAAATAAAATGCACGACTGGGTCGCACGAACTTGCTTTTATGTAAAAAGTTCAAAAATTAATATTTCTAGAGAAAAAATGTTCATAAGTAAAAAATTCATTTTTTAAATGACTAAAACAACTCCTTAAGTTATTATTTTATAAATAGTAGTTTAGTAGTTAGAGCTAAACACATAATATGTTTCATAAAAGATTTTTAAAACAGGTATTTAAGAAAAAAATTTGGTACGCCAATTTTAACTAGCAGCTTCTCTATACAAAATTTCATTGAAATCCGTTCTGCCTATAATGACAAATTCAAAATTCGAAAAACTGGTTTTATGGTAGGTACACTCAGTAATGTCTTAATTTAATTTTTTTTTATTAAATTAAAATTAAAATTTATCAAAATTCTCGGAGCCATTTTTGAGAAAAATACGATTTTCGAAAAAGATTTTTTAACACTTCCATGATGGGTACCTTAATTTTTAGTTAAAACAATTTTTTCCCTCCGATCTTGTAGATTATATTAAGAAACTTTTATTTATTTAAGATTAAAAAATCGAGCAGGGGTTTTCGGAATATTGAGTTTCCAAAAAAAATAATTGGCGTTTTTCTTTTTTCATTCAGAGTAGAGCACTGAACAGAGCATGTCAAACATGCTCTGAACTTTCTCCGAATCGAGTGTGTTCTGAGAGCTCTGAATTATTACACACGCGAGTTTTTGAGTTTTTTTTTCTGTCTGTCAGAATGATTTCAGCATTTAACTCTGTCTACTCAGCTATTTCATACCGAGCTCATAGAGGGCGCTCTGAACAATCTCTGAACACGCTCTCAACGAAAAAAGAAACTCAATCTTTGAACTGTTATACAATCTGAGCTAAAAAAGAAACACGATATTTTGTTTAACAGTTCAGGTACTACTCTGAACTAAAAAAGAATATTTAAAATTTGGAGGAGCTTCATAATGATTAAAATAGGTTGTACTGTTTTCGAGAAAATCAAAAACAAACAAAATAAAATGGTTCCAAGGGGGCTTCCAAAAGATGATTCGTACCGTTATTTTCGGTTTAAAAAAAAGGAAAATTTAACGAAAATCGGCCCATGCTCTTAGGCCGTAGTCGAACAGACAGACAGACAGAATTTCGAGACCCACTTTTTCTTCGCTATCATCGTAATGTCAACTTTGATAAAAATCTTGAGTTCGATTTATTTTACGAATGCATTACTTGCCTTATAGTACCTATAAGTCGTAAGATAAACGCAGAGAACCGATAAAGGGAAACACAAAACTTCTAATAGGTAATCAATTGAACTTACATCAATATTAATATGGCACGAAAATAGCACTTCGTCTCTTTTTTCTTTAACAAAATGAACTCTTATTTTTTGGTTGTTTCGGGAGGGGGGGGGGGTTTAACCCCTAAAACCCCTACCTGCGTTCGCCCCTGGTAGATACAATAAATATTAATTATTTTTCAGGAACTTTTATTTGTTTTTCTAAGGTTATTTTAAAAATGGCTGATAAAAACATAATTTTAAAGCTCATTGTCCTTAGTCTTTCGGAACGAACCAATTTTGAAAAGATGAGACGAAAATTGGTAAAAAAAATAGAAAAAAAACCGAAGTCGAAGGAAAACATTTTTGAATAAGATAACCTGCAGAATGATGTTTAGGCATTTTCTAAAAAATACGAATTAATCATTAGCTCTGGAGGAAGTTAAACACTATGTCTAGATCCATAAACTTCATCGAACTGATGAAAGTAATGCTATGAAGAAACCTATCTACCGCTAAATTTATTTCTTTTTTTAATCCTAGGAAGCTTTTAAATTTTGGAACTTCCTTATAATAAATATCCTCCCTATCATAAAAAAATAGGGAAAATAGTTTTAATTTCTTGGAAAACCTTTCCCATAGAACTTTTTTCTTCCTGCGCCCAGCTAAAAATTCAGATTCCATTTCCAAACGGATGGCAACCAATAGTTTTAATTTCTTATCAAAGATGAAAAAAATCAATATTTGTCCGGATATAAATTAATTTATAAAAAAAAAACTCACATTTGATCCTTTGCCATTTTCAGCAACATAAAAAAAAAAAACACATGCAAAATTGATCGCATGTTGACTGTAAGTTTACTTTTATGAACACAAGTGTTGTCATGCTCATGCAGAGATGATGCTGTTTGTTTACAATTATGAACGCAATTTTTGCAGGACTGCGGAAGTTTTACAAATACGAACTCAGCCATTATTTCCGAGTATTCCCATTAAAGAAACGTTAGAATTGTTTAAAAATTGGCTTGACGAACGTTAATAATGATGAAAAGAAGAAGATTTACTGCGAAACAGTTACCTTATATTCGGATCAGAACTGTTGGCATTTTTTGAACAAGTTTTACAAAATAACAGAGTGTCATTAACCTCGTTTTTACCAAATTTGTTCATGTCAACCTTTGAGAAATGCATTAAAGCGGAATCAACAAACACTTTGGTGCAGAAATGTTGACGATGTTTTTGCATCTATATAAAATCCAAAAAATCTAGATGCTTTCATGTGAATTTTGAATTTAAAATGGCCTTGCTTGAAAATTTAGATTCAAAACGGAAAAACTGAAATGTGGACAAGCAAACTCATTTTTTTAATAAACAGGAAACCAACCACCATTTCACATTATGTATTAAATGATTCGTTTAGCCCTATGCAGTATAAAAAGACAAAATTTAACAGAATGGTATATAGTTTGTATTCAGTTCTCATGAATGCAAAAAACTATTAATGTAAAAAACTATAAATGTACTTTTTTCGGCGAAAAATTATTTGGTTTGAAGTTGTCTGTTCTTTTTATTTTTTTTTTTTTTTTGATTTTTGTAGTTGTGTGAGTTATGTATCTGTCAAATTAAGGGTTGTTCAATGCAAATTCGGGTTCTGTTGTAAACCCCACATTAGTTAGATGAGTTGTCTAACGCGATTAAAATTATGAAAAAGTTTAACAAAGTCTCCAAGCTAAACGACTGCGTTAAGTAGAGTCTTTTTTATTGCTTAAAAGAGAACTCTTTGAAATTTTGCGCCAATAAGTTTAACAACATTTAAAAAAAACACATTTAAAGAGACCAAAGACATGACAATTTGTTTATTCATCCGAAGGGAAACTAAAATCGAAACTAGAATCAGCTAAAGACAGAACAGAAAACAATAAAATACAGGTTTTTAGGAATTTGCAATGATTGTGACCAAAAATATGGACAACCAAAAAAGAATCTTCGAAACAAGGTTTATAAGCATCTTTGTAGACAACCAAGAGCTCAACAGAATTAATTAATCTGTAATTTTCTTAGTTATTCTTTTATTTTATTTATTATTTTTCTCGTTGATATACCTAAAGTTTATTGCGAGATTTAAAAGCATGGAACAGTCCGTTCCAAGAAAAAATGTACGTCGTGTTAACGGTTATGCACTTCATTTAAATAAGAAACAAATATAGAGCTTAATGGATTAATACTCGACAAGAATTCTACTAATCGGAAATGAAAATTTTGAACGAGATTATTAAATCAACGATTAGAAACCAAATATGGAACCATAAGTTGCAAGGTTTAGATAAAGGAAGTAAACCCTTTTGGAACTTAGTAGGTAAAAGTTATTAAAAAAAAAAGGTCCATATTCCGGCTTTCAAGATAGGAAACACAGTGTTACTTTCTAATGAATAAGCTCATGAATTTTGTGCTAACCATTCAGTTTCTATACTCTGTTCAATTTATATTTGCAGTATAGGGAAGATAGGATATATCTGCTTTTCAGTCTGACCATTATGGATTTCAATAAGCTATCTTTAATTTAAAGCTCTTACAGAATTGCCGTAGGAGCATTAAGAATTGCCGTAAATCTGAGAAAAATGTTTGCTACCAAACGCTCGAAAAAGCTTAAATCCTGAAAGTTACGAAGCACAAACCAAATAAAATGCCATGTGAATTTCTATCAACTCGACAATGGTAACTCTGATTCAATGTTTTTTTTAATAAACACAATAAGGGTTGGTTCACTCAAAAAATTTCGTGTGTAAATATTACTTATTCATGCGTGCATTCTACGAATTTTATTCGTGGTTTTCAGCCACATAATAGTATTCGTAGAATGGACGTTTATTAGTACATTTTACGAATATTCGTAGAAAAACAAACGTATATTGTACGAATACCATTGGTACAATGTACGAATATTAGTGTAATATTTACCAATGCCATTCGTATATTGTACGAATATCATTGTAATATTTACTAATTCCCTTGTATTTCATTCGTAAATTATACAGCGTCATTCGTATATTGTACGAATATTATTGTAGAACATACTACCATTAAATATGTTCTCTGAAATTTCCTTAAATACCTATTGTAAGAAATAATAACAAAAGGTATTTATGTTGTACATAAGTTAAAAATAGTTTTTTAATTCATTTTATTGTCAGATATATGAATAAAGTTAAAAATTAATTAATTCATTATAAATGTAATTAACAATCAAAGTAATATTTAAAAACTCCTTATTTTATGTACTTAGGGCCACTGAAAATAAATTTATCATTTAAAATTGAAAACTTCCGAAAAAAATTGTACTTACATTGAAATTCTTTTAGGAAAAAAATTCCCACATATGTTTGTATGCACTGCTACTTCTGGATGCTGTATTTTAAATATAAAATGAGCTTTACAGCAAATGTATATCTAGGTACTTACCTCGTCTTTTCGAAAAAAGCAGATGTTAGTCTGATCCACCACTGCAGCACTTTATAAATAATATCACGTTTCAACGTGTTGACTAATGAAATACATTTAATTTTTAGAACTGAACACATATTATTTTTTTTACTCATAATTAGTAGATAAATAATACTAATGCACTTCATAAAAATACGAAGTTATTAGTACATTCTACGCATAATGCGTACGGTCAACCTACGAATGAAATCTGTCTACTAATATTAGTTTTACTTAGTAAATAGTACGAATTTATTAGTAAATACTACGAATGCAAGAGATTAAAGTACGAAGTCATTCGTACGAGAAATTAACGAATGTTATTACTTATATGTACACTAGACTGGGCCAAAAAAATTGACTATTTTTTTTTTTGAAAGATATATCGAGAATATCATTCAGAATGACAAAAAAAAATTTTCGTAAAAGTTTGAGCCCTTAATATCAATTTTAAGAGGTCTATCATCGCTAATTTTGATTTTTAGTCATAATTTCATGTTTTGCGTCAGAACTGACAAAACATTGAAGTAAAAAAAATTTATTTTGACTTACTTTTATATAAAATTAAATTCCCTACAAAAAACGTCTAATTGAAAATTTTCTTCAGACAAGCCGTTTTTGAGTAATTAAGCTTAATAAATTGTTATTTTTCTTCGATTTTACTTTTTTAATTTGGAATTTTGTAACTAACGAATCAATGAATATCTCAAAATGATCACAATGGATTTTTAAAGGAAATTTAATGCTCTACAAAAAAGGTCTCTTAATATTTTTGTCTAAATTTAATTCTTCAAAAGTTATTCACAATTAAAATTGAAAAAAAAAATTGAAATTTCAAGTTTTTCTTTCTTAACTCAATTTTTTTTTACTTAAAGGAACAAATTGACTTTTTTGAACATTATTAATCATCATTCATCGAAAATCTCTTAATATTCACCATTATTCTAACAATATTATTACAAAAATATATAAATTTAACAATAAATATGAATTTATTTTTGCCTAATTGATCATTTCTCAACAAAAACATGGTTCTACTATCTTAAAGAAATTTTTGAGTAAACAATTATTTAATTTCGCTATTGAAAATTATTTATTTATAATATTTCATACATTTGTGAATTTTTATGTTATTAATATACACGAATTTACATCGATAAATAACATTTCCTCCCTTAACCCTCGATTTTGATTTGCTTTTCATCAACTTATTAAGCACTATACCGAATAAGCGTATCCCCTCTTCTTTTAGTAACCACATTGTCTACTATGAGACCCAAACGAAAGAAAATTATTAATTAAGTAGCCATAATCTGTTTTTTTTCCTATATAAATGTATGAAATATTATAAATAAATAATTTTCAATAGCGAAATTAAATAATTGTTTACTCAAAAATTTCTTTAAGATAGTAGAACCATGTTTTTGTTGAGAAATGATCAATTAGGCAAAAATAAATTCATATTTATTGTTAAATTTATATATTTTTGTAATAATATTGTTAGAATAATGGTGAATATTAAGAGATTTTCAATGAATGATGATTAATAATGTTCAAAAAAGTCAATTTGTTCCTTTAAGTAAAAAAAAATTGAGTTAAGAAAGAAAAACTTGAAATTTCAATTTTTTTTCAATTTTAATTGTGAATAACTTTTGAAGAATTAAATTTAGACAAAAATATTAAGAGACCTTTTTTGCAGAGCATTAAATTTCCTTTAAAAATCCATTGTGATCATTTTGAGATATTCATTGATTCGTTAGTTACAAAATTCCAAATTAAAAAAGTAAAATCGAAGAAAAATAACAATTTATTAAGCTTAATTACTCAAAAACGGCTTGTCTGAAGAAAATTTTCAATTAGACGTTTTTTGTAGGGAATTTAATTTTATATAAAAGTAAGTCAAAATAATTTTTTTTTACTTCAATGTTTTGTCAGTTCTGACGCAAAACATGAAATTATGACTAAAAATCAAAATTAGCGATGATAGACCTCTTAAAATTGATATTAAGGGCTCAAACTTTTACGAAAATTTTTTTTTGTCATTCTGAATGATATTCTCGATATATCTTTCAAAAAAAAAAAAATAGTCAATTTTTTTGGCCCAGTCTAATGTACACAATAATTCGTACAATGTACTCAAAGAAATTATTTACTTCTTGTTTACGAATAAAATTAGTGTATTAAACGAATAGATTCGTGAATACTACCACACTTATTAGTAAAACTTTACAAATGCATTTGTAGATGTAGCACTGTACAAATACTTCGTACATGTTACGAATATTCGTACAATGCACGAATATTTTTCCTACGAATATCATTCGTAGCCATTTTACTAATAAATTTTTTGAGTGTTGCAAATTGGCGATCAGTCTCCTTTCAGCCTTTCACCCATGGAGCAGATAGGTCATGGTGGGTCGTACGTGAGCTCAAAGAAGATTACACAAACAATTTTATTGTAACTCAGTGATTCTCTTTCTTATTTCAGTGGCAGTTTCTTAAGTTAAGGTGCCGTGCAAACAGCAGCAGGCACCAGTGTTTCAGAAAAAGCTCTCCCATAAGGCCTGTACTGCAAATATAAATTGAACAGAGTATAGTAACATAACTATACTCTGTCCAACAAAAATATGCAGTGTGAGCAAGATAGGACGTTTGCTTCGCATTCTGGCTACAGTGAATTGCATAAATCTGTCCTTCATTAAAGCTCTCACAGGGTTATCGTAGTGTTGATTTTAAATGGACCCTTTTTTAAAGCTCTAAAATCAAAAGCACCTCAATAGAAACCCAAGGAAAAAAAACTGAACAAGTTACGAAATGAACAAGGGTAACTCTGAACGCACATTAATATTTAATGGGGGTTGAAATTGAATAGCACCAATAGCCATAGGCCACAGCAATTCAGTGCACTGCACACTCAGATGTGCAGTCAATAGAACGTCGAGTCTGCGTCAGACGCAATCGAAAATTTATGGGCGCACAAAAACTTTTTTATGGAGGAGTTCTTTGAATTTAGTATGGTGCAAAAATATAGCACGCTACTGATTTTGAAAAAGCTCTCCCATAAGACATGTACTGCATATTTTTGTTGGATGAAGTATAGTAACAGTAGAATAGAAAACCATGTCACTGAATCTATACATGCACTTAATAGAAGTATCATTGATGTTGCTGTTATCCTAAGAGGCCTTAAAAATGGTAAGTCTCCTGGATTTGATGGGATCATGTTAAAATAAACCTTTTGTTTTATATACTTAGAATTAGATTTATATCAGCATATCATTTGTTTTTATTTTATTTTATTTGATGAAAAATAAATGTTATTTATTATTTCTTCAATCTTCAAACTGAGAAGACCTAGATTCTTTATTTTAAAATATATTTTTAAAAAATCTTCCGAAAATAGGTATATTATTTTTAAAAACGCTATTCAGTGGATGTTTCAAAGTGGGTTAATTCCCAAGTGCGTGGAAAATGGCTAAAATAATCCCCATCGCGAATCCGGGCAAAAATGGTAACTTGCCATCCAGTTATAGGCCAATAAGTTTATAAAGCTCGTTAAGTAAGTGCTTAGAAAAAATAATTAAAAACAAATTATTGTAGCATATTATTCAAAATGACATCTTGCCACAAGAGCAGTTTGGTTTAAGGAGTAATCACAGCACAGTTCACCTAGTGGGTAGGATAACCAAAGACATTAAGACAAATTTGATTGCAGGGAAAAGTACGGGGATGGTGTGTCTTGACGTTGAAAAAGCATTCGACTCTGTTGGCATGAAGGGCTGATTCACAAGCTCTTTGTTTTGAATTTTCCACAAAGCGAACTTTCAAAGTTTCGGTGAATAATTGGTATTCTGATTTAATTGAAATTGTTGCAGGTGTACCCCAAGGATCTGTACTTGGTCATTTTTTGTTTATTATATATACGAGTACAAACATGATTTTCCTAAACCTCATAGCTGTAAAACTGCAGTTTTCGCGGATGATACGTGTATTTACTCATCAGATTCAATTGGTCTCCCCATTGAAACAAATTTGCAATCTGCTCTGAATTTGGTTCAATCGTATTGCGATGATTGGAAAATAAAATTAAACGCTTCTAAGACTCAGGCTCTCTTTTTTAATAGAAAAAGAAAAGCCTGTTTCATGCCAAGTAATCATCTTTTGAATGGGGTTCAGGCGGAATGGAAATCAAGTGTCAAGTATCTTGGGGTACACCTTGACAAAACATTGACATTTGGTCTGCATATTCAGGAGACATTAAATAAATTAAATGTGGCGATAAAAATTCTATATCCTTTTATTAATCGTAAATCAAAATTGAGTGATGCAAATTGACAATATTCAAAAGCATAATGCTATATTGTTCACCTGCCTGGGGAATATGTGCTAAAAGCCATATTCGCAGGTTGCAAATACATAATACAAAATAAAATCTTAAAAATGATGCTTAATCTCTCTTGGCACTATTCTACCAAAGTTCTTCACGCAGTAGCGAAAATCGAGAAAGTCTCAACTCGTACATTGTATCATTCAGTTGTTCCGATAACAACTTAATATTAAACTTAATAACTTAAGCTGTTGAAAATTTTGTTTGTTTATTTATTTAACTTTGTATTTATGCTTTATTTATATTCGTTTTCTATATTATATTGAATTACTTGTTTTTTTATTTGTTTATTTATTTTTGTAATTATTTGTATCCTTATTATTAAATGTATATATGTGCATTAAAATATTTATTACTAATTTATGTAATTAGTTTATTGTTAATTATCTAATTATTATTTGTTTATTTATTAATATTTTTATTTATTTTTTTATTTACATGTTAATTTATTTATTTATTTATTATTTCATTATTTATTAATTTATATGCTTCATTTTTTATTTTATTCTATTATTTATTTAATAATAACAATTGTAATTATTATTTGTTTGTTTATTTAATTGTTAATTTATTAATATTTATATAAATTCTGTGATAGGAAAAATTATAGTTACTTACTTATATCTCTTTATTATTTATTAAAATGAAAATGTAATCATCATCTTAAGTTGTCGATCAATCGCCTCCACCTCTTTCTCTCTACATTAAAAATGTATTTTTTTTTTAATTAAATGAAGGTTTTATAGTAGCTTTTCCTTCAAAAATACTCAAATCTGTGATATTTTATTGAATAATTGTTATAAAAGCTTTCAGTAGTAAGGTACAAAATTACCGTTTCTCTGTAAATTGTGCAATCTAGTTTTTAAGAAAAGAAAATTGAATACAGCTACAATAAAGAACTTAATTTAAAAAAAAAGCATAAATTAATTCAGTTGTAAGCCACGGGCAGCTCTTATTACCTACGTATTTTTACAGGTTCGGTAGGTACATATTGGTTAAAAATCACTTCTTGAAAATAATAATTTAACATCAGGATCAGAAGCGATATTGGCAGAATGATATTTTAGGCAAAACGCATTGTGTAAGTAGTGTTAATCATTTGAAGTCCTAATGAGGATAATGATTTTGAAGCGCACCACGTGAATCATTTTTAATTTGGAAAATTTACCTAACAAAAATGGTACAAAAGATTAGAAAACAAAATTAATTCATTAGTTCAATTTTTAACGCCAAGGCAAAAGTTGATTAGAAACGCTATTTGAAATGTCTACATTTACAAATCAAGAATACGCAGACATTATTTTCGCTTATGGGCTATACAATGGAACTTCAACTAGAGCGCGGCAAAGACACCAGGAACAAAGATGCCAGGAACTTTATCCAAACCGACGACAAACTAAGTTCGCGAGTATTTGGAAATACATTTCGAAGGCTTCGAGAAACGAGAGCAATTTCAAATACACAACCTAACCCGGGCAAGCGTTATTGGAACAAATTAATCGGCCCTTCAAAGTTTACCTGTCTCGGATTTTCCTAAATACCAAGTTTTTCTGCAAACTTGTCATTGAGTTTTATTTTTATTATTGTAACGTTCATTCATAATAGTATAATAGTAAGTTTATTACGCGTTTTCTGGAGAAAATTGAACACAAAGTCAAAAAATTAACATCGGCAGGAAAAACGGAACATGCTAGAAACTGGATATATCAAGGCGGAGATTTGATATCAAATTTGCTTGAGCGCAAATACATACCTAGCTGGTACCTATTTCTTCTAAGAATAATAGCCTAAATGAAGTTTCTATCATTAGTAGGTACTAACAGCGCAATTACCGTTAAAATGGGTCAGGGTACACCAAAATAAACCCTTTCATTAAATCCCCGATATATGATATAAAAATTGGAGATAAGCCCTTACTTCCTTCAAATACACCCAATAATCACGCCCTTAAATATTATGCACGAGTTAAGGGACACCCTGTATAAAGCATAGTGTGATTTTTGATTGATTTTGATTTTTGATTTTATATCCCCACTGTGATAGGAAATAAAATTACTCATGGTAAATATTATATGTAATACCTATGTATTTTTATTTCTATGTGGAGCGAATTCCATAATCGTAAATATACGAAAAGAGCCTAACTCAAGTCGCCATCGCCCAAGCGTACATTAGAAAGTTAAATATCTTATAGGACCTATGTACTTAATTACATACATACAAGTACATATATAAGGGCATCTACAAGCTATTCAATTAATGAACACAAAAGCAATAACCGTCAATCTGACCTTTACAAAAACTCTTTTCAGCGTGCTTATTTAATATAGGTACCTACTCGTATATCTACGTAGGTAGGTACCTACATAAAACAACATTGATTTATGCATTTCTACTGACTCATTAACCAGTTTACATAACCTAAAAAGAAAATATATGATACCTTTCTACTTTGGTAACTTACAATCAGTTACTCCAAGTATCCCTTTAAAGTAAGTTCTTCAAAAATCGACCATTGTTTCCAAAACAAAGAAAAAAGCTTTTTATTGACCAGAAACCCACGTACCTACTTGTTTTAACATACATATATGTATATGTAACGAATCTGTAAAACCGGACAAGTTGATGGACCCCACTAACCTATTCTTAGCCAACTAGATTTTAGATTGTTTAATTCATTTCATAACGTCCCTTCTGGTCTATTATCTGACGTCTTATGTTTCATTGAACTTTAAAATAAAGTTTATAATTATGTATTTAATTAGAACGACAGCATGAGAACATAGCGTTGAAGTTATATTTTTATTCGAATGCATGCATTCAACTGCATTGTTAACTATTTTTTTGGGTTAAGTCATATACCTACCTAGCTTTTCAATCTTTCTTTTTGTATTCTAGGTAGGTATTTTCGAAGCGTGAGCTTTTACAGCTTTTGCGAGTAAATCTCTGTATACCGTGTTAAGGAAATTATATGCCTGCGAAAGTTCTTCAGTCTGGGTCAAGATTGATGGTTTTTATTACGACTTTCTGGGTGAACTACCATGGTAATACGTTGGAGCAAAGCTCTTTTTCCGCAAAAAACAAAAGGTGAGGAAGCTTCTGTTTATTTCGAATCCTTGAGCTTTGTTTTGTGATAGAATTCCAGTATCCCCTCCGAAAAAGGTCAGGTAATTCCAACAGGTCCTAGATAAGAACGTTCCTCTCATACTGGAATATATGGAATTAGTATTGGAATGAAGTAAGGCAATATTCACTTTTCAACTTTTGTCTCGTCTGAGTGTGGTAATTGTAAATTCCAAGGAAAATTTCCCATATGATGGAACTTGAATGTCACTTACTCATCTGATTTGTTATGGTTTTTTGAAACACATGGATTTCAAATAATTCTTGGTTCCTGGTTTCTTATAAGGGATTAAAATTTTAAACATGACTTATATATTTAATAAAGAAACTGAAACAGTGAAACTGCCAGCACAAAACTTCAGAATCGAGTTTTGAGAGTTGGGAAATAAAGGTATGGATTTTTCCATTGGAACTTTTAGAAATCGATTGTTTTAGGCAAAACTGTTGTGGAGGCGGACAGAGATATTAAAGTCTGAGCAGGTACTTACGTAAATTTAAAAATACATAGGTAGGTATACCTTTGGTTGAATAACGCATTGTTAAATTGAGGGAAAGGAGTTAATATAAGATATTAAATACATTTATAGTTTTCGAAAGGAAATCCTTAGAACTTAGGTTTTATTATATTTTGGATTTTTCGATTTATTTACCATACCGTTATACAAGAAAATTATATAGGTAGGTGTCTTGGCTTTGCATTTTAGCCTTACAGTATATTTTGCAAATTTCAAATCTGCATTCATGTTCTTAAAAATATATGTAAGCGTAAGCATATGTACATACATATCTATGTATATTTATATTTAAATCTTAAGATATATGTATGAGGCAATGAGGTTAAATACGTACTTGGTATCCATATGAATTGAGAATACGCGAATTTTTCTGTAAAATATAGGTATGTCAAATTTTTCTAATTATTTAGTTTTAAATGAATAATAATTTGTAGAATAGAAATGTACCTATTTTGTATCTAAATTTGTTTCCCAAATTAACTTTAGCCTTTGAAGAGTTGGTTTAAAGTTAAAATGTACCTACCTGATGTAATTTTGAATTTAAAACGCTTTCGAGGTAAGTCACGGATGTAAAGAGATCGATTTCTCTAATAGGTCTATTAAAAAGAGCTCCTGCCGATAAATACTATCATCGACTTTTCGAGGAATAAAGTAAAAATATTCGCTCTGGGTTATTCTCTAATTTACTTACATACGAGTATGTTTCAAAAGCGCAGAAACATTTGAATTTAGACGTAATCGAGCAGAGACTCAAAAAGAACATTCCTGCTTAAGAGAAATGTAAATAACGAAATTGAAATTGTCCAAGACTGAATTTAATAATAATAACAAAAATATTCCTTTGGGAAGTTCCGTAAAATTACTATCCGAAGTGTTGGTTTGTTGATAACACTTTTGCGTACTAATAATTTTTGGCCAACTTTCTTATTAAAAGAAAGAACGGTGTTGTCTCTTGTTTTCTGTTTAATGATCCATCGTTCAAAAGAGTCATGTGGCGAAATAATCTATGAACAAAGCTTCTTAGGTTAACGAAAGCAAAGCAGTTGGGAAATGGCTTGACGAAAGTTATAGGTCTAACGCCTAAATATCATTTTCTGGGCTGTAGAAGAATTATCTAAAGGACAAAGTTAAGAAGTCGAGAAAGATAATCTACAACTAAGGCATTTACAAAAAAAATTAAAAACTCATTCTTTTATAAAAATAAAATGCACGACTGGTTCGCACGGACTTGATCTTCTCCCTGTTTGATGATTAAATAAATAAATAAAAGACTAAGATTTTCAAAAAATAATATTATTAGAGAAAAATTGTTCATAAACAGAAAATTAATTTTTTTAAATGACTAAGACAACTCCTTTAGTAGTTGGATCTAAGAACAGAATGGCATGTGATTCAAGCAAATATAAGCTTATGCAAGAACAAAAATTATAAGTACTGGTTCCTTAAAAAAATAAGCTTTTATATACAAAATTTTTACAACATTTTTAAGAAAAAAATTTGGTACGCCAAATTAAAGTTTTTATTTTATACGAATAAAAAAATAAATTTCCAAAAAAAATATTGAGCCGTTTTAGCGATATCGAAATTTCCAAAAAAAAATTCAAAAAATATTTTTTTTTTAAAGTCTTGAAATGCAATATTTTTTAAACTTTTTAGAGGTTCCTCTATAAAAAAAAATTATTAATGAGATGATAATGAGAAATTCAAAATTCGAAAAAATGGTACTATGGTAGGTGCAGACTGTAATATCTTAATTTAAATTTTTTTTTTATTAAATCATAGATTGTAAAATTAATGGAAAAAAAACGTTATCAAAATTCTCGGAGCTGTTTTCGAGAAAAATACGATTTTTGAAAACCATTTTTTAACATTTGTATGGTGGGTAGCTAAACCGTTATTTTTAGGTAAAATGATTATTTTTTTACGTCCTGTAGATTATATTACAAAACTGTTATTTGTCAAGTTTAAAAAAAAAAAGATCATGGGGTTCTTGGAAACATTGAGTTTTGAAAAAAAATTTGAAAATTTTCTTTTAAATCCAAAAAAATTTTTTGAAAACTTGAATACGCAGTAGTAGATATATTAATTTTTGGGAAGCTTTAGTGTACAAAATATATTTTCAAAATTGGTTGAACAGTTTTTGAGAAAATCAAAAACAAAAAAATGGTTTCAATGGAATGGAAAAATTTAGAAACGATATCTACCAAGTTTCACGAAAATCGGCCGAGGTGTTTAGGCTGTAGTCGAACAGAAAGACAGAATTTTGCGACACCCTTTTTCCGTCCTTGCTATCATCGTAATGTTAACTTTGACCAAAATCTCGAGTTCGATTTTTTTACGAATGCATAACTTGCCTTATAGTACCTATAAGTCGCAAGTAAAAATACCTGAAACAGAAAAGGCCGAGTTCCTCAAAGAAATATAGCTAGCTATAACTATAGCTCTTTCTTAAAAACAAAAACAACTTTTTATTAAGTGTGTTTATTTTTGATCTTATGTTGAGTGCAAAAAATTTCTTCAACTGATTTTTTTTTTCGTTTTATTGTAAACATATAAATAAACTACAGTAGACGCTCTTTAACTTGGACACGGACGAAACCAGGAGTGTTCAGGCTATAGGATTGTGCAAGTTACTGGATCAAGTTAAAAAATTGTTGTTTTTATTTAACAATAATTCATTTTAATGATTTTAAAACATAAATAATGATATTATTAATAAATAATTTTAATTGAAACGTTTTTCGATTCCCAAATACGCACGTGTTCAAATGACATTAAGAAATTCACCGATTATGAAGAATAAAACCTTCCTGGGATTCCCCTTTACAAAATCCGTTTGCATTGTGTACCAACATCCCAGGTACCTTGCATAAATTCAAAAATTTAAGAAATTCAATATTAAACTTTGTTCAAGTTACAGAGTTCGCATACATTTTATACTTGTTCAACTTATAGAGTACTTAGGGGTAAAATTCAAGGTATTGAGTCTTAAAAATATTCCGTTCAAGGTATAGAATGCGTAAAGGGAAAAAATATTTGTTCAAGTTATTGGAATGTTCAAGTTATCGTATGTTCAAGTTAACGAGATTCTACTGTATATAACTAATTCTATACCTAACAATCCTATTCCTAATTAATTATTTTTTTGTATCAAGTCTAGCCCTGGCGTGAATATTTGTTTGTGTGTGTCTATAAGTGATTTTCCGGATTCTGTTATTTTACATATAAAAAATTTTAAATAATTTACAAGTCCACGTATCTGTTTTAACACATTAACTCGCGGTACAAAAATCTTTAGAAATAAATTTATTTAATGAATGAAGATATGAAAATTATTTCGGTTTAAGTGGAGTGATTAAATTTAATTCAATTGAAAGCTCACGTGACCTCAACTCCAAAACGCACCTTGGAGTTAAGGTCACTTGAGCTTTCAATTGAATTAAATTTATTTAATAGATGTTTAATTTATGCTTTCATTATTATTTGCTTTCTTAGAAAAAGTAATACAAAAAATGTTAAAATATTGCTGGTATATTTATTTTTGAAAATAGAATACCCTTTACATTTCACCGGGAGAAGATGTTAACATATGAGAATCGGCTGAAATGTAGGTTTTACAAAGTAATTGCTTTTTTTTATCGCATAGTATTGTTTGACTGTGTACTCAAAAACAAAGATCTTTTTAAAATGTTTCTGGTTGCGAAACGTACAGATGAGTTTGTAATTTTCATATAAAGTATTCTTAAATTCTACAACGATGGCATTGGAAAATTAAAAGAAATGTTTGTTGGATAATTTAAAAAAAAATACTCAACACAAATACAAATTAATAAGTACCTACATACATTATGTATGTATTTATATTTTTATTTTATTTATTTACATTTTTCCAAAAAGTCATTAAATTGTTGTGGAGCGCTTTAAGATCTCATCTTTGTCACATCTTGGGAACATCTTCAAATTCTGGTTCATATAATTATTCGTCTTCTGGAATTTGCTTCTTTTTTTACGTCTTTCGTCGTGCTCTTGTCGTCCTGTGGCAAGAATATAGAAGTCAAATGATAGTTAATTATAAAACATACTTGTTAATCAGTATTTTTTTAAATAAAACTATATAAATAAACAGTTTTTGAAACAAATATTTTTTTTACACTTACAATAGAGAGCAGGGAACAATGGTATTAACTTCCACTCCTCGAATAATCTTATGGTTTATATTTTTGCTTGAAACAGAACTTCAGTTATGTAACATTATAATGGTAATCAAATATTTCTTTATTATTTTATAAATTACTCACTTTAGTAAGATCACAAACACACGCGGAACATAAACACACTCCATGACTTTCGATGCCAAAAAGAAGAAAAGTTGTATTTAGCTACTTCATTTTTATTCAATTCAAACTCGTTCGTGATTAAATTTAACATTTATGTTTAATCTCTTACTCATGTAAATATTTTAACTTCGTTTATATTTGAAACAAACTCGTTCATGTTCATTTTATGTTACAATTTTTAAGTTAGTAAAACAATTAAACCTGCATTTTAAAAATCAAACTAAAACTAATTTGAATACATATAAAAAATGAAGTGCAGATCATAATTAAATTCTTAAACATGAATGAGTTTGATTTAAACATATTTTACTGTAAAATAATAGTATTTTCGAATCTAAACAGATTCGAGTTTAGTTATAAACGATTTCTATTTGTCCTTATTTAAACATGCAGTTAAACATGTTTTTATTTAAATAACTCATAGTACAGTTTTCTCAGTGATAGAACCAATAAAATGTTGTAAAAAGTTTGTTGACAAAAAAAATTATAAAAAACATTCAATTTTAGAGAAAACAGTAAATGTATGTAAGTATTAAATATTTCTTATTCATCATCATCGGCTCGACAACCGGGTTCCGGTCCTGGCCTCTTTCAACAAGTCTCTCCACCTATCCCGGTCTCTAGCCGACGCCATCCAGTTGCGCACCCCAAGGCTTCGGGTCTACCACGCTGTCGTCTACCATAGAATGTACCACAAAGAACTTTCCGAGCAGGTTCCTCTTCGCTCATGCGAGCTAGGTGCCCTGCCCACCGGAGTCTACCGAGCTTAATTTTTGTCACGATATCTGCTTCTAGGTAGATTGCGTACAATTCATGATTGTACCGTCTCCGGAATCGTCCTTCCTCACATATGGGGCCAACAATTCTCCTTAAGACTTTTCTCTCGAACGCAGCTAAGAGGTCGGAGTGCCTTTTGCTAAGCACCCAAGTCTCGGATCCATATGTGAGTACTGGCAGGACCATGGTCCTGTACAGCAGCAGTTTTGAAGTTATGGTGAGATTTCTGGATTTGAAAAGCTTTGACAGACTATAATTATCTTATCTTATAAATCTTATTAATTTCCTGAAATCAGTAAATTAATTAACTGAAATTAGTTGGCCATTTCAGTATGTTCGAAATTAAAACTTAAATAAAAGAACCCTAAATGGGCAAAATGGCCTACTAAGCACTCGCCTAAAATGGCATAGTGTGCCATTTTATACTTACCCTTACATTTTCATTTTTATAGTGAAAATGGTTGAAAAATATAAACGATGTATAGAGAGCTAGTCCTGGACTGATAATGCATTAACAAAAGCCCTAAATGCCGTCCAAAAAAAGTACTTGCAATAATTGAGTATTATTATAATTTCTATACTTTTCCTAATTTTGTTTTAAGTGAAGTTGTTTTAAATTATTTGTTGTTTTTATTTTTTTTTTTGAGTATTGCTTATGTTTATTCTACTTTGAACTATGATTTGTTTAAAATAAAGTTTAAATTAAATTGAAAATGGTTTTCAGTTTACTTGCCTAGTTGGTTTACTTGCAATGGTAAAATTGCATACAGTATGCCATTTTGCCCAAACAGTTTTGATCGTTGGAATTTGAAGAGTTCTTGAAAATTAAATACTATAAATACTTTTTGAAACTTTTTAAACTCGTAAAGCAAAAAAATGTAAGCGTTATTGATTTAGCTTTGAAAAGAATATAACATTTAAGTTTAAATGTCACATTTTTGCGAGATATGACACATTTTCCTTAGGGGCCATTTTATGCAACCTTCCCCTACATTAAGCTATACCGCTTTACAAAATTTCATCATTGTATAGCAATCGGAAGTGCTCCATATAATTTAAACATTTTCTCAGAAAGTGGACGGATACCACGCCCCCTGAATGGAAAACCTCAATTTTTATTTTTTGTCCTTTATATGCAATTTGAGCCCTACCGTTCTACCGAATTTCATTGTTCTACTGCAATCGCAAGTGTACCATATAATTTACATCAGTTCTGAGGAAGTGGGCGGATACCACGCCCCTGAATGGAAAACCTCAAAATTTTATATTTTTTTTCTTTGTTCACAGTCTCTCAGGAACAGCTTATGCTAGAAAATTGATATTGGTGAGGCGCCTGTGCCTGACTAGCTTAGCAAATATTCGGAATTTTAAGTTTCTGACTTCATTGGTACTGAAGATAGGGTGGGGTCAAAACACAAGTAGCACAGAATTACTTAACGAAGTCTTTAAGAATTCTAAATCGGTATCTGACATCTTCTATAAGACGGATTTAAGTTCCTATTAAGTAGAGAAAAGGCGCAAGTGGGCGGTCCGATAGAAGGAAATAAGAAGATAAATTGAGTCTTAAAATGGTCTTAAATCGGGATATCATTCTTCTTAAATACTTCATTACTCCTTCTTAAATAGTTCCTTACATCTTCTTAAATACTTCTTAACTCCTTCTTAAAGAGCTACGGCAATTCTTAAAAAAATTATTAGAAACAATAAAAATAATTTTTTTTTATTATCTGTTTGTTTTTTTATTATTGTTGATTATATTCTAGTCTTTATGTGAATTTTTGCTGGAATGAAAGAATTTTAAAAGTTGGTTTTTTTTAATTTACCTTTGTGCTTCCACTGAGATTCGAACCCGAGTCCTCTCGCTTGCCGTGCTTGTGCTCTACCTATTGTGCCACTGTGACACTTAAAATATCTTGTCTCAAAGTGCTACTCAAATAACTCTCTCGTGTTTTTAATATTATACTCTTTAAGAAGACTTAAATACGTATTAAAGAATTTGAAAAATACCGATTTAATACCAAAATAAAAAAGGAATGTTTTTAGAAGGATTAAAGAAGGAATTAAGTAACAAAAACAACCGATTTAAGAAATGCCAATTTAAGAAGTATTTAAGAATGCTTTAAGTAGAAGTAAACACATCATGTTAAGTTCTGTAAAGCAATACCTAAAAAAGACGAAATTAAGACGGAATTAAGTAGCCATAAATTAGCACACCTACCCAATAAAGAAGGAATAAAGCATGAATTAAGTATGGACATTTTGTCAGTTACATAAACGGATGTCATCAAAAAAGTCACATTTTAAATAAAGTGACGTTAACAATCAAACAGAGGCTAAAAAATGAACATGAAACCGCGCAAAAGGGCGGAAAACTAGAATTCCTAAAATATTTAAGTTAATTCAATGCAGTAAAATTTGTAGAAGTCTTTTTTATTAGATTGACCAAAAAAAATACCAAAGGGACCTTTTATTTTCGTCCTTTAGTGAAATGTTTTTTTTTTTTAGGCAGTTTTGTTTGTTAAAAATATATTTAGCGCGTTTTGAAAATAAGTTTCTTAAATTTTGATTCTCAAATGCCTGTAAAATTAAAAAATAAGAGAACATTTAAGTAAGGAAAAGTTCTTTTTATTGGAATTCATCAAAACTTATTTAACAATGATAACAAAGAATACGATAGGTAAACTAAAGATCCTTTTATAAGGGTCAACAATTTTAGCGCCCAAAATTATTTAGCTCCTTTTGAAAAACAATCCTATCTATTTGATTTCATTTAGAGAAAAATAGAGCTGTGTTAAAAATTACAAGCATTGTATGAAAAATAGCTTGTTAAAAAATAACAAATAGCCTCGTTTTTATCCTTAACTCAACATTAAAATAGTAATAACTTCTAAACTAGATCGTTTTAAAATACAATTTTTCCACCATTCTATAGCTCTCTTTGATACGCAAATTTTGGTATACCACAATCCATATTTTGAAAAAAGTGCCTTTAGCACCGTTTTGATTGTTAACTTCACAAATGCTATTTTAATTGTTGTTTGTCTTCAATAATGAAACAATCTCTTTTTTTAAAGATTTAATAAATTCGGTTTACACATTTTGCTTTCCATCTAAAACTAAAAGTACGAAAACGGCAAATCATACTGTTTCAGAAGACTTAAATACGTATTAAAGAATCTGAAAAATACCGATTTAATACCAAAATAAAAAAGGAATGTTTTTAGAAGGATTAAAGAAGGAATTAAATAACAAAAAAAACCGATTTAAGAAATGCCCATTTAAGAAGTATTTAAGAATGCTTTAAGTAGGAGTAAACACTCCAAGTTAAGTTCTTTAAAACAATACCTAATAAAGATCATATTAAGATGGAATTAAGTAGGCATAAATTTACATACCTAATAAAGAAGGAATAAAGTATGAATTAAGAAATGTGATACCGAAATTATACCATTTTGTGCTACTTGTGAAATCGCCTGAGTTTGTTCCTGTAAAAAGGGTGTAGTGCCAGAACTTGGCTGGGCACTACCGTGCCCTTTGATCACTAAAACATTATAATATGTATGTATGTGCATACATTGTATACTATGTTTGTATAGTTCCAATAAGCTGATATTCATTTCCTAAACCTCAAATATTTTATATAATTTTACATTGCTGTTAATAAAAATTATAACGATAACATGTATACAGAATATTTCTGAATTTCTAAGTGTCTTAAATATATGAATAAGTTCGTGCGACGCACGCAGCCGTGCTTTTTATTTTATTCGCAGGTACCTTGTACATTGAACAAACAAAAATAGCAAAATTGGTCCTGTTATAAAAATTAAAATCATATGAAATAAATACAATATTTTCTTTTACTTTAAATGAATGTAAAAGAACATAATTATTTACTCGTACATAAATGTATGTGCATACCTAGTTCTTCTCTTTAAATATTTCGACAAGCTTAAATGTGTAAAGAATTGGTTCAATTGGTTAAGGAACTTCTTTTACTCGACTAAACTAAACTCGGTTTTATAAACGACCTACACGACCACCCTAAGACAAGTTGACAGATTTACGTCTATTTACTTACAGTACTTACAGTCGATTTTTTCTATTTAAACCAATTACCAAATATTATATATTATTTACTTTCTGGAAACTCTAGCAAAGGCCATATGCTCAAAACTTACATTATATCATTATTCATGAAAAGCTCAATTCTTTTTAGATGCAATCAGAAAAAACCATAAATCACTCTGATAAAACATTGGAAAATCAATTTTTCATAGAAACTTGGTTCATAAATAATAAATTTCACGTTAAGCTTTCATCGGGTTATAACCGTAAATATTTACGCATCCGACAAAAAATATACATATCTTATAAACTGCAACATTTAGCAGAGCAATACTTCACCTTAATTTTCTTTAACTTTTATTCATATATTATAAATTTGTCAATTAATCAATTACTATAATGAAGCTTCATATTAATTGTGTAAAAAGATTGTATCCACAGGAAACAGTCTGAAACCTTGCAGGCACATCATTTAAATTGATGAATCGATATGAAAATTCGAAGTAGCCTTGTAAGGTCTTTATTAATATTAAATTTACATACATATGTAGGTATATCCCCGTTAGACTAGTTCCCCATTCCCATAGGCTTATGGCTAAAATTTGGATGTATAGCGTAAGAAAATTGAGTTTTAGGTTTCAGATTTTTTATAGGCCATTTAATAATATTTTTTTTTTGGCATATTAAAGGGTTTGCGATACAATCTAACAACAAAATCGTTCTCCGTTGAGGGATACCTCCATCGTTAACATAATTTTTCAGGACCCATTTGATTGAAAATTGCTCTCTTATACGAATGGTAGAAGCTTTATTTTTAAAATATATAAAAGCCCGTATAACAGCGTTTGAATAAAGTTAATATCTTGCGGGGGTCTTCAAAAATCTAATTTCTAAGCCTTTTTTTCTAAGTTTTTCTTAGCAACGCTAATTTTTGAGGTCGATTTTCTCCAGAAAATGCGTAATACTTTTCATTAATGAACGTAACAATAACAAATAAAAATCGACAATAAGATTGCGGAAAAATATATAGATTTTATTATAGGTACTTGGGAAAACTTGCAGCAAGTAAAATAAAATTCACGTGTGAGTCGGGGATTGTTATTGAGGAAAATGTGGAAAATGGAAAATGATAAAAACAGAATACTATGTGACTTCTAAGGGTTTTTTTCTTGTAGTGTTTTCCCTTAAATATTATATTTTTTTTGTAATGTTAAAAGCTTTGTCATAAATTTATGAAAGATGTTATAGATGTCAAAAATAAATTTCTAAGACTCTTAAATTATGTAAATATGTAAATAATGTAAACTTTGAATTGCAAATAAAATTGAACCTGAACTTGAACCTGAACCATGTGATTTCTTAAGCATTAAGAATGTATGCTAAAACACAACTTGTAAAGCATTGTATGTAGCGGTTTTTCAAAAAAAAACTAAGTTTTTATATAAGTATATAAGATTTTTAAAATATTTTAAAGAAAAAAAATTTGAATATACATATGTATGTCTATATCTCTGTTGTTTTTTTATCAATCTCTTAAAATATGAAAAACACTAAAGAGCTCGTACTAAAGTAAATAGTCAATAACCACTTTTTTTAGTTCAGTTCATTTGTCAAGATTAAAAATTTAATCATAAAAGCATATCATATATGTATGTATATATACATAGTTTCATTGACTGAAGTTAAATATGGGTGTTTAGCCAAGAGAAGTGACATAGGGCCAAGTTGTTAAGCTCATATGTATGTATGCCCCTATTCAAAAGTTTCAGACGACAACAAAGTTTTCAGACTATAGTTTTATTTTGAAAGTAGCTAAGTAATTAATTTTCGTTTGAACACTTCCAAAACCTTTGACGTCTGAAAAACTCCATCAGGTCATGTGGCCTAGTTGCTTTTAAGTTTAGATAAGCTTTTTTGTTCACTGGAGAGTGACACTGGATAGTCATTGACTAAAAGTGGGTAGTCTTCTTGACCTATTACTCGCTCTACATGGTGCCCAATTAGCAACTACTGGAAATGTTGCAATGAACATTTTACTTAAATCACTTCATTAACACTCTCCTGCTAAAAGTTGGCCCAAAATATACAGCCACGTCTCGGGTGATTTGGAGTTGATAACTTTTCGATCTGCTCTTGATTTCCGAGACTGCGACTTTTCTGGTCTCGTGGTCAGCTATTATTTAACGACTTTTATCGTAAAGGGACAATAAGACCGTATGATCGAGTCAAAGAAGGATCAGGACAACTCGAAAGCGCTACGCGAGCAAAGGACACCAACTTATCAGAAGAAATAAAATGGATCGCATGGACATTTTAAAATTTAATTTTACTATAGAGAAAAATGTTAATAATGCACGAAATTCATTTTTTAAATGACTAAAACAACTCCTTTAGTAATTGAAGCTACAATCAGGATGCCATGTGATTTCTAAAACAACTACATATTAGTTTCAGTAAGAACAAAAATTATAAATCGTTCTTGCTTCTTGCGGTTGTTAAAAATAAACCCTTTTCAAGTTTTTAAGAAGCTTCTCTATACAAAAAAAATTAAATCTGTTATGCTGAGAATGAGATATTCAAAATTTGAAAAAATGGTACAGGTACATTTAGTAGTATCTTTGTTTCAAATTCTTTTTTATTCAATTATAAATTGTAAAAATTGAACAAAAGAAAAAAAAATTATCAAAGTTCTATTTGCTGTTTTCGAAAAAAATACTATTTTCGAAAACCATTTTTTTAACATTTGTGTGGTGGATACCGTTGTTTTTAGATAGAAGGAAATTTTTTTTTCACTTCTTGTGGATTGTATTAAACAACTTTAATTGCCAAGTTTTAAAAAAATTCAGCATGGGATTTTCGAAATGTACAGATTCAAGAAAATTGAAATTTGAATACACAATAGTATTTAAGCTTTTTGGGAGCTTTAGTACGAACAAAATTATCGAAATTAGTTGAATCATTTTTGAAAAAATCAAAAACAGAAAAATGCTTCGAAGGAGGGGTACCATCAATAACCATTTTTAGGATATTTTTCTTGAGCATTATCTTGATTTAAGTAAATGAAATTTTGGGAATTTTCTTTTAAAAATTCTAAGGAACAGTTTTTGAGAAAAAACAATATTTTGTAAAATAATAAAATAAAAAAACTTAATTTCTCAAATAAAAAACTCTTAAAATTTCTTTTTTTAAAGTAACATATTTGATCATTATCTTGGGCTCATTTTTAACTATTCAATACTCTCTTCATATAGTGAAGTCTACTACAAAATAAATACAAAATAAATACTTCATTTTTGTAAGATAAGTACTAGCCATTTTTGTTCTTATATTTAGAAAAGATGTACAATTAAGGCTGTCAAGCACGGTGCTGGAGGTGTTATGGTTTGGGGCTGTATGGCGTCTTCAGAAGTCGGTAAGCTGGAAGTAATAGAAGGAACAATGGATCAATTTGTATACATCGATATCCTCAAAAGAAATTTAAAAACAAGTGCTAAAATTCTGGGTATATCCAATGACTATTACTTCCAGCAAGATAATGACCCCAAACATACCACCCATAATAAGCGCATGTGGCTGGCATATAACACTTCCCATCTGCTACGAACCCCACCACAGAGTCCAGATATTAACCCTATCAGTTAAAAGAAGCCTTGTTGCTTGAATGGAGTAAGATCAATAGTTCTTATACAGAAAAACTAGTAGGGTCAATGCAAAACCGTTATAAAGAAGTTATAAGGCTTAAAGGGTATCCGACCAAATATTAACAGCAAAAGTAATAAAAAAAAAGAGGCTGGGTGCGACCCACACTGATAACATCCCATTTGTGGTCTTGAAAACTTTATATTTAGTTTTTTTCAAATAACCAAATTTTCAGCGAAACAAACTTTAGCTGTAAAATTCAAACAAACATTATTTTACCATAGCTATTAATGGAATTTGAATATGTGGGACTTGGGTACAACTAAACAACCTTATTCATATACGTATGTACAGTACATACATTCTTCTAAAAACGAAGTTGATAATAAAATTATAAAATTATGTATTATATTATATATATATATTTTACGAGTATTATTTCGGTTCCAAACACTTTAATTGAAAAAAATTTAAAAACGAAATATTCAAATATAAAAGATATGGTTTGGTTATTGATGGAAGGGTACTTACAAAATATATCCGCTCTAAAACTAGATATATGTCAAATATAAACCATTTGTTAGAAATTGTATTGTGTATAAAATTAAATAATGGCAAAGTCAATATGATTGCTCGTTCTCAAGATATTCTAGTCGAAAAACAAATATTACCACTTTTAAGTAGATTTTTTTATATTTTTGTTAAAACTGTCAATTCGATACTTGTCAAAATATAACCATATGTTAATAATTGTATTATGTCGTTCCCTTCCCGTAAGAATGTACTAAGTGACACTTTTTTCGAAAATGCCTTTTTGATGAGGAAATATACTATATAATGTTAAGGGCCACGTTTTGGCCACTAGAATTTTTTATAATTTTTTTATTTAAAAAAAACTATTGATTCAATATTTGTCAACATTTTACCAATTGTACAAAATTGTACTATGTATAAAATAAACTAAATTAGAAGTCAATATCACTACTAGTTCTCGAGAAATTTGAGTCGAAAAACAATTTTTACCAATTTTCAATAGAATTTTATATAGTTTTTTATTTTTTGTAAAAAAACTATAAACTGATTTTTTTTGAAATTTTCACCAGTTGTCAAACACATAATTTTTCGTAAAATAAAATTATTTTGAGTTTCAAATTGTTTTCCGTTCTTAGAATATCTGGGTTATGAAATTTTTTTTTCAGTTTTTTTTGTTTAAAAAAATAACAGTAAGTTCATTTTTTTCCAAATTCATACCAAATCTGTATGACCTTATAATGAGTACATTAAATTTTATTTGAAATCAATAGCATTATATTTTCGTGAGATATTTGAAACTAACCAAAATTTTTACTTTTTGTTAAAACCGTTATAGTCAAAAAACTACTCACTGAATTTTAATAAACGCCCTTTCAGCCTCTTTCGAAGTTATTATCTATCAAACAAAATTTATTTGAAGTCGATATCTTTACTCGTTCTTGAGATATCGACGACGAAAAATGGTACCAGAATGTACGGACGTACGAACGTACGAACGTACGAACGCAACGTACGAACGTACGTACACACACACACGCAGACATCTCTCTAAAAATGATTAATATAGCCTCTAGGGACCTTGAAACGTCGAGAAATGTCAAAAATTCCAATTTGACAAATCGGACCGATTACAAAAAAGGCCTTTCTAATTATGCTTATTATTTTTTGTTATCAATCACACCCAAAAATTGCTGTGGGCTCTCGGTCTATCTGAAATTCCTGAACAAAATTTCGTGTATAGGTGTAACAGAAATTGAAAAAAAGTTAGTTAATATAGACAAATAATTATTTTTAACTTCCCATAGGGAGTTATTGTAATCGGTCCGATTTGTCAAATTGGAATTTTTGACATTTCTCGACGTTTCAAGGTCCCTAGAGGCTATATCAATCATTTTTAGAGAGATGTCTGCGTGTGTGTACGTACGGTCGTACGTTCGTACGTTCGTACGTCCGTTCGTTCTCGTACCATTTTTCGTTGTCGATATCTCAAGAACGAGTAAAGATATCGACTTCAAATAAATTTTGTTTAATAGATAATAACTTCGAAAGAGGCTGAAAGGGCGTTTATTAAAATTCAGTGAGTAATTTTTTCACTATAACGGTTTAAAAAAAAAAAAGTAAAAATTTTGGTTAGTTTCAAATATCTCACGAAAAAATAATGCTATTGATTTCAAATAAAATTTAATGTACTCATTACAAGGTCATACAGATTTGGTATAAATTTGGAAAAAAATGGACATACCGTTATTTTTTTAAATAAAAAAAACTGAAAAAAAAAATTTCATAACCCAGATATTCTAAGAACGGAAAACAATTTGAAACTCAAAATAATTTTATTTTACGAAAAATTATGTGTTTGACAACTGGTGAAAATTTCAAAAAAAATCAGTTTTCAGTTTTTTTACAAAAAATTAAAAACTATATAAAATTCTATTGAAAAATGGTAAAAATTGTTTTTCGACTCAAATTTCTCGAGAACTAGTAGTGATATTGACTTCTAATTTAGGTTATTTTATACATAGTATAATTTTGTACAATTGGTAAAATGTTGACAAATATTGAATTAAATTAATAGGCGAAACCCAGGCCAAAACGTGGCCCTTAACATATAGTATATTTCCTTATCAAAAAGTCATTTTCGAAAAAAGTGCCGCTTAGTACATTCTTACGGGAAGGTATCGACATAATACAATTATTAACATATGGTTAAATTTTGACAAGTATCGAATTGACAGTTTTAACAAAAATATAAAAAAAATCTACTAAAAAGTGGTAATATTTGTTTTTCGACTAGAATATTTTGAGAACGAGCAATGATATTGACTTTGCCATTATTTAATTTTATACATAATACAATTTCTAACAAATGGTTTATATTTGACATATATCTAGTTTTAGAGCGGATATATTTTGTAAGTACCCTTCCATCAATAACCAAACCATATCTTTTATATTTGAATATTTCGTTTTTAAATTTTTTTTCAATTAAAATGTTTGGAACCGAAATAATAAAGTAATTTCTATAATATAATACATTTTGAAACAACTTATACATCAACAATCTCAATTTCAAATCTCTTTAAATAATTAAAATGCTTTTCAATCTTAAAATAATGTTTGTTTGAATTTTACAGCTAAAGTTTGTTTCGCTGAAAATTTGGTTATTTGAAAAAAACTAAATATAAAGTTTTCAAGACCACAAATGGGAAGTTATCAGTGTGGGTCGCACCCATAATTTTTTTTTTGGTGAAAATAAAAACCTTGTACATTTCTTTATTAAAAAATATTTTTTTTTTGAAACAAATTACTTTAAATTTGTGAATAACAGCAGTTTTTAAAAATATTTCTTCCTTGTACGCAGACTTTTGTGGATCACTTAATTCATAAAAAAATTGCTAGACAATAAAATGGTTGGATTCCATTCCACTTTCAAACATTTTGTGCTTTATTTGAAAGCAGTAAAACTAACTATATCACTAGAGTTCTCTTAAATCATTGTGGGTCTGTGTATTGGAAAAGGGAACGTGGCGGTGAGATTCCATTTGCAATACATGTGCATATTTGCAGACGTGCGGATTATGCTTATGAGTTTCATAGTTAGTTTTTTGGTTTGAAAGAATCTAAGTAAAAAAAGAGATACATTATGTATTGACGTTCCAGTGAGATTCATATTAATTAATTATATTTATTTTATTTGTTATTTAATTCAATAAATCATTTAAAAAAAACTCTCTCTAACTCGAATTTTTCTTGAACTCCCTCTAACTCGAACCAGTTTTGATATCCCGTGAAAGTTCGACTTAGAGGGAGTCGACTTTATTTAATTTTTTGAAAAAAATCTACACTTTTTTTTTTTAATTCAAGACTTTAAAAATGGGTAAATTTTTTTTTTTTTTGAAATTAAAATTTTATTTGTACATTAATATAAACTTGATGTTGGCGTACTTAAATTTGTTCCTAAAATGTTTTAAAAATTGTATAAAAAATTTGTAATTTGTAATTTTTGTTCTTCCATAAACTCATATTTGCTTAAATTATCACATTGCATCCTGTTTTTATTTCCAACTACTAAAAGATAGTGAACTTAACCTTTAAAAATGAATTTTATGCTTGTGAACATTATGAAAATTATTGTAAGCTTTTCAGAACAAAAACTAGTATAATATATTTAAATTTGAAAACAGCATTTTAGTTTTCGCCCACGTAACTTTTCATGTAGCTACTCGTAATACTGTTGTATACAAAAATAATAAATTTACTAATCTTTGCCTCAGCTATCTATGTCTGTATTTCTCAATGTCTATACCTCGACCTGTATCCTTAACGAACTTGGTACTTAAGGGTCTTATGTAGTTCTCTCGAGGAGAAGTTAAATTTATTTTATGGTCCAAAAATAATGTTAGGGGTGGCCGTGGCGCGATGGTTGTGTGCTCGCCTGTCAACCTCTAATCACAGGTTCGATCCCTGCCGTCGTCTATGTCGTTTTAATTCCATTAAATAAAAACCTTCTAAAATTGTCATCAATGGGTTGCTGGTTTACTCATTACATGTTGTTCAGGCATAACACTAACAACATTTAATTGAATTAAACTAGTATGCCAGTATGCCCAACAAGGATGAATATGAATAAAATAATGTGAATTATAAGCGACATAGAAATAAGACACGGCATTTCTCCTCTTTAGTTCATCCATCCCCTGGAGATAAAAAATCTGAGACAACCACCTTCAGTTTCAGAACATTGTGCCACACATCTTTCTTTTCTTAACTTCACGCCCGCGCTGTGTTGAAATATTTAAAGGGTAATCATAATCCCTTGAGCACGGATAGATTATAACAAAAAAAAAAAATGGTCCAAAAATAATGTTAGATAGGTACAACCTGTATGCTTAACAATTTCTATAGAAATTTATACAAAATAATATTACATATTATAAAAAAATCATTTTTTTTAAATTTAATTTGTATTTGCACAATAATAAAAACTTAAAACTGGTGTCCATATATGAATCCAAAAATACACCAATGTTAGGAGTAGGAGCAGATGGGAAATTAATCTAAGGTAAACTCAAGATAGACCTTGGATATTACGACGAAAATATTGACGTCGGTAAAGAGTGGCTGCAATTCACAAAAACTACATATTTGAAAAAGGAACAATTAATCCAGAAATCTAAAACAATTCACCAAAATTTATTGGATTTTGTAGAACTTCTAATATTCAATTGTGTTATGAATGAATGAAAGTCTTTTCCTTATTTATTCATGAAATTGGAATAAGTATATGGTAACATGGTAGGAAAAGTCATCATTCATTTCAGCGTAAGAAATGCAAATTATGAATTATGGAGTATGCTTGAGCAGAAATTTGAAAATCGAAAACTGCAGTTCACGACTTTGGTTGATAGCCTTCTGACGAAATTCTTAAACAGGAAGATTCAAAGAGTATAAAAGAATATCTAGACTAGAATTAGTTCACATGCAAGAAGTTATGGGAAAATACTATCTGCTTCATCAAAACTCAATGCGGTGGAATAGTCTACCAACAAAGTTGCGAGTAGTCTTTAAAGACTCTGTTAAAACAACAGATGGAGACAAGTGTTCAAATGCATTAAGGCTCGTATTCACCGAGCGCTCCTAAACGGCTCTTAACTTTACGAGGCTCTTAACTTGAAATTTCTGTGGGGTATTCACCAACCACTCGCAAGTGTTTTTCAAAGTTCGAAAATGAGAGCCACTCTCTCTTCTTCAGGCATACTCAAACTGTGAAATGTTGTGGAATGTTGGTCTTGACAGCAAATGGATACTCTTCTACTTGGCATTGCTCACATAGATTCGAGTCAAATGCGTGCTTGGCACACGCACAAGCGAACAAACTTTCGAAGAGAGCGCTCGTAAGTTAGGAGTGGTCGGGACCACTCCTAACTTTTAAGGGCGCTCGTAGATCTTCACTAATATTGTTTGGTGAATAGGTTTATGAGCTTCTTAAGTTATGAGCGCTCGGTGAATACCGGCCTAAGTGTTTTTAAAATTTCTATCTTCCATCTCGAAAAACACAAAAAGTAAAAGTTGAAATGGTTCTAAATTTCACTTTTTCACTTTTTGAAAACACTAAGGCTAGGCGCGCTCATTCAATTTTTAGTTTTGCAACTGCTTGGTTTGAGCAACTAAGAAGTTTGTGTTTTGACACAAACTAAACGATTGCCCAAAAAGAGTTCGCTATTTTGTGTAACATATAATTATATGCACCTGCGCGGACATTCAACCAAATAGTTCATCTGTTTTCTATAAGCAACGAAACAGTTGTGCAACTAAAATTGAATGTGCGTGCCTAGCCTAAAGCGGAATTTTCCCGATAGATGTAGTTAATACTCTAAGGCCGGTATTCACCGAGCGCTCATAACTTAAGAAGCTCATAAACCTGATCACCAAGCAATATTAGTGAAGATCTACGAGCGCTCTTAAAAGTTAGGAGTGGTCCCGACTCGAATCCATGTGAGCAATGCCAAGTAGAAGAGTATTCATTTGCTGTCAAGACCAACATTCCACAACATTTCACAGTTTGGGTATGCCTGAACAAGAGAGAGTGGCTCTCATTTTCGAACTTCGAAAAACACTTGCGAGTGGTTGGTAATACCCCACAGAAATTTCAAGTTAAGAGCCTCGTAAATTTAAGAGTCGTTTAGGAGCGCTCGGTGAATACGAGCCTAAGACTTAACTACATTCAACTTCAAAGGGCGTTTTTCTTTTTTCATTCAGAGTAAAGCACTGAACAGAGCACGAGCATGTCGAACATGCTCTGAACTTTCTCCGAATCGAGCGTGTTTTAAGAGCTCTGAATTATTTTATAAACACAACACACGCGAGTTTTTGAGTTTTGTTCCTGTCTGTCAGAATGATTTCAGCATTTAACTCTCTCTGCTCAGCTATTTTCTACCGAGCTCATAGAGTGCGCTCTGAACAATCTCTGAACACGCTCTAAACGAAAAAAGAAACACAAATTTGAACTGTTATACACTCTGAGCTAAAAAAGAAACACGATTTTTTGTTTGACAGTTCAGGTTCTTCTCTGAACTAAAAAAGAAAAACACCCAAAGAGTGAAAAGTGAACAAAATATGCTGTATTTTTCCAAACAACAACAAAAGCAAAAGTTAAAATGGTTCTAACTTTTACTAAACTTAAACCACAGATAATTATTATATAATGTATGACAGTATAGTGTAAATGTATGCTCCATTCCGCAACAGATGTCGCTAGTCGATAATTATCTGTACTAAAACTGTATGCTCTATTCAGCAACAGATGTCCGGGCGTTTTTTTGCAATTTTTATTTGTTGTTTTAAACAATTTCTGTGTAGTATATTTAAATAATTTTGGCATTGTGAACATCTATGCAAAAAATGTTTCGTTTAATATGTAATTTATGCGCCTTCGGTTTTTGTGGGTCGCGTAAAGTGTACCACAAAAAACATGTTTGCCGTTTTATTATATGATTACAAACAAAAACGAGTTCCGATTTGAGAAATTTTTTTTTCTGTAAAAGAAAAAAAAATCGACTTAGAGGGAAAGAAAATAGGTCAATAATCAAAAGAATGTTTTCGAGTTAGAGGGAACTTCGACTTAGATGGAGTTCGGCTAAGAGTATAGTTTTTGTATGGAAAATTGAGGGGAATACAAAAATACGGCTAAAAAGTTCGAGTTAGAGGGAGTTCGACTTAGAGAGAGTCGACGTATAATATTTTTTTAAGTTTTGATTTGCAAAAAAAAAAATTTTTTCATATTTATACGTAAGAAATTAGAAATAAGAACCGAAATTTACAAAAAAAAATCCTTCATCCGTTTTAAATAATCAGCTCTTACTTTATAAAATTTAGCACTTACAAATGCATTATATTCTCTTAATGAAGAGAAGACTAAATTATAATATTTTTAAAGTAATTTTTAATTTTTTACGTACGAATATACAAAAAATATACATACTACATATATTTTTTTCTGTGCGAAAAGTAATGGAATGAAAAAAATATATATTTAAAGATATCGATAGGTACATAGATACATATACTATAACTGGGTGACTAGGTTAACGAGTATTGTAACTTAATTAGCGCTCAATAACTACCGCCCTTAAGGAATACCTCAAAAATCGAACATGTTCAAAGTTCTTATAGCAATTATTCATCTGAATTCCATTACGAAATAGTAACCTACTATCTTTCAAACTGGTTTACCGAAAACACGTGGTTTCTTCACATTCACATTCACGTTGAACTTTATTTTATTTCAAATTAGACTGAATGCCCAATTTTGTATAACAACTAAAAGACAATAAAAAAGGATGCAATCCAAAAAGGGAATAAAAAGGATACAAGTAACATGTTACGATCGCCCGTTCTCCTGCCAATTAGTTGAATGACTATGTTCATGTTTGCTAAGTGGGAAACAGATTACAAACGGACTCTATTATGGAGAGGAAGCTAAGAGTGTCTGTTCAACTATCAACCTCCAACCAGTCCAACCAGATTGTTTCTACAAAGCCAATGGTCGAACACAACATAAGTTGGCGGAAATATGACTACAACGGTATGTTGGCCTATGTAGGATATATGGATATAATGTGGGGTGAGCATACTTTGTAATGAATTTTAATGACTATTTGTTTTGTTATATTCGATGACGCAAAAAAAGGATGTGGAAGTGGACAAAAGATGGGTCATTTCAATTCAATTTCATGGCTTTGTGGTATTTATTTACTTGAAGTTGATTTAAGCATTATAGATACAGATAGGTACAAAATTGTTTGTGGTTTTCTTTTGCCTTAATATACGAGTAACGAGCATGTGATTTTTTTTTTAAACATCCATTCAAGTAAAATGAAATTGGGCTTTTGGGCAAGTGAGTTGATACAATGCCTCTGAATTTTAAGTTACAAATTATCCTAAATTCCGGGCTTCTCATATTTTTTAATGAATTAATTAATTTTTAACCTTTTTCTGGTTGAAATGATTTTTTGTTTTGTTTTTTTTTTACAAGCCCACATATTTTCAGAACGATTTTTGAAAGGTAGGTAGGATAGAGATCGTCACAATAGTATCGTAGCCTCATTTATTGACTCAGTCAGTTAGCAATGGAAGCACTTATTAAATAAAATATACATATATAAAGGGGCCCGATAGTTTAAGGAAAACTTAGTGCCTAGGAAGTTTTGTTTCTCAATTATTTCTGTGTGTGTGTGGACCTACAATTTTCTACCGAGAAATGAAAAAACTCATACCAAAATTTACTGTTGGAGGATTTGTCGATTTTTCACATAAGTCATTGAAAATTGTAAGAAGGGGTAATAGGGCAAAAGCCGATTTAATATACCATAACTCCTTTGACCTGTGAAAATAAAAGACATTTAAGATCATTGTATTCAACCTTTCTACGCAATAAAAACCACAATTTCTAATGTTTCAATCGGTGCACACTTAACTTTGTATAAACGATGCAGAAAATGACCCTTTTTCTACCAACAAAAAGCATTCAAAGTCAATTTTTATTTGTTCCTCATGAAAAATTCTCCAGGATGGTATTTTTTCGTGCTATTTATTGAAGACGATCTTATTCTTTGAATATTTTCATTCATTAAAATCGAAAAAATTTATCATTATCTCAATATGGCAAAACTTAGTCTCGTTCCGGTCCTGTTGTTTTTATAATTTTAAAATACAAATTATTTATTCAAAAACTTTAATGCCGAAACTCTGGTAAAATTCAGTGCAAAAAAATACAGCTTCGTCTCGGTTTCCAGTCCTATTAAATTGCTATCTGATTTCTAGAAAATAATTTAATTTAATTTAAAAATTTGAAATTTCATTAAAATTTTTCAAAAAAAAAAATAAATTTGGGATGCCAGTTTTAAGTATTTCTCGACTGAAAAGGTAAAGTATCTTAAGTCGACTTAAGATATTTCGCGTTTTTTTGTTGATCCTTAGTGCCATTCTAAAAGGCTACAGTTCTGTGTTATCGGCTTCCTTCTATCTCACTCCTGTGCTTTTTTATAGACAAAAACAACTTCATCTTATGTTTCTAAAAGCACGATATTCTTACGATGATTTTAACTTTAATAAAAGGGTAGAGTAAAATGAATGAATAGATATTGTATGATGCTATACTCGAATAAAATTTTCTAAATCGTTGATTTAACTTAGTTTCGTATTAAATCAGCTTTAACGTCGGTCTTACTAATTCAATTAAAATTTTGTGTTATTGATTTTAGGAAATAATTTCAAGAAATAATCGTTTCACTTGTTTTGAAGTATTGATTTTCCAAAAAACAAAAATAGTTTTTTTTTTCTTCAAAAAATCCAAAAAATATTTTTGCAAATGTTCTTATATAAAATATTATTTTAAGTTTCGGGGGCTTCTGCTGAAAAAAATGGTTTAAATCGTTAGAATCGTTAATGAGAAAATCGAAAAGTAGAAGTAAAACTTCGTTACATGTCGCTGTCTTTGACTGATAGTGTGTCGTTTTGACACGTCACTGACAGCTGCATAGACATTTTCTTACCCCCAACTCCGGAGAAGAAGTTTTACTTAAAAAAAAACGGTTCTATGACAGGTACAGTTAATAAAATGTTATTCAAAAATTTTATTTTATCAAAATCATGAGAGCCGTTTTCGAGATAAATAGATCTTACACTACGGGTGCGATACCGTTAGTTTCGGAGGTAAGAACAATTTTCAATTTCTCCTATCTCCCCTTGGGTCCCTTAGGTAAATTTTTTCCAATAGTTTTTTGTTATTATTAATTTGACTTTTAAAAATATGTTTTCATATAATATTTTTTACAATGATCAATGATTTTTTTTAAATAATTTAATAATTTATTTTATATTTTATTTTAATATTTTTTAAATAAATAATTATTTGAATAAAACTAAACTGTTTCTATTCTGTGAACTAAATGTGATTTTATAGCCTTTTTTTTAAAGAAATTCAAGTCTTTATTAGTTATTATTTTTTTTTTTTTATTATTAAAGCTCTATAGAACAAATGTGATTTTTTCATATACGACTTAAATAAAAACCACCAAATATCATCATAAATCTCTTTTTTTTCCACTTTTCCACACGCAACTCATCTTAAATGGACATAAGAACTGAAAACGTCCTTCGAAAACGCAAGGCAAAATACCTTATCTCAACTTAAGATTTTGGAAATTAATAAAAAATTCAATTTATAGAAAAGCCAAACTATCTTAAGTCATATTTTGCCTCATAACGACCAAAATATTAAAAATATGTTTGTGAAAATAATTTCAAAAAAAAGATCATAAAATTTTACATATTAATGCTTGGTTGAATAAAGTCTATATTTGAAAGATTTTTTGGGATACAGCTTTGAAGTGTTTTTTTGCTCTCCTGAAAAATCATCAAAATTGACTTAAGATACTTTACCTTTTCAGTCGAGATTTAATAATATAAATTTTAGGAAATTATTTATAAAACTAATCGTTCACTCATTTTCATTTCTCTTAGATAGATTACATTTTTTATTCAATATAATAAATTGTACATTATAATCTTATCTTATTACAGAATCTATAACGAAGCATATAAAAATGAGCACCGTTAGCCATAGGCAAATAAGGAACGTATCTTACTAGGCTTCAAATGGGATCGTTACATTTTCCCGAAAATTAGTTGCCCATGTAACGTTTGCCCCCCGATTTTATTTATACTTCGATCCCGCACCACGATATCCCGTGGCATGATATCCAGTAGATTTCTTCACGGGATATACTACTTTTAAAATAGTACTTTTTGGAGCTTTATAAAAAAGTATTTTATTTTATTAATTATTTGATAGCCGAGAAAAAATATTTAAGTAGTAGTGCTTCCATGAAAATCCTCGGTTCTTGTCAAAACTCTGTAGAGATAAGACCTCAAGATGAGATAGGAACTTTGATTCAAATGTGTTATGCGGTGATTGTTGGACGGGCTGGTTGGGCGACTGGCTGGTTGGGTGTGGTGGGAGGAAGGAAATGACATGAGTCTTCTTAACGCTTTAAAAGGTTTTAAGCTTGGATAACGCATTCTAAGCTTGAACAAATTTACAAAAGGTGCCTTTAAGAAAACTTCTAGAGAATGCAATTCGGCTTTCGATAAAAACACTCAACCTTTCGTCCACTGCTAAAACTCCAACACGATATCACCACAGCCCTCAAGAGTAATCGTATCACCATCGGATGCTTTCTGGAAGCATTCGGTAGCGTTTGGATAGACGCACGGCCTAATCCACAAACTTTATCTTATGCAAGTACCTCCGCCATTAATAAAAATTCTCCTTTCTTTCCTATCTTTCATGAAATTTTTCGTTCAAGTAGATAACCGCCAGTCAAATATGAAGACCATCAGAGCTGGAGTCGCCCAAGGCTCAAAACTCACAATTATATAAAATGGACTGACATTTGGAAAACATTCTAGTTCATGCATAACGCGTTAAGCTTATTTTTGGTGTCAATGACAGTAAATATGTCGGAAATGGATTGTGCCATACAGCATACAGCAGGGCCACTTAATGAACTGATATCAAAGAAAGCTTCTGCGCGTTGCTGATATTTATTGATTGTAAAAATCTAAGGGATTATTTATTTGTTATTCTTAGGAAATATTGCTGTTGAAAGCTATAGTTCTTAGAAACTGCACTTTGTCGGTACCAGTCCTTCTATGTAACACCGTCTGAAGGACCTCGTTCTTCGTCATTGCCTTGGTAATAGGTGACTCCTCTCCTTCTCGTATTTTTTCCACCGCTAACTTAGCAAGGACAGTTTCCTTGGAGAATGTATTTGCCCGAACACATTTTTGAGACGGTGCACAGTAGGTCCTCTCCATACACACAAGAGTACCGTTTTAATTTTTGATAATAAAAAAAAAATGCACAATCGATATAAATATTACAACACATGTAATTCGTAAGTATTATCTTTCCTCTCTGTCTAATGGCCAAGTTACGGTACATTTAAGTTGACTCTTTATTTTTTTTTGTTTATATTATACGCGCACTCAAGGGGTTATGACTACCCTTATAATGTTAAATACACAGTGCGAGCAATTAGGAAATTAGGATAGGATTAGAAAGGAGATACCGATGCACATTGGTTTTGAATGTCTGCACATTGAAATGACTGGGAAATACTGAGCCAGGTAAAGCATTCCACATTCGTGTAGTGCGACTAAAAAAATAATCTCTGTATTTGACAGTACGTCCGAAGTTGGGCTCAAGGGTAAACTGATGGGCATTCCTAGAAGTTCGGATATTACGGTTGAATTGTTTAAGGGGAGGAATGCATCTGGCTATTTCACTAGAGCACTGTTTATGGAAATAGCGGTAAAATAATGATAGACATGAAAGATTGCGGCGGTGCTCGAGAGATACAAGTGTTTCAGTAAGACAACGGTCGCCTATCATTTTTATAGCTCTCTTTTGAATTCTGTCCAAGAGACTCAAGTGGGTTTTAGGGCACCTGCCCATATATGGGAATTGTACTCGAGCTTCGGAAGAATAAAGGCTTTATATATAACAACCAGATCAGAAGGGGTAAAATACTTCTTGCATCGACGGAGAAAACCTAAACACTTAGCAACGTTTTTGGCAACGTCAAATATGTGATCACTCCACAGAAGGTTATCAAGTAGATAACCGCCATTGGTTTTTATTACACATTCGGAAGCTTTAATTTTGTGCAGTTTGCTTTTATTTTTAAAAGTTAGCTTTGTTCAACAAAAAAAAATTAAAAATGGGTTGGGTACGATATCCCGCTTTTAATAATCCCGTTTGTTTTTAAATCCCGATATTATAATCCTGTTTCTTAGAATCCCGCTTTTTTTAAATCCCGCTTTTTATAATCCCGCTTATTTAAATTCCCGCTTTTAAAATCCCGTCTCTTATATTCTCGTTTTTTATAATCCCATTTCTTATTACGACGTATAAACAGTGAGGTAGGTGCGAGGTTGGGTGTATGCAAAGTTTCATTAGAATTTAAAGAATCTGGAAAATAACCAACATAAAATAAATAAGTTTTACGTACATACGTATTCTAAATAACGGGATAAGCGGTATAATACGGGATTTTAAGAAACGGGATTATAATTGAACGGGATTTTGAATAAACGGGATATTAAAAAGCGGTATTTAAAAAAAACGGTATTATAGAGGACGGTATTTTGAAACTTTTTTTTGAGGGATTTTTGAAAAACGGAATTATAAAAAGCGGGATTCCGTTACACTCCCATTAAAAATATGTCGTTTGATAACCAAGGTACATAGAAGATTGGAAATACATTTTTTTTCGTTTCAAAAGTGTTATTTAGTGTATAAAATACATAAATGGAGAACGATTTTACTCACGGGCAATTGAATCATTAAAATGTATTTTTTTAATTAGCCCAGAGAACTTTTAAACCTAAGTTATAGCATGAAAGAAGAAATATTTGTTAGTAACAATCTGAAGACAAGAGAAAAAGTTAGGTGCGCAAATTTGAATTATCACTGTGTGAGTTCGCGGTTGAATAAATAAATAATACAAAGCCCGATAGCAAATTTTGGTAGTGGATATTTAGCCAAAGTAAGAGTATGTGGGCTTATAGGTATATTTATCATGATATCAAATCTAAAAATTCCGGCAAGTTTTTTTGTCAGCTTTGGGTGGGGGGTGGGAATGAAGTTCAAAACTAGCTATTTTCCCAATCTTTGCTCCAGAGATGTAACCACTTCTATGAATATAAAATTTAAATTTGCAATTTGATGCTCTGTAATAAAACCTAAGTTGACATACCTCAATGTTGACCATCCGACTGATAGAACTTAAAGTTTAAGCTTTTTAGTGAGTCATATCGGTTTTTTGTAAATTTTTTGCTTAATATAGAATCGCTTTTCACACATGCGGAAAGATTTAGGTGTTTTTGCCTAAGAAACAGCTCGACTTTACATGGAGATCCATCCTTGGTATCCCATGAGCACAAGTCTTCACAAAATCCTTATCAATGGAAGTGAAATAATAACTCATGCCTTACTTCAAATTGACCAGTTAAGTGAAGAAGACCAGGAGGCGCGAAATAGAGATTTTCATGCATATATCGACAACAATTCAGCAGGACGACATCACTAACGGATAGTATGGGGGATGTTATAAGTAGGTGGCTTATCCCTTCCTAAAGTCATAAATATGTTACTCGAAGAAACATTGTTTTCTTAATATAAATCTATTAATAACCTTGAAAATGTTGTAGATACTCTTTACTGCATTCATTATTAAAATATTTTCATTTTCAACAGCAGTTAGTATCTAATTATAACAGTTTTTAGTATCTCAAACAAGATTCTGAATTTTGAGCACTGCTTAGTATGAACGGCGCCCACAGTGCGGCGATGCCAAGCCTCAACGCTATTCTGCTACCTCGGGAAGTGTTCTTCGTTTGCGGAGGCTCCGGTGGTAAAAAATGGTGGTTTTTACCGCGATGTGTTGGCTCCTGTACATTCTGTGCATTTTCTCTAATTAAATCCATATTTTTATATGTACTCTTACATAGTTACGCTTAAAAAACTGCTAAGGCTTGAACAAATAAAAATTCATAATCTAACATGTTTCTTAAGCTTACTTAATGAAAACCCAGACCTTCTAAGGGATTACCAAAAAGCTTGAAACGCATTTTAAGCTCTGAGCAAACCATAGCTCTAAACCATAACTGAAACTGAAAAAAAAATACTTAAATAAATGTATTCATTTGTGCATTCTTTTGTTCATTGCTAATAAATTTATTTGTTATTTATTTATTTAAATCTCTATTTATGTATTTATTTATCTATTCATGTATTTATTTATTTATTTTTGTTCATTTATTAATTAATTTATTTATTTTCTTTTCTTATTTTTATTTAATTATTATTTTCAATGTTTATTCATTTATCTATTTTGCAATCGATTGATTTTTGATTAATTACTTTTATCAAATTTTATACTTTAAATACAATATTTTTTATTAAATAATAAACAAAATAATTATCTTGCAAATTTCATTACCTATGCAACATACTTCTAAAAAGAAGGCCATACCATAAATTTAAAAATATCAAATGAAGGTTTTCTACTTCCTCCTTTTTATTTTTGTAAATCATCATTTTGAATATATTTTTCAGTTGCAAGATATACACTAAATATCATATCCCTGTGTAAACTGTGTATTCACAAATTCATTGTAAATTGTAAAGCCTTTATTCCATGATAATAAATATAGATACATATATTTATCTATTAAGATCTAAATATTGTAAGTCTTGAAGAAAATATTGTCACCGCCACCAAACATACAACAGAGTAACTGCAAAAGGATGAACGACAACTCCTGTACCTGGAGCACGCCCGGCGAATGTGCCTACCGTGTGGTCAAAATGGACATATGCGACTATTCCAAAGTCTGCAATCTGAGCCGAAACAAATGGTGGAAGGAAGCGACATACGGTACAACATTTCTGACTTTATCACCTGTCGACCCCATGGAACAACTGTTGATGCAGCTATTACAAAAGGTGGCAGCGGGCATCCACAAAATACAGGACAAAAAAGGAAATAAAGGCGATCAAATTTGCGAATTTTTACTACAACGACCAACATCACCAGTGACCCATATCTTCTCCACATCAGCCTGGCTACAATTGAAATATAGATTTTATGATATAAGTAGTAACTTAATAAAAAATTATATTAAAATAACTTATAATATATGCAATGAAATGAATTTAAACAATTTAAGTTTATACTTCAATTAATGCGAACCTCAATATTTAATATTTAATGCTCCAATGTGCAATATAGAGGAATATTATTATAATTTAACCGATTGTTTAAAAATTAGGGAAAAACTTTGAATGTTTCAATTTTCTAATTATAAAATGATATAAAATTATTTATAACAAATTTATATAATGTACTGGACAAAAAAGTTCCAAAAAAAATTCTATATTTTGTATATCTCTACCTAATTCTGGTAAAAATTTCTTTTTTGATACATTTATACATTATTTAATAAATTTCGGTCAAATGGGTAAATCCAATAGGTATTTAGGCCTATTCGGCGAGATCTTTTATTCTTCTATTCTGTTATGAATTTCCATACACAAGTTTGAGCTGTCAACAAATCTTTTATGAATTATAATTTTGGTATTCAGCATGCTAAAATTTGTTATAAAATCTGCTAATAAAACTTTTATGAACTGTCAAACGTTCGAACATAGAAACAAATTTTTTACGAATAGCATTTTTGGTATTCAGCATGCCAAAATCTGTTATGAAATCTGTTAAAAATCATAAAAGAATAAAAGACAAACTTCTGTGACTTTTATCATAAAAGATTTCACAGGTGCATCAAGTAAAAATGAATATTTATCTTTTATTTCTTCAACGAAATAATGTTCTTAAAAGGAGACAAATGAAGGAAAATATATTAAAACACATATCATATAAACATATATGTAAGTAGAGTATGGCCATGGTATTCCCAGAAACATATGAGGTAAAATTGTGTTCCATGGTATTGATACCAATAGTGTTTAAGGGTTTACTTTTTTGTTCGTCGTCCATTTTAATTATGTCAGATGAAATATTTTAGATAATCACAGCTGATTTAGATAACAGATTTAGTTCAGTTTCATAACAGATCTCGTTTTCGAGATCATAACAGACTTTTATAAAAGTTCGAACCTCTGACTACCAATCATAAAAGATCTTTTAAGGTGGAAATCTTTTATGATTCATAACAGAAAATCTATAGCAGAATAACAGATGTAGCAGAATAGGCCTAATTGCAATTTTCCGATGATGGAATGCGTTGATCGACGTGTTATATTGTGGAATGAACTGGTGATGGAACCTGAAACATTAAAAATGATTCTTGAGGGCGACACGGCCAATGCTAAAGTTAAATATGCAGCCGATGCAGTCATTACTCGAACGCCGGTAATTATTCTATCGAATAATGACATTTTTCCCAACGATATAGCATTTCGATCACGATGTACTCGTATACTTATCTATGGAGACCATGTAAATTTTTGAAAAATTATAATAAGAAGCCCAACCCATTGGCCAGCTATGCTCTATTGGAAAAATATAAAATTGCATAATCCATAAATAAAAACCAACAATTAAATATACAGAATAATAATGAATTTTATTTTCAATTAATTAAATTTTCAGAGTACCAGTTCGTTTGTCGATCATTATAAATTCTTCATCGGCATCGTCGTTTAATAAATCATCGTAGTTGATTGGTGGTTATTTTTCAATTGCTGTTGTGATTGTTTTTTGTTGGTCGTCAGTTGCATGAAGCGTTGTTGATCAGCAGAAGTTGATGAAATGTTACCCTTTTGGTGTCAGTATTGCCAAACAAACATTGTCCGTCGGTATATTTTTCATCGGCGTTTTCGAAGAAATCCACTTCAAGCGGCCAACTTATAGCCATACCGTTACTAAATGCTGAATTAACATTAAATACTATTTTACAGGAACATTCTACCTTCCAATAACAGGCACTATTTAATAGGGTCATTCATAAAGGCATCACTATTGCCCGGATTCAATTGAGGTGTTTCAATTAGACCGACATGCAATTGTGGTTAAGCTGCAAATGATGTGCCACCTTTCCGCGGATGAAATGTACCGTAATTCTCGATTCTTCGATAATAACTATTTGAATTTTTATTTAATTACTCTATAGCCTTTTTCTGGTGCAGCTAAACCCATAGCACCTAAAACAGGTGTTGAATCTTTGCCTTTGTAAAATTGCAAAGCCATAGACGTTGGTCTACTTAGATGTGGTTCAACGAGATCTGGGGCCTGTTTCAGCGTTACTACATCAAGTACAATGTATCATTTTGACTGTTGTATTACATCAATTCTGTTTCACAGGTACTTTCGATTTTCAGTTGAAGTACATCAGTGTAGATATGGACAGTTCACTGGAATTATTGGAAAAATGTATGATTTTGTTTCACAGCTTTTGAGCTACATTGTTGTAATACAACTAACAGTAAATTCTTGCTACATTGATACAATATAAATGTTGGTTGTAGAAGGTGTTGAAAAAGAGTTTAGTAAACTAGTAAGGAATATACCATTATTAGAAAACCAAATATTTTGAAACAATGTCCATGATATTGGCTTCCATTTCCAAGCTAATGAAGAGTTAACAAAATTTTTTTCAGCGGTGACATCGTATATTGGTTGCAATTAATTGGGTGAGCAATAAATGCTCCCAAGCGTTCAACCAACAATTCAACGCAATTTATTGACATTCGAAATCGCTCCACAATATATGGATCTTCAAAATTAAAATGTATTGTTTGTAAAAATATACATATAAATATATACTACTTCTTCTTTGAAAGCGTATATCGAATTCAAAGTTATCATCAAAAATATTTATATCAAAATGCATTATTTTTTTAAATTAAGTTTTTTTTTTCATGGAAACTTAGCAGAAGAAATGCAGAAGAAATGTCTAAACTACATCAACTACGTTTTCTAGGTACATCATACAACACTTTCAGTTGGCTGTGTGAAACGGAAAAATGTAACTGATATAGTTGTAGGATGTAGTTGTAGGATGTAGTTGTAAGATGTAGTTGATGTGATAGCGCTGAAACAGGCCCCATATTTTCTATTAAATGGTACAAAATGATTTTTGCCATTAGTAATTGTCGCTTTCATCCACCAACCACTCTCTTCACCAACCACCCCGACCATCAACCATCCTGTCCGCCAACCACCGCACCATGTCTACCACGTCCAACAACTATGTAGTCGGTACCAAACACCCCAAACCTCTAGGAAGACATCTCTCAGTGTCTAACTTCTTAACAGGTCTAAAAAGAAACTGAAGATTTTTTCGAAATCTCTCCTGCCTTTTATTGTGCAACTCATTTGGTCATAACATTGTGTGATAAGACTTAGAGCTTTTACACAAATTCATAAAGTTACCTTTTAAAGCAAACTGTGACAATTACAGCGAAATCGGTTCATTCGGCAATGATTTTAACTTTTTCAATTAATTTAGAAAATATCAACCATATCCTAACAATTGTTTTAACTTTTCGATACTTTTATCAGCTCACTAGAGAAAGCTAATTTTTTTCGAGCGAATTTGTCTATTAAGGTACTGGTACGGTCTAGAAATCGCAAAAAACGCACGATTTTTGGGAATTTTTTTCTCGGAAACTTTATAAAATAATCACATTATTTTTTTTTAAATAATGAATACATGTGTCAGGAGTACAAAAAATTTTTTTTTGTCGAATTTCGGCCGAATTATAGAGGGCGCCAACGTCGACTCTTAAAGCTCGAGATTTTTTTTTGTTTTGACTTTTCAAACAAATTGTGGTAAATTGTCTCGTAAGAAACCTTCCTTTAAATAACCCAGTTTGTTTTTTTTTGTTTCAGTCCAGCCAATCCTGAGATTAACTGTCCGCAATGGAACAATGTATTTTTTGATGAGTCGACGTTGGGCCTTCTATAATTCGACCAAAATTCTAAAATTAAAAAAAAATTTTTTTTATTGTACTCTTGACGCATGTATTCATTATTTAAAAAAAAATTATGATATTACCTAATAATGTTTTCGAGAAAAAAAATTTCCAAAAATCGTGCGTTTTTTGGCGTTCTAGACCGTACTAGTACCTTAATTTAACACCGCCAGATAATATCATGACTTCACAGGCACTTGACGTTGCAAACGATTTTGTGCACATGTTATAATAGTACTGATAGATCACAATGTACACGTACGTATATACAAATCCACTGGCCCGAGCAGTATACCTGCTGCCGTTTTAAAAGTTTCTCTCAACACTGTCAAAATCAGAGTAGTGGACTTTTTCAAAATGGATCGAAAACAGCATTTTTGACTCTGTCCCAAAGAAAGCCAATCTTCTTCCCCTCTAAGCATCGTACAATTATACATTATACAATTATTTCCTTCCGAACGACAGCCATTATTGCTTTCGTAGAAATTAGAAAAAAATTGATAATTGCGCTTGATATTTCAAAACCATTTGATCGAGTTTTGGCTTCCATTCGAATTCAATGTCCTCGGGGACATTCTCGTTTCCTTCGGCTATACCAGTTATTTTTCTTCCATCCCTTCTGATCTGGCTGTAATCTATAAGGCTTATATTTGTCTAAAGCTTGAGTAAAATTCTCATATTTAGGCAGATGCTTCAAATAACGTACTAGAGTCTCTTGCATATAATTAATTTTTATTTCAGGAGTTACAATTTGTAACCCTATGCTACGACAGAGAAAACAGGCACAATTGTTTCAAAAGAAAGCTGCTCTTGAGTAAAATTCCATCAAAACATAACCAACAAAATACCTTTTATGAAATTAAATCTTTCACTTAAAGTTTTTCCATGAAGTCTTACCTAAAATAGTTCTCTTAAGCATTACTTAAAAACGGTCAATAGAAAAATTATGTTTTCCTCAGCGGACTATCACTAATCGTGGGTGGTAAAGTGCGCTTTAAATTTTGACATGAACTAACCCATTTTCGTAATCGTATATGAATTGTGTGCATTCCCATTCCTTTTTTTTTGCTACCATATTTACATTTCCGCCAATGCTCTTTTAGTTACAAACAAAATTACTGAGAGAAAAATACCAAAGGGAAAACTTTGCATAGCGGTAGATTCTGGGCGATGAGAAGAAAATTTAATCGGATTTAAAAAGCACTCTTCCCATCCTTTTTGTGTTTTAAGAATATTATAAAAATAAAATGCACGACTGGGTCGCACGAACTTGCTCCTATGTAATAGACTAGGAATTTTAAAAAGGAATGTTATTAAAAAAGCTGTTCATAAGGAACAAATTATCATCATTTTTTAAATTCTTTAAGTAGCAAGAGACAAAAACAGAATGCTATGCAAATATGAATTTATGCAAGAACAAAAATTATAAGTCGTTGTAGTGTTTTCTTAATAAAATAAGGTTTTATATATAAATTTTTAAAATAAAACAAAAAATGATTTTTTTTTCAAAAATTCAAATAAATATTTTTTTTTACGTTTTGAAATGCAATGTTTCTTAAAGTTTTTAGATTTTAAAAAATTTCATTAAAATCCGTTATGTCGATAATGAGAAATTCAAAATTTTAAGAAATCGTTCTATGGTATGTACAGTCAGTAATGTCTTGTTTTCAAATTTTTTTGTATTAAATTATAGATCTTAAAAATTAATCGAAAGACTAAAAATTTAAGGAAAATTCTCGGAACCGTTTTCGAGAAAAATACGATTTTCGAAAACCATTTTTTAACTTTATTTGGTTTAGTAGTCTCCATGTTGTGTGTTTATTAGTGATAAATGTAAACACGATAAAAAAATTTTTATATTTGTATATAATTTATTTATTTAGTTTTAAAAAATAAATAAATTATATACCTATATTTATTATATAAATATGTATATAAATTATATACAAATACTTGTCACAAGTAAAGAAATCAAGCCCGAAGAAGGATACATAATATCCGAAACGCGTCGCTTTGTATTGAATTAAAATTAATGTTGTGTTAAACCTTTTTTAAAACTAAATAAATAAATTATATACAAATATAAAAATTTTTTTATCGTGCTTACATTTATCACATTTTTTAACATTTGTATGGAGGGTACCGTTATTTTTAGGTAAAATAAATTTTTTTCTCATATCTTGTAGATAATCTTAAGAAACTTTTATTTATCAAGTTTTAACAAAATCAAGCATGGGGTTTTCGAAATATTAAGTTTTCAAAAAAATTTTTTTTTTTGAAAATTTGAATAAACAATAATATTGAAACTGCTGAGGAGCCTTAACATAAAAAAAATGATCAAAATCGGTTGTACCGTTTTTGAGAAAATCGAAAACAAATAAAATGGTTCCAAGGGGGGTACCAAAAATAATAATTTTTTGGAAATTTTTTTCATTCATTACCTAGGTTAAACTAAATGAAATTTTATGACTTTTTTTTTAAATCTGTGACAGTTTTTGAGAAAAAAAAAATATTTATAAAATTTCCAAAAAAATCGTATGGCAGGTACCGTTATTTTTGGTCTTAAAAAATCAAATCAAAAAACATCCGGGGGGGGAATAAAATAAAACCCATATCTACCAAGTTTAAAGAAAATAGGCGGAGCCGTTTAGCTGTAGTCGAACAGACAGACAGACAGAATTGCGAGACCCGCTTTTTTGGTCTTCGCTATTATCGTAATGTCAACTTTGATCAAAATCTCGAGTTTGATTTTTTTTACGAATGCATAACTTGCCTTATAGTACCTATAAGTCGCAAGTAAAAATGAAGGAAGATGAAACCGTTCGTCCGCAATGGTTTTCCGCTTGGCTTATTGCTTGTACCATAAAAATCATAATTTTAGTTGAAGAAATATGAGTTATCTCTTTGAATTTATCCTTCTTTTGTGTTATAGTTTTCAAAGTCAATTTCTCTCTTGGCTTTTGATTTTGACAAATCTGATGATCCACTTTATTGGTAAAATACCAAAAGAAAACATTAAAAATATGGAAACTCCTTTATTAATCGTTAAAAATTATGTAAGGCTAAAATAACACTATTTTAAACATTTGTAAAAAATTTTTTTAATTATTCTTCTTACGCTCGGTGTTGGTGAATTTTATTATGGTCAGTACTAGATTACATTTACACACCTATTCCATACAAAGCAAAATACCTTTCCGATGTCTTTGTATATAAACTCTATAGTAGTCTCATGAGTCATGAAACAGAATTAAATTTTTGTTTTCTCTGCCTTGTGAGGCGCTGATATCGCTATATTTATTAGAGTAGTAATAATTTGGAAGAGGAAAATATGAGCAAAAAAAGAGATGCGGTAGTGATATATTTGATATTTCTTCTGTTCTGACAACAATAAAGAGAATAAGAGAGAAAACGTAATCTGGTTTTGTTTTTGCTGTCAGAATCAATTATTGTAGGTAGGGATCTAGGTATATAAAGAATTATATGCAAGACATGAGAGGAATACAAGCAGATAGTATTGAGAGTGTATGAGAGCTTTGTGAATTTCGTTTCATTACTCATACAATCTGGTTTGTTTACATTTTGTTACGAACCAAATTCGAAATTCGGTTTTATTTCGTTTTTGAAAACAAAATAATTTCAAATTGGCTTTATTTCGTTGCGGTAACCGAAATAGTCTCAAACAAAATTTGGAAATAAAACCGAATTCTAATCATTTTGCATGAATATGAATATTTTTCAAAGCATATTTCTTATGTATTTTTTTGGTTAAGTTGAAAATTAATTTCATATTAATTTTAACTGTTTGTTTTACAATCTAGCAAATCAAAACGAAAACAATTTCTACTGAAATAATTAACATTAAGTTTGTAATAATTCTTTTTAAATAATTCGGTCCTTATTCGTTTTTTAATCCATTGACATCGTAGCCATCTTTTGATGGAATTTGACAGTTTATGACTTGACGAATAGAGGACGAATTCAGTTATGACGTACAAAGTATATTTCGTACAAAATGTCAGCCCAAAGCCCTAAAATTGCACTTTTCCGGAGCAACAAATAAAATCTCTTTTTTTTGGTATTTTTAGACGTTTTTTAATCCATTGACATCGTAGCCATCCTTTGATGGAATTTGACCGTTTATGACTTGACGAATAGAGGACGAATTCAGTTATGACGTACAAAGTATATTTCATACCAAATGTTAGCCAAAAGCCCTAAAATTGCTCTTTTCGAAGCAACAAATAAAATCTCTTTTTCTTGAATTTTTTGACACTTTTTAATCCATGAAGTAGCCATCATCATAGAGTATTTTGTGAGAACTATCAAAGCCACAAGTCAATCTTAATTAATATCGAATAGGAACAGTATTGAATCATTTCAGTGAAATGAAAATGATCGAATGATCGATTGATTGAAAAGATCGGATCACTTTCGTAATCGATTGTTGAACGATTCGATCATTTGAAATGAACGATTTACACAGCTCTAGCCTGCGCTGACTGGCTGGTGCAAGTCTGTATGCTCTGAATAGCTATCTATAGGGGGGTTCACATTCTCAAATATGTTTGACAAATGCTGTTTGATGAATATTTGACGGATTGAAAGCATTTGCGTTCACATTCTTCAAACATGCTGTCAAGCATCACTTCTATTTAGAATTTCAACGATGGCGGACGTTTTGATTGCAGCTCTCGTTATTTTAGAATGCGATGAGCAAGAAGAAAAAAAAAGGCAACAAAATAAGAGGAAACGAATTTGGACAAAGGAATGGCTAAAAAAGCGCCCAAAATATTCTTCGTTCAACTTGTTGGACGAATTGAAATTAACTTCGCCTGGTGATTATAAAAATTACCTCAGAATGGACGCAGAAACGTATGAAGAATTGTTGGCAATGGTACGACCTTACATTGAACGACAAAATACAAAGATGAGGGATTGTATTTCACCCAATGAAAGACTTTCTGCTACATTGCGTTTTCTTGCAACTGGACGAAGCTACTCGGATTTGAAATTCAGCACTTACATCGCAAAATCCACTCTTAGCGTAATAATAATTGAAACGTGCAGAGTTTTAAGAAAAGTTTTAAAAGATTTTATTAATGTAAGTATATAAAGTAAAATATATAAAGAAATATTTTTTTAGTCTTAAGAAAAATCTTTGTCCATGAAAAGATCCTGCACGGAGTCATATTTATAGACTTTTTGTGGCGGTTCTTGTACATCGTAATGTGAATTATCATTATCCTCCTCAATATTGGTGGTATTGGGATGAAAACGTATATTTTGTTGAATTTGTTGATGTGCATAAGTATTTGTTGTCTGTTTGGGCAGGACGTGAAATACGTATGGTTTTTTTAATGCTGAAATTCTGACTGGTTTTGAATGTGAATTTTGCGAAATTGTATCCAGCGAATTTTCTTCATATGAAAATGGTTTTGATTGGTTGGAAACCATATGTGGTGAAAATGTATCGCGCGAACTTTCTTCATATGACAGTGGAGAAGGCGTGCAGTAGGACAGTGGTGTCGAAGTACGTGCACTATAGTTGGAAGATGATGAAGACCGAACTCTTGGTAAACATTGGACACCTTCTGGGGAAGTTTCCAGGCATTTATACGAATTTTCATTCAATTTGCCCAGGGCTGCTCTATAGAGGACTTCTTCAATGGTCTTGTTGGCAAAAAGCTGTTGTTGTGTGCTTAACTTTCTAAAACGCACTGCCCAGCTTGCGCAAAGAGTATCTGCTTCATCGGGCTCTTTTTTTTGACTATCCAAATGCGAAATTGCTTTTCGCAAGAGTTCATCCCGCTCACCTTGTCTATTACCTTTCCTTTTTGTTGTGCTTACTATAGAACTCTGAAAATAAATTAAAAAAAAAAATATTTTTATTTTTTCCAACAGATACCAAAAACTGAAGAAGAGTGGAAAGAAGTTGCAAGAGATTTTGATGAACTATGGAATTTCCCACACTGTATCGGTGCTATGGACGGAAAGCACATAAATTTAATCAAACCATTAAATTCCGGAGCATACTATTTTAACTATAAAAAAACATATAGTATTGTTTTGATGGCGATCGTAAATGCAAAATATGAATTTACAATGGTTGAAGTTGGAACAAATGGAAGAGTTTCGGATGGTGGTGTTTTCTCAAGCACAAAGTTTTATGATCATTTTGAAAATGATAATCTAAGAATTCCAAAACCCGAAAAAATTAATTGTTTTCCAAAAGAAATGCCGTATGTTTTGGTTGCAGATGACGCGTTTCCACTGAAAGAAAATTTAATGAAACCGTACAGCGGCACTGGACTGTCACAAGAACAAGAAAACTACAATTATCGAGTTTCGCGTGCCCGAAGAATAGTTGAAAACGCTTTCGGCATTATATCTTCTCGTTTCCGAGTGCTACTGACAACGATTTTATTGAGTCCTGAAAAAACAACAGATGTAGTGTTGGCGGTCTGTTACCTTCACAATTTTTTAAGAAAAAGAAGCCCTTCATCTTATCTCCGAAGTACAGACATCGAAAACTCCACTACAAATGCAAATATCGAGAGAACTATGTTGGAATTGCAACAGGCAAAAAACAGCAATCCATCGAATCGTGCAAAAGAAATTCGAAAGAATTTTTCAGTATATTTTAATACAACTGGAGTAATTCCAAGAAATATATCAGAATAATTTTTTAATTCAATTAACTTTCCAGGAAACAATAAAAAAAAACTTAAAATACATAACTGCATTTTACTTACTTCTTCGGTTTCAGTCCTTGGGCTTATCTCACATTCGTCATCCATTGATGACACCCCCTCGATGATATCTTCTTGATCCAGCAAAAAGATAAGATCGTTGAAATACCATAACGAAGGAACATATAACTGTTCTGTCCCAGAACCTGATCGTTCGCTTTGTCTTTTTTTCTTAGTTCTCTGCGAAAACTAGTTCGAATTGAATTTATTTTTTTTTTTAAGGAGTCCACATTGGCATTTGGCTCTATTTGTTTAAATTTTTCCAGGAGGATCAAATAAGCTTTGTGTTTTTTAGTTTTGTTTTTGTACTCTTCACTCTTAATATGCCATGTCTCGGGTAAACTTCTATAAATTTCAAAAAAATCACGCCAAAAATCGCAATTTCCGACCACCGCCATTTTTATTTTTTCTCCGTTTAATGTGCACCGTTTGAAAACTTTTTTAAAATGAAATTTCCTCCTGGTTTGACAAGAATGCGTTCAAACTCTCAAATATGTTTGTCAAACCAGCAAAATATCAAAATATTTTGATATCCATCAAGCATATTTGACAAACCATTTGATGAAGCGTTCACATTTTCAAATTCGAGTCAATCAAACCGCATTTGACAAACATATTTGAGAATGTGAACCTTATAGCATGTTTGTTGTTTATGTCTCTCTTTGCCGAGAAAAGAATAGCATAGGAGAAAATGTTAAATTAATTTGCTAAGCACAGAAGAAGAGAAGAAAATCTACGGTTTGGGTATTGGGTTTAGTTGTTTTCTCTGCCGCTTGGTAACATTACGTGGCGTTGCTCGTCATGAGACTACTTTAAGAATTTATATACAAATTTATATATAGGAACGATGAGGTTTTAGGTCAGGCGCGCACATTCAATTTTTAGTTTCGCAACTATTTAATTGCTAAAATGAAACATATGGGACATCGCGCACTAGAGCAACTCGATTCGAGCAACTAAAAAATTTGTGTTTTGACACAAACTAAACGATTGCCTAAAATTAATTCGCTATTTTGTTTAACATATCATTATATGCACCTGCGCGGACATTTAACCAAATAGTTCATCTGTTTTCTATAAGCAACCAAACAGTTGTGCAACTAAAAATTGAATGTGCGCGCCTAGCCTTATGAGCAATTGAAAAAAATTGAGTCGAAACTGTGGATTTATAGGTCAAAAGAATGCCTAAACTAAAACCTGGATTTGAATGCAAAAGCTTTGTCTTGCCTGAACAAAACTAAGGTTTATCTAGCCTACAAAAGATGTTATAACTATTTTGAAAATGCTAACTTCAGTTTCATGTAGCTTTAACTTGTTTTTCCATTTGTGTGATTAAAAATAGCAAGAACTTAGAATATTATTGTATAAAAGCTAGACAAATATCAAGATTCGTACAAGTTTATCTAAAAAGTTCTTACTACTACCTTTGTATATTATATAACTTAAAGTATTATCATGGAGCGTGATTTTGTGTTACCAACGATGAAATTAGCGCACGATTTTACAGTGGAGAATAGGAAAAGATACAAAACAAGTAGTAAAAAAGAGAATATTTTATTATTAAATTTAGCAGAGACAAATCTCCCAAGTATGTTTAAGATGTCGTACCAATCGTTCGTCTTCATGAGAGTACTATAAGTTTTATATACAAAGTTATTACTAAAAAAAAAATATTTTTAGAAGTTGATAAATGAAGAATTTTATTTGAATTTCTACACTAGCTATTTATTCTTTCTTTTTAACTGAAGATTCATTTAAATTTTTATCTAATTCTTATGTAAACTATATCATTAAAAATCAGTTATTCGTGACCGTTTCAATTAGTGTGGTCATAGAATTTTTAACACTACAGAAATGGTTGAGAGTTGTAAGTCAAAAGGAACAATTTATATCGGCAATATCAGTCGTTGATTCGATCTTTGTTTTTGGAAGGAAAATCGCGCAGCAAATTCAAAGAGCGCTTGGATGCTGTTTTCGGTGACTCCTCTTCTTCTATGACCGTCAAAAATTGCTATGACGACTTTCAATGTGGTCTCATATCGGTTTTTGATGAGCCCACCCAGTAGACCCGAAAATGGCTACCACGGAGGATAACGTGTCAAAAATCCACGATCTCGTATTGGCAAACCGCCGATTGAAGGTGCGCGAGATAGCTGAAACAGTACGCATCTAAAAAGACTGCGTGGGTCATAACCCCCATTAAATTTTGGACATGAGAAACCTCTCGGCTCGATGGGTGCTGCGTTTGTTCACTCCGGACAACAAGCGCAACCGTGAGAGCAAAAGCTAAATTGGTCGAACTGCACTACGAACTACTGCCCCATCCACCATATTCTCCAGATTTGAAGGTGCGCGAGATAGCTGAAACAGAAGGTATCTAAAAAGACTGCGTTGGTCATAACCTCCATGAAATTTTTGGCATGAGAAAGCTCTCGGCTCGATGGGTGCCGCGTTTGTTCACTCCGGACAACAAGCGCAACCGAGAGACCAAAATCCAAATTGGTCGAACTGCACTACGAACTGCTGCCCCATCAACCATATTCTATTGTGTTTTTCTAGGCTAAGTGCTTATCGGACCGCCCTCGTATGTATGGACATATATAACAAGACCTTTAATTTTAGTTGAGAAGAGTAGGTGAAAACTCTCTTATTTTACTCTGTCTTTTATACCCGTGAAAATGTGTGAATGTTGCATAGGCAAAATACTAGCTCAAAAAGATGAATATTTGTGAAGCTAAGAGTGCGTACTGAGAAGCTAAGGGTGTCAAAGCCGCTTCTTTTCGATTGAATTTTCTTGACTTTTAACATAAATACATACATACGTAAATATTCATAAATATTGCTAAAATTTTGTATTTATGTGTAGATAAGTACAATATGTACATAATTTTTTAATATATTTTTTATTGATGAAGAGTTAAAACCAATTTTACTAAAAAATAATTTTATATTTAAATTTTTAAATTGTACGGATTCTTTTTTACTTGCGACATTTAGGTAGATACTATAAGGCAAGTTATGCATTCGTAAAAAATCGAACTCGAGATTTTGATCAAAGTTGACATTACGATGATAGCGAAGACCAAAAAAGTGGGTCTCGCAATTCTGTCTGTCTGTCTGTCTATCTGTCTGTTCGATTACAGCTAAACGGCTCGGCCGATTTTCTTCAAAGTTGGAAGATATGAGTTTTAATTTTTACCCCCGAATGTTTTTTGATTTGATTTTTTAAGACCAAAAATAACGGTACCTGTCATACGATTTTTTTTTGAAATTTTTTAAATATTTTTTTTTCTCAAAAACTGTCCCAACGATTTTTGAAAAAAAAATTCATAAAATTTAATTTAGTTAAACCTAGGTAATGGTTGAAAAAAAATTTTCTAAAAAATGAGTAGTTTTGGTACCCCCTTGGGACCATTTTTTTTGTTTTTGATTTTCTCAAAAACGGTACCACCGATTTCAATCATTTTTTTTATGCTAAAGCAGTTTGAATATTATTGTGTATTCAAATTTTCCAAAAAAAAATTTTTGGATTTTTAAAAAAACTTTCAAAATTTTTTTTTTGAAAACACAATATTTCGAAAACCCCATGCTCGATTTTTTCAAAACTTGATAAATAAAAGTTTGAAAAAATAATATACAAGATATGAGAAAAATAAATTCATTTTACCTAAAAATAACGGTACCCTCCATACAAATGTTAAAAAATGGTTTTCGTTTTTTGTTTTTTTTGTTTTGTTTTTTGTTTTGTTTTTTGAAAATTCAATATCTCGAAAACGGCTTAATACTTTTCTTGTAAATTTAATTTTTATTCATACAATAATAAAAACTTCAATTTGGCGTACCAACATTTTTTCTTAAGAATGTTTTAAAATTTTCTTATATAAAACCTTATTTTTTAAGAAACCACTACAAAGACTTATAATTTTTGTTCTTGCATAAATCTATATTTGCTTGAATCACATGACATCCTATTCTTACCTTTAACTACTAAAGAAGTTTTTTTTAGTTATTTAAAAAATGAATTTTATGCTTATGAACAATTTCTCTAACAACATTCATTTTTGAAATTCTTAGTCTTTTACATAGGAGCAAGTTCGTGCGACCCAGTCGTGCATTTTATTTTTATTTTGGATGCATTCAAAATGCACAAAGCAACAATCCCATGTTCATGATAGGGGCTTTTTCCTCTTGCTGAAGCGTGTATGATCAAAAAGAACAACCTCGATGAAGTATTTCCCTAGGTAGTTATACCTACAGTACCCTAGCGAAACGTATTTTGAGTTTCAGGATCATTGAACTTTCATATATAAATTAAAATTTGGTTTTGTGTACATTCGCTAACCAGCCAAACCGATTTTCTTATTTTTTTTTTAAATTAAAGAGGAATGAGGGTAGAAGGCTTAAGACAAAAAAAAGTAAAGAAAATCGGTTAAAAAAAAGAAATGAAATTTCAATTATTTTCTTATACAAAATTACGTTGGAGAGTCGCGGGAATATGAGTAGCTTTCGTGATTTTTCGAATATTTTAATGAAACAAACGGGTATTGAATAAAAAATATCGAGTTACACATAAATGCAAATTAAAAAAAATAAAATTTCTTTGCGGCTTTAAAATGCCGAAAAGTATGAAAAAATAAAAAAAATAGACATTTGCGCCGAACACATGTACTAAATTTATTTTTTTTATTTTTCTTAATTTTATTTTTAAAGTTAAAATAATTACGGAACTACTACCGTCTTATTTTTTCATTTTTTCTTTATTTTTTTCTAAAAAAATCCAGAAAACTATGAAAAAAGAAGGAAAATTACCTTACGCAGTCTTACAAATAAACTTATTTACAAAGCTACTGAAGATAAAAAAAAATCTTATTTTCAAAACATTCGCTGCAATTTTTTTTTTAAACCGCATTCGTCGAGTCCGTCATGTATGGGTAGGTTCTCATAAGAACGTGTGTATTTTATCGAGCTGCAAGTTAAATCCGACGACGTTACGGATGCAACGGATTCTATGGGTTGGCCTCTTGAGATTTCTTTCACACCAATAATGCAAGCCCATTTACATGAAGTTTAAGTTCGATGGTTTAGGATACCCAGCAAACACTCCCGGTTATTCCTCGATCTACTGCTGCTGACGAATTAAAAGCTAGCTTGAAATTTTCAACGTTGTGGAAATATGTGAAAATACTTTCTCTCACCGAAAATGTAAGAGTGTTAATGCAAAATGATCCAACAGCGGCAGAATTTTCCAAGCAATTCTTGAAAATTGGAAATGGAGAATTGCCTCTTGATATTGATGGTCAAATAACATTTTTGTTCGTTATCAGAATCGACTGCTGCGTTAATACAAAGCGTGTTTCCTAATATTGTAAACAACCATCGAAATTATGATTGGTTAAGTCAAAGATGAAAGATGTGGAAGTCATTGCTTTATTTAAAAAGTGAAATCGTAGTGAAATTAGTAATTACAGTCCTATATAATTATTACCTACATTTTTCTAAACTTTTAGAAAAACTTGTGAAAGATCCTATGATTTTATTTCTAAACAAAAACGATTATTTTAGCAAAGATCAATTTGGCTTTCATTCGGTGACAGATTTGCGACAGGATTTATTTGTTCTAAGATAATGCTTTGCCAGGCACGAACTTATCGTTAGTGAATAGACAAAGATTATGCTCTGCAATCTCAAAGATTATTTTCCACTTACTGATTGCAAAGTTATGTTTCATTCAGCAATATGTGAAAAACTTAGCTTAGGCACTAATTCTTATGGTAAATGTAGTTTTCTGAAAGATAATGTATCTATGTTCTAATGGTTGTTTTGAGATCGAGTTTGTTAAAAATTTTAAATACCTAGGAGAACTGATAGATCAAAATTTAAACTGGAAATTTCATACTGCTGATCTTAAGAAATATATGATAGCTTTGACTCGTAAACTATTTCTATTAAAACGAACCTGCTCAAAAAACCTAATTACTATCATTTACTTTGGTCTTATTCATTCAAAACTTCAGTACGGTATAGCTATTAGTTGGGGTGGTGCCTACAATAATACGCTTAACCAGGTGATTTCAGCGCAGAAGCATATTGTCCGAATCGTATGTAAAAAATCAAGACTAACAAGTAGTTGGCCTTTATTTCAAGAATGCTCTATATTACCATTAAAACACTTGTATATATAGAGAGTTCTTAAAGTTTTTTTCATGAGAAGCGGATACAGCACGACACTCAGAAGTTCAAATTCCTATATGGCTTAAGGATTAATACTCAAGGTTTAGTGAAAATTCCACTATGTAATAAAACGCATTTCTCAATTTTTGATGTGTAAACATCTTTCCCGGCGGTAGAGTGAATTGAAAACGTGTGTAAAACTTATACATCCCGGTTACACGTTCCGGTTACACGTTACGGTTACACGTTACGGTTACACTTTACGGTTACACGTTACGGTTACACGTTCCTTGTAGCAAGCTACCTTACCGACGATTGCATTTAACACCATGTTTACATTGTAAATATTGCGTAATTACGACATCGTGTTTACATTGGAGACTTTGAGTACTGAAATCTCGATTTTATTACTTTCCATTGCTGGCTAGAACTTAATTCAATCCCTCAACATTTCTTCACCTCTCGACCAATTAGGCCTATTCTGCCACATTTGTTATTCTGCTATAGATTTTCTGTTATGAATCATAAAAGATTTTTACCTTAAAAGATCTTTTATGATTGGTATTCAGAGGTTCGAACTTTTATTAAAGTCTGTTAGGCTAGCCGCGCACTGGCAACTGTGATCGAAATCAAATAGTTTAATCACCAGTTGAAAGAGAACCGCGCACTGGCAACTCTTTACTCACGCTCACACTCTTTTCTCTCTTGCGCTTATGGAAAACAGCTCATCTATTACGAATTAATTTTAGGCAATCGTTTAGTTTGTGTCAGAACATAAACTTTTTAGTTGCTCGAATCGAGTTGCTTTAGGCTAGCCGCGCACTAGCAATTTTTAGTTGCGAAACTGTTTGGTTACTTATAGAAAATAGATGAACTGTTTGGTTGAATGTCCGTGAATTTGCAGATAATTATATGTTCAATAAAATGGCGAACTTATTTTAGGCAATCGTTTAGTTTGTGTCAAAACACAAACTTTTTTGTTGCTCGAACCAAGCAGTTTCGCAACTAAAAATTGCTAGTGCGCGGCTAGCCTTAAGTGCGCGGTGTCCCATATAAGCCCATATGTTTCATTTTAGCAACTAAACAGTTGCTAAACTAAAAATTGAATGTGCGCGCCTGGCCTTATGCTACTTCGAAAACGAGATCTGTTATAAAACTGAACTAAATCTGTTATTATAATCAGCTGTGATTATGTAAAATATTTCATCTGACATAATTGAAATGGATGACGAACAAAAAAGTAAACTCTTATCCTAGGCGCGCACATTCAATTTTTAGTTTCGAAACTGCTTGGTTCGAGCAACTAAAAAGTTTGTGTTTTTACACAAACTAAATTATTGCGCGCACTTTCAATTTTTAGTTGTACAACTGTTTGGTTGCTTATAGAAAACAGATGAACTATTTAGTTGAATGTCCGCGCAGGTGCATATAATTATATGTTACACAGAATAGCGAACTCATTTTAGGCAATCGCTTAGTTTGTATCAAAACACAAACTTTTAGTTGCTCGAACCAAGCAGTTGCGAAACTAAAAATTGAATGTGCGCGCCTAGCCTAAGGCCATTTGGTGTAACATATAATTATATGCACCTGCGAGGACATTCAACTAAGTAGTTCATCTGTTTTCTATAAGCTACCAAACAGTTGTGCAACTAAAAATTGAATGTGCACGCCTAGCCTTACACACTATGGGTATATCCATACAATGGAACACGATTTTATCTCATATGTTTCTGGGAATACCATGACCATACTCTACTTATATGTTTATATATGATATGTGTTTTGATATATTTTCTTTCATTTGTCTCCTTTAAAGAACATTTCATTGACGAAATAAAAGATAAATATTCATTATTACTTGATGCACCTGTGTACTTATTGAAATCTTTTATGATAAAAGTCACAGAAGTTTGTCTTTTATTCTTTTATGATTTTTAACAGATTTCATAACCGATTTTGGCATGCAGAATACCAAAAATGCTATTGGTAAAAGATTTTTTCTATGTTCGAACGTTTGACAGTTCATAAAAGTTTTCTTAGCAGATTTTATAACAGATTTTAGCGTGCTGAATACCAAAATTAAAATTTATAAAAGATTTGTTGACAGTTCAAACATTTGTATGGAAATTCATAGCAGAATAACAGAATAGAAAAATAAAAGTTCTCGCCGAATAGACCTAAATATCAAAATCATCAAAAAAAAATCAAAAATTGTTCTTCAGGGCAATCAGTTGACATCTGCTATGAAATATTCTCGATACGTCAAAATTTAATTTGTCCCTTATCTGTCATACCATATAATTATTTTAATTATCGAATTAGATATTCTTTATTATATCAGAATATACTTTTAGCATTCACTATATCAAAATATAGATCGTTCTCCATCTGTCAAGCCATGAACTGGATGATGACTACGACTTCAATGTATTAAAAAAATTAGTTTTTGCCACTTATAATTCCATTACAAGGTGGGAATGATGTCAATCGGTTTGTAAATCTCTGACAGAGGGAGTAAGATAAAGTACAGAAACCTAAAAAAAAAGTTAAAGGATTGGTTTGATTTTGATAAGGTGAACGCTCCATCTAGCGGTTTTTTTTCAAAAAAAAGTTTTGACTTTTTCGCTGCATGACAAGTATATTTGTTGGCGGCGTTAAGCCAGATATACATTGTTCAAATGCATGAAAAGCACGTGCAAGTCTATTATTTCAGTGGCGAGAGAGCAACGTTGCTCTTTGTGTTTTTTTTTCAGCAAAATTGTGTTTTTACGAATTTCTTTGGGATTTTTGTAATTTTATCCGAGTAATTTGTTTTATTTTGTCTGTCCATTTCATCATATAATTTTCGTTTGTTGTTTTAATATTTTAATCAGTGCTTATTATGCTGTGCTGTGTTCTCATCTCTTCGACGTACTATACGCAAATGAATCAATAAATACATGATCAATCATCAACCTTGCATATACAATATTTCTATGCAGTACGCTAAATTGTAAATATTTTGATTTTTCTTGAAGCCTACATCCAATCTGTACGTGTGACTTTTTCATTAATACATTTACAATTGCTGAGAAAAATGCAGAGTTATCGTTCATTCTTCTTTGTGGTTTTCTTTTTTATATTTGGCGTTCGCTCAGTGCAATTCGCTTAACTGAGTAGAGTAAGGAGTGCGAAGAGATGACTCCTTTTCGCATGAACAAAGTTAACTTATATTAAAAATCACTGTGTTTAAAAGCACAGATGCACTCGAAAGGAAGGCAAAAGAGAAACAGAGATTAAAATCAGATTCGTGTAAAACCAGTCTATTTTTTATCAGATAACATCTCTGTTTGAATATAAGTGTAAAAATATAATGCTGTCACAAGCAACATCCCTGGTTAAACATAAGTCAAACAAACTTTACGTTACGTAGCGGAGTCCACTTACTCCTGACACATGCCACGAACTACTTCATCGAAGCATATTGTCGATAAGGTTTTTAGGTCGTTTGAAATGAATAAGTGTCGATACGGCAGTGCGAACTTTGGGAATCCATGTAGTATGCCGACATGGCGTGTAAGGGTAGCCGCGCACTAGCAACTGTGATCGAAATCAAATAGTTTAATCACCAGTTGATAGTGTACCGTGCACTGGCAACTCTTTACTCACGCTCACACTCTTTTCTCTCTTGCGCTTATAGAAAACAGCTCAACTGCAGCGAATTAATTTTAAACAATCGTTTAGTTTGTGTCAAAATACAAACTTTTTAGTTGCTCTAAGTGCGCGGTGTCCCATATAAGCCCATATGTTTCATTTTAGCAACTAAACAGTTGTGAAACTAAAAATTGAATGTGCGCGCCTGGCCTTAAGAGGATCGAAATAGTTCGTCGACACAATTTTGTATGTTGTTATTCGGTTTTAGTTGTTAACTAGTGGTTTTGATCCCATTAATCTTAAGTTCACTTTATAATTTTTTGATTATTAGTTACATTAAAAGTATCCTAAACACAAGTAATAATGGAAAATGAACAAGAAAAATGTGTTTGGACTCGTTCCGAAATAATAATTTTACTAGAAATAAGTAAATACAACAAAATAGTTGATTATTTCAAAACGTTTTTACAGTACATGGTCCGAAAATACATGTGTTTAGGTGGAAAGCATTATGTACAGCTATGTAGAGATATTTTTGGATTTAAGTATAAGTGGAAGGGATAAATTGTGGAAAAATAGTGGCTTTCATTTGAATATTACCCCTAACACACACCACGAACTACTTCATCGAAGCATATTGTCGATAAGGTTTTTGGGTCGTGTGAAATGAATATGTGTCGACATAGCAGTGCGAACTCTGGGAATCGAAGTAGTATGCCGAAATGGCGTGTAAAAAGGACCGAACTAGTTCGTCGAAACAATTTTTTATGATGTTATTCGGTTTTAGTTGTTAAAATTTACAAATCGCCTGAAAAAGCAAGAGTAAAATTCAATCTCCTTAAGCAACAATTCAATAAAGCTCTGATCAACAAAAAAAGTGGTTCTGGAGCATTAAAATTCAAATATTTTTCGGTCATTTTCACTTTTCATTTATAATTTTACAGCTCTACCATTTCACAGCTGATTTTGGCATGTACTTCTACGTCGGCGTATTGGTGTGTAAATGCCCATACAAAAGCGAAGTACTTTATCGATTATATCGGTATATATCTAAAGTCACAAACTAGTACGATTGCATTGTATGTTTATTGGGTACGTTCGATAACAAAAATTCGGCACTCGGACGAACGTTGATGTTTACACATCTTAACCGTGAGTCTTGGCACTCACACTTTTTTTTACTGCAACTGCACCTAAGCTTTTCAATCAATTGCCGCTTAATGTAAGAAGGCAAAACTCTCTTCATTCATTTTTAAAATCGGTTAAACAATGGCTTTTTAATATGGATAGTTCGATGGTCAAAAATCTCTTTTTAACATTAACTTAAATAATAATGTTACTGTTTCATTTTTTTCTATCTTCATTGTTTTTGAATTTTTGTTTTTTTCTCTTTATAATTCTTCTTAATAATTTATATTTTCATTTTTGAATTTTATTACTGAATTAATATTTTTGATTATGGTTCATTCACCTCTAGTTTTAAACAAATTACAGAATGAGCCTATTATTCTTTCCTATTTTTTTTTTATATAATACGTATTTATAGTTCTAAAAACTTATTAAAATTGTATTTAAAATAAGTATGAATAAATTGAATAAAAAAAAAGATGTGTATTGGCATGTACAAATAAAGATGTTATTAGTATCAATGTGGAAATTATGAACAAAATACCATCAGGTATTGGTATTGAAGCAACAATTTTAACTTGTAAATTTAAAGGCGAAGATGTTATAATACCACGTATACCAATGATTCCAACTGATTTACCATTTGAATTTAAGCGTTTGCAGTTGCCTATTCGTATTGGCATGACAGTTAATAAATCTCAAGGCCAAACACTTGCTCACGCCATGGTTGTTCACGTGTTGGTAAACCATCCGCCTTATTCATTTATACGACCAACAATGGAAAAACCAAAAATATTGTTTATCAAAAAACATTGGAATAAAAAATATTCAATAAAGCAAGTATAAAACAAATATGTAAAAAAAAAACTAGTACATATTTTTTTTACGCCCTGCGAAGCGGGCGGGAGTTTTTGCTAGTCCTTTCAGTCCTTTCGACTGTTTGGAACAGTACTATTAGTTGGTTTATGATATAAGCTTAATTCTGCCTCTAGTTCTATCTTATCTCAAGCGCTATGATCATATTTTCACCCAATATCTACCACATTTTTTTTTTCTGAAAAGCGTAAACCCAAGTTTTATGCTGTGGGAATTTGTAGAATCCCACAACGTATACCTAGTGGTTTTTCTTAAACAGCCATTTTCGGCTTTGAGACACTGACGTATACTTACGTACTTATATGAATGCATATGTATGTATGTTTATATGTAGGATCGAAAATAAATTACAATTTTAAAAGAACTTGACCATAGGACACCATTTTTCCATTGCAATCTTTTCAGAAACTTTTTTAATCATTGCACTTGGAAAGTAACAAAAACTAAGTCAACTCCCACACTCCAACATTTAATTTCAGTAAAAGTATGTTTCATAAAAGACCACTCTTCTCTTTGCAATTTTGGCCGAGATACGAGTTTGAATATTTGTATGTATGTACATACATAGGTACGTGGGACTCACTTATTTCAGAAGAGCTACTTTTAAGAACAAACTTCTATACAATTGAAAAAAAAAATGTTTTTCTTTTTTTAATTTTAAGCTTGTGTCTAAAGCAAAAATGTTCACGGAATCAGGTCAGTGATATTTCAATAGAAAATACAATTCTATTTTAGCATTCGTGATTGAATGATTTCCCATTGCACTTTTGTTAAAAAAAATTTAAATGGTTTATTTTTCATGGAACATCAAATCAAACATTGTCAAAATGTTAGTTAATTTCAACGAATTTCTACGAAGACATTTTGTAAAAAAAAATGTTTGTTTTAAAGTTCAACCTGAGTTATTAGTTCGTGTGCGAGTTCTCTTGCAGGCCGCAAATACACGATATCGGGTTAAGTGGTCTAAATGTTAGTAAAAGACAACTTTTAACGATTTTTTTAATAAAAACATGCATATGAACATAAATAGCGCAATCTTTTGAAAAAATAAAATAACTACACTTACTAAAATATTTCTTGGGTATGACGTTCAGCTGTGGGAAATTGCCTTACCATCATTTCTGTCAACTGACTTTTACCAACTTAAGAAAGGTGTTGCTTGAACCAATTCAGTTGGCCGATCTACTGCGCAGGTCTCTTTAAGTTTCTCTGCTCTACTCTTTAATTCTTAAAGAGACAGAAAAATCACTGAAAATAAGAAAAAAAAGATGTACATGGCGTCGTTGTTGTCAATGACGCTGCTGCGATCATACTGAAGCACTTAGGAGCAGCGTACCACTTCCGGAAAAAAAGTCGAAGTAGATTTGAAGAAAAAAGGGAAGTAAATTGAGAAAAATCGAAGTAGATTTGAAAATGACTTTTTACTTGCTTTTAGAAAAATTTTAACTCGAGATTTTCATCAGTTAACATTACAACACGAAAAAGTAGTGATTCCGTCTGTCTGAAGGTCTGAACCTGAACCTCTAGCCTAGAGAAGAAACTGCAATGGTTTGTGTTTTTTTAGCTCGGTTCCTATCCATACAGCCATTATGAAGTATCATACTTATTTCAAAAACGACTCTAATGATTTTTATAAAAAAAAAATATGTGTAGACCGTACCCACAATGAGGTTTAGAACTTTTTTTTTCATTTGGAAATAATATTGTATACAAACAATGTTTTCCTTAAATTTCTATTTTTAATTACTTAAAATTGTCTATACATTTCTTTTAATTTTAAAGAAATTTGTATTTGAAGAATTAATTTATTAATAAAACTTTCTTTTATAAAGAATAACATTAAAAAAAACACACGCAAGCGAAATTTTCATAAGATTCGTATACTTCTATGCTTTTAAAATTACCAGCTAATTTATGTATTTATTGTCTTGACATTAATTTTTTTGGTCATTCTGGTGCTATTTACAGCCAAGAGTGAAATAGGGAAAAAGAAGTAGATTTGGGCTTTTTTTGGTAGAATTGAAGTAAGTTGAAACAGGGATTTTCAAAATAAAGTAGATTTCAGTATTATGCAGATGGTACGAAGTGGGAAGTAGATTTTAAAATATTTTGAAAAAAAGAAGTAGATCTACTTCAATTGAAGTAAAGTGGTACCACTGCTTAGGAGGGTGATTTTTTTTTATAGCTTCGCTCACAGTAAAATAGAAATGAATTTCCAGCGATGGACTTTCTTTGAATAACACATGATCATGGTTTATTTTTCTTTCATAGCTTGATGTCTAAAAAACTATTTCATCTCTGGTGAGACAAAAAGAAAAGATTCTTAGGTGTAAACTTTACTTCGAAAAAATAAAATTAATAATTTTTTTTTTATTATTTGGACAGAATTTCAGTGCACCTATAATAAAAAAAATAAGTCTATTGCAAAATGCAATTGGGTTAGACAAAAAAACTGCCTGCGAGCTGCGACATAGGATTAATTACAAAAAGTTTAGGGATTATTGTTTATTTCTATGTTTTATGATTTGTGGCTTAGTAACAGAAAGGTTTCGGGGGCGTTGTGTTGATATTTATTTTATGGCGTTAGTGTATCTATATTTGATATATATTTTTTTTTTGACCTGTGGGGTTGGGATTAATTGTAGATTAGTGTTAATTAGTTAGATTAGTGCTTACGAGTTTGAACAATTTTTACCTACGAGTTTTTAAGAATGAATTTTTGCATCAGAGGGAATTAACGTATTTAAATGATATTTGCTTTGGTTTGCAATTCAGTTTGAAAAAAAACAACCAAGAATAATACATTGAAATACATTTAAAAGAAATTTTAATGGATCCATTTAGAAAAGGAAAACCTATTGGAAGCCAGGTGCGTAAGATAGTTGTTAAGATATATAATGACAAACTGGAAGAAGCAAAGAATTCGTTTCTTGAAAATTCTGTGAGTTACGCAACAACGCAAACAGTGGAAACTACTGGAATTTCAAAAGGATTATTAAGGAATACGAAGGGACAGGAGTTGTGCAGTCACCAAATAAAAAAGTGCAGCATACGAAGTGGAAAAACGAATTTGACATCGCAGCTATTCGGCGTATAATGCACAACTTCCACCAGGAGGAAAACATGATGATATCCTTAAAAATGTTGACACAACGAGTACAGGAAGATCTGGAGTTTATCTTAAGTATTACGTTTCTCAACAGGATTTTAAAAAGAAACGGATTTAGCTACAAAAAAACTCAAAACAACCGGAAACTTCTCTGTGAAAGAAATGATATTAAACTCATGCGAGTGAAGTATCTGAGAAAAATCCGGGAATACAGAACAAAAGGATATGATATCATTTATTTGGACGAAAGCTATATTCATAGCTCACAAACAAGGCCACGGGCTTGGACTGATCACAGTAGCAGTGGGTTGAAGATGCCTATTTCAAAGGGAAAGAGGCTGATAATGGAGCATGCAGATGGTGAAAAAGGTTTCGTGAAAAACTCCTTACTTTTATTCAAATCTGGACCGAAAACGGGAGACTATCACGACGACATGAACTTCGAAAATGTCTGCAAATGGATCCAAGAACAAGTTTTGAATAACTTGGAGAAACCACGATAAATTAGAAGAAAAACAAATTACTTCTGCTAGCAAGAAATCCGAGATGATACAATGGCTAACCGAAAACAATATTCCGCATACTATACAGATGTTGAAACTTGAACTGTATGAGCTAATAAAAGGACACCGAGCTACACACAACCCAAAGCATAGGATTGACAATATCATTCACGGCATGGGACCCTATCATCCAGATCTCAATCCCATTGAAAATATTTGGGCAACTGTCAAGGAAAGAGTAGGTTCACGAAACACAACATTCAATTTATTGGAATTAAATTAGCAGAGGAAGAATTTTCAAAAATAACGGCTGAAAAGTGTGTGAAAAAGCCATAAGAACTGAGGAAGAATACTTTTCTCACGACCTGACGTGGGACACAATTTCGGATTCAATTATAATTAATCCAGGTGACGATTATTTGACCGACTATGAAAGCGACATTAGTTCTTAAAACTAAGTATATGTAAATGAACATTTATTATTTAAATTATATTATTCTTATTTATATTGTTTTTATTTTATTATTATGTTTAATATTTATTTCTGAAGTACTAATTTATAATAATTATTTTAAGGTAAAATAAATTCTTAAAAACTCGTAGGTAGAAATTATTCAAACTCGTAAACACTAATCTAACTAATTAACACTAATCTACAATTTATCCCAAAACCACACAGGTCAAAAAATAATAAATACATATATCAAATAAACACTAACATCATAAAATATATATAAACATAACGCCCCCGGAACCTTTCTGTTGCTAAGCCACAAATCATAAAACATAGAAATAAACAATAATCCCTTAACTATTTGTCAAAGCAAAGTTGAGTTAGACACTGTAAGATTTAAGGAAAAATCTTTACTCATTTCATTAAATATCTTGCGCACCATTTTTGTTCTCTTAAATCCTCTCTCTGCGCAACCGACGGTTGGCCAAAGGCCAACTGAATTGGTTCAAGCTATACTATAAACGTTAATTCTTATTGTGCTGGTCAAATTTTAACAGAATGGACAATGGAGGGGATCTACAGCAATTCTCATGACAAGTGGTACTCTTGAAGGATTTGTCTTTTCTCGCAAGAGGTAAGAGAAACATTTTTTTTTATTTTAGGCGGTAGCAGTTAGAGAGCGAACTCAGTAGTGATAGTAAAACGCAGTAACCTCTCTTGCCTATACATTCTTGTAGTTACTACATTGCCATTCATATTGGATTAAAAAAAAATGAAATAAAAGTTATATCGAAATCTTAATCATAAATGTATTTTGTTTAAATCCACCTTCAGGGCAATAATTCGTTACATAGTTCCGAAAGTAGATTTTCAAAATAGCACATTCCCATGAAGAACAAATTACACTCATCGTGAAACAGGAAGAATGCGTAGCTGGTAGATAGCTCTTGTGTTATATTATTTAAACTTGCTTATTATTAAAAATTGTGTGTATTTTCTTAACGTTAAACCGAATTTGTTAAACGAAGTAAAATGTAATAGAAATAAAAAGTAAAAATGTATTTTCAAATTTTCTTCCAATGGCCGCACTGTGTGATGGTTTAAAAACACATCCCACATACCCTAAGAAGCCTTTGGTATAGGTTTAAATTCTATTTTTTTGAATTTTTTTTTAATTTCACCACAATGGACAAAATATATCCCAACAGCAAAAGGTTACATTTTACTCCTTTGTTTGTGGTCCCTTGCAGTCATGGCAACAGATTGAGATACAAGTAATTTTCCAACTCGTTTTGCCTTCTTTACTTTTTTAGGTTTAAATGGTGCGGATTATCCACATTTTTAATTGCGGTGAATCCTTGTACACATTTATAATCCATTACAACGATTACAATAAAACGTAAGTGGGCGTTGACAAAATCACTCATCCCTATTCTATCCACAACAAAGGCAAAATCACTGCGTTAAGTCCTTCCACCTAACTCATTTACTCTAAGATGGAAGCAGCTTTTTCCTAATTTTCTCCTCTTTAAACAATTTTCAAATGCGCCATCCGGCAAGGGGTTGTGCGCGACGTTTGTCGACGGCATGGTTTTTACATTTCTAATTTAAAAAACCACAACCCTTATATAAAAACCAAGAGCCAAAGCCCGAACAAAATAAGATAAGATGAAGAGCAAAACAAAATATTATGCTACAGCATTTTTAATTAGGATCAGAGATCAAGAAAACTTCGTCGGTAAAGTGAAAGCCATAAATCGACGCTTGTCATACGTTTTGGTTGTTTGCTTGATATTTAATTTATCACAGAGCGTTGTAGTTTTCTTTATTGGTAGTATTTTCTGTCAACCAAATTTTCAGTGACTTTGACTGAAAAGATGTTAAATCCGTTGCTTCATCATCCTCTTTTTTAATTTTTTTCTTTATCGTAACTTTAATCTCTATGGTGTATGTACAATGAAAAGCGGCTACGAGTTTTAATAAAGTCATGAGGTTAATAAATCTATTCTATTCATAAGCGCTCCGAAGAATTATGAGTGATATGGTCTTATGTTATGACTTTATGAGGGTTTTCTTGAAATACGATGTGTGTTACAAAAAAAAATATTTGAGTTATGTGCTCATATAACTACCGCCCTAAGAATTGTTTTTTTTTTTTTCTTTAAGAAATTGCACCTGACACCTTATGTTATTTCCGAGAGTTTAATTTGGCAATATTTAAATATCTTTCATCTTTTGTACCAAACATTAAATAGACAAAAACAAATCTTTTCACTGTTTCTATTTTATATCATTAAGAAAATATAAAAACTTTCATATTTTATTTTGGTTGTTATTTTGTTTATCATTGAGGTTAATGTAAAACAATTAATAAAATTCACAGTCTATTAAAGATGTAAATTTTATAAGACTCGGTAAACATCGACCAATATTTGCGTCTTAGAAGGGTACGGCAGCATCTAACTGATGAGCCCACTGTCGTACCTGGGCGAAACGCACCTGGAAGTTGAGGTCACTTGAGCTTTTAATTAAATTTAATTCAATCACTCCACTCAAACAGAGATAATTCTCTTACATTCATTGATGTAAGTACATAAAGTTTAAAAGAATTTCTAGTGTAACCAATAAAAAAAATCTACTATATGATATCATACAGTATTAGTTTCTCTTATTAAACCGCGGAGTGAAGCTGGCTGATTCAGCAATAATTAGTCCAATAAAAATGTACATGTAGTACTTTGGATTCACAAACATTTCGATTAGAAACACGTAAGTTTATAAGATGTAGCAAATTTAATGTGATTAATTTAGATATCTCTGCTAAATATTATCAGACCAAAAACATAAATGTTAAAAAAAGAGCCAAGTTCTTCTATACAAAAACCTTTGTGTAACAAGTCAGCCGTGAAAAGTACTGAGATCTAAAAGTACGCCAAGTTCTTACTTCATGAAGGTTTAATACCGGATATTTAAAGTAGAATAATATTGAAACAGCTACAATGTAATAGAGTAATTTTATTATTTAATGATTACTGACTAAAATTTGATGGGTTCACTGGTCAAGTTTTCAAAATCTTTTGAATTGGGCATATCTCAGTACTTTTCACGGCTGACTTGTTACACAAAGGTTTTTGTATAGAAGAACTTGGCTCTTTTTTTAACATTTATGTTTTTGGTCTGATCTCACTCCTTTTTGCAAAGATTTTAATATTTTGCCAAGTCAAAATCTTGAAAGATACGGAAAGATAGAAGGGTGGACTCTACCTACTAAAATCAACTTAGTTTATAGCTTCCTATTTCTTTTTGTATATTTTCTTTTTGTTATCGGTTGTTTTGATTTGCGCTTCAATTATTTCTTCTTATCCTGGCAAGATACCTAACACTAACAAACCAACCTTAATTACAGCAATCGGAAGTGTTCCATATAAATTAAACATTTTTTCAGAAAGTGGGCGGATACCACGCCCCCTGAATGGAAAACCTCAATTTTTATTTTTGGTCCTTTATATGCAATTTGAGCCCTACCGTTCTACCAAATATCATTGTTCTACTGCAATCGGAAGTGCGCCATATATAATTTACTTCAATTCTGAGGAAGTGGGCGGATACCACGCCCCTGAATGGAAAACCGCTAATTTTATATTTTTTTCTTTGTATGCAATTAAAGCCCTGCAACTTTACCGAATGTCATCGTTTTATAGCAGTCGGAAGTGCTCCATTCAACCAACACCAATTCGGAGAAAGTGGGCGGATACCACGCCCCCTGAAAGGATAGCCTTGGTGTTTATTTTTGGTTCTTTATATGCAATATAAGCCCTACCGGTTCACCAAATTTCATCGTTTTATAGCAGTCGGAAGAGATCCATTCAACCAACACCAATTCGGAGAACGTGGGCGGATACCACGCCCCCTAAATGGAAAATTTAAAATTTTCGATTTTTTCCTCTGCTTGCATGACAAGACCTACCGTTGTGCAAAATTACAAGATTCTACGATGTCGGGAAGTGCTCCATAATTTTGATGATCTGTCAATCAGTCAGTCAGTCAGTTACGGTTTTTGTGATTTTTGAGGCCTTATATCTCAGGAACCGCTTAAGCTAGAAAGTTGAAATTTGGTGAGGCGCCTGTGCCTGACTAGCTTAGCAAATGTTCGGAATTTTAGGTTTCTGACTTCATTGGTACTGAAGATAGGGAGGGGTCAAAAATCGCCTGAGTTTGTTCCTGTAAAAAGGGTGTAGTGCCAGAACTTGGCTGGGCACTACCGTGCCCTTTGATAGAAAAGCAAGTTCAAGAGTCTTAATGTCAAATAGTAAGCTTCTTGATCTATAATTGGCATTTTAGTTTAACAATTTAATTTTGACAATTTAAGTTATACATCAAATTTATATTATAAAGTCATTACAATATAATCGGTGCGAAGCAGAAATGTAAGTTTCTTATCCAGGATAACTCCAAGATCCTATTTGAACGTTTGACGTTCAAAAGATATGTTATTTATTTCGTAATCGAATAATATAGGTAAAGTATTTACATATATATTACATAACAGAACTAGACATTTTTATACATTAAAATGAAGACAGTTTTAATGACATAAATTTACTTACGATTACAATACAACTTGAGATTAACCGCAAATATTAAATATGATGAATATAAAAATACAACAGGAATATCATTTACAAATAAAAAAAAACAATGCGAACCCAAATAACTACCTTGAGGAACCCAGACAGAAAAACAGGTATTTTCAGAGTACAGTTATCAATTTTACCTACTTGGACTATATGAATAAGATAGAATTCTAACAAATCCAATTCTTTGATAGTGAAATCCTAAGGAAACAGATTATGAAGAAGTACCATATGGTTTAGCTGAATCAGTAAAGATAATATCGGTTTGTATATGGTGTTCAAAGTTGTTAATAATGTTAATAAGCTCGTGTTGAAGTAAAATGTTTTTTTTTAACTTACATCTTCTTATTAGGAACTGAATTGCTTCTTTAATTATTGTAAAAAACAAAACTAGTATAAGCAATATTATTCAGACTTTTCAGATCTGAAATTCTTTGTTTATAAAAAATAAATCTAGTATTCATGCAAGACCATTTTTACAGTTATAACCTTGAATTAAATATTAAATTACTATAAGGCCAGGCGCGCACATTCAATTTTTAGTTTCGCAACTGTTTGGTTGTTCTGTGTTTTGTTGTTATATTTTTTTGTCAAGAATATTTGTTTTGTTTTGTCTATTTTATAAACAACGCAGCAACGTTGTTCAATTTCGATATTATCTAACCAAATTACAACGTTGCAGTGTATTTGTATGAACACATATACCTATTTGAATAGATTTAAGTAGGAATAATTTTGAAATTTGATTCTTGATAGGATTAGGCTTTTTTGAATTTTAGTATATCTACATTTATGTAGGTACTTTATCTTGATATATTAGGTAACTTACCTATGTATGTTGATTGTAATTATTATTATTTTTGTTATTCAAAAGTATAATAATTGGTGTAATTTTGAAGAAAAAAAACAATAATTGCAATCAACTAGGTTAAATGCCTACATTAGATGCAGTGGGTGGTTAGGTAGTGGAAATTGTTTTTTTTTTGTAATTAATATAATTACAAACGTAGGTACATATATATGTAGGTATAAAACTATTTCTTTAAGAAAATCAAATAGGTACCTACGTATATGTACCTATATTTTTATTAAAGAAAATAGCTTTTACATTTCTACATATGTACCTATCTATGTATATAAAATAAAATAGAAGAAATTTGGTATGATAGAAAATAATTTTGATTACAAAATTTTGTATGCGTTGATAGGTATTTAAACTAAAAATAAAAATCATAAATTTGATATAGGTATAGACCAATTTTAAAAATTAATTCATATAAACTTTGTTTGCAAGAAAATATAGAAAATTTTTAATACTTTAATAGTTTTTCGAGAAAAAATAATTTTCACTCGCTTAGAAAATTCAAATTAATTAAAAAAAATAGAATAAATAGAATAAAATTATTGTTGACATAATATTTGAAAAAAAAAATCAGATACCTTTCTTTGGAAAAAATATACATACATATGTATGTACCTGCTTATAAAGAATTTTAGAAAAATTTAAAAAAAAGGAAATTTAGTTAATCAATTTTAAAAATTTATTGATGCACCCCATATGAAATTTTTTTTTAATAAAAATTGTTGTGACTTAATTGAAAACGTTGAATAGAAATTATATAATAAGAACTCGAACACGGGTGTTTGCTACCAAAGCTGAATTCAATTTAATTTCAAAGGTTAAAATGAAGGAAGGATATAAAAGTTAACAGAGTGAGAAGGTACTATATCTAGTAAAGAGTAAAGATATATTCATAAGGATTAAGGTCATAACAATTCTCCCACGCTTGATTTATACAAAAGGATATTAGGAATCCAAAACATAATCCCTTAAATAAGTTGGTAGTTTATGTTGGCGTGATGAACGTGATGACTGACGAATTGATTGTTGGTTTGTGTTGGTTGCTGATTGTTGAGGACAAGTATAATGTTGTACTGGAACTGTTGAAGTGCTCGGAACGTTTTCATTTATTGGGATCAAACTTGCAGGATCATTTGCAATAGTTTGTTGAAAGATTATTTGTTGATCTTGTAGTTGCTGATTTCCTAGTAGGGCATTAAAATTTAACTCATTTGGTTGAATTGATTCGTCCGGTGTTACATCTTTGAGAATTTCATTTGGAACGTTTGTTAAACGTAGCTGGTTTATGTGTCTTTTGAACGTATATCCGTTGTCCAGTTTGATAATATAGTGAAGTTGTCCCATTTTTCTGGCAATAACTCCTGGTCTCCATAACACTTTGTTCGATGTGTAATATCTGGCTTGAACTCTTTCTCCCACTCTTAATTGCCTTGACGGTGTTGATGCAGCGGAGGTACTTTTGAATTTAGTAGGCTTAAGTGTATCTAAATGAATTCTGATTTGCCTTCCTAGATATTGTTCTGATGGTGATTTGCCGCTCTTGAGTGGTGTTGCTCGGTATTTGAAAAGAATTTCTCTTATTTTGTGCGTAATTGTTGATGGTTCATTGTTCATTGCGGTTAACTTGTTTTTGAGTGTAGTAGTGGTAAGTAGTAGTAAAAGTGTGATTTTATTTAGCAGAAAATTGATTTACATATTTGTTTTTTTTTTCACAAAATATAGCATTGGCTTTTGCCGTCAGCCAGAAAAAGAGAATTATAATTTATACAAAGACAAAAATGTTTTTTAATAATAGTTTTTATCACAAAAAGAAAATTGAAATAGGAATTTGGTTAAAGATTTTAAAAAGCTTGGTTGATTATTTGTTTTCTATAGTTCAGCGCCGCGTGGACGAAATTGTACAATGCTGTCCAGTTTTCACCATTGAGAATCAAGTTGATATCATCTATATTGAGGACGTATTTTCCCAAGAAAGCGCGTCGAATTGTCTTGAGGATAGGGCAAGTTCCTAGGAAATGCGTTACATTTTCGGTTTCTTGAAGATTGCATAATGTGCACAGAGTGTTGTCGTTGGAACCGTATGGTTGGTAGTTTAAACGTAACAATTCCCCTCTTGTTTTGAATATCAAGGATATTGTACTAATAGGATATCGGTCGTCAAAATAATTGTTCACACCCATGTCGTGATTTAATTGCCTATATAAAATTCGGGACTCGCTTCGTTGAGCCGATTCAGCAAATTTTGCAAAAAAGGATGCTTCAATTTTTCGAAGCAATAGTGGGCATGTAGTTTTCCAATCCTCCATGTCTGATTCAAGTAACTGGATGTCTTGCTCAAGACCGAGTTGAATCCACTTTTCAAAGAATTGGGATTTCTGAATAAGTAGATGTCTGACGATTATGTTAGGTAGGCGATGAGTTGGTAGCTCTGTAGCTTTTAATATATACTGCAGATGCATCTTGAGAGTGAAGATATAGAGTGGTGCCACTCCTGTCTCTAGGTGAAGCATATAATTAGGTGTATTTTCAGGAAGCCAGAACATTTTTTTTATAAAATATCTTAAAAGTTTTTCCACCTCATCATACTGCTGAAAACCCCATACCTGACTAGCATAGCATAAGATCGATCGCATTACTGCCTCAAAGAGTTTAAACTTTGTGCTTGGGGCAATATGCTTCTTGCTTAAGACTCCTCTCCAGTTGCAGTTGATAGCTTTTTTTGCTTCTGCTAGTTTTACCCTCAAGTGTTTATTGTAAGATAGCGATGAAGTTATAATTACGCGTAAATATTTATACTCTCGCACCACCTCAAGATCTACATTTTCCCATTTCCATTTTTCTTCTCTTGCATATCGTCCTGTTCCGTTGCGAAAAACCATTACCTTCGATTTATTGGTATTAACAGTCAGATTCCATATGTTACAATATAATTGGAGTTTGTTTATCATTATTTGCAGCATATTTGGAGTCTCTGCAAAAATGATAACATCATCTGCATATAAAAGTGCTTTAATTGTGACGCCGGCAAAACTAATACCACCGGGTAAGAACGTAGTAAGATCATCCAGGAAGAGAGAAAAGAGAACTGGGCTCAGAAGACAGCCTTGTTTAACCCCTGATGTCGTGTGGAACCATTCTGATCTTTCTGTTCCATTCCATATCGCTGTTTGGTTGTTCGCGTAGAGTCCTTTTAGCGTATTCAACATTTTTGTGGATATACCTAAGCAGCTTAGCTTGTAAAACAATGCGTTCCGATCGATTGAATCGAAAGCTGACTTGAAGTCAATAAAAAAGGTATATAACTTCTTTCCTTTCGTTAGGAATGATCTGGCGATACATGTCAAGGAAAATATATTGTCCACCGTTGAGTATTCTTTTCTGAATCCAGCCTGGTATTCGCTTAGCAGATTGTTATCTTGAATCCATAGTGTAAGTCTGTCTAGAATCACACCAGTAAAGATTTTCATGATAGAGTTCATAAAAGATATGCCACGATAGTTTGTTGGTTCGTTAACGTCGCCTTTCTTGAAAATTGGGAAGATGATATTCCTTCGGAAGCTTTCCGGAAATTCATTGGTCATGAAGATGTAGTTGTATGCATCTGTAAGTTTTACCAAAAAGTTTGCTGAAGCGTATTTATAGAACTCATAGGGCACGCGATCGTCTCCTGGAGCTTTGTTGTTGTTGCATCTATGTAGGACAGTCACTACTTCTTGAATTGTGAATGGTTGATCCAGAATTTCGTTTTCGACCCAAGGGTAAGCAAACTGTATTTGGAAAATTCTTTCTGGAGTACCAAGTAACCGTTGAAAGTGATCTGCTAATAGTCCCGTACTTATTTCTGTTTTCCTAGCCAAAGGTATCCCATTTAGTTCTCTCGCTAATTTCCAAAAAGAACTGCTGTCTCTTACTGTGTTTAGCCTAATCAGGAGGCATAGGGAATACTGTTTTTGTTTTTCCTTGCAGAGCTTTTTGTATGCTAGATTAGCGTTTTGGTACATAATTTTTACTGAGTTTGTATTGATTGCTCTGGCTAGTTTAAGAAACCTGAAAGATTTTTTCCTAGCTGATTCACATTCTGCATCAAACCATGGGTCCCTCCAGTTCTTTTGCCTATTGTTTGTTTGGAATAGCTGAGCGGCTTGTTCGACACACGCAACTAATAAATCAGCACCACTCACGGACTGAATTTGATCATCGTTAACAAGACTCAGACTTGAGTCAAGTCTTGTTTGGTATGACATCAAAAAACGTTCCTTCCACTGGAGCTTTGGTAACAGTTTTAGACTTTCGTTGGGTTGTTCTGAGTCTTTAGTAAAATCGCAAGAAATTACCAATGGAAGATGGTCTGAGTACACAAGTTGTTCCACCGTTAAATCATTTGTGTACTCAAGCCACTTTCCGCGTATAAGGCAGTAGTCTATTGTGGAGTTGGCAATTCCTCTCAAAAAGGTAAAGTTACCAGCTTCGTCGCTTCTTGTTCTTCCATTTAACATGGTCAGACCAATTGATTCGCACATTTCTATAAGTTTCCTCCCATTTGTGTCAAGCGTTGCATCGCATGCTGATCTGGTTGAGTTAATCGATAGCGGGGTAAAGTCGGATGGCATTTGGAGTATCTGCGAGTCCCCAACCCTCGCGTTACAGTCTCCAATTAGCATTAAATTTTCCGTGCCTTCTTCTAGAAGGAAATTAAAAAGTTCTGTATATTCATCTATCCATTTGTTACAGTTGATATACACTGGTACGATCATAAATTGTTCACTTTTAACGGTGATTTCAACTACTATCCTATCCATTTTTTCTACAAAAAAACAATTTGTGCATTTCTTAAAAGATTTTCTGATTCCGTAAAGACATCCTTCGCTTGCTCTTCCGTGCGCATGAGTTCTCGTTGCTGGGGTCCAATGCAGAACGAATTCAGGAAAAAGGTAGTCGTATTTTTCTTTTGGGTCCTCGATGAAGGTCTCAAATAACAAAAAAATATCGTTTTGTCTAATTCTATCAAAAAAATCTTTAAAAACAGTTTTGTTGGCTAATCCTGATACATTATAAGAAAATATTTTACATGAAATAACATTTTTAAAATCTTTACAAAAACTACTAGTATAAACATGGCTGACGGCATTTTTATTAAATATAATTTGGCAGCACCTGACTACCTACAGTTTGAGGGCCTGTGATGGGAAATTTATTTGTTGACACATCAAATGTCAGTTGTTCTAAAAACTCCATACCTCCATCTTCATCACATGTCAAAACATTGTTTGGGTTGTAATAAAAAGTTTTTCCCTCGATTTGTAGAGTATCTCCGCGAAGCAAGGATTTTATATTTTTATTTTTCGAGATTATTTTCGACCGGATTTCGACGAGTTTTCGCCTTCTTTCTCTAGCTGCTGTCGGGTAGTCTTTGTGTATCGAAATGCCAGTGCCTTTTAACTTTGTCGCTGCTTTCAGAATGCGTCCGACATCATGTTTGTTTTGGAGCTCGATAACAACGTTTTTAATTTTTTGATTGCTAGAGCGAAGTATGCGCGTATCGGCGATTACATTTTGATTTTGCGTTTGAAGAAGGTCCATGCACAGTGTTTTTGCTTTTTCGGCAGCTTGAACCTCCGCCTCAGCTGGAAAGTGTAGAATCAAATTTTTTTCGTTGACTCTGTTTGCCAGGTACTCTACTTGTCGCTCGAGTGAAATACATCGGGTCTCGACCTTCTCTAGTTGATTTTGAAGAAGTGTGTAGTTTCGTTTTAAAAGGTCGATATCAGTATTTAGTTTATCCATGTCTGCTTTAGTAGCGAAGTCTTTTAGTTTTTCATCCAGAAGTGCAGACATACGGTCGAAAAGATCCGGGATTTTCATTTCTCCAACGAACATTCCGGATTTTTCAGTAGTTTGTTTTGGTGGCGGAAAAACCTCTGGCGAAGTGCAAGATAGAACTCTTTTATTCGAGCAAGTTTGTGTTATGTCGTCGACGGTTTTATTGTTTGAAGTTGCGGGTGGTGTTCGATTAAGCGGCATTTTTAAACGGATTTGCAGATGTTTTTGTATTAGTTTTTCGTCAGCCAAGTTTTGAGTGGATTTGCTTTGATTTTTATTTTATATTTTAAAAAGAAATTTCAATATAAATTCACTGTGAAAACTTGATTGGCTCACCCAATGGTTCAATACTGTATCGAAACTTGACTTATTTTATGATAACTATTTCAGCTTTAAGTCTATACCATCAACAATTTTCACGAGACTTAAAAAACACGTCTTTACTCACTCACAGTTTACTCTCTTTTTCAAAAAAGGTAAATATTTTTTTATTTGAGTGTCTGGATGTTTCTTTCAGCTAAACCATTTGTTGCTGGATGTCCTGGAGCAACGAATTTTTGAAAAATACCGGAATCTTGACAAAACGCTGTAAACTCTTCGCTTTTTAAAATAGTTGCATTGTCGGAAACCATTTCTGGAAAATATATTGAGCAAAATTTCTTTGATTGATGATGAGGATGGTGCTGCTATGCAAACTCCTACTTCAGCCCACTTCGACTTGGCATCCACAGCGACCAGAAAATAATGTCCTTGGTAGGGACCCGCATAATCAATGTGAATGCGTTGCCAATTATTGTCCGGTTCTTCCCAAGGGTGAAGAGAAGCTTTGCTGGATTGCTTTTAATTGATGCACAAGCAGAGCAGGATCGTTCAAAAAATTCGATATCTTTATTTATTGAGGTCCAGTATACGTAACGTCTTGCAAGCTGCTTCATTTTGGTCGCCCCAACATGAGTGAAGTCTCTGAACAAAATATTGTTATCGATTGTATACTCGGATTTCGAATCTCTTTTATTTCGTAAATTGAATAAAATTTGTAATCAAGTGTCATCTTTTTGTGTTTCATATTTTAGCGTTTTGAAATTTATTTTAGTTGAATTATTTTGATTAATAGTTTTTAAGCAAATTGAATGTACTTCATTATCTATAGAATTTGTGCTTTGATTATGTGAGTTTTGTGTAGCTCTCGAAAAACAATCGGCGTTAACGTTTTCGCTACCACTTATGGAAATTTCTTCGTAATTATATCCGGTTAAAAATGCTGCATTGCGCTGTAAGCGAGCTGATGTCATCTGAGGAAGTTTTGAATGTTGATGAAAAATGGTGAAGTTAACGATCTAGACGCGAACGCGATAGGCCTTTCTTTACCATCTATTAAGTGCGATAATACACCTGGCTATTCCTGTAGGACTTGCGTCGCATGCAAGTTGAATCGGTAATTCTGGATTGTATGGCATTAATACACGATCGCTAGCGATTTCGTTTTGAAGTCTGTTGAAAGCTTTTTGACATCTGGTTGACCAATTGAATTTTGCATTTTTGTATAAAAGCTGATGAAGTGGTGTTGTAATTGTTGAAACGTGTGGTATGAACCTCGAATAATACGTAACTAGCCCCAGAAATCGCCTTACATCGTCGATCGAATTAGGTATTGGCATTTTTAAAATAGCAGCCACTTTGGAAGGAGATTTCCGAATTTTATTGTATTCTATAGTGTGTCCTAAAAATTCAATTTTATTTTCGAAGAATGAACATTTTGCACGGTTTAAATGTAAATCGAATTTTTGAAGTTGTTTTAAGCATGCGTTCAGGTTAGATTTGCATTCTGCAAGCGACTGGTCATGTATAATGATGTCATCAAAGTAAGACTCCGTTTTGGGAACATCACGTAAAATTTGATCGATTATTCTATTAAAATCAGCTGTATGTTCCCCTATGCGTCGAAATTATTTAAATAATGCTTGATTCTTCGTCAACAGGCACATGCAGATATGCTTTATACAAGTCAAGTCTGCAAAAGTATTTTGAATTTCGAAGGCTATTGAAAATTTGATCAATTTTCCTGATAGGGTAGTGTGAATCTATGATGCGTTGATTTACTCCGACCTTGTAATCGACACAAAGTCGTACCCCTCCGTCAGTCTTGGGTATTACCACTAACAGCGAACCCCAATCACTACTTGATGTTTTTGTTATAATGCCGTTTTTTTCCAAATAATCTAATTCATTGCCCACACGTTTTATTAAGGTGTATGGAATTGGACGTTCTTTAAAATAAACTGGAGAAGCGTTTGGAAGTAACTTAAGTAAGATCTTAAAATTTTGAATGCATTCTATTTTTTCTTCAAAGGCGCTAGTGAACTCAGACACTTACCCTTCCATATCATGTGGGATATTGAAAACATCATCGTTCTTACCTGAATTAATTTCATCCAGATGATTCAAGTTTATATTAAGGCGTCTGATCCATGATCTTCCTATTAAAGCTGCATAGCCGTCTTGGACTACGAATAGGTCATCTGTTATACGCGTACCCCTGTATCGAATGTTGACGCTGGCTTTCCCGTCTGGAACGAATGTATTTTGCGTGTATGATCGAAAAACAACATTTGTTGGCATTAATTGTGTTGATGACTTTAAGGAGTAAAATTGATGTCGAGGTAGAAATGTGTATGCGGAACCTGAATCCACTTCGAATTTTATTGTTTTGCCTTCAATATTAATGTTCGCATAATAACGCTCAGAATGCTCAGCGGTTGACAAATTGTTTTTGTATATATGTCAACTATTTGATATGTACCATATGCAGCTGCATCCTGGACAGCCTGAACTTGGTTTGTCGATGAGTTGGACTTCGAACGATTGCCCAAAATTGTCGAAATGCAGACCTTACCCACGTGTCTCGTTCTCTTGCAGCCAGCACCTTTTAATTTTGACGCATCTATATGCGGCAATCTTTGGCGTTATGGTTGCCCTGAAATACCCAATTCCTGGTAGTTGATCTTTGAAAATTTTGATCTTTGCAATGGTAGATTTGGTTTGCTGAAAATTTTAGATTTTTTATTAATTGAAATTTTATTTATGTCTGGAACGATACTGCCTTTTGTTTTGTCTGCCATCTCCTTGGCATCCAATTTCGCGGCTTCAAGTGTTAATGCTTTTGAAACAATTTCATCGAAGTTGCAAGTGGTTGATTGAAGTATTTGTTCTCTTGGGTTGTTGTCACTAACTCCACGGATGAATTGTGCCCGTAAAAACACATCTGCGATAGAATTTTTACATGCACATAAGAAATCACATTCATCTAAGTCCATCCGCAGGCAGGCAACAAATTCAGCAATCGACTGTGTTTCTGTGTGGTATTTCTTCAGGAATCGATGTTGGGACACCAAAACATTCCTTTTAGGGGCCAGGTGACTTCCCAACATTAACAGCAGTTCCTCGTAAGTTAAATCCGATGGCGATTTTGGTGCAGACAGTGCCGTTATTGTATTGAAATGCTTCGATCCAATTCGATCCATTTCGGTGTAATTTTTAAATCGTAGAATATAATTCTTGTAAATCTCTTTTGTAGTATCCAATTGATCGAAATTTGGTACCAATAACGTGGTGGAGTTTAGAGCTATTAATTGGTCCATAATTTTTTGTTGGGTGGACATGAATTCCGCAAATTGTTTTTGATCCATTTTCATATACCTAGATTACTCTTTTTTACCTCGTCGCCAATCTGTTGTGACTTAATTGAAAACGTTGAATATAAATTATATAATAAAAACTCGAACACGTGTGTTTGCTACCAAAGCTGAATTCAATTTAATTTCAAAGGTTAAAATGAAGGAAGGATATAAAAGTTAACAGAGTGAGAAGGTACTATATCTAGTAAAGAGTAAAGATATATTCATAAGGATTAAAGTCATAACAAAAATCAAATAACTTTTTTTACAAAAAAAATATTTGTATGCCTCTAAAAAAGGTTGAACTATTAGAAAATAAGACATAATTGCCACATTTAAAATTCGTCATGTTAATTATTTTAGCAGAAATTGTTTTTTTTTTCAGATTTAGTAGTTGAAGTTAATTATAAATTAACCAAACAAAATTCATATATTTTTCTTTAATTAAAAGTAAAAAATATGAAAATTATTTTTTTTTTAGAAAAAAAAAACTTTTTTTGATTTTTTTGTTTGAAACCACAATGAATTTTTATTTTGGGGTTAATATGGAATTGTTTTAATTTGCATATTGAAGAAGATAAAAGAAAATCCATATATAAAAAACAGTTGCAATTTGTAGATTTTACTAACAAACATTTATTTTTGAAAAAAAGTTGATTTGAACAATCTAAAGGAATTTATCAATATGAGATACCTACTAACCTATTTAATCAAAATACATACATACTATGATTTGAAATATGTGACCAGGTCTATGAAAAGGTGGCTTATGACTCAAAAACAAAATTTCGATAAGTCGGCTCTTAAAGATAAACAATGCATTTCGCCAATTTCTCGGTAGTTGTTCTCCTTCCTTCCCATTGTCCAGTGTCTCTCGTTGTTCAAGGGCACCAAGTAAGATGCAATGTTGCTTTTGCTCCAAATATTATGTTAGTTAATTGCTTCACGTTGCTATTTTCGGATTTTCGTATCGGTAATACTGAAGTGATTTTGAGAATGTTATCAGCTATCATCACTATCGAGCCGGCTTTTTTTCGTTATCCCGTTGGTGTAATTTTTTCTGTTGTTCAAGTTAGGACTTTCTGGTTTTCACCATGTGAAAGAGCGTCTCAAAAACTATCCTAACCAAAAAAAAGTGAAAAATAATTTTTTGAGTCATAAGCCACCTTGTCATAGGTTGGGTCGCATATAGTTATTTGAGTGGAAATGGATTTCATATTGGTTGGTTCTTTTTATCCTTATTTTGCATTTCGAAATTCTACTTATCAAAATTCTGAATTGTAAAATTTTACTTCTCAAAATTCTGCATTTCAAAATTTTACTCACTAACTTTTCTGCATTTCAAAATATTATTTCCCAAAATTTTGCATTTCAAAATTCTACTTCTCAAAATTCCTTTTTCAGAATTCTGCTTTTCAATATTTTCCTTATTAAGTTTTCTACATCTCAAAATATTATTTGCATTTCACAATTCTACTTTTCAAAATTCCTTTTTCAAAATCCTGCGTTTCAAAATTTTGCTTATATTAAGTTTTCTACATTTCAAAATTCTACTTCTCAAAATACCTTTTTCAAAATTTTACTTATAAGGTTTTCTGCATTTCAGAATTCTACTTCTCAAAATACCTTTTTCAAAATTGTATTTCCCAAAATTTTGCATTTCAAAATTCTGCTTTTTAAAATTGTACCTATTAAGTTTTCTGCATTTCAGAATTCTGCTTCTCAAAATACCTTTTTCAAAATTTTACTTTTTAAGTTTTCTGCATTTAAAAATTGTATTTCCTAAGATTCTGCATTTCGAAATTTTGCTTTTCAAAATTGTACTTATTAAGTTTTCTGTATTTCAAAATTCCTTTTTCAAACTTCTGCCCTACAAAATTTTACTTATTAAGTTTTATGCATTTCAAAATTTCATTTCCCGAAATTCTGCATTCAAAAATTCTACTCTTCAAAATTTTAGCTTTCAATACAATTTTTCTGTACCTATTTCAGAACTCTAATACTCAAAACTCTAATTCTCAAAATTCTGCATTTGAAAAATCTGCTTACAAAAATAATTATCTAACTATACAAACAAATTGTTCTGAGTGGTAATCGTGTATTTGAATAAAAATCCTATATATATATTTATTTGCTCCAACATACATACAACACAGCGAACGAAAAAAATCAAACCTTCATTCCAACAATATACCGTTTTTTCTCAATGCGTGAAGCAAAAAATGCCACATCATAATAATTATTTGTATAGAAAATGAGAAAAAACAAAACAGAAAATAGCTTTCTTGTTGTCGCTTTGCTCTGCACCTTCGGTTTGCTTTTACCGAAATTTTATCACCCCTTCCTGATTATCGACTGTCCTTACTCTCTACAACTCTACGTGAAAAGTTGGGGAACACATTCGCCAGGCGTCGCGTCGGTCGTTCGTTCCTCTTCATGAGAGTACTATAGATTATCAGCCTTATTTATTAGAATTCGCTGAACGCGTGAATAGTTATGCACTGCATAAGGACTTACTCATCCACTATGCAAATTCATATTTACAAAACATCTGCCTACCCTGCATAGTTATAATGAGCTTGTGTCAAATAAAGTACCAAAAAGTAAGAATCTATTACATTTAGCCTTCATAACATTCAGCTGTTTGTCGCAAAACAAAAAAAAATTCTGTCTGTCTATCAAATTTAATAAACTAAAATGGAACTACCAAAAGTTAAAAGAATTCGAACAATTAACTTTGATTCATCAGATAAAGGTATGTAATTATCTCTAGCACATACTGGAAATCAAATTGTTATGCGTTTTATCCTAGCTGGAATATTCCTACGACAAGTTATTGAGGATAAAATTCAATAATGCAAAATAGAAATTGCAACACTAACACACCGGATAAAGAAGGATCCGTGGAGAGAGATCACCAACAAGTATATTTATCTATTTAATTCTAAACAATTTTCAATTAAATTTGTTTTTAATATATTAGTATAACATTTTAGTTTCAATTAATAAAAACAACAAAGCTTTAGTTTTAATATCATGTGAAAGTCATTTTATTTTGTTGATAATCTTTATAATCCAATGTGATGTCAAAGTGAATGTGACAGTTCAGTACTAAAATGTCCTTATGTAGGCACTATTCAACCTCCAACCGCGTTTAGCTTATAATGCCTCTATTCAACGTCACATAAGTTTTATAAATAACGATTTTGCGTTTAGAGGAATTATAAGGGTTGCATAGCCTTATGTACTCACTATAATGAGTTTATAAATATGGCTGAATATATACAATGGTTAATCTATGCGGATCGAAAGCCATATTATATGTTAAGCTAAATTTTGAGAAATGGAATTGGAAAATGTAGAATTTTCAGCAATAAAATTTTGAAAAAAAAAAGAATTTTTAAAATAAATATTTTGAAAAATATTTTATTTCGAAATCAGCTTTCCCGATTTTCTTGAACTTTTGTCCTTGTCATTTTTTACCATTATCTTAAAAATTAAGAACGTTTATTTGACAGATACTTGACAGATTTTCTTATTTCTCTAAATTCACACTTTTGCGTGGCATTTAGAAAAGTTTTTTCCAAGATATTAGAATTGTAGAAATAAATTTTGTCTTTGCCCGATCTGCTTACTAGGCTTAAAAATATAAACACGATAAAACATCAAACTATGTAATGTTATGCACTTTCAAATGGAATGAGAATATTTTTTGAGTGCTAATACTGCATTTACGAAAGCGATTTTTAATCTTAGTTTTTCTTTTGGAGTCATCTTCCGCTTTGTGTAACCCCGCCACCACACACGTCTCTCTCCAAGTCCCCTATTACACGATGTCTCACGAGACGAGGCTCACGTAAGTGCGAAAAAGAAAGCAGATATGAAGAAATGAGATGCAAAAAAACATTCCCGGGCTGATTTTTAGTAGTCTCATTTTGACGTTTCTTTTTCTCAAATTCGTTTTATGTTGTGTTGTGCATTAAAAAATACGAACAACAGTCAAATTTGAGACATGAGTCTCATGAGACATGAGTCAACGTGTAATAGCTTTTGCCTCACGGGATACAAATTTAAAAGGAAAGTAAAAAATGAGACATGTCTCATGAGGCAACGTGTAATAGGAACCAACGAGCTTAAAAATCTCAAGGTAATATTGCTTCGTTTAAAAGCAGCCTAACAATTATGAACTGGCTGAACGCAACCATTTTAACCATTGTGCAATTTTTTTAAATTTAACGAATGTAAGCTAGTGCCATCTATATGTTCAGTCCTTAACTATACCATTTCGCCTTTCGTTGAATTCGCCAAGCTACGCTGGTTTTTTTCAAATATGTCATAGCCAGTCAACTGTTTTCATATCTTCCAAGGTCCAAGCGTCCAAGATAATTTAGATAACAAAAGATTGTCCCCCGGCTTTGAAATTCGTACATAAAGTCCAAAAGTAATAAATTCAAAAAGAAATATCAACTATATATAAACGAATCCAAAATAAATTCAAAAAAAGTAAATAAATACTGAATGATTAAATGAAGATAATATTGCCTAATTTGTTGTTCTAAATTTCAGACACGACTAACAATGGAGAATATATCAAAAACGACGATCAATGATAGCTCGTGTTCAATGTACTTTTCTTTCAATAGTACTGCATACAAAACGCACATGGAGAGCACCAATGACAATTCGATGGCCCTTGAGGATGAAGAATGTGATCAAAATAATACGCTGGAAGCCGATGAAGCAAATCAGCCGGTGGAAGAAATACAAACAATAAAAAAACTATCATTTGGGGTTTCCCCTCCAAAAGCAATTCCTAAAAACATACTCAAGGTGTATAAGGCTCTCTCATCGACTCCAACTAAAGCTCAGTTATTGCGGAGTGTCGAAGTTAATAGAGGATCGGCTGCAGTCGATGTTGGTGACCTGGGATTGGCATTTTTGGAAGCCCCTCAAGAATCTATCAATGCTGTTCTATCCGAAGACAAAGAAAATCAACCACAAGAATCGCAAGAACTTATCTATTCGGAGACTTCATCGGAAATTGTTGTATCAGTGATTGAAAAGACGCAGGAAGAAGAAAAACCCATTAAAAGGGTCGGTTTTTCTAATTTGCCAATTTTGAAAATTTCAGGGAATTCTAATATACGTGAAGGAACTCCCAAAGTGCGTCGATCCATTCCCAGACAAGAGACAGATCTTGCTGTTAATCGTCCTTCGAGAATCAGTACTAAGAGAATGTCTTCTGTGTCAAATACTCGAAATGAGCCGCCAAAAGTTGAATACAACACTGATGAGATTCCAAAGATGATAAGTTCAATTCTCAAAATATCAAAAGGACTACCCTCAAATAGGAAATCTATTGGAAACGTAGATAATCCATTCAATTTAGTTGGAAAAGCTACCAGGATGTCCATTGTAAAGACAACTCTCAATAGCCCAGCGCGTAAGGTTTCACGCATGTCGCTGAGTTCGGGACAAGTAGGAAAGAATTCTATGCGCCTTAGCAATCTTCAACAAATTAACAAAGCCAAAAGCATTGCTGCACCATCCATTGCGGCTTCTGTTCCTCGCAGAAGTGTTATTCCGATTAACTTGCGCAAAAGCATTGTTCCCCCTACCGTGACCAGTCCCAAAAAAAGAATTATTTCATCAAATTCACGAAAAAGTTGTATTCTTCCGATAACTTCATCTCGGGTTCATAATGCCAGAAAAAGTATAGCTTCGAAAACTCCAACAGATCCGACAAAAAATAAGACAACTTTGATGAAGCCTCCAAGTTACCTCAAAGAAGATTTCGTTTGCGATGTTTGCTCGCGTAAGTTTCTAGTATTGTCCCTATTCGAAGCCCACAAAAGAACACACAATAAAGTTTCATCATCCGCTTCATACACAAAACAGACTTTCTCTTCGGGGAACGACAATAAATGCACCTATTGTGATAAGAAATTTGCCATTGCAAAGGCACTGGAAAATCATCTTATTCAAAATTGTACTAAAATTCCGCCAGGTCACAAAAAGAAGCTCCTTTTTCCAACTGATCAACCAATTGCCGCCCAGTCCAAAACGAAATTACCACCAAAATCTATGTCGTATCTTTCTAGCTGTGATTCGATCTCTTCCAATGCAACTCAGCTATCTCGGAGTCAGTTAAATGTTAAGAACTCTGTTGATGGCAACATCAATATGGCGCCTTTATCATCTAACAATAAATTGAAAAAGAAACTGGCCCACTCTGGGGTTTATTGCACACCGAACAAGCAAATTATGTGCCACATTTGTAAGACTAGTTTCAACAACATTTTAGCTTACACCAAACATAAGCTATCACATTCGAATGCAGGAACTGATGATAGCGATTCCGCTATAGAAGTAGAATTAGCAAAGACTCAAATCAGTGTTGAATGTGATGGAAAGCAGCAGCAGCAAATGATTGAAAGTGATGTTCCTTTGATTTAAATTACATTATGAATTCAAATCACAAACATTTTGTGTATTATTAACAATTTGTGGTAACTTGGGACAAGAATAGAACCTGGAAGTTATAAATCTCATTGGACACATTTTTGAAAAAAAAATTACTTTAATATATCTAAGCTGTAGTATTATTTAGCTTTTTGACGATTATTTAATTGATATTTAAATATACGTTCACGAATATGAAATTATTATCGTTTCTTTTTTTTTTTGTTGTTAAATTTGCAAACGTACTTTATCTTCTGAAAGCAAGAATCAATCAAATCGACCTTAAATTATCGGAGGTAGTGTTACGATCCCGAGTAGTTTTGCAGTCATCTGGAACAAGGGCTCTAAACTGCAATGGTTTGATCTTTAAATCGGAGTTTCGTTATTGTCCCTTCAAGCATGAGAGCGTAGATTCAAAGATTAAACAAGAAAATTATGGTATACTGGCTCAATAAAGCCGATAAACAAACAGTCGGCTGATTTAACATTTTTTACAAGCCAAATTCAATCAATATAGGTGGTACCGTAGATAAAATGGTCATAGAAATGATTTGTGCGATTTTTTGTTCGCGTTAAGCTCATCGCATGAGGTGGACCACTATTAAGTAGTATCGCGGTAAATTTTAATAAGCCTTATTTTGACATTCGATTTCATTAGAAAGTAGGTGTGTCGAATTCAAATAACTTGTATTTTGAGATTCGAACGATTAGAAAGTTCACTTTATCAATGGAAAGTTCATTTATCTTTCGAACACTAGGCAAATTTTCACTTTCGAATCGTTCGAAAGAAATGTCATTTCATTCTCGTTCAATTTTGTCTGGCGAGTGGCGAATAGATCCATAAAACATGTACATAAGTTTAGTTTAATGTTAGTAGTAATGGATGCATAAAATGGATTTGATACATCCATTATCCTTCTCCTATACATTTCTCCTCACCGTTTTCTCTTTTCATACATAAAATAAATGCCATTTTGATTTTTAACGTCTGGCTTCAATTTATCAATATTTTCATAAAACAATTTACAAATGGTAATTCAAAATTCAAGTGTGACCAGATTTGTGTAAATTTAATAGGCTTTGATGTTGCCTTCTTTTTTTGTTTATCAATTTGGAAAACAAAATTAGTTTACATGAAAATTAAAACATAAATCAAGTATTTTATTATACAGAGAAGTTTTACCGTTATTTTACTTCTTTTTGATATCAATAAACTTACTACCTATACTGTTTTCTAAATGCTCCCAATTTTTAAAATGTCAGTTTTATTGATGTTTTTCAAATTTAATCTTTACGGGGCCGTTAGCATTAGTTTATTTTTCTTAAATGATAAAGTATTATTTTTATATTTTTAGACCATAATTTTTTTAAATAAAAATCATCAAAAAAAAAACAGTTTGGTCATACTAAATCAGATAGAAATGTCAGTGAATTTCAAACAGCTGATTTCGGAAATGAATTTCATTGAGGTTCATTTTCTTCAATCATTCGACAATGAAAATTTTTCGCTCGAATGTCAAAATATGCAAAGTTCATTAGAATGAAAATATCTATTCTATCGAATTAGCTATTCGTTCGAATCTCAAAATAAGCATGAAATATTAAATTGACAGCTTAAATTTTGATGTTTAAAAGTTATGCGAGAGGATTGTTAATGAACAAACAAAAAATTGTGAATATTTCCTATTTGACTGTTCATTCCGGGATGCTCATAAAATAAATAAACAGACCCAGTCATATTCTAAAGTTTTGGTACAGTTGTGTTTGTGAAACTTCACATCCAGACCGCCATATTTTGTTAAAGATTATGGTTCAAAGTCACTCGCAGATATTAGGTGCGTTTTATTATTTACAAATCTACCTGGATCCGGATCATCCCTTGAAAATAAAACGATACGGATCTTAGTGACAGCAGTGTTATAAGCCCGTCTCTTTTTATCCTTAGGTTTGTAAACTTTAAATTATTTCTTGTCTTTTTTCTTTACACTATAGTTCTGTTTAACCAGCTGCACTGGACTACTCTGGGCAGAAAAGTGTAGTTTTTTGTGTGTTCATTGAGAAAATTTCTGCACTGACTTACACTGATTAGTGTTCATTGAGCTGAACTAGTGTACACTAGTTCAGAATATTTTGCACTACCTTTTGAGCTAGTGCAGGTTGGTGAAAACTGTCAAAATCAGTTGTTGTCATTATTCGATTATATTTTGTTAACGAATAAAGTTGTTTTTTTTCCGCGCTTTGTATTTTTGATTAAAGTTTTTAAATAATGCATAGATTAGAGCTAACTTTGAGTGAAGGGCAATCTCTGGTGATTCAGTGTTCTCCAATTAATCCAATAATATCTTAATTAAATCTATGTATGTATATTTGCATGAAGGATTCCGAACGCAAGTGTTTGAAAGTTTGATGAAAAAAGGTGAAGAGGAGGAAGAGATTTTGTGCCTAAAAAGCCAACAACCAACGTCGTCGCAGGAAGTGGGAATGAATTTCTTCCCTTTGCCATCGACTTCAGCGCAGGCATAAGGCATTTTACTTGCGCCGAATTTAATTTGTTTTCTTTTTTTAACATCTGACGTATGACGTTTCTGCTTGAGTTTGCTCTGACAGTTTTCATGAACCTGCACTGCACTACACTACTCTACACTGGCCTTTTTTTGGTTGAACACAACTTATAACTTGCACTACCTTATCATAAAAGCCATCTTCTCGCCAGTGTAATAACTAATTTTTGGATCTTTGAAATAGATCCCGATAGAAAACAGGATCGCAAATTGTTTTTGTAATACATGTTAAAACTTAATCCAGATCCGGATCCCGATAGATTTGTGAATAATAAAACGCACCTATTAGGTTATTAGGTACAATCACAAAAAACTTCAGAATCATCAGAATAAAAAAAAGTGTTCAGCTGGGATTCCGGATCGGAGAGAGATTTCGGATTGCGACACAAACGACACAACTGTCCGTTCGGTCTGCAGGTGATTTGTTTTTCTACCAAAAATTATTTTTCCTCGGTTTCGTTTAGCAACATCTTTCTCGTTTTACATAAACGCTCTTTGCTGCGAATTTAGTTTATTTCAGCATCGTTTACTGGTCATTCGTAATATAAATAGTCCCTTAAATATTTATGAGATTATTCTGAATTATAAATATTAAAAAAATATCTGTGGATAGGTACCTCTATAATTAATTGAATCTATCTTTACCACCATGCGCTTTTTTAATAGCTTCTTTCGTAAAATTGGTTGGTTTCATGAACGATTTTTTGCTTTTACCTACACAGCACGAAAATAATATCTCCTCAAATCGTAAAAGTAACTGTTTATTGCACTAAAGTACTAAAAACAATTACTTAGCACTACAATATTAAAGTTTATTGAACCGAACTTCATCGAATAATATTCGTAAAAATACTCATTCTTCTCAAAAGAAAACAGTCAAAAATTATAAAGCTATATTTCGAATGTTCTCCATACATAAAAGAAAAACACCAAGGGGTGAAATCATTTGCCTTAAAGTTAAATTATTATTTCTTTTCAAAAGCTTTAAAAAAGCATAAATCTCGAAAGCTCATTAACAAAAACCAATCAAAAACCCTAACGATTTGCGCTATAGAAGGAATGGTTTTTTTTTAGATTAAGAATTTTATTTTTCAATTTGTTTTATATACAATTTGACTTAAAACTAACTTATTACTAAATTAAATCATGTTGGCTCAACAATAGGGGCCCAACGTTCTTCATTTGGCTTTACATAATGCTATTTGCTTACAATATCATATTAATGTTTTCTTAATCTAATTCATGATTTTTTAATATTAACTAAATAATAATTTTTGATGAGTGGGTGTTTTATCCCCTATAGTATTGATTGTTGTTCTTCTCGTAAAAGGGTGCGTTGTCGTTATGGATGATGTCTTCAAATTGATCGTCAGTGATGGCTCGGGTGTATAGATACTTGTCACGAGGCTCTAGTTCATGCTGGAGAAGTTGTTGCACTTCTGTGTTGGGATGATCTTCCAGGTTCCTGATGATTTTTCCGGAGAGCTGCAGTAAATACTCGTCCAATGGTATTAACTTTGCTTCTTTATACAGATTCCTTGTTGGTATATATTTCTTCGTCAGTGGGTTACGGTACAGTCCAGTGCAAATGCGGAGCATCTTTCTTTCAAAAAGCTTCATCTTTTTCATTGCTGTAGGTGAAATAGTAAACCAGATAGGAAAGGCGTAGGTCAGAACGGGTCGAATAAGTTGTTTGTACACAAGCAGCTTGGTTTCCTTACTTAGTCCATTTCGCCTCCTGAGAAGCGGATGGACCAAGTGCAGAGAATAGTTGGCTCTCTTCAACATCAAGTCTGCATGCCTTTTGAATTTGAATTTGTTGGAAAAGTTGATTCCCAAGTATTTCGTTGATGATTTGACAGTCACTTCAGAGTTGTCTGGAAGCTTTATTTTGATTGCATCACAGCGTCTTGCAAACGCACGTCTTCGAATGACAGTCACTGGTGTTCTGAAGCAGATGAGTTCAGTCTTTTCGCTGTTTATCCTCAGTCCCCATTTGACATAGTATTCCCATAGGTTTTTAATGTGCTCTTGCACTCTCCTGGCAGCAATTTCTGGTGAAAAAGCGGTAGCGTATGTGATTGAGTCGTCTGCATAAAGCTTCGTCTTTGTACCTGGTATGTTGGCTGGTTGATCAGCAGTGTAAATGTTGAACAGCAGTGGTCCAAGTTTTGATCCTTGAGGAACTCCAGCGTTAATTCCTTTGGTTGATGACACATGTTTTTTTACCTGTACATAAAAAAGTCTATGGGTTAGAAGGAATGGTAGCTCTGATTCAATGGCGCAAAATTTTAAATAGTCAAGTGATAAGGTATTAGTATAAGACTACTTAACAATTTGCTAACTTTAAAATAGTTTACTAACTCATTCCTTTTTATAATGAAGTCTATTAATATTCAACCGTATTCTGAAACTCGTATTTATGACTTCGCTTGTACTAATGGACAAAAAGTTAATGTAAGTACATCATTGGTACCCCTTGGCATAATGGTTAGTGCGTTAGACTGTCATGCGGAAGTTCTAGGGTTCGATTCTCAGCCGCAGCAAAAAGTTTTTCAGGAGTGTACTGCCTCTTGCAAGGAATTGACAAATTCTCCAAGAGTATCTCTTGTCATGGAAAGTGCTGCTTTCCTGGTAACACGCACACAGGAGTGGTTGAGAATTATTGTAAGTCACTATAGGTCCTGGTTCACTTCGAGCTGTTGCACCATGTCGAAGAACGCCCTAATAAGTAACCCGAACAGAACTTATACAGTTTGTTCGACACGCCATCTAGTAGAGATTTCACATTTTTGGATTGTATAGCTGTCCCTTACTCGCCGCAGGTTGTACCTTTCACAATTCTTAGGCGCCTTCTTGAACTGACTTGGTTCATTTTAATTCCAACCTTTGAGTCAGACGATTGTGGAAGTGCAAACTGCGGTAAGTAAAACAAAATATACGAATAATACTTAATAATGAAACCTGTATGTATTATCTTTTAACAGAAATAAAATATATACATATATATCCACACAATAATATTGTGTCTTCGTGTTGATTAATTTCGAACTCCGCAATCGATTCTCAAAGGACAGCGTTTTATTTCGCAATTGCCAGTCCCATGCCGAGGACACAATTGCATGATAATTTTGCTGCCGCCATTTTGTGAATCTTTTTGCAATCGCCATTCCCACGCCGTGGAATAAATTGCAGTCAGATTCCAATTCCTTGCCGCCGCCTTAGTATTCTTGGTAAACATAATGCAACGCACACCACGAAGAAGAAGCCCTCGCCTGAACCCCGAAGATCCATGCATCATTGACTCACCGGGTATGCAGGGCAACAATGAAATTCCGCCATCCAATGAACCAGCGATCGATACCAATGCAGCTGCGTCAGAAGAGGTTCCATATATCGATGCAAATGCCGCCGCATCGAAAGCTAGCCTCTCACAAAGGGTTGCGTTAGATAATGCCAATGCCACCGCATCCAGAGCTAGCCCTTTACATGAGGTTACATTGGCTGATGTGGCCAATATGAATATCTATTCATTGCCTGCCGGTCCTTCACGAGGAACTTCAGTTGTGAATACCAATACCGCTGCATTATGTGCTGAACTGCGAAAGGGTGCTCCAACCTCAGTTTGCGATGCCAATGCCGCTGCTTCAGACACGTATCCTACAGCCAACGCTCAAAAAGCCACCGCAGAAAATCAGCTCGAAAGTCTACAGAGAAGGCTATTGGCAATTGAAACTGAGCTCAGAAGTACCCAAGTAAAATTGGTTGAAAAAAATTCACAGTGTCAGTCCCTGAGAGAGGTGATTCAGATGCAGAACAGAGCGATGCCAACCGTTACGTCGACAATTAACCAGCTAACGGGACATCCGTTATCCACTACCGTAACTCACGGTTCACTTCCAGCGGTACCGTTCTCTAACCCGTTACCCAGTGTATACTGTTCACAGCCAAGAGATACAGTAAATAATAACGTTACATTCACCAGTGTTCCAAGCAATTTTAGTGCGCATCCATCACCACCTACATGGTTTTCTGCACATCATTCCACAGCGCATACTATTCCAACCTTTTCTGGAAGCTACAGTGGTGCATCCCACCACCAATTAACTGCACCTCGAAAGCTTCAAGATTTACCTCAATTTAGCGGCGATCCAGAAGACTGGCCTATGTTTTCTAGTGCATATGCTGAGTCAACCGCAGCCTACAACTACAGTAATTTGGAAAACAGTATGCGTCTACAAAAATCTTTAAAGGGCCAAGCCCATGATGTGGTTAAGTGTATGATGATTCATGCTGAGAATGTAAATATGGTTATGGAGCAGTTGCGTTCTAGTTTTGGTCGTCCTGAACAATTGATAGAGAGCCAGCTTCAACAAGTAAGACAAATAACTCCGATCTCCGAAACCTCAATGGAGAAGTTGATCCCGTTTTCAGTGAAGGCGAAGAACCTTGCAGTGTTTTTGTCATCCATCAATGGGCACCATCATTTAGCTAACCCAACTCTACTGAAGGAGCTTGTCCACAAGCTTCCTATGGGACAGAGGATTCAGTGGGCTGGGTATGCAGCTCACATTCAGCCGTATCCAACTATCGTCGACTTCAGCAACTGGTTGAGTGGAGTTGCTGGTTTGATTTCCGTGGTGCAGGACACCAAGAGTACTTGGAGTCGAACAATACCAGAACCAAAACGTCGTTCAGTTCTCCATGCATCCGAGAGTAAGCCAGCGAACGCATTCAAGTGTCCAATTTGTCAATGTAATCACAAAACGCCTGATTGCAAACAATTTTTGGAATACAGTGTGAGTGAGAGGTGGACTCAGGCCAAGAGATGTCGCCTATGCTTCACATGTCTGGGAGTAGGACATGCCCTAAGGAACTGCCGTCGCCGACGGAGATCTTGTGGAGTTCATGGGTGTCAAAAGAGCCACCATCAGTTGTTGCACGAACCAAGTAAACAACCTGCACTTGAAAGTGTACAAACGCCATGTACACAACAACATCAGGACGGTAGCAAAACGAAGGAAGCAGTTCTCAGCTGTGTAAGCAGCCCGCCTAAGAACAGTAATTTACTTTTCCGAGTGCTGCCTGTCACCCTATACGGAATTTTAAAGCAGATCGACACTTATGCTCTTATGGACGAAGGATCTTCAATAACGATGATGGATAGCAGTCTGATTGAGAAGCTTGGCCTAGATGGCGATAAGCGCAGGCTGGATCTTCAATGGTATGGAGGTAGAAGCACTCAAGAACGTGCAACTGTGGTCAACGTTCAGATCAGCGGAGCAAATACTAAAAAGAAACATCTACTTCGAAACGTGTATGGTGTTTCTAACCTACGTCTACCAATGCAAAGCCTGAATAAAAATGATCTGCACAAGGACTCTGGATGGCTTGATCGGCTACCAGTTCTTCCTTACGATAATATTGTGCCGAAAATTCTCATTGGATTGGACCACTGTCACCTGGGTCTTCCAAGTGAGACAATTCAACTTAGAGACGGAGGACCATATGCTGCCCACACTGAACTGGGATGGGTAGTATTTGGTCCAACCAAGTCATCCTCACCATTGACGATGTCATGCATGCTGATCAATCCAAGTGAAGATGCCCTCCACGAACTGGTAGCAGATTATTTCGATACTGAAAGCTTTGGAGTGCGGCCAGCACCAGCGATAGAAAATGAAGAAGATGTACGAGCTCGTACTATTCTGAAGTCAACCACAGTCAAAGTCGAAGGAAGATTCCAAACTGGACTACTTTGGAAACGTGATAACATTAAGCTTCCCGACTCCTATGCCATGGCAAAGAAGAGGCTCATAAGCATTGAGCGTAAGATGAAGAGAAATGATACGTTTGCTGCTGCCTACAACGATATCATCAGCTCTTACATAACAAAAGGGTATGCCTGCAAACTGCAGCCAGCAGAAGCAGCCAAGATTGGTCCTAAGACTTGGTACCTTCCACACTTTGCTGTAGTGAATCCCAACAAACCAGGCAAACTTCGCTTGGTGTTTGATGCCGCCGCCACAGTTGATGGGATATCACTAAACTCTTGCTTACTGAAAGGACCACAGGAGTACCAACCAATGCCATCAGTTCTGTTCAACTTTCGAGTTGGTGCCTTTGCAGTGTGTGGAGACATCCGTGAAATGTTTCATCAAGTGCTGATTCGACCAGAAGATAGAGATTCTCAGAGATTTCTATGGCGCTTTGGGGACTCAGAAGTAAACCCGCCCGATGTTTATGAGATGCGAGTCATGACCTTTGGCGCTGCTTGTTCGCCCTGTGCTGCCCAATACGTGAAGTCAACGAATGCTCTAGAACATCAAGAAACCAAAGCCAGAGCTGTAAAGTCCATCATACATCACCATTACGTCGATGACTTTGTTGACAGTTTCGAGTCAGTTGATGAGGCCATTACCATTTCCAAACAAGTTCGCGAAATACATAAGTGTGCCGGATTTCAATTACGGAGCTTCAGTTCAAATTCACCAGAAATATTGAGAGCCCTACAAGATGAAGCAGAATCCAATATCGTTGCAGTAACGAAACACCACTCGACCGATGGAAGCTTGACTACAGAGAAGGTGCTTGGTATGTTCTGGCAGCCCTTGAGTGACACCTTTAAATATGATCTGAAGTTCCATCGAGTAGATCCTCAAATTATCGCTGGAGAAAGATGTCCGAGTAAAAGAGAGCTGCTTAGTGTAATTATGTCGGTCTTTGATCCTCTTGGATTTTTGGCAAACTTTCTAATCTCTGCCAAACTATTGATGCGCGAGGTCTGGAGATACAAGCTTCTTTGGGATGAAGCACTACCCAGCAATATCAACGTAGTCTGGAACAATTGGTGTGAGCGTTTAAAAAAGGTTGTCGATATTCAAATTCAACGATACTACTTCCTCGACGCCTTGCCAACGCAGCTGCAACTACACATTTTCGTCGATGCTAGCGAGGAGGCATTCGCCGCCGTCGCATACTGGAGATCTGAGACGCCTGATGATGCCGGTGTCGTATTTGTTTGTGCCAAAACCAAGTGCGCGCCCTTAAAACCGATGACTATTCCACGACTTGAGCTCCAAGCTGCCATTCTAGGAACTCGTTTGATGCAGACGATCACAGAAGAGCACAAAACACTTCAAGTCAGTCGTTGTTTTCTTTGGACTGATTCCAAGACAGTCATTAAATGGATTGGCTCACAGAATCGACGATACAAGCCGTTCGTAGCCCACAGGATAGCCGAAATTCTCGCCGCTAGTGAGGTGTCTAATTGGAGATGGCTTCCTACACAGGACAACGTAGCTGATGAAGCAACTCGATCTAATTGCCCGATTGACTTTAGCGCTTCCTCAAGATGGTTGACTGGACCAAGTTTCCTAAAACAAAAAGAAGCCTTGTGGCCTGCTGACTTTGCCTTTAATAGCCACCATGAAGACAATGAAGATGAGGAACTCCCATCAAAGTTCGCTCTTCTTGTCGTAAGTAAAAATTTCATTAATTTTTCCAGATTCTCTTCTCTTTTAAAGATCAAAAGAACAATCGCTTATGTCATGCGATACATTCGTTCACTACGTCAGTATGTTGAAAACATCAAACTAGTCCCAGAAGGTCAATGCCTTTCCAGAATACCTAACACTTTGCCAGCCGCACATGAGATCACGAAATTGGGTGTGGATTACGTAAGGGCAACCAATAGCTTGACAGTTGGCGAACTCAATGCAGCTGAACTTGTGCTCTGCCGCCAAGCGCAATCTGAAGTTTATGCCGCCGATATCAAACAAGTAAAGGATGGCCAATGTTTGACAACAGAAAGTCGCTTGCACAACCTAACGCCATACGTTGATGAGGATGACGTCTTACGTGTAAGTGGTCGAATTGATGCTGCCAGCTGGCTTCCATATTCTACCCGAAGACCTATCATTCTACCACCTGAACATAAGTTTACTAAGCTAGTCGTGGATCATTTTCATCGCGAGATGAAACATCAGAACGTCGAAGCTACTATCTGCGAAGTCAGACGCCTGTATTGGATTCCACGCCTAAGACAAGTCTTACGAAGAGTAATTTCTGAATGCAAAACATGCAAGCTAGAACGTATCAAGCCTATAACGCCGTTGATGGGCCCCCTGCCAGTGGATCGTTTGACGCCATATGTAAGGCCATTTACCTACACGGGCCTTGATTATTTCGGACCCCTCACAGTAACTATTGGTCGCCGTGTCGAGAAGAGATGGGTGGCATTATTTACGTGCCTCGTTGTCCGAGCTGTCCACCTAGAGGTTGCCTCTGATCTCTCGACAGATGCGTGTATTATAGCCATCCGGAATTTCATCAATCGTCGAGGAGTACCTGTCCGGATACGCAGCGACAATGGGAAGAATTTCGTTGGAGCAGATCAACAGGCGAAACTTTTCAGCGAGGTGTTTGACTGCGACCGTATTCAAGATGAGCTATCTACCAAGGGTGTTGAATGGGTTTTCAACTGCCCTAGTAACCCATCTGAAGGAGGTGTTTGGGAGCGCATGGTCCAGTGCGTAAAAAGAGTACTTCGACACACACTAAAGGAAGTATCACCACGCGAGCATACACTGAATTGTCTGATCATTGAAGCAGAGAATGTGGTCAATTCGAGGCCTTTAACTCATTTGCCAATCTCCGTGGAACAGGAAGAGCCACTCACGCCGAATCACTTCCTACTAGGAACAGCAAACACTGCTCAAACGCCAACTAGAAGTGAGCCATTTGAAAAGCTGTGTAGCCTCAGGAAGCAATGGAGAATTGCACGACAGCTCCGAGACAGATTTTGGAAGCGCTGGATCTTGGAATATTTGCCAACCTTGACACGTAGAGCAAAATGGTGCAAGACAACAAAGCCGCTGGAAGAAGGAGACCTGGTTTTCATATGTGACACGAACATGCCGAGAAAGCAGTGGTGCCGAGGAAGAGTGATAACAGTTCACCGTGGCGTAGATGGTGTGGTGAGGCGAGCTGACGTCGACACCAAGTCTGGAGTTCTACGCCGTCCAGTTTCTAAATTGGCCGTTCTTGATGTAAAATAGTTAATCAGATTGATTTACGGGGGTGGGGATGTCGAAGAACGCCCTAATAAGTAACCCGAACAGAACTTATACAGTTTGTTCGACACGCCATCTAGTAGAGATTTCACATTTTTGGATTGTATAGCTGTCCCTTACTCGCCGCAGGTTGTACCTTTCACAATTCTTAGGCGCCTTCTTGAACTGACTTGGTTCATTTTAATTCCAACCTTTGAGTCAGACGATTGTGGAAGTGCAAACTGCGGTAAGTAAAACAAAATATACGAATAATACTTAATAATGAAACCTGTATGTATTATCTTTTAACAGAAATAAAATATATACATATATATCCACACAATAATATTGTGTCTTCGTGTTGATTAATTTCGAACTCCGCAATCGATTCTCAAAGGACACACCACAATAAGCAGCAATTTAAAGGCACAGGGGTGGTGAAATTACAACCCGAGAAAATTTTAGGAGTGCATTGCTAACATTTTAAATTTAAATTGATAATCAAACATTGGAGTTTTTCAGCCTCCTCCTGTAGTCGACACGATAAATGCTGAAGATGAAACTGACATAGTCCAAGAATATAACGAGGATTCACAAGCCAGTAACACCACTCGTACAAACAAAAAACAAAAAGAAAAAACGAATAAAATGGAAGAAGAGCTACGAGTACTTCAAATCAATGGAGCTCATCAGAATTTTATTATAAATAAAATAATTTAATTGAAAAAAAAAAATGACTTTTTCAATTCAAATTTATTGATTTTGACAGTTACCTAGGGCGACAAAATACGTTGTTTTTTTAAGCTTCTCGTACGCAACGTATACGACTTGAAGAATAACGATTTTGATACGAAACGAGTTCGAGTTCCACTACGAGTACGAGACAAAATACGACTTGTGGAATATGGGTGATACTGATATTTTCAGATAGCTTTGTATGTACGAGTATAAATTTCGATATGCGCAGACGTTCGTCTAAAATACGGACAAAAAAAAAACAAATATACTATTTTTATCTATGCCTTGCCTATACTTGGATATGAACTCAAAATAATAAATGTTTACTCATTATATGTATGTACATGTATTATTTAACTTTTTTTCTAGCAAAACCAGGCTATTTGATTCAAAATTTCATTTTTACTAATGTTGCTGATTTTCACAATTTATTACTAAAATAATACAAATAAAGCAGTAGCTACCAGGGTTGAATAATGAGAAATTTAAGAATTACATATAATATAAATTTATAATTTTAAATAATAAAAAATTAGATAAGTTTATCCATTTTTAAGGTTTATAAAATTTTAAGTTTTCTTCAGTTTAAAATATCTAGTATGGGTGTATTTTTAATCCATTAAATAATGCTTCATTTCGCTCAAATATTAAAGTCGTCTCTTAATTTGATTGTTGGTAAGGCCCAATGAGTTCGTCCCTTAGGTATTAGGTTTGTTCGTTGAGCCCTAAAGTCACCCTGGGATCGCCCTAAATCGTTTTTTGAAAAACCTGAAGTCACCCTGGGTGAGTAAATTCTGTGTTTTTCGAGACCTGGGGCCTATTGCACCAACTACAAATTACAAGTACAAATTTGTGATTAAAAAAAATTACATATGAAAAAAACTCGATTTTTACAAATTTGTTAAAAAAATGCTTGTAATCACAATTTTGTAAGATAATGCAATAGGCCCCTGGGGTCGCCCTGAAGTAGATCTAGGTATTTTGCTAGGGCGATTTCAGGTAACGATCAAACTGTCAAAAGTCATATGAGATTTCATATGTATTTCTTTTGTTGTCGCTTGGCGATTCGCATGTTGTATGTTATTGCTTGTGTTTGCAATTAAATGTTTGTTGAACTCATCAGATGAAACATTCAGCAACAACGCAAAATTGTTTTCGTTCATTTTTAGAACTAATTTATAACAAATTTAAAGTTTTATCAGAGCACAGAATTATTTTGTCTTGCTTTTAGTTGTCAACAAAACAGTTGACAGCACTTTTTTGAAAACCGAAAACCCCAGGGAAACCTGAGGGTTGTCAAGAAAACCTGGGTCAACCCTGGGTAAAGTTGAACGAACGAACCTATTGTATGGTTGGCGAGTTGTTTATTTTCGTTTTTTACCGCAGTTAGTGTTGATAGTTTTCCGGTTGTGGTTGAGTCTGAGTGTGGTTCATAGAGGAGATATATTACCTAGAGTCACGACTTTGGGGGTTTGCTCTCTTTAACCCTACAAGCTGAATTGAGAGGAAAAAACCCACAGTCCAAAGATGTGTTAGTTGCCCCATGCATTTTAAATGGGACCAACACAGCTTTGTTCAAATTTTGTGGGTTTTTACTCAATGCGCAAAAAGTTGAATAAGTGCGTTTGAATATTCAAAAAAGGAATCCGTTAAATTCAAAAATTCTAAAATACAAATAATTTTTTATTAATTTTGCTTTTTTTACCTCTTTATTAATAAAAAATGTTTTAAATATTAGTTTTATTGCTTCTGGGATACAATTTCCTTAATATTTATGTATATTTCAGTTAAAAACTAAGAAATCCCAAGCGAAAGAAGAAGCGCACCCTAGAAATTCAATGCGTATAGTGCCCAACGTTGACCACGGAATATAGACATTTTAGCCCAAAGGTGAAAATTTTGACAAGTACAAGTACAAATCGATAAAAAAACAAATGTCATAAAAAAACAAAAATGCGGGTCGCTGCTTCTAATTAGTAAACAAGTTTTTCACCGATTTTAGCGTAATTTTCTCAACTAAATCAAATAAATTGTCCATAAAAATGCACACCAAAGTTTCCCCCGTCGATACCCGATAAAATTTCGTGTGCAAATCGCGTAAATTTCGATTGCGAAATACCGAAGGTGTTTTTTTCTGCACACAAGTTTTTCCCTACATATTCTTTATTTTATTGTGTGCAAAATTTCACAAGTGTCAATAGAAGTAGTGAAATTTTGGTTAAAAACCACAAAGGAAGTGTGAAAAAGTATAATTGAACGTTAGTTCATTTAATTATACATCGTTTGGGATATAGTTTTGTTAATAAAACTCAACAAACAGTAAAATCAATTCGGTGCGATGTATTTGACGGGGTAATTGCCGTCTGCCATAATGCCATCAAAGAGAGTTCTTAGAAACGTCTTCGATCATCAACAACAACAACAACAACAGGGTCAACAATCTTCTGTTGGCATTGAACAAACACAAAATTCAACCAGAAATAGTGCAAACGACCCACTAATTTTGTCGTCAACATCGACGTCCACTTCGTTAGCGAACAGCATCGGCAGTGACCGCAAAAAATGTGTTTCCCTTCAACAACAGCCCGCGAGCTAAATAACAATAATATAAATTTTGATAATTTAAAAAACAACACAACAATAAGTGCAGCTAGTGGAAGAAGCAAGTGAGGAGAACTGGTGGACTTTCAACAGGTGGTGGAGCCCAAAGACAACAAGCCTAACAACAGCCACCCAAATCAGCCTGCTGGTGGGCAAATATTTTCTTCGCCTGAGAACACGCAAATAATTAAGCAGAATATGCAAAAACCAGGTTGCATTTATTCTGCAGGCCGTGTCCACGGCCCAGCTGCCCAATACCACCACCATCAAGACGATAACGTCGGCTGCAAGTTTGCCGCAACACTATCAGCAGCAGCAGCACCAACAACAGCAGCAGCAGAACTCTCAAACAGTAGGTGCCACCCAAACTTTGGTAATCAAAAATCACAACCCGGTGGTATTCGCATCCAAGGACCACTTCAAACTGTTGGTCCGCAGTTGGTATAACACATTGCGTCCTTTACCTCCGCCGAAAGAGCCGCATTGGGCGGTCAGGCACTTCCACAAACTGCTGGCGCCAAGCCCACAGTAGCTGAAGACGATGATGGTAAGTTCGAATGTCACTGTTCTTGCCAATTGGCATCTAAATCTAAAAATCTCTGTTTACCCAATATAGACGTAGATCTATTCGGATCAGACGATGAAGAAGAAGACGCCGAAGCCGCCTACTCTGCCAAGAAATCAAAGAAACTCGCCCTCATTGCCAAATCATCCGTCCTGCTCGACGTGAAGCCTTTTGATGACGAGACCGACATGAAAGAAATCGAAAAGTGTGTCCACACCGTCGAGATGGGCGATCAGTTATGGGGTGCCTCCAAACTCGTTCCAATCGGCTATGGCATCAACAAGTTGCAAATCATGTGCGTCATCGAGGATGACAAGGTTTCAATTGACTTGTTGCAAGAAAAGATGCAAGAGTTCGAGGACTTTGTCCAATCTGTTGATATAGCAGCTTTCAACAATATTTAAACACAAAAATCGGCCAACATCATCGAATTAGATCTTGAATCAACTTAATTGTTTGTCCTTGAACTTTAAGTTCAATTCAGTTGAAAAAAAAAACAAAAAATGCCTTGATTAAAAAAATACTATATTATACTCAAGAATGTTTTGTTTACTTTTTTGATTTTCTTCCATTTTAAATTGGCCTTCCAACTTGATAGTTTAACAAAATTTCGTTTAACTAGATGTCCGCCGGAATATAACCTAAAATTCCAGCCAAGTTAGTGCTGAAGTTTTGATAGAATAACTCGGTTAAACCTGTGAGTGGAATTGATGTGGGGATTATGGAAATATGTTCTAGGAATCATTAGATAGGGTTCAAAATAGGATCAATCGAGCAAATGCTGTTTCCTAAAAACGCTAGCGCATTATAATTAAAAAAAAATAATTTTTAGAAACAACTTTCAAGAAAATAATCAAATTTTTCATTAAATTCTTGAAAATGGTAGATAAACCAAGCTGTTATTTCTGAACTAGTTGCTTTATTTTTATGATTGAAACGGTTTCGATTGTTCATTTTAATCCTCTAAGTGGTTCTGAAAACAAATTTTAATTTTAACAAAAACTTCGAAAAAATTGCATATAAGGACCGTTTTCACAATTTCAATATGAATATGAAAATGTTGAAACGTGCCTCATACGAAAATCTTTCGAAGTTTTTGTTAAATTTAAAATTGGTTTTTGAACCACTTAGAGGATTAAAATCAACACTCGAAACCGTTTCAATCATAAACATGAAGCAACTAGTTCAGAAATGACAGCTTGGTTTATCTACCATTTTCAAGAATTTTATGAAAAATCATGTGATTTTCTTGAAAATGTTAGATAGACCATCCTGTCATTTCCAAACGACTTGCTACATTAGGATGATTTAAACGGGCTTGAGTGTTGATTCACGTCTTTAATTATAATTTAAATTTTAACAAAAACTTCGAAAAATTTTCATGTGAGGAACGTTCTCACAATTTCAATATGAATATGAAAATGTTCAAACGTCTTTGGCATGACCTTTTTTCGATATTCTTATCAGATTTTAAAATGGTTTTCACAACCATCTAGAGGACTTAAATCAATACTCAAAACCGTTTGAATTATCCAAATGAAGCAACTAGTTCAGAAATGAAATGTTTTATCTACCATTTCAAAAATTTCATGAAAAATCATGATATTTTCGAATGTGATCGATGAACTATGTTGTCATTTGCTGCCTTTCTTTGAAATAGCTGACTTGTACGCAGCATATACTTACATCACATCCACTCATTCAAGTTTCAATTAGGATAGCTAAATTAAAATTAGATTTAAAATCAATTGATCAACAGTTCTCATTTTTTTTATTTTAGTTCCGTTTCGTTGCTTCGAACGATAGATGTCATTAACAGACGGGACGCGTTTAAGTGTCTTTAAGTGCATTTATTTTTCTTAAAAATGTGTGTGCTTTTCATAAGCACTAATATTCTCTTGAGATCTTTTTTTATTATAAAATTCTTTATGTGATACGTGTTATGTTCTACACAGAATAATAGAATGTCCAAAACTAGAGGCAACAACTGCGCCGTTTGAATGTCTTTGTTTTGTGGTCTATCACCAATGGTATTCATTAAAAGTGGAGCTGTCGATAAAGACAATAATTAGGCTTCTTGTATAAACCAAATAAAAATTATTATACCAATTAAAGTTTGAATACTATGCTTGTAAAAGAAATTTAGGAAGTCCCCCTTCTAGGTGAGCATGTTCTTTTGTTCGGAATCAGTCAACATTTGTTCACTAGCTACATATATTAAGTAGCATTCATCCCTGCAGAAAAACAAAAAAAGATGCATTTAAAACTATTATATTTGTATTAGTTCACAACACTTACCCCGTCCGTCCTGCTCACTTTTTGCAATGTGTAATTGCGAACAACCAATGTCGAAAACTCGACAATTGCAGTCAAAATATCAATAGAAGCTGATTTTGTCTTCTGATCGGCCATTATCAAAGTTATTTACAGTGCCTGAAGAATTCCTAAGCACGTTAGGGTTTTGTAGAACGAAGATCGGTTCGATCCAAATAGGCAAACACTTGTAGCGCCAGTTCACTTGGCAGAAGAGAAATAAAGTCTCTCTCTCTCTATCTTTCTTGCAATTTCTTCTTCGCAACTAAGGCATACTATTGATTGTGTATGCTTGGATAAACGTGACAGGGAATGACTGGATGAGGTATTGAACGAATGCTCCGATAGACTTTCATTTGAATTGGGATTCGATAGAATTTCAACAAGCTTTTTGGCTGGATTATCATGGAGTGTTGTTCGTAGATTTAGCGGCGATGAAGATGAATCCGTGACTGCTGATGAGACTGATTCCGGACCAGGATTACGTGCTTCTGGATCGTGTTGTTATTGTACTTTTTGTTCAACTTCTCCATTTGTAATCGTGGTGCTTTCTGGATGATTTAGGCTAGTGGTAAGATTTATTTTGAGAGTTGATTTAGTTAATCTGCTTTGGTAATGCCCGCTGCTGGTCGGTGTTGTTGAATGGTCTTTGTAGGTGCACTTACTGTCTGATGAGACTACTCGCTGTTGGTTATTTGCGTTTTGCGCATTTTGTTGAACTAATTCTAATTCAAGTTACTCACATAAACCTAAGTATGAAAACAATTAATGTTTATCACGAATATTTACAATCAAGGTCTACTTACAAGTCTAAAATATTTGTTTTGAGAACTGTCATTTTGATATTCACAAAAAAAAACACAACTTCATATTTTGAGCTACTGACTTCATTTTGTATTTTAATCCACCATTCACACGTATTCATGGATAAGGAATTTAAGAGAGTTTTCTCTTACTCACCTCAAAAAAAATTTGTGGGTGTTTCAGGCAAGAGGGGTACCGGTCGTGACTCTAGGTAATATATTTCCTCTATGGTGTGGTTGATGTGAGGATTGCAGTGGCTTCGGCAGCTATCTATATCTACCTGTCAGAATTTTTTTAAGAACCGTTGCAGATTACTATGGCTTAACTTTTTGTAAGAATATTTTTTTTGAAAACAACACCTGGCATAGAATAAGGTGTGTAGGTAGGTACTTTTTTTTCCATTCTCGTAAAATTAAACTGATTTTTATAGAATTTAAATTTCAAAGAAAATTTATTTTGCCCAAATAAGCCCCAGGATATTTATAAGAAAATGCTTTAAATGGTTGATATCTCCCATTCAACTATATTTTTCGTAGATGGCTCAAGCTATTTTGATCAAATATAATATTTCCACCAATAATTGTCTCTTTTGTTGAAAACATTTATTTTTTTCAGAACTTAGGTATAGGTTATTCAAAGTTTAATAGCCCAAAAGTTTGTTTTTAGTGTTTGCTACTTAATTAGAAATCCTTAGCGGTATATGTACATACATAAGTGAGAATAATTGAACCAGGAAAAGTTATCAACTCCCTAATTATCAAAATAGAAATCTTTTAAAAAAGTATGTAGAAATGTAAAATTTTTGATCAAATTATGCATTTTGAAAATCTGAAGGTAGTAATCGGCTAACGACCAAACAGTTATTTTTGTACTTGCACTATAAACATATACATATAAGTACACAGGTACTACATTGTAAGCTATGCATACGTTCTTCTTCGATAAGGTTACCAATGCCGAAATATTTTAAGTGGTTTCCAGTCTGAAATCGAAAATTTTTTGTGGCATAGGTACATGGTTTTAGTAGCTTTTTTCATTAAATAATTATCAGCCTCATTATGAAACCTCTAACATTTGTATGTATGTTGTGATTATTAGTTTTCGAAAAGGCATATTCTCGAAGTTTTTGAAAATAGTCGGTTAAAACTGAATTAATTTAATTTTTTTTTTCCAAACTCAAGGCTAAAGACATGGCATACAATTTTAGACAGCATAGTTTTCAGAGATACTTTTTAGCAATTTGCTAAGTATTTTACTAATGTCCGATTTCAGGAAAGACTTTTAAACATTTAACAGGCTTCTAAACTTTAAAATGGGATTTTATATACGGGTGATTCTACAAACAATGGAAGGAAATGTTACAAATTTCGGCACGACACTTGGAAGCCAAAAGTTGTAAGAGTTGTTCTAGTTGATCATTAGAACGTCTTTTTGCGTTGTTGAAAGCGACCAGTCAAAAAAATAAAAAAGGAGATTTTTTTAAAGGATGTTCAGGGGACTGCTTTGATTATATATAATATGGAGGGCTCGTTTCTATTCCAAATGCGTGACTATCATAGGGGGCGCTGCTCAAATTTGTGTAAGACAAAGTTTTTTGACAGCGGCAACCAAAAAAAGTTTTTGGCAGGATTGATTGCCTTGCGGGAAGATACTAAGTTAGAACAAAAGAATAGCATACAAATTAACAAACAAAAAACATTTTATTATTCAATATTTTTGTATCATTAAACCACCAAATAAACACAAACTTTTTCAAGCTAATTTTTCGTCTTCGAATTTGGACCCGTTTTTCGGTTGGAATTGTACCAGTTCCTTAATCTTTACCTAATGAGGTGACACAAACCACTTGCAGGGAATGGATCGCTGATGTCGGAAAAATCATTCTGCTGTTCATCTCTCTTAATCGAGGCTAAATTACTGCAGTCCAGATGTTGAAAGATCTCCCGATTGTAGTCGCCATCCTTGGTAAATCCATTGTATTGGTCACATTGCGGGGAAGCTATTCGCCTCCAAGTAGGGTCACTTTAAATTTTGATCTTATTTTTACGTATAATTTGTAAAGAATTAAAACAGTCACAAAGCTTATTGATATGCGGTTTTTTGCAAACAAGACTGAAAATTTACCGAGTGCTTCATATCACATGTGACGGAGAACGATGTGCTTCTCCTCGCACATCGTTCTCCGTAAACAAAAATTGACAGCATACAGCTGTATCCTTAACTTACAGAAAGTGAGACAGCGACCCCTATCACAACTGCAAGTACTACAATGCATTAGGGATAGGAACGAGCCCTCCATATTATATATACTCAAAGGGGGACTGAGTTTTTTTTTAAGGGAACTGAATAAATCTTTATTTTTTTTTGTATTTTCTCTTGGGTACACATTGAAATACGAGTGTAGAAATTAAATTCAATTAGTCTTCATAAACATACAAATTCATAGTTAATACAAATAACAACTTAGCATTTTATTAAAAGAATATAATATATTATAATTAGTTTTTATTTTCTACTTAGAATCAATTTAAAATAAATTATATTCTTTTTAAAAATATTCGCAATGAAGTTCGAGGTTCAACATAACTAAAAATTTCTCAGGTTTCTGAATAGAATATCATTTGTTCATTTATTAGCCAGGAGTCTGAGGCCAGGGGACTGAGTTTTTCCATGGTTTTTGCGTAAAAAACATATTTTACTTAATAACAAAAAGAACAAAAAGAAATATATAATATTACAGTTTTAGATGCCTACTTACATACAAATTTGTTTTGTAAAAACTCACCAGAGGACTGATAAACTGAACTTTTTCACAATACTATCATAAGAAACAGAATGGAGTTGCACCATGATTTTATTGTAAGGAGACTTGGTACTTCAAATTGCCAGTGCTGGAAATTCAATCGATATTGATTTTTTCGACTGTTTCAATATTCTAGGGGACTGATATGAAATACAGGGGACAAAGTTTAATTAAGTTTTTTTGTAATAAAATCAATTACTAAAAAATATTTATCTCTTTCGTAGCAAAGATGTATTATTTGGCGTAACTTCGGTGGGATTCATCTTAGTATGAGACCTGAAATAAGAGAACTTTAATAATTTTTCTTTGCGAAAACGCAAAGGGGACAGGTCAGGGGACTGAGAATCAGACACTTTAAAGAATTTTTTGAGCAAAATAAAATAAGGTCACCCTAATAATATTGTTTGGCCAGGTAGATATCAATCAAATTTAATTTTATAAAAAAATTCAGATTAAATAATTGAAACTTTTAATTATCGAGTTTTAAAAAAGTCGAGCATGGGGTTTTCGAAATATTGAGTTTTCAAAAAAAAAATTTGAATTTTTTTTTAAAAATCCAAAAAAAAATTTTTTGAAAATTTGAATACACAATAAAATTGAAACTGCTGGGGAGCCTTAACATAAAAAAATGATCTTTTTTCATTCATTACCTAGGTTTAACTAAATGAAATTTTATGATTTTTTTTAAATCTGTGGGGCAGTTTTTGAAAAAAAAAAAATATTTATAAAATTTCGAAAAAAATCGTATGGCAGGTACCGTTATTTTCAGTCTTAAAAAATCAAATCAAAAAACATCCGGGGGAAAAAAAATAAAAACCATCAGGCGAATCTATAAACAAATCTTAAAGGTTACTTAACTTTAAAATACCTCTAAGAAGCTCTTAAGTATGAAATCGGTATCTATAATCAATTTTCACATTTAAGTAACGTTACTTAAAGGCCTCTTAACTTAAACGCTATCAACCGCGTTTAAGAGTCACTTAAAGGCATTTTAAAATGTATTTTGACATATCGGTTGTCATCTTTGAAATTTTGAAGTTTCAAATTGTGAGTTTGTAGGTATTGTTTGTTGTGATATTATATTAGAACTATAAAGTGCAACGATTTAAGAAACATAAAATTTGTATTGATTAAAGTATGTGTACGCGCAAAGAAATTTCGTCCGCGCTTCCCTCTTAGCCGTTGAAGTGTTTGTATCGACACTTTCTTCCTCGTTGTTGGAAGAGAATAGACGTTTTCCTAAATGCAGTGTTGTTACGATCACCTGAAAAAAATAAAATACGATAAGTACCATAATTAGACAAAAAAATAATTGACATCTACCTACCTCGCAGAAATACACCTTTGTCCAGCCGTCGCTAAGCAGATCCAAATATGGCAATCTGAAATCGAGAAAAGAATAATTTTAGAAATACACTTAACACACTGACTACTTTTGTAAAAACGTTACGAACGAAACCAACACAAACTACGACACAATTTTTATAATTCCTAACAATAAAAGAAGCCAAAATAAATACTTACATTTTTCCTGCGCACGAGCGTCGGCAGCTCCATGTTGTTAAAAAAAAAAACAAAAAAAATTAATAATACCAACAAAATGTCAAACTATACATAGAGTAGTAAAATTAAAGATGAATGAATGAAATAGACTTTCGAGAAAAATATATAGTCGGTGGCTAAGTTGAATAAATTCTGCAAAGTGAGGTGTGGTGAGTAAGGGCGGTCGTAGTGAATCACAATTGGAACCGGCTACTGTGTTGGGATGAGAGTGTTAGAATCCAATCTAGCACCTACAACATTCAAACAAATAGTTGATTCTAACACTCTCATACTTGGCGAGCGGTGCATTCATGGGTGTATAGGCGTACACTGACGAGCGAGCGGGTCATGTTAGCGGACCGGGGAGGGGTAGAGCTTTCGGCAATGTCAAACGGGCATTGTAGATAAAGCGTTAATGGTAAAATGTCCAAATTAGGAAATAGAAAAGAACATCTATTTTCAAATGTTCGGTTGAGATGATAGAGAACCCAAAAACTTATAGTGTTTGTTCAAAGTGAGTTTCCCGTATAGAGGATTTAAAAAAAAAAAAGAAAGAAAAAAAAAATAATTAACTAATCGAACAATAAAAATCCATGTGTTTGAAAATGTAAAAAAGAAAAAAAAAAAAAAACGAATACGTGATCAAAGACATATAAAACAAAGAACCAAACATCAATATTGCCTAAGAAATAGAGTCCATCATCCCGTAAAGGAACACCGGACAGAAGTCCGTACAGGAACTTAAAGAGGCATATTCAGGGTGAGTCTAGTATAGTTTATTTCTGGTTAAAAAAAAAAAAAAAAAAAGAAAAAAAAGACGAGTTTCACAAAAAACAGAGGGATTAATAGCAAAAACAAAAAAAGAAAAGGGTTGAAAAGTTATATATATGTATGTATATTTAGGTACTACTCAATAAAGTGGGCCAAAAGGAAGTAGGATTGGCGGTCACGACGTAAGCAAGTGGCCGCCGAAATAAAAAAAGACCGTGGCGAGGGATACGACCCGTAACCGAAACAGTAAGCCGCAAGTGGGCCCCCATCAGGAAACAATTCGCCTACCGGAACTACGGAACTACGCAGGAATCCTAGGCGAACCGCCCGAAACCATTGTTTTGTTTCCTGTAACCTAGAGGTTTTGCCGTACTACATTTTGTTGAAAATTTTTTTTGGCGTTGTAGGCTATAACTTTCTGTTGTTTAAATATATACATATTCACTTTTGCCACTATTCTCCTGCTAAATCCTGGTTGGGAATAAATTTTATTACAAAAAGAAAGATCAAAAAAGAAAAAGATAACATAACTAAACAAAGAAAAGGGGGCTGAGGAAAAGTCGGGCAGGTACAGGGAGCAAAGGAGGTGACGGTCACCAGTCCGATAAAGTTTTTCCTCAGCAGGCATCGCGAGCGCGGACTGGAAATCCCCAGACTAACGTCCTTAGAATTACCTTAAAGGAGCTCCAGTTAGGTAGGTTCGACGGGCGCGCACCGTAACACGCCAAAGCCTGAAAGGGGCATCAAAACGGGCAGCCCAAGGGAAGGCTTAAGAGCGGATCGGGACCATAGCGTCCGAGTCTCGCTACCCACCTAGACTGAAACCCACCTTCGAAGCAATATATAAAGTTTTTTTTTGTAATCCGATTTAATCCTGAACTAGTTGCCCATTACATGCATGCATACATAAATAACCGTTTAAAGTTTTTTTTTGTAGTAAAATCTTTGGTTTAAACAAATTTTCTTACCTTTTCAATTTTATTGTTTTTTTTTATTTATATTTCCTCTAATAAATTATTATTTTTGTTACCTTTATACTAGTATAAGATTATAAATTAAAAATGTTAGAATAGTTTCCTTTTCTGTAATAAAAATGGTGAATATACGCCAAACCCATGAATTTCTCTGCGCCTGAATTAGCGATGGCGTGCTAAATTAAAATGTTCAGGGGGTGGAATGGGGTGAACCGGTTGATGGAGGCAGAGAACTAATGACGGCTCGCGTTCAGCCCTAGGGGAGTCCGACATTTACCGCCACGGATTCCAGGTTGGGTGGGCGGCTTCCTGCACAACACCAGCAGAGCCCGTAAGAGCACAGCGGATGGCGGCTGGCCAAGGTGAGTTGAAACCATGATGTTCTATATGTTAAATGTTACCCTTACCTGCCTTTCCCCTCGGCACGAACTTTATATTCGTTACTCCTTTGTTTCCGCTTGGACAAGATCCCCCCCATTCTGCACTAACCTTCCTGTCCTATTTTCAACCAAACAGTCTCTTTCTTTTATGTCCGCTTCCGGCTTCCGCCAGTCCAAGATCCAAACCCATTCCAACTTCCCAAATAACAACCATAACTCCACCTTCCGCCCTAACCCTCAGCTTACCTCCACGATCCGATAATCGCCCATCTCGTTCCCTATCCTGCGACCCACCACCTACCAACCGTCACTGATTGTGATAGGAGCCTGAACAACTAGGGCCCGTAAAAGGAGAGTAACAGTGTTGCAGCGCATCGTGGATTTTGATGCCCTTGCAACGTTTTTCTTCACTCTGAAATTTACTTTACTTTTACAATTCATTAAACAAAAACTCTAAAATTTAGAATTCGTATTTAATAACGTTATTTTATTGAAGCAAGTTAATAAAAAAAAGCATCAAAATTCATGATGCGCTGCAACACTGCATTTAGGAAAACGCCCAATCTGTGCATAAAATAATTCTGTTTTGTAGTGTATTATTGTAAATTCTGAAAATAAAAAAGTTTCCTTGTAGGAGGCATCCCAATTTTCAGATATTTTTCTTTTATTTGTGGCGGCGGGTGTGGGTGTGTGTTAGATAGCCATTTTTTCGATTTCACAGATAAAAAAATGTGTCTTCCAATTATTTACTGAAAGAAGGTGTCACAAAATAGCTGTGTTGTATAAAATGAAGCAGCATTTGTTTTTTTTTGTATTAGATTTTCACATTCTTTTACGTTACGTGACACAACCATTGTTTAGTTAAGTACCAATGAAAAATCGATTATAGATACGAATTGAAGTTTCGTCATTTAAAGCCAAATTAAATATTTAAGTATGCTTAACTAAATAACCTCTAAGATGCAGTTTAAGAAAATCTTATAGATACGGCTGCATATCTACAAAGTTTAAAGAAAATCGGCCGAGCCGTTTAGCTGTAGTCGAACAGACAGACAGACAGACAGAATTGCGAGACCCACTTTTTTGGTCCTCGCTATTATCGAAATGTCAACTTCGATCAAAATCTCGAGTTCGATTTTTTTTCCGAATGCATAACTTGCCTTATAGTACCTATAAGTCGCAAGTAAAAATCATAATATGCGTGTAGAACAAAATAAATAAATTCTTTTATTAATTTGATTTTAATGACAGATGTCAGTTTGCAAAAATACATTCTTCGTTAAGTTAGGTTTGTTTGATTAATGAAGGATATTTACACTGAGCCTCCACTTGAAATAAATGATTGCAAGAAATGTGTCATGTAGCCAATATTTCTTGTGGAGCCACCTTATGTCTCGATTTTTGTTATTTTTAGACATAATTTTTTCTATTTATTTCTTGTCTTCGTAGAAAAAATAAATGCAGATATAAATTTTGACGTTTCATGACTTGTGACTTCACTAGACACAAATTTCTCACAAGACGTCGAGTCTTGACACCAATTCCCACATTTTCATGTAACATTCCTTCATTTCAAACTCATGTTATGTTTTCACTTCGTTTAGAAATTATGTCCTGTTAAGCCAAGATGTAATTTTTCTACCATTTACTGTCTATTGAAGTACATACATAATGTTGTTTGGTTGTTTGCAGGCCAAAATTAACATTAAAAGAATTAAACATTGAAGATAGTAAGTATTTTGATAATTTTTTTTAAATTAGTTAGGGCATTCAGAGACTTTTCATGCTTGTGGGACTACTCAATTATGTCTCGGAGCAAATGTTCTTCAAGGTCGTGCAAATCTCTTTTGCTCAAAAATGGAATGACCCAAAACCTGTGCTTCCTTTTGTATTCTTCCCGTCTTGCCTCTTCCAGTTGTTCCATTGCGTTTATCGCTAAAATCAAACGACGTGACTAACCTGGTGAGATTATGGCGAGGAATGAATAATCACGACATAATTTGCCCACAGAGTTAAAGAAATATAAACTTCAGATATAGTGTCTGATATGTCAGAAATAAATATTGCTAACGGAGGTGTGGCGTTAGGTGCATAAGGCATTATTTTGTGAGTTTGAGTCACGACCCGGAAAAAAGTTGCCTCGGCGGACAGATGAATTTATGTCTGAAATCGGGGACATCCCGGGTAAGCCGGGACATCTGGCAACGCTAGTACATACATTCATAGTAACGATGTATTTTGATTAGATAATATAAAAATTGAACAATTGAAAATCAGGTGCAAAAAATATTCATATTCATATTCAAAAAAAAGGAAAAGGAACTATATTTGGTATGGTTGAAATGTCAATTTTGATGTGTAAACATCTTTGCCGGCGGTAGAGGGAATCGAAAACGTGAGTAAAACTTATACGTTCCGTGTAACCCGTTACGGTTACACGTTCCGTGTAGCAACCTACCTTACCGACGATTGCATTTAACACCATGTTTTTATTTTAAATATTGCGTACTTACGACATCGTGCTTACATTAGGTGCGTTTTATTATTCACAAATCTATCTGGATCCGTATCTGGATCTTCCCTTGAAAATAAAACGATACGGATCTTAGTGACAGCAGTGTTATAAGGCCGTCTCTTTTTATCCTTGTGTTTGGAAATTTTAAATTATTTCTTGTCTCTTTTCTTTACACTGTAGTTTACACTACCTTACCATAAAAAGCCATCTACTCGCCAGTGTAATAACTAATTTTTGGATCTTTGAAATAGATCCCGATAGAAAACAGGATCCCAAATTGTTTTTGTAATACATGTTAAAACTTAATCCAGATCCGGATCCAGATAGATTTGTGAATAATAAAACGCACCTATTGTTAACTTTGAGTACTGAAATCTCGATTTTATTACTTTCCATTGCTGGCTAGAACTTAATTCAATCCCTTAACATTTCTTCACCTCTCGACCAATATGTCAAAAAGACGAAAGGCAAATCAATTGGTGTAAAATTTCATAGCGAGTTCATTTAATGTCTTAAAAATATCCACTTCACGTTAGTGATGGACGATAACATTTTATTTTATGCTCGCAAAAAATGAATTTTCGGAGTTGACCTTTAAAAATCCAAAAAATGTTGTTCATGGCAATCAGTTGACATCTGCAACGAAATATTCTCGATACGTCAAAATTTAATTTGTCTCTTATCTGTCATACCATATAATTATTTTAATAATCGAATTAAATATTCTTTATTATATCAAAATATACTTTTAGCATTCACCATCAAAATATAGATCGTTCTCCATCTGTCAAGCCATGAACTGGATGATGACTACGGCTAGGCGCTCACATTCAATGTTTAGTTTCGTAACTGCTTGGTTCGAGCAACTAAAAAGTTTGTGCTTTGACACAAACTAAAACATTAACATTGCCTAAAATGAGTTCGCTATTTTGTGTAACATATAATTATATGCACCTGCGCGGACATTCAACCAAATAGTTCATCTGTTTTTCATAAGCAACCAAACAGTTGTGCAACTAGCCTACGACTTCAATGGATTAAAAAAATTCAGTTTTTGCCACTTATAATTCCATTACAACGTGGGAATGATGTCAATCGGTTTATAAATCTCTGACAGAGGGAGTAAGATAAAGTACAGAAACGTAAAACAGAAAGTTACAGGATTGGTTTGATTTTGATAAGGTGAACGCTATATATCCATCTAGGCTTGTCAAAAAAATGTTTTGACATTTTCGCTGCATGAAAAGTATATTTGTTGGCGGCGTTAAGCTAGATATACATTGTTCAAATGCACGTGCAAGTCTATATTATTTCAGTGGCGAGAGGACGTTGCACTTTGTGATTTTTTTTTTTGTGCAAGATTGTGTTTTTACGAATTTCTTTGAGATTTTTGTAATTTTATCCGAGTAATTTGTTTTATTTTGTCGGTCCACTTCATCATACAATTTTCGTTTGCTGTTTTAATAGTTTAATCAGTGGTTATGCTGTACTGTGTTCTCATCTCTACAACGTACTATACGGAAATGAACCAATAAATACTTGATCAATCATCAATCTTGCATATACAATATTTCTATGCAGCACGCTAGATTGAAAAGATTTGGATTTTTCTTCAAGCCTACATACGATCTATGCGTAAATATGACTTTTTCACTAATACACTTACACGTGCTTGTCATGCATTTGAACAATGTATATCTAGCTTTAAACGCAATTGCTGAGGTTGAGAAAAATGCGGAGTTGTCGTTCATTCTTCTTTGTGGTTTTCTTTTTTATATTTGGCGTTCGCTCAGTGAAATTCACTTAACTGAGTAGAGTAAGGAGCGCGAAGAGATGACTCCTTTTCGCATGAACAAAGTTAACTTATTATTAAAAATCGCTGTGTTTAAAAGCACAGATGCACTCGAAAGGAAGCCAAAAGAGAAACAGCGATTAAAATCGGATTCGTGTAAAAACAGTCTGTTTTCTTTCAGATAACATCTCTGTTTGAATATAAGCGTAAAAATATAATGCTGTCTCAAGCAATATCCCAGTTTAAACATAAGTCAAACAAACTCTACGTTACGTAGCGGAGTCCACTTACTCCTAACACACGCCACGAAATACTTCATCAAAGCATATTGTCGATAAGGTTTTTGGGTCGTGTGAAATGAATAAGTGTGGACACGGCACACAGTGCGTTGATTCAGTGCAACATAAGGAAAAAATTAAAAAAAAAATGATTTTAATATATTTCTTTCTTAAATATTTGTTTTTTATTTCAACTTAAGCAAATATTGTGTAAGTAATATAAATAACCTTAAAAAAAATGTTTTATTTTAATTGTTCACATTTGTTTCATAGGTAGGCATATAAAACAGAAAATCGGTCGTTTGGATTAGAAAACCACATCTCAAACATTCCCTATTCGTACATATTATCTATAAAAAGACGTGAAACAAACAGTTGTTACAAGGAGGGACGTGGACGGACGTGGATGAATGTTACCTTTTTGGAAAGATCGTATTTCCCACTTTATATCCTATTAACTTTTTTGATGAATACACGTGAATAAAACGTGATGCTGCAGTTTGAAAAGAAGCTGTTTTGGGAGAAATAAACCGTTACTTAACCGATTATTAAAACGATCGAAGGGTTTCAAGTGCAAAAAAAAAACAATAAAATATATTTGGCTTACCCTTCTAAAGAGTATCCAAGCAATTTAACTCCGTGGTGCAGCGCTTCGTAGATCATCACTAAATGGCCTACTTTTGACATGTTACCTTTAAGATAAAGTGACCATTCGTCCCACATTACGTGGGACAGTCCCACATTTACATGATCTGTCCCACACTGAAAACTGTCCCACAAATGTCCCACAAAATCAAAACATGTCCCACACCGTCGCATAAAATCGAGATAACATTTATCGTTTTTTTTTTTTTAACCATAATAATTTAACTGAACGCTACCATCATTTTACCAAATTGTATGAATGACATAATGACTGAACGCACTCATAGTCTCTTGTTGACAGATGATTATGTAAAACCAAATTCGCATTTGTAATTCAAAAAGATTGTTAACCGAAAGAAGATTGTGGACATAAAGTTTTATTATTATTTTATTTAAAATAAATAAAAAATTCATAAAAAAAAAGATAAATGACTCCACAGTGTTTTGCTCAATTCGCATTAGCAACTTCGCAATGACTAGTGGCTGTAATGACATAAAACATAATTGTAAGATTTTTGATGAACTGGAGGGAGTGCAAGTTAAATTACTAGAATTCTCTTCCTTGCCTGGAGAAACTTCTGAGCTAATATCCGACTACATCTATGCAACTCTCCAAATCTATAATATTGAAATCAAACTAGCTGCTCTCTGCACCGATAATAATGTTCTCGCGAAAATAAACGCAAAGCTTGCTCAAAATGTAATAGGCGTAGGCTGCGCTGTCCTATTGTCAACAATGCAATCAATCAAATCCAAATCAAAGCGATATTCACTGTTAAATCGAGTTATTCAAGTTGCCAACATTTATTAGAAGAAGTGTGACGTTAACAATCGAAACGGTGCTAAAGGCACTTTTTTCAAAATATGGAGTGTGGTATACCAAAATTTGCGTATTAAAGAGAGCTATAGAATGGTGGAAAATTGTATTTCAAAACGGGCTGGTTTAGAAGTTATTACTATTTTAATGTTTTTAACAATCAAATGCGTGCTATTTTTCATACAATGCTTGTAATTTTCAAAACAGCTCTATTTTTCTCTAAATGAAATCAAAGAGATAGGATTGTTTTTCAAAAGGAGCTAAATAATTTTGGGCGCTAAAATTGTTGACACTTATAAAAGTATCTTTAGTTTACCTATCGTATTCTTTGTTATCATTGTTAAATAAGTTTTAATGAATTCCAATAAAAAGAACTTTTCCTTACTTAAATGTTCTTCTTTTTTAATTTTACAGGCATTTGAGAATCAAAATTTAAGAAACTTATTTTCAAAACGCGCTAAATATATTTTTAACAAACAAAACTGCCTAAAAAAAAAAACATTTCACTAAAGGACGAAAATAAAAGGTCCCTTTAGTATTTTTATTGGTCAATCTAATAAAAAAGACTTCTACAAATTTTACAAAATTTACTGCATTAAATTATCTTAAATATTTTAGGAATTATAGTTTTCCGCCCTTTTGCTCGGTTTCATGTTCATTTTTTTTAGCCTCTGTTTGATTGTTTACGTCACAAGTGTCACAAAACAATAACCTATGAAAAAATTACATTTTGCAGAGAAATATTTAAAAGACTAATTGATTTTCTTCTTTTTTATAACCTGAAGTGATTTTATTTTGTTTTTTTTTTTTTGTTATTGGTTTTCTTAACTGAACTGATTTTAATTTATTTGTTACTTTCTTTTAACTGAACTGATGTTATTTATTTATTTCGTTTTTTTTTTTATGTTATATAATTGCTTTTGATACGTAACTAAGCAATAAAGTTTGTTTTCAAATAGTTATTCAGATTTTATTTAATTTTTTTTTAAAACAATTTTTCTTTATTTTCTGAAACTTTTTAAACAAAATTGAAATGTCCCTCATTGAAAAACAAAAATTTTTGTGTATAATATTATCTTGCGAAATTTTTTACTTTGTCCCACATTTTAACTTTTTGGATCTGGTCAAGAGGTTGTATAGCTTGCTGTAGTTGCATTTTACAGAAAAAAATTTTACAGTTCATCTAGTTAAAAGTCTGGCTATAATTTTGCATTTTTCAAAACCGGTTTTAGAAGGTCATATTTTTTGACTTTTTTCCACTGGTCGCCGCACTGTGCGGCATGCAGTGCGAACTCTGGGAATCGAAGTAGTATGCCGACATGGCCGCCATGTCATGGCGTGTAAAAAGGACAAAAATAGTTCCTCGACACAATTTTGTATGTTGTTATTCGATTTTAGTTGTTAACTAGTGTTTTGATCCCATTAATCTTAAATTCACTTAATAATTTTTTGATCATTACATTAAAAGTATCATAAACACAAGTAACAATGGAAAATGAACAAGAAAAATGTGTTTGGACTCGTTCCGAAATAATTATTTTACTAGAAATAGAAATAAGTAAAGATAACAAAATAGTTGATTAAATCGTTACAGGACATGGTCCAAAAATACAAGTGTTTAGGTGGAATACGTTATTTACAGCTATGCAGAGATATATCTGGATTTAAGTATATGGTGAAAGGGATAAATTGTGGGAAAAACACTGGCTTTCATTTGAATATATCTAAGGCCAGGCGCGCACATTCAATTTTTAGTTTCGCAACTGTTTGGTTGCTAAAATGAAACATATGGGCTTTTATGGGACACCGCGCACTTAGAACAACTCGATTGGAGTAACTAAAATGTTTGTGTTTTGACACAAACTAAACGATTGCCTTCGCAACAGTTGAGCTGTTTTCTATAAGCGCAAGAGAGAAAAAGAGTGTGAGCGTGAGTAAAGAGTTGCCAGTGCGCGGTTCTCTTTCAACTGGTGATTAAACTATTTGATTTCCATCACAGTTGCCAGTGCGCGACTAGCCTAAAGTCACAAATTGGTAGGATTGCATTGTATGTTTATTGGGTACGTTCGATAACAAAAATATTCGGCACTCGGACGAACATTGATGTTTACACATCTTAACCGTGAGTCCTGGCACTCACACTTTTTTTTAATGATTCTCAATCACGGTCATGGTCGTGTTGAGTAGACCATTTTAATTCTTGCGCTGAATTTAGATTAATATGTACAATTTTCTTTGCATATTTTTTCATACTCGACAATCATAAAAATCGAAATATAAATTCTGTTTAGTCCAAGTCGGCAAAAGTTTTAGTTACTAAGTGTATTACCATTTTGTTATTAAATTTTGTAAACTGAAAAAAAGGGAAATCTCTTACTACTACTTCTCAATCACGGTTGATAATCAAAAGAAAACATTTGTAGTGTTATTCGTGATAAATAAGATATAATAAATATCAAAAAAAAAAACAATCGGACAGAAAAACATGTTTAGGTATATTGTAAGTTGCTTGTAAACAAAAGTGAATTTACTACCCCTGTTGTGTTGTGTTAACCAAAAGAAATAAAAGTGGTCTGCGTCCTTTAGTAATAACAGAAATTAAAGTTACAAAATTTAAATTTACTACTTAATTGGTATTTTCTTCTTTTTTTGTTCAGTTTACGAAACTTAATCATCCCTATCACAGAAATCCTAATTTCGAAGTTTCAAAATCAGCTGATATGCGACAGAATGTGAAAAAATAAATAAATTTTCCTTGTTCACCTATCGATTCGGTTTTAATTTTCTTTGTAGTTAAAAGTGGATGTCATTGCCGTTGCAATCTTTGTAATAAATGTAGAAAATACGCGAAGGAGACAAACATTAAAAATGCAGCGTAAGATTTTAAGGGATGCTTTTAATCTATTGGAAAATTCATTTGCAGATTTAAAAAAAAAACTTTCGGGTGAATAATGCAGAGTATAGATGCAGATATAGATATAATATGTTGGAGCTTGGAGGTGCTGGACTAACAACTCGATCTCTGCGTGTTTTCATGTTCAATAACAATAATAATCAGAATATTGGCAGCCGTTTAGAGATTCATTGCGCAAGGAGGATACCAATATTTATTTGTATTTACTTTATTTGCCCTTCAAAAAATAAGAAATATAAACAAATCCAGATGAAAATAATAAAAATAATAAAACTTACATGTTTCTTTTATATTTGTACTGTGAGTGTCAAAAGTGAGTAAACACCTAAATGATTTCTTGAGTTACATGGAATTGAAACCAAAAAATAAACAAAAATCGAATTCCAATAATACAAAATAAAAGTTTTATTTAATAGCAATAAATCAAAACCAAAATAAAATTTCAAAAAATTAAGTAGAGTGAAGTCGGGTAATATGGACCACCAATCATATTTTTGTTAATAAAGCACAAACGGTGTAAGTTTTTTTTAAAGATTTTTAAAAGAAAAATACATCAGTTAATTCTGATTAAAAAAGGAGCAACAAAAAAATAAATTCACTTAATAAAAAAATAACAAAAAACAAAAAGTTAAGTAACTCTAAAACGTAACAAAAAAAAAGTGGAGGGTAATATGGACCACCTGATTTTCAATCCATTGACGGCTATTTATCCAGTTTGGACTCTGACATAAGCCTTGCCAAGCAATTCACATATATCAAAATCATCAACAGTCGATCATTCATCCTCATCCAGACCCGAAACTTCTTATATTGAAATAGCGGGTAATGTGGACCACTAGTCCATTTACTCCTTTTCTTCGGTGGTCCATATTACCCGCAACATAATGTTTGGAAAAAAAGCAATTTTATAACTATAATGAGGCTCTTTACAATAGTTTTAAAAATAAAAACCTTAAAACAAATATTGTCTTCTTATTTTTAAAAAATAAAAGGAGAACAAACTATATTTTTAACTAAAGAAAAAAGGAGAAACACCTACGAAAAAAAAATAATCAATGCCTTGGATTTTCTTTTAATCCGAACAACTTCGTAACGCGCTACTCCTGACTACTCAAACTATACTGAGTTAAGTTTAAGCAGGTCCCGAACAATCGCAAACAATCGTCTCCTCGATTGCATTTGTGTAAGGCGAGAAAAGCTGGTGGTCCATATTAGCCGACTGGTCCACATTACCCGACTTTACTCTAATGCATTTTTTCCTAATAAAAACTAAAAATACTCCATATTTTAAGCGTCAAAAGTAAGTAAACATCTGTTATATCTTCAAATTATTTATAAATATAGTAACTATCTCAAGTAAAAAACTGGGTATTTCCTGTGATCAACTTTAGACTTCATAACATCTCTTAGTCAGCGTGACATGGAAACAACAATGTTATTTCTAACATCGCAGGATATTTGGGACAATTCTTCAATTAAAGCCTTTTAAGGACATCTTTAGGTGTGTTTTATTATTCACAAATCTATCTGGATCCGGATCTGGATCTTCCCTTGAAAATAAAATGATACGGATCTTAGTGACAGCAGTGTTATAAGGCCGTCTCTTTTTATCCTTGGGTTTGGAAATTTTAAATTATTCCTTGTCTCTTTTCTTTACACTGTAGTTTACTCTACCTTACCATAAAAAGCCATCTACTCGCCAGTGTAATAACTAATTTTTGGATCTTTGAAATAGATCCCGATAGAAAACAGGATCCCAAATTGTTTTTGTAATACATGTTAAAACTTAATCCAGATCCGGATCCAGATAGATTTGTGAATAATAAAACGTACATACCTAATATCAATATGAAACACAAAAGCTTCGATCGATAATCGAAAAAAGTCGTTCGTTCATCATTAAATCGACATCCGAAATCGTACCTCATGTTCCTTCATGTATCAACCATACTAACTAGCATATATTCTCCAGAGCTAAACATCCGAAATTTTGTTTTCTATTGGAGGTGTTTATCTCGTCCCAATCTCTTTCGAGACAATATAGGTTGTTTTCCATTGGCATATGTTTTTTTTCAAAAGCCTGGTTTGATTTTCTAGAAATATTGTAATTCTGGTTGGATCCGTTTCATTTACATAATGTACCTTCGCTATAATTTATGGGTGTAACTCCTGGGTGAAGGTGTTGCGAGGCAAGAGGAGTGTTGGACCGTTGGTAAAGGAGTAGAATAGGAAAAGGAATAGGTTGGAAAATAAGAAAGGAAGTGTTTGGAATGGAGGGGCAAGAATGTCGAGTTCCGTGTGACGTGGCCTGCTTGTGGTTGCGCGGCAGTTAGCTCGTCGGAATGGGGGGGATCTTGTCCGCGGAACTTGACCTCACCAGCAACAAATACATAAATCAGACCTGTAAACAAAAAAATAATCAAGGGAAAAAGACCACAGACGGACTATCACCACTTCAAGGCACTGCTGGTGTTGTCGCAGCGTTGCCGGCCCACCCTACCATGAAATCCCTTGGCAATTCTCGGAATTCCCCTAATTTAATCGATGACCAGCTTCGGATTATACCATCTTCACTGAAATTATTCAGCTACCGTCCACGCCCCCTGAAAACGTCTTCAAAAATTCATGTTTCGAATATCGAAACAAGTAAACACAAAGTTTTCAACCAAAAAACAGGCGTTCGCGAAGTTTTATTCAAAATGACTGACATCTATAGGTAGACAAAAAGTTACTATTCAAATTATAATGAACTTATTATATATAAAAAAAGTAAATTTAATTTGATATAATTATGATTTTTTTTTTGTATGTTTTGACATAAATAATCATAAAAAAAAATAATCAGGTTAACAAACAAAAAAACTAATTAGCAATTTTGTGACAGGGTTATTTCCTAAAGATATCTGTGGTACCCTTTATGATACTCGCGGACTTTGGAATCTCGAGCTAAAATCTTCCTACCTCAATAGAGCTCTTTTGAAGGGGGTAATTACTATCACCAAAGAAGGTGGTTTTTATGGCTCGGGAACAACGAAACACTTTAGAAGACCAACCTTATCACTCACAAGAATTATTAAAACTAATAAATTTATTCAAAATGTAGTGAATAATTGAATCAAGCTAAATTTAACAGAGAAAAACTAACAAAAAAACTAAGAAAACTTCAACGCCGCTTAAAATCTAACATCCTTAGAATACAAAATACCCAAGTACGGAAAGGCGTTTCCAGTGGTATTTGTATTTATTCGTACACTTTTTTTTTTGGGTCTACTTAACTAACCAATTTGGCCGATGTAGAAAATTGGAGCAAGTATATTTCTTATTTCTTGGTATATATATCGTACTTTAATATTGGTTTTATGTATGTTTATAACTTTGATTTGCTTTTTCTTCTTTCGATTTAGTTTAATAGGACTCACTGTGCAGTTGATCAAACCTTATTTTCTTCAAATCTGTTGTTGAAATACTAATGGAAGCAGGTTCCGGTTGGCGACTTTCTCGTTCTGGGAGCTTCAGAGGACTTAACTGAATCCCATATGGTTAGGTTCAGGGCTCACCAAATCGCAACCGCACTCTCGTCAACGTAGGGTTAGTATCCCTCAAGAAACCCGCGGATGAGTGATGACAAATGGTTATCAAAGGCAGCTACCACAGGTGTCAAGCATACAACGATCCAGGAACCAAAATATAGTCTCTTCGAAATTTTGTTTTTTCTTTTTTTTTTTGCGTGGCGGCCCAGTATCTTCAAAATCTGGGGCCGCCATAAATGTATGAAAATTCTGGTATTGTAACCTATAACATTTTACCTCTTTTAGCAAACTCAGTAAATAAAAAAATTGTTGCAATTAAAACTCACTCGTGTTTCCTTTATATGGATATATATAATTATGCCTTTAAGTACGAAAACTGACATTAAAGGATTTACACGTAAGTATATTAATCTGAATTTAAACAAAAAAGAACAAAATGAATCTTTATACTTCGAATTAAAAGCAAATATCACCACGTACCGTAAAAACGAATCAACTTTCTTAAACCTTTTTTAGGTAAAATTACACTGAGTAATAATAGCCCAGCCAGTAGAGCTTCAGGGCTGGAAAAACTTCTTCAACCGTCAGAGTAAATCTTCGTTCTAATGGTAAGTCACCAGATCCACTTGCGGTGCAAGAATCATCCCATTTCAGTACAGCTATTCCTCCTCCCACTTTATTTGTATCATCCGATCCCATTTAACCTCTGCTAGAAATTCCATTTCCTCATAATTTGTTATTGTTTTTAAGTGTCAATGTATGTGTTAAGTTCTACCATCTACTCTTCTGTTTCTGACATTTCGGAAATGTCAAAGAATATCCAATAGCTAGTTTGACTAATAGAGGGCGCTAGGAGTGATAACAATCTTAGACCCCGAAATCACTAGGCCTGTTCAACAAATCAAACGAACTTTTACCAACTCAGACACAAATGTGCAACCATTCAACAAATAGAAAATGTCTTCAGAAAATGCTGAGGTTCTCAACGATGATTTGCAATAATAATGTGCTCAGTGGTTTTATCGGTGAGATCTGGCCAGGTGTCCGTAACAAAGGAGTTAGTTAAACTTTTACAAATAATTTTAATTTTTATACTAGAAATCAAGAGATAAGTTAAGATCTTTTTGGCTAGAGCGAAAATATTTGCAAAAAAATTAGTTATGCAAATAAATCCTAATTTTGATTTAAATTAACAACTCACTTTAGAGAAAAACCAATCCTACAATTTGTATCAAATTTACAGAAAACTTTCATTCTTAAACTAGAACTGTAACAGTTTGAGAGGAATGCGTAAAACTCAAGGAAGATATATGTATGTTGTTCGGTCGCGTTGAGGAATAAGGAAAAGATAACGTTGCAAAGTGACATAAGTCCATTTTTTTTGTTTGAACTCGATTTTTCATTTTATAAAATTAAATCTAGAATTAATGATATATTTTTATTGATGTATATTTTTCAAAGTGTTGATTCTAAAACCAATTATGTTTGTCTTGATAAATATAAGCATTATTTTTATTCTTATGGGAATTTAATTTGAAAAAATTAAACTTTTAAATAATGTCACTTCGTTTTTCAACCGACGATACGATTTGCCTGATCTTTTCAATTAGTGTAATATAGCTTAGTCAATTTTTCATGTTTGCATGTTGCATTTTTTCGTTGATGGACGACATTTTCTCAAAAAAGAATGCACACAATAAAATCATTAAGTAAACCAAAATGATTCATAAAATATTTTAAAGGGGATTTTTTTCGAGATCCCTTAGCACTATTCTCAGCCGATTATCTCGCTAACCATAGACGACACCGTTTCTTCAAAGCAATGTCAATAGATGTCCTTAGTTTCTATGAGTAAACATTTTTGTTGGCACTAGTAGAACAAGAGATGGCGTTAAATATGTTGCTTATTATTGCCACTAATGTCGGCACGAGGGCTAGTTTCGATTGTATCCGTTGGACCATTTTGGTTGCAAATTTTGTATGGGAATTATACACAACTAGCAGTCCATATATAATAAGTCAATGGTACTATAAGTTTTATATATACAAAGATAGTACTATCAAAAAGACGAACGATTGTGGCGACATCTTAAGCGTAGGGGCAGTACTTGCTAGATTTGTCTCTGCTAAATTTAATAATAAAATATTCTCTTTTTACTACTTGTTTTGTATCTTATCCTACTCTCCACTGTAAAATTGTGCGCTAATTTCAGCGCAACCACCATGATAGCATTAACACAAAATCACGATCCATGATAATACTATACTTTATACATATATACAAAGGTAGGTACCTATAACTAAAAAAAAATAATATCAAAAAAATTTTTGATTATGGTTAGACTGTTGCGAATTTTTTAATTAAAAAAAACCATAAGTCGTAAGTCTGTAGATGATTTGTGAATTAAAAAAAAATTTAATTCATAAGTTAGTTAGTGACTTATGAATTGAAAAAAAAATTAATTCATTAAATTAAATTAAAAATTAAATTAAATTAAAATTAAATTAAATTAAAAAAAAAGATTGTGTGTACTGACGTACGCGCGGTTGAAGTAAAACTTCTTTTTCCTCAAGCAAAGCTTCTGTAAGATTATAATCTACGAACAAACATTTTGTATTCTAAAAACATGTCGCTGTCTTTGACGGATAACGTGACGTTTTGACATGTCACTGACAGCTGCATAGAAATTTTTTCACCCCCAACGCCGGAAAAGAAGTTTTACTTCAAAAAAACATCAAAAAGATATGTTTGTTTGTTTTTTTTTTTTAAAGGATAGTGGTTTCTACTTGTTAAATTGGTCGACCACATAATTCACAAACATTTTGTATTTTTAAAACATGTCGCTGTCTTTGACTGATAACTTGACGGTTTGACATGTCACTGACAGCTGCATAGAGAATTTTTTACCACCAACGCCGGAAAAGAAGTTTTACTTCAAAAAATTGAATGTGCGCGCCTAGCCTTAAATGAAATCGAGAAGAAAAGTACAAAACTCCCATGCCACTTGACAAGCAAGTTGCCTCGCTTTGTTTGTATTACCCTAGGGCTGCACGTGCAAGTATTGGCAAGCATGTTGTAATCTTGTAATGTACACAAGCATTTCTTATTAACCCGTACAAACCCGAGCAACTTAGTAGTCACCTGGCATTAATTCAGTATCCAGGCAACTTGGAAAGCAAGTACACTGACAGCGGCACTCTTGTAAAATTAATTATTAAAGTATTTGATTGATTAGTCGGGTGACGTTCAAATTTATAAATACCAAAACAAATGTCGGTGTCGTGTGCGATTAAGCGAATAAATATTATTAAAAAGTATAATTTCAAAACTTTCAGGCAACCTGATGGTCATATGGCATGCCGTCTATGACAGCAAGAATACAAATGGTAGTGGATATACCCAACTTTTTGGCCAGTACCTACTTTGTATGCGAGGGTTAGGTGTTGGTAAAATTTATTTGGATTGCAATATGCTTGTCAATAATTATTCGGTTGCATAGCCATTGCGCGTCTGAACCTATAGTTTTATGTTTATCTTTGAATGCAGCCATTTGAAATATGTAAATTCTAAATCGTATCCAACTTCATGTTTCACTTTGCACATGCTAAAAACATGTCGCTGTCTTTGACGGATGGCGTGACGGTTCACTGACAGCTGCATAGACATTTTTTCACCCCCAACGCCGGAAAAGAAGTTTTACTTCAAAAATTCAAGTCATGAGCAAGTTAGTGACTTATGAATTAAAAAAAATGTAAGTCATGAGCAAGTTAGTGACTTATGAATTAAAAAAAAAAATTATTCAAAAGTTACTTAGTGACTTATGAATTTTTTTTTAATTCATAAGTCACCCACTTGCTTGTGAATTAAAGCCAAGCTTAAGCTAAAAAGTGACTTAAGCTTTTGCAACCCTGGACTGAAGAAATGGCAAATTATTGTTCTGCCCCGGGTGGCAAATATCCTAGCTAGGACACTGAGTTGAAATACTGAAAGCGGAGCAACAAAGTTGCGTAAGCGGGTGCCCGGAAAAGAGAGTTAAAATCTTGGCAACCACCCAAAGTTTCCCCGTCTTCTCCGAGAATGTATTTTTATAAGGATTGAGCGATATTCATTTATTAACATCAAAGCATTCAAGCAAATATAGGTTTATGCAAGAACAAAAATTATAACTCTTTGTAGGGGTTTCTTAAAAAATAAGCTTTTATATAAAAAATTTTAAAACATTCTTAAGAAAAAATTTTGGTATGCCAATTTAAAGTTTTTATTATGGTTCGAGTAAAAATTAAATTTACAAAAAAAAATATTGAGCCGTTTTCAAGATATTGAATTTTCCAAAAAAAAAAAATAGATTTTTATTTCAAAATTCAAAAAAAAAATATTTTTCTTAAAGTTTTGAAATGCAATGTTTTTTAACCTTTTTATAAGCTTCTCTCTAAAAAATTTAAAAAAAATTTGAGCAAAATTCTCGGAACCGTTTTCGAGAAAAATACGATTTTCGAAAACCATTTTTTAACATTTATATGGAGGGCACCGTTATTTTTAGGTAAAATAAAAGTTTTTTTTTTCATATCTTGTAAATTATTTTAAGAAACTTTTATTTATCAAGTTTTAAAAAAATCGAGCATGGAGTTTTCAAAATAGGTATTGAGTTTGAAAATTTTTTTAAAAATCCAAAAAAAAATTGTTTGAAAATTTGAATACACAATAATATTGACACAGCTAGGTAGCTTTGACATAAGAAAATTATCAAAATCGGTTGTACCGTTTTTGAGAAAATAAAAAACAAAAAAATGGTTCCAAAGGGGGTACCAAAAATAATAATTTTTGGGATTTTTTTTTTCATTCATTATCTAGGTTTAACTAAATGACATTTTATGATTATTTTTTTTAAATCTGTGGGACAGTTTTTGAGAAATAAAAAAATAAAAATAAAATTTCGAAAAAAAATCGTATGGCACGTACCGTTATTTTTGGTCTTAAAAAAACAAATAAAAAACCATCCGGGGGAAAAAAATAAAACCCATATCTACCAAGTTTAAAGAAAATCAGCCGAGCCGTTTAGCTGTAATCGAACAGACAGACAGAATTGCGAGACCCACTTTTTTGGTCTTCGCTATCATCGTAATGTCAACTTTGATCAAAATCTCGAGTTCGATTTTTTTTACGAATGCATAACTTGCCTTATAGTACCAACCTATAAGTCGCAAGTAAAAAATAAAAAGTAGGTACGTACAGTTATTTTCAATTTTCTCGAAAACTAGTTGACTTACAACCATAGTTTTCAGTTTTCGATTAGAAAAATATACAAAAGAAATTCAGAGCATAATCTCACAATTTTTAATAAATATTAAAATAAATATTTCTTTCATTTTTTTTCTGAAATTTTAAGATTGAAATTAGTTTTTTCAAAAACTTTTCATAGAAATTACTTGGTTTAAGAACAAGATGATATAAGAGACTTCTTGCTTCAAAAAAATATGCAATATTTAATTGTTTGTACTACTGTTCTTTTTAAATATTTTATATATGATTAAAAATTGCTTTTCTATAAATATCCGTCATAAAATTTCTTGTCGCCTGATTTATCGTTCCCTTCCCAATTTAGCAAGTATATACCTATCAGAATTGAATAAAACCAGTTTTTATTTTCATGAAACTGACATTAATTTATGTATAGTATGTATATTTCAAAATAAGCAAAAAGTTGATTAAATATAAAAAGCGCATTATATTTTTGCTTTGCAATTTTGCATCTATTAGCTTCATAAAAATAATAGCCGTGTTTTTTGGAAAAGTTATCCGTAGTACAGTAGGATTTTATATGAATAACAAATGCAACATCCGTAGTAGGATCACTGGCGATACTCGAATAAACATCAAATCTCTATCCGCAGCAGGATTTCACTTCTCCTTTTATCGGCAGTGATCCTACTGGCGGATGTTGTATTTGTTATTCATATAAAATCCTACTGTACTACGGATAACTTTTCCAAAAAAACACGGCTAATGAATATCAATTTTCTTGTTAACATATTTAAAAAGATCTTTTTCTTAGAGACTCTAAAGTTGCTTAAAATATATTCCCTTATGTTCGTTGAACGCAGCCATTATTTAACTTTGAAACATCGACATATTTTTTTTAATACGAGTAGATGTCGCTTCCTTCATTCAAAATAAAATCTTCCCGGTTCCTTTAAATAACATAACCCGCCGTTATGTCCTAGTCCTTAAAACTACAAAGGGGTTCAAAACAAACGCATGCGTTCTTCCCTCGCACATTTCATGTCATCAGCAAAAACATCTTTACTATGACTGCCAATTAATTGCACAAGGATACACACCGAATTGATTTTCAAGCCTTGAAAAAAACACGCTATCTAGGAAACAACGCCCAGTACAATAACAATAATAAACCAATACGGTCGGGTATATTTTCTATTGAAATTTTCATTTAACAAAACAACGCACAACACAATCAATTTAAGCTATGAGTTACTATTAATAATTTAAGCCTCAGTAGTATTTTGTGCCTTTTTCATAAATTAATAAATATTAATTTATTGAAACCCAAACTAGATTTAATCTATTTATTCAAATAAAAGTTACAAGAACATTTGTCTTATTCTACCTCATTGTGTTCAAGTTAATAACGAAGTAGTGTTAAATTTCATTCATCCTGTCACAAAATACACTTCGACTTGATTGTTGAGTGAAATTAATAGCTTTAAAATGAAATCTGCACAATCGAACCCAACATCTAATAAATTAATTCAAAATATAGACTACATTCGCTATGCTCCATCTTTGGGTGTAAAGAATCGAAGTCTGGAAAGCATTTTTCTCACGCCTGATCAAAGAAAAGTGTATCAGGGGGTAACTTTACGACGAGCAATTATTGCCGCTAAGTCTTCATCGATTACTAAAAAAAATGTTCCAGATACCCCACTCTCATCACCGTTATCAAATTCAGAAAACGACTTAACATCTCATATAAGGCGTAAGTCAAGATCAGAGACAAATTTAAACTTTCACCCGGAAGATTCTGGTGGAACCACCAATGGAACGGATGTTAAACACAACAATGTCAACGTAAGTAGGTTAAAAAAGAGTTTTCAGTATTAATTTTCATCCCATCCCTTGATAACAATTAATGTCAATATTAAATCCAAAAACAGAAATGTCAATGAGAACGATTTACAAACCAACTAGATATGAAATGACAGTAGCTTGAAAATAAATTTGAATTTATATATCGATGTATATGCATGTATGTATATGTATCTTTATAATGTACATTATGCACATAGTATATGGAAGGAGTTTGGATTTACGGTAAATTACGACTGATGGATTTGTAGTATTCAAAACGATTTGATCTGTTGTCCTTCGTTAATTAAATTAATTAATAATTTAGAAATACATTTAGTCCATTAAATTAGTTCTGTTGTTTTTTTATTTTTACAATATGTACATATGTACATTTACATTTTATGACACGTTTTATAATTTGTTTTATATTAATAATAATGCCGAAAAATTTTAATTAAATTAGAACGATGTTAAAGATGTTGGACCTTATTCGGAATTCTCCCCCCCCCCCCCCCCACCAAAATGAACTTTTTTTTTAACGAATCGATAAAAGAGTTTTTGCTGTTGATAAAAAACATCAAATTATGCAGGAGAAACACTTTTTTATGGTAAACAAGTGAAGTAAAAGCGGACCACCCACAGTACTATAACTAAAACTACTTTTGTATGGGATATTTGCTTTTTTTGCTTGCTTACGCATTACGGCGGCGTTTAAACAGTGATATATATATGGGGGGCATGCTGCCCCCCTGCAACCCCCCTGCTTAGGCACACTATAGGATTTGGGGTAGGTGCGAGGTTGGGTGTATGCAAGGTTTCTTTTGCATTCACAGAATCTGGATTTAAAGAAACTTTGAATTTACCCTATGGCCTATATTAATTTTTTTATACTTCACTTTTTTACCATAAAAAAGTGTTTCTCCTCCATAATTTGATGTTTTTTATCAACAGCACACTTTTTTTTATCGATTCATTAAAAAAAAAGTGCATTTTGATGGGGGGGGGGGGTGAATTCCGAATAAGGACCAAGATGTTTTAGTATTAAACTTGGTTAAATCGACAATTTTGCAAATTTTATCCTCTACCCTTTTATTACAGTTACAATTTATGTCGTTTTTATTTGGCAATCCGGAAACCTTCTGGACTCTTCTGAAAGTGTTCACTTGGGAAAAAATGACAGTTCTGATTCTAAAAAGAAGAGAAATTTGCTTCTGGATTTGAAATCAGAATCGAAACCAGAAGCACTCACACATTCATATTCTTAAACGTCAAACTCAACAGCTGTGATTTTTTATATGATAATTGTGCAAAGTGTATTTTTCAACATACATACATATACACATAGCTGGGCATTAACTCGTTAATCCGTTAATCGTTAATTAACGAAGTTAACATTTTGATTAACGGATTAACTTTTAAGTTAACTTTTAAAAATGTTAACGGACACGTTAAATCCGTTAATCCACGTTAAGTCCGTTAATCGTTAATCCAATGCCTACTATTTACCGCGCGGCGAGAAAAACACGTTCAGAAAAGTATGAGACAAGTGCCGCGCGGTGCGTGCCGCGGGTGAAACAAAACCAAGCTAGGTACATATTATATATAGCTATATAAAATTGTTCGATTTTGACAGAAAAAAAGTTTTTCGAGTTGATCAACTGCGTTTTCGATATTGTTGTTTAACCAGTTGATGAACGAGTTGATATCTTCGTACACTTAACCAAGGAACCAAGGATCACTCGTTCGGGAACACGTTGAACGCACCACGATAAACAAAAAACTCAAACGTCAAACCTGAAATAATTTTGACTTCAGTTCGGTACATACTATTGTCGACGCACGCCTTCGGTTTAAAATATTCTTAAATTTGTTCCGTATGAGTATGATTTCCTCTAAGAAAAAAAAAAGTGGCTGCCGCATTAATAATATTAGAAAATGAACGACAAAGGAAGAAAAAACAGCTAAGACGATTCTGGGTAGATGATTTTTTCTTGAGTCGCGGAGAAAATTGTTTTTTTTCAATGAAATATATGAGAAATTAAACCGGTGCTTAGAGAAAAAAAAATATAAAAAATGCAATTTTTATCACATGTTAACGGATTAACGATTAACGTTAACTTTCGTTAATTCTTTCGAAATTTAACGCTTTAACGTTTAACGAAGCTAACTTTTTTAGTAGCGGATTAACGATTAACGAAGTTAACTGATTGATTAACGGTGCCCAGCTATGCATATACATATATATTCTTGATTTTCATTAATGTTCACATTTGATGTTTCACATAATAAAATCACAAAAAACTTCAGAATCATCAGAATAAAAAAAAAAAGTGTTCAGTTGGGATTCCGGATCGGAGAGAGATTCCGGATTGCCAAATAAGAACGACATTAGTATCGTACTATAACGTCATGACTCTTTGACATTTACAAACATAATAACAGGTCTGTTTAATTATTTTTTTTTTTACATAAACTGACATTACTTTAGGAGTTAGAAAATGTTTAAAATTAAGAAAAAGTTAGTAATCTACTTAAAAGTTAGCAAATTGTTTAGTAGTATCATACCTTAACACTAAACTGTTTAACATTTTGCGCCCATCTCTCTGAATTTCAGAACGGTCTTGTGAGTTGTAGGTCCATGCACAAATCTGATAGAGTTTACACTTTTCCCAAGAAAAATATAGAAAAATTGATGTTATCTATAGTATACTTTCCTGAATTTGTAAAAGCGTTAAGTAGAGTTAATATGGATATTCTTTTAATTAAATTAAGGGTATATAGCTTTGGCAGCAGCATTTTAAAGTAAATGTATTCCTAGTAAACAGGAAGAAAGCAAAAGTAAAAATGTGTACTTTGGTGTACCCGAAGGTAGTTATCTGGGTCCTTCCCTTATCTTATTGTACATTAACGATGTACATATTATTTTACGTCATTGCAAATTTATTTTACTTACTGACGACCTTAAAAATTCATGTCGAAAAAACGATTTACAGTTGAATTTGTATAAGTGTGTCATAATGATTTACAGTCGATCTCTCCATCCAATATTAGAAAATATTTAGAAAATCAGACTATACAAAGAGCTAATAAAATTAAAGTTATTACGAAAGCAAACTCAATGTTGTTTTTTTTTTTAAAGAAAATAAAAGGACTTTAATAATCCGTATACGCTACTTTATATTGCTCTCTTGTTCGTCCCATTTTAGAATATTGTGCTGTGGTTTGGTCCATATGGTCAATCACATAAACCGATTAGAGATGATTCAGAATCCGGTTTGCGATTCGAAAATGTTCTTCTAATTTTGATGTTATTTTGAATTATAAGTTGTTGGGTCTAGAGGTTTTGGAAAAAAAGGCGAGAAGAGTTTAGCTTCATATTTATTTGCGACATTCTTTACTCAAAATTGATAGTGAATAGCTTTTATCAAAAATTTATCTCTACGTGCCGGATCATTAAGATCAAAACCATTTCTTTATGATTTACTTCCTGTAGACCTGGGTGGAATCGCGTAAGGTGATAGTTGACTATCAATTCGTTGATTGTCATTTTTTACTATAGCTGTCTCTATCATATCAATTAAGAATTATAGAGAGAGCGATGGTCAAAACGACAATCAACAAATTGATAATCAACTATCACCTTACGCGATTCCACCCCTGTACATTTTTAAAAATATATTCATGAAATCATTTAAATAAACAAGATACTATAGTTATTGTTATACTCGTACTTAACAGGCATGATCACTACTATATATATATAATACCTTTATATTTAAATTGTAATAACTGGAAACACGATTTCTCAGAACTGCAAAATTTCTTAAATCTAATTAACTCATCTAATATAATGCTACTTGGTGACCTTAATGCAAGAATAGGAATGTACCAAAATCTAAACGAATTAGTCGCAAGTCATCCTGAAGTTTTTCAAACGGTGAGAGGGTCTTTGGATAAAACCCTAAATAGTTATGGAAGGCGTCTTTTAGGTATATTTGAAGATTACGGATTTATTGTTATGAATGGTGTAAGTAAAGGGGACATTAACAGTGAATTTATCTTCTCGTTACAGAACGCGGTTGTTCTGTCATTGGTTATTGCGTGCTAAAAGGTTCTTGGTTTGACGTTCTTGCGGACTTTCAGGTGTTTACAGAGACATTCTCTTCTCATATGCCTGTTAAAACTGTTTTACAGTTTTCTCAGTTAGCTCCGCAATCTACAGGTTTAAAAATACAACAACTTAAATGGAATGATAACTATCTTGATGTATGTATATAAACGTAAACTTTTCGATGAAACCAATCTCTGTCCCACTCTTCAAAATCTTTCAAGCGAACAAATAATGGATATTTTGCATGATATACAGCCTTATCGGCAATTCCTTGGGAAATATTTCTCTCACGGAATTTTTCTCTTCTCGAGAACACATTCCTCCTATCATGAATTCCTGGCGGAATGCTTTTCTCTGGGAATAAGTTTTACCAACATAGGAACGAGAAAAAAAATATTCGAAAATAATTTTCGAACAGTTTGACATTTCTGAATAGTACAACAACAACTTGAATGAACTACCACCGAGGGGGTTCTTATTTGGCTGGAGTTATAGCTATTTCACGGCCAAATAAGAACCCCCTCGGTGGTAGTTTATTCAAGTTGTTGTTGTAATATTCAAAAATTCATAAATATATGAAGCTTCGCAGGCACACTGCATGTATGTAACCATACAAAAACCCCTTCAGTTTGACATTTCATTTTAAAGAAAAAACAAAGAAGTTAGCTTTGATACAAAATAATTACATTTGTTAAACATTTATAAAAATGCAAAGAATATCAGTTTTGTTGTTATTAGAGGAAGGAGAGTCAAGAAGGCGAAATGAGCCGAGAGCCATACGACGCAGTTTGAGAGACCATTCTAATCCTTTGGAGCTTCCACAAGCACTGTATGTTGAAAAACCTATTTGTTTGAATCATCACATTTGTTATGAGTATCCTTTATCCACAGATTTCACAATTATTATAGAGTTAGTAAACCGTTGTTCAAATATTTGGTCGAAAAACTGTCTGATTTGTTGCCTCATGCAAAGAAACCTGGCGCTGTTCCTCCTTATATAAAAATAAGTGCATGCTTGCGCTTCTTTGCCGAAGGAGGCTACAAGACAGGAGTGGAGAAGGATCATGAAGTTGCGTTGGCTCACTCAGCAATTGATTTCATAGGGGGCCCAATGGAGTTGAGGTCTTGTTCTAGCTGTTTCCAAAATTTTTGGACATCATCCTTGCTTTTATTAGTAAAGCCATTTGCAATTTCCGGATTTTTTTCCATTGAGAAAATTAATTCTTCTATTTGTTTGGAATTTGAAGATTTAGACCTTAAAAAATCAATTATTTTAGTTAGTTTTTATAGTTTTGTTTATTTTTTATAGAGATAACTCACATATCAACATATAACTTTCCGAATTCCCTTGCAAAATTGTAACGGAATATTTCTAGAGAAAGCGAAGGAAATTTCCCATACAAAAATAGTTCACGATAGGTACAGTGGATCAAAAAAGAAATCGGACATACAAGTTTTGTCTCTTTAAATCACAAAATAAAATTGATGAAGGTTTGAAAAAAGCGGATTTCTGCATTTATACATAGTTTTTACTATAAACTCTGGATATTTAGCAAAAATTTTAGTTTTATTAACAAATTATCATCGAAATTCAATATAAAAGAAAATAATCGCAAATTTAATATCAAAAAAGAAATCGGACACTCTGTGTTGAACTCATTTTTTTGTTTTTAACGGGACAAATATAACACTTTTAGGTTCTTAATATACCGTTACATTTGTCAGATGTTTATTTGATTTGAATTTAATGCGTTATTATTAATAAGGTCAAAATGGAAGAACAATGTTGATATACAACGATAGAAGTACGAAAAATAGTGATAAAAAATTTTTAAAAACGTAACTCTGTACGTGCTATTGCAGAAATTGTAAAAAGAAGCAATTCTACGATAGGAGACATCATAAAAAGATTCAAAACAACAAAATCTGTTGAAAATTTACAAAAATCTTGAAGAACAAAAAAGTTTACTGCAGACGATGAACGTTGGATATTGTAATAAGTTAAAAAATAAACCCCAAATAGGTGCACCAAAGTTGACGGGCGTAGGTAATGAAATACCTGCACTAAGGTATTAACCCTGAAACCGTAAAAACAGTGCTGCGAAAAAGTAATTTTCATGGAAGAGTGGCAAGAAAAAAACCTTTTATCAACAAGAAAAACCGAATCAAGAAAAATAGTTTATAAGGAGCTACCAAAAGACGGATTTCTCATTCTAGAATCGTGTTTTGTTCTCTGTTATATTAAATTTACTCTCGTCAGAGACAAAACACGATTCCAGAATGACAAATCCGTCTTTTGGTAGCTCCTTATAAACTATTTCTCTTGATTCGGTTTTTCTTGATGATAAAAGGTTTTTTTCTTGCCACTCTTCCATGAAAATTACTTTTTCGCAGCACTGTTTTTATCGTTTCAGGGTTAATACCTTAGTGCAGGTATTTCATTACCTACGCCCGTCAACTTTGGTGCACCTATTTGGGGTTTATTCTTTAACTTATTACAATATCCAACGTTCATCGCCTGCAGTAAACTTTTTTGTTCTTAAGATTTTTGTAAATTTTCAACAGATTTTGTTGTTTTGAATCTTTTTATGATGTCTCCTATCGTAGAATTGCTTCTTTTTACAATTTCTGCAATAGCACGTACAGAGTTACGTTTTTAAAAATTTTTTATCACTATTTTTCGTACTTCTATCGTTGTATATCAACATTGTTCTTCCATTTTGACCTTATTAATAATAACGCATTAAATTCAAATCAAATAAACATCTGACAAATGTAACGGTATATTAAGAACCTAAAAGTGTTATATTTGTCCCGTTAAAAACAAAAAAATGAGTTCAACACAGAGTGTCCGATTTCTTTTTTGATATTAAATTTGCGATTATTTTCTTTTATATTAAATTTCGATGATAATTTGTTAATAAAACTGTAATTTTTGCTAAATATCCAGAGTTTATAGTAAAAACTATGTATAAATGCAGAAATCCGCTTTTTTCAAACCTTCATCAATTTTATTTTGTGATTTAAAGAGACAAAACTTGTATGTCCGATTTCTTTTTTGATCCACTGTAAATATTTCTCGCGAAATTTTTACCTAATTTCGAAATTAGTTTACGATAGCTATTTTCCGAATTTGGGAAAAAATTCTCGAGAAATGCGATTCACGATAGCCCTGATAATCAAAAAATCCTCTCCAAAGAACAATGGCAATATTAAGGATTTTAAAGAAGAATGGTACGACTGGCAATGCGTTAGGTATAGACAAAAATCCTTCTCTCTACTGAATCTTTTCCGAAAAACAAATAGTACTTTTTTTAGGAAGCTTTACATATCAAGTAATAAAGATTATAAAACCATTTGTGAGACTAAGAGAAACCAATACTACAAAATAATCACTACAGAGTTATTTAACTGCAAGGATTCGAAGCTTTTCTGGCAGAGAGTTCGTAGGCTAGACCATTGCAAATCGACAACAGCCTTAGCAGTTGAAGTAGAATCGTTTGCTTCTTATTTCGGCGGACTTTTAACTAGAGGAACATCTCCACTTCTCTTTCAATACGCACTCCCGAATGTTGTTTATGACGAACTTAATGCACCTATTGGTTAAAATGAGCTGGTTAATGCCCTAAGAAATATGAAAAACAACAAGGCTTGTGGACTTAATGGGATTCCAGTTGAGTTTTTTTAAAAAATAGCACTGCTAACTTTCACGAGTCGCTTTTATTGTTTTTCAGTCATGTGCTTCGAAATGAGGATGTTCCAAGTTTATTCTTAAAATCCCTCATTTTTCCGATTTTTAAAAATAGAGGTATATCAATTCTCTGCAGCTTAAGAAAAATCTTTGCTCAAATAATATACAACCGCTTATCGAGCTGGGTAGAGCATAATAATCGACTTAGGCCGGTATTCACCGAGCGCTCATAACTTAAGAAGCTCATAAACCTATTCACCAAGCAATATTAGTAAAGATCTACGAGCGCTCTTAAAAGTTAGGAGTGGTCCCGACCACTTAGTATCTTTCAAGGGGGTTTTCGCGTTGGACTGTCAACTGTCGACCAAATTTTTGCGCTGGAAACCATAGTTAGTAAATTTATAACAAAGAAAAAAAAGATCTACGCTTTTTTTGTTGATTTTAGGGCTGCATTTGATACTGTCAACAGAAACTCACTTATATATAAGTGAAGTTTGTTAGGGTGTTTCTACAAAATTCCTAAACATCTACAAAAAACCAATAACTTCAGCGTCAGTTTGGAACGGTCCAATTCCTTTGCCACCGAGACTGGAGTTCCTCAAGGTTGCGTTCTCAGTCCAATTCTGTTCTCCCTTTTCATTAAAGATGTATCGGATAATCTGCCTGGTGTTGTTGTAGTAGGAGGTGTACATATAAAAACACTCTCATATGCAGATGACTTAGTAATCTTAACAGATAACCCCCTTACATTACAGCTCCAAATTAATAAGCTTAAGAATTACTGTGACACTTGGGATCTCAAGATAAACACGTCGAAATCAAAAATCATGGTTTTTCAGAACTCGGCAAGTAGAAGAACTTCGATAGAAAACTGGCAGCTGGCAGGCCAACCAATAGAAATGGTGCAAGAATTCAAGTACCTAGGTTTCTTGTTAAGTTATAATCTAAATTTGCGGCCACATGTAGAAGAAAAAGTCAGCAAGGCAAAAACTGCATTTAATATTATGTAGCCTAAGTTCTATTGTAATAAAAATGTGGACATAGCATCTAAATGTAAGGGCTTTAATGCAACCATCAACTCCTGCCTTTGTTACGCAAATCAAATTTTTGGTTATAAAAAGGTGGAAGAATTTGAGCGCTTGCAATACTTTTTCTTTAAACGTATCTTTAAACTTCCTACCTCAATCCCTACCTATGCTATTCACGTGGAAGACGGTATTCCTCAATTATACTGCAAGAACCTCAAAGCAAGTGCGGTCTTTATTATTAAAATAATGAAGCGCTCAAGCACAATTCTTCAAAAGCAGCTACTTACGTATGCTTTCAGGTGCAATATTTCGCCTTTCAAGGACTGGTTCGATCTGGCTACGGGACATGATGTGGTACTTAATTTAACCCTTGAAAACTTAAATGATTGGCAAAACAAGTTTTATGATTGTATCGCACAGATAGATCAATGTTTTTATGAAAGCTGTCTAGCAGAGCGGGATTGTCTGAATCTAGAGTATGTACAGAACGTTAAATCACTCTCTAGGCTCTAATAGTTACTTCAACTACAGTATGACTAGCTATAAAATCAGCACTATATTTAAATTGCGAACTGAGACTCTTTACTTAAATTATATGCCACATAGACAGGATCTAACAGTGACTTGGAGTCTATTGTAATCTGAATGCACCGGAAGGCATTTTCCACATCCTTGCAGAATGTCCATTGTCCAATCTTACTTGAAATTAGAAGACTATATTTTTCCAAAAGCTTTCTCACTCTTCAAGAAACTACGGATTTTTTAAATGGTATTTATGGATGGAAGATATTATCGCAGTATAGTATTCATGCCTATAAGTATCGCAATAGTTTTTTGGAATTAACTTAGATATTATAATTTTTATATAAATTTTTTAAAGCATGCTCCATTTCTACACTCTTTTTGTTTTTATTATTTATTTTGATCAGTTTTTTATTGATATCAGTTATTTATTTTTTATTTTTTTGTATCTCTTTTATTGTCAATCAATCAGCAGACAGCAAAAACAAGCCATGCTTTTTTTCTTTTTGTTAAACTTTTATTGTAATTAAATTTAAGTTGTTGAATAAAGAATTTAATAATAATAATAATAATAATAATAATAGTTATTGTTCCAAGAGCTTATGTTAAAGTCCACAATCTACTCAATGAAGAATATGATTTGAGTATGTTGACATTTTTTGTCAGGTTATTAAAATTTATGAGTTATATTATTTCACTAGAATATAAAATTTAAAATACAGTAAATACATAAGATGGAATAATAGCAGCTTTTTAAAATTAATAGTAAAATGTATATCATTAATAAAATCCCAAAAATTATTTAAGATAAAAGAAGGGCCTGTATTACCTAGTAAAGTTATTAAAAAGTGTCCTGCAATTATATTAGATGGTAAGCGAACTGCATAAGTTGCTGAATGGATAATATTACTAATTGTTTCAATACAAACTTTAAAATGTATTAAGCCACCACGAGTTCCCTGGGGAACTAAATGAGCAAAATATATGTTGAGTATGATTCAATCAACTGTTATTATAAATGGAAACCATTAAGGTAAAGCTAATCAGACCAAAAAACATATATGTTAAAAAAAGAGCCAAGTTCTTCTATACAAAAACCTTTGTCTAACAAGTCAGCCGTGAAAAGTACTGAGATCTAAAAGTACGCCAAGTTCTTACTTCATGAAGGTTTAATACCGAATATTTAAAGTAGAATAATATTGAAACAGCTACAATGTAATAGAGAAATTTTATTATTTAATGATTACTGACTAAAATGTGATGGGTTCACTTGTCAAGTTTTTAAAACCTTTCGAATTGGGCATAAAAAAAACTTGCCAAGTAAGCCCATCAAATTTTAGTCAGTAATCATTAAATAATAAAATTTCTCTATTACATTGTAGCTGTTTCAATATTATTCTACTTTAAATATTCGGTATTAAACCTTCATGAAGTAAGAACTTGGCGTACTTTTAGATCTCAGTACTTTTCACGGCTGACTTGTTAGACAAAGGTTTTTGTATAGAAGAACTTGGCTCTTTTTTTAACATATATGTTTTTTGGTCTGATCTCACTCCTTTTTGCAAAGATTTTAATATTTTGCCATGTCAAAATCTTGAAAGATACGGAATGATAGAAGGGTGGACTCTATCTACTAAAATCAACTTAGTTTATAGCTTCGTATTTTTGGTATATTTTATTTTTGTTATTGGTTGTTTTGATTTGTGCTTCAATTGTTTCTTCTTGTCCTGGAAAGATACCTTACCCTAACTTACCTACCTTAATTATAAATACTCGTACTAGTACCTACATCCGCTCAAAGTCATAAAAAAGCAAGAATTGTTGAGGATGCGATGATGTTTTTGTTGCAATTTTAACTCCTTTTTTTAAATGAAGGTAGACCACCAATTAACAGCCTAATTAGTGGTTTTATTATAGTTCACATCACAGTTAAGAGTTTTTTTTTATGTAAACTCATAATATTTTCAGGTATGCAAATGTTTTCTTTTTTTCATTAATGTTAACATAACATGGAGTACCAAATCGAGCACTCTAGTTCTAAGAAAAGTTATGAAATTTCAAAATGCATGTATAGTTTCAAAATGACAATAAAAATACACTTCGAATGAAAAATTTTAGATTTTCTATTTTTCGCTTTGCATGTACATTAAGCTATACCCTTCCACAAATCAAACTTTTTCTCGGAAAGTGGGCGGATACCACGACCCCTGAATGGAAAACCTCAATTTTTATTTTTGGTCCTTTATATAGAATTTGAGCCCTACCGTTCTATCAAATTTCATTGTTCTACTGCAATCGGAAGTGTACCATATAATTTACATATCAGTTCTGAGGAAGTGGGTGGATACCACGCCCCTGAATGGAAAACCTCAAATTGTATACTTTTTTCTTTGTATGCAATTTAAGCCCTACCACTTTACCAAATTTCATTGTTCTACTGCAATCGGAAGTTTGCCATATATAATTTACATCAGTTCTGAGGAAGTGGGCGGATACCACGCCCCTGAATAGAAAATCTCAAATTTTATGTTTTTTTCTTAGTATTCAATTTAAACCCTACCGCTCTACCAAATTTCATTGTTCTACTGCAATCGGAAGTTTGCCATATATAATTAACATCAGTTCTGTGGAAGTGGGCGGATACCACGCCCCTGAATGGAAAATCTCAAATTTTATATTTTTTTCTTAGTATGCAATTTAAGCCCTACCGCTCTACCAAATTTCATTGTTCTACAGCAATCGGAAGTTTGCCATATATAATTTACATCAGTTCTGAGGAAGTGGGCGGATACCACGCCCCCTGAAAGGAAAACCTTGGTGTTTATTTTTGGTTCTTTATATGCAATATAAGCCCTACCGGTTCACCAAATTTCATCGTTTTACAGCAGTCGGAAGTGCTCCATAATACGATGTCGGGAAGTGCTCCAAAATTTGGAGAAAGTGGGCGGATACCACGCCCCCTGAATTGAAAATTTCAAATTTTCGCTTGCATGACAAGACCTACCGTTGTGCAAAATTACAAGATTCTACGATGTCGGGAAGTGCTCCATAATTTTGATGATCTGTCAGTCAGTCAGTCAGTCAGTCAGTCAGTCAGTCAGTTACGGTTTTTGTGATTTTTGAGGCCTTATATATCAGGAACCGTTTATGCTAGAAAATTGAAATTTGGTGAGGCGCCTCTGCTTGACTAGCTTAGCAAATATTCGGAATTTCAAGTTTCTGACTTCATTGGTACTGAAGATAGGGAGGGGTCAAAAGTCGCCTGAGTTTGTTCCTGTAAAAAAGGGTGTAGTGCCAGAACTTGGCTGGGCACTACCGTGCCCTTTGATATTAAAGTTAAATGATATGGGGATAATCCAATAAAATTATATAGACCGAGAACCCAGAGCAATTTTTGGGTGTGATTGATAACAACAAAAAATTAGCGTAATTATATAGGCCTTTAGTAGTTATTTACAAATGTGAACGTCTTGCATGCTCTAGTGGGAGCTATAGTGCATAAAAGTGCATCATATATGCAGTTCTTTCCAAGTCTAAATAATTGTGATAACTTTGCCAGAATGTAGAGTTAAGCCCCCTGATCAGTGGCGTAGATAGCTTTTCGCTATGGGGGGGGATAGATCTAGTTCGCTCATTTTTTTTAAAGTTTTAATAATTAAAAAAAAAAACAAATAACAAAACTTCATTGAATTCATTATGTATGCAATAAAAAAATTATATTTTTTAAAGATAATATATTATACGCATTAATTTGAATATGAATAAGAATAAATATTGATATAAAGTGCCTTGCATAAGTATAATCGCACCTGTAAAAATCCGTTTTGTAGAAAATTAAAATGGGAATGACACTTTACTATTTTTTTTATTGAATGGCATCACTAATCAAGTAAATTGAGAAGAAAAAAAGTTCCGTAATTTTCTCTTCTGGTGTTTGAAAATTAAAAACAGATTTTTATTTATTGCAAAAGTATAACCGCACACTGCAAACCTCTCTGAAGCTTCATTCAGTTATGTGCTTCGAAATGACAAGAAACAATGCCGCGTGGTAAACATTTAAGCGATACGGAAAAAGCCAAAATTCAAGCTTTTCGGTTAACTGGCCTAAGCTTAAGGGCTATTGGTAGGAAAATTTAAAGATCCGATCGTGTCGTCCGAAATTTCTTACAAGATCCAGAATCTTATGGGACGAAAATAAGACCCGGGCATCTGCAGAAGCTGACACCGAGATAAGAGGCGTTTAATAAATGCTGCATCCAATTCGGCGCATTCCTCGCCAAACGTTCGTATTGGGCTTAGGAATTTCGGTTTCAACGGTTTTTCGTGCCTTAAAAAGCAGTAAAGTGATTGTTCGGTGCAAAATGATGCCAGCTCCAAATTTGACAACCTACAAAAAAAGTAAGAATTTGCCCAGCAAAACATGAAACGGAATTGGAAAACCATAAGTAACATTCCATTAATTTACACTTAACTCTTGTTATTCCAAATGGCATAATTCAATGAATGTTTTTTTTTAGATTATTTTAGATTATTTTCAGTGGCGAAAAAAAGTTTAATCTTGATGGGTCAGGTGGTTTTAACGGATATTGACACGATCTGAGAAAGGAAAAAAGTGTGTTTTGCAGAGGAACTTTGGCGGTGCCAGTTGTAAAGTTTGGGGGGCCTTCTGCGACCGTGGTAAGGTTGCACTTGCCTTCACCTCTGCAAAGATGAAAAGTTCAGCTTGCACCCAGGTGCTTCAGGATAATTTGGTACTCTACTTAAGACGATTTCGTACAGTTCGGCATGTCTTCCAGCATGATAATGCCCCAATTCACGTTAGTCGTCAAAGTTTTGGATGGTACGAATCGAATAACATACATTTTATGGTGTTCCCGGCACGTTCTCCGGATTGTAACCCTATGGAAAATCTTTGGGGAATTATACAGTGTTGCTGAGCTGCGAGAGGCGATTGTGGAAGAATGGAACTATATAGACGATTTCATATTAAATAACCTTGTCAACTGTTTGTCAAAAGCAATTTTTAGATTGGTCGAAAATAGGGGCAGCAATGTCCTTTACTAATTTAGCCGAAAAAATTAACTTAAAATAAAAAAAAAAAACAGATCAAAATAAAAAATCTGTTTTAATTTTTAACCACCAGAAGAGAAACTAACGGAACTTTTTTTCTTCTCAATTTACTTAATTAGTGATGCCATTCAATAAAAAATAGTAGGGTGTCATTCCCATTTTAATTTTCTACAAAACGCGTTTTTACACGTGCAGTTTTACTTATGCAAGACACTGTAGTAAGTAAAATAATATTAATTTAAAAAATAAATCACAAAATAAAATCCAGTTTTCGGTTCTTTTTAGATAAAACACTTATAATCTCGTCTCGAGATGAATAGCTAGAGCAGCCAAACCATTCAAACGATCCTGCAAATAAGTAAACATCCAAAGCTTATCACACTGCAATTAAAATAGACATATTTTTAATAATCGCACTTCGTTGGTCATGCTTCTTTGTATTGTTTTTATTCTCTTTACTGACTGGAGAGTTGACGTTGAAACCGGCAGTGTAGCTAATCTTTAATAAAATATATATAGCTGGATGGAAGCGCTTTCTCTTGCACGTTTACCTATTATCAATTGGTGAGAGACGTAAAAAAAAATTTTCAGAGTGCGTTTTTTTAACTTATTTGGTTCATGACTGGTTATGTTGAACAATTATCGATCCCAATGGGGGGGGGATATATCCCCCTGATCCCCCCCTATCTACGACACTGCCCCTGATTGAAAGTATTGAGGTCTAAAAAGTTTTGCAGACAGCCTTCTGCCTGCAAGACGCGATAAGAATAGCGTACTTCTTGCACGAAGAAGACCGCCTTCAAAACGTCTTGGACCTCGATATTTGCAATCAGGGCACTTAGCTCTTCTTTTTCATTTTTTTAGACTTTGGAAAGAACTGCATATCTGATGCACTCTTATGCATTATGCACTATTGACCATGCAAGACGTTCGAATTTGTAAATAAATACTAAAGGCCTATCAAATTATGCCAATTATTTTTTGTTATCAATCACACAGAAAAATTTCTTTGGGCTCTTAGTCTAATACTAAATAATGAAATAAATCTTAAAGTTATTCCTTAAAAAAAAACGAATACTTAACGGGGACAGTTTGTTGCAGTTTTTGGCGTATTGTATAGAAAGAGGCATTATAATACTGAAGTATAAATCGGAATATTGTCGAGATCTAAATACTCGAAACAAATAATTTTCTGTATTTTTTGTTGATATTTGGAACTTAATTTTGGATTTATGTCGTACTTATTATCTCTTTCTTCAAATATATCTATTGAAAATACATAAGGTAATGAACGACTTTCAATGTGGCTAAGTTCATTACATGAAACAATAACCGTATTTGGCAACAGACTACACAACGAACAAGGTGATGAAAAATTGGAATACTTTTTGTTTAATGATTTGTTCACACAATGTAACACTTGATTAGCAATTTTAATTTTATTGGCATCTGAATTTATATTAATTTCAATTTTTGGTTTCGGAATAGTATTTGGAACATAGCATAATTTTATTTGAAAAGATCGCAGAGAATTACGACCTAATAGAACTGGATATGGAATACAAGTTTCCGGAACAACATACATTTCTATATTTTTAACAATATTATTGAATTATCAAATATCCATATTGCACCTCCTTTGGAATTTCGGAATGCTTAATTAAACTTATCGGGCTGCCAGTATCGAAAAGAGAAACATAAGTGTTACAATGCGGAACAGAATTAGTGGTAGGAAAAGCAACACTTACAATATTTATTTCGTTAAAACTCTTGACTACGGAATCGGCATCAGAATCGGACAAATTTTTATTAATAGATCTGGAACGGAATTCATCTACCAATGCCACATTACCAGGATTTTTTGAGGGTAACTTTGGGCAATCTTTCAAAACATGCAATGTCGAACCACATCTGAAACAGGATCCCTTTGCTCGTTTTGGATGTGGACACGAGGTGGAGAAATGTCTAGTTTGAGAACAATTATAGCACAGCACGAACTTATCTTTGGAATCATTGGCGGAAAACTTGACCTTAGGCTTTGTTCCTGTTGGATGATGAGTACATGGAGCTGAACAGGAAACGGAATTATCTGGTTCGAAATTTGTAATACTTGACTCTCGTAGTTGGGCATAACGATGAGCCAATTGTTTCAATTCGTCAATAGTATGTGCTGGATACAATACTGCAATGTTGGCGGAACGATCACGGAATCCATTGATGATAAATTGAATTGTTTGCTTCTCGTCAATTTCAGCACGTGATGCAAGCTCTTGCATTTTTAAAATGTAGCCCATGATTGAACTTTTAGCAGAATTGAATGAGGTCTTTCGCAGTTTGTCAATAATTTCAGAAACCGAATAGGTGTGCCCAAAATTGGCTAAGAAATTGCTTCGGAAATTTTCGTGGGTAGTTGATTCATCGATTTGTAAAAAAATTTCAGCAGCAGAACCATGCTTCATCAATCTGCGAATAGACTTCAACCGAAATACATAATTACCTTCAACAGAATCACATGCACGTTCAAAAGTTTTTATCCACTTTCTGGCATCGTATGGATCATCACCAGAATATAACGGAATAGAATACTTAATATCTTTAAACGTAGGTTCAATGGATGGCGATAAAGGATTTGCAAAATTTCCTTCTAATTTTGCTAATTCACGGCGTAACTCGATCAGCTTCAATTTCTTTTCTAGAATCTGTATTTCTGCATCCATATCAGCTTCATTTTCAACGATAGGTTCTTGATGATTTTGTTGAGCATGTATAAAATGTTCGGAATGATTATCGGAATGTGCTTCATAAATTTCACGTAATTGAGCAACTCTTGCATCTGCTGGAAATTCAATGTTACGCTCCGTAACAACAGCTAACAATTCTTCTTTCTTCATTTTGATAATCCGGAATAATTTTAATTGTATGTAGATAAAATTTAAAATCAATAATAATTTTCAAATTCTCAATTATTTCAATTTATTTCATAGTTTTTAGGGCTGACCCACTTCTGAAGTTTTAGACAAGGATTTTATTTTAAAGTTTTTTATTTAAACGACTGTTTGCTCTTACAGCTAACTTATGAATAATTTTTATTTTATTGACATTTGTATTTCAAATTTTTGTTCTTTGCAAAAATAATTTGATTAATATTATTTAAATTGAAACAAGTAACTAATGATTAGAAATATATAATACTACAATCTAATTATTTGCACCTGCGCGGACATTCAACCAAATAGTTCATCTCTTTTCTGTAAGCACAGTTGTTCAACTAAAAATTATTGAATGTGCGCGCCTAGTCTAACACTAAAATTTATTTGTTTTAAGCAATTCTTCCATTGTCAAAACCAAAATAAATAGACGAATCAAAAAGATAGTTGTTACATTTTCATTTAAGTGTTGATAATACTGTTATGAACAGAGCTTTATACTACTACAGCGCCATCTGTTGGAAAACTGCATATCTTATTTATGGAAGAAACAAAAAGCTCTTTTCCAATGTCAAATGTATTTCCCCTTATTCCAAACATCTAGAACATTCCAACACAAGAACTTTCGAGATCAACTAATTTGAGTATATAAGGGAGTGTTCACGGTGAGCGAGACACAGTTGATTTTGGATTGTGAAAGTGTGCAAAAGTATTGCCCATTGGATTGTGTTATTAAACAAGTGTGATTTAAATTGAATAAAAGTATTTGAGCTGATTTTAAATTGAGATTTACTGTTTTGAATTGGAAAGTGTAAATAAAGAAGAAATACTAAAAAGAGTGATAAGTTTTATTTAACGAACCTAGCAAAAATATTACAATACTGACAAATTTCGCCTCAAAATTTAGTAGCACTTGCACAGCGACATCGAATTTAGGGTTAAGGTCTAACGTTAATGTCGAGGTTGCTGTGTTAGGTTAGGCGCGCACATTCAACTTTTAGTTGCACAACTGTTTGGTTGCTTATAGAAAAGAGATAAACTATTTGGTTGAATGTCCGCGCAGGTGCAAATAATTAGATGTTACACAAAATAGCGAACTCATTTTAGGCAATCGTTTAGTTTGTGTCAAAACACAAGGCCTTAATGTAATCAAAGCCATTTAAAACAGTGTCCCTAAAAACAGTGACGTGGTTGTTAAGGTTGCTGTTGAAGTTACAGCAACAGATTGACACACCGTCAATCTGTTTCTCTTATTTCTCGCATTATTTGTAAATTTTAAATATTTATTATTAAAAATAAAATAATAAATTGAAAATTGGACGAAAATCATTTGTTTTGATTGACAAATAGACAATTTAATAAAATTGAAGATGTCAATTAAATTGAAAATTGGACGAAAATCATTTGTTTTGATTGACAAATTGACAATTTAATAAAATTGAAGGAATGTCGTTTCAGTTCTGTTTTTAGGCAAAAGACTGGCAAGCCCAGTAATTTTTTCATTTATTCAGCGATTTTTTAACACTCACGATAGTTTTTTATTCTTTATTACTTTTTGGTCACTTAATTTTGCAATTTTAGTTTATCAAAAATTATTTATTGTTTTTTATTCACACGATAATTTCAACCAAAATAAAAAAGTAGCAAAATGGAAAAATTATTTTACGTTCTATTTTGTTTTGCATTGTGATGCCACTAAATATTGCAGTGGGAAAGTTGACAATACTGCACCAGCAACAGCAAGTTTAAGACTTTGGCCTAACGACGCTGTTGGCGTTGCTGTTGCTGTTCCTATGTGTGTTGAACAATTGAAATGCATTGATTTTAAATTAATGGCGGCGGCTGTTGCTGTTGACAGTGCTGTTGCTGGTTCAATCTGTTCCGCGCTTTATGATGCTGTTTTAGATGTTATACAGTAATACTGTTATACGGCACCGTGGGCAGCTTCATAATATAACAATGTTCAAATGGAGTCAACTTTTTTGGATGAATGCGCTATCCAGTGTATTATAGACCCTGTTCAGATTGGGAAGATTGAGTACGGACTGGTGAGTACCATCGTGTTTACATTAAAAAAAACTTTGAGGCGCCTCACGATGGGTTTTACGTGGAATTATTTGAATCGAAACATTTTTTTATCGTCATTAATAAATATTTATCTGGAAACTTGTTTGCTCTTTTGTCCAATTCGTCATTTTTTTCCTTAAAAAATTCACACGAACAAAATTAAATACTTTTATAGACATACAGCTGATGTTTTCTTGAAAATTGACAAATTGAAATGGACAAAATGAAATAAAACGAAACGTTTCGGTTGTGAAACAGTACTCACGAGTCCAGTTTTTATGTTTTCTTCATGCCTCACGAGACCTCCCACCCCGCACTTTTCTTACCAACAAATTGCCGTGAGTCCGTACTCAATCATCCCAATCTAAACAGGCTCATAGAGATCAGTGGTCCCGACCGCAAATTGGCAGATTAACATACCTCCAAGTTCGAAAACAGTTTGATTTCACAGTTTGGGTATGCCTGAACAAGAGAGAGTGGCTCTCATTTTCGAACTTCGAAAAACACTTGTGAGTGGTTGGTGAATGGTGAATACCATAAAGAAATTTCAAGTTAAGAGCCTCGTAAAGTTAAGAGCCGTTTAAGAGCGCTGGGTGAATACCAGCCTAAATGCCAAGAACTCACGTGGATAATAAATAACAGAGATCATGTGGTTTCATGACTAAACAATAGTCATGTTTAAATATCGCCAAATATTTATACAGATCATCACTTTAAAATAAAACGAAACGGATAGTGGAAGTAGTGGTATATGTACGTACATCTCATTTGCCTTTATGTTTGCTAATCTTCAATTTTTAATTTTCTTCTTTGCACTGCAGCTTACACTACATTACCATGGAGCGCTACCGATAGATTTGTAATTTGTAGTAAAAGTGCCATATACTACGTTTATATGCAGTATCGAAAGATCGAGTTGGATTAGGGTCGGATTTTCGACCCAGGCTTTTCGTTATTTGAGTTGAGAGCTCGATTTGGAGTTGAGTTGAAATGGTGTTGAGCGATTCTGAAACATTTTGTTAAGCCAACTCCTCGACCCAGGTTTTTCGTCTCATAATTCGACTCGACACCGCTGAGCGAGTGAGATCGAGTCGAACGAAGCTCATTTCAACTCAATACCCGTTTACAAAGGGTCGAAGCGAGCTTCAAGCTCGCTTCAATACCTCATATAAACGTAGTAATTGATATACCACAACTGCAGCAAAGTGGCATCCCTGATATCATACTCTGTGGTCTGACAACTACTGACAGAGAGAATTTGAACGAAAATTAAAAATAAAACACTCAACAAGTCGTTGTTCGTCGCATTCATTTCCAACGCAATGAAAGTCGATCAAAGTCAGTTTGTTTTGAATTGTCCTCTGGCCTCTGCCGAAGTTGTGAGAGTTGTGTGACGGCGAATGATTTTGTTGATGTGTTCGACTCGTGTTTTTTTTATCATATTATCGTGTGTTTTGATTCTTGCTATTATCAAATTAAAAAAAAAATATTCATATTTTCATTCAAATAAAAATTAAATCAACACAAATTCCATCTTGGTTGCGGCAACTGGTTACAAAACAAAGCGAAAAATCACGTATTGTGTATTTAATTTTGTGGCAAGGTCTCAATCTAATGTTTATTTCTTTGATCACAAATTTTTGCCACCGCGATTGGTTTCCCCCTGCAACAACATCTAAACTCCAACTACAAAATCAAAGAAGTTGAAAAACCAGTTTCCTATTTAAAAGTGTTGTGTTTTTTAGGCAGCTTTTTTTAATATACATACGTTTATATCCGGAAATTTGGTATCCTTAACTTCCTGAGAAAAAAAAACCATTTGGTAAGTGCGAATTAAATAAAATACATACATACATACCTAAAATGAATAGAATTATGTATACTTATACTTAGTTATAGTAAAGGTACATGTCACTAGGCTCTAATTGTTGCTGAACGAGTTGTTGCACTTCTGAGCTGGGATAATCTTGCAGCTTCCCGCTGATTTTCCTGGAGCTATTTGGTAATATAGTAAACAAAATGGGAAAGGCGTAGTTCAGGACGGGTCGGATATGTTGTTTGTAGACAAGCAGCTTGGTCATCTTACAAGTATACAATACTGTACATATTTCCTTTTTGTTAACCATGTATGATAATCATTGCGATCAACCCCACCAGATAGCAACACCATTTTCGTCCTGAATATTGAGTTAAACCCTTGTATATATAAAATCTACTTGGATTTTATTATATGACAATAATTTGTGAAATGTTGGAAGAAATTTCAAGTTAAAAAAAAGTTATATGATTTTTACCTTCATCATTTTTACTTGCGACTTATAGGTATTTACATATGTACAGTATCGGACAAAACATTTGCAACTAGAACTGAAACCAAGTATAGTTTCTTAAAATTTATAAAAGTTGTATTCAGAACCAAAATAATTTGTATATATTATAGAAGGTGTATATTTAAAGTAAACAAAAATATATAATTTTTCAAATCATAATAAACTTTTAGTTATCTACGTTGAATTGTATCAAGTAACTTCATATTTATACGCGACAAAACAATTACAACTAAAATCAAATTAACAGCTAACAGCATATTAACCGTTACTTTGCTGTTTTTATTCAATTTTTTAATTTTTTATAACTGACCATATGTTTGAAGGTCGTGACCTGAAAGCTCAGTTGCATAAATATTTTTACTGAGAGCAGAACTGCGGACATATCGATCTCAAGAAAAAAAAAGATAATAATTACGCCTAATAAATTTGGTGATGCGTCAAGACAGCTATTGTAGACGATTTTATTTCGGGGATCTTACAAAAAGATATTTCCGAAGAATATGATGTTAATAAATCGTCGGTCTGGCGAATCATAGCTCGATATCAACACAAAAGAAGGAGCTGTTTTGCATCTCGGCGGCCAACCGCGTAAAACAAGTTATCGAATGAAGGCTTGTTGGCGAGAAAAGTTAAACAAAATGTCCTTTCCTATCTGCACCGAAATTAGTCCAAGAATTCCAATTAACAGTAAGTGCTAGAATGGTATCTCGTCGATTGGCTCTCACTGATTTATTTTCTTACCGTCCTGCTAAAAACCCTTAATTTCGATCCGTAACCAGAGAAAGAGAATACAGTTTACAAAGGAACATTTCTTTTGGAGCAAACAGAAATGGACAGCAGTCCTTTTTAGTGATAAATCGAAATTCAATATCATGGGTAGGGATGGACAATCTTACGTTAGAAAACCTCTTTGCAAGCAACTTCAATCACGTTACTGCTTAAAAACTGTTCGGCATGGCGGGGGGAGTTAGATGGTGTGGGGTTGTTTTTCTGCTGCGGGTTTCGGGTCATTGCATCGCATTAATGGAATAATGGAACAAAATATATGCAAAAGTATCTTAGAGGATGTTATGGTGCCGTACGGAGAATGGGAAATGTCATTGCGTTTGGGTCTTTCAGAAGAACAATGACCCAAAGCACACTTCGAGGCTAGCCAAAACGCGGTTTAATGATCACACGGGTCAACGTTATGAATTGGCAGCCGCAATCACCAGATTTGAACCCCATAGAAAATCCTTGGGAGATCGTCACACACAAAATTAATCACGAAAATGTGAGAAATGCGAGCGATTTTTTACAAGAATAGAGACGGTTTGAATTGAAATTCCATTAAAGATAATACAAAACTTAATTGAATCAATGCCAAGTATGTGCAAAGCAGTCATCAAAACCATGGCTTTGCCCAAATTATTGATTATTTTTAAGTTTTTCTATATTTGAATTTTAAGTTGCAATTGTTTTGTCGCGTTTAAATTTTAAGTTGATTGATATAATTCAATGTTAATAATTAACGGTTAATTTCGATTTTGACAATTACATATATATTTTTATTCACCCCAAATACTAAGCTTTTATAAAATATAAAGAATGTTATGTTTTTTTGAATAAATCCCTTATAATTTTGAAGAAAGTGCTTAATTTCATTTCTGGTTGCAAATGTTTTGCCGATACTGTACATACATACAGTTGTGTTCATAAAAATAGCAGTGCTCCCCAAATAAAACAAAAAGGCTTTCATTATCAACGTTATAATATATTTCACTTAAATTCTAATAACAATTTAAGGTATTTCATTTATATTAACAGAAAAATTAAGATTGATTTGTACCGTTTGAAGCGTTTGTAAAATTTATGGCTATTCACAAAAATAGCAGTGCATCTGAATGTTCTGAATCTATAACGCAAAAAGTTAGGAAAAACTGTACAAAAGTTATATGAAACTATATTGATATTTTAGCTTACCATTAATACTTCGTAACATAACCATTGTTTTTTATAACGGAAATGCATCGACACCTCTCGACTGGTATTGCGTTCCACGAATCTCGCACTACTTCCCGCAATTCTTTCGAATTCTTCGGTTTCGCTTCATGAACCGCATTCACACCCCCCCACAAATTTTCAATGGGGTTAAGGTCAAGGGTTAATGTGCTTTGGGTCATTGTCTTGTTGGTATATCGAAACCAGTGGAATTTCCTCTTCAGCATAGAGTAACATGACCTCCTCGAGAATTTTAACATATTCAGGTGCATCCATTATACCCTTAATAGGATAGATAGGCCCAACCCCATAGTAAGAAAAGCAAGCCCATATCATAATTTTCGCTCCGCCATGCTTCAATGTTTTCACAGTGTCTCGTGGATCGTTTGCTGCATTTTGTGGTCTTCTCACATACTCCCGACGACCCTTGGATCCAAAAATAACGACTTTGATTTCATCGCTCCACAGAAAATCCTCCATTTCTCCCGTGGCCAATCTCGATGCGCTTTGGCAAACTCCATTTTCTTTGCCACATGCCTTTTTGTCAACATTGGTACCTTGTATGGACTTCGGGCCGGTAATTTGGCTTCCAAAAGACGTCTTTACGGTTACAGCGCTTACAGACAGTTCAAGCTTATCTTTAATTTCTCTGGAGCTTATGGAAGGGTTGTGTTTAGCTAACTGAATAATTTTTCTGTCAGTTCTAACACTCGTTATCCTTTTTGGGCCGCGGGTTTCCGGTTTATTCTGCCATTTTATAGCGTTACTTATCTTTTTGCTGAACATCCTAGGATTTCCTGAAAATCCTGGTAAGTTTTCCCCTCCAAACGTAATTTTCTTATTAAACTTCGAGTTTCTTCGTTGCAATTGTTTATTTTTGAGCTAATATTTTATAATTTTTTTCTATAATATTATCTTGACAATACTAAAAACTACAAATAGTAAAATTTTTACTTACCGAAAAATAAAAAAAAAAGAGAAACTTTAACACTTTTTAACTTTAAATGAAAGACACTGCTATTTTTATGAACACGCTATATTCAGAGAGCTTAAAGAAATGCGTCTACAATGGAAAAACTAATTACAATTACAAAAAGATGAATCTTTTGATTTCTGAGCGCCGTCCATATACTGCTGTGTTTCACGGTGTTAAAACCTTTTGTGCAGTCAATAAAACAAAGTTATAGTGGTTTTTGGAATTCGTTATGTTTCGCGATGAGCTGGTTTATTGTTTGAAGATGGTTAGTGGTTGAGGAACATTCTCTAAATCCTGCTTGCTCTCTCGTTTGCCTGTCATCAAGTGTTTGGTTTTATTATATTTTATATCATTTTTCATGTTATGCTTGTCTCGTTTCTTATACAGCAGTATTATTGAACTTTGTTGCCATTGTCTGGGTATCCGTTGTGTTGTAAAAATTGCGTTAAAGATTTTTGTTAGGATTGGGTCAAAGAGTCTTTACCAGATACATTTTGGCTCCAATTTCGTCACAACCAAAAATAACGGTAGCTGTATTGTAGCTCATTTTAAAAAAATATTTTTTTTCTAAAACTTTTCGCCATTTATTTTTTTTTAAATGAATAAAAAACTTCTGAAACTAATTCTGGAAAACGATATCTGGAATTTTGATAAAACAATTTTTCTCGCTTAATTCTTACGATGTATAATTTGATAAAAAAAATGTTTTAACAACTTCACTATCCCCATACAAAATGATTGAAACACGTCTCTACGTTAAATATTTTTCTATCAGAAATAAAGAAATTACATTACATTTACATTCGCGTCTATGAATCATATATGATTCAAAATATGAAAAGTTTTCTACGTCCCTATACATGATTCAAAATCGTCTCTACGTCCAGCCTTTTTTGGTAAAAAGCATTACGATTGACTCGGACTGAGCTCCGGAAGTGAATCAGATTATCAACCAACAGAAATTGACTGACTCTTCGTATGAACTTTCTGATGGTGAGGATGATGAGGAGCAAATTTTTGGTAAGACATAAGATCAATGCTTTTTATATGAAAAATCCGGCAATAATATCTCACTCAATCCAACTGAGCTAGTCTACCAATTAGAAGAGAAGAGTTTACTAGCATTTCCGGGACTCATCTTATTGAAGCCATTACAAATGAAAATAAAAAAATTGATTTTATTAAAATTTTTAAAAATTGGCAATCAGCGTATATTGTGATGGAAATGGTTGAACATACTAATACCTACGCCCACATCGTAAGAGCATCACGAACGATTACAAAGGTGGCACGTTGTGGACATTGGCGAAATGGTATTATTATGGCTTATAGGTGTCGTAAAGTTACCGACAGTTAAACATTCATTGTACAACTATCCGCTTGCATCGGATAAAAATGTCATACAACAGATCTTCCCTTATAAAACGTTGCTGGCATTTTACTTCCCCTTTGCTTGAAGAAAGAACACAAAAAACGTACATTATTGATCATCGTATAACAAAATTATTGGCTAACTTTCGGTCGTTATAAACTTCTGGCGAAATATTTGTAGTGGATGAATCGGTGGTCAAATTTCATGGCCGACTGCAAATAAAAACCTACAACCCTTCAAAAGTCAGTACGTACGGCATAAGAGTGTATAAAATGTGCTTAGTTGATAGCTGTACGTGGTCCTATGAAATATATTCGGGAACAACTTCGACAATGGAAGGGTTAGGCAAGCCGGGATCTGTTCTTGTTAGTTTTTGAACCCCTTTTAGGTGAGGGGCGAATGATTGTTGCTCACAATCATTATAATTATCATTGACAACTTACTTAAAAATCGCAACACGGACTTATATGGAATAATTAAAAAAATCGGTGCAATCTTCCATCACAAGTCACTAAATATAAATTGAAAAAAAATTAAAGCTTTGCTCGACAGAAAGATGGATGCATCACGGTGCTGAAATGGCGTGATAAACGTGATGTCCTAATACTATCTACTTGCCATGGAAATTAATTGAAAAAATGAAACCAAATGCACTTAAAGATTCTAATGACGCCAAAAAAGGTAGAGATACAGCAGATCAACTAGCTGCATTTTATTCACATTGCTGTAGACCTTCTGTTCCGAGTAGCAGTTATTAATGCAAGATGCATATATAATGAATTAACAGACGAGTGTCTAATTTCAGCGTTGCAAGCTCAAGAAATACTGTTAAGAGAGAGTGTTGCTCGGTTCTTGCTCATTTATTGCAAATATTTCAAGAATTCCTCCAACAATATTACGGCCAAGTCAACGGAACTACTACGTCCCAATGGTAGAATTGTTCGAAAGCGTTGCGCTATGTGCTATAACAACCTGAGGAGAGACAGAATGCAAACAATGCAATAAGGCATTAAGCTTAACATGTTTTAACTGTATGTGTACAGGACAAAATGTCTAAACATTAAAAAAATATAAATTTACTTTTTGCTTGATTTTATTCCATTTTTGTATTATTTTTTGGTTCTTTTTAAATTAATTTGTTCATAAAAATATAAAGATTCATTGATGAAAAAATGCGTTTTCTTAAACATTTTATCCATTTTTTTACAGTTCTGTTAAGGGCTATATCTAACCTATACATTTATAATAAAATTATGCCTTTAAGGCAATTTTTTTCATATATGTATGTAATATACATACACGTTATTAAAAGCATAAGTTCTTGAATCAAGTGTGATTCATGGATGCTGTAAACTTGGTACAAAAAATTCTATGTATCAAATGTGATTCATAGAACGTGGTACTGATGTTTTTTTTTCAAAAAAATATGAACGTAGAGATATTCTTGACCAGTTTTCATTTGATAATCCTTTGGAATCATATGTGATGGACGTAGGAAATGCGGAACAAAACAAATTTCATTGTTCCATATGAAATTGAAAATTTTATAAGTAAAAACTTGATACTTCAAGAAACCACTACAACGATTAATAAATAATTTTTCTTCTTGCTGAAATTAGTATTTACTTATTATTGGCATTCTGCTTTAATATCATACTTCTAAAACTGTTGTTTTAGACTTCAAGAAATGCATTTTATGCATTTTACAATTTTTTTCTAGTTAATGTGTTTATAAATATATAAATTTTTTTTAACTATTAATAAGTACTTTTTCATAAAAGCAAGTACGTGCGATCCAGTCGTGCATTTTATTTCCTTTAGTCTTATTTTAATTGAAATTTTTTGAACAAATATGCAACTATGCGAAAAAAAAATGTTACGTCAACTTGATTAAAAAATTAATTTCTTTAACATTTTTCAAAAAAAAAAAAAAAAACAAAATGGTATACCATTTTAAGTATTCAACAATATTTATTTAAGGCCATAATTTTAAACACAAATCATCATTTAAGATACATATAAACGAAATTTTCAAACTTTGTCAGTTTGTTTTAAGAATGTGAACAAAACTCTGAAATTTAAAAGAAAAGGAATAAAAAATATTTGATATTATAGCGTCATGTATTGATCTCAATATCTAATATAGAAAAAAAGTTTTTTTTTTTAAGAAAATAAAATTGTTTTCTTTAATAAAATACCTATTTTCCATGACAAACTGAACATTGGTGTCCCATGTGAAAATAACTTGTATTACTAACTTCTAGGTTTATCTTAATCCGTAAAAATGTTGATAGTGTTTTTGTATGTTCATAAAAGGTTTATAGTATGTAATTATAACTTTCTTAAACGTAATTTTGTTTTTAATGTTGGAAACACTGCACAGTCTTTTATGTGTTCTATGCGAAATAAAAACGAATTTGATGGGTTAACTGTCACGATTTTTCGGTTTTGAATACGACTAATTGCATTTTGGCCCTCCTTATTCATAGTATATAAGGTGTTAATTACATAATCTATTTAAAATTAATATAAGTAAATTCTTTTCTTGCAAAGCAATTCGCTAATGTCTCACCTGTGAGAAAGGTCCCACTCGTGACCAACATTTTTTTGGTAAGAACGTTTTGTATAAAAAAAAACAAAGGATCTAAATAAAAATCTGTAATCAACTCGTAGTGTTTCTGTAAAAAAATACCCTGTTTGAAAATCACATCTTTAATTTGTCGCACTCTGCACCCTTGACAAAAAACACTTCCTTTTTTAAAAATGCATTAAGATGTTTTTTTTTTCTGCAAAAATTAATTAAAAATAATAATGGTTCTAGGAAGGCCATGTAGAATTTATACAATAATTAATGTAGTATTTAAAAGGAAAACCAACAAATTATTTTTCAAATGTCCCACACGTGAAGGAGGAATATCCCTAATATTAAACACATTGGCGCAAAATTTTAAACAGCCTATTATTAAGGTATAAGTATGATACTACTCAACAATTTGCTAACTTTATAGTAGTTTACTAACTCATTATTAATTTTAAACATTTTCTAACTAGTATCGTACTAAAAGAATTTTCTTAATAAATTGCTTCTGAACACATCTAAAACAATGACATTTCGTGTAAAAAAGTAAGTACACGAACCTTTTTTGATGTTTGCAAATACCAAAGAGCCATATGTTAAGCTAGCACGATACTAAAAAAATATAGTAGTGTACACATTAAGAAATGTTACACATTAAGCTTATTTTGCACATGTAACTACAACAACAACAAGTTAACAGCACATTCACTCTTCAGTAATTTTAATGTAACATTTCTTAATGTGTACATTAAGAAGCTCAACAAAACACGCCTATTGAATAATATTTCAAATTGTTTTCCTAATTTTTAAATTTTCTAAAAAAATACTAAACATTTTACTAACAGGTTTTCAGTCCATGTCTAAAAATCAATTAGAGCATTGATATTAAAATCCAAAATAATATTTATATAAGTAAAATTTTCAAAAATGTCTCTGTTTCGAAATTTTGATTTGGAAAAAGACCCAACCCACACGTTCTAGCTTTTTGTCGCATCTTATTCGAAACAAACTTTGTGTGAATTATCCGACTTTGCGCCTTTTACTCAGATGTGAGCCATAAGAATATGAGGCGATCGTTCTTAGATCTTTCATATCTAGACTCTATTCGAACACGTAACAAAGAAAATTACTAAAAGTGATATACATTAAAACTAGTACGAGTATATGACGTGGTTTTGTATGTAGTACTGCTGCTATGCTGTGGTGACGCTGAAGTTGTCACAACTTTGATAGTGAAGAGTACGATAAGGAATAAAGAACAAGTAGTAAAAAAGACAATATTTTATAATATCTAACGATAAGTGGAGTAAGGGTGATATCCGAGACAGTTGTTTGTTTGATGGAAATGTGCAGAATGATGCGGAAAAAATGAACAAATTGTTTTGAACTTATGCCAAAGTTATTTTTTGAAATTGGGAATATATTTTCTTGTTTGTAAAATGTACTTGATTTCAAAATTTGAATTTTGGTGAAAAATGCTACAAAGATATAAGATTTTTTCGTAAGTACTCGTATATAACTGAAATGCCAAACTTTTAAAACTGTTTTGGAATTAAATCGAATATAGCATCATACTTTCATTTTATTAAAGTTAAAATACCTTTGCCACTTTGAAATTTAAAATGTAAAGAAAGTCTGATTACTTATTTTTTTAAACGAACTGGCATTGTTTAAGTTGTGTTGAGAAGCAATTTATTAAAAAAATAGGTAATCATCATTCTGTAGCGTTCGCCATTGACGGTTACCGCCTCACCAACGTCGTTTTCGAAAAAGTACGAACCAATGAAGCCGCACCTAACGTTAAATTATTGAGGATGGATTGCCGACTGTGAAGGGTCACCACATCTAGCGTAAAATGGGCAAAACGCGTGCAACGTTTGCGCTAACGAACAATCATTTTGATAATAAAGTTTTATCATTTGGACGTGGTGTTAAATCGTGTTACTGGCCATGTGGTCTGTTAACTATGGTTGTTATGTCAAAAAATGTTGAAGTCTCATTGTTAGGATTTGTTGGGATTGTTATACCTATTTTATTTAGGAACGATAGGTGTTAGAAATTGTTATTCTGTCAAACGAATTTTATTTTCTCAATTATGATTCTCAACATGAAATGTTCTTAGCATAATTTCTTCACAAAATTGTACTTTTATGCAATGTATATTCTTCTTGATTGTTTATAATTGGCGAAAATTCCATTTCTATTTTGTAGTTACATATATGACCCACAATGAATACAAATCCTCAACACATTCAACTCATATCATGAGTTGGAAATAGTTACAAATCGTAACTATTTGACACTCGAAAATGAATTTAGTAACGATGTGATGACGTCATATAGTTACAAAGTGTAACTATTTTGAATTAAATAAACGACCTTAGCTAACTATTGTTAACAATGATTAACTATATGTAATAGTAAAGTATCTTCAAACATGAAAATTAGTCAAACACAAACATTTTTAGACTAAAAAAAATACCTATGTATAAATGAAATGTAACTCGCCAGTATGTAAGTAACTAACAAATAATAAGTAAGCATAATTTCAAGATCCTACAAACAATAATTTCAAGTACCTCCAAATATTTTAAAGATAAACTTAATCAAATAATATTTTGATAAGAAATGTGTAATTTTATATTTTATCTAGTGAAAATGAAATTCTGTTTGTCAAATACAAGAGAAATATCATTTAATAAATGCTTGTATATGTTATTAAAAATACGATTAGAATCTTTTATCAATTCTTTAAAAACTGTGCTTGCCACGTTCCTACTTCCTTTTTCTTTACTTAGTTCAAAATCATCAATTCTCGACATAGTACATATTATGTTATAAAAATATTTAAACTTTTATTACCAGCCATCATTTTTACTTTAGCCTCATTTTACAGTAAGTTATCATAATTATACCTTTCACACGCAAGTATACCTCAATAATATTTGGAAACGATATACAGTAGTCCTTCGATAATGTGAACTAATTAAATCAAGGCTATTTCGGATTTTAGAGGGATTGACATTACTGGAACTTTGTTTCAGTTCTCTTTATCGATAAAAATCTTACAAAACATTTAAATATATCTAGATAAATAACACTAAATTAGTCCCTTATATCGCACGCAAAACTAACAAGAGAAAAAGGGAAAATATAAAAACTTTTACAAAAAGAAATTCATATTTTAGAGTGCGAAAATTTCAAACAATTAATCAAAGTTGATCTCTGTGTGCGATGAGGATTGTGATGATTCTCCTTCTTAATTTTGTGATATGCTCTCCACATTTTTTGTTTAAAATAATCTTGACAATATTATCCAAATTATAATGTGGTTAATTGATACCTGCTGTATCAAAATAGTTACATAAGTACTACCTGATGAAGAACGTAAACACGTTCGAAACGTTGTACAAAATATAACATCTATTATTGACCTACAGCCCGCTTTAAAAAAGATCCAATTAAAAAAATCGTAGAAAAAGGTCACGTAAATAAATAACAATTTTATCCATAGATTATCGAATGCATTCTCGACATCCTGAAAGCATCAAACGATGGCACGATAGCTGTTGGGCGTTATGGAGACTTCAGATTGGAACTTCAGCAACTAATACAGTGTTGAGTGCCCTAGATATAGCTATCATTGAAAATTTTGTTTTCACTTTTTGGAGTAGCTAAACTATGAATATTGAGAATGTTTGGTATACAAATGAAGCTAATCAATTATATATTTTACTTTTGCAAATAAAAATAAACAAATATGTTAAATATTTCTCATTAAACTACTTTTAATTTTTCAATGATGAAAATCGTTTTCAATGAACAGCTGATTTTCGTTCCAACAAAGTGGAACACAATCGTTCCAATGATTTTCTATGATCTATGATCTCTTTTCCTTTTGTGCTGATCGAATCGTCCAGCGATTGATGATGTCTAGAATTGAATTTCCCGCCGATGAGTCCGTATGTTTTTTGTTTCAGGATACAGTATTGTCTGTGTAAGTCATTTTGGAGTGGCACTTGAAGTAGACCCTGTTGATTGTTAAGGTTTGTCCTCTTTCTAACTTTGGCCTCGCTTACCTTGAGTCCTGCGATGATGAATTTGTTCTGTGTAATATATGGATGTATGTTGAACGAAAAAGATTTTTTTAAAGAAAAGTATATAGTTTTCGTAATTTTTAAATTTCTGAAAAACTTGACAAAATCCTTATGCAATTTTAAAAATCTAATACTGGTTTAAAATTAGAAAACTTTTTAGTATCGTAGTTTTTTTTCAATCTTGAAAATTTTTAAAAATAAAAATAATTCTTCAAATAAAATTAAATATAGTGGGTATTCAATCATATGTGTATTCATACCTATTTGAATTGTTTCTGAATGTAAGAATGTCTTAGGTAGTATAAGTAATGGAGTCGTGAATAAAACACAAAGGCATTTTTGTAAAATCAAGGCATCAGTACTAAGCAGTTCATAAGTATTTAAAAATAAAGTAGTAACCCCGAAATCGAAATTATTAGAATGTATGCTCTTTCAACGTAATAACCACAGAAATAGCGAAAAAAGTCGCGTTAGATTGCATTAAAGGGTTTTGTGTTGATCGTTGTTTTAATCTGATGTGATAGAGAATTGTAGAGTATGATAGTATGGCTGAAGAACAGTCTTCTTTAGGTCAGTAAATGCACTGATTTAGAGTTCAGGTAGTTAAATAGATCAAACCTTCGCAAGTTAAAAACTTATCATATGATAGAATTGAAGTCTATTGAAACTTTGGTAAAAGAAAGAGAACTGGAAAGATGTTTTCGTGTAGTAGCAGTGTAAAATCCCTTGAACGCTAAAAAACACAAAGTTCGTCATATACTCTTCCAAATATGTTATTTTTATAGTCGTTCCAGGTCCAGGTGAAAGTAGAGTTTATGGTAACCCCAAGATTACGAGCTTATTTTTACAAAGAGAACTACAATTCCGTAACGCAGTATTCGAGAAAACTGGTTTTTATAAATTAATGCTTTTGGTTAATGAAGATTTACGGAGATCTAAGACCAATGAGTTGTTACAGGCCCACTGGTGTATAGCTTCAAGGTCTTCAAATGTTTATAATATTTATATCCTACTGAATAGAGTCAATTCTATTCTAATCGGTTAAATACGATAACATATAATTAAATTAGTGAATGGGCAAAATCTTACATTCTATTCGGCGGATATCTAGACTTCTCCATTTATTTCAATTTTTTATATGTTGTCTATTATTATCTATCTCTTCTTTTGCTGAACCACTTTTCTTATCTTTTCTTTAGTAACAATTTTGATCCAGCGATTTTTTGTGGTTATTCCCAATTTAGTCGTCTAACCTTATGCCAACATCTTCGATTATTTGTTTCATCCTTATAACATTGCTGGGTATAATATGTTACATTTATTATCTTTGAAGATTAATCTGACATACTGACAGTTTCTCCATTGACGTTTTATTATTACTCCCTCTTTGCGCTCCATAAGTTAGACTTGTAGTATTGCTGTATCCTTAATATACATACTTCGGTACATTATGTTGAGCTTTGTTTTGTTTTGAATATGGTCGGTGGTAGAAAACCCAGACCTGAACCCGGCTTATTCTTTTTGCTGAATGGGTGAAAGTTATTTTTATCATTTTTGGATTTCATTGAACATTTTGCATAAAGTTTTTGCAGTGAATTAGTATACTTGGCTTCAACATCTCGTTCTGAATTCTCTTATTTCCATTAGTTCGATTAGTTCTACTTCGCTTTGCAAAAACTCTGGAATCTCTAACATGTCAGATAAATTTAGTCGTTCTTTATCTTCTGGAGAATAGTATAGCTATATTTTTAAAAGCTTTTGCAATTTTGTTTAAATCTTTACGAATTGTAGCTGTGGTGTATAGTGTTGTTAGATTTGTAATCCAAAAGTTATCGCATTCTTATTCCTTTTTTTCTTCTTTTTAGAACCAGTGTCTGTTGTATTAATTATAATCTTCTACGCCCTGTTTGATGCGATGTTTACGTTATTTCTGTAGACGTTTTACCTCTTGTTTTTTTTATAAATTGTTGGATTTTGGATTTTTTTTTTATAAGTTCACTTTGAGTAATAAGTGTTTTTGTAAAGTCATTGAGTTTACATTTTTTTACGTATTATACGATTTTTGTAGGGCTGCCTTTCTTTTGAACACGGCTTTTGATTTTTTTTTCTAATCTGACAATTATAATACTGTCCCGAAAAATTTGTCAAAACCTAACAATGGCAAATTCATCATAATCGCACAAAGTTGTCATTGTCTTTAATTGAAAATAAAGTCACCTATCAATATTAAATGATCTGTAAAATTGTCAGTCAAGAGCGACAAATTTGTGGAATTGTCACCTGTCAATTTTTATGAAATTGGGCTCTGTTTTGATGTGAATTTCCGTTTATTTTGAACATTTAAAGAATTGTCATTTTTTGGTAAAAATGCAGTTTTTGGTTTTGTGAACATAAATGCTTTGTTAATATAGGTAACATTTTGTGATTTTTACAACATGTGAATTGCGGTGCTTTTTTTAGACTGTTCAAAATTCGATTCACAAGGAAGCCTTTTTTCGAGTTCTTAGCTTCCTCACAATCACGCATAAAATGGTTGAATGTAAAGCAAACCCACAGTTCCATTTATAAAAGTTATGATGTATGTTGTTTTGCAGTTTGATTATATGTAAGCGTATTCAAGCGTATCGAAAAATTGTCATTATTGAGATGAAAAAATTAATGTTGAGATTTTTTACCTTTGCCAGTATATATCGATCCTCTCGGAAAATTTAAGAAAATGGATTTCGATTTGTTTGCGAAACAAATAGTAATGAACCGTACCTGTAGCAATTAAAATCTTGCATCTATGCAAGTAAAACTCAACGGCCGTTACGCAAAACCAAAGACATTTTTTTGAGTTAATATTTACTCTGAGGTATGTGAAATCCTTAATCCTTGAATGTTATGTGATATGTAGGTAAACATTTATTTATTAATTACACTAGAAGATATCTTTACCCGAAACGTATGTGTTTTTTCTGATAGTAGGGTGTTTGTGAGTTAAATGAAATTGAAGTGATATTTAAGCTTTAGGCTGCGAATGAAAATTTAAAAATATTTCAAAACGAGATTATAATTTCTGGCTGGCAAACTTGTACACCTAACCTATTTTCAGAAAAGGAAACCGTTTTAATTGTACTTCTTTTTGAATCGGTTAATTTGTGATCTCATTCAAGCATTTAATAAAGTAAACTTACCAAATTCTGGTTCAATCACATTTTTCTGCACTTTTATAGAGAATATATATCATAGTTGCAAGCTTAAGTGCCACTACCCAATGAAATGTAATAAAAGCCTTAATACCCGTTGTTGATGCATACCGCTAAAAGTAAACAACAAATAATGTACTTTTTAACGAAAGTGAATATACATATTATTTATATAATATATACACATGTATAACGTATGTTCATATGCTGTTATCGTTTGTATCGTGAGAGAAATGTGTTCGGAACAAGTTTTCCGGAAAAGTGAATCTGAATTGTCTTTCCACTTCACAAAACGTGACAGGCTTTTATGGCTCGTAAAAAAATACTTCAATGGATTATTGTGAGACTGGGATTTTTTAAATAAATGAATATTTTTAACAGATTTACTTCCTATTGGTATAAGCAACATCTATTTAACTTTTCATCACAGTTGGTTTTAATTGCGTTTATTAATGTAAGATCTTTCGTGAAGTAATTCATTGGATTTTTTAGCGTTTCCTTAATGTATGTATAAAAATATTCATCAAATGCTTTGTTGAAAAAATTGTAGGGATGTCTGTGCCCCTAATGGCGGGAAAAACAATTTACTACGAAATGTACGTAAAAAGCTACAATTAATAAAAAAGTCAAAAAGATTCACAATACCGTGTAAAACCAGAAATCTATTTTAAAATAGTTTTATTTAGATGAATAGTTTTAAAAAAAATTATTTGCCTACTGATTGTCGCAATAGGCACATAATACTCTATTTTAAGTTCCTCTAATAAGAAATTAAGGGCGTCACCTTCTTTGGAAGCTTCAGATAGTGCAACATACTCTGCTTCTCCAGTAGTAGTTGCCACTGTACGCTGTTTTTTGGACTCCCAGCTGACAGCAGCACGTCTGTCAAATACTACGTTCCGCAGTGTGTCACTTAGCATGGTACGAGTATTTAGAATGCTGTAGTATTCATACCATGGTGTCTATACTGAATGTGTGTCACGGGCATAAGAGTACTTACTTAGGGAAGTTTATTTTATATCAAAATCAGCCGATAAACGTTTATAGTTGTGAACTTTGCAATCCAAATTGACTATTATAAAACGATGTTGAAAATAAATAAAATGCACGACTGGGTCGCACGAACTTGCTCCTATGTAATAGACTAGGAATTTAAAGAACGAATGTTATTAGAGAAAACTGTTCATAAGAATCAAATTAATTTGTTTAAATTCTTTTAGCAGTAAGAGAAAAAAACAGAATGCTATGCAAATATGAATTTATGCAAGAACAAAAATTATAAGTCGTTGTAGTGGTTTCTTAAAATAAACTTTTTAAAAGATTTTTAAGAATAAATTTTGGTACGCCAATTTAAAGTTTTTATTATTGTTCGAATAAAAATTAAATTTACAAAAAAAAATATTAAGCCGTTTCTGAGATATCGAATTTTCAAAAAAAGAAAAAAAGAAATAGATTTTTTTTTTCTTCAAAAATTCAAGAAATATTTATTTTAAAGTTTTGAAATGCAATGTGTTTTAGACTTTTTAGAAGCTTCTCTATAAAAATTTTCATTAAGATCCGTTATGTGGATAATGAGAAATTCGAAAAAATGGTTCTATGGTAGGTACAAGCTGTAATATCTTAATTTCATTTTTTGTTATTAAATTAAAGATCGTAAAAATTAATTGAAAGAAAAAAAAATTTATCAAAATTTTCTAGGTCGAGAAAAATACGATTTTTGAAAACCATTTTTTTTAATTTTTTAGCATTTGTATGGTAGGTACCTTTATTTTTAAGTAAAATAAATTTTTTTTCTCACATCTTGTAGATTGTATTGAGAAAATTTTATTTATCAAGTTTAAAAAAAATCTAGCATGGGGTTTTCGAAATATTGAGTTTTGAAAAAAAAAAGTTTGAAGTTTTTTTTAAAAATCCAAAAAAATTTTTTTTTGAAAATTTGAGTACACAATTCTATTTTTGTTTTTGGGGAACTTTATCAAAAAAAAAATGATCAAAATCGGTTGTACCGTTTTTGAGAAAATCAAAAACCAAAAAAATGGTTTCATGAGGGTACCCTCAATAACCATTTTTCGGAAATTTTTTTTCAACCAGTGCCTAGCTTTAATTAAATGAAATTTTTTTGCATTTTTATTTTTAAAGGGAGCGGGTCATAATTCTGGTTTTCAAAATTCTGTTTGGTCAAAATTCTGTTTTTTTTATAAAAATTCTGTTTTTTTTATAAAAATTCTGTATGGTCAAAATTCTGTTTGTCCAAAATTCTGTATTACTAAATTCTGTCAATGCAAAATTCTATATTTCATTCTGTGTGTGCAAAATTCTGTTTCCTGAGCAGTGAAATTCTGTCTAAGAAAAATAACCATTCCCGTCAAAAAATATGCATAAAAATATGATAACATATGATTTATGATTTCAATCTAAGCGTGATGAATATGCGTCCCTCTTTTGCAATATTAAAACTGTGTAGTACTATTTTATAATCCTGTCAGTAGGTACTAAAATTAAAATCGTTTTAAGTGTATATGTCACCGGAAATGTATGTAATCCGTCGTTATATATAATTCCTAGGAAATGTATACAATGCCAAAATTCGCCAGGAAATGTGTGAATTAATTTTTTCTATACACATTGCCTAGAAATTCTATACATCTCCTAAGCAGCAATAGGAATTGTATATAATTTCTAGGTTTTATACATTTCCGCTTAAATGCTAAAGAAACTTTGTATACACCCAACCTCGCACCTACCCCAAATCCTATAGTGTGCCCAAGCAGGGGGGTTGCAGGGGGGCAGCATGCCCCCCCATACATACCTCACTGTTTATGCGCCGTTTTTTACATTATCAAAACGATTTCTCTTTTACAACATATGTATTTACAGAATTTTTAAAAACAGAATTTTGAAAGCAGAATTTTGAACGTACAGAATTTTGAAATGCAGAATTTTGTAATACAGAATTTGGGACATCCAGAATTTTGTACAAACAGAATTATGCAAAACAGAATTTTGGCATGCAGAATTTTGAAAGCAGAATTATGACCATACCGAATTTCGACCCCAACCCATTTTTAAAATCTGTCGAACAGTTTTTGAGAAAAAAAATGTTTACCGTTATTTTTGATCTTAAAAAAAAAAAAGAAAAAAACGTGTGGGGGGAAAAAAGTAAAAATGATATCCACCAAGTTTAAAGAAAATCGGCCGAGCCGTTTAGCCTGTAGTCGAACAGACAGACAGACAGAATTGCGAGACCCACTTTTTTTAGTCTTCGCTATCATCGTAATGTCAACTTTGATCGAAATCTCGAGTTCGATTTTTTTTACGAATACATAACTTGCCTTATAGTACCTATAAGTAAAAAACAATAGATAAACTACAATAGAAAGTAGCTTTATTTATGTTTGTTTTCATTATTCAGAAAATAAAGTCTTCCTGGGTATTAGACTTGTTAGAAAAAATAGTAGAACCCACTCCAATTCATTGGAATTTTAAAATACAAATAAGCATAAGGAACTGAAATAAGTGAAAAATTAGCCTCATCGCTGAAAAAAATGTGTGTTGAAATTGTTTATCCAAAATCAAAATAGACAAGATCGGTATATGTTCTAGGTATTTCGTGATCAGCTGGGTTCAATTCTTGACTGTTGAAGATGTAAATGCAAATCAAAGTATACAAAATTTGCCAATCCTTTGTGCCTGTTGTGATACTGATAGATTTGGATCTTCAACACTTTTATTAACGGGAAGCGCTTTGTATTTTTTGTGCGATGCTTCGTTCTCGATATACATACATAATATGTATGTATACGTAGTAGGTTAAAGTCCCCTTTTTCAATTTCTTTAAATAAGAGACAACCCACCAACCAATTCCAATCATGAAAAAACTTCTGTCGACTGGCTTACTACTTCATCTACAAATTGGAAAATGGAGATTTAAAAAAAAAAATCTTAACTTATTTGTTAGAACCCAATTACAGATATGTTAACTAAAACAGCTATTTAAATTATTTATACATATATTGTATTTATATGATGGTTTTTATAATACAAACTCTGAAACTAAAATAAATCTGCCAGGTAGAAGACTTAGCACTATTATTGGACTTGTTGAAATATTGATTCAAAATAGCTTTGCTTGGTCTTTAGTCCACAAAAATTGGCGTTTTGTCCCGGCGATCTCACATAGACTCATCAGTTGACTGTATAAGGGCCTTGTCAATACGCCATTTTCGTTAAATTCTAACGGGTGATTTTTTTGAGGTTAGGATTTTCATGCATTAGTATTTGACAGATCACGCGGGATTTCAGACATGGTGTCAAAGAGTATGCTTTGACATTTCATCATGAATAGACTTACTAACGAGCAACGCTCGAATTTTCAGTGAATGGGCCCTAGAAAAGTTGGCAGAAAATCCGCTTTTTTATCGACAAATTTTGTTCAGCGATGAGGCTCATTTCTGGTTGAATGGCTACGTAAATAAGCAAAATTGCCGCATTTGGAGTGAAGAGCAACCAGAAGCCGTTCAAGAACTGCCCATGCATCCCGAAAAATGCACTGTTTGGTGTGGTTTGTACGCTGCTGGTGGAATCATTGGACCGTATTTTTTCAAAGATGCTGTTGGACGCAACGTTACGGTGAATGGCGATCGCTATCGTTCAATGCTAACAAACTTTTTGTTGCCAAAAATGGAAGAACTGAACTTGGTTGACATGTGGTTTCAACAAGATGGCGCTACATGCCACACAGCTCGCGATTCTATGGCCATTTTGAGGGAAAACTTCGGAGAACAATTCATCTCAAGGAATGGACCGGTAAGTTGGCCACCAAGATCATGCGATTTGACGCCTTTAGACTATTTTTTGTGGGGCTACGTCAAGTCTAAAGTCTACACAAATAAGCCAGCAACTATTCCAGCTTTGGAAGACAACATTTCCGAAGAAATTCGGGCTATTCCGGCCGAAATGCTCGAAAAAGTTACCCAAAATTGGACTTTCCGAATGGACCACCTAAGACGCAGCCGCGGTCAACATTTAAATAAAATTATCTTCAAAAAGTAAATGTCATGGACCAATCTAACGTTTCAAATAAAGAATCGATCAGATTTTGCAAATTTTATGCGTTTTTTTTTTTAAAAAAGTTCTCAAGCTCTTAAAAAATCACCCGTTATATTCTATTTATTTTGCCATCAAATATGCACATCAATTATACACATAGCAGTATATTCATGGCAGCGCATGCACCAGAAGACTGACACCAAAAACCATTCATCTGATGTAAATAGTTCAAAAAGTCGATTTTTTCAACAACCAATCATATTTTCTTTGTTTAAAAAATCATATTACGAAACAAACAAAATCGCCGTACTAGACCAGCCTGTCGTTGGGAGTTAGTTTGATTGATTTTTTTTTCAAAGAAAATGATGTTTCTAGATGATTTTATTTCAATTTCATTTAGGAGATGCATAACAAAATCTCATTTACTATGTTAAATGTTGAAGAAAACTAGAGTAATATTTCTCAAGAAATGTTGAAGCTAAACGTGCAATGACACAAAAATCTCATATGCGGTTAATTGAACTTCTGTTAGTGTAATTGAAGTAACTACAGCAATACACAAAGCAAGCAAACTGAAAAGCATAAGTTACATTTGAACTCTATAAAATAAAGCATCTGATGTCTGTCAGCTGAAATGGAAATTTTACTTTCGCTTTCGTTCGGCTGATTGTTCATTATGATGAATGGAACGTTTGTTATAAATGTATTGCAGCAAAAGTTTTTTTGCGCGTCTTCATTTTACTCGTAAAATTTTTTTAACGACGAACGCTCGTCTTCTGCAAGTGAAATTAAAATTAGCGATTTGTAGAGAGATTATGTTTCGTGTTTTAATGGAACTGTTTGTAGATGAATATAAACATGCTGTTTTAACAAGTTCGCGCCGATTCTCATTTAAGATAAACCGTAGATGTAAATTATAGATTGCCACACTCCAAAGTGAAAGGGTTCATCAGCTTTTTAAAGTACAGGTAATTGATTTTGTAAGTTTTTATTTTCTTTTTCGCCATAATTGTTTAAACGAAAATTTTATAGTAAAATCTTTAATTGTATAAATATTCTATTCAAATTGGTTTGAGTCAAATAGTTGCTTGATAAATGGTAAGTTAACATCTCGTATTCAACAGCAATATTTCCTAAATTAAAATGTGCAATAATAACCAAAAATTTAATATATAGAGATATTAATTTCGTTCAAAAATCGTGCAATTTACAAAGGATGTGATTAACATTATAGGTAAATCTTTCTACTGAAACAATTAGTATATATTATTATTAAATAAATAAGAAGTACGAATAAAAGACATTTTATAGTCAACAACGAAAAACCTTAGGTTAAGTGAATAAAGTAAATTATTAAATATGTTATTAAAGAAACAAAATGAAAGGTATATAGGGTGTCAGGGTGTCCAATTCGTCTGCCATAGTTTGGGATGTGATTCTTGGTCGTATTCTAAGAAAAAAATTGTTCTACAGTAAAGTATGATTTTCAACTATGACAACACTTTTTGACGATTTAAAAAAAGGCTTAATTGAGCTGATATGTTCTTAGGGTTGCCAGATATTCAATGTTAAATAGTGTTCAATTTTTCTTGCCCGAGAAAAATTTTGACTTCGAGGTCAATTTTTTTAAAAAAATGCGTAATAAACATAAAGTTTTCTTATTCCTGATGAACAAAACAATAATTAAAAAAACTCATTAATAAGTGCATCCAAAAACCCATACATTTTATGATACTTGGGAAAATCTAAGACACGCAAAAAATCGAATTTTGGGCTTTTTACCTACTTTTATTGTAGCAATTGGAGTGGTTTTCCAAAAATTGATAGTTTTTAGGTAATTTTTAAGACTGTGCACTCATCAAGAAGGGCTAAAAGTGTACTTATGCCTATTTGACTTGCTATCAAAACCCTTATTACCTTACCTCTTCTCAGGGAGAATTAAATTTGGGATATGAATGTTTAATGGGTAAATTGACTAAATAAGTGGTATAAAAGAATAGGAAAACAAATTCATTCATCAGATTATCAAGTTAGGTCACGAATACATTTGGATAAGAGCGCGTTTTGAAATGCCTTCATTTACGAGGCAAGAATATGCAGACATTTTTTTCGTTTATGGGTTGTGCAATGGAAATTCAAGAAGAGCACAACGAAGATACCAGGAACTTTATCCTAACAGACGACTTCCTTCTCGAAATGTTTTTGGAAATACCTTTCGAAGTCTTCGAGAAACTGGATCAGTTTCAACTGCAAGACCTAAAGCGGGAGCTGCAAGCACAAGAAGAGTTTCGGTCGATGAAAAAATACTGGCCGCTGTTGAAATCGATCCTTCCATCAACATAAAACGCTTGGCTCTACAGTTTAATGTTTCCAAACACAGAATTACCAGTATACTGTATGGCTGCAAGGAGAAAATATGTATCCATATAACCATACATGATGATTTTGAAAAGATGCTCGAATTTTGTAACTGGTTGCTAAAGAGAAGATTGTATGACAACCAGTTTATAAACAGAATTCTTTGGACAGACGAATCTCAATTCACAAGAGATGGTATTAAGAATTTCCATAATCTCCATATATGGATTTCGAGCAATCCACATTCAAGACGGCAAAGATCATTTCAGCACAGATTCAGTGTCAACATGTGGGCAGGTGTAATTGGAAATAAATTAATCGGGCCTTTCAAATTACCACCCCGACTTAATTCTACTAACTATCTGGAGTTTTTACAAAACAGTCTACCAGATCTATTGGAGGATGTTTCACTTCTTCAACTAGCTTCGTCATATTAAAAACAATATGGTGCTCCGGCCCACTATGGTCGTGAAGTTAAGGATTGGCTGAATGAAGAATACGGTGATCGATTGATAATCAGAAATGGATCAATTCAGTGGCCTGCAAGATCTCCCGATCTCACTGTACTGGATTTTTTTGTATGGGGACGAATGAAAGAAATGGTTTACTCATCTGAAATAACAACTTTAACTGAATTAGAACAACGTATTTCCGAAGGATCACTAAAAGTAAGGCAAGAGTTATCGAAAATAAACCTTCAAAATGAAATCCAAAACAGGGCTCTAGCATGCATTCAAAACGCAAGAGGGCACTTTGAGCACTTATCATGACTGTATTTTGTGTGTACATTAAATAAAAAATTACTTAAAACTACACAAATTATTGTTTTATTCAAACGCTTTACACCTCAGGGCAAAAAATCATTTTCTTTTTAATTTTACCTCTTTTAGACTTTCCCAAGTATGATAAAATGTATGGGTTTTTGGATGCTCTTATTAATGAGTTTTTTTTAAATTATTGTTTTGTTCATCAGGTAAAAATAAGAAAACTAGAAAACTTATTACGCATTTTTTTGGAAAAAATTGAGCTCAAAGGCAAAAATTTGCTAGGGCAAGGAAAATTGAACACCATTTAAAATTGAATATCTGGCAACCCTAAAAACATATCAGTTCAATTTAAACGTAGTTTTAAAGGTTAGTATTTTTCCTAAAAAAAGTCCAAAATGAGGTCCCTACCATTAGTACTGACAGAGAAATTGACCTTAACATGCGTCAGGGTACATCAAAGTTAGCCTTTTTTTTAAATCGTCAAAAAGTGATTTCAAAGTTGGAAATCAGACTTTACTGTAGAACAATTTTTTTCTTATAATACGACCAATAATCGCATCCCAAAGTATGGCAGACGAAATACCGGACACCCTGTATAGTATGCATAAAATAAACAACGACTTACTACCAAATCATTTATGTAACAAACAACAAAATTTATACCTAAATAACAAGTAAATAAATATATAAATAAATAAATAAATAAACTTACTAAATTAAGTTATTCTAAATTTCCGGAAATTTGAATCAATCCTACCTTATCGGGAGACAGCAGTCTGTAGTTATAGAGAACCTTAAATTATAAGGGTATTCATAACCCCGTGAGTGGATTTAGCTACTTCTCCAAGTTAAAAATTAGAGAACCCAGATCTTGAATATGTAAACACTGCTAAAAATTTTGGGCTCAGTTTTGAGAGTACCTACTCTTACTTAGGACGAACATATAAACCTTGGCAAGGCCTATGTCACACTTCTTTGGGCTGCACAATCATTTTTACCAACCACAATGGAACTTATAATTTTGCAAAAACATTGGTATTGCCAATATTATTGTATTACATGTGAGGTTTGTAGTAGAACTAGACAGAACTAAATGTGGCTTTCAACAATGTCACTCGATATTTTTACAGTATGAAAAGAGGGATCACATTTCTTTACATTCAAAAACAATTTTTGGATGCTCTTTTGACAATTTTCCTAAATTTCATGCTATAAATTATATTTTCGCAACAATGCAATCACATCAACCTGAAAACTTATTCAACAAACTGGTCCTTCCTGTGCCTCAAAGATATTGTGTGCTTATTCAACCAACATACATATATGTACATACGTACTTGACCTCATGACGTTATTTTTTGTTGAAGCCTCACGCTTTTGAAATAAGCACTGGCGCTGAGGCGTTGTGCGAACGCAAAACTTTTTAAAAAGAGAAAACGAAGCCTTGGGGCACACCAGAATTTATTTTATTAATATCAGACTTGAAACCGTCAAATACAACTTGTGCAGTCTGAGTTAATTTCTAATCCAACGAAGAAGAGATTCGATACCAAATGCATGGATTTTCTATAGAAAAAACTTCGTGCCAAAGCCCTCTATCAAATGCTTTATACTCTGTCCAACAAAAATTGTCAGTACAGGCCTTATGGGAGAGCTTTTTCTAAGGCAGTGGCGCCTGATGCACCCTAACTACAATGCGTTAGGAAAAATGCCATTAAAAAAAGAGCAAGCCACTGACTTTTCTTAAGGAATTGTTATTGTAATTCTTTGCAAAAAGTTGTACACCCCAACACGACCGTCGTATCCCACTGCTGATGAGATACTGTCAAGAGTGTCAAGCTGTCAAGTCTCAAGTGTCACTCAATACGATCGTGCGCTCTTTATCTACATCAAAACAGAGTTACCATTATCATTCTCAATTGCAAGCAAGGAGCTTTTTCAGTGGTTTTTATTTATGAGCTTTTGGGATTTGAAGCTTTTGAGAACACATTTTAAGAAGATGAGTATGTTGAGTGTTGTCGTATTGCTTTTCAACTTGAAAAAAAAACGCGCCTATTATCTTACCGCTTGGCGTTGTGGGAAAAGGTAAATTGAATATTGTTTTCAGTCGTTTTGAATGCGGCGATTTATAATTTAAACTACGGAATCCCTGTGAGAGCTTTAAAAGGCGACACACTTATGCATGGCAATGCATGCAGAATGAGAGACAAACGTCCTATCTTCCCTGTACTGACAATTTTTTTGGACAGAGTATAGAAATATTAATTGCAATTATATTTGTTTCTCCAAAATGATATAAGGATTGGTTCCACTTTCATTCACCAGACGTACTGCTGGTCATTTAACAGCTTTTGTTCTTCGTGATATATGTATCTTAAGCTGATTTTTAAACAGCGTTTCCCTGACCTTTGAAAGAAGGGGCGTTAGTGTAATTGGTCGGTAATTGGAGAGAGAGGAAGATTCACTGGACAAATACCGTTTTCCACCTACTCGGAAAGATACCCAAAGAGTATGACCGGATTATGATCGGATCTAAGTTCAAAAAAATTGGATGAAACATAAGACCAGGTACGTAAGTCACACATAAGTCGAAAACAGAAGGAGTTTCATGAGAGGTAGCTGTAAAGTAATTAGGACAAGGTGAAAACATAATAGACCCAGTCAACAAAATAGCTTAACCAGATAATTCGTTTCCCCAGGAGTTGACTCTATTACAGCCCCAATTCCTATGTTTGCAATTTAGATCACCCTAAATTATAAATCTGAAAATCTTAATATCGAGTCTGTACGAAGGCAAAAACTTATGTTAAATTGATCGCTTAGTTAAAATTGCGTCACCCCCGCCTCTTCTATTTTCTCTATCAATGTTGATGTTCGATTATGAAATAAATAGTTTATATATATTAAATCGATACAAAAATGTTCACTTTTAATAATTTAACCTCAGTTAGAATGGAAGCAACAAATGTGACTAATTCGAATAGGCGTTCGATCAAAGCACCGATGCGTGGAAAAAAAATTATGTTTGGTGTAGAATGCCAACACAACATTTCTTCTATTTACGGTTTTCGTAAATTTTTTTTCCATATCTATCTCCAAGACTTCGAGGACTTCGGCATGCAACTTATGCTGGATTTCCACTTGTTTTTAAAATACGAAACTCGACTGATACCAGCAAAGAAACAAAAAAATACCATGGCTATACAAAATGCTTCTTCCAAAGCCAAGGGTAAACCTCGCATTACCTTTCCTATCGCTGGTTCGCATTCTCTTGAATCGAAGAAATGTCATCATGTGGTAATCGGATGGAGTTCAGTGCGGATAATGTGATATGTAAATATCATTGACTTATTAGATATGGACTGCTAGGAGTCAACTTCACGCTGGGTCTTTTTATATCTATACGATTACTAGCGCTATTGGTGCAAAGGCGGAAAATATAAATGGAACTTTTGGTTTTGGTACTTCATTTATCAATTATTGAAGCTTCAATTTGTAAAGGGTCTTCAGCGGGAATTGTTTACGTTTATTATTAAATACAAAACTACAGGGCTATCTTCATACTTTATTTTTACAAATTAGAGTTTGAGCGGAATTTATGTCCAGCGGGAATTTTTCCATTTTAAGTGGTAAACGCTTTACTCGTAAACTGACGATAACGGGGCAAGAAAAGAAAATGGAGTATTATTCTAATATAAATAATAATTCAATATTAAACTTGAAATATTACCGTTGAACACACCTTACATTCTTATTATTATTTTATCTTGGATAACGTTAGTTCAATTGAAATAGATGGTTCTGTTTTTAAAAAGTAATAATAATAGATTTTCTTATTTTCCTGGTACAGGCCAAGTGCCAAGAGATGGCCTCTGGAATTAATATTTATTTTATCACTGCACCAATAGCACTTATGTCGGTAGTGAGAAGTCGAACCATATTCATTGGGGCGTTTGTTTATAAATTACATACGACTAACAGTCCATATATAATAAATCAATGGTTGATATGTTGTTTACAAAAGCTTAAAAAATAATTAGACCTATCAACGATTCCTACGAAATTTAAGAATTTTGTATCATGGTAACTGCTCTGTTTAATAAATCGGACATACATACTCGTACATAAGTTCCTCCGAAGAATTTTTATTCATTTTTATTGTTATTCACATGTGTTGCTATTTTTAGAAAAATCAGGTGCAGAACTACGGACTTAGAATTACAGGCTTTGTTATAGAAAATACTTAGGGATTTTTAGTTATTTCCCCGACATTTTTTTAAAATTCTTTTAAGATCCAAAATTAATGGTACCTGCAACAAAAATATTCCATAGATTACCTTAACCTTGCAGTAAAAAAATCCTTAAATTAAGTAATTATTATTAGTACCTTACTATTTTGCATTTTTTCTCGAAAGCTTTTAGAAATCTTAAATAGTATTTTGTTCCAAATTGGTCAATGCTTCGAAAATGACTCGTTTACAGTCTAAAAGATTTGAGGGAATAATAAAACATTCCATCCAAAAATGAAGTTAAGTCATCATACTTATCAAAGTCGTACGAACAGTTATCAGAAAAAATATTATTTCTCATAAGGGTTTCACGATGTTGGAAAAATGTTGTCTGTGCACATAAGCAGAATCTAAGTATGAATCATTTTTAAACTAAAACAATATTAAACTTCATAGTAAAGAACTATTTTTACTGGCGAAAATATAGGCACTACATATGCACATGGCAAGATATACATACATTCGTAAAAAGATCGAACTCGAGATTTTGATCAGACACACTACGATCAGAACACTACAATGATGGAGGAGACGAAAAAAGTGGGTCTCGCAATTCTGTATGTCTGTTCGACTACCGCCTAAACGGCTCGGGCGGTTTTCTTAAACTTCATATAGTATTTTTAAATTTTTCCCCCACAGGTTTTTTTTTTGTTTTCTTTAAGACACACAAATAACGGTACCTGCCATACATTTTTTTCGAAATTTTATGAAATATTTTTTTTTCTCAAAAAATTTCATTTATAAGTAGTTAAAGCTTGCAAAAAAAATCCGAAAAATCGTATCGCGAATTCAAAGTTTGAAAAAAATTAGTCGTTTTTTATTGGGAATTGTATAGGCAGCGCAGTAAAATTTTACACAGTAAACAACAACAAAGGAATAGTGCGTATAAACTAGGCAGTAATAAGAGTGCACATAATAGTGCTGATAAAGTTTTGGAGCATCTGGATTACAGTGACACTCAAATTGGTTGCAAAAGTTTTATTTTTCGTGAGGTTGGCAGGTTTTGATTATTCGAGAATGTGTTCGTTGATATTTGTTCATTTTATGGTAAATTTTCACAAGAGCAAAATTATGTGGTTTGCAATATTAATTTACGATTAGACGGTAAACGTTAATAGTCAATGGTCAAAATTTTGCCTCTTAATGCGTGTGCATGTTCCCTATCTGTCACGTGAGAGTATGAAAATCATCGAAGGATGGCTTCGATGCCAAACGATTAAAAAGGACGTGAAAATGATTTTTTTTGACACCGAGCCCTTAATTTGACTTTGTGTACATACATGCCATTGAGATTTTATTTTATTAATAATTTTGCCACTTGTTTGACAACAAATTTTTCTGTGATGTTAATTCAGCATAAACCACATCAAAACGTATACTTTTCCAACGCATCCCTTAGCTTATTCAAAAGTGGATTATTTATTCGTAGGTATATATTTCATTTTTGGTTTTCGTTTCCTTTTACTTTGTTCACTTAATGAGTCTGAAGTATCTCCTAAATTAAGATGATTTGTTAAAAAAAAATCAGAAATTATGTACATATAGCCCTTTTCTGTTTTGGATCTTTATTCATTTCAATTTGTAATTTTTGTAAGAAATTACATATTTATTTTGCTTCTTTTCCAAATCAGCTGATTTTGACACGGGTATAAATGCAAAGCATACCAACTTCAAAATTTAAAGCAAAAGTGTATATGCAGTCAAAAAAGCATTTTATTCGGACTTCCATTGCTGCACTATGTATACATTACCAATAAAATACGCCTATTGTTTTGATAAAAAAAATCATTTTTTTTTCCAAAATTTGATATCTCAAAAAGAGTTCAATATTTTTTTGGAAATTTAATTTTTATGTGTACAAAAATAAAAACTTAATTTTTTTTACATAAAAGCTTATTTTTTTAGGAAACTTTTTTAACTTTAAATACTAAAGGCGTTTAAAAATGAATTTTATGCTTTTTAACTGTTTTCTCTAATATCATTCATTTTTAAAATTCTCAGTCTATTACATACGACCCAGCTGTGCATTTTATTTTTTTTTGCTTATTCAATATCGAATTCTCAGATTTTCACTTGCGACTTATAGGTTCTATAAGGCAGGTTATACACTCGTAAAAAAATCGAACTCGAGATTTTGATCAAAGTTGACATAACGATGATAGCGAAGACCAAAAAAGTAGGTCTCACAATTCTGTCTGTCTTTTCGACTAAAGCCTGAACGACCGATTTTCTTTAAGCTTGGTAGATATCATTTTTAATTTTTTCACCCACACCTTTTTTTATTTTTTTTAAGACCAAAAATAACGGTACCTGCCATACGATTTTTTTTCGAAATTTTATAAATATTTTTTTTTTCTCAAAAACTGTCCCACAGAATTTTTTAAACAAAATTTCAAAAATTTCTTTTGTTAAAGCCAGGTTGAAAACCCATGCTCGATTTTTTTTCAAACTTGATAAATAAAAGTTTTTTAACATAATCTACAAAATTTGAGAAAAAAAATTTGTTTTACCTAAAACTAACGGTACCTTCCATACAAATGTTTAAAAATGGTTTTCGAAAATCGTATTTCTCTCGAAAACGGTTCCGAGAATTTTACTAATTTTTTTTTTTCTTTTGATAAATTTTTAAGATCTATAATTAAATAAAAATAATTTGAAATCAAGATATTACTGACTGTACCTACCATAGAACAATTTTTTCGAATTTTGAATTTCTCATTTAAAAAATTATTTTTTGAATTTTTGAAAAAAAAAATCTATTTTTTTGGAAAATTCGATATCTCAAAAACGGCCCAATATTTTTTTTGTAAATTTAATTTTTATTCGAACAATAATAAAAACTTAAGTTGGCGTATTAATTTTTTTTTTTAAATTGTGTGTATAACAGCAATTTTTTTTTTAAACCACTACAACGACTTATAATTTTTGTTCTTGCATAAACTAATAGTTGCTTGAATCACATGGCATCCTGTTTTTAGCACCAACTACGAACGGAGTTGTTTTAGTCATTTAAAAAATTTATTTTATGCTTATGAACAGTTTTTCTCTAATAACATTAATTTTTGAAATTCTTAGTCTTTTGCATAAAAAGCAATTTCGTGCGAACCAGTCGTGCATTTTATTTATTTGAATTTCGTATACAGAAATACAAAAACCTCTAAAAGTCTTAAATAATAACATTGCAAACAAAACTTTCAAAAGATAACATACTTTAATACGTTTAAAACTTAAAAATCAGATTACATTCATGTTTTTTTTTTTAACTATTTAGTGAGTTGCGTTAACAGTTTCTTCAATTACCTATCCTTCTTTCCACAGGGTTTCTCTCCTTTGACTATAAAAAAAAATTAATTTTGATTTCTCTAAGTCGGATAGAAAGCTATCTTCACTTATCAAAAATCTTTTTTTCATTTTGTTGACCTCAACAAAATAATCACATATATGTATGTATATGTTGTTTAAAAAATGTGTTTTTTTAGACCATGGTAACATTACCCCCTTATCATTGCCGTGATCATTGGTTACATTTCCACGCCATGGATCAAAAAACTAACTTGACAACTGCAAAAATCTTCCCTAGTAAAACTAAATTTCTTTTGAAGAGTTCGCTACTACAATACATATTACTAGCCGGACCCCGCTGTAAGATTTTCTCATCATCTCACTGATGATATTAGGCTGTTAATAGAATATTACTTCATCACACCTGAGGCAAATTCAATTCTAGCTAAAATTTGAACATTTCATAATTCAAGGAAAAGAGGAAAATTTAAAATATCGGAATAACTATAGGAAGTTTTTTGCCGTCATGTTTGGAACCGGTAATATCTGTCTGGAGCTCCTGTCTACAAATCAAGCTACCCATCGCAGACAAATGTAATTAGGGAGAATGCAAAAAGTGTTAGTAAGTCTATTTTATGCCGGATGGCATCGGAAATTTAATTTTAAAGCCATCAGGACTCTGGATTGTTGGCTTCTGTGCAGTAGCAGAGCAATGCTGTTGCGCCAAAGAGCAATCATCCAAATAGGGAAGCAGACTTCAGATTTTTTTTTATGGTACTGCTACTTGTTGCTGCACTTGATTGCTAGCGCTTCAGCTGAACCATCTCCGTTAAGTTTCATCATCGTCACTCCGATCCATCACCTTATCATTTGTATAACCATATATTGACATGTTCAAAATAATCTATGACAAGCACTATTACAAAATTAATCCCACTTAATGTCGTGTTCTGCTTCCTCCACATAATTGCCAATTAAAAATCAGAGACAGTACCTATATATATTTTTTTTATACTGGATGGGTATATATTTACAATAAAAAAAATGTATTTTTGTCTACAAGAAATAAATGAAACTTAATTCAGTATTAACTGACTGCATGACAATTGACTGCCTCGGTGTTTCCTTATTGAGCGATTTCAAACAAATAGTTAACTTGTAAAAATGTAACTGCACATAAATGACAATCGCGGCTTTTGTCTGACCAAAATGCGTTGTCACAAATCATGAGTTTGTGTCATCACGCTCTAGCACTTCGTATTTGAATTTATGTTTGCACGCATGCCACACTTCGTCAAAAGAAAAAATATATTAATGAGAAAAGGGCAGAGTAGTGTGTAACAGTAATAGGCCGATCAGCGGTCAACCTCAAAGTTTGACTTAACTCAGCAATTCATTAATGAGCAAATAATGATGAGAAACTTAGTATCGTCTTTGGAAATTTTATAGTCGCACAAACTTGATCTTTCTAATGCACTTCATATATAAAACATGAAACAAATCAGAAAGTTAATCTCGAATCCGATTTATTTACGAATTCCTATTGGAACCACATCTCGTTGACATAAAACAAAATATTAATAAAATTTAAAAAAACTATGTATTAAAATCAAAATTATAAAAAAACGATCAGAGACACTGCCACCATTTATTTCTGTTAGAAATTACCACTAAAAGTCAAAAGTCATTTCGTCTTTCATTTTTAAGTTGACTTAATTCGTTCCCAATTGATGTTTACATTGCTGTGCATCATGGCGAACAACATTTTCAAATATTTAAAATCAGCTATTTATCATTTGCATAAGTTGACTCTAAAACAATTTTTAAAGCGATAGCCGACTTTTTGGGCCATACCAATAAATAATCAAATTAAGATACGACTTTAATATTTGAGTGAAATGGACCATTAAGTAAAGAGCTCTATAAAGTTAACCATACATATTATAAACTTAATATTTATGTGAACGCTAAATTATAAACCATTTATTGTACAGAAACTAAAAAATAAAATGTAGTATATATGGTCAGTCATATAGAGTCCATTAAATAATACTTCATTTCGCTCAAATATTAAAGTCGTCTCTTAATTTGATTGTTAGTAAGGCCCTTAAAACGCTTGTCTAACTTGACTGCTTTTCGCTCTTAAAATTATACTTTATCCAGATAGGCAAGTCATTTTATTTCATTTAAAAATTAATGAAAACAAAAATGATTACTGGGGTTTTATTAAATTTTTATTTAAAAAATTGCGCTTTTTAAAAGGACAGATAATTAAAAACGTGAAACAATCCTTCAAAAAAGCTCTTCAACCTGTATGTTTTCAATATTGCAGCAAAGGAGAAACTAATGTGTACCTTCAAATGTATTCATGAATAGCCAAATAAATTTTCGACATGGAACAACAAATCTGAAATTCTATTTTGAAAATTACCCATACGTTTATACTTCTACTTCATCTAGAATGATATAAATAACATTTAAACAATCACAATATGGACCAAAACGCGAAAAACGAAACCACAAAGAAAAAAAAAATATTTCAAATTTCGCGGGCTTTTCGCCATTTTTATTTTTTATACATCCCAAAGTAACGAGTAACATAAATTTCAAAGAAATATTCGTTACTTACTTCGTGAAAAACACGTTCTTCTTTGATTCCTTGAAATAAAAAAAAAAAAAATTAAAATACAAACGAAACAAAATGGTAAGTTTTATTAATTCAAAATTAGTTTTTTAAGTGTTATCCGTTTTGGTCACATTAAGTAAGTTTTGTTGAAAGTATAGGGCTTAAATATTTGGAAAAACAAATTGAAATCAAAATAACAAAGAAACCCACCGCAATATTTGATGTAACGTAACAGTCCAAGAACCTTAAAAGTTTATTTTTCCAGCTTCTATTATATCAACATATTAATAAAACCATATTTTCTCCGAGTAGTTTTAGTCTATTTTAAAAATAAAATAATAATTCTGTTGTGTACTAAATAATGCCGTTGTTTAGAACAGAAAACAGTTTGTAACGTAACAGTCTTTTTTCGTTTCAAATTAAAAAATTGTAACTATGTTGATTTCATAACCTCAATCATACTTCTAATGTTTAGGGAAAGCTTAGTAAGACACAAAAGAACAAAAACTATGAGCCTTATCATCGTACCCGATCGGAACGTAATTTTCTCCGATTTCTACGAAATGTACGAATTTTGTATGATTGTAGCCGTTCCGATAGGGCAACCGGAAAAATCTACGAAAATAAAGTTTGTGTGCGTTGAAATGTCAAAATGGCAGCAACGCATGGTGAATTCAAGCGATTTATGAAGATATTTGATTTCCGATTTCTCCGACAGCAAATTATAAGTTTAAAATTTTTCAAAGAAAAATTAAAAACGAATAAACTTTTATAATTTATAATTACGCTGTATCTGAGTTAGAAAATATTTGATATATTTCTTAAGAATATTCTTTTTTCTTTATTTAATTTTCTTTATTCATATCTTTCCGCTTCCAATAACACTGCTGCACTATCCATGATTCTTCTTTGCTTATTTGACACGAATCAACACTTTATTAATTTATTGGCGTTTACGTCAAATACACGCGTTAGTAAACGTCGGTTTTTTCGCTTATGAAACAGATACCATGAAGGAAATAAACGTTATGATCGTAACGATACGATGATAAGGCTGTATATATGTATGTAAATAGTTTAAAAAGGACGGAAAAGTTTGAGAAGTTGTTGAATTTCAAATTAAAATCGATTTATATTTATTTACAAAGCACTATTTATACTAAAAGTTTGTTTAAATTCGATAAAAAAACTTAATAAATTATTACAATGAATGATTGATAAATTTATCTTCAATAAAGTAAAATATTATTATTTTTAAAACTAAGTGCAAATACTTAAAGTAAGTTAGTGGATTAATGGATTGCCACAATTTCGATATGCACTTACCTATAATGAAAAATTAAGTTTTTTTATTTAATTTGTATGTTACATAAGTTACCCTTTTTTAATGTCTAACGATAAGAAAACCAAATAACTCTAAAAAAATACAATTTTAGCCATTTTCCATGCTGACTTTAACTCTGAAAAGAGCCAAGATCGCACATGTAACGTAACAGTCTTTTCATGTAACGTAACAGTCCCAACTTTTTCTTTCCACAGAATCTAAAAATACAGTATTTAGTGTAATTAATATTTTATTTGCTACTTCCTTTCTTAATCTCAGAAACCTCGTACCTCAAGTTTGAAATAGTACACTAAAAGAGCAGACTTATTGCATAATGTAATGCAACCTCAAAATCTACTTCCAAATTCATGTAACGTAACAGTCCTGCTAAAACATTTTTAGCGTTTAAATGACAGGCCTCACTGATTTTTAAATTAATAGAAAATGTTAGTTAGGAAGTCTATTTTGAGAAAAAAATAGTAGATATTGAAAAAGTATTCAGTTTCATATATTTTCAGGTAAATTTGTATTAAAATATGCGTATGAATGTAACGTAACAGTCCGCGTTTTGGCCCATATATGTATGTATTTTTTTTAATTGTAAGTTTTTCAGCAAAACATTTTTTTAGTTTGGAGTTATTTTGTTTTTAATTAGTGTAGTAATGTTTGAGTTTTTATTTGTCAATCCCAAGGCTGTTCAACATAAATTTGCTTACGTTTTTAAAATTAATATTTAAATTCTTGCAACTAAGCGACTGCGTTAAGTAAAAAAGGTTTTATTCCTTAAACGAGCAATGTTTAAATTGTGGGCCAATATTTTTAACTAAACCTAATTTTGACTGCAGATCATCATCTGGCTATGTCAACATGTTTTGAGTAATTATTTGTGCCTTCACTTATGTCCGCGTCGCATTAAGTGGCTTTAAATAGTTTTTATTTTTTTTTTATATGCGACAATGACATCGCATTTTTCGAAATGTGTGCTTTGGATATTTTTTGTTCCGTTAAATATATTGTTTAACAAAGATATGGACTTTTTGACTTAACACATGTATTCACATGGTCTAATTAAATTCTTAATTATGATGTAATATTTTGGTTAAATTTATTTATTTAATCTGTTAAATAGTAACGCTAAAGCTTACATATGAAATTATTAAATATTTGTATTATTTTATAATATTGTGCTTAAAAAGGCACCTTTAAGTTTATTAGATTTTAAATTGTCATTAATTAATAAAATTAGAAAGTAATGTCTATTGAAACCCGAAATCAATTAATTTAAAAAAACTTTTGTCGCCATACTTGGATCTGCGGAGCAAAGGGCATAAACGCTGCTGGATTCTTATGCTAGCTTCGATGTAGCTAAATTGTAATCGACACAGAGCTGATGAAGATGTTATTGAGCCATTGACTATTCTAATAATGTAACATACATAGTTGTCAATGATTTGAGAATAACATTAATCAATATATGTTTTAGAATATAGGAGAATCTTTGAGGCCTAGATTCGAGAAAATAGAAAAACTACAAAGAGGGAAAGAATAAAGCAAATAATAAAAAGATATAAAAGTTTGTTTGCTCGTAAAAAACATGGTTTTTATTGAACGGTTCCCTTAATGTTTTAAAATCTTATACTAAGAATCGTCAATGTAAGTAATTTATTTGATGCTTAACATCATCAGCTTCGATAAGAACGAAGGAGTTCCTTAAATATCAAAGTCAAAGCATTTAGTAAATAAAATAAACAATAAGCGACTGTACTGTGGTACACCTGAATTAATATAAAAATGGTCGGCACATTCATTACGAAAAATAACCCAATAACTCCTATTTGCCAGATAAAACGATATCCAATTTAAAATAAAATTTACGATTGGGTCGCACAAACTTGCTCTTATGTAAAAGTCTTAGAATTTTAAAAATGAATGTTGTCAGAGAAAAATGTTTATGGGTGATTCTACAAACAATGGAATAAAATGATACAAATTTCGGCACGACATTTTTGGAAGCCAAAAGTCGTAAGAATTGTTCTAGTTGATCCTTAGAACGTATCTTTGCGTTGTTGAAAGCGGCCAGTAAAAAAAATTAAAAATGACGATTTTAAGGACATTTTTTGAAAAAGGATGTTCAGGGGACTGAGTTTTTTCTTAAGGGGACTGAATAAATCTTTAGTTTTTTTTTTTTATTTTCTCTTGGGTACACACTGAAATATAGAAATTTAATTTAATTAGCCTTCATAAACATACAAATTCATGGTTAATACATAATAACTTAGCATTTTATAAAAAAAAATAATATATTATAATACATTTTTTTTTTATTTAGAATCAATTTAAAATAAATTATATTATTTTTAAAAAATTTAAAAATATTTTGTAATGAAGTTCAAAGTTCAACATAACTTAAAAATTCTCAGGTTTCTGAATAAAATATCATTTATTTATTTTTTCGCCAGGGGACTGAGACCAGGGGACTGAGGTTTTTCATGGTTTTTGGGCAAAAACGATATTAAGGTTTTATTTAAAAAATCAAAAAAATATATATAATATTACAGTTTTATCAAACCTATACTATACTGCTAAAAAAGATGCCTACTTACATACAAATTTGTTTCGTAAAAACTCACCAGAGGACTGATAAACTAAACGGACAATCCACGACTTCATGCACAAATGTCTTTTTCACAATACTAACAAAAGAAACAGAATCGAGTTGCACCACGATTTTATTGTAAGGAGACTTGGTTCTTCAAATTGTCAGTGCTAGAAATCTGATCGACATCCTAGTTATTGATGTTTTCGACTGTTTCAATATGCCAGGGGACTGATACAAAAAGCGGGGGACAAAGTTTAATTAAGTTTTTTTGTAATAAAATCAATTACTAAAAAATATTTATCTATTTCGTAGCAAAGATGTATTATTCAGCGTAACTTCGGTGGGATTCATTTTAGTATGAGACCTGAAATAAGAGAACGGTAATAATTTTTCTTTGCGAAAACGCACTGGAGACACGTCAGGGGACTGAGAATCGGACACTTTGAAGAATTTTTTGAGCAATATAAAATAAGGTCACCCTAATAATATTGTTAGGCCAGGTAGATATCAGTCAGATTTAATTTTATAAAAAAAAATCAGATTAATTAATTGAACAGATTTCAAAATATTTCTGGGGCCGCCGAAAATTCCATCGTTTGTAGAATCACCCTTATACCTAAGCATAAAATTCATCTTTTAAAGGCTAAAACTACTCTTTTAGTGGTTTAATAATGTGATTTCTTAAGAAAATGCAATAACAAAACTAATTAATCGTTTTATTTTTTAAATAAGTTTTTATATAGAAATTTTTTAAAACATTTTTAAGAAAAAAATTTAGAACGCCAACTTTTTTTTTTTTTTTTTTGACTTAATGTACTATACTAAAATGTTTGTGCACATTTTGAAAAATCTATTGATTTACAATCTTTTGTGTGTAGACTTACAAAATGCAACATGTTTGTTTTTGTATCCCTTTTTTGTGTACCGGTATTATAAAAACATTTTTCCAGAGCATGAGAAAAATAAATTTTAAATTTTTTTAACAAAAAATCAAATAGAGGATAAGACAAATGACACTTTTATTTTCTTTAATACACAAAACGGAATTGCATCGGGACCCGAACTAAAATATTACTCGAGTCGAAGAAAGTTTTCAATGATATAATTTTCACAAATGGAAAAATTGATTTGGCCGACGCGACGTGCGAGAAATTTTAAGAGGATTGTAAAAGAGACGTGTCATCAAAAGAGGAAGCTAAAAAGCATTTTTGAAAAAATCAGCGAACATGTTCGAGATTTCTTTACATTTATAGCTGGAAAAGTAGTGCTTTTTTGTGACTATTCACAAACTTCCAGAAATTTCTCGGCTTATATTTTAATTAACTTTCTGTTGTTAAAATATAATTTGGAAACAAATCAATGGGATAGTCAGTAAACAAGTATTTTACTTCCGAATAGATCCCATGGTCATCATCTCTGGATTTGCTATAACTCAACCATGCTTTGTTTTTTTAATTTTTAAGATGAGAATCAAACTATGGTGGAGTGTTAGATTTAAAGCAAGATATGCATAATAGAAAATAAAAGCAATTAAAAAGTATATTATATATATATATAATATAAACACAACATCAATTTTACAGTTAAAACATATTTGATTTCAGTTAACATCACAGTTAAATTCAGAAGTTTTCATATATTGATTTTACACAAATTTAAATTCAAAGAAGCATTTGAAGAATCAGAATTTAATCATTCCTCTTCTTTTTCTTCTTCTTTTGACAGTTTTACTCATTTAAACGCAATTAATTTTGAAATAAGTGAAGATACAGTCGCTCAACAAATATTAAATCTCGATGAGTGCTTTATTCCAGGCCCCGATGGTGTTCCATCTTATATATTAAAAAAATGTGCTTCTTTTTTGTCGTATCCGTTATATATTCTCTTCAATTCATCCTTAAAAAGTTCAATTTTTCCTATTATCTGGAAAAGTTCATTTATTATTCCTATACATAAAAAAGGTCCAAAGAATGAAACAATGAACTATAGACCCATTGCTAAACTATCTGTGATACCTAAATTGTTTGAGTCAATTGTGAGTAATGTTCTTTCTTTTCATTGTAGTTCTATTATTTGTGATAGCCAACATGGCTTTGTCAAAAAGAGATCCACTGTTACTAATTTATTTAACTTCGTTTCCTTTTGTCTAGATGTTTTTGAAAAACGCGGGCAGGTTGATTGTGTATTTACTGATTTTAGTAAAGCCTTTGACAAGTTATGTCACAATACACTAATTTTAAAATTAAACCATCTAGGATTTAACAACAATTTTTTAAATTGGATTTCTTCATACTTAAAAAATCGTCGTTATTCTGTCTTGTTTCGTAATGAAAGTTCAAGTCAATTTGTTGTCAATTCTGGCGTCCCTCAGGGCAGCCCGTTATGTAAGGTTTCTATGTTTTCTGATTGAGGTATTATTCTAGATCCCAAATTAGCATTTAATGATCATTTAAATTATATAATTAAAAAAGCCAATAGGGTTCTTGGATTCATTAAAAGATTCGGTCGTGATTTTCAGGACCCTTATGTTCTTAAACTTCTATTTATTTCGTTTGTTAGACCAATTCTAGAATACGGCTGTGTGGTATGGTCACCTTATTACTCAACACATGTTACAAGAATTGAAGCGATCCAAAAAAGGTTTCTGCGTTTCTGTCTTCGGTCTCTTACATGGTCAAGGGAAAATCTACTTCCCCCTTATTCTCAAAGACTATCTTTGATCAGCCTTCCTTCTTTGACTAACCACAGAAAGTTTATACAATTTTGTTTTATTGTTGGGATTATTAATGGTTCGATATCATTGCCATCAGTTCTAAGTAAATTAAATTTCAGTTTCAGCCGTTCATGTCTAAGGCAACAGCAACCTATTATTCAAATATTTAGCAGATCAAACTATGGTGTATGTAGCCCCTTCAATCAATTAATAACAATTTATAACGAATTTCAATTTTGTTTAGAATCTGTAAATGATAACATAAAATGTAAAAAATTTAAACTTATGTTTTTCAACAATATTGAATAATAAATATAAATTATGATATTAGATTATATTAGATTATAAGAACTATTTTAATATTGTTAACGTTAGATTTTAACGAATTAAATAAATAAATAAATAAAAAAAAAATATCTACGAGTATCTACATATCTAATTCTACTAGTAGGTTAGGTTAGGTTATATGGGCCGACGATTGATCTTGCTCTCGTCCCACTTAGATCATATTTGATCCATTGTGCTGCCCGAAGTATTACAAGTTCTGTAATATATAAAAGAACCTATGAGTCAACAGGGAGTTCTAGCCATTTGGTGGTCTCAATAAATTTCAGGATTAGTTTCAGAGGGTAGTTAGAGAGATCCTCTAGATCATCAAAGAAGTAATATCCTAAAGTCCTATTCCTTATGTGACTGAGTGCTGGGCAGTGGCAGAGGAAGTGAGTGGTATCCTCGACCTCGTCGGCGCTGCCGCAGCCTCTACATATGTCATCCGTGCTAAGTCCTAATTTAGTCTTGTGATAACCTAACAGGTTGTGACCCGTTATGACACTAATAAGAGATTTTATGGATGGTTTCTTAAATAGTAGGATTGAGTTAGATTTTTTCTCGTCCCACTGAGGCCACAGCCTCCTGGTGATACCGCATGTGCCAAGGAGGCTCCATCTTGCATTGCAATTACGCTTGGTTATGCTGCCAACGTATTGCTTGATAGCACATGGGGGGATGTTGATTGTGCGGTCTATTAGAGAGAATTCAAGTGTCGAACCCCTTCTAGCGAGTTCGTCAGCTTTTTCATTGCCTGGGATACCACTGTGTCCCGGGACCCAGCAGAGTCTAACATTATGCTGCGAGCCAAGAACCTTGAGCTCTTCGCGACAGCAAGAAACAAGCTTCGACTTGGTTAGATTGGCAGAATTCTACTAGTAAGGCATTAGAGAGCATTTATCGTATCAGATAAAAAAGCCAGGTCTAATATTTTGTTTAAGCCGTTACTAATTTCATTAAATTGATTTAGACCACGAGAGGCCATACCATCAATCGTTGATACTTCATAGGCAGTTAATGGATTAGTAGTTATATTCAGTTGATTAAGGCCAATTCAAGTTCCGATTCGGTTCAATTCTTTAATATCAATAATTCGTCACATGATTCTAGTTGATCATGAATGCCTTCAATGAAAACAGTTTTCATAAATTACTCTGTTAGTACGAATGGTAGAAACATCGTTCACGACATTACTTTTTTAAGATACGAGTATACAAGTTTTTGGAACTGCATTTAAATAACGTTCATGTCTTGTTGGAATCTTCCGATATCCCATTTCTTTTCATTCTTCGTTACCCAAGTACGAGGGATAAGTATTAAAACAGCAATTTTCGTTAACATGGGTCAATTTTGTTTTTAAAATATATCCAAGAATCATATCCCAAAATATCCTTGTCTGTTATAAAAACAGAAGAAATTATAAATTACCTATATGTATGACAGATTAGTATAAATAATGATTATGCAAATTGCATGAGATTACAGTGACTGACTATTTAAGTATTATATTTAGTTTAATTTAACATGAAAATACAAAACCGATTAAAAACAATTGAACAAGAATATAGAATAAAAACCGTCAAGTTTACTACTAGTAGTTGAACATCATTTACGTTAATCGTTGTTTTTGATGAAGATGTCGTCAACGCGTTGGAGCCAGGTTGATGTCCTTTTTTCTTTAGATTCATTTCGAAATCCACGATGAACCCCTTAGCGTTAAATTAAAAAAAAAATATGGGGAACAGTTTTTGAAAAAAAAAAAATATTTTTTAATAACGAAAATAATTTGTATGGCAGGTTCAGTTATATTCAGTTTAAAAAAAAACGTGACTGAAGAAAATCGAATGCTTAGACGATTTTATTCTTTACTTTTAAGACAAAAATTTTACAATTTATAATAAAAACCTACCTTACCGGTGGTTAATGGTTTGAAAAAATAATTCTATCTGCAGTTGCTCTTCTATTTAAAGCGTTTTGGCAGACCTTCCTTATTAGCGAGTCCGAGTAAATTCTAAACAACAAATTTAATTCCTTTGACTTGAAAACTTTACTCGGTCGTTAATTTTAGACACGGTATTTATTTATATTTTATCGAGGCAGTAAAATCCAAAACATACGAGTTTTCTGCTTTGCCTATAAACACATCAAACTTTTAAAATAACAAATGTAGAATTTTCTCCTCAGTCCAATAAAGTTTTTGTTGTTTGCATTTTGGCAGACAAACAGAAGTTGAGTTTTCACACCTATTTGTGGTGCGGTGGTGTAATTATTGTACTCATGATACACAATATCTGGCAAACAGCAATTTTAATTTGGTTTATTCCTTCCCTTTTTGAAATATGTTTCGTGACGTTTAATATTTTGCCTTGCAATTTACTAAAACAAAAAAATCTATTTATGTACCTGTGTATATTTGTATGTATTTTTTATTTGTATGTGGTGCCGCTCAGTTCGGAGTAACTAACTTTTTATAACACTTGACTTGATCTGAAAGTAAATATCGAATTAATGTCTCGAAATGCGTTGTGTGCCTCTCCTGCAGCACCTTCCACATATCATATACATATCCATGTGTATGATGGAGCGTGCAATTGGAAATGGAAACACGCTTATTCCACATAGTGATATCCATCAGACTATTAATATTACTGTTGCAAAATAGACAGGCGAAATTAACCACTTGTTTTGATGGCGTCGGCGTCGTTCATGCATTGTGATATCGCCTGCCATGGTTAAATTTATCGGAAGTTCCCAAGAAAATTGGTTCTACAAAATTATATACCAGAACTTTAGTTTGATTTTTTGTTAAGAATTTATATACATATACGGAAGACATACATACAGTGGCGACAAAATAAATAGCACATGTAGTCTTAAATTTCTGTGATGCAAGTTTTTCCCACTTTCTTAAACTTTAAAGAGCTGTTTGACTTATGAGGAAGTAAGACCAAATATACATATCTCTGATTTAAAAATAAAATGAGGTATATTGAACTCATAAAAAAAAAACTAAAACAAAATGAATTATACAATTTAAGTATACTAGGACAAAATAAATAGCACATTTCGTAAATAGCAAATAAAAAATATATTAAATAACAAAATTTTAACATTATTTAAAGAAAATATCCAGTATTTGGTCGAGTAACCCTTATTTTTAATCGCAGCGGAATACCGGCGTTTTATAGACGAAGGAAGACTCCGGAATCGTTCAACAGGTACTGAGTACCAGGCTTGCTGGACTTTCCGTCAAAGTTTTTGGAAATTTGAAATACTAGTTGAATTTATCGCTTCGTCCACAACAATCCACAAGTACTCAGTTGAATTACGATCTAGGGACTAAGCTAGCTTATTACTAAACAGCGGTTTTTTTGATGAATAGCCATTGCTTCACAGACTTAGCCATATGGTTAGGATCGTTATCCTGTTGAAATTTACACGTCAAGGGCATTTCCTCCTCAGAATACGGTAGAATTGTATCCCGTAGGATTTCCTTGTATTATAATTGGTCCTTAATACCCTCTATCTGATGAAATGATCGCATACCATGCCAATAAAAACATCCCTAAACAAGAATGCTACCCCTACCATGCTTAACAGACTCTATTGTGTATATTAACTTCCCATAGGGAGTTATTGTAATCGGTCCGATTTGTCAAATTGGAATTTTTGACATTTCTCGACGTTTCAAGGTCCCTAGAGGCTATTTCAATCATTTTTAGAGAGATGTCTGTGTGTGTGTGTGTACGTACGTTCGTACGTTCGTACGTTCGTACGTTCGTACGTTCGTACGTTCGTACGTTCGTTCGTACGTCCGTACGTTCTTGTACCATTTTTCGTCGTCGATATCTCAAGAACGAGTAAAGATATCGACTTCAAATAAATTTTGTTTGATAGATAATAACTTCAAAAGAGGCTGAAAGGGCGTTTATTAAAATTCAGTGAGTAGTTTTTTCACTATAACGGTTTTAACAAAAAGTAAAAATTTTGGTTAGTTTCAAATATCTCACGAAAAAATAATGCTATTGATTTCAAATAAAATTTAATGTGCTCACTATAAGGTCATACAGATTTGGTATGAATTTGGAAAAAAATGAACATTATTATAGTTTTTTTACAAAAAATAAAAAACTATATAAAATTCTATTGAAAATTGGTAAAAATTGTTTTTCGACTCAAATTTCTCGAGAACTAGAAGTGATATTGACTTCTAATTTAGTTTATTTTAAACATAGTATAATTTTGTACAATTGGTAAAATGTTGACAAATATTGAATTAATAGTTTTTTTTTTTTTAAATAAAAAAACTTAAAAATTCTAGTGAAAACTAGTTAAAATTGTATTTCAATTCAAATTTCTTGGGATTGAACACCGATAGTGCCTTCTAAAGTATGTTGTTTTATACATCGATACCTTCCCGTAAGAATGTATACTAAGCGACATTTCTTAAATTGTTCAGGAAACGAAAAAAACGAAGAAAGTTCTAGTTGAATCACAGTGTGCTAAGAGACAATTTTGGTTAAACTAAGTGACATCTAACAAAATTTTTTGTTGCTCACGACAATGAGATCTTTATTAATGTCGCTTAGCATAATGTTTTTGGCGGATAATACAAATTTCAGGGGGCAACATTAATATTTTAATGAGAAAACATGGCAGTTGATAAATTTTTTTATTTGAGTTTCCTTTTCATGCATAATAGGTTGGCGAAACCCAGCCCAAAACGTGGTCCTTAACATATAGTATATTTCCTCATCAAAAAGTCATTTTCGAAAAAAGTGTCGCTTAGTACATTCACTGAAAATAAAATCTAGGTATATATGATAAAAATCTAGGTTGATTTGACAAAAATTTTGTCAATATACGTCCAACAAAAAGTTTTATCAAATTGACAAAAATTATAGAATTTTGTTGAGGTGACAAAAAATATTTTGTTGTATCCACAAAATTATTTTGTTATGCTAACAGATAAATTTGTTGAAATAACAAAAATATTTTGTCAATATGACAAAATTTCGTAGAATTTACAAAATTAATTTGTCATATTAACAATTCTTTTGTTGTATTAACAATTTTTTTGTTAGTGTTATTGTTTTTTTATTATTATCGGATTAACAAAATTTTTTTGTTAAATTAACAAAATTGTTTTGTTAAATTAACAAAATTTTTTTGTTACATTAACAAAATATTTTGTTAAATTAACAAAAATTTCTTGTTATATTTTGTTAAATTAACAAAATATTTTGTCAATTCAACAAAATATTTTGTCAATTTTACAAAATTTCTTTTGTTGAATCAACAAAAAACAAAATTAATTTTGTCAAAATATTTTTTTTTTTGGATTTAAGTCCACAAAAATTGGGCGTTTCGTCCCTACGATCTCACATATAACAATCTGTGAGGTCGTATGGACAATACGCAATTTTTGTTAAGTTCAGTTGATCTTACATCGATTTTCTAACAAAAACCAAGTGTGAACTATATCATACACAAAATAAATTTTTTGGTTTCCTTACAAAATAGTTTTATCTATCTGATAATATTATTTTATCAATATTACAAAATAATTCAACCCCAAAACAAAATATTTGTCATTTTAACAAAAATGTTTTCATGTTTTGTTAAATTGACAAAAAAAAATTAACAAAAACTTTGTGATATTGACAAACATTTACAAAACAGATTTTTTGTAGATACAACGAACATTTTGTCAACATCACAAAAAAGTTTGTCGATGTGACAAAAATCTCTGTTTTATTTTGTTATATTAACAAAACTTGGTTTGTTAAACTGACAATATTATTTGTAGTGCATATTTTGTTAAACTGACAAAAAATCATGCTGGATTATAAAAATTTTGTGAAATCAACAAAACCATTCTTTCGTATTGACAAAAATTTTATCAAAACGATAAAATTGTTTTGTTAAAGGTCAACAAAACGTTTTTGTCAATATTACCAAGGAATTTATTTTCAGTGTTCTTACGGGAAGGTATCGATATAATACAATTATTAACATATGGTAAAATTTTGACAAGTATCGAATTGACAGTTTTAACAAACAACAGCTTAGGTATACATCAACAATCTCAATTTCAAATCTCTTTAAATAATTAAAATGCTTTTTAATCTTAAAATAATGTTTGTTTGAATTTTACAGCTAAAGTTTGTTTCGCTGAAAACTTGGTTATTTGAAAAAAAACTAAATACAAAGTTTTCAAGACCACAAATGGGAAGTTATCAGTGTGGGTCGCACCCAGCCTCTTTTTCTTGTCATATTTCTGGTGGATTTCTCGTCGAAAGTAGTTTTTACCATCTGACCCAAAGGATTAAATTTACACTCATCGCTCCGTAAGATATTTCTCCACCAATTTTGAACTTTTGAAATATGCTCATTTGCAAACTGCATCCGACGTGAGAGATTGCTCTTAAAGACGTCTGCTTTAACACCAAGATCTTGTTCATTTCATGTTCAAATTTTGGGACTTAGCTCAGGCAGACGATGTCAAAATCAGTTTAAGGGGTGATTTTTCTTGTCTTACTCATACGAATTTTGTTTTGAGCACTTCCTTCTTCTTCGCAATGGTGAAGAGCTTTTATAACATTCTTATTATTCCTTGAAAATTTTTATTTCCGCTCTAGTTCAGATTTCGTGTGACCTTTTTTCATAAAATCAAAAATCCCTAGCTTAAACGTCAGTGCTGATTGTTTTCCACTTCTCATACTACATTTCAGCAATTAAAATTGAAGCAACTTAATTAAGAACCTTATCAAAACTCATAACTTTTTCACTAAGCTTTTAAAAGTTAAGAATATTTGTTAAAAATTCATTAAATTTGCAACGGAAACAATATGTGCTATTTAAATTGTCCTCACCTCAGTGCAACGTGTGTACCATTTGACTTACACTTTTGACTTTTTTATAAAATAATTTCTGGAGAAGTCTTATCCCGTTATTTTATATTCAAAATCCAAATACTCAACATTCAAAATCTAATACAAAAATGGTCTTACAGTACCGGATTTCAAAATGCACCTACGTTTTAAGGCCAAGAAAGAATTTTTAACAGAAGTGTGCTATTTATTTTGTCGCCACTGTATGTATAAGTCACCTTAAAAAGTTTTGATACCTGTTGTACTAAGTTGAAAGTAATTACTCCCAAAATTTAAATTGTTTCATAAAATAAACAGGTTGTTTTGTATATAAATGCATTAAAAAGCGCCAGAATGTGTATGTAGGTTTTAGACAAGAACAAAACTGTTTGTGGGGAGGGGACTAAGACGAAAAATATTTTTTAATTTCTTTTTTAATCAAGTTGTTTTAATAACTTTCGTATGGTTTAAACTCACCTTACATACATAAGCGCACTATTCATACGTATTTCATTTATCGGAGTTCAAGTTTGGATAGTAACTCGACTTCAAATGAACTCGATGCGCTGTCTGACTCTATCCAGAGAATTGTTTCCCATTATCCCCAAAGTGAAATCATTGTTACGGGAGATTCCAATGTATAGTGTTCTCCTGGTCAAACAACACCCAAAAGAAGATATGACGAGATTTCTGCCGAGATAAACTACTGAGTTAAACCCAGCTCGTTCAGAAGCCTGCAGAAATTCTTGACTTTGCAGGTAAATCCGCCAACACTCTAGACTTGTTTCTTACCTTTGACACTGATAAATACACGTTTAGTGTATTATCATTGTATTATATTTGCAAATTTCTTGTGTCAAGAAAAAATTCCAAAGAGAACCGTTTGGCAATACGAGAGAGCCAACTAGAACGGTCTCAATGATTTCTTCAGGAACTTAAGCTTTCTCGATAGTGACGTCGACTACAGTGCATATGTGATTATAAATTCAAATCTTTTCGGAAATTTTATTCCGAATAGAGAAACATATTTCAAACCAAAGGTGAATTCATGTATTGACTCGCGCTGGAAAGTTGTTATTAGGGACAAGGAAGTAAGTTTCCGATGTTAAAAGGCGATCCTACTGGAAGAAAACCGGAATAAGTTTAAGGTACTAGTACGGTCTAGAAAGCCTAAAAAACGCACGATTTTTTGGAATTTTTTTCTCGCAAAATTTTTTTACTCTTGACGCATTTATTCATTATTTAAAAAAATTATGTTATTACCTAATAAAGTTTCCGAGAAAAAAATTCCCAAAAATCGTGCGTTTTTTTGGCGTTCTATACCGTACTAGTACCTTAATGAAATTATGATCATTCATATTAACATATCATAACGCATGTATTCATTATTTAAAAAATTATGTTATTACCTAATAAAGTTTCCGAGAAAAACTTTACCTTAATGAAATTATGATCATATTAACATAATCATATATCATTTGTAAAAAAATTATGAAATACCACGTCGTCTTCGATTCCTGGGATCTTCTTCAATGGCACTCCTATTGTCAGCTAACAAGAGGAAGCGAATTTACTTCAAGCTCAGTTCGCTGTCAATTCGGCGTTCCTAGAAATTTTCGTGACTGCTCAAACTAATTTTCTTTCGCACCCGTACAGTTGCAAGAGTACTGAAAGATCTCGATAAACACGAATCTGCTGGCCCGGTTAGTATTCCACCTATTGTTCTGAAGGGTTCTTCAACGCTAGCAAAACCATTGCTTAAGCTTTTCCATCAATCGTACTCTACAAGTCTCTTTTCGAGTGGATGGAAAACAGCATTTGTCCAGCTTACCGCCCCTCTTTCCAAGGCCATGCAAACGCTGATAAATTGTCAGCTCACGAAATAACTTGAAGAATGGAAGCTTCCCAATTAGTGGCAGTACGGTTTTCGTAGCAATAACTCCACTGGTGATCTGATGATACATCGTTTTGGAGAAAGTAAGATTATTGCCCTTGATATTTTAAAAGCATTTAATAGAGCATTTGGTATTGATGAATCTCTTTTACGTTTGAATAGAAAGTACGTTCCGAACCGCTCAATAAATGTTGTGTTGGGCGGTTTTAAGCCTGAAATTCATAAAATAAATGCTGGTGTGCCAACGGGCCAGTTTTGCCTCCGACTCTCTTTCTCATATTAATCAATGATCTTTTGTCCGAAACTTATATGCAAGTATCTGTTCTTTGGATGTGGATTTAGAACGGCAGCGTATGATAAGCTCATTAATTTCTGATCTCAATAGCATTGCCAAATAGAGAACCATAAACCGCGTAGAATTTAATGCGTCAAAAACTCAAAGTCTGTCGTTGAAGCGGAACCCATCCCCATGCGCTATTCATAAGCGGAATTTGCATAAAGGAAAAAGAACAGCTTTTAGTTAACAGCATGTGCATCACAGACCACCTTGTGTTGAATGACCACATATTCGACGTTGCCAAAAACATTGCTAAGAGTTAAGGTTTCCTTCTTCGATGCCATAAATGATCTGGCTGTAATATATAAATCCAATAACCAACTTGAGTTCTTTTCGATAGAATCCAAAACAGAGCTTTAAAAATGATAGATAATAGAACAAAAACATTTGAATCTCTCTAGCACCGCCACACTGTTTCTTGTCTTTTATTATATAATAAACAGTGTTTTAGTGAAATAGCTAAATGCATTCCTCATTAAACTCAGATATTCTTTCTTTAGCCGTACTACCCGAATCTGAAATGCTTTACCCGGCTCAATTTTTCTTTTTAAATTTTCTCTTACTTTCCTAAACACTCGCACTTTGCTCAAACATTTTAAGCGAAGTCATAATCCCTTTAGTGCACGCAAAATGTATAAAATAAAATGCACAACTGAGTTACACAAACTTACTTTTATGTAAAAGACTAACAGCCGTATCTATAAGATTTTCTTAAACTGCATCTTAGAGGTTATTTAGTTAAGCATACTTAAATATTTAATTTGGCTTTAAGGCCGGTATTCACCGAGCGCTCATAACTTAAGAAGCTCATACACCTATTCACCAAGCAATATTAGTGAAGATCTACGAGCGCTCTCTTCGAAAGTTTGTTCGCTTGTGCGTGTGCCACGCATGCATTTGACTCGAATCCATGTGAGCAATGCCAAGTAGAAGTGTATCCATTTGCTGTCAAGACCAACATTCCACAACATTTTACAGTTTGGGTATGCCTGAACAAGAGAGAGTGGCTCTCATTTTCGAACTTCGAAAAACACTTGCGAGTGGTTGGTGAATACCCCACAGAAATTTCAAGTTAAGAGCCTCGTAAAGTTAAGAGCCGTTTAGGAGCGCTCGGTGAATACGAGCCTAAATGACGAAACTTTAATTCGTATCTATAATCGATTTTTCATTGGTAGTTAACTAAACAATGGTTGTGTCACGTAACGTAAAAGAATGTGAAAATCTAGTACAGAAAAAAAACAAATGCTGCTTCGTTTTATACAACACAGCTGTTTTGTGACACCTTCTTTCAGTAAATAATTGGAACACATTTTTTTATTTGTGAAATCAAAAAAAAAAATGGCTATCGAACAAACACCCACACCCGCAGCCACAAATAAAAGAAAAAGATCTGAAAATTGGGATGCCTCCTACAAGGAAACTTTTTTATTTTAGAATTTGCAATAATACACTACAAAACAGAATTATTTTATGCACAGATTGGGCGTTTTCCTAAATGCAGTGTTGCAGCGCATCATGAATTTTGATCCTTTTTTTTATTCACTTGCTTCAATAAAATAACGTTATTAAATACGAATTCTAAATTTTAGAGTTTTTTTTTAATGAATTGTAAAAGTAAATTTCAGAGTGAAGAAAAACGTTGCAAGGGCATCAAAATCCACGATGAGCTGCAACACTGCATTTAGGAAAACGCCTATTCTCTTCCAACAACGAGGAAGAAAGTGTCGATACAAACATTTCAAAGGCTAAGAGGGAAGCGTGGACGAAATTTCTTTGCGCGTACACATACTTTAATCAATACAAATTTTATGTTTCTTAAATCGTTGGACTTTATAGTTCTAATATAATATCACAACAAACAATACCTACAAACTCACAATTTGAAACTTCAAAATTTCAAAGATGACAATCGATATGTCAAAATACATTTTAAAATGCCTTTAAGTGACCCTTAAACGCGGTTGATGGCGTTTAAGTTAAGAGGCCTTTAAGTAACGTTACTTAAATGTGAAAATTGATTATAGATACCGATTTCATACTTAAGAGCTGCTTAGAGGTATTTTAAAGTTAAGTAACCTTTAAGATTTGTTTATAGATTCGCCTGTAAGAATTTCAAAAATGAATGTTATTAGAGAAAAACTGTTCATAAACATAAAATTCCTTTTTTAAATGACTAAAACAACTTCTTTAGTAGTTGGAGGTAAAAAAAAGGTGTCATGTAATTCAAGCAAATATTGGTTGATGCAAGAACAAAAATTATATAAAAATTCTGTTACACGGTTTTTGAGAAAAAAAAATATTTATAAAATTTCGAAAAAGAATCATATGGCAGGTAGCATTATATTTGGTCTTAAAAAAAACAAGAAAAAACCTGTGGGGAAAAATTTAAAAATAATATCTACCAAGTTTAAAGAAAATCAACCGAGCTGTTTAGGCTGTAGTCGAAAAGACAGACAGACAGAATTGCGAGACCTACTTTTTTCGTCTTCGCTACCATCGTAATGTCAACTTTGATCAAAATCTCGAGTTCGATTTTTTTTACGAATGCATAATTATTGGCTTATAGCAACTATAAGTCGCAAGTAGAAATTACTAGTTTTCGAAAATTTGATTTTAAAAATTAATGAAAACAAAATTTCATAGGCACTTATTTTTTAAAAAAATACGTTTATTATACAAAAAATCTTATGCATTTTTAAAATCAAACTTTGAATGTATGTAATAACTCATAAAATAATCTAAAATTTAGCACAAATGAAGTCACTTATATTTATGATTTTTATATGCACTTTAATTTAATTAACTTTTATTTTATTTATTTCTATGTTTCGAAATTGCCTACTGCTTAAGAAACATGTACATACGAGTAATGTATTTTATTAGATATTAAAAAAAAATATTATTTAGAATAACCTAAAAACAGATTTTTATTTATTTATTTATTTAATAGATTTCGGAAGCTACGCTTTTATTGTCAGTTATACAAAATAATAATATATAAACACATTTCTGACTGATATTATTTACAAACATTCAATACAAGCCAAAACTAACTACACAAATGAATTTACAGTGAATTTAACATCTATTATTACGAGTATTTAACATCTATTATCCATCATAACTAATCATTAAACTATTTTTATTTTTAAATATATTCAAAATTTAAAAGCACCTAATTCATGAGGATTATTTAAATTACAAATTAATTTCATGTTCAGTAAGCTAAAGTTATGATTTTTATCCAACATATCTTGATATGTTGTGATTTACTCGATTTTGTTGCTTAAATCTATTTTATATTTGCAAAATTTTCTTTGAATCTTTTCAGAATTGGTTATCTTCTCTATAGTACTATACTCTGTCCAACAAAAATTGTCAGTACAGGGAAGATAGGACGTTTGTCTCTCATTCTGATTGCATTGCCATGCATAAGTGTGTCGCCTTTTAAAGCTCTCACAGGGATTCCGTAGTTTACATTATAAATCGCCGCAAATGAGAGTAAAAAACACGTAGGGCTACCGTCTCACAGTGGCGGAAAATCCCAAAAACGTGGCCAAAACTATTAAAAACAAAAATCAGAATTGTTGTTGTTTTTGTATGCCAACTTGTTAACAGATAATTTAAGTACATGATCTGATTAATTCCGTTATTTTTTTTGTATCTATTTAGTCAGGCGATGCGACTAAAGTGGGAACATTTTAATAAGCCGCAGTTAAAGATTTTGTTTGTGATAGAAGGTTGATTTTCATGATCTTTTTTTTTTCGCTGTGTAAATATTTTGTTCATAAAACAATATGGAATCTACTGCTGGTGGTATGTTTAGTGAAATGAATAAAAAACAGTTAAATAATTTCATGTTATATGTTGTTGTATAACATTTACAAGAAACGTCCTTTTGTGACTAAAAAAAAAAATGTTCAACTTTGTGTAGTAATGGAAAAGTTTATGTTTCCCGTGAGATCCCGTGATGAAATGTAGCTTTTAATTTACCTTGATATCTCCTTTATAAGTTATAAACAAAAAATGTTGCGATATTTTGCGATGTTGAGAGCTATTGTAGATGAAATCTGTTGAACGCACTGAAAATGCAAGTTCGCCTCAATAAATAGTTTTTGATTTTCTTATTTTTTGATATAGGGTCACAACCAAACTTAATTTTTTTTATCAAGAAATCAGCTAAGTGAGGTCTTAAGAACTTGTTCATCACATGATTCAAAAGAAAAAATTAAGTTTTTGTCAGAAAAAGTTGAAAACTTCACCCACATTGATACATCTGATGAAACAAAGAAAATATTGCCTAATTTTGTAAATGGATATGAGGATCGATGGTTATCTTCATCTAGAAATTACCGAGCTTTCCAAAATACATTCAAAACCTGGTTGGAGTTCGAAATACCGCTTCCATGCCAAACCCATAGAGTAGCTGGATGGTCACAAATTGACGACGGAAAACGCCGGAGAATTAAGCTATGCGGCCTAAATGCAACTTCGGCAAAAAGGGAAAATTGATTCTTCCACCGTAATAAAAGATGTATGCTTTTCAACTCCATCGCGCGCCGGAAAATACCAAAAAGCTATATAAAAAATTGAATTGCGAAATAATTCCATTCACTAAAGATGAGACTTTGTCAACATTTGTTCAGGCCAAATTAACAAAGTTTCAATACAATATTATTAGAGATGCAGCCAAAAAAACATGGTGCCAATCAGGCACGAGGCGTGATTTTTTCGATAGCGGAAGCACTGAACATAAAACAGACAGATGCCATTATTAAGGGATATTAAAAATCTTAAGATTCCTTGAAGTTTTTTTTGATTTAAAATTCTCATAATTGAAAATAACCTTTAGTTATATTTCTGCTGGAATGTCAAGAAACCTCAGATATGAATATAAGAAATACTATTTTTGACCACTTTTTTTATAATAACAAAAAATAAACAGAAAACAGGTGGATTGTATTTATCGCCACGAAAATAATTAAAAAACTACCACCTTTTAAATTCATATTTGTTTGTTTTCTGATAGTTATGAATGAATTGCACCTAAATTTGCACACACATTATGTTAAAATAAAACTCTTCTCTCCCCTTTTGTCCACGAAATTAAACTCATTATCAGTTTGAGACAATAAGCAACTCAATAGATACATTTTTGTTTTTCTATCTCTCTTGTAGGAAATTCTCGTAATGCATTCACTCAACTCATTCTTCACACATTGTGCAAAAAGCAAGAAATGAGCCAAAATTATTTTGTCTTTGGGTTGAGATCTAAGTTAAGTATGCGAAATAATGGAATGCCCAGCTGTTGTGCATTCTATATTGTTTGAGAATCATTTTTGTTTGAGCATTTTGTGAATATTGGTGAGTGATGTTTTAGGTATATTTTCAGTTGACTTGGAGTGGAAGGGTATTTTGAAATTGAGTTATGGAGGCGATAATAAGGAATGCTTAGCTGTTAAGCATTTTGGCAAGAACTTTCATGAGATTGAGCATTATAAATAATGGAGTGATGTTGAGCATTCTCAGTTGTTTTGCAGTGTCCAATGTGGCATTTCAAGTTGTAATAACCAGAGAGATCTTGATTTCCTTTAGTAATTTTAGTAAAAGATGATAATGTTGTCCTAATGATGTTGGAATGTAATTTACAGAGTAAATGAAGATTCATTAATAGATACAAATAAAATAATAAAAACATTAATATAATTTGGAATTTTGAATTTAATTCCTTGCTAGGTACGATTTTTCAAATGGTTTAACGGAAGCACTCATTCCACTCAATATATGGACGCTTCGTCCCTGGTGCCAATCTATATCCTAGCTATGAAGCGATTACGAAAGCCAAGAAAAAATGTTATCCAGAAAATTTAAACATAAAACAATCACTTGTAGAATCACTACTTCAAAGTTTACTCTTATTTTCAAATGGGGTTCCGATGGAACTTCGGGCATGAGCAGTTTTTTTGTTTATTTAAATTTAAATTCTATATTTTACAAATTTGGGGCAACATTTTAAGCGATTTAGTAATATGTTAAAGCCATTTTAGTAACTTACTAAGGATTTTGCTAATTTTACGATTTTAACATCTTACTATCTCATAACATTTTACTAAAGTTAAAATCACTAACTGGTTACTTTAACTTTCTAAAAATGTATATGATATCTGTGCATTTCCACAAAAAAATCTATTGGCAATTTTATATGAAAGAGTTAAATTGTGTTTTTTTTATGATTCATTAGCTAATTGTTCTTAAAAGTAAATAAAATAATATAAAATGTTTTCGGGAGACAAAGATTTTTATATACATACATATATGTTTGAACACTAAGTTTTATGCAGTAAAAAGTTCCTAATGGAACACAAAGGATATATCTATGTACACCAATTAACCTTATAGGAGCATTACATGGAATGGTCCAGTCCACAATAGGGAAAATGATAAAAAAAAACATTTCGAAAAAAGGTTTTAACAAATAAACAAATAACAAAATAAATGGTAGGTTGTCCCTTTGACTTTTGAGTTTCCAAATTATTAGGTCTGTTCCCCAGATTTGATCTTGTTTGTTTTGTTAATTTCCAAGAACTGTCATAATTTAAACGTATTCGGATGCACCGTTTTTAATAAGAGGGAGTTAGAATTTTACTATTTAGTAAAACAAAAAAATGTTTAACATTTTCGAAGAGCTAGTAAATTACTAAAAGTTTAACAAATTGCTAGCTAGTAAGATGCTAAGCCCTTAATAATAGGTTTGTTTAAAATTTTGTCCCATTGTCGTTTTTATTTTTTTTTAACCAAATATAATCAAAAACTGTTCCTTTTGCATTCGTAATAGTGTAATCTGATAAATAAAAGCATTTCTTACATTGCAAACACAAAAAATAATTTTGGCCACGTTTTTGGGATTTTCCGCCACTGTGCGTCTGCCGACTGAAAACAATATTCAATTTACCTTTTCCCACAACGCCAAGCGGTAAGATAATAGGCGCGTCTTTTTTTAAGTTGAAAAGTAATACGACAACACTCAACATACTCATCTTCTTAAAATGTGTTCTCAAAAGCTTCAAATCCCAAAAGCTCCTTAATAAAAACCACTGAAAAAGCTCCTTGCTTGCAATTGAGAATGATAATGGTAACTCTGTTTTGATGTAGATAAAGAGCGCACGATCGCATTGAGTGACACTTGACACTCTTGACAGTATCTCATCAGCAGTGGGATACGACGGTCATGTTAGGGTGTACAACTTTTTGCAAAGAATTACAACAACAATTCCTTAAGAAAAGTCAGTGGCTTGCTATTTTTTTAGTGGCATTTTTCCTAACGCATTGTAGTGAGGGTGCATCAGGCGCCACTGCTTTAGAAAAAGCTCTCCCATAAGGCCTGTACTGACAATTTTTGTTGGACAGAGTATAGAGTTGATCCCTGATTGTTGAAATTTTTCAATTTAATCTTTGAGACACTTATCAGATGTTTCATCTTATCTCACTACACGGGTTCATTCGGGTGTTTTTGTCTAAAATAGTTTGCATTTATTTTCTTTATATTATTTATTTCTGATCAAATCCAAAGTTCTGTAATTTCTTAGGTTTTATTTTCCTTTAATTGGCATTATAAAACCATCTATTACTTATTTTATATACTAATATATCTAAGCTATGTCCTTCTCTTTCTTTTGTTATCGGAATATTTAAAGCTCTTAAAAGCATTTATTGGAACGAGCGTTCAAATTAATTAAAAAAATAGGCAGTTATATACATACATATCTTAGAGTATTTAAAGGTTTTTACTTTAACTATAAATTAATATTATTATTATAAATTCTTTATTTGAACAAAACTCGACATACATTTGAAATACTATAAAAGATCATTAGCATGGCAAAAACTATATTTGCCGTCTGCCTGGAATTTTTCGAGCATAAAAAAAAGAAAGTTTATTATTATAAAAATTTAATAAATTAAAATGTGTCAAATAAATAAATAGAATGCGTTAAAATAAACATAATATCTAAGCTTCCAATACAAATTTCCTCGTTATATCTTAGAGAAAGATACATAAATATACAATATTTATTTTTTTTTAAATTTACTTTAAAAAATTGTTTCGGTAACCTAAGGCATGATCAATAAAACTGTAAAGGTTCTTCCAACCCCACTCTCCGCTTAAAATTTGTTTCGCTTCCTGGAGATTGAGAAAGCTCTTTGAAATTAATATAAATAGTTTAATCTTCCACGTAAGAAAACTTGATTATTGAATATGTTGTTTTATTTAGTGGGGGATATCGTGAACAAAATTTCCTTCGGAATTTTTCCCATCTTCAAAAATTGAAAACGACAACACTTTTGCTCTGTTCATTGTAAGTTGACGGCTGGCCTTTTGAAATGGGAGCCAAAGTCCCTATGAAACTTAATTCCCGATATCAATAAATTGCAAGTGAAACTTTCGACATTATTCAACTTGACAATTCCGAGGGAAATTTGATTATGTTTTTTAAACTTCGAAGTACTTGCTTGACTATGAGCCAAACATCATCTATATTTCAGAACCGATTTCGTGGAAAATTTCTTTCATTTTTTTCTTTTAATCTCAAAACGTAACATGAATAAGTTTTCTAAAAATGGAATCAATTGTAAAACACTTGTCGATAAAATCTTTCATTGAACTGAAACCAATTTTCATCCATACATAATTTTGTAAGTTAAATAAGTAAAATAATTTCTACTTGTCTTAAAATATTTCTCCCTAACCATTCTTAAAGAAAATTTTAAGTTTTATCAGTCGGGACATTCGGGTATAGTGATATGACATCGAATGAAATTTGAATTTCATTTACTTTTTTTTTGCAATTTCAGTGCTATTCTTTAAAGCTTTTGTTTCGAATGTGTTTGATACGAGTATATTATTGAATTTTTTTAATAACTAACATTCAAGTTTTGTAATTACTGATCTTGTTGTGGATGTTGTTGGTCTTAATTTTAATTATTTTATGAAATCGATTTCAGCATTTTTTTTTCGTATTCTCTGTGGAAATGTAAGTTGGACTGAGACATCTGTGCTACTTTTCAGCTTTACATCTAGAATCGACAAGTTGTGTCGAAATTCTAACTTGGGAGTTACGGAAACCAATTGGTTGCCGGCGAATTGGGAATACAATTTTATAATAATTAACCCACTAAACGCAGAAATAAAAGCTTGTGATAATTGAGGACCTTGCATCAAAAGGGATGCAAGTCCACATTTAACTTTTTGTGAGAAATCAAAAAAAAAAACTCTGAAAAATAAATTATTTAACGAATGTTAAAAAATGATATGGTGTTAAAAAATTTGCTTATTTTCACATTTTTTTAATCAAGTTTTAGGTTAAATAAATAATACTAGTAATTACTGCGATTTTTTAAATTTTTGATCTGCCCCTCATTTGCACCAAAATGTGGACCTGCCCCCATTTTGATGCAAGGTCCTCAATTACGGGTTAAGTACTAATACTTAATAGAAACATTTTTGTGTATTCTCTTTAAGGAACTGAATATATGTATGTATGTTCAAAGTTTAACGATGTTCCATCGCATTAACTAAAATTTTGAATGTAACGACTGTGAAATTTCAATTAAAAGTAAATCGATTTCCATAAATTTTTTAGTAAATTTTGACTGAAGCACAAAAGAGTCTCAAATAACATTTCAAAAATAAGCACCACCCTAATGTGTATGTATGTATAACATTAATAAATAATAAATGAATTTCGTAGCTGCCAAATTGGGGTTCATTTATTTTCGTATTTCCATTGTTGAATGCTTAAAAAGTTTTCGCACATTCAAGGCGGTACAAACATATCCAAACAAAATATTTGCTTTTTATGACGCTTACCAACCATTACAACCCAATTAAACTTGACCTGGTTTGAAACTTTTTTCTACTCTCTAAGTATGTTTTGATTTATGTTTGTATCATTTTACAATGAAACATACTCAAAATATCTTTACATTGAAATGTTGAAACCATGCGCCCATAAAAATAGGAAAAAGGGTGAAAAATCCTTGTTACATCACCTTTGTCATTCTGCTGCCTTTTCGCCTTGTGGGATGCAGCAATAACGTAAGCACAGATGACCCAGTTCCAAAATAAGAACGAAAAATATTTAAACGAGGATTTTTATACAGATGGCCGAGAAAGCAGCGTTACCTTGACTTACTTATAATTATATGGTGCCTTCTATGGACATTGTACAAAACTTAAATATTGTTCACAAAACAATGATTTATATTCGATTATGAAGATTAAAAAAAAATATCGATTGCTTTAAATTCGCTGATTGGTTGTTTCTTTTATTTTTCGGTTTTTATAATACCAATTTCCTAAATTTCTACTATTCTTATAATCTTACTATATAAAACAAAATCGGATTTGTTCGAACTCGAGAACGGCTGGACCGGTTTGCATGGTTTTTGATTTGTAGTATTTGTCCCCGAATAGCAGAATAAGTAAAAACATTGGAAATAGCTCAATTTTTGTCTGCATCGCCATCTAATCCACGTGTCCTATGGAACAAATTCAAAGATAACATGTCAGAAGACATTTTACATCGAATTCGTGCCAGTTCAAGAAATCCTGATCTTGAGGCGAATGAGGAGATGCATAACAAGGCTTTGCTATTGATCGAAAATATGTGTTACCGCATGTGCGGCAGTTTGTTAGTCAGGTTTGGAATAACAGCGCCAGATCTGGGAGTGAGAATAGATATAGAGAATTGGAACGTGAACATTTATATGTTCGATGTGAATTAGACCTATCAGTTCAAACGAATGTACCCCTGTTGAACCCAAAACAGAAGGAAGTCTATGATACATTAATTAATGCAATTGATGATGGAAATGGTGGCTTATTTATCCTGGATGCCCCTGGTGGAACAGGAAAGACATTCCTCATGTCATTAATTTTGGCCACTATTCGTGTGAGATCCGAAATTGCGGTAGCAGTTGCTTCTTCTGGAATAGCGGCCACGTTGTTAGAAGGATGCCTCATTCAGCGTTGAAATTGCCATTAAATCTTCAAACTACTGAACAACTGTCATTGACGGACTGAACAACAACGACATTCATTGACTGTTAGGCGGTTCGACGTTCGCCGGGTCAGCTAGTATTAATTTATGTATTTATGTTAATATTAATATATAAATAAAGCATTTTCTTAGGATTGCATTGATCTTCAAGTTTAATTTTTTGTGTAATAGTCAAACTTGAACCAAACTTTCATCAAAATAAAAATATTTTCTGACGTATTTCTTACATCAGATCTTTTGCTGAATTCTTTATTTATATAAAAACTGTAAGATTAGCTAGATTATTGAATACATTTTTCTTAAATAAATTTAAGACTATGTTTCCTTATTAAATAGATAAATATGTATATAAATTGTTTATTATTTTGTTTAATTTTTCATACCCCGAACCTTATCTTACTGTAGGCTTTTAAGGAACAAGATTAGAAAATAACGGTTCTTGATAGAAAGTCAAATAAATAAAGGAAATGAAAATTAAAGCATTAGAAAATTATAACAGATCATACAAAAAACAGTAGATGAAATGTTTGCTACCCATGTTTTAGTGGCCTGAAAGGCAATAATATAAATTGATAAAAAACGGAAAAGGCCTAAAAATTGGATTTAGTTTTTTAAAGTAGTTACAAAACTAAGTATTTCTACATATACCCAAGAAAGCCTTTTCTCAATACAGTGAAAGCTCTAATAAGCGGACACTCATGGTCCCCCAATTTTTGTCCGGTTATGAGAACTGTCCGGTTAAGGGAAAGCAATAAAAAAAACTTTTTTTTTAACTTCATATTAATTCTGATTAATATTGGATCTACGATCTACCTTGCCATTTTCCACGAACATCTTCTTTATTTCTTGAAATCTCTGCAGCTTGTGTTTTTCCAATATTAAATCTAAAAAACTTTGCATAGATAAAATATTTCATGTCGTGGCTGAAAAAAAAAACAAACTTTTTTGCCAAAGAGCGAACCAATAAGTTTTTGTTGCCCAATGCATTGGCAATTTACAACTTTTCTTGCCTCACCCTTTTTACCGTTATTTTAACTGACTATGCTCTAGTGAAATAGCCAGCTACATTCCTCCCCTTAAACAATTCAACCGTAATATTCGCACTTCTAGGAATGCCCATCAGTTTACCCTTGAGCCCAACTTCTCACGTACTGTGAAGTACAGAGATTCGTTCTTCAGCCGTACTACGCTAATGTGGAATTCCTTACCACGCTCTGTCTTTTCCAGTCATTGCTATGTTCAAAAATTCAAAACCAATGTACACCGACACCTCCTTTCTGACCCCTCCCTTTTTTTCCTACTGCTCACACTGTGTCTCTGACATATTAAGGGTATACAAAAAACTGATGAATGAGTAGCTGAAGGAAAGGAAATGACATGTGTAAAAACGAAACGCGATGAAAAAAGGGAACCATACCCTCTCAAAATTACACCAACTACCCCCAGTAACTAACTCGGGAAACCCCCTAATAACCTTTCAACATAACATCGCACTGTCCAGTTATTAGAGCTTCGCGTCCGGTTATCGGAGATTTTCTATAGATTTACTTACGTATTAAACATAAACTGTACTTAGAACAGATCTGCTGTTCTTTTCCGTTACATTTTTGAGAAAAAATAATCCCTAAATAAAATAATGTGTTCGCGTATGAGAGGTTTTCTATCTAAAATGGGCAAGAAAACGTGTCCGCGTCCGTTTATGAGAGTGTCCGTTTATAGGAAAGTTATTTGTATGAGATTTTCGAAAAAGAAGTTCGTTCCCGAAAATGTGTCCGTTTAAGGGAGCTGTCCGCAAGTAGAGCTTTCACTGTAATAATCAATAATTTTATATCTCGTTGATTCCAAATAACTAAATAGCCACTAAACAGGGTCATCAATTTTCTGGTTCCGAAAGTAAATTTAATGAAACACATTTTTAATTTAGATTCCCATCAATCTTTTATTTCAATTTTACTTGATATTGATGAAAATATATAAGAAAGATAAGTAAGAAAAAAAAAATAAAAGGCTTTGAAATTGGATTTCTGAAGACCCTAACACGAAATGAATTTTACTTAACCACAGTTATAAAGGCTTGTAATTAAATCTTCTAAAAATAAAGTCATAAACGGAGTTCCTCTCGTTCGTATTAACAAAGGACTTTTTGTTAACATGGGTCAAGGAAGGCCAAAATAGGTCTTTTCTTAAATCCCCAAAATACTCGTATGATGTCAGCAGTCTTTATTTTAAAGACCAAATGTTCAATAATTTTATATAACCTGTTCATTAATAAAAAACTAATGATTTATAATGTTAAACAATTTTCCACAACAAAACAAATTTAATACCAAAAATTAGTTGTTTGTTAAAAAATTATAGATATTAAAATTCAATTAACTTAGTTTGTTGTTTTAAACTGTCGTCTTTTAGTATTTAAAAACTCCATATTTAAAAACGCAAATCTTAAAAACCACTACATAATTAAAAGGACAACTTATCAAAATCAAAGAATCTTAAAATTAAGTTTAAGCTAAATATATTAAACACAGTATACCGTAACCCGTTTTCAAGATAAATAAATAAATTTGGTGGTGCAACAGCTCGAAGAAAAAAAAAATTTGTATATCTATACATTATTTTCAATTTGTAGAAGCTTTTATATAAAAATGTTGATCTCAATGGGAGAGCCGTTAATGAGAAAGGCGAACAACAAAAACAAAAGGTTCTATGACATGTACTGTTGATAAAACATTTTGTTTTACCAAATTGTAGACCATGTCTTCAATAGTTGATTTTTTTTTTATTTTTTTTTTTTTTCAAAACCGTTAAACCTGTTTTCTAGATAGGTACGAGTATATGATATTTTTTCTATCATTTGTATGGCAGTTAGTTTTGTTGCTAAAAAATTCAATTTCGCATCTAGGGAATTACCGAATTTAGTACCTACCAAGTTTGAAGAAAATTGCTTTAGTCGCTTGGGCTCTAAGTCGAGGTAAAGACAGACAGGGAGACGGAATTTCGGAGCACACTTTTAGTTTCAAGTTTTATCAACATGACGAATTTTATTTTTTTTTTCCAAATGGAAAACTTGCATTATAGTACTTATTCGCAAGGAAAAAGGCCATTGGCTTTTATAAGAACAATAACTTCGACCAATGATTGCGCCAATTGCGGACCCATAATTAACTGACTACGATTATGTCACTTTAAATAATGAAGGCAATTTAGTACAATGTTGAACAAAATCAGGTTTTGCAAGGACATGTGCTCATAAAATATACAATTAACTCCCGCTGGGAGTCCAGATTCCAAAGATGCCAAATATCGATTCATCACTTCTTTTTAACAATAATAAGATATTACTTATACGTTTAATGTTATACATCTTATGCTCATGGTTTACTTCGTTGTCTCTTTCATTCGGCAGCTTCTGCAAGCTGCAATCATGAATGTGTCCTTGGTGGTAGGTTGTATCCTAGTTGCCAATACAAAAATTGAATTGGTTTTTCATTGCCATGGCTCCATAACTATAACGAATAAAATGTGCATGGATTTCAAAGTTGTCCTGCTTGATGATGACGTGTGACATGCGCCCAATGACTCTCTACCCTCGGCAAAGGCAAATAAACGAAGATGAGTTTGTATCTATGTCTAACGGTGCAAAACCCATTTGGAGTTCGAATGTAAACAAAGAATTGACGGAGGAATGGGTTGTTCGAAGGGTGGCTCGAAAAAACCACCCACAAACACAGTTTGTCATCCTTTTTCAAGGTTGTCAACTGGGAAAAGTTCGTGCAATCAAATCCCCTCATAACATTCTCTCATTCGTTCTCATGCTCTTCTTTTGTCCGTTTTTTTTATCCTTTCTCAATATTTACAAACAAACTCGAAAAAGGAACATGCAGTCAGCTAGCGAAAGCCCTGTATCGTTGGCGAAAAAGAGCTTTTTCTTCATCTGGTTTACTGGCTGTGTTTACATTCAACGCCATTCATACTTTTTAGTTCATTTTGGTCCTAGAATGATTTCGAATTTTCTCTAGTTGCGTCTTTCTTGATTTGTATACGTCTCGTTTTCGCAACATTATTTTATTTTCTTATCGGAGTGTGAAATGCATATAAATAATAAACAAGGAGTACATGACAGTGTAAATACAAAAATAAACATCTCGTGCGATTTTCGTGTTTAAAAAATTGTTATTACACAATCAACTTTGTGATGGTTTGATTTAATACAATGTATTGAAATAAAAACATACCTAGAAACAAATTTAAAGAACAAGGATAATTAGACGAATAATAAATCATCATGTGGGTAGACAAAGTGAGTCGATAGATGAATAGGCTTTATAGATGCTTAGCCACCTTATCTTAATTAACTTTCATAATAATTATCGTCGTAATCATAATAAATGGAGAGTTGCAAACGCTTGGTAAACATGACAACACTTTGCTTAAATTTTATTAAAAAAAAATAACTTTGCTTTATTATTTACATGCTTTTATCATAAGTTGCTAGTCTACCTTACATATCCAATGTCAGCATCATATTGCTGTTAAAGCAAATACGTATAAGAATAAGGATTATGAAATTTGTACATGTGTATACAGTCTTGTGATGAGATTTGCTCTTTCCTTTTTCAAATAGGGATAAAAGGGTTGTGAAAAGTTATCAAGGATAAGACAGACGATAAAAGTCGAGTGGTTTAGTATGAAGTCAGAATTAAATTTCTGTTATATTATGAAACATACTCGTAAATATGAATATCGTTTGTGCAGATGTTGTATTTGCAAAACGATTTAATAAGTGCTTGTATAAATAAACACTCTGTTTATAAAATTTTTTTCACAAAAAATACTTTATCGTAACGAGAACGCATCGATAACGACGCAACAGTGTGAATCTGGCAGGCTTTATCGATTTTAATTCTTATTTTCATACAGATATTTAAAAAAAAATATTTTTTTGAAAACAATGTTTTTTTTTTTTTTAATTTAATATCTCGAAAACAGGATATAATTTTTTTAATTAAGACGGTTAATTAGTCATAACGTTATTCATAGTTGTCCAACGAGAGGTGTCATATTAAATCAATAAAAAAAACGAATGCTGACTTCAAAATGTGACGAAATTTAACATTGGAAATTTGGCATGCGAAAGCATTGTTTAGTGAAACTTAAAGGTAAATATTGGTTTCGTGTAAACAAAATTCAAGCGGATAAGTCAATGACATTGAACCCTTTAGAAAACAACAAAGGGAGTGCTTTTAAAGATATACATTGTCAAATAATCTAAAAGATATTTCAAAACTTAATTGATCGTCAGAGCCACAGCAAAAACAGACACAATTTATGCGTGATATAATTAAGAATAATAAAAAAATACTTACAGTAACCAATCTTATCGATTCAATACAAGCATTCGCCCTATTCAACAGTTTATTGTGTTTGATTTCAAAAAGGACTCCAATCAAATTATAAAAAAGGCATTTCGGAAAGAACAAAAATAGCGAATAGCCGCGAACACCCTGAGAACATTTCTACATGTAAATTTGTTTTTTTTTTTTTTATTTAATACAAGTTGAAGATAATTACAATTATTGTGTATATACAAATTTTGCGAAACTTTAATTGGATTAACACAATTTTGAAATACAGAATTCTCTGTTTAAAGAATCATGGGACACAAAATTTAAAAATTCCGAATAACAAACCGTTCCTAATTCAAGTTCTTATTTACTTCAAAATGTAAGAAAATGCAAATCAAATATAATTTTTTTGTTATTAAAAAGGTATTCAAACACTGTGGAAGTCATTGAAAAATTAAACAAAAGGTTATTTTTTAAAAGAATTTAGTTTATAAACCAACATTGATTCTAGTGACAGTAAAGTGACTAGCTGAAAAATGATTTCTAATCCATATTGCAATTTCAACAGTTATAGGCTTTTACTATAAATCAATATGTATGTGGTTTATTTCATTTTAAAGTTGTGCGCCCTTAAAAAAACAACCACTATTATACATTCTCACCAATTTCAAGAACAGCAATCAAAAAATTGATTCATAAATCGCATTAAATTATCATCATTTATTTAAGTGTCCTCATGGAGAGCAATAATACTCAAGTATAAAGTTCAAAGTCATAAACAACATTTTCCCCTGTCAAAATCACTGTTCAAATCCCATTAGATTTCATTGGTCCATTACTACATATGTATATTATAATCAAGAGGCACCCAAGCGAAGTAATCAAGTGACATCCAAAAAATATTTTTATCCAAAGCAATAATAGTTTTTAAAGCGCCATACTTGCTTTCGGTATTTTAACAGGGTTAAACGAAAAACTGACGGAAAAACTTGTCTTTTTAAACAATATCCTACTTAAAAAAATAAAATTCATGACTGGGTCGCATGAACTAGCTCTTATATTGAAGCTATTTTGAATGCATAAGGTGCATTCTTATACGGCTAACGCAACTCCTTAGGGTAGTTGGAGTTAAAAATCGAATGTCAAGCAAATGAATTTATGCAAAAATTATAAATCGTTGCAGTGGTTTTAAACAAAAAATAGGTTGTTTATATAAAAGTTTAACAACACTTCTAAAAATTTAATTTCGCGCGCCAATTTTGTTTTTTACTACTGCGCAAATAGAAATTGAATTTCAAACAAATTATTGATCCGTTTTTTAAGAAAGAAGTCAAAAATAAAAAAAAAAACTATGGTAAATACTGTCTGTAATTTCTTAATTCAATTACTGGGTTTTGAAAAAAAAAGTTTGAATAAAATTTGAATATTTGATATTTGAAATTATAAAAATCAATCAGTTTATGAGAAAATTGAAAACAAAAATAATGGTTGCATATGAGGTAACATATTTCCAACCATTAGATTACTTTTTCTAAATGATTTTTTTTTATTTTTTTATTTATTTTGGAACGGCATATAGAACATACAGATAGACAGAATTGCGAGATCTACATTTTTCGTCATAATCATCAATCTGATCAAAATCACGAGTTCGATTTTATCTACCCATAAAACTATTATAAAATACTCACAGCTCAATCAAATTATTAATCTTTGCTGAAATATATACTCGTATAATCTATTGTTAATACTGCATATATTATGCATGCTGCTTTCAATCATCTAGACCAAGTGCTCTGGCATCCAATGTCTTTCGTCTCTACCTTTCCGCCTCGAACTTGAGGGTTGGGATTCGAAGACTCAAATGACTGGACCATTGTTGTAAATTCGCTCAATGTGGAACCCATTTTTTACCCCAAAAAGAAGTAGCAGGGGTATCCTAGGATAATATTCTTCTTTAGATCTACAGTAAAGTGATGGTCGTGGAATTAAAATTTACTCCGATAGATGAACTCATTAAATACTGTGAAGTTCTTGCTATCAATAGTCTTGCCCTATCCGACTTTTGTCTTGTCCTTGTTAACTTCAATAGAGAGAAGTATCGCCTGATCTTAACTCGCCTTGAAAAAGTATTACGGAATATTGGAAAAGATTGAAGATGTTTATATCGTTGGGCAGATTTTTTTAAAATATTACCCCCTGCGCAATGTGTGCTCCAAAAATCCTTTCCGATGTGTGCATGTCTAGAATAGTTCGAAGGAGCCATTCCCTAATTGCACATTGCACCGGGATCACGAGTTCGCCCACCGGCATATAGAGATCTCCAAAAATAACAAAACATGCTCACAGAATTATTTATTTAATCCCAATTATAATTAAAACAATATAAATAGAATTCATCTATTTAATTTAGCTAAAAAAATATGTATAAAATAATGCTGATAACTACTAGCACCCTGTATTATAAAGATTACCACTCAGTGAATGTTTATTGTTCAGTGAAGGCATAAATGGCGGTAGCGCTGCGTTACGTAGCAAAACAGACGGCATATTTTTCAATTAACTCATATAGAGGAAATGAACCCCAACGTAATTGTCGTATTCTTTTAAGCAAACATTATGCGCATTGTTTTCACTTTCACGCAAACAACAAATTGTAGTACACGTAATATCTAAAGCAAAGTGAAAAATTGTTGCTCATCGGAATCAACAATTGAAGTCTATGAACTTAATCCAATAGAATTAAATATTCCGCGACCGATAACAATCTGCATATAGTAGCAGGGCAAAAAGATGTATTCATCGGATAGATTACAATCTAACCAAATATAGTGTGTTTGTATTGTAAGTGTGTGTTGGCTTATGCAAATTTTGTTATTGATATCTGCAAGACAATTTGTCAACAAAGCGCTGTGGTCACATAAAAAAATATGGATATTTGAGTGAAGGTTCACTTCCAAGATCACTAGACTAGACATTATTTGTCTCTGAAAAATCGATGTTGCATTTTATTGATCATCGTGGTGGCGGTAGGGTGCAAGATTAATATTAAAATTTTTCGTATTTACTTTGAATTTTATAATGATTTGGCAGTTCTTAAAACTGGAACACAAAAGATGTAATTACACCTGACCTCATACGGATTGTGAGAATGTGCAATTTTAATTGCTATAAAAATACTTGTAAGATTTAAACGGGGAATACATGCAATAAATAATAGTAAGGAGTCAATATGGTAGCTGCAGCTAAAAAAACTCATACAAAAGTTCACATCACTTGCAGTGCAATAAAATAATTAATTAGGGTAGGTCATATGAAGTGCCAACAATAATTTTAAAAGTTTTTGATGTACATGTGTAAATATTCAATTTTTTCAATTAATTATGTATGTATGTGTATTTAACTCTATGAAAACCATGTCAACGCTCAATTATTATTTTATTATTACTAAAAAAGCTTTATTCACTCGTTAAAGTTATTCTCTTGTTATTTTGTTTTTATAAATAAATAAATAACTAATTAATAATTTTGATCCTTCATCTTCCATCTTCTTCGGTGTAAATAAGCTTTTCTTTAGTAGTTTGGGCAAAAAGCATGAATTTCGTCTCTCCACGGCTTGAATGGTCTTCCAACATTTCTATTCTTGTCCAGTGGAGTCCCAGACCAATCCCATTTCAGTTTTCTTGTTTTGTGAAATAAATTTTCGTGCGGGTTCTTTAATTTTTGTGGTTAATCCGTTGAGAAAATCAGACCTTCAGAATCAATCTTTTCATGTCCCTTTGGCAGGATTGCATTTATTTTCGCGGAGTCTAGTAGATTACAATGTTTGGCAACCATTATGTTAAAATTGGAAGAGTTGTAGAGTCAAAAACGTATTTCCTTGTTTGATTGGAGACGTTTAGATCCTGCAGATACTTCAAATTCCAAAATTGTCGCCAAGCGTTTGTTATTCTTTGTTTTATGTTCCTCTTCTTGCCATTCAGTGTTAAAAATTTTGAAGAGAATGGGCTTCAGAATTGTTAGTTGAGTTTTGTATAGATTTCTGTAGAAGTTTGTTGCTATATCGTTGATATATTTTTTATTATTAATCTTGCGAATATTGTCGTTTTAGGCAACGATCCACTCCTTAAAAAGTTGTATTGAAGCATTTGCTTTTTTAATTGATTTTGTGTCTTCTGTTTTCTTTTTAAGAAAGTTTTCGTTAAAAGTTTGTATTTATTGTTGGGATTTTTTATTTATTTCTTTCTATTTTCGGATACATTGAGATTTTTCTTTAAATGCTATTGCTCTTAACTTATTAACTGCACTCATTTGGAGAGAAGTTTTCAATATTTCCCAACGTTGTTCAAGCGTAAAGTTACTTATATCGTTCCGCGGAGATATGCGTTCATACTGACTTTTTTTCAAGATTTGGAGCAGGATACAGCTTTCAGTGTCAAACTAACCTATGATTTAAAAAGAAACCACTAGATGGCCCACCCTGTAGCATTGGGCCTTGCATAGGCTAAAAACTGTATCTCAAAGATAAATCAACTTTTTTAGTTAATTTCATTCTCTAAAAGTTTTTGTATGTCATGCTGTAATATGAAATTCGAACGAGTTATTGAAGGAAAAAAAACAACACATTTCCTAAACCCAACCACCTCAAAATATTTATTTTATAATGGGCCGCACTCAAACACATACCATACTACATACTATATATTACCCTTTTTCGACTAAGTGTACTATATCCCCGTGTTTGTGCATGTTTTTCTTAAAATTTATTGATTTTACGAAAAAAGTATATAACAATCTTTTTTGTGTGCAATTATTATTACAAAAATTAAATAAGTTATAATTTTCACCTTCACATTATTTTAGGGAAACTTGAGTTTTCGAGAAATTTCATCATTAGGATACTTTTTAAAAAAATGCTTAAGGCTTCGGCCAAACACTGATCGACGAGCGATAGAGCGACGAGTCTGAGTGATGGGTGGCCATTTACTGAGCGATTAGTTGAGAAAATGCCATTGTCAAGTATAGTTCGCCGCGTTCATATTTATAGAGCTATTATACACCTCATAAATCGTAAAAGGGAAAAGTATGTTAAATCTTCGCAGATATCCAATATGTCAATAGAATCTTTCGATTTGCTGTTAGAAAAAGTTCGGCCAAGATTAACAAAACAAAGGAAACCAATTAGTGCAGGAAAACGGCTGGTCTTATTACTAAAGTTAGTTTTTTATTCTTTAATTTTATTTTTTAGTTTTGCCAAAATAACATTCTGAAAGTCGCTTTTTATCTCAAGTTTTTTAAACTCGTTAAATTTTGCCCTAAATGGCAAAAGACTTGAAAAATTTCAAATTTCAAACTTTCTGCGTTTATTTTCTCCATGGACTTATGTACTTCGTCGCTCAGCGATCGAATCAAAAATTAAAACAGATTTGATTGCAGAGCGACGTCGTTCTATCGCTTAAAAAATCACAAGCCGCTCAGGGTCTATGGCTACCTCCATACAATTTCATGTGTTTTAATTTTTTTGCGTCGCTCAGCGAGCAGCGTTGCCCCCCTACTACAATAATTGTGTTTTAACTACACTAAACACTACACTTTTTTTACATCAGAATATCAGAGCAACAGCTGATGCAATTATACAATCAAAAGAACTCTTGAAAGGCTTAGGGGGAATTTTCGAGCCACCCGCAAAATTAATAAATTTTGCACACAAATTCAATTACCACAATGTAAGTCTATATAAAAAAATGTATCCTAAATCTATATTTTTGGTTTGTAAAGATGTAAATAGTTTATTTATTATCAGAAACGAATTTTTTATGAGTTGTGTAGACATATAGTTTTTTATATGTATGTATATTTAAAAGTGGATTAAATGATTGAAAAATTTGTAAAATTATTTGGTTTATTTTTTTACTACATTTCTACTACACTTTTTTTTCTAAACACTACACTTTCAACCAGTTTGGGGGGCAACACTGTCAGCGACTAGTCGCTCAGTCGCTCGTTCGCTCATCGCGTGGCCGAAGTCTAAGGCATACCAATAAAGCTCTCCCCCAAAGTCCAAATTCTCCAGAACGTTTTCGAACGTTTCGATTTTCAATAACGTGGTCATAGACCACGCTAGTAACATCGCAGCCTAAGTTTGGATAGTGACACGACTTCTGACTTGCTTTCGTATAGCAATAGGTCCACTGGTGGTCTTATGGGTTAAGGTTGTCTCACCGAACACTGGCACAAATCTTTACATCGTTTTGGAGAAAGTATGATTATTGCACTTGATATTTTAAAAGCATTTGATAGAGTTTGGCATCAAAATCTCATATGAAAAATTCATGTAATTGGTAATAATGACTCTTCTTCCTTGGATTAAAAATTAACTTTCGAAGCCCTCATTACAAGATATATTGGGTGGTTTCAAGTCGTTTATTCATAAAATAAAATGGTGGCGTGCAACAGGGCTCCATTTTGTCTCCGAATCTCATTTTTATATATGCGCTCAATGGTTTATTGAAAGACCCTTATAAAGCACGAGCATACGAGCAATGGTAAAATAATGGGGAAGAAAGGAGGTGTTGATGAACATTGGTCTTAATTGTTTGCAAATTGAAATTCATCAATGATATCATGTCTGAAACTAATAATCCCTGAAATTGTTTTGCTGGCGACGGTGCTCTCAGCTTGACCCTCCAGATCTGGCTGTAATCTATAAGGAATATATTCGTCCAATCCTGGATTACAATTCCCATCCACCTAATATTTCCTTCCTATTGCGATGTCCAGTCATTCAAAACTAATTTGCATCGTTATCTCTTTTTAAATCCTCTCCAACTTTCCTAAATTAGCGCTGTTTTGAAACTTTTTAAGGGTACTCGAAATGCCTTTAGTGCGCCCAAAATTATAAAAAAGATCAAGTTTTTATGCAAGTCCCACTGTATTGTTAGAGTGTTTAGTTAGAAATATCTGCTAGATATACTTTCTTTAGTTTTAAAATTCACATTTTCACTAATGAACTGTAATCTGAATTCTATTCACATTACATTCAGATAAAATAAAGAAGATATTAGCAAATTTACGGATGTACAACTATTAAATCGTGAGGGATTATCTGCCTCATACACTAAAAAATGCAATCTGTTCTATATTTATCACAATTTGATTTTAAAGAAAACATTTTTATCAATCACCAATATTCAAATATTAAGTTTATTTTTTTTTCTCTAATTTGCTTTTTTAGGAAAAGACTGATGACATCTTAGCAAAGGCCTTAAAAATTGCTATCGAAAAACAAGAGGCATATAGGAAAACTGAATTAGGTAAGTTATTCCTTGCACCAGAATTTGCGAAATGTTCCTTCTTAAATAATACCCAACGTTCAAAGTGTTAAATGAGTCATACTCGTATCATTCATAATAGCTTTATTTTTGACAGATGTCAAGTATAAAAATTAAGTCAGAGACGATTATTCTGCCTCCTGCAAGGAAGTAACAAATCCTCCAAAAGAATCTCTTAACCAGACAAGTACTACTCAGCCTACAGAAAATTGTTGTTCCCCTCCATTCCTTTTAACATGCACACGGTTGAGATTTGAAAGTCATCATCACCTAAGGCCAACTTCAAGATTCTAATAAATCCATCGCTAAAGAAAATACCTGGCGTTGCTAATACCAATTTATGTGGGATTTAAACTGTCAAGAATTAAAGGCACTGGATTGAGCTCAAAAAGTAACTGTCGCCTGAATTTTTAACTGTCAGAATCTATCCATTCTTACGCTCATCACCTTTCGGCCATATAAAATCAGAAGGCCGATCGTTCTTCCAAACAAAAATTGTATAGGATTTCAGCAAAATCAACTTAGCTTCTGTTAATTAGTTTTTAATTTTTTTAAGATATAAATGAGAGCGAGGAGACCTTTATTTCATCTAAATATGATTTATCTTTTAATTTTGGTTAAAACCTGAAATATCATAAGAAAAACCTTTATAATCTTATTATTAAAGGTGTCCTCAGGGAAAAGCCACCCTTCCACTAAAAACCATCAGCTTCATTTAGATATTTCTTTATTATAGTGGGAGGTCCCAAATATTTTCAAAGTTATCTCAAGATGCTTAATTTGTATTGGATACGTTTACTAATATAAATTTGAGTTGGTTTATTTATTAATCTAAATCTACAAGCTTAGTTTGTTATTACAACATTAAATTAATGGATTAAACACATTGTACGTAAAATTTTAAAATTTCTATGTATTTAATAATTTTAGGATTTGAGTTTAAAAAATTAATATACTCGTAGAGAATTAAATAAAATATTTTTGAAGCAGTCCTTTAAAATGTGTGAGTACAAATTTGTACATATGTACTTCATTGAACCACTGGTTGGTTCGCTAAGACTGTAATTCGTTTTGTGCAAGGTTGGGAAAGGAAATTTCCGTTTTACCTAAGCGAGTGTAAAAAGGAAGATAGGGGCTGTTAATCTGGTTACATAGCAGATATCTTGTAAACATAGTTTCGTGTACATAATTTCTAGTTTCCACTGAATATATACCTAGAATCTGCATCTTATACTTCAAAGGATGGTGAAAAATTACAATTCATTCGTGTGAGCTATTTACAAAATTCTGTTTTATTTGAAAGACCCATGCATGCGATTATGTATGGAATATGACATCGTTCAAATAAATGCCTCGATTTCTTACGGAGACGCGAATCCGAGTGTTCCAAATTTCAAGCCTACATGCAGAATGTCAATCGTGGCGGCCGCTATGCGGCAGGTAGCGCCGACGTCGTGCTTGAACGACAAGTTGTCTAGATCTATATGGTTCAATTTGGGCCATTCGAAATTGGTTATCGCATCGTTCTTTAGCGCTCACCATTGACGGTGACTGCCTTACAACAATGACGCCGCGCTGCCACCGGCCCAAAATCCACACCAAACGGATACTTTTAAGGATCCTTTGTCTCCTGGTAAACCTCGGGTTTGTTGGTGTCGTCCCATACACGCCAATTTTTTTTGCTACACAGCCATTCATCCAGAACGCTCAGAAGCCCAGCCAGCGAACAAATGACTTTGTCTATGGTAATGAATTTTGAGCTCCTGGCTTAAATAGATCTTATAGACCCGACGCAAAATTCACCAAGGTGAAGTTTGCGAAAAGTCGAGTTCTTGTGCATCGAGGAATCGACTGTTACTTGCCATGGGGATTTGGCATCAATTACTGAATAATAAAGAACAGATTTTACAGGTGTCACCAAAACAATATGGCCGTCAACTGAAAGAAAAAAACATTTATATTTTTAATATCTTTTTAATAATTTCCAGAATGGACATTACAAAGAAATAAAATAAAATTTAAAGATCAATGAAATCTTTTAAATTGCGTCAAATATGCAATTGGTAGACGTTCCCAAACGCAAATTGCAAAAGTTAAATTTTGTTTTATCTAATACGCGCACTCAAGGGGTTCGGTTTTGGATTTCCTTATAAGGGTATTCACTTATAATGAAAACCAAAAACGAATTTTTTATACGAAAGCTTTACTTTTGATTACACTGTTTGCTTATGTCATATGTTCGATAACATCAACTGTGTAGCAATTTGCAGTACAAAAATTGAGTTGGCGACGAAAATACTGATAAGCATATTTGTATGTTCGACGATAGCAACATCTGCGTCAAACAAGGACGATCAAATTGACGTTAGTTTGATGTTTTTGAAAACGGCCATACTCAACGTAATAATTAAAAGTTATCTTTGCATAAATTACATACAATATCAAAGTTCGAGAACCGACTTTTTGTTAATTTCAAATGACATAAACTTGCTTTAACGTTAAAGAGCACGTCTAACTTCAACAGTAAAAAATAGCTACTTAATCTTTTAAACGTATACTTTATCCGGATTGAAAATGGTCATTTCATACGAAAAAAAATTTAAGTAAAAATGTTTACCGATGTTTTATTTGATTTTTAAAAAGATGTACTTTGTAAATAGATTAATTATAAGAAATTCGAAACAATTGTATAAAAGTGCTCTACGGACTTTAATTTTACAATATTTCGGCGGGCAATGGACTAACAAGTCTATATCTGTAAATGTACACTAGACTGGGCCAAAAAAATTGACTATTTTTTTTTTGAAAGATATATCGAGAATACGAGGGCGGGTCAATAAGTCCGTGACTTTTTGAATTTCTGACCTCTTTACTGAAACAGCAACACTGCTCCTGTCAACAGGCATCTGTCAGTTGACTCCTGTCAAAATTTAAACTTGCTGCGTCAGTTAGTTTGTGTTTGACAGCTATTTTTATCAGACTACTCACTAATTTGAGGAGAAAATGGAAAAAAGTGAATTTCGTGTGCTTATTAAGCATTATTTCTTGCGAAAAAAAACCATTACCGAGACCAAGGCTAAGCTTGATAAATACTATGGGGACTCTGCACTGGTTTACTGAATTTCGTTGTGGCCGTACAAGCACTGAAGATGCCGAACGTCCTGGACGCCCAGTTGAGGTCTCTACACCCGAAACAATCGAAAAAATTCACGATATGGTTGGCCGACCGAAGATTGAAAGTGCGAGAGATTGTGGAAGCCGTAGGGATCTCGCATGGCTCAGTGGTTTCAATTTTGAAATTGTTATTTTTCGTTAGTTATAAAATTCCAAATTAAAAAAGTAAAATCGAAGAAAAATAACAATTTATTAAGCTTAATTACTCAAAAACGGCTTGTCTGACGAAAATTTTCAATTAGACCTTTTTTGTAGGGAATTTAATTTTATATAAAAGTAAGTCAAAATGAATTTTTTTTACTTCAATGTTTTGTCAGTTCTGACGCAAAACATGAAATTATGACCAAAAATCAAAATTAGCGATGATAGCCCTCTTAAAATTGATATTAAGGGCTCAAACTTTTACGAACATTTTTTTTTGTCATTCTGAATCATATTCTCGATATATCTTTCAAAAAAAAAAATAGTCAATTTTTTTGGCCCAGTCTAATGTACACATTTGTATGCATGTACTAGTATAGCCAAATGAATTTACACCTTGCAACAACAAAATTGAGGTTTTATTTTATTTTATTTTTTCCATCTAATCTAAAATAATGTAAATAAGGTATAAACATTTAAAATCTGTATATGATATAAAATTTTCCGGCAAAAAATGATTTGGTTGAAGTTTTTTGTGTTCCTTTTAATTTGTTTTATGTTGTTGTTTGTCTACCAATTTTAGGGTTGTTCAAAGTAAATTCGCTAAGATTCTGTTGCAAAACCCACATTATTTAGAAGAGTTGTGTAACTTCTTTCAAATTATGAAAAAGTTAGACAAAGTTTCCGTACTAAACAACTGCGTTAGTAGAGCCGGTTTTATTCCTTAAACGTTTAAAATTTTGCACCTTTGTATTTATATTTTGAGTTTGTTTGTGTTTTTACAAATTCAAAAATACGAAGTAGATTTGCATATTAAGTTGAATGTTTAAATTTTTGTTTTGTATCTTTGACGTAGATACTGTTGGAAAAGAAGAACTTCACTTTTCAAATGCAAATTAAATTGGTAATACACGTAAATGCATACATACATATCTATATTTGTAGTTACAGCCTTGTTTGTCCATCGCCTGCCACAATATTTCAAAATTAAAGATCGTAAAAGCACTTTTAATATTCAGCCTATTTACAAAAACACGTCTTTAAATAAATCAAATATAACATCAGGAAACATTTTTACTTTGCTTTGGTATGAAATAACCATTGTCAATATATGTAATGAAGGTTCTTATAATTCAAACTCTATATACTACTGATGAAATAAATCAGGCAAGTAGAAGACTATTATTGAACTTGTTGAATTATTGATTCAAAATAGCTTTTTTGGCCTTTAGTCCACAGAAATTGGTTTTTCGTTCCGGCGCCGATCAATACGCAAATTCAGTTTAAATTTAAATTCAGTTCATCTTACATCGATTTTTTAACAAAAATCCAATGTGAACAATACCCAACCAAGATTAAAATTGTAATCATTAACGTTGGAAGATTTTGCCCTGGACTTAGTGGAGGTTTATCGTTAAGTCCTGGGACTTAGTTAGTGACTAACTAACTAACTACCGAAGTAGGTAGTTTAGCGAAGAAATAAGAAATAGAACTGTCAAACTTGTTTTGTTTTATCAACAAAATTTAACAAAAGTGCGAAATGCGTGTCTTCACGAGTTGTCAAGGCATTTGCTTTGAAAGCAAAGCATTTTAGTAAAATGAGAACTACGAAAGGATTAAAGGTCATAAGTGGATTTCGACAAGTCATGGGTATATTTGACAGCACCCATTTTAGGATTAAAAAAAACAGACAGGAGAAAGCGGTCAATAAAATATGTGAATAAGAGAAGGTATTACTCCAATAATGTGCAAGTAAAGAGAGCTTACTAAAAATTATATAAATATAAACCCAAACATTTTTAAAATTTTGCTTCCTTATCTTTTTATCCTCTGTATACATAGGCAGTTTGTGACGTCAATTTAAAAAAAAGAGACATACTTTGTCACCGGCGTGAAAGCACGCATGATTTCCGCATATATAAAAGTCCCACTATAAGATACAAGCAAATGACAATCAATTTAGGCAGACGCAAAATATAAAAAAGAGATGGCTTACTTGTTGTAGTAGATTTTTTTAAAGGATTTTTGATAAACGTCACTCAACTATTCATCGAACATTTTGTTTTTATTAATATAAATATTTAAGCCAGAATTTAACTCCTATGCCACGGTTTATTAAAACCATGGAATATAGGTGGAATAAGCGTTTTTTTTTTAATATGGCTGTTGAAATTTTGCGCCCATTTGTTCAAACACAGCCTCATTTAGATTTCCGAAACCGTCATATCGCAATATTGTCTTATGAAGTATAGCCTTATTTAAGAAGCAGCGTTGTTAAACAACACTATTTCAATATTAACTAATTAGCAGTTAGTTAGTTTAACGTAGACATCTCAAACCGCATTAGTCTACAAATTTCACGTGAATTTCAGATGCATGCTATTTAAATATTATTATTCAAGAACAAATTTTTAATTATCTACTCGTAGCGTGAATTTTTAATTTCCACACTACAAATGGACATTGAAAATTCTTAATGAATCCTTACCACGGACTTTAAAGTGACATTAGGCCAAATTTACCTAATGTTACTTTATGAAAACTTCTCAAGGCTATATTTTGAAATATGGACTTATGTATGTCACAGCACATCTACAAGCATTTGCTTTGCTAAATTATAAAAACACCTGATGCCATCACAATCATAGTAGCTGATTTATTTACCTGTTTTAAAAAAAACTCAATGTCGAGCATCTATATACAACAAAAATTTCCATTTTGGAAATAGTTACATATTATATACTACTTCAATTATTAGATATAAAAAGGACAGATTTTGATTTTATAAATATAGTTTTTGTCTATTAAAGGTGAACAAAAAATCAGTTACACCACTTTGCTTGCTTCTGATCGATATACGACTATTTCATACTCTTCGGTCGGTATTTCCCTGATATAAATCTAAGAAACCATAAATCACAATTTCAGCGATTGTTCTTAACTCTTGCTCTCATTAAAATATTATCAGATTATTTATTCTGTTTTCGAACTGTGTGCAAGCTCATGAAACGCTAAAATTTCGTTTTATTCGATTGAAGCGCCACTCAAATGAATGGTTTATCAGCCAATCGTTTTGTATTTTAAAACGTGCAGATAGATGTGTGTAACTCGAGATAAACGTACAGCAGTCTAATCAATCGACCATACAAGGCTCTGCCACTGCAACTTCAATCGTACCCAAATAGCGAAATTTAAGAAAAACGGCTTCTGATATTTTTTTTCTTTTATGTGTATAAATTTAATTTATTTTTATATTGTTGATTTGTTAAGCGTTAACTATAAATTGCAAGTGCTCCAAATTAGGTCACACAACATTTTGTCATTGAGTGAAAAAATCTTTGTATAAAGTAAAGATTCCAACAATATAACAAAACAGCGAATCTAAATTACAACAAATATCTTCCTAAATTAACAAACATGTCCCAAGATAGAATTACAATATTAAATGTGCAAGTATAGCCGTAAAAGGTATCATGAACAGTTTTTAGCTTGATAATTGAAATGAGATTGTCATTCTCACCATTTAAGGTTTTTTTCAATGAAAAAATGGCGTGGTGGTCATTAGATTTAACTATCCAGGTTCGACTCAAGAATTTGACTGATTGAAGATCCAAAATAATAAAGACAAAATGCAAATAAATGAATGTTTAGCTCATGCTCAAAAAATACTTCTGACATGATAGCTTGTAATTTATATTACAGCAGGGTTCTCAGGAACATGTGTAATTTTATATTTCACGCTTTGTAAAAAAAAAACAATTTTTTTTCACAATTTAATCAAGTTTTCTTATCTATTATTTTCTTGTTATCATGTTATCAACGACGTGCCTAGAACTCAAAATAATTATACAAAGTTAAATTAAATACATAAAGGTTTTCTTCAAGGAAGTGTTCTTATTCCGTTTCTTTTTTACTTGCGATATAGTAACTATAGTTTTGCATTTAGAAAAAAATAGAAAAAGAAAAAATATTAACGGTACCTGTCATCGAACCGTTTTTTTGATTTTTTCATTATCGGCTCTAACGATTTTGACAAACATTTTTGTACAGGAAATTCTTTGAATTTAAAATAATATTATATATAAGAATAATAAAATTCCATTTTTTTTAAAATCTATGTATATCTAAAAATCGTGTGCACGATAAGTTTTTGAAATTGTTTAGTAAAATCTAAATTATCAAATACTAAAAATTCGCATCCCAATTTCTTTGTAGAAAAATTCTAAAGAAATTTCTTATAGTATACAAAATTAATTTAATAATAAAACGATTTTAAAACTTTGTTTGCATTAATTCATACTTTTTTTTTGAAATCAGAAGGCATTTGAACATGTTTCCCAAATTAAATCTATATACGAGTATTTATAGACAATTTTAAAATTCCAAAGTACTTTTACATACGAGCAAGTTCGTGCGATCCAGTCGTGCACTTTATTTTCTTTACACTAGAAATAATATGCTATTATGTAATTCGTTGTATAAGCGGTCGCACTATCAATGTACACTTTCTAGGATTTTGATTACAAAATAATAAATTAATTATAAAGAACTTTGTAACGAGACATGTTTTTTGTTTGATGCTTAGTCATTTTATCTATGTAGGTCATAAAATTTTATCCTTGACAATTTGTTGAAGATATACAAAGTATCTTTTATGTAAGTGAAATTTCAATTAGCTAATTTTTTTTCTTTAAAACGCACTGCTTAATCCAACAAAAAAAAAATAATATCGGAGTTTTGACGTTTCAACTAAAATCTGCAGTATTTTGCAGTCTCTCCCAATAAGAGCAAACATAGAAAATGAAAGTTTATTGAGCTTTTTAATTACCAATATGCTTGCATTATTTTCTTTTCAGGGTTGCATGAATGTAAATGTAAATACACTCATTCGTTTTCACATATATAAAGCTTACGTTTTATTATGCAAGTTTAAAGAAAATTTATCGTTTGAAAAATATTTTTTTTTTATAATCTACACGCGCTCAAGGGATTATGATTACCCTTTAAATGTTTCAACAAATCTTGAAGATATACAAACAAGAGAGAAGTCATTTCAAATTGTACGGATATACTGTGAGCATCAAAAGAAATTGTACACCTATGAACTGCATTTTTAAAGCCCTGTTAAAGCAAGGGGTTTCGATCTTTTAGTAAAATACTTATGTTATTTTTTAAGGTAGTTTATTTTCAATGAATTGCCATATTAAAGTTAACAGAAAATAATGAAGTAAAAATACAATAAAAAAATTTAAAAAAATATTTCAATTTTTAAGCGTCAAAAGAAACTGTACAACTCGCCACACATACTGTGCAACTTTCCGCTTATCGAGAAAACAACCGTTAAATTAATTTTGTTTTTTTTACAACTCATAACTAATTGATTAAAAGTGTTATTGAGTTCATTTCTATCGAAAGTTGTTTGTTGCTTAAATTGTTTTTTTTTAAATTACTTCAAAATGGGTATACAAAGTGGAGTAGAAACACGACAACTTATTATTAAATTAAGAAAGGAAGGAAAATCTTACTGCGAAATAGCCAAAACAGTGAGCAGATGCCTTAACACGGTAAACAAAGTTTTGGACAAATTTCAAAAGTTCAAGGATGTAAAAGATCGACCTCATTCCGGAAGGCCAAAAAGGCTGTCCGTAAGAGATGAACGTGCTATTGTTAGGGAAGTATGAAAAAATCCCGCGTGTAGTGCAGTAAAGATTGCTGAAAATATTACCCAATCTTCTGGAGTCAACGTTAGCGCGAGCACTTCTCGGCGGACGCCCATAGTAGCAGGCGCGGACGCCCATAGTAACAGGCTATATGGAAGAATTCCTCGCAAAAAGCCATACATTTCTGAAAAAATCTGAAGCGAAGACTTCTTTTTATCAAGAAGTATCAAAAAGAAAGTTCTTCATTCTGGGGAAACGTTCTCTTTAGTGACGAGAGCAAATTTGAGATTTTTGGTTCAAAAAAACCACCAAAAATATGGAGAAAGAAAAAAACTGAATTTTAACAAAAAAATTTAAATTCAACAATTAAGCACGGAGGCGGTTCGATAATGGTCTGGTGAGGTATAGCGTCATATGGAGTTGGGAACCTCGTCTTTATTGACAGTACAATGGGAAAAGAAGATTATCTTAATATTTTAAGAGACATTTTGCCAAGTAGTGTTGTGAAACTGGTTTTAATTGATTCATGGGTTTTCCAACAAGACAACGATCCCAAGCACACATCGAAAATAGTCAAGGAATGATTACTTTACCGTACATCTAAGCAACTGGAACACCCTCCGCAATCCCCAGACTTAAACTCCATCGAACATTTGTGCGAGTATCTGGATAAGCAGATCCGTAAGAGGAACATTTCAAACAGAGAGTCACTAAAGTCAATTCTAGTTGAATAGTGGCAAAAAATGCCAACCAAATTGACAAAGAAGCTAGTAGAGTCAATGCTCAGACCCATTGATACTGTTTTAAAGGCGAAAGGGAAGCAGACAAAGTACTAGTTTTAAGTTTTTTACTTTAATTGAATAATGTACAGTTTCTTTTGACGCTTAAAAATTGAAATATTTTTTGAATTTTTTTATTGTATTTTTACTTCATTATTTTCTGTTAACTTTAATATGGCAATTCATTGAAAATAAACTACCTTAAAAAATAACATAAGTATTTTACTAAAAGATCGAAACCCCTTACTTTAACAGGGCTGTAAAAATGCAGTTCATAGGTGTACAATTTCTTTTGACGCTCACAGTACATACAAACAATTAATTCTCAACATTTCATGTCCTATCAAATCAAAATTTTTATTTTAAATATAAGTTTTTTATCAAACGAATGTTGTTTTGCAGGAAAATTTCTCATATTACAGTTACCTATTATTTCTTGTATGGTACTTATTTCATTTAACAAATTGACATTAACAAATGTAACAAAGGTGTGTTTTCTTTGTTACCTTGTTAACTTTACGTACTGAAATGTGCCTTGTTTTAAGACTTACTTCTTCTGATAATCTAGGCTAACGATATCAACAATCTCAAATCAAACAAAAACAGCAGAAGTTTTAATCAATTTGCTCGAAATAATTAAAACACAAAAATTAGCCTGTGCTATAAAAATACAAAAACAAACTTTCCTTAGCTCAAGTGGCCTATTCTTAATTTTGCATTCGACCTAAATATGCTTGAAAGAAATAAGTATTTATAGATATGTAGGTACATAGTTTGTACTTCACCTAGCATTGGTAAAATATGCAGGTACATCTACTATAAATAGCTTTTTTTGTAAGAAAAGTTATCATTTAATTCAACCAAATACATGTATAATCAGCCGTGGAACTAAAAATGCAAGTTGGTTTTCATCCATAAAACATGCTAGAAACTTGTTTTAAAAAATCATCACACAAGGAAATGAGGAAAACTTACTTTTACTTTTTAAACGCCACATTCAGCAGGAGCAAAAGTGTTCAAAGCCAACAAAAAGCCCCATTAGAAACCAAAACTGTTTATCGAAAAGCTTTTCAACTTCTACTTTCATATCAGGCACTAAAAACGAGCGATGATTTGAATTACTACGTATGTTGTCTTGGATATGGCTTCTTTGTATCTTGTTGCCTTAGTGAGAGTTTCTACACGTATTGTTCTCTCGTGTGTTGTAAACTTGCTATAGGTTCTCCTCATATTATTTAATTATATTGTCTCTGTTATGTATGCATGTCAGTAGGTTATGCGATATAAAGGATAATGTCATTGTTGCCAAATAATGAGATCAACATCCCCTGATTACATTAGGGTGATTGCGCTATAGACGATTTTTGACACCAATTTTTGAATTACAATATTTTTTACTTTTTTTGATAAATATTCAAAGTAGAAATACTATATTTAATAATAAAAACAAAACTGAGACCTAACTTATAGAGAACATTTTTGTTTGCGCTTGGCAACATTATCATACGAAGAGTCGGTACGAACGGCAATTATTATAACTGGTAACATAAGCTCAAAATAGCTTTTACCGACAGTTTTAAGTTATGGTTTACTCAATAGACGTATTAAGCAACATGGCATTTAATCGTTTGCATAAAAACATGTACGAATTTGTTATTATATTTTTAGCATTATTGATTGCAAATAGCCATTGTAAATTTGTTGCACCCTCGATATAAAAGATATAAAAGTTTACTTTTTTGGCAGAAATAAAGTGCTAGCGTTTTGAAACTTTCTAAAAGTAAGAAGAAAACAAAACTAAATTAAATCAGTCGTTATTAGGAATAATTGTACGTTGAACGACAGAAAACATTGATTTAAATTGGTTGCACCCGCGATCGCAATATTAAGATCGCAGGTGCAACTTATTGACTACTAACGTTATAACGTGATTTATTATATTTCATTAATAAAATATGCTTTTAATAATAATTTCTACGGTTCAAGTTACTTTTTTAATTATGTAATATAATAAAATGTGTTCTTGTTTATATAAAAATATAAATTAATATAAAATAAAATAATATAAAATATAAAGTTAAATGGAAATAAAACAAGGAAAAGAGACTGCTTTACAGAAAATTGACATAAACTTAACAAAAACGCTGAGCTTCTTGCAGAAAAAGAACGTAGAAAAAGGACTCGTGATTTAATGTGGAGAGATGTATTGAAAGGGAAAATTAAGATACAAATTTTAAAATTCTGACCAGAATCAGACAAAACGAAAAAATGCAGGCAACAAAAAAAAAAAGGCAGGCACTGATTACATCAGTCCCTCTAGACTGAAAAAGTCGCACAACTGAAACGTAATCGCCCAAGGAGTCCCACTAACGTATGTAGTTGAAGAGGTAAAAAATGTATCTAAAAAAAAAAATAGATTCCACGAAAGCAATGCCTAAAAAACTGAAGGATGACAGGTGATTTCTATAAAAGGGATAATATTAGCAGACAAGTGCCGGGTATAAAAGATGTGAAATCGATTAAGTCGGAAGTAAAGGATCGAGAAGAGCACAATGACCATATGAGCATTCATGAAGTTAAGTTTTCGATGTTTTTATTGAGTCAGAAGACGAAGCATTAAATTCTCAATCTCCAACAGGGTCTTTTGAACCCCCTATATTACCAGTAGATCCATGCTCTAAAATGCCGTTCTGTTTTTTACAGCAGCAGTATTGCCAAAAGTTATTTCCGCAGGTATGTACGTTCTTGTACAGGTAGGCTGCAATATCACAATATCATTATGTGGGGCTATCCTTAACCGATATCGATGAAGACGGAGTACTTCTAACATACATATATGTTTTTTCGAAAAAATATTGAAGTATTTTAAAAAACAAAATTATAATTAATAGAGAAGGGTACTGACTTATAACATATGTGCCTTATTTTATATTTTTTCCAGTTTTTTAAATCAGTTTACTAATTTAAGTTAGACGCGTTGCACCCGCGATTGATTTAAAAGTTAATATTTCGTTGCTTACTTTTGTTTTCTATCTTTATTTTTATTTATTTAGTTAATTGAATCAGCTTCGTTCAGTATATGTAAGAATAGCATGATAAATGTTTCACAATTAACAGAATTTGTGTTTTTTGTACTATGATCTAGAAAAGTCGGGCCAATTCTGTTGCACCCGCGATCGCACTTTAAAACAATTCTTCTGCCAAATTATTTATTATATTTTAGAATTCTAAATGGATTAAAAATAAATAGGTGAAAATGTATCCCTTCAAGTAATAATGTCATTAAATATTTTGCTTATTTTATTATTAAATGCACTTCAAATGAGTCTAAATGTTGCACCCGCTATAAGGGAATCGCCCATTACAAAATAAATTCAATGCATTTATAGCCATAGCCACTTTGCCACTTCCCGGAATAAAAAATTAAGTTTTTATTTGCATATTATAAGAATATGAGTATAAGAGTTGCAACTCGATTCCCTCAGTTTTGAAAAGATCAAATGCAAGGATAAAAGGATAGTATAACGGTCTAGTTTTAGACTGACAAAAAATGGAAACAGTATAGTAAAAAAAATATTTTCTGAAATTGATTATGAAATCCTTATAATTTAATTTTGATACACTATAGCAATTTGGAAAGTTAATAACGTAGTTTGTTGGCGAGGGAGCTGAAGAGGGAAGTAAAAATATTTCCCATAGTTTCGAGTAAAATAATAAAGTTGAAATACTAATACACACTATGGAAAATAAAATTGTTTCAGCCGGATAGCAACGATCGTCACCACTAAAACCTAAGCTAGTTTATATATATATGTATATATGTACACAATCTTTAATTAAATTGCTCTAGTGTATGAAATGTGAAAGATGATAGCGAAGACGAAAAAAGTGGGTCCCGCAATTCAGTCTGTCTATCTGCATGTCTGTACCTCGATCTACAGCCTAAACTACTGGAGGTATTTTCTTCAAACTCGGTACTTAAGGGTTTTCGGTGATTCCCTAGAGGTGTTATTGTATTTTTTTTAGCTCCAAAACTAACGGCATCCCATATACATATATTTATCTCGAAAACGGCTCTAACGATTTTGATAAAAAAAATTAAGTGCTGTTATGGACATAGACAATTTTAGGGAAAAATGTTATTAACGGTACCTGTCATGGAGCCAATTTTATGATTTTCGAATTTCTCATCAAAGGCTCTAACGAATTAACCCAAATATATATGCTCCTGCATTTTGCATTTGAAAAAATATAATCTATAAAAATTTTCGAAAAAATAATTTTTGGATTTTTAAAAAATAATTTATAAAAAATAATACACATTTTGAAAATTCAATGTCTTGAAGACGTGTGAACGATTATTTATTGAAATTATTTCCCAAAATCGATATTATTAAAATTGCCATCCGAAATTTGGTTCTTGAAAAATTTTAAAGAAATTTCCTTTATAAAAAATTAATTTAATAATAAAACGATTTTTGAGCTTTGTGTGCTTAAATTCATACTTTTCTAGAAATCAGACGATAATATTATGCATCTGAACATTGTTACCTCATTAAATCCATGTTTTATATTTATTTATACATAATTTTTAAATTGCAAAGTACTTTTACATAAGAGCTAGTACGTGCGATCCAGTCGTGCATTTTATTTTGCTAAAAATTACTCCTAAATTGGCTATTGAACTTAAAATATTTTAGAAGGTAAATACTTATAATGGATATACACATGCACTTGTTTTTTTTTTAAAGTCGAATGCAATAAACTCCAAAGGCTTTATTGTACTCTTGAGAGTATAATATTTAAGTCGAAGATCTTGTGTTTATATCCACCGATAAACATTTTGTTAAAAGCATACATTCCATAATTGTCAGCTGGGAAAGCAATTCTTCGAAGACTAACAGGGTGCTGTACCATACAATGAAAAGTACTTGCCTGTGAAGTGAAAAGCGATAACTTGCAGACAAATCGACATCGACATGCCTGCGAAAAATCGACAATTATAATTATCACGATACATGTGTAAGAAATATGCATAGGCATATATGTGCAAAAAAGGGAGAGCTTTTGTCCATTCATTTTAAAACATGAATTGGAAAAAAAAACTTACACAATTAACTATTTGTTAAAAGCTATTATTTGGTATACTACTGATAACTAGTGAACAAACACTTGTTTAACACTGAAAAAAAAAATGTATTACGAGTAATTACAGAAAACAGATTTACCTCGGTGTGAACATAATGTGCTATTAGAAATATAATTTTTCTATTTTATGTATCTACTACACATTTTTAATTAATCCCTTAATATCATTTATCTGTAATGTTTAGTCGTGTTTTATTGGTTAGTGAATACACTACATCGCAAAATTTAACATGGAAAACAACAACAAACGATTAGTGAATAAAAATAAGCTAGTAATTGAAATGGATAATTTAGTGAAGATAGAGTTTCGGATGTTGAAATGTAGGAGGTGTTTAGGTGGTGTCCGAAAAAATATTTGTGGCATACTTGAGAGTGTGTTCGTTGGTATTTATTTTGTTATACTTTGCCTTTACTAATCCAAAGTGTGATCGCTCCGAAATTTACAGAACAAATATTTTTTCAAATGCAAAACTTTAATTCGTAACATAATTCCGTCTTTACACTACTGCCATTAATTTTGTCATAAAATATTGAATCAATTTACGCGAAGGCGATTGATTTCGATTGATATATTTTATCAGTTCACTGGCATTTGTTCAAAAATGTCGTGTAATTGCGGCATTATGTTGAATTTATATAAAAACTGAAAAAATTGCACATTTAAGTTGAATTAATACGATGTTAAGGCTGTTTTAGTATGAAGCTAGGTTAAGACAACGATTTTGCAAAATTTTAATCGGACACAGCATCATACTTTCTCTACACTTTTATTGAAGTTAAGCTCTCAGAATACCTATTTTATTTTGTTAGTATCGTTCTAACTTCATATGACTCTTTAACATTTAAAAACGTCAAAATAGGTCTGTTTTCTTAGTTTTTTGCACGAACTACCATTGTTTTAAGGTTGCTTAGAATCAATTTATTAAAAGAAATTGCCTTAGGCTAGGCGGTTTCTTAACTATTTGGTTCAAGAAACTAAAAAGTTTGTGTTTTGACACAAACTAAACGATTGCCTAAAATGAGTTCGCTATTTTGTGTAACATATAATTATATGCACCTGCGCGGACATTCAACCAAATAGTTCATCTGTTTTCTATAAGTATCCAAACAGTTGTGCAACTAAAAATTGAATGTGCGCTCCTAGCCTTAGGATGATATTAGTTAAAAAATGTTTAAAGTTAGAAAACTATAACTATTAGGAAATATATAAGAAGTATAATACTACTACCTTAATAAGAGGCTGTTTAAAATTTTGCACCAATGTTATTTTATTGAGTACTATGTTTTTTTTCTCCAATACTCAGTGTGTACATATATGCGAAAACATTTTGAGTAGATTGTAGAAAAAAGATATATTTTCGCACTTTTGTAAGTTTTAAATCAAATTTAACAGTGAGAAATACTCTAAATTAGCTCGATCTACATTTTCGTGAATATTTCAACTCAATCTGCATTTTCATGAATATTTCAACTCCAGCTTAAAACGAGATACATATCTTTCGAACACATCCGTGTAAGTTAATTCAACAAGTAGGAAGGAAGAGTGAGTTAAAGAGTGAATAAAGCGTTGTTTTGGTGCTTGTATTACTGCGCTAGATATAGATTACCAATAAAACGCGCCTTTTGTCTCTTTTTAGACTATCTACATTAAACAAAAATCCAGTGAACCATATATGAGGAAATCCAGCGTACTTTAGGATTTTATGTCACTAGCAGATATAAAAATATAGTTCATTAAAATAGTTGTTATTGGTGTAATTTTTTAAATAGGACTTAAATAGAAAGATGATCTAAATGTATATTTCAACAGAAACTATTTTAATTTTGAATATACAGCTATTTTATTACGTGAAAACAACGAAATTTAAAAATTTAATTTGTCCCTTTCAATGTTTTTTTATTTCAAAACTTTGTAAATTTTTGATGCAATGTTTGATCCACCTGAAAATTGAAATAATTATTGTAGTTACTTCACTAAGTATAATCTATGTTGATATTTGGGTGTGCCACTAATAATATTGAAATGGTGAACTAAGGAAAACGCGTCCCTGGCTCTTTTTGAAAATTAGATCGTTACACTTTTTTTTGTGTTCAGGCTCCCCAGCAGTTTCAATATATGTAATTGTATATTCAAATTTTCAAAAATAAATTTTGGATTTTTAAAAAAAAATTTTTTTTGAAAACTCAATATTTCGAAAACCCCATGCTCGATTTTCTTAAAACTCGATAAATAAAAGTTTTTTAATATAGATTATAAGATGTAAGAAAACAAAATTAATTTTACCTAAAAATAACGGTACCTACCCTCCATACAAATGTTAAAAAATGGTTTTCGAAAATCGTATCTTTCTCGAAAACGGTTCCGAGAATTTTGCTAAAAATTTGTTTTTTTTGATAATTTTTTACAATCTATAATCAAATAAAAAAAAATTAAATCAAGATATTACTGACTGTACCTACCATAGAACCATTTTTTCAAATTTAGAATTTCCCATTATCGACAAAACGGATTTTAATGAAATTTTCAATAGAGAAGCTTTTAAAAAGTTTAAAAAACATTTAAAAAAAATAATTTTGGAGTTTAAAAAAAAAAATTATTTTTTTTTTGGAAAATTTGATATGTCAGAAACAGAAACAGAAATATTTTTGTTTGTAAATTTAATTTTTATTTGAAAAATAATAAAAACTTTAAATTGGCGTACCAAAATTTTTTCTTATAAACGTTTTAAAAATTTTGTATATAAAAGCTTATTTTTTTAAGAAACCAGTAGACTTATAATTTTTGTTCTTGCATAAACTAATATTTGCTTGAATCACATGGCATCCTGTTTTTAGCTCCAACTACTAAAGGAGTTGTTTTAGTCTATTAAAATATGAATTTTATGCTTATGAACAGTTTTTCTCTGATAACATTCATTTTTGAAATTCTTAGTCGTTTACATGGGTCGTTTTAAAAAAATTACATTTTTAGTGTTATAGCTTCTATTTTTTTTTTGCATTTCAATTTAAAGACTTGAAATTTGGCATGGAACTGTGTTTATATGTCAGCATTATAAGAACAAATTTGCAGATCGATTGATGGTAACCAATATCCATGGTAATTAATAATGTGTAATCTCCGTGGCCTTTTTGGGATGTGATTTTGATGCTTAATCAGTTTTATTAATATTTTTAATGATGAAAATGATTTTTTTTTAATTTCGGGCCTTGTCGTTTGAAAGGCCTTCTCTTAAGCTCCAATTTTATGATATGCAGAAAAAAAAAAATTTTGTTGTCCCAATACTTAGTTGAATGAGTGTGACAAGATTTTGAAAAAAAAAACATATTTAAACATTTTCGCTTTTTCACACAACTAAACAATTTTTAATAATTTTTTACGATGCATCATCTTTTAGTACGTCAAAAAACCTTCAATTTCATGTTTTATTATAATTTAATTATTGCAGTTAATTCCTTTAAAATTAACATACAAAATAATTTTTTCATCCGAGTAAAAATTCAGTGTAATCTCCGTGGCCTTGTTACCTTTGTACCGTATTAATATTTTTTAGTCTAACCACCGCCAAAAGAAAGTTATTTAATCATACTTGAACCTAATATAATTTGGATGACATTGAATTACATTGACTATAATAAAATTAAGAAATAGTCGATTTTGTAATCTCCGTGGCCATTTTCATATTTGTTTTTTAATATATGTTATTTTAGTTTATAATGGCTCATATTATTATTAATATTTTTATATTCTAGATAAATATACTGAATTTCATCATTCCTTACAGTATTGGCAACGTAAAAGTTCCTAGAAAGTTATGTGTCGTTGTTTAAAAATATTTTTTTTTGCCTCTTTCATGCTTTTAAACAAAATGTATTTAATTCGTATTTTTTATTAATTATCCTATTAAATTTATTTGCTTTCCACAAAATTTCAACAATTTATTGTTACTACTATTTATTGTTTAATACTATCTATTGTTATTTTATGCAAAAAAGAACATTTTTAATACATTCGAAATTTTCATTTTTAATTTTTATCGAAAAATACTCGTTAAATGAAAAATATTTGAAATTATTTTTGCGCAACTCGGAAAACTCCTTTTCTACTTGTTTACTATAGATTTAGAAACTAAAACCCAAGAAAAACTGAACAAATTTTTTTTTGAAACGATCAATAAAAAATGTCAATTTTTAAAAAATGACCCACATAAGAGCAAGGTCGTGCGACCCAGTCGTGCATTTTATTTTTTTATTCTTATATACCAATTTCAGTATGGTAAATTTATCAAATAGGCCTTCTACATGAAACCTTAATTTTTCTGCGAGCTTTTTGGGAACGGGTTAAGGAAATTAAACTTTTAATAAGAATAATCAAATAAATGAAGGCGATGCGGATTTTGATAGGCAGTCAAATAATCGTGTACATTTTATAACTCGTACGAAATATTAAAAAGAAACCGTTATGTACGACGCATTTTCTCTAAGAAATTTACCTCAAAGTCAAAACGTAGCGGGTAAAAAAATAGTAGGCTTCAAAATTGGATGTCTGATGACTTCAACAAGGCTAGTAATTCTTCTAAAAATAAGTCCTAAACAAAACTTTTTACCATTGATATTAACAGACCAATTTCTATTAACATGCGTTAAGGTATACCAAGTGGGCCTTTTCTTAAATCACTGATAAATATTTTAATATTAGATATACAGATACATCCTTATTGTAGAACGATTGTTTTCTTAGAATATACCCATGAATTATTTCCCTATCCTTAACGAATAAGAGGATACCCTGTATAAAGTTAAGCGTTTTTTTGTAGTCCAAGTCTTCATTTTTGTATATTTTTTTTTTCTAAAAAAATATACAGTATTTTGGAATATATGTTTTATTGACATTGACAATAAATAAATACATACTTTTGAATAAATAAAAATCGCCGTATCAACTGCTTTTTGCGGATTGATTCTTTACTACAAATTTTAGTTTCAGTTAAGAATTTATGTTCAGCTTTCTCTTTTTCAATCATTTTAAATTTCCAATTTCGCCAACACATTCGTAATCAGTGGCTATTATTTTTTTATTGAAAGTTCCGTATCAATGAAATCATTCATAAGGGAACATTTTCCTCTTTTAACTTAGAAACTAAATTTTACATTCATGTCTATTACAGAATTCGCAGAATTTTACTCCCGGTGAGTTGACTCGATTCGCATCCGCTGTAAAACTCAATTATGAAATTCGTCGGACGAACTACATTGTAGATTCCTAAAATTACCTTATCATTTATGAACTTTCGTATCGACACTGTCAGCTCCAAAAATTTATTTAACTGGCCTAGGCTGTGATAATAGTATCACTATCGATCAACGAAATCAAGCATCGTTGAGAGTGGTACGAAGATGGAGGACGGTTGAAAACCAACCGTGTGCTCTTTTTTTTTTTTAGATTTCTTGCTCTCTGGTTGCATTGTTAGTTGTCCGTTTTCTATTAAAATTTGTTAAACAAACACTTAAGCATTTAGTATGATAAGCTTTTGACTTATATTTTTGTACTTTCCATTGTTTATTTTCGTTTAATCAAAAATTCACTTCAGATTCGTCTCGCAATTGGTGCGAATGTAAAATGATAGAAATTGTATGGAGTGCGAATGGATTGCGAATTCTGTAATACCATATAATTTGAACAAAATTTCAGTGGTGCAAGGATTGTTACCGACATTCGTTCAACTTTCATTCGTCGGATTCAGTAATAGCAAAAGTTTGGAAATTAATTGAAACTGTCACTTCAGCTCATTCGCCGAATTCTGTAATAGGGGTGATTATTTGTGTATTACAAAAACATCACAAAGCTTCTAATACATTTATAATAAAGTGGTTTTAATTTTTTTTTTTTAAACGCTATGCTTAGTTGGCAACAATGACAAATCAAGCTTTCTTGCATCAATGTTTGCATGCAAAACACAGACTACGAGTATGTTGTGTCATTATGGTACTTTGATTTTTGAGCTTTCCCTTTCGATTAAATGCACGTACCTGAACCGCATATTTAACTTGTCCTCAGATAGTTGTTTTTCTTTAAATTTATGTGCTTCTTTTTTTAATATATGTATATCCATATGTACATATATACCCATTTATATATGTTAGTATGTATTTACTACCTAATTTTTACTATTTTATGTATTTTTTTCTAACGAAAGGGAATTCAAATAACCTACCTTCCTTATATAGGAAATAGAAACATTACCCATAGGAATGGCTGTTAAGGTAGGTTCGATATCGATGGACTGCCTATGGTATTGTGCCAGTGTATATGTTTGCTAAAGTCGATTTTCATTATGTGACTTAACATAGTAATTTTCTGTTATTGTTTTTTTTTATAGATGAACACGAATTGTTTTAGTTATTTTTCCCCTTTTTCGGGCTAACGGTTTGATAGACATACGCAAAATAGGTTAAACAATACTCGAAGAGATTGAAAAATTCCTTATTAATAGCCGGTATTGTGTAGGAAAAAATTAATTTTTAGAAATCAAGGCGTCAACATCTAACCTAGGGTGGAATCGTTTCGGTGAGTTTTGCACGTGATTAAAGAAAGTTGTTTCGTCTTATTGAACTTCAAAAGTTATTAAATTTTCAATCACTTCACAGAAAATAAGTATAGACTTTTTTCATGATTTTTGTTAATGTTCGCACAATTTCTTCAGACTTGTGAAAGATTTACAACCACATAGGGTAGATCGTTTATGGAATTTGTTTCTAATCACTGTATGTAAATCATAGTTTCGAATTTCACACGAATTCTATACATAAGGCTCTGCAAACAATAACCGATCCTAGTTAATGAACAAATATCAAGTATTTTCAACAATGTGCGAGTTTATCTTTCCCCTTGGACGAGAAACAAAAATAATTTTGGATGAAAAATAAAAACGGCATAAATTTACAGTAAGTTCTTTCTAGAAAGCAAAAATGATCTTTTATTTTCAAACTGAATTATTTCTATCAATTGTTTTCGAAAAAAAAAATTTAAACTCAAAATTTTGAAGAAAAATAAATAAAAATATACCTACACTTGTTTTTTTTAAATTGTAAAATTAATACTATCTGCAAAATTGAAATTTAGAACATTACTGACCCTTCAATAGAACAATTTTTTCGATTATCTGTAGAAAAGATTTTAAAGAAATTTTTGCATAAAATGGCTTCTAAAGTGAAAAAATAAATTGCACATCAAAGATAAAAAAAATTTCTTAGATTTTTGAACAAAAAATGTTTGAAAATTCGATATCTCTAAAACAAGTCAATAGTTTTATTAAGTTTAATATTAGTTCTTACAAAAATAACATTTTAAAATTCCCTTACCAAATTTTTTATAATAAGAAATGTATCTTAATATATATAATTCTTCTGTGAGTGTGTATGTCACTGAACTTCTCTTAAACGACTGGACCGATTTTGATGAAATTTTTTGTGTGTGTTCAAGGGGATCTGAGAATGGTTTAGATTCACAATTAAAAAAAAAAAATATTCGTAGTTAGCAACGCGAGCTCGGGCGGCTAGTATGTATATAAAAACATAGTCGCAAATTTTTATACAGCCTATTGTTAAGGTATTAGTATGATACTATGATACTACTTAACAATTTGCTAACTTTAAAGTAGTTTACTAAATCATTTTTAAACATTTTCTAACTAGTAGGCCACATTCAATTTTTAGTTTCGCAACTGTTTGGTTGCTAAAATGAAACATATGGGCTTATATGGGACACCGCGCACTTAGAGCAACTCGATTCTCGAAACTAAAAAGTTTGTGTTTTGACACAAACTAAACGATTGCCTTCGCAGCAGTTGAGCTGTTTTCTATAAGCGCAAGAGAGAAAAAGAGTGTGAGCGTGAGTAAAGAGTTGCCAGTGCGCGGTTCTCTTTCAACTGGTGATTAAACTATTTGATTTCGATCACAGTTTGCCAGTGCGCGACTAGCCGTATAGTTTTAAAGCAATTTTTTAATAATTTGCTTCTGAACACACCTTAAACAATGACAGTCCGTGCAAAAAGCTAAATATACAGACCTTTTTGGACGTTTGTAAATGTCAAAGAGTCATTTGAAGCTAGTACGGTACTAAGAATAAATGTAATAGGTATTCGATGATTTGATTTTAACTTTAATAAAGATAAAAGTTTGAGTCTAACTGGTTTTAACCAACTGTCATACTAAAACAGTTTTAACATCGACATTAAAAAAGCATCTAAAACGATTTATAATTTTTGTTCTTGCTTTAATTAAAAAAAATATGGTTGAGAAATGACATGATATCTACTAAATAATATGCACGACTGGGTCCTACGAACTTGCTCTTATGTAAAAGACTACAAATTTTAAAAATTAATGTTACTAGAGAAAAAAGTTCATAACCATAAAATTCATTATTTAAATGACTAAAACAACTCCTTAAGTAGTTAGATGTAAAAAGGATGCCTTGTTATTTCTCAAGCAAATATTAGTTTATGAAAAATTAAGTTCATGTAAAGGTTTTAAAAATAAAATTAGCTTTTATATACAGAATTTTTGAAACACGAACCGTTTTGGAGATATCGAATTTTCAAAAAAAAAATTGCTTTTTCATTATCGGCATAATGACATGTTGCATAGAGAAGTATCTAAAAAGTTTGAAAAACATTGTATTTCAAAACTTAAATAAAAATTTTTTTTGAATTTTTGAAAAATCGATATCTCAAGAACGGGTCAAAATTTTTGGTGAAAATTTTATTTTTATTCGCATAATAATGTAAAATTAAAATTGGGGTTTCAAAATATTTTTCTTAAAAATGTTTTAAAAAGTTTTTATATAAAAGCTTATTTTATTTTTGAAATCGCCAATTGATTTAAAAAATTCTATCTCTATTGAAAACTCGTATCCAAAGTGAGTGCTGTTAGCCCAAACAGTGCCTTTTTTGAAAAGAAGTTTTGGTCGAAATAAATCACCCACCGCGCCTGCTGTACGCAAGTTTATACAAAAAGATCGTGAGACTGGTATGCTAGTAGACAACACTAGCAACATGGTCCCTATCGTTGTACGGTGCGCACAGACGAGAATGTGGCTGCTGTAACCGAGAGTGTGAGACTCAATTCACGAACATCAACTCGCCATCAATCTCAACAGCTCAACATTTCACGCACTAGCCTGAGGAGGATTCTGCACAAATATCTCGGATTATTTGCTTAGAGTGACAGAATGCAAAGCTAGCCGATGCAGCCGTTTGAACGACGTTTTGTTCCATAATTAATGGGAATGTTTGCTCTTACTAATAAAACCATAATACATGGACAAAATTTTGTTCACTTTATTGCAGTTTTAAAAAGAAACTTGTATGTGGCCCACCCTTTATTACCTACAAAGCATGGTAACGACAAGGCAAGACAAGACAAAACAGTTTAAGCCAATAAAGGTGCTCAAATAAGGCATATAAAAGCTACACCCAAATGTACTGCTATAAAATCGCCCACATTAATCTAGTCAAACAAATTCTTTGGAGCATGTGAGTATTTCCTATCGGTATTAACTATGTTTCGTTCATTCATTTTCTCTAACGTTTCAAAATTACTATTGTTAAGAAACTGGTCGTACACTCTTACAGCCTCTTAAATACACATATCCCATTATTGATATGTTATTAGGTTCTTTCTTTATGTGCTTCTTTTGCAAATAGTACTGTTTTATATGAACAATTTACTTGAAGGACGTACTCTTACATATCTCAACTTTGTGATAGTTGTCCTTCTGCTATTTATATTTATATTGAAGATTATATACAGAAAGAAAGAAATTCATCAGTGTCATCACTTAAAGCCCACCTACCTCGATCTTAATCCAGTATAGAAATGAAATTTGATGCATTTGATGCAACGCGCATTCTCCACATAAATTTGATAAAAACTTAAAGCAGGTGGTTGTTATTGGAAGGTTTTAGTGTAAGCAAGCTTTATGGTCTCGATGAAAATTTGCACTTCATGCAAATGAGATATAACACATATAACATACATACGTTTCTCAATGAATCCCCTATAGTGAAAAACAAATGCTTCCTTTAATTCAGTTAGTGGAATTTATTTCAGCTGATTACAAGTGCAAGTTTTCTTAGTGTTAAAGTTTTAGTACTGAAATTGATTTTTTTAAGAAGAAAACATCAATATGAGTAGGTCGCATCTGTCGGCTATTATCTCCGAAAGGATGAAGTGTTTTGAAAGTGAGTCTAGCTATTCAGTTCAGTCCAGTACGAAATGCAAGCGATTTTGGTAATTGTGTTTATCTGAATTGATTAACATATCGAAAATAGGCCTAAAGGTATCCTATTAAAGCCAAATACGATATTTATATGCAGCTGCAAAGTTACTTATTGGCTGAAAGTCCCGTCAGTGCAGGAATAAAGTACTTTTGAAAAATTAAATAAATGTGAACATGAACAAAATTTAAGAAAGGTTTGACGAGAGGAAAAATAGTTTCTCAAAACCAAAATGAATATGTCATAAAATCAATTAAAGAAATCACCATTAAAAAAATAGAAAAAGTTTCAAAGATGAGAAAATACTTTTCAAAAAATAGAAGTCATCAAATCTTTTTCTCGTTCTAGTTTCTCCAAAAGTCAAATTTTCTGATTTTTTTTTTAAACTTCAAAAACAACTTTCAAAATTCTGTTTTTTTAATTCCCTATTATACAATTATGTACAATTATTTTTCCACTTTTTAAATATATTAATAAAATTTCTGTAAAATAGAAGAGAGTTCTTAAAACACACATAGTGTCTATCGTAAAATGTACCTAATTTAAGTTGCCTTTCTGAAATGAATATATGTAAAAAAATTATTTTTGTGGAAGTAATTATACATACGTTTTTTTATGTAAACAAAAACTCGAAAAAAAATAAGAAATTAATCTTGTAGGATCACCTTATGTTTAGTTTTTGGTTAAATACAAAGCTATGGTCCTCCAAAAAAAGCATGCGAGAGTGGATGAAAAAAAAATAAAAAATGCAAATAATTAAGTAATAAATAATAATATATCAGAATTTTGTATGAATTCCTTAAAAAAACCTTCGTTTTCCTAACAACAGGTGCACACGGCACTGGGCAAAATAGTGTTCCACATATACCGAACGGATGTAAGTGTTTTTCCACATTTTACAAGGTTTTAATCTTGTTTTAAGAATTTTGTTTTGTATGGTTTAAATGGTTTAAAGAAGAACCAACACTAAAATACGTTTCTATAATAAAAACCAACATAATGTCAAAAAAATTGAAAACAATTGTTAAATTGATGAAGAATCTACTAAATTTGTCAGATGGTTGAAATTAAAATAAGACACATTTATGATTAATATTTCGATCAAACTTTTATTTTAATATACACAATGAATCCATTTGGAATCACATAAAATATCATTCAAATGGCATCCACATGAGTTCTTGCAGGATTAGATTCTGATAAGGTAAAATAAGACGCAAGATCGACCGACAACAACGTCGTGGTCCGTGAAAGTGTACAGCAGACCCTTAGGCGCTCAACATGCACAAGAACTCGGCTTTTCGCAGAATTTAATTTGGCGAATTTTGCCTACATCCGTACAGGATCTAAATGACCCAAGAGTTCAAAGTTCATGACCATAGACAAAGCCATTTGTTCGCTTACTGGGCTTCGGGGCGTCTGAAAGAAGAAAAATCATCTCAAGCGACGAGGCGCATTTTTGAATGAATGGCCGTGTTACCAAACAAAATTGCCGATTTGAGGTTAAGATTATCTTTCGCAGAGGTGTCGTGAATTGGCCACCAAAGACAGGCGATTTGACATCGCTAGAGTTTTTCTTATGGAGATTCCTGATGTTGCAGGTCTATGCGAATAAAACACAGTCGACGGATGCCCTTAAGTTAAATATAACACAGACCATCGCTCAAATTCAGCCGGATCTAAGCGGAAATCACAACATCTACCCATCCTTTATAACTAAATACAAATTTCCAACCTTGTGTCAATTATAAGAACAATAAAATAAAAAAGAGATCCAAATTTTTAAGAGTAAGTAGAAATATAAATAATTTTTAATTTGTACCCTTAATTTTCCAAAACTGTCATAAGTTTCCTTGGCTAGTTTCCTACAAGTTTCTGCCAAACGAATTATTTTGACAGAATACCATGCTTCTTAAACTGTTGCCCATAAGCTGTACAAATTTTCAATTTTGTTTAATGCCGTTCTATGTACAAGTGCTGCCAATCTTCAAACCTTAATTTCATTGTTTCGAAGCCAAACCCGAAAGGCTGCATATTGTACTTGTACTGATGCTAATTTATGCTGCCAAATACTCTTACTATTTGACCGACACCATACCACGAAATCGCTGCCTACACCATAGCGTTGCCGCCACCTTGTTTAATAGTCCTCATGGTATATTTTGAATTAAACACTTGAGCATGTCGATTCGTCGCTTCAGAGAACATTTTTTTTGAGAAAAGTAGCGGCTTTTGCACTTGTGCAAGTGTTCCTTCTCAAACACACGCTTCTTAAGGTTTGTTTTTGAAACAAGCTAGTTTCTTCTTGCAATGCAGCTATGTATATAGCTGGCAAGTCTAGATGATACCTTAATCCCAAATTTTTCTTCTATTTGACGTTTTATGTCTGTAGAGCTCTTAACAGATTCTTTCGAGCTACGGATACTATTGCTCTATCCATGGCTTTTGCGTCCGTTTCTCGTTGTTGTTCTCAAATGTCTTGTTTAGTTTTACATATTTTATCGCGTTATACATAAGTCATCTTTTTGCAACAGCCCATATCCTTCGAAATAACAAGAATACGCCTTCCGTTTTCGAACACGTTGAAAATATTTACCAATCATTTTCTCAGTAGAGCAATGCACAGGAAAACAAATAAAATTCGAGGTGGGCCCTATGCTTGTTTAGAAAAATGGATGGTCATTATCAGACGCTGGAAGAGTTGTTTCATCGATATGGCAACGCTGCATCTGAAAAAATTATGAATATGTAGAGATAATCGTTTATGTATTCTTTCTGTCGTTTGCCGGTCGAAGTAAAGTCGAGTGCAGATCCAAAGTATCTTCCTTTTAAATATTTGAAGTTCATTCATAGGTGTCTTCGAGATTTAAAACTAGACTGGGAATGAATAGCTGATGACTGGTCGTAGGAGTTGCTTGTAGATGAGTATCTTTGTCGGTTGGCTAAGACCTGATCTTCTTTTCAGCAATGGGTGCAAAACGGCTGAAGGCCAAGCTGGCTCTTTTCCGCACATTTCCTGAATGCGGGTTAAACCTTAGCCACTCGTTGAAGTGGATTCTCAGGTGTTATGTATTGAATCCTCATTACATTTCTTCTCTTCATCACTCTTACACTAACATATACTAACACTCATCTTTTGTTATCATAATCTCAGGGAGTCTCTGGACCAGGTTTCTGCAAATGGATGCGGTGTGAAAGCCTCTACCAGTTGAAGGTCTCCTAAAGCAGACAAGTTCCGATTTAGAATTTGTGATCCCGATGCCCCATTTCTGGTAGAATTGGAAGAGTCTGTTCATGTGGGTTTTTACTTTTCGGACAGCGATTTGTGCTGACATTGATGTGGTGTAGGTGAGCGAGTCAACAGCATAAAAAAAGTTCTCGCATCCAGTTGGAGTAGGTTTATGGGAAGTCATCAAGTTGTAGAGAAAGGGGCCTTGTTTTGAGCGTTGGGCGACTCCAGCTCTGTTGGTCTTCATGTGTGACTTGCAGCTGTCTAGTTGGTCGAAAAATTTCCTGAAAGATAGGAAAGAAAAGAGCATTTTTAGTGTATAAGATGAAGTGTGTGAAGAAGATTACTAAAACAACAGTTATATTTTTTCTCATATTTATAAAAATGTATACAAACTCTCTTGCAAAGCATGTGTGTAATTATTTACCACAAAAAAAAACCGTTAGTTTTGAGTTAAACCTCAAATTTTGCGGTAAAATTTGTGTGGGACAAATATTTACATCACAAAAGTAAGTACACAGTCATCACATGCTAACTGAAATCTTAAAACAATAACTATTTACCGTCCAAAGTGAGTTTCTTTTTTGTTTAAATAGCTTTTTTTATTAAATTTTTGAGTGTATTTTTCTATAATTTTTTCCTTTTAAATAGAATTTTTGCAATATGGCACCTCGAGGAAAACAACTTTCCGAAGATTTGAAAATTTTAATTATTAAATATTATAATGAACAAAAAAGTGTGAGAGAGATTGGCAAAATTATTGATAAGAGCCCCTTTACCATCCAAAAAATTATAACAAAATATAAAACAACAGGAAGCACAGAAAACAAGGCTCATAGTGGACGTCCAACTATTCGCCGTATCCTATACAGTGCACGGTCGAGCTATTAGAAAAAACCCTTTATAAACAAGACCAATAGGGTAAAACGAATTACGTTTGCCAAAGAGCATATAAAAAAGACGCGTCTTTTTGGAATAACGTTTTTTTTAGTGACGAGAGCAAATTTAAAATCCATGGCTCTGATGGACGTGGCAAAATATGGAGGAAGGCAAACATGGAGTTAGATCCGAAGAACATGGCTGTCACTGTTAAACATGGTGGAGGATCGGTAATGGTTTGGGGGTGTATGGCAGCTTCTGGAGTCGGGAACTTAGTTTTTATTGATGAGATTATGGATCGATACGTTTATTTAAATGTCCTTAAGGACAATTTGAATCAGAGTGCAGAAAAGTTGGGCTTAACTGGATCGTTTATCTTTCAGCAAGATAACGATCCCAAGCACACTTCACTCTTGGTCGGAGAGTGGTTACTGTATAATGTGCCAAAACAGCTTCGAACACCTCCTCAGTCTCCTGATTTGAATGCTATTGAACATCTATGGGAACATCTTGAGAGGCAAATTAGAAAAAGAGAAATAAAGTCAAGGGCTGACCTCAAATGTGTTTTGCAGGAGGAGTGGTGAAAAATCGGCCAAGATATAACATCAAATCTTGTTAAATCAATGCCTTCAAGAATGTCTGCCGTTGTTAATGCAAAGGGGTACGCTACGAAGTACTAATTCGAAAAAAAAAATGAATTTTTATATTTTTCTTTAAATTTACTTTTTTATTTTAATGTTGTGTACTTACTTTTGTGATATTGTTTTTTGAACTTTTTTTAATTTTGTCTTGAAATTAAAAACAATTTTCAAAACTTTCAAAAAAAAACCTTGTGAATTATAAAATACTATTTTAAAGAAATAAAATTCATCTAATTTTTGTAGCCAAAACATGGTTTTCGTAATTTTAAAGACGTTTTTGTTGCGAAAAACAGAATGCGTACTAACTTTTGTGACTGACTGTAAGTGTTTACTTCTTCCCATAGTTTCCTAATGCTGTTGAGAAGTGATATAGGCCTGTAGTTGGAAGCAACTTTTTTCGCTGAACTCTGTTTCGCCATTGCTGAGTATAGCTTTGTTTCTTTCAGTTAAGCGAGCATTTAGGGTGGGGCAGCCCTTAAAACTGGCTGGGTGACCTTTCCTCTGGCAGTTGGCACACCAATCACCCAAACCTGTATTTTCCTTTCCTTGACATTTTCCGAGCTCGTAATCTTCTTTACATTTGACGTACACGTACCGCCATCCACAGTTTATGGCTACATGTCCGAAGTGCTGGAAGTTTCAGCACTGAACGATGTCGTTTGATTTGAACCTCTCCCATTGAACCCTCTGGTTCATTATTAGGGTCTTGAAGCACACTTCGTTTATGTCACAGCTCTTTGATACTCCTACGACCAAGTTGTTGCAGCTCTTTGCCTGTGCCTTCTCTGACTTGAAGTGCGTCACCTTAATAATTGGGAGTCCCTCGATGCGAAGCTCATCTTTCACTTCAATAGCTGTATGAAAAAATGGATACCCTTCAGTAGAGGTATGTTCTTCCTACGAGTATCTTCCCTAGAAGTAAAAGAATTAAATTGTATGTTTATTGTTTGTAAACACTTCGAATGATATTCTGTCTACAGCGTTGATATTGGTGGTCTTTGTGTTTTTGTTTTTAAACGTCGCACAGTGGCGCATATTGAACTTTTTTGGATGCAAAAATCATAGCTCGTAAACAAATAAAGATATCGTGATATTTTTTTTTTTTTTTTTTAGCTTGAAAGAAATTTCCAAGGCTATACATTTTGTGAGTTTTAAGAAAAAATATTCACAGGGTGTTTCAGAATTGTTTGCTGAAATACGACTTTAGGAAATGGACTTAATATTTTACCTCAAAAAATGTCAAAAGTAACTAACTGAAGTAAAAACAGGGTGTCAACATAACAAATTATTTCAATAATATATTTCATGTTTAACAGTGGAGAATAAATAAATTAATAAACTTCTTAGAAACTTTCGTCAAAGTCCGAAGTGATTTTTAATAAACTAATCATTTCTGGAGAGTATCGTGCTTTGAGGTCCTTTTCGGTTCTAACATGCCTTAGCGAGGAAATAAGAGGATCCGATTAGGCGGCAAGCGTGTTAAAAAGGTCTTCATTTTGCCGCATCCTTGAAATCTTACAGGTATTTTGGTACCTATATTGTTTGTAGTCTTTATTTTTGGATTCCTGAGCTTCTTCTGACAGTTCTCCGATAGGTAACGACTGATACTCGATTATACTTTGGCCATGAGCCAAAATTTTATAAAGAATAGGTGTAAGTTGCTTTTCGGGATACTTTTCTTTCAATAAATTTGTTTTTTCCATTGCATAAACTCCAAACTTTGTACCGTCTACATTTTCTCTGAAGTTTAGAACGTTAAGTATTACTTTAAGCCTTCTTATCACCTCCATATTGACTCTAGATATACGAGCTGTTACATCTGGTTCTGCAAAAAATCTTCTCAATGTATTTCCATCGTTTGTGTTTCCAAATCCTTGTTTGGTTTATCCACATCGAGTCCCATTTCCTCGCGAAATTTCCTTTGGATATCTTGCTTCCTTATTCTTTCTGCCTCCTTAGTTCCAATACTTTCATCAATATTTTCTCCATCTTGTTTGAGTGTATATGCAAATTTCAAAATGAATTCCATGCATCTGATTCTGGCATGTAATAGAGATATTCCATATTCGTAATTATGCTCGTCATTTGTACACTGGTCTTCATTGTTGAAGTTTTTTTTGTGTTCTTTTGCAAATAGGACATGACCGTGTCGTGTGGTTTTATTTAATACTTTTCGGTCAATCATATAGTTAAAAATAGTTAGTGGTTTGCAACAATAATTAAATCGTCAATAACCTTGTATTCAAAAGATTGAAGATCAGCGATTTGGCTTTTGATATCATTCACTGTGCTCCTTATAAGATCTGCAGTTTCCTTTGCATACTGGAACATTATTGGTCGGCAGAAATGAACTTATGATGGCCGAGAGTTTTCCAATATTCACTATTTGAACACTTTAGTCTCAGGGGAACAATTGAGGCCATAAACATGTTTGTATCCGTTATTGTTTCACCATCATATGTTACTATTTTTTGTTTATAGGCACTTTGCCCAGATGATCCATCACAGCAGTAACGTCAGACTTCTTGGAAGTCCAATTAATTGCTGTTCACTCTTGGTTTCCAAAATTCTTCTTGTTGTGTGATCCAAGGTGTCTTAAAGGCTTACTCTGGCAGATGTTTCTGTTACTTCACAATTATCTGGAACAGATGCTTTTTTCGTGAGTGTTATGGTCTTATAAGATGGGAGAATATTTACGTTGTGTCTCAATAAGGAAGTCCTTAAAATTCCATACTTTTCTTTTGTTAGTCCCAGATCCATAAACAAGGCTAAGGCGTTTGCACTTTCATACTTGATACGATCTCCTTGTGGAGTGCGAATGCTTTCTCTAATCCTTTTAAGTCTAAGTGGACTTGCTGCCGATACTGCCTTTGTTATATCGGCCTTACGCTTCTCATGGTCCTTATTATACTTTATAACTAAGACTGTTTGAAAGATTTTCAATAGTGATGTCTTCAGTAGCATTGATAAATTTTCTTTTTCTTGGTAAATGACGAGCACTCCGTTATAGATTTCCTTGGCCTTCCTCTAGAATTATTTGATGTACTTGGTAAATTATCTGTTTCATCTTTTCTTTCAAAATCAATGCAAAGAACATTTGATAACCAACAATCATTTTTCTTTAAAAATACGAGTTTTGTTCTATTTGCTGCATTCCATTTTGACTTAGCGTTTCGATAAAATGATGACAACTTTTTATCGAATTTAACTATTCCTTCGAGTGACCAATTGTAAGCTAAAAGGTTATATTTATTTTTCACACTTGTGATGAATTCTTCTTCTATATCGAACAAAATTTCAACTAGGTCATTGTAAGGAATTTTATTTTTAAGTTTTTATACTAATTTTAAAATACAAGTAGTGTATACGGCTTATCAATTACGTGTTTGCTTTATAACTAATCATTTAAACCTTACTTTTTATATTTATATACCTACTTCTATTGTGATGATAATGATGTATAGGTACCTAACATTCTTATTGCATTAAATAAAAAGAATTACACAACAGGTACTTGATCTGTCATAAAAATGAATAAATTTTTACTAATCACGAAAACTACCTGATTTATCATAAACAAATATTACCTAGCCATACCCATGTCCTAATTATAAATAATAAAAAATAAATTTGAAGTAGTCAATAATTGATCGGAGCACCATAAAATAATTATTAGATGTAGTTAAGAATATATTTTTGCATGTAAAAATAATGTTTTTATAACCACTTGCATTTTTATGGATACAATAGAAAAAGCCATAAATGAATAAAAATAATCCTCTTTAATAAAAATCTCTCTAAATCGCAAATAGGCAAAAACTGGCAGCTGGTTTTCTTAGTAACTGTTTTAGAAATAGTCAAAGATTAAATTTCCGTTGAGTTTAGACCAAGAACTCTTAAAGGATTTTTTATAACTCAACTTAAAGTCAAAAAATTGAGCCGAAAACAGCTTTTCGAAGATCTTAAAATTTTCCAATTAAAAAAAAAAGTGGATCATAATTATTGTAATGGTCATTTTTACAAGCTCAAATAAAAAAATATAATTTTTAAACTCTGAAACTTTTCATAAAACAAATATTTTTTTCTTTGATTTTAAAAATAAGGAAAATTTGACTACCCGTATCTTACGAATCCTTAGACCGATTTTAAAATTTCTTTTTTTTTCTTTCTTTGAATTTTAAGTAAACACGAAAATTGAATTATGCAAGCAATTTTGCAAAACGGCGCCACAGTGCGTCGCCGAACGTTGTTCGCCTTGCAGTGTTTCGTCATATCGGCAACACTTCCGGAAAAGCGAAATATCGGTGTCATTCGTGGACCTTTGCTTGGTTTAACGGCAGATATGTCCTTGGTTGTTTTAGAGGGCTGGGCTGGAGCAGGTTTGGAGGCTGTTAATTTTTCGAAGGAGGTACTCGATGTTGATGCGACTGCTTTGGTTACGGCGGGCGTTGAATTATTTGCCTGTGTCAGACTGTTGGTGACCCTCTCCAACCAACTGGCGGCGCTTAGTGACGTTGTCCTTTGAATGGGTTTTCCCCGTTTTACATTGTCTCTTCTGACCTGGTAAGGGCGAATCACTAAAGTCTTCCTCTGAACTTAATCCGATGTCCTTGTTGGTATGGGAAACTTTATGTTATCCTTAACTTTCTTGGCGCTTTCTTCTGGGCGCTCGTCCACGTCATCACCACTAAAAGATTCGGCACTGCTAGTAAAGGAAAAATAGTTATATCTTCTGTCCCCATATTACTATCTTCTTCGATGTCTTCTTTGGGTTTAATAAATTTGCAAATCGTCTCACTAAGCCTCTGGCCATATTCGGGACTTACTCGTAAGTTGTTGGCCACCAACGCCATACGGCCGATTATTGGGGAGCTTTCGTTTTCAAGATAACAAACGTAAGTTTAATTGGTCCATAGGAGGATTGAAGAATGCTTCATATCGAAAATTTACACCCGTACCACTTAACGCCAGTACATAATCTAGCCTCAATGTAAGAACTAAAAAAAAATTTTTTTTTTTAGAAAAAAAGTGTTTTTTATCACTCTGATCTGTATCGTTTTATTGTCGTATGATGATTCATACGGATCAATAGTGATAAGAAAATCCGGCAAATTGTATGTCTGGTCCTCGCTTTACAAATCAATGATGGAATAAACTTTTCACTCATTACTTGCCTTAGTCTGGTAACAGAAGTACTTCCTTCTATTTGAAAAAACTGAACAAATTGTCTTCGTTTAGTTAACCTCCGTTTTAATTAATTTTTTTTCTTTTGTATTTCAGATCAAAATTCAGAAAGTGGGGCAGAAGATTACCGGGAAGGATCACCGGGCAACAGCATGATGATGTCAACCCCGCCTCCTGGTGTACAGACTGATTCCGAAGGGCTCATTCTCCCAAAGAAAATAATGAATCCTTGTTTGGAATCATCTGATAGAAAGAATCTCCATAGAGAACTTATGTTTAATAATAAAGTGTAAGTAAACTACTCGATTTAATTATAACAAGGGTTAATGTAATTAGCTTTTCTTAAAGATAAAGGAAGTCAATCTTTCGTCGAAATAATTTCAACTCCAATGAAAAATATTAGAATAGAGCGACACCCACAGAATATGCGAATGTTTTTTCTATCGCGTTATACAGGGTGTCCGGTAATTCGTGTGCCATACTTTGGGATGTGATTTTTGGTCATATTCTAAGAAAAAAATTGTTCTACAGTAAAGTCTTTTTTTTCGAGTTCTAACGATCTTATATGCAGACCCAGGTACGACATAGCCAGGATCACAGCAATATGCACCGGGCACTGGCCCATAGGTGAACACGCAAGAAAGCTAGGCATCCCCTACAACCCACACTGCCGTAGTTGTGGAGATCCACAAGAAAAAGAAACTGTGGTTCATTTTCTTTGCGATTGCCCCGCCGTAGCAAATTACAGGATGACTTCCTTTGGGAAAGCGTTCCTCGATGACCCCAGCGAACTTTCAGAGACGAAAATCAAAGATCTGATTATCTTTCTGAATGCGACAAAATGGCTTTAGCAATGTTCCGCTAAAGTATATAAAAGACATATTCTTCCGTACTAAATCCTCATTAGGTTGACACGAGTAAATGGTATCAAAAAATGCGTAATAAACATAAAGTTTTCTTATTTTTACCTGATGAACAAAACAATAATAAAAAAACAACTTATTAATAAGTGCACCCAAAAACATATAATTTTTATGATATTTGGGAAAATCTAAAACAGGTAAAAAATCGAATTCGAACTTTTATTGCAGCACTTGGCAATTAGAGTGGTTTTCCAAGAATTGATAGTTTTTATGTAATTTTTAAGACTGTGCACTCATGAAAAGGGTTAAAAGTGTACTTATGCCTACTTGATTGTTGTCAAAACACTAATTTACCTTACCTCTTCTTATATCTTGCAAGGATATACGGATCTTCTCGGACAGCCAGGCCGCCCTCAAATCTCTCGCGTCTGTCTCCACAAACTCTCAATTGGTCCACGATTGTCGATCATCTCTGAATGAGATGACAGAACAGTTTAATATTCACCTTATTTGGGTGCCGGGCCACAGAGACATTCCGGGAAATTGCAAGGCCGATGAGCTCGCCAAAAACGGAACACTTCTGCTTACTGTTAGACAAAAACATAACATAGGAACACCACTTGCCACATGCAAACATCTTCTCAAACAATATGCTCTAGAATCAACAAATGCTAGATGGTCACAGGGTACCACCTGCCTGGCAACTAAACAAGTATGGCCAAGCATAGACCTAAAACGGTCAAAAGGTTTGATCTCCCTGAGCAGACAAAATATAAGCTCTACAATAGGAGTTATAACAGGACACTGCCTCATAGGTAGACATGCTTTGAGGCTAGGAGTCTACACAAATGACTTCTGTAGAAGCTGCATGGACGAGGAGGAAGAGGAGACAGTCCAACACCTTCTATGTACATGTCCAGCACTCTCCAATAGAAGGAATAATTATCTCGGTAACCCCTTCTTCGATAATACCAGTGAACTGGCAACAATCGACACAAAACGTCTCTCTAACTTTATTAAAAGCACGAAATGGTTTGTTTAAATTCATTACTCTCCCATGAGTAACTTCTTTAGTGGTATCACAACGGACCCTTGAGGTCTAAGTGAGTCAACAACAACTAGACAGCCACTCCAACCTAACCCTAACCTACCTCTTCTCAGGGAGCGTTAAATTTGGGGTATGAATGTTTAATGGGTAAATTAACTAAATAAGTGGTATAAAAGAATAGAAAACAAATTAATTAATTCCTCAGATTATTAAGTTAATTCAAGATTACAGTTGAATAAAAGCGCTTTTTAAATGCCTTCATTTACGAGGCAAGAATACGCAGACATTTTATTCATTTATGGGTTGTGCAATGGTAATTCAAGAAGAGCACAACGAAGATACCAGGAACTTTATCCTAACAGACGACTTCCTTCTCGAAATGTTTTTAGAAGTACCTTTCGAAACTTGTTGTTACTGGTTGCTAGAGAGAAGCTTGTATGACAATCAGTTTATAAACAGAATTCTTTGGACAGACAAATCTCAATTCACAAGAGATGGTATTACAAATTTTCATAATCTCTATACATGGGCTTCGAGCAATCCATATTCAAGATGGCAAAGATCTTTTCAGAACAGATTTAGTGTCAATATGTGGGCAGGTGTAATTGGAAATAAATTAATCAGGTCTTTCAAACTACCACCCGGACTTAATTCTACTAACTATCTGGAGTTTTTACAAAATAATCTACCAGACCTATTGGAGGATGTTTTTAGTATTTCTAGTACTGACATAGAAATTGACCTTAACATGCGTCAGGGTACACCAAAGTTAGCCTTTTTTTAAATCGTCAAAGTTGAAAATCAGACTTTACTATAGAACAATTTTTTTCTTAGAATATGACCAAAAATCATATCCCAAAGTATGGCACACGAATTACCAGACACCGGCACTTTGAAAACAACAATATATTATCACAACTGTTATTTCAAAAAAGAATCGTTCACACCTTTTCAAGATATTGAATTTAAAAAATCCAAAAACTATTTTTTTCAAGATTTGTATATACGATATTATATCATATTTAAAGGAATCTCCTGTATACATTTTTGTTCGAAATCGGTGGAGTCACTTATGACTATGAGAGAGTCGAAAATCAAATAACCGTTCTATGAGTTTTATGAATCGGATCGTCAAGATTAAGGTGTTAGGGCTTGGGGAAAATGACAGAGCATTAAATCATATGAGTTCTATTAATCGGATCGTCAAAATCAAGCTTAAGTTTAAGCGTAAGCAGAACATCATTTGGAGTTTTTAATTAAGGAATTGAAGTCGTCCACACCAATGGCGACAAAAAAAACCTGCCACCTATAAGTGCTCACTCATTATTGGCTTACCTTCAAACGCAAAATTTGCTGTTGGCTCTTGAACTATAACAAATAGATACACGAAAATGAGAATAGAATCAGTTAATAAATATATAATAAATACTAGTAAAGTTCAATACATTCGTCTATTAGACTTTACATAAGTTAAAATCGATTTATAACCTGTTTAGACAGATGCGTTTTTAATCCACGAAATTAATTGCGTGTCTTGCGTGAATATCATGTTGCAAATTCAATTAGAAAAACTTTGGATACCTATACATATTTATTTTATATTTTAAAATAGTTGAAAACAAATTTTAATTCACATATATATTTTTAGTGGTAAAAGTGTCCTCAACCAAAAGTCCGAACTACAAAGAGTACTTGAAAAGAAACGTGAACGTCAAATCCTTCTTCAACAACAACAACAAGAGGCAGAGAAAATCGAATCCGGGCTCAAAGGTGAACTCAATCGTGTCATCATGGAGCGAGCTCAAAAACTGGAAAAACAAAGTATTTCTACAAACTCAGACATCGAAGATCATGTAAACCCCGAATATTTAAATGCACGAGCAAAATTACGCAATCGAATCGAGATGAAATAGAAACAAAAAATTAAGATCAACTTCTTATTAAATGAGTCTATTTTTTACCTGCTGATGATATTTTATTTAAATTTTAATTTTAGTATACATTAAAAGAAAACTTTTGGTTCTCAGCCGAAACCAAAATTTTGATTTATAAATTGTATGTTATTAACTAAATTGTTTAATTTTAATTTTAAGTTTTGTAAACTAACCTGGTACATATTATGACACGTTATTTTTGTCGTGATTCTACTTTTTTTGTATATAAATTGTTTTTTTTTTTTGTATTGTTATAATTATTTATTTTAAGAAAATAACTGCTTATATGCCAAATTAACTTAAAGAAATCGAAATTTTTTAATTTAAAGTTTAGTTTTAGCTCGTAAATTTAGTAATAAGAGTAATCCTTAACAACAGATTTTAATAAAACAAAAAGTATATTCCCTTTGTTTTATATGGAATTTTATAATTGAGCCGTCTGTTTTGAATTGAAAGTGGTCTGATTCTATTTATTTCTAAATCTATAAATTTAAAACTTTGACTTTGAAAAAATATTTAAAATATTATGAATATATAATATAAAAGTATTTTTTTTTGTGCATCTAAATATCTATGATTATACGTAATACACTTGTACAGTAATAAAATCAAATATCGTTTAAGAAAAACCTTAGTCGAATTATTATTAACATCTCTAACATCTTATTAAAATTATCGAATTCATATTTTATCTTTTTAGAATGCTGATAACTTCATATATTTTATGTGTGCTCAAAAAAATAGCCTTAGCACGATACTTGTTAGGAAGTGTTAAATTGCAAAGAAATTCAGGAAAATTAGGTTACTTGTTCGTTATTTGAAAATATGAGCAAAGAACACACTCCGTACCACAGGTTTAGTAACGTAAAATAATAATAGTAGCTACTCGTACCTAATGTCCGAAAATCAGTCTATTTTAGAATGAAATGAAAAATTTAAAAAGTGAACTTTATAAAAATTTAATTTTTCTCGACTGTGATAAAGTTTTCTTCTCTTTGATGTACGAGTATGTATACATATTTCTATTTTCGATAGAGAATATAGAAAATTGAAAATGAATTTTTAACTCAAGAGATCTGTGTGTTTATTATGGAATTGGAAGCGATGTGGGTGGATATTCAATAGTTTTTTATTGTCGGGTTATTGAATCGACGGTAGCAAGATGTTTTGTGAAGTATTATTATTGAAATAACTAACATAGTAACATTTGAGCTGATTTTTTTATTATTTATATAAAAAAGCCGAAAGAACTTCATGAAATAAATTGAACAAAATTAAGAAACATACAAACAATTACTCAGTGCGCGGAAAATCAAGTATAGTGAATACGAACTTCTTAATTAATTTAATTTAACCGAAACTTCCGAATTCGAAGATTCTTCTTTTTGAAACCATTGACTAGTACAAATTCCTTATTGACACACTGCAAGCCAAAAAATTGAGTCTAGTCTCATTTTACGAAGGAAACCCAAAAAGTATATGAACCGCTGCGTCGAACGGAAACGCTCCACTTTGTGCCAAATACCCTTTAACTTCATCGCTCCATAAAATTCTGTTATGTAAAATCTTTTTCCGTCCATTCTCTGTGCTTTTTCGGATTGTGGTTGAAGATGGGGTTTTCGAACAGCAACTCACCCAAATAGTCCTTCATCTCTTAGCCTCCGTTTGACCGTTGTCAAGTCCTTATTGAATTTATTTCGAAAAGCATTTCCGCTGCAGTTTTTCGCCTATTTCATTTGCAAGCTGTTACAATTAGCAGATCTGAGTGTTTACTTGTAGATCTAGGCGTTTGAACGCAGGCCTTCGATATCTTCAACTGCTAAGCATCTTCTTGCTGCGATTTGCCCTCTTTAAGAGTGACAATTGCAGAACGGTTTTCAATTGTGGTTTCCGTAACTTTTCCCATTTTGAACTAGTTGTTTACTCGATAGCTGAAGAATCTGACATAATTGCACATGACTTCAAAGCGTGGCCTTGAAATCCAGATATTCAATTTGTCGTTTTTCAAACCCTTTTTTTTGTACGCAGTCATAAAAAGGTGCTGGGTCCTACTATGTAACTCGATCCTACTTTCGGTTCTATTCGAAAGTCATTTCCGATTCTACTTTTAAATAGAACTATCTAATACTACGTTTTCACCAAAGGTAAATCCGGGATTTAAGTGGATTTACCATGAATATCCTTTAAATCTCGTAGATTTACCATACAAATATAAATCACCTTAAATGAAGATTTAAAATAACAGCCCGATTCTCCCCAAAGTCAGTGATGCCTCACAAGTCACAAGAAGAGGTGAAATTGATTTTGTGACTTTTTCGAATTCTGCCGCTCAGTCACAACTTGTGAGAATCACAAAAACAATCGAAACTGTGATCTCCTTCAAGCAGGTCACAACTTATAAATTTTTAAAGTTTCTTGGATTGATTCAGTATATTTTGTAAACAAATTTCTAGATTTGTGAATAATTGTGAGAACCTACACAAAAATGGAAGTGGGCTTTGTTCTAGTGAATATTATTGCTGATCTTTCCCACTAAAATGAAAAGTAACATTTTTACATAAACACAAATTTTTTTAAGAAACTAATCGTATCAAGAAGTTTGCAGCGCTGACCGCTTTTAAAAACTTTGAGAGATACAAATGATCCATTCGCTCTACAAAACAATTCATTTATAAAGTAATTTCTTCGTTTTGAATAATTAGCTATTCAAAATATTCAAATAATGACACTTAAAAATCTCACCATGCTGTGGTGAGTTTTCTTGTGACGATTAGGGGGAGAATACCAAAATGTTATCGAATCACAACAATCCTCCCAAGGAATAGTCACAAGAGCTTGTGACTTGTGACTCCTCACAAGGGGGAGAATCGGGCTGTAAATCTCCTTGAAATCTTCTCGCAATCAGAAGATTTGCAAAATTGCAAAACAAACAAACCTTATTTTGTAGAACGCACCTATGTAAACCCACTTTCTTCATTAAAGCCTAGTACGCAGATAGAGACAAGACAAATTTTATCTCTACAATTTTAATCTCTACAAAACTTTTAAAAATCTCGCGCAAAAGTTTGAATTTGGAGAGATGAAATCTAATTTAATGTGTTTTTTAGTGTAACTCTGGAACGGGTTGTCTTACAAAAGTCGTTCATACCTTTTTGGAATCTCCTCTCAAGACAAGCAAGACAGCACCTTTTACATAAAACCAGTATTGACAAAAATCACTTTTGGAAATACGATGGCTGTCAAAATTTGTCCCGCAAAATAATGCTTGTATCATTCTTTTTCCTGGCAAAATTTAGTGGAGACATTTTGTAGAGCAATTCACAATAGTATGAATTTTGCGCGCGAACTGCGTACTGCTCGGAAAAATATCCGAGACAAAATTTGTCCCAGGAAAAAAAATGTATGGGAGACAAAATTTTTCCCGATCTGCGTACTAGGCTTGACAATCAACACAAAATAGAAATATCTGTTTTTTCCTGTTTACTATCCAATTGCAATTTTTTTTCTCAAATAAATCTCAGTTTCTTTGGTGAAAACACTTCAATATTTATTTTAGATCTCTAGCGGATTTACTCTTGGTGAAAACGTAGTAAGAAAGTAGAATCGGATGCCGGTAATGCCAATTATTTCCCACAAAATTTCCGATTTTCGAACGAGTCTGGCATTATGTTTGACAACCAAAGTAAAAAAAAGGAACAGCTGGTGTGAAATAGAATATATGTATACCAAAGCAATTTAATTGAAAACAATAATAATAACAAATAAACATGGAAAGTGTCGCAATTTAGTTTAATTCAGATAAAAATCCGGAACGAATGGAACAAATTGAACGAAGGCTAATTAATGACAAATCCAACATAATAGAGCTTAGCGAGAAAAGGTTTTCCCATCCAATACATCATGCTGCAGTGGACCTTCAGCATTCAAAGAATTTGAGAAATTAATCCATACATATTTCGATTGTTGTCTGGCTTCAGGTGTTTTTAAATAACCCTCGGACAAATCTGGATGATTTTCCACATACTGCACCAAAATCTCAAATTGTGACGACGTGTTTGCACTTTTAGATTATTCACCACGAAGAAAACATAAACATATTAGTTACTTCTTTGAAATATTAAATAAAATTAATTTAAAACTTCCATTTACTTGCATTCTGAAAAAAAAATTCTTGACTCGAACTGCTCGCAAACACGATGTAGAATGATTATTTGCGATTTCGCTTTGTTTTGACATTAACTTCATCAGAAATTTGTTGTATCAGCTGTGTTTTCACAAGTATTCAGGACAACATTAACCAATCCAGATAGATATAGACACACATTTTTAAGCATCCAACGTGTTTGGTGGATCAACTTTTATCGAATTGAAACTTGACAAATACTCAATGGCCTAAGCGAGTCAAAATAAAAACTAATTTTTTATGTAAATATACGATTATTATGTTTATTGTTGACTTCACAGGTTTTCTTGATATTTTTTTAAAGAAAATTGATTAAGACCACTGTCAAAATAGACGGCTCGATTGTTTTTCTTTTTTATTCTCAAAGTAATAAAAAAATCAAAATTTTGTTTTGTATAAGTTACTTGTTACAAAAATGCTTTAATTATATTTTTAAATTAATGAATAATTTTGTGTTTTATTTATATTGAAACGCTTGATGTACTTTTTTTTATAAAGTAACAAATATATACAAATGTTAAACAAAAAACTTTATACAAAGTTAGTTTAAAATCTAGTTAGATTAAATTTTGTTTTTCTTGAGAATGCATAAACATAATTAACCCAATACAGAAAATTACACCAGTAAAATATTATAGTAAATTTATAATTGAACTGCATTAAAAAAAGGACTTACCACAAAGTGATCGTATCTAAAAATAACATGTTTATAATTTCAAATAGATATGTAACATGATATCACATTTTAAACTATGTGTTTGAGGGCATAATTATTATTTCAGCATTTTAGTTAACTTGCTGCGTTATATAAGAAATATTTATAAATTTTGATTCAATATTTTCTCGTTCGGAAATGCGACGATTAGACTGACGTAAGATGGTAGATAGATGTTGCTGGTAAATCTTATTCTAAAGTTGTAATGGAGGCCTGTTCTTCTGAGTGGGTGATTAGTAATTTGGTACTTTTTACATTCCATGCCAATTTGTAAATTTTAACAGTTCATCGTCATGAAGAGCATGCTGGTATCAACGCGGTTGCTTGGTTCAAATTGAATTAGTAGGTATTATGACTATCAACTATCAACATTTTTTATCGAATGTGAATTTTATTACATTTTATCATTATTGTGAATGATTTTTTTGATAGACATGGTATTACGAATATCAAGAAAATAGATACACATTAATTTTGTTATCAACCACAAATTCTTGATTAAAACTTAAACATATTCGGAGCGGAACTTTCTCCGCAACGCATCCTTCGTCCGAAATTCAATTTCGGTTCGTAGTAGCTTTGTATATATAACCTTTAGTATTATCATGGAGCGTGATTTTGAATTGCGAGCCCTAGGCTGGTGGTGGCGCAGAAATAAGCGCACGCTTTTACAGTAGAGAGTAGGATAACATACAAAACAAGTAGTAAAAAAGAGAATATTTTATTATTAAATTTAGCAAAGACAAATCTAGCAATTGCAGTCCCTAGCCTTGAGATGTCGCCACAATCTTTCGTCTTCTTGATAGTACTATAAGTTTTATATACAAACGTAGTAGCTTTCATCGGAAGAAATTTTACAGAAATCCAACGACGCATTGCGATGGATATAAATTTCAGACAGAGATGAACTTATTAACCGATATATCGAAAATGCGATACATTTTCGATAATTTTTTATAAAATAAACACCATAAGCATTTTAAACCATGATAAATCCATGAGAGAGTGTAATTTATTGTTTATAAAAAGTATTTTTTTTTAAATTATAATGCACTAGCGTTCTTAAGAAATGTAATTAGATGCACCGATTTTTAAATCAAAACTATCGAATAAAGTCCCCTACCTATTTCCATACAGGTTTTTTGTTTCGATTTGAAGCGTCAAAAAAAGAATAAATTGAAAAAAAAAACTTTTGAAACAATATTTTATATTTTTTGACTAATAGGTACTTTAATCACAACGAAAATGGATCAATGCATAAAACAAAAGATCACGAACAAACTTTTTTCCGTTCAAACATACATTTGTCTTGGTCCCAATTAATTTAACTGACTGGGCCAGATCTTCACAAACGCAGCTACAATTTCTGGAGTCCTTTTGGTGTAATCCGCTCATATTGTTGCAAACTTGTTTTTTCGTTGTGCCTAAGAACAAAAAATCTGTTATAAATACAGCCAAAATTATTGAGCACCCATTATATTTCTCACTTTACGTGCAACTGTTTAATTTAAGTAAATTCAAACGCTTTGTATAGTATAACATTGCTTTTTATTAAACAAATATCAATATTTAGTTGGACCGCACTTTGCCTTTATCACGGGAGCAATTCTTTTTGGCAAATAGCGTACAAGCTTATTGCATTGTTCTGCACTTGATGCCCTTCATTCATCAAGCAGGTGGCGTTTTAGGTCGTCTTTGTTGCTGATTGTGTTCTGCCTGATCTTGTGCTTTAATAAGCCCACAAATTAATGTTCTATGGGGTTTAAATCTGGGGACTGGGTAGGCCAATCAAGAGCCTTGACGCAATTTTCCCCTAACCAGGTGCATGCAGCTTTGCGGCAAGGTACGTTATCTTGCTATAACTTTACTCCGTTCATGTTTATAACGCCAAACAGAAAGAAAAATGAGGACAGGAGTGCAGTTTCCCGTACGTTTATGTACTTCTAAGAATCCATTCGATCGTGACAAACAAACATTTCACCTGCCCCTGAAGAACTCATACACCCCCAGACCAAAAGCTCTCGCCGCCATGTTTTGCTGTCGGTACCAAACACTCCAGACTAAATTCTTCACCGGCTCGACGACAAACAAAGGTTGCACCAGCGGTACCAAAAATCTTAAAGCGTACCATAAATGAAGAAGTTTTGAAAGTAAGGTATTTTCATTACGAGTTATAATATACTAAATTATTTACTACATATTGTTGCAACATCGTATGATCTAACTTACCTCGAAATTTGATTAATCTGACCACACAATATTTGACCAATATTCTTCAGTAAAAGTTTGGCATTTTCGAGCCCATACAAGCCGCACCTTTTTATTCTTTTCAAATAACCATGGTTTTTCCTGGCTTTATAGCCTTTCATACCAGCTTCTTGGAGTCTTCTACGAGTAGTTCCAGCAGAATTCTTAAATTCTACTGAAAATTCGACAGCAAGCTCTAAGGAAGTTTTTTTGCAATTTTTAATTGGAGCTTCGTACCAATTTTCGGCCCTCGCGGTTTGCTGTGATTCGCCTGCGCCAGTTTTTGTCCTATTCTCATGCTATCCTGTCTCTGTGAACCACTTAAGAGAGTACTGGACAGATCGACGCAAATATTCCAGAGTTTTGGAAATTTCTACCTGAGATTTCACTTGATCATGTATCTGCTGTACCTGCGCACGTTTAACTAAACTTAGTTCGCTTTTTTGGGCATTTTCCAATAATACTAACCAATACTTAAAATGAAACCTACAAAAAACACTTGAGATTTCACAACAAGAGGCAAATAAGCAAACTGATCAATACCTAAGAACATGTGGAAATGACTAATCTTGAGATAACGGATTATGCATTTTCAATAACAACGTAGATAACGGTTTTTTTAGTTTATCTGAGACTAAAAAATTATTATTTAATTTGTAAAAAGCATGTACGCACGAAATTGATAGGGTGGTAGGGTAGGTTAACGCAAATAAAGTTAATTTCCTTATTACTTTTAACATTACATTATTACATTTTAATTAACTATTTCTTTAAAAAGAAAACACTTTCCGCAACAAGAACTTGTCGGAGGATTTTGGAGAAAATTTTGTTTGTATGTGTCAAAAATAAGACCTTAGAAGTGCTTCATCGCACACAAATGGCATGCGTTGAGTTTCGTCGGACGGAATTTCCGATCAGCTGATCGGAGAAATACCTTGAAGCGAATTGCCTCCGATTCATAGGAAATCGGAGAGAATTCCGCTCCGACGGTTACCTCGATAGGGCCGATTTATTCGGAATTTTTAATAGCGAAAAAAGTTAAAAAGAATTATGTATAACTTTGATAGAATTGTTTTTTGAAGAACAACTTACATTTCCGCACAAAGAATTTTCCTTTTCGTGGCCGACAAAAAAAAAAATTTTGTTTAAACGTGAAACGTCAAACAAAATAAACAAAACTCATTCACAACGAACTTTTGATAAGTAGATATTCACAATCGGTCTAAAATTACTAGTTGATGCCCATGATACCAAATTATCAACTAATTGATAGAAATTTTCGACTATCAAATTGATACTCATAATAGGGCTGATACATATATGTATAATCACCCCGATTACCGATGTCGTAAACGACAGCGAAATATACGACCTGACACGATCTGCATTCCATAAGTCGTTTCCAACTTTTGTCACTCGTTTTATTGTCGTCTGTAAACGTCAAAAGTCGTTCAACACTTTCGTTCTGCATTCTGTAAGGCGAAAGGAAACGACGACTAAGAAAAAAAACGACGATATCTCGTTCAAAAATTTACACACGATAGAGACAGAAGTTCGCAAAACTGCAAGTATTCTTGTTAAATAACTTATTTTATCCAATTTATTTACGATAAACAAAACAAGTACACATTCGTCTATATTTGTTGTACTATACTGTATACTAAAATGTTGTAAGTTACAAATGAAAACCAATTCCAGAAACTCGTAGAGTTGATGAAGAAGACGAGCAGTTAGGTTTTTTTTTTGAAGGGGATACAAAAAACGTCCTCCAGTAAGAGACGAAGATGCTTGGCAAAAGTTTTGAATCCCTTATTCCATAATTATAGACAAATTCTTATTGTTTTGCTCTTATTATGTTTGGGCCGAAGAAGAAAATAGTCCACAATTTAAATGAAATAAAAGTAGCTAGGGAAGTATGGAAGATAATTTCGACGAATTTGCGGGTGAAGTTCCGGAGCAACAAGAACAGCAACATCTAAATGAAGAACCAGCAGGAAAGAAACGACAGCAAGTTTCTTATATTAAGCCTAGAATACAGTTCTTCTAAAAAAAACAATGCATTTCTTATGGGAGAGTTTTTTCCCGAAAAATAAAGTTTTTCATTTCACCACAGTCATCCGAACTGTAAACCAAAATCGAAAATGTATACTCACCACGATTTTTTTTTAGGCAAAACAATGTGCATCCCATTGTTTTGGCGGAAAAAACTTACAGACATTTTTTCATGAGAAACATTTTTTTTCCACCACTAATTTTTTTCTTCAAAAAGAACTGTATACTCGGCTTTAAACAAAAAAGAGCTACGCTTTTGGAGAAGCAGTGTGTACTCCAAGAAATAACCTTAAATGGTATCAACGAAAGTATAAACAAAGTAAGGAAAGAGGAATATAACACAGGGACACTGCTAGGAGAGACACAAAACATCTTAAGATCCAAGAGGTAACACTTATAATATATAAACATGGGATGGAAAGAAAATAAACAAATATGTAAATGTAATACATTTCAACACTTATCATTTTAATTACTTATTTATTTTCTAATAATTAAAAAAAGTGCATTTGTTCTTTAATGGCACATCGAGCAATAATTTTGTATGTAAACTATTCTTGGAATTTGACAGATGTTTGTTACTTTTTCATTGTTTTAAAATCTGTTACAAAATCATCGCGTCAAAGAAGTTAAGGAATGCCATTTAAAAAACGAGACGACAGAGAAAACGAGAGACGTCGAAAAAACGAGACGACATCGGTAATTGGGGTGAATAAACAATTTTATTTATGTAAAAGGAAATTGTATTTATGTAGTTGGAGAAAAAAAGTATAATATATTGAAATTGTAATAATTTGTTGAGACAGAAAAGAAGTTTTAAAAAACTATTTTCTTAAAAATGGCGTAAAAATTGATTTTTATGTATGTAGAAGAAATATAAGAACATATTGGAAAACCAATAAATCAAGCTACATATATGATTGTAACAAAGTCAAAATGGCAAAATTGTCACTTGTAAAATAATGTACCTTAAATCAGAACACAATCAATTTAGATGAGTTACTGGCACAAAATTAAAAAAAAAAATGATTACCAGTTTGTAAGATTTTGATTAAATTGCATAGAATTAAATCAACCAAACATTGCTTATCCGCCTTAGAATTAAAATATTAACCAATAACTATGGACTACATTTGTGAGTCTTCAACATACATTAATATAATGATAAATAAATAATGTCAACTCCATCAAAATGAAGGATTTGACGTTTGTGAATAAACGAGGGAAGGATATATTCCAATTGGGTAGTAAAAACGCTTTGGACTTCTATTTTATTTTTCGAAAACGATTGCAATAGAAATTTATCGGAAACGTCGAGTAAAAATGTATAAATGTTTCTAATAGTACTTTACGTGGTAAGTTTCCAAAAGTTCAAATGAAATAATAATTATAAGCATTTAATTTAAATTGCCTCTATGTTAATTGATGCAGTTAAAATATTTAAATTAAAGTATATTCATAATGTAATGTAGTCTTTTTAATTTAATTGTGTAAAATAGAAACTTGTGCATACAAAAAGAAATAAAATAAAATAAAAAACAAAACAAGTAAGAATGTGAGTTAAAATAAATAAAAACATTATATATTTAAAAAAAAACTAATACGTACACAAATACGCCTTTGTTTTTAATATAAATATGGAATAAAGTGGGTAAAGAAAGAAAGTAGGCCGTTTTCGAAAACGTCAAATCAAAGTCAATTTGATCATCAAAGGGTCATCTTTTTTTATGTAAATATTGCTATCGTCAAATTTGCAATGCTCTGATTCCACAAAATCTGTTTGATCTATGTACCCTATTTTCTTGTAAACATATTTGAGGTTTATAAACAAGTTCTCTGGTTTATCAACATTTTTGTCGACAACTCGATTTCCGTACTGCACGGTTTCAAAGACGGCCGTAGATGTCGAAAAGTGAATAACGGCATCAGTGTTATGCCATGAAGACCGAGGTGAATAAATAAAATGCAGACATTTATTAAACAGTGCAACTTTATTACTGATTATACGACGGCAGTCCGATAAGTACTTAGTCTCGACGCCTGGTGGTGCCAGTATCGCAAGAGAGGTTTACTATCGTCTTGCATTCTCTTAGATGGCTACTGTCAAAATTTCAGCTGAATCATACTCGTAGTCAGTCATAGAGTCATTGACATATTCATTGACGTATTATATATGGACTGCTCATTGACGTATTATATATGGACTGCTAGTCGTATGAAATTTCCATACAAACGCTCTGTGAATATGGTTCAACTTCTCACTACCAACATTAGAGCTGTTGGTGCAAAAGTGGATCCTGGCCTGAACTACGATTTTTGCCATAGAAACTATAGCCATCTATCTCAATTTGAACTTTACATTTTAACGTTATCCAAGACAAAATAATAACAATAATATAAAGGGTGTTCAGCGAAATTTGTGAACACGCGAAAGCAAAGCATTTAGTTTAATGAAAACTGGTTTACGGCGGATATTGTCTTCTAGGGCCTGAATTGCTTGGCGATTGTTGCTGTAATGTTTTAACAGGTAACCTAATAAAAAGGTAGAACCGGTTCTTCGTAAATTTATATTTATATTTTAAAATGGAAATGGCATTTTTGTCATTATATTTATCTAACTATAAGTGAATTTGCTATTATTTCAAAAAAATCTCCTATCTACATAAATGTAAGTAGAACAATATGAACTTTTTAATTTATCTTTTCATGTTGAATCACCTCCATTTTTTACTAGATAGTTTTCATCATGATTTGAACACAATGTTCACAATAAATTGAAATGAAAAGTTGAAATTTTGATTTGTGTTAAACAATAAGGTGTTTACAAATTGATATAAGTAATGCTCTTCTCCTGTCTAAATGTTATTATGACTCTTAAATCGGCAAATAAAGCATGAAAATAGCCCTCGAGTTTTTATTTAATAATAAACTTAAACAATTCCCGCTCAACACCCTTTACAAACTCAATTATGTCAAAAATTGATATATCAAATACCAAAACCAAAAGTTACACTATGTTTTCCGAGTTTGCACCAAGAGCGCTAGTTCCGTATAGTTTTAGGTTGAACCATCGTGAAGTTGGGCTCTGGAAGTCCATGATTAAGCATTGACGTATTATATATGGACTCATTGACTTATTATACATGGCATTGACGTATTATATATGGACTGCTAGTCGTATGAAATTTCTATACAAACATTTCAATGAAATGGTTCCACCTCTCCCTACCGAAATTAGAGCTCGTGGTGCAAAAGTGGTAAAAATAAATATTAATTTCAGAAGCCATCTCTTGGCTCCTGGCCTGAACTACGATTTTTGCCATAGAAACTATAGCCATCTATATCAATTTGAACTTTACATTTTAACGTTATCCAAGACACATTGACTTATTATATATAGACTGCTAGTTGTGTATAATTCTCATACAAAATTTGCAACAAAAATGGTCCAACGGATACAATCGAAACTAGCCCTCGTGCCGACACTAGTGACAAAAATAAACAACATATTTAACGCCATCTCTTGTTCTACTAGTGCCAACAGAAATGTTTACTCATAGAAACTAAGGACATCTATTGACATTGCTTTGAAGAAACGGTGCTAGTCTATGGTTAGAGAGATAATCGGCTGAGAATAGTGCTAAGGGATCTCGAAAAAAAATCCCCTTTAAAATATTTTATGAATCATTTTGGTTTACTTAATGATTTTATGTCCGCGCAGGTGCATATAATTATATGTTACACAAAATAGCGAACTCATTTTAGGCAATCGTTTAGTTTGTGTCAAAACACAAACTTTTTAGTTGCTCGAACCAAGCAGTTGAGAAACTAAAAATTGAATGTGCGCGCTTAGCCTTACAGTTCTAGTTTAAGATAAGGTGCGTTTTATTATTCGCAAATCTATCTGGATCCGGATCTGGATTAAGTTTTAACATGTATTACAAAAACAATTTGGGATCCTGTTTTCTATCGAGATCTATTTCAAAGATCCAAAAATCAGTTATTACACTGGCGAGTAGATGGCTAAAAAGATGGATAAAAAGAGACGGACTTATAACACTGTTGTCACTAAGATCCGTATCGTTTTATTTTCAAAGGAAGATCCAGATCTGGATCCAGATAGATTTGCGAATAATAAAAAGCACCTAAAGAAAGTTTTTTGTAAATTTGATACAAATTGTAGGATTGGTTTTTCTCTAAAGTGAGTTTTTAATTTAAATCAAAATTAGGATTTATTTGCATAACTAATTTTTTGCAAATATTTTCGCTCTAGCCAAAAAGATCTTAGCTTATCTCTTGATTTCTAGTATAAAAATTAAAATTATTTGTAAAAGTGAAACTAATTGCTTTAATAAAAGTATTTTTACAAACAATAATAATTGTTAATAGATAATACAAGTAAATGCAACGAAAACTGTGTTGCAGTATATATATTTATACGTTGAAAACAAAAATGAAAAAGGGAAAATTAAAAAGGGAAATTTTCAGATTTGGCAATTGGACTATTTGCACATTAGCCCCTTTAGCACTGGTTCCATTTCATAGTACTCAAATTTTCCGTCAGTGTCGGCACCAGGGCTAGTTTCGTTTGGTAATCCGTTGGACCATTCTGTAATCAGCTACTAGCAGTCCATATCTAGTATGTCAATGCCAAGACAAAATAATAACAATAATATAAAGAGTGTTCAGCGAAATTTGTGAACACGCGAGAGCAAAGCATTTAGTTTAATGAAAACTGGTTTACGGCGGATATTGTCTTCTAGGGCCTGAATGGCTTGGCGATTGTTGCTGTAAGGTTTTTACAGGTAACCTAATAAAAAGGTAGAACCGGTTCTTCGTAAATTTATATTTATATTTTAAAATGGAAATGGCATTTTTGTCATTATATTTATCTAACTATAAGTGAATTTGCTATTATTTCAAAAAAATCTCCTATTTACATAAATGTAAGTAGAACAATATGAACTTTTTAATTTATCTTTTCATGTTGAATCACCTCCATTTTACATAAAAATGTAAAATATGGTTCCACCTCTCACTACCGACATTAGAGCTATTGGTGCAAAAGTGGTAAAAATAAATATTAATTCCAGAGGCCATCTCTTCGCTCCTGGCCTGAACTAAGATTTTTGCCATAGAAACTATAGACATCTATTATTATTGCTTATTAAAAAACAGAGCCATCTATTTCAATTGAACTTTACATTTTAACTTTAGCCAATACAAAATAATAACAACAATATAAAGGGTGTTCAGCGAAATTTGTGAACATGCGAGAACAAAACATTTACTTCAATGAAAACTGCTTTAGGGTGGATATTGTGTTCTAGGGCCTGAATTGCTTGCCGATTGTTGCTGTAAGGTTTCGACAAGTAACCTATTTAAAATGTAGAACTGTGTAAGATCCTGTGACCGGTCCTACGTAAATTTTGATTTATATTTTAAAATGGAATACATTTCTAATCCCATTTTTGTCATTATTTATCTAATTAAATGAATTTGCTATTATGTATTTCAAAAAAAAAGCATCTTCATCTTTTATCTACATAATTTTAAGTAGAGCAATATGAAATTCATTTATTTATTGAAATTTTGATTTGTGTCAAACAATAAGGTGTGTACAAATTGATAAATTTCACTTTTCCTTTGAATTATATGCTTCCACGTTGTTCGGTTTAATATATATCTTATGACTAAAATTATTGCTGAAATAATCTAAACAATGACAGATTTGCATACTTGATTTCATATAAGAATATAAATCAATTTTTTGTGCCATTTAAATAGTTTTCGAAAATCAGCATTTCGACAGTTCTAGTCCTGTACCTTTCGTGGATGTCGATTAGCCTCTCTTGTGATGGGTGTCCAAACCTTATCTCGCTAGCAGCCGCATGCTTCTTTTGAACAGATTTCAGATGGTGTTTGTCCTGTTGAGCTATGTATTGCATTACGGTAGGCCATCAAAAATAGTGGTATGTGCCTATCCCAGTTTCTTTGGTGGGACTTTAGTGAGGTGCTCTTTTAAGGTCCTTTTGAATCTCTCGACCATTCTATCAGATTGCGGGTGAAGTGGTGTGGTTCTCGTTTTCTTAATGCCAAAGAACGCGCAGACCTCTTGGATTATGTTCGACTCAGAGTTCCTTCCTTGGTCAGAATGGAGCTCCATAGGCACACCGAACCTGCTTACCCAGTTAGACACAATCTGGTCGGCCACGGTCTTGGCTTCTTGGTTCGGGATAGCGTATGCCTCAGGCCATTTTCTGAAGTAATCCATTACCACCAGAATGTATTTGTTTCCAGCATTCATTTCCGGAAATGGGCCAGCCACATCAACAGCAATCCTTTCAAAACGGTGAGCCGACATTATATTGCATCATTTTTCCTTGCATTTTTCTACCAGGTCCTTTGATTGCAGAACAAGCGTCACAATTTCGGCACCACTTTTTAACTTCGTCTCTCGCATGCAATCAGTAGAATCGTTGTCTCACTTTTTCTAACATCTTGTTGGCTCCCAAAGGTCCATCATACATCACATAGGATTTACCATCAGCGGATTCCCATTTTTGCCGAAGAACATCTTCTCGCACATGAAGTGAGTCCCATTGTGCCCAATAGGCCTTAAAACTGGACTCCTATCGGAAATGTCATTCCATGCGGGTTTTTCTTCATGTTCTTTCCATGCGAGAAGAGGTTCAATGTCGGGGTCTTCTTGTTGAGCAGTTCTTATTTCTTCATTGCTCCATCCACAAATGGGGTCCATACGACCATACGTTTGTTTCCATTTAACGTTGCTTCGACAGTCAGACTTTTATTATCTCGTTTGGTCTGAGAAACCTGGATGGTGTTTCTGGGGCCATCGATACCAGAAACCAGCTTCTGCCCCTCGAAGTTTGTTCCTACTCGTTTCTCTGTTGGGAAACTTGTTCGGGAAGTAACACAATTGTTATTGTTAACTTATTCTGAGTTTGAAACTCCGTGTCCACAATGTTGACAAGCTCTTCTTGGTGGTAATCGACATTGACGCTGTAAATGTCCGGTATTTTTGCAATTTCACCACTTTGCAAGTCCGTTTCGTTGGTTCCTTTAGACATCAGTTCTTCGGCATGAGCATTCTTCAGCGATGCCTTCTCTAAGTCGATGCACTCCGTGATAAGCTTGCTATCTGCTGCTTCCATTGTCAAGGCAAACGCTAATGTTTCCGAAAGCGTTCGTTTTCCAGCAGTTTGTACGGCCTTTTGAAGATATGTATGTCGGAAATGGCGCGAACAAATGCCTCAACTGCAAACTGGTTACGGATTTCTTCTCCAACATCTGGATATGCAAGATGAACAAGCCTTTCAATGTCCGCTTGGAGCTGTTTGTAGAGTTTCGCCCCTCTTCTGAACTCTGGAATAGAGTCGTACTTTGAAGACTTCTTTCATATGGCTATTGCAAAAGCGTTTGTATATATAGCCACAACCAAGAAATTAAAGTCGCCGCTATTTTCTGTTGGTATGGTTAGCAATAACTCAGCAGCTGCTCCTCTAAGAGCAAGGGTTAAAGCTATACACTTGTCAGCCTCATCCCAGCCATTTGATGTAGAAGCTGCCTCGAATTGCTTCTTGTATATTGACCAAGAAGTTTATCCATCAAAGGTAGGAGGTTGCATCTCTTTTTTTCTCAAAGTTTCCCCAGAACTTTGCTGAATCTTTATGTTTCGAATACGGTCTAGCTCTTTTAAAAACGTCTCCATTTTCTTGTCGACTTAATTCTCCAGCAATGAAACACGTCCATCAAGTGCAGATACATTATTCTCGATGTTAACAAGCTTGCCTTCTGCTCTTCCAGAAGGTCTTTTTGTTTCTCCAGGCGTTCGAGAATATTCTTTTGTTCGTTTTTCTGTTCATTGAAACGTTCGTTTTGTTCATTTCGTTGCTCTTCGAGACATTCGAGAACATTCTTTTGTTGTTGAAGCAGAAGACTAATCATATTTGAAACATCTACATTTTTACTTACGCCTGCTTCCTCAGTGTCAGCTTCAAAGACGAAAATGTCCGGGTCTTCATTTTGTTGTTTCAAATATTCGGCCAAACGCAGAACTGGCTCATTTTTCGATCCTGCTCTAGAAAGTTCTCGCTTGCCTAATTCACTTTTCAGCTCATTACAGTTGAGCTCTTTTAGTAACTTGCGCATTTTTATTATTATTTTTTTTCCGCAAACTTCACTGCACAATAAGTTTCATCCCACTTCTGACGCCAATGTAATATTTTTACTAGGTTCGTAAAATAAAACTTATTACTCTTTTTAGTATTTCTTCTTTATTAACACTTTCCAAATCAAAACAATGAATCTCAATTTATAATCAACTCAAATACTTGTATTCAAATTTAAGTAACGCTTGTTTAATAACACTTTCCACAATCCAATAAGCAAACTTTTGCACACTTTCATAATCAAAAACCAAATGTGTTCCGCTCACCGTGAACACTCTCTTATATACTCAAATTCGTTGTTCGAGAAGGTTCTCGTCTTATGCGAGAAACAGATTAACACAGCAACTTCAACAGCAACTTTAACAACAACGAAAACTTCAACATCAAAAGCATTGTGAAATAGATTACAACGTGAACAGCGTTTTTGACAGCATAATCAAAATAGTTTCAAATGCGAAATGATTTTGCCGTACATTATATGATAAAAATTAACTTGAATTGCGTCAATCTATACGAGCTCAACAAAACACGCTTAATATGATAAAAACTAACGTGTTATGCGCCAATAGGTGCGTTTTATTATTCACAAATCTATCTGGATCCGGATCTGGATTGAGTTTTAACATGTATTACAAAAACAATTTGGGATCCTGTTTTTTATCGGGATCTATTTCAAAGATCCAAAAATTAGTTATTACACTGGCGAGTAAATGGCTTTTAATGGTAAGGTAGTGGAAGCTATAGTGTAAAGAAAAAAGACAACACATAATTTAAAATTTACAAACCCAAGGATAAAAAGAGACGGGCTTATAACACTTCTGTCACTAAGATCCGTATCGTTTTATTTTCAAGGGAAGATCCAGACCCGGATCCAGATAGATTTGTGAATAATAAAACGCACCTAATGTATGCGTCTTGCACAATTTGTCGTACTAAAATTAATTTGTTTTTAGTAAATCTTCAATTGTCAAAACCAAAATAAATAGACGATAAAAAAATGGTTGTCACATTTTCATTTGAGTGTTGATAACACTGATAAATTTCGCCTTAAAAGTTGGTAGCATTTGCACAGCGACATCGAATTTAGGGTTTAGGTCTAACGTTGATGTCGATGTCGAAGTTGACACAGCAACATCAACAGCAACTTTAACAGCAACGAAAACTTCAACATCAAAAGTCTTGTGAAATAGATTACAACGTGAACAGCGTTTTTGACAGCATATAATCAAAATAGTTTCAAATGCGAAATGATTTTGCTGTACATTATATGATAAAAATTAACTTGAATTGCGTCAATCTATACGACTTGCGTAATTTGTCGTACTAAAATTAATTTATTTTTAGTAACTCTTCCATTGTCAAAACCAAAATGAATAGACGAAACAGAAAGATGGTTGTCACATTTTCATTAAAGTTTTGATAATACTGACAAATTTCGCCTTAAAAGTTGGTAGCATTTGCACAGCGATATCGAATTTAGGGTTTAGGTGTAACGTTGATGTCGATGTCGAAGTTGCTGTGTTAATGTAATCAAAGCCATTTAAAACCAGTGGCTCTAAAAATAGTGACGTGGTTGTCAAAGTTTCTGTTGAAATTGCTGTGCCAATCTGTTTCTCGCAGTTTCTAGTTGTTTGGAATAAGGGGAAATACATATAACATTGAAAAAGAGCTTTTTGTTCCTTCCATAAAGTAGATATGCAATTTTCCAACAGATGGCGCCATAGGAGTATAAAGCTCTGTTTGCAACAGTATTTATACAATTTATATCGGAGCAAACATTATTAAGATGTATTATAGCCAATTTCATAAACATGCACTAAAAGCACTTTTATCAAAAATCCTCTTAAATTTTATCAGACTCTTATGCCCGATTTCACGAAGGACTTTTAAACATTTAACAGGCTTCTAAACCTTAAAATGAGATGTTTTGGTTTCACCAAGCGCTTTTAAATTAAACAAGCTTTTAAACACCCTTATAAACTAAATGCCCATTTTTGGCTCATTAAATTTTAAAAGTGTCATTGAAATGTCATCAGATGTAGATAACAACAATTGGTTATAGGTATAGTAGCTGAAATTATCGTTCTGTAAGGATTTAGTGTTCAATTTTTGAAAATACAAAATAAATAAATTAATACTAAATATTTAAATGATTTGTTTCTTTATTTCGAAAAAAATATTGATCGTCTTCATCCAATAATAAAGTGCAACACAAAGTTATTCGCTGAGCAAGAATATTCCCGGTTCACAAAAATACATTATACCTATGACTTCAAAATGTGGTTCCGACTTTCCAACGCATCTGTGGATGAGTTTGTTGAATATGTTTGGTCTTTATTTGGAACCAAAACAAACCCAACAATGCAACAAAAATAAATTAAGTGGTTATTACTTAGCGATTTTATGCCACAGAATGTCAGGATCAGAATCTTTCCAAATATTTTGTGTGCATTTCTTTTTTTTTTTCATTTCTTGGCATTTGTTTGAACACATAACGCTTTCTCATTTCTTCTCATACATTTCGCTTGTTAGAAAGAAAAAAGGAATTTATTTTTCCCAGGGATGTGAAGAGAACTCAATTTTAACAAAAATTTCCCCAAAATGTACCTTTTATAGATTGGTGAAACTAAAAATTTTTAAGAGCCTGATAAAATTTAAGAGGATTTTTGAAAAATGTGCTTTTAGTGTTTGTTTATGAAATCGGCCATTAAACCTTTCGAGTTTCACCAATCTATAAAAGGGAAATTTTAGGGAATTTTTTTGTTAAAATTGAGTTCTCTTCACATCCCTGTAAAAAAGAAATTTCTTTCTTTCCAACAAGCGAAATGTATGCGAAAAAATGAGAAAGCATTATGTGTTGAAACCTTTGAGTATATATAATATGGAGGGCTCGTTTCTATTCCAAATGCGTGATTATCATAGGGGGCGCTACTCAAATTTGTGTAAGACAAAGTTTTGCCGATTGCTTCATATCACATGTGACGGAGAACTATATGTGGGGAGAAGGTAAGCACAAATCGGAGGATACGGCTGTATCCTTAACTTAGACTGCTTTTAAACGAAGCAATATTACGTTGCGATTTTTAAGCCCGTAGGAGAGAGTCGTGTGTGGTGGCGGGGGTACACAAAATTGCTACGGTTGGAAAAATTGCAGAGTTATCGTTCTTTCTTCTTTGTGGTTTTCTTTACTTGTCAGGTATGTTTCATTTCTATTTGGCGTTCGCTCAGTGAACTTCGATCTACTCACTAGAGTAAAGAGTGCGGAGAGATGACTCCTTTTCAATAGAAGAAAAGTTAACTTTCATTAAAAATCGCTGTGTTTAAAAGCATTCATGCAATCGAAGGAAAGTCAAAAGAGAATCAAAGATTAAAAATCGCTTTCGTGTAAAAGCAGTCTTACAGAAAGTGAGACAGCGACCCCTATCACAACTTCAAGTACTACAATGCATTAGGGATAGGAACGAGCCCTCCATATTATATATACTCAAAGGTTGAAACTAATATCAAGAAATGCAAAAACAAATATATTTGGAAAGATTCTGTTGCATAAAATGTTTAAGTAATAACCACTTTATTTATTGCACTGACGGGTTTTTATCGGTAATTATTAGAATTGTATCTTAAAAAATTGAAAACTAAAATATTACAAAACAATAATTTCAGCTGCTATATCTAATTGTTGTTATCTACATCTGATGACATTTCATTGACACTTTTAAAATTTATTGAGCCAAAAATGGGCATTTAGTTTATAAGGGTGTTTAAGAGCTTGTTTAATTTAAAAGCTCTTGGTGAAATCAAAACATCCTATTTTAAGTATTAGAAGCCTGTTAAATGTTCAAAAGTCCTTCGTGAAATCGGGCATTGGTTTATAAGGGTGTTTAAAAGCTTGTTTAATTAAAAAGCACTTGATGAAACCAAAACATCTCATTTTAAGGTTTAGAAGCTTGTTAAATGTTTAAAAGTCTTTCGTGAATTTCGGCACTAGAGAGAACTCTTTAAGTAATTTAACTAAAAAAATACATATATTTATCATCGACCAACTCCAAAGGTTATTGTGCAAAATAACGCAATTAAAATAAAATGCCAAAAGTAGGCAAAGCGTCAAGATTGGATTAAGAACAAAGTGTGTTTTTTTGTTAACCGCTTAGGCAGAGAAGGATAAATTTTCTGAGAAAATATTTTAAAATAAACTATAATTACTAATGAACCGATAGTTTTTGAATGAATATTTTTCAAAGTTCATATTAAAAACAAAAATTAATGAAAAAAATTATTAAGAAATTTAGATTAATTAAGTACTAATTTGGCTTAAATTACTTTTTGGGATTCTATAAGACTAAAGTAGGTAATAAAACAAAACCAAAAAGGATTTGAATTTTTCCAAATTTGCGTTTGAAAATTCTATAGGAAAGTCATTTATGCACTTTTTTAAAGAAACTACTATGGTATAACTTGAATTGAAATAAAAAGGCATAAGTATATGTTATTTGTATTTTAACTGATTTATTTGATTCGGACTTAATTTTACAAAATATCCCGGGGCTTGGGTCAAAATTCTGTTTTCAAAATTCTTTATTTCAATGTTCTGCATTTCAACACTTTTAAAATGTAAAATTTCTAGGTATTTTTTTAAAATTGGTTGTTTCAAAATATTTTACCTACCTTTCAGTTTCTTTAGTATTAGAATGCAATTTAAGAATACTGATATAGGTACCTACCTGACCAACCTATTCTTTAAGTTCATAGATACCTATTTATTTATTTTTGTAAAAAAAAGTATAGGTATGCATAATGAATCGTATTAATAGGCATTAATACAAAAATATGATATTGATTTTGGGATTGGGTAGGTGCCTACTCGTATCTTTACAAAATGAAATAAACCTTAATAGACGCGTTTTATTATTCAAAAATCTATCTGGATCCGGATCTGGATTAAGTTTTAACATGTATTACAAAAACAATTCAAATCAAAAGATGTCACTTAAAAAAGGAACTAATTTTTGACAACAACCGCTGGGGTTGAATTGTCAAAAATTAATTACTTTTTTAAGTGACATCTTTTGATCGCGCATTTTCTTTAGAGAGAACCTTAAAAGTGGAACCACTTTTTTTGAGGATTTGTATGAAGAAAATGAGCGACTAGCAGTCCATATAGTAAGTCAATGATTCAAACCTTCAAACTCTTTTGGAAATACATACATAAGTACTACTCGTATCTACAAACAACTTATCTATTCAACGTCACATAAGTGTTATAAATAACAATTTTGCTTTTAAAGGCATTATAAAAGGGTTGTATAGCCTTATGTACTCACTATATTGAGTTTATAAATATAGCTGTTAATGTCTAAAAAAAAAAACGTATACTTCCTATATAGCTCTAAACTCTTAACCTTACTTTTTCAGTTAAATGGACTACTACTGAGTAGAAATTCTGCTTCACCTTCGTGTTATATAGATAGATAGATAGATAGATTTGATTTTATTAATTTTTCCTTTCATCATACAATTATTATTATTTTTACAAAAAATCTTTATAGCATGGCAAAATGCCGTCTGCCAGATTGACACCAAATATATAATAAATAATTTTTAATAAGCTTTCCTTAAATTTTAGATTTACGTGTTTTTTTTTTATGTGTTTTTACAATTTTAACAATAATATAATGTTTTAATATTAAAAAAAAGTGGAAATTATTTTTCAAAAATCTTCATTTTGTATTCTTTCTCTATATTTTAAGGCAATTTTGCAGTACTCGTACAGTCGTGGAACATCCATCTCATTCAGCTGCACAATAACCTGATCCTCCGATAAGAAATCACTTCCAAACACACTTCTTCTTGTTTCCCTTAGAGTTGGGCATCTTCCCACGAAGTGGACAACATCTTCCCGTTCCGATAAGTTGCATATACTGCATTCCAATGGCAAATCTGCTCTATGAGGAATAAAGTTTAGGGGCAGCAATTCACTACGAAGTCTGACCATTGTAGCAATCATTTGGACACTGTTTGAATCGTGGAAATAATTTCTGTCTGATAGGTTGTAATTGAGTCTACAGTAAATTGATCTATACAACGAACCAGATGCTTCAGCTATGTGTTCTGCTCTACATTGCTCATCTATTTTTTCTATTATTTCGTATACATTTTTTTTGCTGCTCGTTACATCATCAATGTTGATATTCAGACTCAAATTACATCCCTGCGCCAGTCCCAACCATACTCCATACCAGCTATTTTTGTCTTGAATAGCTTTGAGGGCTATTTTTCTAGCTAGACGGGTTTCAGGCATCTTAAAGATCGTGTTGGGTGGTAGGTGGAAAATTCTTTTCACAAAAAACCTCAAGAGTTGTTCAACTACATCAAACTTCGTACATCCCCAAGCCTGTGCTCCGTATAGAAGAATGGTCTCCGCCACTGCTTCAAACACCTTATGTTTGCTGCTATGCGCTATGTTTTTGTTCATAAAACAACTTTTCCAGGAGATATTAATTGCCGCTTTTGCCTTCTGTATCTTTTCCTTGAAATGCTTTTCCATACTCAAGTTTTTTGAAAAGTGAACACCTAGATATTTGTATTTGTTGACACACTCTATATTTTCTCCGTTGTATTTCCACCTTTCATTCGATGCTGCCCTACCGCCGCCTCTTCTGAAAATCATTACTTTTGACTTTTCTGTGTTGACAATGAGGTTCCATAGCTGACAGTAATCATACACTCTATTGATCATGAGTTGCAAAGTTTCAGGGGAATATGCGAACAAGACTACATCATCCGCAAAAAGCAGTGCCTGTATACGCACTCCTGCAAAGTCTACTCCACCAGGAATATAATCAATCAGATCATCTATAAAGAGTAAAAATAAGGTTGGGCTCAATGAGCATCCCTGCCTTACACCAGATAAAGTCTCGAACCAGTCAGAAAGTTCTGCTCCATTCCAAACTGCAGCTTGTGTTCCTTTATACAACGCTTCTATAACTCGTCCAAACTTCCGTGATAAGCCTAATCCATACAATTTGTAAAATAGTGCCCTTCGGTCTATTGTATCGAAAGCAGCCTTGAAGTCAATAAAGAACACGTACAGTTTTTTGCCTTGTATCAGAAAATTCTCCGCTAAACTTCTTAGAATGAAAATGTTATCCACTGTCGAGTACCCTGATCTAAAGCCAGCTTGAAACTCTTTTAACAAGTTCCGAGACTCAATCCACGTTGTAAGTCGTTTTTGTAATACTGTCGTAAATATTTTGTACGTTGCATTCTGGAAAGAGATTCCTCGATAGTTTGATGGATTCGTTGAGCAGCCTTTTTTATGTATGGGGAATATGATCGAATCGAACAGGATTTAGCAAATCTTTAAAATGATCTCTCAATAAGTTCTTACACAGCTTCGTGTTGATGGTAAATTGTTTGCCATTTAGCTTCCATGCAAGCTTCCAGAACTCCGATGCATCTTTACATTTCGCCAACCTGACAGCTTCTAATTCGCCATAGCTCCTCTTTTTGATTCTACAAAGTTCCTTGTATTTTCTATTTGCTTCAGTGTAATTCACTCTGAAAAGGCCTTCATTAGAATTTCGAAAAATTTTTAGCCACCTAAATGAAACATTGCGGGCTCGTTGACATTCGCCATCAAACCAGGGCTCTTTACCAGCTGGTTTTCCTTTCACTAATTGTTGTGGGTATGAACTTATAATTATCTCCTCCAGTTTGTCAAAGTCTATATCTTCCTGAGTTGAAAGTTTGAAATCAAGTAAACTTCTGTAAGTGGGAGCTCTAGTCTCTTTCCATTTTAGTTTAGGAAGCAGCTGCATGTTTGTATTTTCTTCATGTGCATACCTTTTACTGCAGAAAGTGACAACAATCGGAAAATGGTCTGAGTATGGTAATCCTTCGACTTCAAAGTCCGTAACATATGACTCCCATTCTTCTCCTACGAGACTATAATCAATTACTGATGATCCTTGCCCACCGACAAATGTAAAATTTCCAGACCGGTCCTTCAAACTTGTTCCATTTTGAATTCTGAGGCCAAATGAATCACAGAGCTCCATCAGTTTTTTTCCTCTTGCATTGCATACTTTGTCCTTTGATTGCCTATTTATTCCATTGACTGCATTCATCACATCCATCTCTTGTCCTACTCTTGCATTGAAATCTCCGATCATCAATACGTTTGAAGTATTTTTGTTGCTAAGAAGCTCGGTTAGTTGTTCGAAGTCATTCTCCCAGTTGTTACAATTTAAATATAAAGGTGTAATCCAGAGAATTTTGTTTTCCATTTGCACTTCTAAACATGATGCTCCATTAAGTCTACGAAACTCACATTTGATACCAATCAGGTTTTTCTTGAATCCGAAGTAACAGCCTCCACTTGCTCTTCCCCTAGTGTGTGTTCTGATTGCTGGAATCCACTTAAAAACATAATCTACTATCTTATTTTCCACATTTCTAAAATTATTTTCAGTTATAAACGTTTCATATAAAAATATAAAATCAAAATTATTCACATATTTATAAAACTCGCTAAAAAGCGATTTATTAATCAAACCTGATACATTGTAGGATAATATCTTAAAATATTCTAGCTTATAAGTTAAATCATTTGTACTTAGTATAATTTTTGGTTGGCAGACGGCTTTAGTACTAAATACCATAATTCAAACTCGTTCCGACGGCACTGGTCGTAGGCCTTGTGTTATCACCATTAGCAAATTGTGTATTCTGTCTCACATGTGTGTTTGAGCTGTCAGTGCCACTGTCACAAACATCCATCAATTGCCGAAAAATGCACATTCCATCTTCCTCGCCGCATTTGATAACATTGTTTTTATCCAAATAAAATGTTTTATTGTTTATTTGTAATGTTTGACCGCGAATTAGTACTTTTGTGTTTTTGTTTTTAGCGTTTATATCTGTTTTTATTTGTATTAGTCGCCTGCGTTTATCTCTTGCAGCTTTCGTGTAGTCCCGATGAATGGATATCCTAGTGTTAATAAAACATCGATAGTTTAATCGATTAATCGATTGTTTTGAACTATCGGGACTATCGATAGTTTGGAGAAAACATCGATAGTCTGTACAGTTGATGTGTTTTTGTTTTCGTTGACTGATTCGTTGACTAAAAATTGTCCTTGAATGATAAAAATGACAGTTGCGGCTAAATGTCCCGGTTTCTTTAGAAGATGCAAGTATTTTGTTTGTCCTTCTGATTGGGCTACAATTTATTAGGCATACATTCAGCCTAAACTTGAGTATAACTCCCATTTCTGGGCTCCTAAAACCCATCTGCACATGTTAGATAGAATCCAAGAAAGAGCCAGTTCTACGAGTATTACCGAAACGTTTGTTTCTCTCGAACACCGTCTTACTTTGTTTATCGCTTCTTCTATAAACAATGCTCTAATAATATAGCCAGCTGCATTCCTCCCTTGAAAAATTTTCGCCGTAATACTTGTCTTGCAAAGAATGCTGATCAGTTTAACCTTGAGCCTAATTCCGGGTGTACTGTAAAATATGTACAGAGATTCTTTCTCAACTCGTACTACTCGAATGTGGAATACTATACCCCACTCGATTTTTTGTTTTTTGACTTACCGTCGCCGCTTTAATAGGGAAAGTTCCGTATCAGCATTTCATTACAGAGCATATGTTTACATGTTTCGTGTTCTTTCGAGTTTACAGTTTCGCCGTTCTGTGTTTTGTTTATTGTAAAATTAAGTTTGCATTAAAACCAATTTTCGTTTCAGACTTTTATCAACAAATCTGACAATTTTTATTGAAATTTAAAAGACCACTTTAAAATAAAACATGCTGATGCTGATATTATCTATAAATATAGAAGGTTATGGTTCATCCTCTGATGCAGATGGAAATCAATTTGCTAATGCTAATGCCCTCCAAAGCTTCGAGAAATTCAATCAAAAAAAACATCAAAAGGATTTTTGCGTAAAAATCACGCCAATAATAAATACATGAACACAATTTTTGATCAGCAAGTGTGAACATTTTTTTAAAATGATTACGAAATTTGATTTTGTTTTTGAAATTTTTCTTAAAAGATTTAAATTTTTTTCAACTCATTTTATTATATATTATTATAAAAAAACACTATCGATTGTTCATCGATTAATCGATAGTTTTTTTTTAAACTATCGATACTATCGAAAGCTCGAACAATCGATGTTTTATTAACACTAGGATATCCCACTGTTTTTTAATTGAATAGCATTCTTTAGAATACACGGCACATCCTCAGATTCTTGCATTTCAACAATAACATTCGCTACTTTGTTGTCCCTGGAGCGAATTAATCGGGTTCGTTTTATTCGTGTCGGGTTATCTTGACGCAGTAGATCCAAGCACACCTTCTTTGCTTTTTCAATAACTCGATTATCATCATCGTGAGATGGAATATGCAATACCAAGTTTCTCTCTATAGACTTTCTTTCAAGAAACTCAACTTGACGCTCCAATGTAAAGCACTTGTCCTCCATTTGTTGCATTTTTGTAAGAAGACTCTCATTACTCTGTTCTAACGACTGCACTTTTGTTGTAATTTCTGACAAGTCAGATTTTGTTGGCAAGTTTTGTAGTCTCACATCGAGAATTGCTGCTAGCGAGGTTTCAATCAAGGATTTAAGATCGACTACTTGCATGTTTCCGACTTCCGAATTATGTTGTTGCAACGTTTTGCCTGAAGTGGATTGGTGCACTGGAGAAACTTCCGAAAATGGTCTTTTGGACTTAGGACCCTGAGATGGAGTGTCATTATTGCCGCTCATATTGTTGTTGTTTTTTGGTGCTTTTGGCGGAGTTCTTTTAATGCCCATCATTGTGTATGGTTTATTGTGATATCTTAATTAAATATTGGCTCACCTTTAAGTATATGAATTTCAATTGACTTTTACTTCTGTTTTAAACTGTTTGTACTTTCAAAAACACTTGAAAATCAATAAATATTCACAAATTTTAAGGAGCTTAGTTACAGAAACTTTCAAACGTCAGCGAACCAGGGTTGCCAATTCGTTCGTGTTATATATAATTTGTCAAAAGAATATTTTAAGCTAAAAAATCAAACAATTTTCTTTTATAACAAAATAGACCATTAGTGTAGCATAATATAATTGTATGATTGTATTTCAAATTAGTTTTGCTGCAGTTAATATAGGAAATGATTTCCTGTACGCGAATCACTTTTTATGTATGTTGATGTGGCACAAGTTGATTAATTTTTAAGTTGGCAAAATTGGAGAGTGATGTTCGAATGATAGACTCGTGCACCCAAGAGGACACAAGCGTCCATAGGTTTTTCTAAAAACCCACCTCTGTCTATCGACTCCTACTCTCACCTCCTCGCGGTGAACATCGGGTGCCTAGTACCTCAACCAGAGATTGGGTCACAACCCCAGTGGAAGGTTGTTGGGGGCAGCAAACGAGAGAGGGGGGAGAGGTGTTCCCACTAAGGCATCTCTCCTTTCATCAAGGCGGCAGCGGAGGAATTCCCCAGATGGAATCAACGATGGCGTCTACAGTTCCAGTGAGGTTGAACTACTTAGTGAACACCATACAGGGCTTCTCCGACATATTCGGAGCTCAGGCTTGTAAGGAGCGGTTTAACAGGCTCCCCGTTCTTGGAGTCATACTAAGGACCTGGCCCTCCAGGTTGGGGGTTGTGCCGTCGGTGTGACTTCCCGGCCACATAAAACACACATTAGTTGCGAAGCAAAAACAACCCTCGGAGACGGACGGATTCACTGTTGACGAAACATGCAAACAAAATAAGGATAACGAACTTCGGATCTGTACGTGGAATGTTAGGTGTAGGTCCCTTTTGATAGACCACGTGCAGCCGAAGAACTAGCGGAAGCCCTAAACTGCTGCAAAGCAGATATTACCGCCATTCAAGAAATGCGATGTGACGGACCGGGGAAACGAAGATTAAAAGACTGCGATATATACTACGGCGACTGATATCGAGAACAAAAGCAGCGTTTATTTGAATGCGGGTTTGTTGTTGGAACAAGGCTCAGGCAAAAAGTCTTAAGTTTCAACTGTGTGAACGAGCGCTTTACGACAATCCGTATCAAGGCCAAATTTGCCAATATAAGAATGATTTGCGCGCATGCCCCAACAGAGGAGAAAGATGAAGACACCAAAGACATATTCTACGAGCTCCTGGACAAAACATACGAGTAGTGCCCTAGCTATGACATTAAAATAGTCCTTGGAGGTTTTAACGCCAAGCTGCCAAGAGAAGACATCTTTGGTGATACAATCGGAAGATATAGCCTGCACGACACAACCTCCGATAACGGATTCTGATCGACTTCGCTGTGTGACGAGACGTTCTTGTAGCCAGTACGCAGTTCAAACATCTTGATATTCACAAAAGGACATGGCGATCTCCTGATCAATCAACCGTGAATCAGATTGATCGCATTGCGATCGATTCAAGGCACTTCTCAAGTATAGAGGATGTCCGCATGTTCCGAGGGATTAACATCGACTCAGCCATCAGAGATGCTGCTTCTAATGTGTTGGGTTTTACACGACCACCGCAACGAAACCCTTGGTTTGACGATGAGTGCCGGCAAGCACATGCAGCAAAGCAAAAGGCATACAAAGTGGCGCTGCAAAGAAGGACTAGAGCTGCTCGCGAGCTCTACGAGCAGAAAAGGAAGGAAAAACACAGGCTTCTCAGAAAGAAAAAGAAGGAGCATGAGAAAAGCGCTTGATCGAGGAAATAGAAGGATGCCATAGCAGGAATGAGATTCGGAAGTTTTACCAAAAGGTAAAAAAAACATCACAAGGATACAATCCCCGAGCCGAAGCCTGCAGGGATAATCATGGGAATATCGTAGTAGAACCGCAGTCCATGCTGAGGATATGGAAAGAACATTTCTCCAATCTTTATAATGGCGATGAAGAAGAGAATACCGCTGCTATAGAGATAGTACCATTCGACTTAGGCGACGTAGACCAACAATACCGTCCACCCGACCTGGACGAAGTGAAGATAGCTATATCGAAGCTCAAGTCCAACAAAGCCGCTGGACCTGACGGCCTTGCTGCCGAACTATTCAAAGCAGCAGGCGATGACTTGGTTGGGAGCTTGCACCAACTCATCTGCAAAATATGGTCGGAAGAAAGTATGCCCGATGAATGGAATCTCAGCATTGTTTGTCGGATCCTCAAGAAAGGAGACCCTTTGAACTGCGCCAACTACAGAGGCATAAGTCTCCTGAACATCGAGAATAAGATTCTTTCTGCCGTATTATGTGAACGTCTGAAGCCTTTCGTCAACAACCTGATGGGTCCATATCAGTGCGGCTTTAGACCTGGAAAGTCCACCATCGGTCAGATATTCACATTACGGCAGATCTTGGGAAAAACCCAGGAACTACAAATCGACACCTACCACATCGATTTCAAAGCCGCGTACGATAGCATCTAAAGGAGCGAACTATATAGAGCAATGTCTAGTTTTGGCATTCCTGACAAACTTGTCCGCTTGTGCAGGATGACGATGGAGAATTCACGCTGCTCCATCAAGGTCAGAAAAGTTCTCACCGATGCATTTGATGTCAAAAAAGGTTTTAGACAAGGCGATGCTCTGTCGTGCGCTTTGTTAAACATCGTACTTGAAAGTATAGTGCAAAACTCACGCGGCAACACAAGAGGCACAATCTTTCAAAAGTCCGCCCAGTTACTCGGATACGCCGATGATATCAACATTATTGGAAGAACAAAGCGTGATGTCAGTGGTGCATTTGTAAGCATTGAGACGGAGGCGAAGAAGATGGGTTTAGCGGTAAATGAGGGCAAGACCAAGTATATGCTGTCATCAAAAAAGGACACACAACACCGACGTCTTGGACAAAACGTCATTATAGACAGTTATAACTTTGAGGTAGTTAAAGACGCCGCTATAAATTCAGAAAATGCCACCAGCGCTGAAATCAAACGGAGAATAACTCTTGCCAATCGCTGTTTCTTTGGACTAAGAAGGCAATTGAGTAGCAAAATCTCTCGAGCAACTAAACTAAAGCAACTATATAAAACCCTCATCATCCCGGTCCTTGTCTATATTGCAGAGACATGGACTTTGTCGAAAGTGGATGAGAGCGCTTTAGGATGTTTCGAGAGGAAAATTCTTCGCGTGATCTTTGGTCCCGTCTGCATAGAAGGGGAGTGGAGATATAACCACGAACTGTACGGGCTGTACAGCGAAACTGACCTAGTCAAACGAATCAAAGTCCAACGACTGAGATGGCTAGGTCATGTAGAGCGAATGGACCCGAATGCTCCGGCCCGGAAAGTCTTCGAATCCAACCCCGAGGGACGGCGCAGTCGAGGAAGACCACGACTCAGGTGGCGCACACAAGTGGGAGAGGACCTCAACCAACTTGGTGTGCGAAACTAGAGACAGCTAGCTAGGTACCGAGCTGGAGAAGCTTGTTGGTTGAGACCCTGGTCCATCCCGGACTGTAGCGCCACCGTAAGTAAGTAAAATTGGAGAGTTATTCTTTTCTCTTTTTTTTTTTCATTATTGTTCGAGTATGTTATATTTTTCATTTCAGCGCTTGTTTAATGAGTTTTACGAATTGGAGTAAAGATTGTGCAGAGATAATTCCTTTTCAATTGAACAAAGGTAACTTTTGTTAAAAATCACAATAGGTGCGTTTTATTATTCACAAATCTATCTGGATCCGGATCTGGATTAAGTTTTAACATGTATTACAAAAACAATTTGGGATCCTGTTTTCTATCGGGATCTATTTCAAAGATCCAAAAATTAGTTATTACACTGGCGAGTAGATGGCTTTTATGATAAGGTAGTGTAAGCTATAGTGTAAAGAAAAAAGACAAGAAATAATTGAAAATTTATAAACCAAAGGATAAAAAGAGACGGATTTATAACACTGCTGTCACTAGGATCCGTATCGTTTTATTTTCAAGGGAAGATCCAGATCCGGATCCAGATAGATTTGTGGATAATAAAACGCACCTAATAAAACGCAACTTATATACCTACATAGTTCCGTAGATAATAGAGGTGCGTTTTATTATTCACAAATCTATCTGGATCCGGATTTGGATCTTCCCTTGAAAATAAAACGATACGGATCTTAGTGACAGCAGTGTTATAAGTCCGTCTCTTTTTATCCTTGGGTTTGTAAATTTTCAATTATTTCTTGTTTTTTTTCTTTACACTAGGTGCGTTTTATTATTCACAAATCTATCTGGATCCGGATCTGGATTAAGTTTTAACATGTATTACAAAATCAATTTGGGATCCTGTTTTTCATTGGGATCTATTTCAAATATCCAAAAATTAGTTATTACACTGGCGAGTAGATGGCTTTTTATGGTAAGGTAGTGTAAGCTATAGTAGGTACGTTTTATTATCCACAAATCTATCTGGATCCGGATCGGGATCTTCCCTTGAAAATAAAACGATACGGATCTTACTGACAGCAGTGTTATAAGCCCGTCTCTTTTTATCCTTGGGTTTGGAAATTTTAAATTATGTCTTGTCTTTTTTCTTTACATGATAGTTTACACTACCTTATCATAAAAAGCCATCTACTCGCCAGTGTAATAACTAATTTTTGGATCTTTAAAATAGATCCCGATAGAAAACAGGATCCCAAATTGTTTTTGTAATACATGTTAAAACTTAATCTAGATCCAGATCCAGATAGATTTGTGAATAATAAAACGCACCTAATAATACGCACCTATAATGAAAAACCGCTTTCGTGTAAAAATCAGTCAATCTATTATAAATAAAAAGGCTGTAAATGTAATCATACACTTATTGTTGAAATTATTGTGTTTTTGCTACCATCTATTGGGTAGTATTGAAACTCTCGCCCTCTGATGTCGAACTCGAAAATATAAAAAGTAATTCCATTCAACCACCAACACATCCAAAAACAATTCGTACGTCACTTTCGTGATAGATTTTTAGCTCAGCAAAAGGTCGTTCATGAACAATTTTATTCGTCAAAAAATAAAATTGCTTTTACATCGCAAAATAGTGCTGTGAAAAATATTTCCATTGGAAAAAACAGTGATAGGGAAATAATAACAATCAAAATTTCATTTTCAAAAGTGAGTTAAATACCAATATATTTTCGATTTAAAGCCATTAAAATTAAGAAAAAAAATCGAAGTGCAAAAAATGTGTCGAAGGCTTCACGAATTAGTTGATTTAAAGTATAAAATGCGTGTGCGAGACAAGTGCGGCTATACTGGACTGGCAAATTATGTCATGTGGACTCTTTTACTTACCACCCATAGGGCCATGGTTCAGTCTCCATCTTTAAATTAATTTAGTTTATTAAAAAACATCTTATTTCCAAAAATTATACTTTTTTTTACTTTATTGGTAACAGAAACTAGCATTTCTCTTGCGGAAGTTGATTACCTTGTGTTAATTTGTTTCCTTTCAGCTTAGTGTTAATGTGTTTTGTGGGGATAATAAAAGTAAAATCTTGTGTTTTATTATATTTTTCTATTATCTCTTGGATTTCGCTTCAATTTTTTTGTACATATGTACATATTAGTTTAGTAATAGATATTGTGAAATTAGCAACATAGAAGCAAGATTATCTAGAGATCCTGGGAAATTGGTTTTGTTTGTGGTTTTCTCGAGCTGGAGATTCAAAAAACTTTCTAAAAAAATAAGCAAAAACTAAAATAAAGTAAAAATATCTGAATGTGCGAGCGAGGCCAGAAGCCACACTTTGTTGTTGCTTTTGGGTTCAAGCTAAAAAGCGGCAGAAGCAGATGTTCGTTCACAATAACAACAACACAAACACACTTGGATCAGAACAGGGTTGCTTTAAATCAGTCAAGAATGCATAGAAAGAATAATTCAATGTGAAAATACCTGTTCAATTGGATGGACTGAAATCAATCTGTATTCTGCTACCAGTTCCTTAAATTATAAATCATGATAACTCAAGTTTTGTACTTTTATTGTAGGTGCATACATAATCTTGGTATGTAGGTATTATCCACTGTGAATGATCCACAATCTCCTACAATTAAGTGTCATAAAAATTTGTTTTATACAAATTCATTACGCATATGAATCCCTTAAAACACTATTTTTTTCAAATATTTTAATTGGTTAGAGCATACTGCTGCCTTTTTCGATTTAATTTTAATAATGTAAAACAGATAAGAAATTTAGTAGAATTAAGATTATTGCTGACAAAAATACAAATGTTATCATTTTATAAGTGAAACCATTCACAGGGCTCTTTGTTTTTTTATTGCATAAATATCTGAACGGTGATGCTCTATATAAAAGTATTTGAACATTTTTGTATTTTTGTTAAAAAATTCCATAATACAGGAGTCACAACATAGGAAGGGCAGTGTCTTTTAGAGCAAATAAAAAACTATATCATTACAGACATATTTATTAACAAAAGTAGATTTCAAAATTAAAAGTTAAAAGCAATAGAAAAGTTGCAAGAAGCAGGTATGCAGAGTGCGTTTAATTTATTAAAAACGAAAATTTAATGTGTATATTTTTATGAATATATCTTCATACATGCATGTACTTAAATACATTTTGGCGCAAATCTAAAACAAAAATATTTTCTTCAGGCCTCTTGGGAGAAGTGATAACTCAAAGGTCGGACTAGGTAGACAATTGCATATAAATATACATATTTCCTCTATTACTTTTGACAATACGCACGAATGGTTAAGAGTTGTTAATTGCATTTCTTTGGAGCAAACGTTTAATTTACCCAGTTCATAAAATTTTAGTATTCCTCAGCATAATTTCTTTGCACGAAAATGCTAATAAAAGAAATAATATCTGCTGCTTAACACACGAGTCAGTTGTAATCGGTTCCATCAAATGTGTGTGTGTGTTAAGTATGCGCTCGCTATATCGCAGATATTACAAATTTTAAAACTATTGTTTGTCGTTTATTAATAGAAGAGCAAACAACAAATATGAGAATTGATTAACTTACTGAACATTTTTTTCTCGTATGTTTGCTCCAATTTATAAAATATAAACAGTTTATGAATGCATATGAAGACAGCTTTTGACATTTTGTGGAAATTTCGATTGAAAATTCAACCATATTTCTTCTCTATCAAATTCATAGATTTATATGCAAACAAATAGTACAGTTTATAGTACATTTTTTGCATGCAAATAGATTATTTTCCGTTTCTAGTCCTTCATAATTTGAGAAAATTGGCCACTATACGGGTTGTTTATGCCAATGCAAACATTTTGACCTTATATTATTCAATATACTGCAGAGACGATTTTAATTATTTGTTCCACGGGAACTGTTAACTAGCATAACGAAGCATAACTTTTTAATTTTTCTTCAGTTTAAAAATTTGTTTTTTAAAATCACGAAAAATTGAATTTTGATTTTTTTTGAATGACAAACAAATTGGAATTTTGTTCGAAACGTTAATAAATATTGATAATTGCGAATTTTCACATGGATCTTGATTATATTTCTATAAACTAGCTTTGAGTTATAGAAAATAGGAAAATAGAACTTATAATTACTCAAAATAATGCGGTAGGTACTCAGTGCCCTACGCAGCATAGTAACAAAATTGGTCTTTTTGTTGAATTCATCTTAGGGATCCACAAAAGTTTGTGTACAGCTATAAAATATCAAAAAAAATAAAGGCACTCCTCTCAAACAGTGAGTACTAAATTTTCTTTGTAGGTAAGTGTATTTCAATAAAACAATGTTCAATGAAACAATTTAGTCACAAATAAGTTCAATATTTTTATTTAAATAACAAAGAAGCAAGAAAGGTGGTAAATTGGTTCCAAAGTTTGCGTGCAGATTTTTTGGTTTGTTTTTTTTTTTTTTTTTTTTTAATGATTATCACCGTACGAGCGTTAGGGAAAATAAGGAAGGGCTTAGAAGGAGATAATAATGCACAATACAGTGGGATCAAATTTTTCCGGCCAATGGAAAAAATAACACATTTTCAGGACTGGGTGCATATAAATGCATAAAATAATCTTATTATTAGATTTATTTGCTTATAAAATGAATTTGAGTAATACGCTTAAAAAAATAAAAAGTGGTATCACTAAACAATATTTATTTTAGTAGTAGCCATCTTTTTAAATGAGTACCTAATTCTTTTAATTGTTTTAAAATAAATTTTGTTTTAATTTTTTTTATTTTTAATGTTTTTTTCGCGAATTATCATGCATTACTGTACCGGAAATTTCATTTACGGTAAAAACGTGTTTGGGAATCATTTAAATTAGTATTGTGTGAAGGTACAATCCATTTCGTTTATTCGAGTCTTTTGTGTTAAACCGCCGTATATCTTGGGTAGACGAAAAGATCTTTCGCCAGAGAAAATTTCCGAAATAAAGAATATTTTGTGTAGACAATCGGGCTTAATGATCTATTAAGAATAATGCAATTAATTTAAAAAATTAATTCATTCTTGTCCCAACGTTTCACCGGTTTCTTTCCGGCTTCATCAGGGGTTTATATTTATTTAATCTTAAAAAACAATATGAACTAATTAATTGGGATCAAATGCTTAAATATAATATTGCACTTACTTTAAGTTTTGCTTTTGTTTACATTTTATGTTGTTAAAATTTTTAAATAAAATATTGATATATAAAACAATTATTTGACATTAATACTTTAACACTATAAAATTTAAGAAACATTAACAAATTAACAAGATGAAATTTAGACAAAACAAAGATTAACCTAATATCACAGATTGCTTGCTTTGGCTATGGCAACACTATAACTGGCGCTTATATCATCTGTGTCCTCTTTGTGGTTCATCGTATTTTTTATATTTTGTTGAATACGCAAACTCTCTAAGAATATTTTATTGAACTCTCAGAGAAAAATTGAAGGAGTGACAAAGTCAACAAAAATTAATTGTATCTTATTACTTTCGGTACTAATATTTATGTAGTACCTCTTATCATAACGGTTAGTGCCCAGGACTGTCATGCATAAGGTCTTGGGTTCGATTCTCAGCCACTGCAAAAAGGTTTTTCAGGGGTGTACTGCCTCTTGCGTGGAATTGACAAATCCTTTAAGAGTATCTCTTGTCATGATAGGTGCTGCTCATTAGCCGTTCGGAATCGGCAGAAAATTATAGGTCCCCTCCTCTGGTCTATTTCACCAAATTACAATCACAAATTTGTAATTGTAAACTACAATTACAAATTTGTAAACTGACTTTCCGTTTCACAAACTACAAACATTATTCCAACAAATTTGTAAGAAAACAGACAAAAAATAGGGTAAATTGTAATTTACAATTACAAAAAAAACCGTTTCACCGTTTAATTTCGACTTGGAAACTACAATTTTGTTCACGAATTTTTAAGTAGGCCGATAGAGAACATCAACAGCTATGAATAAAGTTTTTTTCAGTCTCATTTGCCAACCGTGGTCCAATTTGTCCTATTGTTTCCTATGCCTTAACACGTTTCAAGCGAAACTTTTCGTTGAATGTAAAAGCATCGGAAATTTCGTAATTTATACGCGGTCGATAAATTTGTCTTCGTTTATTTAGCACGAAATGGTCACTTATATCGCTATCGGTGCTGCTATGCCTACGACGTAACGACATTCTTAAACTGGAAATGAGATTCTTATTGAAAATTACAAATTGTGTTAAGTATGCGCTCGCTATATCGCAGATATTACAAATTTTAAAACTATTGTTTGTCGTTTATTAATAGAAGAGCAAACAACAAATATGAGAATTGATTAACTTACTGAACATTTTTTTCTCGTATGTTTGCTCCAATTTATAAAATATAAACAGTTTATGAATGCATATGAAGACAGCTTTTGACATTTTGTGGAAATTTCGATTGAAAATTCAACCATATTTCTTCTCTATCAAATTCATAGATTTATATGCAAACAAATAGTACAGTTTATAGTACATTTTTTGCATGCAAATAGATTATTTTCCGTTTCTAGTCCTTCATAATTTGAGAAAATTGGCCACTATACGGGTTGTTTATGCCAATGCAAACATTTTGACCTTATATTATTCAATATACTGCAGAGACGATTTTAATTATTTGTTCCACGGGAACTGTTAACTAGCATAACGAAGCATAACTTTTTAATTTTTCTTCAGTTTAAAAATTTGTTTTTTAAAATCACGAAAAATTGAATTTTGATTTTTTTTGAATGACAAACAAATTGGAATTTTGTTCGAAACGTTAATAAATATTGATAATTGCGAATTTTCACATGGATCTTGATTATATTTCTATAAACTAGCTTTGAGTTATAGAAAATAGGAAAATAGAACTTATAATTACTCAAAATAATGCGGTAGGTACTCAGTGCCCTACGCAGCATAGTAACAAAATTGGTCTTTTTGTTGAATTCATCTTAGGGATCCACAAAAGTTTGTGTACAGCTATAAAATATCAAAAAAAATAAAGGCACTCCTCTCAAACAGTGAGTACTAAATTTTCTTTGTAGGTAAGTGTATGTCAATAAAACAATGTTCAATGAAACAATTTAGTCACAAATAAGTTCAATATTTTTATTTAAATAACAAAGAAGCAAGAAAGGTGGTAAATTGGTTCCAAAGTTTGCGTGCAGATTTTTTGGTTTGTTTTTTTTTTTTTTTTTTTTTTAATGATTATCACCGTACGAGCGTTAGGGAAAATAAGGAAGGGCTTAGAAGGAGATAATAATGCACAATACAGTGGGATCAAATTTTTCCGGCCAATGGAAAAAATAACACATTTTCAGGACTGGGTGCATATAAATGCATAAAATAATCTTATTATTAGATTTATTTGCTTATAAAATGAATTTGAGTAATACGCTTAAAAAAATAAAAAGTGGTATCACTAAACAATATTTATTTTAGTAGTAGCCATCTTTTTAAATGAGTACCTAATTCTTTTAATTGTTTTAAAATAAATTTTGTTTTAATTTTTTTTATTTTTAATGTTTTTTTCGCGAATTATCATGCATTACTGTACCGGAAATTTCATTTACGGTAAAAACGTGTTTGGGAATCATTTAAATTAGTATTGTGTGAAGGTACAATCCATTTCGTTTATTCGAGTCTTTTGTGTTAAACCGCCGTATATCTTGGGTAGACGAAAAGATCTTTCGCCAGAGAAAATTTCCGAAATAAAGAATATTTTATTGAACTCTCAGAGAAAAATTGAAGGAGTGACAAAGTCAACAAAAATTAATTGTATCTTATTACTTTCGGTACTAATATTTATGTAGTACCTCTTATCATAACGGTTAGTGCCCAGGACTGTCATGCATAAGGTCTTGGGTTCGATTCTCAGCCACTGCAAAAAGGTTTTTCAGGGGTGTACTGCCTCTTGCGTGGAATTGACAAATCCTTTAAGAGTATCTCTTGTCATGATAGGTGCTGCTCATTAGCCGTTCGGAATCGGCAGAAAATTATAGGTCCCCTCCTCTGGTCTATTTCACCAAATTACAATCACAAATTTGTAATTGTAAACTACAATTACAAATTTGTAAACTGACTTTCCGTTTCACAAACTACAAACATTATTCCAACAAATTTGTAAGAAAACAGACAAAAAATAGGGTAAATTGTAATTTACAATTACAAAAAAAACCGTTTCACCGTTTAATTTCGACTTGGAAACTACAATTTTGTTCACGAATTTTTAAGTAGGCCGATAGAGAACATCAACAGCTATGAATAAAGTTTTTTTCAGTCTCATTTGCCAACCGTGGTCCAATTTGTCCTATTGTTTCCTATGCCTTAACACGTTTCAAGCGAAACTTTTCGTTGAATGTAAAAGCATCGGAAATTTCGTAATTTATACGCGGTCGATAAATTTGTCTTCGTTTATTTAGCACGAAATGGTCACTTATATCGCTATCGGTGCTGCTATGCCTACGACGTAACGACATTCTTAAACTGGAAATGAGATTCTTATTGAAAATTACAAATTGTGTTAAGTATGCGCTCGCTATATCGCAGATATTACAAATTTTAAAACTATTGTTTGTCGTTTATTAATAGAAGAGCAAACAACAAATATGAGAATTGATTAACTTACTGAACATTTTTTTCTCGTATGTTTGCTCCAATTTATAAAATATAAACAGTTTATGAATGCATATGAAGACAGCTTTTGACATTTTGTGGAAATTTCGATTGAAAATTCAACCATATTTCTTCTCTATCAAATTCATAGATTTATATGCAAACAAATAGTACAGTTTATAGTACATTTTTTGCATGCAAATAGATTATTTTCCGTTTCTAGTCCTTCATAATTTGAGAAAATTGGCCACTATACGGGTTGTTTATGCCAATGCAAACATTTTGACCTTATATTATTCAATATACTGCAGAGACGATTTTAATTATTTGTTCCACGGGAACTGTTAACTAGCATAACGAAGCATAACTTTTTAATTTTTCTTCAGTTTAAAAATTTGTTTTTTAAAATCACGAAAAATTGAATTTTGATTTTTTTTGAATGACAAACAAATTGGAATTTTGTTCGAAACGTTAATAAATATTGATAATTGCGAATTTTCACATGGATCTTGATTATATTTCTATAAACTAGCTTTGAGTTATAGAAAATAGGAAAATAGAACTTATAATTACTCAAAATAATGCGGTAGGTACTCAGTGCCCTACGCAGCATAGTAACAAAATTGGTCTTTTTGTTGAATTCATCTTAGGGATCCACAAAAGTTTGTGTACAGCTATAAAATATCAAAAAAAATAAAGGCACTCCTCTCAAACAGTGAGTACTAAATTTTCTTTGTAGGTAAGTGTATGTCAATAAAACAATGTTCAATGAAACAATTTAGTCACAAATAAGTTCAATATTTTTATTTAAATAACAAAGAAGCAAGAAAGGTGGTAAATTGGTTCCAAAGTTTGCGTGCAGATTTTTTGGTTTGTTTTTTTTTTTTTTTTTTTTAATGATTATCACCGTACGAGCGTTAGGGAAAATAAGGAAGGGCTTAGAAGGAGATAATAATGCACAATACAGTGGGATCAAATTTTTCCGGCCAATGGAAAAAATAACACATTTTCAGGACTGGGTGCATATAAATGCATAAAATAATCTTATTATTAGATTTATTTGCTTATAAAATGAATTTGAGTAATACGCTTAAAAAAATAAAAAGTGGTATCACTAAACAATATTTATTTTAGTAGTAGCCATCTTTTTAAATGAGTACCTAATTCTTTTAATTGTTTTAAAATAAATTTTGTTTTAATTTTTTTTATTTTTAATGTTTTTTTCGCGAATTATCATGCATTACTGTACCGGAAATTTCATTTACGGTAAAAACGTGTTTGGGAATCATTTAAATTAGTATTGTGTGAAGGTACAATCCATTTCGTTTATTCGAGTCTTTTGTGTTAAACCGCCGTATATCTTGGGTAGACGAAAAGATCTTTCGCCAGAGAAAATTTCCGAAATAAAGAATATTTTATTGAACTCTCAGAGAAAAATTGAAGGAGTGACAAAGTCAACAAAAATTAATTGTATCTTATTACTTTCGGTACTAATATTTATGTAGTACCTCTTATCATAACGGTTAGTGCCCAGGACTGTCATGCATAAGGTCTTGGGTTCGATTCTCAGCCACTGCAAAAAGGTTTTTCAGGGGTGTACTGCCTCTTGCGTGGAATTGACAAATCCTTTAAGAGTATCTCTTGTCATGATAGGTGCTGCTCATTAGCCGTTCGGAATCGGCAGAAAATTATAGGTCCCCTCCTCTGGTCTATTTCACCAAATTACAATCACAAATTTGTAATTGTAAACTACAATTACAAATTTGTAAACTGACTTTCCGTTTCACAAACTACAAACATTATTCCAACAAATTTGTAAGAAAACAGACAAAAAATAGGGTAAATTGTAATTTACAATTACAAAAAAAACCGTTTCACCGTTTAATTTCGACTTGGAAACTACAATTTTGTTCACGAATTTTTAAGTAGGCCGATAGAGAACATCAACAGCTATGAATAAAGTTTTTTTCAGTCTCATTTGCCAACCGTGGTCCAATTTGTCCTATTGTTTCCTATGCCTTAACACGTTTCAAGCGAAACTTTTCGTTGAATGTAAAAGCATCGGAAATTTCGTAATTTATACGCGGTCGATAAATTTGTCTTCGTTTATTTAGCACGAAATGGTCACTTATATCGCTATCGGTGCTGCTATGCCTACGACGTAACGACATTCTTAAACTGGAAATGAGATTCTTATTGAAAATTACAAATTGTAATCAAATCTATACATCATCTATCTATTGTAAGAAATTTTCATAAACTGAACAAAATTGTAAAGTTATTTGATTTGGTGAAACACAAACTTACAAAAAAAATTATATGTATTTTACAAATTTGTATTTGTAAACTACAAAAAAATTGTTTTGATGAAACGAAAATAATGAAATTTCTACAAATTTCCCTTCGTAATCTACAACTACAATTTTGTAAAACAATTATTATCTTGTGAAACAGAATTAATCAATTTTTTGTTAAAAAAGCACTTGTAATTTACAATTTGTAAGTTGGTGAAATAGACCACTGGTAACAAGCACTCGGGAATGGTTGAGAGTTGTAAGTCATTAGGTTCTGGTTCTCTTCGAACTTTTGCACTGAATTTATTAATATTTTGTTAGATATCCTTCCTTTCATTCTTATTACTTATATTATTCCAGTCGAATAGAAGAGACTCTTTAATTGGGCCTTATTTCGCATATCGCGGGTGCGGATTTTTCTTTCAAGTGCCATCCCCACGTGTACTATGGGGTAATATCTGGGCTTTGTGGTGTAGTTCGTAGTAGGTGAGGTGTAATGTATAAAATGTATACGCGCGTTTTGTACGGTATGTGTAGGGTCATTATCTTGCTGGAAGAAATATTCGTTGGAAATACATATTCAGTATCTCAGTAGACAAATTGATTCAAAACTCCTTAGATTATTTCCAGCTTACCTATTCCTGAAGAAGCCATACAACCCCACATCATAAGACCTCCACCACCATGGTTAACAGTTTTCAGTGCTTGTAGGATTAAGGGAATCATTTGGCCTTCTCCAAACCCTCAGTCGGCCATCAGACCCAAAAACATTATATTTTGACTCGTCCGACAAAATTACCCTGCGCCCAAATTCGGGAGGTTTGTTTACATATTATTTGTGGAACGCAAGCTGCTTCTGTTTTAAATTCGGAGCTGATCATTTTAGCTGTTGTGAAATTGTGGTGGTTAACCATGCGCTTAATAGCTCGCTCAGATCTTACGGAAAGCTTCGATGGTCGCCCTGCTCTTGCCTTAAATTCGTCCTGCCCAGAGTTTCTAAAGCGATCTACGAGTATGGTTCTCCGGGTCGTTGACGGAAGTTTTTTTCACCGTAGGACATTCTTTATTTCACGTACAAATTAATTATTCACTCCCTTTCACTCCCACTTAACTCTTTTCTTAGATTTAATTTCACGAAACTTTTATGAATGTAAACAAATTATGTGATTTTTTTTTATCATAATTTAAAACAAATTAATTTTTCCCCTTTAAGCCTAGTACTCACCTAGCGTGAAATGAAAAATAAATACGTTCCAAATTACACGCGAAGAATAAAAATGAAAATAGAATAATCTTTTCCACGTGAATTTTTGATACTCACTTTGAATGAAAAAAAAATGACAATTATTTTTAAACTGATTCGTTCTTTCTGTTTATAAATTTTCAATTTTTTGTTTTGAAACAAAATATTGAAATCAACTGACAAATGTCACAGTTTTCCACGTTGCCTTAAACTTTTTCCTGATGGTTGTACATTGAGAAATGAAAATCATAGCGTGGAAAAAGTTGTGGAACATATTTGTTTTTCCAATCCACATTTTAGTACTCACCTCTCGTTGCGGATTTCATGCCAGTGAACCAGCAGTCACTTTTATATGAAATTTTCATTTTCACTTGAACTGAGTACTAGGCTTTACGGATAAAAATGTTTATGAGATGAGTGGAATTGATTTGAAAACTTTCTGTCTGCTTTTTTGGTCACTGTAATTTTGGCAATTAAACAACTATGTAACATTAGGTTTCCCTACATTTCAAGAGGGGTTTAAGCCTTCTTCAAATAAATACAAAATCTACAAACAAAAAACATGTACACTCACTTTTTACCGTTAACCTAATCAGGCGCCTATATTGCATACAGATCTAGCTTAGAAATAAATGGGTGAAAAGTTTTTGTTTTTATTTTTTGCACATGTCTTTCAATGTATTGTTTTAACATTCTTACTGTAAGCTTTATTAACATTTTAAGATATTAAACTAAATCTTTTCGCGTTCTCACGGCATTCCTTTGAAAAGGGGGACAAATATATACATATGTATACATACACAAAATATTTTACAGTTGGATTTTCTTGACACGACCTTGATAGCAACCTTTATATTTTTTAATCACCTGAACAGGTTTATATTATATACATAACTGTATCTTTTAATTTTGTTTTCTATTTTCAGAAGTTGCGTTGCTCTCTAAGAGATATATCATAATTTTCATGTTAAAAGGCACAACAAAAGAAAAAACACAAAAATACATACCAGTACAAATTTAGATCTACGCCAACAAAAACATCCAAACGTGTTGAAAAAAAAAGATTGAACAACCTTAAAAAGAAGATCTTTGGATCTTAACCCTACTTCAATCGGTACAAAAACGCTTGAGTTTAAATTCGATTGGGAGACTTAACTTAGTATATACGTGTGATAAAAATCATAAGCAAATATGCTTATAAACAATCCTGAGGCGCTTAAAAACTGGCTTGTGATAATACTGGAGCCGCTGTGAGTATAAAACATGAATATTATTCATTTTAAATAACACTTAAAAGTACCCCTTGGCATAATGGTTAGTGCGTTGGACTGTCATGCGGAAGGTCTCGAGTTCGATTCTCAGCCGCTGCAAGGAAGTTTGTTTCAGGGGTGTACTGCCTCTTGCGAGGAATTGACAAATTCTCCAAGAGTATCTTGTCATAGAAAGTTCTGCTCATTAGCCGTTCGGAATCGGCAGAAAATTGTAGGCCCCCTCCGTTCCTGTAACACGCACACAGGAATGGTTGAGAGTTGTAAGTCACTAGGTCCTGGTTCACTCCGAGCACTACCAAATTTAAATAATGTTTATCCTAAAGTGGGCTTAATTAATTAATTAATTAATGAACTTAATTCAACTTTAACAGCATTAAATTCCTTTCATCCTAAAATTAAATTTACATTTGAAGTTGAAAAACAAGGAATGCTCCCATATCTTGATGTTAAAGTTATAAGAAAAAATACACATCTAATTTTTGATTAGTACAAAAAGCCAACATCTTCAGGCCGTTTGATAAATTTCAATTCTCAACAACCCAAACTAGTAATTATTAATACAGCACAAAATTTCATAAATAGAGTTCTAGACAAGAGTGATATTATATTTCGACAAAAAAACATTGGAATAATAAAAGATACAATGTGCTCTAATTCATTTTCAAAAGAAATAACTAAATCACTTATTAACAACTATTTCAATGGTGTCAGACGATCAACTCAAAATATAAATCAACCACAAAGAATATATAAAAGTGCTTTATACGTTCCAAATTTTTCAAACCGTTTGTTGAAAGCACCAATTAGAGATAAAGAAAAAACTAGAATAGCCTTTAAATCAACAAATACTCTTAGAAATTCAGTTTTCTCAAAATTAAAAGATAAATTAGAAAAGGAAGAAAAATCAAATATAGTATACAAGATTAAATGTATAGGTGATGGCTCAACATCATGCCCATCATCATCGTACATCAGGGGCCTGTAACACAAAGCTACAAGTCTACAAGTCAACAACCACTTGTAGGTTTATATTAATCTTACAATTGTAGATTATTTCTGTAACAAAAAAAAAACTTTACACTTGTAGAAAACAAAAATTTCCCTACACTTGTAGGCATTCTGCTCATTGAAAGAAAGATAAGCAACGTGATAGCATCTTAATAAAAATAAAATGCATGACTGGATCGCACGAACTTGCTCCTATGTAAATGTACTTTGGAATTTAAAAATTATGCATGTGTAAATATAAAACATGGACTTAATGAGATAATAATGTTCAAATGCATGGAATTGCCATCTGATTTCCGCAAAAGTATGCCTTCATGCAAACAAAGTTTAAAAATCGTTTTATTATTAAAGTAATTTTTTTAAAACCCAAAATATATTTTTTTCGAATATTTGTATATACAATATTATTTTAATCTTGAGGGAGTTCCTGCGGAAAATTTTTGGTTAAGATCGTAAGAGCCGTTAATGCGAAAGTCGAAAATCAAAAAGCCGTTTTATGACAGTTACCGTTAATAATATTTTGCCTCGACATTTTTTTTGTTTAGTCCTTGTGTGTAATATCACACCTTTTTTTTGTATTAAAGGTGCCGTTTTCGAGATAAATAAGATTTTGCACTACGCTTGTATGATGGGGTGTACCGTTAGTTTGAGAGCTAACAAAAATTTCAATTTCCCCTCTAGAGAATCACTGAAGAACTTTAACAGCCTTATTTATTATTTTTCACTAATACTGGGTTCAACATCGGAATAGTTAAACCTAGTCTAAGCACTTACTTCGGGTTTACGCCACGTCAAACAAATCCTAACTTATAATATATTTTCTTAGCCGTTTTAGCTACGCCTTCTTTATGTCAAATATACTGAAAAAAAATCACCAATCTAAAACTTTGGTTATTATACACGTAAGGCAAACCCCAGCTGATTTAAATTATTATTCATTTTATTATCATTGTATGCATATTGGAAATTGGATACATTTAAAATTGCATTGTATAAAGTTCAAATCCAATAAATGAATGTACCAACCACATTGCCTTCTCAATACCGTACAACTGTTAGAGCGTTTGGAAAATATAAATAATTTATTAATGCAAAATATCTATCCTTTTTGTCTTGTAAATTTCACAAGATGTCATCTCAAAACGACATTTAGATACTAAAACGGCCATAAACCTCCTATGAACCAGTTTTAGTTTATTCCACCGCTATTTCTCGTGCATTTTCATTATAAATAAGGTTTTCAGGACTAGAGCCGTTGTAAAGTCGAAGTAACTTTACTCGGTCGCTAAAACGAGTTAGTAAATAAGGGTGTAAGAAAATAGCTCCAGTGGCCTAGGCTGTAGATCAAGGTACATACAGACAGACGGAATTGTCGGACCCACTTTATTCGTCTTCGCTATCATCTTAATTTATTTTTGATCAAAATCTCGAGTTCCATTTTTTTCCAAATGCAGAACTTGCCATACCCATATCGCAAGTAAAAAGTATAAAGAATCCGTTCGAAAATATGTAATTGCCGTCTTGGTAAAAATCCATGAAAAAAAAACATTCTTTTTGGTGCCTTTTTGGATTGGGATTTCATATGTTTTCCATTAGTACTAATTTTTTTTAATTATCATTAAATAAAAATTCAATTATTTCTAAGTAAATCTAAGAAAAGTAATAGAATGTATTATTTTGTGTTATGTTTAATTTTTTAGTTTACTGTTTAACTTTTCAAAACCCTATAAAGTATAGGTATATTAAATTACCGTGTTATAGGTAATTTAATATACCTCTCTAATTTTTTTCTCTAATTATGCATATATATTGTATAACAATTATTGCCGAAATAATTTACTATTTAAAAAAGATCACAAATATACACTTTACACAAAAATATATTCACAATTTGATATTGTTTTTTTGGTTAAAAATATCTTAACTACGAAGAAAAAAATTATGGAATGCTAATTAGTTGAAAATACTGTTTTTTTTCATATATTTAAATACATCTTCTTCATCCTACAAGTCTTGAATCACTTGTAAGATTGAGTGGATTATTCTACAAGTACGATTTAGTTTTTTTCTACACTTGTAGCTTTGTGTTACAGAAAGAGGGAAATCATATAATTTCCCACTTGTAATGTTCGTTCATTACACTTGTAGAAGAGCCAGCAAACTTGTAGCTTTGTGTTACAGAAATTTGTTACACTTGTATTAATTCACTTGTATTACAAGTACTTGTAGTTTTGTGTTACAGGCCCCTGGTCATAAATCTGATATAAATAGTGGTAGTACACAAAAGACTGCACTAGCTCTCCATTGCATAGAAGAAAATCATCGTCCTGACTTCAAAAATATAACAATTTCACAATCAGAACAGAATTACAATAAAAGAATGTTACTAGAAATGTTACATATTAGAAACACCGAAATTAGTATTAATAGACGTTCAGATTGTGATAGAATTAGTAATATATACGGTCAGTTTATTAATTATCAAACCATATCTACGTAAACAGAACTCAACGATTAAATATATTATACATATATATGTACATAAAAATATTTGAATTTATTTTCAAAATAAATTATTTGAATTTGAAAATTCAGATAATTAAACATCATTTTGTTTAAAATAAATTTTCAAACAAATTAAAAAATAAAAAAAACAAAAGAGATACTCGTAAGATATATAAAACAAAAAAGAAAAAGATTTAAAACGTCTTTTAAACTTTTTTAAAAAAACACGGAAACCAAAAAAGAACAAACAAAAAAATATTTGTATTTTTTAAAGTTGTAAGTATACTCTTTTAGAATTTTGATGTATTTAAAATATATGTACTAGCGTACCCGTGCGGGAACTCCCGCAAGCAATTTTTTTTCAGCTGAAGTTTTTCAAAATAAATCATGTGCCTAAAAGTTTCTGTAGATTCGCTCAGTTTTTCTTGCATTGGAAATCTTGTGTAAATGGAAATCTTGTGTGAAGTACGGAATGTTGTTTTTGGGTGTTTATTTTACTTCTGTGTGTCATCGTTGAACAGCTCTATTTGAAAAAGACGACTTACCACTGAAATAATAAACACGTTTAGCTTAGCCAAGAACTGTCACAACTGATCTCCTGTTCAACATGAGAAGTTGAAAGCGTACGAATTATTTTTATTTAACGTATGCATCTATGCATGTACCTGGATTAAAACAAAACAGCAAACCAATAAACCCAATCAAGTCCTTTTCTTAAAGATAATGGAGCCAAGCGAAGGATATTTTGAAAAAACTAACAAACAATGAGCAAATCACATACGTATGCAACTATCCTATAACAATGTATGTAGTTAAACCTGTAGGCACATAAAGTTTAACTTACCTTAAAATAGTTTAAATTCAAAGACACACAAATATTTGTCAATTTTTTTTTGTTTTTAATTCGGAGAATTTTATTTTTGTTTTATTTTTTTTTTTAATTTTTTTGAGTGTTTTTATCGTTACTGCTTAGGTAAATTAATCAAACAATGCCCCTCCTCTGGGCCCGCACCACCAAAGTATGGCATTTCAATGCAACTACTTATGTATATGTACTACATTTCAGTGCAATACGAAGATAGAAGAGAGAAAAATAATTTTGGGGTGTTTCGACCACCCAATGCCCCTCCCCCGATAATAAAAAAAAGTAGCCTATACGGTAATCAAAACTATAACTTTTTTGTGTGTTAAATTTTATCAAGATCCATTCAGTTGTTCAAGCGTTATTGAGTAACAAACATCCATACATCGTAACATTCACATTTATAATATTAGTAGGATAGGATAGTAGGATATATGTTTTAAATTATTTTTCAATTAATAAATAGGTCTGAAGAAGGGTGTAACCACATCCGAAACTTCACAACATGAAAAAACAAAACAAAATATTAACAAAAATTTACCTTAAGCCCACTTTAGGATAAACATAATTTAATTAAATAAAAGGTCACGAAGAAAGAAAATAACTACCAAATTTATTTATTTATTTATTTTACTTAAAAGATTCATTTGCAACTTAACTTAATGACAGATATGTCGTGGTCCCATGCTACAAGAGCTATTCACTTCATGCATATTTTTATCTTAATGAAAATGTTCAATTCGCAGTTAAGAAAAAAATAATACCTATTAAAAATAAAATTTTATTTCAATTATCACATCACCCAACAACTCCTCTTGTTCAAGTTTTGTTTTTTATTCATTCCGTTCTGGATAAACATTTTGTTTGTTCTATTCTTAATACGCGATAAATAAGAAAACACCATCTGATAAACACAATGCCGTTTTAATATCTACTCGAATTTGGTCAAACTTCAGCCTATACAAAGTGCAGCTTAGATATACTAAATGAATAATTTACTAAATGTTTCTTTTTTTATTACTTTTTTTATTTATCCTTTTTTGTTGTATTTTACCGAATATATATATTAATTCCGATCTAAATAAAAGATATGGTTTTGCAAGCGTCTGCCCTTGATGAAAGTTTTATTAATAAGAAGTATCAGTTATTTCAAATAAAGAATACAAGGAAAGAGAAATAAGAAAAAAGAAGAACAGATATATTTCTGATAGAAGGATACAAATGTATCTGTTGAATGATTAACCCGTGTTGCCAATGTATTTTTAAGTGGTAGTAACAACACCCCCTCTCAACGCGGGTTGCTCTTCTCCTATTCCAAGTCCTTTGATGCATTTTCGATGTGAAGGTCCAAATAGACTTTTGGTGAGGACGTCAGCTAGCATCTCAGCTGTTGGTAGATATTGTACTTCAATTTCACCTTTATCAAAAACTTCTCTGATGTAGTGATGTCGAATATCGACATGTTTAGTTCTTGAGTGAAATGTAGGATTTTTCATTAATTTTTGAGCTCCTTGGTTGTCGCAATAAACAATAGTAGGTTTAGTGTCATGATTCAAGAAGCCAAGTTCTTTTAGTAAATTTCGAAGGTAAATGGTTTCCTTTGCAGCTTCCGTAAGAGCCATGTACTCTGCTTCGGTGCTTGATAGGGCTACGGACTTCTGCTTTCTTGACTCCCATGTTACAGCAGCGTTGGCTAGAATGAACGCAAATCCGGTGTATGATTTTCGATCATCGATATTTCCGCCCCAATCTGAGTCGACGTATCCGAAAAGTTGTGGTTTATCGGATTTCCTGTATACGAGTCCAAGATTTTGAGTCCCTTGTAAATATCTAAGCACCCGCTTAGCTGCCTTCCAGTGTTCCTGTCCAGGATCCGAGTTATACTGGCTTAACACACTGACAGTATGTGCTATGTCTGGACGTGTTGAAACTGCCAGGTACATGAGTGAACCTATCAATGACGAATACGGTGTGCTTTCCATTTCAGATCTTTCTTTTTCAGTTTTAGGTGCCATATCCTTGCTAAGTTTAACGTTTCCATCCAAAGGGGTTGCAATAACTTTGGATTCATTCATTCCATAGTCAAGCAATATACTTTGAATATATTTGGATTGGTTCATAGTCACAGTATTTTTAGACATATCTTGATTAAATTCAATACCAAGGCAATAATGCAACTTACCGAGGTCCTTCATTTTAAATTCTTGTGACATGTAGTTCTTCAGGTTTTCATATGCATTTAAATTATTTGTCGCTATGATGAGGTCATCAACATAGATAACAACAACCATGTAAGTATCTTCGGTTTCCATCAAATAAATACATTTTTCTGTATTCAGCGGTGTCAGCCCCAGTTCAAGAAGTTTCTGCTCCAGCTTGATGTACCATCTTCTTCCAGATTGCTTCAACCCGTACAAAGCCCTTTTAAGAGAGCAAACAAGATGTTCTTCACCAGGCTTAATAAAACCTTCAGCCTGTTCCATTAATATTTCTTCTTCGAGATCGCCGTTTATGTAGGCCATCTCGACATCTAACTGAAATAGTTGTAGATCAAATTCTGCTGCTAGCGCCATTATAATCCGAATTGAGCTTTGTCTAGCTACCGGTGCAAATGTCTCCTGAAAGTCGATACCCGGTTGTTGGGAGCAGCCTTTAGCTACTAATCTGGCCTTGTGCCTCTCGATGCTTCCATCAGCATTATATTTTGTTCTCAACACCCATCTGCAACCTATCACCTTTTTGTTTTTCGGACGTTCGACGAGCTCCCAAGCTTTAATGTCACGAAGAGCATTAAACTCTGACTCCATCGCAGCTCTCCACTCGCAGGAATTTGATCCTTCCATTGCTTCTTTCAATGTTGGATTGATAAGAACGTTGACTTGGTTTGCTTCTTCTGCTTGTTCAGCTTCTGGTTTCAGTTTCGCCTCAAGCATGCTAAACAATTTGCGGGGTCTACCCCTTCTGCCAGTCCTTTCAATTTTTGGCCTTCCAGGCCCCCTCTTAAGTGGAGTTTCTTGTTTATCACAATCTGGTTCGCTCTTTTCAACAAAGTCGTCGACACTGTCATCACCACAAACTTTTGGTTTACTGTATTTTATGTCATGTTGATTTTTATTTTCAATTTTGTTTTTGTTTTTAACGTTTTCAATTTTGGTATCTGACGTTTTTTCAAAATCAAAAATAGTTTCAAATTCTTTAAATTCAATATTATTATCGTATTTCAACACTTCATTACATATAGATTGTTCAACAAACTTCACATCTCTGCTGACAATTACCTTTTTTCTTTCTGGATCCCACAGACGGTAGGCTTTTGATGTGGTTGAATATCCGATGAAAGTGCATTCTGTTGATCGTGATTCAAATTTGCCTTTACTCGGTTTTTTGTTAAGAGCAAATGCTTTACATCCAAACGTTTTAAAGTGCGACACATCTGGTTTGTACCCATATCTGACCTCAAAAGGCGTCATGTTGTTGAGTTTTTTAGTTGGACATCGATTTCGGATGTATGCAGCTGTGGCAATAGCTTCACCCCAGAAGCTTGGTGCAAGATTTGATTGAAGCATCATACACCTAGCCATTTCGACTAGGGTCCTGTTCATTCTCTCTGCAGTCCCATTTTGCTGAGGTGTATACGCTACAGTATGCTCTCTTCTTATTCCAGCTTGTGATATCAGGTGTGAGAAATCTGGCCCACAATACTCTAGGCCATTGTCCGTACGCAATGTTTTTATCTTGAGTTCCGTCTGGTTTTCTGCAAAATGTTTGTAATTTATGAATGCTTCCTTGACATTGCTTTTTGCCTTCAGGAAACAAACATCAACGTATCTTGAATAGTCATCTACAAATGTTGCGAAGTACGATGCACCTCCGACTGTTGTTGTTCGCATTGGTCCACAAACGTCGGAGTGAACCAACTCCAACAATTTGTTAGTTTTTGTCTGCGATTGTTTGGGAAAAGGCTCAGCGCTTTGCTTACCTCGAATGCAGATCTCACATACGGATAGACGACCAGCAGGTAAATTTGGAATACCTTTAACCATACCTTCGGCGATAATCTTTTTCAAATCTTTTTCGTTTAGGTGACCAAAACGCTGATGCCATTCGTCCAACTGGCTTAGTTTGGCACTAGCAGCTGATGTTGATTCGGAACTTGCTTCGATAAAGTAAAGATCTCCCCTTCGAGCCGCTGTGAGAATGGTTTTATTTTCGCTGTTCTTGAAGACTGCGTCGTTCTGGTCAAAATGAATCATGTACCCTTGTGAGACTGTTTTAGCAATGGATAACAAATTTGTCTTTAGTTCCGGTACATATAGAACGTTATCCAAACGAATGGTTTTTGTATTATTGTTGCATATAACATTCAAACGAACTGTACCCTTTCCAAGAATGTCTGTGGTTTTATCAACCGCAAGTCGAACGGTTTGATTTTGTATTTTGGTGAATTCCACAAATTGTTGTCTGTCATGACACATATGAGAAGTCGCTCCACTGTCGATGCACCAGCTAGTTCCCATCGAAATTAAACCAGCCTGTAGTGCGATTCCAAGAGATACTTTTTCGGTTTGATTTTTGTTCTCAACAACTGTAAATGCATCTTCCTCGGCGTTCGATACACTCTGCTTATTTGACCTGCCTCTACTCCAACATTCTGCAGCCTTGTGTCCAGTCTTTTTGCAAAAATTACATTTATATCCTTTTTTGTTGCTTACACTTCCGGATGGCTTGTTTGCAAATGTCTGTGGATTGGTCTTTCGCTGGAAATGTCGATGGTTTTGATTTCCATATTTTGCATAGTAGGCATCTGCGTCATGTTGTTGCTGTTTTACTAGACTTGATTTTTCTTTTCTGGCATTGAATTCTTCCAAAAGTTTTATTTTAAGTGATTCAGGCGTTGGCAAATCGTCTCGCGCCTCTATCGCACAACGAAAGTTTTCATAACTCTCTGGTATGCTGTACAAAAGAAGAATTGTTAGCAGGTCTTGAGCTATACCAATATCCATCTCAAACAATTTGTCGATCGTGCCAAAAAAACTGTTGAGGTGATCCATCATACTCTCGCCGTCTTTCATTTTTGAGAACAATAATTGCTTCAGCAATGTGGCCTTACGTGCCGGTCCTTTCGAGTGGTAGACTTCATCGAGTTTCACCCAAACATCGTTTGATGTACAGCAATGTTTTATGTGGCAAAGTTCTGATGGCGACATAGACAGTATAATGTCTGCCCGTGCTTTTTGATCAGCAAATACCCAGGAATTAATTTCGCTTGCATTAGTCACTACGCCATCTTCACCCGCTTCTGGCTCTGGTTTCTCGTTCGATCCATTGACGTATTCCCAGTGGTCGTTTTTTACCAAGATGGCACATATTTGGAGCTTCCAAGTATCAAAATTATCCTTCTTGAGCTTATCGATATGAACAGCGTGCGCGGACATCGCACAGTGCGGTATTTTGGTCGAAAACCTGGCCAAAAATATTTGGGCACATTTTTCGTATCAAATAGGTACCAAATGACTAAAAAGTTATTTGGAAGGATAAATTTTCATTTTTTAGGTACAGTAAAACCCACTTAAATGCCCATCCCGATTAGCCGAAAGAAAAAAAATTATTAAAAATCTAAAAAAGCACGTACAACACTGCGCTATGATTTTTTTTAAAGCTAATATTTTATTCTTTGTTTTGTTTTTTGATTCAAGTTGTTTAATTAAATAGTTTTTGAGAAATTAAGTTTTAAAGTTGAAATTTAGAAAAAAAAATTTTTTTTTCGGTTTTTAATTTATTTTTTTAAAAAAAATTGTTTATCAAGGACATTTTTTTTGTCAATATTCAATGACCTGATATATTTTTAGTCAAATACTTAAAACCTCATTCCGATAAATGTCATAGTTTATAAGAAATTAGAAAAAAACTGAAAGATACTTTTTCCTAGAAAATCCCTTTTTTCCTTTTTTTTATGAGTGAAATTTTCTTAATCCGGGTGTTCAAATTTCATTCCAAAATTTTATGTCCCAATATTCAGGTAACCAAGTCTAAGATACCTGCGACCCTTTTAATCCAAAATTTGAGAAGGGGATTAGTTTTAGTTGCATATTTTATGATTACAGGTCAATTACTCAATAAAAAGATTAATCTTTTTTGTCTTATATGCAAGTAGGTAATAAAAAAAGACCTGGAATAATTGAATTTTCTAGTTTATATTTTATTATTTATTCATCATCATAAACATCTTCAAAAACATCATCATCACCATCATCATCATTATTACCATCATCATCATCATCATCATAATCATCATCATCGTCATCATCATCATTGTTATTAACAGTCAAAAATTCGAGAGCCTCCTTTGAAAACGACTGTTTCTTGGTCTTACTTTTTGTCCTTAAACTACTGAGATAAGGGTCTGACGTCAATAGAAGCCGGTTAATCACATCCTCGTTGCATGCCGTCCTGGAGAATTTTCGTGAAAAATTTTCTCTGTATTGGCGGAAATGCTTATTTCTAGCTTCCGCGGCTTCTTCGGACAACTGACCGATTGGCAACAATGCATGGGATATGACACTAGCAGAATGAATTAAAATCTTATGCACTGTTGGAGACATAGGCTGCCATGGATATAAGCTAACATAATGTTTAGCAGTATCCATCGTGAATTTTTCGAATTTTTTAAGATCTATCTCATAACCAGAGGATATCACTTCTAATATAGTTTTGAATTTGTTAATTAATGATAAATCCACGCCTGTAATGGAAGCTGCTTCTTCTTGGCTATTGAAAAATCTACGAGAGGTGTTGCCGTCATTGGTGTTGCCAAACCCAGCTTTTGGAATGTCCACCAGTAAGCCCAATTTGTCGTGGAACTCTTTTTGTATCTGTCTCTTGGCCGCTTGAATTTTTTCCCGGTCACTTTTATCTGTAACGCGTCCCTTATGCACGTCCGCTTTAAGTTTGTACGAAAGATGCACCAGAAATTCGAAAAACCTAATCCTGGCGTGTAGTATTGATAGCCCAAATCTGAAAGTCTCTGGATTCTCTGGTTCTGTAGAAGACAAGTCGTTGAAACTTTTTGAAGTTTTTCCGCATATGTAACAACGTAATGTAGATGAAGTATTCGTAGCTGCATTACACACCTTTCCATCGACCATTGTTGGAAGCAGTACATGGTTGATTCTTATGTTGTCGCTTACTTTTGTTGCTTGAAGATTTCGGGCCTGGTTTTCAATGTATTCGATTTCTTCATTGGTTATGTCCTTATTTTCTTTCAAATAACGAATCCGTATTGGTCGGCACCACCTCGGTGATGAAGAGTGGATATTTTGCCATATAATTTCACTCCCAGACTTTAGACGAAGAGGCACAAGGGAACTCAAAAATATATTTGCATCACTGTTGTCGTCATCTTCAAATTTCTGCTTGTATTGGCTTTGAGTAGATCCATCGCATCCCCACTTATATATTAGCTCTAAATCGGTTTCCCTGTTATCCAAGCACTGTGAGAGTTCTGGTTCCAAATATTTACATAATCGCGATATTGTGTGATCCACTAAATCTTGGAGCTTCACTTCGGCAACTGTCTCACTGACGCTTTTTGGTGGATAACATTCTTGTTTAGCTTTATACAAGTAGGTGTAGCACGGATATATATCTTTGTTGGCTTGATGAATCACTTCGTATTGACTTACAGTTAAATTGGCATCGACGAATATCCTCAAGGCGTTTTCAGGTGTGTGTTTCTTCGTTTTCAGGGCTTTACTGCCAATCGCAGCTGCTTTTCGGAACTTCATAGCCCTGGTTGGAGTTTTTGTCACAGTTTGAATCACTTTGGCTACATCATTATTTCCCGTCGCTCTTTGACTCATCTGTGCTGCGTATGTCAGTTCATCAACAGACACATTCCTTCGAAGTTCCACTATTTTTCGACGTTTTGTTCGGTCACTTGATTCCCCGAATTCTTTGCTTGGGCGACCTTTAGACCTTCCGGGAAGTATGCCAATAGGTAGTATTATTTTTTCGCTAAGCCACTCTTCATTCTTATCCAAGAAACGGCTTTCTATTCTGTGGCAGAGTTGCCATCTTCGTTTATAATTTGGTTTGAACGCCTTGATAATGTTGAGAAGTTCATCTTCTTTCTCTGGGGGACAATTTGTTATATCCATAAGTTTTTTATCCAAATCTTCAAGTTTTTCGTCAAAACACCTTTGTGAGCTTCCTTTTACTAACTCGTGAAGCTGTTTTCTGGTCATAGCTAAGGTGGAATTAGAGTCATCTGGAATAATATAAAAATCTATTATTAAAGGTCGTTTTAAAGGGTTTTTTTTCAAAGCCTATGTTTTTTCTTAGGTGCAAACTTGTGCAAACTCTTGAAATGTAAGATTGTTCTACATATCCAGCAGTTTAATAAAATGTATGATAGACTATGTTGCGGCGTGTTGCGCTATTTCAAAAACACTAATGTTTGAAAAAAACAGCGAAAAAAGTGCAATTTTTTTAAGTGATTACTTCAACTCATCGATATGAAAAAGTTAAGATGGATATACAAATAAATTTTTGCTTAAAATACTATACATACCTTGATTAACGATATCCATATCAAATTTTTTCACTAAAATCACTTTTAAGACTGAAAAAAAACGCGCAAAAAATACACTTTTTTTTTAAAAACCGCAAAAAAAATCGTGCTTACTCAACTAGTACTAGTTGCAACTGATGGTGTCGCGAACGGGGGTGACCAATTTATAGATAGACTTCACTATAAAGTAGCCTGGTTATCTACCTGTTATCGGACACAAGCTTAATCCTGGGAGGTAAAATTTTTTTTTTTGATTTATGGCCAGGTTTTTGATCAAAATACCGCACTGTGCATCGTTTATATCTAGAACAATCTACGACGTAATTTGTATGTCTGATTTTCTTGCGAAATAAACTTATTTGATAAATTTTAATTATTAATTATTTAATACTGCTCAATGTAAACGTCCTGGGCCCATAACCTGTTGTATTTTACCGAATATATATATTAATTCCGATCTAAATAAAAGATATGGTTTTGCAAGCGTCTGCCCTTGATGAAAGTTTTATTAATAAGAAGTATCAGTTATTTCAAATAAAGAATACAAGGAAAGAGAAATAAGAAAAAAGAAGAACAGATATATTTCTGATAGAAGGATACAAATGTATCTGTTGAATGATTAACCCGTGTTGCCAATGTATTTTTAAGTGGTAGTAACAACATTTTTTATCCTTTTTAAGATATATTCAAAGTGGTTATATACTCGTATGTATATAAAATAAAAAAAATATTACCAAATTCAGCGATTTTTGGCAGATTAATCTTTCAATTCATCTCAAAGGGATAAGTTGGAAATAGTAAAAAAATATTAGCTTTCTGGCACCTAACTTTGGATTTAATAACGACTTTATGACGTACCAATGTCAGAAAAATTTACTAATTAATAAAAAAAAAGAAGGCACATCTGAAAGGTTTTCATGGATTCGATTCTAATTAGTTCTGCTGGTTTACTTCCCAAAAACTACCAATATCTACCTATATTTTAGTCCAGTTTATCAAAGTTCATATACAAACGAAAATTAATTAATTGTAAATAAAAAATATTATTTTGTAAAATTCAAGAACACATTTATTTTATTTGGCTGAACTTTCATTTGAGGTAGCAAAGCTAAAGTGAGGAAACATTTATAATTATGTATTTTTAATTAATGTTTAAAGTTCCTTAATTTGCATGCAAAATGCAGTTTTTTGTTGTTTATCTTGACATTTCTCTTTATGTAAGTATGAATAGCTTTTTTGTTGATTTTGTAAGGAAAATACTTTGTCGATTATAGGGAAGTTTCTGAATCACAGTACTTTTACATTTGCCTGGCGACTTTACATTTCTAAGCGGAGTTAGTTGCGTGAGCGGTATTGGCCCCCGAAAATGTAGTTTAAATCCAGAGGACCGGCGAAGCGGAGTCACCCACAGTTCTATTCAGTTAAAAAATTGTTAATATATGCTCCTGTCTGCGACTTTACACACTGGCCCCTTTCAGAATTGTTAGTAAAATAAACAATTTGAAAAAAGTGAGGTTATAACTGATAAAGTACAATTTTTTTTAAGGATTTAACGATGTTTCCTCATTTTAATATTTTAAATCTATAATAATGAGACCACTAGCTAACTGTTAAAAAAATCAATAGTCAAGGAGTATTCACACGCACTTACATACTGTAAAGGGCAATGAAATTTTTGTAATTTTGGATTTTCATTTCTATGTTCGTTTTAAGAGTTTTGTCATTATTTAAAATAAAAATTCTATTTAATTTCCAAATTAAATCCGATTATAAACAAGTAAACAATGCTTCTTAATCGATTTTAATTTATTTATATTTATTAATGAGCATTAATTTAAGTAATCTATGTAATGATAAAGAAAAGTTTGATGTTATCAAATAAATGAAAAGCAAAAATCTTTTCAGTTCCAGGTTAAGATTTGTGCTGATCAAAAAATTAGCAGTATTTATAAAATTTGGAAAAGTTTTTTTAAAGTTGCGCTAAATTTATGGTTCTGTAAGTTTCCACTTTATCATTTTTGCAGAAATTTGAATTTTGAACTTTCATATAAGTTTTTCCTTCAGAAATAAATTGGCGAATGATTCGACGTTTCTCTGGAGTGCACAGCTTACTACGACCTTTCTATATAAAACTAGTAGTACTCTCATGAAGACGAACGATTGGGGCGACATCTTAAGCATAGCGATAGTACTTGTTAGATTTATTTCTGCTAAATTTAATAATAAAATATTCTCTTTTTTACTACTTGTTTTGTATCTTATCCTACTTTCCACTGTAAAATCGTGCGCTAATTTTAGCGTTGGTACCACAAAATCACGCTTCATGATAATACTATAGGTTATATACATAGACAAAGCTACGACTCATATACTAAAATTATAAATAAGTAAATACTACGGGGCCTCAACAACTTAATTTAAAACTTATAAAATTATAACAATTTAAATATTGACAGGATCAAAAAACAATACATAAATACCATAAGCTACGGAACTCTTCTATTATTTTGACTGCTTAAAAACAAACTTCAAGAGCATTCAAATGACATGGAAAAAAACATTATGTCATAGAATTTTTGTTTGGAAACGTAATACTGAATGTTGTGGCAAAAAATATTTGAAGCAGTAATTAATTGGTCATATATTAGCTTGTACCAATATTGAAATATTATACTGTTATTATTTTCACCGTAACTGTATAAACACAAATGTACAGTGAATCACAAAAGTAAGTAAGCACCTCTAAGTTTGAAGATCATTTCCTTCAAACAATTGATAGTAATGTTAAAAAAAAAACTTAATATTTTTGTCTTAAATTGATATGTATTTCGAACTAAAAAATATCATTTCAAATAAAAATTTAAAGAAAACTTAAGAAATATTCGACTTAAACTAAAAAAAATTACAAATTTATACCACAAAAGTAAGTAAGCAGTTCAAATAAATCTTAAATTCATTACAGTTATTTTGTAAATCTCCGTTTAGTACTTCGTTGGATACCCTTTGGCTTTTATAACTGCTTTCATACGTCGAGGCATTGAGTTAACCAAATTTTGCGTAACGTTTTGTCTAATTTTATACCTGAAGAACACGCTTTAAATCATCTTTCGTCCTGATTTCATGTTTTCTTACTTGTCGGCCAAGATGTTCCCATAAATGTTGAACGACATTTAAGTCGGGCGACTGTGGTGGTGATTTGATCTGGATTCGAATGTTATAAAGCAGCAATTCTTTGACAACATGTGAGGTATTTTTAGGATCATTATCTTGCTGGAAGACAAATGACATACCCATACCCAGCTTATTGGCGCTTTTCTGAAATTTGTTCTTTAAAATATTTAAATAATCGAACCTATCCATCAAAGAATCTATAAACACTAAATTGCAGACACCAGATTCTGCCATGCACCCCCACACCACAACGTTTCCACCTCCGAGCTTCACGGTTCCTGACATGTTCGATGATTCAAGCTCTGTGTTTTTTTTTCTCCAAACTTTTCCGCGTCCATCTGAGCTGTGGATATTAAATTAGCTTTAATTGGAGAAAATAATTGTGTTCCAAAATTCTGCTTGCTTAGATTCATGGGTTTTTGCAAAGAAGAGCCACTTTTGGCGATTTATTTTACTTATGTAAGGTTTCTTTCTAATGTTTCGACCATGATAACCAGATGGTAGAGCACTCGTCGAATAGTTTGAGGGTTACATGACTTACCTGTTTCTTTGGTTATTTCTGCTGATACCTTTGATGCGCTTACTTTGGAATTCCTCTTCACTTTCCTAACAATAATACGGCATTCCTGTTGAGTAAGCTTGTGAGAGCGTCCAGATCGAGGGTCATTTTCCAAACTTCCAATGTTACTATATTTAGTTAATATTTTGTGTATAGTAGATGGACTTATGTTAATAATTTTACCATTCTCGCACCCCGATTTATTTTCCAAATAGTGTTTGATTATAGTTTTTTTAAATCTTAGCTACAAAAGGGGATAGGATTAGAAAGGAGATACCGATGCACATTGGTTTTGTAAGTTGATTACCTCTTGGAGCCATTTCGTTTTATTTATTATTAATTAATCTTAAACTGAAAAAAATTATAGAAAAGAGAGATAAGCAACCAAAAACTAAAAAAAAGTCGAAGTTAACTACACCATTAAATATTTAACCTTAAAATGCTGCAGGTGCTTACTTACTTTTGTATCATAGAAAATGCGATTAACTGAACAAACAGTGATGTTCTGCAGATAAACCAAATGTTAAACGGTAAAATTTGCCTACCACATGATGTTCACATGCTAACCAAAACTATGAATGCATTTTTTCCTAATATTCGTAATGGAATTTAATTTTATTTTGACATTCTATGTGACAGCAATGAGTGCTTACTTACTTTTGTGATACACTGTATGTAGTGAACTAGTTTCGTATTATTTTCCTTATTGTAAGATTCTGACGGAGATCCATCAGAGTAAACACTTTTTATTTACATATGTCGATTTCCTTTACACACTAGGGATTTTAGGGATTGCGATCCCTTGTCAAATTTTGACTTTTACGAGAGATTTTACGTTCCATAGAGAAATGAAAATTATTTCTGTTTAAGTGGAGTGATTGAATTAAATTCAATTAAAAAGCTCAAGTGACCTCAACTCCAAGGTGCGTTTCGCCCAGGTACGACAGTGGGCTCATCAGTTAGATGCTGTCGTACCCTTCTAAGACGCAAATATTGGTCGATGTTTACCGACTCTAATAAAATTTACAGCTTTAACAGACTGTGAATTTTATCGTTCTAGGGGAATTTGATTAAATTCAGACACCTAGAACAATAATGTCCGTGGTCAGACTATTAAATCAATTTTACGTTCCTTCACACCAAAAAAATCGATTTTTTTTGACAGAGCAACAGTTTTTCATTTGTAAAAGCCGAATTTGATATGACTAGCACAAAATTACAATAAGATTCAGTTTGTTGTTGTGGTCCGGGATCAAAATCCCTAATAGCAAAAGGAGATCTACAAACATTTCAACTATTGTGAACAGGTCTTATTTAAAAGTAAAATGCCAAATCTCCTCGTGGCCCTTACCACAAACGTCAAACGTCATAAGGCTGTAATTTAGTAAACTTATTGCTCTCATTCTGTAACACATATTTTTTGTTGAGAACAAATAACATACCCAGAATTTGTGCACTTTTTTAAATAAGTACTTAAATTGAATCAATAATGCTTAAATCATTGTTTTATTTATGCTCTTAAATATAAAATCAAACTGTTTTAATACAAATAGTTGCTCCCATTGTCAACTTTCGAATTTAAAATGTTTTCACAAGTTTACTGCTAAGCCCTTTTTTGTTGAAAGATGCCGTTCAACAAGTTGCCTGTTATTCCAACTCAAACATAAAAGAAATGTGGCCAAAGTCCATAGATCTTATACGTTTTAAATCTTTAATATCATCATTAATATCAGATAACCATAGTGAAATAACAATTTTTTCAAATTTGGAAACAATAGACAACAAAGAAGAGCGATTGAGGTGGATTTTATAAATTATGTATTTGTTTTACTTGAAAGTTTGTTATTTATTATAGTAATCATTTTGAAATATTTTAGCACTATTATTCCGCTATTTCACTTTCCTCAGTATTTTACGGCAAACTGAGAAACTCAACTAATCTGAGCTAATTTGTATATTAAAAACCACATTTCCTTCGTATCTTAAGGTTTGTTTAAGTCCGTCTTTTGTCTGCATAATTGTTTTGGATTTAAACTTGGAAAGAATTTTCAGACTCATTAATCGAAACATGCTTTAATGATTTCCGTCTTAAGTTAGGAAGGTATATATTTTGCGTTATTTGTTTGTTCATGTTTTTCGAGATTGAAATTTGACTACGTCCTATGACTTACTAAATAAAAATGCTTACTATCAATATCATATTAAGGCTAACAATTTCATTTATTTATATTATTTTATAGTTGTGATGCTGATTCATCTGCACTAGCCCGGTATGTTTTAGCTCTTCTAAAAAAAGAAAAGCCCATCAATGATTTGAAAAACGTCATGATCGAGCAGTTAGACGTTTTCCTAGCCGAAGAAACAAAACCATTTGTAGAGCGTCTTTTTAATGCAATAACATCAGAAGAATATATTCCCGTTATGTCCACATCAGCCACGGAAAATACGGCTGAGAATAATCCTGCGGCATCCATAATTGGTACTGATAGAGAACTTACACCACCATTAGATGATGTGAGTAATGATAGCCTTCCTGATGACACGATACTCATACCCAGCACACTCTTATTGCAGACTAAAACCAAAGAATTATTTAATAAAATCGAAGAAAGCAACAGTACTCCATCAACGGGTGAGATTGTCACAGAAACCTTGGCTACCGAACCCATCACAACAGACATATTATCACCATCTTCGTCTTCGGTACCAATTGCACCTCCACCACCACTAATGGGTCCTACCAAGAGCGTAAGTCCATTCAAAGCTACGTCAGATAAGGAAAACCAGCCTCGTGAATCCCGGCGTCGAAGAGCATCCTTAAGATCTAGATCTCGGTCACGATCAAGGTCTAATGATCGTATATCAAGAAGGTCAAGGTCACGAGATCGTCGACAAAATGAGCGGGAAAAGAATACTCGCCAGTTCAGGAATAAGTCTCCACCTCTGCATGGTGACAGAAGGGATAGAAGACTTCCTGATCGTCGGCGTGGACCTCACATGAATGACGAAAGATCTCCCAGAGTCGGTTTTGCCACGAAGAACCGAACAAAAAGTCATTCAGCATCCCGCAGCAGATCACCATCAGTGGAAAGACGTAAGGGAGGGGCATCACCATCAGGAGGCATGAACAATAGATCACCAGTATACAATAATGAAAACTCAAAAAGGCAACGTTGCCGTGACTTCGACGAAAAGGGCTATTGTGTTCGCGGAGAAACATGTCCCTGGGATCATGGCATAAATCCAGTGGTTTTCGAAGGAATAAATAATTCCGCATTGATCAGTATGTCTCTGAGGGAATATAACCCAGATGCACCTGATCTTTGGTCGCGTGGATCGTCTTCGGCCGCTGCGCCTTCTACAGGAAACACAGGAAATACCAGCAGCGGTTCAGTTGGAAATCCATTTAGTTCTGGACCACGAAATAGTTTCTCGCACAAAGGTGGCAATGCAGCTCTTTCTGGCGCATACCCTCGTGCTACTGGTGGAGCTGGTTTCCGTCCGTCAGGCCCGATTTTCCCCTTTCCACTTAATGCTGCTATTACGCCGCTTCAGAGAGAGTTGATTCCAGTACCAGTAGTTGATGCAAATGCGTCAGGGGGTGACATTTCAGCCATACAATCGAAGCGTCGTTTCGAACTAGAAGACAGCGTTGCCATAGCAGAAGGTCCTAGCAAGCGTAAACTACCACTATCAAGTCGTCTTGGACCACGTATCACCAATATTCAAAACAATTGCTCTTTAGAGTTACGCAAAGTACCACGAGGAATGAACACAATTGCACATCTCAATAATCACTTCGCTAAATTCGGAAAGATAGTCAATATTCAAATTTCCTACGATGACGATCCAGAGGCTGCTATCGTTACATTTTCCACTCATGCGGAGGCAAATGTGGCTTATCGTAGTACAGAAGCCGTCCTAAATAATCGATTCATCAAGGTATTTTGGCATAGCCAACAGGATGTTATGGCTGGTGGCGGTGGAAATCCCCAAATGACCAGTCTTATGAAGGATGACTGTGGTTCTTCAGCCCCAGTCAATGGTAGTGTTCGCAAGAATTCTCAGTACCATCTGAGCAATATCTCGGCTGTTCCTACACCATCGGCGGATGCAGCTAAAACACCAGTATCTATGCCAACTACCCCAGCCACACCATCACCGGCAACAACGACAGCTTCCAATTCGCCGACAATCGTTGCAGCTGCTCATGTTCCACCACCATCGTTGCGGGTGAAGAACAATACCCAACGTGTTACGCAAACCACCACTGCTATAATTCGCAAAAAACAGGAAGAACAAGCTAAAGCAGTTGTTCAATTAGCAAATGGCTTACGAAAACGCAAGCACGAGCTTCTTCAAGGTTATGTTAAACAAATGAAATCGGCAGTTGAGCTTGTTGAACGCTGTGAACCTAGCGATCCACAACGTATTAAGACAGTGGATACCATAAAAATTCTCCAAGCTACAATCGACAAACTGCGGAGAGAGATTGCTACCGAACAAGAGCAAATGGCTGCACAGATCCAAAATCAACAGCCTCCTTTGAAGAAAACCAAGGAACAACAAAAGAAGGAACTACTCGATATAGAACTCGAGCTTTTTGCACAACAGCAAGAGGGAAATGACACAACTGCCATACAAAAGCGTTTGGAAGATCTGCAGCGCAGCTTAGGAGTTGGATCTGGCACTAAACCGCATTTCCCACTGAGTGGAGCAAGACCTAATAAGCATATTCGTCCCCAGTTGCCAGCAGCCGGCTCTACCAGTGTTGACAGAAGACCAAAGTCAATAGTCGTTACTGGATTTTCAAGCGAGGACTGCGATTTGATATTGGCCCATTTTAAGGTAAACATAAAAATTCAGTATTATATTGGTTTATTAATTTATCAATAAGCAAAGTAGAATATATGGGAATGCTATATCTTATAGTACTTACATTCCAAGATTGAGTTTCTTTGCATAATATTCTTTACGAAGAGCAATCAGATCGGATTCAAGGAACGAGTGCTTACAGTGTAAGCGTATTGTATTCGTAGTGTTTGGCAATTATGAATAATACTGCAACATTTTAAGATTTTTTTGAAATTAAGAAATATTACTTAATTTCTTCTTTCCAGTTTCAATAATAAATGCATGCAAAAAGAAAAATTTAAGATTTCATATGGATAATACTACACCAAAAATTTTAAAAATTTTGAAAAACAAAACAATTGTTATAATAACTTAAAAGAATTAAGGATTATTAAACTTGATAGAAAATATAGGTGGTAGTAGGCCAAAAATCAATTTTTTTTAAAATAATTGTAATAACCAAAAACATTTTGTTAGCGACCTTCTACTTTCAAGACACTTTACATGTTTGCCCAAATTAAATTTTTACGTAATTAATTAGTTTTATCTTGCTTTTCTTTTGCTCCAGTGGCATATCGAGTTCTCGTTCCAGTGGCATATTGAGTTATGATCCGTGTTTTGCAAGTTTATCTGGCATTTCATATATCACGATGTCCCGGGACCCATCTGAGGTTAACTATGTTCAGTGCACTGAGAAACCTCAGCTCGTTCGGGAACGATTTATTAGTTTCCACTTAATAGTGATTGAGGAAATGCCGCCTATCTGTCTATGAAGATATTGATATTTCTGTTTACTACTTCATGTTAAGCAAGATGTCTTGCGGTCTCGCAAACTGCAAGTACTTTCACTTGGAAAACACTGCTCAAATTTGGAAGCTTTATTGCTCTGTTAAAAGGTGGGTTATCTGAGTTGATACCTGACCCTACTCCCTCGTATATCTTGGAACCGTCCGTAAAGACCTGAAAATTATTAGCATTTTTGACTCGGTTTTCGTTCCAGAGTTCCCTTGTTGGCATATCTGTTAGTGTCACTGGGTTAGAATCTATGTATGTATGTGCGGTGTAACGTAGTCTGTTTGAATGTCTATCTTTGTGAAATTCATTATAGTTTTATGGCCGTGTGCCCTCTTTTTAAATTATCACACTGCTGAAGTTTTATAGCCCTCTTGGCCGTCAACTAGTGAAAGAAAAGTTTCTAGGGCTGCCGTTGGGGTATTTCTAATAGCACTTTTAGTGGCAATACACGCAAGTCTTTGAATTGCTGGTTTTTATTTTCTAAGGCTGGCCAAGCCAAGCATGTGTACGCTAAAATTGGCCTTATATGGCAAATGAATGGTTCTGGAGCTGACACCCCATCTTTTACCAAAAATTCTACTGAGGCTTTTTTCTCTCTTTCTTTAATATATTCTATCCAGTTTAGTTTACGATCAAGTACAACGTCAAGATATTTGGTAGTGCTCGAAACGTGAAGCAGATTTCCGTTATTGGTTGGCGGGTATAAGTTTGGGAATATTGCGTATCTTTATAAACAACACGAGTTCTGTCTTCAGTGAGTTAACGTTAAGTCCATAGCTTCCAGCTTCGAGGCCATCGACTCGATGTCATAGGCGTATGCAACGACCTTAACACCGCTCTGACTTTGTTTAACTAAGATTTGGTTAAGAAACCAAAACGTAGGAGAAAAGACTAGACCTAATGGAGTACCTCTGACTTTTAACTTGTCATCACCCATATTTATAAGTCTATCCAGTTCGTCACTGCCAGATCGACGTTAATGGAGTTAAGTGCTTGTCGAATTACATCGTTTTCAACATTATTGAAGGCCTCTTCTATGCCCAGGAATGCTGCTATTGAAAATTCTTCGAAGTAAATTGATTTTTCGATTTCCAGTGTATATCCCCACTTTTTTTTCTCCTCTATATTGACTTTATTCATAATTTATTATGCATTTAGATAACATCTTTGTTGGTTTTCTTGGTTGTTCGATCCTTCAGCTGGGGTGCTGGAGATTCGAACGTATTACGGAACATACAGTGTTGGACAAAACTAAAGCACTAAAAAATATTACAATGGAAACATACGAATAAAAAGTGAAAACACTCGTGATACTAAAATTTTCCAAAACGCACCTTAGCTAGACTAGGAAAACATGGAAGACGGTTCTATTCTCGGATGAATCGAAATTTAATTTAAAAGGATCGGAAGTATTTCCTACGGTACGAAGCCCGAAAGGTGAACGGCTCAATCCTCGATTCACCAAGGCAACTTTGAAGCACTGTGGGGGAAACATTATTGTCTGGGGATGTTTTTCCAGTCAAGGGATCGCTCCACTTCATAAGATAAGTGGTATAATGGATCGTTTCATGTACTAGGAAAGCCTTCAAAATGTCATGCTTCCGTATGTGGAGGAGAATATGCCGTTGCGATGCATCTTCCAACATGACAACGATCCAAAACATACCACTAAATTGGTGAAAGATTGGCTTAATGAAGGCAATATTAAGGTTATAAAGTGGCCACCGCAATCCCCTGATCTCAACCCCACAGAGAATCTATGGGAAATTGCAGATCCGAGGATTGATCGAACAAAATGTAACAATTTTGACTCGCTACCTGACAACAAGTACAAACTGCCTGGAAAAACATCCCCATACAAATAATTGACAATCTCATTGCATCCATGCCTCATCGATGTGATGCAATCATCAAAAATAATGTTTACGCCACCAAATAGTAACATTAAAACTTTTTTTTTTATTTATTTTGTATATGAAATCAAAAATGTGCTTTAGTTTTGTCCAGCTACTTTTTAATGAGTTTTTAACTATTTTATTTATTTTTTAGAAATACTCGTATGTTAAGATTTAAAATCAAATTAAAAGCTGTAAAATATAGAATAATATGTTGTGATTAAGAAAAAATAAAAATTATAAAAGTATCACGAGTGTTTTCACTTTTTAGTCGTATGTTTCCAATGTGATATTTTTTCGTGCTTTGGTTTTGTCCAACACTGTATATGCGATCTGCTTAAAGATATTAAACCTTTGGAGCGTTTCAGATCCAGCATTAGCCAAATCAGTTTTGTCTCCAAGCAGATGGTTATATTGTTCCTCATAAGGTTTGTTCTCTGTATAATCATCTTGCTCTACCATAATTTTACACGTAGCGATGGGAATACCTTTATTTGCCTTATGCAGATTATTTGCGAGTTCCTGAAATGTCCCTGTGGCCTGGTAGCCAGCAGAGGTGAATGTTAAACTGCTGCGCCATTTGCATCAGAGACGATCGGCAGTTAAAAGCCGAGACAGAAAGATAGAGACAGAATCAAGAGATTTAATGTTTTTCTTAAGCCAATGCAGGACTGGAACATGCTATAATAATGGGGAAGACAAAAAGTGAGACTTAAATTTAGTCTGTCTGAGTATACACCTGGTTACCTGAAAGTTTTTATTAAATTTTATGAATTTAAGAGATGGTGTAATCGATGCTATTTGGAAGTGAACCAAATGAGTTTAAAATGATGGAGTAGCTCCACTGCGAGGAGGCTTTTAGACGGATAGCTGCGTTTGCAGATTTGTTTGCCGAGATGAAACAGATGAAACAGGATGTCCAGTGTCGGGGGAGGGAGTCGAGCGAATTGCTCTGCCCGTGCACAGACAAGCTGACTGTTGGCCCTTGAATAATATTTAAAAATTAGTGTTTTTGTCTAGAGCTGTCCACCATACTGCCACGCCGTACTTTAGAATCGTGGGTAATGTGTTCATTCCTAATGGCTTTTTTGCATAAGAAGAGTGCCACTGTGGCTTTTTTAACTCTTTTTTGAATGTTAGGTTTCCAACCTAACTTCTTATCTAAAATAAGACCCAAGTATTTTGCTTCCGCGGAGAATGTTAGTGGGAAATTGTATATTCTCTATAGAAGAGGACAAAATCCGTTTTGTGAGGGTTAATACCCAATACGTCAATAGCAATGTCATCCGTAAAGGCGTTCTTGCAGCGTCCTTCTACTAATAGATCTTCTTGCAGGAAACTCATCTTTGAATTAATAATCCTGCTAGTTACGAGTAGCATTGGATTGATCAATTCATTTTTTACATTCAGAGATGATGATTGGAGATGTATCGACATTGTTAAAAGCGCCTTGTATATCAAGGAGGGCAACCATAAGATACTCTTTATGATGGAGTATTGGCAGATTCTTACTAGTTTATGAAGATTTCTCTATACAGTACCCGTGCTGAGCCGTACATAGAAGTCTAATAAACTAATAGGTCTGAGATCTGATAAACTAATAGGTCTGAGATCTTTTGGTTGTACATGGGGACATTTGCATGCTTTGGGTATAAATTCAACTCTAACTTTTCTCCATTTTTCAAAATGAATGTTAAATGAATGTTCAAAACCATAAGATTAATTTTTTAAATGCTAAAAACAACCATTCGCAGTTCGATAAAAACAGTATACATTAATTAATTTTTTACGCTAAAATATATTTTTGAGATACATATTGATTTTAATATATATTTAACCATATATATATATATATATATATTTTTAACTATTTTTAAAGTACGAAAATAAAAATAAAATGTCTATTAAATTTAAATAAAATGACGACTGGGTCTTATGTAATTTTTGCAATAAAGTAAAACAACTAGATAGTTCTAGCTTAAGCTTTATTTTATGTGAATAAAAAATGATAACGCTAAATAGCGTATGCTTAAAAATTCTAGCTTAAGCTTCGTAATTTTAGCTGTTCGTTTTTTATTCACATGTTTCGACTAGGTAGCTTTATCTAGAACTGTACATGTATGACCGAAAGGAAGGTTGTTTTGCCACAATTTGTTATCTGTTCTATAGGGCAAGTATTGGTTTCGGGTAAAAAATGTTTTTATTATATCGTTTGTCAGTCTCTGCGTCTATTTTTGAGCTATTCCATTATATTTTTGAGCTATTCCATTATATTTAATTAACAGCTCGCACAAGTTTTTAGTATACCTGCTTCATAGAATACTGAAAATAAGACCTAGTCAAAGCTTTCTTGACAGGTCGAACAAATCTTGAAATTTTTATAGCTTTGACTAAAATATTCAAGTTTAAGCTATTTTTATTCATACAAATTGAAGTTTAAGCTTGAAAAACAAGTTGAGAGGGAACATTAAAAGTACTCGTATTTTTGCAGATGACAATTTTAGTATACGTACCAACAACACGAATGACACCAATAATGTCGACTTTAGCTGTCAACAGACTTATCAATAACAATGGTACAAACCGAATTAATAGAGAACACAATACTTAATCTTTACTTTACACTTTACTTACTTTAAGAAACTGACTTATCCAACTGTTACGTTGGATTCTTTATGCTATGTTAAAGTCGTTGTTGAAACCCGTTCGATTCATATTGTTGATACATGTATTTTTCCAATGACTTTGAATATCGAAATATCGTTTTCCAGACAAGATTTATCGACCAAAAAATGCGACAACCCCCAGAAGCTTTTATAATGGTGCGGTGTTAAAACTACTGAAGAACTTAAATTGAATGTTTTTCTTCTTTCATTTTAGAGGTGTAAAATTGTTGCAACTTTAAAATATGAAATATACTGATTTCGTTGTAGATATAAAAATATATATGTTGTATATAATATAATTTTATTTTGCACAGGGCTTCGGTGAGGTGATGAAGCACGATATCGAAAAGTCTATTCCACAGCTTATAGCTACTTATGCCACTCGGTCCAACGCAGAACAAGCAGTACTTCGCGGAAAGGTTTTTAAAGATAAACGGTTGCAGGTTCGTAGAATAAAATGATTTAACTTGTTAATCCTATATCAACATTTTTATTTAGATTGCATGGGCACCTATAGTTCAAACTTCTACATCACAAATACTAAACAAGTCGATTTCCGAAAACAACAACATCACTGAGGGCAAGCCGAACGATAAAAACAACACCAGCAACAATAATGGAAACATAGATATGGACACGACTGACACCCTTCCAGAATTACGCCTTGAAGATGAAGAAGAAGACGATGAGTCTGAGGATCGTTCTTGGCGCCGTTGATAGCGCTACATCTACACCTACATATGTAGGCTCCAAAAACACCTTAATATTCATAGTTGCAACAAAGATCAGTCCTTCAACTTATTCATCTTATTCATGACTGATAAGAAATATGTTTTATAATATAAAATGATTACAAACCTATTATAAAATAACTGCAAAACGCTTTTTAAAATATATATTTAAACATAAAAATACAAATGTAGTTACCAGAAAAGAAAAAGCGTGCTCAGCAAAACACCTAGACTATGAGATATATTAATTATATAAGAATATTATATATATTATGATGTAAATGTAAATTAAAACACTTTTTAGGTAATAATACTTAGTGAAAATAATTTAAATAGTCTATATGTTAGCGGATATACAACATAGAGTCTAGAGAGTAATGCAATTCTTTTTTTTAGAACAAACAACAAAAAGTAAGAATATTAGTATTGCCGTATGAGTTTCGAAATGAAACTCATTTAAATATGTAAAAAAAGAAGAACTATTTTTTTTTTGTATTTAAACTTTTGTTATGCTTTAAACAAAAATATGTTTTAGCATTCATTTAATCGAGTTGACATTTAATAATTGTTTGCAGGAAAAAAAAAACAATAATTGTATTTAATTTTATTTTCAATAGTTTGGTAAGATAACAAACAATATTATATTATATTCTAAAGAAAAGCAAGAACTAAAAAAATCAACAACAACAATAGAAACTAATAATAATGAAATATAACAAAAAGTGCAAGTTTTTCATACAAAAAATAATATTCTCGAAAAAAATAAATAAAAAAGGAAAAATAAAAAAATCCAAAAGAAAGAAATTAAAAAAAAAAAAAAAAGGAAAAAAGAAAGACGCATACACTTAAGGTCAAAATATAAAAAGAAACGTGAGTAGTTTACTCAACAATTTTTTTCAAGCAAATTTTCTGTCTTTTACTTGTGGGGAAGATATTTTTATTTTATGTGTGTTTGGTAACTTGAAATTTCTGGCATATTTCCTCAATTTCAATTAAAACCCATTAAGGAAAACATTTTTGAAAATTTCAAGTTACCAAGGTTTCTTGTGGGCGGGTAGCTTGATGATATTTAAAAGGGAAGATATTTTTGCTGCTGTTTAAAATTAAAGTAGACTTGCAATTGAATGTAAGTACAAATGTTATATTTAATTTAGACTAGCTGTCCCTTGAAAAAATAGGTAAGAATTTTGCGCAAAATTAGCTTTCACAATTTTCCAAATATTTGAACGAAACAAACGGTTTTTTCGATTGTTAATCGGCCCTATCGAGGTATCCGTTCGGAGCGGAAAGAGTAATAATACACAAATGCGTTGGCGCAAATTGTTCCGCGAAGAATTTGTGTCGGACGAAATCGGAAACACAATTTCATTGGGCCTGCACACAGGGGCCTTACTTTGTAATTCGATTCTTAAGTTAAATCGTTCGAATTCGGAAAATATGTACTGTGTTATTCGAAAATCGGAAATTGAAATCCGAGTTTCATTTATCTAGATACATTTGCTCGAAATTCGGAAATGTACTTTACAACTCTATTTTCGTTGCTAAATACATTCGAATATCTGAAATTTCATTCGATATCTATTAACCATACGTATGTATGTATGTATAATGTATTAAAAAATTATGATTAACGTTATACAAATTAAACATGTTATTCAATGGTGAATTCTGGGGTGGAATCGCGTAAGGTGATAGTTGACTATCAATTCGTTGATTGTCGTTTTTGACTATAGCTGTCTCTATCATATCAATTAAGAATTACAGAGAGAGCGATGGTCAAAACGACAATCAACAAATTGATAGTCAACTATCACCTTACGCGATTCCACCCCTGCTCATAGTTGGTACGATAGTGTGTAATGTAAATTGGGTCACGAAAACCTCTTATATTACGATTTGGAACATTAAAATTAAGCGAGACAAAAGGTTCAAAGCATCAAAGGGCACGGTAGTGCCCAGCCAAGTTCTGGCACTACACCCTTTTTACAGGAACAAACTCAGGCGACTTTTGACCCCTCCCTATCTTCAGTACCAATCAAGTCAGAAACTTGAAATTCCAAATATTTGCTAAGCTAGTCAGGCACATGCGCCTGACCAAATTTCAATTTTCTAGCATAAGCGGTTCCTGAGATATAAGGCCTCAAAAATCACAAAAACCGTAACTGACTGACTGACTGACTGACTGACAGATCATCAAAATTATGGAGCACTTCCCGACATCGTAGAATCTTGTAATTTTGCACAACGGTAGGTCTTGTCATGTAAGCAGAGGAAAAAATCGAAAAATTGAAATTTTCCATTCAGGGGGCGTGGTATCCACCTACTTTCTCCGAATTGTCTCCGAATTGGTGTTGGTTGAATGGAGCACTTCCTACTGCTGTAAAACGATGAAATTTGGTGAACCGGTAGGGCTTATATTGCATATAAAAAACCAAAAATAAACACCAAGATTTTCCTTTCGGGGGGCGTGGTATCCGCCCACTTTCTCCGAATTGGTGTTGGTTGAATGGAGCACTTCCAACTACTGTAAAACGATAAAATTTGGTAAAGTGGTAGGGCTCAAATTGCATTCGAAGAAAAAAATATAAAATTAGCGGTTTTTTATTCAGGGGCGTGGTATCCGCCCACTTCCACAGAACTGGGGCCAAATTACCGCATCAGTTATCGAGTAATACGTGACTGAATTATGTGAGTTTGGCATTACCGCTTACGTTATCGAGCAATAAATTACTCCAATTTGACGTTTTCATTCGATCACTGATGGGACTCACTCACTCGTCACTGAAGCGGTAATTCGGCCCCTGATTTAAATCATATATGGCGCACTTCCAATTGCAGTAGAACAATGAAATTTGGTAGAACTGTAGGGCTCAAATCGCATATAAAGGACCGAAAATAAAAATCGAGGTTTTCCATTCAGGGGCGTGGTATCCGCCCACTTCCTCAGAACTGGTGTAAATTATATATGGCGCACTTCCAATTGCAGTAGAACAATGAAATTTGGTAGAACGGTAGGGCTCAAATTGCATATAAAGGACCGAAAATAAAAATCGAGGTTTTCCATTCAGGGGCGTGGTATCCGCCCACTTCCTCAGAACTGATGTAAATTATATATGGCGCACTTCCAATTGCAGTAGAACAATGAAATTTGGTAGAACGGTACGGCTCAAGTCGCATATAAAGGACCAACAATAAAAATTGAGGTTTTCCATTCAGGGGGCGTGGTATGTTTAATTTATATGGAGCACTTCCGATTGCTGTAATTAAGGTAGGTATGTTAGTGTTATGTATCTTGCCAGGATAAGAAGAAATAATTGAAGCGCAAATTAAAACAACCAATAACAAAAAGAAAATATACCAAAAGAAATAGGAAGCTATAAACTAAGTTGATTTTAGTAGGAAGAGTCCACCCTTCTATCTTTCCTTATCTTTCGAGATTTTGACATGGCAAAATATTTAAATCTTTGCAAAAAGGAGTGAGATCAGACCAAAAACATAAATGTTAAAAAAAGAGCCAAGTTCTTCTATACAAAAACCTTTGTGTAACAAGTCAGCCGTGAAAAGTAATGAGATCTAAAAGTGCGCCAAGTTCTTACTTTATGAAGATTTAATACCGAATATTTAAAGTAGAATAATATTGAAACAGCTACAATGTAATAGAGAAATTTTATTATCTAATGATTACTGAGTAAAATTTGATGGGCTTACTTGGCAAGTTTTTTTTATGCCCAATTCAAACGGTTTTAAAAACTTGACCAGTAAGCCCATCAAATTTTACTCAGTAATCATTAGATAATAAAATTTCTCTATTACATTGTAGCTGTTTCAATATTATTCTACTTTAAATATTCGGTATTAAATCTTCATGAAGTAAGAACTTGGCGCACTTTTAGATCTCATTACTTTTCACGGCTGACTTGTTACACAAAGGTTTTTGTATAGAAGAACTTGGCTCTTTTTTTAACATTTATGTTTTTGGTCTGATCGATATTACGATAAAGATTAACAATAAAAACAAAACATAAATAAGAACTTCTGCGCTCCAGACTGGGTAAATCTATGAGTTTTAGACGGCTACTATATGAACGAAGATTCAATCGATTCTGCCAGCCTAAGCCTCTAAGAGCAAATTTTAGGAACCTTTTTTGAATTTGTTCAATTCTTATTTTGTGACAACCGTAGTAGGGGGTCCTTACATGGCAAGCATAATATACATATAATGGGTGTGACAAATGTGGTAATTAGTTGTTTGATAACATAAGGATCAGAAAACTGACGTGATTCCCTTATAATCCAACCTAACATTGAATTGGCTTTATTACTATTTATTCTTTCTTTGAATTCCTTCTTCAGCACAAATTTCTTCATCAAGCCACAATGTAACTGAATCCATATCCATACTCAACTTCAATTATCAACGAATAAATTTAATTATTCAAAAACCAATTATGTGTGACGTTAACAATCAAACAGAGGCTAAAAAAAATGAACATGAAACCGAGCAAAAGGGCGGAAAACTATAATTCCTAAAATATTTAAGATAATTCAATGCAGTAAATTTTGTAAAATTTGAAGAAGTCTTTTTTATTAGATTGACCAAAAAAAATACTAAAGGGACCTTTTATTTTCGTCCTTTAGTGAAATGTTTTTTTTTTAGGCAGTTTTGTTTGTTAAAAATATATTTAGCGCGTTTTAAATTTTGATTCTCAAATGCCTGTAAAATTAAAAAAGAAGAGAACATTTAAGTAAGGAAAAGTTCTTTTTATTGGAATTCATTAAAACTTTTTTTAACAATGATAACAAAGAATACGATAGGTAAACTAAAGATCCTTTTATAAGGTTCAACAGTTTTAGCGCCCAAAATTATTTAGCTCCTTTTGAAAAACAATCCTATCTATTTGATTTCATTTAGAGAAAAATAGAGCTGTTTTGAAAATTACAAGCATTGTATGAAAAATAGCACCCATTTGATTGTTAAAAAATAACAAATAGCCCCGTTTTTATACTTAACTCAACATTAAAATAGTAATAACTTCTAAACCAGCTCGTTTTGAAATACAATTTTTTCACCATTCTATAGCTCTCTTTGATACGCAAATTTTGGTATACCACACTCCATATTTTGAAAAAAGTGCCTTTAGCACCGTTTTGATTGTTAACGTCACATGTATTTGACTTTTTTTTTATTTTTTAAAATGCCATTTTCGACAAAAAACAGCTCGAGTCCGGAACATTTGTTCGAAAGTTGCAAAGTTTTCTTCGCAACATTTTCTTTGGATTCGAAAGTTATACAGAGTAACTTTTGAAATTAGAATCGGAAACAACTTTCGAACAATTTTTACTTTCGTATCGAATTACAGAGTTAAGCCCCAGGAGATTAACAATTTTTGGACTAAAACCGGTTTTACAGCCCTATTATGAGTATCAATTTGATAGTCGATAATTTCTATCAATTAGTTGATAATTTGGTATTATGGGTATCAACTGGAAATTTTAGACCGATTGTGAATATCTACTTATAAAAAGTTCATTGTGAATGAGTTTTGTTTGACGTTCCACGTTTGAAGTATTTATTTGTTTTTTTGTCGGCCACAAAAAGGAAAATTCTTTGTGCGAAAATATAAATTGTTCTTATAAAAATTCATCATAACTCCCTTAAAAAAAAAAAACAATTCTATCGAAGTCATTATTCTTTTTAACTTTTTTCGCGTTTAAAAATCCCGAATAAATTTTTTATAAGTAGATATTCACAATCGGTCTAAAATGTCCAGTTGATACCCATAATACCAAATTATCAACTAATTGATAGAAATTATTGACTATCAAATTGATACTCATAATAGGGCTGTTAGCTTTAGTCCAAGCACACACGAGATGATTTCAACCTGAGCGAAGAAATGTATACATGAACCTCTTTTATATGTGTTAGTATTTCTATGTGTATGCTGTTGTTGTTGTATGTTGTGTATGTGTTAGTTTCAGTCTTCGTTTATCCACGAAATTTCGGGTTGAAATTTGAGTCCGTTTCATACTGCACACTTCATTTCCCCTGCCCACAAAACCGGTTTTAGTCCGGATGAAATAGGCTGAGTTCGTAATTGCAATGTTTGTTGCCCCTGCCCTACCTAAAACATGCTTCGAATACATTTATGAACACAATTACAACAGCATGTGTGCATTCATCATACATTAGGTGCGTTTTATTATTATTTATTCACAAATCTATCTGGATCCGGATCTGGATTAAGTTTTAACATGTATTAGAAAAACAATTTGGGATCCTGTTTTCTATCGGGATCTATTTCAAAGATCCAAAAATTAGTTATTACACTGGCGAGTAGATGGCTTTTATGATAAGGTAGTGTAAGCTACAGTGTAAAGAAAAGAGACAAGAAATAATTGAAAATTTACAAGCTCAATGATAAAAAGAGACGGGCTTATAACACTGCTGTCACTTAGATCCGTATCGTTTTATTTTCAAGGGAAGATCCAGATCCGGATCCAGATAGATTTGTGAATAATAAAACGCACGTTTTGTTAAAAATGAGTTCATAATTACCAAAATAGCAAACATAGAAAAATTCAGATATGTAGGTATGTACAATAAATATTAAATTATTTTTCAGGAACTTTTATTTGATCTAATGTTATTCTTAAAACGGCTGGTAAAAACGAAAGGAACCAATTTTGAAAACATGGGGCAAAAATTGGTAAAAAATAGAAAATTTTTGGGGGAGAGTACGATAACTTAGGCGCCAAAACTTGATAACGGATTTTTGTAGAAGGGTCAAATACAAGCGTTTTTTACTATGGGAGGGGGGTCTATCTCGCCCCGTTTAGGAGGTAGGGGCGATTTTAGAAAAAATGACTTAAATTAAAAAAAAAATATTAAAAAACAACGGCAACACTTACAATAAAATACTATACCGGTTTTGAAAGCCAGAAGTCTGTTTTATAATCGTAAATTTAAATTAAATTATTTATGTCAATAGTTTTTGAAAAATTTGCATGCAAACTCAAAATTTTGTTAAAACAAAAATTAAAAAAAAAGTAGACCAATTTTTTTTTCAAAATTTTGAAATGAAGTGCTTAATTTGTAGTCAATGCTACTATTAATTCTGAATCGAACACAAAAAACCGAATGGTTTTGTCCCTTCTAGTGTTTGAGAAAATTGAAAATTACTAAAACTACTTTTTATGAAATTTTTGATTTTGGGTATTTACGAGTAACTACGGTGATTTCATTTTGAGGATTAATGTTAATGTGGTTCATTTGAAAGTAAAGTACAGCAAATAATTTAGGTGCACCACGAGGAGGTAGAATTGCATGGCATTTCGCGTCTCAGTCAGTCAGTTTGTGAGTAAGTCAGGTGTTACTTAAAAATAGTCAAGTCAATTTTTCAATGTTCAATGTATTAAAACCGTGTTTACAGGCATTTTGATCACAAAAGAGATAATTATAGCAAGCACCTCCCGAATCTCTAGCCAATATTGAGGCCCATGGAAAAATGTGCCGATAGATGGGCTTACTGTATTCTTACAATTTTTGTCACCTTTTTTAAGAGCTTTTTTGGAGCACCGCCACATCCAACCGAACTTGAAATTTTTATATTTTTCTACCTTTATCGGTAGGTTGCAACACAGTGGGGGAGTTGACGTTTTAGTTGGAATTGAACCAATTTCTTCTAAGAACGCGATGCTTTTGAAATATTTTTTTTGAAATATTGAAAAGTTATTTAATTTAGGATGAAGTAGTGGATGCTTAGTCGCCATTCTTTATTCAAAGAACAAAATACTTCACTCTTACAAAGGTTGAATAACGAATGACCTAGGTAAGCTATAAAAAAGCTATTTAAAAATGTTAGACACAAACAATAAACATACATATTAATTAAGGAATTATATAAATTTGCTACATTCGTACAGTAGTACCGGCCAAGGTAATGTGAATTTTTCATAATGTATTAAATTTTCATGTACGTATACATATATTTAGTAGACATTGGATATAGGCCATAGGGTAAATTCAAAGTTTCTTTAAATCCAGATTCTGTAAATGCAAAAAAAAACCTTGCATACACCCAATCTCGCACCTACCCCAAATCCTATAGTGTGCCCAAGCAGGGGGCAGCATGCCCCCCCATACATATCTTACTGTTTATACGCCGTAATGCGTAAGCAAGCAAAAAAAGCAAATATCCCATAAAAAAGTAGTTTTAGTTATTTTCAATTTTCTCAAAAACTAGATGACATAAAATCATCTAGTTTTCAGTTTTTGAATAAAAATAAATTAGAGCAATTTTAGGAAAAATAATAATATATAACTTTGCAGTTTTGAAAAATTAAACTTTAAACTTTTTTTTTTGTTTTTTTTTTTTTCACGAAAATTTGAGTTTAAAACTCGTTTTTTTCAAAAACTGTGCATAGATTCCACTTGATTTAAAAATTATCTAATAGATCAGAGTATTGGCTTTAAAAAAAGGTATAATACTTAATTGTAGGTATTACCGTTATTTTTTAATATTTTTGTTTCCATTTTAGTACCTTTTTTTATAAAATTGCCCCTCCCGCCCAAACGGGGGGAGATAGGCCCCCCCTCCCGTAGTAAAAAATGCTTGTATTGAACTGTTCTACAAAAAACCTTTATAATTTCTTGGCGCCTAAGTTATCGTACTCTTGCCAATTTTTGAATAAGAGAACCTGCAGAATATGATGTTTAGGCATATTCCAAAAAATACAAATTTCCTCAAAACGATCAAATACCTCAGCCAATAGCTCCGGAGGAAGTTCAACATTGTGTTGAGATCCATAAACTTCATCGAACTGATGGAAGTAATCCCATGAGAAAGCCTCTCTACCGCTTAGTTTATTTCTTTTTTTAATTCTATGATAGGAAACTTTCAAATTTTGGAACTTTCTTTTAAAAAATATCCTCCCTATCATACGGAAACACGGGCAAAATAGTTTTAATTTCTTGGAAAACCTTTCCCATAGAACGTTTTTCTTCCTGCGCCCAGCTTAAAATTCAGATTTCATTCTCAAACGTATGGAAACCAATAGTTCGATTTCAGCATCTTTTTTTGGCCTTGTATTCAATCCTGTGGATGGATAGTTATTAATTTCTTATCAAAGATGTAAAAATCAATATTTGACGATTATAAATTAATTAAAAAAAAAAATTACTCACATTTGTTCCTCTGCCATTTTCCTGCAAATTCAGCAACATGTAAGTTTTCATTTATGAACACAAGTGTTGCCATGCTCATGCAGAGATGTTGCTGTTTGTTTTCAATAATGAACGCAATTTTTGCAGGACTGCGGAAGTTTTGCAAATACGAACTCAGCCATAGTCTCGTGTGTGCAGACCCATTAAGATGTCAGAAATTTCACAAATAAAGCACTTGATCACACTTCAACGCAGTACGCCGGGGGCGTTAAAATAATCGGCCCTATCGAAGTAACCGTCGGTCGGAGCGGAACTTTCTCCCCAACGCATCGAAAGAAATTTTACAGAAATCCAACGACGCATTGCGATCAATATAAATTTCAGACGGAGATGTTCTAATTAACCGATATATCGAAAATGCGATAATTTTTTTTGATAATTTTTTATAAAATAAACACCATAAGCATTTCAAACCATGACAAATCCGTGAGAGAGTGTAATTTTTTGTTTATAAAAAGTATTTTTTTCAATTAGATGCACCGATTCTTGAATCAAATCTATTGAATAAAGTCCCCTCCCTACCTATTTCCATACATGTTTTTTGTTTCCATTGAAGTGTTAAAAAATGTCGGAGAAAAATTCCGAACAGCTGTTCGGAAGAATACCTCGAACCAAAAATCCTCCGAGTCGTACAAATTGTAGCTCGCTAGGGCCGAATATGTTGCTTGTAATCGTCCCTAGCGAGGTAACCGTCGCACAGTGTGGGAATTCGCGAATTTAGCGGAATTTAATTCGAAAAATGACTAGTCTCGATTGATGCCAAAACCGGTTTTTCTTAAAGCTAAAAGATTGTAGAAAGTGATAACAAAAGCACTGTTGGGTGGGGATCATGTAAACAAAAAAAAAAATTGCATTGAAGTTGCAGTTGGCGATTTTTATTCTGTATATTTGCTGGAAGAGATTACTTTGCTCTTAATTTTTTTTCATGCGTTTGGTGTGTGTTTTAATAAAAGTTTTATTTTTTTTATATTTCCTAAATATCAAGGTATAAGAATGTAAGTAATTTTTTATTTCACAGGGTGTTTCACATTTTTGTTTTGGTGGTTGAAGTTAAAAAAATGTGTTTTTTGTCGATGTTTGTACCTTTATTGGAGCAAAACTTTAGTTATTCCGCGTTATTGCGCCTCGAAACAATATTCACTGTAAAGCTTGATTTATTATCTATCAAGAATAACTAAAATTTGATACCCCAATTATGTTGTGATATATTTTTTTTCAATGTTTCTTAATGACTATCCAGCAAAAAAATGATGGCATACCGTCAAAATCGAATAACTTTTTGGGATTTGGTTAGAAGAAGAATCTTATAAACTAAAAAAACTTTTTTTATTTCACGGGGTGTTCCAAAAAAAAATAATTTTGTGAATTTGATAGTTACAACAAAAATACAGGGTGTTCAAATTCAAAGTTAACAGTAAGAAAAAAAAAGAACTAAGTTATTTGAAAAATTAAAAACGGAAACTATCAATTAATAAAAAAAAACTATTATAACGGATAAAGGGTATTCCAATAATAGTAACAAAAATAAATTAATTTAAAAATAAAAAAAAACGAATTTTTTATTTGAAGAACAAAAGTGCTTTTTATGCGTATTTTACATAAAATTTGATTTCATAGGCTGCTTCTTACATCAGATCCATATCTAGCAAGCCTAAGGTGTATTCCTAAAAGAAAACGAAGGTTCTTGAAATTTTGGATATTGAAAACTAATCTAAAATGTATTATATATACGAGTACATACATACATATGTTGAATTGTTGAATGTAGTTAAAATTATAGTAAAGGTAAAATTGTTCACAATAAAAACAAAACATATAAAAAACAATTAAATAAAATTGTTTTAAACTTGCTTTTTATTTTACAAGAATAACAGAATTGATAAATAAAAATTGTCTATTCCAGTGAAACTGTATTTTTTCGACAGGAAGTTTTCGGTTCTTTTAATTTTTGGTATCCTTGATGATGTATGCCAGAAAAATTAAGTGATACAACACTTACCTATCTAAAAATAAACATTGATTGTCTAGAAATAAAACTAATTTAAGACTTCCTTTGAAATAGAATTTCTTGTACGTTTTAATACCCTTTTTAAGAATGGAGTTTCTTTAGTTCATAAACAACGGCATTGACATATCGGTGTGCAAAAAAAAAACTAGTAAATTCTGATAATAATTAACTTTTTTCTTTATTTTATTCATATTTGTAATAAAATTAAACAATTCATCATTCCTCAAAAGATTTTTTTGTAAATTATGATTTCAAAAAAAAAAGTGCTTTTTGGTGTGAACAACCTGTCACTTCAAAGCCCATTTTACAAAAACTTAAATAAAATATGACCAAAATGTGAGTTGCATTTGATTGTATAGACATTTTCAATGAACTAAACAGAAAAAAAACTACAAAAAAATTTAAAATGCAAGCGTTATTAATTTTATTCTGCTAAATTCGCGAATTCCCACACTGTGCGTCGGAGCGGAATTCTCTCCGATTTCCTACGAATCGGAGACATTTTGCTTCAAGGTATTTCCCCGATCGGCTGATCGGAAATTCTGTCCGACGAAATTCAACGCATGCCATTTGTGTGCGATGAAGCACTTCTATACTCTGTTCAATTTATATTTGCAGTGCAGGGAAGATAGGATATTTGCCTTTCAGTCTGACCATTATGGATTTCAATAAGCTATCTTTAATTTAAAGCTCTTACAGGATTGCCGTTGGAGCATTAAAAATTGCCGCAAATCTCACAAAAGTATTTGCTACCAAAAGCTCGAAAAAGCTTAAATCCTGAAAGTTACATAGCAAAAACTAAAGAAAATGCCATAAGAATTTCTATCAACTTGGCAATGGTAACTCTAATTCAGTGTTTTTTTTTAATAAACACAATAAGGGTTGGTTGCAAATTGGCGATCAGTCTCCTCTCCTTTTACCCATGGAGCAGATAGGTCATAGTGGGCTGTACGTGAGCTCAAAGAAGATTACACAAACAATTTTAATATAACTCAGTGATTCTCTTTCTTATTTCAGTGGCAATTTTTTAAGTTAAGGCGCCGTGCAAACAGCAGCAGGCACGTGTTTCTGAAAAAGCTCTCCCATAAGGCCTGTACTGCAAATATAAATTGAACAGAGTGTAATGGTCTTATTTCTGACACATGCAAACAAAATTTTCTCCGAAATGCTCCGACAAGTTCTTGGTGCGGAATGTGTTTTCTTTTCAGAGAAATAGTTAATTAAAATGTAAGTAATAAAGAAATTAACTTTATTTGCGTTAATTTGTGTTTCCTATTTATAATAGACTTTTTGTTCTTATGCAGAACTAAAAAACAAGTTTGCAACAATATTAGCGGATAACACCAAAAGGACACCAGAAATTGTAGATGTATTTGGGAAGATATGGCCCAATCAGTTAAAATAATTGGGACCAAGACAAATGGATGTTTGGATGGAAAAAAAGTATGTTCGCGATCTTTTGTTTTTTGCATTAATTCATTTCCATTGTGATTAAAGTACATATTAGTCACATAAATTTAAAATATTATGTTTCAAAAGTTTTTTATTCAATTTATTATTTTTTTGACACTTCAAATGGAAATAAAAAACATTATGAAAATAGGTAGGGGGCTTTATTCGATAGTTTTGATTTAAGAATCGGTGCATCTAATTACATTTATTAAAAACGCTAGCGCATTATAATTGAAAAAAATACTTTTTATAAACAATAAATTACACTCTCTCATGGATTTGTCTTGGTTTAAAATGCTTATGGTGTTTATTTTATAAAAAATTATCGAAAATATATCGCATTTTCGATATATCGGTTAATAAGCACATCTCTGTCTGAAATTTATATCCACGCAATGCGTCGTTGGATTTCTGTAAAATTTCTTCCGATGAAAGCTACTACAAACCGAAATTGAATTTCCGACGAAGGATGCTTTGGGGAGAAAGTTCCGCTCCGACGGTTACTTCGATAGGGCCGAATAATCACCCCAATTAACGATGTCTTGTTTTTTCGACGTCTCGCGTTTTCTCTGTCGTCTTGTTTTTCAAATGGCATTCCATTACTTCTTCGACGCGATGTTTTTGCAACAGATTTTAAAACGATAAAAAAGTAACAAACATCTGTCAAAATCAAAGAAAACGTCGCGTCGTCGGCTGGATGCTATCTTGTTCAATGTCCATTTTTTAAAATGTTGGGAAATCGATTTTTAAAGTTCAAATTGAAAGTTTTTGTTTATAGAGGGTGATTGGCATAAGGTGTGACAAAAAGCTAGGGCGTGTAGGTTGGACTTAGACAAGAAAAAAATCGTATGGGAGGGGGGGTCTATTTCCCCCCGTTTAGGCGGGAGGGGCAATTTAAGAAAAAAATCACTTAAAACAGAAAAAAAAAATTATTAGAAAATAACGGTGATACCTACAGAGTAATGCTAAGGCATTTTGAAAAGCCAGAAATACATTCTTTAATTTTGTTTTTAAATAAAGTTGTTCGAGTGAATAGTTTTTGAAAAATTAATTTTCAAAATCAAAATTTTGAAAAAAAAAAATGAAATTTTTTTTTTTAAACAATTTTTTTCAAAATTTTACGTAATTAAGTATTATTTTTTTATTCAATATTCAATGTTCTTATTAATTTTTGATCAAACACAAAAAACCGGATGTCAAAATGTTTTGTAGTTTTTGAGAAAATCAAAAATAACAAAAACTACTTTTGTTCTAAGAAAATCCTTTTATTTTAGTTTTTACGTTTTTGGATTCTTATGTAGGTGAATTTACGATTGAAAGGATTAACTTTCTTTTTACTATTCTTTTAATTATCGTCTTATAAGCATACAATAATGTGACAAAGTACTGGATTAACCATATTTCACACATTTTTTCATTGAGAACACCTGCGTGAGAGCATTGGTTTAAAATTGACCTGCCACTTTTTTATTATGGTGGGGGCTTAGGTGCATTTATGAAAGAAAGGATTAACTTTAAATAAACAGTAATTATGTATTTTATCTAAATATGCATGTATTTATTATTTAAATTGATTTCAAGATTCAGGAACATTTTTGTTCTTATTTCGCAATTGCATTTTTCTGTCACTAGTTAGGGCGTGTAACGCTGCATTATTTAAAAAACATTCGCAGATCAATATTAATCCAATGCTCTCACGCAGGTGTTCTCAATGAAAAAATGTGTTATTGTATGCTTATAAGACTGATAATAAAAAAATTTTACAAAAAAAATTAATCCTTTCTTTCGTAAATGCACCTAAGCCAAGCCGACCCCACCATAATAAAAAAGTGGCAGGTCAATTTTAAACCAATGCTCTCACGCAGGTGTTCTAAATGAAAAAATGTGTGAAATATGGTTAATCCAGGACTTTGTCACATTATTGTATGCTTATAAGACGATAATTAAAAGAATAGTAAAAAGAAAGTTAATCCTTTCAATCGTAAATTCACCTACATAAGAATCCAAAAACGTAAAAACTAAAATAAAAGGCTTTTCTTAGAACAAAAGTAGTTTTTGTTATTTTTGATTTTCTCAAAAACTACAAAACATTTTGACATCCGGTTTTTTGTGTTTGATCAAAAATTAATAAGAACATTGAATATTGAATAAAAAAATAATACTTAATTACGTAAAATTTTGAAAAAAATTGTTTAAAAAAAAAAATTTCATTTTTTTTTTTTCAAAATTTTGATTTTGAAAATTAATTTTTCAAAAACTATTCACTCGAACAACTTTATTTAAAAACAAAATTAAAGAATGTATTTATGGCTTTTCAAAATGCCATAGCATTACTCTGTAGGTATCACCGTTATTTTCTAATAATTTTTTTTTCTGTTTTAAGTGATTTTTTTCTTAAATTGCCCCTCCCGCCTAAACGGGGGGAAATAGACCCCCCCCTCCCATACGATTTTTTTCTTGTCTAAGTCCAACCTACACGCCCTAGCTTTTTGTCACACCTTATGCCAATCACCCTGTATAAGAAAGTATTTGAATGGTATTATTTTTTTTTTCTGAAAGCCTTGACAATTTTGTTTATAAATCAAGCTACAGAAATTAATTTTCTTTTATTTTGAATTAGTTATAAATTAAAATCAACGAGGAAGTCATTTTGGATATTGAACAAAGTTATATGGAGTGACAACAATTTGGTAAAATTTTTGGATATTGAACAAAAAAATCAATACTGAACAACATAGAAAAAAAAAAAACAAAAAAAGGAGAAAACATAAAGTTGATTATGTTATATAGAACAAAAAATAGTTTTATTTTTTGAAGCTGATTTAATAAAGAGCTTTCAAAGAAACAAGAAAAACATAATAATAGGCGTGTTTTGTTGACCTTCTTAATGCTTCACAATAAGGTAAATTTTCAAAATTCCAAAAACAATGAGTTAACTTCACATTTGAACTTCAGTTACTTTATGACTGATAGTGGAACGTATCTTAATGTTCACATTAACACGCCTAATATTGTATGTATAATGTTTTCTTTTAGAGCGAATGAAATTCAAGTGGGCTTAAGTAAAAAGACGTATTTGTTTCTCAATTCAAATATTTATTTTACAAAAAAGTTACAAAAAATATTTCGTTCTTTTAGCAACGAAAAGCAAAACAGAAATTGTTTTTCTCTAGTTTAAGTTCTTATTTTATACTTTATAACTTTATGTACTACAATTAAATAATACGAGTTAATACATTTAATTAAAAAAAATAATAATACATAACAGCCTTTATTAATTCACTTTTGTCAAAGCGTCACAGCACTAGAATAATTGCATTTTATTACGCACATTTTATAATAATAAAAATATAAATTTGCTTCAAGCAAGAACTTAAAAAAATAATAATTATAACAATTTAATGATTTCTTATAACATTTTCATAAAAACGTCGGTCTTGTATGTTTGGCATGTATGGTAACATGGCCTAAATATCTTTTTTCTTTTCTTTTGTTAGTTTTATGCTGAAGTTACTTTGTTCGACTTTTGAAAGTTTGTCAACTTTTGCAGATCTTGTAATTTTCGACTTGTTGGATATTGTACAAGATAGAAATTATGATTTTTTTTCATATACTAATAATTGTTCAATATAATACAAAAAAGATGAAAAGCAGTTTATTGAACAAAAATGAATTGAAAAATCTTTAAAAAAGTGTCTTATTGTACAAAACAGTTCTCTATTAATTGAAAACTAAAATAGATAGAACAAAATGGTTTGCGCCAAATGAAAGAGCATCCCAAAATTATGAGGACTGCATACCTAACTCTATTTCGTAAAAAATGGCCTTTAGAACAAGATAGCATCCAGCCGACGAAAAGTCTACATACTAAATTATTGCTCGATGCTCAATTAAAGAACAATGCATTTTTTTATTAATTATTAGTCAATAAATAAGTAATTCAAATGATAAGTTTTGAAATGTATTACATTTATTTATGGGCCCTATTATGGTTCGCGAGTCGAATATTCGACTCATGTCGAACGTTTTGTCGAACGGTCTATAAATTGGTATTGCAGTTCGCGAATCAACTCATTCGCCTAAAATCCATTGTTACCAAAACAATAAAAAAAACCAACATATGTATGCATAACCTTGCCGTATATGTCAAAGTCAAAACATTCTTAAATTTGAAATATACTTTGGATTAACTAATAAAAAAAAGTGTTCCAAAATGATAAGCTCTATCGACCTGTTTTTCGGGGACAATGATGAAGAAGATAATGAAGTCTCAAATACTAATATGTTGCGGCTGCGAAGAAACATCAGGGCACATCGAATCCTCGAATCCTCTGGAGCTCCCAGATACGACGTAAGTAAAAATATTCAGATATTCAATATTTAGGTATTCAATTTAAAAATCTTTTCAGATTTGTCTCTTATTTTAGACTGAGAAAAGAAGAATTTATATATTTGCTGGATAAAACAAGGGACAATTTTATTTGCATGCGTTCTTGCGATTTTTTGCTGATGGAAGCTACCAAAAGGGTATGTTTATGGACCCTTATGGTGTTAAACACAGCACGGGCGATGGGGAAATTAGGGTGGGAGAGAAAGGAGGTGACGATGAACATTGGTTTTGAATGTTTGCAAATTGAAATGGCGAGGGAAAACTGTGCCGGGTAAGTTATTCCATAATCGTGTTGTGTGACTAAAAAACGAATCTCTATATTTGACGGTACGACCAAAGTTTGGCTCAAGGGTGAACTGATGAGCATTCCTAGCGAAGCGGGTATTACGGGGGAATTGATAAAGGGGAGGAATACAACTGGCTACTTCGAGTGAGCATTGCTTGTGAAAGAAGCGATAAAACAGGGAAATACATGAAACATTACGACGGTGTTCAAGGGATGGGAATGAATCCATGATAGCTCTGTTTCCTATCAGTTTTAACGCTCTGTTCTGAATTCTATCCAATAAATGGAGAGAAGATTGTGCTGCACCTGCCCAAAGGTGTGAGTTATGCTCGAGTTTTGGACTTATAAACGCCTTATAGATTGTAGCCAGATCAGAATCCTAAGCATTTAGCAGCATTTTTGACGGTCTCGATAATGTGATCATTCCAACGAAGATCGTCATTAACACACATACCGAGTACTGAGAGCTTTTCGGTTTCTTCGATGCAAGTGCCATTTAAGGACAATGGCATAGGGGGTATATTTTGCTTCAACGACAATAGACAGCATTGAGTTTTTGAAGCATTAAACTCCACACGGTTTTTTGTACCCCATTTAACAATGCTGTAAAGATTGGAGTTTAATGAACTTATCATACGGTACCGTTGCAAATTCACTTCCGAAGGAGATGGACGTGAGTTTGGAAATGAGTATGAAAAGCTGAGAGTGGAGTCGTCGGCAAAACAATGAAGTGGATTAGAAGTTTCAGACAAGAGATCATTTATAAAAATGAGGAAGAGAGTCGGAGACAAAACGGAGCCTTGGGGAACACCAGCATTTATTTTGTGAAGATCAGACTTAAAACCATCCAATACAACATGTATTGAACGATCTAGAAGGTAATTTCTATTCCAAAGAATAAGAGTTTCGTTGATGCCAAACGCACGCATTTTCGATAAGAGAGCCTGGTGCCAAACCCTATCAAATGCCTTAGAAATATCAAGCGCAATAATCTTACTTTCTCCAAAACGATGTAAAGATCTGTTCCACCCTTCGGTGAGATATGCCATCAGATCACCAGTGGAACGATTGCTGCGAAAGCCGAATTGCCGGTCATTAAGAAGCTTTCGATCTTCGAGATATTTCTTGAGCTGATGATTTATCAGCGATTCCATGATGATTTATCCGCGATTCCATGAAGGGACGTAAGTGCGATTGGTCGCTAGGACGAGGGGGAGGGAGGGTCACCGTTTTTAGGAACAGGCTGGAAAAATGCTGTTTTCCATCTTTTAGGGAAGATTCCAGAACAGTAGGAGCGATGGAAAAGCTTACGCAATGGTTTTGCCAGCGATGAAGAACACCTCTTCAGAAGAATGGGGGGTATACCATCAGGACCAGAGAATTTGTTTATATCAAGATTTCGAAGAGCTCTTGCAACTGTACGAGTGCGGAAATATACCTGTCCCATTTAATGATTTACGTTCTCAAGTACAGGAGGGGCAATGTTGTTAACAGGCAACGTAGAGCTAGCAGCAAAATGAGCTGCAAGTACATTTGCCTTCTCTAAAGAGCTAGCTATTGGTTTGTCATTGTAGATGAGCGTTGGAACCGAAGATGAAGTTGAATTTTTTACGTTCTTGACAAATGACCAGAAATTTCTACTGCCTTTGGGACATTGCAGAATTTTTTGCCTTAATTTCTGTTCATGTAAGAATTTGGATCTCTTTATAACAGCGTTGCATTGGTTTCTGACTTGTTTAAACTTTTTCCAATTTTCCTCGGTTGGGTTGGCTTTGTAAGAGCGGAAACTTACTTCTCTCGACCTGATAGCTTCTTTACAGCTTGTATCGAACCAAGACTTTTCTTTCGACTTTATGCTCTTAGTTCTGTAAGGAATAAAAGTACGCATCCCAAGAAAAATCACTTCTGTGATCATATCCGCACTGGCATTAATGTCACTATCGAGGAAACATAGTGACCAGTTAAAAATTCTAAAAAAGTTATTCAGACCGTCCCATTTGGCTTTCTCGTATTGCCAAACGGTCCTAGTGGGATATATGGGACGCGAGAAACTGGCTGATATTACACAATGGTCCGAAGTGCCGAATGGAGATTTTACCGTTATGGTATACTTATCAGGGTTAGAAGTAAGAAACAAATCAAGAGTGTGAGCGTTTTGCCCAGCAACATCTGGTATTCGGGTGGGCTCATCTACCCGCTGAGTAAGGTGGTACATCTCAGCAAAGATCTCAACATATCTTCCTTCGGGTGTTGTCTGTCCTTAATAGCGGAGCCAATTTGGATTGTGTACATTGAAGTCGCTACACAAGTAGCACAGAATTACTTAACGAAGTCTTTAAGAATTCTAAATCGGTATCTGACATCTTCTATAAGACGGATTTAAGTTCCTATTAAGTAGAGAAAAGGCGCAAGTGGGCGGTCCGATAGAAGGAAATAAGAAGATAAATTGAGTCTTAAAATGGTCTTAAATCGGGATATCATTCTTCTTAAATACTTCATTACTCCTTCTTAAATAGTTCCTTACATCTTCTTAAATACTTCTTAACTCCTTCTTAAAGAGCTACGGCAATTCTTAAAAAAATTATTAGAAACAATAAAAATAATTTTTTTTATTATCTGTTTGTTTTTTTATTATTGTTGATTATATTCTAGTCTTTATGTGAATTTTTGCTGGAATGAAAGAATTTTAAAAGTTGGTTTTTTTTAATTTACCTTTGTGCTTCCACTGAGATTCGAACCCGAGTCCTCTCGCTTGCCGTGCTTGTGCTCTACCTATTGTGCCACTGTGACACTTAAAATATCTTGTCTCAAAGTGCTACTCAAATAACTCTCTCGTGTTTTTAATATTATACTCTTTAAGAAGACTTAAATACGTATTAAAGAATTTGAAAAATACCGATTTAATACCAAAATAAAAAAGGAATGTTTTTAGAAGGATTAAAGAAGGAATTAAGTAACAAAAACAACCGATTTAAGAAATGCCAATTTAAGAAGTATTTAAGAATGCTTTAAGTAGAAGTAAACACACCATGTTAAGTTCTGTAAAGCAATACCTAAAAAAGACGAAATTAAGACGGAATTAAGTAGCCATAAATTAGCACACCTACCCAATAAAGAAGGAATAAAGTATGAATTAAGTATGGACATTTTGTCAGTTACATAAACGGATGTCATCAAAAAAGTCACATTTTAAATAAATGTGAAGTTACAAACAAACAGAGGCTAAAAAAATGAACATGAAACCGCGCAAAAGCGCGGAAAACTATAATTCCTAAAATATTTAAGTTAATTCAATGCAGTAAATTTTGTAAAATTTGTAGAAGTCTTTTTTATTAGATTGACAAAAAAAAAATACTAAAGGGACCTTTTATTTTCGTCCTTTAGTGAAATGTTTTTTTTTTAGGCAGTTTTGTTTGTTAAAAATATATTTAGCGCGTTTTGAAAATAAGTTTCTTAAATTTTGATTCTCAAATGCCTGTAAAATTAAAAAATAAGAGAACATTTAAGTAAGGAAAAGTTCTTTTTATTGGAATTCATCAAAACTTATTTAACAATGAGAACAAAGAATACTATAGGTAAACTAAAGATCCTTTTATAAGGGTCAACAATTTTAGCGCCCAAAATTATTTAGCTCCTTTTGAAAAACAATCCTATCTATTTGATTTCATTTAGAGAAAAATAGAGCTGTTTTAAAAATTACAAGCATTGTATGAAAAATAGCTTGTTAAAAAATAACAAATAGCCTCGTTTTTATCCTTAACTCAACATTAAAATAGTAATAACTTCTAAACTAGATCGTTTTAAAATACAATTTTTCCACCATTCTATAGCTCTCTTTGATACGCAAATTTTGGTATACCACAATCCATATTTTGAAAAAAGTGCCTTTAGCACCGTTTTGATTGTTAACTACACAAATGCTATTTTAATTGTTGTTTGTCTTCAATAATGAAACAATCTCTTTTTTTAAAGATTTAATAAATTCGGTTTACACATTTTGCTTTCCATCTAAAACTAAAAGTACGAAAACGGCGTTATAAATCATACTGTTTCAGAAGACTTAAATACGTATTAAAGAATCTGAAAAATACCGATTTAATACCAAAATAAAAAAGGAATGTTTTTAGAAGGATTAAAGAAGGAATTAAGTAACAAAAAAAAACCGATTTAAGAAATGCCCATTTAAGAAGTATTTAAGAATGCTTTAAGTAGGAGTAAACACTCCAAGTTAAGTTCTTTAAAACAATACCTAATAAAGATCATATTAAGATGGAATTAAGTAGGCATAAATTTACATACCTAATAAAGAAGGAATAAAGTATGAATTAAGAAATGTGATACCGAAATTATACCATTTTGTGCTACTTGTGTAGCAATAACGACTTCAGTGTGAGGGTACAGGGAAACAATTCGGGAAATGGAATCAGACAGGGCATCGAACTCATTAAGAGTTGAATTGCTGTCCAGATTCGGGCTCCTATAAATGAAACAATAATGTATGATGTGCTTGCGGACAGTAAATTTGAGCCACATGAAATTAAAGTTCGTATTAGAACAATGTCCGTATTGAGGAAGACTCTGGCAAGCAACATCATATCTCACATAGACTAAAATGCCACAAAAACCACTCACCATGTCAAAAATCACATACACCCAAAAACTCAACTCTGACGATTGAAATTCAACCGTAAAATAATTAAATGACTTCAACTTGAGACTATCTCAGCCTACAGTTTCACTGATCTTGAGTGAAGTACTAAGCATCTTCGAAAGTGTGATCTGTGCTAAATGGATAAAAACCAGCCTTCACTTTTTAAATAAAATTCTCTTTAACAGGCTTGCGATCACAATATGATGATTCGATACATCTATACTCGATATCCTGGTTCCACTCATGATTCTTTTGTTTGGAACTGCACACAGTTAAATAATGTCTTGGAATCATGGTACCAAAACGGTGAACGATGTGCAATGTTAGGTATAATTTTAATTTAATATTAATGTGTTCCGTAAAATTGCTTACACTAAAAAAATAATTAAAGGAGATTCTGGATACCCTTTGTTACCATATTTACTTGTACTGTATAAAAATGCGAATCCTGGCAGCCGAGATTTATTTAACCGTATGCAGAGTAAAGGAAGAAACATCATTGAAAGGACAATAGATGTATTAAAAGAAGTTTTCGGTGTCTTTTCAATGAAAGAAAACTTTTTATTCTCCAAAAAAAGCTGCATTGCACAACATTCGAAAACATTTTAAAATTACAGATCCAGAAGGATTGAAAATACAAGAAAGAAATACAACTGAAATAGTTTCGCAAAATGAAACACTCAGCAACAACACTTTAAGAATTGAAGGTCAAAGATTGCGAAATGAAATAAGAGATTCTCTTTAAACATTTGAGTAAGATATTTTTTGTATATTATTAACATTAAATACATGAAATCAATTAAAGAATTTGTTTTTCTTAGTCGTCGTTGTCATAGCAACTGTCATATTTAACTGCTTTAAGTTTTATTTTCTTTAGTTTCATTTCCATACTCTCTTGGTGGCGTCAGTTTTTTTTTTCATTTTAAGCTTTTCTTTTGCTTTCATTAAATCCAACTGTTCCTTCTTGATATCAAACGTTTTCCTGGAATACCTAGCAAGTTCATTCAAACTTTTTTCGATTCTCAATGTTGCGTCAAGCAATTTGTTTTGGGTTGTCGTTTGGGTTTTCAGGAAATTTAGGCGTTCATTTTCCACCTTTGTATTCTCGGACACTTTGATACGAAGTGGCGTATCTTCTTGAGGTGTCTCTTCACTTTCATTTTCTGGTGGGCTTTCATTATCCCTTCTATCCTCTACCGATGTATTGTAAAAATCGGGACCAAAAACCGAACCAGTTGGATCAACGGCACTTTGGAGGTTTAAAAGAGCATCCACTGCCTGTTCCAATGGCGAAAGTGTGAGAGGTATGTGGGGACCACCTCCTGTAGATTTTATGTTCTTTTTGAAGTTTGCAATTTTGGATTTGAGTTTCAGCTTATAGTCCAACCAAACCTGTGTGAATTTTAAAAATATAGGTAAACATTTAATTCAATTTGTTATTTGCGTTAACAAACCTTATTCCATTCATTGCCATTTTGAGAAGGTGGTCCCAAACTATTTAGCTCCGTCGCAAAAGTTTCCCAAATGGCCATGCATTCTTTTTTGGATGTACCGAATTTTGCTAAGCCTTTAGAATGGTCTGGATTAAGTTCCATCAAATCAACCAGCTTTTTGAATTGATTTTCGTTTGTTTTTTTCATACTAAAATAATGAAAGTCTGGATATTTAACATTTCGGAATACTTATTTTCAATATCATACGTTTTTTTTTGCAACTGTTTTACTCATACTGCTTTTTAAAATTAATTTTTGATTCAAAACTTTTGGGTTCGCCGATTTGTCACTAGCTATTTTCTTTCGCCTGTGTTTGACATTTAAAGCGAAGGAATTCTTTTAATTCGCGAACGGTAATTCGTTTTTTTTACATTCGCCAGTATTTTGACGTTAGAGTCGAAGCCTCTTTCGAATATTCGCGAACTGTAATACCGATTGAAAGCATTCGCATTCCCCTTGAGTCTTAAGATGTTTTGATATTTTGTGTCTCTCCCAGCAGTGTCCTCCTTTAATTTGTATGGCTTATATGTATACCTCTCTTCTTCCTTTGTTTATACTTTCGTTGATACCATTTAACCCTGCAGTCGTCGCGCACCAAAAAGTTACACCAGTAGCCGCGCGGATTACATATGTAATCCATTTTAAAACTAGAATAAAACCTGTGTGCTCTAATTTTTTCAAATTTATTTTGCTGTAAAATGCAATTACATATTATTCAATGTTAAAATATAAATTATGACTTCGCTATTTAACTGTATCGGCGCAAAATTTTAGTTGAATTAGTACGATTTTAAAGTTTTTTTTAGTGTGTAACTAGGTTAAAACAACGATTTTGCAAATTTTAACCGAATGTAGCATCATACTCCTCTACCCTTTAATACAGTTAAAATCATCGAATACCTATTTTAATTTTTTAGTATCATGCTATTTGCACACGCCACAAAAGGTCTGTTTACTTATTTTTTTGCATGAACTGTCATTGTTTTAGGTGTGTTCAGAAGCAATTTATTAAGAAAATTGCCTTAGTACGATACTAGTAAAAAAATGTTTAAAATTAAAAATGAGTTATACTCTGTCCAACAAAAATTGTCAGTACAGGCCTTATGGGAGAGCTTTTTCTAAGGCAGTGGCGCCTGATGCACCCTCACTACAATGCGTTAGGAAAAATGCCACTAAAAAAAGAGCAAGCCACTGAGTTTTCTTAAGGAATTGTTGTTGTAATTCTTTGCAAAAAGTTGTATACCCCAACATGACCGTCGTATGTCGTATCCCACTGCTGATGAGATACTGTCAAGAGTGTTAAGTGTCACTCAATACGATCGTGCGCTCTTTATCTACATCAAAACAGAGTTACCATTATCATTCTCAATTGCAAGCAAGGAGCTTTTTCAGTGTTTTTTATTAAGGAGCTTTCGGGATTTGAAGCTTTTGAGAGCACATTTTAAGAAGATGAGTATGTTGAGTGTTGTCACATTGCTTTTCAACTTAAAAAAAAAACGCGCATATTATCTTACCGCTTGGTGTTGTGGGAAAGGGTAATTTGAATATTGTTTTCAGTCGTTTTGAATCGGCAGACGGTAGCCCTACGCGTTTTTTACTATCATTTGCGGCGACTTATAATGTAAGCTACGGAATCCCTGTGAGAGCTTTACAAGGCGACACACTAATACCTTAATAATAGGCTGCTTAAAATTTTGCGCCAGTATTTTTTAGTTGGCTTCAAACGAATTCCATTGGGTGGTGTGCTGATTCATTATCTTTTTCCCAATTCACTTAGGCTGAAAACACACCGGATAAAGCAAAACATGTTTTTTTTTGTTTCGTGAAACAAGAGAACATTGTTTCTTATGAGACTAAACACACCAAAGAAAACGAAACAAAACACACGTTTTTGTTTTGAAGTGTTTCGATGGTGGTTGTCGAAAATACATGCTGTTGTATACGAGCAACGCACACCGAATGCAACAAAACTGTTTCGAACAAGGGTCGTTGACGATAATTGCCTACTTTCTTGTGACGCAAAACACACCGAATGAAACGAAACATAAAAACCAAAGCAAAACAGAAAAGCATTTTTCGTTGCCGATAACTGACCTGTTGTTTTTTGCAAAATAAAATTTTGATTCTTTCGTTGCACTTTACAGATTTATTTGCTTTTACATTAACTCTGTGCGCAAATTTTAAATAAATATGAACGTAGATGGAGAAAAGTTCATTTTTTTTTTATTGTGGCAAGAAGCCCTTTCTATAATTAGATAATTATAAAGATAAGGAACATGTCAATAAACTTACTATTTATAAGCAGTGGATTGCTATCTTTGAGTTTATATAATATGTAGAGCTCGTTTCTATTCCAAATGCGTGACTATCATAGGGGGCGCTACTCAAATTTGTGTAAGACAAAGTTATTGCCTAGTGCTTCATATCACATGTGACGGAGAACTATATGCGAGGAGAAGGTAAGTACAAATCGGAGGATACGGCTGTATCCTTAACTTACAGAAAGTGAGACAGCGACCCCAGTGGCGTAGCGTACCATCTCGGCGCCCGGGGCGGGAGACCCATTTTGCCGCCCCCATTCAATACTAAATTAAAATTAAATTTCGAGACATCATTTCACAGGCAATGAAGTATCTTTTATTGAAAGTAAAATAGAATTAGCGGTTTCATAAACGGATTTTACGAGCCTTACAAATGAGGCTCGTGAGACAAAGCTGCATCTGCGGATTCATCTCCATGCATGCGTTTTTTCCTGCGAATTGTACTCGTTTTGAGATCGATTCCGAGTTTTTTTCAAAAAGTCTTAGAAAAGCCGATTACGGCTTGGACGAAACGGTCTCTGCTCTCCACCAGGAGAGCTTTTAAAACGCAGAGTTTCTGAGCATACTTATCCACACTCAGTCCACATTGCTGCAGGTAAATCTGTGCGTCGTCTTCTTCAGGTAGCTCTGCAGCTCAAAAGCCAAGAAAAGTGAGGAAGTTGAATGACTGCATGACTGTCAGAAGAAGACTGGCTACCGATCCGTCAATTCTTCCAGTACCTCAAGAACTTCCACAAACTTATTTTTAAGCGTCTTTACAGCTTCACGAGGTTCACTTTTTCTGCAGGCTTGTGACTAGATATTTGATATACTTCTGGTGAGTCGACTTCGTCTTGACCCTGCTCTGTGGTGGGACCAGAACGACATCCAACTTCGACGGCAGGCACGTCTTCTTCTTCTGCCCCTAAAATAAGTTATGCATTCCCATGAATATTGGCCGGAGGACAATACTAGGCCACTCACGATTGTAGATGGAGGAATCTTACTTACATTGAAATCACTTCCGCTGCTGCTGGATGCCGCCGAAGACGTTAACGTAGCTTTTGAACCAGAACTAGAACTGAAATATTTCGCGTCTTCGCGTCTGCTTCTTTCTTAGCCTTTTTCTTGCGGTATTCCGCGCCGCTTCCTTTAACTCTTGTCATTTTCAAAAACTAGTTCAAAGGTTGAGTGAAGTACTAAGTGCTTAGTTTTAGAAGATTCAACAGTATTTAAACTATAAACAACACAATCGAAATAACTTTCTGTGATGCGGGAGGGAGCAAAAACATTGAGCTGGCTGAGACTAGAATAACGTTTCCGTCGAATCCTAGTTATCTTATCATATCTCGCATATCAAAGATTGCTATTGATATTTGAAGATTGGCAAGATTAAAAGCTTTTCTCTTTTCTTATAAATAACCCCATAATGTCTATTTTGTAAACAAAAAATTGTTATTTGTATTTACTTGCCGTAGAGTTATAATCTTTCAGCCGGAGTTAAGCTTTTACGATAGTTCGTATTTTGTTTCATTTCAACGCACACTAAACGAAACAAAAACAGAAAATGTTTTGTTTCGTTTTATTCTGTTTACATTTGGGTTATTAAGTAAGATATAAGTATTTATTGGTACACCTTGGCATAATGGTTAGTCTTAGTGCGTTGGACTGTCATGCGGAAGGTCTCGAGTTCGATTCTCAGCCGCTGCAAGAAAGTTTTTTTCAGGGGTGTACTGCCTCTTGCGAGGAATTGACAAATTCTCCAAGAGTATCTCTTGTCATGGAAAGTGCTGTTCATAAGCCGTTCGGAATCGGCATAAAATTGTAGGTCCCCTCTGTTCCTGGTAACACGCACACAGGAATGGTTGAGAGTTGTAAGTCACTAGGTCCTGGTTCACTCCGAGCTGTTGCACCATCAAATTTAATTTAAATTTAATTTAAAAAAAAGACCTGAATTCCGCACAATTATTTAATGAAAAAGAAAGAAAACAAAAATTCAATTCAAAAATCTAATTAAAAAATAAAACAAAATAATTTTGATATTTTGTTGAACTATCTAATGTTTCCCGAGCAGTCCTAAGTCATCTTGGCATAGAAACGACTACATAGGTCTCTTATAAATCATATAATAAGCCATGCAATAATAATAATAGTCTCTAGACTTTCGTAACTGACTGTACATGCACTCTAATATTTATTTCGTACTGACTTTAGTTCTGTACAAACGTTATTGAGTAGATAGCCCTTGTATTTTATAAACTTGGTGGGACCGTTGTAGGAGATTCACTTTAAACACGGGATAAAACAAGAAAACAATACAATATTCAGATGACAGCAATAATAAACAACAAGTGGCATTTTACATATTTTAAGATTAAGATCGTCTGAAGATGGAAATATAATTTCCGAAACGCGTTACATTCATGTAACTTATAAAAGTTGTGAAATTTGTTTTAAATACATTTAAAAATCCAAAATTAAAAGTTTCTTTTCTTTTATCTTTTCTCACTTTATAAATTACGCACAACTTGGAGACCAAAACCCCAAAATGACTACAGCTTTATTAAACCTATACTAAAATGCTAACAAGGATGCCTACTAACATACAAATTTGTTTTGTAAAAACTCACCAGAGGACTGATAAACTGAACGGACAATCCACGACTTCTTGCACAAATGTCTTTTTCACAATACTAATATAAGAAACATAATCGAGTTGCACCACGATTTTATTTTAAGGAGACTTGGTACTTCAAACTGCCAGTACTGAAAACTCGATCGATATCCTAGTTTTTGATTTTTTCGACTGTTTCAATATTCCAGGGGACTGATATGAAATACGGGGGACAAAGTTTAATTAAGTTTTTTTTTGTAATAAAATCAATTACTAAAAAATATTTATCTATTTTGTAGCAATGATGTATTATTTGGCGTAACTTCGGTGGAATTCATCTTAGTATGAGACCTAAAATAAGAGAACGGTAATAATTTTTCTTTGCGAAAACGCAAAGGGGCCACGTCAGGGGACTGAGAATCAGACACTTTGAAGAATTTTTTGAGCAAAATAAAATAAGGTCACTCTAATAATATTGTTTGGCTAGGTAGATATCAATCAGATTTAATTTTATAAAAAAAAATCTGATTAAATAATTGAACGGATTTTAAAATATTTCTGGGGCCGCCGAAAATTCCATCGTTTGTAGAATCACCCATATATTTTTTGACTCATCTTTTGCGAAATGGAATCATTCCATCACAAATTAACATTAATTATTCTTTTCTACGTAAAAAGCTAGATGTAAGTATCCTCCTATTTTTTGTTGCACACATTCCAGAAGAGAAGAAAAAGAGAAATGGGATCCGAAGTCTCGAGAGCTTATCTTCACTGGTTACTGTGATGAAACCAAAGGATTCCGCCTTGTTGATCCGAAGACAAAACAACTGGTGAGAAGTAGAGATGTGTTTTTTTGAAGATGAAAAAATCGAAGACAGTGATTTATTTCAAAAAAGGAAAGAAAAGAATTCACATCAGTCGATTGTCACTTCAATTATTTCAGAGAAATCAGAAGATACGATTATTTGCGACAATTCTGTAGTTGGAAGCAGGGATTAAGGAGATTTTTGATAATAGCGGCGAGATGATAATTGCAGAAGACATAAGAGAACCGCTCAAATTTACGGAGATACTGAAGCAAGAAAGGGACGACGCAAATTATAACATCCACAATCCACATGGAGTCAACCAGTGTTGAATCATCCGAAACACACAATGCAGAAAATTCACAGAGGCGCTCAAATAGAATCCCTAAGCCCAGGAAATTTCAAGATTCCATCACTTACTTAGCTGTGAAAAATGAGCCTGCCGATCCTATCTAAAATACTACTCGTATGTCTTATTGTACACTTTTATAAATAAATTGAAATTGAAAATTGAATTGACATGGTAGTGAAGACAAGCAATTTAAGGTTAGTTTATATGGTCTTAAGCAAGGTAGCAAATCCTGGAACAAGATGATGACTCCGTTCTCAAGACCATGGGTTATTTGCAGACACGCAAAGACCAGTGTGTTTACATACAAAAATCATGTACTTATATTCAGATACTCTCGTTCTACGTTGATGACGTACTAATTTTATCAAATAACCTTGTTGCAATGAAGAACACGAAGATTAAGCTCAAGACAATATTCAAGATGAAAGACCTTGGCGAAATATTTGTTTGCTTGGACATGAGGATTACGAGGGATCGAACACGAGGAAAACTTTGGGTGGTCAATGCGATTACTTGAAAGAAGTTTAAAAATCTATCCAAATTTAAAATGGCAGACTGCAATCCTTCGATGACCCCTTTAGATTAAATCAAAAACTGACTTCAGATAACTGTCTGAAAAATGCAAGGGACCGTATTGCAATGCAGAATATTGCTGTATGCAGCGTAAGGGACAACTTGTCAAGAGGTACTATGGGTTCGAAGCTTGGCTGCAAAAATCATACTTGCATCATATGAAAGCCGATAAAGGAATAAAACCGGCTCTACTTAACACAGTCGTTTAGTTGGGAGACTTTATCTAACTTTTTCATAATTTTAAACACATGAGACAACTTATTGTTCTAACTAATAAGGGTTTTGCAACAGAGCCCAAAGCGAATTTACGTTGAGCAAACCTAAATTTGACAGATAAGGAACTCAAACACAACTACACAAAAAAAATAAAGAACACACACAAAGCATCAGTAAACATTTTTACTTCGATTGTTTTTGATATAAAATGACCATTGTCAATCTAGATAAAGTATACAATTTAAAGATAAAGTAGCTATTTGCTACTGTTAAAGTTAGACGAGGTCCTTATCGTTTAAGTATAAGTTATGTCCTTTATGCCATTTATGCCATTCTAAAACTGATTTAGAGCTGGTTTTTAAAGTTAAAAATTTTGCGCCAAGTTTAGAAACCTACCCACCGTACCTACCTACATACGAATTCAAGGCAAAGGTCTTTCAAAGTTCATATTAAAATAAAATGCACGACTGGGTCGCACGAACTTGCTCCTATGTAATCGACTAGGAATATTAAAAACGAATGTTATTAGACAAACCTGTTCATAAGTATAAAATTAATTTTTAAATTCTTTAAGTAGTAAGAGAAAAAAACAGAATGCTATCCAACTATGAATTTATACAAGAACAAAAATTATAAGTCGTTGTAGTGGTTTCTTAAAAAAAAGCTTTTATATACAAACTTTTTAAAAGCTTTTTAAGAAAAAATTTAAGTACGCCAATTTAAAGCTTTTATTATTGTTCGAATAAAAATTTAATTTACGAAAAGAAATATTGACCCGTTTCGGAGATATCGAATTTTCAAAAAAAGAAAAAAATATTTTTTTTTTTTCAAAAATTCAAAAAATATTTATTTTAAAGTTTTGAAATGTAATGCGTTTTAGACTTTTTAGAAGCTTCTCTATAAAAAATTTTCATTAAGATCCGTTATGTGGATAATGAGAAATTCAAAATTCGAAAAAAATGGTTCTATGGTAGGTACAAGCTGTAATATCTTAATTTAAAATTTTTTCTATTAAATAAAAGATCGTAAAAATTAATTGAAAGAAAAAAAAATTTATCAAAATTCTAGGTGCCGTTTTCGAGAAAAATACGGTTTTTGAAAACCATTTTTTTTAATTTTTTAGCATTTGTATGGTAGGTACCTTTATTTTTAGGTAACATAAAAATTTTTTTCTCACATCTTCTAGATAATATTGAGAAACTTTTATTTATCAAGTTTAAAAAAAATCTAGCATGGGGCTTTCGAAATATTGAGTTTTGAAAAAAAAATTTTGAAGTTTTTTTTAAAAATCCAAAAAATTTTTTTTTGGAAATATGAGTACACAATTCTATTTATATTTTTGGGGAGCTTTAGCAAAAAAAAAATGATCAAAATCGGTTGAACCGTTTTTGAGAAAATCAAAAACAAAAAAAAAAATGGTTCCATGGGGGTACCCTCAATAACCATTTTTCGGAAATTTTTTTCAACCACTACCTAGCTTTAATTAAATGAAATTTGTCTGTATTTTTATTTTTAAAATTTGTTGAACAATTTTTGAGAAAAAAAAATATTTATAAAATTTCGAAAAAAATTCGTATGGCAGGTACCGTTATTTTTGGTCTTAAAAAAAAAGAAGAAAAAAACGTGTGGGGGAAAAAAATTAAAAATGATATCTACCCAGTTTAAAGAAAATCGGCCCAGCCGTTTAGCCTGTAGTCGAACAGACAGACAGACAGAATTGCCCGACCCACTTTTTTAGTCTTCGCTATCATCGTAATGTCAACTTTGATCGAAATCTCGAGTTCGATTTTTTTTACGAATGCATAACTTGCCTTATAGTACCTATAAGTCGCAAGTAAAAAATTAAATTGTGTAGAAATTTACACGTTTAAGCCTAGTACTCAGTTCAAGTGAAAATGAAAATTTCATATAAAAGTGACTGCTGGTTCACTGGCATGAAATTCGCAACGAGAGGTGAGTACTAAAATGTGGATTGGAAAAACAAATATGTTCCACAACTTTTTCCACGCTATGATTTTCATTTCTCAATGTACAACCATCAGGAAAAAGTTTAAGGCAACGTGGACAACTGTGACATTTGTCAGTTGATTTGAATATTTTGTTTCAAAACAAAAAATTGAAAATTTATAAACAGAAAGAACAAATCAGTTTAAAAATAACTGTAATTTTTTTTTCATAAAAAGTGAGTATCAAAAATTCACGTGGAAAAGTCTATTCTATTTTCATTTTTATTCTTCGCGTGTAATTTGGAACGTATTTATTTTTCATTTCACGCTAGGTGAGTACTAGGCTTTAAGCCTCTCGTTGGGGATTTCATGCGAGTGAAACAGCCGCCACATTTATATGAAATTTTCATTTTCACTTGAAGTGAGTACTAGGCTTTAGACAGTAACGGGAACAAACATATTATTAGAAAATGGACGGAAATCAAAAAGGCTGTGGGTGATATGGGATAGATTTTTTTTACAAATTTGTCAGAAAAAACTTTTGCGATCTGTTTTAATGTGCAATACAAAATGTTATAACCTTACGTAATGTACATATATTTAATTTATATTATTTCAAGACTTATTTATGTACTTTGCTTTTATAACAGGAGACTGAATTATTTTAATAATGAAATTGAAAATTTCAATGTTAAGATATTCTTTTTAGTTTTGAGTTTGTTATGTTGTGTACATATTATAATAATTTATATTATTGTTTCCTTCTTTTTAAGAAATTGTTTTCGTTTATTTTTATGCTAATATATTTTTTTCTCTTTTGTAATATATAGATATATAAATAAAAATTAATGAGAAGTATAATGCTTAGAAATAGTTTAAAATTGCTTTTTGAAATATCGTATCATTAAAAAATAATATATCATATTATAATATAATATATCATATATAATAAATATCATGAACATGTTGGGCCATCTAGTGGTTTCTTTTTAAATCATAGGTTATTTTGAAACTGATAGTCGTTTCGCGCTCGAAATCTTAACACAAAGTCAGTATCATGCCTCCGCAGAACGAAATGAGTTGCTTTACGCTTGAACAACGTTGGGAAATATTAAAAACTTATTTCCAAAGTGAGTGCTTCGTAGCCCAAACAGTGGATTTTTTGAAAAAAAGTTTCGGCCGAAATGAAGCACCCATCGCGCCTGCTGTACGCAAGTTTATGCAAAAAGTTCGTGAGGTGGTATTCTAGTGGACAACACTCATGTCTCCGTCGGCGTACGGTGTGCACAGATGAGAATGTGACTGCTGTAGCCGAGAGTGTGAGACTAAATTCAGTTCGCCATCGATCTCAACAGCTCAACATTTCACGCACTAGCCTGAGGAGAATTCTGCACAAAGATCTCGGATTGTTCGCTTACAAGGTCAAATTGACTCATCAATTGAAGGCGCACGACCAGCCGCGGTAGCCACTTGAACGACGTTGTGTTTCATAATTAATGGGAATGTTTGCTCTTACTAATAAGGCCGTAATCCATGGAATAAATCTTAATTTTATTCATTTTTAAAAAGAAACTTGTATTTGGACCACCCTATTTAACATAACGCAATATATTTTATATGATATATGGATGTATAATAAATTATATATAAGATAACTTAATATATTATTTTGTTGGAGCGTTATTTAATTTTGTTAAAGCCTCATCACATTATTATATCATTTAGGATTGCATGGAGAACTCCTCATATCAGGGCTACAACTTGTTCAATATGGGCTTCACATTAAAGATGTAATAAAAAACGAATGATTAAAGAGATGTCAATTCATTACTGTTCTGTTTATTAAGCAGGTTGGGGTTCTCCGTCGGGAGCCACGTGAATTCCGTTGATAAGAATGTAATTCTAATCGCGATAAACAGTTATTTTTGATATAATGTATAAGTGACATGTATTTAGTGCCATCCCAATAAAAAATAAATGTTATCTGCTGCGTTTTGCTTTTTGCTTTCCAGCCGATGTTTTGCTCGCCGGTCCTGCCAGGATCGTTCTGAAGAATATACGAAACTTTAAAGTAACAGCTCCGGGTCCCTAAAAGCTTATTGCAATACTTTATTTAAAACAACTCTTAAACAAATTAAATTGGAAATCGTGGTCGGCCTCCAGACTTATGAGCCGAAATACTTTTGTTTTGGTTCGGTAATCTGGATTCTTGAAACATGTTATCTGAATTCTGGTATACCGGTTAATTGGATTCTAATATCGTAGGCACTATGCCCTTTATGATACCTACCAGCAGCTATTATGCCCATGGTGGCACTATTCAGCAAGTACTAGGTTCTTGGTGGCACTCGACAAAGCAGGCTTTCGCTCTGGTAGATCAACAGGTGGCACTATATTCAGCAGGTACTAGGCCCTTGGTATATCAGCAAGTACCAAAGCCGCTGCTGACAATTAGCTAGACAAGCTCTCCTACATAACTCTGCCTTCCAACTAAACCCCTTACCACTAATGGGGGTAAACTCCGAGAAAACAATTAAAGCTACCGATTCGTCTCTAATATAATCTTGTAATCTGACTTTGTTTTATGACCGAAGGAGTAATTTTCATTCATCCAAGCAGGTCCTCCTCTGTTAACCCTCCTCTGTTAACCCCACAAACCCGGGGCGCAGCCAGGTCAAGCTCCGTTTGTGGGGTCAAGAGCTTCGGGAAGAGCTGCTTGAATTTTGTACGGCATCGCCTCCGAGAGCTTGGCCTCGCTGCGCCCCGGGTTTGTGGGGTTAACAGCTTTGGGGAGAGCTGCTTGAATTTTGTACGGCCGTCATCGCCTCCGAGAGCTTGGACTCGCTGCGCCCCGGGTTTGTGGAATTAATAGCTTTAAGGATAGCTTGGTCTTCGGGTTTTATGGGGTATTGGGTTCAAAAATTCTATACCTCCGGTTTTAAAGAAACGACACCCCTTAGTTAGATACTTTTTATGCGACGGATTTTTTTCCTCAATCCGCCCGCGTTTAATTTGATGGTGATAAACCGTTTTGACTGCTAGCAATTTACACATTTTTAATCTTATCCATGAAAATAAAAATCTGAAAACAATTGCAAACAGTTTCACAGTGGAAGTTTAAACTTAAGTTCAGCTGAACTTCAACTAGAGTTCAAATTTGAAGTTCTACTCGTTCGGTTTCACGGTCTAATCTAAACTTCAGTTCAATTGAACGTATAGTTTAAATAAATTGTATGAATACAAATTGGCAGAATTGTACGTAGTTGCTATAACAGTTGTTTTCTCTTTCTATTTGAATCTAAAAACAAACAAAGCTTGTTTGTTTCAAATTAAAAAATGAAAATAAATTCTCTGTTTAAGGCATGACACTGTGAAATCAAATTTATTGTTGAACTGAAGTTTAAACCAAAGGCAAAAGTGGGATATTAACTTCCACTGTAAAACTGGGGGTTAGAGAATTATTTTGCCTGCGGCTCAACTCTATTGATAACAAATAAAAAAAATCATGTAACAACCACCCTAATACCTAATTTCTCCAACCCATATTTTAATATCATGACATTGATGAGAAGAAGCATATCAATTGTAAGCTCTTTTTTCATATGAAAAGAAACTTGTTGGTATTGTTTTAACCCACCGCATGATAAAACTTATCAACATTTATATTCAAATAACTGCCCCTATTGTATTAATATATATATATGTATATATTATTAATTATATAATTAAAAGTTTAAAACAAAATAAGTTTCTGAAATATATTTTTTTACTGAAAGCTGTGCGTGATGTGTACAAGTGTGGAACCTAAGCTCTTGCAATCTTGCTTGAAAGATGAAAGTTTGCGGTCGAGCAGTAGAAGCATACTCTACACAATACACAATGACAGCACCATCGAGAAATGACTCCCAATCCCGATGCATTTAGTCATATTGTGAGAGTTTCGAACGTCGGACGAAGTCACGGTATTCTTCGCAATTGCTTTTTGCTTCGGTCGTGTGGGTGCGTTTCATTAATTCCCCCTTTTCTACCAACTGTTATAATCAACTTCCTGTTGGCCCACTTCAAGCAACGCCTCATGTTCTTTATCCTTTAAATTTTAATCTAATTCCTTGTGGTACCTATTTATTAATTAATTAAAACAAATTTCTTGTTTATACTTAGGTAATCTTGTTTGTTTCAATCTTTTTAGTGTTTTGTGCAGTTGTTGAATGAAAATAGCTTGTGTTATAAATTATAATACCTACCTAACATAGTTTTTTTCCATTTTCTGAGAAAATGTGCTAAAAATAAAAATATTTTCTGAAAGTCTGTTTATATACCTACTCAAGCAAAATAAAATTGTTTTTCCCAATCTTTGGGTAAGGTACCCTAAAAAAATATTTATAAACCTATTATTTTTGTCATTATTTTATAATCAAAATTTAAATAATAATTTTGTTTATACAAAAATTATCATCGTGCTAAATGATTGTGATATTGTGAAAAACTTGCCGCTAGTAAGTTACGTCGATTGGATATACTTACTACATACCTACCTAAATGTAGTTTAATAAAAATGCTGTCATAAAGAGAATGAAAAGCAACACAAAAGTAGTATACCAAGGTACTTACGTAAAAAAGTGAATTATTATGTATTTATAGTTTATATTACATATGTAGGTATATATCTACATTATTTATACTAAGCTGTCGCGTATTTACAATACAATAATATACTACAAAAATTAATGTACATACCTACCTTGTAGGTATATTTCGAGTTCGAAACAAGACGAATTAACTAGGTACCTACATATGTGCAATTGAAAGGAATAACTTAACAGACGGTGAGTGTTGTCAACAAATTGCAATTTTTTTTTTGTAAACCAGTTTTTAACCATTGGTATGGAATAGTGAATCAATCTCATTTGTGAAATTGAATAAGAATATAATTCGAGGATAGATAGGTTCCTATCCATGGTTAAATATACCTACACAATTGAAAATAATTTGATTTGATATTGCAGCAATGAAATAGGTACATGCATATATTCATATTCAACCAGTGGATAAGAAAATTATTTCAGTTTCAGTGTGAACCCCGAAAATATCAAAACAACCTACATGAATGTATCTTTACGCTATTATACGAGTATGTACATCGCAAATGAAAGAAATCTCAGTGGTATTTTGATTGTAGGTAGATAAGAAGTTCACAAATCAGACATGATAAAATACGAGTATTTACTCGTACAAAAGAGAGACAAGTGAACAGATTCGTAAACTTTATTACGCACAAATTTAATTATGCGTACTGATTTGATGAAATCACAAAGGTGTCGCAAATATGAATAAATCAGTGGTTAGGTTACTGATGTCAAAATTCACAGATTGCTAAAAATGTCTGCCTGCAATGTGTAGTTGTTGTTAAATGAAGGTTAATGAATGAGCGAATAGGTCACTATTTATGTATGTAAGAATGTACTGTTTGAGAAGCGTGATTCATTTTTTATATAAGATGAGTGTGGGTGTATTTGAGTCGGTTAAGTGCCTACATACATAGGTACATAAGCTATCAGTTCACTTCAAAATGTAGAAACATTCATAAAATTCATATAATTTTTATTAATGACTCGTTGGCTTGGGTGCATTTTGATTTCTAGTAGATAGTAGATACAACTTGAGCTACCAAGAGTTTTTAATTCTACCTTTGCTTATGAAATCCATAGTATTATTATGAGACTGATTTTAATATTTCGATGGCGCTGGTGTCGTCAAATACCTAGGTATATAAGTGGTGAGTTAATGTGAAACGTAAATACCTACAGAGTGAGATGGTTCTATTACATTGATTAAGACAACAATAACGAGAATTGACAAAAGCAGATGTTTTCGTCATGGCAACGATCAAAATATACGGACAAAAAAAAAAAAAAACAAAATTAACTATTTCTTGTACCTAATGAATCGACAATAGCAATAATGGGCACGAGTACGATAACTTGGCCGCCAAGATTTGATGACGGATTTTTGTAGGGGGGTCAAAAATAAGCACTTTTTACTATGGGAGGGGGGGTCTATCTCCCCCCGTTTAGGAGGTAGGGGCACTTTTAGAAAAAATGGTTTAAATTGAAAAAAAAAATATTAAAAAACAACGGCAACACCTACAATAAAGTGCTATACCGCGTTTGAAAGCCAGAAGATTATTCTATAATCCTGCATTTAAATTAAATTAGTAATATCAATAGTTTTTGAGAAATTCGCATTTAAACTCCAAATTTTGATAAAAAAAACGTGAAAAAAAAGTTTAGACCGGTTGTTTTCAAAATTGTGAAATGAAATTGTAAATTAGCTTATATGTGTTTCATGTATCTATCAGTTCTTAATCGAACACAAAAAACCGCATGGTTCTATGTCTTCTGGTTTTTGAGAAAACCTCCGTTTAGGAGGTAGGGGCACTTTCAGAAAAAATGGTTTAAATTGAAAAAAAAAAAATATTAAAAAACAACGGCAATACTTACAATAAAGTGCTATACTGTGTTTGAAAGCCAGAAGATTGTTCTATAATCCTGCATTTAAATTTAAATTACTCGTGTCAATGGTTTTTGAGAAATTCGGATTTAAAGTCCAAATTTTGATAAAATAACGTGAAAAAAAAAGTTTAGACCAATTGTTTTCAAAATTGTGAAATGAAATTGTAAATTAGCTTACATGTGTTTCATGTATCTATTAGTTCTTAATCGAACACAAAAAACCGCATGGTTTTATGTCTTCTGGTTTTTGAGAAAATCGAAAATAACTAAAACTACTTTTCTACAAAATGTTTGATATTTTTTGCTTCCTTACATAAATAAATCAGTTCTAGCTTCCAACATTACAATATATAAACAGTAAAGTAGGTATGGGGGGGCATGCTGCCCCCCTGCAACCCCCCTGCAACCCCCCTGCAACCCCCCTGCTTGGGCACACTATAGGATTTGGGGTAGGTGCAAGTTTGGGTGCATGCAAAGTTTCTTTTGCATTCACAGAATCTGTATTTAAAAAAATTCAAATTTATTCTATTTATCCAATGTCCACTAAATACATATAAAATACAATAAACGATCTTGAAAACCAAAACAAACTTCTGACCATGTTCACCAATACATGGCACTATTTTTATATCGAAAATACTGCCTAGAAAGGAAATATAAGGACGACTGGGGTTCGCAAATAATAGAGTTTTTATCAGATGTAAAAAAAGTTTACCCTTGTTATACCGATGGTGATATATGTGAGGGTTTACAGTTAAAAGACATCGATCCTCCCACCCTTCAGAGCGAAAATTTAGAAAGTGTTATACCGCCAAAACATCCTCGGCTTCCCACCATAAAAGAGTAACTCAACGAACTCGACAGTTATAGTAAGGACGATGGCTTTATTGACGAGACTTACACACCTTTTTAATACATTTTGACCTTTTTTAACTAACTATGACTGACTAACTCCTGACTAACTGACAAAATAACTGACCCAGATGCAATTCTACCTCCTCATGGTGCATTCTGGATAACGCTAAATGAATTGCGGTACTGAACTAACAAAGATTCATTATGTTTATTAACATTAATCCTTAAAACGGAATCACCGTCACCACCAAAAATCAAAAAAAGTAGTTTTGGTAATTTTCGATTTTCTCAAAAACTAGAAAACATAGAACCATGCGGTTTTTTGTGTTCGATTAAGAACTGATAGATACATGGATCACATATAAGTTGATTTACAATTTCATTTCAAAATTTTGAAAACAATCGGTCTAAACTTTTTTTTTTCACGTTATTTTATCAAAATTGGGACTTTAAATGCGAATTTCTCAAAATCCATTGACACGAGTAATTTAATTTAAATGCATAATTATAGAACTATCTTCTGGCTATCAAACACAGTATATAGACTTTATTGTAAGTGTTGCCGTTGTTTTTTAATATTTTTTTTTTTCAATTTAAACCATTTTTTTTCTAAAAGTGCCCCTACCTCTTAAACGGAGGTTTTCTCAAAAACCAGAAGACATAGAACCATGCGGTTTTTTGTGTTCGATTAAGAACTAATAGATACATGAAACACATATCAGCTAATTTACAATTTCATTTCACAATTTTGAAAACAACCGGTCTAAACATTTTTTTTTCACGTTTTTTTATCAAAGTTTGGAGTTTAAATGCGAATTTCTCAAAAACTATTGATATGAGTAATAAAATTTAAATGCAGTATTATAGAACTATCTTTTGGCTTTCAAACGCAGTATAGCACTTTATTGTAGGTGTTGCCGTTGTTTTTTAATATTTTTTTTTTCAATTTAAACCATTTTTTCTAAAAGTGCCCCTACCTCCTAAACGGGGGGAGATAGACCCCCCCCTCCAATAGTAAAAAGTGCTTGTTTTTGACCCTCCTACAAAAACCCGTTATCAAATCTTGGCGGCCAAGTTATCGTACTCTCCCCCAATAATGCGATATTTTGGGTGCTGAATTGTTTTTTTTTTTTTATTAATTAAAATTAATTAAAAAAAGGTTATTCAAAATAAAAAAAATAACTACCGAACTGTTTTATATATTACACATTAAATATGTTTGCACCCTTAAATTTATTTGTCTAAAGCGGTCTCTAGACGCTCAATATTATTGTGCTATTATTGAAAATTAAATAAACAAATATTGTGCAATTGTACCCACAGACGATACAATATTTTTCTTTAAAACCGTTGAAATCTACTACGGCTTACGCTTTCATAAGAATATTTTTTTTTTTTCAAAAATTAAACTTTTTAAAACAGCACCTCCTTTTACTTACCTCCTTTTCTTGTTTTCAATCTCGTAAGCTGTTGAACTGATTTGTATGGAGTTTTCAAAATCTCATAAGATAAAGAAAATTTATTTTACTCAAAAATGGCTCTAAGGATATTGATACAAAATCTAGAATATGCCTTAATTAAGTAGGTATCTGCCATCAGTGGCGTAACTATACCATCTGAGGCCCGTGGCAAATTTTTTTTGGATGGGGCCCTCCGGCGTCATAGTAAAAATAGTCATGTTAGAATTTAATTTTAATAAACCAATGATGTAAGTAGTTACCCTAAACTATTAATAATATTATGTGCATTTTAGGTTAGTATCTAATAAGTTTTATTTTCAAGAGCATAGGTTTATACAAATATTTATAATGAAATAACAATTTACTTTTAAGAAGATTTTTTACTAATACAATTCTTTTCTCCGAGCTTTCTGTTCCACAAAAGTATCTATAACATCATCAAAGTTTAAAGATCGGGCAATAGAATTTTCAATAGACAGAAAAGCCAAGCTACGTAGCCAGTCTTGTGCCATAGAGTTTCTTAAATAGGTTTTTATTAATTTTAGTTTCGAAAATGATCGTTCAGTACTAGCTGTAGTCACAGGAATTGTAACAAATAACATTAATGTAGTACCTACATTATGTATTTTAGGACGACATAAAATGATTCTTTATTATTAATAAATCAGCAAGTTCTCTAATACGCGAAGACTTTTTTATTTCATCTCTGAAAGTGGACCGAAAACTGAGGATTTCCCTGGCAAATGTTTCAGATATGTCCTTTTTATATACTCGTATATAGGTATTAACAAATTCTAGGGCTTTTTTTAATAAATCAGTGTCATTTAAAATTTACAAAGTAAAGTGAAAAATGTGTACGTAAATCGATAGTTAATGGTAGGCTTTGATTAAGTAAGCTGAAAATATGTTAAATAAAATTTATTATTATAAAAAAAACAAAAATGTTTTACTTTACCGCAGTTTTTGATGAATTTTAGTGCATTCAATAGGAAATTTCGTGATTTGAGAGAAAAATTTTTCTTAATACCTATCACACCATTCAAATAAGCACGTTATACTCTTCCGGCCAAATGAAGTTTGTCAGCAAAATTTTCGGTTAAATCGCGAAATTTCCTATTGAATGAACTAAAATTCATCAAAATCCGCGATAACAAAGACACATTTTTGCTTCTTTATAATATCTAAAAAATTTTATTTAACATATTTTCGTATAATTGTTAACTATCGATTTACATATACATTTTTCAAATCCGCGATGACAGGACTTTCAGTGTCATCGGCTTCTAGCCTATTTGGTTAACAAAATGAGGGAATTCCCCGACCGTCACTAGCTCGCCTGCGTCACCAATGTACCGCGACAAAAAATGAAGTTGCGCCCCAGTTTGATTGATTTTAAGTACTTAAAAAATTTATAATTTTTAAGTACTTAGGTACGAGTACAAAATTGTGTTAAAAATGTTAGGTTATTTCTGAGCTCGTGGCCTCTTGGGCTGGGGCCCTCTTGGGTCGGGGGCCCGTGGCATTTTGCCAGCCCTGCCACACTATAGTTACGTCACTGTCTGCCATACAACTTTTCTTATTTTCGAAATTTTTGTACATGACTCAAGCGATTTTAATCAAATTTAATATTTTCACCGAAGAATTTTAGTTTTTACAAATTAACTAGAACATCTTTTACTTAGTACAGTGTATAGTGTTTTTTAAATTGTAAAATTTGTCATCAAATGGTATATTTTAAAAATCTTGCGCTATAAATATACATACATACATACCTAAGTACATACTTTGCATACGTTCTTCGTCGATGAGGTTACCGATGACGAAATACGAGTATTTCAAGCTTTATCCAATCTGAAATCGAAAAATCCTGTGGTATAGATGGTTTTAGCAACTTTTTCATAAACAAATTATCAGCTTCATTATCAAACCTTCAACATATCTTGTGAACATTATTTCAAAGATGCAAATTTGCGAGGTACTTGAATATAGCCAGTTAGAATTTAATGTGAGTAAGAATATTTATCTTCAAGATTTGAAGGTGTGAACTACTGGAATTAAAAAGATGTAATGACAGTTTTAAACGGTTTTGCAGTTTATGAAGCATTAAATCCAATTAAGACTTTGCATTTTAGAAGTGTATTTTTAAAAACGTTCTCTTTTTGTTGGAACGAAGACAAATATTGAATGGCTTAAACTGGATAAAACTCGACAATTATTGCTGCTCATAAAGAAAGTATTTATTTACCGCAAAATAAAATATATCACTTACGTAAGCTATTATCACCAAATTTAATGTCAAAATGATAGAGAAAAAAAGAGCTAGGTAACATTCCACATTCGTGTTGTGCGGCCAAAGAAAAAATCTCTTTACCTAACAGTGCATCCAGCAGAACTTTTTTCATTAAAACACTGTTAACAAAATTACTTTTATGAGCTTAATTTCGTGTTTTGTCAGCAATACGTTTAGAAATTTCAGACAAGAGATAGCATTATTAAATATATGCCTACATTTGGAGACAAAACATAACTCTGGCCCACACCTGCATTTCCTTTGTGAATATCAGAATTGATATGTGAAAGAATTCCTTACAAAATAAAGAATTGCTATTTTGAAAGAAATATTTCGGCTTATTGCTTCAGTAGTATCATTGACAATACAATTTACAAAAACTGCAGTCAGTTTATAAGCTTCTTCTGTGCGAAAATATTTAATGAAAGGCAGACTATAAACATCAGTACAAATAAGTACACAAAATGTATATCATAAATTGTACCGTAAACTTTACTGGCTTTGGCAGTTTTTCATTTTAAAATGTGAATAAATTTTGCAATATATTTTCGGTTTTAAAGAAAACTTCAAGCTACTTACCTTCTTAACTCACTCTATAAATGTGATGAGTCTTAAACATAACAATTGAGCAGTTGTATTCAAAAACAAAATTCGTGAGTGAGTTGTTGCCACGCTCCCTGTCGGTTGTGCTCCATATAATTTATAAGAATTTTTGAGAAAGTGGGTAAATGCCAAGCTATAGATCTATATATAGAGCTATATAGATCGCTATAGAAAAATATCGAAAACTTGGTATTTTCTATTCAGAATCCATGGCATCCACCAACTTTCTCAAAAATAATTATAATTATATCTACCCACTTTCCCAAAATTCTTACCATTTATATGGAGCACTTCCGATTATTGTTGAATTATGGAATTTGTAGAGGTGAGACTTCTACGTTGTTCATTGTCTTTTCTATATTCTATTTACGAAAATTCCTTCAAAAAATGATCTTGATACGCGCGTTCGTACTTAGAATTCCATACAAACTAGCTTAGCTGATGTCTTTCGAAATGTTCACCTGATTAAATAAAATCTTTGCAAAAAAAGTGAAATCACAGTCAGCCTTTTAAAATATTATGAGATATAAAAATAGGCCAAGTTCTATAAGATTCCAAAAATTGCTCGTGACCTTGAAAAACGAAACTTTAAAAAATCATTAGAAAATTCTATAGCTGGCCAATTACTGAAGCTATATCTAACCTTTTATATGGATCTACAGACCTTTCAGTTGGTATACATGTTTTGCGAATATCCCACAAATGAGGTGCCAAAAATCGTTATGGCCTGGAAACTGTTTGAAAAAAATCATTAAAAAAAATTTATTGCTGACCAATTAGTGAAAACAGTTGACCTGTTATCAGGATCTAGTGATCTTTCGGATTGTATATAAAGCGAATAACCCACAATAGAGGTGCCAAAAATCGCACGTAACCTTGAAAAGCTTAAGCTTGATTACAAATTTTCTATGGCTGACCAATTTCCAAAATTAGTTGACATTTTTGACCAATTAGAGGGCATACTTGTTTTTAAGAACATCCCATAAATTGGGTGCCAAGATCCCAGAGCCTAGTTTCGTTTCAATGATTTTTTTTTGAAATTCAGTTTTTATATGCACAATAATAAACACTTAAAATTGCCGTAGGTACTAAAGTTTTATATTAAAAATTTTATACGCAAAAACTTATTTCAAAAAAACCGGTACAACCATTTATAATTTTTGTTCTTGCATAAATTATATTTTCTTGGAATTCAGTTTTAAGCTTTTGTAAGATATTTAAAAAATAAATTGTATGCTTATGAATATTGTGAAGGTAAAATACCACTGTTCAAATGATCTGAATACAATTGTTGTTTTCTTTCGGATATGTACAAATGAAATACGTCAGCCTTAGTAATATATCGACCCGGGAATCGCAATAATTAACAAAACTCCGAGTTCAACTGCAAAATTATCCAACAGGGTCTGAGTTTTCTAATTGCTAAAAAATGGATAGTAGGAAACGAGACGATAGCTGCTTATTTGTCTGAGAAGATGCGGATATCCTTTGTTGATATCACGTTTTCTTTAAGCCTTTATGTTCAGTCTTAGCTACATTCTACATATGTAGATGGGATATAAAATATAATAGTTTATTATTTCCGAGAAAACCCTTCAACAAATGGCGCTCGCATTAAGTTACAAAATGACTTTATAAGGGTAGTTATAACACCTTAAGTGTGTGCAAATTATAAAAAAATTATCAGCAATACAGTTAGTTAAATTTTTAATACAAAAATTTCTCACAAGATTAAAAAATCTTAAAAACTTGAACAAAAATGTTTTTTTTTTTGATTTTTGAAAAAAAAAATCAATATTTTTATGAAAATTAGATATATTACACAGTAATATAATAATAATTAATTTTATGGCTGGGCTGGGCTCTTGAGTGTTTGAAAAATTGTATACATACCTATAATAAAACTTATTTTTTTGAATCGCCATTTTTATTTATATTATTTACTCTTGCATATTCTTATTTGCTTAAGAAATCATATGTGATTCTAATTCGAGGTCAAACTACTTAAGAAGTTGATATAGGCATTTACAAAATATTTTTTTTGCTTCTGAATATTTTTCTCAAATAAAATCCATTCTTAGTCTCTTGAACATGAATATATGAGCAAGTTCGTGTGACCCAGTCGTGTATTTTATATTTTCTAAAAATATTTTCTTTCTTTTCTTTTGAACTGGAATTATTTAAGTTGATTCAGCGAAACAGGGATATTTATAAAATATTATACATAAACTCAATGAATATCTGAATTTGTTTCATAAACTTAGTTTATTCCTGAGCGAAGCCGATTCGGTCTGCTAGTTCAATAAAAAAAAATGTAGATCCTTGTTAACAAATCTTAGAATATTTTAATTTTATAATTTAAAATAATGAAATTGCACTATTTTTCTTATATCTTGTTATATTTCTTTTTAACTTATTGCCAACCAATAAGCCAACAATTGGTGGAGGGCATACTTGCAAGACGGTTTTATTGACATTCATATAAGATCTTGCACATTATGTTCACTTTTTCGAAATCGGTCTCCAGTCGTCGTGTTTATAATACTAATGCAAAGTGACAATGGCAACGACTAGAAACTAATATGCAAGCCCGTAGCTAACAAATCTATTGAGGAATTTTTTTGTTCATGTATAATAATTTGATTAAAATTATTTCAGTTTTCAGAACCAAATGTCCTATTCAGTTAACGTTTGAGCGTAACTGCTAAATTGATTTCAATAAATCTTATTGGAATAGAAATCGTATACGTGCTCTGTGTCGTCGGTCGGTCAATTAAAAAAATAAAATTAGTGTCATTAGTAACATAAGTGTAAAATCCTAAACGATTTACTCAAAAGCCATTTTAGTAAGTTACTAAGTTAAAATTATGATTTTTCTAATTTTTAACGATTTTAGCATCTTAGTATCTCTTAACATTTTACTGTAGTTTAAATCACAAACTGGCTACTTTAAATTTCAGTAACCTACTAAATCCATATGAAATCTGTCACTTCACCAGAATTTCGGGTACTACTTCCTTGAGCGAAATATCTATCAGGCTGATGCTGGTATGTTAACTTGCTAATGAAACATAAAGGATAAATCCATGTACAACAATAAATCTTACATGGAATGGTCCAGTCCATAGTGGGTAAAATAATAAAAAACATTTCGAAAATGATTGTTACAAATACCAAAATAAATTGTGGGTTGTTTGACTTCTGCGTTTCCGACATTTCAATTTATTAGGTCCGTTCCCCAAATTTAGTTTTATTTGCTTTGTTAATTTTCATGAACAGGCATGATTTAAACGTGTTCAGATGCAGTGTTTTAAAAAAAAACTTAATTAGTATTTTACTAATTAGTAAATTGAAAAAAAAAGGATTAAAATTTTCGAATAGCTAGTTAATAAGTTAATGTTTAGCAAATTGCTAACTAGAAACATGCTAAGGCCTTAACAATAGGTTGTTTAAAATTTTGCTCCATAAACTTTTGAAGAAAATTATAAAACGTTAAAGTTCAATGAAGATCACGTGTCAAATATGGCTTAGGCCATACTGTTTTTTTGTTTATGATTTACATTTTTAACATAACCATAACATAATTTTATTTTAATTTTGATTTAACAAAATATAGAAAGAGATTGAACAATATTCAGCCTTAGATGGATATTATCAAATTAACGCAAAATTCAATAGGAAAACAATTTATTTAACTTACCAACAAATTATTTCGAAAACTAAAAAAAAAAACTAGCCCGCTCCCTAACTTGGCCATCAGCCGCGTCAGGTCAAAAACGATACACTGGAATTTAAGCTAGGAAATATAATGGTGGACCATATTAACAATATGGACTACACTTATCAATCTTTCAAACATCATTGGTTCATTTAATCAATACTATCCGCAAAACGTTTTTATACCAAAGAAAAACTTCGAATACGGCCTTTTCCTTGTGTGAAAAATACATACATATATCTTGCCAACATCTAATAAAATTTGTGTGTGACATACGGATAGACATTAGGTAGGCAAATGGCATAGGAGAAGACTTTGTACCTTCACACAATATTTTAAAATAAATTTCATCATAGAAAAAACAAAGCAAAGAAAAAAGTTAAAAGCGTTAACAAGGGGAGACTCTAATCCTATCTAGAAGCTGTGTTTAAATATAAATATAATTTAAATATATAGATAGGGGAGAACTTTAGAAATAGAGTTTCGAAGAATTTTGATGAGTCGACACGGTTAGAAGAATGTGTTGCGGGAAAATAAATTGTTGAAGTAAGTGAAACATTTTGAAGAGGGCACCGTTTGAAAAAAAATTATGTTGTGTTAACCAATTCGGAGAACATTTAATTTAATTTTTTTTCGGTTTCTATTAATATTTTATTGAACTGACTGATTTCTCAGTAAAAAAATTCACGACTTAAATTGCTCTTATGATTAAGAGACTTAAAATTATTAAAAAAATGATATACCTATAGGTATACAAAAGCGAAAAACTTCCAGAAGCAATAAATAAATAAATAAAAAGTGATTTTTAAGCAAGTATGTATTAATTTTTGGTATGCTGCTTATTATTGTGCAAATAACAATTAATTTTAAAAACAAATGAGAAATAGTGTTATTATATGCATTTTTGTTTCAATATATCTTATCTTCTTCTTCTTCCTTTGTTTCGGCGCTGTTATGATCTCGATGTCGAGGGGATCATAACTCTCCCACGTATCTGCTTCACACTAGTGATCCGCCTGTGGGGTTCGCCGGGTTGACCTCAGAAATCGGCGGCAAGCCTCCCGGTTTTGTATTGTTCCATTTCTGAGGCCAACTGAATGCTGGTGTTTTTGCATTTGTTTGTACCAGGAGTGTTTAGGCCTACCTTTCTTTTTATTCCGAATTGGAACGTTGTATGATATTGCCTTTTTGACGGGGTTCTCAGGATCTCTCCTTTGAACATGGCAATACCAACTGAGTCGGTCGTGTTCAATTTTTTGGGAAATGGTATTCTTAACATGAAGGCTTCCTCGGATCTTCGTACTTCTAATTCGATCAAGCTTTGTAACTCCTGCTGTCATACGAAGCATCTTCATCTCAGCTGCCGTTAGCTTACTCTCATACTTTTTGTACATTGTCCAACATTGTGAACCGTATGTGAGTGCTGGACGCACAACTGAAGTGTAGAGCTTTTCTTTCAGCTTAGGGGGCATTTTTCGGTCACAGAAGATAGCAGAATTTTCCCGCCACTTCATCCACCCTACGCTTACGCGATGATTGATATCGTCATCACAAGTAGCTTCGTTATTTATCATAGACCCCAGATATTTAACTTTTCACACTTGGGAAGCACTACTCCATTCAAATAAATGTCTGGAATAGGCCTGTGTGGATCAGAAAATGGGCAGCATAGGTATTCTGTCTTTTTCGCGCTTATGCGGTACCCACTTCCTTCTAGCACATCCACCCATACGTCAAGTGCTCGTTGTAGGGATATCGGGTCTTCACTTATGATGGCTCCATCGTCAGCAAAGAATAACTGATGCACTTTTGGATCCGTCACTTTGCCTTCAAGCAGGTAATCAAGAACTGTAATAAAGAGCAGGGGACTCAAGACACTTCCCTGGTGTACACCTACTGTGATTTCGAATTCTTCGGTGACTCCAGCTGCGCATCTTACTTTAGTAACTGCTCCATCATACATGTCCATAATTATCCGCACATAGGTTTCTGGAACTCCTCGTTGCCTGAGGGCCACCCATATTAGATCTCGTGGTTGCCGATCGAATGCTTTTTCAAAATCAACCAATACGACATGCAAATCCTCCAAAGAATCCCGATGTTTTTCCATAATTATTCTTATACTCTGGATTGCATCCATGGTTGACTTACCCCCGACAAACCCGCACTGGTCATCAGATAGCCTAATTATTTTTCGCAGTCGGCTACCCAAGACTCGCTCAACGATCTTCATGGTGTGTGACATCAGCTTAATCGAACGGTAATTATCACAGCTTCGAGTATCACCCTTTCCTTTATAAATTGGAAGAAGGTAACTTTCCCTCCATTGATTAGGCATTCGATCACCTCGTATAAGTTTGGAGACAAGAATCATGAGCCATCTAAACCCGATGTCTCCCATCTTTTTCCAAAACTCTGAGGGTATTTCGTCTGGGCCAACAGCTTTTCCCTTTTTGGAGTATTTTACGGCCTCACTAACTTCTTCGACTGTGACGTCGGATACTTCGCTTAAGTTAGTTGAAGCTATTGGAAAGTACAGCCTTGGAAATTGTTCGTTTAGAAGTCCGTCACAATACTGTCGCCACCTGTGAAGAATTTCGTTGTCTTCCACAAGAAGTTGGCCTTGAGCATTGTTAATGAACTTTGGCGAACAAATCTCCTGGGCATTTCTTCTTCTTTGAGCGGCTATTTTGAAGATAGTTGCGCCCTTATTCGTGTTTTGCCGTAGCTCTTGAATAGCACCAGCTGTCGGGGTAGAAATTTCATCCAGCTCCCGTTACAGGTTTTCTGTATTCTTTGCTTGAATTTGGGCGCACTTCTTCTTCGCTACTTTCTTGCAGTTTCTATATTCCACTTCGAGGCGTGACTTTTGCTCTGTATCATTAGAGGGGCACTTCGACCAAGCCTTGAAAGCCATTTTCTTTTTACTTATAACTGATTTAGCTTCATCATTCCACCACCATGTTTCTTTGCCTTGTTGGTTGTGTCCTTTTGAAACCCCTAACAGTGTTTTGGCTTTTTCTTTGCAAGTTCTCTGCAGGAGATCCCACATACTTTGTGCTGTACTCTCTTCATTTCGAACTATATCGGTGTTGTTATACAGAACATTTTGCATATTCGAAATGAAAGCTTCGCCTTTTTCCTTATCCAGATTATACCATTTGATCTTCCCAAAAGTTTTTGTATGTTTGTTGTCGTTCACTGTCTCCATAAAAAATTCTGTCAGTAGGAGACGGTGTTGGTGGGCGATCGCTTCTCCTAGTATCACTTTGCAATCTTTTACCCGGGGTTTCATGAAACTAGATACCAAATGGTAATCAATCTGGGTTTCATTTCCACCACTGCTGTAAGTGACCAGGTGTCGGCTTTGTTTGACGAACATGGTATTTAGTACGATAAGACCGTATGTTTTGCACATGCTCAGGATGTCTTCACCAGGAGGGTTCCTGGTGCCGTATCCGAGGCCTCCATGGCAATCTTCATAGTCTTCGTTTGTCTTGCCGACATGTCCGTTCAAATCTCCGCCCACGAACAAAAACTCTTCCTTTGGGATGTCCTTAAGTAGATTGTGAAAGTCTAGCCAAAATGCATCTTTTTCCACCTGCTCACATCCAATTTGGGGAGCATATGCAGTGACAATATTCCACAACTTTCCTTTAATCACCAATTTAAGGGACATCAAACGGTCGCTGGATTTCGAAATGGTCAATACGCTGCCTAATAGATGTTTTGCAAGGATGATTCCGATTCCGTTTTTACCCTTTTCCGTTCCATAGTAGAACATCTTATAGTTTTTTTTCAATATATCTTATACTTTTTCGAATAGAATTAAAAGGAGTATTTTTATTAAAAACAATAAAATGAAAAAACATTAAACAAGTTAATTAAAAAAAATCATTTTACTTTATAATGCGCTGCTAAACGGACTTGTGTTACAACGTCACTAAAATAAACTAAATATTCATACGATTATGTTTACTAAGAGAACAGCCCTTAAAATTTTCAATAAACTAATAAAAAACAAAAAAGTTGAATCAGAGACTAAAATAATGATTTATTGCGAATTCTCTTACATTTTATAATTTTATGCATTTCCCGCTTAAATCCCATCCAAATATGTTATACTATTCCTTTAATTATATTTTAATAAATGCGAGAGAGAACATACTCACAGGTATACCCATTCGTTCACTTGTATACGTATACTTGCGATTGCGACTTATTGGTACTATCTTTGTATATAAAACTTATAGTACTATCAAGAAGACGAAAGATTGTGGCGACATCTTAAGTATAGGGACAGTACTTGCTAGATTTGTCTCTGCTAAATTTAATAATAAAATATTCTCTTTTTTACTACTTGTTTTGTATCTTATTCTACTCTCCACTGTAAAATCTATAGCGCTAATTTCAGCGCCACCACCAGGCTAGAGTACGCAATACAAAATCACGCTCTATGATAATACTATAGGTTATATATACGAAGGTACTATGTATAAGGCAAGTTATGCATTCGTAAAAAAATCGAACTTGAGATTTTGATCAAAGTTATCATTACGATTATAGCGAAGATGAAAAAAGTGGGCCTCGAAATTCTTTTGTTCTGTTCGACTACAGCTTTCCTACAGATTTAAAAACAAAATCAAAAAATTTCATTGAGTTAAAGCTAGGTTATGGTTAAAACAAGGTTCCAAAAAATATTTATTAATTGTGCCCCCATTTGAACCATTTTTTTGTTTTTGATTTCCTCAAAAACGGTACAACCGATTTTAATCATTTTTTTTATGCTTAAGCTCTCCAAAAGCTTATATATTATTGTGTATTCAAATTATCAAAAAATTGTTTTTGGATTTAAGAAAAAAAATCAATTTGTTTTTTCAAAACTAATTTTGTAAATAAAAGTTTCTTAATGTAATCTACAAGATGTAAAAAAAAATATTTTACCTAAAAATAACGGTACCCTCCATACAAATGTTAAAAAATGGTTTTCGAAAATCGTATTTTTCTCGAAAACTACACCGAGAGTTCTTATTATTTCGATTAATTTGTAAAATTTATAATTTAATAGAAACAAATTTGAACTTAAGATATTACTGACTATACCTACCATAGACCATTTTTTTCAAATTTTTAATTTCTCATTATCGGCATGACGGATCTTAAATTTTTTATAGAGGCTTTTAAAAAGTTTTAAAAATATTGCATTTCAAAACTTAAAAAAAATTGTTTTTGAATTTTTGAAAAAAAAAAAAATAATTTTATTTTGGAAAATTCGATATCTCAAAAACGGCTCAATATTTTTTAGTCTTTTACACAAGTGCAAGTTCGTTCGAAAAAGTCCACTTCGACAAATCGTAAGAATACGAAGAATAAGCCGAAACACCGAGTATACACCACAGAATCATTCTTCAAACAAAAACTCATCTAAAATGCATTAATCTAATGAAGCTCTTTTTAGTCAAAGCAATAAAATTGTCATACTTCTCTCTTCGAAATTACAAGATTTAGAAGACGTACAAAATTGACGACGTAAATACGAGATGGGTAATTATTGAGAAAAAACTCAGCGGTTGTGTTGCATTGCAACGCATTAACGCAAAAATAAATGAAATGATTAGAATATACCCAAGATTCATCTCATGCTCTAAAATATTATGCACGAATTAAGGAACACCAAACAACAAATTTATAAATGTCCAAGGGTTAATAACAAGGGAAAAACTAAAATGGGCAATTAATAGCTTCGATCCATACAAATCGGCGGGACCAGACAGCCGGCATAATACCAGATGAACTGCAGGTTTCTTCAGATATTATCTTACGAACTTTAGATATAATACTGAACGGTTGTCTAAACATGGTTCATATTCCCCTAATATGGAGAGAAGTTAAAGTAGTCTTTACACCCAAAGCTGGTAAATCCTCCCACGTTACGCCCAAGGATCTTAGACCAATCAGTTTATCGTCCTTTTTTCTTAAAACTCTGGAACGATTGATTGACATTCATCTGCGTAGTGTTATAGAACGAAACCTTATTTCTACAGCACAACACGCTTACTGAAAGGGAAAATCGGTAGAAATTGCGCTACATACCTTGGTCCGCACCATCGAATACTCCCTAAATCACAAAAAGTACACTTTAGTTGCATTCTTTAGCGAAGGCACTGCAGAATCTCAACGTAGATAGCTCACTTGGTGACCTAATAAATTTCATGCTGAAAAGCAGAATTATAAACTAGGTAGCTTTACTACAAGAAGGTCAGTCTTAGTCAGCAGATTTACTCCACAGGGTGGAGTCCTATACCCACTTCTATGGAATATGGTAGTTAATGAGCTGCTAATAGTCCTAGAAGAAAAGGGATTCAAAGTGATTGTATACGCTGACGATATTGCCATTGCCGCATCAGGAAAGCATCCTCAAATTCTAATAGAACTCATACAACATACAGTTGGAAACCTAATATACAGGAAAGAGTAAGAAAAACCTCACTGGCTATACAGGGTGTCCAGTAATTCGTGTGCCATACTTTGGGATGTGATTCTTGGTCATATTCTAAGAAAAAAATTGTTCTACAGTAAAGTCTGATTTTCAACTTTGACATCACTTTTTGACGATTTATAAAAAGCCTAACTTTGGAGTACCCTGACCCATGTTAAGGTCAATTTCTCTGTCAGTACTAATAGTAGGGACCTAATTTTAGACTTTTTATTTGTAGAAATACAAACCTTTAAAACTAAGTTTAAATTGAGCGGATATGTTCTTGGGGTTGCCAGATATTCAATTTTAAATGCTGTTCAATTTTTCTTGCCGATCTTGCCTTGCCGATCTTGCGTTGCTTTAGCGTTCAAATGTTGGCTGATAGATTACCGTGCCGGTCTTCTCAAAATTCGCCAGTAAACGTTGATGGGCCCCAACATCTACCGTAAATACACGAACTAACGAACACTCATTTTAATAATAAAGTTTTATCATTTGGACATGCTGTTCAATCGTGTAACTAGCCATAGTGATTTGGCATTAGTCACTAAATAATAAACAACATATTTGACAGATGTCACCAAAACAAAATCAAGCCGCGAAATTTAAAAAACCTCAATCTGTTTTTTTTTTTAAATTTCTCTATAATAGGGTTTGTGACAGCATTTGAGTATTCTTACTTTAAAAAACAGCATGCAACACTTCTAATACTTAAATTTAAAGCACTTACAAATGAAAGTTAATCAATCATCACCTAGAAATTATTATAATTTTTCGTGATCTCTTAAATAATGGTGTTTGAGTCCTAAGTGGGCATTAGGACTTTTTGAATTATTTATTTAAGTTAGACGACACGTTTGGAATATACGTTCTTCTTCTTGTGAAATCTTTTATTACCTAAAAATAAATTTCTAATTTTATCTCGTATTTATTACATCTTTTTAGAAATTCAAAAAAACTTCGGTTTGTCTAATAAGAAAATAACTAAAAAAAGACCCTTAAGTTTTCTCATTCAAACGTTAATTGCCTACCTACATCATTCATACATGCAGATTCATAGTATACATTATTCGTAATGCATCAATTCGTTTATTCCACTTACATAAATGACTATGCATCGAAACAATATAAGACAACAATTCATATGCTACCAATGTGCTTATTTTTTTAAATACGATTTTGAGAATAGACATGTCGAAATTGATAAAATTAATTCTAGTTAGCGGAAATGATATGAAGAATTGGGTCAGTTCGAAAAACGAAGAAAAACTACAAAATGTGGGGAGACTTTTCTTCCCTAAGAATTATGGGAGATCTGGGCGTATCAATCAAAGTATATTTTGATTATCATGTATGTGCATAATATACATATACTGTATACGACTAGGAATATATCAATTTTCTGCTCTCAAAAAAGTTATTTTATTTTTAAATGAATGATTTTTGTCATTATTTAAGCATAAACCTACACATGCATACCGCACAGTTGTATTCCATGGGGAACGAAAAAATATTTATGATTGAAAAATCGAAGAGGTTAAAATGAAAATGTCAGCAGATTGTAGAAAAATTGAAGCGACTACTATTAAAGTGTATTATAGTTTTACAGGCGCTCGCTTGTTTCGCAATAGGTACAGAAAAAATATATTTTTATGTTTTGGAAAAAATGTTCCCTACATGGAAAATAGAATTTCATTTTCTTTCCCCCAAATTATGAAGTAAATAACTCATTCGGTTCTGACTAGGTAATAGGTATTAGGTTTGGTTTTTTTTATTGTTATTTTCATGTAGCGTGATAATTGTGAAGTTTTTGTGTGTGTTTTACGTGCGATATATTCATATATATGTATGTAAATATAAGGGGTAAATTATTTTGAATAATTGGTCTCGAGAATTCAATTGGAAGAAAGTGAGACCCTCATGTATTGACCTAAAACCATAAGCCCTAAAACAAATGTTCTTAATTTTGTCAAGGCTAAAAAACTCTATTAGCAATTGGAGATAAAAACAAAATGCCAAATTATAAATCGTTGTAGCGGTTTCTTAAAAAAATAGGTTTATATATAAAAAATTCTAAAATCCGTTATCCCGATAATGAGAAAGTCAAAATTCAAAAAATGGTTCCATGTTAGTTACAGTCAGTAATGTCTTTATTTTTTTTTATTAAAATGTAGATCGTAAAATTGAGCAAACAAAATGTATCAAAATTCCATGTGCCGTTATCGAGAAAAATACGATTTTCGAAAAATAAAATAAATTTTTGTTCATACATATTGTATTCATAGTATGTATTAAAAAAACTATATTGATTGTCAAGATACAAAAAATCAAGCATGGGGTTATCAAAATATAAAATTTAGAAAAAAAATGATTAAACAAATTTTTAAAAATCCATTTTTTTTTTAAATTTGAATACACAACTTATTTGAAATTTTCAAGTAGCCTTAGCACAAGCAAATTGATGAAAAATCAGTTTTACCGTTTTTTGCTAAAATCGAGAACAAGAAAATTATTAATTACCATTATACTCGTAGTATAGGTTTTACTAAAGAAATTGTAGGAATTCTTTTTAAAAATTTGTGGAACTGTTTTTGAGAACAAAAACCGACAGCACTTTTCATGACAAAAGACTGTGAAGTTGACCTTCTGCATGACAGTCCAACGCATTAACCATTGTGCTAAGGGGTAGTTAAAACCAAAATGTAGTTGGTACCTTCATTAAAACTATGTTTTGATGTCAATAAAACATTGTAATAGACTGGGCTTTGAGTTGCATTGCTTTTCAAAGGTCAAAGCATGGAGTTAATTTATTATTTAGAAAACCGAAAGGTACACCCCTTGCCTGAAACATGCTCAAATTGTATGTGAAGAGAGTTAGATAAAACTCTTTTATTTTATCCTTTTAAAAAAAAAAATTGCATTTTCATTTCATTTTTGACCCCTTTTTAATTGCGATATACCTACATATGTATGTAAGTAAGTAAGTAAGTAACTATAGGGCAAGTTCTCCAGTTAGACAACAAATCAAAATAGAGAGTTTGACATAGACATTTTTGTTAGCTCCAAAGCTAACGGTAGCTGTCATAAAACCATTATGGAAAATCTTATTTATCTCGAAAACCGTTCTCGATGAAAAAAATCTTTGTGCGCTATTATATGCATGGACTACATTTTGGCGAACAAAAAAATAAGAAAAAGTAAATCAACGGTACCCAATATAGAACCTTTTTCTGATTTTCGACTTTCTCTCTAACGATTTTAAAAAAAAATATTTAAAATATTGTTTGAAAATGTAATATCTTGATTAATTTTTGAAATAATGTGAATAATGAAATGTTTATGAAAAATACTAAAAATGTGCATATTAAATTTTTTATATAAGTTTTAAGAAAATACAATACCTATTTATATTTATAAAAAGCATATTTTAGTATGTCTGTACATCAGCCTAAACCGCTGAAGTATATTCTTCAAACTTGATAGCAACGGTTTTTTTTTTGTTTTTGATTTTAAACTTTCTCCTTTATATTTTTATATAACGATTTTATTTATTTATTTATAAAAGCTTGAATAGCTTTTAAAAATAAAGTCCTAAGCGAAGTCTCTATCATTCGTATTTATTAACAGAGCAATTTTCGTTAGCATGAGTCATATCATATCATCATATCGCAAAAATAAATTAAGGGTACATCTTGTATAGATTTATTTCAATTAGTATCGCTCAGACCAGTCAAACTTCGAAGAACTAAAATTGAATATACACACTCTTACTATCTTTAATAATATTTGTAGTTTTGCACTTAATCAAAGGATGCATAAGTATTTTCATCAAAAACTGCCACACATGCACTTTAGAGAAAAAAACACATGTCTATCATTCGATCCGTGGATATTTCGTTTGGGAAAAGTACCTGATTCTTGTAATTAATATCGTTTTCTTCACTATAGCTCAACTTGAGGCAAACTCTCAAGTTGATCAACTTGAGAGTTGGATTCAACTCGAGAGTTGAAACGCAAGTTGAAATTTCTTTTTCTTCACAATTTTTTTCTCAACTCCCGAGTTGAAAATCTAAAGTTGATCAACTTCTGATTTGAAAAATATCCCTGGGATATTTGTTGTGACAAGTGACAAGCTGTCACTTTCAAAATTAAATTTTAATTTATTCGGTCAATCTAATTGAATTTTTGTGTGATATTTGTGATGAATGATTTTCTCTTCGATCTACATTGGGATAAAAATAAGTTGTTACCAATCGCGAACGGATGTTTGTCATGGATGTTGCCGTTTCCCCAAAGATACATACATGGTAAATTTGTGTCAGCTAAATCAGCAAATCTGGGAATTTCTGGAGCAGGTTCTATAATTTTCTATATTTTCCATCTAATGTCGGAAGCCAACTCGGGAAATCTGCTTTTCCAAACGCCATATGAATGCTCAACTCAATCGCGAGTGCCTATTTGCAATTCTTTGTACAAATTCTCATCAGCGTTTGTTACAATGGTGATAAAGTGATTTTTGTGATTGGCCACGAGATTAATTTAAAGGAAACTTAGGTTTTAATTCAAAACTATTACCGTCTCGCGTTGCAAGGAAGTGAATCCTTTATTAATTCTATCAACATCACTGCTGTCGGTTTTGAAAAACGAAAACAATAATTGAAGTCACGGTCGTCCCACTCTTCAACTCCAATGAGCGGCAACATTCACTGCTCGACGAAGTTGAAGTCCAATTTTCCCAAAAATAATTGCTGCGGAAAATTATGCCAATATTTTTTTTTTGTTGTGAAAACTCAATTTAAAAAACTTTTGAAGCAAAATGCATGTATTTTATTAAAAAAAAAAAACAATGTTTCATGTCAACTCTCACTTTTTTTCTCTCAACTTCTAGTATTTTCGGAAGTTGAGAAAACCAGAAGTTGATCAACTCGAGAGTTGAGAATCGAAAGTTGAAACTGTCAACTTTGAGTGAAGAAAAACAAAATCACAAGTTGAGAATAAAAATCCTAAAGTTGAAGTCAACTTCTAGTGAAGAAAACGGCCCTTAAAATACTTTCGTTGTTCGGTTATGTTTTAGTTTTAAGTGATTCGGAGTAGAATGCAGTACAAATGCAAAGTATATAATATATGTAGGGGAAAGGTTGGAACAGTGAGACAGTACGAACAGTGAGACATTCTATTTTTTAGCTTCCCAAAAACATGCACAGACATGTCGATGCAGACAATAACGTTTTTTTTCCATTCCGCAACTTTTGTTTCTGTTCCGCACAACAGCCAGTTGCGCGTGTGCTTTCAGTGAGTGAAGACCGAAAATAAAGAGTAAAAGTATTTTTTTTCGTGTTTTGAAAATTTGTGTAGCAACTTAAATTATTCAGGTAAGTGAACTAGTGTTTTTTTTAATTGGTTTGTTATTATGTGTGCTATCACTGTTTAAAAAAAGTCTTCGGTAGCTTTACCAGTTTTTTGTAAAAAAAAGTTTTTCTTAAAAGTGACACAAATTAAACAGTGAGACAGATTCAAAGGGCGAACAGTGGGACATGTCTCACTCTTCGGCCTTCATGATCAATTTATTTATTGTTTGTTATGTTATTACTTTATATAGCTTTTTCGGTATCCTTGACATCCTGAGGCAGTAAATTATGTATAAACGGTGAAATGGTAAAAGATGGATGTTCCCTGCGAAAGGCTGCAGAAAATAATGGAGTGGCCCACCAAACGCTTGCACGCTATGTAAAGAAATATAATGATTCATCCCTGGCCAGAATGAGCCCTAATTATGCCGTAAATGCTATTTTCACCGCTGAAGAAGAACAGTCTTTGGCGATGTATGTAAAAAAATGCTCACAAATGTTCTATGGGTTATCCTTAGACGACGTCAAACGCTTAGCGTACCAAACTGCCATAACAAATTCTAAAACGATTCCAAAATATTGGATAGAACACAAGCAAGCCACTGATGGTTGGTTAAAGCGATTTCGCAAACGGAACCCATCACTTTCACTCCGGACACCAGAGGGTTGCAGTTTGTCGCGGGCAACCTCATTCAACAGGCATAATGTGGGCTTATTTTATAATAATTTATTTGAAGTTCTATCAAGGTCGCCCAACTGCTTTTCGTCTGGAACCCGGATTTATAATCTGGATGAAACCGGGTTGACAACGGTGCAGGTTTCAGCAAAAATTCTGGCGGAGAAAGGTACCAGGCAGGTAAATAAAGTTACAAGTGCCGAAAGAGGAGCTTTGGTAACTTTATGTTGCATAATAAGCGCAACCGGGCAATTCATTCCGCCTGTTATGATTTTCCCGAGGGTACACTTTAAAGATCATATGCTGAGCGGTGCACCACCGGCCACACTTGGGCTGGCGAATCCATCTGGATGGATGAATTCGGAATGTTTCGTTAAAGTCATGGAGCATTTTGTAAACTTCACTTTAAGTTCGAAAGAAAACCCAACTCTGTTAATAATGGATAACCATGAGAGCCACATAAATTTAAACGCCCTTAACTTTGCCAAAGATAATGGAGTTGTAATACTAACCTTACCACCGCATTCCTCTAGCAAAATGCAGCCCCTAGATGTTACCGTTTATAAGCCATTCAAAACAGCTTATAACAATGCAATTGACAACTTTATGATGCAGAATCCCGGAAAGACTTTTACTATCTACGACATTGCTGCTGCAGCCGGGTATGCATTTGAAAAATCAATGACCCCGTCAAATATTGTAGCAGGCTTTCGTAAGACCGGAATCTATCCACCAGATAGAGAGGTATTCACCGATGTCGATTTTATGTGCAGCGATGTAACTGACAGGCCACTAACACTTAGCAACCAAACTGAAGAAATCCACATAAATGGTAATAGTTTTTTATTTCGACTTTGATCATTAGGTATAATATTGTTAAATAAACCAATTTTTAGAAACAGTTTCAGAGCAATTAGCTGACACTGCATCTGTAACTGGATTTATTAGCCCGGAACAATTCAAAGGATACCCCAAAGCTTCGCCTAGATTAAACACGCGAAAACAAAGAAAAAAAGGAAGGAGCATAATTCTTACAGACACACCGGAAAAAGAGGAGCTTCAAAACAAAATGCTTAAACAACGGCCAATTAAAAAAGCAGTTAAACAAGCTGCAATTAAGAGAAAAGTTTTGCAACAAGATTCCGAATCAGATGATGGTAAAAAACAGCAAAATAAAAAACGCCAAAAAAAATCAGGAAAACAAAAATATCTACTATCAGAATCAGAATCAGATGACGACGGCGGCCATGAGATGATTTTCCAAGATTCTTCTCTTGATGGTTCTTTCACCGGAAATTGTTCAAATGAGGATCCTGTTCCACAAGATATTAAAGTTGGAACATACGTTCTTGTCCGTTTTAACGTCAAAAAGAATAATGTTTACTTTATCGGCCAAATTTTAAAAGAAAGGGATGAAAACAAGGACTTCGAAGTTCTTTATCTCCGTAGGAATGGAACATCCAACAAATTTTCAGAGCCCTTGGTTGAAGATGTTGCCTCTTTAAAAATTGATGAAATCGAAAGAGTGTTGCCAACACCGGGTCTTTGTGGTCACACCAGCCGACAAAAATCATCAGTAATTTTCGAGGTAGACTTCCAAAGCTATGGAAGTAACCTCAAATATTTTTTTTTATTTTTGTACAAATAACCATTAGGTAACTAACTGAAATGTGATTTTTAATTTATTTTTTTTATTTATTTTTATTTATACCTATTGCTAAATATTTGTATTTAAAACAAATGAAAAATATTATTTACCAACTCATATGTGATTTATTTTTATTTTATAATGTGAATTGAATTGTGATTTTAGTTTGTATTATTTTATTTTATTCTTGAATGTGGTTTTTGTTTGAATTAATTGATAAATATACGGAATACGTAAAACAAATATATTTCAAGTTTTTTTTTTTAATCAGAAATAGTTTAAGACGAGTTTTTATCAAAAATATTATGTTGTCCCACTGTGCGGCCTACGCTGTCTCAGTCTTCGAACCCCCGCCGAACAGTGAGACAGTTTGACCTTCTACAATAATTCAACTTATAAGGAAGTTGTTTTTGATTTATTTAGTTATATTTTTAAAGCAAAACGTTGGGGTAATATGTCGTAAGATACCATCAAAAATTCATTTTCGTAGCTCAAAAGAATTCGGAATTATAACAGTTTGAAAAAAAAGTGTCTCACTGTTCCAACCTTTCCCCTATATCATAAAATTAATCGGATTATCCCAGGCTTCCTCACTATTTTGCTTTATTTTTATTTTATATATTTAGGAAGATAACGTGAGTTAAGACAAGACCTGCGTTTTAACAAAAAATTGAACTCGAGACCTATATCAAAATGTACATTCCGTTTGTATGTCTCTATGTCTATACCTTGAAATACAGCCTAAGCCGCTGAAAAGATAATGCTCAAACAGGGTACTTAAAGGTCTTTAGTAATGTCCTAGATAAGAAGTTGAGTTTTTCAGTGCCATTATACATAATACAAATTTGAAAAAGTATATTTATCTCAAAAACAAGTCTAACGATCAATAAAAAAAATTGCATTATTGTAGCTATACTCAAGATCTTGGTTAAACTAAAATTTCACAAAAATAAGGTATTTTTCATTAAATGGCTCCATCGATTTCGATCAATTTCGGCATTCTATTTTTCGAGCTCAAACTGTTTTAAGAGTTAGATACTTAAACAAATAAAAGAATGAATTTCATGTATTTTAACTTTTAACCAAGTTTTTAACTTTTAAAATTAAAAGGTGCTTGTACAATTGTATCTACATAATAGCAAATATGTGCGATTCGTTCTAGCATTTAATTTTAAATCGATATCTTAGAATTGAATCGCTATTGTTGGGGGACAAAAACTGTGAAGTTAATGAAATAATTATAAAAGTGCGCCTGAACAACGTTGAGAAATATTAAAAACTTATTCCCAAAGTGAGGGCTGTGTAGGGTAGCCCAAACATTGAGTTTTTTGAAAAGAAGTTTTGGCCAAAACAAAGCACCCACCGCGCCTGCTGTACGCAAGTTTGTGCAAAAATGCTTGCTCTTACTAATAAACCTTAATACATGGAAATAATTCAATTTTGTTAATTTTATTGCATTTTTAAAAAGAAAATTGTATTTGGCCCACCCTTTAGTTGGTGCCCAACAAATTGGAAGGCCATTAATCAATTTTTTGTTTCAAAATACATATGTAAAAGCAATAGAATTTTTCCTCCGACCAATAGGAATAAATATTATATTAAGGATAATGTGGCAGAGGAGTTTAGATTTCCAGCTTCTGCAATTGAAGTTTAAACAATGAGGTTTTATGATTATATTAATAACAAAGCAACAAATGTTGTTATTAGTTTCACGTTGAATTTATTTTAAGAAGTAAGATACATGATGATAAAAAAATCGGAAAGCAGCTATCTAAATAAATGAAGAGAACTAAATTCTATGTAGATCTTATTTATCATTTGTATATTTTTCCATACCCGATGGTTTTATTTCCTATTCTGACGTTTCGAGATGTGTAAATTCTCATCATACCCGATGGTTTTATTTCCTATTCTGACGTTTCGAGATGTGTAAATTCTCATAGCTTAAATATTATAATTAGGGTTTAACTCTCTTGTTTTTGTGTAAAATAATTCTTCATTTATACTTGCAATATCCTCCCAATATTATGGGATATTCCATAGCTTAATCCAAAACAAAATTAGACTGAATATAGTCATGTTCCAACAAAATACAAATTTCCAAACGTTTTTATTTCAGTATTGTTTTTTTTTTTTAAATATAATGCACGACTGGATCGCACGTACTTTGGAAGTAAAAATAATTTTTTCCAAGGAATATCTCTTGTCAATTTTTTACTTGTGACTTATAGGTAGATACTATAAGGTAAGTTATGCAGTCGTAAAAAAAATTGAACTCGAGATTTTCATCAAAGTTGACATTACGACGATAGCGAAGACTTAAAAAGTGGGTCTTGGAATTCTGCCTGTCTGTCTGTTCGACTACAGCCTAAACGGCTCGGCCGATTTTCCTTAAACCTGGTAGATATCATTTTTAATTTCCCCTCCACACGTTTTTTTCTTTTTTTAAGACCAAAAATAACGGTACCTGCCATAGGATTTTTTTTTTCGAAATTTTATAAATATTTTTTTTTCTCAAAAACTGTTCCACAGATTTAAAAAATAAAATCAAATAAAAAAAAAACATTTATTTAAATCTAAATAATGTTTGAAAAAATTTTTACGAAAAGGGGTTATTGAGGGTACCCCCAAGGAACCATTTTTTTGTTTTTGATTTTTTCAAAAATCGTACAACCGATTTTGATAATTTTTTTTTGCTTCAGCTCCTCAAAAACTTTAATAGACTTGTGCATTAAAATTCTCCAAATTTTTTTTTTGATTTTTAAGAAAAATTTAATTTTTTTTTTCAAAACTCAATATTTCGAAAATCTGATGCTAGATTTTTTTTTAAATAAATAAAAATAGTTTCTCAATTAAATCTACAAGATGTGAGAAAAAAAAAATTAGTTTACCTAAAAATAAAGGTACCCACCATACAAATGTTAAAAAATGGTTTTCAAAAATCGTATTTTTCTAGACAAATAATTTACTTTATTTTATTTTATATGTAAGTTCTTTTTAAATTTCAATCATTTTATTTTTTTTTTGTAAACAAATTTGTTAAATTGTGTTAGTAATTTATTGTTTCAAGAAAGAATCCCCTGAAGAAGACAGCAACCCCTGTCAAAACGTCGGGAGAAGTAAATAAAATCAAACTAGTTTCATTGCACATCAAGTGACCAAAATAGCCGAAGAGAAACCAGATTCTTCAACAATACAAACATATATTTTTTTTTTATTAATTTTTACGATTTTTAATTTAATAAAAAAAATTGAAATTAAGATATTACAGCTTGTACCTACCATAGGACCATTTTTTTAAATTTTGAATTACTCATTATTGACATAAAGGATTTTAATAAAATTTTTTATAGAGATGCTTCTAAAAAGTTTAAAAAACATTGCATCTCAAAATCTAAAAAAAGAAATATTTTTTGATTAAAAAAGAAAAATTATTCTTTTTTTGAAAATTCGATATTTCAAAAACGGCTCAATATTTATTTTTTTTTAAATTATATTTTCATTCGTACAATAATAAAACTTAAAGTTGGCGTACGAATTTTTTTTCTTAAAAATGTTTTAAGAATGTTGTATATAAAAGCTTATTTTTTTAAGGAGCACTACAACGACTTATAATTTTTGTTCTTGCATAAATTAATTTTTGCGTAGCATTCTGTTTTTGTTTCTTACTACTAAAAGAATTAAAAAAAATAATCTTATCCTTATGATCAGTTTTCTCTAATAACATTCGTTTTTAAAACGACCCAGTCGTGTATTTTATTTGTATAAGAACTGTATTTTTTCAATTAGAATATAAATTTTAAAAAAAATAACAAATATTTTTGGATTATCATCAATTCTTGCAGCCTCACATAAACATATAGTTATATACATAATAAGTTATATGAGTAAAGTTCAACTGGATCACACGTACTTGGGAAGCAAACATAATTAATTTCGAAGAATATATCTTGTCACTTCTCATGGTTTTTATTAAATTTTTGTATAAGAACTGTATTTTTTTAATTAGAATGTAAATTTAAAAAAATAAGAAATATTTTTGGATTTTCATCAAACATATAGCAGCCTCACATATATATAGCTATACATATACATAATAAGTTATATACTCGCAAGTAAAGTTCAACTTAGCCTTATATTGAACTTATTAGTAATATCAGCAAACCGGTCTAAGAAATTAATTAATCTCAATATTCTTTTTTTACACAAAAAATCATTAGATTCAATGTAGTGAACATACGTAACGTTCCTGCTTATAACTTCGATCGATCGATAATAATTCGTTTTCTTTTGATATAAACATCATTTTGGAACCGGCTTTAAGACATTAATACAATAATTTTTCGTCGTTTTTGTATTGCGTAAAGTATTGCCCTGCTAGGTATTGATCTGTTTATATACATAAATGGGCTGAACCTGTACTGTATATGGTATTTTTTGCAATCATATATGCCGTTTTGGCAAGTTGCTGCATTTGCTTGGTAAACTTGCACTTTTCAGTTTCAAGTTGTTGTCAAATGAATAAATGCTTAGGAAATGAAGCATTCTGCTACATCCATACAGTAACTAGCTTTTACTCGTATTTCGTAAATAATATGAATGCAGTTTATGTGAAACACGAACATCTTACTTCGTTTATAGGATCAGCTACATTGCATATATGTACGTATATAAGTATGTAATGTACATACAAAACAGGTTAGTTGATTAAGAATTTTAGTAAGTTGCAATTTGCAGTTAGTTATGCAACGGTTAGACTACATATGTATTGCCATGGATGGAATGTCGACTTGATGCTAGGTACAGATGTGTTCTTTATGAGTGCTTCTCAATTCGCAATGGTTAATGAAATGCAGATTCTATTAATGTCAGAATAAAATATGTTTTGCTGGCTTTTCTTTAGGAAAGAAGAAAATATTATTTCTAAGAACTGATTTCAAAAGCAAGTGGAGTTATCGCAACAATTCTTTTAATTTAAAACACATTTCTTATTATATAATTTAGAAAAGTTTAGCGTTTTAAATAGAAAAGTGAAAAACTTAGCTAGCATGATATTTGGTTTATTCACATTATCTACACAACAAATTAAGAATTTTGTTTTATTGAGTGTACAAATAGATCCATCGATGTATTTTCTAAATTAATGTTTCATTGTTGAAGAAGAAGGTTAAATTTATAAAAGATCAGCTCAACTATTGATATTGATATTATGGAGAAACATACGATAATTTCTATACTTTACAGAATAATAACACTTTATTTCACTTCAAATCGTTTTAAAAATCAGCAGAATAAAATATAATAGAACTTCTATTATTATTTCGCAACAAGTTTTTTTATATTATATTTAAAAAAACTGCAAAAGACGCTCCCCAGAAGCATTTTTGTAGCAAATTGAATATTTATAAACCTTTTTTGGAAGTTTTGTAACTAAGTTGAATAATGTTGAATGGAATATTTAAGTTGTATGAAGTTCTAAAAAGTTTCCACCTTGAAGTTTTTTTTATATTTTTTATAAGTCGTTAAGAAGAATAACATGAACTTAGGTTTTTATAACATATTCCTTATACGAAAATCGGAAAACCCACATTTTTAAATCTATCAATACCTGATAATAAGTTATCGAATAACTCAAGTTTATATCATAGATTTGATACGCTATTATTGATAACACCATTAGCAGTACAAAGCACAAAATGAAGTACTCCCACAGCGACAAGTTAAGTTCGCATTCCAAGTTTGGATAGTAACTCGACTTCTAATGAACTGGATGAGCTGTCTGACTCCATCTAGAGAATTTTTTTTTATTATTCGCAGAGTAAAATTTTTGTTACGGGCGATTTCAATGTACAAGGCTGCGTTTTTCTAGTCAGACAACACTCGAAGGAAGCGATGCCAGAATTTTTGCTGAGTTAAACAACCCGACTTATATCGTTCACTAGCCTACTCGGATTGCTGACGTTGCAGATCAATCCGCCAACACTCTAGAGTCTAGACTTCTATCTTACTTCTAACCCTGATAAATAATCTATTAGTGTATTATCCCCGCACATCAGACCATTGTGTTAGGGAAGAAATTTCTATCAGAACCGTTTGACAATACAAGAAAGCCAACTGGAACGGTGGCAATCATTTTTTCAGAAACTTTAACTGACCATCCGGTAGAGGCTTGAAACCAATATTTAACATAAATCATCGCCGTAAAATTTCATATTTCTCTCAGAGCCTTTTCGTCCTTCTTCGTTAGCTTAAACTGATACTTAAATAAATAGATTTTTTAACAGTACAATGCCCTTGCCATCCATCTAGCTCGATGTAGACCAGCAGGTCTCCTAAATAAAACGCCTTTTTTAGGAGCACCTCCTAAGATGAGATTCAACAGTTCTCTGTAGTCATCTCGAGGATGATGGTCTTGTAGTTGCTTTTTGGCAAAAGAAATCCTGTCTGCGGCCACTTCTGCAAAAATATTAGCCTCAGCATCATCTGTTATTGTTTTGCAGTCACTTTGGTCAATAGTGTTCCAATTGTTCTTAAATCTTTTAAATAATTGTATATCAGGACCACAAGATGGGGCAAGCGATTGATCCACTACAGCTGACAACATAATTTCCATTATGTGGTAACGACAAGCAAACCAAAGCATCTTTTTATCCATTTTTCGTTCCAAAAGAACGCATACTCTTTACTGAGTCCGCTACTTGTAGACGTCATTGCAAGTTAAAAAACGTTACTATGATTTTTACAAATAAAACACGTGCGCTCTCGTTAATAACCCATTAGAACTGAAGTGCGGGGCGGGATTAGGGTGTATGTTCACACAATAAAAAAAAATAAGCCGTAAGACGTACAACTTAAAACGTACGCCTACGCATGCGCACAAACCAATTTTTAACTTATTATGATGTTAGTGCGCACGCGTACGCCTTAAATTGTATGTCTTACATTTCTGATTGTGTGAACGGTCTAAATCTCGACGCGTCGGTAAAGAAGAGAGGTCGAGGGGAGGAAGGGATAAAAAGCGAGTTTTACTTGCACGGAAAATGTGATATAAACGCCTAAATGAAACATTAATGCAACTATCATTTAAGCTGTTCTTCAATGATTTTTTTAAAAATTTTGACAGCTGGTAGCGACCTCTAAATCTTAACAAAAAAAAAACAAAAAAAAACTTATTTCATATTTAGAGGTATAATCAAATGAGAAAGTGCCCCGGGGATAATTCAAAAGTCGATAAATAAGGACCACCCTATTATATAGTATAGTCATCTTGGAAGTAGTTTCTTTCGTTTAGATTATAATTCAGCATGTTATAGATCATCCGATGAAGTGAACTGGATGCCTGTTCTGTGTACACCTCTCTGAAATATTCATCCAAACGCATAATTATATGGTATAGTGACAATTTCCATGAACTCTACTCACTGAAATTTAAAGCAACACCTGGTCACTATGCTTCCTCGATAGTGACGTGAACTCCAGTGCAGATATGATTAAAAGCATATTTCTTTTCGGAATGAAAAATTTTAACTCGAATAGGGAAAAATCTATTAAACCAAAAAAGAATTCAAGGAAACAGGAATAAGTTCAAGGAAATAAGAAAGAGCTGTAATGATTATATTCGAAGAACCAAATTTTTGTATTTCCAACAATTAAGGCAGAAAATATATATTTGTAAAAAAATTACGATATACTCCGTCTTTGGTTCCAAATGACACTCTTTATTATCAGCTCAATAAAAAAAGCGAATTTGTTGCAGCATAGTTTACTGTAAATTCCTAAATTCCAGTACCTAAAAAAGGTGAATATTCTTCCCCTTCTAACTGCACTTGGGACCCTTTTTTCCTAGTTGAAGGAAACGTTGAAGAAATATCTTGAAGAACGAAAGCTTCTAAATGATCGGTAGAATGGCTTTCGTAGCAATAGGTCCACTGGTGATCTGGAGTGTATATCTCACAACACACTGTAATAAATCTTTATATCGTTTTGTAGACAGTAAGACTATCGAACTTGATATTTTAAAAGCATTTGCTAGAGTTGCGTGCATTTGGTATTAATCAATCTGTTCTTCGTTGAATTAGAAAAAAACTTTCGAACCGCTCAATACAAGTTGTGTTGAACGGATTTAAGTCTAAAGTTCACGAAATAAATGCTGGTGTTCAACAGAGCTCCGTTTTGTACCCGACCCTTTTTCTGATATTCATCATTGATCTTTTGTCTGAAGCTTCTATTCCTTTAAATTGTTTTGCTGACGACAGTACTTTCTCTCATATCGTTTTCATAGGTACGTCCTTATTGTTCGGATGTGGATTTTGAACGGCAGCATGTGATAAGCATTGTTAAATGGGAAATGAAAAACCACGTTGAATTTAATGTTTCAAAAACTCAATGCTGTCTCCTGTCGTTAAAGCGGAATCCAGCCTCCTGCCGGCCATTTCATTGAGGAAACAGAACAATTTTGAGTTTTAGTTACGAGCATCACAGACTACCTCGTGTGGAATGACCACATACAAAAAAAAATCTTAAATATTTTGAATTTTATAAAGAGTAGTCTGGAATTCAATACTATTTTTATTATTATTTTATAATAAGAACACCGAATGCCAGTTAAATTTATATGCCAAATGATGTATAATATTAATGAAATTTATGAATAAAATTAATCTATTCTATTTAATCTAATATTCGACAACACAGAAAAAGCTGTTTAGTCCTTAGGTTTCCATAGACGACGCAAAAATTGTTTCACCGGATGTGGATGTATTATATAAAGCATAATATTCGTCTAAATTTTGAGTATGATTCCCATATTTGGACAGATGTTCCAATATCCCACATGAGTCTCTTGGCTAGAATCCAAAAATAGCTTTTAAGAAGATAGGTGATTGAAGTATAACAAAAATATTTGAATCTTTCGAGCACCGCCGTAATGTTTCTTGACTTTCATTATATTACTGTTATTTTTATAAACAGTGTTCTATTGAAATAGCCAAATGCATTCCTCCCGTAAAAGATTTTCGGATAAAAGCTTCTCAAATTCACAATTTTTTTATTTTATGCACATTAATTAATTAAATCTTCCATAGCTGTACACGATTTTAGTTTTCCCAGATTCGAGCTCTTTGAACTAAATTGATAATCGTTCTTGTTCTGAGATGGTTCTTAACTAGCTTTACCTATAGCTGTTACTGTTGTACCTGAAAGCGGCAAAAAAAGGCAGTTCTAACTTACGGAAAACCAGAAGTAAGACTATTGAATTTAATCAGAAATAATTCAGTAAGTTTTCTTATCGTAAGAAATTTTCTCAATTTCGTATGTTAAACACGTTTTGTAAACAGAGATGACCTGACATGCCCTTTTTATATTGATCAATCAGTTTTCCTTCTTCCGATTTTAATTTGTTGTTTGAAAACGATAAAAGAGTTTATCTGGTTCTAAGCATCCGAACGAAATAATACTCAGACCAATAAGCAAAGTATTAAAGTAAGTAAAGTAAGTATTGCCATTTATTCTGTAAAACATTTTATCTGACTGAGACAATTTACCAAATGAAAAAACACAGAGTTCTCGAGTATTTGTGCACAAAGGTTTGCTTGGTTACAGGCCTGCAAGTTTTCAAAAAAAATTGAAATTCATCCAAATTGTAGGTCAAGAAACATTTGTTTTGGTTTTATATAATCAAGTTGGCGGCCAACATGTTGTTCCATGTACAATACCCTAATAAAAACAAAATGGTTCCAGGCTGCAGTTGCGGTAGCGTGACTTGGTAGGATGAGCATACATAGGAAGGAAAACTATCAAAAAGACACATGTAAAAAATTGGAAGATGAACATTTTAATTAATTGTCAGTGTGTTTCGGATTAATCGCCAAGTAAAGTATCTTACATGTGTCGGGTCCTCTGTATCTCAAGCCCCCTCTATCTCAGGGGCCTCGTATCATTGATACTGCTGATACTGTGGTAGCTACGCCCACGTAACGATCTCGGTAGCCAATTAATATCGCCTCCGATTGAGATAACCATGTTGAAACATGTCGTCGGTTTCCAGTCCATATCATCTAATTCGGGCCAAAAGAAATTAGTTATCATTTACCGTAGCGTTCGCCGTTGGTGGTCATGGCCTGGCTAACGTCTTTATCAAATAAGACGAAGATGAAGCCGCCAGCACAAAATCCGCAGCATACAGTGATGGATTTGGTGGACCTCGTGTGGATTGTGATCGTCCTAAATTCAACAATTTTGTTTGTTGACGAACCCATTCATCCAAAAATGGGTTTCGTCGCTGAATATGATTTTTCGACGAAAATGTTGCTCGAACAGAAACCACATTCATTTGCATACGTTGCTGAACGCATGTTAATTTGGCAGGTAGACTTAATAATTATGAGTTAATTTGACAAATGTATCTTCAACAATATGGCTGTAATCGCCTGTCGAAGTTTAGAAATCCCTATTGAAAAACCCTTTAAAAGAAGATATTCTATGATCTCATCAGGCGTTTTGAACAATTTTCATTTTTTATTCAAACAAATTTTTTAAATGTTTGTATACGGGGAGTTTTGTATGCTTTGTTCCTTAGTTGAACAGTATACTTAAACAGTAAATCTTTCCCCATTATTTTTTTTTAATTGAAATCAATTAAAATTATCTATTTTATTTTATTTAGTGTCGGTGTCGTCCTCAATATTTAATACCAATAGATTAATATTTCATTCACTTAAATTTAAGTTGAAATTCCGGAAAGTCATTTATTTATATTGAAATTTCAAAATTGAATATGATTTTAATATGAATTTACTGGAATGATTTTATTTAGTATATAAATAAGGGTTAAAAAACGACATAGAAAAACAATCCAATTTTCGAAATAATGCATGACCTCAATGATTGTATTATTTGTTCTGATGTATATAATCTCTTTTAAATTGATTAGTATTCCCTCATTCATACAGTAAACCTTTGTGTTTTAAGTAATACGTGATCAGTTTTGACTCCCACGTTTTCATCTTAATATGGTGTTGTAAAACATTTAATTCGTATTCGTATGCACTATAATTTATGTCTCCCAAAATTATGTATGTATGTATTTCATGGTGCAAAACATCTTGAATGCCAAACAAAAACTAACATCTTCTCCTTAGTGAATGATATCAATTAAGGCAAAGTTATTTCACACAAAACTAACAACAATAGTCGTCAAATGCAAATTATGAACACTGCCTGTGTTCCCACTTACTTACCAGGGGCTTATTGCACCAACTACAAATTACAAGTACAAATTTGTGATTAAAAAAAATTACATATGAAAAAAACTCGATTTTTTACAAATTTGTTAAAAAAATGCTTGTAAGCACAATTTTGTAAGATGGTGCAATAGGCCCCAGACCTCGCTGCTAATAACAAATATCGCTTATAACGATTTTATGGGTACTATTGTAAGTTAGGTGTGTTGAGTAAAGATTGTATTAAATTCTCAAAACATTTAAATAAATGCGGTGGAAGATCCATCATCTGGTTATGCTAGAAAATGGTACAAAATAAAGCAACAAATACTATAATAATGAAGTCTTTTTTACTACATAATAAAGTATAATATTTTTCAAGTATCACATCATGACACTTATCAGGTTTCGCAACATCACTCTCATTTGAAGACATTCTCCATGCCATTTTGGTCAAAACCTTTAAGCAGAAATCTTGAAAAAAGTATCTGTATCTTGCTTCCCACGCTACCGGTCGTTGAGTGGGTCAGACGAGTACTTGAATGGCTTTGTCCCTTATCCATGTGAGTTTCATAAATGAATTGTCTTTTACTTTCTGTTTGTGGCGGGCTTTTGTATTTTTAATTTCTTGTATACGTATAGTAGTTTTAAGACGTGTAATAAATTTTGTGTTCTCAAAGATTGAGAAAAAAAAATGTTTTTACTTTTTATGGGGTACAAAAAAATGTTCAATATCATTTACAGTTTCCAAGTGGATCAATTACAAAATATCAACATAGAGATTAATATATAATTTCCACCTTTGAATTAACTATCCTAAGGGGGAAGATATTATTCATTAGATTGAATAATACGTCAAACAGAACTCTAATCGCAGTAAGCATTTAAATTTAATTTTAAGGTTAAAGGTTTATCATTTTACTAAATGGATCTTTTAATAATCGCTGGATGTGTTAAAATTGTGAAAATTTACTACAAATTTACTACAAAATTTACTACAAAATTTACTACAAATAGTGATTCTGTATTAGGTAAGTTTCACAGATGTTTTTTTAGCGATTAAAAAACCAAACTGTCGCATATGCGAAAGTAAAAATACAAATGTAAGTTTCGAAAAGACCATTGCAACAATCCACCACCAGTATTGTGTGTAAATTGTTTTGGTAGTGCCATTGATCTACACTTCTTCGAAAATAAGGAATGTTTAACCTGTCTATATAACTCTCGTGGAACAGAAAAATTAGCTTCCAACTCGTGTCTTTTGAACCTGTTTTCGGCCAAATTTTACGTTGAAGTTTTAAGAATTAAGTTAGGATAGGAGTCCAGAAGAAATGGGGACAATTGAAACAGCTTTGAGCGACACGGTAACGAAAATGATAAATAATTGATTTTTCAACGACTTTCGGTTTTCTTGTTTCCTGTAGCCTATGGAAAGGTAGGTATTAATACATATAATAATAACAATCAACTTATTAAAGGTAGCTAGAAATGGCCTTTTTCATATATTGCATGCCTTTTTTTAAATTCCTGGGTATGTATGATATAGTTAGTGAAATTTTTCAATACGTAGACTAAAAAAAAAAACAGAAAATGCAATATATTTGTTTTTTTTTTTTTGAAAAAAAAAAAAATAGTTTTTATATATTTACAAAAAATTGTACAACTCCGCAATATTAAATAGTACCAAAACTATTTTTCAAATAAATCGAATGTATTTTATTTGAAGAAAATAATTTTTAAATTATGTAGGTATCAGGGTGTCTTTTAATTCTTGCATAATATTTTAGGGCGTGATTCTTGGGAATATTCTAAAAAAGATCGTTTACAGTAAGTGTTTTAAAACGTGCTCGTTTATTTGAGTAACTGTACCTTTCCCGTTTTCTTATAAGTTCTCAAAAAGAGAGAGATTAGAAAAAGAAAACGCTGTAAAACTGTTTGTAGAATTCTGTAAAAATTAAAAAAAAGAAAGACATTTGGTAGGTCAATTTAATTTTTTTTTTCAAATTTTGATATGTCGTGGGAATGATTTACGTCTTTGAAATTATATAAGATTATGTTTCATGTTAATCTACGAATTTTCATCAAATTTGCAACTTATTAATTTATTTAAAATAAACAAATTAAGGTTTCTCAGCAAGATTTTTTTGAAAATTAACTTAAGAATACTTCACAATTCTCAAAATACTACTTTAATTTGTAAATTTAGATTAAAAAGTTAAGCAGAATGATTGTTCAATTGGTAGATTTTGTTAGAAAAAATACAGTATAAGTTAATTAAAAATAATTTTACAAATTAATAAAAAATACAGTTAATTATTATAAATGCTTCAAACTTTTCTATGTAAAATAAATGTATGCATGTATACAGAGTGATTCAATATTAGAATAATTAGATGTCAAAATTGTCAAAATTGGCGGAAGAAAACAAATTGCTTTTTTTATGAATAGGTTGATTTTGAATAAATAATTTTTAAAATTAACATTTTGCTAGATAGTTCTGAAGAGATGATATTATATGATTATGAAGTACCGAGATTAAACAAAATCGGCCATCTAGTTTTCATTGAGATTTATTATCAAAAAAAAACTATAAAACAGGGAAAATTTGTTACTAAATCTGGTAGTTAAACTTAAAACAAGGTTAAAAAATCGAAAATGTATAATATATTTTACTTTTAATAGTTTAATTATTAACTTTATTCTTTTCTCAATAGCCAAATTGTAGCCTATTGTTCTAGTCCTGAAACTATAGATATGGATATTATGTAGATAACATGTTGTTTCAACAAAATGGTGTCACATCTCATACAATACGCATTTATTATAAATATTTGTAGAACTCTCATTAAGACGAACGAACGACGCGCCAACTACAGAGACAAGTTGAAATTTTTGAGGTAGACTTGTGGAGAGTTGAGAACAGTTGAGAAACTAGAAATAGACAATAATAATGAAAGTTAAAGGACAAGACATTGAACAAAGATACAAGAAAAAAGCTATTTTATGTTTTCCTTTCACTAACCAATAAGTATAACATGGCTTTCTTTGCTTTATGTACAAGAAAAACGGCAATATTGTCTATGAGAAAGTTTTAATTTTTACTTGCGATTTATAGGTACTATAAGGCAAATCATGCATTCGTACAAAAATAGAACTCGAGATTTTGATAAAAGTTGACATTACTATGAAAGCGAAAAAAGTGGGTCTCGCAATTCTTTATGTCTGTTTGTTCGACTATAGCCTAAACGCCCAACTAACAATTTTACTTCTATATTCATCTAGAGAAGCTTCTTATTACTATTTCTTGCACACATTTAAGGGTTGTAGTTATAAAACTCCAAAGAGTTAAAAGGGCGACTTTTTTTTACTCCTATTCCACCTTTATGGAGTAAATTGTGTTACTCCGAAGAACATACTTATCGTTATGTTATAGAGGTAATATATGCTTTATTGCAGCAATTGCATCGATAGTGGAAATGAAAAGAAGATTTACTGTCACAAGAATAAAATACTTATAGGAGTATGTGGAAAATAAAAAAAAAATATTTATTTTTGTGCTTTCATTTTTATTTTGATGCTTTTCTTGCATGTTTTTCGGCTTTTTCCGCATGATTTCTGTAAAGATCTTAGAGTTGATTATTTTTTATGATTTCATTTTTACTTTTATTTTTAAAATTAATTTAAAAATTACTTACATGTGTAGGCAGAATGTGGGAATCGAACTCGGGTCCTCTCGCACCAAATCTCTTGCTCGCTAACCGCACGGCCAAACTAGAATATGTAAAACCTAGCGTTGAATTGGGATCGCTTTTATCATGAATTTAATCCTATAAAAACACATAAGCTTCCTTTATAGGTGCTTTTAACACTTAAATATTAGAAGGAAGCGATATTTATCGCTTCGTAATTCGCATAAGCTGTGAAAAAAGCTAGAGTTCTGGTATACCTAGCATATGTTCCAGTATTAATTTATTGATAAATTGAATATTCTCAGCTTCTTCATCGAAAATCTAGCTGTTAAAAATGTGTCGTGTACTGCAGTTGCAGTAAAAAAGTCTCGTGAATCAATCGACAATACAAATCACTGTCGCTAAAATAATTCGTAAAAAATAGTTTTTTTCTTAAGAAACAACATGATTCAAATTTTATATGAAATTTGAATGAAACTTAATATATTTTTTTAAATAAATTGCACTATTGACTTTTCACTTGCGATATAGACATATGGCAAGTTATCTATTCGTAAAAATAAGGCGATGCTTAATTTTTGGAAAGCTTAAAATTTAAAATTTTATAATACAATCTACAAGATATATGACAACATTTTTTTTTTTGAAAATGTAAAGAAATGGTTTTCCAAATTGTATATTTATCGAAAACTTCACCTAGAATTTTGATAATTTTTGTTCCTTTCGATTAATTTTAAAAATTTTGAAATTATTAGATATTACTAACTGTGTCTACCGCATTCAACTATTTTTTGTAATTTTAAATTTTTCACTATCGGCTTGCCGGATTTTAATAATATTTGTTTGGAGAGGCTTGATAAAAGGTTAAAAAAAACTTCTATCCAAGATAAAATTTAAAATATTTTCTAGGTTTAAAAAAAAAATAAAACTTTTTTTGAAAATTTGATATCTTTTTTTCAGATTTAATTTTGTTGAACGGATACAATAATAAAAATTCAAATTCTGCTTATCAAATGTTTTTCTAAAAAAATGTTTTAAAAAACAGTTTCGACCATAGCAATAATTTTTTAAAATTGCCATTTTTTACATTTAGGCAAGTTTGTTCGACCCAATCCTACTTTTCATTTATAAGGATTTACTCAGTGTGGGGTTTCCGCATTTTGTTGTTGTAATTAATTCATCCTTATATGTGCAAAAGCACGTGGTGTACTTATGCCTATTGCACAGTTTTATAATAGTACTATAGGAACTATATTGCATTATAAGAGTCCAACAGAAAAATTGATCATGATTATAGAGTCTTGACTTAAACTGTCCAATAATGATTCTATAAAGATAACGAATAATAAATAAAGACTTTTATAGCAGTTTGTTGGGATTACTATAGGAGCATAAACTGTCCTGTGGTTTTATAGTATCTCTATAGTATGATTAAAGGAAAATTGAGTCTTTACGCCTATAGAGGTGATAGAAAGTGCTCCAGAGAATGTCTAGGCGATGAATTATATCAAAGTTTACTCCTATAGCTATTTGACTTCCAGCAATAATGGTTATATAAGCACTATAGCAACGAATGATTCTTAATTTCAGAAATAGGAAGCAAAATTGTTAGTTGGGCGGCCCGGCTGATTTTCTTTAAACTTGGTAAATAGCATTTTTTAAATTTTACCTCACCACTTTTTTTTTTCTTTTTTTTTTTAAGACCAATAATTGCAGTACCTGCCATACGAACTATTTTCGAAATCTTATAAAAAAAAATTTCTCAAAACTGTTCCACAGATTTAAAAAAAAATCAAATGCCAAGACTCCTCAAAAGTTTAAATATTACAGTGTATTTAAATTTTCCAAAAAAAAAAAATTGGATTTAAAACTCAATATATATTTTGAAAACCCCATACATCATTTTGTTTAACCTAGACTAGTTTCTTTGCAATCTAAGAGATGTGATAAAAATTGTATTTTACCTAAAAATAACGGTACCCTCCATACAAATATTAAAAATGGTTTCCGAAAATCGATTTTTTCTCGAAAACCGCACCAAGAATTTTGATAAATCTTTTTTTTTTCCGATTAATTTTTACGATTTATAATTTAATTAGCAAAAATTTTAAATTAAGACATTACTGACTGTACTTAACTACCATAGAACCATTTTTTCGAGTTTTGAATTTCTATCGGTATAAGGGATCTTAATGAAATTTTGTATAGAGAAGCTTCTAAAAAGTTTGAAAAAAAAAGATATTTTTTTTGAGAATTCGATATCTCAAAAAACGGGTCAATATTTTTTTGGAAATGTAATTTTTATTAGCACAATAATAAAGACTTAAAGTTGGCGTACCAAAATTTTTTCTTAAAATTTTTTTTATACAAAAGCTTATTTTTTTAAGAAAAGACTAACTTATAATCATTATTCTTGTATAAATTCATATTTGCTTAAGAAATCAGATGGCATTCTGTTCTTATCTCTCACTACTAAAGAGTTGGAATAAATTAATTTTATGCCTCTGACCAGTTTTCCAGAGAGAACTATGTTTTTATGTCAAAATTTAGCTTGGATTTTAGCTGATGTTTGGAGAAAAATGTGGGAGATAAAATTTACTTATTTATGAATTTTTGAATATTACAACAAAAACTTGAATGAACTACCACCAAGTGGATTCTTATTTGGCTGGAGTTATAGTCCTCAGGTGATAATTGATAAACGATAAAAAACCTAAATTGGGATGGACCTGATCATGTGGTCTCGGTAGCGTGATGCGCAGGGCATTGGCTTCTGACGACGCTAGGTCTGGGTTCAAATCTCAGTCATGGCAAAAAGTTTTTCGATTAAACTTGATAGTATAAAGGCTAAGCACCACAAATAAAGGAGTCTGATGATCGGCTTGGCAACCGTGAAATAGCTATAACTCCAGCCAAATAAGAACCCACTTGGTGGTGGTTCATTCAAGTTGTTGTTGTAATATTAAAAAATGAACTGAACGTATGTACTCATACAAAAAAAAAACCCCTTCGATAAAATTTACCGCGATCTGCGTACTAGGCTTAATTCTTGATTTTCATTACTGTCCACATTTGATGTTTCACATATACAATCAAAATAAAATGCACGACTGGATCGCGCAAACTTGCTCTTATGTAAAAGTACTTTGGAATTTAAAATACATTTTATAAATATGAAACATGGATTTAATGAGATAATAATTTTCAAATGCATAAAATTGCGGTCTGATTTCTAGAAAAGTATGAATTTATGCAAACAAACTTTAAAAAATCGTTTTTTTATTAAACACATTTTTTGTATAATAAATTTCCTTAAAATTTTTCAAGAAAAAAATGTGGGATGCGAATTTTAAGTATTTAATAATATTGATTTTAGGAAATAATTTCAAAAAATAATCGTTCATAGGTTTTGAAGATATTGATTTTTCAAAAAAAAAAAAATTGTGTCAAAAAGGCTGTAGTGAGAGGAACAGACATACAGACACACTGAAACATGTTTTTTGTGCACTAAGTTTCCTTAAAATTTTTATAAAAAGAATTGATATGCAAATTGTTAGTATTTAATAAAATACATTTTAAAACATTCATAAAGTTAAAGGTGAAAGATTGCCCGAAAAAAAAAAAATCCATGTTGATTTTTTTTACTGTAAATTTTTAATGATATGATATCTGGATAGAAAACAGAAACCTGCTGGTTCTTTTAGTTTCTATAATATTTTAAACTTCTTCACTTAAATGTATTTATTTGTTAAAGCTTAATCCTTATAAATAGAGATATTTCTTCAAATAAGAGAGATGGATAGAAAAATACAACACCAAAGGAATTATATTGCAGCACATACATATATCCATCATAAGGCCTCAATCAAACCAGAAGGGATGCCAACATTTTATCCTACGAGTAAAAATACAACGCCCAAAATGAACAGGTGGTCTCTACAAAGCTTGGACAACGAACAGCTATTTTTATTATTAATTTAACAATGAAAACAAAACATAAATTAGAATGTATGCTCTCAGGACTAGATATCTATGTAGATATATTTAAGTCTGTTGTGATAAAGCAGGGAGATCATACCCTAACCCCTCAGTGCAAATCTTTTTCGCAGAAGTTCTATTCTTGCATTATAACAGGCGTAATTTGGTTCTTGAACTTGAAAATCGCATGCCAGAATGGGACAAACAAATGTTATGAGAAGCAGCTTTAAATCAAAAGGATCAGAAAATTGCTATAACTTCCTCTTTATCCAATTAAGAATATTGAATTCAGTCTAAGTTACGGAGTTGATGTGCTGTATGAATATAAGTTTGCCGTCGATTGACAGACATATCGTTAACACGTGATGATGATTCATCATTGATCGAATAATTAAAAGAAGTTACGGAAATATATATCGACGTTAAGGCTAGTCGCGCACTGGCAACTGTGATCGAAATCAAATAGTTTAATCACCAGTTGAAAGAGAACCGCGCACTGACAACCAGCGTTGCCCCCCTACTACAATCGTAGTGTTTTTACTACACTTTTTTTTCAGAAGCACACACTACGCACGCTCCTCCAAACACTACACTTTTTTTCAAAGCGAAAACACCAAAATGATATACATACAAATCCACAAAACAGTTTTTGTTAGAGGTTATGAAAAATGTTTGCAAACCTGATCTTTAATTTAGATTTCAAAAACAAAGTTCATCACGTTGCGTATACGTCCATCTATTTTGGACTTAAATTCGAAGAATTTTGTTGTAGAAACGACATTGAAAATAATATTTAAAAAAAAGTACAAACGACAGATTTAATTTAAATGATAATGAAAAAACAAGTCATTTAACCCTATCGAAATTTCAAAAGGAAACATTCCGACTATAATGCCCCTTTTGAAAAAATTTCCATTTCATATACAAGCAAATGAAACCATGATAGAAAAATGACGAATTTGGTCCATTATAGGTTCACAAGAAACGTTGAAAGAATATTTCAATGAAGACATTGTTAAATTTTGGGTTAATTTATTGAGTGCCAAATCTTTTCTTGGAAAGCCAGGTTTTGAAAATGTATGTAGTTACATGCTTACTTTGTGTAAATTGCCTCATAGCAGATTTAAGAAATAATTTAAGTATTTCAACAGTTAATTAAAAGAACTCTCTAAGGACGTAGAGAGAAGTTTTCAGTTCCCCGCAAAATTAAAAAGTTTTGCACACAAATTCAGTTATCACAATACAAGTCATTATAAAGAAATTAATCATTTACAGCCTTATGTACTAATTCGTTTTAGCGACGGAGTAAAGTTACTTCAACTTTACAACGGCTCTAATCCTGAAAACCTTATTTATAATGAAAATGCACGAGGAATAGCGGTGGGATAAGATAGAACTGGTTCAGAGGAGATTTAAGGCCGTTTTACTCGTAGTATCTAAATATCATTTTGAGATGACATCTTGTGAAATTTACAAAAAGGAGTGTAAGTATTTTTTTTCATTTCTTACTAAGACAAAAAGGATAGATATTTTGCATTAATAAATTATTTATATTTTCCAAACGCTCTAACAGTTGTACGGTATTGGGAACGCAATGTGGTTGGTACATTCATTTATTGAACTTTATAGAATCCAATTTTAAATGTACCCAATTTCACAACGTAGATTATGATGAAATAAAAAAAATTATTTCAATTTTAAGCGGAGTGATTGAATTAAATTCAATTACCCAATTTCCAATATGCATACAATGATAATAAAATGAATAATAATGGAAATCAGCTGGGGTTTGCTTCACGTGTATAATAACCAGAGTTTTATATTGGCGACTTTTTTCCCAGTATATTTGACATAAGGAAGGCGTAGCTAAAACGGCTAAGAAAATGTATTATAAATAAGGATTTGTTCGACGTGGCGTAAACCCGAAGTAAGTGCTTCGGCTCCGTTTAACTATTCCGAGGTTGAACCCAGTATTAGTGAAAAATAATAAATGTTAATGTTAATGCTGTTAATGTATATTTTTGATTTGCAAAGATGTTAACAGTTTATTTAGTATTATATGTATAAGAATTTCTTATTAGTTGCTTATAAATATTGTTTATTATACCTATGTATATTTCAAAGCGAATTAAAGGATTACAAAATTTGCAAAATTATTTTGTTTTTTTTTCTTACTACGTTTTTACTACACTTTTTTTTTCCTAAACACTACACTTTCAATCAGTTGGGGGGGCAACACTGCTGACAACTCTACTCACGCTCCCACTCTTTTCTCTCTTGCGCTTATAGAAAACAGCTCAACTGTTGCGAAGGCAATCGTTTAGTTTGTGTCAAAACACAAACTTTCTAGTTGCTCGAATCGAGTTGCTCTAAGTGCGCGGTGTCCCATATAAGCCCATATATGTTTCATTTTAGCAACCAAACAGTTGCGAAACTAAAAATTTAATGTGCGCGCCTGGACTTAAGGGTCACATGCAATTTTTCACAATCAGAACTTAACTTGAATAATTTCAAAGATTGTAACGTTGTTTCCCAAATTATAGACTCAAACATTTTTTGAATTACTGATAATCTTGCAATACGAGTAGGTATGTATAATTACAATTGTTACAATTGTTAAATTCTTTTTATTTTTGCCTTTTTTATTTTCCATACATGGAATTTCCACAAGAAAACATTGAAAAGAACAAAAGCAAAAATGAACGGTTTACGCAGTTTTTCAAAATAGTGGAATACCATCAGGGAATGGGATATGATCAAGGTGAGATATAAACTTTGCTATTTTATTTTAATAAATATTAAAGTTTATATCAGTGAAGTAAAAGAAAGATTTTAAAAAGCTAAGGTTTTGACTTTTTTTTGCTAAATATCACAATTTGAAATTTTACAGTTTAAGGTATTACAGTCGTTAGTATCACAGTTAAAGGCACTTTGAAAGAAGTCTGAAAATAGTTGTTCTATCACATGAGAATCATCATATGAACGTCGTTTGACTTGATAACAGATGAAAAAAGAACAGGCATTCTTTGACGGCTTATCATTTTCCGAAAATATTTCTGATTATTTTAAGGTATCTTTGTAGTCGAACAGATAGAGAGACAGAATTGCGAGACCCACTTTTTTCGTCTTCTCAATCAATGTTAAGTCTGATAAAAATCTCGAATTTTATTCCCCTTACGAATGCATAACTTGCCATATAATACGTACATACTCGTACATGTCACAAGTAAAAATTGTAAGATTCCAGCCTCAATTCACAAAGCTAGTACTGTTAGTTTTTAACATTGATCTGTACATTTGTGTTTTTGATTAAAGAAATAAAAATATTAATTGCTAAGTATAATCTTGTTTTGAGTCTAGTACACAGATCGAGCTAAATTTTATCTCCCACATTTTTCTCCAAACATCCAAGCTAAATTTTGACAAAAGAACCTTGTGGAGAAGTGTATTTTTTTAAGTATTATGAATGAGAATGGATGAGAATTATGAGTAATTTTTCCTGTGGAAAATCTTGCAAGACTTCCGTCACCACATTTTCTTCTAAATATTCTTCCATCTCATATTGAAATTTAGCTCGAGAATAAATGTGCCAGACAATTATTTCGTGCGCCAAATTTTGACTGATAAGTTATGTACAGTTCGGAGAGAAATTTTGATTGTTTAGCTGGAGCAGCGTACCTCTCGGCTAAAATCCTTGGCTAAATTTTGGAGAAAATTTTGTATGGAAGATAAATTTTAGCGTGACTACTACGTACTACGCTTTAAAAAAAACATATTCGGTATCTGAGCTACATACATATGTATATCTGACCCGCTATTTTTACAAATTTAGATGCAGACTTGATTAATTTATTCAAGAAGACAAACCTTTCTTCATTCGACATACAACCAACATACATAACGTTTTACGAACATTACATATAAAGTGGTGCACTATGTAAAGTTCTTAATATTGAGAGTTATACTCTAGTTAAGCTTTAAGCAACAGAAAAACGTTAATTATTATATTTTGTGCAAGTACAAGTTATACAACGTTTAGCGTTAAGTATTTCAATATTTCGCTTTATTTTTAACTTCTTAGCTTAAGTGTTTGCCTCACTTAACTCGTTCTGTTCCAAAGTGAAATATAATATTTCTCATTCATTTTGCGGTTTGGCATAAGAAAAATAAATGTTCGGCTCATTTCAACAATTTCTCAGAGAAAATGATGTGAGTATCACATCATGATGTTTCGCTTCTTTTTTTTTTTTTAATTCAAAGCAGTTGTTAACTTCTGTTGCGACTTATTTTTCATCTTGGGAGTTGCCATTATTTTCTGTGGTGTACATTTTTGTTACATTCGCTTTCGTTTTCTGAATCTAATCTTACTTGAATAGGAGAAGGTAGAAATATAAAGCAAATTTAATTGAAAAAAATTCACTTTGTGTATTTACAAATAAAGATGAGAGAATTTGTTATGTAATTAAAACCAAACTTAGTACATGGCACATTATTTATTTATATGTAGATGTGCATACATAAATATTATTTTTTTCCGCATGTTGAAAAGTGAAATAAGAGACTTTGAGTTGGGAGGATTTAAGAAAAGTAAAATTTTAGATATTTCATGTTGTAACACTAAAAATTACGTTTTGCTTTAGTTGCGTAAGGACAAATGCTTATACATATACATATACTTTTTGATTTGTAATGCGGGAGATAAATTTCCAATAGAACATGCGATTGATTTTGAAGTTTATGTGTACGGAGGCTGTTTGAAAAGTTCTCGGCCTAACATAGAAGGCGTTGTTTTAATAAATAACTTTTAATTCCTCAAACAGCCTTATATATATAATAATTGTATGTGAAGTTTCATTAAAATTGGTCGCGTACTTATATAAGTGCAATTTTTTGTTTGAACGAACCTATTGCTAACAACGAAAATGGAAAAAAAATGAAATTAGAGCCGTCATTAAATATTTGGTCAAAAAGAATATGATACCAAATCAAATTAAAGATGACTTCGATGAGACATTGGGGAATCTGCACCTTCGTATTCCGCCTTCAAAAAGTGGGCAGCCTTTTTTAAACATGGCAGACAGAGCGTCGAAGATGATCGCAGAAGCGGAAGGCCAATAACTTCCACCTCTTCAGAAAACGTCGATAAAGTTCATAAAATGGTTTTAGACGACCGAAGGTTAAAAGTGCGAAAAATAAGCGACACCTTGGGGATCTCTTCTAAACGGGTTTAAAACATTTTGACCGAAGAATTGGGGTTGAAAAAATTGTCCGCAAGGTGGTTGCCGCGTTTGCTGAGCGAAGAACAAAAATTCAATCGAGTTGAAATCTCGAGAGAGAATCTAGCGATATTTCGGAGGAATACCAGCGATTTCTTGAGAAGATTCATTACCACCGACGAAACATGGATTCATCACTATATTCCTGAGACAAAAGAACAATCAAAACAATGGAAGCATAGCGGTTCTCCTCCACCGAAGAAAGCCAAGTCGTGTGCTTCAGCTGGGAAAGTGATGGCGTCAGTCTTTTGGGATTACAAGGGAATTATTTTTATTGATTACCTTCCCAAGGGCCAAATTATCACTGGTCAATACTATGCAAACCTGTTGGACAAATTGGCTGAAAAAGTTGCCGAAAAAAGACCAGGATTAGCCACAAAGAAGATCCTTTTTTATCAGGATAATGCTCCAGCACACAAGTCGGTTGTTGTCATGGCTAAACTCCATGAACTTCGATTTTGTGTACTGAACCACCCCCCTTATTCACCTGATTTGGCACCATCAGACTATTATCTCTTTCCTATCTTAAAAAAACATTTGGCTGGACGCAAATTCTTCACCAACGAGGAGGTGATTGCTGAGACGGAGCGGTTTTTCGAAGAGTTGGAGGAATCAGCCTATAAAAAGGGTATAGAAGCACTGGAACACAGATGGAACAAGTACATTGATATAAGAGGAGAATATGTGGAAAAAGATTAAAAAAAAGTTTTAAAATTTATTGCGTTTTATTGGTCAGGCCGAGAACTTTTCAAACTGCCCTCGTATAGCTGTATTTGTGCTTAGTAAATTTAAAATCTTATTTAAATGCAATCATTATTTTACAGTAATTTTATTATTATATAAATTAACTTGTTTAAAAAAAAACAAACAAAACATTAAATCACACACACCCATGTGTATATACAGGATGTCCCTTAATTCGTGCATAATATTTTAGGGCGTGATTCTTGGGTATATTCTAAGAAAAAAATTGTTCTACAATAAGGGCCTATCTCCAATTTTTATATCATATATTTGGGAATTTAAGTAAAGGCCTATTTTGGTGAACACTAACCCATGTTAACTAACGCTGTTAGTTCTAATGATAGAAACTTTATTTAGGCCTTGATTTTTAAAAAAATACCATTATTTGTAACTGCGCTTAAAGAAATATGATATCCTATCTCGGTCTGGAGATATCCAGTTTCTAGCACGTTCCGTTTTTCCTGCCCATGCTAAGTTTTTAACTTTGGGCTCAATTTTCTCCAGAAAATGCGTAATAAACATACCCTTTTACTGTTTTTTTTTTTGAATGAACATAACAATAATAAAAAGAAAACTCACTGGCAAACTTGCAGAAACACCCATTGATTTAATGATACTTGGGAAAACCTAAGACGTGATAAACAAACAAAAAATATTTTTTTTTCGCTTTAGCTACAAAGGCTTTAGCCTAGTACGCAGATCGAGCAAAGACAAATTTTATCTGTACAGTTTTAATCTCTACAAAACTTTTCCAAATCTCGCGCAAAAGTTTGAGTTTAGAGAGATAAAAAATAATTTATTGTATTTTGTAGTGTATCTCTGATCTCTGGTTGTTACAAAAGTCGTTTATACCTTTTTGAAATCTCCTCTTGATGCTTTCAAGAGAAGCATCAGCACCTTTTACATAAAACCAGTTTTGACAAAAATCACTTTCCGAATACGGTGGCTGTCAAAAATTTGTCCCGCAAAATAATGCTTGTATCATTCTTTTTCCTGGCAAAATTTAGTAGAGACATTTTGTACAGCAATGCACAAAAGTATGAATTTTGCGTGCGAACTGCGTACTGCTCGGAAAAAAACCCAAGAAAAAATTTGTCTCAGGAAAAAATTTGTATGGGAGACAAAAAAGAAGAAAAAAGCAAAGAGTGGAAAAGAATAAGTCGATTTTTCTTAAATTTGTTTGAAGAATTGCTTGTAAATTACAACTTGTAATTTGGTGAAATAGGCCACAGATCTCTGCCGTGACATTCCTACGTTACCAAGTGGTACCCTTAAATAAAACAAAAAATAAGAAGAATTTGTTTTTTTTAAAGAAAACACTCATCTGGTTTTTAGCATTCTAAGAGCATTCAAAACTAAATCACCATTCGTATGTATATTTTATAGTATACGAATGTCTCCAAGCAATCACTATACTTTGTCCAACAAAAATAGTCAGTACAGTGAAAATACTTATGTGTTTAAGCTCTTTCAGGGTTGCCGTTTTGAACAATAGGAATTGCCACAAAAATTTGAATCTTTTTCAGCACCACCGAGCGATAAAAAAACAAGCCCATTTTTTAAGAGCAATATTTAAAAAGCGGAAAAATTAATTAACTTGTTATAAATTCAAAAATATTTGCCAATTAGAATTTAAAATCATTTTACTGAATATCACTTATTGAACCGCACTCGATCAAAAAATCTAGGCAAATAAAAATGTATACATTATTCTGTAAGATCTTTAACAAAAACCTTAGGAAAAGTGCGTACCTACTTCTTCATCATTAATGAAAATCAACATAATATCCAGTCTTCTCTCCCTTTGAATTGTGTCAGATCGGTCATGGGGAACTGTGCCGATTTTTTTTTTAAATATTCGCATTAGCGGGTGCACATATCTTACGAAGGGTTTCTTTTAATTCAATATGATAAAATATATACTGGCTCTTTTTACTGACATATACTAACTTTTTTTTATTGGACAGAGTATAGATTGTATTTATTCTCGCGAATTTTCTAGTTTTCAATTAAATGTCCGCCTACTTCTAAACCGAAAAACTAATTGGTAGATAAAATCGGATTGTGGAAAAATACATACATTTTGAAAGTTAAAAGAAGAGTTTCTTAAACTAAAAATAAAAATCATTTACTTTATGTACAATTAAAAAGAGTCAAAAAGAATAACTCATAAACACGACAGAGGCAGAGAGTTGTTGGAGTAGAAGAGATTTCTTTGGACAGTATTGACAAACAGTTGGAGTAACTTTCATTCGATATCGCATAAAATTTCACCAACTTGAAATTGTTTGAGACACCCTGAAATAAGTAAAGTATGTATATCAAGAAGAACCTATTAACCCAATTGCGAGATACAAAACCACTAAAAATAATTTGAAGGTCGGATTGATTTGCTTGAATGCGAAAAAACTGACGCTGATGAGGTAAACCTTCAGTTCATGTTTACAAAATTATGCCAAGCTGTCAATTACATCACGTGCACAGAAACAATAATTGTAACAACTATTTTTGTTGGACACCGAACAATTTAAAGTCTTCCTACAGTGGGACTATTGTTAATTTTAATAGTGCATATGACAAAAACACTTTGATAAAAAGATGCTAAATTGTTACAGGGAGACAAAAGTTGGGGTAACTTCAAAAGATGTTGGCATTTGACATGGAATAACCAAGAACTACTAAGAAATGCACTTTTAATGAAAAAGGATGACATTTTCACTTCAGTTTGTTTTTACAACGAAGTACTCGTATTGTATTGTATTTTTCTCTTTTGTTCTTTTCTTGTTCTTCTCTCTATTTTGGTTGAAAAAATCAAATATTCCTTTTTTTAAATTAAGTGATTTATTGTGGATTACAAAAACAACATACCTAAATTTATTTAACAAATTTAGACCTAAATGGTACACCATGGGGAAGTTGTTTTGATAAAACAACAATTTTTCTTTTTAAACTAAGTTAATCATAATTTATAAATAAAAGCTAAGGTTATAATAGTGAAAATTGACGAACTTCATTTTGTAAAGTAAGGTAGATATTATTTGCATTCACGAACAATGGCTAAATTTGAATGTTAGTAATGAATTCGTGAAATAAAAAGGTTTTAAAATTATTTCGCGCTGATTGTACTGGAAAAAAGGGTGTACTATTAGCTATTTTACTAAAAATAATCTCAAAAAGTTAGTCTTTCAACACGATCTTATGAGTCTGAGTAAGTTTTTTTTGAAGTTGATGAGCAGAAAAACACTTTCTTTGTCGGCACAATTCATGTGTCAGTCTCTAATAGAAATAAATATTCTCTCTGAAAAGTCTCATATCAAAGGGCACGGTAGTGCCCAGCCAAGTTCTGGCACTACACCCTTTTTACAGGAACAAACTAAGGCGATTTTTGACCCCTCCCTATCTTCAGTATCAATGAAGTCAGAAACTTAAAACTCCAAATATTTTCTAAGGTAGTCAGGCACAGGCGCCCCACCAAATTTAAATTTTCTATCATAAGTGGTTCCTGAGATATAAAATTTGATGGACTCACTTGGCAAGTTTGTTTTATGCCCAATTCGAAAGGTTTAAAAAACTTGACCAGTAAACCCATCAAATTGTAGTCAGTAATCATTAAATAATAAAATTTCTCTATTACATTGTAGCTGTTTCAATATTATTCTACTTTAAATATTCGGTATTAAACCTTCATGAAGTAAGAACTTGGCGCACTTTTAGATCTCAGTACTTTTCACGGCTGACTTATTACACAAAGGTTTTTGTATAGAAGAACTTGGCTTTTTTTTTAACATTTATGTTCTTGGTCTGATCTCATTAAGATCAAATATCTGCACCTGCATTTTCGCACCACTATCTAATTTTTCTAACATTAAACACAATAGCTTCCAGTTATATTCAGCCTGCATCTATGTTCAGAGATTTCCGTAATATACGAGTAAATATGGAAGTGAGACCCTTCAAACACTTTCCAAAAAACGGGACAGACCGGAAAGTGGAAGTAAAAAAATGACACTCCCATCGACCCGTATACCGTCAACAGTCAGAATATAATAAAGATCCAAACTCCATATTTTCACATTCTGCTGTATTAAATTATACATACTCCGACAACATTCAAGTTTACTACGTCAAAACGATAGCGTTTGGACGATAGCTAAATTGGTATCGTCTTGCATTCATTTTGAAGTTTGTAGGTGACTGTAGTTGAATGATTGAGTTTCCACTGTAAATTGACATGGTGTATTGATTGTTATCTGTTGAATTGACAAATTGAGTGTTAAATGTTTCGGCGAAGCAATTTTCCTATTGTAGAAAATTAAAATGAAAAAATACAACCTATACGCATGCGACGACAGTTGAGAGATAAATCAAATTCCTTATGTTTTACAACGGCTTATATTTTATCTCCCTTTTGGCCTGGTATTTTTAATCTGTCCAGACCTTTATCCATGATCTAATGCCTTTCGTGGGGAGCCCATCGGCATTCAACTTTTAAGCCAAATCAGCCCACAATCGGTCTTAGACGAAGTTCGGCTCATATCACCTAGCCAAATCGGGATGTTCATCCATAAAAAAGTTAAAATCGCAATTTGAGATTGCGTGACTGCTCTATTAAGTATTTGAATTTATATTAATTTGTAAAATATAACAAAAAACAACTTACATTTTAAAATCATTTTCCTTTACTTCAAACCGGCACCAAACACAAAACAAAAACTTTAAAAATGCATTTTATTGACAATTATGATAGCCAAATTGACTTTTTAAATACAGTTTGAGAGTTTGTGAAATGCATCGAAATCTCTAAAACTATGATCGGTAGACGAGACGATAGTGGTCGAGTTACGTGAAGCATATCATGGACGATCTCGTCGACGATTATCGTTAAGAAAATTACGGAATGACCCCCCAGAACATTGAAGGAATGCGCTCTAAATTACTTACTTTTTATAATGCCGTCGTTGATTCTGATTATGTTATCATCGCTCTCACAGGGACTTGGTTGGGCTGTGAAAATATATGATTAGGAATTGACAACAAATTGATAACAGCCTTATAGAGCCCACAGCAATTTTTGGGAGTTATGTATAATAAAAATACGAGTATGAGTATGAGCGTTTATACATATGTGCATGAGGCTGGGTATCGAATACAATTTATTACAAAATAAATAATGAATTTATTATTTTTACTAAGCTTTGAGCATCTATTAAAATCAAAGACTTTGTGATAACTTATATGGCTAATTAATTTAAAAATATTTCTATTAAATGTACATGTATAGTACATTTAGTCAAAAAAATTTTTTTTACAGTAGGTGTTTCGCTACATGTCCTCATTAGAAAATTAATTTGGGATGGTCTTTGTAAGAGAGAGGCCGCCATTTTGCAGTATTTTCGTTTTTGTTTAATTACTTGTTTGAATAACATTCTACAATAAAATGACAAAAGAAATGCTTTAAAAAATTAGTTATAGTGAGTTTTATAGATTGATTCATCCTTAAGTTATAGAGGCGTGTTAATTTATTTGTAAGGAATAAATCAAGTAAGTAAATACAAATACAAAATGTATACTCAAATTTAAAATAAATTATTATACAATAATATTTTTTTTTTCCAAAAACTATTGAAACGACTTGATTTAAAATTTTGAGGTGATTTTTTTAAAATTTTGTCCTCGCGACTTAACAGGCAAAAAGAACACCGCCCCGCATATGATTTTGTCTTGTCTTGATTATGTCTTTGATCAATAAGATCAAAAGGTAAGTTGTCTCACACTTTTTAATCACCCTACAATAAAACTGAGAGGCCTTAAGACTTAAATAAGAACGGTCACTCTTATCAGATATTTGCCGTAGGAAAAGCATTGTATATCAGTTCAGATCACATTTTTATATAGGTATTGTAAACAAGAAGAATAAAACAAAAGAAAAGTGGTTTATTTAATTTTCTAAAGCTTATAGAAATTTTGTTATTTAAGTTTAGTTGTAGAAAAGATTGCAATGAGCATTAAATGGTTGCTTAGAATAACTTTTAAATCCATTTTTGTATTTCAAATTCAGTTAATTAAGAATATCAGGACTTATTAAAGAATAATGTGTTAGAAAATTGCCTCTATTCATTGTGATCTAAATTTTCATTTGATTTATTTAGGGCCTTCTTGAAATTTGTTCCAATGAAGACTGGAAAGATTAATAAAGTGATTTACATTGCGCATATGGCTTTAAATTTGATGTTCTTTTATAAAGTGGATTACATTTGGCCGAGCTATATGAACTGCAGAATCTCAGTATTCAACATTTTATAAGATACATTAACTTTTTTTTAATTATCCTGTTCAAATATAACGAGGATTCAATTATCCATGAGAACTCGACATTCCAGTATGTCTTAAAATCGAAGCATGAAGTAACCGAAGTATTAATTAATTATTTTATTTTTAGTAATTTGCACACACTCAAGAGATTATGGCTACCCTTATTGAGTTAGTTAAATTTATTAAGTTAGTTTTGTTTTGTTTTAGTTTAATAAATCTTATAAACCGTTTATGTTTTTTTTCAGGAGAGATGCATTTTGGGAACAAATAACAAGCAACCTCTTTGATACATCTTTGGTACAGTAATTGGGTATGATGCATTTCTAACTCCTTGTAAATTATTTTTTTTCATCCGTTACTGACGTATTCACTACTAAAATAAAATGCTAGAGTTGATCGCACGTAGTTGCCCTTTTGTACTAATGTAAATTAAATAAATTGATGTTATCAATTTCTATAAGCATTATTTCGCAGATCCTTACTTCGCCATATTCACAGTTAATTTTTTTCATCTACGAATTTCAATTTCGCCGATTTATAAGTTTGTCGTTAAATTCGCCCTTTATTATTTCGTTTAGTTTTAAAGCGCAATTTGTTGTTTTGCTAAAATTTTTTTTGCCAACCGTTATTTCTCGCTATTATTCTGATATTGGTCTTTTCAAAAAGCAATTGCCTCAAATATACTTATTTAATAATATATGTAGATACATATGTAAATAACTGAATTTTATAGTTTGAGTAAATAAAAACTAATTTCTCTATTTAACTGTTTTGATTATAATTATTTCTTCAGATAAAATACCATCTTTTTTGTAATGGTATTTGATCATTTAATGTGACGTATGTTGTGTAGACAATCGGGCTTAATGATCTATTAAGAATAATGCAATTAATTTAAAAAACTAATTCATTCTTGTCCCAACGTTTCACCGGTTTCTTTCCGGCTTCATCAGGGGTTTATATTTATTTAATCTTAAAAAACAATATGAAATAATTAATTGGGATCAAATGCTTAAATATAATATTGCACTTACTTTAAGTTTTGCTTTTTGTTTACATTTTATGTTGTTAAAATTTTAAATAAAATATTGATATATAAAACAATTATTTGACATTAATACTTTAACACTATAAAATTTAAGAAACATTAACAAATTAACAAGATGAAATTTAGACAAAACAAAGATTAACCTAATATCACAGATTGCTTGCTTTGGCTATGGCAACACTATAGTAAACGGTTCGGCCAATTTTCTTTAAACTTGGTAGATATCGTTTTTATTTTTTCCCCCACACGTTTTTTTTCTTTTTTTTAAGAACAAAAATAACGGTACCATACGTTTTATTTTTCGAAATTTTATAAAAAAATTTTTACTGTAAATTTTTTTGCATGATACAAAAAAATTTCATTTAGTTAGAGCTAGATAATTGTTGAAAAAAAAATTTACGAAAAGTGGTTATTAAGGTACACCCCTTGGAACAATTTTTTTCGTTTTTGATTTTCTCAATTTCGAATAGAATTGTGTATTTAAATTTTCAAAAAAGAAAATTCTTGTTTTTTAAAAAAGTTTTCAAATTTTTTTTTCAAAACTCAATATTTCGAAAAAAATTTTAATATTGATAAATAAAAGTTTCTCAATATAATCTACAAGATGTGAGAAAAAAAATATTTTATTTAAACTAAAAATAACGGTACCCAACCCCATACAAATGTCAAAAAATGGTTTTCGAAAATTTTATTTTGCTCGAAAACGGCGCAAAGAATTTTGATACAAAATTTTTTCTTTCGATTAATTCTTACGATCTTTAATTTAATAAAAAAAAATTGAAATTGAGATATTATTAATGACTGTACCTACCATAGAACCATTTTGAATTTCTCATTATCAACATAACGTATTTTATTGGAGCTTCTAAAAAGTTTGAAAAATATTGCATTTCAAAACTTAAGAAAAAATATTTTTTGAATTTTTGGAAAAAAAAAACAATTTTTTTTTGTAAAATTCGATATTTTTAAAAAACGGCTCAATATACCAAACCATTTTTTTAAAATGTTTTAAAAATTTTGTATTTAACAGCTTATTTTTTTAAGAAACCAGTACAACGACTTATAATTTTTCGTTTTGCATAGATTCATATTTGCATAGCATTCTATGTATTTTTATCCCTTACTACTAAAAGTATTTATAAAATGAATTTTATGCTTATGAACAGTTTTTCTGTAATAACATTCATTTTTGAAATTCTTAGTCTTTTATATAAGAGCAAGTTCGTGCGATCCAGTCGTGGATTTTGGTTTTATATGATTTAAGTCACATCACGATTACACTGAAATTAAACAGCACTACCCATTGTCTCGTTCTGAACCATACTGCACCCCGCCGCGCTCTCGACCATTTGCATAGAGCATAGAGTTGATTCGAAACAATTTGAATATGACCTTGGTATATAAAATCACAGAATCAATACAAAAAATTTGAGGCAATTTTTTGATACGGGTAACAACACAGACTTACAGTTTTTGACACGAGAAAGTAAAACTCCTATTAAATTTAATTTTTGGTACTGAACTCAAATCCGTCATTCGCTTTCTGCCTTCCGATTTTGAGATATTTTAGAAACTGAAAAGTTTTTTGGGGATTGGGACTATGTAACAACGAGAGGTAATTTTTTTTTTAATTTAAAAAACACGAAATTGTACTACTAGTCTTCTACTTTCAGTTTTAATCTTGACAAAAAATTTTGTTTATCCTCTGATAAATATGTACTTAATTTATTTTTATTCAGGTTAGAAACACTCGCGTCTTGTTCGTTAATATAATATCAACAACATTTTTGTTATTTTCGTATAGAAAATAATTTCTTTTAAAATGACAACATCAAAATAGGTGCGTTTTATTATTCACAAATCTATCTGGATCCGGATCTGGATCATCCCTTGAAAATAAAACGATACGGATCTTAGTGACAGCAGTGTTATAAGCTCGTCTCTTTTTATCCTTAGGTTTGTAAATTTAAATTATTTCTTGTCTTTTTTCTTTACACTATAACTTGCACTACCTTATCATAAAAGCCATCTACTCGCCAGTGTAATAACTAGTTTTTGGATCTTTGAAATAGATCCCGATAGAAAACAGGATCCCAAATTGTTTTTGTAATACATGTTAAAACTTAATCCAGATCCGGATCCCGATAGATTTGTGAATAATAAAACGCACCTAATGACTGTTTAAACTTGACCAATTTTTCAAAAAAGGATGTTTTCGCAAAAATGCATACAAAGATATATTGTGCACGTGCACAAATAAATGCAGTTACGTTATTTCTAAAGATACAACACCACACAGTGTTATTTTTGCGCCAGTGTAATTAAAAAAAATTGACATTTTGCGACACATTTGAGGACATGGGGCTAATTAAAAACCATGCCGTTCTCAGTTAATACCAATTTTCAAAAAATACGACGCGACGAATAATGGACTTAACCCATATATGTTAGCTACCGTAAAGACACAAAAACGTAAATTTAATATTTTTGTTTTTAATAATTTACATACCTACTCGTATAATTGATGCCCGCATTTAAAAAAAAAATTGAACTCAAAGTCAAAATTTTGCTCGGGCAAGAAAAATTGAACACCATTTAAAATTGAATATCTGGCAACCCTAAAAACATATCAGCAAAATTTAAACGTAGTTTTATACGTTAGTATATCTACTAAAAAAATCCAAAATGAGGTCCCTACCGTTAGTACTGACAGAGAAATTGACCTTAACATGGGTCAGTGTGCACCAAAGTTAGCCGGTTTTTAAATTGTCAAAAAGTGATGTCAAAGTTGAAAATCAGACTTTACTGTAAAACAATTTTTTTTCTTAGAATATCACCAAGAATCACATCCCAAAGTATGGCACATGAATTACCGGACACCCTGTATATGGCTTTGGAATTATTGAGTTTTCAAAAATTTTTAGATTTTTCTTAAAAATCCCAAAATTAATTTTTAAAAAATTTTTGTAAGCAATGTAGAACAATTTTTTTTTTCTTAAATATCACCAAGAATCACATCCCAAAGTATGGCACACAAATTACCGGACACCCTGTGTATGGCTTTGGAATTATTGAGTTTTCAAAAATTTTTAGATTTTTCTTAAAAATCCCAAAATTAATTTTAAAAAAAATTTTGTAAGCAATCGCATTTGAAGAAATTTTTAGAAGCTTCTGCATAAAGAAAATTGATCAAAATTTATCGTTTGTGAGAAAACCGAAAATAAATAATAAAATAAAAATAATTAAATAATTCTATAATAATAATTTATTGATCAATTTGCAATTATTAAGATGAGTGGCATTAATTTTTGTTTCTATTTTTCTATTAAAAAAATACCCCTAAAAAACGGAGCAACACCTGCCAAATCATCCGGAAAGCCTATCCAGTTGCTTCTTTGTCAAAATCACAGTAACCAACGAAAACTTTTTTCAATCATTCATTTAACTGGTACTAATAGTTACTATTTTGTATTTTTTTTCCAAATATAAACTAGCTTTTACTATAAAATTATTTTACGTTTTGATTAGAAAAATGTGTGGACCGGTTTTCAATAAAGAAAATATTCTCTTTAATTTGCAAAAAAAAGAAGGCCAGATAGGCATGGGCAAACAGACAAAATTGCGAGATCCACTTTTACCGTCTTTCCTATAATCATATAATATCAAATTTGATCAAAATCTTTTTTAAACGAACCTGCATTATAGTACCTACATATGTATAATCGCAAGTAAATAGAATTTCTTATGACTGTTCTTTAAAAACATTTATCTGTATATTAGTTTGGAAATTGATAGGTCATGCAATATCCCTTGTCATAATGAGGTAAGTGAGAAAGTGTCAAATTCTTCAAGAGTAGCTCTTGTGATGAAAAGTAAAAAGTTAAAGGAGTCCTTCATTCCTGCTAACACGCACACAGGAATGCTTGGAAGTAAAGCGCTAGATTAAGACTTTCTAGGAGCCATTGTCACTAATTTATTTATTTATTTTATTTTACTAAATGTTTTCTTCCAATACAATTTTCTTATGCGTATCAAAGATATTTGTAAACAGAAAATATGCGATTTCTTTATCGAAAACACTTTCTGATACATCTGGGATCAGACTGAAATTTTTGAAGGTTTCTTAACAGCTCAGGTTTCTGAAATTTTATGTAGTCAACATACAAAAACGCGTTTTTTCGCTATGTTTGAGATTATGTTAAACATTGAAAAATATTTGTATTTACAAAATATATACCTATATATGTAAATATTATTCATTTATATATATGAGTTTTTTTTTGTAGATTGAAATTAAACGTTAGATTTTTACAAACCTAGGTTATATTACAAATACGAAGATATATTCAATTGCCAATATTAAGTTCAAAACATTTATTTCAAAAACAAACAGACTTCAAGTGACCACAGCGCTCGATTTTATACATACATACATACATACATCATTTCCCCAAAACCTTCTGAAGAGGTAAGGCACCTCGCAGCTTTTACTAACACTCTACCTTTTTATCAGGGGGTGGATCGGCTAAGGTGATAGTTGATTGTGATTGTTATTTTGACATTCGCTCTCTCTATATCTCTTTATTGATATGATGGAGACAGCTATAGTCAAAATGACAATTGCAATCAACTATCACCTTAGCCGATTCCACTCCAGCTTTTTTGGGTAGTACACCCATCACATAGGTGACAATACTGCAGTTCTTTCTAAAAGAGCTATGCCGCTTGAATATTAATTCTGAATGCCAATCAGCTATCAGTTTACTATTGTAATCGGACCACACGAATGGAGATTCTATAAGATCACCCGGTTTTTGGTTTTTTCTTACATTTAGATATTTAGTCCAAACGTTTATCATCGGCATATCTTCGTGTTAGTACGCGTTAATAATGCCATTTCAATTGATCTATTATGATTTGGTTGCTTTAACCCCGATGTTGTTACTTGTGTTTAATCCCAAATAGACATGCTAATAAAAACTCAACTTTGATAACTTTTAGAAGACCAATTTCAAAAAGAAAAGCAGATACGCTATAGTTTGGTCATATCGAGTTTGTTGTCTTATGCAATGGTGCAAAACATTTTATTTGTATCCCTGGCAAACATCCATGTATAAGGATTTAATAGGTTTTTTGTAAGGTTTAGAACGTAAATAAATATTACAGATTTTATTTGCAAGTGACATTTTCAAATACTTGTGATATAACCTCGTATATAGAGTAAATTTCGAGGGTATCATCCTTTTATCTACACGAGTGTATGACGAAAAAATATCTTTTTGCGCTTCGCCAAGTGGAAAATGCTCCAAGATAATGAAGACAAATTAGCACCTTTTATATAAAGTAAATTTGAAAAGGTTTATCACGAGAGGTTGGAGAAAGGATCTGAAGTAGAAAAGCAACCAATGAATAAATAAGCAAGTAAACAATAAGTTTTACCATAGCAAGTTATTGATTTGCTCTTTTCTGTTTTATTTTTAACTCAAAAAAATGAGTTAACTATTCGTCCTTCTGTCGAAGATATGCTTAAGCACTAAATTACGAGTATTTTCATTAAGAAACAAGAATTTCAGGTTTTCATATGGTTATAGATTTATTTTTAAGGTTTAGAAAACAGTTTATTTTTCATTTTTGTGTATACCTATACATTTCATAAATATCTGCGATTTATTCATGTGCGAACGAAATAAATAAATGGAAGGTATGATTTTATTTTATTTTTAGTTTTATGGGGCTGAAGTCCTCAAGCATTTGGTAAAAAGTTCCAAAGAATTGATCCTCCGATATCAGTATTGTGGTTGGCATGTAAGCATTATATCAGAGAACAAAAGTAAAAAGTTAAAGTTAATTTATTTTTCAATGGTAGATATGTCGAGCAGATGAGTAGCAAAACCAAACAATCTGTTGTATCTTCCAAGACATAACCTTCTATTAATGGCGACATTAAGCTTACATAACAATACCGAACTACATCTCCTCGTGGTCGCACGGATTTTGTGAACTGTCTTCTTCAGGTCTGAATTCTCCTGCAAATTTTAATGTTACTTTTTAAAAATATATCTTCTGATGAATAAGGCATATATTATGTACTTATATATTGCGTTGTCATCGTTGGTGGTCAGATGGTCTTTATTGTTATGTTGGAAACAGCGATTTGTGGATGTTATTGATATGCAATTATTAAACACTCTTTAACACTTATTCAAAAAATTTACATACAAATAAAAAATCTACTCCTAGTGAATCGAAGTTAGAAAATCTAATTTCAACTTCTGTTTCAGGTTGACTTGAATCCTTAGAGCAATTTTGAGCGATTCAAATGCACTTTAGCAATTCTTGGATATAGAATTTCAATTTTGGTAATACATTAACTAAGGGCACGTACAAACTACACGTACCCATTTGTGCAGTTTTGTAATTTTAAAAATTATGGGTAGACCTCTTAAAGCTTAATAAACGATTCAATATCTGAATTTCATGTATGGGAATTAAGTTTTGTGAAGTGGATTTCTTTTTGATCATTGATGGCTTTTTTGGGTTTTAGCTGCTTCTTTGCAAACACTTTTGATTAATAAACTCAAAGTTTTCAATATATTACCATAAAAGTTAAAAACGTCATTTTTGTTCTCGCACTTCTTAAATCTGCATACAATGGATTGGAGGATTTAAAGTCTGAGAAATTAAATTGTAACATGTTTTTTATTTATATCCAATTAGTTAGATGATTATGTGTTTCTATTACTTGAGTGGCTCTATGCAAGTAAGCTTAGTGCTTACAATATTTTTAAGTGCTTGCGGATTGCTTAAACTTAAAGTTAGAATTTTGTCTTCGACATTAGCAATAAAGATTAATAAATCTTCTAAGCCTCCGTCGAAACATTGTAATTTTTCCTCCTTTCTCTCCTTCCCTTATTTTCCCCATCGCTCGTTCTGTGTTTTACATTATAAGAGTTTTAAGCCCTGGAGCGCAAGTGAATAATATACAAACAAAAAAAAGATATTAAAGTGGATTAACACTTAAACTTAAATTACCATGTTGATTAGCTTTTACTGCTGCTTCTTGTGACGCTTGGTGTACAGCTTGTTGTGCTTTGTTGCTTGTTGTGCCGCTTGTTGCTCTGTAAGGATTGTATAAGTATATATGCTATATTTTTCGTTTTAAATAAATAATTGATTATTGCTCATGCATTTTCTTTATTCTTTGAACGATCAAAAAGATAGCTACCCACCAAACTGGGATCTCTATTACTTCTTTAACCGACTATGATAGAAATACCCTGGTTACTTTGTATTCAAACTTAAAAAAAAGTTTGCCATAAGTAATCGATATAAAGCGAAAGTAAACGACGGTATTTTTCCCTAAGGGCTTTGATACAAGGATATAGTTTTATTTTTAGATCAACCAAGTATTAATTCATTCTTTTTCGTTAAGTTACAGAGATTATTTCAAAGCGAATTTAAATTAACTTTAATATGGCGATTGGTCGACTTTGAAAGCCATATTTAAATTTAAAAATTATTACAATATAAAAATTTTGTTCAAGAAATTATTTAATATATTGATGGAATAATAAGTTTTCTGGTTCAACATTCCGCCACCTTTGGAAGAACTTCTTTTCAAGACGAAATCGTTGCTACGAGTAGTTTGCGAATAGTTCTTCGAAACAATCCTTATTATGTTTTACATCGACGACTGTGAAATTACATGTTTGTGGCGTCATCACAATGAGTATCTTTTCAAAGCTACTAAAAAGGCTTCAGCTGAAAGATCCTACACTAATTCCAAAATCCAAATAGATAGCTTTTGAAGAGAAGCGGACAAAAACTGTAAGTTTTTTAAAGCACTTTGCTCTGAATTTTGTAGTAAGTAAATATGGGACCACATAAATATACTCCACCACATAAAAACGGACTTGATGGACTCAATATTACTGAAGACAAATCACCCGTTGCCTCATGTAATTTCAGACGATATCTTGCACATTGGACGAACTCTTCTCCGTGCCAACCCTCCAAAATAGTTGTTTAGATAAAGCTACCAGAGATTTTCAAATAAGCTTTTCGGTGAAATCGGAATCGTTTAGAAGCAACAATGTTTGCTTACTTTTCTCTGGTATGTTCCCTTGTTTTGATCATCAATCTACTCTCAACAGAAGTAAAGTAAATGGTAATTGAATCATGAGACTAGGAAGAATCTTAATAGTATTTTTGAAATGATTCTCACATTTAATTTGCTCTTTCAACCATCTTGACTGAAAACATTTAATTACCTCCAATTCCCAAAATTTCTGTAAGTAGATATCAGACCAAAAAGCATAAATGTTAAAAAAAAGAGCCAAGTTCTTCTATACAAAAACCTTTGTGTAACAAGTCAGCCGTGAAAAGTACAGAGATCTAAAAGTACGCCAAGTTCTTACTTCATGAAGGTTTAATACCGAATATTTAAAGTAGAATAATATTGAAACAGCTACAATGTAATAGAGAAATTTTATTATTTAATGACTACTGACTAAAATTTGATGGGCTTACTGGTCAAGTTTTCAAAACCTTTTGAATTGGGCATAAGAAAAAAACTTGCCAAGTAAGCCCATCAAATTTTAGTCAGTAGTCATTAAATAATAAAATTTCTCTATTACATTGTAGCTGTTTCAATATTATTCTACTTTAAATATTCGGTATTAAACCTTCATGAAGTAAGAACTTGGCGTACTTTTAGATCTCAGTACTTTTCACGGCTGACTTGTTACACAAAGGTTTTTGTATAGAAGAACTTGGCTCTTTTTTTTAACATTTATGTTTTTTGGTCTGATCTCACTCCTTTTTGCAAAGATTTTAATATTTTGCCATGTCAAAATCTCGAAAGATACGGAAGGATAGAAGGGTGGACTCTACCTACTAAAATCAATTTAGTTTATAGCTTCCTATTTCTTTTGGTATATTTTCTTTTTTAATATTGGTTGTTTTGATTTGCGCTTCAATTATTTCTACTTGTCCTGGCAAGATACCTAACACTAACAAACCTACCTTAATTACAGCAATCGGAAGTGTTCCATATAAATTAAACATTTTCTCAGAAAGTGGGCGGATACCACGCCCCTGAATGGAAAACCGCTAATTTTATATTTTTTTCTTTGTATGCAATTTAAGCCCTACCACTTTACCAAATTTCATCGTTTTATAGCAGTCGGAAGTGCTCCATTCAACTAACACCAATTCGGAGAAAGTGGGCGGATACCACGCCCCCGAATGAAAAACCTCGATTTTTATTTTTGGTCCTTTATATGCGATTTGAGCCCTACCTTTCCACCAAATTTCATTGTTCTACTCCAATCGGAAGTGGAATTTACATCAGTTCTGAGGAAGTGGGCGGATACCACGCCCCTGAATGGAAAACCCCTAATTTAATATTTTTTTCTTTGTATGCAATTTAAGCCCTACCACTTTACCAAATTTCATCGTTTTATAGCAGTCGGAAGTGCTCCATTCAGCCAACACCAATTTGGAGAAAGTGGGCGGATACCACGCCCCTGAATGGAAAACCTCGATTTTTATTTTTGGTCCTTTATATGCGATTTGAGCCCTTCCGTTCTACCAAATTTCATTGTTCTACTCCAATCGGAAGTGCGCCATATATAATTTACATCAGTTCTGAGAAAGTGGGCGGATACCACGCCCCTGAATGGAAAACCGCTAATTTTATATTTTTTTCATTGTATGCAATTTAAGCCCTACCAATTTACCAAATTTCATCGTTTTACAGCAGTCGGAAGTGCTCCATTCAACCAACACCAATTCCGAGAAAGTGGGCGGATACCACGCCCCCTGAATGGAAAATTTCAAATTTTCGATTTTTTCCTCTGGTTGCATGACAAGACCTACCGTTGTGCAAAATTACAAGATTCTACGATGTCGGGAAGTGCTTCATAATTTTGATGATCTGTCAGTCAGTCAGTCAGTCAGTCAGTTACGGTTTTTGTGATTTTTGAGGCCTTATATCTCAGGAACCGCTTATGCCAGAAAATTGATATTTGGTGAGGCGCCTGTGCCTGACTAGCTTAGCATATATTCGGAGTTTAAAGTTTCTGACTTCATTGGTACTAAAGATAGGAAGGGGTCAAAAATCGCCTGAGTTTGTTCCTGTAAAAAGGGTGTAGTGCCAGAACTTGGCTGGGCACTACCGTGCCCTTTGATTTATCCCCTGATACTTCCATTCTATTGATGAATCACAATTTCCTGTTTGCATATGGCCAATCGGAGCTTGTATTTTCCTGATACGATCCGTGCTAGAACTTTTTTGCTTTTTTTTTTTGCCGAGTTTCATCTGACCTTTCTCGAAAAACTCCAAGAATGCTTCACAAAGAATCTTTTTGACCAGATTTATATAAACTCTCATCTGCAAGCTTTAAATTCAAAGAAAGATTGCAACTACGAATGTGAAATGCTGCTTACGACTGATATCCCTTAATAAAAGGTGCGACTAAAAATTCTAAAGACAGTTCGAAGTATGGTATACTTTGAATGAAAGGTTTGTGTTGGATAATTTATTTTAGTTTCTATAATTTCAATTCCTAAGCTGTCAATGTTTTGTGTTTTGCCTTTATAAGGCCAAGCGAGTTTCAAAATTTGACCTAAGAATAAAAACTTGATTCGAGTCAAACCTTACCCAACTGAGAACCAATTAAATGAGTGTTGTTATCCATCAGAAGTAGAAGCAGGATCTATAAGTTGGATTCTATGTAAATGTAAATGTTATTGTTTGTTTTCAAATCTTGCACATATAATGAGATGGACATTTTTTTTAAATTAGCGCACACTCAAGGGCTTAAGAATACCCTTATAACGTTATAAATATCAGACCAAAAAACATAAATGTTAAAAAAAGAGCCAAGTTCTTCTATACAAAAACCTGAGCAAAACCAGTCAGTTACGGTTTTTGTGATTTTTGAGGCCTTATATCTCAGGAACCGCTTGTGCCAGAAAATTGATATTTGGTGAGGCGCCTGTGCCTGACTAGCTTAGCATATATTCGGAGTTTTAAGTTTCTGACTTCATTGGTACTAAAGATAGGAAGGGGTCAAAAATCGCCTGAGTTTGTTCCTGTAAAAAGGGTGTAGTGCCAGAACTTGGCTGGGCACTATCGTGCCCTTTGATCACAGCGCGAGCAGAGCAAGGTTTGAGGTCGATAGTTACTAAGCAATGGCTTTGGTTTATTAGAAATTATCAAGAAATTGACAATTAAGAAAGTTTGCACACTCTTTCCATACAGACAACTTTTTATAACCTAGCTGTTTATTTCTTTTAGACTGTGTTTCTGTAGGTATCCTCCTTCGATATGGCAATATGAATAAGAGCATTAATTATGCAGGGAGAGAGAGAGAGATTCCACTAAGATTATTGAAAGAATTTATAAAATTCTTATAGTCCGAATATTTTCCACTAAACATGGGTAGACTTTTTTTTTAAGTGATAACTATTAGGATGCGGAATAGATTACGTAACGTCTGAGGCACTACTTCGTCTTCCAGTTCCGAGAAGCGAAAGAATTTTAGTTTTTGCGGTGATATATAAAATTTCTATTTCACATCTACAATTATTATCGTTGCGAGCTAACACATCTATTTTAGTTTTATAAACTAAATCTTTTGAAAAGAAGGATTTCAATATTCCTAGTCTGCACTCAAACTCAGTTGACGTCTTAACGTTAAGTTATGCGCATTAGAACGCACAAAATTCTTTATAAGGAATATGCTTCCCTTGGTAGAAGCTCTTTGTAGTTTAAATTCTTCAATCAGTTTAGTTACTCGAATAAATACAAAAATATCCTTTTAGCCGCAACAAAATAATCAAGACGCTCTATTTAAATATTTAAAATTATTTTTATATTCAAGTTAAAGTAGAGCGTTTCGCAAGGAAATATTTCTTACTAATTGAATTTCCACAGCGAATCGTAAAAACACAAATTTATCAAAGTGATCTAAAATTTCATAAAGTCATTTGAAGCGGCGGCGACGCAATGTTTTAAATTTTAAATTCCAGTTGCAAAATTCAAGTTAAAGTCGACATGAAAGACCAATAAATTGATTCTTTTTGGGCTTCAGCGACGAATGGAACACAACACATCCGGCGACAACGACAATGTCGATGATAGCCAATACGAAAAAGCTCTATCAGTGGTGAGTCTGTGTAGGCGAAATGTAGATCGTTGCAATGAAATGAGGTGTGTATACAAATTGTGGACTGAGAGAACGAACGAATTATAAGCGAGTAAATGACGATCGATGGTTAAAATGGTGTGGTGGATTAGAATTTCGAAATATTATGTTTGAAAATTGAAATGAAAGCTTTTTTTCTATTTCTTTTTGTGCTTTTACTAGATACGAAGTGGAATGTAAGTTTTCCCTTTTGTGGATTATAAAAATATCATCAGAGAAGCAATTATGATTTGAAGCCAGGGTTTTGGTTTCAATTGTCTAGCGATACAATTTATTTTTTCGAGTAACGATATGTTCAATTATAATGTTATATGTTATGTATTTTATTTCTGACTAATTTTAAGGTCTCTCATACTATGTATCTCAAATGTGGGTTTTTGCATTTGAATTTTTGTTTTTAAGCAAACATTTTAAATATCAATATAAATATTAATTTTGTTTTACCACATTTGAATAAAATTAGACCAGACGTATCTGTGTTCCTTAGGTCGGTGAGTATTCCTTTTCAATGTCTGATTATGATTTTTGATTAAGATGTTGATCACCTTTCTCCTCGGGATTCCTTTCACATAACCTACCCCTTTCATTCGCGAAACCGAAAGCACGTTGCGATGATATTGTCTTTCACTATGTGTACAAGTGTACATACATAATAGTTCTTAGCTTTGTAATAAAATTTAAAGTTTTTTATTACTAGATATATTGCAATATATTTTGTGAACGGTTGCTAAATTTTATTTGTATTTAAAGATTTCTTGATGAGCTTAACGTTGTTTGGGACTTTTTCTTTTATTTTTTCTTAATTTTAATTAATTTAATTTATTTCAAGAAAAAAATCGTTTTTCAGTAAGGCCTCATCTCCAATTTTTATATCATATATCAGGGATTTAAGAAATTCAAAAAATTTCGAAGATCCATATACATTAAAAACTCTTTATTCTAGTCTAGTTAGACCGCATCTGGAGTATTGCAGCGTTATATGGAATCCCTACACACAATCTAGCATTTATCGCTTAGAAAAAGTTCAAAAGAGATTCACTAGATTTGCTCTACGAAAATCTTTCGAAATGTAAGTGTTCCATCCTATGAAGCCAGATGTATACCTACTTATTGACTTAAAACCTCTTGTTTTGAGAAGAAAATTAAATTCGGTACTTTTTGCTTTTGATGTCTTGAATTGCGTCATAGATTGTCCGGTTTTGTTATCAATGTTTAAGATTTATGCACCTTTTCGTTCTTTGCGTCCGAGAAATGGAAATTTGTTAAATGTTCCATATCACAGTACTACCTACGCTCGCCAAAATCCTGTCACTAGAGCTAGCATAGATTTTAACGAAAATTATGATTTTGGTATAGATTTTAATTTAAATAGATATCAAATTAAGAATATTTTAGTTAATTTCTTGTAATATTATTGATTGTTATAGATTTTTATGTTATCCTTAAATGTAGTCTAAGTAATGTTTTGTAACTTTAAAGACGAATAAATAAATAAATAAATAAAAATATGCATACTTTTGATGTTAACAGTAAAAAACTATTTTTTTTTAATTTAACATGTTCCAGGTTTTCCCAAGTAGGTATCATAAAATGTATGGGTTTTCCGCAAACTTGTTTTTGAGTTTTATTTTTATTATTGTTACCTTCATTCATAAAAAATAGTAAAACTTTATGTTTAATACGCATTTTCTGGACAAACATTGAGCTAAAAATTGAGTTAAAAATTAGCAGGGGCAGAAAAAATGGAACATGCTAGAAACTGGATATCTCAAGACCGAAATAATATATCAAATTCATTTTAACGCAATTATTTCTTCTAAAAATAAAGGCCTAAATGAAGTTTCTCTCATTAGTACTAAAAACGCAATTACAATTAACATGGGTCAGGGTACTCTAAAGTAAGCCTTTCCCCATTTTTTTTTCTTGGAATATACCCAAGAATCACACCCTTAAATGAATCTTTTTACTCCTATATTTTAAAGAACTATTATATGCATGTTGTGCTATCATCGTTGATGGCCGGTTAAACTTTATTGTTTAAGTTGAGATCAGCTATCTTAACTGGGGATGTTATTGATATCGAATTATTTAACACTTTAATAGGAATTGAAATAAATATAATTCACGCGGCAGAAGTTAGAAGTATGTAGTAGGAGTACGTCTCTACCTGCGCCCAATAATCCAAATTTAGTTTCTTAGTCTGTACCAATAAATCCAACTATATAAACAAAATTCAACTTTGCGTTATAAATTTCAATCGCGTCGCGAAAAATAATAATTAAAATGAATTAGCTGCCAGTGACTAAGTGTGCGTGTGTATTAAAAAAAAAATGCACCTATGCAGAAAACAACCGATGCTGCACCCAAGAGTTCTAATTTCATAATGAGCGGTAATTTTCCATTCTCTTCTTCCCTTATCAAATACAGTTGCTTTGGTTTTGTCATTGCATACAATGTGTGGGTCATGGCATGATGTGTAATTGATCGAGCCAAAGCAATTTCAAATATATTGCTGTTATTAGTTTTGGGAATCATTCTGATCAAAACTATCAAGGCTAGTATTATGCTAGTTTATTGTATTGTGAACCTTGCTTGTTGCATACTTATGTACTCGTATGTCCATACTGCGAACAAATTAGCAGTTTTGGCACAATGTGATACCCAGGTGGGTGAAATTTCTGTTGACTCGGAATTCAGTTTGCTTAGTACCCTTATATATTCTACACTAAAGAGACGCCATATATTAATGAAATGATGTTGTTATTAGCTTCAATGGTAAAACGACTCTTAGGTTAGGTTAGGTTAGGTTAAAGTGGCTGTGATCGGAAAAGGTCAACACACTTAGGCCAATATTTGGTCCGTTGTGATACCACAAGGATTAAAAAAATCACCCTTACTCGTTAAACCATTTTGAGCTGATAATGAAGCGTTTGAGACAGCGAATGTCGGAATTATTTAGATCACTAGGATCGTTATAGTAGTAGTCTCCCAATTGGAGTTAACGTCTTTGCACTAGGGCAGGGCAAGAACATAGAAGGTGAAGAACTGACTCCTCTTCTTCTTCAACCATGCAGCTTCTGCAAAAATCATTTGCAGGAACTACAAGACGAAAAGCATGTCTTCCTATTAGGCAGTGTCCAGTAAGGACACCTATAACGGAGCTAATATGCAATCTACCAATAGAAATTAGTTGTTTTGAGCGTTTAGCATCAAATAATGGCCAAATTAGATCTACTAGACCGGCAAGTTGGGGTGCTGGTCCATCTGTGGTTAGCTTTCTTCATGGTATCATGCTTTAGCATAAGTTTACAAGTAGTTAGGGGTATACCGATGTTAGATTTGCTATCCAACAAAGGTAAGATTGTTCCGTTTTTTGCAAGTTCGTCAGCTTTACAGTTTCCTGGAATGTCTCTATGCCCCGGCACCCATGTAAGGTGAATGTTAAACTGTTTTGACATCTCCACCAAAGATGATCGACAAAAAAAAAACGGCTTGCTTAAACATAAAATTTAAATTCATGTGGTTTAAATTCACCATAAATAAGTGATTGATGTGCGTTATATATGTTTTAATTATCTGTCAAACTTAGGATACTAACTCGACTGCTAACGAATTCCATTCACTGTATAGCTCTATGCAGAGAATTGTTTGTCATTATCCCCACAGTAAAATCGTTGTTAACGGCGGATTCAATGTACATAATTCATCGTGGCTGTATTATTCTGGTCAGACAACACCTGAGGGAAGTTGTTCCGAGATTTTTGCTGAGTTAAACAACCAGACTTAGCTGCTGACGTTGCATATCAATGCGCCAGCATGCTAGACTTGCTTAGCCTCTAAGCACATCAGGGGGTCAATTCTCTATCTGTGAAACTGTGAAGTGATAAACAAGTTATCATTTTAGTTTTCACAGCCATTTTTCATTTTTACATTTCATGAACTCACATAATGCGATTCTGGAACTCATTCTGATAAGTTTGTCAAAACATGTACTAAAAAGTACTAAAATGAGAAACGCACTCATATTTGATATACGATACTCATTTTTGAGTATAATTTTGTTTTTGTAATTTTCATATTTTATCAGGGCTTTTCACAAAATCGTTTGAGTGTGAAAACAAATTTAATATTTGAAAATATTTTGACATTTTATTAATTTTTTTCATAAATTGCGAATCGAATAGGGTGTGAAGTTGTGAAAAAACTTATCACTTCACAGTTTCACAGATACAGAATTGACCCCCAGATCATTTTATCATATCTGCCTATTTCTCGTGTCAACAAAATCCAATTAGAGAAAAAAAGATAACCTAAGAGAACCGTTTGGCAATATGGAGAAAACCAACTGTAACTGTACTAATGATTTCTTCAAGAACTTAAGCTGGTCACTATGCTTCCTCGATGGTGACATAGACTTCTGTGGGGATAGTTTAATAAATTTTATTCTTTTCAGATTCAGGAACTTTTTCACTTTTTCCCGCATAATAAAAAAAGGATATTATTGTGAGATAATATCCTCTTTCTCATCTAACTATCACACAATAGCACTTACGTCCCTTCTTTTCAAGGTCATATGAAAAGCTGATAAATTATATAGCTCAAGAAATATCTAGAAGAACGAAAGCTTCTCAATGACCGGCAATATGACTTTCGTAGCAATAGGTTCATCGGTGATTTGATGGTATCGAAAAGTAGCGCGCTTCATAGAATGCCCATCACCTTTACTTTTAAGCCCCACTTCGGACCTAAGATATCCAGAGATTCTCACCCCCCTCCCCTTGCGACTAATGTACATCGATAGCTCCTTTTCAACCCGTAATATCCCCATATACTTTGCCAAAATGTCTATTAATATGGTTATCCCAAGATAAGAAATTATTGAAAGTCACTCAGAGATTTTTAAGTGATTTATCATCTTCCATAGTAACATCACTTTACACAATCGGTAGGAAATAATAACCAAGATACAGACTTTTCCTGATATGACTACACGTTTTTATTTTTGTTTTAAAATAAGACTATTTAAATGGCATCAATTTAAAATGTACTTAATGTCTTGATTGACACTAAAAGCTCCATGCTCAGTGGGTCGAAAGGAGCACTGAAGGTCATCTGCATATATAAGAAGCGCAATCATCAACAAAGACGCAAAGACGCAAATAGAGGACAATATACATATGTAGGTCTTAGAATGGACCATTCAGAAACACCGGTATCATTGGGCAGAAAATTGGAAAAGCTGACCCCAACCTGCACTACTTGCTTTCTTTTAGTCAAATCGTAAGTAAGATCGCTAATATTACAGCTCTCCTTAAAGAAACAGAAGTTATATGAAGTATTTTAAGTGATTTTAGTTCACTTTCTTCTATCTGGTTATGCCTGCGTGCACGAGTGCATCACAACTACCTAATACATGTTCCGATGTTTTCTCGTGAGCATTATAGAATCTGCAATTAGCAGAAGAGCACGAATAGTGAGGTGTCTTCTCAGTTTGCAGTGACCAGTGAAAAAATCCGTTATTATGCTGAGGTTGTTCCTGCTTAATCTGATACAGGATGTAAAGCGTTGTTAGTTGTAGCTCCGAAGAAACATTTTGGTCTGCCTTAGTTTTGGGAGTTTTCTCATCATTTTTGATCTTGTGGCCTCCTCTTCGTTTTTAATTTAATTTTAAATTTCATTCTCATTCACGGGGCTTAGGCCCCGTTAGGGATTATCATTGCTTCTTCACTTCATTTCCAACGAAACCTAAGTGTCCCAGTACCTTTTGAAGTGTGACATAATTAAACTTGTGGAGGTCGTTTCCTAAGCATCTAAGGCTTACAAAATTGGAAACTCAAAAAGGGCGGGAATTCACTTGTGACTTTAGCTGTTTATAACCAAAAGTTTGTTAAAGTTATGTTACAAAATTGGAAACTCAAAAAGGGCGGGAATTCACTTGTGACTTTAACTGTTTATAACCAAAAGTTAGTTAAAGTGAGCTCTAGGTCAATATTATATTAGCAACGTTTCAAGCATTCTTCATTATGCCTTTTATTAAAAAGATATGTATAAATAACAAAAATAAATAAAGTATACAATAACATTTGTATGGCAAAAGGCATTCAACAAAGATCCTTGTGATGAAAAAAATATAAAAATATAGGTTACGGGACCTCGGCACTGGTGCCAATTAAACACAAGACTTTAAATCGTTATAAAGCATTTATTTCCGTGCGACTGCACGCCTTCAAGTCTCAATTAAATCTAATCATATTTTATTATAAAATACATTTCCATTCTTAACATAATACCGCTGATATGCAGTTCCCATTCAGCCCAAAGGTGTTTGGCCGGATCAAGTTTCTCGGTGTGAAACAATTCAAGGTGTGAAGCGGATGCCCGTGTGCATCGTCTGCACTTTTCTTTGTAGGATCAATGCCTGACCGTGATAACTAATTACAACAATTAATTGACTTCTCGACAAAATATTAACAAAGTTTGTTTATTAAAACCTTATCAAAAAATATATGGCTAGAATAGGAAAAATAAATATGTAAATACAAGTTTATTTAATAATTAATATAATTTTACATTTTTCCCAAAACAAATTATTTTAAGATTTTCTGCACTGGATCCGCATATTAACACACCGCAGTTTTTAAATGTTTTTTTGTGGTTGATATTGTTTTTTCTTTTGCATATTATTTTAATCCCACTAGTAGCTATAAAGTAATTAGGTCCGCCATATCAAATATCCGCATGATATGGTTAGTTCATAGTTACTCTTTGATTCGAACTGGTTTCAAAAACGCACAGTTATAATACTGCCGGTATACCCCCTGGATGCAAACCATTCAATAAAAAACGGTAATTTATTTTGCGAAGAAAGAAGAGACGCAGTCTTCCTGATGAATTAGATAGTAGAGACTCGAGATCAAAACGACACTTAGGGATTGAATATAAAAGCTGAGCAAATGATAATTTTTAAAATTAAAAAACATATTTTTTTACTAAATTTTGGAATTCAATATATATTTTTGAATGTTTATGTTTAAAAAATGTAATTTAAATCAGCTTAGCCGATAGTGAAAAAATTCCAAGTCCAAAAACAAAAAAAAAAATTCCAAATCCAAAAACAAATAAATAATATGTACTTTAAGCACCAGCTTTTAACTACTACCTAATAGAAGATAGATCATAATTATTATTATTATGTATTCTAACATAAATTTGTGTACGAAAATCGAAGGTGTTTTCAAAAAAAAAAAAAAAAAAAAGAAATAAGATTTAGCTAAACGTTTCTTAGCAATTGCATGGTAGGTGTGTTATTTTTGGTTATATGAACAATTTTCTATATATATATTTGATAGTGTTAAAAAACCTTGTTTGTCAAATTACGAGAAACCGAAATACGTTTTGAGTTTACAAACTTAAGAGTTTTTAAAATTCAATTATAATTATTTTTGAAAATTCTGTTTTTCAAATTTTCTTTTACACAAAACAATTATTCGAAATCGGTTAAATTGTATAGCAACAGGCAGCCTATACCTAAACGTAAGGTATAAAATTAACTGCATCTTACAAAAATCTGTTTAACCATTTTTGAGAAATATTTTGTAGTACTAATTTTGAAGAAAAAGAAGTAGTTTTAAATATTAAAGAAAGAAAATCTTTTTAAATTAATATTTTTAAACGTATATAAAAACAAATGCTCAAAATTCATTATATGCATAATATTTTTAAGAACAATATAATTAACATTTTTCTCTTTTATTATCTCAACTAATCGAAAACTTGAATTTAGCACGGATCAGTTTCATAAAGTTGTTTTATATTTTGCTCATATTTTCTTGAAATCATCTTAAATATTTTTATTTAACTTTCTACCTGTAATCTTCGATGTGCTGTTTTCTTATTTCTTGAAAGTATGGTATTAAGATATTTCAACGTTTGAAATATTACATAATTCGAAAAATTGGTAAAACATGTTTGTTGGGGAATTGTTGAATTGACATTGTATAAAAAAAACACTACACAAGTAAAATGGTGACTTTTTTCAGCTAAGCTTGCACAGAATAAACTGTCGACACCAAAAAATTACTATTTTTTTATAGGTTGGTAAACTTAACTATTCCTTATTTTTTATTTTTCATTTTATTTATTTTAATTGTTTTATTTATTTTATTTATTTTATAGTTTTTATTTGTTTTTTATCAATAATATATTAAAATTTATAAGTAACAATAATTCATTATTGTTTAACTAGCAGCAAGTAAACTATCGTCTTTTCACATAAAAAAGGAATCATAGTTTGATTAAAAAAAATTATATGTTATCTGTAATATACTGGTTTGATTAGGTTCATTTGATAATTCTATAATATTTGACGAATATTGACATTTTACTGCAGTCTGAGGACATGATGCATCAACTTTTACTAGAACTTGCTTGCAAAATGAATATCTGTACCATCATAATTTCGAAAAACACTTTCCATTCCACCCGTACAACAACTCTATTATACGACCAACTTGTGTATGTATTTGATTCTACTTTAAATAAATATGTTAATAATATTACGTACAATATCCAATCCTATAATATTATGTAACTTATAAGTCTATTCATAAAACTATTTCCCATTCGAACTCAATTTCAATCTGTGAAACCATGCAAATATAACTTAATGTTTCCATTTCTAAGTAGGATTTATGGACTTATCATTGTGAAAGCCGCTTATCCTTTCATAGCTTTATGAATACCACCATCATCCCCACTACATACACCTGAGCTATACGTAACTCTGTGTATTATACCCAGTATCCTACTTGAACACGTGGATTTATAGAATTCTCTAATTTATGAAATGGGTAGCATACTGTTGCACAACACGAACAAGATATTTATCCTACATTCTGTTAACAACCATACATAATGTAAATGAATATAATATCGTGAAAATGTAACTCAAAACACAGTTCTACCAATAGGTTGTTGATTTTATTAAAACGTATCAGACGGCTTTACAATATTAATTGGATCGAGTGTGATGTCTGGTCTGCAAGTAAAGTACATAATAGGATTTGGAATACGTAGAATGACAGCATTTGGAATTCTGATTTAAAGATAAGTCAAGAGTTTCCGAAACGAATAGGAAAATTATTTCATTCAATTGATATTATAACTCAAAAATTAGTCTACTATACTCTGTCCAACAAAAATTGTCAGTACAGGTGTGGAATCGCGTAAGGTGATAGTTGACTATCAATTCGTTGATTGTCGTTTTTGACTATATCTGTCTCTATCATATCTATAAAGAATTATAGACAGAGGGATGGTCAAAACGACAATCAACAAATTGATAATCAACTATCACCTTACGCGATTCCACCCCAGGCCTTATGGGAGAGCTTTTTCTAAAGCAGTGGCGCCTGATGCACCCTCACTACAATGCGTTAGGAAAAATGCCAGTAAAAAAAGAGCAAGCCACTGACTTTTCCTAAGGAATTGTTGATGTAATTCTTTGCAAAAAGTTATACACCCCAACATGACCGCCGTATCCCACTGCTGATGAGATATTGAGATACTGTCAGGAGTGTCAAGTGTCACTCAATACGATCGTGCGCTCTTTATCTACATCAAAACAGAGTTACCATTATCATTCTCAATTGCAAGCAAGGAACTTTTTCAGTGGTTTTTATTAAGGAGCTTTTGCGATTTGAAGCTTTTGAGAACACATTTTAAGAAGATGAGTATGTTGAGTGTTGTCACATTGCTTTTCAACTTAAAAAAAACGCGCATATAATCTTACCGCTTGGCGTTGTGGGAAAATGTAAATTGAATATTGTTTTCAGTCATTTTGAATCGGCAGACGGTAGCTCTACGCGTTTTTTACTCTCATTTGCGGCGATTTATAATAATATAAACTACGGAATCCCTGTGAGAGCTTCAAAAGGCGACACACTTATGCATGGCAATGCAACCAGAATGAGAGACAAACGTCCTATCTTCCCTGTACTGACAATTTTTGTTGGACAGAGTATAGTTATCATTATTTAACGAAATAAATGATATCCCAATTGTTTCCAAGACAACGTCGCTAGTCCATACATCCATCATGGATGAGAGAAAATATTTCAAGTCGATAAAATACATTCATTAAATTGTTAAAGAAGGTATATCAAATTGTTAAAGGTATGTAATGTACATATATCAATTTTTAAAATATTGCGGATGGCTGCCATTTTAGAGTTACATGTTGAATTAAAAAAAAATGTATGTAAATATGTATATTTCACAAAACGGCCGCAAACTTTGGACAAACCTCCGCGAAGTTGTATTTGAAAAACAAATATTACTGAATTAAGGACAATCTAAAATACATAGCTTTTTATCTATCCTGTAGGAACCAAACAGTGGTATCTGGACCTCAGGTTTCTGAGTTCCTTTAACTATTGTGTGGTGTTCATCATTCTAAGACCAATTTTATTCTCAGCCTATGTTTATGATATTCCTAGACTTATCATAAGACACGGCGATAAGTTCTGCTCTTGGTCTCATTGAAATTTGTGGATACAATATTAATGAATATCCGAAATCGATTTTGGAATAGTCAAACATACTCGTATAAATAGATCTTTATCCAAAAAAAAAAAAAAAAAACAATATGCCTTGTCATCTTCTGAATAATATTCCCGTGAAGTTTGTTTGGACAGCTAAGAGTTTAGGTGCTCATTTCATTTGAAATCTCAATTGGAAAAACCAAATTAATGCTGGTGTAGGAAAAGCGTATAATGTCATATGAACATTATCCAGCGCAAAATAGTTCACATCAATAGAAATCAGAAAAATACTCCCAATTCTGACGTATGAGTCGTTTTTTTATTTATATTTTTTTGCGCGTACTAAAGATAAGAGATTATGACTACCCTTAAAATGTTTGATCATAGAGCGAGCATTAGGAAAGCTGGGTAGGATTTAAATAGAGATACCGATGCACATTGGTTTTGAATGACTGAGCATCACAATGGGAAGGAAATGTCGGGCCTGGTAAGGCATTCCACATTCGTGTAGTGCGGCTAAGAAAATAATCTCTGAATTTAACAGTATATGCGAGGTTTGATAGACAAAAAACATTGCGGCGCAGCGGTGCTCGAATGATTTAAATGTTCCTACAATAGTTCTATTACCTATAATTTTTTAAGCTCTTCATATGTGACAAAATGCATAGTTTACCCTTTTGACAAAATGTCATATTATCATAATAGTCATTTGTCAGCCATAAGCATTCACCAACACTATTACAGAATTTTTTTACTATAATCTGGTTGAACCTTCATACCTAGAAATTTGTCTGCGAAAGGAATTCAAGGAAGGAAGTTTTTCAAGAGTTTTAAGCTAAATCATATACAAAATTATTCTGATCAGATACTTAATTTTTTTGTGTGAAAATTATGTCATGCATTTAGTAACGTCGATGACTATGCTCGAGGTCATTTTCGCTTCTTAAATAAAAACACATAAAACAGATACGCATATGGTATGTGCTTTGGTCTTAATTATCAACAGCTCAAATGAAATTTTGTATCCTTGAGGCTTACCAAACATTAAAAACTAAACACCACAAGGGTGGCAAAACAATCAATAGCCTTTTTTAACAACACCCCCACCACAACCGTAAAACAATCAATCTACATGCTACCACAGAACCCTTGTACCTATGTAATTAAATGTAAAAACCCCATTATTTGTATGTCCTTCTCTAAAAAGACCCCACTAGTTGGTTCATAGTTCTCTTATAGTTTGTTATGAAAATTTCTAAACGCGAATTTCGATAAGTTGGTATGAAAATTAAAGTTTAGATTTATGAAGGCGGAACAACAATCCGCAAAACACAAAACAGAATAGTTATTTAATTAAACGAATTAATTAAATTTACAAAAAAATTGAAACGAGTCGGCGCGGCGTGCGAGAAAAAAACTAATGACAACTGTCAAATCGATGGTGGGTGCGTTTAGTAAATTTCACAACAGGGAGCATAAAAAAATGCTGCCACCAAGATAGCTCAGCGATGGGGTGGGTTCAGCGAAACGGTGGGCTATATTAATTGGGGGATCGATAAAAAAAATGTTAAAAAAAATGAATTAAACCGAGTTGTAAAATAGGGTGTACCAAAGGTAAAGTGGGCGCCAGTAATTTTTTTTTTTTGTTTTAGTTATGAACTAAATAGGAAATTACAAACCTTGAACCAATTAGCTAAAAAAAGAAGTTTCTTCCCAGGAAAAATAAAAGAAAGTTTTAATTTTACCTGAATAGGATTTAGTGGAAGTTTTATTTTCAAACTATCTGGGAAACCTTTATGAATATAGGTATAAAACCCAGAATTTTTTCTACAAGTATGAATTTACAAAAGTATTTGGTAATTGGCAGATGGCCAATTTACAAAGAAATATATGGTTGAAAAGGTGAAAAATAAGAAATTTAAAGAAGAACAATGGTTTTGTGCCACAACGGGCCACGAAGAAAAATCACGTTAGGAAAAATTCCCGAACAACAACGGAATCTAAGAACGGTCGCGAGTCCCGCAATCTCGGGAAGACAAAAGATGAAGCGAAAGCCTACACGGGGTAAATCTAAGGCACTTAATAGCCTCCAAACGACACAAAACGAATCAAAATTCTCCTAAGCACAATTCTACAAAACAATGTATACTTAGCTTTTTTTTTTTTCGCAGCGGATCCTGTCTCTTCTAGTCCGTCTCACCCCGGGCTCTATCTCCTCGAACAAGGGATACTTTCTTCAAGACAAGATTGAAATTTTGTTTTCCTCTTTGGATTCCCCAACTGGAATTCCTCTAACAAAAATTGATTGATCTTTCAATTCACAACGAAAATTCTTTTTTTTTCGATTTAATAATTTTTCTTCTCAACTTTTCCTCGACTCAACTCTTTAGTAGCTTTTTCAAAAGTGCCTCTCAAAAGGCGAACTTCTCTCCTCCATTCGGCCACGACATATATGCCATCCTCTTCTGACCTTTGGTCCGTGTTGGTATTCTGTCGCGGATGCAACACCCGGCTTTTTCGCTGGTGTGCATGCCGCTGTCGAATCCAGCCACGCATATATGGTCTCTTTCACATTGGTGATTTGAACACCAACCTTGGCTTAATGGACGAGTTCAGTTCTAATCCGTCAAATTCAAATGGTCTAAAAAGTTAAACGAAAAATTATTAAAGATCGCGAATAAAGTCCCCGGCCCAACCGGCCCACTTAAAACTTGAAGAAAGCATTCTGTTAGATGGGATCCCATGCCATTTTCCCAACATACATTATGAGACAGGATCCGCTGTTTCACGCGAAATTTAACCTATTTTAAACCCGTAGACTTTCGCGCAGACAATTAAGGGTAAAGGGAATAACATCGCAACGTGATTTTACTTGGTGAGCCGGACACTTAAAATTGAGCAGAAGGCCATACTAAATTTATGTTGGTGTGAACTCGAAATCACACATGCCGTTGAACATGGGTCAAAATCTTCATGTTTTACAATTCCGTGTGGACCATCTGTCGCACATCCACATCTCTTGTGGACCATCTGTCGCACGCTGTGTGTCTGTGTATTTTTGCCGTTGTGACTCATCCGTCAAATCTACATGGCTTTTGGTGACCGCCTGTCACTCAACTTTGTATTTGAAATTCGAAGACCTAGTTTGATTGCTTTTCCAGAATACTTAAGAGTAGGACTCTGGTCGATGGAAACCAGGTTTCAACTGATCTCTACAGTATTTTGGAGCCGCAATAGAAAGGAAGGTTGAAAAATGGATTGGGGAAAACTGAATAGGTAGGTGAAACTTGTTGTGGTAAATTTTACCGCAACAAATCCCACCCTTACCTCCTAGGAAATGTGGCTACATTTCTGTAACACATTTTCTAAAAGTTACCAAGGTAAGGAAAAATAGAAAAGGATTTTTCCACAAAAAAAAATCGAAAAGCAAAAATAAAAAATCAAACTCATTACGTATCAAATCAAAAGAACTACTTTACTCTACTTTAATCTTCGGATGCATCGGTATACGGTTTTAAATCTTTAACATGCCAAGTTCCGCGTTCTTTACCACTACTATCTTGTAAAACATATGTCCAAGGTGACATGCGCTTCTTAATTTCAAACGGGCCGACAAACTTCGGCGCTAATTTGGCTGCATAATAATTCGCGGCATCCGACAACGAAAAGTTCCTACGCCAGACAATTTCGCCGGGGTGATATTGAACATCACGCCGTCGAAGATTGTAGACTTGAGCAGATCTCTGAGATGCTGCTTGTAACTTTCTTCCTATATCCAACCTTAGTTCCTTGAAACGTTCAGCGATCTCATCCCGATCCTGAACGGTTCCTGAACTATCCTCCACAGATGGTACTTCTCGACCTGAAGTCACCATATCCCTACCAAAATTCGCATAGTAAGGCGAAACACCTAAAACCTCATGTTGTGACGTGCGAATAGCACACGCCACCTTACTCAATTGTGAGTCCCACACTCTGTGGTTTTCTGCGACGTAAGCCCTCAACGTCGTCTTCAGTATCTGATTTATTCTTTCCGCAGGATTCGCCTGCGGATGATAATGGGCTGTAAATTTTAATTGTGACGCGTACGCCTGGCAAAGCGTTTTCAGTTCCTTAGATCGAAACTGGGGACCGTTGTCACACACGATCACCTTTGGGATGCCAAATAAGAGGAAAACGTTGTCTTCTAATTCCCTAACGATTGCCCTAGCAGTAGCCGACCTCAAAGCGAAAAGTAGTGGAAATTTCGTAAAATAATCCACTACCGCCAAAATGTAAATAAAACCCCTACTCGATTTAGGAAGCGGACCTACCAAATCTACACAAATCATTTCCCAAGGTGATTTGATTCCTACCCTCTCAGTCATCAATCCAGCTGGTTTCTCATTCACCGGTTTTACCTGTTGGCAAACTTTACAACTCCTAACATATTTGGTTATATCAGCCCTCATTTTTGGCCAGTAAAACTTAGCCGCTATCCTAGCAAAAGTTTTTCTAACACCCATGTGTCCTGCTAATGGCCCATCATGGTATTCCTGCAAAATCCCTAACCTCTCATTCCTACCTAACACTCTCTTCCACTCCTGGTTATTTTCATGTACTACCACGTGACTAGCCTTTACGAGTTTAAACAACTGACCTTGTTCAACTCTCCAGGCTGGGTACCTAAGCGGATTCGAATTTACATCTGAAATCATTTTCTTCACCCAAGGGTCTAAATCCTCATCTGAGATACCGCCCAACTGTGGAACTCCCCGAGAAAGCATATCCGGAACCACATGCTCTTTGCCCTTTCGGTGAATGATTTCGAAATCGAATTGTTGGAGCCTAACTGCCCAACGCGCTAACCTACCCTGCGGATCTTTAAGATTGCTCAACCATACCAAGGAATAGTGATCCGTTACAACAGTAAACCGAACGCCTTCGATATACGGTCGCAACTTCTCAATAGCCCACAATACAGCCAAGCATTCTTTCTCTGTTGTAGAATAATTTCTCTCATTCCTATTCAAAGACCTACTAAGGTAACAGACAACCTTTTCCCCCTCATCAAAGTTCTGTGAAAGAACTGCACCGATACCGAAATCTGACGCGTCTGTTTGAACGACAAAAGGTCGTTTAAAATCTGGGCAAGTGAGTATAGGTGCTGTCACCAAACACTCTTTTGCCTTCCTAAAACTATCCTCACATTCTTCAGTCCAAGTGAACTTCCTATTTTTCTTTAATAAATCTGATAAAGGCCGAAGTAATTCAGCAAAATTTGGTACAAAACGACGGTACCACGAAACTGTCCCTATAAAACTCCTAACTTCTTTTACATTCCTCGGTGCTGGAATCCTAACCATGCTTTCCACTTTCTCTGGATCTACATGTAACCCATTTCGATCCACTATATATCCTAAAAATTTCAGCGATGGCATGCAAAAGTTGCATTTCTCCTTACTGACTTTCAACCCTGCTCCACTCAACCTTTTCATCACCTCATTCAGAATTTCAAGATGTTGTTCGAAACTTTCTGTAATGATGATGATGTCGTCTAAATAGACGAAAACGAATGGCTCGAGGTCGGCACCCAAAACTGTGTCGATAAACCTCTGCCAAGTAGCAGGCGAGTTGTGAAGACCGAAAGGCATTCTTCGAAATTGAAAAAGACCTCTCCCAGGGACCGTAAAGGCAGTATAGGGCTTAGATTCCTCCTCCATAGGAATCTGCCAATACGCTGACTTGATGTCTAGCGAAGACAAGAACCTCGCACCTCGAAGCCTGTCTAAAATCGAATTAATGTAAGGAAGTGGATAAGCATCCCTATCTGTATTTTTATTCAGCTTCCTATAGTCCACACAGAACCTAAAGGAGCCATCTTTCTTTTTAACTAAAAGTATTGGAGATGACCACGCACTCGTCGATCTCTCAATAACACCTGCATCTAACATTTCCTTTAATTCCCTATCAATATGAACTTGCATGGCCAGCGAGACCGGATAATACCGTTGTTTAATCGGTTCCGCCGACGCACATAGGAGTATTTCGATAAAAAACCTGGACAAAATTATTTTTTGAAGTAAAACATTTTATTTTTGTTAGAAATGATTATTTATGCAATGTAAGACAAATTTCAGATATATTTCATACGGTATATAAATAAATTGAAAAAATAATGAAATTAATTAAACGCTTTTTTCCGACTCTTCATCTTCATTGTCTTCACTGTGCTCTGGGAAGAAGCATTTCTATAGTTTCCTTTGAAAACTTTTCTTTCGGCTTTGAAGACGATTTTCTGAGGCAACTTAAAAGTGGATCAGAACTCAAAAAGCAACCTATTGAGTATATCGAGGTTGCAGTCCCTAGTTGAGAACTTCCTTGCATAGTTTAGCCGGTAGAGTCTGTATTTCAAAGTTTGTAATATATTTAGTAAAAATCATAACATTTTAAGATTGAAAAAGAAAAGGTGAATGTACACAAACCTAAAATGTTTATTTCTAGCTTCTGCTGCTTCTTCAGATAGCTGCCCAATTGGAAGCAGAGCGTTTTCAATTATGACACTTGCATGAACTAATATTTTATGCAATGTAAGAGTCATTGGATACCATGAGTACAACTCTACATAAAGTCTTGCAGTATCCATTGCAAACGACTCGAACTTCAATACACTAATTTTGTATCCACTTGAAAAACTTTCCAAAATTATTTAAAAACGAAATATCAAATTAAAATCAATTACCGTTATTTCAGAGGCAACTTCAGGGTTTTCAAAAAATCTTCTGCTCGTATTGCCGTCATTAGTGTTTCCAAAACCAGCTCGTGGGAAATCAACAATAAGACCAAGCCTATCTCTAAATTCTCTTTGAATTTTTCGTATTTTACATACATTTTTGTCATCTTCTGATCTTATTTGCCTTTTTTTCAAAGGCAGTTTGTAGGAAATATGTAAAAGGCTCTCAAAAAATCTAATACGAGCATGTAGAATTGAAAATCTATATTACATATTTTTCCATCTACCATAGTGAAAAGTAAGGTATGTTTTACCTCAATACTGGAAAAAACTGTTTTGTTCAATAATCCAATCTTGTTTTTAATATAATTCACTTCACTTCTAGTAATGTCTGTGGTTTCTTTCACAAAATTTTTTCAGAATCGAGGAGAAGATGGAGTTGGATTTTGCCAAATGATTTTTGGGCCACAAACCAAGCGCAAAGGCACAAGTGAACTTTGGAAAATGGAAGCATCTGAATCGGAACTATCTTCGAATTTTTGTTTGTATTGGACTTGTTGGGACCCATCACACCCCCATTTAGCAATTAGCTCATGGGATTGTCGCTCGGTTTCATTTAAAGTTTGTGTTAACCCTACCTCCTGCAAACTCATTAGCAATCGATGAGTGGTGTGGTCCATTAAATCCTGAAGAATGACCTCCGCCATGGTTTCAGTCACAGTAAATGACTCTTCAACTGGATAACAAAATTTTTTACTTGTTGCTGCAATAATTTCATATTGTTTTCTGGATAGATTTGCTTCCACAAACATGGAAAGTGCTTGAAGTATGGGAAGTTTTTCGTTTTTGCTTTGAGAGAAACGCTATAAGCTTTTTTATATTTCATCGCTCTTTGAGGAGTTTTCAAGATTTCCGTCAAAACTTTTGATGCCGTAGTTTTTACCCGATTCTCCCAATTTCATTTGAGCTGCATAAGCCAGTTCCTCAGTTTGAGCAGTTTCTCTAATTGTTTCCGTTTTTTTTCTTTTACTCCTGTCACATAATTCTTCAAAAGATTTTTCGGGTCGCCCAGGTTTGGCACAAGACATGGGAATTGTGAAGAATTTCTAAGAATGTAACTTTTCTGCGACTGGATTCAACCTATTTTTGTTTAAAATCATATAAAAGTTTAGAAACTTTAACTTATAATTTTTAAGTTGTTCTTGCGAAAAACGACCAAAAAGTAAAAAGCTCTTCAGATAGTTAACTTTTTTATTTATATTTCCGTTACAATTTTCTTCCATAATATTGAATTGATAGTTTTTGGTCACAATTCTTGAACCTGATAAAGCTAATAGAAAAAAATTGTTTGTCTTAGGTTTTTTAACTCCTATTATTGACTTATTGCACAAAAATTAAACACTCACGGTGTATTTCGACAGTAACAAGAAAACTGCTCTCCAAATCACACAAAAAAAATTCACTTAAAACAATTCAATAACATAAAACACATCATAATTTAAAAAAAACGTATGGCGTATGAGTGTTTTTTTCTCATAGTGAAAATTTCATTCTCAAGTAATTTTGTAAATCGCACAAGATCGCACGCAAATTCTTCGAATTAGATTAAAACAATAGCCAAAGTTAACAAAAACCTATATTTCAAAGAAGAATGGCAGGGTATACTATAACAAAACACTTAGGCTTTAAAAACAAAACGTTAAAAATATCCACATGTGGCAGAGTATTTTCCCACTGTCATTTAAACAAACAAAAAAAAATTATATTTCTGGAACTACTGTTTAATTATTATTTAATACCTGCAATTGAATTTTCCATTTAAAAAAATTATGTTGAAAAGCACACCCACTCACAATCAATCTCTAAACAATACTCACCAGATAACCACAAATTACCAAAAAAATGCAACTGAATAAACAGTTGACTTTGAACTTGTTTTGTCACGCCACACACCTTACAACAAAAAAAAGAAGTGCATCATATGAACCCATGTATATTTACCGTCCGCTTCGCACTGCATTTACTTCACAATGTTACTTTTTAGAAAATCGACTTTTGTCCAGGTTTTTGATCGAAATACCCCTATGTGCGACGTCCTAATTTTATGCGCAACCATAGTTGTGCACCCTAAGCCTTCAGGCATCCTACTAAATGATTCCTCAATCAAATCTTCTAAACTCTTTATTTCCCTATCACTCAACTCTGATCGTTCTGTAATCGAACAAATCGAAACCGGCTGTTCCGAAAAATTCCACTCACGTGACCTTAAATCCGGTATAATACCCGAAAGTGCCCAAAAATCTGCACCTAGGATCACCGTGTGTGGCAGAGTTGGTATAACAAGACAGTCAATCAACACTGCCCTGTCTTCTACTAATATTGGAAGAGAGAGTGTCCCTAAAACCTTGACACCTGTTCCATCTGCTAACCGAACGCAGTGAACAGTGTCTGTATTTAACGAAAGACCTAAATTTTTAAGAAATTTCCAAGAATCCCTACCTATTATGGTTCTAGAAGCTCCTGAATCTAATAAACCTAAAAATCTAGTACCATAAATACTAACTCCTAAAAATGGTCTCCTATCATCACCGTTTGCCTCGAGAGTAAAACCTAAATGAACCTGATTCACCCACTGGTTTTCAGCAGGCAAAACCTTCAACGTCTTCGAGCCTCTTGCCCTGCTGGCACAAGAGTCCGTTGACCGTTTCCCGAACACCGTCGGCAGTTTTGTCTACTGACCCCTAAAGCCCCACAACCAAAACAACGCCTAGGAGCAGAACACCTATTTGCAAAATGGCCTGATCCATTGCAATTATAACACCTAACCGAAGACCTTTGATTTGAAGATTGGGCCTGACGAGCAGTTTGGTTGTTCTCAGAAACAACCGAAACTGTTGGAGTTTCTACACCTAAATAAGCCAGATCCGGCTCTAGCAGATTCCTATTACCCCTAACACTAGGTGGTGGAACATATGATTCCACATTTGCCCTAACTGCTTCTAAGTTCCTACCTAAAGCCACCAAATCGGATACGCAACTTGGTTTCGCCAAACCAAGCTGAGTTTGGTAGAAAGGTGTCAAGTTCCTTTGAATCATCGACAACTTCCTACCTTCCGATATTGGTTCGGTTAACCTACCAAACAAGTTCTGCATTGTCGCCACATAGACTCCGATGGATTCATCTTTGCCTTGTGTGCGACGCCTAATCTCTTCTAACAGTGAATCGTCGTAATTCGGTGGCAAGAACTCCAGTTTTAATTCTCTGACGAGTTCTGACCATGAATTAACTGACAACCTAACTGCCCTATACCAAATGAGAGCTTTTCCTACAAAAAGCTCAACTGCTGCCCTAAAAAGCTGTGTTTCTGAAACACCTCTAGCCTGACACATCTCTTCAACCCTCTCAAGAAACGAGTTCACTGAAACGCCACAGCGCTCTCCAGTAAATTTTACTTCCCATTTACCTATATCTACACATTTTTCTGAACTAACTATAACCCGTTCTACCACTGGGTTAATCTGATTATTAATGCCCCTATTTTCATCTATGCAATGGCTACTAGCTCCAGTCAATGTATCGACGTTCGTACTCGGAGGTTCAGCTGAACGCTGCTTTTCAACCTCGCCCTTGCTCCTAATAACTTGTTCCCTATCCTGTTTCTTTAGATTCCTTTCATCATCAATTTCCTCCTCATCATTATCATTTTCCTCATCTTCCTCATCTCCTTCTAATTCTGCCATAGCCATAATTAACTTGTTTTTCAAAACCTGCCTGCTCCTATCCTGTGTTTCGTTCTCTGGTAAGGACCTATCCATTCTTCGAAGTCCCCACTCTACCTTCGTAAGAATTTTCAAAAATTCCTTCGAAGTTTCCGACTTCGGAGGATTTTCCAAAAGTTTTTCTATTTCTGTTAATTTCTTCTCAACCGCCAATGAATCCTGTTCAAAATTGAACGGGTAGGCGGGAGGTATAAACGAATTCCTACGCTCTAGCTTAATAGCTACCCTAAGCGCTTTGCGCATCTCCTCTACTGTCCCTACGGCTAAGCCTCTCCATACGACCTCGTATGTTATTTCGTCCTGTGATAATCTATTAACTTGACTAACCTCCATTTTAACAGAGATATCTACTATGCAACCACAATTAAGAGGAATCGGAATAAATTTAGAAGAAAAAAATAAACTAAAAATGAAGTAAAATAGTTCCACAAAAACAAGGTATTAGTTAAAAAAATCAAATAATTCAAAATAATATTAATTAAAACAACAAAATTAATAGGAAAAATTCTAAAAAAAACTGATTGAAACTGGCAACTGAATAACTCGAACTATAATTCTTTAATTTACTCTTCCACTTAAACAATTGGTGTGAAAGAGGCCACCCTATATTTTTTTCAATTAAAATAACCTGAAACTTTCCACTTCTAATAATAAATAAAAAAACTATAAATTAAATGGCAATAAAACAAAAATTTCACTTAATCACTTTTAAAATCACTATCAATAAAATCACAACCAGTCTTACTCACTGTTTTGTTTTGTTTTCGGCCAGCTGAACTTTCAGTAAAGGTGTCAAGACAATTCCCACAGAGAGCACAGGTATTCTAACCCAATTGGGACAATTTTTTGCAGCACAAATCTTTTTGTTTTACCTGGATAGAAAAAAACGAAACCAAGTAAATGTTTTTATACAAAAGAAGGTTTAAAATACAACACTTCCCTAAAAAAACAATCCAAATCAATGTACCCCGAATTACAGAACTAAAATCAACACAAGTATGTACAATGAGAACACTTTTTTTTTTTTTGCCACAGATGAGGAAGCCCCACGTTGGGCGCCAATTGTTATGAAAATTTCTAAACGCGAATTTCGATAAGTTGGTATGAAAATTAAAGTTTAGATTTATGAAGGCGGAACAACAATCCGCAAAACACAAAACAGAATAGTTATTTAATTAAACGAATTAATTAAATTTACAAAAAAATTGAAACGAGTCGGCGCGGCGTGCGAGAAAAAAACTAATGACAACTGTCAAATCGATGGTGGGTGCGTTTAGTAAATTTCACAACAGGGAGCATAAAAAAATGCTGCCACCAAGATAGCTCAGCGATGGGGTGGGTTCAGCGAAACGGTGGGCTATATTAATTGGGGGATCGATAAAAAAATGTTAAAAAAAATGAATTAAACCGAGTTGTAAAATAGGGTGTACCAAAGGTAAAGTGGGCGCCAGTAATTTTTTTTTTTTGTTTTAGTTATGAACTAAATAGGAAATTACAAACCTTGAACCAATTAGCTAAAAAAAGAAGTTTCTTCCCAGGAAAAATAAAAGAAAGTTTTAATTTTACCTGAATAGGATTTAGTGGAAGTTTTATTTTCAAACTATCTGGGAAACCTTTATGAATATAGGTATAAAACCCAGAATTTTTTCTACAAGTATGAATTTACAAAAGTATTTGGTAATTGGCAGATGGCCAATTTACAAAGAAATATATGGTTGAAAAGGTGAAAAATAAGAAATTTAAAGAAGAACAATGGTTTTGTGCCACAACGGGCCACGAAGAAAAATCACGTTAGGAAAAATTCCCGAACAACAACGGAATCTAAGAACGGTCGCGAGTCCCGCAATCTCGGGAAGACAAAAGATGAAGCGAAAGCCTACACGGGGTAAATCTAAGGCACTTAATAGCCTCCAAACGACACAAAACGAATCAAAATTCTCCTAAGCACAATTCTACAAAACAATGTATACTTAGCTTTTTTTTTTTCGCAGCGGATCCTGTCTCTTCTAGTCCGTCTCACCCCGGGCTCTATCTCCTCGAACAAGGGATACTTTCTTCAAGACAAGATTGAAATTTTGTTTTCCTCTTTGGATTCCCCAACTGGAATTCCTCTAACAAAAATTGATTGATCTTTCAATTCACAACGAAAATTCTTTTTTTTTCGATTTAATAATTTTTCTTCTCAACTTTTCCTCGACTCAACTCTTTAGTAGCTTTTTCAAAAGTGCCTCTCAAAAGGCGAACTTCTCTCCTCCATTCGGCCACGACATATATGCCATCCTCTTCTGACCTTTGGTCCGTGTTGGTATTCTGTCGCGGATGCAACACCCGGCTTTTTCGCTGGTGTGCATGCCGCTGTCGAATCCAGCCACGCATATATGGTCTCTTTCACATTGGTGATTTGAACACCAACCTTGGCTTAATGGACGAGTTCAGTTCTAATCCGTCAAATTCAAATGGTCTAAAAAGTTAAACGAAAAATTATTAAAGATCGCGAATAAAGTCCCCGGCCCAACCGGCCCACTTAAAACTTGAAGAAAGCATTCTGTTAGATGGGATCCCATGCCATTTTCTCAACATACATTATGAGACAGGATCCGCTGTTTCACGCGAAATTTAACCTATTTTAAACCCGTAGACTTTCGCGCAGACAATTAAGGGTAAAGGGAATAACATCGCAACGTGATTTTACTTGGTGAGCCGGACACTTAAAATTGAGCAGAAGGCCATACTAAATTTATGTTGGTGTGAACTCGAAATCACACATGCCGTTGAACATGGGTCAAAATCTTCATGTTTTACAATTCCGTGTGGACCATCTGTCGCACATCCACATCTCTTGTGGACCATCTGTCGCACGCTGTGTGTCTGTGTATTTTTGCCGTTGTGACTCATCCGTCAAATCTACATGGCTTTTGGTGACCGCCTGTCACTCAACTTTGTATTTGAAATTCGAAGACCTAGTTTGATTGCTTTTCCAGAATACTTAAGAGTAGGACTCTGGTCGATGGAAACCAGGTTTCAACTGATCTCTACAGTATTTTGGAGCCGCAATAGAAAGGAAGGTTGAAAAATGGATTGGGGAAAACTGAATAGGTAGGTGAAACTTGTTGTGGTAAATTTTACCGCAACAAATCCTATTATAGTTAAAGTGACACAGAACTGCTGAATAAAAAGTGACGAAAGCAGTGTTGCCGGTGAGGAACTTAAAATGGACGCCAAAAAAGAATCACAAGAAACAATTTGCATTAGGAATATGATGTTATACAGACATAATCAAAAGGAACAAATAGAATTTAGTATTTTTTCTAAAAAAAAAAAATTTAAATATTAGTTTTATGTATTTCTTTTATCAATAGTCATAAAACTTCGAAACTTAATTCACTGCTTTTTTGTTACATAACAGCTATAAGTAAATATGTATAGGCAAGAAAAAGATCGGTACATTTACAAAAAAATTATTTATATTTTATTTACTTTAAAGTTAAAAACATTAAATAAGCAATAAATGAATTCTAATTTGACAATAAGGATAATAATTTAATTGTTAAGACACAAAGCTTTTTATTTTAGTTTGTAAAAAAGAAATATACCTACTTTTTTATTTTCTTACGCTTGTTTTGTAAAAGGCTTTCAATTGGATGAATCATGTTTTGCAAATATACATATTTACTTGTTTTCACAAACATTCTGTAGGTGAATTTTTTTTAGTTAAATAATTAAGAAAATATATTTTTCACACTGACATTTTTTAATACAAAATATTATATATAAATAAGTTTAAATACATTTTTCGGGATGATTTTTCATATACATAATACATTTCTAGCCGAAAATATCCCCAACAATGAAAGATTCTTTTTAAGTTCTGCTATGTTATTGAGTGAGAATTTGGCATTTAGCATTGCCTGATATTACCGCTACATATGTCAACTATGAGAAGTTAAAATTAATCAATACATTCCATAAATAATCATTTTCAGAAAATATTCCTTGTAATTGCTGCAGCAGAATAATCTAAAATCTAATACGATAAATTTCAATTCCAAAACTCTGATCGTTCATTTGGTAGTAAGAAAAAAGTGTTGAAAATATTTTTTTAATATTTTTTTAATAATAGTTAAATCCAGAAAATTTTCCGATAAGGCATTTTGTTGATTCATTCAACATGTTATTCTTATGTTCTGACGTTGTTTTTTGTCTATTTTTGATTTATTACAAACAAGATGGCCAATTTAGAAAAGATACATAATAATCAAAATTTAAAAAACTTGAAATTTATTCAAAATGTAAATAATTTTTGTATTCAATATCAATCAATTATATACATATGTACACTATAGAATTATTATTCATAAAAAATTGCGAAGATTCCGGTATGCCTTTATGAAAATAAATAAATAAAACAGTAGTTTCAAACTATTTAAACAGCAGATAAAAAATTCGGTGAAAACTCAATTTTCCATTTTTTTATGAACACAAAGCTCTTACCTTTATAGCAAGCAAAGGGAAGTATCTATAAAAATAAATACCTAATATTTATTTGTCATATGTTTTATTTCACACACATTATATTTATGCTGTGTTTATGTGGCAAATGGAAACTTATTTTATTTTGGAAAATATAGGAAATAGCCTTTTTTGAGAGTTGATATTAATGACTATAAATATTTCCATTTGAAATGTTTTTACAGGTACCTAGCACCCTAGGGGGTGCATTCAGGGAAAAATATTACAGGTTACTTCAGGTCTGGCTCTAGTTCTATTTCAACTCCTTTCGAGCTGCTGTCTGGGTTCAACTTCATTTCATGATTTCCAGACACTGATAAACAATTTTTGACACGCAGTTTTTTGGTTTGTTACAATATGTATATGGAATTTCTTTGAAAAGTGTATTTTATTAGTAATATTTATGAACGGACGCACGATTATGATGTTAAGAAATACAAAAACGGTATCTACAAATCCTCACCAACAATCCATGTATGCATGATAAAATCCGTTGCCCTTCAAAGTTGATGTAGTGTGCAATATATACAGCTACTGTATAAATATTTACAATTTCGTACTCGTGCGTTTGTGTCGTATGTTCAGGGCCGAATTAACAAGTAGGCAGAATAGGCAGTTGCCTGGGGCCCCCGATTTAAGGGGGCCCCCGAAAAATGAAAAAGACTTCTAAAATTTTCTTGCAAACATAAAATTCTAGTAACACTTTTTTCTTATTGCAAAATTTTGTTGTCAAGTCCGGCAGCATTGGAGTAGGGGTTTCAGTCGCTATAATTACAGATTTGTTTACTGAATTCCACTTGTTAAAGGGTTTGCTTATAAGTTTTTCAATAACACAATCACCACGGTTTTTAATAACAACTTTTTCACTACTTGATGCCAATTTCTAGTTAAATTTTACACGCAAATTATAAAAGCATAACTTTAATAAACAAAAACGACTTCCAAATTTTTATTTACAGGTTAAAGAAAATTCGTTTTCTTACCTCCACTAAAAAAAAACTGTATTCAGGGCAAAAATTCCAAACGAATTTCCCATTTTGTTCATATTCTTCCACCACGAATAGAACAAAACAAAGTCAAGATACAACACTATTCCCATATTCATATCTGTGAGAGTGTAAGAACCTTGAGTACTGTTCGCACTTTGGTTGGATTCGTTCACAGTTAATTCGAACGAACGATACGAGTACGATACGAGCTATACTTTTTTGTGTGTGTGTACACTTTCAGTGGATACATTTCGTTCTCAAACCACATGAACGTCGTTATGGGTTATGGGTGCTACAACAATGTGAGTTGTGAGCTTTTTTATTTTTCAGTGAGCATCTGAGAATACTTCCAGTATACTTCCAGTATACTTCCAGTATACTTCCAGAATACTTCAAATCATGTATGAATGAGATTGAGAACGAGGACTAGAACGAGTTGATGTTGAAAGTTAAAAGTTGCTTTACTATTGATAGCAGTGCTTGTTTTTGTTGAGTGCATGAAAAGGTTGCACGAGTTGAAAACTGGGAAACAAAGTGCAAAATTAACTTTAATTAGGAGACAAGTAAAACAATTTTGTAGGTGGTTAGGAAGACAAGAAAATTTGATCTATTTTATCGGAAAGTTAGACGTTCAAGAACGAAATGAACAATATGACGCCTCGCCCCTGCTCACCGTAAACAATAACATAGTGTAAAGTGAATAAGTGAATAAAATATACTTGTTATTGTGACGTAAAAGTCCGCGTTTTTTTCTTTACCGTAGTGAGACCATAATTTTTCGGGAACCGACGTGAAAAAAGGGCCCCCAAATTGATGGTTGCCTAGGGCCCCATTGAGGGTTCATCCGGCCCTGCGTATGTTGTATACATGTATTATAGAACTATTTTTGAGCAAATATAACTATTAGTATTTGGCTTGGAAATAGGCATGGGCAATATGCGGTGTGATGTTATCTACAAAAAGGTTAATGAAGGATAAAATGATCACGAATCTATTTCAAGGTTGAGTATTTAAAAATAAAAATTACTCATATACTGTAATCGGGATAGGAGAATGGTGTAACCTTGACAAAAAATCTTCATTTTGAAGGGTTTTGGTCTCCAAGTTGTATGTTATGATTATAATAATAAAAAGAAAAGAAAAGAAACTTTTAATTTTAAATTTTAAATTTTAAATGTATTTAAACACAAATTTTACAACTTATTTTGAATTATACTTATGTTACGCGTTTCGGAAACGAATTTCCATCATCAGACTATCACGATTTTTTCTTAAATATGTTCATATTTAAGAACATGTGACATATTTAAGAAAAAATCGTGATAGTCTGATGATGGAAATTCGTTTCCGAAACGCGTAACATAAGTATAATTCAAAATAAGTTGTAAAATTTGTGTTTAAATACATTTAAAATTTAAAATTTAAAATTAAAAGTTTCTTTTCTTTTCTTTTTATTATTATAATCAAAAAATCTTCATCGATTTCTATACTCATTAAAAATTGTTTTCTAAACTAATATTTTTTAGAAAATGCTTTATATCTATGTAATTTAAACTTTCACAACTTTCAACAGGCGCGCTATCTTAACATTGAATAACTTTGACATTTGTTAGCCGACTGACTTATATCATGTTATTGAAAGGTTAATTCAGTATAATTTTAGCCATGTATCGCTTCACGCCGAAATAGTGACGCTGCACTTTGAATATAGTCGTTCAGTTGTGTCGAAAATATCGCGGACAACAGGCACCATCAGTCAACACTAATCTGTCGTTGCTGTGGAATTTTGTTGCACACGGGGCAGTAGGAGATCATCGACATGTCGTTTATCAACGCCCGACCTCATGACGTTCCAATGAACAAATTTTTTAAAATAGTAGAGATCTTGACAAATTGGGTCCCGCAATTATCTCTGTCTGCATGTCTATCTTTTCTTAGATCCACAGCCTAAATGGCTGGTACAATTTTACTCAAAATTCTCTAGCAGGGAAATTTAACATTTTTGTCATTAAAAATTAGCGTTGTTGATAAAATTTTTCGTGTACTTTGTTAGGTGCGGTCTAAATATTGGTACAAAGCACAAGCAAAAATTACAATTCGTGGTGCCTGCCATATAAGCGTTTTTCTGATCTCTAACTTTCTCATTATCGATCTTACCGATTTCAGTAAAAAAAATGCAAATTCAAATTTTTCCAAAATATCAATGTCAATTTTTTATAACCATAAGCTAGCCCTAACTAAAATATTTTCATGTCTGATTGTTTATTTTTGTGTTGTGGCATGTTAGGTTATAATTCCGTAATTTCATTAATTTTCTCTTCATATCATATGGATCAATTTGAACAGGGTTTGTACAATATTACATTATAGAGCATCCCCAGTTTTCAAGATTTGTGCTATAGGACACTCTATAAAAGATAATTGTATAACCGTGTTATAATTGGTCAGTCGGACAAATTAGAATACCTTAAAGTATCGATATTATCTTCATTCACATGTGTTTTGTAAAATACCAGAATTAAACGTATACCATTTTTAAAACACTTTGACATAATTTTATGTGGTTGCAATACTTTTTAATAGCTTGAAGAATTTTAATCTGCCTTTGTTGTAAATAACAGAAGTTAAACTTAAACAACAACCAGTAAATGCGTGCGAAAATAAGATGTGGGTTTTGGATAGTGGATATACTTTTAATAAAGTAAAATTTTGTTTCGATTTAAGATTTAGATGGATTTCTAAAGCAAATCTTTTTTTCGGGAGAAGTCCGTGCTATCAGTATAGCTAGTAAGTTGGTATTTTTTCCTTAAACAATATTCATGTGCTTCTTGACATTCTATTTGGTTGTTTCGATAATACAGACAATAAACCTTAGGTAAGTTAATATCACCACTTGTTTGGCGACCAAATAGGTTTGACCAGTATTGGATCTGAAGAGCTCTAAGTGTTAGGTATATTTAAAGTGATCGCACATCGGCTCCAAGTGTCGATATAACATCGCTGCTTCTGTTTGCGAGTGACGTCTATTTTTGCGCTTCATCTAAGTACCTTAATATTTTACTTAATCATCAATAAAATTTAACTTGTTGGCTATATATTTTATTTTATTTAAAGTGTTTTTTTAATTCGACTTTGTGTTAAGCTAAAAATACAAGTGATATAAAATTAATTAACTTAATCTTTCCTGCATTTTTTCATTCTGTGCTTGACAATGAATCTCTATGAAGTGTTTTTTTTTTTCTATTTTTGTTTGAGTGAAAAAATTTCCAAATAACTATCGTTCTTTCTTTCTCTGGTTTGTGTAATTGCTTGCATACTTTTATAATTTTTATACAATATTTTTCGCAAATTCATTAAAATATATTGCATACTTTTTTAAGTTCCATTGCATACTTTTGTGATATATATGGTTCAATTATTACGCCGCACCTCCATTAGCAATATTTATTTCTGACATTATATCAGACACTATATCTGAAGTTTATATTTCTTTAACTCTGTGGGAAAATTATGTCGTGATTATTCATTCCTCGCCATAATCTCAGCAGGTTAGTTACGTCGTTTGATTTTAGCGATAAACGCAATGGAACAACTGGAAGAGGCAAGACGGGAAGAATACAAAAGGAAGCACAGGTTTTGGGTCAAACCATTTTTGAGCAAAAGAGATTTGCACGACCTTGAAAAACATTTGCTCCGAGACATAATTGAGTAGTCCCACAAGCATGAAAAGTCTCTGAATGCCCTAACTAATTTAAAAAAAAATTATCAAAATACTTACTATCTTCAATGTTTAATTCTTTTAATGTTAATTTTGGCCTGCAAACAACCAAACAACATTATGTATGTACTTCAACAGACAATAAATGGTAGAAAAATTACATCTTGGCTTAACAGGACATAATTTCTATACGAAGTGAAAACATAACATGAGTTTGTCAATGAAATGAAGGAATGTTACATGAAAATGTGGGAATTGGTGTCAAGAATCGACGTCTTGTGAGAAATTTGTGTCTAGTGAAGTCATGAGTCACGAAACGTCAAAATTTATATCTGCATTTATTTCTTCTACGAAGACAAGAAATAAATAGAAAAAATTATGTCTAAAAATAACAAAAATCGAGACATAAGGGGGCTCCACAAGAAATATTGGCTACATGACACATTTCTTGCAATCATTTATTTCAAGTGGAGGCTCAGTGTTATAACCTCTGCAAATCACCAGGGCCGTAGTTAATATTGCACCCGAACTTAAGTAAGTTTTAATAAACATAAAGAAAAAAAAAAAAAAAAACATTTCAAAAATGGAAAATCTCAGTGCTTACATTAATTCTTTGGAACTAAAAGTTGATAAACTTATTGACGCGGTTGCTCTGATCAATGACCAACTTTCAAATATCCGCTTATCCTCATCTAATGCTGTTACTCCAAAGACTCCTAAGATTCAAAATCTAAGAAAGTCGGTATTAACATCCCACAATTCTTCCCTTAAGATAAATGAGCACCCTGGTCCCTTACGCGTCACTCGCAACACCCTCAAAAGAGCAAATTTAGCTCTCTCACCTTTAGTCCAAAAGACAAAGAAACCTACTCTTTCAACAATTGTAACACAACCACCATGTGTGACATCTTTATCTTCAATTCCTGCATCTTCTACATCTTCAACTTCAACGCCTTCACCTAAGACATCTTCATCCCTTTCAACTCCTTCAACTATAATACCATTACCTTCAACATCTATATGTACAAATTCTTCATCTACAACTTCATCTTCTTTATCAACGACTCCATTACCTTTAACATCTATATCTACCACGTGTTCTTCTACGACATCTTCATTAACTACATCTTTGATAACGACACCTTCACTTGCAACTTCAACATCAACTACTTCTTCATCTTCGACAACTTCATCTTTATCTACGGCTTTTTCACCTAAAACGTCCACATCTACTACTTCTTCATCTACGACACCATCTACACCTTTAACATCTACATATGCAACATCTTCATTTATGACTTCTTCATCTTCACCATCTTTATTTACTTCATCTTCATATATTATGACTCCACTTGAAACATGTTCACCTTCAACGTCTACGACATCTTTAACATCTTCACCAACATTTTCTCATTTCTACATTTTGTTTACCGGCTTCTAACACCTCTTCTGCGACTTCCTCAATTTCAAAGTTCTCCACAGTTTCAGTGCCCCCGTCTTCTACGTTTGTATCGTCAGTAGCTTTACCAAATGGTGATATATTACCTGCAGTTAAATTAAGAGCCGCTGAGAGATTTAAATGCATTTTTCTATCAAATTTCGACGCTAACACTACCTGCAATGATATATCTGCATATGTTGATTCTCATTTCACCAACATCAAATTCAAAATTGAGCAGTTACCAACAAAAGGAATTGACTACTCATCTTTCAAACTATTCGTTCCACATGAAATATTCACCCGTTTATTGGATAAGCATTTCTGGCCGGAAAACATTATCATCCACGAGTTCGTTAAGCGAAATACTATGAATACTCCTTTTCGAAAGACTTTGACAAGACCAACACACCGTCGTCGCAACTAATTGATATACTCTATCAAAATGTAAGAAGCCTACGGACAAAGACTAATAAGGTCTACTACAGCTCTGCAAATTCTTCTCACGATGTCATATCTTTGACTGAAACATGGTTGTTTTTTTGATTCTTCGTTTAATGTATATATAGACGAGATAGACACTCCGATTCGAGTATCAATACTGTCGGCGGTGGGATCCTTATTGCTGTTAAATCTTGTTTTGTGACGTCACTAGTCAATGTTCCTGTTTGTTTGAATGAAGAGTTCCTATGTGTAAAGATGATTCTTTCACACAAAACTATCTATCTTGTAACTATGTACATTGTTCCTGGGAGCCCAGTTAATACTTACAATGAAGCCTTCTCTTTTTTGAACTACATTTTTGAGATAATGAGTTATAATGATGAAGTTATCTGCCTTGGCGATTTTAATCTAACCAATGTATCTTGGAAACGTTGTCCCGATACATACGCGATGGTTCCAACAGGAAATCTATCAATGGATGATTCTCAAACTCTTGACAGTCTAACGTCACTTGGTCTTCACCAAATAAACGACATCAAAAACTCGAACGCCAAGATCCTCGACTTAATTTACACAACAATTGATGCCGGTATTTCACTTGACAGATCAACTGATCCTCTAGTGAACGAAGACTCTCATCACCCAGCACTTACCATATTTATTCAAAACTTTGAAATGAATAATCAAGATCCTGACAATGTTTTTAAATTTAACTTTAAAAAAACTGATTATACTAAATTAAATAACTTGCTATCTTTAATTGACTGGTCATGCCTTTGCTCTTGTTCAGATATTAATTCAATGGTTTTAAAATTTTATGACAAAATATTTGATTGTTTTTTAGCATCTGTTCCTCTTATATCTTTTAAATCAAAATCGCTTGCTCCTAGCTGGTATGATAGTGAACTGCGAAAATTAAAAAACCGTAGAAATAAACTATGGTTTAAATACAAACAAACTGGACTAGTTACCGATTTTAATATTTATTGTGAGGCCAGAAATATTTTCAACAGAGAATCAAGTATTAAGTATCTTTTTTACATACAAAAGGTTCAAAGTAATTTAAAAATGGATCCTAAATCCTTTTGGAACTTTATTAACAGCAAACGAAAATCTAGTCCATATCCGTCCGTTCTTATGCATAACAATATCTCAGACCATGACCCACGTATCATAAAACAACTATTCTCAGACTTTTTTCAAAGTGCATACATCTGTGATTCTTCTAACTGTGATAACTTTTCGAACTGTGATAACCTAAACTGTGATAATCTTGATGAAAATGATCAATTATTTGGTCATTTGAAATCATATTCTCACTTGACTGATATAAATTTTCATATAACTATTGACGATATTATGAAATTTATAGCTAATTTAGAAGATAATGATGCGTCTGGTCCTGATGGGGTACCAGCTTCAGTTCTGAAAAAATGTGTCAATAACTTGTCGATGCCACTTTCTTTTCTTTTTAACTGTTCATTGTCTACTTGTAAGTTTCCTCATGTATGGAAACTATCTTTTATAATTCCTCTACATAAAAAAGGTAAAAAGGATCAAATTATTAATTACCGTCCAATAGCTAAACTGTCGGCTATTCCCAAACTTTTTGAAGCAATTGTTTGCAAAACATTAAGCTTTTACACAAAATCATTTATTGTTCATAACCAACATGGTTTCTCAAAGGGCCGCTCGACTGTCACCCTACTCATGGAGTTAACGGAGTTTTGTGTCGATTCCTTTAAAAACAAAAAACAGACGGATTGTGTTCTTACAGATTTTAGTAAGGCATTTGACAAACTGTCGCATAGAATTTTGCTTAATAAAATGAGTAGGCTGGGGTTCAGCGTAAAATTCATTGCTTGGCTAAAATCTTATTTACTTGACAGATCCTATTCAGTCAATTTTAACGGCTACCATTCAAATAGTTTTGTCGTAAATTCTGGTGTTCCCCAGGGTAGCCATTTGGGTCCAGTTCTTTTTATATTGTTTGTAAATGATCTTCCTTCAGTTTTAAAGTACTCTAATTGTCTTATGGATACAGACGATGTTAACATATTTAAAACTATTTCTAGCAATCTTGACTGTGAGAAGCTTCAAATTGATCTAAATGCTTTCTATAATTGGTGTGCACGTAATTATTTGTTGTTAAATATCGATAAGTGTAAGGCCTCGGCCACGCAGTAAGCGGCTGAGCGGCTAAGCGGCTGAGCGGCTAGCGGCTGAGTGGCAGATCTAAGCGACGTATGGCCAGGCACTGAGCGACTGCTTTTGAGCGATTAGTAGTTAAAATGCCGTTGTCAAGAACAGTTCGCCGTATTTTACTGTCGGAAAGGGTGTTAACAGTTGTTAACTTGCTATGCACTAAACTATGTATCACATAAACTTTAAATAAAAACTTACCACTTAAACCACAAATTTCACCAATTTCCTTCCATAGTTTCTCAGTAATATTTTTATTTTTAAAATTGGCATTTCTATCTTGCCATAAATCTGGTCGAGATTGCACACACGAAATTAACAACTCAATGTTTACTTTGGCCATCTTTACTTCTTGCCGCTCAGAACATTGCTAAAAATTAAAACAGGTTTGGTTGCTGAGCGGTGCCGCTTAGCCGCTCAGAGTTTTGTTTCGCCGCTCGCTCATAGCGTGGCCGCTTCTATGTGATTTCATATGTTTTATATTTTTTTTTCCGCTCAGCCGCTCAGCCGCTTACTGCGTGGCCGCGGCCTAAGATTATAAATTTTACAAGAAAATTGTCCGTTTTATCTTTTGACTATAGTTTCAATGGCGTAAATCTATTAAATGTAAATGATGTATCTATCCTTGGTGTATTGTTCGATAAGAAACTCGAATTCACACAGCATATCAATATGGCATGTAATAAAGCCAATTCAATATTAGGTTGGATTAAAAGGGAATCACGTCAGTTTTCTGATCCTTATGTTATCAAACAACTATTTACCACATTTGTCAGACCCATTATAGAGTATGCTTGCCAGGTATGGACCCCCTACTACAGTTAACACAAAATAAGAATTGAACAAATTCAAACAAGATTCCTAAAATTTGCTCTTAGAGGCTTAGGCTGGCAGAATCCATTGAATCTTCCTTCATATAGCAGCCGTTTAAAACTCATAGATTTACCCAGTCTGGAGCGCAGACGTTCTTATTTATGTTTTGTTTTTATTGTTAATCTTATTGATGGTAATATCGATGCTTTAAACCTTTTGTGTCGTGTTAATTTTAATGTTCCAAATCGAAATCTAAGAGGTTTTCGTGACCCAATTTACATAAAACACTATCGTACCAACTATGAGCAGAATTCACCATTGAATAACATGTTTAATTTGTATAACGTCAATCATAATTTATTAATAAATTTTTGTGATGTATCAAATAATGGTTTTAAAAAAATATTCTATAATATTGTATAATTTATAAACTCTTAATTCTAAGTAATATTTTTGTACGCTAGATATTAATTAGCTTGATTCAAATAAATAAATAGACACTGGCTTTAAGCCAAGCACGCAATGCGGCTTGGTGTTTATTAAAATATTTCTAGAGAACATAAGAACATATACATAAGTATAAGAGGGGAAATCACTCAAATAGGGATATTTCTACTACAATAATACCAGTGACTTGGCAAATATAGTAAGTCTCCTGCTTCAAAAAAGGCTCTAAGTATAGTTTAACGATCCAGAAAAAGGTCCCCTGTCGATGTGGTATGATGAAAGACCGACTTATGTCAGCTTTCATGCTGGGACCCACGTCAATCCAAACTTACCTTGGCTTGTCTCACTATAGGATGTAAGCAATCTTGAAATTTTAAGAAGACATTTTAGTGAATCGAGTTTTGTTTTTTGCATTTGAGAAAAATTGTTGGTCTGAAGTTATTCGGCATTGATGCTCGAATAAAATATCAGCTAATAACGGAGCTCAAACACATCCTCGGTGCTGCTCTGATGATTTAATATGGTATTGTTAATCTTTACAACGATTAAATCCATTTATTACATTTTTGACCCGCGCGATTGTTTAAATTGCTGTATCCTTTTAACGGCAAATGCAAAAGAAAAAATACTTCTGATTGCTTATACAACAAATCATTTCTTTAAAGCAATCGGTTTTTGAGAAATTTTCGGAAAACCCATTTTCATAATTTGACTCCTGGTAACTGACCTAGCTTTAATCGGATCTTTAGCTTTTTTTTAGTATTTTCTTACTGGACTGGATACGTGGGGCTTTCAACAAAAACGCTTGTTTAAGCCGTAACATATGTATAAGCCAGGCTAGATTAAAGGGGCTTAAAAGATTCATTTTAAAACTAAAATAGGTCGGGAAAAGTGTCATTTTGAGTATTTTCAGTTTGAAAATAAAAGGAATTTCAATATTTCTAGCACCTTTTTAATTAATCAGTAGTTAAAAAAAAATTAAATGTTATGTTTCATAATAAATTTCAAAAATTCAAATTATTCAGCCCTTTCAGGAGTTTCGCCCAAATAACCTTTCACCCGAAATATTTTTGTTCCCCCGGATTTTAAAAAGCAATCAGGAATTTCGCCCGAACAAGATTTCACTTCGAATTTAGACCTGACGGTTCGAAAAATAGGTATGTTCAGAAAACTGAGCTATCAATAAATTTCCCCATCTCTGTGATGGAAACAGAATTAAATCTGAGCTTACTTTTTTCTTGTTTAAAAAAAAGCTCAAAATAAATTCGGTTTTGCATTTTCCTGTTAAAATAGTGTCCATTGAGTGCAATGATACGATTTTTAATGCTTCTCCAATCGATTCATTAAAGAAAAAAAAATTTCTGAATTTGCGGATACATAAAATTTCCCTCTCCGTTTTTAATCATGAAGACTATTCGTCTTCGATACATGAACAAACCTAACAATCTGACTTTTTCTTTTGACAGTTGTTGACAACCAGTAAGAATTAAATCAAGCGACGAATAAAAAAATTGGTTAGGTTGATATTTTTATTTAAAAGAAAAAAGTGTAATCTAAAAATGTAAATGATAAACTAAAAAAATCATTCTAAAGAAATAAAAACGCAAGCATACCTATGCATTTCCTGTTGCTTGAGGAAGATGTAATACTGCGTTGAAATATTCGGAGGCAATTAAGAGACCACTCAAATCCTTTGCAGTTACATGAACCATTGTAAGAATGAAACTATACATTCAACTTCTTTAATATCTAACTATAAATAATTTTCAGATTTCAACAGCTCTATAAAGTACCTATTTCTACCTGATGATAAAGAAATATTTAATTTATACTTCTTTCTTTTCTTTTTTATTAAAATAAAGATATATTTTACATGATTCCTCTTGTTATTTTTCCTATTCGCCTCCAAAAAAGAAGTGAACATTTTAAATGTAAATCGTGTAGCATTTCACCCGAACTGAATGCTCCTAATAAGGGGAATTTTTCGAACATGAAATTTTGTTCGCCCGAAACTCAAAATAAGGGAAAAGAAAAAAGGGAAATTTTTCGGGTGGAATGACATTCGGGCGAAACTCCTGATAGGGCTGATTGTCTCAAACATTTTTGTTTTGTTAAAATTCAAACAACTACATAAAATGTGTTCAATCTGCCACCATTCTGCAAATTAAAATATAACATTTTAAATTCAAAGTGCAACTTAGCTTTTAATTTTTATCGTGCTTTGTTGTGGAAAATCATTTTAATTTAGCTATACATTATATTGAAATGCAATATCAATCAAAGTTCAAATGGAACTAATATAATACGAGTACCTATTACTTACTATGTATGTGTGGATATGTTTACAGATAATTCAAAGAAAAAAAAAAATTCAAACTTAGTTACACTGCTTATTAATTGACAGATACATATGTATTATGTTTAACCCTCAATCAATCTGAAGTCAAAAGTTTAAAAAAATAAGCGTATTTAAAAAAATTTGTTGCCATTCTTGATTTTTTTACTAGAGCATCCGGTTTTTTTTTTGATTCATTGCCATTTAAACTTATATACTTTTGTACCTTGAATTCTCAATTTGAGACTCCATGTGGTGAAATACGTTCATAGCCCCACATACGAGTATGTACATGTAAAAAACAATGCGTGCCACTATCAATAACGGAGGAAAACATTAATTCCAACTTTCATTTTGAATGGCAGACTGAAGCCCACAGCTAAGTTGTCTGATGGTTTTGGGGGTGCTGGCTATATACGAAAAATTTAAATTCAGTTTATTTTCCATTTGGGACGTGATCAATAAGTGTCGACAGCAACAGCAACAGCTCCAACAAAACTTTCTGCATATTGATTTGTGGGTTGAAAAGACATGAAAGACATAGGAATGCTACCTTACCAAAAATATTATTCAAAATTCACTCATAGTAAGTGACTTAAATAATTAAAAATATTCTACAAATTAATAATAATTATAGCTTCAAATACCATCTAGTGGTTTCTTTTTAAATCCTAGGTTATTTTTACACTGACAGCTGTTTTCGCTCGAAATCTTGACAGAAAGTCAGTATCATACCTCCGCGGAACGAAATGAGTCGCTTTACATACGATTGAACTATAATGGGAAATATTGAAAACTTTCCAAAGTGAGCGCTGTGTAGCCCAAACAGTGCGTTTCTTGTAAGTAAGTTTGTGCAAAAAGTTCGTGAGACTGGTATGCTGGTGGACAACACTCATGGTACCCGTCGTCATACGGTGCACATAGACGAGAATGTGAGGCTTAATTCAAGAATATCAACACGCCATTGATCTCAACAGCTCAACATTTCACGCACCAGCCTAAGGAGAATTCTGCACAAAAATCTCAGATTATTTGTTTACAGGGTCCAATTGACGCCAGCCAAGGCAGCCACCTGACCGACGACCTTGTGTTCCATAATTAATGTAAATGTTCGCTCTTACTAATAAAATCATAATAGGTATATGGACAAAATTAATTTTGTTTCTTTTATTACATTTTTAATAAAAAAATTGTATTTGGCCTATCCTTAATAATATTGGTACACTGTTAATTTTTTTTTTCTTGGACAGATTTTTATATTTTGACATATCATATATGTATGTATGTACACATACAAAATTACACAATTTGTATTCTTCTTCCGTTAAGATAGGTTAATTGCACTCTCCATTTTAAAGCTCTTATATGGTTCTCGTTGTGTGCATTATAAAATATGCGACAAATATCGGAAGGGTTACCAAATGCTGATTAAAAACATGTTGATCGAAATAAATTAAATCTATGTTATTCTACACCTCCAAAGCGGCAAGCTAACAGGCGCGTTTTTAACAGCTTCTGTCAAATAGTTGCGCAAATATTAATTCTTCCCAAAATAAAATAACCAACAATTATATACTGCACTTTAACTTTTTTTTCCATACATAAATAGAAAAATAAACGCATGGAAACAGAAAAGAAACAAGAATTAATCCTAGAAGTTAATTAACAAAAATCAATAAAAAAAACCTTATGATTTATACCAACAATGTAATGGTAACCCTGATTCCATGAGTTTATTTAATAAACGCAATAACAACAAAAAATATAAATGTAAAAAAAGAGCCAACTTCTTATTATGTACAAGAACCCTGAGCAAAAACTCCAAATTTATAATTATTATAAATATATTTTGTTATTATTATTACTGACTTAAATTTTTAGAGTTCACTTGTAAAGTGTTCATTTCATAAACATTTAAATTGTAAAGCCTAGTACGAAGATCGCGCTAAATTTTATCTCCCATACAAAATTCTCTCCAAAATTTAGCCAAGCTAAAATTATGTCAAGCATTTTAGCAGAGAGGTACGCTGCTCCAGCTAAAAAATCAAAATTTCTCTTCGAACTGTACATAACTTATCTCTCAAAATTTAGCGCACGAAATAATTGTCTAGCACATTTATTCTCGAGCTACATTTCAATTTCAATTTGAAATGCAATAATATTTGAATAATATTTAGAAAAATATTTGGTGACGGGAGTTTTACAAGATTTTCGACAACAAAAATCACTCATAATTCATAATTCTCATTCGTTCTCATTCACAAATCTTAAAAAATCATACTTTAAAGCAAATTCTTTTAAATCTTTGAAAAAAATTCATTTAGAGAACATCTGTTTTCTGTGACATATTCTCCACAAAGTTCTTATGTCAAAATTTAGCTTGGATTTTAGCTGATGTTTGGAGAAAAATGTGGGACATAAAATTTAGCGCGATCTGCGTACTAGGAAAGAAAACTTGCCAAGTAAACCAAATTTTAGTCAGTAATAACAAATTTTTCCTCATAGTTGGTGGTTGGATTTTTTTTTATGTCAATGTACTCAAGAAATTTGATATTAAACTTCATAAACTCAGATCTTAGATCTCACAACTTGTCACGGTTGACTTGTTACACACAAGGTTTTTTTTACATATATGATAACTAGGCTCTTTTTTTTACATAATGTATGTTTTTGTTTTGATTTTACCCCTTTTTACAAGAATTTTATTTGGTCACGTATACATTTTGAAAGACGTAAGTGAAGGTAATAGTGTGGAATCCTAAATACGAACAAGTTATTTTTTTAAAGAAATTTGTGTACATATGGATATGGAAAAGACATTGAACAACGTAGAAGTCCTACCACTCTTCAAAAAATGTATCATTCATTAACAATCTGAAGTACTCCATATAATTAATTAGAATTTTGAGAAAGTGGGTTGATCACGCTTCAAGAATGGGAAATCCCAAATTATCAATTTTGTATTCTTTGTATGTACTTGAAGTCCTATCTCTTAAAAAAAAATGCACGACTGGGTCGCACGAACTTGCTCCTATGTAATAGACTATGAATTTTAAAATGAATGTTATTAGAGAAAACTGTTCGTAATTTTATTTTTTATTTTTAGAAACAGAATGCTATATGAATTTATGCAAGAACAAAAATTATAAGCCGTTGAAGTGGTTTCTTAAAATAATAAGCTTTTATATACAAAATTTTTAAACCATTTTTAAGAAAAAAATTTAGTACGCAAATTTAAAGTTGTTCTTACTGTTCGAATAAAAATTTTATTTACAAAAAAAAAATATTGAATCGTTTTTGAGATATTGAATTTTTCAAAAAAAAAAAATAGATTTTTTTTTCTAAATTCAAAAAAATATTTTTCTTAAAGTTTTGAAATGCAATATTTCTTAAACTTTTTAGAAGCTTCTCTATAAAAAATTTCAATAAAATCCGCTTTGCCGATAGTGAGAAATTCGAAAAAATCGTTCCATGATAGGTACAGTCAATAATATCTTGTTTTCAATTTTTTTCTTAAATTATAGATCGTAAGAATTAATCGAAAGAAAAAAAATTAGCAAAATTATCGGAACCGTTTTCGAGAAAAATATGATTTTCGAAAACCATTTTTTAACATTTGTATGGAGGGTACCGTTATTTTTAGGTAAAATATTTTTTTTTATCATTTCTTGTAGATTAGATTAAGAAACTTTTATTTATGAAGTTTTAAAAAAAAAATCGAGCATGAGGTTTTCGAAATATTGAGTTTAAAAAACAAAAATTAAATTTTTTTTAAAAATCAAAAAATTTTTTTTTTAAATTTTAATACAAAATATTATTAAAACTGCTGAGGAGCCTCAACATAAAAAAAATTATCAAAATCGGTCGTACCTTTCTTGAGAAAATCAAAAAAAAGAAAATGGTTCCAAGGGGGGTACCGAAAATAACAATTATTTGGAAATATTTTTTTTCAACCATTAACTAGCTTTAAGTACCTAAATGAAACTTTTTGAATTAAAAAAAAATCTGTGGGACAGTTATTGAGAAAAAAAATATTTATAAAAATTCGTATGATACCGTTATTTTTGCTTTTAAAAATAAAAAGAAAAAAACCTGGGGGGGGGGGGGTAGGGAATTAAAAACCATATCCATCAAGTTTGAAGAAAATCGGCCGATCCGTTTATGCTGTAGTCGAACAGACAGACAGAATTTCGTAATATCAACTTTGATCAAAATCTCGAGTTTGATTTTTTTTACGAATGCATAACTTGCCTTATAGTATGTACCTATAAGTCCCAAGTAAAAATCATCATTCTACAAACAAGTGGAAAATCTCAAATTTTCGATGTTTTCTCTGTATGCAATCTTAGTCTTACCGCTCTTCCAATTTTCATAGTTCTACAAAAGTTTTTCAGATAGTGGGTGGATGAAAATATTGGCCTTGTGAACAAAAAAAAAGCTAAAGTTAAAACTTGGATTTTTAAGTAAAAGCTGGAGTTTTAGTGAATGAAAATAAGCTTAAGCTAGCTATTTAAAGATGTTTTCTAGTAATAGCTATTTTAAAATAGCTAACGCTAAATTTATTTAGCTTAAGCTTGTTTTTCAAGCTTAAGCTTCAATTTCTTTGAATTAAAATATCTTCAACTAAAATATTTTAGTTAAAGCTACAAAAGTTTCAAGATTTTTTCGACCTGTCTAGAAAGCTTTGACTAGGTCTTATTTTCAGTGATTCAAAATAGCTTTTATGGCCTTTAGTCCACTAAAATTCTCGTTTCGTCCCGGCGATCTCACATGGACTCATCAGTTGACTGTGAGGACCTTGTCAATACGCAATTTTTGTTAAATTTAGCTCATCTTACATCGATTTTTTGACAAAAATCCAATGTGAACTATACCCAACCAAGATTAAAATTGTAATCATTAACATTGGAAGATTTTGCCCTTGGCCTGGCATTGATTCTATATATGAAGGTTTTTATAATACAAACTCTATATACAACATAAAAGCTATTTTGAATCAATAATTCAACAAGTCCAATAAGAGTGCTACGTCTTCTACTTGGCTGATTTATTTCAGTAGTATATAGAGTTTGTATTATAAAAGCCTTTATATCTTATTTTCAGTGTTCTATAAGCAGGTATACTAAAAACTTGTGCGAGCTGTTAATTAAATATAAGGGAATAGCTCAAAAATAAGACAGTGAACGTATAAACGCAGAGACTGACGGACGATATGATGAAAACATTTTTTACCCGAAACCAATACTATATAACAGATAACAAATTGTGGCAAAACAACCTTCCTTTCGGTAATACATGTACAGTTCTAGCTAAAGCTACCTAGTCGAAACATGTGAATAAAAAACGAACAGCTTTGGGGGTGGCCGTGGCGCGATGGTTGTGTGCTCGCCTGTCAATGTCAACCTCATGATCTCAGGTTCGATCCCTGCGTCGTCTATGTCGTCTTAATTCCATTAAAACCTTCTAAAAATTGTCATCCATGGGTTGCTGGTTTACTTATTACATGTTGTTTAGGCATAACACCAACAACACGTGATTAAGTTAAGCTAGTATGCCCATAACAGATCTGAGACAACGACCTTCAGTCTCAGAACATCGTGCCACACATCTTTCCTATCCTTCTTTCTCTTCCTTAACCTCACGACCGCCCTGTGTTGAAACATTTAAAGGGTAATCATAATCCCTTTAGCTCGTGTCTGTAGAGTATTAAAAAAAAAATCTTTAATTACGAAGCTCAAGCTAGAATTTTCTAGCATAAGCTATTTATCGTTATCATTTTTTTATTCACATTCAACAAAGCTTAAGCTAGAAATGTCTAGCTTTAGCTGCTAGTAAAAGCTATGATTAGTTGGCTTTAGCTTCCTCCAAAAAGAGTTTTAGCTTTTTTTTATTCACAAGACCCATTCTTGTGTAGAAAATGTAAGCTTAAGCTTAGGGAATTTCGGCCCAAGGTTTAATAAGAAAAAAAAAAAACATTTTTTTGATTGGAAGTTTTATTTCAAACCTCTATAAGGATTTATTATCGAATCCCGTTTTTTTCAATACCCAATAAATTAATTTGTTTCGGTTAACCGAGAACTATTAACGTGTGGCACTGCTTATCGTACCAAGTAAACTTAATTGTCTTCTAAGTTTGCCGTGTCCAGTAACGATACCTGTTATTATTCTTAGGTTATTTCTACTTACTACTTTAAGGAATCAAAATACAATTAAATAAAATTGTTCCACTAGATGTAATTATATAATAATTTCTCCCGACGAAATTAAATTTCCAACTATTCTTGTTATCAACTAACATACATTATTCATAGGTCTTATTTTCTGCCGCCATAAATCTCTTATTTATAGATCATTTAGTGATATCTGAGCTATTTCAAACAAATTAAAATGTATAATATCTCTATCTATTCAACGAGTACGTTTATAAAACTTTCATTTTTTCGTAATCTAGATAAATATTAAATCTCTGAACAGAGTTCACGTCGAATTTGTGATTTTCTCAAGAACGAGGAAGTTAATGTCTTAAAGTATGTGATATTTTCAATATATTTTGTTTTCAGAGTGTTGTTGATTCTGAAATATGTAATTTTCTTATCTATTAGGTAGATTAATCTGTTTGTTAGGTCAATTTAATTAGATACCATGTGGCGCAAAATTTAAAACATTTAAAACCAGTTCTTAATCAATTTTAGAATTTGAATCGACTGTAAATATTATGTTTAAAACGAGAACCGACTTTTGTTAATTTTAAATGACATGAACTATTTCTAACTTTACCCGTAACAAATAGTTACTTTATCTTTTAAAAGTATACTTTATCCATATTGATAAGGGTCATTTCATACCAAAGCAAATCGAAGTACTCTTGTTTTATTTGATTTTTCAAAAGATGTGATTTATAAATACATATACTGAATATTAGAAATGCTGAACAGTCGTACAAAAGTGCTCTAGGATCTTTAATTTTGAAAATATTGTGGCGGGCGATTGACTAACTAAGTCTATAGATATAAATGTACAATCATATGTATTTGTATGCATTTGTACCTTGCAACAAAAAAATTTAATTTTATTTTGTAAATTAGCGTATACATATACTTCATTTCCATCTAAAATTATGTTAATTAGTTATAAACAATCAAAACTTGTATGTAAGGTTACAAGTACTTTTCTTGTTTGTGTTTGAGTTCTTTACCTGTCAAATTAGTTAAAACAGTTGTCTTACGTGATTAAAATTATGATAAAGTTAGACTGTGTTAAGTAAAGCCGGTTTTATTCCTTAAACGAGCAACGTTTAAAATTTTGCGCCCATGTATCTAGAAATAGATCAATTGCCGAACATCCTGAGAGTAGAAAATTTCAACTTACTCATAATATTTTGATAGAGTTTATCGGTCAAAGTATGTAGATGGAAAAAAGAAAAATTACAAGTACCTAAACTCCGGAATTGTTTCTGTTCCCTAGTCCAGAGATTCCCAATTGTTTTTTAGGCCGATCCCCATTTTGATAATAAGAAAATTGATTGTACCTTGTAGTGTAGTTTGAATATTTACATGTTTGACTAATATTATATTTATTACTTATGATATCACTAAAAATTAGGCTTAATGTTTGACAATTGAACTCAGAGATCTGGAGTTGGATTGAGTATCTGTACTTGTTTTTAGTCAGTTGGCAAAAACATTGCCGCCTAGTTAAGTTGTCACAATCGGAATGAAGAATTTACATAAAGAGTAATGGAATGAATATTTCTCCGGGAATTACTCTTTCAAGGATATTTTAACGTAGTAAAGTAGTAAAATGTTTATTTTTTCACATCCGTGGTTACTTGTATTTGTATATCATTTCCTTCAAGAACGAAATTTAAGAGAGTAAAACTTTTGTTATTATTATATCCATTTTCTAATAGTTTCTCATTTACGTTTCTTACAAGTTTACAATGCATTGAATTTTAGAGTATATTTTTAATGCAATCATCATTTATTTGACTTAAATTTTTGACATATTTTGTATTTTCATAAATAATTTAATCTTTGGTTAAATGCTTATTTTTCATAATTTTAATTGCTAGTTATTTTCCTTATTTCGAATATGTATGTATACCTGTTTGTATAATACATTTGTAAACTAGAGAACTTTAATTATATTATTATAGTATCATATTAAGCCAAACTAAGGTTTAATTCTTTCAAGTTATAAATATAAATGGTGAATTTATTTTTTTTTTTTTTTTTTTTTTTTTCAAAAAACCCTATCACAACCGTTTGGCTGTACGAAAGAAATCTCCTGGTTTGATTCGAGCTGTAAAGTAGCTATCAGGGTTGGAGAAGTAAGTTTACGTAGTTTTAAAGTCAAAGCTAGAAAGACTTGTAACGTTCATGCCCAACGAACTAAATTTTTACATCACCAAAAATTATGCCAAGAAATACAATTATACCCCAAAGGTGGTACAAATTGTTGATCATCTGTAAAAAACGCACGAAACACTAGGAAATCCTCAGTTCCAACGCTCGTTTTCAATGACACTATAAAGCTAAAACCAATTTGCTTGCAGCACAGTTTGCTGTTGATTTCATGAGAGTGACATGACTCCTCTTGTACTTGAGAGTCTAAACGATTTTATTGGACAAATCTTCCTTCGCACTCGTGTAGTTGCTAGAGTACTAAATGATGTTGACATTCACAAATCCCCTGGCTCGGATAGTTTTGAAGAGGTGTTCTTCAATGCTGGCAAAACCGCTGCGTAAGATTTTTCATCTGTCCTACTCTACAAGTCTCTGTCCGAGTGGATGGAAATAAGCATTAAGGGCAAATAAGGGCGAAACCTCCTTCCCCTCTAACTATTGTCCAATTGTACTTACGTCCCTTCTCTCCAAGGTTATGGAAACGCTGATCAATTTTCAGCTTAAGAAATATCTTAAGGAACGAAAGATTCTTAATAACCGGCAGCATGACTTTTGTAACAATAGTTCCACTGGTGATCTCATGGTTTATCTCACCGAACAGTGGAACAAATCTTTATATCGTCTTGAGAAAGTAAAATTATTGAATTTGATATCTCAAAGGCATTTGATAGAGTTTGGCATCAAGCTCTCTTATCGAAAATGCGTGCATTGGAATAGAAATTACATTTATGACCGTTAACTACAAGTTTATATTGTACTCATTCTTCTGAAAAATATCTTATCTTCCCTGTATTGCAAATATAAATTGAACAGAGTATAGTTGTATTGGTCAGCCAAAAAATTTATCTTCAATGGTACCACCTCATTATTTAAAAATACGCTCATACATACGAGTACCCCTTACATTCGATATGAATCCACTAATTTACTCTTTTTGCATCATTTGCATCCACGACTTACATATAGCAAATCACTTCCTTCCTGAAAAATTATCCAATTTTAAGTTTAAAATCTCCTTATTCCGGGAAGTAAAAAAGAGTTCCGCGGAAGAGAACTTTGTCGTTCTTGATGAGCAATTACAATATTGTGTGTGATTTGTGGCCTTGTCGAAAAATGTGTTCGTGGAAATGTGTATTTGATTGAAGCAATGTGAACAGAAAGTTCGTGTGTGAATTGGATTGCCATTTCCACCTTTACAGGATTTCCACTAATTAGTCAAAAATATTTTGGGACATGATTCTTGGTTATATGATAAGAACAAAATAGTTCTACAATATGGGTTCTAACTCCAATGGTGACATACTTTTTCGGAGTTTTGAAAAAAGGCTTACTTTGGTCCTTCCTGACCCATGTTAACGAAAATTGATTTATTAATACGAATGGTTCGTTTAAGAATTTATTTGTAGAAGACTTACAAGTCCTTATAACTGCGTTTAAAAAATAAATATATCTTGTTGGGGTCTTCAGATATCCGATTTCTAAGCCTGTTAATTTGTTCTTACCCACGATAATTTTTGACTTTGAGGTCAATTTTCTCTAGAAAATGTGTAATAAATATAACGATTCACTATTTTACTTGCGATAAAGGTAAGTTGCGATAGGGTAAATTCTGCATTTGGAAAAAAAAATCGAACTCTAGATTTTGATCAAAGTTGACATTACGATGGTATAAAAGTGGTAAAAAAGTGAAAAACTCACCCTATAGTACTTACATTTATCGCTAGTAAAAATGCTCGCTCAAAATAATTACACACAACGTCGCTTTTCCGGCAGACTGGCATAAGTCCAAATTTGCAAATTTTCAGGAGAGCCTTTTAAAGTTTTTTTTCATACTGAAAACAAAAATTTCGTTGTTCATAAAAAACAAAACTCGAATGTTGAATACGTAAAAAAATTGCATTTTTTGTTTGTTAAGTTTTATAAAAAACGAAATATTAAAAAAAAAAACAAAAAACAAAAATTGATTTATGCCGTATTTATACGTAGAAAATGACAGGGATATTTGTGAAAATTGAGAGCTGCGCTTTTTCATAACTCGGAAACTAGAAGAAGTAGGTTAACGCCGATTACACGGAAAAATTGTTCTGTGTTCTAAACTAAAAAACGACAAATTTCGACTTATGCCACTCTGCCGGAAAAGCGACGACATGTACATGTATTTACATATATTATGATTGATTAAATGTTATTTTTGACGGATTATTTCGCATTACGAATAAAATATAGTTTGAAAAGATAAGAAAGCGTTTTGCTGTTGATGGAAAATTTCGACAAGCTAACATTAAAGTACACTTTATGTCCCTTAAAATAACAACGTATTCGCTCACGCTTTAAAATATTTTTTAAAGTCCATTTAAAAAAAGGAAAACTATATAGTGCCATTATTAATGTTTCAGATTTTGGACACAGTCTCTTAACGATTTCAACGTTGATGGTGACGAATTTATGAAATTTAATTTTTATGTAAAATGTCAACTTATTATACATAAGTACCATGGATGTATCCATACCACAATTATACTTATTTATTTATTTATTTATTTATTTATCTATCGAGTTTCTTCCTCTTACAGATATTGAACGCCTACTAACAATTTAATTATAAATTTCATTTAGATTAATTTTAAATAATTTTCTTTCAATAGTAAAATCAATTTTAGAACATACAGTATTAAACAATCTCATACATCTAGAGAATGGTTCATTTAAGCCATAATTACATCTATGTGGTGGAACATAGAAAATTTTTCGCGGGCGGATACTTCTTTCCGGAACATACATTTTTAAATGACTCAAAATAACAGGGCATTTAATGTGATAAGACAATATATCATAAATAAACATAACACAGTTCACTCCCCGACGTTTTTCTAAAGTCTCAAGACCAACTAAAGCACATCTAGTAGTGTAACTAGGCATTTCTGGTAAGTTCCATCTGAGTTGTCTTACCAAAAACCTTGTGAAAGACTTTTGTACTTTTTCGATACGATTCTTCGAAACAATGTAGTGTGGATCCCAAACTATAGAAGCATACTCCAAATATGGACGAACAAGTGAAGTATAAATTACTTTGATTGCATAGGGATTTGAGAATTCAGAACAGTTTCTTCTCAGAAAACCAAGCATTGAATTTGCTTTCGCCACCACATAGTCAATATGAAGGGAAAAATTTAATTTCACATCAAAAATCACGCCAAGATCTTTAACCTCAGTTAACCTATTCAGGGCAGTATTTAAAACTGAATAATGATATAAAATAGTGGTGGTAGATCTATTAAATGTGAAAATGTTACATTTTGAAACGTTTAAAGAAAGAAAGTTTTCTTTACACCAATTTACAATTAAATTTAAGTCTTTTTGTATGTTTAAACAATCATTAATATTTTTAACAGTTGCAAAAACCTTAAAATCATCCGCAAACAATAGTCCGTGTGTATATTTCAACAGCGTTGGTAACTCATTTACATAAATTAAAAACAATAAAGGTCCAAGATGACTTCCTTGGGGAACTCCTGAAGGAACATTGATAATACTAGACTTAAAGTTGTAAATTTTTACAATTTGTTTTCTATTACTCAAATAACTAGACATCCATTCAAGAAGCATTGAGTGAATTCCAAACATTTTCAATTTTTTTTACTAACAGTGGAATACATAAGCTATCAAACGCTTTTTGAAAGTCTGTATAGATTACATCAACTTGAAGTCCAGACTCTAGTGAATCAGAAACATATTTTGTAAATAATGATAAATTTGTCGTTGTAGACCTTCCATTTATAAATCCATGTTGAAATGGAGAAATAATAATAAACATAAAAAAATAATTTATTTTTAATAATAAGCTCAAGTAATTTTGGGATGGCTGAAAGTTTAGAAATACCACGGTAATTTTCAACTTTATGCTTATGGCCAGCTTTCAATATAGGTGTTACAAACGAAAGTTTCCATTCGTTTAGAAAAACACCTGTTGAAAGTGAAACATTAAAAATCTTTTGAAGCGGTTTAATTAATGATCTGCTGCATTTTTTGATAAGAAAAGAAGGAATACCATCTGGACCTGCCTCTAAGCTTGAATTCAGTGCAAAAATTCCTTCAGAAACATCCTCACAAGACACAAAAAGGTGACCCAAATTGATATTAGTGTCTAACACATTATCAGTTAGAGATATATTAACAGATGTATGGTCCCTGTACACCGTCTCAAAAAATTTTGCAAATAAATTACAAGTAGAAGCATAGTCAGAAGATGATTCACTTCCATACTCCATATTAGAGAATACACCACTGTTCTTTTTTTTACTATTGACAAATGTCCAGAAAACTTTCGGATTTGAAGTAATCTGTGTTTGAATACTTATAACATATTGCTTGTACAGAAATTGATTCAAAAAATCATATTCCCGACGTAGTTGACAATAACGTTTCTTATCTATTTCAGCTTTAGTTTTTTTAAAAACTTTAAATGACTTATTTTTTACATTTTTCAAATTTCGCAATCTCTTACAATCCCACGGTATTTTAGTAATTTTTTTTGAACGAACTTTGGGAACGAATCTTGAAATTCCATCTAACATTAGATCACGAAAATAAGTATAAATTTCATTTAAATTTGTTCCAGAAAGAACTTCCGACCAATTCAATGAATTAAAATAATCATTTAGTGATACATAATTCCCCTTGGCAAAATTATAAATATTTTCAAAATCATCATATGAAGTATTTGATAAAGAATTAATATTATAAAGTTTAAATTTAACTGTAATTGCTTTATGATACACTGAATTATTAGATAAAGGAAATATAACTTCATTTACTTCATAGGCCAGACTATTACATATAAATACTAAATCAAGGTATCTATAAAGCGAATTATAAAAAGAATTTATCTGAATTAAATTAAGTGAAAGTAGCCAATCAATAAATAGTATTTCAATTTCACTTTTTACATTGTAAGGAATCAAACATTTTTCTTCATCAGAGTAATTCCAATTTACATCTCCGAGATTATAATCACCCAAAATACAGGGAAATTGACTATCATTAAGGTTTTCAATTACATTTTCGATATTTTTGGCATGCATTTCATAAATACTAATATGGCTCTTTGGTGGAATATAACTTACTACAATTACAATTTCTTCATTTGATACACTAACTCTTACGCCGAGCTGTTCAATATGTTCATTTTTGATTTGAAGTTTAATCAGTTGACTTGGAAATTTTGCATGAACTGCTATTAGAACTCCTCCACCGCGTTCAGTTGAATTTGCATAACGATCACAACGGTAAACTGTGTAAGAATCATCAAAAATTTCGCTTGAATTAATGTGTGTATGAAGCCAGGTTTCGGTAAGTACGATGACATCAAATTCATGCAATGATGCAGCAAGAAATAGTTGTTTTATTTTAGTTCTTGTACCGCCAGCATTATGGTAGTACATAGAAAGCGAGTTGAATGCAGAGACTTGAGAAGAAGATATTATGGAAGAAGCATTTAAATTTTGGGACGAATGATGTTTACGGTGATTTTGGTTATCATTTATATTTCGGCTATTCTGTTCACTTTCTTTGGAAAAAAACGGAAATTTTTTACATGTACATTTCGAGGCCAGTTTTCTGCTTTTAAAGCATTTTCCAAGGCTTCCGATGGTAAACCAAGACGAAAGTTGATGTGCTTAAGTGAATTCACGTCAGTATTTTGTTTACACAAAGGAATACATGAAAGATTACTTTCTGGAATTTTTAATTTGTTTGCTGCATATGAAATAATAGTTTCTGGTTTTGTTGTTGGCATAAAACGAGAAAGATGTAGCCATTTCAATGTTGGAAGAACTTCCATCATAGACGAAGCGGTGTCGCTGCCGATGATACTCACAAGCTGTTTGTTCTTAGTTGCGGATTGGGAACTTTTAACATGGCTGTGGGGCTCTGTTATCCTTTGATTGGAAGCATATACTATTTCGAAGGCAAAATTAAGTTCTTATAGATTAAGAAAGCCCGCCAGTATTAGTTAAATTAGTTTGAGCTAGTTATGTAAGGTATGTGCAACTGAACTAGTTTTAATTTTTAAGTTATTTGCATGCTTAAAAAAACATATCAACCTACAAAAAACATATGTATATAATAATAATTAAAGACAATGGCCAAAATTTTAAACAGCCTATTATTAAGGTATTAGTATGATACTACTTAACAATTTGCTAACTTAATAGTAGTTAACTAACTCATTCTTAATTTTAAACATTTTCTAACTAGTATCGTACTAAAAGAATTTTCTTAATAAATTGCTTCTGAACACACCTAAAGCAATGACATTTCGTGTAAAAAAGTAAGTACACGAACCTTTTTTGATGTTTGCAAATGTCAAAGAGTCATATGAAGCTAGTACGATACTAAAAAATAAAGTAGGTATTCGATGATTTTAACTTTAATAAAAGGGTAGAGAAAGTATGTTATATTCGATTAAAATTTGCAAATTCGTTGTTTTAACCTAGTATCATACTAAAACAGCTTTAGCATTTTACTAATTTAATTAAAATTGTGCGCCAATCAGTTCAAAGGGGAAATCGACATTCAACTCAATGTCAATATTCACTTTGCATATTTGGCATTTATTGTTTATACATAGATATGTATATGTTCGTCATGGAAGCTTAAATATTTATTATAAAATCAAGCTTTTTCTGAGAGTTAAAAGAGACAAACCAAAAATAATCCAACTACATTTCTACAAGAACCACCTTAGTGAAATAAAAGTTTTTCATCATTACCAATAGGAAAATGTTAGGCTTATGTCAAGAGAGCATACAAAAAGTTCCCTTTTTTTTATTAACAAGCACGATTCTTAAAGTCTCTTTTATGCTTATATAAGCTTTATTCCTTATAATATTTACTTATTCCTTTTTCCAATGGGTAAATCCGAAATTGATTGGATCGTATATTGTTATCGTAATGAAGACATCCTCCCTCCTTGGTCCCCAGCAGGTCCCACGAAAACAAGAAGAGAAACGGAAATAAAACCCATAACATAATATGAAGTAGAAAATAACAAAAACAAAATTCAAACTGCTGCTGCTGCTGCAAAAAAAGGATGAAAATTGAAATCAAAATAAACCACAATAAACTAGGGACGTAGGGAGTACTTTGCGAAATCTTTTCTCCACCGGAAATCGCGACTTACGTAAAAGTGCAGGAGTGCTCTTCTACTCTATTTGAATGTATAAGATTTGATGATGGTGAACCGGCATGTTGCTTCAATAAAAACGCACACACCGCGTCAACATTTCTGAAATTCTAAAATAAACTCCATCTTTGTGGGGGAGAGTTGCGGTTTGTATTCCCTGGTTGCCCAAACATACTCGCTCATGGCATACGAAAGTTGTCAATTCTTTATTCTAATTTTAGGCATTAGCATTATGTTTTTACTTGCTATTTATAGAGGTACTAGGGCAAGCTGTGCATTTAAAAAAAAAAATCGTATTCGATATTCTGATTTAAGTTGATAATACACGTTATTCCGTCAGCCTGTTTGTATGTCTGTGCGTCGCACTAAAGCCTTAACCGCTGAAACGCTTTTTTTCGAATTTGGTAGCCTCATTATTATTATGTTTACGGTTGTAGGTTACATTTTGATTAAACATAAAATGTTAATAACGCTACCTGTCATATTTCCGTTTTTCGACCTACATATGTACATACTACATGTTTCAATAAAAAAATTTATACAAAATGTTCTTTGATTTTGAAATAATATTTTTCGAAAAAGTATTTTCTGGATTTGAAAAAAAAGGAATAATCTGTACCTCGACCTACCGCCTAAAAAAATATGTGCTCTATTGTACATGGGTAAGGTCTACATATTAGTCATAAGAAAAAATAATGTTGATAACGGTATTTACCTGTCATAGATTGTTTTTTTTTTGTCTTTGCTCTTAAACGACTGTTTACGGATTACCATACACAATTTAAACGGGAGCATCTTTTAATTTGAAAATTTTCGAAGAAATTGTTTTTAACTTTAAAAAGAAAAATTATTTTTTTTTTGGTAAATTCAATATCTTGAAATTGAGTGAACTATTCTTTTTGAAAATTATTTTCTTGAATGTATATTAGATACTTAAAATTGGCATACTAATATTATGTATAAAAATTTATAAAGAGACTTTGTTAAGAAAAAAATTATTTATTATTAAAACTCCTATAACGATTTATTTAATTTTGTTATTATACGAGTACTATTCATTATTATTTTTGAATTTAAATTGGGCCAAGAAAACTTGAGTAGTTAAAAAATCAATTTTCGACTTTTGAATGTTATTTTCTTTTTAATATGAATGATTTTATTTCTTCGTATTTTCAATACCTATGAAAAATATAACCATTTAAATTGAACTTGTACGCTATTTAACTCCTGTACAAGATTGTGTTTAATTAAGAAAGAACTTAGTTGTTTTTTTTTTCATCACATTGATATTCTTAAGATTGCATTTAAGAATATGCACATATTTTTGAATTGTGAACAAAAATTTTATGAGTTAACTCAAGAGAGGTTTTCACAAAAAATTGAAAATTTGATAAAAAAGAAAAATTGTTTAAGTGTTGATTCGTTATGTACTCGAACACCCTAAGTACCACTTCTACGTCCTTTAAAAAGTTCAAAATCGTTGTAGCAGATTGAAATTAATGGTGCTTATTTTGACATTCTCTTTCGTTCTCTTAATTTTGAGACTCGGCGATTAGAATGTTAATCGAACAAATCGAAAGTTCACCCAATCCATAGAAAGTTCATTCATTTTAGTGTTCCTTAAACATCGATAGTCGGCACTTGCGATAGTTAACGATAGTTTTTGAAAAACACCCGATAGTATCGATAGTTAATCGATAGTTTTCGAGAAGTAATTATTATTAACATTTGCCAGGACTACTTGTTTTTTATTTAAGTAATAAAGTTATTGATAAAGAAATAAATATTTAAACTCTAATATGATAAATTCTAACCTTACAGAAAAGTCGACCACGTTCTTTGAACTCAATATAAGGAATGACATTTATTTCATCTTAATATGACGGCTTACAGCTTCACAATATGACAACAGCTTGTATCAAATAATGGTTATAATATAAAGTAATATAGGGTGATTTATTAGAATTCAAGTACATATCATAATATTTTTGATTTTTTCTAATTTTGACAAAAAAAATATATCATTTTGTTTAAAAAAAAAATTTATTCATCTAATGACTGAATTTTAAACAACCTGCTCTGAATCAATTTTGGAATGGGAGTCGACTCTAAATATTATGTATAGATTTCACTGGTCCAACCTCTCAAGTTGTGCAAGTTCGATTCAAAGCACTTATTTCGGGTCTACGAGACGTCAAACAAATCCTTATTTATAAAATATTTTCTTAACCGTTTTAGCTACGCCTAAATCTTAAATTCCCGGGCTGATTTCCATTATTCTTCGAAACCGTTTTTTTAGCAAAATAACTTCACTTTACACTTCTTTTTTCACACAATGTCATGTCGAAATGAGATTTAGATACTACAACGGTTTTAAACCTCCTATGAACCAGTTTTAGCTTATTCCGCCTTTATTCTTCGTAAGAATAAATAAATAAGATTTTCAGGATTGTAGTCGTTGTAAATTCGAAGTAACTTTACTCCGTCGATAAAAAGAGTTAGTAAATAAGGCTGATAGAGTATACGAGTATATACTTTATGCTAATGCGTCTAAGCTAAAAAATAATCCCGGATCTTTTTTGAGATCTCAGTTTCTTGCTCCGAGCTTAAAAAGAAAAACGCTTGTTAAATACTTTCGTTGACATGGCATACTTCAAAGACCAAACAAAATGTCAACATTTAACTACTATGTGAAATGTGAAATGAATGCACTCAGCGTAAAGTAAATAAAGGAATTTTTTCGTGGAATACCTACTATTCAGTAGATGCTCTTAATTTTCGGGACATCCGATAGTTTAGAAAACATCGATGTTTTCGATAGTCGAATACTATCGAAAACTATCGATATACTATCGATGTTTAAGGAACACTAATTCATTTGCGAAAGCTAATTCAATTTTGACATTCGAAAGAATAGAATTAAATTTTTGTGTCGTTTGAATTTTTCTGTCGAGTAAGCAACAAAACATGTAAGTTTTTACTTATTTATGGAAAACAAATTACTTTTATTAATTTTCTTGTTGTTTTATATGTAAAGGTCGCATTCCAACTGGACAAACCGCGAACAAAATTAAAAGTTAATCAAAATAATGGAAGAAAACCCGGAGGTAGCAAGGGGTGTTTTTTTACCACCCGCGTTGATACGGAAAGCATCCACTATCCTTCTCCTCTGCACTTCTTCAACACCATCTTCATTTATAAACAACACAAATGCCATATTTTTATCAAAGAAATTTAAATTATTAAACAATAAACAAAACAATTACAAATAAACAAAGATTTCATTTTTGGTTTTGACATTTCACAAACACTTCTCTTTTGTTTTTGATATTTTAGTGTGACCAAGTGTATACGAAAAAAAAAATAAAACTTTAGAACGCATCATGAACAACTTTTTTTTTTTTTAAAGAATAGTTTCAAAACAGCTGAATTGACACAAAAAATGTAATGAATATGTAGTTCTTTATGGTTAAACTTTACTTTATAATGAAAAAGTGTAATATTTATTTTGTTTCTTGATTCTTTATTGAACATCTATAAAATGTTTAGAAACAAAATAAATGTAAAACGGTCATACTAATTCAAATAGAAATATAGTAAATGTCAAACAGCTGATAATGAAAATGAATCTTTTTTGAAGTTCATTTTATGCTATCTTTCGCAAATGAATGTTATTCGTTCGAATCTCAAAATTAAGAAAGTTCATTCGAAGGAATAAAATCATTCTAACGAATAGACTATTCATGAGAATGTCAAAATAAGCATGAATGAAATATATTGGTTAGTGCGGTGTGCGGTGCGTGTCTACCTATAAGACAGTGTCCAGTTATTACGGAGCTGTCATTATGTATGAATGAGGAATAAATATGGAGTTTAAGTGCACTGCGACCTATATATCTATGGTGCCCCGTTTGGAGCTAAATAAGACTACTCATTTTACAACTTTTTCTCTAGATTAGTTTCATTGAGAAACGTATGTATTGTAGGTATATGGATATGGAGTGGTTTTAACAATGTAGGTTGCTCATTTATATCTGGTGACGCCCCAGATATTTGTATATGTATATCTTTGATGGATGAGTTTATCACATCTACCGTCTGGTCCGGTGTTTAAGTATTGCGTAATCTATATATGTGGCACGGCTTACAATGCCAAGTATATTGTGGTGTCTTCCCAGTTTCCAGTGGCTAGTTAGAAAACTTGTGAAGAAAACCTCCTCTTCAGTTATGATTTTATTTAAAATCACGTTTTCCCCAATTCCAAAATAAGGTTCTGTCCTAGTTATATAGGTTAGTAAGGTGTTGTTGCTGCTATTTTTTTTTTTTGCCAAATACTCTGCCTCTTTATTTTCCATGACCCAAGGTTTTAAATGCTTTTTATTGAACTTTAAATATGTATATACAATTGGAAAACTTACACTGAGAAAAATATCAAACATATTCATATTTAAATCAAATTCAAACAAATACGATTTGGCTTGGAATCGATATCTATTTAATTTTAATAGAAACGTATTTACCCATGGTTGACCCGATTTGAACATGATTTCCTTTAAATTAACCTCACATTCTATTTGATTTAAACATGTTTATCTTTGTTTTAAAAACTTTATTTGATGTTGTTTCAAAAAGAATTATATTTATTTTTTTTGAATATTTCCGTGTTTGAATCAAAAATGTATTTTGTTCAAAACAAATATTATTGTATTTATATATATACTTACCATTATCTATCTGAAAACTTTAATCACATACATACATACATATGTATATGTAGAAAAAATACATTCAGGTTACTTTTTACAAACATTTATTTCCATTATTTACAGTATGAACCTGTAAAAGAGGGCTCGTAAAAAAAAGAAATATTTTGTATACATAAATTAATTAAAAATAATATAATTTTATAAAATATAATGGGAGCATTTCAATAGAAAAAAGAGGATAAGTAGTAAAGATGTTGCTTATAAATTTGTCCTTTAAATTATTGAAGCAGATCTTCAGGTTCATGAATATAAACCGTACTGTGCGGCAGTTTGTATCTACAATATCCCAGCTTTCTACGGTGTACGATGGTATAATTTCTTGGTTTTCCATTTTTTTAATTTATATAACTCACTTTATTTTATCACAAATCAAATATACTCGCGGAACACAAACCGATGTACGCACGAACTCATTTGCAATGACTTCCAACTTTAAGAAAAAAAAATTCAGTTGCCTATTTATTTCGTTTGAGTTCAATTCAAACTTCTTCAAGTTTAAATTTAACATGGGGGTGGCCGTGGCGCGATGGATGTGTGCTCGCCTGTCAACCTCATGATGACAGGTTCGATCCCTGCCGTCGTCTATGTCGCTTTAATTCCATTAAAAACCTTCTAAAAATTGTCATCAATGGGTTGCTGGTTTACTCATTACATGTTGTTCAGGCATAACACTAACAACATGTAATTGAGTTAAACTAGTATGCCCAACAAGGATGAACACGAATAAAATAATGTGAATTATAAGCGATATAGAAATAAGACACGGCATTTCTCCGCTTTAGCTCAGCCGCCATCCCTGGAGATAAAAATATCTGAGACAACCACCAACAGTCTCTGAACATCGTGCCACACATCTTCCCTATCCTTCTTTCTCTTCATTAACTTCACGCCCGGGCTGTGTTGAAACATTTAAAGGGTAATCATAATCCCTTGAGCGCGGGTAGATTATAAAAAAAAAAAAAAAAAAAAAAAAAAAAAAAAAAAACATGTATGTTCAATCTATTTATCTTATAAGGATTTCAACTCCGCTTATATCTAAAACAAACTCGTTCATGGTTATTTTGTGTTAAACATTTTAACTGAGTAAAATAATTAAACTAGCATTTCAAAAATAAAACTCAAACTAGTTTGAACACAACATACAAAATTACGTGCAGATTCTGATACAATAATCAAACATAGATAAGTGTTAAGTTGTAACCGAATTCTATTTGAACTTATTTAAACATATAATTAAAAATGCTTCTATTTGAATAACTCATAGTTCAATTTTCTCAGTGTAAACTTAGGGATAGTATGAATATAAAAGTTTGTTGGCACATAGGATGCCTAACTTAAGCTATGACATTGTTTCTGAAACTATTTGTATTGCCTATTTGTATTGCCAAGGTCGTTCCACACACACACTTTCATACCAGCTTAAAATTAATGGAATAGGAGTTTAATGCCCTTAGTGCCGCTTGGCTATCTGACATAGTGGCAATGTTTTGGTTACGATAGTTCTTTTCGAGATTACGTTCGGCACATTCACTTCTGCTTGGAAAGTCTGTCTCATCGACAGAGAAAGTTTCGTTTTGGGCCTAAAAATTCCTGCACTTTTCGCTAGACACGTTCTCAATCTATCGGTATACCATGATGGCATTCGCATTGAGATAGTAGTTCACTGTTTCGCCTACTCTCCTTTTTTGCTCATTTACTCCGTTCTGCAGTTATTTTGGAAGTTATATTTTTTGATCATTCCATCACTTAAGCCTAGTACTCAGTTTAAGTGAAAATGAAAATTTCTTATAAATGTGGCGGCTGGTTCACTCGCATGAAATCCCCAACGAGAGGTGGGTACCAAAATATGGTTTGGAAAAACAATTATGTTCCACAACTTTTTCCAAGCCAAATTTTCATTTTTCAATGTACAACCATCAGGAAAAAGTTTAAGGTAGCGTGGAAAACTGTGACATTTGTCAGTTAATTTAAATATTTTGTTTCAAAATGAAAAATTGAAAATTTACATACGTATATTTTATTTAAAACAAGCACAAATAATTATCTTCTTTTGCATTTTTAAAATATGACTATGAACATTAAGAGAAATCAGTTTAACAATTGTCAATTTTTTTTTTCATTCAAAGTGAGTATTCAGTATTTCAGGTGAGTATCAAAAATTCACGTGGAAAAGTTTATTCTGTTTTCATTTTTATTCTCCGCATGTAATTTGGAACGAATTTATTTTTCATTTCACGATAGGTGAGTACTAGGCTTTAGGATGTCAAGTAAATTTGATATTGATGACGAGGAAATAAAGTCTCTTTGTTTAAGTCCTACGCATTTTCCCCTCCCAGTACTCCCTGGAAAATCTTTGGATGGTTTCCTTTGCTGCACTTCCTACTACCACATGTAGTGGGGTTCCAGTGCTGTAGTAGGGCAAGTTCTCATTTTTCCTCTAATGCATATGCATGCGAGCTTTTTGTGTTATACCACTCATTCGCCCCATAAATAATGATGTTGATAAGATTATTCCAAAGAAGTTTGCTATTTAGTGTAATTACTAGATATTTTAGCCCCTTCTGGGTGTTAAGTTCCTCGCCTATTAGTTTTCATGTGTGGTTTAATAGCTTGAATGTGTGGCATCATTAAATGGTATGGTTGTTGTCCTTGCAGAATTGATTAAGCCTACTAATATGTTATAGATACCATTAACTAGTAAATGTCAGCCCTTTTGGATTATGTCATAGAGATATTCTTCAAACTTCTCTACGGCTGTTATGACAAAGTCATCGGCAAACCCGATACAGCGTATACCTTGAGAAGTCAGACTTTCTAATAATTCAGTTCCGTGCCTACCATTTCACTTATCCATTCGATAATACATTTCCTTATATTTGCTTCGCTTAAAGCCTCGTGAGAGGTGTCTACCCGACCCCCCCTGTAAGCATGCTGGCGATGGTTAAGAGGCATTTGTATTGGGACTTTCGGTCTTATGAAGTTATCAATTACCATCTGCAGTAAAAACCACTTTGGATGTGTTGTTGATCTTATTTCACAATTTTAGGAATAAAGCTGACTTTAGATCTTCTCCATAGACTTGGTGTGTACCCATCAAGTGAATTACTACTTATAATAAGACAAGGAATTAATTCCTCTAGTAGTAGCCTTGTATATATAACCTATAGTATTATCATGGAGCGTGATTTTGTATTGTGAACGCTAGCCTGGTAGTGGCGCAGAAATTAGCGCACGCTTTTACAGTGGAGAGTAGGATAACATACAAAACAAGTACTAAAACAGAGAATATTTTATTATTAAATTTAGCAAAGACAGATATAGCAATTGCAATCTCTAGCCTTAAGATGTCGCCACAATCTTTCGTCTTCTTGATAGTACTATAAGTTTTATATATAAAGGTAGTAGTACCTCTTGGCATAATGGTAATTGCGTTGGACTGTCATGCGGAAGGTCTCGAGTTCGATTCTCAGCTGCTGAAAGAAAGTTTTTTCATGGGTGTACTGCCTCTTGCGAGGAATTGAAAAATCCTCCAAGAGTATTTCTTGTCATGGAAAGTGCTGCTCATTAGCCGTTCGGAGTCGGCAGAAAATTGTAGGTCCCCTCCGTTCGTGGTAACACGCACATAGGAATGGTTGTGAGAGTACAACTTACAAAGTCACTAGGTCCTGGTTCATTTCAAGCTGTTGCACCAACAAATTTATTTATTTATAATTAATTAGTCTTTCTATTTTTTGGGCTGGGAATCTTTATTTCTTTCAGTGGAAATCATAATTAAAAATTCAAAAAAGGTTAAAATTACCTACTAAACCGAAGTCAAAATTATTTCATCAAAGTTTGTGTTTCTGTCACTTTCCGAGCTACTGAGTGTATTCAACACGTTTCTTGGTCTAATAGGTTGGGAACGTAGTCAATCAACTCGAGGAACTTAATTTTTCATTTTTTTAGCAACTATGTGTAAGGAGTTTCCAAAATTAACTAGGTGTACGGAAGTAAGTATTCAACAATTGATGGAGTTGACCAACTGAGTGTACGGTGTTCCCAAAAAGTGCAACACTAAAATGTTCAATTTTAATTCGAATTTCGTTCTTCAACGTAAACAACTTGAGTTTGTGCACAAGTGTAAAAAAATACTTATTTTCGTATGCAACTTAAGATTTAAATAAACGGTTAAGCGTTTTTGGTTAAAATAGTTGGGCACGTTGTGGACGAAGGGCATTAGAGTTTAATGAGTTAATCGCGAAATTGATGCTTTAGGTTGCGAGTAGGTTAGGTTGGTGGGCTGACAGTTGATCTTGTTACCATCACACTTAGATCAATGTAGATCCGTTGTGATACCCTAGGGTTTGTATCGAAACCTATGATAATCCTATGTCGATCAAGCCCGTTAAGGGTGTAGATGGGTTAAAGCAAGCTATAGCCTGAAATGTCGGAGGGTATTTCTAATATATTGACATTTCTATCGTCATATAATAACCTGAAATGTCTGAGGGTATTTCTAATCGTCTAGATGTCTGTTTCTTATATGATATAGCACAGGTCAGTGACACAGGTAGTGAGGAGTTTCCTCATGTATCTCCTTGTCACCGCATCCTCTGTATAAGTCGTTCATACTGAGTTTCATCTTTTTCTTGTGGTAATCGAGTTGGTTGTGACCTGTGATGAAGCTCACGAGAAGATAAAGGGACTTTTTATTCAGTTGGATGATAACATCGGTCTTTTGTTTACTGAAACTAGGCCATAATTTTCTGGTTGTAGGACAGGAATCGAGAGAGTTCCATCTCTTGTTTGTTAAGGCTAGAACTTTACTCTTGATTACCTGTTTAAGATTACATGGTGGGACTTGAACTGTTGTGTCTGCTTGATTAGGATCAAGTGTTGACCCTATTCTTGCCAGCTCGTCAGCGCTTTCATTTCCTGGGACACCACGGTAACCAGGAACCCAGCAGAGTCTAATGTTGTGCTGTGTACATGCCATTCTTTGTATCTTGGTCATGGTTTTAATGTTGGTAGGTTTGTCTAATGCATTCCACCAGACTACGTTACCGTATGTCAGTACAGGTCTGACTATGGCCGTATACATCCATTTGATATCTTTTGGGCTCGATCCCCAGGTTTTACCAAATATTCTCTCTTGCAGGAGTAGAAAGCGAACATGGCTTTATTTGTTCTATCCTTTATGTTAAGACTACACTTCAATTTCTTATCCAGGATCACGCCAAGATATTTGGCAGAGATTTTGAGTTGGGTCCCTTCAATTAATGGAATTTTAAAAGTCGGTGGATTCCTTTTATTCGTAAAAAGAACCAGTTCGGTTTTTTGCGGGTTAACCGCTAAACCGCAGTTTTTAGTCAATGCTTTCACTATAGATAAAGCATTCTCTATCTGTTCGCTAATTGTGGAGGGAAATTTACCTATCGCTAGTAATGCTAGGTCATCAGCATATGCAATTACTTGGACTCCACCTTATTTAAGTCTCATTAGAACTGCGTTCATCACAAGTGTCCAGAGAAGCGGAGAAAGCACCCCACCTTGTGGAGTCCCTCTAGAAGTGAACACTTTAATCTGTACTCCTCCTAGCTCCGAGTTGATCTGTCTGTTTTTTAACATGCACATTATCCAGCTGTAGAAGGCATAATGCACCTTAAGATTTACAAGCGCTCCTTCCACGGCATCGTTTCAGACATTGTTAAAAGCTCCTTCAATGTCTAAGAAGGCAGCAAGGGTGTATTCCTTGTTTTTGAGCGTTTTTTCAACCGTGTGGATGACACTGTGTACTGCTGTCTCAACACTTTCACGTGCTACGTATATATATGTCTATTAGTCTTTTAAACATTTTTAAGAGTAAAGATGTTATACTAATGGGTCTGAAGTCTTTAGCATTCGTGTGGCTGGGCTTAACAGCTTTCGGAATAAATACCACTTTGACTTCTCGCCACGCTTTAGGCACATATCCCCATTTCAGGCTACTTAGGAATATGTTTCTTAAGTGTGAAATAGCATGATCTTCACATTTTTGTAACATTATAGGAAATATGGTGTCTTATATGGTGATTTATACGGTGAAAAGGAGTTTATAGCCCATTTTCTCTTTTCTTCCGTAATCTTCCGTAATTCTTCCGTATCGCGTTCTCTATTCAGAGCTCCACGATTCTGTCCAATGTCCATTGGGTTCCTTAAAAGATCCCAGAACAATAGGTCCCTTAGTAAGTATTTTCCTGATTTGTTGGCACTCTCAACTTGACTGCAGAATTTTCTCCACGAGCTGCGTTTGGCTCTTTGTGTTTCCATCTTGAAATTCTTTTGACTGGATTTGTACGTTTCCCAGTCTGTTTCTGTTCTTGTGCGCTTGGCAACATTAAAAAGTCTCCTTGTTTCTTTCCTGATGTTCAGTTGTCCACCAGGGTGGTTTCTTTTTATCCGGGTATTAAAAATTCTATGAGCTTGCGTTCAGAGAAATATTCGTCTTTTAATACCCTCCACTGTTCTACGGAAATAGTGTCCGAGTTGCTTATAAGAGTAACATCGAGCACTTCGGTACGATTTTTGGTGACGAAAGTGGGTTCGTTGCCCCTATTCGCTCCTAAAATATCTCACCTCTATCGTTGGTGTCGGTACTTCCCCACTGCGATTGGTGTGCGTTAGCATCACAGACCACAGCAACATTCCATTTCTCCAGTGGGGCACGTAATAATAATAATATATAATAAATAATATAATAATTTAATGTTGAAGAGGTTGTTTTACTTAAAAACCAGTAAATCCCTTCCATATGAAGTACATATTTATCCAGTTAATGTTTGTCGTTTTGTATCACAATAAGCAATATAAGAAAGATTTTGATATTTAAGAATTGTTTTTTTTATTTTTTTCAATTCATACAATGCATTCTGCAGATTCTTATAATTTTCTATAGTCCTTTTTTATTGGGAAATATATAGGCAGCGCAGTAAAATTTTACACAGTAAATAACAACAAAGGAATAGTGCGTATAAACTAGGCAGAGATAAGAGTGCACATAATAGTGCTGATAAAGTTTTGGAGCATCTGAATTACAGTGACACTCAAATTGGTTGCCAAAGTTTTATTTTTCGTGAGGTTGGCAGGTTTTGATTATTCGAGAATGTGTTCGGTGATATTTGTTCATTTTATGGTAAATTTTCACAAGAGCCAAAATTATGTGGTTTGAAATATTAATTTACGATTAGACGGTAAAAGTTAATAGTCAATGGTCAAAATTTTGCCTCTTAATGCGTGTGCATGTTCCCTATCTGTTACGTGAAAGTATGAAATTCATCGAAGGATGGCTGCGATGCCAAACGATTAAAAAGGACATGAAAATGATTTTTTTCTGACATCGGGCCCTTAATTTGACTTTGTGTACATACATGCCATTGAGATTTGATTTTATTAATAATTTTGCCACTTGTTTGACAACAAATTTTTCAGTGATGTTAATTCAGCATAAACCACATCACAACGTATACTTTTCCAACACATCCCTTAGATTATTCAAAAGCGGATTGTTTATTCGTAGGTATATATGTATTTCATTTTTAGTTTTTGTTTCCTTTTACTTTGTTCACTTAATGAGTCTGAAATATCTAATAAATTAAGATGATTTGTTAAAAGAAACTCAGAAATTATGTACAGCCCTTTTCTGTTTTAGATCTTTATTTATTTCAATTTGTATTATTTTTGTAAGAAATTACATATTTATTTTACTTCTTTTCCAAATCAGCTGATTTTGACACGGGTATAAATGCAAAGCATACCAACTTTAAAATTTAAAGTAAAAGTGTATATGCAGTCAAAAAAGCATTTTATTCGGACTTCCATTAATAAAATACGCTTTATAATTAAATTTTAATAAAATTTTAAATTATTTTAATAAAAATTAAATTATGTATTTTTATTACATTTTGTATTTTTACAATACTACCCTAGTTTAAGTTTTAAAAGTAACTAATGCGCTAAATTACAATTATTTTGTGTTACAATTTTTGCGGTTGAATTCATTTTAGAGTTGTTGGTTCCAATCCGTTCATCAGTGTTCAACGTGAATCAGACAAAAAAAAAATTAAATACCTTACTCAAAAAATGTCAATTAAAGCTACATATGTACCTATTAGATACAAACTAAAAATAATTTGCAAGCGATTACATTTCTTCATATAAAAATTATTTGTTTTCATTCTATAGTTCGGAATTTTTATTGAAAAATTTTTGCTTTAACTACCTTAGTTTTCGCTTCCACCCTTCCACACTGACAGAATGATACTATCTGATATTTTCCGCCCATCAAAACATAAAATCCTTTGTTTATAGTTTTCAAAACATCAAAGATGTATCGCAAATAAAACGCCTATGCTAAATGGAGAGCAACGGCACCAATGTTGTAGCTGCTGCTACATCCGTTTAAAATTCTTTTCTTGTTTTTCTGTGTCCCTTATACAATGAACCTCCTTCTACACAAATGTGATGTACAGTATCTTGTACTAGAGTTAGAAATATAGAGACATCGCGCTTTTCAAAACATCTCTTGCTTTGTGACAGATGACATAAAATGAAGTGATTGTTGGGTGAAAACTTTTCTATATTTTTCTTTTATTTTACCCTCTTTATAAAAAATATAGGCATTTTTTATTTGTATAACCATTAGAGTTGTATCGGAAAGGGAAATTTTTTTAAAAGTTATTTTTTTTCTCATATTTTCTATGGATCATGAGTTAGTGGTTGCATTGTTGAAAACTCCTTATGAAAATGTAATGCGAACATCTTTATTGTGGTTGTGCCTTTTGGTGCTTAAAGTGGTAAAACTTTAAGAAGAAGAAGACCTAAGGCTAACAAGGAGAAAGACTAAAAAAGAAAAAGGAGGCCATCAAAAGCTTTCTTCTTCACCAAACTGGCTCACTCAATTTTGATTCACCTTGGATGAAAATGGAAGATGAACACAATGGAACGCGGATGAACTTTGAAAGCTTATAAGTTTGAAAAAATAGAAGAAAAAACAGCAAATAACTTTTTCGTGGCTTCTATGAAATCTTATGAGTTATTTACTGCAGATATTAAGTCAAAACTAAATGTTATATCAAATGTTTTTTTCTATATGAAGGGTGGGCCAGCTAGTAGTTTCTCCACTTATTAGATAGAATTCAGAACAGAGTGTTAAAACTGATAGAACACCGAGCTGTCATGGATTCATTTGAAGAGCTGGACGATGGAGAATTTTGCTACAGGTAAAGGTTTGAAAAGATAACAGTTCGGTTGCGACTTTTAAACGGTGGGCTTCCAATTTCACCAGAATTACAAGAATTATGTAAATTACACTTTTTTTTGCATTACATGGAGTGGTACACTCCAGTCACAAATAAACAAATAATAGTAAAATAGATTGCAGGTTTTCACTTTGACTTCTGAGTTTCTGATATTATTGGGTCCGTTTCCTAGATTAAAGTTTGCTTACTTAGTTTTTTTTTTTTTTTTGAACTGTCATTGTTTGGATGTGTTCAGATCAGCGTTCATCTTCCGGAAAAAAAGTCGAAGTAGATTTGAAGAAAAAAGTAAAGTAAATTGAGAAAAATCGAGGTAGATTTAAAAATGACTTCTTACTTGCTTCTAGAAAAATTTGAACGAGATTTTCATCAGTTGATATTACAACACGAAAAAGTAGTAATTCTAAATCTTAATCTGCTGCCTAGAGGAGAACTAGAAATAGTTTGTTCCTTCCATACAGCCTTTATAAAATATCATATTTATTTCGAAAACGGCTCTAATATGTAGACCATACCAACAATACGATCAATATTTAGGTCAAGAAACTGTTATTAACGGCGCCGCGCCTGTCAGAACATTTTTTTGATTTTCTACCTTCTCTTTTCCGACTGTACCGATTTCGATCAAAAATTTTATGTCGAATTTTCTTTGATTTTGACATAGTATTGTATACAACACATTTTTTCCTTAAATGTATGTTTATTATTAAATACTTAAAATTTTCAATATATTCTTTTTAATTTTAAGGAAATTTGTATATAAAGAATTAATTTATTAATATAACTTTCTTTTATAAAGAATAACATTGAAATTATTATAATTAAATATAATTTAATTTTGAAATAAAAACACATACGCAAGCGAAATTTTCATGAGATTCATATACACATGAGTGTGGTGAGATTCTATGCTTTTGAAATTACTAATTTGTGTATTTTTATTGTGTTGACATTAATTTTTTTCGATAATTCTGGTGCTACATACTACCTAGAGTGAAATAGAAGTAAATTTGGGCTTTTTTTGTTAAATTGAAGAAGGTTGAAACAGAGATTCTTAAAATGAAGTAAATTTCAGTATTTTCCTGATGGTGCGAAGTAGGAAGTAGATTTTAAAATATTTTGAAAAAAAAGGAGTAGATCTCCTTCAATTGAAGTAAAGTGGTACCACTGGTTCAGATGCACCGTTTTAGGTAAAAGGGAATACCTAAGTATTTTAATCTATACTATTATATAAAAGCGAAACCATTTTAAAGTTTGTAACGCATGATCTCAGAAAGTAGTCAACCGATTTATTTGAAATAAATTTTATTATTTTCTATATTGTTATAAGAGTGTTTATGGCTATAATGTTTTTTCATTATTAATTTGTCAAACTTAAATATTATTAATTTTACATTTTTTGTCCATTTTTTTTTCATTAGTTGACTTATACAACCACTCATATCTTAAAACCTTTACAATAATCGACAAAGATTAGCATTGCTTTATAAAGTCAATATTGTTGCGCAAATTTTAAGCCCAAAATCACTTCTTAGTTAAACATATAACCTGTATGTCTGTACCTCCATCTAGAGCCTAAGCCACTTGAGCTATTTTCTTCAAACTCGGTACATAAGGGTCTTCGGTGATTTCCTAGAGGAGAAATTGAATTTTTTTTTTAGCTCTGAAATTAAGAGTACTCCTCATACGACCGTATTGCAAAATCTTATTTATTTCGAAAACAGCTCTAACGATTTTGATAAAAAAAAATAGGTGTGATATTATGGACATGAACTACATTTTGGTAAACAAAATTTTGGGAGAAATGATATTAGCGGTACCTGTCATAGAACGGTTTTTTTGATTTTCGACTTTCTCATCAACGGCTATAACAATTTTAACCAAAATTTTTATGCAGAAGCTTCTATGCATTTGAAAACATATAATCTAAAAAAAAAATTAGAAAAAATAGTTTTTGGATTTTTAAAAAAATAATAAATTTTTTTTTTGAAAATTCAATATCTTGAAAACGGATACACGAATAAATTTTTAAATTACGTTATAAAATGTATTTTATTGCATATTAATAACTTGCATATGAATTTTAAGGAAAATTTAGTACACAAAAAACATGTTTCAGTGTGTCTGTATGTCTATACCTCTCCCTACAGCCTAACCCACTAGACCTATGTTCTTCAATCTCGGTAGTTAAGGGTCTTCGGTGATTCCCTAGGGGAGAAATTGAAATTTTTATTTAGCTCCAAAACTAACGGTACCCCCGATACACCCGTAATGCATAATTTTATTTATCTTGAAAACGGCTCTAACGATTTTGATAAAAAAAAAATTAGGTGTGATATTATGGACATTGGACATGGACTACATCTTGGTCAAAAAAACTTTTGGGGGCAAAATGTTATTAACGGTACCTGTCATAGAACGGTTTTTTTATTTTTTGACTTTCTCATCAACGGCTCTAACGATTTGAACCAACAATTTTCAACAGGACCCCCCTTAAGTTTAAAATAATATTGTATATAAAAATATTAGAAAAAAACACTATTTCTAAAATCTATACTACTAAATGTGTAAAATTTGGCATCCCAAATTTTGTTCTGGAAAAATTTTAAGGAAATTTGTTACATAAAAAATTACTTTAATATTAAAAAGATTAATCAGTAGGCAATTCCATACATTTGAACGTTTTTATCTCATTAAATCTATGTTTTATATTTATAAAATGTATTTTTAATTCCAAAGTACTTTTACATATGAGCAAGTTTGTGCGATTCAGTCGTGCATTTTTATTTTAAGTCACTTGAATACACTCAACAGCATTTTGGGTGACAAAAATGGACATTCAATTGACTACAGTGCCGTGCACATGAACTACTCTATAAAAGCGAAACAATTTTAAAGTTTGGGTTCAATGATCTCAGAAAGTAGTCAACCCGTTTATTTTAAATAAATTTTATTATTTTCTATATTGTTATATGCACAAACATGAACAAACTCTTTTTTTTTCAATTGTGAAGGAGAATCTAATTCGATACGGTATGTTATACATATAAACTAAAATTAATATTATTGTAGAAAATATGCCCAGTCCCATTGAGAAATGTTTTCATATGCTAATATTAATATTAAAAAAATATTCGTAGTTACAATTTGCGAAGCAACGCGAGTACGGGTCGGCTAGTAGTTAATAAAACGAAAAAACAGCATTAAAAATTTCAAAGAGCTAGTATTCGAGGGTCGTCATCGAAGGAGAAGATTCACCGTACACAGCATCCAAGCTCTCTTTGATTTCGCTGCCCTTCCCTTCCCTTCCAAACACAAGAATCGAATCACCGACCGATATTGCTCTTTTTCCATTTTTCTAAAATTTGCGGACAAGCTGGCTTCTACACGTGGTCAAAACAAAACTATGAGTCCGATTTGGCTGAAAATTTGGCAGTAGCCGTCTAAGAGAATGTACTAGACGATAGTAAATCTCTCTTGCGATACTCGCATCATCGGGCGGTGAGGCTAAGTGCTTATCGGACCGCCCTCGTATTACTAAATGTTTAAGAAATCCCTAACTAGTTACATGCTTAGCCCTTAACAATAGGTTGTTTAAAAATTTTCATGCAAATGTGAACACTTGTATTTTGTTATCGAGTGCAGTCATTTGCCCAGTCTTACAAGAGATAAGAAAATTGTATATTCGAGAAAGTATTTTATCTTTAAAAAGCGTGTATCAAATATTAACGGCTAGTGGGGATACAATTTTAATAAAACTGTAATATAATATATATTTTTTTGTTTTTTTTTTTAAGCAAAACCTAAACATCTTTTTTGCTCAAAAATCATGTAAAACTCAGTTCTCTGGTCTCAATCCCCTGGCTAATATATGAACAAATGATATTTTATTCAGAAACCTGAGAAATTTTTAATTATATTAAATTTCGAACTTTATTGCGAATATTTTTAAAAAGAATATAATTTATTTTAAATTGATTCTAAATTGAAAAAAATATTTAATTATAATATATTATATTCTTTTAATAAAATGCTAAGTTATATGTATTAACCATGAATTTGTATGTTTATGAAGACTAATTACATTTAATTTCTATATTTCAATGTATACCTAAGTCATATTTAAGAGAAAATAAAAAAAAAATAAAGATTTATGCAGTCCGCTTAAAAAAAACTCAGTCTCCTGAACATCCTTTTTCAAAAATTTTCCTTAAAATCGTAATTTTTTTTGTTTTTTTTTTTTTTTTTTTTTGACTGGCCGCTTTCAACAATGCAAAGGACGTTCTAAGGATCAACTAGAACAGCTTTTATAATGACGTGCCGAAATTTTTTACATTTTATTCCATTGTTTGTAGAATCACCCATATGCTTCATTAAATTACCATTTACGGCTTTAACTTCACCTTTTATGTTTCAAATTATCTAAGATTGTTCTTGTATGTTTCAAATCACCTAAAATTGTTGTTTTATGCTTCAAAAAATCTAAAATTGTTTTTTGATGTAATAAATCATCCAAAATTATTCATTTTATTCAGCAAATTCCTTATATATGTATATATCCATCTTATTTGAATTCTATTACGCTAATACATTTCGAATCCATATTTTCTCATACAACTTTAATTGAAATGATCCTACATTTCCATCTATACTTAATCGGTCGTATCATCAACAGATCCCGCAATCTTCTATAAAAACCCTTCTATCACCGCTATTTTCATAAAAAGAATTTCATGAGTTTTAAGTGTGTCTTTTATTACCTAAAAATTTCAAAAAACATTATGTATGTAATGTATGTATGTACATTGTACATACATATACAGGGTGTCCCACAGTCACCGCCCCAAATGAAAACCATGGATTCCTGAGGTTATTTTAAGTCGAAAAACTTAAGAGGTCATTTTCTTGTTTTCGTCCCGTTTTCGAGTTATAACGGTTTTTACGATTTTTCCTTAACTGGCTTTATCTTTCCCAAACTACGTCCGATTCGTAAGATTTTTTTTAAAACCAATCAAGAATTTATTACAGTTTTAGTTTGTCCAAAGACTTTTTTTTCTGCGGACAACCGTTTCTCCGCAATTTTGCATCAAACCCAATTTTTTCGTTTTTTAAGTTGTTTTTTCACTTTGATATCATTTTATTCAAAAAAACACGTTAATGAGTATTAATTTTTTTCACTTATTATTAAAGCCCAGTTCATTTTCTTAAAAAATTATTTTTTTCCTTAAAAAGAATACTAAATGTAATTAACAAAAAATAAACAAACTGAGTGAATTAAAAAAAAATAATTTTTAAATACAAAATTAACTTTTTCTGAGCTATTGTGGTTAAGAAAATGACAAATATATAAAGTTAATTAGTAGATAACACCGTTAACTAATGTAAACAATAAAGATTTGCATTATGATTTGAAGGTTGTAAATGTCTTTCTCGCGTGATCTAGTGTCCGCGTCGTGTTCTTTCACTTGATACTCCATTTTGGATTTGTTATTCAAGTTGTACTTTTTTTTTCAATTATTTGCGATTACACTAATCGAGAATATCTGGAAATGTTATTAATATACGCTGAAATGGGACAACTTTATCTATTTGTCATTTTCTTAAACACAATAGCTCAGAAAAAGTTAATTTTGTGTTTAAAAATTAATTTTTTTTTTAAATTGGGTTTGATGCAAAATTGCGGAGAAACGGTTGTGCGCAGAAAAAAAGTCTTTGGGCAAACTAAAACTGTAATAAATTCTTGATTGGTTATAAAAAAAATCTTACGAATCGGACGTAGTTTGGCAGAGATAAAGCCAATTAAGGGAAAAATCATAAAAACCGTTTTAACTCGAAAACGGGACAAAAACGAGGAAATGATTTCTTAAGTTTTTCGACTTAAAATGACCTCAGGAATCCATGGTTTTCATTTGGGGCGGTGACTGTGGGACACCCTGTATATACATATATGAATGTAACTATATAAGACTATTTTCAATATGTTTGTTTTTCAGATAAACACAGAATAACCTTTTGAATCAAAAACCAAACATCAAATCTCATGTGCTGGTAAGTGAAAATTTATATTTTTAAACAGCCTAATATTAAGGTATTAGTATGATACTATTTAACAATTTTTAACAATTTGCTAGCGTATAAGCAGTTTATTTACGTTATCTTAATTTTAAACATTTTCTAAGGCTTTTTTTTAATAAATTGCCCTTGAATACATGTAAAATAAGGCCAGTTCTTGCGAAAAAAAAACAATCAAACAGACCGTTCTTGGCATCTGGAAGTGTCAAAAGGCATTAGCAATAATAAATATAGCTAAACGCGCGTTTTATGTAAACACCAGGTTAAACTTTGAAGACGAGTTAATTTTCGCATTTACCAATAACCTAGTTTAACACGCGTTTTACTAAACATCCACTACATTCGCTTTCAAAAAGACATTTCTTGTGTTATTTTGAAAAACGAATTCTATCTTGATTTAATGATAATTATGAGTTCCGACAATCAGGACATAGTCTGCGATATAAATATTTTATTGTTCCCAGTATAGTTCTTTCTGAAACTGATATTTATAAATAATTAAATAAACGGAAATAATCAAATACTAAATTGTTTATTTCACTTGCTTACTTTTTTATTGAACCCACACAAAATTTAATAAAAATTTTCAAAACAGAGATAGACTGAAAAGTATGTACATACATATGTATGTTTATTTATTTAGATTCCCAATTATTAATATTTCTCTTTCTTTTGCTTTGAGCTATCAGAACGACATTACAAACGTGGCGTTTATCCTTAACCGCGAAGTTAAAGACGAGTTTCTTCACTTTGAAATTTAAGGTGAAGTTAAGCGTTAAGCTGACTACGAGTATTAAGTTGATTATTCGTATGGTTAATTGTTTAGAGTCCAGTCAAAAGTTAAAGTCATCTCTTAATTTGATTGTTGGTAAGGCCCAAAGAATCATGAAATTAATAGGACTCTAAAATATTAAACTACTCGTAGTATGATGCTAGGTTTGTAGGTTTGACAGTTGGTTCTTGCTTAAAAACTTAAACATCCAACAAATTCAAATACTTATACATTACACTCCTTTGGAACAAATATTCATCAGGCTGATGGTGGAAAGTTAACTTGCTAATGAAACAAAAAGGATATATCCATGTACAACGATTAATCTTATAGGAGCATTACATGGAATACATCCAGCCCACAGTGGGGAATATAATAAAAAACATTTGAGTAAAGGTTGTCACAAATAAACTAATAACAAAAATAAATTGAAGTTGCCACTTTGTCTTCTGAGTTTCCCACTTTCAAATTATTAGGTCCGTTCCCCAGATTTAATTTTGTTTGCTTTGTTAATTTTCACGAACTGTCATGATTTAAACATTTTCTGGTGCACCGCTTTTAATAAAAGGGAATTAGTATTTTACTAGTTAGTAAAACCAAAAAAAAAGGCATGAGAGGAATAGCTAGTAAATAACTAAATGTTTAGCAAATAGCTAACTTATAAAATGCTAAGCTCTTAACAATAGGTTGCTTAAAATTTCGACCCGTTGTGTTTAAATGTTTTAATGTAGTTCAAACTTTACATTCATAGATATGTATATGTATGTATTTGTAGGTTTTACTTTTGATTAGTTGACTTGAAAGTTTTAATTAATTCTTATTTCAGTTCCTATAATTGCTAAAACTGTAAACTTATTCATGATTTTTCACAAAATAAATTAGTATGATCATTTTGTAATTGATGAATATGTGAATGGTTTCGTGCGAACTTATCATAGAATGTGTCATCGATTCACTTTACCGTCCGTCTTCAATGTTACTATTTTCGTTGCAATACAAATCTTATTTGGTAACAAAAATTACTGCATGCACGGATTGGGTGCGTTTAAATTGATTTATCCACTTTTCTTTTGAAATACCTAATGCTTCCGGTCCCCCATATCTAACGCCACTTAATGTTTTTTACTTGCGACTTATAGGTACTATAAGGTAAGTTATGTCTTCGTAAAAAAAATCGAACTCGAGATTTTGATGAAAGTCGCATTACGATGATAGCGAAGACCAAAAAAGTGGATCTCGCAATTACGCCTGTCTGTCTGTCTTATCGACTACAGCCTAAACGACTCGGCCTATTTTCTTTAAACTTGGTAGATAGTATTTTTAATTATTTCCAACACGTTTTTTTTTCTTAAGACCAAAACTAACGGTACCTGCCATGCGATTTTTTTTTTGGATTATTATAAATATTTTTTTTTCTCAAAAACTTTCCCACAGATTTAAAAAAAAAATGCAAAAAATTTCATTTAGTTAAAGCTAGGTAATGGTTGAAAAAACTTTCCAAAAAATGGTTATTTTTGGTACTCCCCTTAGAACCATTTTTTTGTTTTTGATTTTCTGAAAAATGGTAAAACCGATTTTGATCATTTTTTTATGTTTAAGCTTCCCAGCAGTTTCAATTATATTGTATATTCAAATTTTCAAAAAAAAATTTTGAAAACTCAATATTTCGAAAACCCCATGCTCGAGTTTTTTAAAACTTGATAAATAAAAGTTTTTTAATATAATCTACAAGACGTGAAGAAAAAATTTATTTTACCTACAAATAACGGTATCCTCCGATTCGAGGCTTTTGCTAAAATTTTTCTTCTTTCGATTAGTTCTTACGATCTATAATTTAGTAAAAAAAATTGATTTTTTTTAAATGTTTTAAAAATTTTGTATATAAAAGCTAACTTTTTTATGAAACCACTACAACGAATTTTACTTTTGTTCTTGCATAAGCTAATATTTCATTAATTTATTCATTTAAAAAATGTATTTTATGCTTATGAACAGTTTTTCTCTAATAACATTGGCGCAAAATTTTAATTGAATTAATTAGTAGGTTAATACAACGAATTTGTAAATTTTAATCGAATATAGCATCATACTTTCTCTACCCTTTTATTAAAGTTAAAATCATCGAATACCTACTTTATTTTTTTAGTATCGTGCTAGCTTCATATGACTCTTTGACATGTGTGCAAACATCAAAAAATGTTCGTGTACTTATTTTTGTACACGAAATGTCATTGTTTTAGGTGTGTTCAGAAGCAATTTATTAAGAAAATTCTTTTAGTACTCGTACGATACTAGTTAGAAAATGTTTAAAATTAAGAATGAGTTAGTAAACTACTATAAAGTTAGCAAATTGTTAAGTAGTATCATACTAATACTTATTATTAAAGCTGTTTAAAATTTTGCGCCATTAATTTTTGAAATTCCTAATTTTTTTTTACATAAGAGCAAGTTCGTGCGACCCAGTCGTGCATTTTATTTACAACTGTGTTTGTTTTATTTATTAATTTAAATTCTTAACAGTAACTACTTGAATAAAAATACTTACTGCCATAGAGCAGTCACCTTTGGACGTATTCGTTATAGTGCGTTCAAATATTATGCCAGAAATATAGTCTTAAATCCAAACTATTCTATCTTAAAATATTTTTTGAAGTTACTGTCTCTTAAGAAGAAGTGATAAGTCGTTCAAGAGTATCTTAGGACATAATAAAGTGCCTCTAATTTTAGCCTTTCGAATTTAGCTGAAACTGACTAACAACACGTAGACCAGGAACGGTTGAGAGTGTAGGTCACTAGACCCTAGCTCTTCATGAGAAATTGTATCAATTATATTTATTTCTATCTCACGACGGAAGTTCACATGTTAAGAAATGCGTAATGGTTTTCAGTGTCATGCAAAACATCAATTTTTTAAAAAAATATTTTAAGCATCAATAAAGTCTTAAATTAATAATAACTGAAAGAAATATTTTGAACCGCATAGTATTAATGCTAAATACACAATCATAGTTTTATGAACCTTGAAAAATTGATGTTTTTTTTTTAAATGGGCATGTCAAAACTTGGACATTTTTTGCGATTATTTCTTATACGTGCAATAATGTATGAAAATTAGAGGAACTAATACTCTCCGGTTCAAGAGGTTTAGAATTTTAAAAATTGCATATGCACGAAATAAATTTTTCAAATTGCTAAAACAATTCCATAGATAGTTTGGGCTAAAAGAAAGACAAATTCATGTTTTAGAAAAAAAAAATATTTTTCTTAAACATTAACAGCCTTATTTACTAACTCGTTTTAGGGAGTAAAGTTAATTCGACTTTACAACGGCTCTTATCCTGAAAAGCTTATTTATAATAAAAATGCACGAGGAGAAGCGGTGGAATAAGCTAATACTGGTGCATAGAAGGTTTAGAGCCGTTTTAGTATTTAAATGTCATTTTGACATCACATCTGACATTTATAAACACAAGAAATCATTAGTTTTTTTTTATAAGTCAAAATGGATAATTATTTTTCATTTGTAACTGATTTAAATTCTTTAAACACTCAAACTGGTAGAATAGGAGACCAAAGCAGTACAAAACTCGTTTTAATTCAATGACACTGAGGGGTTCAGATTTTTTCTCGAAGTATCGATTTTCAAGTTCAAGTTCAGTATCGGCATCAACACAATCTACGACAGAAGTACAAACAAAAGCAGCAGGTTCACCTAACCCTACTATGCAAACACTACAAACAAAATCAAATCTTCATGCCAATTGGAAAACAGAAATATTCGGAGATTTCGATAGTGACTCAAGTATGGATAGTTCTTTTATAAATTACATAAAAGCCCATACCGCTCAAATGGACACCAATTGAAACCAAACCACCAGCCAATGGACTCGAATGGCCAAATATTAGTTCAACTTTAGAAACAAAACGATCTCGAGTTATATCACCAATAGAAGAAGAATTTTTAGGATTCGATGAAACATTGAAACACAAAATAAACCTACAATTTCCAACAAGCCAGATTTGATGAACAAAATTAAAGATCCAAAAGAGAAAGACATGTTTATACATCTGTCGCAAAATTATCATGGTCCAAGGAAAGCTGATGCCAATCGTCCACAAAACATTAAACCTGGAAAATATTCCCATCTACTTTTTGGATGATCAGAACTTATTACAAAATTCGGAGCAGGCGAATGAAAAGAAATAAACTTTTGAAACACAGCAAGGAACACTTCGTCAATGTGAAACCTTAACAATACTGCCGGGTTTTCAAGAAATTCAAAAGCGACTTAAGACCGGCCTTACACAATTTATAACCTCATCGAATAGTAGCTTTCAAAAAGAAGAATTGAAAATATCTAGTCCCTCTGGACTGGGTATCGGTTAAATAGTCTGCCTTTGATTGTACAGGATTATCGTAGCAGCTTTCAACAAAATCATATGGCAATGAATGCAATAGAATCCATCCCAGCAGCTCAAGATGCTAAGCCAATGGTCGAAACGCTAAAGGACAAAAAATCATATCTTGTGCTCAATCACCAAAAACAATTAAACTCCAGTAAAGACCTTCGATCTGCACTAGGAGGGGAAATGTTAATAACTTAATGTTTTCTCATGTTTGTAAGAAAAAACAACTTCAAAATCACCTATCTCAATCACAACAATGAAGAAAGATGATGTATATTGTTCAAGCAGTTTGGACAGCGAAGGTGAGTTATCAATTGATTTCCCACCCTCACCATCACGAAATAATAGGTCAGCTTTAGATCTAACTACAATTCTCAAAACACCCGAGCCTCATTTTGTGCAGAGATGCAATTCAAAACACCAGATAGCTTTCCGAAAAATGACTCACTTATTACCAAAGTAATTACAAATTTCACCGAAAAACTTATCGAAGAAGGTCCAAAATTTCAAATATTCCTTTATAGGATATTGGATGAAGTTGCACCACCATCAAGTCCAATATCTGCCCTTGCATCATCAGAGAAACCTTATCACTGTGATACCGACTAAAATTAATTGAGCGAATTAAACAAGAAAAAATCAATATTCAAATGTGATTCTTTCAAGAGACAATGGAACCATCTTGTGAACCTATTGGACGTCCGTCTCTGGGTAATACAAACACTGAATTTCGTAAACAAACATATTTTTAAATTTAATTTTCCTTTTTTCGATTAAAAGAAAAGAAAAAAAGAAATATTAAACAAACTCACAAATGCCTTTTTTCTTTATTTTTTTCTTTATTATTATTAAAAACTTAAATCTAAAATTCATAATCTATGTATTTATATGAACACCGGATTTCAATAATAAAAAAAAAAAAAAAAAGTCTACTATACCTACATATATACCTTAAATCTATCAAACAAAGCTTACAACAAAATTAAAACGGTAATTCAATTACAAAACAAAAAAATCGCGAAAGATTATGATAAAATGAATAATAATGGAAATCAGCTGGGGTTTGTTTACGTTTATAATAACCAGAGTTTCAGATAGGTGACTTTTTTTTTTCCCAGTATATTTGACATAAGAAAGGCGTAGCTAAAACGGCTAAGAAAATAATTTTAAATAAGGATTTGTTTGACGTGGCGTAAAACCGAAGTAAGTGCTTCTGCTCGGTTTAACTATTCCGAGGTTGAACACAGTATTAGTGAAAAATAATAAATAAGGCTGAAAAGTTACAAAACATTTTTGAGTAAAAAAATTTAATTCGCCAAGTTCTTAAAATTGTTCAAATAACAATTAAATTTAAAAAAATAAAATATCAACCCGTTTTTGAAAAGATCACCCTTGAAACTTTCCAATAAATCATGTATTGAACGATCTAGAAGGTAATTTCTAATCCAAAGAATAAGGGCTTCGTTATACCAAACGGAATAATTTTCGATAAGAGAGCTTGATGCAAAAATCTATCAAATGCCTTAGGTCTTAGAAATATCAAGTGCATTAATCTTGCTTTCTCCAAAACAATGTAAAGATCTCTTCTACTCTTTGGTGAGACATGTCCTCATATCATCGGTGGAACAATTACTGTAAAAGCAGTCTACCAAGTCATTAAAAAGATATTTGTTGAGCTAATGATTGGTCTTTGGATCTTAGAAATAAGGGATTTTAGTGCAGTTGGTCGATAGGAGGAGGAAGGGGAGGAAGGGTCACCAGATTTCAGAGGTTCCAGAACAGAAGGAGTAATGGAAAAGCATACGCTTTGACAGCGAGAATGAATACATTTTCAGAAGAAAGGGGGTATACTATCAGGGCCAGTTGATTTGTTTATATATCAAGATCTCGAAGAGCAACTGTACGAGTGCGGAAATATACCAATCCCATTGAATAATTTACGTTCTTAGGTAGGTGGGACAATATTGCTGTCTTTCAACTTGGAGCTAGCTGCAAAGTGAGCTGCTACTACATTTGTCTTATCGTTGTTGTAGATGAGCGTTGGAACCGAAGGTGATAAGAATTTCTTACTTTCTCGACAAATAACCAAAAATATCTATTGTCAGGATTTTTTGCTTTAACTTCTGATCATGTACGATTTTAAAGGGGCATTGCATTTCTTTCTAACTTTTTTTTTGTGTATTTTCTTATTTCCCTCAGTTAATAAGAACAGAAACTTACTTATCTCAAACTGATAGCTTTTTTACAGTTTCTTAAGTTTTATACTCTTAATACTGTCAGGAATCCAAGCACACATTCCAAGAAAAATCACTTCTCTGATCATATCGGTGTTGGCATCAACGTCTCTATCGAGGAAAAATGTGACCAATTGAAGATTCGAAAAAAGTTAAGCCGAACGGTCCTAGTGGGATGTTTCTTTTTAATATAGATTAAGATAGTTGGGACAAGGGAAGTCGGCTGCTTTAACATAATGGTCTGAAGTACCGAATGGAGAGGTTACTATTATGGTATACTTATCGGGTTGAGATAAGAAACAAGTCGAAAATATTGTCGTTTGCCTAGCAATATCTCGTATTTGAGTGGGCTTATCCACAAGCTCCAGATCCAGCAAAGATCTCAACGACGGAATAAAGTCTGATATAGTCTGCCTTTAATAGTGGGGCCAATTAGAATTTTTACATTAAAGTCCTCCGCGATGTGTGAGGGATGATGTGTTTGCGGACAGTAAATTCGGGAAATGAATAGCTGTCAAGATTTGGACTCCTATAAATAAAACAATAACGGATGATGTGTTTGCGGACAGTAAATTTGAGCCTCTTGAAGTTAAATTTCATACTAGAACATCTTTCCTATACTTCCTTATCTTCATTAACTTCACGCCCGCGCTGTGTTGAAACATTTAAAGGGTAATCATAATCCCTTGAGCGCGCGTAGATTATAAAAAAAAATTGAGGAAGGCTTTGGCAAGCAGCATCATCCATAAAATCGACTTAAAGATCGTGATGGCCAAAGAGTAATGTCCAGGTAAGCGAAATTTTGAATGATCAGTATTCCCACCAACCAGTGCTTGAGCCAAAACAAACAAAAAAACACAAAACCGAACTCTGACGATCTAAGTTGAACTGTGAAGTGTAGAACTTGGGTTAATAAATGTTTTAATTTTCAAATTTTTGGATACTGTTTTCGAAAAAAAAAAACAATTTTCTTCAGTTTTTAAAAATCTTTGGAAGCCAGGTGCGCTCAGTTCTATTTAAACTTAAATTTAATATAAAATTAAGCAATTTGTTAAAAAAATTGATGAATTATTAATTTTGAGTGTTTTATCACATAGCTGAAAACAAAAACAAATAAACAAAAGACTAATAAAATCATCCGTTCAAAGTATTTTTCAGTATTGAAAGCACCATTACTTCCAACTCACTCATAAGTCATAACAGCTTTCAACCGCGCAGTTTTGTTCCATTGTCAACGTTAACAATATGTAGCTTGCAGCACAGAAATTAATTAATTATTCCGCTGAAATGACTACACTTACAAATAGCATTAATACGCTACGCGTTTACTTTTGCTGTTTATCCACTGAACCGTCATTGTCATTAATGGTAGCCGGTGGCCAGATAGTTATTGCCCTCTATTAAATTCCGCTAATTTCATTAATGTATACATACATATCGTCACCTGAGTTCTATCTTGTTCAATGTCCATTTTGGAAAATGTTGGGAAAACGATTTTTTAACTTCAGAAGCAAAATTTTTACTTAAATTTGAAAGGAAATACTGTGGAGTTTTTTTCTCCATTAAACTCAATAATTTTTGTTTGCAAAATGATTTATAAATCTAGGTTTTATTAAATCCTGAAATAGTTAAAAAATAAAATCAAGTGGGATGTCATTTTGGATATTGAACAACGTTGTATGGGCTGTAAACAAGTTGATTAAATTGGTGGATATTGAACAAAAAAGCTAAATATTGAACAAAATAGAAGCACTTAATAATTAAATCATTGAAACTACGAAAATACTATGAAAATAGAACAAAAAATTCTAACTCATTCTTTGAGTTAAGCACTAGAACATAATGGGTGATCAGAAAAAATATTGCTGCTGCTCGGTAGGTAATGAAATTCAAAATTTGTTAAACATTTTTTTGAATTCAATTTTTACCCTTCTTTTTTCAAATAAATACATTATTTATTTTACATACAATTTTTAATTTAAATTTTGTTATTGTTTTAAACTGGCGCAAAATTTTAATTAAATTAGTACGATGCTAAAGCTGTTTTAGTATGATACTAAAATCGTCGAATACCTATATTATTTTTTTAGTATCGTGCTATTACAAACGCCACACAAGGACTTAGTTCTTTGCACGAACTTTCATTGTTTTAGGTGCAATTTATTAAGAAAATTGCCTTAGCACGATAATAGTTAGAAAATTGTAAGAATTAAGAATGAGTTAGCAAACTACTTTAAAGTTAGCAAATCGTTAAGAATTATCATACTAATACCTTAATAAAAGGCTGTTTAAAATTTTGCGCCACTGAGTTTTATTGTAATTGGTTTCTTATTATTTTTTCATAAAAATCGTTGTTTAAACCTAGTTTCATACTAAAACAGATTTAACATCGTAATAATTCAACTAAAATTTTGTGCCATTATGATTTTATTTGAAATGCATAGAAAGAAGATCAGGGGCCTGTTGCTTAGATCATACACATCATACATTTTATACAACATACAACATTTTTATACAACATACACATCATTCTGTTTCTCAGATTTCATTGGAAGTGTTGTATGACATTTGTTTTGTTGTATGATGTGTATGATTCTGACATTTCATTATTATTTGAGTGTGAGGTTAATATAAATCTCAATTTTGGGTGAAGACGTGTTGGAACTAGTTGAAATTAATATACGTGTCAGATGACGCCCTAAAATAATAAAAGAACCTGTTAATTTCAATCTTAAAGATTCATATTTTGTTGAAAAATTTAGATTGCCAAACATTTTTAGTGGAAAAATTGGGAAGATCAATTGTGCGTTCAACTAATTGCAACGAAGCCTTGTCACCTTTGCAACAAATATTGTTAACCCTTCATTAGGTTGGAAATGGAATCCATTCTCATGAAATCGGCATAATGCAAGCCCATATGTTACATGCAGCAGCCACTTTACAACTGAATTTTGTGCTGTAATAAATGTATGATCATTTATAGGTAAATTTGCTGTATGATGTAAATGACACATTTCTGAGAAACAGAATCATACAACATTCCAATATTTCCAGTGTAATCTTCAGTCATACATTGTTGTATGACAGTGGATCATACAACAAAATTGAGAAACAGAAATCATACAGCAGAACTGTCAATATCATACAAGGTATGATGTGTATGATCTGAGAAACAGGCTCCAGATTGTCGATATTGTATTTGTCTACATTGAAAGTAAACTTTTTTCTTGAAATTACTTTAGCTACTCTCTTTCACTTTGGTTCTGATCTTATCACAAATTTGGAATAAAACTGTCCTTTTTCAGAATCTTTTAAGCTAGGCGCGCAAATTCAATTTTTAGTTTCGCAACTGCTTGGGTCGAGCAACTAAACAGTTTGTGTTTTGACACAAACTAAACGATTGTCTAAAATGAGTTCGCTATTTTGTGTAACATATAATTATATGTTTTCTATAAGCAACCAAACAGTTGTGCAACTAAAAATTGAATGTGCGCGCCTAGCCTTAAGGTCCAAAATGAATCAAATATTTTCACACGTTCATCATAAGAAAATTTGGTGAAACAATTATGACTGCAACTAACGTTGCAAGCGAATGTCATTTGAATATTGCTTACCACCTTGACCCATCCGTTTTTGTATATTTTGTTTCCACAAAAATGGTTTTCGATTTTTTTTTACTCGATCCAGGTCTTCTCTTGGTGTAAAGCATGTAGTTTGTTTAGATGAAACGGAACCTTCTGCTGGTACTACATTTTCCAATGAAGGTACTGAAATGACTTCTTCAGATAAAGGATAGCTATATTAGAATTCTGAATCATAGAATTCTGAAATATCAGATCCTGGATGAGCTGGATTTATCATACTGTAAGCGACAAAAATATTGTATTCAAAAACTGTCTAAAGATAAAAGGGTTTCTCAAAATACCTTAAAAGCGTTTGAAGATTACGTTCCAACTTTTCGCTTACATCACATTGTGCTTACAGCTTCCAATGTTATATCAGTATTAATTTTGTGTGCTACATTACAGTGCAGTGATATTGAACAAAAATGCGGTTTTCCGTCCGCATAACTTTTTTAATAGGATTTTGTTCAATAACATACAAAACTAAATGGATTAGATATGGATATTGAACAACAAAGAAATACATATGGTAGTTTTTTTTAAAGTTAATATAAAATTGTTCAATTTCATATAAAAACAAAAAGCAGTGGTTGATTGAATAAAAAAGACACTCAAAATATTTAATAAAGTGGTTTATTGAACAAAATAGTTCTTCATAACTTTAAAACTTAAAGAGATAGAAAAAAATGGAGTACGCCATTCGAAAGAGCATGTTCGATTTATAAAAACTGCATTTCTAACTAAATTTCGCCAAAAATGGTCTTTTGAACAAGATAGAACTCAGGCGACGATATGTATGTATATACAAAGAGTTTGTGTGCCTGAAAAATGTAGATCCAGTCGGAGCGCAGTTTACCCGATGAAGAATGAAATATAAAATGAAACAAAAAATTAAAAATTAATAATTACGAGTAATAAAATGAAATAAACGTGGACACGTTGGTGAAAACTTCTTATTGGCTTCCAACTATATGTTATAAGTTATAACCAATATTCAAAAGCAAGATTTTATTCAATTTAATTATTTGTTATTATTCATCCTGTTAATTTCGAGTCCAAAATATAGAGGATTCGTTTTTATCGAGAATTTAATAATACACTGTGGATTGTCAGAAATGGAGTGACTTGCAAAAGTATACACTGTGGATCGTCAGAATTGGAGTTGCTTGCAAAGATGTACAGCATCTAAATGAAATCTGCATATCTATTAAGCGGAAACAGCTTTTTGTTTTTATTGCTAAAAGGTGCGTTCCTTGAATTTTGCTAGTTAAAGATTAAATCACGATAACTCATGGGACAAACTTATTTCATCAATATTTCTTTCTTTATTTAAATTATAAAAAAAAAATTTACTTTATACAAAATGTGAATCCGCATTTATGTAAATCATGATGTCCGTCTATATTGATCCCAAAAGGTTTAAAATATAAGAAGTTATACGAGTATCTTTAAACTTAATGAAATAATGCTTAATGGCTTTTAACCAAGGAAGAGAAATTTGTATTAAATATAAATAATATGCTAGCTGTAAGTAATTTCCCTTATCACCATGCTTATATTAAAATATCTAAAGAAGTACCCCGCATATTCCTTTGTTTTGCTAAGGAACTTTTATCAGTTGACAGTTGCAACTTGCGTAAACAGTTTTTGTTCTAAGATCGATTACAAAATAAATAAATTTGGTGGTGCAACAGCTCGGAGTGAACCAGGACCTAGTGACTCATAACTCTCAACCATTCCTGGGTGCGTGCATTGTATATATATTGTTATAGTACTCTCATGAAGAGGAACGTGACTAAACGAACCAAGCGGCACAATAATTACTAAACTGTGACTAGCAGAGGTGCCTATGGCAGAGTTTTAACAGATAGACATTTAATACAAACAGAAGAGAACAAAGACACATACTATGTACATTGGAGTAGGATGTAGGTGTGTGTGGGGATTTGGTAGTTGTTATTTTCTGTAGGTAAATATTTTCAAGGTGAGGTTTCAATACTTTTTTTTGGCGGTTACGTATTTTTTGGGATAGAAGAAAATTATTTCTGTGCATATTGTCGTCTGAGTTCTATCTTGTTCAAAAGAGCATTTTTGGCGAAATTTAGTTAGAAATGCAGTTTTTATAAATCAAACATGCTCTTTCGAATGGCGTACTCCATTTCTTTCTATCTCTTTTAGTTTTTAAGTTATGAAGAACTATTATGTTCAATAAACCACTTAATTAAACATTTGAGTTCGACTACAGCTAAACGGCTCGGCTGATTTTCTTCAAACTTGGTAGATATGGGTTTTAGTTTTTTCCCCCCGGATGTTTTTTTCTTTGGAGTTTTTTTTTTCGAAATTTCATAAATATTTTTTTTCTCAAAAACTGTCCCACAGATTTAAAAAAAAAAAAAAAAAATTTTATTTAGTTAAAGCTAGGTAATGGTTGAAAAAAATTTTACATACTATGCAAAAGCTATTTTCTTTAATAAAAATATAGGTACGTACCTATAAGATTTTTTTTTAAAGAAATAGTTTTCTGTGTATGTACCAGGCACGAGGCGTGACTTTTTCGATAGCGGAAGCACTGAACATAAAACCAAAACTGAAAGACCTTTGAGATCCAACCTTTTAAATTCCACTTAATGATAATACACATAAAATAATATACATAAATAATATATTACAGTAAAGTCTGATTAAAAAAAAAAAAAGCTTGATACCTTGCGCAAAGATTTATCCTTTTTCTTTTAAGACAAAAGTATCTAAGTACGATTTGATGAGAACTAAGCTACGAGTAGATAACCTTTCTTGTCCACATTTATTTCTAAAAAAATATTTAATTCTCTTAAAACATAAATATGATCTCTCTATACAGATGCCATTGTTACGGGATATTAAAAATCTTAAGATTCATTGAAGTTTTTTAATTGAAAATAACCTTTAGTTATATCAAGAAACCTAAGATACTCGTATGAATATTAAAAATACTATTTTTGACCAGTTTTTTGTATAATAACAAAAAATAAACAGAAAACAGGTGGATTGTATCTATCGCCACGAAAATAATTAAAAAACTACCACCTTTTAAATTCATATTTGTTTGTTTTATGATTTGCACCTAAATTTGCACCAACATTATATTAAAATAAAACTTTTCTACCCCTTTTGTCCATGAAATTAAACTCATTATCAGTTTGAGACAATAAGCAACTCAATAGATACATCTTTGTTTTTCTATCTATCTCTTGTAGGAAATTCTCGTAATCATTCTTCAACTCATTCTTCACACATTGGGCAAAAGGCAAGAAACGAGACAAAATTTTTTTGACTTTGGGTTCAGATCTAAGTTATGTATGCGAAATAATGGAATGCCCAGCTGTTGTGCATTCTATATTGCTTGAGAATCATTGTTGTTTGAGCATTTTGTGAATATTGGTGAGTGATGTTGTAGGTATAATTTTCATTATTATGATTTTTTTGTTTTGCTGAATTAACTTTTATATTTTATTTTACCTTTTGTTTTTCTTCATTTGATTCAATTAAAAACGCATTTCTTTATTTAGTTTTTGTATGTATATATGTATATTTCGAGGACTTATTTGCCTCATCATCAGTACCTAAAAATAAATACATGCGTTTTGTATTAACAAAAATATATATGAAATTTAATTATATATAAAAATTACCAAGATTATTTTATAGAAAATTATTTGATAACAATTTGTTTTTAATATTAGACATTTGTTTTTGAAATTAAAAAAATAAAAATTAAAAATCATTGAAGTGTATAAATTTATTTAATTTTGAACTTGATTGTTCTGTAAATTTGCATTAACTATTAGATTGTAGTATGTATTAGAATAGTCTTTTTTGTCTGTTTTGTTTTTTTTTTGTTTACTCTGTAAAATGCAATGATTGTGAAAAAATATACATTGGAGAAACTATTCAAAAACTGAGATCAAGAATGAATCAACACAATACCGAATGTCAAAAAGTTAACGAAGGATCAGCAAACAAAAATATAGCTGCTTTAGCTGATCACGTTAAGAAAAATGGACATTCTTTTGATTTTAATGGTGCTAAAATTTTAAAATTAGAAAGAAACAAATTTAAGTTACAAATTCATGAAGTTAACCAAATTATAAAGAATGAGGGCATTGCGTGTAACTACAAAACAGACAAAAAAGGCTATTCTAATACATACTACAATCTAATAGTTAATGCAAATTTACAGAACAATCAAGTTCAAAATTAAATAAATTTATACACTTTAAATACTTAGTAAATTTATAAGAAAATTTGTTCAATGATTTTTAATTTTTAATTTTTTAATTTCAAAAACAAATGTCTAATATTAAAAACAGATTGTTATCAAATAATTTTCTATAAAATAATCTTGGTAATTTTTATATATAATTAAATTTCATATATATAATTTTCAGTTGACTTGGAGTGGAAGGGTATTTTGAAATTGAGTTATGGAGGCGATAATAAGGAATGTATAGCTGTTAAGCATTTTAGCAAGAACTTTCATGAGATTGAGCATTATAAATAATGGAGTGATGTTGAGCATGCTCAGTTGGTTTGCAGTGTGACATTTTAAGTTGTAATAACCAGAGAGATCTTGATTTCCTTTAGTAATTTTAGTAAGAGATGATAATGTTGTTGGAATTTAATTTACAGAGTAAATGAAGATTCATTAATAGATATAAATAATATAATAAAAATAATAATACAATTTGGAATTTTGAATTTAATTCCTTGCTAGGTACGATTTTTTCAAATGGTTCAACGGAAGCACTCATTTCACTCAATATATGGACGCTTCGTCCCTGGTATGTACATATCTATATTAATTACAAAAAAAATACAATTGGCACTATCTAACTACCCACTGCATATAATTATTATAAAATTATTATTATAAAATTATTTTGGTTACCATAACGAAATAAAGCCAATTTGAAATTATTTAGTTTTCAAAAACGAAATAAAACCATTTGAGTTTATTAAGTTCAAATTCCTCGAGATCTTATTACAAAGTCGATAAAATGGCAACCTCGGTAATTAATCGTATCAGAATTTAAACAAACCAGATTGCATGAGTAATAAAACAAAACTCTCATACACTCTCAATACTATCTGCTTGTATTCATCTCGAGCCTGGCATATACAACTTTATATACCTACAATTGATTCTGACAGCAAAAAGAAACGCAGATAAGATTTTCTCCCTTACCCTCTTTATTGTTGTCAGAATAAATATATCACTACCGCATCTCTTCTTTTGCTTATATTTTCTCCTTCCACGTCAACTCTGCACTGCTTAACATAGCCACACTTACGATTCTGCGGCACAATAAGTAAACTTTTTTTCGTGTTCCATGATAGTACTATAAAAATTTATATACAAAGGTGCGTGTTACCAGGAACGGAGGGGACCTACAATTTTCTGCCGATTCCGAACGGCTAATGAGCAGCACTTTCCATGATAAGAGATACTCTTGGAGGCAGTACACCCCTGAAAAAAACTTTCTTGCAGCGGCTGAGAATCGAACTCGAGACCTTCCGCATGACAGTCCAACGCACTAACCATTATGCCAAGGGGTACTACTCTAAGATCGATTATGGTTCATTAATTAACAGTCTTCCGAAAACCTTCGTGAATTAGATGATTTTATGTATGTAATGTGCATCAAATTTTGTCTGGAGCAAGTAGTTATTCGACCTAGCTACCAACCTACCTTGGGGTAATAATAATCCCCTACCAACTACGTCAAATAATGGCTTTGCCGCAAATGAACCTGTTACAAGAACAACCATTTTAGAGAAAAAGTAAATCCTTATGCTAATATTTTTGATTAAACATAATAATAGCCGGATCACACAATTTTTTTTCAAAATAGGTGGCACTCAATAAACTGATATTTTTATGAACATGGATAATTTCAGCAATTTACTAAGAAAATTTCAGCAATTTATTGCATTTTTTCACATATATAAAATGTATTAGCTAGTATATTATGATTTGTAATAGGCCAAAATCAATTTAGAAATAATTAAAATTAGCAACTGGGTAATGCGATTTTGCTTTTATGTTCAAAAGACCTAGAATTCTAAAAATGTTCCATATCAAAACATACATAAATGGCGCAATGGATGATTTCAGCAATTTACTAAGATAATTTCAGCTTTTTATTAAGCATTTTTTCACGTTTAACAAATAATGTATTAGCTAGCAGATTATGATTTGTAATAGGCCAAGTTCAATTTAGAAATAATTAAAATTAGTCATTTTGCGATTTTGCTGTTATGTTAAGACCTAGAATTCTCAAAATGTTATAACTATATGAAAACGTAATTGCTCCATTTGGAGCATGGACTTCCGCCTCTCTACCTGTACAGTGTACACTCTCAAACTAAATTTCAACTATATAAGAAAGGTCATGGAATACCACCCGCAAGAAATTCCCAAAATAGTGGCATCTTTTATCATTCAACGCAAATCTCAATTTTTTGGTGAGTGGTCAAGATTGTTCTTGGAGCATAACGTGCAAATAGACATCGACAACCGCACAACATGGGAAGATCCATTGGTTACCCTTCGGAATTCTATCAAGGAATACAAATTTGAATTTTTCCGTGAACGAATGAGGCTAAGTGAATCAAAGAATCTATATCGAGCACTGGATCACAACCTAACAAACAACTATTTCACGACAACAACAGTGTTGACACTATTTCCACAATTTTCAAAGTAAGAGGATGCGCTTAAACTATATCCCACATCGAAATGACCAAAATACTGAATGTAGGTACATTGTGTAACCGGCATACATCAGAGGACGTGATACACTTTACACTTTGTCGGAACTTGTCCCATTCTTAACTCCATCAGACGCGCCGCGCCCACTGGGGTAAAAACAGTTTAACCATGGATGAACTCAAAATTACTTTAAACGTCGATTACTGGCTTACTCTGGTTAGCTACGTTAAAACTGCCTGGAAATGAAAATATTGTTCCCAAAATAAATGAAAGTTTCTGATTAACCTAATTCTAAGAATATCTGTGAGATATATTATGTAAAACAACTTTTTACTTATTTATATTCAATGATCAATAAATTATTATTATTTCTCTGTTTTTTCGGCTGACATCTTACGATGTGAATAATTTATATATGTATGTAATTATTAAAAATGAAATGAATATTGAATAAAGATCACATCTTACTAACTAACTCATCCTAAAATAGTTTTAACAACGTTCTAATTCGACTAAAATTTTAAGCTTATAGACAAAAAGAAAGCGTGCCATTTAACTTATTAATTAAATATGAATTTATACAGGAAAAATATCTAAAACATTTTAGAAAAAAAAATTGAAATATCAAGTTAACAAAAATAAATATTTGTATCCTTTTTTAATGTTTCTATCAAAAAAAAAAAGTATTTTTGTTTGGTATCGTTATTTTTGAATAAAGGTACATTTTTTTAATATTTTATAAAGCGTTAAAAACCTGCAATTGGTCCTTACCAATAATAAATAAATAGAATTGAAAGATAGAAGTTTTTTGGTTATTTACCGAAATATCTCTTACGAGAGTCCGAACGGATAAGATGAGAAGCACTCTCACGTGACGAGATTGCTCTTGGAAGAAAAGTCACTTCCACATAAAATCCAGTATCCCATAACAAAATACATAATGTTTTTATATTGTTTTGGATGGCAGCGATGTCACGACCTTCCTTGTGACCAGAGCCGCCGCTGGGTGTTCGTGCGCCCTTGTGCAAGAACCTTAAATTGCCGCCCCATGTCTCGCGTGCACGGGGGTATTTACATTGAATTGAATTGAAAGTTTTATTTATTCTCCATTTCGCAGTTGGAAAATTTAAGCAAACGTACATTGTTGTTGTCACGTTCCGAGCTACACCAAATTCTTATACAATGGACGTAGTCATTATAGCATATATTATGTACAGTTATTGCATCCTTTTAAGATTATTTACTCTTTTTACTTGAGCCTTATAGGTACTATAAGCAAGTTATGCATTCGTACAAAAAAATCGAACTCGAGATTTTGATCAAAGTTGACATTACGATGATAGCGAAGACGAAAAAAGTGGGTCTCGAAATTTTGTCCCCACACGTTTATTTTTCTTCTTTTTTAAGACCAAAAATAACTGTACTTGCAATACGATTTTTTTCGAAATTTTATAATTTTTTTTTTAGACAATGTCCAAAAGATTTAAACAAAAATCAAAAAATTTAAAGAATCGGTACAACCGATTTTGATAATTTGTTTTATGCTAAAGCGCCACAAAATTTAAAATATTCCTGTGCATTAAGATTTTCAAAACTTTTTTTTTTGGATTTCATGTTTTTTTCGAAACTCAATATTTCGAAAACCCCATGCTTGATTTTTTTAAACTTGATAAATAAAAGTTTTCGAAAATCGTGTTTTTCTCGAAAACGTCTCCGAGAATTTTGATAAATTTTTACGTTCTATAATTAAACAAAAATATATTGAAATCAATATATTACTGACTGTACCGAACATAGAACCATTTTGACGATTTTTGAATTTCTCATCACCGGCTGAACGAATTTAAATGAAATTTCTTATTATTTTTTTTTTTTTTTTGGAAAATTCGATATCTCAAAAAAGAGCTAAATATTTGTCTTGGAAATTTATTTTTTATTCGTAAAGTAATAAAAAAAAATGATTTAAAAATTTGTACATAAAAGATTATTTAACTTCTAACTTATAACTTTGTTATAAATTTTGTTCTTGCATAAACTAATATTTGCTTGCATCACATGGCATCCTGTTCCTAGCTCCAGCTACCACTAAAAGAGTTGTTTTAGTCATTTAATAAACGAACTTTATGTTTATGAACAGTTTTTCTGTAATAGCATTCATTTTTAAAATTCTTATTCTCTTACATAAGAGCAAATTCGTGCCACCCAGTTGTGCATTTTATCTTAAGAGGAAACAAAAAATATGGCGATTGCGAATAATTTTCATCAACAAAACCATTTTCATATAAAATGCAAATATTTGAGTTCCTAGCACAGTTTTGAATTTATGTACATATGTCAAATTAATCCTTTAGTAAAAACCAATAGTTTATAGCTTGACAGAAAGAAGACAAAGTAGTTTTGATATTTAAAAAATTTTTTGTTTTCACTTTCTTTTTGAAACACTTAATCATTTACTTCCGGATCTGGAAGTATTATATATAATTCCTTGACATCTTAGGTATGCTTTGATGAAATTTGACATTTTGGTGTGGGAACTATATTTTGACATTAATAGAGTCTGAACTCTGAATGTCAATTGAAAGCTTAAATTCGAACAACCAATGAAACGTTAAATTTCTGGGTTATTCTGATTTTGTTCAATCCGTTGACATTTAAGTTATTTATCAATTCAGTTCCAAAATTAATTAAAAACTATTCATAAGCCCTTATTTAAAAAGAAACAAATAATTAGAGACACAAAACATTTTTTTTACCGTTGGTTTTTTTTTTTTGGATTCCGTTGTAAAGATGGTTTGTTTAAGGAATGTTTTAAATCACCTACGATAATTTTGTTTTTGTTACCAACTTAGATTTAAGTTATTTAGCTATATTATTGCAATCAAAATATTGATACCCATTCATAGAAAAATACGAGTAATTAGTAAAATTAATGTTTTCGAGACACTGTTTGCGTTTTATTTCATGGAAAATACATGGGCTGTAAATCTAAAAAAATCAAAATCTTTTTCGAGTTTATAAGTCTGAGATGAAGGTTGCGTGGAAAGCTATTTCCCAAGTGTCAATCTATGGCGACATGGCGTTAAGCAGTTTAGACTATGACTGCAATCGAAAAGGTTATTTGGTGTGAGAGGCGACAGTCACAAACCAAATATGAATAAAGATTTGTAGTAGATTGTGTGTAGGAAACACGTAGTGAACGGTCAAATGTAAACAAGTTACAATAGCTTTAGGAAAACTTTTGGAGTATGCTGTATATGTAGGTTAAGTTAGATCGATCTCTTAATTTTCCGCCCCTAGACGTTGGCGCCCTTGTGCGCCGCACATTTTGCACATACGGTAGTGGCGGCCCTGCTTGTGACAACACACCAACAATTACTACAAGAGAGACTACCAATATTGAGTAAAAGTTAACTAGGTTAAAATTGTAATTAATGAAACCTCTTGTTGAGCTAATTTTTAGTTTTTATTTTCTCAGTGCTCGAAACTGATTTTATAAAACACTAACTACCAATATTTTTTAAAAATATTTTGTCTTGGTTTTTAAAAATTTTGATTTTTTAACACTCAAATATTGGCAATTTTTAAATACTTTCTAAAATAATTAAATGCAATATTTTCTTTTGTAAAAATACCGGAACCTTCCACACAAATCTTAATTTACTCAAAAACGGCTAAGATAATATTGGTAGATCTTTTTGTGTTTCCTTAGAAAAAAATTAAAGAATTTAATATTAAGCAATTACTAATACCTACCATAGAACCAGCTCAAAAAATAAATAAATAAGTGTACGTACACGTGATCCATTCGTGCATTTTAAGATTGGAGAGGCCAAAATGAAACAATTTATTAAAATCATAAGCGCAAAATTTTAAACGATTCTGCAAAATGCTAAAGCCATTTTAGTAAGTTACTAAGTTAAAAAAAAGACTTTGCTTATCTTAAACGATCTAAGCATCTTACTATCCCTTAAAATTTTACTAAAGTTAAAAACACAAAATGGCTACTTTCACTTTTAGTAATTTGGTAAATCAAAATGACATCTGGTATTTTTCTTAGCAACTGTATTTGGAAGAGTTAAATTGTGTTTTTTTCTCATGATTCTCGAGCTAATACGAGTTGTTTCGAAGATTTCGATATGTTCGAAGACTCAGCTTTGTGCAGATTAGTGCGATGTTTTAAGAGCCGAGCAATTTGTTTTGAAGAGCTGGATGATGTAGAATTTTAATCCAGGTATACGTTTGACAAGACAACAGTTTGGTTCTTAGTTGAAAACTTAAGTATCCAATTCCGAATTACAAGCCGTGGGCTTCCGATTTCATCAGAATTACAAGTACTATACTCTGTCCAACAAAAATTGTCAGTACAGGGAAGATAGGACGTTTGTCTCTCATTCTGGTTGCATTGCCATGCATAAGTGTGTCGCCTTGTAAAGCTCTCACAGGGATTCCGTAGCTTACATTATAAATCGCCGCAAATGATAGTAAAAAACGCGTAAGGCTACCGTCTGCCGATTCAAAACGGCTGAAAACAATATTCAATTTACCTTTTCCCACAACACCAAGCGGTAAGATAATATGCGCGTTTTTTTTTAAGTTGAAAAGCAATATGACAACACTCAAGATACTCATCTTCTTAAAATGTGCTCTCAAAAGCTTCAAATCCCAAAAGCTCCTTAATAAAAACCACTGAAAAAGCTCCTTGCTTGCAATTGAGAATGATAATGGTAACTCTGTTTTGATGTAGATAAAGAGCGCATGATCGTATTGAGTGACACTTAACACTCTTGACAGTATCTCATCAGCAGTGGGATACGACGGTCTTGTTGGGGTGTACAACTTTTTGCAAAGAATTACAACAACAATTATTTAAGAAAACTCAGTGGCTTGCTCTTTGTTTAGTGTCATTTTTCCTAACGCATTGTAGTGAGGGTGCATCAGACGCCACTGCTTTAGAAAAAGCTCTCCCATAAGGCCTGTACTGACAATTTTTGTTGGACAGAGTATAGTTACTCGTACATTACACTTCTTTGAAAGAAATATCCATCAGGCTGATGTTGGTAAAGTTAACTTACTTATGGAACACAAAGCATATACTTATGTACAGCAATTAATCTTATCGAAGCATGGAATGGGTCAGTCGAAAGTGGGGAAAATAATAAAAAAAACATTTCGAAAAAGGTTGTTATACAAATAAACAATTAACAAAATAAATTGTAGGTTGTCACTTTGACTTTTTAGTTTCGACATTTCAAATTATTAGGTCTGTTCCCCAGATTTAGTTTTGTTCGCCTTGTTATTTTCACGAACTGTCATTGTTAAGACGCGTTCAGATGCTAATTTACTAATTAGTAAAACATTTTCATTTTCATATTTGAATCCTCGATCGGGTAATTTTCCTTCAAATACGTATGAATATTATCTGCTAAACCATTTTTTTGTATACAAACAGATAAATAATCCGGCGATGGTGCTGGATGTAATAAATTACTACGACGACGCTCATATCATCTGTAAGCTGAAACAGTTGGTTCCAGACTAGTGACTTCTGAAGTTTGAGTGAGGAAGTCGTCTCCGATCTTATGTAATTGCTATCCAAATATGTATGTTTAAACTTTTATTGCAATTCCACCATACTCAGCCATTGGAAAGAGGGAGTCAATGTCATGAAATCGTCTTATGGATGAAAAATGTTTTATAGTCGCATAAGTACTTAGATTGAAAATAAAAATGAAAACAATTTATATACTTTTACTTTAAGGGAAAAGTGATATAAGATAATTTTGATTTCTGTGTTTAAAATATGGACTGAAGCATTAATGGTCATGAAAAACACTTCAACTATTGGGAGGATGTGAAATTTGTCTACAGATTTCGAATGTCAAATCAATCAACCTCAATTTATGACAATAAATTTGATTTGATGTTTAAAGTACAACTACTAAATGCTTGGAATAATGTAATAACTTTTTTGTCTACGCCATTGGATTTGTTGCATTGCCTCATCAGTAGCTTTGTTTTGAGAAAAGTATACGTATAGATTTTAAAGACAGGGGAAGAAAAATGCATAAACAAAATTTAATTACCAAGTCGATCAACAAATGCACATTTGCGGTGCAAGACGTGGAGCGTGTGTTCTATTTTGAGCAGCTTTATTTAAATTATTATTTTTTTTTATTTTATTCACAGATATTAAATAATTCTAATGAAGCAATCTTATAATATACGTACATAAATATGTATGTATCTGAAAAAACCTTAATTTTGATTTAAAAAACTATATTGCTGCCAAAGTGTGTTTATGTATGCTTTTTAGCCAAACTCCGATTCATAATAATACAAGTCGAATTATATTTCTACTGTCGCAAAAATTATAGGAAAACCGTTAAAAACCGATCGAGACTGAATATATAAATTTCATTTTAAAATTATGTAAAAAGGTCCCAGCTAAGAACATGGCTTTAACATTTTTTCCATCCTTGCTCGGCAATAATTTGCTAGAATAAAGTTCTCACTTCTGAAAACCACTTGAATTCACGGTTGCCACTTGAAAAAAAATGTTGTCCAAAGTTGAAAATAAAAAGGACCAAATTTAAAAATTACCAATATAAAAAAAATAGAACAATCAATTCATCACATTTATTGGAGCATATTTTATATAATATACATGAAGAATATATGCTCCAATCAGATCATACATCATCACACGTTCACACGTTTTTTTGAAATTATTATTAAAAAACAAAAACATAAAAAATCAAGTACAAAAAATTCACAAATTACCTTATATATGTACATACATAAAAATAACAAAACATAAATATTAACTTCTCACAGCTATTTAAAATAAGATCACAATTACGCATTACTATGCTAAAGCCGTTTTACGAGTAGTATGAAACTAGGTAAAACTAACGATTTTGCAAATTTCAATCGAATTTAGCATCATACTTTCTCTACCCTTTAATTAAAGTTAAAATCGTAGAATACCTATTTTATTTGTTTAGTATCGTGCTATTTTGCACGAACTGTCACTGTTTTAGGTGTTTTCAGAAGCAATTTATTAAGAAAATTGCTTTGGTACTCAAAAAATTAAAAACGAGTTAGTAAACTATGACCAAATGGAATAAAAAATTACCATATGACCAAGTGAAAAAATAATGACCAGATTTGTTCATAAATGACCAAACTGGCAACCGTGCTTGTAGTCCATTATTCAAATTTTTCTTGCCGTTTCTCTTTTTAGCTACTGCATAGTTTAAGATATTCTGACTGCCATCAAGAATAGAAATGTTTTTCTATTTTCTTTCCGTAGCTTAGCTCCACTTTACACTTTAGTGTCATTATGACACCTTTTCAGCGTTAGGACACCAGGACACCTCTTTTCAAAAATAAGTCGATTTGGACACTTTTTATAAATCTAGCAACTCTTTGGACACTTTTTTAAGCAAAACAAAAACAATTTGTTCGAAAAATAGAACGCAACCCGTCGCAAATAACCAAAATAAAAAATACCTACACCCAACTATCTATTTCCATCTCTATCTTTCATTAAAAATTGAAACGTGCCATTCAATGCTTTCAGCTTTAAATGTTTGAAGAGGGAAAGATTTGGAGTTAGAGGTAGAAGAATGGGTTCCTAGTAATGTTCTTATACAAAAGTATAGAGAAAAAAATATCAAAGAAATAATGTGATATGAAATACGAAGCCTTTTTAAAACTGTTTTCTAAACAATTTTTCTAGTTGATAATCGCTTATGTTACCTGAATTTATGTAATATTTTTTTGTTCTTAATTGTTATAATAGGCGTGTTTTATTGGTAATCTATATCTAGCGCAGTAATACAAGCACAAAAAAAAAAACACTTTATTCACTCTTTAACCCACTCTTAGTAATCTCCCAAAGTTGGTATCAGTGTATTATGTGCCAAAATCTTCCTACTTATTAAATTAACTTACACGGATGTGTTCGAAGGGTTTGTATCTCGTTTTTAAGCTGGAGTTGAAATATTCATGAAAATGCAGATTGAGTTGAAATATTCCATAAAAATGTAGATTGAATTGGTTTAGAGTTTTTCTCACTATTGAATTTTCCATTAACACTTACAAAAGTGCGAAAATATATCTTTTTTCTACAATCTACTCAAAATGTTCTAGTATCCCTATTGTTACTATTGTATTTCGTAATTTTTACATATGTAAAAAAAAAACTACTTTATTTGCTCTATACTGAATTATTTTCATTGTTGGAGATTTTAAACAACCCATTATTAAGGTAAGGTAGTATAATACTAATACTTCTTATATATTTTCTAACTTTAAAGTAGTTTTCTAACTTATTCTTAACTTATTCTTTAACTAATATCGTACTATGTAAGATAATTTGTTTTAATAGTTTAAGGTTAGGCGCGCACTTGCAACTGTGATCGAAATCGAATAGTTTAATCACCAGTTGATAGAGCACCGGGCACTGGCAATTCTTCACTCACGCTAACACTTTTCTCTCTTGAGCTTATAGAAAACTGCTGAACTATTTAGTTGAATGTCCGCGCAGGTGCACATAATTATATGTAACACAAAATAGCGAACTTATTTTAGGCAACCGTTTAGTTTGTGTCAAAACACAAACTTCTTAGTTGCTCGAACCAACCAGTAGCGAAACTAAAAATTTAATGTGCGCACCTAGCCTAAGAGTCATATGAAGTAAGCACGATACTAAAAAAATAAAATAGGTATTCGATGAGTTTAACTTATATAAAAGAGTAGAGAAAGTATGATGCTGTATTCGATTAAAATTTTGCAAAATCGTTGTTTTAACCTAGTTTTTTTTTTTTTTTTTTTTTTTGTATTATACGCGCACTCAAGGGGTTATGAATACCCTTATAATGTTAAATACACAGTGCGAGCAATTAGGAAATTAGGATAGGATTAGAAAGGAGATACCGATGCACATTGGTTTTGAATGTCTGCACATTGAAATTAGTGGGAAATATTGAGCCAGGTAAAGTATTCCACATTCGTGTAGTGCGACTAAAAAAAGAATCTCTGTATTTGACAGTACGTCCGAAGTTGGGCTCAAGGGTAAACTGATGGGCATTCCTAGAAGTTCGGATATTACGGTTGAATTGTTTAAGGGGAGGAATGCAACTGGCTATTTCACTAGAGCACTGTTTATGAAAATAGCGGTAAAATAATGATAGACATGAAACGTTGCGGCGGTGCTCGAGAGATACATGTGTTTCAGTTAGACAACGGTCGCCTATCATTTTTATAGCTCTCTTTTGAATTCTGTCCAAAAGACTCAAGTGGGTTTTTGGAGCACCTGCCCATATATGGGAATTGTACTCGAGCTTCGGAAGAATAAAGGCTTTATATAACAACCAGATCAGAAGGGGTAAAATACTTCTTGCATCGGCGGAGAAAACCTAAACACTTAGCAGCATTTTTGGCAACGTCAAATATGTGATCACTCCACAAAAGATGGTCTGTGAGGCACATACCTAGAACTGAAAGCTGATCAGTCTCCTCAATGCAAGTGCCGCTCATAGAAAGTGGCATTCTGGGAGGGTTGCGCTTTAATGACAGTAAACAGCATTGAGTTTTTGAAGCATTAAATTCTACACGGTTTTTGATTCCCCATTGGACAATGCTGTCAAGATCAGAATTTAATGAGCTTATCATACGCTGCAGTTGGAAGTCCACATCCGAAGGACAAGGATGAGAATCTAAAAACGAATATGAGAAGCTGAGGGTACTATCATCAGCGAAACAATTAAGTGGATTAGAAGTTTCAGACAAAAGATCATTTATGAATATAAGGAAGAGTGTCGGAGACAAAACGGAGCCCTGTGGCACACCAGCGTTTATTTTGTGGATATCAGACTTGAAACCGTCCAATACTACTTGAAGAGAACGGTCCGAAAGGTAATTTCTAATAATCTAATTATACTAAAACAGCTTTAACATCGTATTAATTCAACTAAATTTCTGTGCAAATTTTGTCAGTTGTCATATAAATTCAGCGTAATGCTAAAGTTACACAACATTTCTGAACAAATACCAGTGTAATGATAAAACATACCAATCGAAACTATTCGCCTTCGTGTAAATTGATTCAATATTTTGGGACATGGCAGTAGTGCTAAACCGGAATTATGGTATACATCAAAGTTTTGTATTTGAAAAAATATTTATTCTGTAAATTGCGGAGCGATCACACTTTGGACTAGTAAAGGCAAAGTATAACAAAATAAATACCAACGAACACACCCTCAAGAATGCCAACATATATTTTTTCGGACACCACCTAAGCACCTCCTGCATTTCAACATCCGAAACTCCATCTTCACTTAAATGTTCTTTTCAATTACTAGCTTATTTTTATTCACTAATCGTTTGTTGTTGTTTTCCATGTTAAATTTTGCGATGTAGCATATTCACTAACCAATAAAACACGGCTTATAAAACCTTTTTTGACACTTTATGAAAACTTTCACAGGTAACACTGGCTCCTGCCATACCTGAAAGAAAGAGAAAAAAATTAAGTTGTTCACCTACCAGAAATGCCCCAGCATTGTCGTCTGAATATCTATAAGATCGTCACCCAAAGAATGAAGTCTTGAATTGAGAAGTACGTTCTGAACTCTCCCTTTGAGTGATGCTGCTGGATAAAATGATAATCCCTCATGTCCTTATATGAAAATATTTTCAAAGTTTTATTTAGATTCGTTTCCGATAAATATACTCCCGAGAAGGCGGATGAATCTCCTATGATTTCAATGTGTACTGCTTATTCTCCTTCCCACTCCACTCAGCACCTTTATTTCAAGGAGACCTGTCAGAGGAACCTGCATAATCCACTCATGTTGCTAAAAATGAGATTGAACCTTTCCTGATTGTAATTCTGCCATCAGTTGACTCTCCATCCGTGTATTAAAACACACCCAAACTACACATTTATGAATGTGATTCCGTAATCCAATGCTTAATGTTGGTATCCTTGCTTAACAAATAACATCATAACTTGGATGCCTCCATGTTATGTTTTATAAATTACTACCGATTATCGTAGCCGTGACCCGTTTTTAATTAATACGGAACTGTATACCTTATAATCGTTATCCGATCTTTCTAATTTTATAATTTACACCAACCCGGAACAATTCTTGTGCATCCAAATCAATCCTCCTATTATACTCCAGTCCTGTAAATAATTTTCAGCATTTGTCACGTTCCCAAACCTTTGAAATATCCATATTATAATACTGCTGTTAAATGTTCGTTATATTCCTAAAGTGTCTGTTTAAGTTCTTTTCTTTACCTCTAACTATAGCTAAGAATTTTAACTACTTGTTCCAGTATACTTGTATACCACATTAATGTTACACTTGTCTTTCTTCATTTTAGTTTTTTTTTGGTTTAATCCTAACTATGTATTGCTTCCAGGTCATTTTAGACTAAGAGCCCACAGCAATTTTTGGGTGTGATTCATAACAAAAAATAATTAGCATAATTAGATAGGTCTTTAGTAGATATTTACAAATGTGAATGTCTTGCATGCTCTAGTTCATAAGAGTGCATCAGATATGCAGTTCTTTCCAAAGTCTAAAAAATTGTGATTAAAAATTTGCCAAAATGTAAAGTTAAGCCCCCTGATCGATTGTTACCCTAAAACTTAATTCCCTAAAAATATAAAAATCAGACACATTTCCATACTCTGAACTGAATAATATATTGTGTACATGTTTAGTTTCCAGAAATTTTTATTTTTACCTACTAGCTGAGCTTTCGCCTTTTGACAGCTAGTTCCTCTACTCACAGTCGCTTTTTCTTATCAAAAATCTCCTTCCTCGCGGATTCTATTCGAAATGTCATATCATACGCATATGCAGTCTAAATTTTGTGTCTTTTCCATAGGCTACAACAACAATTTTTTCCTTTTCCTTCCGTGTTTCGAAATTAAATGCTATGAATTCGAGCAACCGTACAGAGCATGGAAATCCTTGCCGCATACTTCAGTGCGCCTCCTAATTATCTGTTTTTTTTATTTGCTCCTTCATGAGTTGACGATAATGGTTCATTCTTGTGAACGATCTGCCATTTAGCTAATCCTGTAGTTGTAGGAAGATTCTCCAACGAACCTCAGGATTTTCCCAGCAGCATATATCTTATATTTGGCGCTTCCGATTAACTTTCTAGTTCCCACTCTTTCATTGTCTGCTGATCCATACCATATTCTAGTATCCTGCCGAAATTTCCAGAAATGTAAAATGTCGGTTAGGCTCGTGTGTCTCGTTCGCGTTAAGTACGAGTACTCGTTAGTATGTATCGCTCAAGTGAATCGGGTGCGAAACACAATCCAATTGAGGATTCCTCGACCTCCGCTTATACATTTTTAACTTCATGTTGATCGTTTCATTCGAGCTAAAATATTTATAGTGAACGGCCTTGGCTTTGATGAAAGCATCGCTTCCTATCGATCAGTGAAATCAAGCATCATTATGCGTGGTTAGTACTTGGATGGAGGACCGTTCAAATACCAACCGTGTGTTGCTCTTTCTTTTTGTTTGTCTCTCTCTGTTGTATTGTCTAAGCCGATGGCCTCAGTTGCCAGTGCTTTCAGTGTCTCTACTTCGAAGATTTAAACAGCAAATCCTCAAAATCCTCCTCATCCTTCCAAAATATCAAATAAAATTAAACTTGTACAGAAGAAAAAAATACGTTTTCGACACTCCAAACCTTTATTAATTTTCCTCCCAGAAAATTCCTCGTTAAAATCCATATTTAATTCTCTTTTTAGAAAACTTCCAAGTGAGAATCAAATTAAACTTATATTATTTCATTGTATTTTACAAAACTTCACATTAGGCGTGTTTTTTCTTCAGAATAGAGCTCTGAACAGAGTAAGAGCATGTTCTGAACATCCTCTGAACCAAGCGTACTCTGAGCGTTCTGAGTTGTTTCTGAAACACACCTGAACACTAAGCTGTCTGTCCCACTTTTTTTAATTTTCATCTACATATGTATATTTTATAGATGTTAAGCTAGTGTTAAGCTTTAAACTCTGTCTGCTCAGTTATTTTATTCTGAGCTCATAGAGCGCACTCTGAACAAGCTCAGAACATTCTCAGAAAGTAAAAACAAACACATAAAAAAGAAACAATTTATTTTTTAACAACAGCGTTTTTAACCCTAGAGAATCACCGAATCATCGAAAACCTTAAATAATAAGTTTGAAAAAAATCGCTTCAGCGGTGCAAAACTTCTCCTATAGAACTTACTCGTATATCGCAAGTAAAAATAGTCACCAATAAAAAAATACAAGGACAATTATTTAATATGTATTTTAAATTACGTTACACACTCTAACCACCAGTATCTCCGCTATAGGTATCCAGTTTCTCCTCATATTTTTTTTCATTTCACAAATCTATCTGTGATAGCATTTAATTCTTATAAGAAAGGATCATTTGGTCTGAGTTCTTTCTGTCTTAAGATACAGTCAACTAGTATATCTGAAGCTTTTTTTACTACTTACATAAAGGCTGATTTAAAATGAAAAAACCGAAGTTGCTCTATTATTAATAATCTTTAATCCTATAATGAAAATTACATGTCCTTTTAATATAAGGTAAAAATTTTGAGGCTCTCAGGCCACTGTTGCTATTCGTAATAGCAATAGCCATATAAGTATGTACATATGTTAGAAGAAAAATGTAAAGCATAGGTTTTATGTTTTGGTTTTTTAAAGTCATTTTATTATACAAATGGCATTTATGTAGATACAGTTGAAATAAACTCGTCATATTTTTTTTTATAATTTGCACACACTTAAGGGGTTATGACTACCTTTAAAATGTTATGATGAAATACAAGCGTTTAGGAAATGTGGAGAGCATTTAATAGGAGATGTCGATACACATTGGTTTTTGAAAGCTTGTACATCACAATGAAGTGAAAAATCGAGAAGAGCAAAGTATTCCACATTCTAGTAGTGTGCCTAAAGACGGAAAGTCTATATTTGATAGTACGTCCGAAGCAGCGTTGCCGCCAAAAAAAAATTTTTCGTGCCACACTCTTTGAAAAAACGTGCCATTTGTGACATTTTCGTGCCATATGAAAAAAAACTCAAGTTATTCTTTAAAAATAAATTTGAATTAAATACTATTACAAGCAAATAACAAACAAAAAATCACTTCCTCTATTCGTGTATAGGTATTTTCCAGAAATAGTAGTTTTTGGTAAGTTCATAATAAGTAATAAGTATGTATTATGTAACTACCTATATCACATCACATGATGAGTACCTATTATTATTATTTAAAAATATAAAGACGTTATAAAGCTTTGTTATAATAAGTTAAATAAATAAAATAGCTGAAGGTTTGAAATTTTGACAATTATTAGGCTTAATAATTTCATTATATGACATTATAGCATTAATTGTTTTGTATTACAGTCTGTTTTTGTTGTTTGTTTTAATATTATTTAGCCTTGAAAACAGTCGCCCTGCTGATGCGCTTCCGTGAGGCAAACTGAGAAGAATCAACATAAATTTTGAATTATTAATGAACCTAGAACGTTTTTGAATCTTCAAGAAAAATACTTTCGACTAGTCCAATCTCAAAAATTTTTCTTATTTCGCCAAAAAGAACATCTTTCTCGCACTCTAATAGATGAGAAAATTGTGATACCAAAATATTGAAGTGTGGCAGAATACTTTGTATATTTGGATTATTTCTAAAAAAGGTTGGGTCAATTATCTTAAACGCATTTAGGTAAAATAATGAAAAAAAACGTGCCATATTGAAACTTTTCGTGCCGCCGTGCCACCGTGCCACGAGAAAATTGCCGTTTCAAAATGGCACGATCGTGCCACATCGGCAACGCTGGTCCGAAGTATGACTCAAGGGTAAACTGATGTTTATTCATAGCTAGACGAGTATTACGGTGGAAAGTGGAATTGTTTGAATTGTTTTTTCTTTAAAGGAAACCTTATCATTTCTGCGTTTTTGGCTACGTCGAATATAATGAACACTTCATAAGAGATGGTCAGTAACATGCATACCGACAATAGAAAGCTTTTAGGTTTCTTTAATACAAGAGCCATTTATGGATAATGGCAAGGGTGGTATATTTCGCTTGGCCGACAGAAAATGCTTTCGAGATCAGAATATAAAAAGCTTGGCAGACGCTGCCATTTTAGTTCCAGAACCGAAGAGCAGGTCCGTAATTGGAAGGGGAAGAAGATTCGCTTTTTTTAGGGACCGGCTTTTGTAAATTTAACCAATAGATTAAAGATCCAATTAATGTTGTTGATAGATTAAAGAGAAAAGTTTTCTTTGGAATTCTGTTTGTCGATACATGTAAGCAAGAGGCAAATGAAACAAATTATAACAAAACCAAAGATGTTGAAGCCTATTAAAGGATTTCGTTAACATTCCATTTCTCGATACATAGATACTACTATATATCTCATCTTCAAAGTAGGTTCGAGAAATACAAATTGATTTTTAATAGTTTTAAACAGTAATCCACTAATGAGGAATTTGATAAAAAGAAATGCGCAGATCTCTACAAGTTTTATGATATTATACTGGATTGCACTGAAGCTAATTTTATATCAGGAGTCCAAATGTAGAGACAACGAATATGCAATATGAACATCCAAAATGCACTCGATGCTTTATTAGTAATTAACTTTGGATTACAATTTTAAAAAGCAAAAATTAAATTATTTTGAAAGTCTAATCATGCAAATAACCAATGATAAAACATTCTAAGGAGTTAACACGATCTTACGAGTATTGGCAGTATCACCCGTGACAACTGCAACTCTGAATGGATCATTTTCTACCTTAAGAGGAATAAAAGGCTATCTTCGAAATTCTTTGGGTCAGGAAGAATGAAGAAGTTCTTGGAAAATTCTTTAAAATAAAAAAAAAACTTATATAAAAATAAAACTGGCGGGTTTTTTGCTGCAACATTTTAATATGTTTTGTTTTGTAAGAGTAAGATAAATGGCACAAATCTTAAGTATTTAGCCAACCTTGAACTAAATTTCCTTCATAAAGCTATTGTGAAATCTGAATTAAGTATACTTCTTCTGCCCAACCCATTAAGAGCCGAAAGTCTTTAAAACCAAAAATATTTATGTTAATTATTTTTATTATACTGAAAAATACAAGATGTTACTAAAAATATAAGAAACTGGAAAAAAAAAATATGCAAAGTAGGGTTTTGAGCCTGTACCCAAGCGGGTACAATGGCACAATGCATGGTCATTTTTGTGATAAATGAAAGATTTTGAAGCACTCCTTTTCTACGCAAAGCGCAACGTCGCATTGCTCACAGATCCATCTTACTCGGTTATGGCATTGTCGACAGCGTAGTTGTTTAGTGTTTCGCTTTGGAAAATGGTTTCCACCAGTAGTTACTGCAGAAGGAACTACTGATCGCTTGGATGTTGACGTTGATGGCTGCGTATAATTTCGCAAGTAATGACGAACAATAGAACGATGAAACTGCATTAGGTCTATGTTGCTGTTGTAGACTATTTTATACAACTTCCATGCATTGACCATCGTAGAATTTATCATTACAGTAAAAAGTGGCCACCACCACTTTTTACCGCGGAATTTTATTCGGTAATTATTAATGGCTTGATCATGAAGGTCAACGTCTCCCATTCCTGAATTGTCTTACAGGCTTGCCTCTAATGAATTGCTTCGAAGAGTGGCTTCCGTAGTATTTCACCATCCACTCATCAACCGAAAGTTTTTCATGTATGTATCCAAACTGGCAGAATTTTTCGTTTAGAAGGGTTGTTAGAGGTCTTACTTTTGCCATTTTGTCGGTAAGAACCAAATTATTGTTGTCAGCAAGGTGGAGATATTTTTTGATTTCCTTGAATCTGGTTCGGGACATATTGTTAGCAACAATTGGTACACGGGTATCTTCATCTGTTTGCCAGTACATGTTCTCTCTTGGCATAGAGTGATAGCAGCTGTGAAGCAAAATACCCAAAAAGACTTTCTTCTGTCTTCGGTAAATGAAAAATTATGCGCATTAGCCTGTGCGGCATAAACGCGAGACTGCTCAACGATTAAATTTACTACTTCTTCATCAAATAAAGTTTCGAAAATTTCAAGTTCCGACTTCCCATCCAATTTAGTTACCATGTTTACCCTTTGTCCCAAAAAAACACTGGTTTTTGGCATTTCAATTGCACATGGTTTCTTGGACCATTTTGGAAAATGTTCACAAGATCTTGCAGGATGCATTCTGCGCCGCAGCTCATGAAGCGGTAAATCATCTTCACTGTCATTGCTACAAAACACCTCTACTTCACCTGGAACATCTTGCGGCATGGTGCACGCAACAAGGTCTTCAGCATCACCCTCCTCTACATCCGTATTATAATCTGGATCTGGTGGAAGCAACACAATGTCGAAATTGTTATGGCTTGAAGACGCTTCAACGAAGTCTAAGGCGGGTCCTAAGTTTTGAAAGTTTCTGCCGTAAAAACTTGATGGTTTGATGCTTTGAAATGCCATATCAATGTGAATATTTATCTAGAAAAAATGTGTACCTTATTAGCCATTGTACCCAAGCGAGTACAGTACTTTTGTTACTTACCGAATGCTATCAAAAGTATTTTTTTTTCGTAAAACTTATTTGCAATATAAAAACACAAGCCGTTAACGTTCCAAATTCAGTAATAATGCTTTCAATTACAATCCAAATTTTCTTTGACGTTGACAAATCATGCCTAGCCTACTGAAAACGCTAAAAACTGACTAACATGAAACAAAACACAGAAAACTAAAAAAAAAGGTTTTCGCTGCAGCCACTTTGTTAACGCGAAGCTATAAAGCGCAATTTGAGTGAGCGAAACAAAAAAGAAACTGTGCAAAAACTCTTCTCTATTCGGCATAACGGCTATTTGAAAATGACTATTTTTTTGTACCCGCTTGGGTACAACGGCTATTAATGGGTTAAGGGCGCATTTGAAGTTTTTCAGCTATACTTATTAGAAATTTTATCAAAAGTAGAGTTAAGTAAGTCAAACGAAACATAACTCGAAATGATAAAAAAGTTAATAAATCAATATTTTTAAATTTTTTGATTCCCTACAGTAAACTGATATGAACATTTTAGGGTTCAAATCCAATTCTTCCTGGAGTGGAGGGAGGTGGTGTACAGACCCGAACCAACCACAACTACACCCCTCCCCCCAGTGGATCCATCACTCGCTTAGCCTGTTTCTTTACTACGTAATAACAATATCATTCTTAAAATAATTATTTGAAATTAAGTTCTATATAAATATCCATGCATTATATGTACCTATGTATATATTGCGTACCTACAAGCAAAATTATGTGATCTATCTTAACCGTAACTATTTTTTCCTCAATTTCTGAACTTCCACTTTCTATTTATTACCTATTTATATTCTGCAACAACCAAGTAATAACGTGATATGGAAAGCAAAAATAGGTACAGCCACAGGATAGAAACCAAGGACACGTAACATGACTTCACTTTGAAGGTATTCATAAGTAACAAAGCATTAGTATTGCACATAATATGGAATTTAATGAGACGCCTCGTTAACACACCTTAAGGAAATTAGAAACATTTGCGAACTCTTTTAATAACTTAGGCCTCGTTCACACGGAATAACACCGAACGTTTTTTCTGTGTAATCCTAACGGAAAGGAAGGTGGAAATAACTTGTATCTTCGTTAGATTTCTGGCAGTATAAAATTTCAATTTCTTCAATAGAAGACCAAAATGCAGGAGATTATGAAGTTTATACACAAAGTACCTAGTTACATATGTATGCACAGATAACAATCAATGGGTTGCACTTTTTACTTTGCTTACGAGTTTGTAGAGATTTAAAAATAAATAATATCAAGACGAACATGTAGTTTGGCATCTGTATCTGTCCCATTTTTGCCGCTGCAAAAGTTACATATTTTTTTATACTAATTTCTTTTCATTAATCTTTTATTTATTAGAAAAATATGGATATTCATCACTTAAAAGAATGGAAATGCACCGTGGCAACAATTCTGTATAAACCGAATATGTAATACTAAAATCGTGGAGCATACTATTCCAGCCTCATGCCTTATTCGTCCATTCATTTTAAAAGAAACAAATGGTGTAGGAGATGATCATCGAGTATCCAAACCGAATTCCATTAAAACAATTTTAAATAAGAAAAGCTTCAAGTTAGTATGAACAATTATATTAGAATAGCATTTTCATACTATTTTGGTCGAAGGAATATATGCTTTTTTATCATCTACTAGAACGATAAATTTTCTTTGGGATCCTAACTTTTCTTATCAAATGTTTGCATTAACATGTTTTTAGCTTGAATAAAAAAAAGTTTAAAAAAAGAGCTCAGAATTATTTACGTATTTTAGGAACTTAACATAAAACATTTTAATTTGTCCCATTTTATAATGCTAACATATTTTAATAACTTTAAAAGTAAGTTTGTGCGCTGCAGTCATGTACTTTAATTCTTTTACCTTTCCTATTAACTGTGACCTAGTTTTCCGGCCCAATTCGATTTGTAAATCTTTCATTTGGAATTGAGTTTTGTATAAGCCCTCTTCTATATAAAAACTATTACTCTAGGGATATAAACAACAGCGAAAGGTCAGACAACTGACAGAAATCCCTCAAGGCTGATGATATTTTCTGCTTCTGTTCTTTGTTTTTCATTCCTCTCTCAGTTATCCAAGCGAGTTCCCATGTTCGCTAGTTGATAATTTTTCAGCACACTCATCTTCAATCCAATAAAATAAATAAATACCTACATAATGTATTATGATAAGCACTACGTTGAATATCCCGGGGATGATGATAGCACCCCGTATGTTCGCGAAGTCCCATCTCTTCTCATACTGGTTCTGTTATTCTTTCACAAAATTGTATTCAAACTCTGGGCTTAAGTAGCATAACTGTGTGTGGTGTTAACGGTAGGCACAGGAAAGTAATATGATTTTGCCGGTTTATAATGGAAGAACATTTATACATAGGTATATGATTTTTTTACATGCAGTCATTTTATCATTTACATTCAGAAGAAAAAAGACAAATTGACATTGTTTCGTTTATAACAAAATTTTTTGACTTAGTTAAATTCGTATTCATTTGCTAAGCTGAAGAAAGACATTAATTGGATGTTTGAATTTAAAATTTTCTTTTGAAATATACGAATTAGGTATACTTTTGTTTTATTACGGCGTTCATTTTCAAATATGACATATAAAAGAAACCGATAGGGTGGTGAGGGGGGGGGGGGGGGTGGTTGGGTTCGTGGTTATTAATATTCTCTTTGTACCTACATACATTCATTTCAGGTGTTAACGCTTACAAATTTCATCAAACATATTATGCATGACTCAAGTTTTAATTAACCTATTCTTAGCTACTTTTCCTGCCTTTTTATAAATCTTAAAATCCTTTAAAATATCTATAAATTTCATCTTGTTGAAGGAATAAACCACACAAACATGTTTAAATGATTGATCAATGATCATTATAAATTTGTTTCTTTATTTTATAGTTTAAATCATTCGGATATAAGTTTTTTGAACAAATGTTCAATGTTCATCCTCGATATGTATATAGGTAGATACTTGTTCGGCTTGATCTTTATGTCAACAATTTTAATAGAAAAGGGAAGACGCAACCAAAGGAAACATAATGGAAATGTATTGAGTTACAAATCTGTGAGCTTGGTGATAACCCGAATAGGAATTACCTTCCTTTACAAAAGGTAGTAGCTATATGTTTTTCTACTAGGGATATACTAACATAGATATAAATAGATCAAACAGCATCAATGTTTTATTCTGAATATTGAAATTTAGTTTAAGCAATACGAAAAGCGACAAAGAAAATTTGTGTTGAGGTTGTTTGCTTATTTGTTTGAAATTACACAATTCTTACTTCTGTCCTTTTATTTGTCGAATGTCCGTCTTATTTCTTTATTAAATATGAAAGTTAGAAATACACGAACGATCAAAAAAACGGGATCAATTTCAAATACGCGACCTGAAGCTTTACAAGAACAATTTCGTATGCAAAATAATGAAAGCTTTTAGAACTGATCCTATTAATCAGCAGTTCATTGTTTTCTAAGTTCTTAAGAGGCCTCCGGACAAAATATTGAGAAAAACGTGAAATTGGGCAAATTCGTGCAAGGTTTGTGAAGTCAATGCAAGACGTATTGAAATAAAATAAATTGCATATGAAAGAATTACATTTTATCTTGAAAAGCGTCGAGCCACTTTTTTAATTTTTTTATATTTTTCTTATTTAATTTTAATATTCCGGTTGCTTCTTTCGTTAAATTCCACAAAACTGCTAAAGTTGTGCAAGGTTTGTGACAAATTGAAGTGGAAAACTTATAATATTTTTACGTCATTTTAAAGGTAATGAAGAGACTTAGAAGAGCGTCGGAGCGGATTTTTAATTTTGGGCTCTATTTTTGAATAATCATCTTTTGAAAAACATTAAAATTGCTCATTTTCCAATGCATTTTTTAATGTGTAGTTATGTGAAAAGATCATCATAACTTTCCCAAAATGACATAATGCTTTCTGAAATTGTTTATATTAAAAAAAAGTAATCAAAAAGTAACTTTTTATTGCAAAATAACTAATTTTACAAAAGTCTTTTTTTTTGCACAAAAGTCGTTACTTTTGTTTACTGGCTGTTTTTAGTTCATCTATTTGCCAAAACGTGGTTTTTTTCGAAGATAGCTATTTTTTGTTGGAACTGAAGCAAAAAGAAGTATGACAAACATGAAAGGCGAGTACGCTTTTGGTTATAGGAGAGGTTCAGTAAAGGGGTGGTGTAGAAGGGGAAGAAATGGATGTGAGCAGAACCACGGTGCAGCGTTACCGCTGTGCCACTTTAGTGTCAAATTGCCACTTTTTTTCAGGCTGTGCCACCGAGCCACCGCCTTTCAGTCTGTGCCACTTTTTATTCCCCACAAGTAAAACTAAATTTAGCAATTCACCATGCCATTTTTCCATACCTTTTCATACTCGTATCTTTCATGCGTACGATACTTATACCATCAAAGTTTTAAAATTCAACATAACCCACACATTGAAAAAGTTGTTAACATTAAAAATAGTTAGAATAAATACCTATTTTCCGACTTATATGAATTTGTTGCAAAAATTTTAACCTTGCTTCATGGCAGTGCCTGCGCTAAGAGGGTTTTTTTCAAAGCTAACTGAGTGGAGTCCAGATGAGCTCCTCATAAAAAAATATAGGGAAACCATCACATTAAAGTAAAATGTGATACGAATTCTTTTAAATAAATTATTATTTATTCATACTTTTATTTATTTATTTATGTTGAATAATCAATACAAAATGAACTGTTAAATTTTAAGTTTTTAGCTTACGTTGCAATAAACCTTAAAATGATTGTTTAAATTATGTGTTTTCTTCAACTCCTATAAATTCGTTGAGATGAGTGTGAAATTTGTTCCCTTAAGTCAATTTTCATACATATATGGTGTTGTTTTGTTTTTAATTTTAAGTGCCATCTATTTTTCTCGAGTGCCACTTTTTTTGCCACTTTTCCAAAATATCCTAAGGTAACGCTGCCACGGTGACGGTGGATGATAATATTTGAGAGCTATGTTGGTATAGAGATTGGTAAGCGATGAGTATGGTGTGAATGTAAAATGAAGGAAAGGAGTAGTAGATTTAACTTGTTGGATTGGCTTGTGTGTTTTTAGGAAGAAAAGTAACTACATATGTATACATTGGTTGGTATGCGAAAAGTATTGAATGTATTATTATGAAGCTCGGTATGTTTGTTATGTTTGTTATGATAAGAAATCGGTTTGTATCTTATTTTGTATTGCGACGAACGACGAGGTGAATATCCTTTTTTCGAATAGGTACATATTTAATATTTTTTAATAATTTGAACAAATATTGGATTCTGAGGGAATTATTCATTCTAATTGAAAAATCTTGAAATTTTTCATTTTTGAGCTAAGATTTTCAACTTTTCCATTTCAAGGCAGGTATTAGTTTTTGCAATTTTGAGAAGAGATATTAGAGTTTTTAGGATATTATTCAACCCCTTTTTAGTAAAATGACTTTTTTAAATCAGAATACCGACGGTTAACTATGAATATCTCCTATGTCGTATTTTGTAAACTTTAAAGGGGCCACAAAAAAAACAGATTATACCTAGTCTCAAAATTAAAATGCATGGTAATAAAATTTTATACATAATTATAAGTTTTGAATATCTATGATGTGAAATAGTTTAAATTTTAAAAATTCAGCGAAGCAGATGGAAATTATTAACAAAACTGCATCAAAAAGTGAGTTTCATAAAAAATGTATGTTAGGAGATATTCAAAGTTAACCGTCGCGTCGATACAATATTCTCAGAAAATAAAATATTAAATTATCCTTTCTTCGTGAGCTTTTCTTATTCATAAAAATGATGTTTGTCCTAGAGTGGGTGCAAGGTCAATTATAGATTTTGTTTATTTAAAAAAAAAAAACACGAATACAAAAAACGCTCAAATAGGTACATAAGAAAAAAATTGGTATACATTCTTAATTATTGCAGTAAGTACAATCTTTTTTTTATTTTATTATTGTATAAAGATATGTATTGTATACTTAAATGTTTCTAATTAAAATTTTGTTCATGAATAGGTTGGAAGGAAGGTGTGATATCAGCTGAAACGTTATAACTCAATAATTAATCCACAAACATGATTTTCATAAACAAAATGGTGCAAGATTTTAAACATTTAAAACCTAAATCAATTTTAGAATGTGGTTTGACTGTAAATATCGTTTATAAAACGAGAACCAACTTTTTGTTAATTTTAAACGCAAAACTATATTTTAACGTTAAAGAGCTCGTCTAACTTTAACAGTAGCAAATATGTAGCTATTTTATCTTTTAAAAGAATACTTTATCCAGATTAACAATGGTCATTTCATACCAAAACGAATCGGAGTTGATTTTTTTAAAAGATGTGCTTTGTAAGTAGATTGAATATTAGAAATGCGAAACAATTGTTCAAAAGTGCTCTTCGATCTTAAATTTTCCAATATTGCAGCGGGCGATGGATAAATAAATCTGTTATTATCTATTATAATTATAAAATTATTTATTTAGAAAATACAAGAATATTATAAGAAGTATATAAAAGAAAATAGAACAATGACATAATATGCCGTCTGTCGAAATAATTGACGTGTATTCTTACATTAAAAAATAAAAAGAAAAAAGTATATAGTTTAATTGCAGAAACAAAATTATTGAGTTGAAACAGGTATAGCGTTACAAAAGAATTAATTAAAACAAAAACATTAGTTAGTTTGTTTGATTTAAGTTACTGTTTGCAAATACATGTATACAAAGCAAAATTATGAATTTATTTGTTTAATTATTACAAAGTTATTACTATATTTAAAGGCATAATCACAGTAGATATCTAAAAAAAAAGAATTGTCCAACGTATCGTAAATTATGAAAAAAGTTAGACAAAGTCGTTTAAAATTTTGCGCCAATATCTTTAAAATTAAACTATAAAAATATTTTCCAAATATTTAATCATAATATAACTTACCAATTTGATAGATAAGGAGTAAGGTATAAATCTTTATCTCTTTATGGTGTGATTCAAATTCCCTTCCCTTGAAAACTAAGAAATGTAAAATTATGTCTTTCACTCCTCAAAAGGATCCTATTGTTTTTAACTCTATTGGATGAAAATGAATTGACAAGAGTTTATGAGCAAAAAGATCTAACTGTTGTGTTTCACTCTAAGCTAATGTTTGACAAACACTACTGTTCCGGGGCAAGATGTTTCCCACGAAATATAATTAATTATTTAAAACAGATCAACTTCTGAACAATTTTAAATTATCAAACTTGTACCTAAGTTGTAGTACCAAAATAATAAAATGAAAATGCCTTCATTTAACCACGTTACAAATTCCAATCAACCAGTTTATTACAATTCAAAACGAAGAGTGACAATTTAATAAGTGTTTGAAAACTTTACGCCTCGGTGTAACAATTATTACATAATATCAGCTGTTAAGCAGATATTATAATTTAAAGGTTATTGACCTATCTGATATTTTATATAGGAACAAATATAATGTTGAAATATACAAATGCATTCATATAATGTTTATGTGTATTGTTTTCTATGTTCTGCAAAGTGTAACAGATATACAATTTGTATTGTTTACTCCTTCTAAAATTTAAATGGAATATTAATGAATAATGAAATAGTTATAGATTTAATTGAAATTCATGTAGGATAAGGTGAGAAGAAAATAAATACAATTTTGCAGACTGCATAACTTCTGCACATTTGACAATTGTCTTTCGTCGGCGTGTTTTAAACGTGTGCGTGCTATTTGTATTTAAAAATTATTTAATTTAATAAATTATATATAAGTTAACGTGTTGCAAATTATTAACAAAAGGAAAAAATACACTTGACCAACTGTCGAGAATGTAAAGTCAATTTCATGGCTAATTTGATATACATCTCGACATCTGGTCAAATGCATATTTCCCGCCATTCTCCATTATCAAATGTGCTAATAAGTTCTATCTAAAGATTAACAGCCATATTTATAAACTCATTATAGTGAGTACATAAGGCTATGCAACCCTTATAATGCCTCTAAACGCAAAATCGTTATTTATAAAACTTATGTGACGTTGAATAGGAGCATTATAAGCTAAACGCGTTTGGAGGTTGAATAGTGCCTACATAAGGACATTTTAGTATTGAACTGTCACATTCACTTTGACATCACATTGAATTATAAAGATTATCAACAAAAAAAAAATGCCTTTGACTTAATATTGAAACTAAAACTTTGTGTTATTTTTATTTATTGAAACAAAAATGTTATACTAATATATTAAAAACAAATTGAATTGAAAATTGTTTGTAATTAAATAGATAAATATACTTGTTTGTGATGTCTCTCCACGCATCCTTCTTCATCCGGTGTGTTAGTGTTGTAATTATTATCTTGCATTATTGAATTGTATCCTCAAGAACTTGTCTGAGGGGTATTCCAGCTATAATGAAACGAATAACAATTTGATTTCCAGTATTGTGCTAGAGATAATAACATACTTTATCTGATGAATCAAAGTTAATTTTTGGAATTCTTTTAACTTTTGGTAGTTTCCATTTTGTTTATTAAATTCGATAGACAGAGAAGATGTTTTTTTTTTTTGTTTTTTGATAAACAGCTGAGTGTTATGAAGGCTAAATGTAATAGATTCTTACTTTTTGGTACTTTATTTGACACAAGCTCATTATAACTATGCAGGGTAGGCAAATGTTTTATAAATATGAATTTGCATAGTGGATGAATAAGTCCTTATGCATTGCATAACTATTCACGCGTTTAGGGAATTCTAATAAATACGGCTGTAAGTATACAAATTATTTTGATTAAATATGAAAATTTAATGTGGTTGATTGTGTAAAAAATAAAAGAAATATGTTGGGAAGCAACAACTACCACTACTTCTTAGTTAATCAGGCCAGGAGCATAGGTTTTATTTTCTGCACAGTTAGATTCTTTAAGAAATCTGAAATATTTATAGCACTATACTACTCACTTTTCCACAGTACTCTTAAATATGCATCCACTATTTGGAATCCAAATTACGAAACATTTTTAGACAAAACTGAAAAATTCAACAAAAAAATTCACAAGATATACAGAATTCAAAATGTTTAGACAGCATTCAACTTATTTTGTAGGCTAAGTCTATTCAATATCCTTTTTTTGTTTCAGCACAACTTTTGTTAGACGAAATATTTATTTATAAGATTATTCCTGGCAGAATTGAATGTCAATTATTGTTTAACAACATAAATATACACTGCCCGGTTCGTTCTTATCGTAATAATACCATAACGTTCAGTATCCCATTTCGTAGAACAAATTCATTACTGTTTAAGCAGTTTATTAAGATTATAACACCCTATCAAAATCTAGAACACCTTATTTCCTACGAACATCACGACCCATACCTTTTCATATGGTTCCCACCAAAATTGCACAATCAGCACTTTTTACAGGTGCTATCCTATCGTATTACATTTATTTTCCCACATTTAGTTTCCCATGAAATGAAAATTATTGTCAAATGTGTTTATGAATCAATGTCAAATAGCCATGAAAATTATAATAAAATCAATTTTAATCCAGAAGTCAATTCATTTGTTTAATTCGAAATTGCTACCCCCCCACCCAAGGTAAGGAGCAATATAATCAAATTTAAACAATCAAGTCGAATCTGAAAGAGGTTTCGATGTTGAACAATTACTAAATTAGTTATTTCTAGGACTTTAGAGTTCTAGAAATAACTACTAGGTTATGGGCCCAGAATTCCAACAAATATTAAAGAGAACATTTGAATTAATTATTCTAAACAATTCAAAACTATCATAATTAGCTTTTACCGAATTTGATGTCTTAAGTTCACAATACGCCAATTTCAGTAGCGTGATATTAAGAAATTTTGCAGATTTTGGTTCGTCATTTATCTCTATTTTAAATAAATTCTTTATTCATACATAAACTTTATTGCGTGGCCACTTGGCTTTTTATGTAAGTTTTAATCTTTTTGAAAAGTATGTTCTTAAATGTACTTTTGTAATTTCTTTTCACTTATTTAAAAATTTAAAATGATATGTAGGTATGTACCAAGTTTAACGAAAATTGGGCGAGTCGTTTCGAGACTCACCTTTTTCGTCTTCGCTATCATCGTAATATCAACTTTGATCAAAATTTCGAGTTAGATTTTTTTTAACGAATGTATAACTTGCATTATAGTACCTATAAGTCACAATTAAAAATAGCTTTGTAGTTAAAAGTGATCAAAAAAATTATGCATGAATAGTACATTTGTAAATAGCTAAATACTCACGTACTTAGGTATTAATTTTCCCTTTTTGGGTTGTTTAGCCTTTTCTTAATCCCTTTTTACTTTTTTTTTATCAAATTGGTTACTACTTAGAATAAATATAAACTAGCCGACCCAGCTCTCGAAATTCGAGTGCCAATTTATTTATTATTTATATTATTGGCAGTGTTTTCAAGCAAATTAAATTTTATTTTATGTAATATGCAAAGTGTTCGACAGTGCAAAAACAAAAATGACCCACAGTGTGTAAATGCGTGTCTCAAGTATATTCTGCACATCTCCGTAACTGTGGCTTTCCAACCATATAAAATTTATCGAAATCGGTTAAATACTTTTGGAGAAAAGTGTACCACAAAAAACATGTTTGCCGTTTTATTATATGATGTAAATTTAGCAAAAACTCGATCACCACCAAAATGATTTTTAAGAGAGTAAAATTCGTACTCAGAATTTAAAATAAAAAAACCTTTCTAATTCAAGCAAGTCCTTCTTTACATTTTATCGAAACGTGTAATTACAAATAAATCTGTGGTGTTTTGTAGAAACATGATAACTCCATAAAATAATTTGCATCCTTACATTCACTTTATATCGAGCTCGAACCTAAACGGGTAAACCTATTTTCTTAAAAATTGGAACATAATTTTTTAAAGAATATTTTCAACAGTTTTCCAAATTTGAAGAAAATCAGTCAACCCGTTTCAGCCCTAGCTCCAAGTAAAGTGAACGTAAAAACGCAAATTATCTTATGGACTTATCATGTTTGTACCAAACGCCACAGAAATAATGTACATGACTACGTATAGGTAGGTCGAAAAAATACATATCTGTAATATAGGTACAAAATCTTACATAATAACTCTGAATTATTTCAAATTCAAAGTCAACCTCACCAATTTTCTGTTTTATGATATAGGTATACCTACATACATACATACTTATACACAGATTGGTATGTAACTTCATTTTGATAGACATATTGGAGCTTCTAGGTAGATACAAATAATATTTTTTTCTTGCTCAAATATTCCATCGCCTAATACTTCACAGAACGGAAAGGTTGAACCTACACTTGCCCCTCTATACGTCTTTACACTACCCTTTTCTACAAACAGATCAAACAGAGCAGAGGACACAAAAATAAAACAAGCAAATGAAAGAAGGTTGTGTGTAGGCTGCAACTTCTCTGCAACCCAAATGCAACTTTTTTTTTTTTTTTTTTTTTATAATCTACTCACGCTCAAGGGAATATGACTACCCTTCAAATGTTTCAACACAGCGTGAGCGTGAAGTGACGGAAGAGAAAGAATGATAGGAAAGATGTGTGGCACGATGTTCTGAGACTGAAGGTGGTTGTCTTAGATTTTTTATCTCCAGGGATGGCGGCTGAACTAAAGCGGAGAATTGCCGTGTCTTATTTCTATGTCCCTTATAATTCGCATTATTTTATTCGTTTTTCATCCTTGTTGGGCATACTAGTTTAACTCAATCACATGTTGAAAGTACAAATGCGGAGTGATTATTTTAATTCGAAGTTCCAATCTTCGAATCTGAGTTCGACATTTTGGCCGGAGGCCTCTTAATGTACCTACTACGTAAGGAAAATATTTAGTCATCCCACTATAGCCTCTGCAAGAAATGTTTGGAAAGGATTAGACCTTGATTGATTGCTGGAATTGAGCTTGGATGACAGCGTGTATAATTGATTCCGAAAAAAGGTTACTAATGGTACTCCCCCCCCTTAGAGTTAATTTGATTTTCGCAAAAACGGTACAACTTATTTTCATTGTTTTTTGTATGCTAAGCTCCCTAAGAGTTTGGATAGTATTGCATATTCAAATTTTCAAAAAATTATATATCGAAAAAAACTATGTTCGATTTTTTTAAGACTTGACAATTAAAAGTTTTTTAATAGAATCTACAAAATGCGGGAAAAAATGTAGGTATGCATAAAAATGCTAAAAACTGTTTTTCTAAAATAGTATTTTTTCGAAAACGTCACCTAGAATTTTGATAATTTTTTGTCTTCAATAAAAAATATTTAAATTTAAATATTATAAACTGTGCCTATCGTAGAACAATTTTTTCGGTTTTTAATGAAAAAAGTTTGAAAAACATTGCATCTCAAAACTTAAGAAAAAAATATTTCTCGAATTTAAAATAAAAACTATTTTTTTTTTGAAAATTCTCTATCTCAAAAAACGGATATTTTTTTTTAATTTAATTTCAACTTGTACAATAGTAAAAATTTAAAGTTGGCGTTCCAAATGTCGTTCTTGAAAATGTTGTATAATATTTTTTTAAACCAGTAAGATTTATAATTTTTGTTCTTGCATAAACTAATATTTGGTAGAGAATCACATGGCATCTATATTTAGCGTTATCAAACTACTAAAGGTCTTGTTTAGGTCATTTAAAAAATAAATTTTATGGCTATGAACATTTTTCTGTAGTTACATTCAGTTTTAAATTTTTAGTCTTTTACATAAGAGCAAGTTCTTGCAATTCAGTCGTGCACTCTATTTAAATTACCTAGTCGAACAAATTCCAATTAGATTTTTGTCGAATTTAATATAAAAGTCACTTTTTCGGCTTTAAATTACTATAAAACTATATATACTATAAATATTAGTACACTCGCCTATATATACATACTTATATATACATACTTACATAAAAATAAAATGACGACATAAATAAATAAATAAAACGGCATGGAGAAAATATTAGTTTGTAAAATCGATGTATTTGTTCATCAAATTAAATTAGCATCACTAAATTAGCCGTAGACAATAAAACATTTTACACTGTACTACAAAACGTAAAATGCTCAGTAAATGACATTACCAGTGATGTCTCATTATCTTAAACAAAATTACCATCTTATGCCACGACCATAAACATGACAAAGCAGCATCCGATGCGGTGCTTTATAAAATTCCCGACCAAAAGCGAAAATTGAGCTTCTGTTATCAATAACTTATGTCTCATTTAAAATTTAAAGCCGCAGACATTCAACAATATTTTTCGCACGGGCAGTAAAATTAAATGTACGACTGGGTCGCACGAACTTGTTCTAATGTAAAAGTCTAAGAATAACAAAAATGAAAGTTATTAGAGAAAAACTGTTCATAAGCATATGATTCATTTTTTTAAATGACTTAGGGCCATTTGCTGGAACGAAGCTTGAGTAGCTTAAGTTCAACATAAGCTCTTATGTGACAGTTTACGTAGAGGAAAAAGTAGAACATAAGCGTTTAGGTTGAATATAAATATTTAAGTTTCGTTTCAGCAAATGGCCCTAAAACAACTTCTTTAGTAGTAAGAACTAAAAACAGGATGGCATGTGATTCAATCTAATATTAGTTTATGCAAGAACAAAAATTATAGGTCATTGTAGTGGTTCCTTAAAAAAATAAGGTTTTATATAAAAAAATTAAAACATTTTTAAGAAAAAAATTTGGTACGCCAACTTAAAGTTTTTATCATTGTACGAATAAAAAATAAATTTACAAAAAAAAATTGAACCGTTTTTGAGATATTAAATTTTCCAAAAAAAATGGATTTTTTTTTTCAAATATGTACTCAAAAACTATAATTTTTAAAGTTTTGAAATTCAATATTTTTTAAACTTTTCGGAAGCTTTTCTATAAAAATTTTAATTAAAATCCGTTATGCTGATAGTGAGAAATTCCAAATTCGAAAAAATGGTTACCTGGTAGGTACAGTCAGTAATATCTCAATTTCAATTTTTTCTTATTAAATTAAAGATCGTAAAAATTAATTGAAAAAAAAATTATCAAAATTCTCAGGGTCTTTTTCGAGAAAAATGAGATTTTCGAAAACCATTTTTTAACATTTGTATAGTAGATACCGTCATTTTTAGGTAACATAATTTTTTTTACATCTTGTAGACTATTAGGAAACTTATTTATCAAGTTTAAAAAAAACGAGCATGGGGTTTTCGAAATATTGAGTTAAAAAAAATGAAATTTTTTTTTAATATTAAAAACAAAATTTGTTTGAAAATTTGAAATAATATTCAAAATTTTGGGTAGCCTTAACATACAAAAAATGATCAAAATCGGTTGAACCGTTTTTGAGAAAATGAAAAAAAAATGGTTCCAAGGGGGTATACCAAAAATAATCATTTTTTTCAAGCATTACTTATAGCTTTAACTAAATAAAATTTTTTGATTTTTTTTTAATCTGTGGGACAGTTTATGAGAAAAAAAAATATTTATAAAATTTCGAAAAAAAATCGTATGTCAGGTATCGTTTTTTTTTGTCTTTAAAAAAAAAAAGAAAATGTGTGGGGCGAAAAATTTAAAAACGATATCTAACAAATTAAATGAAAATTTGCCGAGCCGTCTAGGCTGTAGTCGAACAGACAGACAGACAGGCGGAATTTCGAGACACACTTTTTTCGCCTTCGCTATCACCGTTATGTCAACTTCGATAAAAATCTCGAGTTCGATTTAGTTACGAATGCATAACTTGTCTTATAGTACATTACATACCTTTAATTCGCAAGTAAAAACAACTCAAGCTCATAAGCGATTATTATTAAAATTTAATTCTTAAAGCTGAAAACAGGCAGTATTTTTTACTTGATGCATGAACTCAGTGTGATGTCATTACTTACTTCCGAGATTTTTGCCAAGATCTAATCAAAAAAATTTGCATGCATATGAAAAAACAACAACAAATTTCAGTTGTATCACAGTTCTAATAATCTTTATTATGTAAATGATACTCCCATTACTTGACCTATAACGTTTCGAAATGATGAATTTCAAACTTTTCACATAAATGCACAGAGTTTAGACAAATTCGGGGACATATTTGAAAGTTGAAGTTATGATGCAATATGTTAAGCGAAAAGTGGTTTCACAGTAACATTACTGATAAGTCAATTTATCTTAAGGTATTAATGGTCTTAAGGTCTTGAGTAATGTTAAAATACGTCAGATAGGAGGTTGTTTAGTAATTTACATAAGGAAAAGCTTTCAGAACACAATTTTGTGTCTCCTTTGTTACTTGGGGTAGCTTACAGACCTAACAGTTACATTGATTGGTCAACACTTGAAATTGTACTAGAAGAAACCCCGTTTTATCATAAGAGTAATTCTTTATGGAAACTTTAATAGCGATATTTTCAATGACCAGACTCTTATCATGAACATGAATACCTTCGATATGCAACCAGTAAACACAATTTTGACCACGCATTTTTCTTAGAACTCTAGCACACTTCTTGAGTTATTTTTTGTTGTGATTCCAGAAAAGCAATCCTTTTTGATCAATTTGATACTCCTGGTTCCTTTATGCATGATCTTATACATCTTTTCTTTAACTTTTCACTCAGAAGGTCTGACAAGACATTTCAATTTCGTGATTTTAAAAATATATACCCGATATACGGAGTATAAGTTGGGATATTATCTATTCTTTACAACTTCCGGATGATAAAGTTGAGTACCTGCAAAGTAATTTGTATGGTTCGTTTGACTTCCTCGTTCCATTAAAAGCTTATATCTGTAAAACACGTTGATTACACTTGGTTTATTAGTGAAAAAATCGTCAGCAAACCATACAAATTTGACCTCAATGATATTGGTGCAAAATTTTAGTTGAATTAGTATGATGTTTAAATTGTTTTATTATGACACTTTATTAAAACGACACGATAGTATCATACTGATACATATATTCTGGCAACACTTCTGTTAGAAATTGAAGCTCTGTTTTGGAAAAGCCTAATTTGTCACATTGACACCTGCTCTCAATATAATATTACCAACCACTTCCCGCTTTTTTCACTTTCGATTCCCGCTTGAAGATAAATGAAGTATTTAGATTAACTATAATAAATCTTTGCTTGTTTCAATTTGGAATATCAAAACTTACTACATATTTACTTTATGATTTTATTAAATTAAATTTAAAATAATTAAGTAGCACTAATTTAACTCTTTAACTCTGTTTACTTGGTTTTCTGCACGAATTATCATTATTTTAGGCATGTCCAGAAGTAATTTACTAAGAAAATTGCTTTAATACAATACTAGTTGGAAAATATTTAAAATTAAGAACATTTTCATATTTCTCATTATACTTATATGTATCATTTATATAATAGTATTTATAATAGTGAGTTGTTTTCCTATAATCGAACTAAATGGCTCACAAGTAGAATAAATAGATACAGTCAAAAACTCGGGTGTATGATTTTGGGAAAACATATGGGACTCTTCGATTACTTTAGTTTAGTAAGAATTCTACCCCATAAGACACTAGGAAAATGTTCGCGAAAACTCTTGAGGTACGAGCAGTGGCGGCTGGTGGGTTGTTGAACAGGTGGTGCACTTTACTTGCTCACTAAGTAGGTATTGAGATTAAAAATCGCAAAAAAAACAACAATTTACATGTATATGTCGATTTTTTATTATTTTGTATAATTGCTCGAAGAATTTCGACCATGTATAAAACTGACACACTTATTACATTTAGCAAGGAATAATGTTTTTTATTTTTTCACTTAAATGCGTCAAATCGTGAATTCAGGTAACTTTATCTTAAAAAGATTTATTACTGTCTTAAATATACCTAATCACTGCTAATTTTATCCCACACCACACACTGTACACAATAAAGAATCGAACCAAAACCAAAAAAAGAGGCTGGGTGCGACCCACACTGATAACTTCCCATTTGTTTAAAAAAAACTATTAATTCAATATTTGTCAACATTTTACCAATTGTACAAAATTATACTATGTATAAAATAAACCAAATTAGAAGTCAATATCACTACTAGTTCTCGAGAAATTTGAGTCGAAAAACAATTTTTACCAATTTTCAATAGAATTTTATATAGTTTTTTATTTTTTGTAAAAAAACTATAAACTGTTTTTTTTTTTTGAAATTTTCACCAGTTGTCAAACACATTATTTTTCGTAAAATAAAATTATTTTGAGTTTCAAATTGTTTTTCGTTCTTAGAATATCTAGGTTATGAAATTTTTTTTTTCAGTTTTTTTTTATTTAAAAAAATAACGGTATGTTAATTTTTTTCCAAATTCATACCAAATCTGTACGACCTTATAATGAGTACATTAAATCTTATTTGAAATCAATAGCATTATTTTTTCGTGAGATATTTGAAACTAACCAAAATTTTTACTTTTTTTTTAAACCGTTATAGTTAAAAAACTACTCACTGAATTTTAATAAACGCCCTTTCAGCCTCTTTCGAAGTTATTATCTATTAAACAAAATTTATTTGAAGTCGATATCTTTACTCGTTCTTGAGATATCGACGACGAAAAATGGTACCAGAACGTACGGACGTACGAACGTACGAACGTACGTACACACACACACACAGACATCTCTCTAAAAATGATTGATATAGCCTCTAGGGACCTTGAAACGTCGAGAAATGTCAAAAATTCCAATTTGGCAAATCGGACCGATTACAATAACTCCCTATGGGAAGTTAATAAAAAACAATTACTAACCTAACCCCTACAAACCTACACTATTTAACCAGTCACGGATAGAGCGAAACAATATTACATATTCGCAGGCGCAGCGCATTCTAGTCAAACATCGGTTGCTGTAGTTAATCTTCTTCGGTTCTCGTGCGCTGCACGAGAGCAGGCTAATTTCTCGATACACTTCAATGAAATATCTTTTGTCTCACGTGTCAGGGATACTTGCTTGTAACTCATACAAGTTATATTAGCAGTCCTCGTGCGCTCGCCGAAGCGCACGAGAATTTTTATTTGCAGGGAAAGTAAGTCTTAATAGTAAAGCAAAGCGCTTACATTGTTTCGTCATAATTGGAAATTTTACTTGTTTGTGTTCTTGTATGTTTAAAAAATAAATATTAATATGGGAATCTAAAAATAAAGATGCAGTAATATTTTGTAATTTTTAAATCTTTTGAATTGGTGGTTCAGCGCACGAGCGCACTTAAGGTACAGCCGCCACTGGGTACGAGTATGTTTATGAAATCTCTTGCAGGCTTGGCAAAGAAATCTCAATGTTTTAACTAACCATGCACGCTACTTTTTTGGTGTAAGCCGCTGTGACAACATTATCACCTTCCTCTAATACTCCATATTTAGCTTCATAATATTGTTCGTAAGAGTTATCTATTTGTCCTTTTCTTAACCACAATAGCTCAGAAAAAGTTAATTTTGTATTTAAAAATTATTTTTTTTTTAATTCACTCAGTTTGTTTATTTTTTGTTAATTACATTCAGTATTCTTTTTAAGGAAAAAAAAAATAAGAAAATAAACTGGGCTTTAATCATCATCATCATCGGCTCGACAACCGGGTTCCGGTCCTGGCCTCTGTCAACAAGTCTCTCCACCTATCCCGGCCGACGCCATCCAGTTGCGCACCCCAAGGCTTCGGGCGTCCTGGTCTACGCCATCTCTCCAGCGCAAGCATGGTCTACCACGCTGTCGTCTACCATAGAATGTACCACAAAGAACTTTCCGAGCAGGTTCCTCTTCGCTCATGCGAGCTAGGTGCCCTGCCCGACGGAGTCTACCGAGCTTAATTTTTGTCACGGTATCTGCTTCAAGGTACTCGTAGATTGCGTACAGTTCATGATTGTAGCGTCTCCGGAATCGTCCTTCCTCACATATGGGGCCAACAATTATCCTTAAGACTTTTCTTTCGAACGCGGCTAAGAGGTCGGAGTGCCTTTTGCTAAGCACCCAAGTCTCGGATCCATATGTGAGTACTGGCAGGACCATGGTCCTGTTCAGCAGCAGTTTTGAAGTTATGGTGAGATTTCTGGATTTGAAAAGCTTTGACAGACTATAGTAAGCTCTGTTGGATTTGAGAAGCCGCCCGCGTATTTCTTCTTCTATATTGTTATCGGCTGCTACTATTGACCCAATGTATTTAAAGGATTGCACCACTTCAAATTCGTGCTTCGCAACCTTGATTGTTTGACCAACTGTTCCTCCCGCATTCGACACCACCATGTACTTTGTTTTACCTTCACTAATGTGCAGACCCAGATTTTGTACCGCCTGCTCGATCTGGATGAAGGAATCGTGTACAGCTTGTTCGGTTCTTCCGATGATGTCGATGTCGTCTGCGTAAGCCAGTAACTGGCTGGACCTGTTGACGATGGTCCCTCTTGTTGCCGTGCCAGAATCACGGATTGCTTTCTCCAACGCCAGGTTGAAGAGGAGGCAGGCCAGACCGTCCCCTTGTCGGAGTCCATTAAAGATGTTGATTGGTCTGGATAGCAAACCGGCTATTTTTACTTGGCTTGTTACGTTGGTCATGGTCAACCTACATAGTCGTTTCAATTTATTTGGGATGCTGAATTCTCTCATGGCTTTGTAAAGTTCTACCCTGGCTATGCTATCATAGGCGGCCTTAAAGTCTAAAAGCATATGGTATGTTAGGATGTTAAATTGTAGACATTTTTCCATCGCCTGCCTAAGGGTAAAGATCTGATCCGTTGTTGATTTGACTGGAATGAAACCACACTGATATTGTCCGATGACGGTTTACGTGATACCTCTATAATTGCTGCACGTTGTGACATCTCCCTTCTTATGTATGGGGCATATTATGCCAGTCTTCTGGCATTTCTACCTGCTCCCATACGTGCACTATAATATCATGAATTGCTTGACGTAAGACTGGCCCGCCGCACTATGGGACCAAATGATGAAATTCATCTCAAAAATGGTTTTGGTGAATTTCGTAATTTGAAAAATCTAATGATGGGATTATATACTAGAAATAGGGATCTTCCTAACACAGTAAATTTTTTGTATCTTACTTTTGTTTTAGGTACCTAAAATTACCGTTAAAAATGACATTTCGATATTTTTATTTTTTAGAATTATTAGAAGTGAGAGTTTGAAGTCAATTATTTCGTATTTTTCTGGACAGAATGTATAAGTATTATACCTTTTTGAAAAGCCCAAGCCCTCTTCCTTACAAAACAGTTATACTTTTTTTAATTATGTTCACCAGTAAATTAATAAAAAAAAATAAGTAAGGTGCAGTATCTTTTTCGTTTTTTTGTTTTCAATTGAAGTTTTCTCTGTTAGCTCCGGCTGCCTCCGTTTAGTTAATGGCTGTTTAGTATTCTAAAAATATTCTTAATTTGGAAGAAAAAATAAAATCTTTCGCATTTTCATGCATTTTTGTTTAAGAAGAAAAAACGTATGATGAGAAAGAACATTAGTTTTTAGAATAAAAATTCGTATTCTTATAACTTTATTGTTAAGTGATGAAAAAAATTAAAATTTGGCAAAAATGTGGAACCTTTATTGATGCATATAAATGTGTATTCCAAAAAGTTTTAGACCATTATTTTATTACTTTTAGCTCAAAACTTCAAAAAAAATGTTATTTTTTGTCAGAAGTTAAAAAACATAACTGTTAAAACATGTGCAACACATTTTCATAAACATCATATAAGTGACTATGTTTCCACAAAATTTATAAGTTTTTATCATATATTTCCAATATTATTAAAATTCTAAATTTTATTTTTAGAATAAAATATTTTTTGTTTTCAAATTTTAAACTTCCTTATTCATATTTATATTAAAAAAAATCATAATTAAATAAAAATAAATGCCAAGCATTTGAGGGTGGGAGGGGGTGTGTGGTTAATGGTTGCATATAATACAAATATAAGTACATATGTAGGTATAAATAACAGAAGCATTGTTTGACGAGGCTTAAGAACTTTTAGACATTAATTAATATACCTAGTAATAAGGTGTACTTTTGAATTCCTTTTTTTTTTGTCTTAAGGGCGAAAAACTTTCATATATCAAAAAGGGGCGTGGCAGTACACGGATTTTACTAAAAATAAATAACACTTTTCATAAACTCACTTCTTCATATAAAACTTAATTTAAAAAATGCCTGCTCTTAATGAACTTTACGCTGAAAATAAAAAAAGGGGAGTGAAAGTAGGCGGGAAAGTGGGCAGAAAAAATATACATGCGATGTCTTAAGTTTAAAAAACCTCAAATACAAATTTTCGGCTTCCTGTTCACTAAAAATAAGAAAATAACAAAAATCTGAAAAATATGGGCGTGGTAGTGGGCGGATTTTACAAAAACTACTTTCAAATGTTTTCACCGGTAAAAGAAGAAAACTGTACAAATTTCATCCAAATTGTTGCAATAATTCTTGCTCCAACAAATTTTTCCCATATAAATTAAACAAAATCTACAAATTTGTTATTTTATTTTATTAAAAAAAAATTAAATAATTTATTTCTATTTGATACGTTTTAATATTTTAAATTCTTGGTTATACAAGTATAAGTGTGCAAAATTTCAAAAAAAAATATTGAGAAACGAAAAAGTTATGGATTTTTGAGATGGTTTGCACCATTTGGTCCCATAGTGCGCCGTGATGAAATAATTCGGCTGGTATGCCATCGGCTCCCGGGACTTTGTTCTGTTTAAGCCGGGATATAGCCTTCTCAACCTCTTCTATGCTTGGTGGCGGCAACATAGGGTATTCTTCTTGGAGCCTCCACTTCTGTAGTGAGCTGACCATTTAGCAATTCATTAAAGTATACTTCCCATCGCTCCAGTATGCTTTCAGGATCGGTGATCAGATTTCCCTCTCCATCCTTGCAGTATGTGCAGCGTGGTGTGTACTGCGTCATGTTTCGGACAGATTGGTAGAACTTCCGCGCCTGGTGCGGACCTCGCTCTCGGCTAGGTTCTTCGCCCAGGCTGATTTTTTTTGTCTGTGTATCCGTTTTTCTATTCTTCTGAGCTCTTTATATTCCTCTTCGCGTGCCTGCATTCTATGAGATTGTTGCATTGCTCGGTACGCAACATTCTTACGTTCAGTCGCTAGCTTGCATTCATCATCAAACCAGTCGTTCCGATTTTTACGACTGCTGCCTAAGATGGAGTTGGCAGTACTAATGACAATATTCTTAAGGCGTGTCCACTTCTCATTTACGCCCAGCATACTGGCTCCAGGACTTACTCTCCCTAAATCAAGTGATTCTAATGCGAGTTCTAACGCATTACCAAAGGTGTTACTGGTATTTTCATTGCGCAGGGCAATGGAATCCATGGTTTTCATTTGGGGCGGTGACTGTGGGACACCCTGTATATGTATATTTATAAAATTATAAAATGAGAAAACAACTTGTTTTTCTTTAAATATAACTTTATTGTCGAACTGCCAATTACCTAATGAATGAGCTTTCATTTGCTTTTCATTCATTAAGTTCGTTTGCTGGATACCTATATGGGTCGTTTTAAAAAAATTAAATTTTTAGCGTTATAGCTTCTATTTTTTTTGCATTTCAATTTAAAGACTTGAAATTTTGCATGGAACTGTGTTTGTATGTCAGCATTATAAGAAAAAATTTGCAGATCGATTGATGGTAACGAATAGCCATGGTAATTAATAATGTGTAATCTCCGTGCCCTTTTTGGGATGTGATTTTCATGCTTAATCAGTTTTATTAATATTTTTAATGCTGAAAATGATTTTTTATTTAATTTTGAGCCTTGTCGTTTGAAAGGCCTTCTCTCAAACTTCAATTTTATGATATGCCAAAAAAAAAAAATTGTTTTGTTGTCCGAATACTTAGTTGAACGAGTGTGACAAGATTTGGAAAAAAAAAACCTAATTAAACATTTTCGCTTTTTCACACAACTGAACAATTTTTAATAATTTTTTACGATGCAATATCTTATAGTACGTCAAAAAACCTTTAATTTCATGTTTTACTATAATTTAATTATTGCAGTTAATTCTTTAAAATTTGCATACAAAATAATTTTTTCATCCGAGTAAAAATTCAGTGTAATCTTCGTGGCCTTGTTATCTTTGTACCGTATAAATATTTTTTAGTCTAACCACCGCCAAAAGAAAGGTATTTACTCATACTTGAACCTAATATAATTTGGATGACATTGAATTACATTTACTATATTAAAATTAAGAAATAGTCGATTTTGTAATCTCCGTGGCCTGTAATCTCCGTGGCAATTTTCGTATTTGTTTTTTAATAAATGTTCTTTAAGTTTATAATGGCTCATATTATTATTAATATTTTTATATTCTAGATAAATATACTGAATTTCATCATTCCTTACAATATTGGTACCGTAAAAGTTCCAAGAAAGTTATGTGCCGTTATTTAAAATTATTTTTTTTTGTCTTTCATGCTTTTAAACAAAATCATTTCGTAAACAAACAACTTTTTTATTAATTATCTTATTAAATTTAGTTGCTTTCCACAAAATTTCAACTATTTATTGTTACTATTTATTTTGTGGATTATTGTTATTTTATGCAAGAAAAGAACATTTTTAGTACATTCGAAATTTAAAATTTAAATTTTTATCAAAAAATACTCGTAAAATGGAAAATATTTGAAATTAATTTTGCGCAACTCGGAGAACTTCTTTTCTACTTGTTTACTATAGATTTAGAAACTAAAACCCAAGAAAAACTGAACAAAAAATGTTTTCAAACGAGCAAAAAAAAATGTCAATTTTTAAAAATGACCCATATACACAAAAATGCATAGAAAATAAAGGTCAATGCATTAAATTTTCCATGGCCTTCGGATATTAAAAAGTTCCCATTAGAAAATGATGCATCAACAACTTATGGGTTGCGAAGGAACACAAATGTTCTGTAGCCAAGTTTGCTGACTTGCATTTGTGTAACTCACGCGTCTTCATTATCTAGACGTTGAAACCAAATGATAGTTGCCCGATTTTCAAGCTTTAAATCAGAATAACACTTCTTTGTGAATGCCGATTGAAGTGTGTATGGAATTCATTAATACGCCATATGCGAAAAATAGATATTATAATCAAAGAGCACGGTAGTGCCCAGCCAAGTTCTGGCGCTACACGCTTTATACAGGAACAAAATCAGGCGATTTTTGACCCCTCCCTATCTACAGTACGAATGAAGTCAGAAACTTAAAATTTTAGTCAGCAATCATTAAATAATAAAATTTCTCTATTACATTGTAGCTGTTTCAATATTATTCTACTTTAAATATTCGGTATTAAACCTTCATGAAGTAAGAACTTGGCGTACTTTTAGATCTCAGTACTTTGCACGGCTGACTTGTTACACAAAGGTTTTTGTACAGAAGAACTTGGCTAATTTTTTAACATTTATGTTTTTGGTCTGATTGAATTTAAAAGAAATATCCTCCTACATTATTCTATGTCCTTATTTGCAATTCGTCTGATCTTTTCTGGTTGCTGTTGGTTTAGAACTCGCAATTTACCAGAACTATTGGAGAAAATTCCACTGATTTAGCTAGCTTCATCATGTTACCAACAGGATGGTGCTGCAGATGGTCGTGAGGCTAAGAATTGACCAGATGAAAAATGCAATGATTATTGGATATGAAGAAATAGACAAGTTAACCCTTAAGAATTTCTCGACCTTGCTGTATTGGATTTTTACTTGCGACTTATAGGTACTATAAGGCAAGTTATGCATTCGTAAGAAAAATGCAACTCGAGATTTTGATCAAAGTTGACATTACGATGATAGCTCCAAACTAATGATAATTCTAAATTTATTTCGTATAAATTCTAATAAAACAGAAAATCGGTCGTTTGGATTAGAAAACCACATCTCAAACAGTTCCCTATTCGTACACATTATCTATATAAAAAGACGAGAAAAAAACAGTTGTTACAAGGAGGGACGTGGACGGACGTGGATGAATGTTACCTTTTTGGAAAGATCGTATTTCCCACTTTATATTCTACTAATTTTTTTGATGAATACACGTGAATAAAACGTGATGCTGCAGTTTGAAAATAAGCTGTTTTGGGAGAAATAAACCGTTACTTAACCGTTTTTAAAACGATCGAAGGGTTTCGAGTGCAAAAAAAAAACAATATAATATGTTTGACTTACCCTTCTTAAGAGTATCCAATTAAAAACCGGTTTATTTGGAGCAATTTAACTCCGTGGTGCAGCGCTTCGTAGATCATCACTAAATGGCCTACTTTTGACATGTTACCTTTAAGAGGTTGTATAGCTTGCTGTAGTTGCATTTTACAGAAAATTTTTTTACAGTTCATCTAGTTAAAGTTCTGGCTATAATTTTGCATTTTTCAAAACCGGTTTTAGAAGGTCATATTTTTTGACTTTTTTCCACTGGTCGCCGCACTGTGTGTCGGTTCGACTACAGCCTAAACGGCTCGGCTGATTTTCTTCAAACTTGGTAGATATGGGTTTTGATTTGTTCCCCCCAAACGTTTTTTTCTTTTTTTTTTAAGACTAAAAATAACGGTACCTGCCATACGAATTTTTTTCAAAATTGTATAAATATTTTTTTTCTCAAAAACTGTTAAACAGATTTAAAAAATAAAAACAAGATTTGAGAAAAAAAATTTAATTTCACCTAAAAATAAAGGTACCACCCATGCAAATGTTAAAAAATTTGAAAACATGGTTTTCAAAAATCGTATTTTTCTCGAAAACTGCGCCTAGAATTTTGATACAATTTTTTTCGTTCAATTAATTTTTATGATCCTTAATTTATTAAAAAAAATTGAAATTAAGATATTACAGCTTGTAGCTACCATAGAACCATTTTCTCGAAAACTGCGCCTAGAATTTTGATAAAATTTTTTTCGTTCAATTAATTTTTATGATCCTTAATTTATTAAAAAAAAATTGAAATTAAGATATTACAGCTTGTAGCCACTATAGAACCATTTTTTCGAATTTTGAATTTCTCATCATCGACATAACGGATCTTAATGAAATTTTCTATAGAGAAGTTTCTAAAAAGTCTAAAACACATTGCATTTCAAAACTTTAAAATAAATATTTTTTGAATTTTTAAAAAAAAAAAAATCTATTTTTTCCTTTTTTTGAAAATTCGATATCTCAGAAACGGCTCAATGTTTTTTCTTGTAAATTTAATTTTTATTCGAACAATAATAAAATTTTTAAATTTGCATACGAACATTTTTTCCTAAAAATCTTTTAAAAATTTTGTATATAAAAGCTTTTTTTTTAAGAAACCACTACAACGTCTTATAATTTTTGTTCTTGCATAAATTCATATTTGCATAGCATTCTGTTTTTGTCTCTTACTACTAAAAGAATTTAAAAAATAATTTTATCCTTATGAACAGTTTTCTCTAATAACAATTCTATTTAAATTAGAACTCGAGAGTCACGTAAATGTTACAGGTACGAAAAAAAAGTCAATGTGGACAAGTCCAGTTTTATTCGCCATCTCTTCAAATATAAAATTTAACATTATGATAATAGATGAGTGGTTTTTGGTCAGACAGGTCGTCTAGCGTGCAGACAATATTTTGGTAGGGTGCATGCATTAAATCATATTTTCGTCAACCTCAAAGGCCGCATTATGATATCGTTCATCGTCAGAAGCTCTATTATGTCAATTGCCGAACTTGCGATCCAGGGAAAATTGATAAAAGGGTCTTTCGAACAAAAAAATATTCTTTGGTAGATACATATTTGATTTTGTTGATTGTTATGATATCAAAAATAATAATGATGAAGTTATCAAAGCAACAATTTGTTGAGTGCTTTTTTTTTAATAACGCCGCACATTTGAATTAATGATTGTTTATTTTTTGACTGTGTTATGAAACAATTGGTCTATAACTAAAGGCATCATAACAATCTTTAAAACACAAAAGTATTTTTATTTCGTTCTCCTGTTAATTGACCACGCATTCTTTTTGTTTCTCTTTTGGTGAAGAAATTAACAATGTTCACCAATCTTGATACAAATTCTATCGAGTGAAAAACATGAGTTTTTTAATTTTGAACCTGAAATTCGTAATGTTTGCTCTTGAGCCTTGTTATGCTTATTTTATTAAAAGAAAATTAAAATCGGCCGAATTATTTTAATCTAAGTTGACTAAAATTATTAAGTACGCCCCAAAGTAAAAATTTGAATGAAAACGAATCAAAAATGTTTAGTATCTCCATACTTACATAAAGGTTCGTCCATCTTAATGAAATTTCCCTTACACGCCGTCTCCACTAGCGATAAATCCATCGCAATCGCAATAGCCAAAGCAGAAAGCAGAGAGCAGAGGAACTGTCAGATTTTTGTGGCTGGGCATTTCATCGCATACTTTTTTAGTATAGTGAATAATTTTAATGGATCAAATTGCAAAGGATTTCATATTAAGAATTAATATAAATGAGTTCTATGGACAATTTCAAATAAGATTTTTTTAAATTTTGTTAGAAAAACGTAAACTCCAAGCAAAAGCTTCCTTTCCACGTAAAAATCAAACTCAATCAAATTTAATTTGGGAAGGCCAGAACAATATGACAGTTCTCTTTGCGATAAAGCAAGCGATGAATGGTATGCGATGAGAGCATACTTTCTATGGCACGCTATGGAAATATAGCTGCGATGGCGGTCTCTACTTGCGATGATGAAAGCATGCTTTAAATCACGCTCTGGACTCATCGCTAGTGGAGACCGCATGTAAATGACGACGCTCTTATCTTAAAATTAAAAAGTCGGTAGTGCTAATAATACGTACTCAATGCACGGTTTCTGAAAGCACTAATTTATTTTCAATCTCCTTTCAAAATTAAAGGTTTTGAGTTCAAATTCAAAAGTATCATAATTAAAGAGTGTTAGTCTTTTGATCGCTCTTAATTATTTGTACTTATTTTTTTCATGGTGAAAGTAGGTAATGAGACTTATAAAAGCGCCACAAAATCCTTAGATTTTGCATTAAACATCATCCTAGTAAAGAGGTTAAACCCTTATTTATCTCCTAAGCGATGTTGTTCGGTCACTTTAGGCTAAACTTTTAACAATCGAGAAGCAGCTCGTGGTTCTTAAGGAGACATTAAATAATAAAATCTGCGAAGACGACTTAAATAAATGTTTCGATTCTTTAAAAAAAGACATTAAATCTATGTTAAATTCCTTTTGTACCGCGAATTCCATAGATGCTATTACCAAAAATTTGAACTCTCTGCGCACTGACCTCGATAGTCATTTCCAAAGCTCTTCAAAAATAATGATACCAGGTCTCCGTCAACCACTTGCCCTTCTTGAGGAAGCTGTTGGTACAATAAATATTATAAGTAATGAAGTTTTGGAAACGCGATATAATATTGGCCAACTAGCCGATGAAGTAATAAGCGCATCCTGTAAAATCGATGGGATATCCACCCAAATTCAACCTGCCCCATCAACGTACAACAGATCTATCCATTCAGAAATACAAGACACCACCTATCGGCTTCCCCAGCTACCAGCTCTTACAGCATCATCATCCGTAACTACAGCTCCTATTGCGTCTGCTAGTGTTTCACCCTTACTTGCACCGGCCTCATCCTGTTTACCTTCATTCTCTCCTGAGCCTGTTTTACGAGCTATTAATGCTGCAACACAAAATACACAACCTACTGCTGCCCTTCCACCTTTACCGGGATGCCAACAACCTCCTCTGCCGTCTCCACCTGCTTGTCAACCTCCTCTTGAACCAGCTTCACCTACCATTAATCGTTTTGGGACTACTTGGACCAAATCTGAATGGAACGCCAGACTTCAGAGGCTTAGCAACAATGCCGATTACGGGACATTTTTCATCAAAGGCGCTCCCCAGCTTGCTGATGCTCCCTGGATAATGGATTTATTTTATAAAAAGTTCTCCATTTCTTTAAAAGAATGTCAGAGGATTTCATCACCTCGCTCCAAGCAGCAAAGCTTTAAAATAAGCATACCATCTAAGTACCAATGGCTCTTTTGCTCAATCTCTGGGGATGCTCTCCGAGTGGGAAAGATGACTGTGGCCAAATGGATAGAAAAGCGACAGAATGAGTTTTTCCTCAAAGATGTTCCAAGGAAATCAAACAACAAGCCAAGCCCTCTAGCTTCAAATAATTCAAAACCTTTAAAAAATAGTAAACCTCACCCAAAACCTACTCTTAAACCAGAAAACAAATATAATAATAAAAATAAATCTGCCCCCCTTTCCCGACTCAACTCAAACTGGAGTTTTAAAACAAACCTCTTTCCATCTTTCACTCCATATAATTTCACTTCCAATCCTTTGAATCGTGTAAGCCATCAACCAGAGAATACTTCTTCTTATAATACCGCCAACAACACTAAATATCCTAATTTTATTCACTCCCACACTATAAACCCCAACCCTTATCCATCTTCATCACCCCCAGCAATCAATTCTAATCCTTCCCTTGTTGGTCCCATTCAACGAAAGCGTGTATCTTTTAACTTACCATCCGAATCAGGCCCTCTTTCAAGAGATGTTTTGTCCAACAGCCCCTCAACCACAAACCCACCAATTTTCAACCCAATGCACCCCCCTACTGTGAAACTCACTACAAGATTAACCGACCCCGCACCAACAAACAGTGAACTCGAGGGGCATTATGTTATGGCTAGACTCCGTGATCATAAACTCTTTGAAAATGTTCGTTTGTATCTAGCCTACCTACATGATAAATCTGACTCTGTTTGCATCGACGGCAAAACCAAAACCAACGTTATCGTTCAAATTCAAAAAGAAGGACTCCCTACTGACCCTATAGCCTTGAAAAAAATCTACACCCGATTTCATGAAAACTTTAACATCTCCGTCACAACAGTCAACAAAGACCTTAATACGTATGCCTCTCACATCAGCTCCAAACGTACGTCGTACCTTCAAAGCACGCGTAAAAACTTCAATAACTATTTTCGATCCTAATCCAAATTCTCTTAATGTCCCATCCAAATCAAACCTCCGTCCCATCCCAGACCGTCAAATCCTCCCTCTTACTTTCTACTACCAAAACGTAAGAGGCCTACGTTCCAAAACTCATGCTGTTTTGCAACAAACCCATGCTCTACCCTTTGAAATCTACGCCCTGACTGAAACAAATCTGGTTCCTAGTATTAACAACCAAGAATTGTTTCCTTCCTCTTTCAATGTTTATCGCGATGATGTTCTTAACCAACCTACCGGCGAATGCCCTTGCCGAGGTGTCCTCATAGCTATTCAAAATACACTAGACTCATCCCTTATTGCAATCTCTTCTTCCTCGAATCTTGACTATGTTTCCGTTAAGATAACACTACCTCGCAAGTCACTTTATGTTATATGTTGCTATATTCTGCCGTCACATCCCATCGAATCTTATAAACTCGCCATTGATACGGTTGACCATATAATAGATGTGTGTGACCCCAACGATGATATCCTTCTTTTCGGTGACTTTAACCTTCCTTATCTAAAATGGGTTCCATCCGAAGATCAGTCTTATTACATAGCTTCCAATCCCACCTCTGCCAAGGAATGTCTATTTATAGATCACCTAGCAGATTCAAGTCTATGCCAAGTTAGTGGTATCCCAAACTATATGGACAGGCAACTAGATCTTATTTTCACAACCGATCCCATTAACTCTACAGTGTCACTCTCTCCCCTTTCCCTATCTACCATCGACAATTATCATCCTCCCCTCTTTCTCTCACTCTATCATGATTCTCCATTACCAACTCAACTGCCAGCAAATAAGTACTCTTATGATTTTCACAAAGCAAACTTCCCTCAAATTAACGAATATCTGAACAGAGTTTCCTTCAATTTTGATAACCTTATTGTGAAAGATGCCGCAGAAATATTTTACACAGAAATATTCAATTCTATTTCACTCCATGTACCCTTTTGTCGCCATAAATCATCGTTCGCTTCACCACCTTTTTATAACCGCAAGCTTCGCTCTTTGCGTAATAAGAGAAACAAGTTGTGGGCAATTTTCCTTCGCACTAACTCTCCCACCGACTATTCTAACTACCTTGGTTCCTATCTTCACTTTACCGAGCTATACAACTCCCTTTACCAACGCTACTTAATTGAAACACAAACCAACCTTATAAATGATCCTAAGTCGTTCTTTCAGTTCGTCAATTTCAAAAGAAAATCCGATGGTTACCCTACCTCTCTTTCCTTCAATACCGAAATTTCAAATAATTCGCATGATATTGCCAACTTTTTTGCCACCTTTTTCAAGAAATCTTTCACTGACGACTCTTTTGTACCTGATTCTGGTTATTTCGATTATTTGCCAAATTTCTCCCTAGGCCCATCTCTTCCGCTTACCGTTGACCCTTGTCTAATCGAAAATAAGCTAAATCAACTTAATGACGAATTTCTTCCTGGTCCTGATGGCCTCCCTGCAATATTCCTTAAAAAATGCTCTTCAGCCCTCTCTTTTCCCCTCTCTAAAATTTTCAGCTTATCGCTATCTCAAGGAGAATTTCCTCAGGTATGGAAAACCTCTTTCATAACCCCAATACACAAAAAGGGTCCTAAGAGCGATGTTAAAAACTATCGTCCTATTGCCAAACTTTCACATATCCCTAAAATATTTGAAAGTATCTTGTACCAAATTTTAAGTTTCCGCTGTAAGTCTCTGATCTCTCCAAGTCAACACGGCTTTCTTAAATGTAGGTCTACAACCACTAACCTTGTCGAATTTGTATCGTATTCCCTATCTGCCTTAGAGAACGGAAAGGAAGTTGACGCTATATTTACTGACTTTAGCAAGGCTTTTGACAAAATTTCGCATAAGCTAATACTTTTCAAATTATCCGCCCTTGGCTTTGAACCTAATTTTTTGAAATGGATTTCTTCTTATCTAGAAAACCGTTATTACTGTGTTCGTTTCAGATCTGCCCTCTCTAGTCCTTTCTTAGCTACCTCCGGAGTCCCACAAGGCAGCCACTTAGGTCCTCTCCTTTTCATTCTTACCATTAACGATATTGAAAACGTCATCAAACATTCCCATATCTCACTCTACGCTGACGATACTAAGATCTTCAAAACAATTTCTTCAAAACACGACTCTTCCCTTATCCAACAAGATCTCGACAGTTTCTCAGTCTGGTGCCTTAAAAACTGCTTAGAGCTAAATATTGCCAAATGCCAATCAATCACTTTTTCACGTAAACACATAAAATCTCCTCCACGTCTCTACCTTCTACATAACCAACCCATATCAACTGTTGAATCGATCCGCGACCTAGGAATATTATGCGACCGAGAGCTCAACTTCTTGGCACATATCGATAATATTATTTTAAAAGCCAACTCATCACTTGGTTTCGTTAAACGGTGGTCCAAAGAATTCTCCGACCCCTACGTTACCCGATCCCTTTACATAACGTTTGTTCGTCCTCTACTTGAGTACGCCAGTCAAGTTTGGTCCCCATATCAACAAATCCACATCTCTAGAATCGAGAGCATTCAACGTCGCTTCCTAAGATTTGCCCTTCGCGGCCTGTCTTGGAATAATCCCTTGATCCTGCCCCCCTACCAAAACCGCCTTCAATTAATTAACTTAAATACACTGCAAGAACGGAGAGATATAGCAGAGATTCTCTTCATTCATCGGCTTCTCTCAGGCTCCGTTGACTGTCAAACTCTTTACAACTCTATCTTTTTCAGTACAAACCCTCGCAACCTTAGAAATCCTCGCCTCTTCTATCTCCCCACTCGCCGTACTTCCTATGGCTCCAACGAACCTATTACGCGTATGCTGCGGAGGGTTAATTCGAATGAAAACGATTTCGACTTTAACCTCAGCACTCGCTGCCTAAAAAACCTCCTCCGAAACACAATACAATTATAGTTTTAAGTTAGCCTAACCCTAACTGTAAGTTTCATAGTTTTAAGTTAGATTAAGTTATGAAGCTTGTATTAAGCTAAATAAATGGGGGTATTGCCCCCACCAAAATTAAAAATTAAATTAGATCCTGATATCTGAACAAATTTGGAGAGATAACTTTGGCATAATTTATCAGATATTTCTAAAAGTTACGTGTCAAAAATCTAATGAAGTCGAAAAAAATGTCCACATTGGCGCCTCCTCGATTTTGGTAGTGAAAAGATTTGACTAAAAAGTTAATTTTTTTCACACGAACCCAATACTAGTCAGCAATTAAAATGAAATGACTTATGTCCATATAAGTTAAATCTATGAGGCATATACAAGTTATTTAATACATTCATTGTTTTTATCTATTTCAACATCTGTAACTTAATGACTACAACTAAAGCTAAAAGTAAAAACTTTAAATACTATAAAATAGCTTTTATTAAAAAAGTTCCACTTTCTACGTTATATAATATGTAAATAAGTATATAATGTAAGGTTCAAGACTTTTTGACAGGAAAAAATTAAAAGACATCTTTTTTCAACGATCGCTTTATTCAGACTGTACCAACAATTTAAATAATAAGAATACTTAAAAGAACCAAGTACATAATAACATAACTAACGGAGACGGTGAAGTCATACGATTATACACTTACAGTATTAAAGTGTAACGTGTTCTTGTTTTTTACATTTGATATTGAATGCACATAATGAGTCTGAATATTAAATTTGTATGCACATTTAAGAAACAAACAGTGATGATTATCTTACAATTCGACCTCGATTTGCTTTTATCAATAAAGATATAGAGGTGAGAGATGTATGTAGTATATTTAAACATAAATAATGAATTTACATAAATCAATAGTAGCGAATCTATTAAATTGTCATTTTGTTGTTTCAGTTGAAATCGAATCGGATTAATATAAAACATAACTTGATCATAATTTGATTTTCGAAATGAAGTTTGAATATCGATATGCATAACATAACATATGATTTCATGTTCTCTCAGGACCTTCATATGGAACACAGGAAATTTAAAAATTTTCGATTTCTTTTACCAAGTATCTATCACTTTGAAGTGTTGTAATGACCCCGGAAGGACCTTAATACTTTGCCAAAAGTTTTCTATTATTACCAGGAGTATTGGTAACGTTTTTAATTATGACATAATCCCCAACTTTATATTTATAGGGTTTCTTATGACGTTTATCAAAGTGATGTTTATTTGCCTCCTAACTTTTAACACTTTTTTTTATTTGCCTTCTGCCTCGCTGATTTTAGGTTTCTCTGCTCTTCAATAATTACGTTTTCCTCCAAATATTCTCGGATTCTGTTATTAATTATACCTTTTGGGGAATCACCAAAAATTAACTGACTGAAACCTATGCTTTTATTTTTGATGTTATTAAGGGCTAATTCAAATTTATTTAAATGTTCGATCCAGTCACCAGTTTCACATTCCTAAGATAGTATTGGTGGATTTCTGTTAATGCGTTAAACTTGTCGGTTGGACAGAGGGAAAATGGTAGCGACCTTGAAATGTTGAATGCAGTTTTCAGCGCAGAAAACGGAGAAATCTTCGGAAGTTAAACAACTACACTATATCCAAAATTCTACGTGCTGGTCAACTATGAAATTTTTTTTTTCAGAATATCTGATCACCTCCTTTGTACTGGTGGGTTTAACTAAATAAAATTTTGGAAATTTAGAGAAGCCATCTGCAACTTAAAATATATGTAATGGTCAACATGAATGGCCTCAAAAGGTTTGACTCCCTTGGGCATGCTTTCGGATACACTTTCGCGTTTGCCAGTCAGTTTTGAAAGATATATGCACTTTAAGCAATTTTGTATAAAGTTTTTAATTTTCCCCTTCGCAAGAGAAAAAGTAGGTCTTTTTATGATATATACATCGTTGCGTTTAAATAACGTCTCTCCCCATCGATCGGTGAAGAAACATAAAAGTGCACTTTAATCTTAATCGTTTTACTTGGTAGGTAGAAATGGCGACCACTGGCAGTCTAGCTCTGTGGCCCAATTAGCGCTGAAGTGCTGAAGTTCAAAAATATGAAAGACCTAGTAAGTTCTGATGTCTGTTATTGTGTGTTTGTTGACTGGTGCTGAAACAGTAGTCAATCCGATTGATTGATCATCCGGACCGCCGTACCGTAAATCTCCGTCAAAGCCATCAGTCCGCTAGCTCGGGAATCAAAGGAATCAAACGGAGGGCACGGCACTGAAGTAGCCGAAGTTCGTCCTAGAGCCATTTTGTCGCGTTGAAAAAAATCAAGTCTTTGATCTTCATTTTTGAAAGTTCGTCAATGTCGTCAAAAAATGCTCCTCCTAATAATTGTGCTTAAAATTTGGCCAGAGCAAGGCATTTGCAGAGGAAAAGGATGACTGTTTAATCTTTCAAAAAATGTTATCAATTATATGTAATTAATCTACTTTTATTCATACCCATCAACACATATTATCCATACCTATAAAGACGACGAATGTTCTAGAGGTGTCGTCAGAAATAGTGGAATACAACGCTGCTGGATAATGTTCATAGGACTTTCAGTAGCGATCATCGTTATTGCATTCTTCTCGAAGTTGATAGATCCACTGTTATTAGACTAGAAGATATATTCGAATATTCCAAGGAAATTGCATCTGCGACTCTCGTTTCCTAGTACTGTACTGTGGAGGCCCATAATAGAAACGGATTGTGGAAAAACGTTTGTCATACATTTATTTTGTCCACAAGCGAAGCAAGAACCTGTTTCTCGCCGCGGCTTCGGGCAGTTGATGGACATGGACATGTGCCCTCTCTCGTTGCAATTGTAGCACTCGAAGGTGACGATGGTGTAAATTTTACAGAGTTTGAAGGAATTTGACGGCTCTACTTCGAAATTAATTCTTTCATACTTCCTTTAAGTTTTCTTCAACTCCGCAATGCTGTTGACAATTAACGAAAATGTTTGTTTAACATAGAGTCAGGGATTATACAGAGTGTGCCCTAATTCTTCAAGGATATGTTAAGATATTTTTCTTATGTACGAGTAGAACAAAATTCTTGTACAGTATGGGTACATCTCCAATGTTGAAATAATTTTTCGTTGATTTAAGAAAAGCTCTACTTTGGACTACTCTGACTAATGTTAACGAAAATTGCTCTATTAATACGATTGTTAGAAACTTCTTGTGAGTCTTTATTTTTTCATTCATTATAACTGCGTTTACGTAAAGTTAATATCTTGTTCATGTCTTCAGGTATCCAATTTCTAAACCCTTTCGTTTGATCTTACCCACGCTAATTTTTGATTTTGTGCACAATTTTCTAAAGAAAATCTGAAATGAACATAACGTTTTAGTATTTTTTTTAACGAACGTATAACAATAATAAATATAAAAATCGATAATCAGTTTCCGATCTTATGATACTTGAGAAAACCTGTAGGAGGTAAAAGAGGAATTTAAGATTTTTACCTACATTTTTAAAAAGAAATGACTTATAGTTGTTTTCCAAGAATTAATAATGCTGCAATATTTTTACTTGCGATATAGGTACGAGTACTATAGGGCAAGTTCTGCATTTGGAAAAAAAATCGAACTCGAGATTTTGATCAAAGTTGACATTACGATGATAGCGCAGACGAATAAAGTGGGTCCGGCAATTCCGTCTGTCTGTCTGTCTGTCTGTCTGTCTGTCTGTATGTCTATATGTCTGTACCTCGATCTAGAGCCTAAGCCACTGGACCTATTTTCTTCAAACTCGGTAGTTATGGGTCTTGGGTGATTCCCTAGAGGGGAAATTGAAATTTTTTTTTTAGCTCTAAAACTTACGGTACCCCCCATACATCCGTAATGCAAAATCTTATTTATCTCGAAAACGGCTCTAACGATTTTAACCAAACATTTTCAGGAGGAGTCGCCCTAAGTTTAAAATAATATTGTATATAAAAATATTCAAAAAATTATTTGTTGGGTTTTTTTGAAAAATTTTTTTTTTTTGAAAAATCAATATCTTCAAAACCTATTAACGATTATTTTTTGAAATTATTTCCTAAAATCAATATTATTAAATACTTAAAATTCGCATCCCACATTTTTTTCTTGAAAAATTTTAAAGAAATTTCTTATATAAAAGATTTATTTATTTAATAATAAAACGATTTTTTAAAGTTTGTGTGCATAAATTCATACTTTTCTAGAAATCAGACGGCAATTTCATTTTAAAATCATGTTTTATATTTAGAAAATGTATCTTAAATTCCAAAGTAGTTTTACATAAGAGCAAGTTCATGCGATCCAGTCGTGCATTTTATTAAATTATGTAATATAATAAAATTTGTTCTTTTTTATATAAAAATATATGGTTAAATGGAAATGAAACAAGGAAAAGAGACTGCTTTACGGAAAATTGAAAAAACTTAACAAAAACGCTGAGCTTCATACAGAAAAAGGACTCTTGATTTAATGTGGAGAGATGTATTGAAAAACAAAATTAAGGCAGATACAAATTTTAAAAATTCTGACCAGAATTAGACAAAACGAAAAAATGCAGGCAACAAAAATAAAATGCACGACTTGATCGCATGAACTTGCTCTTATGTAAAAGTACCTTGGGATTTAAAATACATTTTATAAATATAAAACATGGATTTAATGAGATAAAAATGTTCAAATGCAAGGAATTACCGTCTAATTTCCGGAAAAGTATGAATTTACGCAAAGAAAGTTTAAAAATCGTTTTATTAAAGTAATTTTTTATATAACAAATTTCTTTCAAATTTTTCTAGAACAAAATTTGGGATGCCAATTTCAAGTGTTTAGTAATATAGATCTTAGGAAATAATTTAAAAAAATAATCGTTCACACGTTTTCAAGATATTGATTTTTTAAAAAATACAATGGAATTTATTTTTTCAAAAAACAAAAAAAAATATTTTTTTCGAATATTTTTACATACAATATTATTTTAAACTTAAGGGAGCTCCTGGTGAAAATTTTTGGTTAAAATCGTTAGAGCCGTTAATGAGAAATTCGAAAATCAAAAAAGCGGTTCTATGACAGGTACCATTAATTACATTTTGCCCCAAAAGGACATACAAACACACTGAAACATGTTTTTTGTGTACCTGTTAAATTTTTCTTAAAATTTTCATAAAACAAATTGATATGCAGATTGTTAGTATTCAATTAAATACATTTTATAACGTAATTTAAAAATTTATTCGTGTATCCGTTTTCCAGATATTGAATTTTCAAAAAAAAAAAATTGTATTATTTTTTTAAAAATCTAAAAACTATTTTTTCGAAAATTTTTTTAGATTTGATATAAATGCATAGGAGCTTCTATATGAAAATTTTGGTAAAAATCGTTTCGGCCGTTGATGAGAAATTCGAAAATCAAAAAAAAACGTTCTATGAGAGGTACCCCTAATAACATTTCCCCCCAAATTTTTTTTTACCAAAATGTAGTCCATGTCCATAATATAACACATAATTTTTTTTATCAAAATCGTTAGAGCCGTTTTCGAGATAAATAAGATTTTGCATTACGGGTGTATCGGGGGTACCGTTAGTTTTGGAGCCAAAAAAAAAATTTCAATTTCCCCTCTAAGGAATCACCGAAGACCCTTAAGTACAAGTTTGAAGAAAATACCTCCAGTTGTTTAGGCTGTAGTTCGAGGTATAGACATACAGACAGACAGAATTGTCGGACCCACTTTATTCGTCTTCGCTACCATCGTAATGTCAACTTTGATCAAAATCTCGAGTTCGATTTTTTTTCCAAATGCAGAACTTGCCCTATAGTACCTATATCGCAAGTAAAAAGGCAGGTACTCATTACATCAGTCCCTGTAGACTGAAAAAGTCGCACAAGTGAAACGTAGTCCCCCAAGGAGTCCCACTACGTATTTGAAGAGGTCAAAAATGTATATAAAAAAAAACTGATTCCACCAAAGCAATGCCTAAAAAACTGAAGGATGACAGCTGATTTCTATAAAAGGGATGATATTAGCAGACAAGTGCCGGGTATAAAAGATGTGAAATCGATCAAGTCGGAAGTTAAGAATCGAGAAGAGCACAATGACCATGAGCATTCATGAAGTTAAGTTTTCGATGTTTTTATTGAGTCAGAAGACGAAGCATTAAATTCTAAATCTCCAACAGGGTCTTTTGAACCCCCTATATTACCAGTAGATCCATGCTCTAAAATACCGTTCTGTTTTTACAGCAGCAGTATTGCCAAAAGTTATTTCCGCAGGTTTGTACGTTCTTGTACAGGTAGGCTGCAATATCACAATTTCATTATGTGGGGTTATCCTTAACCGATATCGATAAAGATGGAGTAGTTCTACCATACCATAAAATATTGAAGTATTTGAAAAAAAAAAACAAAATTTTAATTAATAGAGAAGGGTACTGACTTGTTATATTTATGCCTTATTTTATATTTTTTCCAGTTTTTTAAATCAGTTATCTAATTTAAGTAAGACGCGTTGCACCCGCGATAATTTGATGTTGCACCCGCGAAGTTAATATTTTTTTGCTTACTTTTCTTTTCTATCTTTATTTTTATTTATTTAGTTAATTGAATCAACGTCGTTCAATATATGCAAGAATAACATGATAAATGTTTCACAATTAACAGAATTTGTGTGTTTTGTACTATGATCTAGAAAAGTCGGGCCAATTCTGTTGCACCCGCGATCGCACTTTGAAACCATTCTTCTGCCAAATGATTTATTATAACGGGTGATTTTTTTGAGGTTAGGATTTTCATGCATTAGTATTTGACAGATCATGCGGGATTTCAGACATGGTGTCAAAGAGAAAGATGCTCAGTATGCTTTGACATTTCATCATGAATAGACTTACTAACGAGCAACGCTTGCAAATCATTGAATTTTATTACCAAAATCAGTGTTCGGTTCGAAATGTGTTTCGCGCTTTACGTCCGATTTATGGTCTACATAATCGACCAAGTGAGCAAACAATTAATGCGATTGTGACCAAGTTTCGCACTCAGTTTACTTTACTGGACATTAAACCAACCACACGAATGCGTACAGTGCGTACAGAAGAGAATATTGCGTCTGTTTCTGAGAGTGTTGCTGAAGACCGTGAAATGTCGATTCGTCGCCGCACAGTGGTAAAAATGGCATATTTAGGTGGACATTTGGTTCAAATTTTATGTTAATCAATAGACTAACTGGGCTTCATATTGTTATAAGGAATGATTGACTACTATGAAACCACACCATTTTTTGTTTTTGAGACAGTATAACTTGTAGAACAGCGGTCTTTAATTAGCCATTGGTGAAAAACCAACAATGAAAGAAGTTACAATAAAATTCAGTTTGGTGTTAATTTTTTTTTTTTTTTTTTTTGAAAAGTGTTGGAAATGGTAAGTATCGTATATCTCTATAATATTGCATTTGAGTTTTATATTAACTATTCTTAATTAGCTTAGCAGCTCGATTTGCTTAGCTTTATCTTTAAAAAAAAGTTTACTAAGCTGCAACTTTTTTTTTCCACCTAGTTCCGCGTTCCGGTTTTCGCTGTCCGACAGCTTAATGTGTAAAGATAAAATATTGATTGCATTTTCAACCATATACAACCATATGCAATAGATAGGGCGAATTTTTTTCAGAAAATGACGTTCTCAAGAAAGGAACTTTATGATGTCTGGGTGGAACAATCAGCTAAAAATAAGGATTCTGCTGTACGTCAATATGTGAGTGACCAATCTGTTATAAAAGGTATCAATGATGAGCGTGAAAAAGAACTTTTAATAAATTCGGTGAAAATGTTCTTAACTAAACTGCGTGAAAAATGGGTCGTATTTTTTCGTATTTTTTTTTGGTTCGTAAGTATGAAAGAAATCTTCCGTTCTGCTCTTTCAATCAAATGTAGTCCTTTCTTCTCGCAATTATGAGCACTTGCTGGTATTGAATATAACTCAACCGTTTCCCTTATATAAACCGAAAACTATTAAAAACTTACTTGAAATGACAAATATTTTTTTAAACCTTTAATGATTCCAGTTATAACGAATGATAAGTCAATGATTCTCCAAAAAACGAGGGGTTGTATTTTCTTTCCAATCTGTGTTATTGTTTACTTTTATTTCCTTTAAAAGTCTTCATTGGCATAATCCTTACCGGTATGAAATAATACAGGGATAACTCAAATGCTGTTTTCTTAGGCCAGTTAAATTTGTTTTAAGCGATACAATTTAACAAAAAAAAATTTCTAGCTTAAGATAGTTCTAGGTTTTGAATTTAATAAAAATCAATTTATGAAAAAAAATCAAAAAAAAAATGTAGTTTTTATGAAAAGCGTTTTAAGTTAACAAAAATTATTATTTATTTTTGTAGACATTTTCAGTTTTTCAGTGTACATAAACATATAAAAACGTGTGTTGGAAAATTACTTTATTTTATTTGAGCTGATAAGGAGAGTACTCGATTTTTAGAAAGAATAAAAATAAGGAGAACACAATTTTTTTAGTTAAATTATTTATATTAGGTATTTGATCTTTTCATCACGAATTTTAGCCTAAATCCTGTTTGGAACCTTTGATTTCTCTAAAATGACGACTCTATTTGAAACTAAAAACAAACAAATAAAACTCGACTGTTTTAATTGCAAATAATAATTTAAAAAAAAAATATTTTTTAGAAAATTGTATTTCAACACAAGATTCTAAAATGAGTTGTGAACCATTTCTTTCAAAACTTAGCAATTAAATATATGAATATTTTACCTTCATTTTACAAAAAAAATTGTCAAAATATCTCAACTCGTTCAAAAGTTACGAGCCAATGTCCACCTAAATATGCCATTTTTACCACTGTGCGCCGTTCGCAGCAATTGGGTTTGTGTTATTCGACCACATGGAAGATTTTACGCAAAGATCTTGGTGTAAAACCGTATAAAATACAGCTCGTGCAAGAACTGAAGCCGAACGATCTGCCACAACGTCGAATTTTCAGTGAATGGGCCCTAGAAAAGTTGGCAGAAAATCCGCTTTTTTATCGACAAATTTTGTTCAGCGATGAGGCTCATTTCTGGTTGAATGGCTACGTAAATAAGCAAAATTGCCGCATTTGGAGTGAAGAGCAACCAGAAGCCGTTCAAGAACTGCCCACGCATCCCGAAAAATGCACTGTTTGGTGTGGTTTGTACGCTGGTGGAATCATTGGACCGTATTTTTTCAAAGATGCTGTTGGACGCAACGTTACGGTGAATGGCGATCGCTATCGTTCAATGCTAACAAACTTTTTGTTGCCAAAAATGGAAGAACTGAACTTGGTTGACATGTGGTTTCAACAAGATGGCGCTACATGCCACACAGCTCGCGATTCTATGGCCATTTTGAGGGAAAACTTCGGAGAACAATTCATCTCAAGGAATGGACCGGTAAGTTGGCCACCAAGATCATGCGATTTGACGCCTTTAGACTATTTTTTGTGGGGCTACGTCAAGTCTAAAGTCTACACAAATAAGCCAGCAACTATTCCAGCTTTGGAAGACAACATTTCCGAAGAAATTCGGGCTATTCCGGCCGAAATGCTCGAAAAAGTTACCCAAAATTGGACTTTCCGAATGGACCACCTAAGACGCAGCCGCGGTCAACATTTAAATGAAATTATCTTCAAAAAGTAAATGTCATGGACCAATCTAACGTTTCAAATAAAGAATCGATGAGATTTTGCAAATTTTATGGGTTTTTTTTTAAAAAAAAGTTCTCAAGCTCTTAAAAAATCACCCGTTATTTTAGAATTCTAAATGGGTTAAAAATAAATAGGTGAAAATGTATCCCTTCAAGTAATAATTTCATTAAATATTTTGCTTATTTTATTATTAAATGTACTTCAAATGAGTCTAAATGTTGCACCCGCTATAATGGAATCACCCAAAACAAATTTAATCCATTAGTTCAATTTTGTACGCCAAGGTTAAAGTTTCATACGTTCATAAGCTTTGCAAAGAAAATTCAACTAGTGTGCAACAACGATCCTATGATCATTTTAATAACTGACGACCTCCTAGTAAAGGAGTATTTGAAAGTACGTGTCCAGAAATTGGATCAGTTTCAAATAAACATTAGGTTGTTAGGTTGCGGGAGCTCCAAAAGTAAGAAGAATTTTGAGTGATGAAAGAATACTGGAAGCTACTACAATTGATCCATCAACCAGCGTCAGACGCTTAGCTTTTCAATTCAATGTTTCCAAACATAAAACTTCAAGTGGGCGGCATAGAGAAAATCTTTACCTATAACACCATACACTTATTCAAGAACTGCTTCTCGATGATTTGGAAAGGATGCTTGAGTTTTCTAACTGATTGCTGGAGCAGAGCTTGGATGAGAAAGAGTTTATTAGAAGAATTTCTTAGACGGCCAAATTTCAATTTACAAAAGATGGGATCACAAATGTTCACAATCTTCATACATGGGCTGCAGAAAATCCATGCTAAAGAAGACAGTCATCATTTCAATACAAATTCAGCGTCAATATGTGGGCAGATGCAATTGGAACAATTGAATCGTTCCATTCCATACTTTCAATATTATATTGTAAGGTTAATATTATTTACATTTGATATTGAATAAACATAAGGAATATGTGTTAAGGCGTGCTCATTATCTATACTATTATATAAAGTAAGACTTTTGTTTGTTTGTCACTTTGTTTGTAAATACTCCAATAGCAGACAAACAAACAAAAGTATTACTTTATAAACATTTTATATACTTACCTTTGTATGTCGATAGTAACATAGGGCCATCTGAAAATGAAAAAACTAATAAATAATATATTAAAATTTAAATTACTTTCACTTACCTCCAAAAAATATTTCCAAAATAGAAAATTGAAAGCAGCAGATTGAGAACTGTCTGCCATTTCCAACTATTCCGCATTTCATTTCATTTTATTCCTCTATATATTTTGAGGCTGAACACCTACTTGGGCTATTGGAGTAAGAAACTGTTTACACGGCCATGGATACACGCAAGTTCTAGCGCATGATTTTTTCGTGCATATAAATTTTGTAGTATCTATCAATATTTAAAAAAGGCACGGATTTTAGTTTTAACTCTCTGTACATCAACAGTTCGCAAAATCGTTGTTAGATAAAATCACGGATTTCTGTTAACACATTCCACACGACTTTGTGTGCAAAAAAATTCGTTAAAGAAACGTGTGGATTTAAGTTTACAAAGGAAATGCCTTGCAATATTGCTTTCGTCAATTTTTGCAGAAATTATGTTTCAACATTCATACTCAAGTCATAAAATCATCGATTCTCAGAAAAACAGCTTTTACATATGCAAGTTTTTGCGCACGATTTTCTACGTTGAAAATTTTGCCAAATCGAAAGAGCACAGATCTTAGTTGACACATTGAACACGACTTTTTGTGCATCAAAATTTTGCAACATCGATGTTCGATAAAGCCACTGACTTCTGTTAACACATTTCACACGACTTTGTGTGCATACAAACTTTGTTCAAAAAACCTGCGGATTTTAGTTTACACATAAAATGCTTTGCAATAATACTTTCGTCAATTTTGTATGATGTTAATTTTTGCAGAAATTATGTTTTAAGGCCAGGCGCGCACATTCGCAACTGTTTAGTTGCTAAAATGAAACATATGGGCTTATATGGGAACGATTGCTTTCGCAACAGTGGAGCTGTTTTCTATAAGAGCAAGAGAGACAAGAGTGTGAGCGTGAGTAAAGAGTTGCCAGTGCGCGGTTCTCTTTCAACTGGTGATTAAACTATTTGATTTCAATCACAGTTGCCAGTGCGCGACTATCCTAACATTTATATTCAAGTAATAAATTCATCGATGCTTAGAAAGACAGCATTTATATATGCAAGTTTTTGCGCACGATTTTCTACGTTCAAAATTTTGCCAAATCGAAAAAGCACAGATCTTAGTTGACACATTGTACACGATTTTTTGTGCATCAAAATTTTGCAACATCGATGTTCGATAAAGCCACGGATTTCTGTTAACACATTTCACACGATTTTGTGTGCATACAAACTTTGTTCGAAAAACCTGCGGATTTTAGTTTACACATAAAATGCTTTGCAATATTACTTTCGTCAATTTTGTATGATGTTAATTTTTGCAGAAATTATGTTTTAACATTCATATTCAAGTGATAAATTCATCGATGCTTAGAAAGACAGCATTTATATATGCAAGTTCTTGCGCACGATTTTCTCCGTTCAAAATTTTGCGAAATCGAAAGAGCACAGATCTTAGTTGACACATTGAACACGACTTTTTGTGCATCAAAATTTTACAACATCGATGTTCGATAAAGCCACGGATTTCTGTTAATACATTTCACACGACTTTGTGTGCATACAAACTTCGTTCAAAAAACGCGTGGATTTTAGTTTACACATAAAATGCCTTGAAATATTACTTTCGTCAATATTGTATGATGTTAATTTTTACAGAAATTATGTTTTAACATTCACACTCAAGTGATAAAATCATTGATGCTTACAGAATCAGCATTTATATATGCAAGCTTTTGCGCACGATTTTCTGCGATCAAAATTTTTAAATATCAAAAAAGCACAAGTTTACACATTGAGCACATCTTTTTGTGTATCAAAATTTCGCAATATCGATGTTCGATAACGTCAGTTACTTGAAAAACCATATGGCCGCAAAAAATGAGTCGTGTAATCAGATCCTTAAATTTGGTGAAAGACTGCTTTTACACGAAAGCGATTTTTAATCTTTGATTCTCTTTTGACTTCCCTTCGATTGCATGAATGCTTTTAAACACAGCGATTTTTAATGAAAGTTAACTTTTCTTCTATTGAAAAGGAGTCATCTCTTCGCACTCTTTACTCTAGTGAGTAGATCGAAGTTCACTGAGCGAACGCCAAATAGAAATGAAACATACCTGACAAGTAAAGAAAACCACAAAGAAGAAAGAACGATAACTCTGCAATTTTTCCAACCCCAGCAATTTTGTGTGCCCCCGCCACCACACACGTCTCTCTCCGACGGGCTTAAAAATCGCAAGGTAATATTGCTTCGTTTAAAAGCAGTCAAAGAAAACAGGAAAGTGAATAGTTGTTTCATTTCAGTTTAGGCTTGAACCGTTTATTTTTGTTCCATTTCAGTTCAGCATGTGTTTGTTTCAATCGGACAGATTAGCTACTTACACATGTGCAACTATTTGCAATGGTGGCAAGGGGAAGTTTTGACTGCGTTCAGACAAATTTAATGCTCTTTGGCTAAAGGGTGCGTCCAGAAATATATAATGTTTATTTTTATCGTTGGTAAAACCCGATAACATACCCAAGCAACACATAAACTCTTGGAGAGTACTTCAATAAATGCATCAGGTCTTAACAAGCTATTAGTTAAATCTTTTTAATACCATTTCACTTTATAATCTCCTAATTCACTCTTTAAAAGTGTTATTTCTGTTATACTATTAATAAAACATCTTTTAAACATCTTAAAGATATTCATGACAAATGTCATTATATTGACTCTCTATATACCCCCTTTAAAACCTTTTTAAAAGGAGTAATTTTAAAATGCTGAGAGTTTTTCATTTTAATCTTTCGAATACATCTTGAAGATATTCTGTGAACGTTTTCACTAAAACGTCTTTATGATATCTTAACAGGGTATCTTCAAGTAGTACCTACTATTTTCCTCTTTGGTTGAAAAAAATGTTTTGTTTCACCCGAAATATGTGAATTGTGTAACACTTCCCATACAATCAAGAACATATGAAGGAAAAAACTAGCTAAAGAACAGCTCAAATATTTAGTTGAATGTGCGCGCAGTTGCATATGATTATATTAAACAGAAAAAAGACAGAAACTGATTGTTGTGAATTTTTTATCATTTTCTTTTACTCTTTGCTTACACTTTGTTTGCTCTATTTTCTTTGAATTTGACTGGCATTCGTCCTTTACACTTTGTTTACACTTTGTTCACTCTTTGTAGTTATTCGCGGGCTGAGTTGATGGAACTCTCGAGCTGCTCTTTTGTTAATTTTGAAGATGACATTTTCGCTTTATCCCAGGAAAAAGAACATACAAATAAAAACGATGAAAATGAAAAAATAATAAAAATTAAGTAATAACCGACGAAACAGATAGTGATGACTAGGGCAAAAATATGCTTTGAAATATTAGTTTTAATAAAATATGTTATTAATTAAATACATACATATGAACATATGCTTCAATAAAAATTAATTTAAAAATTATTTAAAAATTCAATAAAATTAATTACTTAACGAAGTTAATAAAATACATTTTTAAAGTATTTAATGGCCAATAATTTAAAATCGCATGCTTAGGTATGTATATTTAAAAAAATGAAATTGACAGCAAAAATAAAGTTATTCCAAATGCATATTTCTTGAAAGTATTAGTGGTTTCAAGCAATTTCATTTTAAATGTAGAGACAACATTTTTTTTTGAACGAAACAAAAATGGAATTCTTCGATAATTACGGAGTCTTTTCAGAAATATTATTAAAATCGATTTAGAATCATTAGGCAAATACTTTTTTCAATCAATTTTATGAAAATGAAAAACATAAATTAAAATAAAGTGACTAAAGAAGCCCAAAATGAAGAAACAACAGATAGTGATAACTACGTCAAATAAAAATATGCTCTAAAAAAAAGTTTGAAGCGCTTAACATACATATGTTAATGGTGCATATGCTTTAATAAATTTATTCTTTTTCAATGTTTACAAATAGTAATCAATACTAAATATGTTTAGTTCCCCTATTCTACGTGTGCATGGTAGGCAAAAATATTCATTTTGGATGAAATGCAAAAATCTACCCCAACAATTTGTGGTTTGATAAATCATGTAACTGTAAAGGGCTTTCGCGAATAAATTTTCCTCGGAATATTTGCCGTTTACTAAACTTAGGGTAGGTGAATGATGCTCTAGAGATTCTCTCAGAATTTGTTAGTATCGGAAATAAACTTTATAGGATAATTAGTTGTTATTACATAGGACTTTCTGTGCGAAAGAAATTTTCTTCGCAAGAACCCGGCAACGCCGGGTATTTTACGCTAGTTTTTAATATAATTAAAAGTCAATGCACATTTCAGGAATAAAAAGTAGATATCTTACAGTAATTTCGAGAAAACAATCTGGGTTCGACAAAGGCTTGGGCTGTGATTAATAAAGCATGTATAGATGATGCGCTTATGTGACTGTGAATTTAAACCACAGGAAATTAAAGTTTTTTTTTTATAATTCACACGCGCTCTAGATTATGTTAAGAGACCCCGGATTGGGTACGATTTACCGATTTTTAAAATGTCGATCTAAAAAAATCGATCGTCAAAATGTCGATTTTCAAAAAGTCGATTGATAAAAATGTCGACTGATCAAAATGTCGACTTTCAAAAAGTCGATTTTAAAAATGACGACTCGAAAAATGTCGACAGTGGCAAAGTGAATGATGCTCACATGCATGCGGCGCCGCCACTGTCGATCATAGTTGTGTTTGTTTTTTGTATAAATAACAACTTATGAAAGAAACCTTTTTTTTGGGTTGGGTACGATATCCCGCTTTTTATAATCCCACTTTTTAAAATCCCGTCTCTTATAATCTCGTTTTTTAAAATCCCCTTTCTTATTACGACGTGTTAGCTGTGAGCTGCAACCCCCCTACTTGGGTACACTATAGGATTTGGGGTAGGTGCGAGGTTAAATGTATGCGAAGTTTCTTTAGCTTTTAAAGAATCGATACGCTCCCCTTTTTTTTAATTTATAAAATTGAATTAATAATAAAATTTAGTTAACATATTAAAAGAGAGCATTCTTGTTTTATTTAACTCTGTTTTGGATAAAAGTCGACATTTTCACCGACAAGTTTTCAGTCGACATTTTAATAGTCGAGATTTTAAACTGTCGACTTTTTTTTTGTCGATCAAACTTCAGTCGACATTTTAACAGTCGATGAAATTTATATTTGTCCAGTCGACATTTTTTTTTGTCGACATTTCGTACTCTTCCCGAGACCCCTATAATGTTGAACATGTTTCGGATTTGCATCCATTATCGGGCTTTTTTCGTTGACTTTCGTCATATTATAGTGCATTTATCTGCTCCTGGATTCCAAATCAAATAAAACCAATTTATCTGATATAGCTTTGAATTAATCAGTTATGCACAATTCATGGCGTGACCCAACAATGATACAACAAAACCGAAGCAAACTGTGGAGAGTGGAAGGAGAAAGAAAGAAAGTTTATCGCTCACTCTGTTAGTAATTTTTTTTTTTTGTTTTTCCGTGGATGCACTTTTTTGTTCTTGTTGATTGCGCCCTCACTAATACACACTTTGACTGTTTTTTTTCGTGGCCCGGGGGGATTTTTTGTTCTTTCTTGGCATAATGGTTAGTGCGTTGGACTGTTATGCAAAAGGTCTTGGGTTCGATTCTAAGCCACTGCAAAAAAGTTTTTCAGGGGTGTACTGCCTCTTGCGAGGAATTGACAAATCCACTAAGAGTATCTCTTGTTGTGAAAAGTGCTGCTCATTAGCTGTTCGGAACCGGTAGAAAGTTGTAGGTTTCCACCAATCCTGGTACCACGCACACAGGAATGATTGTGGACTTGTAAGTTACTAGGTCTGGTTCTCTTCGAGCTGTTGTACCACCAAATTTAATTACATTTTTTTGATTTTAACTTTAATAAAACGTTAAAAAAAGAATGATACTAAACTCAGTTCCGATTTGCAAAACAGTAATTTTAATTAAGTATCATACTTAAGCAGTTTTAACATCGTATTAATTCAACTAAAATTTTCGCCATTCATTTTTAAAATAATAACTCTACTGCATAAGAGCAAGTTCGTGCGACCAAGTCGTGCATTTTATTTTTATTTTGTTCGAATTAAGACTATTTGCATACAGATTACCTCTTAAGAAAATCTAAAAAATGTTTTAACATCAAAAGATAATTGCGTTTCTGCATTAATGCCTACGGTATTCAACTTTTACACAAAAGAATTTACTTTTTTCTTTTAACATGATCACATGATGCAACCCTGCAAGGCTGTCTTCCACTTAATTCTATTCAGAATTACTACCTATGTTTTCCTCCCATCAGCTGCATAAGAGTATACTTGTATCAGTGCCACCCAAAATGTTACACCTCTAAATTTCTTATGTATCAGTATCTCCATATTACTGAAGAGTCTCACTTAACCCAGAAAAACATTTTTTGTTCTTCTATAACAGAAACTAACACAAACTATTGCAATTTCGCAACCGCATTACCAACGACAAAAAAAATCTGTTTTTGGGAACTCTCGACAATATACCCATCAGCAGAGAAAAAATTCCTTTATAAAAAATATAAGGAATTAATGCAAGTCGCCAAGCTTACCAAATTGTCAAGATACAAAATAAAATTACTATGATCTAAGGTCGATTTTTGTAGGATTATGAACGTTTAAAATTAATTTGCGTATTAAATATAACAAAAGGTTATACTTAAGTTAAAACCGAATTTTAACTTTTATAAATGATATACCTACATATACATATATACAAATATGCCTTTGCGCAGGATATATGGAAAGCTATACAGACATAACAATAAATCTATATTATAGAAAGAAAAAGACAATGGTTGAAAATCTATTTTTTAAATGAGAGATTAAAGCCAAATCTGTCAAATTGGCTGTTGTTTATTTAGCTTGTCTTTCCAAATCAACATGTAGATTTATAGCATACAATAACATGTGCAAATGAGTAAATTGTTTTGTTAAAGTCTTCTGCTCTAGCAACATTTGGCGCGCTTTTCCTATTTTGCGGTCACCATAATCGTCTTTCCGAGAGGACCATTTCTGGTTAAGTCGGTTCGTTAACAAATTAGGACGATTATATAGAAAGTCACTTTTTAGTCACTCTTTAGGCAGGTGACATCATCATCGGTCCATACCGCTTTGAGAACGACTTCGTCGGCCAGGCCATCACCGTCAACGGCGAGCGCTATGGATTGATAACCAATTTCTTTTGACGCGAATTGCATGATATGGTTCTAACAAGTTCGGCTACGTGTCACACACTCTGTGCGATGGCAACCGAGATCCCTGATGCCATGGTAAATTTTAGCCCTATTTATGCCCTAGAGTTATGGAGAATCACAAGTAGCACAAAATGGTATAATTTCGGTATCACATTTCTTAATTCATACTTTATTCCTTCTTTATTAGGTATATGTAAATTTATGCCTACTTAATTCCATCTTAATATGATCTTTATTAGGTATTGTTTTAAAGAACTTAACTTGGAGTGTTTACTCCTACTTAAAGCATTCTTAAATACTTCTTAAATGTGCATTTCTTAAATCGGTTTTTTTTTTGTTACTTAATTCCTTCTTTAATCCTTCTAAAAACATTCCTTTTTTTATTTTGGTATTAAATCGGTATTTTTCAAATTCTTTAATACGTATTTAAGTCTTCTTAAACAGTATAATATTAAAAACACGAGAGAGTTATTTGAGTAGCACTTTGAGACAAGTTATTTTATGTGTCACAGTGGTACAATAGGTAGAGCACAAGCACGGCAAGCGAGAGGACTCGGGTTCGAATCTCAGTGGAAGCACAGAAGTAAATTTAAAAAAAATAACTTTTAAAATTCTTTCATTTCAGCAAAAAATCACATAAAGACTAGAATATAATCAACAATAATAAAAAAACAAACAGTTAATAAAAAAAATAATTTTTATTGTTTCTAATAATTTTTTTAAAAATTGCCGTAGCTCTTTAAGAAGGAGTTAAGAAGTATTTAAGAAGATGTAAGGAACTATTTAAGAAGGAGTAATGAAGTATTTAAGAAGAATGATATTCCGAATTAAGACCATTTTAAGACTCAATTTATCTTCTTATTTCCATCTATCGGACCGCCCACTTGCGCCTTTTCTCTACTTAATAGGAACTTAAATCCGTCTTATAGAAGATGTCAGATACCGATTTAGAATTCTTAAAGACTTCGTTAAGTAATTCTGTGCTACTTGTGATTAAACCTTTCGCATGCGCAATTTTTCCACGTAAAATAAATTTTGAAAAATACAATATTTTTAGGGCAGTCTTTTTGTTTATAACGTATAGATACATTATGTATATCTATGCATTTGAAGATTCTTAGGTATTAAGTTGTATATATGTATAAGAGCCTTTATGCTATGTTTTTTTGTTTATTTTTTAATTATCTTTGTTATTATTTTCCTTAACTGAAATAATTATAGGTATTAAACTGCTGTTTGTCACCCACCAACAGTTTAAAGTTGACAAAAAAAGTTGATTTCAATTTACTTGTCAAATTTAAAGTATGACAAACAAAGGTATTTAGCATTGAGGAAATTAAATTATTTAAACATTTTGCTTGCTTAAATAGTTCGTAATTAGTCCAGTAGTTTGAAAAATGTATCCATTCGGGCAAATTCTTCATGTTTCATTGTGTAATATTAAAATATATGTATGTATATGTGACCAAAGGAGCAGTCTATATTTCCAATTTATCAATTTAACAATGAAGACAAAACAAAAATAAGTTTAAGCCTGTTGTGATAAGTGATTCATAGATCAAAAGGAACCTTAGGTATCTTTTTTGTATCTGTTCCTTATATTGGGCGGAATTTGAAAAGTCAATTCCAGATTCGGTCGAACAAATTTTATGAAAAACTGTTTGGTAACAAACTGCGTTGTAAGCCTTTATCCAACCAAGAATTAAATTGGCTTTATTAGTGAGTTATATAGTCGGTGAGTTGCATGAATTCAAGCTTGCTGTCAAATGATACACCATGGACAGGTATATCGCTAACACGTAATAACAATATACTATTCAAAGAAGTTTTGGAAAGCTTCCTCTTTCAACTTGTAGTTTTACATTTAATGACGAAAAATAAGAAACAGTTACAAACACACCAGTCAAAAATGAATGAAATTCACGCTGCAACTTTTAACAATCACAATTTGATGATAAAACTTGCGTAAATATCAAGACATCGAATAATATATTGCGCTACAAATTAAAAAAAAAACACGTTTTTCTATAAACCTTGCAATTTGGCAATCCTGTCAGTCGCATCCATCTTCCAAGTTTTCTTCAGCCCTTTCCTTCCTTCAGTTCTTGCTACGCAATTTTACTATAACCTTTTTTTTCAATTCTTGAGCCGCAGCATGCCAAAGACCTAAAAGGCAGATGCGACAACATCGCACAGAAGTTGATGTGTTTAAAAATCTTGCACAAAAGCATTAAGGAATGTCGTACAGTTTGTTCTTAAAGCTGTTGAACAAAAATGGCTCCCCTTGAGAAGTGAAGGAAGTTGTACCAAACAATAGCGTGAGAACGAATGCTTTCCAAATATGCAACGTTAACACAAAATACCGTTATAATTTTTGGGGAATATACACATGTATAACCATCAAGTCTACTGCTAACAAGAAAAACCAAGTACTCAATGATACGAGTAACAAGAAAATTTTCCTTGAATCTTAAGGTTTTCTCATAAGGGGGCAAGTCTCTTTATATGTAAGTCTGCAATATGACCAGAGAATGCGTCGGGATTATGAAATTTGTTTTGTTTGCATAAAAACAACGCAAAGAAGCACACAAAGTCCCAAAGTTTCATTCAAAAATCTAAAAAATTTCTTAAAATTTGTTTGACAATGAAGAGATGGGATATTTTTGTTTTTGCACAATTATTTATGGGAAGTTATAATGAAGTTAATTCTCCTCGCTTAATTCCCAGTTTCATGTGTCTTGGAAGGTTCCCTTACTTAAACGAAGATAAACATACATTTTTCATCGACCAGCTTTATTAAAAGTTCAAAAGTTCCCAGGAGCATAGTTCTCAAGTCATCCTTTAAGTAGTTATTTCTAGTTATTATTTATTGCTAAGTTAATAGTTAGTTCAATTGAACTTTCTGCGATTATTATTAATTGTTTGCTTTGGCATGTTTAACATGAAACTGTTTGTACACTCAATGTCTTTCCCTTTTTAGTTGTGACTTATAGTTACTACATATAAGGTAAGTTATGATTTTTATGTTTCTTAATGCAAGCTACAAGATGTGTGAAAAAGAAAAATTGTATTTTACCTAAAAAATAACGAAAATCGTATTTTTCTCGAAAATGGTGCCTAGAATTTTGATAAAATATTTTTCGTTCGATTAAATTTTACGATCTATAATTCAATAAAAAAAAATGTTGAACTTAAGATATTACTGACTGTACCTTACCTACCATTTATCTTTAATTTCTCATTATCGGCATAACGGATTTTATTGAAAATTTTTTATAGAAAAGTTTTTAAAAAGTTTGAAAATGAATTTTATGCTTATGAAAAGTTTTCTCTAATAACATACATTTTTAAAATTTTTAGTCTTTTACATAAGAGCAAGTTCGTGCGACTCAGTCGTGCATTTTATTTTAAATGCTGTAGGACGATTAAAAACTTATTAGTTAAGACTTAGGTGAAACTAACACCCTAAAAAATCTCTTACAATATGCCTTAAACAAGTTACAAACTGGAGCGATCTGTGAGGAATCAGAAATCAGATCTCAATTTCCCATATACAGGGTGATTGGCATAAGGTGTGACAAAAAGCTAGGGCGTGTAGGTTGGACTTAGACAAGAAAAAAATCGTATGGGAGGGGGGGTCTATTTCCCCCCGTTTAGGCGGGAGGGGCAATTTAAGAAAAAAATCACTTAAAACAGAAAAAAAATTATTAAAAAATAACGGTGATACCTACAGAGTAATGCTATAGCATTTTGAAAAGCCAGAAATACATTCTTTAATTTTGTTTTTAAATAAAGTTGTTCGAGTGAATAGTTTTTAAAAAATTAATTTTCAAAATCAAAATTTTGAAAAAAAAAAAATGAAAAAATTTTTTTTAAACAATTTTTTTTCAAAATTTTACGTAATTAAGTATTATTTTTGTATTCAATATTCAATGCTCTCATTAATTTTTGATCAAACACAAAAAACCGGATGTCAAAATGTCTTGTAGTTTTTGCGAAAATCAAAAATAACAAAAACTACTTTTGTTCTAAGAAAAGCCTTTTATTTTAGTTTTTATACGTCTTTGGATTCTTACGTGAATTTACGATTGAAAGGATTAACTTTCTTTTTACTATTTTTTTAATTATCGTCTTATAAACATACAATAATGTGACAAAGTACTGGATTAACCATATTTCACACATTTTTTCATTGAGAACACCTGCGTGAGAGCATTGGATTAATATTGACCTGCGAATGTTGTTTAAATAATGCAACGTTACACGCCCTAACTAGTGACAGAAAAGTGCAATTGCGAAATAAGAACAAGAATGTTCCTGAATCTTGAAATCAATCAAAATAAGAAATACATGCATATTTAGATAAAATACATAATTACTGTTTATTTAAATTTTTAACTATTTTTTAACTAAAGCTTATTACAAAAAATTATTTAAAAAACATTCGCAGGTTAATATTAATCCAATGCTCTCACGCAGGTGTTCTCAATGAAAAATGTGTTAATCCAGTACTTTGTCACTTTATTGTATGCTTATAAGACTGATAATAAAAAAAATTTACAAAAAAAGTTAAGCCTTTTTTTCGTAAATCCACCTACGCCAAGCCGACCCCACCATAATAAAAAAGTGGCAGGTCAATTTTAAACCAATGCTCTCACGCAGGTGTTCTCAATGAAAAAATGTGTGAAATATGGTTAATCCAGTACTTTGTCACATTATCGTATGTTTATAAGACGATAATTAAAAAAATAGTAAACAGAAAGTTAATCCTTTCAATCGTAAATTCACGTAAGAATCCAAAGACGTATAAAAACTAAAATAAAAGGCTTTTCTTAGAACAAAAGTAGTTTTTGTTATTTTTGATTTTCGCAAAAACTACAAAACATTTTGACATCCGGTTTTTTGTGTTTGATCAAAAATTAATGAGAGCATTGAATATTGAATACAAAAATAATACTTAATTACGTAAAATTTTGAAAAAAAATTGTTTAAAAAAAATTTTTTCATTTTTTTTTTCAAAATTTTGATTTTGAAAATTAATTTTTTAAAAACTATTCACTCGAACAACTTTATTTAAAAACAAAATTAAAGAATGTATTTCTGGCTTTTCAAAATGCTATAGTATTACTCTGTAGGTATCACCGTTATTTTTTAATAATTTTTTTTCTGTTTTAAGTGATTTTTTTCTTAAATTGCCCCTCCCGCCTAAACGGGGGGAAATAGACCCCCCCCTCCCATACGATTTTTTTCTTGTCTAAGTCCAACCTACACGCCCTAGCTTTTTGTCACACCTTATGCCAATCACCCTGTAGACGCTTTTACAATTAAGGGTATACCACTAACGTAGATATGAAGTAAAGTTGGAAACCTAACATTCAAGAAAGAGTTAAAAAGGCCACAGTGGCACACTTCTTATGTAACATACGACTTGACAGTATGGTGGACAGCTCTAGACAAAACACTAATGTTTACTAAGCAACGGTAAGCTTGTCCGTGCATGGGCCGAGAACTTCGCACGACTCCCTCCGCTGAATTGGACATTTTGTTCCATCTAACACCCCTCGATGTATTCGGCAAACAAACGGCTGCAAAAGCAGATCGATAATGAAATTCGACACTTCATCATTTTGAACTCATTCGGTTCACTTCCAATTCCAAGTAGCATCAAGTACACTATCTTTCACATTCAATTTGATAAAAAAATTCAAATAACCACCTCTTCTACTCTAGAGGAATCTGGGAGGACATGGCATTTGTGGAAGACGAGTCAGTTCATTCTTACAGCGATCCACTGAAAGTAATGACGGGGTTAGTCGAGGCTTAAGTCTCGCTTGTCTTTCCGACCACTGTAACATGTTCCAGGTAGAACTTTTGACGATTAAAAAAGTCCTGTCTTAAGGAAAACTTGATAGCAAATAAAGATTATCCACATCTTCTCAGACATCCAAGCAGCCATTAAATCTCTTGATTCTCTCTCTACAACCTTAATAACAGCCCTTAACTGCCGATCGTCTCTGATGGAGATGGCGTAGCAGTTTAACATTCACCTCTGCTGGGTGCATGTCGGGCCACAGGGACATTTCAGGAAATTGTAAAGCTAACGAATTCGCCAAAGGTGAAACAATGATACTTATATTGCCAGAAACGCAAATAGAGGTTTTCCTATCGCCACGTGTATACTTTTGTTAAAAATATGTAGAGGACAAACCTTAGGTGGAGCAATATCACCACCAGATGGAAACAAAACAGATTTAGTTAATGCTGCATCTGAAGCACTCTAAAGGTTGAATATCCTTAAGCAGATCACACATAGGCTGCGTAAAAGTGTTATAACAGGACAGCGATTAATAGGCAAGCACGCAATAGCTTGGAAATGATTCTAACGATTTATGCATAAGCTACATGGACGAAGAAAAGAAGGAATCGATCCCTCACCTTCTCTGTACACGTCCTGTTTTATGCCAAAGACGTAGATACCGTCTGGTAGATTTGTACTACAATGATCCTAGGGATCTGGCAATTATAGATATAGGCAATCTCGCTCGCTTCATAAGGAGATTCAATTGGTTTAACGATTATGGAGAAAGTATCCAAGATTCAAGGTGGTACTCGTATCACAATTGAACAACTCATGGTATATGTGTCGGCTGTCCTACTGACAGCCACGTCAACCTAACCTAGGTGAAACTGTAGAAAATCAAACTAAATGTTTTTTTTTGTGGATATAAAGGAATGGGTATGCTGGTTTTGAATTTTTTAATGCATTTTTATTAAATTATTTTACAAGCAATGTACACAATAAAGTTATTATATACCAAAGCTAAATATGTAGTTGTATTACTAGTTGACCAATGAACGCATTTGAATCTCCACAAATTACAAATCTTGCAATGAATTTAAAACTAAATTCTTGATTAGGTACAGAAGTTTAAACATAAGCCGATTCGAGTTTGTAGCTCATCGCTTTCGGTCTGTATGTTTATCTGTTTTGACTTGCGACTTATAGGTACTAGGGAAGTTGTGCATTTGGAAAAAAAACGAACTGGAAATTTTGATCAAAGTTGACATAACGATGATAGCGAAGACTAAAAAAGTGGGTCTCGCAATTCTGTCTGTCTGTCTTTTCCATCACTACAGCTTAAACGGCTCGGCCGATTTTCTTTAACCCATTAACGTCCAAAAAAAAGACTGCTATTGAAAATTATTTTTTAACTTTATTTTATTTATTCCTCTGTAACTACAAAAACAGACATAAATTTTCGCATCAACGGTTAACTTTTTTTCATAAAACACAGCAACCGGTATTTATTTAAAATTCAAAATACTACTTTCCTGGAAATCATAAACAAACAGTAATAAAACGTTGAATGTATAGGTGTACTCGCGCGAGTACAGAGGGCGGTAATGGGTTAAACTTGGTAGATATCATTTGTAATTTTTCCCCCCACTGGCTTTTTTCCTTTGTTTAGGGCCAAAAATAACGGTACCTGCCATACGAGTTTTTTCTTTCGAAATTTCATATTTTTTTCTCAAAAACTGTCTCACAGAATTAAAAAAAAATTCTTAAAATTTCATTAAGTTAAAGCTAGGTAATGGTTGGAAAAATTTTCCAAAAAATGGTTAATTTTGGAAGCCCCCAGGAACAATTTTTTTTATTTTTGATTTTTTCAAAAACGGTACAACGGATTTTAATGATTTTTTTTTATGCTAACGCTTCTCCAAAGTTTGAATATTAGTAGATACTCAAATTTTCAATTTTTAATTTTTTGGATTTAAAAAACAAATTCAAAATTTTTCTTTGGAAACTTAATATTTCGAAAAACCCATGCTCCATTTTTTTCAAACTTGATAAATAAAAAATTCTTAATATAGTCTACAAGATTTGAGGAAAAAAATTTGTTTTACCTAAAAATAACGGTACCCACCATACAAATTTTAAAAAATGGTTTTTGAAAATCGTATTTTTCTCCAAAAAGGGTCCGAGAATTTTTGTAATTTTGGTTTTGTTTAATTCATACGATCTATAATTAAATAAATAAAAATTGAAAGTAATATATTACTGACTGTAGCTACTATAGAACCATTTTTCGAATTTTGAATTTCTCATTATCGGCATAACGGATTTTAATGAAATTTCTTATAGAGAAGCTTCTAAAAAGTTTAAAAAACATTGTATTTCAAAACTTTAAAAAAATATTTTTTGAATTAAAAAAAAAATATTCTTTTTTTGAAAAATTCGATATCTCAAAAACGACTTAATATTTCTTTTGTAACTTTATATTTTATTCGTGCAGTAATACAAATTTTGAGTTGACGTTACAAAATTTTTTTTTTAAAATGTTTTTAAAATTTTGTATAATAAAAATAATAAAACATAATATAAAAGCTTGTTTTTTTAAGAAACCACTTCAAGGACTTATAATTTTTGTTTTGCATAAACCAATATTAGCTTGAATCACATGGCATCCTATTTTACCTCCAACTACTAAAGAAGCTGTTTTAATCATTTTAAAAATGAATCTTATGAAGCTTATGAATAATTTTCCTCTAATAACATTCATTCTTAAAATTCTTAGGCTGGTATTCACCGAGCGCTCTTAAACGGCTCTTAACTTTACGAGGTTCTTAACTTGAAATTTCTTTATGGTATTCACCAACCACTCACAAGTGTTTTTCGAAGTTCGAAAATGAGAGCCACTCTCTCTTGTTCAGGCATACCCAAACTGTGAAATCAAACTGTTTTCGAACTTGGAGGTATGTTAATCTGCCGATTTGCGAGGTGAGGGTGACCGTATGGGAGTGTTGAAATTGGAAGGAAGCGCACTTCCCCACTCTTTGGAAAATGGGGCAAGGAATTTTCGAACAAACTTTCGAAGAGAGCGCTTGTAAGTTTAGGAGTGGTCGGGACCACTCCTAACTTTTAAGAGCGCTCGTAGATCTTCACTAATATTGCTTGGTGAATAGGTTTATGAGCTTCTTAAGTTACGAGCGCTCGGTGAATACCAGCCTTAGTCTCTTACATAAGAGCAAGTTCGTGCGACCCAGTCGTGTATTTCATTTTAATAAATATTTTATTGAAGACATCAAAGTGCTTACTTGGTATTGTTCGCATTTTAAAAATTTGGATTTACTTAAGATTTTCAATTTGAAATCATAAAAGCTATATATATCTCCGCACTATTAGAATGATTTATCAATTCTTTCAAATGTGTTGATTGTTTGAATACCCTGCATATATATTTTTATTTCTTGATAGATATACAACTACAATAAGAAAATTATACATACTTGTACATATGTTTGTAAAAGACATGACTCCAACTCTGACCGATAAGATTTATGATTTAAACATATTTTTATATATACATATATATGTATATGCCTCCATGATATTCCTCATCGTACATTAAAAACATTTTCACTCTTCTAGCCGGTTTCAATTTTCAAAGGGATATGTCACATTTCATTTAATTTCATTTCAGGCAATTGTCTGATGATTCAATAATTTTGGGAAACATCTGCGGTGGGATTAATTTGAAATTCAACTGCTGCATTTCTCTGCTTCACAACAACTTTAATTCAAATTAAATAATTGATATTTTATTGAAACGCCTTTTTCAAGATTTTTAAAAAAATAAAATAAAGAAAATAAAAAAGTCTTCTTTTAATAAAGAAATAAAGAATACAAAATCAGTTACTTTGATATGTTAATTGCAGTATTTATACAAATATAATTTAGCTTCTTTTTTTAAACTGGCCATAAACACTACAATCTGGGGCCTATTGCACCATCTTACAAAATTGTGATTACAAGCATTTTTTTAACAAACTTGTAAAAAACCGAGATTTTTTCATTTGTAATTTATTTGTTAAACACAAATTTGTACTTGTGAATTACAAGTCACAAATTTGTTGACAAATAGAATTTTTCGTTGCACAAAAAAAAAGTTGTAATTCTTAATGACAAGTTAAAATTTGTGAAAATCGTTTTTTTTTTTTGTGGGTTTCTGTTGCACCATAATAAAGCGATCACGAATTTGTTTCAGTTTGTGAAAAAATTCTACAGGTGAAAGACCGTGTGTAAATATTTCTACAAATTTGTTAACACACTCATTTGAACATGGTGCAACAAAAAATCGTATACAGGATTTGTATTTGTAGATTACAATAACAAATTTGTGGTTATAAATTATTGTAAGCTGGTGCAATAGGCCCCTGATCATCTTCAAATATTATTTTCGATGTTCTTTATATGTAACATCTTAACACATCTTTTATTATATGTAATTTTTCTCAGATTGTAGAATTGTAACAAGAATTGAATTATAATCAAGACAATGGGTGATATGCATAAAACGGAAGTATTTACTACAAGTAAAAGATAATAGTAAATACTATAACTTAAAGCAAATGGTTAAATTTAAAGTATTTACTTCATTCCATATGCATAAAGTTTAGTACTTACTAACTGGCATATATACTTTCAGTATATACTAAATTCATCCAAGTAAATACTAGAATTCATCGGAAATTGATAGTAAATACTTTTTTTTTCTTATCGGGTTAGTAAGCAAATAGTTTTTTGCCAGATTAACCGTTTAATCCCTATATTAAATTACTGTTGCCCTTCTTGTTGTTTTGTAAACATATGTTACAAGTTGCCTGGATATTGATGGAAGCATATCTATCCTTTTCGGTAATGTATTCTTCCGAATGAAATCTAGGTTGTAATATTTCCACGTGAGTACAGTCCAAGGCTCCTATGCATAATGGGAACCTGTATTTGCTTAGCCAATCATTTTTTGCTCCCAGCTGTTCTTCATAGCTCGATGGAAATTTTATCCCATGAGAAGCTTTGTCTTTTATTAATTTTGCAACAAAATTAACTGTTCTGGATACAGTACTCTGATGAACGCCTATATCTTCACCAACGCAACGCCAACTTGAAATCCAGGATCTCCAACGTATCTTTTCTTGATGAGTGATTGCCCCTCCTCTTGTTTCAGTTTGAGCTCCTTAAAAAGTATTATATATATGAACCATTTGTTCAACATAAGACTCTATATAAACTTGGCGACTAAGGGTAAGTTTTAAAACTTCGCCAGTAACTAAAAACCACTAACTCCTTTAAATAACGGAAGCCTATTGGTATAGTATCGCAATATACATAACATATATAACAGTTTTCATAAGTGTTTGCTTCTTGTAAAATTATAAATTATATTTTTAAGTTAACAGGCGTATAAGAAAATAGAAAGTTTAACACCATTTCCGCGAACTAACAAAAGGCTCCAAATAGTAAGGAAGTGTCAAGTTTTAAAACTACAAATTACGATTTTGCAATGACTTACCAATAAATTATTCACTCAACCAATCTACGTTTTTCCTCTCAAAACGATAGAGTTGTTTAAAATTTGATTCTGAACCCGATCTTCGACTTTTATAGACTTTTTGTGAACTAACGCGTACAAATTCCGCCATTTCAGTACAGTCAGCAGTAACTTAATTTTAATTTATATCAGCGACGTGAATCCTTTAAGAATAGAGTTAAGACTGTAAGTTTTTATGGTTTCGAAGCTACATAGTTATGTGTTTAAATCAAAAAAAGTATGTACTTTTAAATTTTCATGTTGCTATCCTTTGACTTTGAAAAAAAGAAGTAATTCCTACAGAAAAAAAGTACTTGCTACTTTTTATGCATACGGAATAAAGTATTTACTGAAAAAGTTCATCCGAAAAAAGTAAGTACTGTGGCCTCAAGTAAATACTTTATTTTCAGCATTTACTGCATTTTTATGCATATCAAAAAAAGTAATTACTTAGAAATTCTCAAGTAAAAGCATTTACTATCTTTTATGCATATCACCCAATGTAATAGATACGGAAAAGAAATTAAAAATTAAAAAAAACAAAAATAGCATGCAAAAGTTGTTAAGTAACAGTTTCAGTTTCTCAGTAAAATGAAAGTTTATATTTGAATTGCGACCATATTTTTCTGGCATATTCAAGGAGAGTTTGTAGAGAGGTTGTTAAGGGAGATCTCGTAACGAAAGAGGAAACAAGTGGTGATTAATCCGAAAAAAAAAAATGCTTTCATTAATGTAATGTAATAGTCTCGGGGTGGTGGGAGAAGATGTTAACAGGAATAAAGGGTGGTCCAACCATAATGCCCGATTTTAATTGTGAGTCTCACTTTAACGTCAAGTTTTTTGTCAAGCAGAATTGCCGCATTTGGGCAAATAAGAATCCAAGAGTGATTGTTGAAAAGCCGACGCATCCACAAAGAGTGACTGTTTGGTGCGCTTTATGGGTTAGCGGCGTCATGGGGCCGTAATTCTTCCAAAATGAGGTCGGCCAAGCAGTTACCGTGAATGGTGTTCGCTATCGCGAGATGATAACGGAATTCTTGTGGCCAGAAATTGAAGATATTGACCTGGAGGATATGTGCTTCCGACAGGATTGTGCCACTTGTCACACAGCGCACGAAAGAATGGCTCTTTTGCGCAAGAAATTCAATGGCCGTGTTATCTCACATCATTGGCGATGTTAATTGGCCATTACGATCATGTGATTTGACACCGTTGCATTTCTTTCTTTGGGGATATTTAAAAGAAAAAGTGTACGTCAATAAGCCAAGAACAATTCAAGAGCTTAAGAATGAGATAATTCGGTACATTAACGACATTGAACCTCAATTATGTCTCATATTCATTTAAATTATGGACCATCGGATAGAGGTATTACACCGTGGCGAGCTTTTGGTCGATATTTTATTTCACACATAATTGTCATAAATCCTATCATATCATAATATTATTAAGATAATTCTCTGAAAACTTTTTGTTTTATTTACAAATAACATCGTGAGCTTTCGTTGGACCACCCTTAATATACCAATAGGTGGAAAATTTACTCTAAAAATGTTCACGTTATCGGCATATTTTGACAGTTCCTAATGTTTAATTACGGATTGAACGTCATTGATTGTCAAGATGAAAATAATCGGTAGCAGAATTTGGTAAGTTTTCATTTGTAAATTGATATTAAAGAAGTGCTTATGGTTAATTATTTTGTTCTATTTTCAAGTTTGGTTAAGAAATTAGAATTTCAAATTTGATTAAAAAGAATTTCGTATGAAGGTGGAAATATGAGAGGTTTGTTAGTTTGTTTAACAAATATCATACTTTTTATCTTAAGATTTTAAATTTTGCTTGATGTTATACAATACATGTTTCTACAAACATGTATAAAATAGTTTTTGTTCCAAAAAATCAGAAATGTCGGTGATGTGAATATTGACGACTGATAAAACTCAAACTTTCAATACAATTTAGGAATTTGGCGGAATTTAGTACATATATTAAAATAACGAATAAATTTCACTGAATCAATAATTTTATAAAAAGATTTTTTTTGTCACTTTATTGGTGTTAGATGAAATGAATTTGAAAATTTCAAAAGTACCTATAGGAAATTTTCAATTACACACTGAATAAAAAAAACATAATTAAAATTTAACTTTTTTTTATTTTTTACTATGTTTTTTTCTGTCAATTCAATATCTATGGTTTTCAAAACCAGTCTAGTCTTATGTTTCGATTACGATCTAATTTAGTTTTTCAAAATGATTTTTGACCACAGTAAAAATCATGTCTTATCGAGTATGGACTAAAACTTTTACAATTACCAGAGCCCCAACTTAAGGAAATTCATAAGTATAAATAGCCAAATATTAGCATATATATTCTGGTAACGTTACTGTGAAAATTAAAATTTCAACATACATAGATATAACTCTTATAAATTTATTTAAAATGAAAATTTAAGTCGCAGTTTTTGAAAGTTCTCTTAAATAAACTATATAAATCTATAAATCGGACACAAACTAGATAAAAGTAGCATAATTCTTCAAAAATTTAACTTTTTAATTTGCAATCTGAAGTCACATGACTGACAAACGCAAGTAGTTATAACATTTTTAAACGCGCCACCATGCTTGTGCATGATTAGAATTTGCAAAACATTATTTAAATCAATTCAGGATTCTTCGCTCCAAACTGAATTTCCATTTAGACCGAGAGCCCACAGCAATTTTTGGGTGTGATTGATAACAAAAGATAATTAGCATAATTAGATAGTGCATCGACTATGTAGTTCTGCCCAAGTCCAAATAATTGTGATAAAAACTTTGCCAAAATGTAGAGTTAAGCCCCTTGATTGAAAATATCGAGGTCCAAGACGTTTTACAAGCCTTCTGCCTGCCAGACGCGATAAGAATAGGCTACTTCTTGCACTAAGAAGGCCACCTTCAAAACGTCTTGGACCTCGATATTTGCAATCAGGGCACTTAGTTCTTCATTTTGAAGTTATGGCAAATTTTGTATCCGAATTTTTTAGACTTTGGGGAGAACTGCCTACTTGATGCACTATAATGCACTATTGCTCCCACTAGAGTATGAAAGACTTTCACATTTGTAAATAACTATAAAAGGCCTATCTAATTATGCTAATTAGATTTTGTTATCAATCACACCCAAAAATTGCTGTGTGCTCTTAGTCTAATTGGCAAGTACAAACCTAGAAACCAACTAAGACCTGGGGGGTCATTCCGTAACTCGATTATCGTCAGACGATATCGTTTGAACGATAGCGTTGCCTCTTTTTGATTCACGTAAGTCGATAATCGTTAAAACGCTATCGTCAAAACGATAGCGTTTGGACGATAGCTCATTTGAATTGAATTGAAAATGAAACATATACAGAATGTCCAGTCACTAATTGCAATGGGTAAACTTGAAAAAAAAAATAATATTTAAAAAAATTTGTCCATAGGGTCTAAAAGTTATGATATATTTTCATTTATATTTTTTTATTTTCGACCTTCCGCAAATATCTTAACCCTACGACCAAGAATGAATGATTGTTATAGTTTCAAGATTATCCATTATTTACTGGACACTCTGAATATACTCGTACAATTTCAATTAAGTTACCTAAATATGTATATTCAATAGAGTTTCATATAAAAAGAAAATGTTCATTGCACCACAATACGTTTTCGACATACATACATAGTAAAACCTTTCAGTGCTAAAATATCCTGGTTTGATAAATGCGAGGTAATGTTCTATGTCTGTTTTTAATATTTCACAAACCGAGTGTTGTGTTTTAGTTTTGAAGTTCCGAATATTACAATGGGAAGAAAAACAGAGCTAGGTAGAGCAATCCACATTCGTGTTCCGCAGCTGAAAATAGAATTTCTGTATACTAAACAGTAAGTCGGAAGTTGACTTCTGGGTAAACTGATGGCAATTCCTAAAAGCGTTGAGTATAACTATTAAATTGTTTAAAGGGGATGAAACCAACTGCCTATTTTACTAGAACACCGTTTAAAAAAAAGCGATAAAATAATGATAGATATGATACAATGCGCCGTTTTTGGACAGATGCAAATGCTATCTTTGAATTCTGTCTAAAATACACAAGTGGATTAAAGGAGTCCCTTTGCAAGTATGAAAGTTGTAATCAAGTTTCGGACGAATAAAGCTTTTATATATTAAAGCCAGGGGGGTCATTCCGTAACTCGATTATCGTCAGACGATATCGTTTGAACGATGGCGTTGCCTTTTTTTGATTCACGTAAGACGATAATCGTCAAACGCTATCGTCAAAACGATAGCGTTTGGACGATAGCTAAATAGGTATCGTCTTGCATTAATTTTGAAATTTGTAGGTGGCTGTAGTTGTGATTGAGTTTCCACTGTAAATTGACATTTTGTATTGTTTTCTATTGAATTGACAAGTTGACTACAGTTTGAGAGTTTCTGAAATGCATACAAATCTCTAAAACTGTGATCGATAGACGAGAAGATAGTAGTCGAGTTACGTGAAGCAAATCATGGACGATATCGTCGACGATTATCGTTTTGACGATTATCGTTTAAAAAATTACGGAATGACCCCCCAGATAAGAGGGGGAGACAGCTTGCCTCCATAGTCGGCGAAAGAAATTGTAATCAAATTAAATTATATTAAGTTAATTGTACGCATTTTGAAAGGTAAAATACAAGTTTCGTTTTAAAAATGCGATGAAATGTACAAAATTAAATTTTTTCCATTTATTATGGCTTTATTAGTAAGAGGAAACATTCCCATTGATTGTGGAAAACAAGGTCGTTTAAGTGGCTGCTTCAGCTGAAGTCAATTGGTAAGCGAATAATTCGTGATCTTTGTGCCGAATTCTCCTGAGGCTAGTGCGTGAAATGTTGAGCTGTTGCGATCGATGGCAAGTTGATTTTTTTTTTTACAATTTTTAATTTTCGACATAAATTACCTTTTTTCGGTATTTTCCTATGAAAATAAAGTATGAAAATATTCTTTAAAAAGAAAAAGTGTTGCCATTTCCATGTTCAGCCATCTCAAATTATACTAGAAAACAAATTTTTTTGAAAGGTTCTCGCCAAAAACTAAAAGAAAATATTCCAGCAATAATCAGCATTGTCTAAGATTTATGTAATTAAAATCAAATTTAAAACGATTCCACACCGTTGTAGTATTTTTAAAGCATACGATGCAATTTAAATGGAAAATCAGTATCCATTTGCTAACCAGCAACATGTCCTTTTCAGGATGATTTCTTCACGCTATGTTGCTAATAAGAAGCTGTGAAAAGCACAGTAGATATGTATGAACGTGTATTACCCATTAAACATGTAAAGGGATGAAAGTCTAGAATGATTGAGGCCTCTGTTTTCGAATTAACCTCTGATTTCATTATACACGTCATGGAAGCACGTGTGCATAATGAATGTTTCTAACGTGGTTGTCATGGTTGTTCGTTCATTGTTTTGAGCCATGTATTTTCTTGTGGATATGAAGACAGTGTATTTGCAACAATGAAATACAAAGTGATTTTGCACCTGGGGGATGATCCTTGTTAAGTTCCTAATAAAATGAAGTGAAGAGAACGTTTTGTTTTGTTTGCTTGCTTCCTTCCCTGCTATGATGTCTATATGTTTAAAAGTGTGTCATTTCGAAAGAATGCGATGAAGACAACAAAGTTTCAAGAGATATTAGTTTGGCACACATGCAACCTTGCAACCCGGAAACGATTTGTGATGAGCACATAGAAAATAATTTATGCCCGGTTTAACTCAACATGTATGTACATATGGACCAAAACGCGAAAAACGAAACCACAAAGAAAAAAAAAATATTTCAAATTTCGCGGGCTTTTCGCCATTTTTATTTTTTATACATCCCAAAGTAACGAGTAACATACATTTCAAAGAGATATTCGTTACTTACTTTGCGATAAACACGTTTTTCTTTGATTCCTTGAAATTAAAAAAAAAAAAATAAAATACCTACAAAACGAAACAAAATGGTAAGTTTTATTAATTCAAAATAAGTTTTTTAAGTGTTATCCGTTTTGGTCACATTAAGTAAGTTTTGTTGAAAGTATAGGGCTTAAATATTTGGAAAAACAGATTGAAATCAGCATTTAAAATAACAAAGAAACCCACCGCAATATTTGATGTAACGTAACAGTCCAAGAACCTTAAAAGTTTATTTTTCCAGCTTCATATTAATAAAACCATATTTTCTCCGAGTAGTTTTAGTCTATTTTAAAAATAAAATAATAATTCTGTTGTGTACTAAATAATGCCGTTGTTTAGAACAGAAAACAGTTTGTAACGTAACAGTCTTTTTTCGTTTTAAATTAAAAATTGTAACTATGTTGATTTCATAACACCTCAATCTTTCTTCTAATTTTTAAGGAAAGCTTAGTAAGACCCAAAAGAACAAAAACTATGAGCCTTATCATCTTACCTGATCGGAACGTAATTTTCTCCGATTTCTACGAAATGTACGAATTTTGTATGATTGTAGCCGTTCCGATAGGGCAATCGGAAAAATCTACGAAAATAAAGTTTGTGTGCGTTGAAAATGTCAAATCCTTGCGTTGCATGCCGATGAAATGTCGAAATGGCAGCAACGCATGGTGAATTCATGCGATTTATGAAGATATTTGATTTCCGATTTCTCCGACACAGCAAATTATAAATGGGAAAATTTCCAAAGAAAAATTAAAAACCAGTCAATTTTTATTATTTATAAGTACGCTGTATCTGAGTTAGAAAATATTTGATATATTTTTTAAGAGTATTCTTTTTTCTTTATTTAATTTTCTTTATTAATATCTTTCCGCTTTCAATAACACTGCTGCACTATCCATGATTCTTCTTTGCTTATTTGACACGAGTCAACACTTTATTAATTTATTGGCGCTTACGTCAAATACACGCGTTAGTAAACGTCGGTTTTTTCCGTTACGAAACAAATACCATGAAGGAAATAAACGTTACGATCGTAACGATACGATGATAAGGCTGTATATATGTATGTAAATAGTTTAAAAATGACGGAAAAGTCTAAGAAGTTGTTGAATTCCAAATTAGAATTGATTTATATTTATTTACAAAGCACTATTTATACTAAAAGTTTGTTTAAATTCGATAAGCAAACTTAATAAATTATTACAATGAATGATTGATGAATTTATCTTAAATAAAGTAAAATATTATTATTTTTAAAACTAAGTGGAAATACTTAAAGTAAGTTAGTGGATTAATGGATCGCCACAATTTCGATATGTACTTACCTATAATGAAAAATAAAGTTTTTTGTTTTTTATTTAATTTGTATATTAAATAAGTTACCCTTTTTTAATGTCTAACGATAAGAAAACCAAATAACTCTAAAAAAAATACAATTTTAGCAATTTTCGATGCTTTAACTCTTAAAAAAGCCAAGATCGCACGTGTAACGTAACAGTCTTTTCATGTAACGTAACAGTGCCAACATTTTTCTTTCCACAGAATCTAAAAATACAGTATTTAGTGTAATTAATATTTTATTTGCTACTTCGTTTCTTAATCTCAGAAACCTCGTACCTCACGTTTGAAATAGTACACTAAAAGAGCAGACTTATTGCATAATGTAATGCAACCTCAAAATCTTCTTCCAAATTCATGTAACGTAACAGTCCTGCTAAAACATTTTTAACGTTTAAATGACAGGCCTCACTGATTTTTAAATCAATAGAAAATGTTAGTTAGGAAGTCTATTTTGAGAAAAAAAATAATAGATATTGAAAAAGTATTCAGTTTCATATATTTTCAGGTAAATTTGTATTGAAATATGCGTATGAATGTAACGTAACAGTCCGCGTTTTGGTCCATGTGTCTAAAAGTTTCTGTAGATTCGCTCAGTTTTTCTCGCATTGAAAATCTTGTGTAAATGGAAATCTTGTGTGAAGTACGGAATTTTGTTTTTGGGTGTTTATTTTACTTCTGTGTGTCATCGTAGAACAGCTCTATTTGAAAAAGACGACTTACCACAGAAATAATAAACACGTTTAGCTTAGCCAAGAACTGTCACAACTGATCTCCTGTTCAACATGAGAAGTTGAAAGCGTACGAATTATTTTTATTTAACGTATGCATGTACCTGGATTAAAACAAATCAGCAAACCAATAAATTAATAAAGTCCTTTTCTTAAAGGTAATGGAGTGGAGCCAAGCGAAGGATATTTTGAAAAAAACTAACAAACAATGAGCAAATCACATACGTATGTAACTATCCTATAACAATGCATGTAGGTAAACCTGTAGGCACATAAAGTTTAACTTACCTTAAAATAGTTTAAATTCAAAGGCACACAAATATTTGTCAATTTTTTTTGTTTTTAATTCGGAGAATTTTATTTTTGTTTTATTTTTTTAAAAAACTTTTTTGAGTGTTTTTATCGTTACTGCTTAGGTAAAATAATCAAACAATGCCCCTCCTCTGGGCCCGCACCACCAAAGTATGGCATTTCAATGCAACTACTTATGTATATGTACTACATTTCAGTGCAATACAAAGATAGTAGAGATAAATAATTTTGGGGTGTTTCGACCACCCAATGCCCCTCCCTGATAATGAAAAAAAGTAGGCTATACGGTAATCCAGACTATAACTTTTTTGTGTGTTAAATTTTATCCAGATCCATTCAGTTGTTCAAGCGTTATTGAGTAACAAACATCCATACATCGTAACATTCACATTTATAATATTAGTAGGAAGTAGGATAGGGAAAATTCTATCAAACCGAAAGAGAATTAATAGTTTGATTCGAGCAGTTAAGCGGTTATTAGGGTTAGGCAAGTAAGTTTCCAATATTATAAAGCTAACCCTATTGAGGAAAACTGGAATAAGTTCCACAAGCTATAGAAAGGCCTGTAATGAACAAAATTCATTGCATGATCAAAAATTACCGCAAAAAATACGAGAATGTCCCAAACGTAATAAAACTTTTCGGTCATTTGAAAGAAAAACGTACAAAATACTACTTCGTCTTCCGTTCCTACGCTCGTTTTCAATTACACTCCTTATGTCAGCTCACAAGAAAAAGCCAGTTGCTTGCAGCACAGTTTGCTGTCAATTCGTCAATGTCAATGATGCCTGCTGTTGTTAAAGCATTGAGGAAACCCAACAACTCTCAGTTCTCGGTATGTGCATCACAGACCACCTTGTGTTGAATGACCACATATTCGACGTCGCCAAAACTGCTGCTAAGTGCTTAGGTTTCCTTCGACGTTGCAAGAAATTTTTTACCCCATCTGATCTGGCTGTAATGTATAAGGCCTATATTCGTCCAAAGCTCAAGTAAAATTCCCATATTTGAGCAGGTGCTCCAATAACTCACTTGAGTCTCTTCGATAGAATCCAAAAAAGAGCTTTAGAAATGATAGGTGATTAAATCATAACAGAAACATTTCGATCACCGTCGTAATGTTTCTTGTCTTTCATTATTTTACAGTTATTCTTATAAACACTGTTCTATTAAAATAGCCAGCTGCATTCCTCCCCCAATAAATTTAACCATAATGCTCGCGCTTCAATGAATGCCCATCAGTTTACCCTTGAGCCCAACTTCGGACGTACAGTTAAATTCAGGAATTCTTTCTTTAGCGGCCACTACACGAATGTGGAATGTTATATACCCGACTCTATGTTTGCTTCCCATCATAATATTTAGACATTCAAAACCAATATGCATCGGTATCCCTTTTTAAATCCTCTTCTACTTTCCTAAAAAGCTCGCACTGTGCTAAAACATTTTAAGGATAGTCACCCTTAGACCTTATTGCGTGAAAATTATAAAAAAAACTCACCTTAGCTACTTCGAAGGATGCCTATATCTTAGGAATTGATTCATCTTTCCTTTTTGGGAATGGAAAAATACCATCTTCACCCGGTGACTTAAAATTTTGAAAGATGCTGATTGCCCATCTTTGTCCTGAGCAGATAGTTGAAGTCTTGCCTGATGCTGGTTCTGTGTCCTGTGTCATTTTAAAATTTAGGAAGTGGATACTAATGCCTCCTCATTTGAAGGGGATGGTCTTCCTTCTCTTTTGCAACTACGCGTTCTGTAATGGATTCTTCCAGAGTTTATTTGGTTTACCGATCTTTGTTTGGTTCTAAACGGAATCCTGATGGTCCCGAATTCGTATTGAACCTACCGACCAGGCGTCAATGATCGTGCCTTCATTCTCAAGAGAAAGGGCTTTCGTTTTACCCGATCCCGGTAATCCGATGCCAGTAATCATAATTTTTGTCACCTTAATCCCCTCTGCCTTGTAAAAGATTGACTCATGGATATGTATTGGACCATACTTAAGTATTATTTACTCGTATATTACCATTACATTATATAATTTGTTAGACATATTTTCAAAACTTATTTGTAATTCTGCCGGTGTACTTTAATGTACTTTAATCGTTTTCCTATTTTATTTGGTTTTTTACTTGCTTAACGAAATTTTTCATTTATTTATTTTAAGAAAAGTCTCGAAATCTTGTAATACAAGAACTACCGTTCTCACACTGAAATTTTCAAAAATTGGTCTATAGTCTTTAATTGTAGCTTGGCTATTACTATTGATACCCAATTACCGCGGCCTTTCTATCAACTAAAACCATACACCACATTATGAAAATTGGACCCAAGGAAACAATTTGTTCAAGGTTCGAGTTTAGTTTTGAACACCAGCAATATTTTCTTGCCATTGTCTTCATTTTATCAACACCATGTGAGTTAAGTGTAACTTGGTTATAGTTGTTGGGAACACAATTCGCTAACCCCAAACAAGCACAAAGGCTAAAACGCTGCCAATTTCCGTTGTCAATTTTGCCATGTAAATATTTTCCAAGAATATCACATGTACATTATGTTTGTGTATATATTAACAAGGTTAGCGGAAAAATTTACGGAAATATCTTTTGAATGAAGAGGTATGGCAAGTTACCAATGTGAATTACCTACTTATTGATGATATTATTTCAATCAAAACTGTATTGCAATTACCTCAACATCCAGTTGAGGGTATTTCGTCTCAGTCAAAGTTTCTCAAAATCATTTTTGAAGAACCGCACCCTATACCCAAAATGCTTGCGTTATCTGTCAATTTGAGCAACAAGGATGGACCGAAATGATATAATTCTCTATCTGAAATTGAAATCTAAGTAATTATACGTATATGTGGAATGGAACGCCAGTGATGAAAATGGCCATTAAAACTTTTAAGTTAATCAAAATTCGTAGGCTTACAGCATCTAAGACATTTTTTGGTGTAACTTAAATCTAACTTAATGATTATCATTATTAATGATTTATATCAGCTTTTTAACTGCATTTTGGCACAACTTTAGCTTGTACTAAAAACTTCCCTAAAACTTAATTCTCACGAAAATCCCCTCACAGGGATTCACTCCACTCTGTCTCCTCTATTTTCTAATCGATTTATTACAATTCCTAATATGTAGTCGGATGGTTAAAGTATGTGTATGCAAGAAATATTTACCTTGCAATTTTGAACAATTATTGCCTCAGGTGCAACTGTTTTCAGTAGGTATCCAAAGAGATAGAAGATGATAAAATCCAATTCGTTACAAAATACGTGTTTAGCTTAGTTTGACTGTGTTTATAGTCTTCAAAATCTATTTAGTATTTTAATTTTTTTTTATTTAAAACGTATTGTGAAATATTTGCAATGAATGTAAACAAAAGTAAACATTACATTTTAATATCTTCTCTATATATTTTGTTCAACCAAAAAGCTTATGTAATTTCAACTTCCCCTACATGTTTAATCTGAAAAATAATTGTGTCCAACACAGAGACAGACCTGAAATTCTGTTGAAATATGCAAAATAAAAACATTGCATACCGACCATATTCAATTGCAATATATATAGTTGTCCACTTCCAACTCAGTATTTACGAGTATATTGTATCTATATAAGTATATCCCAATTTTGTTGTACCATTTCATCTAATTTTTTTCAGGCAGGATACTCGTAACAGAGGATGCTAGCGGAAACATAAGGGATTCATTGTTTGGGAACCACAATTTATCCTATTTCCCATTAAGACTCATTTAACGTCATCCCACTAAAACAGACAAAAAATCGAAAAAAAAAAATTCGTGAACTCTGTGGATGTTTAGTTAGGATTTTAGTTCTAAAAGGTTTTCAGAGCCTAGTCCAGTACTTTCGATTTTCTCTTTTCTACCAAGTATTCATTCAATTGGAATATAACATACGATATTGTTTCAATGGAGAAACAAACTCGATACGAATGCAAGAAAAAGCTTAAACTTTCAGTTCAGGATTGACTAAAACAGGATCATATACATTTTTAAAATGGATTAAAAATATCATTGTTTTAGTTTATACGAATGAGTAAGGAAATCACCCACCGTCAGAATTCTGATTTTGGGTTTTGAGTTGTTTAGGACGTTGCTTTAAGATTGTTTGATTAGACCCAGAATACATAATTTTCAGTAAGTATTCGTATAGAAAATTATGAACCAATGCTTTTGGGGTTAGTGGCTTTTGTGTGTTTCTAGGGTATTTTCGTTTAATCTTTTAGGTTAGGAAAGGTAGAAGTTGCTGCCAGCATAGAAACCGATACACTTATACAATAAGTTGTTCCGCGGTAATATTAGATGGATTTATAAAACCTTTTCCTAACTCGTTCAATTTTGGAGCTCCATCATTGTATTAGAAATCTACGAAATGAAACCTACGTGTTTGGGAGAAAGTAGAATCGTTCTTTTTCCTCATTCATAATGCTTCTACAGGAATCTTTTGAAAATACTGCGAGCAGTGTCAGATTAAAGAGCTTAAATACAATCCACTAAAAAATATCAAACTCTTAGAGCGCTTCAGATCCAACTTTGGCCAGATTTGTTTTGTGGCTGGTAGGTTAGAGAATATTTACTTAATATGGTAAACAAATAGATGGTATTGTCCCATTTTTGATTCGTCGCGTTTATAATTGCTTGGTATGTCCCTATGGTTTGCGCAATTTTTATCATAGATTATCGCCAGTTTAGGCTTGTTCTAGAGTGAGCATAGACATATTAAAAAGATTGTAGAGCAGCTTGGCTATCTAAACAGATGCATATATCCGTAGGGCGGATGTAATGTTCCTTAAAATCAAGATATAATTGTTTTTTTTTTTTTATATAAAAAAAATCTTATTCAAAATCTTATTAAATTACATGAGCCTTTAAATTTGTATTAAGAGTAGCGGCCACCTCCACTCAATTGCATGAGTCAATTACCTTCATAAGAATTTGTTACATACATTTTACGTCCTACTTGAGACAGTTTGGTAAACACTTGTGAATAAATTATTGCTTTAGTTGATAAGAAACAGCAAGGCAAACCATTACCTTAGCTTTTCTGAACCTTTTTTTGTTACTAGCTTTTTTCAGATTTTAACAAGTAAATTGCTCTTTAATCAATTTTTCCTGTCCTCGTGACCTTTTATTTAATTAATAATATTTAAGTGGGTTTCAGATCAATATTAAATATTGATTTTTATCTTTTAAAATTTTAAAATGTTATTTTATTTTTTATTATTTTATATTATTAATTAATAATTTTTAAGAAATAAGCCTGAAGAAGGATGTAAGCACATTCGAATTTATTGAAAATCGATATTTAATATTGATCTGCAGCCCACTTATGGACATATTATTTATTTCTATTCTTCATATTTTTCATTTCTATGGGCTAATATATTTAAATTGGAATCAATGATACAGAAAATAATGTCTTTGGTTTTATTGCATCTTTGCAGATCCAAACGGGTGTTCAAACGAAATGCTTTTGCCTTCGGGGCATACGACAAACGATGTCCAGCAACCGCCACCATCATCATCGTCTTTGTCACAAAACGAAAATGACTTGAACAATGTACCGGTAAAGAAATATTCACAGCAGCAAATATATAATGCATCTATAGAAGATGCAATTACTGGAACAAACGGAGAGGGGCCAATAGTAAGAAAGACTGGAATAGCGACTACGTTATCAGCTAATAATTGGAATGAAATCGGGAGACATCTTGACGCTTTACAAGACAATCTCAAAGATGGTTGGACAGTGCATACGGGCAAAGAGGGAAGACTATACTATTGCAAGTGAGTTTAGTAATTAGTTTTATATATACGAACACGAATATAATATGTTCTATTCTAGCGCGCGCTTTTTAACATTTTCCAAACCTTATTTTTTTTATTTCCAGAATTTTGTAAAATTATCCTCTCGCTTGCATAAGCGAGATGTTTAGACGCAATTAATTTTTGCTCTCTTAACTTAGTCAGGGTCTTAGACAATGGTTAGTGTCTTTTCTTATCCCTTCGTGATAGTATTCTTATTTGAAAAAAGAGCTTATCACTGCTAAAACTGAAGCTGAGCGTGCAAAAAATGGGGAGAGAATAAAAAAGAAGAGAAAAATTATATTGAAAAACAAACAAATAAAGAGAATAATTAAAAAGAGAACAGATCTCAGCCATGTAGGTTATCTAAAGCGTATTGCTAAGAATATTAATCTCTCCACTTTAACGTAATTTGCTTTTCGTTTTTTAATTGTTGTTATTATTTTTTGTTTACATTTTGTTTTTGTTGTTGTTATTTTTGCTCTATTTTCAGTTATTGTTTATAATTATTAAAAGAAGAAATTTTGATTTTTTTTTTTGTTAAAATTGAAACAAAAACCATGTTAAATTGACTTTTCCGTTAATAAATATACTATTAAAAAAAAAGCAGAATTAGCAGAATTTTTTTTTTTAATATAAATTTCCAGAATTTTGAAAAGCAGAATTTTGTAAAGCAGAATTTTGAAAAGCAGAATTTTGTAAACCAGACAAAAAAAGCAGAATTTTGAAAAGCAGAATTTTCGTTAAAAAAGCAGAATTCTGAAAAGCAGAATTTTGAAGCCAGAATTTTGACCCGATCCCATTTTTTGTTAAAAAAACAGATCTTCCAATGATGTCGATATAAAACTTTCTACAAGAGGTAGGAAACATTTTTTATTTTATTTTATGGTATGGTAGCCACCCTACAAATGTTAATTAATGGTTTTCTTAAATCGTTCTTTTTTTTTAAACGGCAACTAAAATTTTGTATCGCAAAATTTTAGGATCTATTATTCAATAACAATTTTTTTTGAAAATAAAATATTATATGCAGTTCCTATTAAAGAACCAGTTTTACGACTTTGAACTTTCTCACTATCGGCATTACGGTGTTAAGGTTTGGGTCAAAATACTGTATGGATCATAGTACTGTATTTAAAATACTGTATCTCAAAATACTATATTTCATAATACTGTATGTTCAAAATACTGTATGATCAAAATACTGTAAGTCAAAATTCTGTATTTCAAAATTCTGGTTGGTCAAAATTCAGCATTTCAAAATTCTGTATCTCGAAATTTTGAAAACAGAATACTTTTTTAAGAATATATCATAATAATTTTTCATTAGCATAATATTCTGATATAATTCCCTTGAACAATAACAAGTACCTATGATAATTCATAAGTCTTTGAACTTATTAAAACAAAATAAATGGTATCTTGTTCTTATTTTCTCTTTTTCATTTTCTTCTTCTTAATTGTTTGTATCTCTCTCACATTTTTACATGAATTGTTTTGATCATAATCAAAAATTGCGTAAACAATTGCACTAAACTAATTGATCTGCCAAAACTTCCACGTGTTCATACATTTCGTTGATGTTTAAGAACTTGTTATACATTTGCTTGGATTATCAATAAATGATATACATATACATAAATCGAGGTCTGCTTTTTGTTTTTTTTTATAATGGAAGTTTAAGAACGGAATTATGCAATAATATATTTTTTTGTACATACAGAATTTTGAGATACAGTGTTTTGCTCATACAGCATTTTGAGATGAATAATTTTGAGATACAGTATAATTAGATACAGTATTTTGATCATATAGTATTTTATACATACAGTATTTTGAAATACAGTATTTTGAAATACAGTATTTTGAAATACAGTATTTTAAAATACAGAATATTAACCATACAGTATCAAACAGTATCATACAGAATTTTGACCACACAGTATTTTAAAGTACAGCATTTTGACCCGCTCCCATATATTGCCTTACAAATCTTAAAATTTTTTTTTTTTTTTTTTTTGAAAATTCGATATCTCAAAAACTGTTCAGTTATTTTTTAACTTTGTTCTTATTTGCACAGTAGTAAAACCTTCAACCTTCAAATTGGACATACACGAGTAAGTATAACAACTTATTTTTACTTGCGACTTGTATGTACTCAAAAGCAAGTTATGCATTCGTAAAAAAAATCGAACTCGAGACTTTGATCAAAGTTGACATTATGATGATAGCGAACACAAAAGAGATGGGTCTTGCAATTCTGTCTGTCTGTTGTACTTATATCAACTAACAATTTAGGTGGCATACAAAATTTCTTTTTATTAACTATTCTCTAAACTATATAATATATAAGTATACATACATATGTACATGACATGGGTATACAAAAGAAAAATAAGTGTTTTTAATAATTCAAGAAAGAATTTTATTATATTAACAATCTCTTTAATTACGTACATAACATAAAATTTTAAATTTAAATATTCGTATAGAAATTGTCTTGAAGTCTCAGTGAATTGAAGGTAGGTGCGTTCCAGTTTTGTTTTTACTCAACCCATTCTGAAACTTTTACCCTTTTGGAAAATTTACGGGGAATCAACTTATGTACAATAAAAGTATCCTGTCATTTTTGTCCTACTAAGATTTCTCTGAAAAGGTACTTTTTTCGACCTACTCCCAAATTCTTAAATTAAACTATCAAAACCAGCATGTCAACTTGGTATATGCACACACTGACTCTTGTTAACTTTTCCAATTCAATTTCATGTGAAATACAAACCAAATATACATACATACATAGCTCTGGAAAACCGAACGAAATGCCTACTATCTCCGTGCGTCGCTTCCCTTTCCTTATACACAACTGACAGTATGACCAACTTCTTTAGTCCTTCTACCTTTATATTTAGCACTATGAGAACCTTATTCAAATGTATCATAATAGTTTATCGTGATTCAACAAACTTAAGCAAAAATTCGTAACATGGGAGAAGGATTCTTGTTTCATAAAATTTTTTAGTATAAAAATTAAAACTTTGCAACAGAGGATATTTCTTCACTCCGGTAGAACATACTCGTAATTTGTGTCGAGGATGGAGCAACTCTTTTAAACTCCATCGTGTGATTGTGATCCACTTATTTTTTTTATTCACTAATATTTATTTGTTTGTTTCAACAGAACATCATACACTCCTACATTCATTTATAATTATGGAGATTTGTTTGTATTCTTTTTCTTACCTATGTATAAGGATTGAAAATGCAAGTAGGTTTTTATTTTTCATTTTCATCTACACGGGCAGTTAGTGGTGACTTAATGAATCTGGTATCTTTTTTTTATTTAATGAACGTTTTAATTTTGATTGTTAATTGGGACATTATGAAAAAGAAGTTCGATCAAAAAATTACGAATTATTTTAACTTCGAACATAACCCGCCTGACTTAAAACAGAAAAATTCTATTTTAAATCGATTTTCTTATTTAAATTAAAATTTTTGCTTTGAAACGAATTAAATCTTCGAAAATAAAACAATATTTGTAGCTTTCTTTTTTTTTTCTTTGTCTAATGGACTGAGATTAATAGCAATAATTGGTATCGATGCAGACTTTCAAATTTTATTTAAAGGTGTTTGATAGTTCAGATTTAACAGAAGTTTGTCAGCTCTTCAAATCCGCTGTCACAGAAAACAGTATCATAATCTACATATATCATAAATATATTAATTTGATTATTATTCTTTGTTCATTCCAGTCACATAACAAAAACATCAGGGTGGCTACCGCCCTGTGACAACTGGAACCAGTGTGTAGATTTGCCATACGGGTGGGAGAGGGCTATCGACTCTAAGGGTCGTCCTTATTTCATAAAGTAAGTATGAGTATTCTATATGTATTTTTATCTCGTCGACTTCATCATCATAATAATGATTATCTATGTGTGTACAGTACATATGCACATATGTATGTACGGAAAACATATATTTTTGAAAAAATTGTCTAACAATATTTCATTCCACAGCCACCTGAATAAGACATCTACGTATGAAGCACCAGACTGTATACGATGGGATGAAAATCCGCCAGAGCCAAGGGTGGTGGTGCTCCAACGTAGCCAAAATATGGGCTTTGGTTTTGTTGCTGGCAGTGAACGACCTGTGATAGTCCGTTTCGTCACGGATGGCGGCCCTAGCATGAATAAGGTGAGTTGGAATGTAAGGCCCTGATGAGAGAAGAACTAAAATGGAACCTAAATATTTAGTCTGCTTAATATCATCAAGCAATCAAAAAATGTGCAATTAATGTTCGGATCAGTTTAGTTTTCTTGTATTTTATCGAATAGAACAACTGAAAGGTAAAAAAAGATTCAAACAATGATTCCAAGAAATAATACATAAATGTATACATATATGAACCTAGAAATTTAGATTTTGAACTGAATGTGTAAATTTAAAAATTTCAACCACTTTTATGTGTGCTGATGCCAGTAATATAAGCTTTTCGACTTTAATGGACATGTTTCAGAAAACATGAATTCATGTGCCTAGGTAAATAAAATACCTCTGCCTTTTGAAAATTTTTCAGAATTACAGTTCCTCTCCTGATAAGAAGAGAGAATGGTTTTGAATTTAATTTCTGAATCGAAACCAGAATTGCTCAAAGTGGTGAAACGTCATTGTATGTAAACATAGTTTAAATTTAAAAATTTGAGATAACTGTGCAAGTGGAAATAATTACACATTTATTGAAAAAAGCAAAAAGTTTAAATAATTGAGTTTAAAAAATGTTAAAATACACACAAGCGACATACATAAAAGATTTTATTTTGAATAATTGAAAAACACACTCATTTTATTTATTTACTTACATAAATATGCATTTCTGAAGTCATGCTTCCATCGTCAGTAAAAAAAAAAACACGTCTGCGAGTAACTTTTTATCATCAATTTCACAAACACAACTTTACGAAAACTTCTGAATCGAATTCCATCTGTTTGCTTGTATTATTGGCTTCCTGGATCGTAGAGTTCTTCAGAATTGGCAATCGAAAAGTTCGAGTTCGAACGACAGTACCTTGGAAGATTTGTTACTCATTCGTTTGTAGTACCCCTTACCAAATGATATTCGAACGTAATAACCATAATTATAACTGGCAATACTAGTTTTGGTAAATAGTGTACATAAAAGATTTCCGACCAACCGTACCAAAGGTTGCCCTGAATTCGACAATGAAATGGTACATTTCTTCTGGTGCCGTGAAATAAGGCCAAGTGAAATAAGGCCAACTTTCGAAAACTGGCCTTATTGCACTTTGATAAAGTGAAATAAGGCCAATTTTCAGTAGTTGGTCTTATTTCACTTTGACAAAGTGAAATAAGGCCAAATTATTTTCAGAAATAAGACCAAATTGGTCTTATTTCACTTTTTGAAAGCTTAATAAGAGCAACTGAATGTATTTAACGGTGCCGTAACATACGGCCAAGTGACAAAAGGCCAAATTTGTTTGTGACTTAAGGCCAAACATAAAATGTTTTGTCTTGAGCAACAGTACCTTGGGTGGCCCGCTTCGCGGGTTTTCAGGATTTTAACTCCCTTTTCGGGGCTCACACCCGCTCACGCAACTTCGTTGCTCCGCTTAGGGTATGTTCAGTCGCCAGGCAGGCGCCTGTAGCAACAGTTTTGTATTTTACATTAATTGGAGTAAACAACTAACAGTTATGTACTGCTGCTACAGGCGCCTGCCTGGCGACTGAACATACCCTAAGCGGAGCAACGGAGTTGCGTGAGCGAGTGTGAGCCCCGAAAAGGGAGTTAAAATCCTGAAAACCCGCGAAGCGGGCCACACAAGGTACTGTTACTCAAGAAAACCCAGAACATCGGCCCCCAATAAAAAATAAATTATGTATAATACGAATAAATAATACTTATGAATGAAATGAAATAAATATAAAAATGCAGTTCGGCTTTATTTCGCTTAGTCAAAGTGCAATAAAACCAACTGTGAAAGTGAAATAAGACCAATTTGGCCTTACTTCGCTTTGTAAAAGTGCAATAAGACCAACTGCTGAAAATTGGCCTAATTTGACTTTGTAAAAGTGCAATAAGGACAATTTTTGAAATTTGGCCTTATTTCACTTGGCCTTATTTCACGGCACCACATTTCTTGCGTTATAATTCTACAATAACAATAAGAAATAATAAATAATGAATTCGACAATGAAATGGTACATTTCTTGCGTTATTATTCTGCAATAATAATAAGAAATAACATATGATCGATTTTTGTGCAATCAGACATTCTTTTCTGTATAATAGGTCACGTTTGTTTACTGGTTTGTTGATAAGAATTATGAACACCTTTTAAACTCTCCACAGATAATACCATGTTGAAAAATATTGTTAGTTTTCATTTAGCTTCCAAAAACATAACTTAATAGAAGTAATTATACATTACAATCACAACATTCTTTTGTGCTATTATATCAATATAATGCACGACTGGGTCGCACGAATTTGGTGTCTTATGTTTTAAAGACTTGGAAATTTAAATAGTTCGATACAAAAGTTTGGATTTTATAAGATTGTGGAAGCCGTAGGGATCTCGCATGGCTCAGTGGTTTCAATTTTGAATGATCACTTGGGCATGAGAAAGCTTTCCGCAAGATGGGTGCCGCGTTTGCAATATGGAGGAGTTTTTGCGCCGTTTTGTAACCGTGGACGAAACATGGATCCATCACAACACACCAGAGACCAAACAACAGTCAAAACAGTGGGTTTCTAAGGGTGAATCGGCGCCAAAGAAGGCCAAGGTGGGTTTGTCAGCCAATAAAGTTATGGCGACTGTTTTTTTGGGATGCACGCGGGATAATCCACATTGACTACCTTCAAAAGAAGAACAATCAATGGGGAATATTATGCCAACTTATTGGACCGATTCAATGACGATTTGAAAAAAAACCGACCTCATTTGGCCAAGAAAAAAGTTCTTTTCCACCAAGACAATGCAAGGGTGCACACATGTGCAGTTGCCATGGCAAAAATCCATGAATTGGGCTATGAATTGCTCCCTCATCCACCCTATTCTCCAGATTTGGCTCCGAGCTACTACTTCTTGTTCCCAAACCTAAAGAAATGGCTTGGTGGAAAAAGATTTGACTCCAATGATGAAGTCATCTCGCAAACAAAGGCCTATTTTGAGGACCTCGACAAATCATTTTTTTTGGAAGGGATAAAAAAATTGGAGAAGCGTTGGACAAAGTGTATAGAGCTCAAGGGAGACTACGTTGAAAAATAAAATTATTTTTTTATCAAAAAATCTGTGTTTTATTCCAAAAGTCACGGACTTATTGACCCGCCCTCGTATATTGACTGTGAGACGTAGATCGGTAGACGTCAAGCGTGAAAACACCTCAACTTTCAGGTTCTAATCAAAAGCTTGATGCTTTCAGATTGCAGTATAAGACAGATCACAGATGTTCCCGAAGTTCTAGAAATCAGATGAATTGAATCAGGTTTAAAAGATTGCACATGTCAGGATGAGCATTCGTCATCAGAAATCGGCTAAGGAGTGGATTATAGTAATTGACCTCAAGTCGATAACTTATCTCCACTTTCTAAAACATAGGTCTAACATGCGCAAATACTAGTTCCTGATCAAAATACACGCCAGTTTCGTCACTGTAAAACCGGTTAGAACACGTAATGGTTTGTGAATGTGCAGGCCGTGTGATTTCGGCAAAGTAATGGGTTCACCAAAAAAATAATCCAATCACTTCGTGAAAGTAAAAGTCTTAATCTATTTAGTGCCAGTATTTTTGCGTGTGCCAAAAAAAGGGCACCTATGCAATAAAAAACAAGGGATGCCACACTTAATAAATTCATCTTAACAGTGAGCGGTTAATATCCCTTTTCCCCTTCCTTCATCACCAACAGTTGCAATTCAATTCAATTTTGTTTTATTGAAAATACCATTTACAATTTGGCTTACAACTAATAAGATACTACATCGATTGCAGCAACAGGAAAAATGTGTGCTGTAAATGTCCAACCTATGAAAAACAGGTCAGCAGTTCTGGTACACTAGGAATGGCTATAGCTTGATGCCATAATTTTCCCTCACCATGGTCTCGTCATTTATTTACGTAATGATATTACTTATCAGCTTTAACAGTTAAGTACAAACTTTAATTTAATGTGGTTAAAACTTACCGTACATAAACGCATTATTCATACGTGTTTTATTTAAGCTGCCAGAAAGTGTCATGATTGATGATTCCTACTGTACTAGAGAGCATTAATGATTTTATGGGACAAATTTCCTTTCGCTCTCATACAGTTGTAAGAGTACTGAATCAAATAGATTGATGATTGATTGATGAAACAGAACAGCTTTCATTACTCGGTATGTGCATCACACCTAGTGTTGAATGATCACATATTCAACGTCGCCAAAAACGCTGCTAAGTTTCTCATCTCTCATGGTTTGGCTGTAATTTATAAAACATATATTCGTGCTAAGCTTGAGTTTAATTTTCATTTTTGTCTGTTTGTATGTCTGTATGTCTGTAGCTCCACCTTCAGGCTAAGCCGCTGAAGCGACTTTCTTCAAACTCGATCCCTAGATTCATAAACTATATTCATTGTTACATCATTCATAAGCATAAGTCTGTGAGACCCCTTACCTTCAAAGTTATCACATTTTCTATCTATAAATATTTTTGCAAAAAAAAACACATAGGCTACTTTAAGGAACATTTTTATTTTAAATAAATAAAATAAAAAACAATGTAATTTTATCCCCGCACATGGGACGTTTACAGGAGGTGCAAAAAAATCGGGTCTTACGCTTCTTTTTGTAATCGCAGAAAACACAATTTTTTCTGTGTTGATTTTCAGATATCACTGGAACATATGGCAAAGTATCACCTAAAATGGCATCAATATTCCTTTTTAGGCAACGCCTCAAAGTTGGTACTTCGCGACGATGACGTAAGCAGGGCTCTATCAATTTGTGTGTTACTCGTACCTCTTTCACAAATTCTCGCCTTGTCAATGGTTTTTGTTCATTACGGCTGCTATTATGTACGTGGATGACAAGAGAGTTGACTGTAGACATATTCAATATGCCAAAAAATAGCATAGTGGACACCTTTGTGTCTTTCTACTGCAAGACATACTATGACACATTTGGTCAAACGTATCTACTGCACCCTTGGTGGAATTAAAAAATTCTATGATATCTGGCTTACCCGATGGGGCCAAAGTTCCATTTTCGTGAGTTGTTGAAAGCAGAAGGACATTTTTATTTTTTTTTAGGCCTGTAAGATACTAATGTAGATTTGCCATCGAAATAAAACATTGACGATCCTGTCGGTCTTAGTTGCAAAAGTTGCGGAGGGATCTCTCGCTTGTTAGAACAATTTGTACCAACAGTTGTTAATTTGTATTGGTCCTGCAATAGCTCTTTTGCTAGTGGCACTGACCTGAACCAATTATCCATTGTAACGTTGCGATTACCTGCTCGAAGAGTTTCCGTAAGTTACTTCACGAAAAAGGATGCCAATGGTTCTCCGTTCGAATTTGTGCCCTTTCCCATGTATGGTATCGCATTTATCATATAGTTTGTCTTCGAATCACAAATTACAACTGTTTTTATTCCATATTTGTCAGGTTTTGATGGTATATACATTCGAAATGGACAACGTCCACGAAATCCCAGAAGCTGTTCATCCACAGTCACAAATGAACCGGGCTTGTAACTGTCTCGACAAACAGCAATTAATTTCCTATATTTCCCTTATTGGTGCAAACTTATCACCATCTTTTCGATCTTCTCGGGTTGTTTTATCATCAAATCTTAGACAGTTCAGTGAAAAATCGAACCTGTCTTTGGACATAACTGAATTATATTTAGTCCCACTTTCAGTTGGATCAAAAAGCTCTGCTCTTGTGAGATGATTATCTTTTTTTCTTGCAGCTAATAAAAGCAATCCTATCAAGGCATTTATTTCTTCAGCACAAGTATCACTAACTGTAGCTGTTTTATCCGCGTAGTTTGTTCTTTTAGTACAGATTTCTGTATTGGTGTGCAATACAATGATATTCATTATCGAATCGGAGATAAACAGTTTAAATTGTTCAAGTGTGTTTATTGCATTTTTTGCTTCATTTTTCGGCCCTTGAATAATGTGAATTATATTTCTAGCTTGTGGTCGGGAAGTGAAGCCTTGGGACGGGTTTGCTGACCACTTGTGACCGTTCTTGCTTCTCAGATTGTTAACTGATGAGATAATTATTCGAGCTTCTGGTTGTCTTCAACTCACCTGTTGCTGAAGAGGCTGCTCACTATCTGATGAATCGACGGCGAGAATGATTTGAGAAGTTTGAAGAGGTTCGCCATCAGAATCACTTGAATCATCAGTTGGTCGTTTACTTTCAGTCTCTAAAATATCTTCGACTTTACTCCCAAAATAATTCAGGGGAAGAGCGTCTTCGTCTCTGGTGTTGGATAATAGTGAATATATTTCTTCTTGGCTTAAAGTAGCCATGCTGAAGAACAAATCAAATAAAAAATATTTCAAGACACTAAACGTCTATGCACCAACGAAACTTGCGCGACAATAAGCTCTCTTTGCCTTAGGAAGGTACTGAAATGCACGCATTTGTATCTCTTTCACAACGCTTGCTATGATTGATTATTCAACTGTAAGGGTCTGTGAGACCCATGTTTATGAATCTAGGGTTGAGCCTTCGGTGATTCCCTAGAGGAGACATTTTTTTAGCTCCAAAAGTAGCCATTACGTAAAATCTTATATATCTTAAAAACGGCTCCAAGGATTTTCATACAATTGAGTGCAATATGGGCATGACTAGATTTTGGTCGAAACAAAATTTTAGGAAAAAATGTTATTAACGGTACCTGTCATAGAACCTTTTTTTGTTTGATTTTCGACTATCTCATTAACGGCTCTAAAGATTTTGACCGAAATGTTTGTTTAGGAGCTCCCTTAAATTTAAAATAATATTGCATATAAAAACCTTTAAGCAAATATTTTTGGGTTGGAATTTTTTTAATCAATATCTCAAAAACATGTGAACGACTAGGTTTTGAAATTATTTCCTAAAAATTATCTTATTAAATACTTCAAATTAGCTCCCAGTTTTTTTTTTCTGGAAAAAATTTAAAGAAATTTCTTTATATGTATAAGTTTTAAACCGTACTTGCATACATTCAAACTTCTATAGAAATCATATAGCAATTTTATGCATTTGAACAATTTTCTCTTATTTAATCCATGCTTTTATATTTACAGTTTTTAAATTCCAAAGTACTTTTACATAAGGGCAAGTACGTGCGGTCCAGTGTGCTTCCTATTTTTATTTATAATAATGTTTTCCACTGAAAAAAAAGAAGCGTTAAAGGAAAAATCAAAAATTAAAGGAAAAAAGACGTTTTTCTTAAATGGTAAAGAAAAAACTTTTTTTTTGTAAAGAATTATACGATAATTAAAGTCGATTGATCCCATTTCTGCCTTTTGAACTCGTAATGAAATGAATTTTTCAAAAACTTTATTGGAAAAAATTTTAATGATTTTAATTTTCTTCTCGAACTTTCTGTCACCGTTAATAACTAAGCAAGATAATCGTTTATGAAAGCCAATATCACATGGTTCAGCTCTATATACACTATACAGGTTGTATTGTTAAATAACTAGTTATAATTTTATCAAGCCCACAAATTTTTTTTTGTTGTTCATTCGATTTATGTATTTGTTATTTCTCCATTATTAATTTATAAGGCAAAAGAAATGAATAAATAAAATGAGGAAACGAAATAATTCAAACCAATAATTAGAGTCAAATAGTTAGGGGTATAGTGGGTAGTTTTGAGTATTGAATTTTATGAAATTTGAAAAATCGTTTTTAACTTTTGAATGAATGGTATCTTGATGAAACTCGGTATAAACATTTCGCTTGTAACCAAGAAAGAAATGAATGCATAAATAACAATGGTTCTTTTTTCTGCATACATGTATACATGTATGTACCTCGATTTATATTCTAAATCAAATGGATGATGTGATTTTCATCAAACTTTGGATTATTTAAGAAAATTACTTTATCCGTATAGAATGTAGATCGAGATACAAAAAATAATAATTAGCAGAATTAGATAGGCACTTAGTAGTTATTTACAAATGTGAACGTCTTGCATGCTCTAGTGGGAGCTATAGTGCATAAAAGTGCATCATATATGCAGTTCTCTCCAAGTCTAAATAATTGTGATAACAACTTTGCCAAAATGTAGAGTTAAGCCCCCTGATTGAAAGTATTGAGGTCTAAGACGTTTTGCAGACAGCCTTCTGCCTGCCAGACGCGATAAGAAAAGCGTACTTCTTGCACGAAAAAGACCGCCTTCAAAACGTCTTGGACCTCTATATTTGCAATCAGGGCACTTAGCTCTTCATTTTGAAGTTATGTCAAATTTGTTGTCACAATTTTTTAAACTTTGGAAAGAACTGCATATCTGATGCACTCTTATGCACTATTGCTCCCACTTGAGCATGCAAGATGTTCACATTTGTAAATAACTACTAAAGGCCTACCTAATTATACTAATTATTTTTTGTTATCAATCAGACCCAAAAATTGCTGTGGACTCTTAGTCTATATGATATTTGAAACAGTCATGACTGTGAAAAGTTTCTTACTGAATTTCATAAAGTTCATATTTGTTTGGAAGTTTATTTCATGCAAATCCACAAAGTTATCACTTTTCCTTTTTAATATTTTTTGCACAGTTAACAAAAGTTAAGGGTGGAGTGTGGCTTACCACAGGATTTCAACGGTTCCTACAATAGGAACAATTATCCCCTCTTTCTATACTGCTATTCCATCACTTGGTTTCTTTCACCATGCTAAAGTGCCAAGTATGTAACATAATTTAATTGGAACATTTATGAAAATGTACTTACTCTTTTAATTCTCACTCTTCCTTAAATAATTTTCAAATGAAATTCCAATTCCAGAATTTTATTTGCTTGTCATGCATTTTCAATATAAAGGATATCATGAGAAGAAAAGGGATTTAATATTGTGAATTGAATCATTCCAGTTTTCTATTAAAAAAAAACGTTGTGAGATTTTTTTTTATTTCATAATATTTTTAAAAGCATCCGCGGAAAGAGCAATGCGGCTACAGTTACAATCAGCATCAAGAAAAACAATATTCTTAATATTATGTATATAGTATAGTCAATACGGGTTCGATCCAACTGAGACGTAGCAGTACGCCCCAGGCATTTGAAAATTGGTCATTTATTTTTGCTCTGCGTGCAATATCTATGGAACTATAGTATCTGTGGTGCTTGTCTTGTATTTTAAGAGAGAGGTAAAGTATTTTCTTATATACTCGTACATATATAATTTTGCACTAAAGGGATTATGTATGACTACCCTTAAAATATTTGAGCACAGTGTGAGCATTTTAGGAAAGTTAAATAGGATTGAAAAGAAGATAGCGATGCACAGTGGTTTTGAATTTTAGAATATTATAATGGGAGGGAAGTAAAGAGTGGAGTAAAGCATTCCACATTCGCGTAGTGCGCTCTTAAGTCCGAAGTTGGTGAACTGATGGGCACTCCCTGAAGCGCGAGTATTACAATTAAATTGTTTAAGGGGAGAAATGCAACTGGCTATTTCACTATAACACTGTTTACAAAATAAAAGTTAAATTGAAAGACTAGAAACATTGCGATGCTGTTCGGAGATTCTAATGTTTCTATTATACTTCTATCACCTATCATTTTTTAAGCTCTTTTTGATTCTATCCAAGAATGAAGTGAATTATTGGAGCATCTGTTCAAATAAGGGAATTGTACTTGAGCTTTGGACGAATATATGCCTTATAGATTACAGCCAGATCAGAAGGGGTAAACAATATCTTGCAACGTCGAAGCAAACCTAAACAATAAGCAGCGTTTTTTGCGACGTCGGAAATATGGTCATTCCACACCGGGTGGTTTGTGATGCACATACCGAGAACTGAGGAGAACTGAGAGTTTTTCGGTTTCCTCAATACGTGTACTGCTCATGGGATAGCGGTATGTGGGTTGCGCTTTAACGACGGAAAACGTCAATGAGTTTTTGAAGCATTAAATTCTACACTACTTACGGTTCCCCATTCAAAAATGCTATCGAGATCAGAATTTTATGAGCTTATCATATACTGCCGTTCTAGATCTATATCAGAAGAACTAGGAAATGCATCTGAAAACGAATATGGGAAGCTGAGAGTACTATTGTCGTAAAATGTACATAATATGGCATCTTATTTAGTTTAGTAAAGTTAGACATATCTCACTTTATATTAAACAAGTATAGAGTGATATTATAAATTATTATAAAATGATATGGTTATAAAAAGTAATAGTCTAAGCTTCAACAGTTGGAGGTATAACCAAAATATGAATATGAGTGTTTATAGGTGCACAAAAAACAAAAGTTTTTTTTTTCGCTATTGGTGTTAAAAAAAAGTTATTTTTCTTATTTTTGTGTCTGGGATATAAAAAGTTTAATTCCTTTATTAAAAACAAAAAACGATGCTGTTATTTTTTAAAAAAAACTTACCATCTTAACCTTGAATATCCGATTAATAGAACTCAAAATATAAACTATTTGTGCGAACCTTATCGGCTTTTTTGGATACTTTTTTTTTGCACCTATAAACGCTCGTACTCATGTTTTAATTTGCTATCGGCTCTAAGACTATATGTTCAATTAGATTAAGAGCAGGTTTAGAATTTTTATTTTTCAAATTGTTTTATATACAATTGGACGTAAAACAAACTTTTTACTAAATTAAATTATGTTGGCTCAACAATAGGGGCCCAATGTTCTTCTTTTGGCTTTACTTAATGCTATTTTCTTACAATATCATACTAATGTTTTCTTAATCTTATTCATGATTTTTCAATATTAGCAGTAATTTTTGATATGTCAACAGCCTAGGCTTTGATGAAAGCATCGCTTACCATCGATCAGCGATGGCATCATTGTGCGTGGATAGTACTTTGATGCGGGACCGTTCAATACCAACCATGTGCTGTTGACATATCGCATGGAATACTGACCCATTAGGAGACAGGTCAAAATTAAGTTACGTACAAATACAGTCTTTTGCAAGTCTCAGATCTCATGAATAGTTTATCATACTTTAAGAATACCAGTATTCATGAATAATTCATGAATTAGTTTTAATTTTATCCGTCAACAAGTAGGACAAATCCTCATAGGAAGATCTTTTCTTGCAACTTCCCAAAAATCGTCTTTTCGAGTTAGGTCAGTGTTCCATTAAGCATGCGATGTGTTTCTTCTGTTGTTCTTTCTTTCTGTATGTCCAGATGAGAAAGGCGAAGGTCAGAACGGGTCAGATAAGTTGTTTATACACAAGCAGCTTGGTCTTCTTACCTAGTCCATTTTACCTCCTGAGTAGCGGATGGACCAAATGCAGAGATAAGTTGGCTTCAACATCAAGTCTGCATGCTTTTTGAATTTGAGTTTGTTAGAAAAGTTGACTTCGTTGATGATTCGAATGTTACTTCAGTGTTGTCTGGAAACTTTAGTTTGATTGGAGCACAGCGTAATGCAAACGCAGTAACGCGAATGACAGTCACTGGTGTTCGGAAGTAGATGAGTTCGTTCTTTTCACTATTTATCTTCAGTGTCCATTTGACATAGTATTCGCATAGGTTTTTAATGTGCTTTTTGAAACTATCATGACACATCACAATGTTCGTATTGATCATTATTGTAATATAGGATAGGTCGAATTAATAAAAGCAATGACCTGTTTTAAACTCTTATTTCCTGAGCAGGTGCTTCCTTGGAGATTTTAAATAGCACATATTTACTGAATAGTTTGAACTAATGCTTTTAAAGCTGGGTTCAATGTTTTATCCACGAAATTCGCATTACGATTTGGTATTGACGTATTTTTAAAAATTCCGTTATATTTTCAAAACCGTATTTCTTCTTATTAATTTGTTTAATCAATGAAAATAGTATATATAACTAAATAGAAAAGTAATTTTGAGTTTTGTTTCGAGCAAAACTTGACACCATATATTCGTTGTACCCAACAACTGTTTTAAATGCCTTTAGAAAGTATAACATTTTCTTTTAATAATCATTGAACTAAAGAATTAATAATTTCTCAAGTATTTCGAAACATAAAAAAACGATAAAATCACTATTTTTCAATTTTAATAATTGTTAGAAAATAAAATTTTGCATTACCTCACTTTTTTATAAAATCGTAAAAGTAAATATTTAAACTATGGAACAACTTTCTAACAACAAACAATTTTGCAATTGTAAAAGTTAAGTAAAAGCTAATGTAATGCAATTTAAAATTCTCACTGAGTCATCTAGTTTATATTAACTTCAAAAAAAGAAAGGATGTAAATGTAAGCGTTATTGATTTAGCTTTGAAAAAAATATAACTTTTAAGTTAAAATGTCGCATTTTTGCTAGATATGACACATTTTCCTTAGGGGGGCCATTTTAGGCCACCTTCCCCTATATCTTCCGTTCTGAGAAATATTAAAGACTTCTATTGCAAGAGAAGCTTTTCCCGATTTAGTCGTGCTATTTTTATTGATTCCTATGATTAAAACGTTTTAATATATATTGTACAAAAATACATCTTTAAATCTGTATCACTGTAAGTCAAAATTATTTATTCATCGCATCGCTAAGCTCGACCTGATTATTGTTAGACTCTTTAAAAAAGAAAATTTCAAAGTTGTATACAAAGCGACACAACTAGACACATTTGATATATTTGATATTTGGAATTCACTCCCACTTCATCTACGAGAAATATTCTCGTACCTACAATGCGCGTCGATTTCAAAATAGTTTAAAAGATTTCCTTATTAATCAAAGCAACTAACTTCTAATTTCTTTCCTTTATCTTTTCTGTTCCTCATAAATTCTCATCTCTTTGTTTTTAGAATTCATTATAATTTATATTTAAATTTTTAAAATTCATTAAAGTTAATTTTTGCTCTCTTCTTTTTTTTATTAATTAAACTGGATCAATGTACATTATTAAAACTATCACGAACTTATAAGATTCATCTTACCGTGTTAGCACACACATCATGAAATTAAAATAAATTAAATTTAAATAAATTAAAATTAGCAACTAAAACGCCATTATCACATATCTCTTCTTGGCTACTTTTTTGATTTTCTCATCCGACATATAAATAATATATTTCAATTCGGCATAAACGACAATAATTATTCATAATGCCAAAACAAAAGGATAACATTTCAAGATTATGCTTTATTATCAACTAGTAGCCGTTATGTTTGATAAAATCACCTTTAAGTTCTACATTTTCTTTTTAATTTGTCTTTTAGCTTCAGCCTGGTGACCAAATACTCGCTGTCAATGGCGAAGATGTTAAAGAGGCTCCAAGGGATCATGTTATACAATTAGTGCGTGTCTGCGAGTCTACAGTCACACTACAAGTATGCCAACCAGCGAACCATCATGTTCCTGGTCGAAAGTCTACTTTACTATCTGCGGGAAAACGAGCCAAGTTACGTTCTCGTCCTAGTCGTGTGCGTTTTGCTGAAAGTGTATGTGTTAATGGAGCTCCTTTATTTCCGGTAAGTTGAACATAAAATATTAAACATAAAAACTGAAACAAATTTGTTCTTATAATAGACTAAAAATAGCTTCTGTAACACATGTTTTAAGGTGTGTTGTAATATTTCTATGGCCTTAAGAAAATATTTAAAACTTTTCACTTCAATTCATGTATTTTAATATTTTACTTTTCAAAGTCGAATTATAAATCTTGATAAAAATTATTCTAAAAACTGAAAAGTTAGTTTTAAAGCAAACATGAAGATATTTGTCACGTAGAACAAAAAATTAGTGTTTTTTAATAGATAAAACTTATTTTTAAAACTAATTTTAAATATAGCATTAAGATAAGATAAGTATTAAAATCTTTAAGTTATTCAATGAAAATAAAGTGTTGCACTTAAATGGCAATTTCATGATAGTCAGTAATTTCTGAGGTGAATAATATTTCTTTAATTATTTTTCATTTTAATATTTTAATTAGTAAAATTATAATTAAAAACATATACAGTGACGAACAAAAGTGTTCAAATGTTTTCGCTTACTTGAAAAATTGATTTAAAGTAAGAGTTTTTAATAGAATTAAAATCTTTTTTTTATTTTTTTCATTTTGTTTATTTAACTAAATTTTATTATTTATAATAACTTTTACAAAAAATAATATATTATACAAAACAAAAAATATTCCATTAGTTTTTAGACTTGTCCAATTGTGCACGTTTAAAATCAATGTTTTTTCCTTAGTATTTAGTCCATAAACCTTTATTTTTAATTACTTGGGAGCAACGCTTTGGCACACTTTCCACCAAATTATGGAGAAATTTCTCTGGAATACGGCCCCATTCCAGCTCCATTCGTTGCCAAATCTCCTGAATTTTTGATGGGTGATTTTTGTGCTGCCCCAACCGTCGCTTCACAATTGACCATAAATTTTCAATTGGATTGAGGTCAGGGCTTTGTGCTGGTCATGTCATCGTCGTAAACTATTGATTTCTCAGGCATTCCGAGAAAATTTTTGACGTGTGTTTTTGTTTTAGATCTCCGTCCTGCAGAAAAGTGATTTGACAATCATTGAAGCCTGTTGATGCAGTAAAAGGTGGTAAATTTGTCTTCAAAATGTTCAAATTTTTTTTGTTCATGATGCAATCGATTTTCAGCAAAGGACCAACAGAGTTCCACGAAAAACATCCCCAAGCCATCACCGAACCTCCTCCTTATTTCACGGTCTTTTGAACTTGATGTTGAAGTGGCTCTCCAGGACGTGACTAAGAAAAAGATCTACCATCCGTTCCTATTCTATTGACCTTCGTCTCTTCCGACCAAATGGCTTTTTTCCATTGGTCAATGGTCCAGTGTTTGTGCTTTTTAGTAAAAGCTAACCTGGCTTTAATATTTTTTGCTGAAAGCAGAGGCTTCTTCGGTTTCTCTTTAGCTTTTAACTCAATTCTTTTGAGTGCCCGGCGTGCAGTCCATTCACTAACTGGCTATGTTTTGGGCTGCCTGCTTAGGTGTTTTGGACCCACAACTTCTCAACTCTCTTTCCGTTTTTCTAGCTTCCAAATCAGAAAGTAGTCGTTTCTGTCCTTTTTTCATTGGGGGACATCGATTTTTTTGTTTTGTTTTTTTTTTAATATTAAGCACAGAAGTTTTTGAAATTTTCAAAATTTTGTACACTTCACGCGATGATTCACCACTTTTTAGTAAACAAAATAACGTGGTCGACGGTATTTTTTACAATTTTTTTCATTTTGACAATAATCAGCTTTACACGTTTTAAAATGAACGATTTACCCACAACAAACTATAAACAAATAAAATTATCTTAACTGTTACTTGTTAAATAACATTAAAACAAACAAAGCGCAATAGAGAGGAACATCTTTCAATAAACAAACGATGGTAAATCTCTTGAAACTAAAACGTGCATAAAATTGGACAAAACCAAAACATTATTATTATTTTTTTTTTTTTGTATAATATATTATTTTTTGAAAATTTTATTATACATAATAAATGAGTGTAAAGAGCCAATTCTCTATCTATGAAACTGTGAAGTGATAAGTTTTTTTACAACTTCACATACTATCCGATTCGCAATTCATGAAAAAATTAATAAAATGTCAAAATGAAAATATTTAAATTTCTTTTCACACTCAAACGATTTTGTGAAAAGCCCTGATAAAATATGAAAATTACAAAAACAACATTATACTCAAAATTGAGTATCGTGTTTCGTGTATCAAAAATGAGAGCATTTCTCATTTTAGTACTGTTTAGCACATGTTTTGACAAACATTTATCAGAATGAGTTCCAGAATCGCATTATGTGAGTTCATGAAATGTAAAAATGAAAAATGGCTGTGAAAACTGAAATGATAACTTTTTTATCACTTCACAGTTTCACAGATAGAGAATTGACCCCCTGGAAACAAATATGAAATACTGAGTGTACTGTCGTCAGCAAATCAATATAGTGGATAAGTAGATACAGACTAGAGATCATGATGAATATGAGGAAGAGAGTCGGAGACAAACCGGAGCCTTGGGACACATCAGCTGCGGCAGCGTCGAGTTTGTAGAAAACAAGGCTGCAACCAAACTACCTAGGTGCGCTGCACCTTATCATAAGCTGTGGATTTGATTTATTTGGAAGTCGACATATTTCAACCGCAGCACCAAGCCATTAGTAATATTTTGCTTTTGTCTCATCTTTCCTGGTGAGTGCAATCTTAGTAGATGTTCTGCCGTAGCCATATCGATACTTCACACTTATATGTATATATTTGATCTCTTCGCATACCATTCAAAACAACACCTCTATTTGAGATCAAAACAGCTGATATTTTTCACCACAACTATCAAATACACGAACCACTTTTCGTATCGAACAACCCAAACAAAAATAAAATACTACGAACGAAAATTAATGTCTGCAATTTAAAGAAAAAAAAAATAAAAGGTAAAAAAAAAATTAACAACAAAGTAAAAAAAGAAAAGAATACAAATTCTAAGATAAATAAACATCCATCGAAAATATGACTAATTGCGCTATATGTGAAGGAAATACGGACTACATGATAGATTCCATTATGTGTCATGGCAACTGTCGCAAGCTGTTCCATAACATGTGTATCGACGCTCCGTTTAGCACCATTAAGCTATTTAAGGAAATAAAATCGTTTTATTACTTTTGTGACGAATGCGACCCCTTCACATATGCAAATATTACTCGTGACGTACTTAAAAACACTTAAAATCTTGAAAATTTGCATTCACAACTACTTCATCTTACTGAAAAAGTAGAAAGCTTAACCACTCATTACCAAAGTATACAAAATATGCAAACATGTAATGATGTTAATGATAAGCAAGAAGATCATGTAAATTATTCTTCAGTGCAAAATGCTGCTGCACCTTCAAAATGAAAAAGTGATGACCTAGATGTAGATACTTCAACACAAAATCCATCAACAAAGAAACCTGCTACAAATTTATCTGCCCTTTCAATGCCTATATCCATTCAACGCACATTAAATATCAGTAAGCTTTCAACACCAACTCCTTCAAAAATCATCAACATCAATCGACATTTTAATCATCCATCTTTCGTTTGCATTCCTCATCTTCAGATTCACCAATAGCGCCTGGCTTAAAAGTTGTCGAAGGCTATAGAACTTTATTTATTTCCAAGCTCGATCCCATAACGAATGCACTAGATATAAAAACCCATCTTTCATCAAAGTTTGGAATTTCTTCAATGATAAAAGTTGAAAAGTTATTACATCGTAACCATTCTAAGTACTCATCATACAAAATTCGAGTTCCTGATTCAGTTTTTCATTTAATCAACACATCATCACTTTGGCCAAATGGTATAATAATTCATGAATTTGTAAACAAACAAGATAACAGACAAACTTCAAATCATAACCCTCTTCGCTTGGGCCCGACAATGCTATATCACCAAAGAAGCAGCTTCAACAAATACTAATCTACTATCAAAATGTTAATGGACTTAGAACGAAGAATTATTCGATCTATAAAAATGTCAATAACCTTCCTCACGATATTATTGTAATGACAGAAACTTGGATAAATGACTCTTCCTTGGATACTGAGCTTTTCGATACAGCTTACCAACTCTTTAGGCGTGACAGACACCACTCAAATGACCTTGAAACAGAATTCTTTTATATGTACTTTGGTTGGTGCTTTTGAAGCTTCTGAGGTAGAAATAATATGTATCAAAATTAAAATGGTATCTGGTTACCTCTACATTATCTCTGTCTATATATACCTCTAAGATCTATAAACAATGTGTATGAAAGTTGTATTAAATGTGTTGAAAGCATACATAACCAAATGGATACAAGTGACGACTGACGAGCTCTTGATATTAGGCGATTTTAATCTCTCAAACTTACAATGGACAATATCTTCAGACTTCAGCATCGTATCTCCTGCGAACCCTTCCGGAGCTAATGAGTTCTCAATAATTGATGGTTTGGCCTTGTACGGACTTAGTCAATTTAATGGGGTTCCCAACAGTTTCAACAATATTTTGGACTTAATTTTTTTCTCGAACACTATAAATACTGATACATATTCTGTAACCCCTGCTGATATCACATTATTAAAAGAAGACCGACACTACCCAGCTCTAGATATATCATCAAACATAAGCCTGTGCAATGACTTTGACAAATCAAATGAAAATCTTGAGTTCAATTTTAAAAAATGTAATTTTGATCAATTATTTAATTTGTTGTGTAATGTTAACCTAAAAAATAGAAGAAACATTGCATGGTTGAAATATTCCAAATCCAGAGCTGATGAAGATTATTTTGCTTACTCCGAACTGAAGTTTATGTTTTCTGACTACTCTAATATTTTATATTCCGAATACATTTTAGAAATCAAAAAAGGTCTAAAACTAAACCCTAAAAATTTCTGGAACTTTGTGAGTAGTAAAAGAAAAAAAAAAATTGAAGGCTACCCCAACTTTATGTCTTTTAATAACGCAACCAGTCATGATTCTGGAGAAATATCTAATATGTTTGCAAATTTTTTTAACGATGCATTTGTAAAGTCTGGTTCTCACGAACCTTCTGATTTTTCACCTTCCCTCCCTATTTTTTCACACCTTAACACAATTAACTTCTCTATTAGTGAAGAATATTTTCAGAATTCAGAATATTTTGAAACTCAACGATTCTTTAAGCCCTGGTCCTGATGGCGTACCATCTAGTGTATTAAAGAAATGTGTATCTTATTTATCCTATCCCCTTTATGTTCTATTCAATAAATCTTTAAATTCTTCAATGTTTCCTTCTATGTGGAAAAGTGCTTTCATAATACATATCCATAAAAAAGGGTCAAAAAGCGATATAACTAACTATCGCCCTATTGCTAAATTGTCTGTAATTCCCAAATTATTTGAATCCATTATCTGTAACGTCTTATTTTTTAACCGTAAATCTATTATTTGTAATAGTCAACATGGTTTTGTCCAAAAGAAGTCGACTGTCACAAATCTGTTTGACTTTACCTCTTTTTGTATCGATTCCTTTGAAGATCAAAAACAGATAGATTGTGTAATGTGTATGTACTGATTTTAGCAAAGCCTTTAAAAAGCTTTGTCACAAAACTTTTATTAATAAACTAAATGGCTTAGGGTTCAATGTAAGCTTTCTAGTCTGGATATCATCTTATTTAGAAAACAGGAGGTATAGTGTTACTTTTCGTAATGAGCGTTCTAATCAATTTTTAGTCAACTCAGGTGTTCCACAAGGGAGTCATTTAGGCCCATTACTATTTGTTTTATATATCAATGACTTGGCGTTAATTATAATAAATTCATCTGTGCTTATCTATGCCGATGACATCAAAATTTTTAAAAGAATACCCTCCATCAGCGACTGTGAACAACTTCAAAAAGATATTTAAAGGTTCAGGGTATGGTGCAATACAAACCGTCTTTTGTTAAATATCGACAAGTGTAAAACTATGTTTTACGCGCAAAAAAATTTATTAACTTACAACTATAATGTTAGATTCTTTTTCATTATACAGAGTGTCCGTTTTTTCCGATATAGGGATTATTTTAGATTCTAAATTAACATTTATTGATCACGTTAACTATATTATTAAAAAAGCTAATAAAACTTTGGGATTTATAAAAAGACTCTCCCGTGACTTCCAGGATCCTTACGTTCTTAAGCTTCTCTACATATCTTTTGTCAGACCAGTACTCAAATATGGCTATGTAGTCTGGCGCCATTCTATTCAGTTCATATTAAAAGACTTGAGGGAATCCAAAGGAGATTCTTCGTTTTCTACCTTGGATACAAACATCGACACTGCCCCCGTATAACAGCAGGTGGGGGTGACGGCGTGCTTGAGTAGTTTAAGGCTTGTCCGGGGCTCTGTTGAACTCTACCGGTGTTGCTGCAAAAGCGGTAATACTGGTTTGATGGTCTGATGGGCTCATCCACTGACTTTGTCGGTAGGCCGGTATTGCCACCTAGCACAATGCTGTCATTCCCGGTTCCTATTTACCTCTTCGCGGTGCCTGTGGATAGGTAACTGTAACGGTAACTGAACTAACTTGATAGGAACAGTCTGGATGGTGTCCTTAAGGTAGGAATCCGCTAAGTAGTGTGTAACAACTCACCAGGGAGGTGCACATTCTTGGTTGCGGTTTCTACCTCGACTATAGCTGGATGTGTATATACCAGGGTTGACAGGCCCCGAGCTTTGCAGGAGCTCATCTGTAAGTGACCATAATGGTGGCGAAGCTCGGACGGAAGCTACATATATTCTGGCACCATGGGAGATAGTGCCCAGGAGTCTGAGGGCTATAGCGTACGTCTTCTGGCTCTCTTATTCTATCTTCGGATAGTGAAGTGCAGCTGTCGCGTGCGTGCTCTCTTTCTCAGACTATCTATGAGGTAGGGCCCCTAGTGGGAGTATCGTGGTGGCTTGGTTTATTCCGAATGCGGAGACTCATGGTTTCCAGGCGTGCCTGGATTCAAGAGGTGTTAGTTAGACCTCGCCTCCTAAGCAAGAGGTGTGTTCATGCCTGCAACATGTCACAACTTTGCGACCGAGATGGCTTCGGCTATGTCGGGGTTAATGGTCAGGACCCAATCTGACTCCGATGGAGGTAGGCCTCCCGTGGGGTAGAGCCGGTAATCGGCAGGTACTCACGTAAAACCCAAAGACGATTCTGCCCCCCTATAACAATAGATTCATCTTAATAAATCTTCCTTTACTCTCATAGGCAATATCTATAACTATGTATGTTATATTATAAAATTAGTCAACGGATCAATAATATCTCCATCAGCTCTGTGACGCTTGAATTTTAGTTTTAGTCAAGCTATCTTGAGAAATCAACGGTCTCTATATCCCAGGGGCGAACGCAGAAAAAAATTCGGGGGGGGGTTTAAAAAAAATACGAGATTTTCATAAATAAATTATTTCCGGAATTTATTAATACGTGAAATTATATCTTGTTGTACTTTTGCGATCATACGAAAACAGTTATCCGAAAACATAAGGACACTCAACTGGTACCTACGTTAACTACTAAACTACATAATTATAACGACAACGCTTCCAGAAGGTGCTATGTGCTACTTATCAGTAACTGTAACTTTCGAACAAACGAAATGAGTTAGTTTTTTTTTTGCTGCAATACAACACACTCCGACCTTGGAGCCATCAAAAACTCAAACTTACTCCGTTACTGCCCATATACTTAAACACATAATGTCAATCATCAAAAACGCAATTGCTGCTGGCTTCGTGTGTCTATTGTTAATGATCAATTCATAATAGGACAGTTTGGTTAAAATACGAAGACACATAAAATAAAATGCACGAGTGGGTCGCACGAACTTGCTTTTATGTAAAAAGTTCAAAAATTAATATTTCTAGAGAAAAAATGTTCATAAGCAAAAAATTCATTTTTAAAATGACTAAAACAACTCCTTAAGTTTAATAAATTTAATAAATTAATAAATTGTTATTTTTCGTTAGTTACAAAATTCCAAATTAAAAAAGTAAAATCGAAGAAAAATAACAATTTATTAAGCTTAATTACTCAAAAACGGCTTGTCTGACGAAAATTTTCAATTAGACCTTTTTTGTAGGGAATTTAATTTTATATAAAAGTAAGTCAAAATGAATTTTTTTTACTTCAATGTTTTGTCAGTTCTGACGCAAAACATGAAATTATGACTAAAAATCAAAATTAGCGATGATAGCCCTCTTAAAATTGATATTAAGGGCTCAAACTTTTACGAAAATTTTTTTTTGTCATTCTGAATGATATTCTTGATATATCTTTCAAAAAAAAAAATAGTCAATTTTTTTGGCCCAGTCTAATGAGCATGTCAAACATCCTCTGAACTTTCTCCGAATCGAGAACCCTACCTGCGTTCGCCCCTGCTATATCCTATATTTAGCAGAACAAACTAAGGTGTGAACCTGAACAAACCCTTAAATCAATTGATTTCGGTTTTCAATAAGTATAATTTTTTAATTTCTTCAATTAATGACAATTTGAAACGTTATAAATTTAAAGAAAACTTTTTTAATACATCATTGTAATTAAATTCATATTTGTAATGTATTAATTAATTTTTAAATCACTTATAATAATAAGTATTCAGTATTTATTCAATTTTAAAACTTACACAAGATACAATATCTTATAACCTAGTGAAAAATAAATAAAAGATGTTTTCAGTTTAGCTGTTTGCTTATTAATAAGTCCTTAAATGGGCTGAAGTCTGGTCTGAAGCTCCTTTATCAATGTTACGTTAAAAATATAGCTGAATAGTTACAGATTAAAGCGAAATTACAAACCTAATTAGTTTTTTTGGAAATAAAGCTTAAGTTAGTTTTTAATCTGAATAGTGGTATTTATTCTACTTATGTTTCGAGGCAATGAATTTCACTGTCAAATTGAGTTTACAAAAAACTGACGTTCGGAAACTAAACAATTTAAGCGAAGGAGAATTAAATGGTTAAACCAACTTGATGTAAGGAATGGTAGTTTATTAAATAAATCTACGGGTTGATTGGTTAAAAGTATTTCCAAACACAAGAATATAGCGCGAAAATGCATGAATTTGTCGATTGTCATATTAAGCAACGATGGAGCGAAGTGAGATACTTTATGTTAGCGACGTAATCAGTATGTATACATCTCAGTGCTGTTGATAATACCCCAATAATAGTCTTCTACTTGGCTGATTTATTTCAGTAGTATATAGAGTTTGTATTATAAGAATCTTCATATAGAATCAATGCCATTCCACGGGCAAAATCTTACAACGTCAATGATTAGAATTTTAATCTTGGTTGGGTATAGTTCACATTGGATTTTTGTCAACAAATCGATGTAAGATGAACTGAATTTATCAAAAATTGCGTATTGACAAGGTCCGCACAGTCAACTGAGAAGTCCCTGTGAGATCGCCGGGACGAAACGCCAATTTTTATTTAAATATTTGTTAACGAACTACATATACAGGGTGTGCCCTAATTCGTCAAGGATATTTTGGGATATGATTCTTGGGTATATTCTAAGAACAAAACAATTCAGCAGTATACCTCGATCGTCCCTAACCCATGTTAACGAAAATTGATCTGTTAATATAAATGGTAGAAACTTTGGCTAGAATTTTATTATAACTATATAAGTATAAGTATAACTGAATTTAAATAAATTTGATATATTGTTGAAGTCTTTTTTACCCACGCTAATTTCTGACTTTGAGATCAAGTGTATCCAGAAAATGCGTTATAAACATGTAGTTTTATTATTTTTTTAACGATAACAATAATAAAAATAAAATCATAACCAAATTTGCGGAAAAACTCGGAGATTCTAAGAAACTTGGTAAAACCTTCAGGAAGTTACAATAAAAATTTTTGCTTTAGTCTCTAAAAGCTATGAATAAAAACTTCTTTTGTGGCGTTTAAGAAAATTTTAATTTTATGTGTTATAACAGCTGCTCAAAGTGTCCTCCTTGGTTTTGTATTCATGCTACAACGCGTTTTTAGATTTCACTGCGAATATTTATTGATGCTTGCTGCTGCCCCATTTTGATGAAGTTTCGAGAATACGCTATTCTATTTCTCTTTAAGTTGCTATTTCATTGGGTCGTGTATTTGAACCTGATCTGGTTCCTCGAAGTCTGCGATACTTATTTCCTTCACTAGAAATTCGTCGGTTTGGATAAAGTTCATGGTATCGTTGTCACGCACTAGATGAATATCCATTACACATCCCATTAAGATAAATCATTTCTGCGTATTATATATTTTTGTCTGCCTGATTTACAAAGGCATTTCAAATAGCCTTTCTAAGCAAATTCAATCTTGTGTAAAAATAACTATTAAAGATTAAAAAAAATAAAAAAATATTAAACATTATTAGTTCTTGGAAAATAACTCTACTTGCCAACATTTGTTAGAAACGTGAGTAAAACCAGTAACAATTAGAATTATAAGCACGAGTTTGAGAAATAAAATTTTGAGAAATAAAATTTGGAAATCATAATTTTAAAAGTAACATATTGAAAACTCAATATTTCGAAATCTACATTCTCGATTTTTGTTAAACTTATCATTTTTTCAACACTATCTAACAGATTTAGATAAAAATTTGTTTTTTTTTCTTTTCAAATTGCTGACTTTGGAAATTGTATGTGTTATCAATAGATTATTATAATTGGCATACGTACCTACTAGATTTCTTTATTCTTACAAAATTGTCTTAAGTTAGGAATAGGCATAAAAAGTATAACATACATACTACATACCTATGTACATACAAAAAATAAAAAAAAACTGAAGACAATCGCCACTTCTGCACCTAATGTGGATTGGTAGTTGATTCTAATTATTATTTTTGTTCTTTAATATAAAACAAATTGAACTTTTAATTAAAAAAAAATAATTAAATTACAATAATGTTGTGAAATAAGGGTTTTACAGTTACGGATGTTGTTTTTTTTATTCAGTGAAATCAACTAATTATCTTGTATTTATGAAACTTTGGATATTACAACAACAACTTGAATGAACTACCACCAAGTGGGTTCTTATTTGGCTGGAGTTATATATATCTTGTATTTATTTTTAATGTTTACAAATTAAATCAGTGGATTGACACACAATTTATACATTCCTTTTAACTAACTTAAATCAACCGATGATTTTCATGTCTATATCTAGTGATTTTAGACTGATGTTCATTGTATGTCGGTCAGTTAGTTCGACGAGTAATGTTTCATCCAACCAAATACTTTGTTAAATTCGTGTGAAATGAAACAAACAATTTCATTATGGTCATAATTTTTTGTAATTAATTAAATCGCAAATCCTTGTTTTGAAAATCATAGTTTGAATGTTTTTAAAGTGTTCATCGGAACGTTTTTTGATGAACGATTATTTTGACTTTCCTTCAAGAGAAAAAACGAAAAGCTACCTAAAACTGATGAGCCGGGATTGCTCAAAATACCCAAATTAAGTAAAACTTTATTTGGACTTTAAGCTTTAACTTCAATATAAAATTGTTGTTGTTTTACTGTTTGAAGATTAATATTTGTGTCTTTTTTTTATTTACAGCCTTCAGCATTTTCACTTGGTGACATCTGTGTGCCCCCCATGGCAAATGTGCTCAAAGTGTTTCTTGAAAACGGTCAAACGAAGTCTTTTAAATATGATGCTACAACAACTGTACAGGTAGAAAAACAAAAAAATATACCACTTTATATCTCACTTTATTCATTCAATCCAAAAAATAATTTACATAATTTATAATTTGCTTATGAGAACTTGATTGTCATATTTCACAAAAAGAAAACAATTTACAGGATGTTGTAACATCGCTCTTTGATAAGTTGTACCTATCGGCTGGAGAACACTTCAGTCTTGTATTGGAACATGTAAAAAGTCTGAAGAGAAATAAACTGACACTGTTGGACCCGGAGGAATCACTAGCTAGGGTAAGTTTAAATATTTTATATAATATTTATAAAGCCCATAATTTTTCGCATAATTTGAGTGCATTTTTTCTTTGTGTATTTGTATTAAGAAATAAAATTTATTTGAAGAGAACGCATATGGACATTCCTAAACTTTTAACTTTCCAAATAATCCAGCTTGAGATTTAAGGTTGGTTTTAAAGTACCAGTAATTAAATAAAATGAATATATACTTCAATATGCATCACGTCACTCAATTGTGTTAAAAAAAAGTATACTTACTTACTTGCTTAGCTGGATCCATGAGGTAGATGAACTCCTTAACTATCTCGAAGTTTTTACTTTCAATAGTAACGTTTTGCCCTAAACGTTAGATACGTTTTTGTTTGTTGGATGATACGAGTAGCATATACTTACTTCAAGAGTCTTGAATCAAGACCAACAAACCTCGCCTGATCTTCAGCCGCGAAGGACACTATTACAGAACGTTAGGAACGGCCGATGATTTCGATATCGACCGCATACCCGAACAGTTAGACAGATTTGTTTAATATAGTGCCCGCCTTCTTAATGCCTGCCATGCTCACAATCTGCTATAGAAGGAGATTGAAAAATCACATGGTAGCGCATCTCCTTGCTGAAACCTGTGTATGTTAGGATTTTTTAATAGTTAGGAAGAGTTGCTCACTATTTGCATATTCTACTGTGTATTTTCCAGTGCCACACTACACAGTTGGATCAGTTTTCCCGAGATCTTGAGGTCGGCCTTCACCATATATAGAGTTTCTGGCGATGAATGCTATCATATGCGGCTTTGAAGTCGATAGATAGATGGCGAGTTTTGACTTGAAATGCTTTGCTCTTTTCCAGGATTTGCCTCAATGTGAATATTTGGTCTATGGTCGATCTTCCGGGCTGGAAGCCACACTGATATTTTCCGACTTAATAAGTATGGAATGGTTAAAGACGTTCACATAGCACGTTGGATAGAATTTTATATTTCACCTTTTTTGCGATATGCCTCTGTAGTGCACGCAAGACATAAGATCACCGTTTTTGTAGACGCTTATAGTCCAGTTATCGGGTTTCAGTTTGATGGTTTCATGCATGCACCGTACCACCATAGCCAGCAGTCAGTTTTTTGTCTTTTTTTTTATAACACTTACGGGCGTTGTTTCTATCGCGATCTACTTGAGCGTAACTTTTCTTCTTTTTACGCAATATTTTCTTTTTCTTTCTTTTCTTTGCCCGATACTTTTCTCTCGCTGCTTTTGTTTTGCGCTGCAGCATATTCACATTTCACATACGTATCTTATGTCACTCGTTTCAGTTGAACCCATTCATTATCATACCACGAATTCTTTCTCTGGGTGGTTGGTCACCCACAGTGGTTTCTCGCAACTTCCGGTATTCTGGTCTTTTCGCAGTTTCTTTCCATTTAACGGTCGTGGTCGAGCTCTGAATTTAGCCAAAACTAAGAAATTGCCAGTGTCTACGTTTGCCCCTCAAAATGTACGTAGTTCTAAGATGGCAGATGCGTGCCTTGCATCAATTAGGACATGGTCGATTTGGTTGGTAGTTTTACAGTATGGAGAGCACCAGGTTGCTTTATGGATCCTAACATCCTAAGCCTTGGAAACCTAGTGCTAATTATCACCATATTACGAGCTGCTGCAAAACCTATTAAAACCATTGTCTGTTTCGTTTACTAATCCGCCGAAGATGTCTTCCTTTCCGATTTTAGGATTAAAGTCCCCGAGCATGACATTGAAATTGTTACTCACCTCTTCTCTAAATATGTCAGAGCAGCTCACGTAAAGTAGACACCAAGTAATTTGTCCTAAATTGAACTGGGGGCACCAACGTTCATTCTCTCTCTAAAAAAACCTTCCGCTTCCGTCTTTTCAAAAGGGTTGGAGGGAAATCAGTAGTGACATTCTACTCCATTCGGACTTGTCGCCCATGGGAGGTCCTTATGCGGAAAATAATTCCCCGATCGTATAGCTCCAAGTTTCATCGTAGTAGTTACAGTATACGTATACCCCATGTAGGGTAAGCTACTCACTAGGGTATATTACTCACTTATCCAGCTGGCAAAGGGCCTATGTCTGAGAAATCCGGAGCACACTGGCTCCTTCCAGTCGTCTAAGCCCAGCACTGACATCTTCGATTGGTTGGTCCTTAAACCAGAGTACTGAGATTTGAAGACTCTCGGCTGGAACTTTGTTGTTCATTCGCCTGATGTGATCGAGCCAGCTCATAGAGTTTGCGGTTGTAACTGCTCCTCTATTCGACCTCTTCGCACACAAGACCAATCACTTGGTGCGATAATGCAGCACTTGTTACTTGTAGCTTTTTATATATAATCTATAGTATTATCATTTTATTATTAAATTTAGCAAAGACAAATCTAGCAATTGCAGTCCCCGGCCTTAAGTTTTATATACAAAGCTTGTAGTACATATAAGAATTTTGTGAATGTACACTTCTCTTTTGGTTGAGGAATTTTGAGCCTATTTGTTTCGCCAAGCAGAAGAAAGATCGGCTTCTTGGCGTAATTCTGTGAAGCCTGTCTATGCTCTATTCTTTCTACACATGATCTTTTTTTCATTTCTTTTCTTTGTTAGATACTCTTATCTCGTTGATGTGGCATATTCTTATGTGCATCTTCAGTCACTTATTTCAATTGAAAGCACTAATCATTGGTTGTTTATTGATTCAAAATAGTTTTTGTTTTTGGCTTTTAGTCCACAAAAATTGGCGTTTCGAAAACCCTATAAGGGCAATTATATTTTTATCATTTAGAAGTTTGCCTAGTAAAAAAAAATTCTTCAAGCCATTAAATATTTTTTTATTATAGATATTCTTTGAAAAGAAGTTTAAATGAATTTTTTAACATTTTAATTTAAATACGTACAGTAATATCTCTTTATTCAACGAAAATGTGTATTTAATTACAGATAGCAGCGCGTCCTGGTGCTCATAAATTGCGTTGCCTTTTTCGTGTAACTTTTGTGCCAATTTCAGCAGCTGAATTGGCTCAAAGAGATTTAAACACCCTGGACTATTTGTACATGCAGTGTTGCAACGATGTTACGCAAGAACGTTTCGCTCCTGAATTACAACCTGAAGTAGCATTACGTCTTGCCGCTTTGCATATGCATCAGCATGCGTTAGCAAATAGTGTTTCACCAGCAAAACTCACTGTAAAGGTTGTTGAGTAAGTTTTCTAATCATTCATTTTATGTTAAAATATGTAACATATCTTACATTTTATATTCAAATACAGACGAGAGTTTGGATTGGAGCGTTTTGTGCCTTCATCTCTTTTTGAGGGAATGAAAAGAAAGGAGCTGAGGCGTTTAATTGCACATTTCCTTAAGTTAAATTCTCAGATGACTGGATCGTCGACAAAAATGCTGACACAGCTTCAAGTGAGTTTAAATATACATTAAGCGATAATATAAATAACCCTCGCATAGTATACTCGTAAACAGCAAGGTGATTTTTAATTTGAATATGTATCTACTATCAAATTAGCATGACAGTTATTAGTGAGTTAAATTACTGTTCACTTCCGTTGTTAAATAGACCAACGTGCTCCTTTGTTGGCTTGTTCAAAAAGCTCTAGCCAATAGACTGGTTGACAGATACATATCGTCGCTTTTCCGGCAGAGTGGCATAAGTCGAAATTTGTCGTTTTTTAGTTTTGAACACAGAACTGAGCTGAAAAAAAAAACACAATTTTTCTGTGTAATCGGCGTTAACCTACGTCTTCTAGTTTCCGAGTTATGAAAAAGCGCCGCTCTTAACTTTCAAAAACATCCCTGTCATTTTCTACGTATAAATACGGCATAAATAAATTTTTGTTTTTTTTTTTAATATTTCGTTTTTTATAAAACTTAAAAAACAAAAAATGCAGTTTTTTCACGTATTCAACATTCGAGTTTTGTTTTTTATGAACAACGAATTTTTTTTTTTCAGTATGAAAAAAAACTTTAAAAGGCTCTCCTGAAAATTTGCAAATTTCGACTTATGCCACTCTGCGTGAAAAGCGACGATATGTTCTTCCTCAGCAATCAATTTTTATTTTGAAAAACCGTCAATAATAATAATAATTATAATAATAATAATAATAATAATAATAATAATAATAATAATAATAATAATAATAATAATAATAATAATAATAATAATCCAAAGAAATACAACGTATGAATGAGCTGCAATATGAAACAGATAACCACGACCAAGACCAGCAAGCTGCCAACATCAGCGACGAACGACAACGACAGAACGCAGACATACCTGAAAATCCATTCAGTGATGTCGACGACATATTTGACCAGCAATATAATATTTACAGAGACATTGACCCTCGAATGAGACCCACAATACCGAAGATCAATACCTGCAAACAACTCAGCAAGGTTATTCAATATATCAACGATAAAATAGTTGCAAGAGAGATCCCCCAGATGAATACGCTAGGTGAACTGAACAGCCTCATTTACACTTCGGCAGTCACAGTATCGATCAAAATGGGCCATAAGATAAGGCATACCATCAACAGAATGAGGAGACCAAGGAAAGAAGATGTAATCCTCAGACGGATTGAATCCAAGATAGAAGCCCTGAGAAGCGACATAGAAAGACTGAAGAAGTATATGAGTGGCAATTGTCCAAGAAGGCTTAAAAATAAAGTGCACGGTATCTTTGAAAGGCACAACAGACATTCGCGATATGAACTTAACAACTCGAACGCGGTACTAGTGATGGACACAATAAAACAAAAGCTATCTGTGCAAGTGACAAAGCAGCGCAAATATAAGCTGTCAAATCAAAGACGCGAAAACAACAGAATATTCAAGACCAGCGAGAAAGCCTTTTACCGAACGCTAAAAAACACGATAGAGCCGGGAGCAGATAACATACCGACAAAGGAGGACACCGAAAACTACTGGTCATCAGTATGGTCGAATCAAACAACCCACAACAAGAACGCTGAATGGATAAAAATCGAAAAAAGACGCACCCAGATGTTAGAAGAAATGCCAGTTGACCGATTAACAACTGAACAGGTTAAACAAATTATATCCAGAACCCACAATTGGAAAGCGCCCGGACTGGACAAAATCCAAAATTTTTGGTTCAAAAGGCTGCCAGCTGTGCATGAGAAACTGACCCAATTACTAAACGAGTGCATACAGGACCCAGAGAAGCTCCCACCTTACCTAACGAACGGCATAACCTACCTGCTGCCAAAAGGTAGGGGTTTTGAGAGCAACCCAGCAAACGGACGCCCGATCACCTGTCTACCAACGATGTACAAGATCATGACTGCATGTCTAAACCTTCTGATATACAATCACGTAACGCACAATAACATCTTATGCGAGGAACAGAAAGGCTGCTGTAGGGATGCGAAAGGCTGTAAGGAACAACTTACTCTAGACCAGATCATACTGGAGCACACAGTAAGCCGAGCGAAGAACCTGCACACCTGTTTTATAGACTATCAGAAGGCTTTCGATAGCGTACCGCACACCTGGCTGATCGAAGTGATGGAAATATACAAAGTCCACCCAAACATAATCAACTTCTTGAAATGCAACATGGCGAGATGGCGGACTAATATCGAGATACGCACCAAATCTAAACAGATCCGAACATCAGAGATCATGATTAAATGTGGAATCTTCCAAGGAGATTGCCTATCAGCTCTGTGGTTCTGCATCGCACTCAACCCACTTAGCAACCTACTAAGGGATAGCAAATATGGAGTCAAAATCAAGAGCGACACCGGACAAGAAACACTGAGTCATCTGTTATACATGGACGATCTTAAGGCCTACGCATCATCGAAGCAACAACTCGACCAACTGGTGAAGATAATAGCAATGTTTAGCAGTGACATAAACATGAAGTTCGGGCTTAACAAATGTAAGACAGTATGCATTACCAGGGGCAAGGTAACTAAAACACAAGACCCAGACATCCAAAATATCAAAGAGATGGAGGAGGGTGAGGTTTACAAGTATCTGGGCATGATTCAAAATAACCGCATTGAGAAGAGAAGTGTCAAAAACACTTTGACTAGAGAGTTTAAGTCGCGTATTCATAAAATAGCGAAAGCCAACCTAAATGGAAAGTTCGTCATAAAGGCTCTGAATACATTTGCGATACCGATACTGGCGTACAGCTTCGGAATAATAAAATGGAGCAACACTGAACTCCAAGCGATGCAAAGAAAGATTAGGACCATGCTCACATCTTATAAGCTGCACCACCCGAAGTCGTGCTGCGAGAGAATGATAACATCTAGGAAGGAAGGGGGAAGAGGTCTCATAGACCTGCAGACGTTACATGACAACCAAATCCAGTCACTACGCAGTTATTTCAACTTAAAAGCTGCAAGGTCAGGACTCGTAAAAGCTTTAAACGAGATAGACGAGAACTTAACACCCTTGAACCTGAGCGGTGATTTCGAAAGACGAGCAATAAGTAGGGATGATAGGGAACGCATGTGGGCAATCAAACCGATACACGGCCGGTACTACGGAGCAGTTAATAGCGATAATGTTGACAAGCTAATGTCACACAGATGGCTATTAAAGGGTGAACTGTATGCCGAAACTGAAGCGTTTATGATTGCTATCCAAGACCAAGTGATCCCTACCAAGAACTATAAGAAGCATGTCATGAAGGATCCAAATGTAGGGGATGATACATGCCGCAGATGTAGAAGCCAACCTGAAACGATAGATCACATCTTATCAGGCTGTACGTGCCTAGCTCAAACAGAGTACACGAGAAGACACAACAACGTCGCCAAAATCCTGCATAAGAAGCTTCTCGAAAGACATGGAACCCCTATAAACAACGTCCCATACTACACGTATGCCCCTTCCCCGGTGGTAGAGAACGACAACGTCAAAATATACTACGATCGCACCATACATTCCGAGCATACAAGGCTTCACAATCGGCCGGACATCACAATCATCGATAAGAAAGAGCGTAAGGGTGTCTTCATTGACGTCGCGATTCCTGCAAGCAGAAACATAAGGCGTACGTACAACGAGAAACGTAATAGGTACGCCGAGCTGGCTGTAGAAATCAAGCAAAGCTGGAATCTGAGGGAAGTAAAGATCATCCCAGTCATCATCAGCGCGGAAGGCATAATCGACAAACAACTGAAAGAGGATATAAGAACCCTAGGACTAAGCCAAAACATAATAGATGCTGTGCAGAAGGCTGTAATAATCGATACCTGTCACATAACCAGAAACTTCCTGAATATAAATTAACCGACTGATAGGAAAATACATATTTTATTTGGGCTAAGGCCTCCAAAATATGTTTTAAATACCCAATAAGGAGAAAAAAGCAATAATAATAATAATAATAATAATAATAATAATAATAATAATAATAATAATAATAATAATAATAATAATGATAATAATAATAATAATAATAATAATAATAATAATAATAATAATAATAATAATAATAATAATAATAATAATAATAATAATAATAATAATAATAATAATAATAATAATAATAAATAATAATAATTTTTTTTTTTTTTTTTTTTTTTTTTTCCTTTAAGGGAAGCGGGAGAAATGCTTGATGCACCATAAGGAGGCCTTTTTGGCGTTGACCCACTGACCATCCCCGTGTGTCGGACTCGTCCAAACCGACTAAAACTCCTCCATAACCCTTTTTGGCTTCTGACCCACCCCCCCGGGACCGCTCTTTGCATTACTTCAGGGGGGTTGTCATATTTCCCTCACGGGATTTCTCGTTATATAACGGGCTCAACTGTTTCCCGGTCATTTTCTTCTTCTCTTTTTTTTTTTTTTCTTCTGAGAATATGTTTTTCAAAGGGGGTCCTGTTGTACTACCCTTTGTAGGCTCACGCTGTTTCACGGAAGTGCTCTTCCTCTCTTTTTTTCCTTCTGAGAAGGTGGCTGGCGTACATACAGATCCTGTTCCAGTTCTGTTCGCTGGCTAACATCTTTTCGACAATGTTGTCTGGAGTGATGATGCCGATGTTTCCCTCCAGTTCTTCTCTTTCGGACTCCCATCTGCTGCAGGCAAAGAAGGTATGTTGCACGTCATCTTCTTGAGAGTCACCGTACTGGCAGGCTGGACTGCTCGTTTTGCCGATCCTGTGGAGAAAGGCGTTGAAGTATCCGTGTCCGGTGAGTAACTGGGTGATGTAATAGTTAACCTCACCGTGTTTCCGGTCCTTCCACTCAGCCACGTTCCTGATCAGCCTCGCCGTCCATCGTCCTCTGCTTTCCGAGCTCCAACGCTCTTGCCACTTCTGTTTAGTCAGCTGCTTCGCCTCCTCTGATGCCGCATCCACTCCAATTTCCGCCTTTTTGTCATAGACGTACTTCCTTTCCGTCGCTAAGAGGTCGATAGGAGTCACTCCAGCGACTACAAGGACGGCTGGTTCCGACACCGTTCGGTAAGAGCTGGCCACACGTAGAGCTCCGCATCTTTGGACTGCCGCCATCTGTCTCCGGTACTTCTCCTGCTTAAGTGCATCCGCCCAGATTTCACTACCGTACAGAAGGATGGAATGAGTTGTTGCCATTAATAACCTTCGCTTGCTGGCCGTTGGTCCCCCCACGTTCGCCATCAGTGTGCTCAGTGATGTAGTTGTTTTGAGGCTCTTTCCGTTGCTGCCTTTATTTGTTGCCAGTAGGTAAGCTTTGTGTCGAGTCTCAATCCCAAATACTTCACCGCCACACTGCTTCTTATAACTTCGGACCCAATTTGGAAGTCGATTTGTGTGGAAATCCTCTTCCTCGTCAGAAGGACTATCTCTGTTTTTTCTGTAGCCAAACTTAGACCGTGTTCATCCATCCAGGATTGCACACGTCGCATGACCTGGTTCAGCTTCCACTGCGCACTTTCGGTATTTCTTGCCGTTATAACCGCGGCAATGTCATCTGCGTACCCTACCAGGAAGGTGTTTTCCGGCATGTCCATGCGAAGTATGCCGTCATATGAGACGTTCCACAGGTCGGGTCCCAGGATTGATCCTTGTGCTGCTCCGGAGGTGATTTGTTTTCTTCGAGTGCCTTCCGTGGTCTCGTAGATCAGCTCCCGGTCCCTTAGATAATCCTTCACAATCTGCAGGAGGTAGGCTGGGATGCTGAAAATAATCTGCAGCGCGTTCAGCATGTCACTCCATCTGGCTGAGTTGAAGGCGTTTCTGACATCCAGAGTTGCCAGCACTACAATCTGCCTCGAGTGGTGATTTCCCTGTTGGGTGATTTGGGTGGCCTTCACTACCTCTTCTATGGCTCCGATCGTAGAGTGGCCTTTCCTGAAGCCGTGCTGTCTTTCGGATAGGTCTCCCGCCGTCTGTACTGCAGCGGCGATTCGTGGTCTTAGCATCCTCTCCAAAAGCTTCCCTGCAGTGTCAAGCATACACAGAGGTCTGTATGCAGCTGGTGAGTCTGGATCTCCTTTTCCTTTGCTGATAAGCACCAAACGTTGCGTTTTCCAGCTCTTGAGAAAGACCCCTTCCTCCAAGCAGCTGTTGAACATATTGAGCAAAATTTCTGGGCATGCTCGAGCGGTCACTTTCAGCACTTCCGTTGGTATCCCGTCAGGGCCAGGAGCTCTTTTATTTTTCGCAGTTTCCACGGCTGATCTCAACTCTTTTTCACTGAAAGGCGGTATATCCTGTCGTTGGGCCAATATGGTGTCGGGTGGCCGGACTGGGTGAGTTGGGAAGAGCGTGTCCACTATGTGCGTCATCTTTTCTTCATCCAAAGTAGTGCTGGCCCTCTGAGCTCCAAGTTTCCGCATCACAATCTTATAGCCTAGTCCCCAGGGGTCGCTGTTGATGTCTTGGCGGAGATCTTCCCATTTCTGTTTTTTGCTCGAATTGATGGCCTTCTTGAGCTCGGATCTCTTGGTTCTTAACTCCGCGAGGTCATCCTCTATTGGGGCAGCGTGTCTCCTCCGTCCCCTGGTGACTTTGCGTCTAAGTTGCAGACATCTTCTTCGAAGCTCGGCTATCTCATCTGTCCACCAGTATACGGAGTCTCTGTTTCTGTTTGGGCCTCTTTTCCTGGGCATTGAGGCGTCGCATGCTAGCCGAATTAGTTCCATCGTGGCTTCCGCTTTTTCTTCCGCAGATCCCCTAACTTCCAGAACAGCCGCTTTTCCCTCTTCTATAACGGAAGTGAAAATAGCTTCGTTCAGCTTGTTTATGTTCCATCTTGCAGCTTGGGCTTGGTTTCGATTGAAGGCTCGCTGGTTCCGTTCTAGATCGAAGACGATATACTGATGGTCACTGCCAGTGTAGTCTTCGATGACTCTCCAGTTTTTAATCTTTGCGGATGTGGGTTCCGTCGCGAAGGTCACGTCTGGAATTGTGCCTAAACAGCCAGGTCTCCTGAAAGTGGGGGTATTTCCTACGTTCACTACGTTCAAGCCACGTCGCGCTGCCATCTCGAGTATTTGCCTTCCTCGGGAGTCTGTAGTTGGCATACCCCATTCTTGTCCTCTGGCATTGAAGTCTCCGGCGACTAAGACTTCCCCATCAGTTTCATTTAGAAAGTCCTCTAGATCTTCCAGTTTTTTTGCGAAACTCTTCTACTCTGTCGGTTGGGCTGAAGTAGATACTTATTATTGTAAGATATCCACTTTTCACCCATACAAAACCTCTTTCTGACCCTTTTCTTTCGATGAGGAGTTTCCTTGTATCGGAGATCCAAATAGCAGCAGTTTTAAGCAGATCCGATATCCAATTAGGTCCATTCTTGTCACAGTATTGCTCGCTTACGATGACGATTTCTGCTCGCAATTCCGTGATAAGTTTTGTCAGGAGGTTATCCGCTGTAAGGCTCCTGTGGACATTCGCCTGGAGAATTATGGTCATTTTGAGGAGGCCTTTTTCGCCTGTTCCAGTGCTTTTCTAAACACTTGGCAGTTTCCTGTGCCTGGCACGTGGTTCAGGGGTGGTGTTGTTTCCAATTCCACGCATAGGCAACATTTCGGGGGGTTTGTATACTCCTTCTTTTTATGGCCTACCTCTCCGCAGTTGATGCATAGGCCTTGACCCTTTCTATCCACGCTGGTGCAGGACGATTGTATGTGGCCATACCCGAAGCATTTGAAGCAACGTTGGACTTCTGTTCTTCGTCTAATTCGGCATTGAACCCATCCTACTTTTATTGAGGGAATCCTCAGCATCTCCTGGGCTGCTCGGGCGTTAACTTGGACTATGGCCATTTTGAGAGACCTTTTATTTTTCCCCGTGATTCATACCTGGATATCAGTGATGAGGTCGGCGACTTTCTTTTTTACAGCTTGTTCTACTTCTTCCACGGTGGTCAGCTCGTCCAGATCTCCTACTTCGATCGCAATTTTCGGTTCGAGGTTTCGGACCGTTGCCTTTTCCCCTAAAATAGCTTTTAGGGACTCACCGAACGCCTTTTTGTCCTTTGTTTTGGAACCGAGCTCTAAAAGAACATCTCCAGATTTGGTTTGCCGAACGTTTTTGACGATAGTTTCGGTGTCATCTGGGTTCGCCTTACTTCTGATTTCCCTCAGGATCCCGGAAAAATTTTCGGTTCCCATCGGCTTAATCAGGATAGCTTCTGGTCTTGTCCTTCGTTGGTTCTTTTTCTTCGGCTTCTTTCTATTCTCCTTGGCTGCTTTTTTGGGCTTTTCTCGGGCTCTGTCCTTCTGTCCACTTTGGACTGCCTCGATAGCCTTGGGATTATTTCCCTTCTTGAGAGCTTGAGCAAAGGTTTGTTTCTCCTGTTTTTCAGCGGCTGGTGTTCTTTGTTGCCCGTTTTGCACCTCCCGCTTTTGTGGGGACTTCCTCGTTCTTTTTTCGGAGCCTGTATGAAGTGGGCTTGACGGTGGTCTTTTTGACGAACCCGTTTTGTTTTCTGGGTTTATCACCTTTACCTTTATCTGGTCTGGTGCACTTCAATCCGTCTGTATCGCCTTGTCTACTCCGCTGAGCGTATCGTTCTCCGTGGGTCATACTGGAGTTGAGGGTTTCGCTCTCTCTCTTTTTATTCTTGCCTTTTCCTCCCACTTGAGTTTGTCCAGTGATTCTTCAAGTGCCGTTATACCAAGTTTTATGTCCATACTGATGTTCTTCTGCTTGCCACAGGCTGCCTTCATCGAAGTCAGTACTTTCATACATTTTTGTAATTCTCTGCAGAATACACTGGTTTCGGCATCATCCTTGCTACTACTCTCCTTTTCTCCTTCTGCCTGGAAGACATTTCTAGCCGCTGGAGGTTTTTTAGGCGGGTGGTGTGGTGTTCCACCTGCTGACGGCGGCGGCGTCCTATTCAACCTGGCGGCCCTTTGGAAGGGATTTCTGCTTTTTTCACTTGTAGCTTTTTCTTCCACGGGAGCCAAGCGTTCCACTCCCGGGGTAACAAGATCTATTAAATTAATGTTGCGGTCGCTGGATGACGACGTCTCGGGGCCCGCGTGCTCACCCCCGACAGACGCCGGTACTGGGGATCCGACTCCCTGCACCGTAAAATTACTCCTTTTCTCTTTTCTATCCATACTTGGTTTCTTTTTCTGTGTTCCTTCACATAGTTGTTTTTTTTGGTCCACGGGTGGTATTCCCACCTACACAGCATTAATAGCATTAATACTGGGCGTTCCTCTATCCGCCACCTGAGGACGCGCCCTCTAGGGGAAAAACAACAAAACCCCCGAGGGATAATAATAATAATAATAACAATAATAATAATAATAATAATGATAATAATAAAAATAATAATGATAATGATAATAATCATCATCATACTGAGATCGTACAATCTTGACAAACGAAAACGTAGCGTTTAACAGGCCCGACATTGTAATGTACAAGAAGTCTAGAAAAGATATAATACTCGTATATTTTGCTGTTGCCAACAATAATAATATAGACTCCACACATACTACTAAAATCAATCAATCAAACCTATGTTTTGAACTGCCATAACTGTACCAGTTATAATATCAACAACTGGGCTGGCTCCAAAATCAACAATATCAGCTTTGGAAAAACTTGGAGTTCGGAAAAAAATCTGTTATCCTTGACAATTGCCATATAGTAAGGGAATTTCTTTCTCTTTAGTAATAAATACTTTCTTCAACATCGTCGTGCTTGGTCGCAGGTTCGTCCGGGCCTAGCCTTTGGCGGGTGAATTTTATCCTACATATTGTAGTGATAGCGAGAACGCTAAAAATCGGATAATCATAATAATAATAATAATATTGTCACATGATATTTAAATAATTTCAGGGCGAACACAACACAAGTCCACTATTCTATTTTTAATAAGGCACTTACAAGGTTATATTTTATTTTTTACTTGCGACTTATACATACATAGGTACTATAAGGCAAGTTATGCATTCGTAAAAAAAATCGAACTCGAGATTTTGATCAAAGTTGACACTACGATGATAGCGAAGACTAAAAAAGTGGGTCTCGCAATTCTGTCTGTCTGTTCGACTACAGGCTAAACGGCTCAACCGATTTTCTTTAAACTTGGTAGATATCATTTTTAATTTTTTTCCCCTGCGCGTTTTTTTCTTTTTTTTTTAAGACCAAAAAGAACGGTACCTGCCATACGAATTTTTTTCGAAATTTTATAAACATTTTTTTTCTCAAAAACTGTTGGACAAATTTTAAAAATAAAAATACAAAAAAATTTCATTTAATTAAAGCTAGGTATTGGTTGAAAAAATTTGCCGAAAAATGGCTATTGCGGGTACCCCCAAGGAACCTTTTTTTTTGTTTTTGATTTTCTCAAAAACGGTGCAACCGATTTCGATCTTTTTTTTTTGCTAAAGCTCCCCAAAAACATAAATAGAATTGTGTACTACATTTTTTTTAAACTTGATAAATAAAAGTTTCTCAATATAATCTACAAGATTTGATAAAAAAAATTTATTTTACTTAAAAATAAAGGTACCTACCATACAAATGCTAAAAAATTAAAAAAAATGGTTTTCAAAAATCGTATTTTTCTCGAAAACCGCGCCTAGAATTTTGATAAAATTTTTTTTCTTTTTTTTCTTTCAATTAATTTTTACGATCTTTAATTTGATAAAAAAAATCGAAATTAAGATATATTACAGCTTGTATCTACCATAGAACCATTTTTTCGAATTTCTCATTATCCACATAACGGATCTTAATTAAATTTTTTATAGAGAAGCTTCTAAAAAATCTAGAACACATTGCATTTCAAAACGTTAAATTAAATATTTTTTGAATTTTTGAAAAAAAAAAAATCTAATTTTTCCTTTTTTTGAAAATTCAATATCTCAGAAACAGCTCAATATTTTTTTTGTAAATTTAATTTTTATTCGAACAATAATAAAAACTTTGAATTGGCGTACCAAAATTTTTTCTTAAAAAGCTTTTAAAAAGTTTGCTTTTTTTTAAGAAACCACTACAACGACTTATGATTTTTGTTCTTGCATAAATTCATATTTGGATAGCATTCCTATTTTGTCTCTTACTACTTAAAGAATTTAAAAATTCATTTTATGCTTATGAACAGCTTTTCTCTAATAATATTCGTTTTTAAAATTCCTAGTCTATTACATAGGAGCAAGTTTATGCGACCCAGTCGTGCATTTTATTTAATCATACATTTCGAAGTGAGTAAGAACAAATTAGTGCGACCTAAAAGAAAATTAAACTAGAAGAGTTAAGAATTAATGATTTGAAAAATATTAGACTGTTAGAATTTGCTTTGATTTTTCTTCTATTGTTGAATTTAAGAGAAGCTATTTGTTTTTCAGAAAAAGAAATTTAATTTAAATTTTAAAAAATACATCTGGAATAATTGTATCATTTTTAAGTAATTTTTGTCAAATCAATGTACAAAAATCCCATTCACAACTTTGTTCGCTACGGTCTTGGATATTCTCACTTCAACTAACTTTTATGAAAGACAATTAGTCAACCTTTTCATCTGTCACATCATTCACTACATAGATGAACTGATAAAGCGGTCTTCCTCAACTGAAGTAGAATTTCAGAAGGTATCGATGAAACGTGTTTATAACAATACTCGTAGCTTCCTGTTGTTCACTTCTTTTGATTGAAACACTCCATGTGATCCTTTGTGATTTAATATCTTTTTTTCTATACATTAACAGGCAAAAATACATTACCTTGATATAATATCCGGTCTACCTAGCTATGGAGCCAAGTGCTTTAGCACGAACCAAAGAGAAGGCGTTGAACGAGTGCTTTTAGTGAGTCCTCGATTTGGACTCAGCCAGATTGCCGGTATTCGAAATTCAGTGGTAAGTACTTCGTAGCTACTTCATATTTTATTTTTTTTTTGTCAAAAGAGGAACCATGTCAGTTTATTTCATTTGAATTTATTGATAATTTGAGTGTCCATCAAGCAATTAAATTTTCTCTTAAAATATTTTTGCGGTGAAACATTATTATTTCTTGAGATCTTTATTAATATCTATAGGCAAGAACTTCTTAAATTTCAGTAGATAGTAAGTGCAAAATAAAGTATGTATGTATGTACTATGTTTGTACATTTTTATTTATTAGGAACCTTCATGGAACTTCATTTGTCTGGAATTACTGTGTGATTTTCCAACTTCATTACGCAAAGAGTACTACCAAGCATTGAGTTGGTTGCAATGGCGTAGCATAAGGAGGCACAAGCCCTGCATGGCACTTTGCCATGGGTGACCAATTAGGCGACAAGAAATAAGAAAAAATCATTTTGATTTACCCTATTTTTTAAGAAAAAATTGTATCAGCGGTACCTGTCATAGAACCTTTTATCGACTTTTTCCTTCTCGTTAATGGCTCTTACGATTTTGATAAAAATTTTATGCGGCTGCTTATTCAAATTTTAAATAATATCTTATAGGTATACAAAATTTTCTTTCGTTTTTTCAAAAAAAAAAATTGTGTTTTTGAAAATTCAATATCTTAAAATTGATTGTTTTTGAAATTATTTACTTATGTAACTGAATATTATTAAATACTTACAATTGGCATACCACTTTTCACCAATAAAACTCCTACAACGATTTTTAAAATGTTGTTTTCATAGGTATGTAAATATAAATACAGTCAAAATCGGTTACAACGACATCGGTTATAACGACCAAATTCTTAGGTCCCATTGAATAATAAATCGTTTATTACGACATCGCTTACAACGACATATCGGTTACAACGACCTGATTTTCCCCTTTTTTAATTAAAATATTGGTTATAACGACTAAAACCGACGCAGCTGTTGATGCGACTGCATATTTTTCTAAACGGTAATCTGTTTATTTGTAGATGCGTTGTATGAAGAATTTCGGATACATACATATGTACTCGTATGTTAAAGCTTACCGTTTGTTGATATGTTATTCTTTTTGTTTTACGTTTATTATTTGTTTTGAGTTTGTTCAAGTAGGTGGGAAAATTTTATTTCAGAAATAGGATTTGTTCAGCCAACAATCGAAGATACTCTGAATTCTGTACTTACTTTAAGAACATTCTTTTTATTAAATGATATTGGTGACAACAATTTCACCGAGAATCTGATATAAATTAAAAAATTAATTGAAAAAAAGTTTATAAAAACAAAAACTAAAAAATTAGATATTTCCACTTTTTTCAATAAATTGTAAAAGAATATTTGTGCATAAGCATATACTAGTACATACTCGTATGTGCCTCAACAATAAATAAGAATTATAAATTATAAAAAAGAGTCTCTATTTGAAAAGAAATTAATTAACTTGATATCGGTTACAGCGACCTATAGCTTATAACGACTAAAATCCTCAGTCCCTTGAAGGTCGTTATAACCGATCCCTGAGGGACACCTGCTACAATATTGTAAATACGAGAGTACCAATTATTGACTGAAACTTTGAATTTTCTTTCAGATAAAAAAGATTGAATCATTTTAACTAAGTACATTGGAAAACGAAGTCTAAACAGTTTATGTAATAGAGCATCGTGCCAAACTGTATCGAACGCTTTCTCAACATCAAGCAGAACCATTCCTGTACTTTTGCCTCTTCTAAAGTTAGATTTAATATATTTTGATATTCTATCGACTTGATGCACTGTACTATGTGGGGCCCTAAACCCAAATTGTTCAAGTGGTAATATTTTATTTTTTGTTACTTGTGAAACAATTCTAGTTTTTATGATTTGCTCAAAGCATTTGTTTATAGAGCTTAACAAACTTATTGGTCTATAATTGCTTGGTATATTTGCACTTTTACCAGGCTATAATTTGTTTATTAGCTTAAATTCGAAAATTTACATCACAAATACACCAATACTATTTGTATTTATCATGGCTAGTGGCAAGAAACAACTCTAGTGTGTTAGCGTTAGAAAGTCGAGGAGGCTCGTGAACCAGCTAAACCAAGCTGTTTAACTCAGAAAAAATTTTAACATACCTGCCTTCGGATTTTATCTGACCAAAAAGCTCTGCTACCAAGAAATTTGAACCATTTGTTTTATCTGCATTGTTCATTGACAGTTTTAGCTCCTGTCAAATATTCCCTGCTGCACTTTTGCATTCAGACAAAACTAACTTTTTCATTGAAATATATATAAGTACATAGTATATTTGGTGGATTCTTGATTCGATGTGCAAAAGGTGTTTTGTATAGTATTTATATTGAAATGAATGGCCTTTGAGCTTGTTTATTATTTTAAAATAAGAAAGTTGAAAGAACTAATCAAAATAATGAATCAAACAAAATAAACAAACAAAAATAGGTACCAACTCAGTGCACGGACAATCAAACTTGCAGTTTCGAGGAATCTTCTTTTTCTGCAAGTACGTCCATAATGTTCTTCACATAAACAGTAATTTCATTCTCCATTTTTCATTTGCATAAAGATTTAATTTTATTTAAACACAACAGAACAAGTTGAATTGTCATAATTATTGCAATAAAGATATGTTCCCTGGGAACCAGATATTATTTGAGGGGAATTTTAGAAGTATAATTTTTCCACTAACTTCGAATTTCATGATTGAGCACATTGAGTTCAATAATCCATAATAAGGATCTACCAAATCACTCACAATCACATTGCAACAACTGGAGAAGATACGAATTCTTAAACAAGAATAAATAGCATATCACCCAAATTTTGAGTTGGCTGTAGGCACAAGCTGCACACGCAATACATCAGAGAACTTAAAGCTCATTTTTCGAAGTAGAAGTGCACCCGAAATATCAAAATATAAACGCAAAAAAGAAAGTTTTAAAATAGTTTTTATTGATTATCGTTCCCAAATGTTCAAAATTGAATAATTGTCGAGTTTTAGTGCAAGCAGTATATGAATATTGAGTTCCAAAATTCATTTTTGGAATATATTTTCGAAACATTTTTATTAAAATTCACTTATTTTACAAAATTCACTTTAAAGAATGAATATTTACATGGTGTCAAATAAAGTTGAATAAATGTATTAAATTTTACTTGCACAGCTTATAAATAAACCTAAGCTCTTTGTTAAAAATCATTAAAGGAATTTTTCTCAGGTTTGGAAAATGTTGGCTGATTTCTTTAAACTAAACAAACTTAATACCCAGTCTAACAATATTTCTTAAAAAATTCTTGGTGTAAAATATTCCCATGCTTCAACCGAACCGCCCTTCTATCGTCATTTGGTATCAAAAAGAATGAAATATCACTCAAAACCTTTTTCTGCCCACCGCAGTTTCCGTAGGTGCATACAACCATATTAAATAAATATAAATAAAAATTTATATCTAATGAAATAATATTATAATACCTATGTGATATTAAAATATAATATAATTTATATATTACAATATAATATAAAAAAAACGGTCACTTATAAACCGAGAAATAGTATAAATCCCTTAAAGTTAAGACCTTGGAAATACCTGAAAAAACTACACTTATTAAATCAAAATTATTGAAAAAACTACACTGATAAAATGAAAAACTTTGTGGCAATTTTAATTTTTTAATTAATATTAAAAAAAACTACACTGATAAAATGGAAAACTTCCTTGCAATTTTAATTTTTTAATTAATATTGAAAAAACTGCACTGATAAAATGGAAAACTTCCTTGCAATTTAAATATTTTAAATATTAAAAAAACTACACTTGTCATATGAAAAACTCCCTTGTAATTTTAATTTATTAAATATTGAAAAAAACCACCTATCAAATAAAAAACTTCTTTGCAGTTTTAATTGTTTAAATATTGAGAAAAAACTTCACTGATATCCAATAATTTTAAAGCAAAAACTTCACTTTCACAATAAGAAATCACTTGAAATTTTAAAAGCATCAAATCGAATTGAAATTGTCAATGACACTGAAGCTTAATAATAAAAACCTTCTAAAGCTTGAATTACTATACATCTGTCATCCTTTCATACCCCCGCCTTATACCCATAAGAAACAAACAAGCGCATAGGTATACTCAAATTCAGTTGAAAAACCGTTACCAAAAAAGCAAGGCATTATTGCCAATTTCGTTACATTTGTATATATTTCCACCAGTGGTACCACTTTACTTCAATTGAAGTAGATCTACTTCTTTTTTTTTTCAAAAAAATTAAAATCTACTTCCTACTTCGAAACATCAGCAAAATACTGAAATGTACTTCATTTTAAAAATCTCTGTTTTAACCTATTTCAATTTTACAAAAAATCCCAAATCTATTTCTTTTTATCTATTTCAATCTAGGTAGTATGTAACCCCAGAATTTCCATACAAAAAATGAACGTCATTAATTAAAATTTCGCTTGCATATTTGTTGTTTTTTTTAAGATAAATTAATATTCAATTATAGTTATTTCAATGTTATAATTCTTCATATACGAAATTCTTCTTAAAATAAAAAATATGGAATACAATTGTAAATCTTTAAATATGTGTAAAGAACAAATTTTTTGTATACAATACTATTTCAAAATCAAAGAATTTTAATCGGAATCGATAGTGTCGAAAATGTGAAAGCCAAAAATAAAAAAAGGTTTTATGACAGAAACCGTTTATAAAACTTTTTTTGTTGCTATTGTCTATACACATAATTTATTATATCAAAATCGTTTGAAAATATATAAGATATTTCTTAATGGCTGCAGGTTGAGGTACAGACCTGCAGACATATAGACAGACGGAATCACCACTTTTTGTGTTAAATTTTTTTCTTAGATGCAAGTTCAAAGTCAATTGTTTAATGTAAGCCCCCCTAATTGAAGAAATATTATCAATATAAATATTAGGCATGTGTTTGTTTAGTATTTCAGCTCTTATAATAAAATTTTGAAACATTTAGCGTCAACTACAATCGGCACTTTTTGCAAAAAGTACAATAAGTGCAAAAATGAAAAAGAATACTCACATACACTAGCAACATCTGTTGCTTTCAGTTTGGCGACATCTATCGGTCATTTTCTGAAGCAATTTATTCAATGTATTAGTGTTTTCAAAAAGTGAAACATTTACTATTTGGTTTTTTGAGATGGGATACATTGAGTTGGAAAAGAAGCAGATTTTTTTTAACATTTTCACTTTTCAAGTTCATTGCAGTTATGGCTTTCAATAATAGGGGTATTCATGCAAAAGTGTAAGCTCGGCGTATTTGTATAAGTCAATTATTTTCAAAACTTATTTACATTTGTCTGCATTTGAATTTTAAATATTTGCGAAAAAAGAGAATACAAAATACTAGAAATGTATTTGTCAGGGAAAGAGAGAAGATAGAAAATGAGACGTCGCGTCATCAAAAATGCAGACGAACATGACTTACAATACAAATTTCAATCTCCATGGCTGAATGCATTCCATGGGCTCAAATCTACCTCATTTTCGGAACAGTCATTTACATTTATGTCATTTTTTGTTGACAGTAAACAGCTGGCCGATCGATGTGCAATCAAAAAAAGTTTTACAAAAGTAAATTGAATTTGTTTTTGAAGTTAGCTATATTTCTTTAAGCGCGTTATGAAAAAATTATGAGAGTGAAATTTAAAAAAAAAAAAATCACATGTATGTAACACTAAATTCACAGGTTGACGTCACTCCGGCGAAGTGGGTTCGATTCCAATATTATGGCCATAACAAGAGCTGAAGGACGATGACGTGAAAGAATTGAAACAAAAATTGTGTCAAAAATGTGTATAGATTTGAAAGTTTGTTTACCATTAACTGTTTTCCTTTGGACTCCAGGATTGAGTGCTTAGACTGCTTTTACACGAAAGCGATTTTTAATCTTTGATTCTCTTTTGACTTCCTTTTGATTGCATGAATGCTTTTAAACACAGCGATTTTTAATGAAAGTTAACTTTTCTTCTATTGAAAAGGAGTCATCTCTCCGCACTCTTTACTCTAGTGAGTAGATCGAAGTTCACTGAGAGAACGCCAAATAAAAATGAAACATAACTGACAAGTAAAGAAAACCACAAAGAAGAAAGAACGATAACTCTGCAATTTTTTCAACCCGTGCAATTTTGTGTACCCCCACCACCACACACGTCTCTCTCCAACAGGCCTAAAAATCGCAAGGTAATATTGCTTCGATTAAAAGCAGTCTTAGTAGGTAGTTTGTATATAAAATCTATAGTACTCTCATGAAGAGGAACGAACGATGCACCGCCGCCTGGACGAATGTATTCCCCAACTTTTCACCTAGAGTTGTGGAGAGTAAGGACAGTCGATAATCAGGAAGGGGTGATAATATTTTCGGTAAAAGCAAACCGAAGGTGCAAAACAAAGCGACAACAAGAAAGCTACGAGTATCTTCTGTTTTGTTTTTGAAGTAAAACTTCTTTTCCGGCGTTGGGGGTAAAAAATGTTCTATGGAGCTGTCAGTGACATGTCAAAAGCGTCACGCTATAACGACATGCTTCCTACAATTATTTTGTATATATTAATTATAGGAATAAATATGTGGTTGTGATATTGTATCTATGCTAATCCGAAATTTCGAAATGCATTTTATTTTGTACACAAACCTGGAACCCATGCGACATCTAGTTGTAAGTAATGAGTACATTTGAGTAAAGTGGTTGTTAGGAGATAATGTATGTCAACGTTCTGTAGTTTATGTAGTTATAATCTTAGGGTCGTATTCACCAAGCGCTCCTAAACGGCTCTTAACTTTACGAGGCTCTTAGGCTCGTATTCACCGAGCGCTCCTAAACGGCTCTTAACTTTACGAGGCTCTTAACTTGAAATTTCTGTGGGGTATTCACCAACCACTCGCAAGTGTTTTTCGAAGTTCGAAAATGAGAGCCACTCTCTCTTGTTCAGGGATACCCAAACTGTGAAATGTTGTGGAATGTTGGTCTTGTCTTGACAGCAATTGGATACTCTTCTACTTGGCATTGCTCACATGCAGAAGCGCAACAACCTAAAAAGCTAGGGGGGTGTCCAACCCAAAATAATCCAAATAACCCGACAAATCCGGGGCGTAGCTAGGTCAATCTTAAGAAGACGATGCAAACTATTCCCAAAGTCATTAACCCCACAAACCCAGGGCGCAGCGAGGCCAAGCTCGCGAAGACGACACAGCTATCCCCAAAGCCATTAACCCCACAAACCCGGGGCGCAGCGAGCAGCGAGGCCAAGCTCTCGAAGAGGATTTCAAAAAATTAATTTCAATAGCTCTCTTGATTTGCGGTGTCAACTTTTAAAACATTCTTACCCTTATATTACACAATCTTATAATCTAAAGTCGGAATAAAAAATTTATTCAAGTTAATTCTAATTTTTTTATTTTTTAAAAATCCAAAGACTTTGTTGCAAAAATCGCTTCAAATTCATACTTTAACAAATATTTGGAATAATTAAAGCTTAAATACACTAGAATTTTATTAAAAATCAGTATGTACAATTTTCAATCCAATCCTAGTGTATTTAGGCTTAAAATATTTCCGATTTTTAGCGGCTTGATTTTTTTTGGTGGGAAAATTTTCAAAAATATAATGAAATCTCGGTTCGTATTAATTTTAGTACAGGGTCCCCATTGAGTAAAATCTATAGTAAAAAACTTTCTATTTTTACAGAATTTAATATTATATACTTTATAAAATATAAACACAATAGCTGTAATAAATATTGTCCATGTCCCTTGATAGGTAAGTTATAGTTGAAAATCGTCGAACACCTCCCTCGCCTAGCTTTTTAGTTTGACATCGTACAATCGTATCTTTTTTTATTGACGCGCTTTGAAACCGTAAATCGAGCACCGGATTTGTAAGAGTTCACAGCTTTGGGAGGAGCTATTTTTTTACATTATCTTCTAGAGCTTGGCCCGTTGCGCCCCGGGTTTATCGGGTTAATGACTTTAGGAATAGTTTGCATCGTCTCCTTAAGCTTGACCTCGCTACGCCCCGGGTTGGTGGGGTTAAGAATGTTTTAAAAATCGTCACTCGGGTGTCTATCGATTTCGGAGGGGGTGTCCACCGGCCTCTAGGGGGTGTCCGGACACCCTGGACACCCCCCGTTGTTGCGCCCTTGCTCACATGGATTCGAGTCAAATGCGTGCGTGGCACACGCACAAGCGAACAAACTTTCGAAGAGAGCGCTCGTAAGTTAGGAGTGGTCGGGACCACTCCTAACTTTTAAGAGCGCTAGTAGATCTTCACTAATATTGTTTGGTGAATAGGTTTATGAGCTTCTTAAGTTATGAGCGCTCGGTGAATACCGGCCTTAACTTGAAATTTCTGTGGCGTATTCACCAACCACTCGCAAGTGTTTTTCGAAGTTCGAAAATGAGAGCCACTCTCTCTTGTTCAGGCATACCCAAACTGTGAAATGTTGTGGAATGTTGGTCTTGTCTTGACAGCAAATGGATACTCTTCTACTTGGCATTGCTCACATGGATTCGAGTCAAATGCGTGCGTGGCACACGCACAAGCGAACAATCTTTCGAAGAGAGCGCTCGTAGATCTTCACTAATATTGCTTGGTGAATAGGTTTATGAGCTTCTCAAGTTATGAGCGCTCTGTGAATACCGGCCTTAATCACAATTAATTCTGACGTTGGTTTTTACAGAAGCTTTGTTTGAGAGAAAAGAAAATTTACTTCTAGAGCGCGTACGTCAGTACACACATTCTTTTTTTATTCATTTTCTATACAAATAAGTATGATGTGGCATTTTTTGCTTCACGCAAAAAGAAAAAACGGTAAATTTTTGGAATGAAGGTTTGATTTTTTCGTTCGCTGTGTTGTATGTATGTTGGCACAAATAAATATATGTATAGGATTTCTATTCAAATACACGATTACCACTCAGAACAATTTTTTTGTATACCTAGTTAGATAATTGTTTTTGTAAGCAGATTTTTCAAATGCAGAATTTTGGGAATTAGAGTTTTGAGTATTAGAGTTCTAAAATAGGTACAAAAAAATTATATTGAAAGCTAAAATTTTGAAGAGTAGAATTTTGGAATTTTGGGAAATGAAATTTTGAAATGCATAAAACTTAAAAAGTAAAATTTTGAAAAAGGTATTCTGAGAAGCAGAATTCCGAAATGCAGAAAACTTAATAGGTACAATTTTGAAAAGCTGAATTTTAATTTTGAGAAGTAAAATTTTGAAATGCAAAATTTTGGGAAATAATAGCCGTGTTTTTTTGGTAAAGTTATCCGTAGTACAGTAGGATTTTATGTGAAAAACAAATACAAATAAAAACATAAATACAAAAATAAACAAATAAATATATGCGACCCGGCCTATGAAAAGGTGGCTTATGACTCAAACAATTATTTTTCACTTTTTTTTTGGTTAGGATAGTTTTTGAGACGTTCTTTCACATGGTGAAAACCAGAAAGTACATTACACCAACAGGGTAACGAAAAAAATCCGGCTCGATGTGACGATAGCTGATAACATTCTCAAACTCACTAGATACCGATACGAAAATCCGAAAGTAGCAACGTGAAACAATTAACTAACATAATATTTGGAGCAAAAGCAACACTGCATCTTACTTGGTGCCCTTGAACAATGAGAGACACTGGACAATGGGAAGGAAGGAGAACAACTACCGAGAAACTGACGAAATGCATTGTTTATCTTTAACAGCCGATTTATCGAAATTTAGTTTTTGAGTTATTAGCCACCTTTTCATAGACCTGGTCACATATTTCAAATCATAGTATGTATGTATTTTAATTAAATAGGCAAGTATCTCATATTGATAAATTCCTATAGATTTTTCAAAACAACTTTTTTCAAAAATAATTGTTTGTTAGTAAAATTTACAAATTGCAACTGTTTTTATTATATAGGGTTTCTTTTATCTTCTTCAATATGCAAATTAAAACAATAATTAAATAATAATAAATGTTTTAAAACAAATATGTATATCAAAAAAAGTTTTTTTTTTCTAAAAAAAAATAATTTTCATATTTTTTACTTTGAATTAAAGAAAAATACATATATGAATTTTGTTTGGTTAATTTATAATTAACTTCAACTATACTAAATCAGAAAAAAAAAACAATTCCTGCTAAAATAATTAACATGGCGATTTTTAAATGTGACAATTATGTCTTATTTTTTAATAGTCAAACCTTTTTTAGAGGCATACAAATATTTTGTTTGTAAAAAAAGTTATTCGATTTTTGTTTAATAGTTTATACAGCTGCGGTAAAAAAAATAGCACCATTAAGAGAAAAATATTTCGTTGCAAAATAAAATGTTTGCCAATATATCGAGGGAAATTTTGAATATGCAAAAAGTTTATATTAAGTTAAAACAACAAATTTCAAAAAGAATTTTTATTTTTATTCATCAACTTTTTGAAAAAAACTTATATTTTCTCCAACAAATCAAACAAATAAGCGGTAAAAATAATAGCACCATTGCTTCATCGTACAACTTAAAACTAAATCATCGTAAAAATCAAAAATCTTTTTCTATGATTTTATTCCTTAGAGGTAGTCCAACAAAATTAATATTTCGTTGCATAGCCTTTGTTGGCTATTACAGCTTCACAACGTCTCGCCATTGAATTAGCTAAATTTTGACACCTTTCAACCGGAATATTCTCCCAGGACGCTTTAACTGCAGCCCAGAGTGCTTCGTTGCTGGTCGGTTTAATATCTGAGACTGCTTTCTTTACGTCGGCCCACAGATTTTCGATGGGATTTAGGTCAGGCGATTGCGCTGGCCACTCCATTACATTAATTGAATGATCTCCAAACCATTTTTTTGCCTTTTTACTAGTGTGCTTGGGGTAATTATCTTGTTGGAAGACCCACAAAAGCGGCATTTCTTCATCTGCATACGGGAGAATAACATTTTCCAAAATATTCACGTAGACGTGTTGATCCATGATGGGTTGTTAACAGTATATGGGTCCAACTCCATAGTAGGAAAAACAAGCCCACACCATTATGCTTGAACCTCCGTGCTTAACTACTTTATTTGTGTATTTGGGTTTATATTCCGCTTTTGGAGGTCTGCTTACGTAGGAGCGAGATCCTTTACCGCCAAACAACACGATTTTGCTCTCATCCGTCCATAAAACGTTGCGCCATTTCGCTGCTGGCCTGTTCAAATGCTGTCTTGCAAACATTAAACGCTTTTTTGCATGTTTTGCAGTTAAAAGAGGGACTTTTCTGGGACTACACGCTGTTAAATTATGTTCTCTCAATCTGTGGCGACTGGTTTCAACGCAAGCTGTAATATTCAGGTCTTTTTTGAGCTCAGTTGCAGGCTTGAAAGGATTTTTTTGGCTTTCTCGGACTAGGCGTCTGACAAGAGTTTTCGACAAAACTGGTTTTCGCCCACGAGTTTCGGTTTTGGGTGCGTATATTATTGAATTTCGAATCATTTTGTTGCAACAGCCAACAAAACGTCGAACTTCTCTGTAAGTTTTACCTTCTGAAATCATTTTTTTAATAATTTCACGTTTTTCGTTTGTGCAATGTTTTCCACGGCCCATTGTCTTTGAAAAACTGTATTTTTTCTTTTGTTTAAAATGAAGAAACCTATTCAAAATTAACAAATCGTAACATTTGGTTACTTTACCTTGAAATATGACACCAAAAAATGTTTTTTTCTAGCGAAAAATGCGATCAGTGCTATTATTTTTACCGCAATAAAAAAGGGTTTTTCCCCTATATGGCCCAGTAAAAAAAGAACCGTTACCATTTAAGTGCCAGAGATATACAATACAGAGAGTTAACACTTCAAGCAATAACAAAATACAGTAGATGCTGAAAATATGCTTCCATGTACTAATTTAAAAAAGTTAAAATAAAACTTGTACCGGTGGTGCTATTTTTTTTACCGGCACTGTACGTGTGTATCAATAAGTTTTTAAGATTGGCTTACAATTTTTTTTTTAATTTGTCAAAAATTACCTTTTTGATTTTTTTGTCTAAATAATTTTTTTAAAATTGGTACACATAAACTATCCAAATTTCTTTTTATTTTCACTTGCGATATACATTTGTATGTAGGTACTGTACTTCACGTTTTGCATTTGAAAAAAAAAAAAAATAACTCGAGATTTTGATCAAAGTTGACTTTACAATGATAGAGAGAACACGAAAAAATATGTTTTTAAATAAAAAAAATTGTTCTTGAAAAATTAATGTGTTGAAAACGTTTGAGCGATTAATTTTTGAAAATATTTCCTAGCATCTTTATTGTTTAATACTTAAAATTGGCATCCTAAATTTTTTTCTAGAACGATTTTAAAGAAATGTTTTAAATACAAAATTTGTTTAATAATAAAACGTTGTTTAAACTTTGTTTGTATAAACTCGAAGTTTTCGTATTTATGATAACAAGCCGACCAAGCTCTCGAAATTCGAGTGCCAATTTATTTATTTAATTCATTATCATTCAATAAAAGACAGAGAATTCATGATTTCGACATTTCTAAATGTTTTTGTTTACCGGGCATTTTTTTGCAATTTTTATTTGTTGTTTTAAACAATTTCTGTGTAGTATATTTAAATAATTTTGGCATTCTGCACATCTATGCAAAAAATGCTTTCGTTTAGTATATAATTTATGCCCCTTCGGTTTTTGTGGGCCGCGTAAAGTGTACCATAAAAAACATGTTTGCCGTTTAATTATATGATAAAATGTATAGTTTAAGAATTTTTATTTTATTTTTATAAGTTAAAAAAAATCTAGGTGAAAAACCTTATAACTTTTTAAAGTTGATATTTCGTCAGCTGAATACTTAAGTGCCCCATATACATAAAAATTATTCTTTAGAAAACGAATTTTAAGTTTTGAAAAATAATTCCCTTATTTTTTACTTTACAATTACGACTTGTGAATTTTAATATACATATATTAATCGAAAACTCCTTTTTTTTGTATTTTGAAGTCCTGATGTCAAAAAACGTCACGGTTATTTAAAAAAAATTATGTTTGAAAAAACTCAGAAATAGATATAGAACCCTCTTCCATACGAATGAAAACCAAACTTCAAATTTCCTATGGATATAGGACTCTTATGCACTGAACATTCGGAAATCAACGAAAGCAAAAATATTAAAAAAAACTCAACATTTCTAGCATTATTAATTTTTATAATTTTGCTTTGAGTGATAAAAACATAAAACAAAAAGTAATATTAATTTAATTGCTATGCCTTCCTCTATACCACATTGGATTCTTTAGTCTATAAGAAACGTATGAAAATGATACAATACTTTAACACTTAATTATGAAAAAGATTGAACATGAACCTTGGTCCATAAAATTTTCTTGAAAAATACGTTCAATTTTATTCGGAATTAGTTTTAAAAATACTTTAACATTCGTAAGAGTAAGTTTTGGTATTTTTTTCACACTTTTTTATTAAATTATGTTATATTCAAATTAAAAAAATAAACAAATTAACAAGTTCTTTATTTATTCTTTATATTAATTCACGATCCGAAAAAGTACTCCGTTCTCTTCAAAGATTCCGTAAGTACTGACTAAGTGACTACAGCACTGAAGGAAATAGAGAGAGAGAAGGACAACTCTTATCTTACAATTAGTTTTCTTACCTTTTTTATTTTATCCATTTTAGTAAAAAAAAAAATGCAGTGGGGCATTTAAGCATTAAGCGTGTGTTTTTCAAACTTTTATACAAAAATTGCTCCACCTAGTACACATTTTGGAAATACGGCAAATAAGCATCAAAAGAACCCAAAAATGTGTGGTTTATAAAGCAAAAGTGCTTTCTGTAACTTCGTTAATAATGCAGATAGAGCAACGGGGATAGCGCCAAACGATAGAGAATATTCGAATTAGTATAACTGTACCTTTAACTCAGTTTCCCGAAAAAGTGGTCTGTGGGGCACTTAAGTATTCGGTCGGCGATTTGCCCTGAATTTAGAACAAATGTCAATTTTATAAATAAAAAGGTCACGAAAGAAAACAGCTATAACTTTTTTTATTTTAATGAACAAATAACTTCCAAATTTGACTAAAATTCGTAGACAAACATGAAAAGAAATATTTGTTTGTTCAAAATTGGCACGCCAAATATCTTTTTTTTTACAAAATATATGGATAAAACCTATTTTTTGTGAAAAAAGTTTATTTTTATTAAAAAATAAAATTTCATGTGGGGTGCATCAGTAAATTTTTAAAATTGATTAACAAAATTTCCTGTTTTTAAATTTTTAAATTTTCTAAAATTCTTTATAAGCAGGTACATACATACATATGTTTGTATATTTTTTCCAAAAAAAAGTGTCTGATTTTTTTTCAAATATTATGTCAACAATAATGTTATTCTATTTATTCTAATTTTTTTTAATTATTTTGAATTTTCTAAGCGAGTGAAAATTATTTTTTCTCGAAAAACTATTAAAGTATGTATTAGAAATTTTCTCTATTTCTTGCAAACAAAGTTTATATGAATACATTTTAATAACTGGTCTTTACCTATAACAAATTTATTTTTTTTTTATTTTTAATTATATAAATACCTATCAACGCATACAAATATTTTTTTTTTTGTGATCAAAATTATTTTCAACCATACCAAATTTCTTTTATTTTATTTTATATACATATGTTGGTATGAACAAATGTAAAAGCTATTTTCTTTATTAAAAATATAGGTAAACGAAGGTACCTATTAGATTTTCTTAAAGAAATAGTTTTATACCTATATATGTATGTACCTACGTACATAATTATATTAATTGCAAAAAAAAATATTTTCCACTACCTAACCACCCACTGCATCTAATGTAGGCATTTAACCTAGTTGATTGCAATTATTATTATTTGTCTTCAAAATTAAACCAATTATTATACTTTTGAATAACAAAAATAATAATAATTGCAATCAACATACCTAAGTCACCTAATATATTAAGATAAAGTACCTACATTATGTAGATATACTAAAATTCAAAAAAGCCTAATCCTATCAAGAATCAAATTTCAAAATTATTCCTACTTAAATCTATTCAAATAGGTATGTGTTCATACAAATATAATGCAACGTTGTAATTTGGTTAGATATTCAGCCCTATCACGAATTCCATCTTAATCGGAAACTTTTACGAATCCAGAAAAAAACTATCACCAAATCCGTTCGTAATGACAATTTGTATGATATTTTCCACTACGATGGATTTTGTGATAGTTTTTTTCGGGATTCGTAACAAATTTCCGATTACGATGGAATTCGTGATAGGGCTGAATATCGAAATTGAACAAAGTTGCTTTGTTGCGTATGAAATAGTCAAAACAAAACAAATATTCTTCACACAAAAATATAACAACAAAACACAGAAGATCCTTCAAAAGAAAAATGCTACAAAACAAATTTGATTTTCTCATTCTCGTCTTTCTCGTTGCCAGAGCTGATAAAATTTTCTCGCTCTATCCTCAATTACCATCCCATCCTAAATCAAAAGTCTCCGCGTCGATTTTTTCCGCCGACAGCGCCCTTAGTAGAATGTATTCCCCAACTTTTTTTTCTGTACCATGAGAGTACTATAGATTTTATATACAAAGGCCCGACTAAGGAAAATAAATATTTGAACTGAAGGTACAAATGAATTGAATAGGTACATTACTTATCGTATATGAAACGTCTAAGTTGATTGTGTGAAATTCTTTTCATTAAATTAATTGTTAATTGATTGGACTTTTGTAAGAAAGTGGGTATTTTTAATGTATTTGTTTGATTTGAATTTTGTTCATCCATTTTATTTTCTTGAATTTTATTTTTTTTTTTTCAAAAAATAGTTTAACATCTACCTGTCAAGCCAAGAACAGTCAAATTCTATTTCAGGATGGCAGATGCAGATGGATTAAAAAATATCTAAAAAATCAGAAATTTTCAGTTTATTTATTGCTCCACAAAATGGGATGGCTGCATTCTCGATGGATTAGGAAATAGCCAAAAAAATAGAAAATTTTAAGTATTTTTAATTTATTACAGTCTATCTTGTACTCGTGGCAAACCGAACTGAATTATTATATTATTAAAAAAAAGTATTCACCGATTTTGCTACAAGCCGAGTTGGCCAAAAGTTCGGTTTAACATCGTTCCCTATAGGTTTTATATACAAAAATGACTAAAACTATGAACAAGACATGCAACTTAAACAGCAAGGGAATTGCCTATCGGAATGGTTTGACGGCTAGTGTGCAATAGTTCCGCGGACATGGTTCAAGGAACTAGTTCCGATGAATAAAATAATCGGTCCATGTCCGTTCCGCTATCGGAACTGTTTAAAATTTTATCATACAATGTATCTGGGCTAAGTAACAAACTTTTATTTATAGATTTTTTTAATTATGTGAAAAGTTTTGATATATTTTTTCTTTATGTAACACATGTTACAAGTGATAATTTAAACAAATTTAAAAAATATTTAAATGGTCTTAAGTTAATTTCTAATGCAGCAATTAAAACATATGCAAAAGGACGCGCAAACGGAGGAAGTCTGTATGGAATAAGAACATCGCATCTGAAAATCTACGCTTTTGAAGAAATCGAAAATACAACTGTTGTTAAACTTCTACAAAAAAATGTAATAATTGAATTAATTGTCGTGAAACGAAAAAAATTGTCCCGCTTGTTTTTTTAAAAAATAACGCCTGGTAATGCTAACTTGACTGTCAAGTTAACATTACCAGGGATCATTTCTTAAAAAAATAACGTTCGTAGCCGCAGCCGTACCGCTACAAAATTTTTGGTCTTACAGCATATTTACGACAAATTTACGACAATTATTAGCACTGTCCATTTTCTTTTTCGCGTTCACTTAACCATATTTTGAAGGGTGGTAATGCTAACTTGACTGTCAAGTTAGCATTACCAGGGGTTATTTTTTAAAAAATTAGAGCTACAAAATTTTTGATTTTACAACATATTTACGACAAATTCACGACAATTATTTACACTGTCCTTTTTCTTTTTTGAGTTCATTTTACCCTATTATGAGGGGTGGTAGTGCTAACTTGACTGTCAAGTTAGCATTACCAGGGGTTATTTTTTAAAAAACAAGCGCGACAATTTTTTTCGTTTCACGATAAATTTACGACAAATTCACGACAATTAATACAATTTATTAAATTTTTTAAATAATAAGTGGTAGTGCTTACTTGACGGACATACAAAAATATGTACATTGTCCCGTTTTATATAAACTGTACCAAATGGAACGAATACTTTGAACGATTCAACAACATTATGCTGAATCTAGCAAACAAAAGTATTTTTGTAATAGGTGACCTAAATGCAAGAACCAACAACTTACGAATTACTTCACTTCGCAGCAAAAACAACCCATCGATAAACCACAGTTGGAGAAATTCCAAGGAAAGTGCATGCAACCAAAATGGTACTAGTCTTGTCGAAATATTTCACATGTACGATTGCATTATTTTGAACGGTTGTACCAACGGTGATACTGAAGGCCACTATACTTTTATTGGAAGCCAAGGTAAATCGGTCATCGATTATTGCGCTCTAAATCTGACTGATCTTATAAGGAAATTTGAAGTACAGTATAAGAACTTTTCAGACCACATGCCATTGTTGTTGAATGGTCAGAAAAAATAACAACTGAAAGAAATCTTCAACTTATCCCACGGCTAAGATGGAAACAGTATGATCTTTTATCGTACCAAAACAAGCTGGATATTAGTATTTCTACTGTACATGTAATGACTGATTCAGTTGATGAACGATGAAATCGACTTGTATCTTATATAAGAAATTCCATATCAAAAGCACCTTCAAACTTATGTGAAAGTTACAAACAAAAATGGTTTGACAAAGAGTGTATGAACGCGAGAAAAAAATCCTTTTCTCTCTTAGATGCACTCCGGAATTCCAGCTGTCAAAACCTTAAAAAAAAGTGCTACAAAGAAGCAAATAAACTGTACAAAAATATATGTCTTAAAAAGAAAACCGAATTCGAAAACCATCAAACTTACACACTTGGGCAAACAAGAGATTCAAGAGAGTTTGGGAAGGTGATAAAAGAAGTTAATGGATCAAACTTTAAAATAGGATCAGGAGTATCTGCTAATGAGCTTGCAACCCACTTTAAAAACATTTTACAGAACTAAACATACATTACATTTTCGTATGCTGAACATTCACTGACGAATCCGCCTAGCGGATTATTGTGAGAAGTGGGGGCTTGTAATAAATGCTGATAAATCGAAAGCAATGGTTTCCTCAAGATCTGTTCGGAATCAGACTACATATAAATGGTCCTTCAGTAGTAATCCTTTAGAACTAGTTAACGCGTAGTTAATATTACGATAGATTTTGATAAACACGTTTTGATTAAAGCAAAAACTTCACAAGGTCTGTTAAATCTTTCGTGCAGAAACATTTTTTCAACTCAACGAATAGTTCTATCAGCGAAATACAAAATATTTGATGCTGTTGTGAAGAGTTCACTTTGCTACGCTGCTCAGGTATGGGGAATCAACGAATACGAGGCGATAGAAAAGTTCTATAGAGTTCCACCAAACTAGGCCTAATATCTGGAAACAGGACTGCCCGAAATTTTCACTAACACCTTAAAGTCACAAGCCGACTACATCGTGAAAGTGTTGTCTCAAGAATGGCAATGTTTGAGTTGAGAAACGAAGATTGGTGGGCCCCGAAATGGAAAAATTTAGGAAACGCTTATGGTGGAGAAGTTGTAACGTTGAATCCAAATAATTTAGTTGATATCAAGGAACAACTTTATAGCATAATTCAATAACTCGAAAATTCTGTACGCGATGCTTTTATAGAAGAGGCACGGAATTCAGATAGCAGACTTCTTTACTCTCAACTTAACCTTAGCCTTATGCAATCAAACTACTTCAATGATTCTCTTCGCTTAGTTACAAGGAAATATCTTTTATCTTTAAAACAAGATGTGACGTCCTTGGGTTAAACGGATCCCCATATAAGGCAGTTTTAACCAGTTTTGTAAACTATGTAATTTAAAAGCCAAAGAAGATTGGTTCCACTTCATGAGTGTATGTCCTATTTTTACTCCCCAGTGAAAAACATACTTTGGAAAGAAAACTATGACGTTAGAAGAAACAATCGAAGTGCTAAATGATTCTGATTGGAAAACACTGTTTTTAAAAAATATATACGCATATAGGATGTTACTAATAACCGAATTTGTTTAAAAAAAAGTCATTCATATATAAAATAACACTTAATATAATAATTTGCTAACCGAGCTAACGGCAATGCCATAGCTTAAAAAATTCAGAGTTTATAATTTAAAAATGTATTTTAAGCGGAATAATAAATGAATTACTTACTTACTGTTGCCTGAAAGTACATCCATCATCCAGTTCCATTGGAAGCACATTTCGTAATGTGGTAAAATTTTTGAAGTTCATATAAAACGAACGTTTGCATGTTCTAGCTTTCCAAGGATATTTACTTCATCTACGTAAAGTATAGTAAATGAAGAATTTGTATGCTAGAGGAGGTTTTTTTTAAGGGGATTAAGTTATTCTCTTAATTATTCTTCGTTAGCATAGAGATCCATTAAGGTATTATCAAAAACACCAAGAAAGTCGTTTAGAATCAGGGATAATATGGAGTCCTAACGGACACCACAACGAAACTTCAAAAAAGAGGAAACATAAGAATCGGTACACGCTTGTGGAAAACTTTTATTTATTTATTTCTAGCAAATAGAATTAGAAGAAGTGAGGTTTTGCTGAAATAGAAATTTTGTTTGAACTTCTTAATAAGTATCTGGTGATCAACACTGTCGAAAGCTTTCGAAAAATCATGCAAGCATATAATTGTAATGTTTTTTAGTCTTCCGGTGTAGTTCTGTTGGAGTTCTTGGAATATGTTATGATAAACTTAAGAGATATCCCATTTTAACCTACTGTATAACAAATTTATTTTATTTGTTGGTTGTTCTGGTTGTTTTTTTGTATTTTCCAGATTCTTCTTTTTCCGTCCAATAAACCAAAACAGTGTTTTACTCGTATATACTTAGTTGAAATATAATATCTTCTTTATTAGATCGTATTTTAATTTCTGTTGTATACATAAAGTACAGTAGCAGTATAAATGGAGTATTGTTATATCCTCTACCGCAGGATATGCGAAATAACGCAGTACCCCGCTGAATGGGCGATAACACAATGATTAAAAAAAAATTATATCAAACTAATATGGCGAAATAACTCAGCCAATGGGATTTTATTTAATTTAAATAATTAAAGTTACTCATTCCTCTTTTTGTACAAGCTTAAAAAAATCGGAAGGCAGTAGTACTCGTATAACGCCGAAACGTTTCCTCAAGAGAGCACAATCAGAAGTGAATCACATTACATTTGTTTTGCGCGGCCTTTTATACTCTCTGCTTAGGAAATTATTTACATTGTATAGAATTGAAATTTCTTGTTAAGAATTTAAATTATTTGTTTAGAATACAAAGCCAATGTGTTTGTATTGTGTAAATTGTATGAATGAAAAGGAAAATACAATATTGTTAGCAAGTATATTTAGAGTATGTCTTAAAAGTTTTGATTTATTAATTAATCGAAAATAAATAAAAATTAATTGAAAATATATAATGTTAATATGATTATGTTGTTGATTGTTGTTGATGTTAAAACTGCATTTTATTTAATATTTTGAATAGATTTACTGTCACGAACTCAACATTGGGATTAAATTCGTCATTGTTAATGTTATTAAGTACACTTCAGTTAGGTTAAGTATTGCTTTCAGTACTTCTATTGTTATTTCGAAGAAAGCAATCATTAAGATAATTGGAATCCATATCACTTTTAAATGAAGTATTATTAATAATTCTTAGTGATAGATATTCTTCCAAATAACAGAAGTACATTGGGTCTAGCTTTCCTCACTTCTGCAGTTGCTTTGTTACTGGAGTAAGTGAATAATTCCCAATCAACTCTACAACTGTAAGACCATGGTACTCTAGAGTTTAAGTTTTTTGAATTTAAAACAACATAGCGATTCAAATAAACCTTTGAAGTAAAGCCACATACCAGCAAAAAGACCATGTAGTACTTTTATTTTATGTACAAGTTTCAGACTCAACAGATACAATGCAATACATACTAAAAACTTACAAATGTTTGCTTACATTTTTAGAAATAAATAATACAAATAATTTTTGAATATATATGTATTTCTATAGAATGTTATATCAATATAAACATAAATTGAACTTTGTAATTGACCTTGAAATATGTTCATTCATATCGTAGTATGTCCTGAACTTTCTCCATTCTATCCGACAACGTTTATTGCAAATGTTTCAGATCACATCAGCATACTCAAGTGATGATCTAATTTGGTATATAGAGAGAAAAGTGTGGGGATACAAAAAATCAGCTGACTTTCGTTTAATGAAACTTATTATTATATGGGTTTGGACGATATTATTAACAATTTCAAGACCTACGAGTACAATACAACGATACGAGTAGTTTTTGAATGACACAGTTATCGCCACAAATTATTACATTTTTTTAACTAACATCAAAGGGCACGGCCGGCAGTGCCCAGCCAAGTTCTGGCACTACACCCTTTTTACAGGAACAAACTCAGGCGATTTTTGACCCCTCCCTATCTTCAGTACCAATGAAGTCAGAAACTTAAAATTCCAAATATTTGCTATGCACAGGTACAGGTGCCTCACCAAATTTCAGTTTTCTAGCATAAGCGGTTTCTGAGATATAAGGCCTCAAAAATCACAAAAACCGTAACTGACTGACTCATTGATTGACAGATCATCAAAATTATGGAGCACTTCCCGACATCGTAAGATCTTGTAATTTTGCACAACGGTAGGTCTTGTCATGTAAGCAGAGGGAAAATTGAGGTTTTCCATTCAGGGGGCTCGGTATCCGCATACTTTCTCCGAATTGGTGTTGGTTGAATGGAGCACTTCCGACTGCTGTAAAACGATGAAATTTGTTAAGACTGTAGGTCTTAAATTGCATATAAAGGACCAAAAATAAAAATTGAGGTTTTCAATTCAGGGGCATGGTATCCGCCCACTTTCTCCGAATTGGTGTTGGTTGAATGGAGCACTTCCGACTGCTGTAAAACGATGAAATTCGTTAAGACTGTATGTCTCAAATTGCATATAAAGGACCAAAAACAAAAATTGGGGGTTTCCATTCAGGGGGCGTGGTATCCGCCCACTTTTTCAGAAAATCTTTAATTTATATGGAGCACTTCCGATTGCTGTAAAATGATGAAATTTGGTAGAGCGGTATAGCTTAATGTACTCGTACATTCAAAGCGAAAAATAGAAAATCTAAGATTTTTCATTCGAAGTGTTTTTTATTGTCATTTTGAAACTATACATGCATCTTGAAAATTCATGACTTTTCTTAGAACTATAGTGCTCGATTTGGTACTCTATGTTATGTTGACATGAATAAAAAAAGAAACCATTTGCATACCTGAAAAAATTATGAGTTTACATAAAAAAATGTGAACTATAATCAAACCACTAATAATCTATTAACTGGTGGGCTTCATTTAAAAAAAGGAGTTAAAATTGTAACAAAACATCATCGCATCCTCAACAATTATTGCTCTTTTATGACTTTGAGGGGATGTAGGTACTAGTATTTATAATTAAGGTAGGTATGTTGGTGTTAGGTATCTTGCCAGGACAAGAAGAAACAATTGAAGCGCAAATCAAAACAACCAACAACAAAAAGAAAAATATACCAAAAGAAATAGTAAGCTATAAACTAAGTTGATTTTAGTAGAGTCCACCCTTCTATCTTTCCATATCGTTTGAGATTTCGACATGGCAAAATATTAAAATCTTTGCAAAAAGGAGTGAGACCAGACCAAAAACATACATGTAAAAAAATGAGCCAAATTCTTCTATACAAAAACCTTTCTGTAACAAATCAGCCGTGAAAAGTACTGAGATCTAAAAGTACGCCAAGTTCTTACTTCATGAAGGTTTAATACCGAATATTTAAAGTAGAATATTATTGAAACATCTACAATGTAACAGAGAAATTTTATTATTTAATGATTACTGACTAAAATTTGAGGGGCTTACTTGGAAAGTTTTTTTGTATGTCCAATTCAAGAGGTTTTAAAAACTTGACCAGTGAACCCATCAAATTTTATTCGGTAATCATTAAATAATCAAATTTCTAACTACTATAATTCAAAATCAACTAAGCTGCAACAATTTTGTTATACGTTTCTCTTTATCAGATTCCGCTTTTTTCACATTGATAAAGCGAAAGCCATTTCTAATTTTTACAGCGAAAAGACGACCACCTCTTCGCAAAATCGAATTATTTTTAGCTCTCGTTGATATAGAATGCATTATCATTTACAATTGAACCGCTGAGAAGAAAAAGGAAAACATTCCACTAATCATAGTTTTTGGGAAATCAAAGAAAACTGTTTATTTCTGAAACCGAAAGTTATTCTTCAAAACATTCTGAAGGACAAATGTAAAGCTACTGAAGAAGAGTGACATACCAAACAATTGAAATTAAAAACTTTAAGGCCTGGCTTAATAATTCCTGTTAAAGTGGGTGGAATGTTTTCCTTTTTCCACTAATTGAAAAAAAAAATCAAATAAATTATTTTAAATTAGGATTTTTTATTAAAATAATATAAATAATGGTTAAGAAACATTTTATTTATTTAATATTAAATAATTCTGCAAAATTCTAAACAATATTTAAATAATAATTCAAGGGAATAAAAATAAACAGAAATAAAATGCACGACTGGATCGCCCGAACTTGCTCTTATGTAAAAGTACTTTGGAATTTAAAATACATTTTATAAATATAAAACATGGATTTAATGAGATAAAAATGTTCAAATGTATGGAGTTAATCCTTTTAATATTAAAGTAATTTTTTATATAACAAATTTCCTTAAAATTTTTCGAGAACAAAATTTGGGATGTCAAATTTTAAGTATTTAGCAGTATAGATTTAAGAAATAGTTTCAAAATTCACACATTTTAAAGATAAATGTATTGGTTTTTCAAAAAAAAAACTTGATTTTTTTTTTTTAAATTCCAAAAAAAAAATTTTCGAATATTTTTATATACAATATTATTTTAAACTTAAGGGGCCTCCTGCTGAAAATTTTTGATTAAAATCGTTAGAACCGTTGATGAGAAAGTCAAAAAATCAAAAAACGGTTATATGACAGGTACCGTTAATAACACTTTACCCCAAAATTTTTTTCAACAAAATGTAGTCCATGTCCATAATATCACACCTAATTTTTTTTATCAAAATCGTTAGAGCCGTTTTTGAGATGAATAAGATTATGCATTACGGGTGTATGGGGGCTACTAGGGAATCACCGAAGACCCTTAACTATCGGGATTGAACAACATAGGTCTAGTGGCTTAGGCTGTAGGGAGAGATACAGACATACAGACAGACAGACAGACGGAATTGCCGGGCCCACTTTATTCGTCTTCGCTATCATCGTAATGTCAACTTTGATCAAAATCTCGAGTTCGATTTTTTTTCCAAATGCAGAACTTGCCCTATAGTACCTATATCGCAAGTAAAAAGATCATTATAAACGAAAAAAAAATAGCCATCGTCTTCATCGCTATTCGCAGTGTCCGATGTAGGCCATTCAAGAATTTCATCGAAAAAAGGTTTAATTTCCTCCGGAATATAGTGAACGATTTTCGAAATATCGTTCATTTTTTTTTTGTTGATTGAAATTTTTCTATCATAAGCCTCTGTAGAAGGGAGCTCGATCACATCCACTTTTTTAAGCCGAAAAACGATCATATCTGCGAACAACTCGCTTTATGACAGAAAAGTTCCTGTCACAGGAGAGGAAACTATGTCCTCGGACTGGGTAATATTGTTGAATGACTTTTAATCTCCCACTCATAGTCAATGCCATCAAGAGTCTTGTCAAAGTGTCAAAGTTTGATTGAACTTCTCATCAAAAAGCATAGGCTACTAACAAACTTAATAAACTTAAATAACGTCAACGGAAAATTTCAAATGTTTTTTTTTTTTTTTTTTTTTTGTATAATCCACACGCGCTCAAGGGATTATGATTTATGATTACCCTTTAAATGTTTGAACACAGCGCGGGCGTGAAGTTAAGGAAGAGAAAGAAGGATAGGAAAGATGTGTGGCACGATGTTCTGAGACTGAAGGTTGTTGTCTCAGATATTTTATCTCCAGGGATGGCGGCTGAACTAAAGCGGAGAATGCCGTGTCTTATTTCTATGTCGCTTATAGTTCACATTATTTTTTTCGTGTTCATCCTTGTTGGGCATACTAGTTTAACTCAATTACATGTTGTTAGTGTTATGCCTGAACAACATGTAATGAGTAAACCAGAAACCCATTGATGACAATTTTAGAAGGTTTTTAATGGAATTAAAACGACATAGACGACGGCAGGGATCGAACCTGTGATCATGAGGTTCACAAGCGAGCACACATCCATCGCGCCACGGCCACCAAGTGGTTGAGTGGAAAAAGGAAAATATTCCTGGAATCTGTTCCTTTTTCCACTCAATGATATTTTATGATTTTACATGGAATGTTTTCGTTTTTAGGCTTATAATGTGCGCAATAAAAATAGCTACACTTTTGCATCATTACTTCAATTTCCCATTTTTAACTTCCCATAGGGAGTTATTGTAATCGGTCCGATTTGTCAAATTGGAATTTTTGACATTTCTCGACGTTTCAAGGTCCCTAGAGGCTATATCAATCATTTTTAGAGAGATGTCTGTGTGTGTGTGTGTACGTACGTTCGTACGTTCGTACGTTCGTACGTTCGTACGTTCGTACGTTCGTACGTCCGTACGTTCTTGTACCATTTTTCGTCGTCGATATCTCAAGAACGCGTAAAGATATCGACTTCAAATAAATTTTGTTTAATAGATAATAACTTCGAAAGAGGCTGAAAGGGCGTTTATTAAAATTCAGTAAGTAGTTTTTTCACTATAACAGTTTAAAAAAAAAGTAAAAATTTTGGTTAGTTTCAAATATCTCACGAAAAAATAATGCTATTGACTTCAAATAAAATTTAATGTACTCATTATAAGGTCATACAGATTTGATATGAATATGGAAAAAAATGAACTTACCGTTATTTTTTTAAATTAAAAAAACTGAAAAAAAATATTTCATAACCCAGATATTCTAAGAACGGAAAACAATTTGAAACTCAAAATAATTTTATTTTACGAAAAATAATGTATTTGACAACTGGTGAAAATTTCAAAAAAAATCAATTTCCAGTTTTTTTACAAAAAATAAAAAACTATATAAAATTCTATTGAAAATTGGTAAAAATTGTTTTTCGACTCAAATTTCTCTAGAACTAGTAGTGATATTGACTTCTAATTTAGTTTATTTTATACATAGTATAAATTTGTACAACTGGTAAAATGTTGACAAATATTGAATTTATAGATTTTTTTTAAATAAAAAAACTATTAAAAATTCTAGTGAAAACTAGTTAAAATTGTATTTGAAGTCGAATTTCTTGGGAATGAACACCGATAGTGCCTTCTAAAGTATGTTGTTTTATACATCGATATCTTCCCGTAAGAATGTATACTAAGCGACATTTCTAAAATTGTTCAGGAAACGAAAAAAACGAAGAAAGTTCTAGTTGAATCATAGTGTGCTAAGGGACAATTTTGGTTAAACTAAGTTACATCTAACAAATTTTTTTGCTCACGATCAACATCAACTATCTCAATTTCAAATCTCTTTAAATAATTAAAATGCTTTTCAATCTTAAGATAATGTTTGTTTGAATTTTACAGCTAAAGTTTGTTTCGCTGAAAATTTGGTTATTTGAAAAAAACTAAATATAAAGTTTTCAAGACCACAAATGGGAAGTTATCAGTGTGGGTCGCACCCAGCCTCTTTTTGTGGAATGTTTTCCTTTTTCTTCTCAGCGGTTCAATTTTAGTAGTAAAGCCATGTATCTGAGTCTGAGAGACATTTACGCTTTGTTTTTCTCGGAAGGCAGACGAAAATGCTTGCTGGTCAGCTAGGCATTTTTGAGATCCAGGTTTTGGCTTTGGTCTGAATGATTCAATATGAGGAGATAGTTGATGTTCGATAACATCAGCAATGTTTTCAACATTTCAACAATTGAGTTTGTGTTTTCACTTAAGGTAAACGGTATTTCTCTCTACACAATGTCATTTAACCTTTAAGTACGCCGCTGATGGTCATTTCATTAAGTTGTTCTCTTAGATCTTCATTACTTGTTTTAAGTGCAGCTTTTTCATTTTCAGCAAGTTGTAAGCGATTTGAAATCCGCTAAAATCGTCAATTTTTCGTGTTAAACGTTCTTCATTTTCTCTGAATTGTAATTTTATTTGTTCATACTATATCCTTTGGTGATGTTTCGGGGTGGTTTTTATTTAGAATCTCTCTTTACCTTCTCCATACTTCTGGCGCTGGTATAAGTAGCACAAGTAGAAAAAAAAGCAACAAGGGAAGGGACGCTAAGGAACTAGTAACATCAACTTGTTGACGAAAAATATATCAGACCAAAAAACATAAATGTTAAAAAAAAGAGCCAAGTTCTTCTATACAAAAACCTTTGTGTAACAAGTCAGCCGTGAAAAGTACTGAGATCTAAAAGTACGCCAAGTTCTTACTTCATGAAGGTTTAATACCGAATATTTAAAGTAGAATAATATTGAAACAGCTACAATGTAATAGAGAAATTTTATTATTTAATGACTACTGACTAAAATTTGATGGGCTTACTGGTCAAGTTTTCAAAACCTTTTGAATTGGGCATAAGAAAAAAACTTGCCAAGTAAGCCCATCAAATTTTAGTCAGTAGTCATTAAATAATAAAATTTCTCTATTACATTGTAGCTGTTTCAATATTATTCTACTTTAAATATTCGGTATTAAACCTTCATGAAGTAAGAACTTGGCGTACTTTTAGATCTCAGTACTTTTCACGGCTGACTTGTTACACAAAGGTTTTTGTATAGAAGAACTTGGCTCTTTTTTTTAACATTTATGTTTTTTGGTCTGATCTCACTCCTTTTTGCAAAGATTTTAATATTTTGCCATGTCAAAATCTCGAAATATACGGAAGGATAGAAGGGTGGACTCTACCTACTAAAATCAATTTAGTTTATAGCTTCCTATTTCTTTTGGTATATTTTCTTTTTTAATATTGGTTGTTTTGATTTGCGCTTCAATTATTTCTACTTGTCCTGGCAAGATACCTAACACTAACAAACCTACCTTGATTACAGCAATCGGAAGTGTTCCATATAAATTAAACATATTCTCAGAAAGTGGGCGGATACCACGCCCCTGAACGGAAAACCTCGATTTTTATTTTTGGTCTTTTATATGCGATTTGAGCCCTACCTTTCCACCAAATTTCATTGTTCTACTCCAATCGGAAGTGCGCCATATATAATTTACATCAGTTCTGAGGAAGTGGGCGGATACCACGCCCCTGAATGGAAAACCCCTAATTTTATATTTTTTTCTTTGTATGCAATTTAAGCCCTACCACTTTACCAAATTTCATCGTTTTATAGCAGTCGGAAGTGCTCCATTCAGCCAACACCAATTTGGAGAAAGTGGGCGGATACCACGCCCCTGAATGGAAAACCTCGATTTTTATATTTGGTCCTTTATATGCGATTTGAGCCCTTCCGTTCTACCAAATTTCATTGTTCTACTCCAATCGGAAGTGCGCCATATATAATTTACATCAGTTCTGAGAAAGTGGGCGGATACCACGCCCCTGAATGGAAAACCGCTAATTTTATATTTTTTTCATTGTATGCAATTTAAGCCCTACCAATTTACCAAATGTCATCGTTTTACAGCAGTCGAAAGTGCTCCATTCAACCAACACCAATTCAGAGAAAGTGGGCGTATAACACGCCCCCTAAAAGGAAAACCTTGGTGTTTATTTTTGGTTCTTTATATGCAATATAAGCCCTACCGGTTCACCAAATTTCATCGTTTTACAGCAGTCGGAAGTGCTCCATTCAACGAACACCAATTCGGAGAAAGTGGGTGGATACCACGCCCCCTGAATGGAAAATTTCAAATTTTCGATTTGTTCCTCTGGTTGCATGACAAGACCTACCGTTGTGCAAAATTACAAGATTCTACGATGTCGGGAAGTGCTTCATAATTTTGATGATCTGTCAGTCAGTCAGTCAGTCAGTTACGGTTTTTGTGATTTTTGAGGCCTTATATCTCAGGAACCGCTTATGCCAGAAAATTGATATTTGGTGAGGCGCCTGTGCCTGACTAGCTTAGCATATATTCGGAGTTTAAAGTTTCTGACTTCATTGGTACTAAAGATAGGAAGGGGTCAAAAATCGCCTGAGTTTGTTCCTGTAAAAAGGGTGTAGTGCCAGAACTTGGCTGGGCACTACCGTGCCCTTTGATATAGTTTTTCGAAATAACAAATTTAATATAACATAATTATGTAGTACTTTTCTTTACTTTCGGTTTTTTTTTTTTTTTTGCAATTTTTTTTTCACTTTTCATTTTATTTAGTTAAGTAATCGAATAAAAGCTCGGAAAATTTTTAAGAGCATCAAGAGGCACATCTATTCGCATTGAAGCAGTCTCTCAAGAAATATTTAAAAAAATGTAATTTTGTTAACTCTTAAGACGGTTGTTTTAGCAATTTAAAAAATAATTTCATGTCTTGAACATGTGTACATTTTATTCTTTTTTATGGACATTTCCATTTAAGCAATAAATAAAAATGTTTACCCCTCTGCTTATTTTTAACAAAACATTTAATTAATTAATTTTAATTTTCAATTAATTTTTTCAATTAATTTTTTTTCTTTCCAGCCGCAGCCAATTTCTTCTATTGAGGATTTCACTCAAGTGATTGTTAATCGCGAGGACGACGTCACATGTGCGGTCGGAGTATTCATGGTGGGGGATCGGGTTGCTAGGTTTTCAATGGAAGATAGGGATGCTTGTGAATTTTCACTTGTCCTTGCTGGCTATTTCCGTTTGCTAACAGGTATTTTTGAAGGCTCTAAATCAATCTACCCTTCGATATGTGCTATGTAAAACCTAATTTCCGTTACATTTAATTCAATTTAGGAAAAGATCTTCCCATAGATAGAGAACGTGAAAAATATGACGAGGACAATGCACCATCGTATCTTGCTCAACACACTGTTCTACCATCTTCCTGGAGTTACATATTGCCATTCCATAATCGTGCACATAGCATGAACTTTTTGATGCCACCACCATACCATTCGGTGAAACAACTTTCTATGTCATCAAATGATTCAGCTTCATGCAACGCTTCAACTGCAACAATAAAGACACCAATATCTAGTCCCATGAAAAGTGCCGATAATTTGATAGGAAATAAGGTGGACATAACGGGTGGCAATCAATGCGACCACAATATGAATACGCCTAGCAAAGCTAACAACAACCACAAAACGCCCCAAATGATGGCACCAAATGGAAGACCGGGTGGCCACCCAGTGCCACATACCCTTGACTTAGACATTCACAGCGTTATGGCCATGGAGCTGCTGGAAGACGCAAAAGACTCTGGGCTGAGTGACAGTAGTGGTGGTGGAAGTAGTTTGGCCATGTACTGTCCTGCATCAAATGGATTGATTGAAGCGCGCAATGAAGAGGTTCTTCGACGAGTTGCTGAAATGCAAAAAATGGTGGAAAATTCTGAACAGTACTTGAACGAGCATGGTGAGCTTATAGATGAGGAATATGAAATAGTTACGAATGAAGGGTACATGAGTGGAATACAATCACGAAGGAATGATGGCAGTGCTTATTCACCCAATCTTAGTGTAGGAGGTGGGACAACTGAGTTTGTTGATAGCGACTGTGATAGTATAAACAGTAGTAAAGTATCATCGAACGAGGATGCCCCACCGCCGGGAGCATTGAAGCATAGTGATTCGTTGGTCCTCCTGGCGGAAGCGATTAATCAAGATTTGAGTGGCATTTCAAAAGGTTTGAATTCTATTAGTGGTAATAACAAACAAGGTTTGGATAGTGGTGTGGTCAGTCAAAATGAATCGACACCCAAACCGTCTAGGAAAATGAACGGTTTAAGTCAGCTTTTGAGTGACTTGCAAGCACTGGGTCATGATTGCTCGCAGAGTGAAAGCGATTCAGAGTCCGTTCATACACCAAGCACGTCTCCTACGCATAAACGACCACCCAAAACTCAGCAAAACAAAAAGAACTTACATAGAACAAGTTTTGGGCTTCATAGTCCTGATGGTAATTCCACTGGAACAGAGGCTAAAGACTATAACCTTAAAGAATACCTAAAACAGTTGAAAGAGTACAGTAAGGTAGACAGTAACAACCAAGATACTGATCTCGCCGCAAAAAAATTATCTGAAATTTATGGTTTCGAGATAGGAGAAGATACTTTTATAGAGACTGACCCAGACTTGATAGACTTACGTTCAATTCCACCACCCCAAACGCCTGATGAACTGGATGCTTTATCGATTTTGAATGCTGCTCCAAGGGGATTCGGTGATGGCAGTAGTAGCAATCGTAGTGAAGACAGTGATTGTGATTTGGATAAATTCTTAGCGAAGGTTGTCGTAGCCCCTCCAACTCAAAAGTCTACTCCTGCAAAAGAATTGACACCTGAGGAAATTATGTCATTTATCATTCCTCCTCCACCAATACTTGAAGAACCAGCGCAAAATTGCAAGGATATCGCCAATGATCACGATGTTGAGGAATCTCTGTATAGTAATTCAAAAGACATCACCTTAGAAAACCAGACAAAAGATACATCCAATGGAAAAACAATGAAAAATGCAAATGTGCCTCATGTCATTGAGTACGCTACGGTAGAACGGAAAGGAACGTTTTCTTGTTGTGCGAAGAGCAAAAAAGAGGAATCATCTAGTAGCGTGTGTCTTGAACCAAAAGCAGTCACTCAGGCTCAAAATGATGTTCTTATTTTACCACCAAGACGATGCCCACATTCAGAAAATTCAAGCCCGCCTGCGAGACCACCCAAGAGCGCTGAACTGCAGAACCGATATTCACCTAAGAAACAAATTTCCTTCAGCCTCGAAGTAAGACGAGAGATGACAACGCCGAAGGATAAATTTTCATACCCTCCTGTATTACCGCCGCGGTCTGATGACCGAAGTCTTTCACCTGTGGTGAGTTTTCCTCCCAAGAAACCACCTCTGCCTCCATTAGCTTCGCGTCCAATTCTTCGTGCTGCACACCCTCTACCTTCACCAACACGGCAGATTCAAAACAATGGCAGTTCTGCTGCTAGATTAACTGGAATCGGATCACCTCATCTTAATCGTAATCAAAGTGCATATAGTGATATCGATAGCGCTTTTAATCCTACCCGGGGTAGCTATCAGCAAAATCGCTTTAATGGACATTATCGTTCTAATAGCGACTGTCCTTCAGTTTGCCTTAAAAATCCAGCTCCAAACAACAAACCACAACTTTCTCTAGTATGTTCTCCACAAATGTTCCGCAAGTTTAACAATAGCCCAACACCGGTTGACAGACTTATTACCAAAAATGGGTACGTCATAGATGTTGAAGCTCTTTTAGCAAAGACTGATGTTGCAATGGCTGGATTGTTAGTCAAATTAGACCAAGTTGCTGCTCAATGTACAGTTGCTCAGGCTGCTGGGGGAGGTTCGCAAATCAACGAAGAAAAATTTCAAAGAGCCCGTGAAGAACTTACAGAGCAAACATTGTGTCTAGTGACAGCTTCAAAGTTATTAGTTGTGGCAATGTCTGATATGACTTTGGTTACACTACCTGAACATTTAACTTCATGCTTAACAGCAATACGCAGAATAACTGAATTGACGCAAGACATGACAAGGCATACATCATCACCCCTACAAACAAGAAATATTGTTCTCAAAGTTCATGATGTTTCTTCGAGCTTCAGAGAACTTGTTCAAGTTCAGATAGGGCCCTTGGGTGCGGGACAATTAGCTTTGCAGGCTGAATGCTTAGCAAATGTACTAGCAACATTGCTACGTAGTCTAAGAGTATTTTCACCATAACGGTGTTAGATCGAATTTGAATTTTTATGTTTGTAGGTAGGTTACAAGATTAAATGAGAAGTACAATAAAACCCCAACATTATGGAAATATAATGTTGTAACTTTTGGAACATAGCTTAATTAATTAAATTTTAACTTTAATCTTAGTTTGGAAGATGAACTTCAAAAATTCTTAAAATTTAGCTTTAAACTTTGCACTTTAACAGAAAATGAGTATGAATTGTACTTAAAGTATTTTGTTTTTGACTAATTGATATTGGAGACCTCTTCGATTTATTGATTTTGTATTATGTTGAAGTTCAAAATAAATAAAACAAGTTTTAATCTCGACGTTTCATCCTTGTGTATACTATAGCAGGTGGTCAACATATTTCTATTTATAAAAGTATATAACATTTTTAATGAAGATATGTATGGAAGCCTTACATTTTTTTCTTTAAAGCTCGCGTAAAGAGGTTCAGATAAGCTTTATGATGATTAACACAGTTCGAGATTCAAGAAAAATAGTTCGCCTAAAGTTGAGGTCAAGGTTAAATTGATGAGCATTCCTATAAGTGAGAGTACTAATTTCGAAACTCATATAAATGCTTTAGCTGTAGTTTAATCACCTATCATCAAGTAGGTTATTCGAGCCCCTGCCTTAATATGAGAGTCGTACTCAATCCTTGGGTAATATTTTTCTGCGTGAGACAGGCGTTTTTAGCAACATCAAACATTTGCTCATGCCATAAAAGGTATAAAAGGTATATGGACTTCACATACCAAGAAGTGAAAGTTATCTTTGATGCAATTGCCGCTCATGAAAAACCCCATGGATGTGAGTTTCGGTTTGACAACAACAGACTGTTGTGATATTTTGAAACATTTAATTCTACTCGGTTATTTTATTCCCTATTAAACAAAGCTGAAAATGTTTAAATAAAATGAACTGATTATTTACAATCCCGTTGAAGTTCTATATCCTAAAAACAAGGATACGAATATTAAAACGAATATGAAAAGCTGAGAGTAGGTACTAACGTCTGCAAAATAGTTTTATGGATAAAAAGTTTCCGACAATTATTGATGAATATCAGAAATAGTAATAATCCTTCATTTATTATTGGTAAATTTGTTTTAATTTTAAAGCTTTATTAAATAGCAATATCAGCGCTGTCTTATGTAGTTTTGTAATTTCTTCAACGATAAATAATAAAGCTAATGTCAAAAAATTATACCTATTAAAATCTGAGCAATATACTTAAGCTGATGACTTTTTGCCGTTGGCCCGTTTTTTTCAATCGGAAGTTTGGAAAATGGTTCCGAGCAATGGTTTAAATTTCTAAAACTCAATAAGCTTCTTGTTTGATTTAACCGAATGACGATGGTCAAAATAAACATTTTTAATTCTTTAATTTAACTAACTAAAAATTGTTAAGACTGCACACCGATTTGGTTAAAACAATCAATCAGATTTATTTAATTAACTAACCGAGTTGACTCGTGTGAGAGTTTCACTTCTATAATTTAACACGAGTCTTACTATATTTTTCACCGATAATTTTTCTGAGCGTCTTTACGAGTTTTTACTAAGTATAAATTAATCACAAAAAATCTTAAACATTTTAATTAATTAGCACAAACATTTTTTATCATTTAATTCGTTTGTTATAGAAACATAAACAAAACCCAAATTTCTTCAACGATAAATAATAAAGCTAATGTCAAAAAATTATACCTATTAAAATGTGAGTAATACATTTAAACCGATGACTTTGTGATTTTGGCCCGTTTTTTTTTTTTTTTTAATCGGAATAAAATGCTATAGATTTACGATATTCATACCAATCGAAAGAAAAAAGATTAATATAACCCAAATAATAACCCAAAACACAATTTTGTTCAATACGCTCTATTTGCATAACATACATAAACGATTTAGTTTTGAGGTTTTATTATTATTTTCTTGTTCTGTTAAATATATGGGTGATTCTACAAACGATGGAATTTTCGGCGGCCCCAGAAATATTTTGAAATCCGTTGAATTATTTGATCTGATTTTTTTTTATAAAATTAAATCTGACTGATATCTATCTGGCCTAACAATATTATTAGGGTGACCTTATTTTATATTGCTCAAAAAATTCTTCAAAGTGTCCGATTCTCAGTCCCCTGACGTGTCCCCAGTGCGTTTTCGCAAAGAAAAATTATTACCGTTCTCTTATTTCAGGTCTCATACTAAAATGAATCCCACCGAAGTTACGCCAAATAATACGTCTTTGCTACGAAATAGATAAATATTTTTTAGTAATTTATTTTATTACAAAAAAAATGCATTAAACTTTGTCCCCCGCTTTTTGTATCAGTCCCCTGGCATATTGAAACAGTCGAAAATATCAATAACTAGGATGTGGATCAGATTTCCAGCACTGGCAATTTGAAGTACCAAGTCTCCTTACAATAAAATCGTGGTGCAACTCGATTCTGTTTCTTATGTTAGTATTGTGAAAAAGACATTTGTGCATGAAGTCGTGGAATGTCCGTTTAGTTTATCAGTCCTCTGGTGAGTTTTTACGAAACAAATTTATATGTAAGTAGGCATCTTTTTTAGCAGTAGTATAGGTTTGATAAAACTGTAATATTATATATATTTTTTTGATTTTTTAAGTAAAACCTTAATATCTTTTTTGCGCAAAAACCATGAAAAACCTCAGTCCCCTGGTCTCAGTCCCCTGGCTAATAAATAAACAAATGATATTTTATTCCGAAACCTGAGGATTTTTAAGTTATGTTGAACTTCGAACTTCATTGCGAAATATTTTTAAAATTTTTAAAAAGAATATAATTTATTTTAAATTGATTCTAAGTAGAAAAAAAATTTATTATAATATATTATTTTCTTTTAATAAAATGATAAGTTATTATGTATTAACCATGAATTTGTATGTTTATGAAGGCTAATTAAATTTAATTTCTATATTTCAGTGTGTACCCAAGAGAAAACACAAAAAAACTTAAGATTTATTCAGTCCCCTTAAAAAAAAACTCAGTCCCCTGAACATCCTTTTTCAAAAAATGTCCTTAAAATCATCATTTTTAATTTTTTTTACTGGCCGCTTTCAACAACGCAAAGAGACGTTCTAAGGATCAACTAGAACAATTCTTACGACTTTTGGCTTCCAAAAATGTCGTGCCGAAATTTGTATCATTTTATTCCATTGTTTGTAGAATCACCCATATGCAGTTTATATTTTATATTTCTGACCATTTATGTTAATAACATATCAAAAATGTAACCTGGCGGTGGTCTTTAAACGTTAAACTACATATAAGAATATTAAATGATGGCCAAAATTTAAAAAATAACATGCATTGTTAAAAAACCTTACAGTAAATCTTAAAGGCTTTTCGTTTTAGTCTTATTTGGCATCACCAGCATCAATGAAAATAAAATAGTAGTAACCGGCTCATTTGGGTAAGTGGAGTAAAGTGTTTCTATTCCTGTAGACCAGCTGTCGGCAACCTTTTCAATTAGTCGGGCGCAATTTTGAAATCCCAAAGTTCAGCGGGCACCACCCAATGAAACATCAATTTTTTGATATGGCAATAATATCAATTCAAATAAAATTTATTTCATTTATTTTTTAAATTCAATGTAAAATTTGACATTGCAAGTTGTTGTTAGCTAATTCATTATCATTTAGCACATAATTCGAATTGGCAGTTCTTAGGCATTGGTCCAAATAAGCATCTACGAGTATAAGGGTCGTTCGGTACTTCGATTTTATGAACTTCATATTTGATATAACACATTCGTAAAAATATGTGGATGAGCAAAGAGAGCTTAATTTTATAGCACAATTCCTTAATGTTGGATAGTTACATTTGCTAACCAAACTTCAGAATTTTTCATCATTTGTCATTTATAATTTATACAATTTATTTATAATTTATGTATTTATAATATTTATAACTTCCAATTCTAGGTTCTCTTTATTTGAAATATCGAAATAGCTTGAAATTTTAATAGAATAGCATTATCGTCATCCAGTTAGGCAAAAGGGTTAATGAAGAATATTACAATTTTTTCTAAATTATTGAAATCTTCAAATCGGTTATTAAATCATTTAAAATGTCATTTTGCATAAATTATATATTATTAAAAAATTAGTCTTTTGGAATGATAATACATACATATGAAATGTGTTTTAATGCGGGCATCTCAAGATTATCTCGCGGGCATCTTGGTGCCCGCGGGCACTTCGTTGCCGACTCCTGCTGTAGACTATATAAATAGAACTTTTTAAATTCTTCCGGGAAGGTATTGACTCACAGTTTAACAATTGAAAAATGTCAACTTGGAAATCTGAAAATTAATAGTTATTTGTCTTAATGAACTACGACCTTGAACCTTATTGTACTAATAATTGTAATGTCCTTCTCAAAATACCAACAAAATTTGCAATAACAATAATGTTATATGAATATAAATATATTATACATATATATACATAACTATATATAGGTATATCTATATACATATATATATTTACATATCTAATTGTAATCCTCAACCCCTTAATTTATCATAAACATGAGCTTATATATAATGTGTTATAACACATGCAATATTTTTTAATATTTTCATCCACTAATTACAGGTTTAATCCTTTTCAAGATTGATTTACTCTGCTTTGGAAATTATGGTTTCTTTCACAAATTGGCATAACAGATAACAACAAAAGCATACATCTTTGAGCTACACAAAAAAATTACTATACATATAATTGTTTTGTTTTATGTTAATTTGGTGGCATATTGTACATTTAAGCACGTGTGAAAAAAAAATTAATTTTCATCTGGCACTGTTCCTGCTATTTAATATTTTGATTTTAGTTCTATGCACACATGTATATAAAAACAATATGCATAATATGTATATACATTATATATACAATTATGTATATATTTATAGAATAACATTTACGTTATACTGGGGTAAAAAAACCCTATTTTTTCTAATATTGAAAAGTTGGTTGCTTGGAGCGTTAGTAAAAGCTTCTAAAAATATGACCTTTTAGTATATATGTACATTTAACATTAACATTTTTGGTTGTGAAAAAGGTTTTAAATATTGCAATTTTATGAGCCGTAAAAAGTTGAACTTAAGAATTCTTCAAATATATTTTAATAGAATGCTCTACTAAAAGGCCTTAAGCGCTTAATAGATAAAAGTAACTGTTTTGAAGATTATAGATTTGAATTTAAAATTTTAACCTAAAAATGGGACTGTATTTCTTAAATTATTTTAACCCAATCTTTATATTTGAAGCAGCTATAGAAATATGCCAATGATTTTCATCTATGTTAAAAGGAAGAAAAAGAGTAAATTTATTTGACCCTACCTATGTGTGCTAATATAATATAACTAAATTATACCACAAATATAGATTCAATTAGATTTCATACACCAGAAATGAAACGGGGGGCTATTTTAAGTTACAAATATTTATAATGGTAATATTATTTCCATTTCTGCTTTATTTGTTTATTGTTGTTGTTTTCAGCTACTTATTGCCAAAAAATGTATTTTATCGTAAAAAAAAACATAATCACAGGAAAATGATGAATTTTAAATCATTGTCCCCTTAAGTTTTTATTTTAAAAAAATATGTGAAGGAAAAGAGGTACAGTTTGTATCTCAAGATCTTTCTAAAATTGCAAGCAAAATTTGGTTAAAAAAGCAGTAACAAATTCTTAAAACAAAAACTACTTATATTAAATCTATATTGCGCAGTCAAGGAATTAACTTCTTAACAGACTTTTGTGGCGAAATGTTGTTTAGCTTTAAAAATTTTTATACCAAAAGTCAAATTTGCTTCCAAATATGACTCGCTCCTAATTCCGTAATCTACAAAGATCAGCTAAAGTGGATATTTATATACACTTTATTATATTTTAGCAAAATAGTTTAAATACCCAAATTTAAGCTTTAGTGTGTTTTAAAAAAATTAAGTGGATTAGTTGGTACCGAGAGCGTTTTACCTTGAGTTTAAGAAAAGTTGCTAAAAACAACATAGTCCCGGGTAAAAACTACGTATTGTATGTAGGTAAAAATAACGTACGTAACTCGATTAAATCAAATTGTTTGAAATGCACAACTAGAAATGTTAATTTTATGGAAAACCTTTGTTATATATATCGAGAAACTAGGCTATAACTTTCAATGTTTACTTTAAGCGAGTGACTTTTTATAATTAAATAACTTTACTAAATTTATCTAACACATTTCTTATTTAATATAAAGTAATATTCCCAGTTAAATTTAATGAGTATCTAGGTTAAAACAATTAACCAGATTTATTTATTGGTTTAAATATCTAAAATTTAATAAGCTTCTTGTTTGATTTAACCGAATGACGATGGTCAAAATAAACATATTTAATTCTTTAATTTAACTATGGGTAAATTGTTAAGACTGCACACCGCTTTGGTTAAAACAATAAATCAGATTCATTTAATTAACTAACCGAGTTGACTCGTGTGAGAGTTTCACTTCTATAATTTAACACGAGTCTTACTATATTTTTCACCGATAATTTTTCTGAGCGTCTTTACGAGTTTTTACTAAGTATAAAATAATCACAAAAAATCTTAGGCATTTTAATTAATTAGCACAAACATTTTTTATCATTTAATTCGTTTGTTATAAAAACATAAACAAAACCCAAAAAAGAATAAGTTTGGTTTTACTCCACATCAGCCCTCTATAATCTCAGGTTACTAGCACATAATTATTTTACGTAATATACGTTATACATATACTCGTATTATCTAAAAACAATGTACAGAAAGGTTTTTTATCATACAACTATAGTCGAGAGTAATCCGAGTTGCTATTTATATTGAGAATTTAGTTCACAATTCATCTACTTAATCTACTTCTAAGTTCAAAGTGATAAATTATTGGGTTTCAAGCTTAACCGAAAATTATGTCACTAAACCGGGAATGGTTTAACGGATAGTAACGATTTAAAAAAATGAAAACGAATGTATTTCGGAAAAAAGAAAGTATTGATTCATCAAGACAATAATGAAGAACAGTTTAAAAATCAGTAATCGCAAGGTCAAAATCAATGCATTAAAATTCGAATTTCTTTGTCACGCACCTTTTGTAACTTCGCCTCGTCGTCATCGTCGAACTATTTTTTTTTCCTAACTTAAAGAAATGTCCCTCTGGTAAAATGTTTGTCCACAATGATGAGGTGATTAATGCTAATGTTTTGAGAAGTTTGATTGTCAAAGGTAATGCTGCTACGTTTTGAAAATAAAGTCAAATTTTTTAAACAAAAAATTGCTAGGTTGGGATTTTATGTATCTTATTTGAAAATTAATTCGGCCTATTTAATTTTACTTTATTTTATGAGCATATAACCAAAATAAATACAAAATATACAATGTTAATAATGAATTTGGAAACTATTAGAAATAAGGAGAAATTAATACTTCATAAAACATAAAAATATAAACAAAATATATCAAAATTTACAAATAAATATACTTGATTTTGGTTTTGAAATCAAAAAAATTAAAAATATCAACAACTTAACATCAAATATATACATATGTACATAATACATTCAATATTTTGAAAGGAAAAGAGGTTCCCACAGTTCATAAATTTAAAACACTGTTTCACTGCAATATACAATTGTGAAAAATTGTTTTGCATTATTGTAGAGTTCAAACATCAACATTTCTACAAAAATTAGAAAAACTTTCAGCCGAGAGTATTTTCCTTGGAAAATGAATCGTGAATTCTGCACTATTTGCGGACATTTACATTTATGAACTTGACCCATGATTGCTTTTAGTTTATTTGTACTAACAAACAGCTGTTAGGTAAATATTTAAGTTATGTAAGTGATTAAATGTTTAATATTTTGAAACAAAAACACATCATATTTAATAAATAAAAAGTTGTTATACATAAATGAATATTTTATTTTAATCTTACCATCACTTGTTACATAAAATATATTTGTTAAAATTTAAATTTATAAACATAATATTAATAAACTTTTTTACTAAATTTATTAAGTCATATGTATATTATGTAAACCAATTTTAATACACTTTTGTTACAAACAATGATGAAACAATAAACATTCTACAATAATTATAAAATATTTTAAATCTTACTAAGACCAAAACACTGCTTTTTTGGTGAACAAAGTAAAATGTTCTAAACATATCCAAAACATAACAATATTATTAATTTTAATTTTAGTTTTAAGTTGACCATTTAACAAACCAAAAATAATTATAATTTAATTCTAAAAGAAATAAACTTAAACACAATAATAATAATAGGTTAGAATACGTAACCAAAATATTAAACTGTTGTTGAAATAAAATATTACCCAGTATCTTGCGGAACAAAAGAAAAAAGAAAAGAAATTGTATGTGACATAATAAATATTTCTAAAACTAAAAGGAGATGTTTTATTGATGTTTAAAATTAAAATTTCTTAGAAAATTTTATTTTATTTCAAAGCGAAATAAAGCCAAATTTTGTATCTATTTTATATGTCGTTTGGCTCATTGTCACTGTGGCAAGCAAAATAGTACAAAAATCGTTTGAAAATGCATTTGTATTATTAAAAACTGGCAATGTTAACCTTAACTCAAAAGTCAACGAAAAAAGCCCGATGATGGATGCAAATCCAAAACGCGTCGCTTAATAAGTAAAAAAGAATATATGTTGTGATAAAAAAGTTTAAATTGAAATAAATAAAATAAAAAAAAAATTCCTTTTTAAATTCTGTTTATTTTAATTTTTTAAAATCAAAGTTATACAATCAACATGGAGACTGAACCACAAAGAAAAATTAATTCATTTCGTGAAATGATTCCGATGAACTTAAAACATAACCACAGTTCTACTGACAATAAATAACTAAAGTTCGCATAAAATACAAAATAAAAATATCAGCCAAAGTAATGTCGCAAGACGTAAACGATCAACGAAAACTGACTACCAATAAAAGCTGAGAATACCTAAATTTAAATTTAGAATATCGAATGTCAATTAAATATAAAATTTTACTTTTAAAATCCCGTTTTGCCTATGTAATGGCGAATTACCAAATTACATATCATAGAGACAAACAGTTATGTATGTTAATTTTTCTTCATATATCATTTTTTTAGCTTAAGAATAACGGTTGACTAATTGATCGATTTCTGACTTTACAAGGTATCAAAAGCTTACATATACGATTTGTAACTGTTAAATCTGTCAGATGTATCAGTCCCAAAATATATTGTTCAGTCCATTACATCTCTAGGTGCTTTTGCATATCGTCACAGAAGGAAGTTAAGTTTATTTTGAATATTTAGTGATCTGTGTCCAAAATGAGAAAGAAAACAAGGTCATTCCAAAGCTCTGCGGAAACTTGTAATAAAGTACGATTCGGATGGAAAATCATTGCGTGAAATTGGGAAGCTCATTGGAAAACGATAATTCACAATCCAAACAATACTTGAGAACTATAAAGAAACGGGATCATTGAACTCTAAACGTAAATCAGGACGTCCAAGGATAATTATCGCTCACGAAGAGTCTTCTGGCACAAAAAATAACCAAAAATTCAAGGTTGACCGCATCATCACTAAAAGCTAGAACACACGGGTAAATCTTGTCATGGGAACACTGTGCGAAGAGTGTTGAAAAGAAAAGATTTTCGCAGTAGAGTGGCCAGAAAAAAAACCACATTGGTCAAGTCATTAGAAAAAAACCGCTAAGGATTGAGTTCTGGCAAAAGGTCATATTCATTGATGAATGTAAATTTAATATTTACAATAATGACGGTTTGGTAAGAGTATGGCGTAAGCCTAATACAGCGTTAGTAATATTTAACATGGTTGGAACAATGAAACATGGAGGTGGTAATAAATGGCTATGGGTATTTTTATAAAATTGGGGCAAAATTTTAATTGAATTAGTAGAATTTGCAAATTTTAATCGAATATAGCATCATACTTTCTCTACCCTTTTATTAATGTTAAAATCATCGAATACATACTTTATTTTTTTAGTATCGTGCTAGCTCCATATGACTCTTTGACATTTGCAAACATCAAAAAAGGTTCCTCTATACTTACTTTTTTACACGAAATGTCATTGTTTTAGGTGTGTTCAGAAGCAATTTATTAAGAAAATTCTTAATATACGATACTAGTTAGAAAACGTTAAAAGAATGAGTTAGTAAACTACTATAAAGTTAGCAAATTGTTAAGTAGTATCATACTAATACCTTAATAATAGGCTGTTTAATATTTTGCGCCATTGTCTTCATTGGTTCAATAAAGGACCGGTTTGTTTACTTGGAAATCCTAAAGAATAAAATCTGAAAAAGAGTGCCCAAATCTAGGATTTTGACTTCCAGCAAGACAAGGACCCAAAACATACCTCTCACGTTGTACAGGAATGGCTTATATATAACACAAAACAATTTATCTCCTGACATGAACCCCATAGAGCACCTATGAGATCTGAGACAAGAACATTTTAGAATTTATATCTGTTTGCCTGAATAGTATTTAACACCTTTTTTCTCTTACCTATTAGGGTGTAAAGTGTAATGTATCGATTTTTCTATGCTACATTTTTGTTTGTATGCTTGCCTTCCATTCTCTATTTAGTCTGATGCTACCTACAATATTCTACTAATCGCAATATTATTTCCATTTTTTTTAGCAGTTAGAATTTACTGTACAAGTAGGCAAACAATACTTTACTGAAATACTTTTACAAAGAACAAATATAAAAAAAATCCAATAAATGAGAAAACTTATCCATTAATGTTATTTTCGTAGTGCGATACTGTTAACTTTAAGTTAATAATTAAAAAAGTTTGCCAATGTTGAAAGCTAAAAAGCAGAAGAAAGCAACAGAATTAAAGAATAAAAAAGCATAATGCATTTAAATTTGGATTTGTATTGTGTCCAAACCTAAAGGCTATGAATGGTTTTCTTCGTAGTGATGGGTGATCAAGATGATGATGAGAAAAATATATGTACCTGGTACAAATAAAGGAACGTATTCCTGAATTCTTAAATGTATCTACAATATATACAAATAGAAGTTTTTGAAGCAAGCTTAAGGTCCATAAATATTGACTGTTACGCTACTAATTTTCCCATAATTTTCTTCTTGTGCATACTTATTTATTTTATCTTAATCAGCTTGTTATAAATGATGCTGAGACCATTGTATATATGGATATATGTATAAACTTTATAACATTATCACGTACATTTTTACTTGATAGCATTTTTTTTTTCTTTTTTTAAGACCAGAAATAACGGTACTTGCCATACGAATTTTTTCGTAATCTTACAAAATATTTTCGTTCTGAAAAACTGTTCCACAGATTTTTTTTTTAAATATCAAAAATTTTATTTATCTAAAGCTAGGTTAGGTTAGGTTAGGTTAAAGTGGCTGCTGACCGGAAAAGGTCAGCACACTTAGACCAATATTTGGTCCGTTGTGATACCACAAGGATTTCAAAAATCACCCTTACTCGTTAAACCATTTTGAGCTAATAATGAAGCGTTTGAGACAGTGAATGTCGGAATTATTTAGATCACTAGGATCGTTATAGTAGTAGTCTCCCAAGTGGAGTCTACGTCTTTGCGCTAGGGCAGGACAAGAGCATAGAAGGTGAGGAATTGACTCCTCTTCTTCTTCATCCACGCAGCTTCTGTAAAAATCATTTGCAGGAACTCCAAGACGAAAAGCATGTCTTCCTATTAGGCAGTGTCCAGTAAGGAACCTATAACGGAGCTAATATGCAATCTACCAATAGAAATTAGTTGTTTTGAGCGTTTAGCATCAAACAATGGCCAAATCAGTTTAGTAGACCGGCAAGTTGGGGTGCTGCTCCACCTGTGGTTAGCTTTCTTTATGGTATCATGCTTTAGCATAAGTTTACAAGTACCTAGGGGTATACCGATGTTAGATTTGCTATCCAACAAAGGTAAGATTGTTCCGTTTTTTACTTGCGATATACATTTTTTTTTTGATAAAAGTTAACATACGATGATAGCGAAAACGAAAAAAGTGGGTCCGACAATTCCGTCTGTCTGTATGTCTGTATGTCTGTACCTCGAACTAAAGGCTAAACTACCGGAGGTATTTTCTTCAAACTCGGTAGTTAAGGGTCTTCGGTGATTCCCTAGAGGATAACCGTAATGCAAAATCTTATTTATCTCGAAAACGGCTCTAACGATTTTGATAAAAAAAAAATTTAGTGTGATATTATGGACATGGACTACATTTTGGTCGAAAAAAATTTGGGGCAAAATGTTATTAGGGGTACCTGCCATAGACCCGTTATTTTGATTTTCGACTTTCTCATTAACGGCTCTAAGGATTTTAACCCAAAATTTTTAGCAGGAGTCCCCTTAAGTTAAAAATAATATTGTATATAAAAATATTCGAAAAAATATTTATTGGGTTTAAAAAAAAAAAAAAAAAAAAAAAATTTTAAATCAGTATCTTCAAAACCTATGAACGATTATTTTTTGAAATTATTTCCTAAAACCAATATTATTAAATACTTAAAATTCGCATCCCACATTTTTTTCTTGAAAAATTTTAGAGAAATTTCTTATATAAAAAATTTATTTAATAATAAAACGATTTTTTATGGTTTATTTGCATAAATTCATACTTTTCCGGAAACCAGACGGCAATTTTATGCATTTGAACATTATTATCTCATTAAATCCATGTTTTATATTTATAAAATGTATCTTAAATTCCAAAGTACTTTTACATAAGAGCAAGTTCGTGCGATCCAGTCGTGCATTTTATATCAAGTTCGTCAGCTTTACAATTTCCTGGAATGTTTCTATGCCCCATGTAAGGTTAATGTTAAACTGTTTTGATATCTCCACCAGAGATGATCGACAATTTTGGGCTGTTTGTGAGTTAATGGAGACAGAGTCCAGTGACTTTAAGGCAGCTTGACTGTCTGAGAAGATACGTATATCAGTAGTCGATATAACGTTTTCTTTTAGCCAAGAGAGGACTTCTTTTATTGCTAAAAGCTCTGCCTGGAAAACGCTACAGTGATTGCACTCAAAAAATTTCGTGTGTAAATATTACTAATTCATGCGTACATTCTACGAATTTTATTCGTGGTTTTCAGCCACGAATAGTATTTGTAGAATGGAGGTTTATTAGTACATATTACTAATATTTTATTAGTATTCGTAGAAAATCAAACGTATATTGTACGAATACTATTGGTACAATGTACGAATATTATTCTAATATTTACCAATGCCATTCGTATATTGTACGAATACCATTGGTACAATGTACGAATTTTTACCAATGCCATTCGTATATTGTACGAATATCATTGTAATATTTACTAATGTCCTTGTAATTCATTCGTAAATTATACAGCTCCATTTGTATATTGTACGAATATTATTGTAGAACTTACTACCATTAAATATGTTCTCTGAAATTTCCTTAAATACCTATTGTAAGAAATAATAACAAAAGATATTTATGTTGTAAGTTAAAAATAGTTTTTTAATTCATTTTATTGTCATATATATGAATAAAGTTAAAAAATAATTAATTCATTATAGATATAATTAAAAATCAATTAAATATTTAAAAACTCCTCATTTTATGTACTAAGGGCCACTGAAAATAAATTTAACATTTAAAATATTGAAAACTTCGGAAAAAAATTGTACTTACATTGAAATTCTTTAAGGAATAAAATTCCCACATATGCATGTATGCTCTGCTGCTTCTGATGCTGTATATTAAATATAAAATAAGCTTTAAAGCATATGTAGGTACTTACCTCATCTTTTCGAAAAAAGCAGATGTTAGTCTGATCCACCACCGCAGCACTTTATAAATAATATCACGTTTGAACGTGTTGACTAATGGAATACATTTAATTTTTAGAATATATCATGATTAGTAAATAATACTAATGTACTTCATGAAAATACGAAGATATTAGTACATTCTACGCATAATGCGTACGGTCAACCTACGAATGAATTATGTCTACTAATATTAGTTTTACTTAGTAAATAGTACAAATTTATTAGTAAATACTACGAATGCAAAAGATTAAAGTACGAAGTCATTCGTACGAGAAATTAACAAATGTTATTAGTTATATGTACACAATAATTCGTACAATGTACTCAAACAAATTGTTTACTTCTTGTTTACGAATGCAATTAGTGTATTAGACGAATAGATTCGTAGATAGTACGACAGTTATTAGTAAAATTTTACGAATGCATTCGTAGATATACCACTGTACAAATACTTCGTACATGTTACGAATATTCGTACAATGCACGAATATTTTCTTTACGAATATCATTCGTAGCCATTTTACAAATAAATTTTTTGAGTGTGGGAAGACGAAAAGATAGACAAAGATTTAATCTTTCGGAGTATACGCCTCCACCGACCCCGTCATCGGTTTTGGATCCATCTATATAGAAATGAATTGCTTCGTCTATCAAAAGCGACTCATTTTCCCAAGAAGACCTGGAAGGGATGGATACTTGAAAATTTTTATCAAATTTTGGATGAGGGGTGGTGTAATCGACGTTACTAGGTAGAGTACTGAACGAGTTCAGTATAGTAGAGTTACCAATATCATGATGAAAAAGAACACCAAGTGCAGCAGAAGGAGTTGAGCGGAGATCTCCACCCATGATTAAACAGGCTGTTCGTTGGACTTTGCTGAGTTTATCGCGGTTTGTTGCTATTTCCAGCGCAGTCCACCATACTGTCACTCCATATGTAAGTATCGGTCTAATGACTGAGATGTATAGCCAGTGTGTAATATGAGTTTGTAGACCCCATTTATTACCTACGGCTTTTTTGCAAGAGAAAAGAGCTATGTTGCCTTTGTTGATTCTCTCTTGAATATTGGGCTTCCAGCTTAATTTCTTATCCAAAATAAGACCCAGATAATTTGCTTTGTCTGAAAATTTAAGCGGTATACCTTTGATGTAGGGAGGGTCTATGTGTGGGATTTTATATTTACTGGTAAATAGGACAAGTTCAGTTTTGTGGGGGTTGACACCGAGTCCACATTGATCAGCCCAGGTAGTAAGCTTGTTTAAATCATTTTGCAGGAGTTCCTTCAGAGTGTTAGGATGCTTACCAGATATCGCTATCGCAACATCGTCTGCATAGCCAATCATCCTGTGCCCCTCCCGTTCTAGGATCATTAGTAGGTCATTTACGACCAGGTTCCAGAGGAGAGGAGAGAGGACACCGCCTTGCGGCGTACCTCTACTAACAGTTCTTCGAGTAGTAAAATCGCCCAGTTTTGAATTTTTAATCCTGCTTAACAGCATATGATTTATCAAATTACTGATTGACTTATCCACCTTCAGAGATGACAGCGCAGATGTGATTGCGGATGCGTCGACATTGTTGAAAGCTCCTTCTATATCTAGGAAAGCAACTAAGATGAACTCCTTATGATGAAGGGAGTGTTCGATAGTGCGAACCAGCGTATGTAGAGCGGTTTCTACAGATTTCCCTTTGTTATAGGCATGTTGAGCATTGGATAGAAGGGATTTATCAATGTTTGCCCTCAAATGGATTTCGATCAGACGTTCAAATGTTTTAAGAAGGAATGATGAAAGGCTAATAGGTCTTAGATCTTTAGGATTAATATGGCTAGGTTTACCAGCTTTGGGGATGAAAATAACATTTACTTCTCTCCATGACAAAGGAATGTGAGCCAGAGTGATACAACCATTTAGGATGTTGACCAGAATAGGTATTAATATATCGGAATTTTTCTGTAATTCCGCTGGAATTATTCCATCTGGCACAGCAGATTTGTATGGATTGAAGCTGTTTATTGCCCATTTTAATTTTTCCTCTGTAATCAGACCTCGTGGAGGAGTTATGCTACTGATGATGTTGTTAGCATCAGTATTATTAACGCAAGGAAAGCTATCTGGAAAATGTACATCCAGGAGCAGATTGAGCGATTCTTCGCTTGAGTTTGTCCAGGAACCGTCATTGTTTTTTAGGCAACTTGGCATTACTGGATTTTTGGAGAGGATTTTTCTTAGCCTTGATGCCTCTGAGTTACCTTCTATGTTGTTACAGAAAGTTCTCCAGGACATACGCTTGGTTTTCCTTAGTTCTTTTTTATATAACTTGAGGGAGTCTTTATATGAATCCCAATCAGAAGCTTCTCTAGAGGTTTTCGCTCTATTAAAGAGTTTCCTGCAGTTTTTTCTTAGTGGATCCAGCCCCGAGTTCCACCAGTGTGGTTTCTTTTTACCTCTTATTTGTATAAGAGGGCAGGCAGTTTCCAGAGATTTGTTGAGGACTGCTTTGAGGTCATTGACTTTAATATCAAGATCCTCAGTGTTGTAGGGTATGCTGTATAACTCAGGTCTGATTGACCTTAGTAGAGTTGCCCTATATAGAAGCCAATCTGTTTTTCTATGGTTACGAAAGGAAAATTGGCTAGGAGGTTAGTCCATAATTTCGACTTGTATGTATCTATGATCAGAGAAGAAATGATCATTTGATACTTTCCAATTCGAGATATTATGATAAATTTTATCTGAGACAAGAGTTATGTCAAGTTCTTCCTGTCTGTTTTTAGTAACAAATGAGGGTTCATTGCCAACGTTACATATTGTTAGGTTAGTGTTTAATATATAATAGAAAAGAGACTCACCTCTGTCGTTTATATTCGTGCTACCCCACACTGTATGATGGGCGTTAGCACCACTTCCAAGGATAAGGCCAGTCTTCTGCCTGTCTGCTTCAGTGATTAGACTCCTCAGGGTGTCTCCTGGGAGAGGGCCAAGGTAGTCATGGCCAAGATATGCCGACGCCAGCCAGAGAGTTTCTTTGACTGTTTCCAGTCTTGCGACGCACGGTTACATCTCGATCACTGAATTTAGGTAGTAGAAATACATTTAGGCTACTTTTGACTAGTATGCAAGATCTGGGTTCACCTTGCTTGGAGTTTGGAGTCCTCAGTCCTCGAACAATGGATTTCACAATCCAGGGTTCTTGGATTAGGACGATGTCTTCTCCGCTGCTGGATAGACGAAGAAGCAGGGAGGCCGAGGTCTTGATGGTGTGCTGGAGATTAATCTGAAGAAATTGCAGCATCTTTGCTACAACCCTCCCTATCAGCCTCCAACACGGTAATGTTAGAGCCTTCCGATTCTGAGGATGAGCCCAGAAGAGCGTCCTCATTCAGAAGATCTTCGCTAATGTGGTCATCGGCCTGGACGCTATTATTAGCTAAAAAGCATTTAGCCCACTTGATTTTTGCGTCATGCTGAGAGTTCCCCCCGGTGCCAGGTTGTTCACCAAACACCTTGAGTATTCTCTTAGCATTGCGAATGTTCTTGTAGAAGGTCTTAGAAGGGTTGGGCTTACGCCCGCTCCCCCTAGGGCCTTCTTTAGGATTTTTGGTGCTATTTGAGGTAGAGGGACCATACTTCACAGTCCTACCACCGCTGGAATGAGGCAAAGAAGTGCGGGGAGGTTTACTCTCCTTACTGGTAGCAGGACCATGCTTCACAGTCCTACTGCCACTGAACCGCGGTGTTGAAGTTTGGAGACATTTACTCTCTGACGTAGTAATAGAAGGGCCATGCTTCACAGCCCCCCTGTTACTGGAAGGAGGTATTTCTACCATTTTACTCCTGCTTTTGCTTTCGGCAATAGGACTGTGGGAACCCACAGTACTACTACTTCCAGCGCAAGCCGGAGAAACAGCAGACGGCTTTTTAGTCGCACTGCTTGCCAGAACTTTCCACCGTCTTTTGAAATTAAATTTTCCATAAAGATCCCACGAGTAACTGAGAAAGGGTGGTCCATCTGCACAGAGATCCGTATATGCAGATAAGGCTAGTTAATCCGGAGGTCGCCTGGTATCCGGATACTCCGTTAGCGACTGAGCTAGTTTTTTGATTGGGCCCTCAGCCAGGCTGATCATCGGCACGGGTCGTATAACACCTTAAATCCAGCCCAATTGGGAATTTACAAAAATAGGAAAAGGAGAGAGTGGGCGGGGAATCAGACAGTATGCACCGTTCTGAAAAGAAGGACGTTTAGGGTGGTAGAGGAGCTGGTAACTTTGGATAGCTTTTTCGCCATTCCAATGTGGGAGAGGGAGGGATATAAGGATGGGTAAGAGGATGATGAGCGTCCTTTGGTTTCAGGACTCATCTGGAGAAGACATCTCGAGAATCATTGACCCTATTTAGCTTCTACAACTCGGCAAGTTCGACGCTCAGGTAGAAGTAAAGCTAGGTACTGCTTAAGAAAATTCCGAAAAATGGTTATTTATAGTACACCCCTAGAATCATTTTTTGTTCTTATTTTTTTCAAAAACGGTACAACCGATTTTGATTATTTTTTCGGTGCTAAAGCTTCCAACGAGTTTTAATAAAAATGTGTATCAATTTTGTTTTTTTTTTTAAAACTTAATATTTCGAAAACCCTATTCTCTATTTGTTTTAAAACCTAACAGTTAAAAGTTTTTTAATATAATCTACAAGTTATGCGATAAATTTATGGTACTCACCATACAAATGCTAAAAAATGATTTTTGAAAATCGTATTTTTCTCAATAACGGCGCCTAGAATTTTTACAACATTTTTTTTTTCTTTCGATAATTTTTACGACCAATAAAAAATAAAAATAATTTTGAAATAAAGATATTACTGACTGAATTTCTCATTATCGGCATAACGGATTTTGATGGCAGTTTTTATATAGAAACTTCTAAAATGTTTGAAAAACATTGCATTTCAAAACTTAAAAAAAGAATATATTTTTTTAATTTTCAAAAAAGAAATCACTTTTTTATAAATTCAATATCTCAAAAATGGGTCAGTTTTTTTTTAATTTTTATTCGTACAACAATAAAGTGTACCAAAATTTGTTCTTAACCCTTAGCTGCCACTCTTCTGTAGAATAACATAGCTGCCACACTGAGGTACGAAATGCCCCAACAACAAAATATCGTATTGTGAGCCAGCTATTGAATTTTGTTGCTTGAAAAAATTCTGTGTTGATCATTAATATGTATTTTATAAGATGAAGTAGGTTTAAAGAAAAATATTCATAATTATTATTAATAAAAAAATTGTTAATTGAAAAAAAGTGGTAAAACTGATCATTTTCACCAAAAAAATTCTATTTGTTTCATTTTTTAATATTTTGAGCTAAAAATTTAATGAGATACTCTCAAGATGTATAGCTTCAAGAAAAAAAATACTTCATATTTGTCTTAGAAAAAAAGTATATTTATATTGTACTATGAAGAGCTTCGACGTAGGTCCACCGCGTGCTCGAGACTGTAAAAGACGTGGATCGAAAGTTGCGTCTTCCATCTCTACATCTAACTCCGATGAAGATGAACTATCAGATACGTTGAATTCAGACTCAGAACCATCATCGACTTCAGCATCCGAAATATTCTCAGCAACGCCATTGTTACAATCATCCTCGATCATTTCTTGTCGCAATGTCCTATTGCGCAAATTGTATGCCATCTAATGGTAACGAATAAATATACTAATATAAATATTATAAACGTTGTAAAAAATTCTGAGCAGTCAAAATATTATACTTACGATTATTTAAGAGAAATAGAGCCAAAACAGAGTTAAAAAAAAACTTAAATAATCTGGGGTCTTAAACGGCACCACACCACTTCCAACGACTGCTAGAACGATACTAGCGCGCATATCATCGTACTATGGGTTTCAGGGGAAGGAGGTATGCTTCAACTAATAACAGATGGAGCCACAATTCCAATTTTTTGAAAATTGTATGTTTTATTGTAATTTAAATAGCGCTGGGGTCACCTGGACCCCACAAGTGCAGCTAAGGGTTAAAAACGTTTTAAACATTTTTTATATAGACATTTATTTCTGTAAGAAACCAATATGACGACTTTAGTCCAGTCAAAGCGTCATTTGACGCTTGGGCGCAGAGGCATGGTCTATTTTTTTTTTCATGGATCGATAGGTGCTTATGAGAAAAGCTTAAAATCAAATTTTCACCACGTGACAACTTTTTTTACCAAAGTTATTGGTAAAAATGTGTTTTGTGTCATTTTTTGGTCATTTGCGAATATCTCGGCTCCACTATCTCCTACAAACAAAAATTAAACATGTATTTATTTCTAATAACATTATCTATTATGTTTAAAAAAAAATTGTTTAAACAAATGAAACAAAAGTTATAGTAAGTTAAAATAATTTTTTGTTGTTTAAAAATCACTTTTTCGTGATTATTAGGAAATAAAATGCACGACTGGATCGCACGAACTTGCTCTTATGTAAAAGTACTTTGGAATTTAAGATACATTTTATAAATATAAAACATGAATTTAAAATGAAATTGCCGCCTGATTTCTGGAAAAGTATGAATTTATGCAAACAAACTTTAAAAAACCGTTTTATTATTAAATAAATAAATTTTTTATATAAGAAATTTCTTTAAAATTTTTCAAGAAAAAAATGTGGGATGCGAATTTTAAGTATTTAATAATAATATGAATTTTAGGAAATAATTTCAAAAAATAATCGTTCATAGGTTTTGAAGATATTGATTTTTCAAAAAAAATTTTTTTTCAAAAAAACCCAACTTATAATTTTTCGAATATTTTTATATACAAGATTATCTTAAGCTTAGGGGGACTCCTGCTTAAAATTTTTGGTTAAAATTGTTAGAGCCGTTAATGAGAAAGTCGAAAATCAAAAAAACGGTTCTATGACAGGTACCGTTAATAACATTTTGCCCCAAATTTTTGTTTTACACTTAATCTTTTTTATCAAAATCGTTAGAGCCGTTTTCGAGATAAATAAGATTTTGCATTACGGGTGTATGGGGGGTACCGTTAGTTTTAGAGCTAAAAAAAAATTTCAATTTCTCCTCTAGGGAATCACCGAAGACCGATAACTACCGAGTTTGAAGAAAATAGGTCCAGTGGCTTAGGCTCTACATCGAGGTACAGACATACAGACAGACAGAAAGACAGACAGACGGAATTGCCGGACCCACTTTATTCGTCTTCGCTATCATCGTAATGTCAAGTTTGATCAAAATCTTGAGTTCGATTTTTTTTCCAAATGCAGAACTTGCCCTCTAGTACCTATGTATATCGCAAGTAAAAAGCTCATTTAACGATGAAATTTTTATTTTTTATTATTAAAGTTCTTGTAATTCCCTACAATTTAAAAAAAAAATCAACACTACGATGAACGAAAGTCGAGTAATAAATTATTGAACATAGGTAAGTCAGCGCACCCACACATTTTATGATTTTATGTTTTAATTAATATCTCAGCCCCAGGATGTCGCAAAGTGAAAATAAAAAAATGTATTGCTAATAAAAATATTTTCTATCAACTTGCATTTAATTTAATATGTTTGAGCAAAAACATATTGTGGTGCATAACAACAAAAAAAAAAGGAAAATTTGGAACTCAAATTATAATAATGCAAATAATAATACAAAAATTTCCCTCACAATTTGGGGTTGTTTCGATATTACTCTACTTAAGAAATTTGATATGTAATTCATAAACTAAGAACTTCGTTTCACGACTGACTTGTTTCATATAGGGTGTTTGTACATATGAGAACCTGGCTCTTTTTTAAAATCTGTGTTTATTATTGTAATAGTATCTTTGTATATAAAACTTATAGTACTAACAAGAAGACGAAAGATTGTGGCGACATCTTAAGGCTAGGGACTGCAATTGCTAGATTTGTCTTTGCTAAATTTAATAATAAAATTCTACTACTTGTTTTGTATGTTATCCTACTCTCCACTGTAAAAGCGTGCGCTTATTTCTGTGGCCACAAGCAAAAACCGCTTAAGTCCAAAAATTCAATTTTTTAGGAAAGCAATTTGAAACTTCTTTTTAAGTCTGGAAAAAAATGACGCATTTAAAAAACAAAAACGGTGCAGATTATAATAGAAGGCTTCAATCTTATTTGTTTGAACTATTTTTCCTTTTTTAAATTTCTTTATTTTTAATTTTATTGCAAAAAAACGTTTTTAAGTTGTTTTTCCAAAAGTAATTAAACACCTTGTTGCTTGCCTATGTCACTTAAGCTGTTATAGCAAACTGAAATTTTTCGCCCATGTCTTCTTAAATAAGATAAGCTGTTTTTGGTCATCATTTTTCTTATTTGTATCAACTTAAGCGATATTTCTTTTTAAAAAGCATATAATTTAAAATTTATTAAAAACGGATTTCACAGTAATAAAAAAGGAAAAACTCGTATTAAGCATAAAATAGCCAATTTAAGTTAATAAATAATTAATTGAAAAAACTTATTAATAAGAAAAAGTATTAAAACTCCATTTTCGTCTGAATCCATTAAGTCAGGATGTATTTCAGCTCCGGGTTGCATTTCCATGTCTAAGTTATTTTAAAATTCACGAAACGAATGATCAATAAACGGAAAAAGTCTTTGAAACGCAGCTTTTTTATGCGTATTACATTAATAGCTGGTGAGTTGGGAATTTCACACCATTCAAGTGAGTCAATAACATGTTTTACAACAGTGAGTGTTGAATTATGCAGATTTTTACCCAAAGTTGTTTTGTATTCAATTTTACAAATTTTACAAAAGTCAAAATCGCACAAAGTTAGACCAATCGCGAGGATGATGAACCGGTACCTTTTTTGGTTTCTTTTTTCTTTTTTTTTTTTTTTGTAATTCATAATCTACGCTACACTCCATATGAGTTTGGCATGACTATTAAAGCTTGTGATCTACAACCTCAATGCTGCCAAATGAACTATGTATATCAATTCAAATGTCTTACTTGTTTGTTGGCGCCGCCGCAAGCAACCGTCTGTCTGTTAAAACTTACTGAATTTCGGAGGTATGTTGGTTGCAGACACTGTTGAAGGTCAAATCCAAAAACCGCATACAAATATTTATGTACAAAATGTGTCAGGTGTGATTCTACAAAACTTTCAGTACCATCGAAGCATTGTTTAAATCGCTTTTGAGAGGAGGGAATCTTTTCTAGTAATAAATGAAGTAATTGTGGTATGAAGCCGTTTCGAGGTCGAATCTGCCTTTTTTAATGTCTGTGATTTCTTATCTTCTATTTTGATTTAACGCTGCAGTCGTAGCGCACTAAAAAGTTACACCAGTCGTAGCGCGGATTACATACATGTAATCCATTTTAAAATTAAAATAAAACCAGTATGCTTTAATTTTTTCAAATTTATTTTGCTGGATTATGCAAGTACATATTGTTTAAAGTTAAAAAATATAAATTATTACTTCGCTATTTAACTGTGAGAACTAAAATAGACAACAAGTCTCCACCACTAGTTTTCGGGAATTCTCAATTTTACATTAGGGTTTGTTGCAAAGTAAAAAACCAACTAAGTTAAATATATAGAATGATCTTTATTGAACAGAGGATAATAATAGTCTGAGAGCGATTAGTTACATAAAAAGTATAATAAGCAAGAACTAAGAATTTGAGAAAACATAGAATCAGCAAGTAGTGCAAACGTTATTATATGTACATACATATTGTGAGAGTGTTGCAATGAATTATAGTTAACTGATTTATATAATGTGAATGATGTACAGTGATTCAAATAATATTTCAACACACCCCCACAATGCAATACTCGAATTATTATCATTGATGGAATTACAAGAAAAACATAAATATTAAGCAATTTTTAAGCCCATCATGGATGTAAACTTCGTGTGCTTCGGTTTTGCTAGGTTTTTGGTCAACACATCGGCCATCATGTCTCCAGTGCATAGGTATTTGGTTTCAATGACACCTTCTTTGATTAGATCTCGGACAAAATGGTATCTAATATCAATGTGCTTCGTTCTTGGATGATGAACTGGGTTTTTCCCAAGTTGTTGTGCACCTAGATTGTCGTTAAAGAGAAAAATTGCATTATTAACCAATTTAACACCGAGTTCTAAGATTAAATTTCTTAAAAATATAGCTTCTTTACTAGCTTGGCATAGCGCCATGTACTCAGCTTCTGTGCTACTGAGTGCTACTGAGGATTGTTTTTTGGACTCCCATGAAATAGCGGCATTCGCCATTATAAAAACGAAACCTGTATAAGACTTTCTGTCGTCCAGGTCGCCTGCCCAGTCAGCGTCAACAAAACCTTTCAGATCCTCTGAAGTTTTTGTGTATGTTAATTTTGCATTACAGGTAGTACTCAGGTAGCGAAGTAAATGTTTGAGAGCAACAGCATGTTCTCCATGAGGATCAGAGTTGAATTGCGATAGTTTACTCATCGTATGAACAATATCAGGACGCGTAGACACAGCCAGATACATGAGTGCTCCCACCAACGATTGATATGAGGTAGGATCTTCCTTCGTACATGTTGTGCTCGAACATTTTTGTAGTTTAATACCTGGATCCAGTGGCGTAGATAAAGGCTTACATGTTTCCATTCCATGTTGTCTCAGGATATCCAAAATGTATTGACTTTGATGTATGCTGATTGACCCTCTCTGGCCTTCTCTTTCGATTTGAATTCCTAGAAAATATTTAAGCGGACCTTTGTCCACGCATTCAAACTCTTCACAAATCTTTCGTTTTATCTCTGCCAAGGAAACTTCATTAGTACAGGCAATCATCATATCATCAACATAAATAACAATTATATTAAAATTATTTTTATCGTTCATACTGTAAACACAACAGTCGCCGTTACATTTTGCAAATCCGATATCGTACAGAACCTTGTCCAGCTTTTTGTTCCACTCTCGCCCTGCTTGTTTTAATCCATACAGAGATTTTCTTAATTTGCAGACTTTTTGTACATTGTCGGCATCTATAAAGCCTTCGGGTTGTGCCATGTATACTGTTTCCTCTAGTTCGCCGTTTAAGTAAGCTGAAGTAACGTCTAGGTGGTGGAGAAGAAGCTCATATTCAACAGCCAAAGCAATAATAAGACGAATTGTAGAGAATCGTGCTACTGGTGAGAAAGTTTCTTTAAAATTTACTAGATATTTCTGGGCACAACCTTTTGCCACAAGTCTACATTTATATCTCTCTATAGAGCCGTTCGGGTTTCGCTTTAGACTAAACACCCACTTGCAACCAATGACTTGACTCTTATGAGGAGGATCTACTAAATCCCATGTGTTACTAGATAATAGTGCATCCATTTCAACTTTCATTGCAGACTTCCATCTTTCTGAATCTCTGCCTGATAACGCCTCAGATACCGTCATTGGGACAGGTACATCTTCAACAGAATTTACAGCTTCAATGAAGTTGAACTGTTTCGTTGGACGGCCAGGTCTACCAGTGCGAATGATTTTTGGACGTCCAGGTCCCCTTACATAATCAATTTCTTTATCAATTAACTCGTCCTCTTTCTCACCATTACCTTCAGTTGCATTGCTGTCGGCCTCTCCTGGAAGAAGTTGTTAGATAGTCTTCTGATTGGTCAGAGGGAATTTGACTAAAATTTTCGAAAAATAGTACATCACGGCTTTTCTCAACTCTTCTTTTTATAGGGTCAAACAAACGATACGCCTTGGACTCATCCGAGTAACCAACCATATAAAACTCTTTCCCCTTTGGAGAAAACTTGGAGCGACCACCTTTCTTATCAAGCACAATAGCCTTTGAACCAAACAGTTTAAGATGCGATATAATTGGCTTTTTGCCCGACCACAGTTCATATGGTGTTACCTTACCAGCTACGTTAGTGGGTGATCGGTTTCGAAGGTATGCTGCAGTATTAATAGCTTCACCCCATAAAAACTCTGAAAGTTCAGAACCAACGAGCATACACCGTGCCATTTCTACCAATGTGCGATTTGCTCTTTCGGCCACACCATTTTGCTGAGGGGTATACTCGACCGTAAGCTGCCTCTTTATTCCACATTCTTTTAAATAATCATCAAACTTGTTATTCACGTATTCTTTACCATTATCGCTACGAATAGTTTTAATCTTACGTCCTGTTTCCAGCTCCGTCATAGCTTTAAATTGTTTGAAAACCCCAAGAACTTCATCTTTGTGCTTAATCAAATAGACAAATATTTTCCTAGACTTATCGTCAATGAATGTGAGGAAAAATTTTGCGCCTCTCGCTGAAGGTACTCGCATTGGACCGCAAACGTCCGTGTGAACTAGCTCAAGCAATTCTGTACTTCTATTAGAAGACTGCTTAGGGAAAGATTTCGTGGTTATTTTCCCTTTGGCGCACACAACGCATTCAATATTTTGAACAGATGAATTAAAACCAAGCCCTATCACCATATTATTTTGTTTCAGTTGTTGAAGACTGTGGACGTTTAAGTGCCCGAAACGTTGATGCCATTTATGGAAGTTGTCCACATCCTTTTTAGAAACAAAACATAAAACCTCAGCTTCCAGCTCTATTATAAATAAGTTCTTCCTTCTATTTGCTTTGAGAACTACTTCATTGCATGCATTTTTTATTTTCGCTGTATTTTCGGAGAAGTCTACAAAACAGTTATGCTGAGTTATCTTACTGACAGATATAAAATTTCCACGAAGCTCAGGAACGAACAGTACATTGTTGAGAATAATTTTACCGCTCGGAGATTTCAACGTAACTGTACCGATCCCACTGGAAGAAACTGATTTATCATTTGCTAACTGTACGTGTTCACCGTTAAAAAAATTTAGAGAACTGAAATATGCTTGATTGCAACACATATGAGACGTTGCCCCGCTATCTAAGCACCATTCATCTGATTTGAGCACACTACCCTCGATAGTTGAGAAAAGTCCAAAAGATGTTGTTGTTTGGCGATTTTTATTGTTGCGGCAATTAGCTGCAAAATGACCCCTTTTTCCGCATGCATAACATTTACCCTTAGCTTTATGATTACTGTTATTTACTTTATGATTCGATTTAACAGATAAAATTTGCTGAGTGACTTCGCTGCTACTACCCTTTTCATGACGTCGTTGTTCCTCCTCTAATAATTTTATTTTTAAACTCGACAAACTCGGCAATTGGTCTCGACTTTCAATTGCCACAATGAAATTTTCATAAGTTTCAGGCAAATTACATAATAAAATTATACTTAACATTTCGTCAGGAATAGAAACATTGATCTCATGCATTTTTTCCACGATATCGAAAAAGTCATTTAAATGAGTAGACATAGACTGGCCATCTATCATCTTCGCATGCATAATTTTTTTAAAAAGACTCACCATACGAGCTGGACCACTTGGTGTATAGATTTCTTTAAGCTTGCTCCATGCATCCTTGGAAGTTTTGCAGTGCTTCAAGTAGATGAGTTCTGAGGATTTAACGCTCAATAGAATCGTCGCCAGGGCTTTTCCATCTGCGGTCTTCCATGCTGCGGTTTGTTCTGGTTTCGGTTCGGCTGGTAGAACGTTTGATCCATTCGTGTATCCCCACAAATCAGCATGTATGAGGACACTTTTCATCTGAATGCACCACGTGGAATAATTTTCTGCATTAAGCTTCTCAATCTGGTAAAGAGAACTCATTTTTTTTCTTTTAATATGGATAATTCAGTTTAATTAAAAAGATACTATTATTTTTTTTTATAATTACGAACAAATCGTTTAATACAACTTAATTTTTGACACACGATTTCGACATACGAAATTTGACAATTTAACTTTGGTTTTTTTTCGACAGACGAACAAGAGTGTTACATTATCTCTATGTACTAGCAACCTGGGCCCATAACCTGTTGCAAAGTAAAAAACCAACTAAGTTAAATATATAGAATGATCTTTATTGAACAGAGGATAATAATAGTCTGAGAGCGATTAGTTACATAAAAAGTATAATAAGCAAGAACTAAGAATTTGAGAAAACATAGAATCAGCAAGTAGTGCAAACGTTATTATATGTACATACATATTGTGAGAGTGTTGCAATGAATTATAGTTAACTGATTTATATAATGTGAATGATGTACAGTGATTCAAATAATATTTCAACAGGGTTAAGCACCGATACAAAGAATTCTTTGGTAGAACGTCCCTAACAATATAATTTGAAGATTACTTTCCGTTTTTTAAATCTTATTTTGCCGATATTGAGATGCTCACATTTTCTTGCCCAAATCACTCCCGTTTTTCGAGTTTATCACCTCTTTTCATTTTCTTTTTTTTTTTTGAATCACTTTACTTGAATCATATTCCGATTCGTTTTCAACTGTTTTATGTGGGAGAGAAACAATTAAACTTTCCTCAAATTGCCTATCAATCTGCAATAATTCTTCGTCAGGAAAATCTGAAAAAATGTCCATGTCTGCAAGTTTGAAATAGGGATCGCGTACAGTCATCTGTACTGAAATCATGTTCTGATTCTTTGCTAATGTTGACACAATACTATTCAAAAATTATATTCAGATTTTCATAATCAACTTCATTTGCAGGTTACTTTTGTTTCCTTGATAACGGGTTCAGAAAACTACTTGGAATCAGATCCTCATTGGCCAAAAATCACAATTTATAATTATTTTTAGACGTTTGTATTAATTAGTATGAAACAGATAGGTGGGCTATAGGCGACCAATTTTTTCCGTATTCAAAAACAAACATCTAAAAACACACATTCATAAAACTTTATAGGTATACGAAATTTAGTCAAAACGCTTTCTTTTTCAAAAGTATCGATTGTCTTCTGCCGTTGCCGTTCTTGAAATCCATTAACTTCACGTTGCCTAACACACCTTTTCGAGCCGTATTCAAAATTTGTAAAGGTCAGGAGCTCATATTATTGCACTTTCCTAATTATTTTTACTTTAATTATCCTCAAAACACTTTTATCTCAACTAAATTAATTCACGAACTTGCCGTCCAAATCTCTTAAGTCAATAGATATTTCATCCTTGCATTAATAATAACGACTTAAATCAACTTAATTCTGCAGTTCGTAGAAAATACATTTTTTAAAAACCGCTTACTCTACATAGTTTCCAACGAAGTAACAAAGAGAAATTTGCAATAACGACTTATCTCAGTTTGGCTATAGCGAAAATACCTTGTTAAGTTTGCTTAAGTCGATTTAAGCTGTTTTCAGGACAATATGGTTAATTGATTTGTGAATAGTTTTTTATTTTGTAAAAGTATTTTAAATCCATATAAGCTATTATTGGATTACGAAATTTTGAAATTCACAAGTTCTTATGTTAGTTAAGTGGGTATTGCAAATGCTTCTACCTATGAGAATTACTTAAGCATTTTTTTCTTTTTGGATTATTTTGCCGAAAAAAAGAGTTACAAATCCTGGATTTTTTTCTATAATAGAACTGAACATGCAGATTATGATGCATCAAAAAAATGAGTTTTGTCGTAAGTCGACTTAAGCGGTTATTGATTGTTGCCACAGATTTCTGCGACACCACCAGGCTAGCGTTCGCAATACAAAATCACGCTACATGATAATACTATAGGTTATATATACAAAGATAGTATTACCATGACGATTGGGGAGCCACCTATGGACCCTGGCGTTAAAACTCTGGGTAGAAAATAATGCCCAGTTGATCCTTTTTACCGGTTAGTTTGAATATATGTAGATAAGGTAGAGAAGAATAAGTTCTTTAGAATATGGCCGTGGCGCGATGGATGTGCGCTCGCCTGTCAACCTCATGATCACAGGTTCGATCCTTGCCGTCATCTATGTCGTTTTAATTCTATTAAAAACCTTCTAAAATTGTCATCAATGGGTTTCTGGTTTACTCATTACATGTTGTTCAGGCATAACACTAACAACATGTAATTGAGTTAAACTAGTATGCCCAACAAGGATGAACACGAAAAAAATAATGTGAACTATAAGCGACATAGAAATAAGACACGGCATTCTCCGCTTTAGTTCAGCCGCCATCCCTGGAGATAAAATATCTGAGACAACAACCTTCAGTCTCAGAACATCGTGCCACACATCTTTCCTATCCTTCTTTCTCTTCCTTAACTTCACGCCCGCGCTGTGCTCAAACATTTAAAGGGTAACATAATCCCTTGAGCGCGTGTAGATTATAAAAAAAAAAATAAACAACTTCCACATATTTTTGAAATATACCCCTGACAAAAACAAAAATTGTGGTTTTTAACTCCCCATCCCCGCCAAAGGCTGAAAAAAAAATTACCAGACTTTAGAATTGGATTTCAAGACACTTTACATGTACTACAACTACTACATACATGCATGTGCTCATATTTTGGTTGTATATCCACTTCGAAAATTTGGTATTGACTGTTGTATTATTAATAATATATTATCAAAATTACAGGGCCTAAATTACTGCTTGTCGTATTCCAAAATTAGCTTCAAAATATTTCGATTCGCAATTGTTGAAAAGTAAATATGTAACATACGAGTAGTACAGTCTATTGATTTAATAAGATTGAAGTCACATTTCAAAATGTTCGCTAAACCTTAGATATATAGCTAAATTCGGTGTGAGGGTCTTAAAAACACTTTACTAAAATATTTAAGGTTTCCATAAACCACGATCTAACAGAATAGGTACTTGGACGGCTGTTAATGGTGCCCAGTGCAAGGATGATCGGATCAGTCGTCGCTTCAGCACAATTCAACAAGCTTCCTAGTTTGGAAGATGGTAGATGGTTTCGGATAGGGTGGTGGTCTTCGTGGTCAAGGCAAACATACATCATACCACAACAATATAATACTTTAATCGTATTTGGAATTGATTCCAAATTGGAAATTCCGTGAGGATTTATCCACAATCTCCCATATCAATTTCATTCATAGGTTTAAACCGTTATAGTATCAAAACGGGGAAATACAGGGTTGATTGTGTTACAAGGCTAGGCTGTCCATGGTCGCCATTTCTACTTATCTACCTTCAAACTTGCGATTTACAACAAACCACTTCCAGTTCCACCAAACTAGTCTCTTTTCTCTGTGCTCAGGTAAGCCAACTTTCAGTTGCTGACTCCACTTTCAAGACATACCCAGTTTCTAACCACGAGTAAGTGACAGTAATATTATGTCATCTAGTGTGAACTTATCTACTTTTATCACAAAATATTTTTTTTTTAATTTCCATCTTGCAAATCTTTTTAATCATCAATAAATTCTTACTCAGAATCATGTTTCAAGTTGACTTACATCAAAACAATAAACTAGATATGCCGTTTTTGTGTTTGGGAAGTAGAAAAAAAAGTTCAACATGATTTTATACCTAGGGCCTGATAGGTCCGAACCTCAATTTGAGAATAACTTAGGTGTACAATCTAGAGTTAAAATTGGCAATGATTCTCCTCATTACCCTGCTCTTAATAAATACAACTTCACCGATCGTCATTTGTCATTGGTAATACCTAATATTTTAAATAAATATTCGTTAGCTTAATAATATTAAGTTTTCGAGCTCTGCTTATTATACATATTCGTTCATTATAGCAGCCAAACATAACTTTAGACTGTAGGGTTTCCATTTTTACCGTCTTGGTTCCAAATGATTTGAATGCAAGATTCCACTATCTTACTACATACATTCATTGAAAGGTACAAGATAACAAATCAACATACTTGGACATTAATTTTTCTCAATTGCAAATACTATGAGTATGTTCGTTTATAAATAAAGAAATACCACAAAGCAGACAACGATTGTTTCATGTTAAAAAAAAAAAATGAACAAAAAACTTGGTCACAGAATAAACCTGTATATTATGATTATAAATCTAGTTTTAACAAAATGATTGTACTTCTCAGTTTTTCATTCGTCCACTTTGTGCTTGATAAGCAAATCTGAAACAAAATTTTAATTATAAGTTGTTCATTTTCCCCAATAATTTTTTTTCAATAGGATCTTAACTTTAGTATAACTCGTTTTAAATATTTTGTATGTTTGCCTTCAATACAGGTAGGTACTATAGATCAATTTTTTTATTCCTGACAAAATGGAACTTCGGCTCTTTTTTGGTTAAAGAAAATGTAAGTACGAGTATTTATCAAAAACTATTATGAACAATTTTGTTTCTATTTTCAATTTTCTAATCAAGAGCTGAATTGATTTAGATTAAAATTTGTGCATAAAAGTTCCTCATTTTGGATTTAAAAAAAAAATCAATATTACAAAAAGGGCTAAATAAATATTTTATATTAACATTTAAATTGAAAAGATATTTTATATACGTTTAAGAACCGCTCCAAAGAATTTTTAAATTTTTTCTTGCATGGAGAGATCAGGTAGGTTTTTTTTGTTTAAACTATTTAAGCAGACGTTGAGTAAGTTTTCTCTTATTTCATCCATGTTTTTTTTTTATTTAATTCACATACATACATATACAGATCTTAACGAAGTCCCTATTCCTACGACCAAAAACGAACTAATAAATATTTGTAGAAAGCGGTAATTGCATACCATTAGTGGTATTCAAGAAAAATATTTACAAAATTTCATAAATTTCTCTGATTCTTAATCCAAAAAACAAAATCCTTTGAAGAATTGATTATGCAATTCTGCAGGGTGGGGGATGAATTTTGATGTCTTTTTATATTTAAGTTAAAAGAAATAACTTTATTAATTGAAATGAGTTTTTAACTTACTCCGAAAATGGGAACTATTATTATATTCCTATGCTTTCAGCGAGGGAAAAAGTTTGGCAAGAAGAAAAAAGTATACACTCTACAAGAAACCACACAACCTGTTGATGAAAGTGACAACATCAGTGACGATTCAAGCGGTTTGTTCGTGCTATCTCTCACAAAATCAGAAACAAATAAAGATGAAACAAAAAATTGGTACGAAGAAATAAAAATCGAAGAAAAACCAATTAAAGTTAAGCTCGACACCGCCGCGCAGTGCAACGTGCTTCCAATCAGTTTTGTAAAAAAATCGAATTTACAAAAAATAAAGCCAACAAAACAAAAGATTATAGCCTTCGGTGGAACAGAGATCGACGTCCGTGGTAAATTAAGCCTAGATTGTGTTGTGCGCAATAAAACTCGAAAAATAAAATTCCTGATTGTGAAAGACTTTCCAGACTTCGAGCCAATATTAGGCAAAGATGACTGTGAAAAGTGTTCTCTAGTGCTGCGTGTGCAAGAAATAAACTTGGATAGCGAAATTTTCCAAGGACTTCGAAAGGTCAAAGATTTTGTCTATGATATAGATCTAATCGACAATCCAAAGTTCGAACATTATGCGCCAAGAAAAATGACTCATTCCATTCGTGATGATGTTAAAAAATAAATCGATAATATGCTTAGACTCGGTGTACTAATCAAAACGGACGGATTCCCCCCTGCAGTTTCACCGATGGTAGTGGTAAGAAAAAAGGACAAACTTAGGGTATGTATCGACCCCACAGACGTTAATAAAAATATTCACAGACGTTATCATCCTTTACTAACCATTGAACAAATAACAGCAAACATTAAGGGATCTAAGTTCTTTACATTACTAGATTGTACGAGAGGCTTCTGGCAAATCGAGGTATCAAAAAGAACACAGCAATACCTCACGATGTCAACTCCTTGGGGATTATTCTCATTTACACGAATACCATTTAGACTTGCGCGTGCACCAGAAGTCTACCAAAGCTACATGCAAAAAATTCTCGAAGGATGTCAAAACACTGAGGTCGCTATTGATGACATCTTAATCCATGCGAAAACTAAGGAGGAATTGCAGCAACTTACAGGTAAAGTCGTTCAAGTACTTTCTAATGCTGGCCTAAAGCTCAATAAGGATAAATGCGTTTTCGATACAACGAAAATAAAATATCTTGGCCATATATTAACGTCAACAGGTGTTCGTGCTGATTCTGAAAAAAACGATCGCCATAGAGCAACTACAGGTACCACAAAATCGAACTGAACTCCAAAGAATTCTGGGTATGGCTACATATCTTTCGAAGTTCATCACAAATCTGTCAAAAATCACTCATCCGTTACGAGAACTTCTAAAAAAGAAGTTTCATGGTGCTGGTCTAAAAATCACCAAGCTTCATTTGAAGCTCTCAAAAAATCATTTTCTTCAACTCCATTACTGCGATATTACGATTCCAGCCTTGATGTGAAGCTACAAGTGGACGCTATCCAACACAGTCTTGGAGCAGCTCTCCTTCAAAACGATCAACCGATATCCTATGCCTCCCGAGCGCTGACGAGCACTCAAAAAGGCTATGCTCAGATTGAAAAGGAGGCCACAGCGATACGCTTTGCTTGTGAAAAGTTTCATGAGTATGTATATGGACAAAAACTTACAATCGCGACCGACCACAAGCTGTTGGAAACGATCTTCAAAAAACCACTGTGCTCAGCTTCACCGCGTCTTCAAAAAATACTTCTTCACGTGCTTCCGTACGCACCAAAAGTTATTTACCGAAAAGGGACCGAGATAAAACTTGCCGATACACCCAGCAGAAATTGCAGCAATGAAATTAATAAAACACCAGACGACAACATACAAATACACGCTTTGACAGAACTAACCTCAATAACAAAAGAAAAATTAAAATTAGAAACCTCGAACGATAAAGAACTTATACTTATCAAAAAAATTATATTACAGGGTTGGCCAGAAAAAATTAACGATCTACCACCCGAAATACGAAATTATTGGAACTTCCGGGAAGACTTAACCTACAAAGACGAAATCATCTACAAAGCCGCTAAAATTGTTATTCCTAAAACTCTGCAACTTGAAACCCTCAGACTCATTCACAAAGGCCATTTCGGAATACAAAGATGTCTACACCGTGCACGAGCAACAGTTTTCTGGTTGAGAATGCATAATGACGTCAAAAATTTTATAGAGCGATGCAACATATGCCAATCGTACCAGCCATCTAAACCCAAGGAACCACTAATTATTAAAACCATTCCCACTCTCCCATGGGAAATAGTAGCAATTGATATATTTCATTTCCATTATAATGAATTTTTATTAATTGCAAATAGCTACTCTGGTTTCTTCGATTACACAGAACTCACAAACAACATCAAGTGAGGTTATTAAGGCTCTGAAGGTTTGGTTTGCAGCCCATGGCATTCCATCAGTCCTGGAATCAGACAACGGCCCACAATTTGCATCTAGAGAATTCGCTACGTTCACCAAAGATTGGGACATTCAACACCAAACATCAAATCCCTACTACCCACGATCCAACGGACTCGCCGAACGATACGTGCAGACAGCGAAGTCAATGCTAAAAAAATGCTTCAAAGACCATTCAGATCCTTATATAGCGCTCCTAAACTATCGAAATTCACCTCGAAATGAAAGTCTGCAATCTCCAAATCAACGCCTCATGAGCAGACTCACAAGAACAACATTAAAAGTTTCCACTGAACTACTTAAACCAAAGATCATACCGGACGTACACGAAAACATCACTAAAATACGACAAAACTATAAATCAAACTACGACAACAAAGCAACACCATCGAAACCATTTCACGCTGGAGATAGGGTACGTATTCAACGAAACCATCGAGATTGGATAACCGGAGTCGTCGAAGAGTTACCCAAACACGGGCCAAGGTCGCTTGCAATACGAACTGATGATGGCAAACTCCTTCGACGAAACACAATTCATATTCAGCCTACTAAATCGATCATCCAGGCACCAAAATCAGTTGGAGCGAATATACCACCTTCAAATTCCGACTCTTCGAAGAACCACACCAACAACTTCAGTAAACTAACAAAAACACTAGATCCGACTACATCAGCACAAGTAAACAAACCACCAGATTCAGCCAATTCCACAGCTAAGACGACAAGATATGGACGTATCTTGAGACAACCCGATCGCTACACGCCTACAATAAATAAACTCTAAATCATTTTTATTACATAACTTTTCATAATATTTTTAATTTAATTTTCTTGAATTCCATTAACTATAAAATCACTAATTGTAATCATGTTTATATTATTTTGAATTTAAATAGTTTTTGCTGAATTAATTACATACTTTCCTTTTCACGATTTAACTTAATTAATCATCAACTTGAAATTCTATAAAAGGGAAGATGGCATATAGGTTGGAAACCCCTGCCTATACCTACATTATTTATAAACATAAATATATACTCATACATTTGTATTGTGTTAACTTTTATACCTACTCAATAAAAGTACATTTCAGTCGTTGCTTAACTATTGACTTCTGACATCCCACAAGTTTTTTTTTTCTTTTTTTTTTTAACGCCAAAAATAACATTCTTTTTCTTGAAATTTCAGACAAAGGTTAAAAATGTTTCTCAAAAAATCGTATTTTTCTCAAAAATGGCAGCTAGAATATTAATACAAATTTTGTCTTTCAGAAAAATTCGCAAAATTTATTCGTATGCATTAAACCTTCAGGGACAGGAAAATTTAAAGTCCACCTCGTTACAAAATATTGTGATGCAACTCCCGATGTACTATACAAGAATGTACTATGCAAGATACTTTTCATTTTAAGTTGCGATGAAACGTAAATGCTTTGGAGGTATACGAAAACGGGTGTATAGCAAAATCTCAAATTGTATAAAATTGCAAGATTGCTGGCATATTAATCTTTCGCTCTGAGCCCTGATAATGATTCAAGCTTAATTCTATTTTTCAGTAACACAGTACAGTTTACTATACATTTTATGACGGATTTAAAATTAATCTGAGTTGTAGAGTTTGTTTTAGTTAATTTTATTCAATTTCAAAGTGAAATATGAAAGGTGTGTGAAGAAAAACAGTGTGAAATATTATTTTTACTAGGGCAATACCGGACATACAAAAACGCATATTTACCAATAACCTTATGAATTTGCCATATGTGGTCGGTTGAGAATATAATACAACTTAATACTAATCCCTTTCGTCTTACAACACAACTTTCTATTAAAATTCGATTCAGTTTGCATTTTTGATAAGAAAGAAAATACTCATTTTCAGTCTACATTCAGTAAACGGAACGGTGGTGTTTCAAATCACGTGAAAACGCGTGCGATATTTACTTTTGATTGTGATAACTCACCTTAAATTTCCGTTTTGATAGTAGAATAGGAAAGTTGAATCATTTCGACTGAATAGTTGCAGTTTATATAATTGTTATAATATACATATTTGACCAATTGGCTGTCCTGTATAATCAACCAAGACCAAATATACGACAGAAGCTGAAAGAATTGAATCAACAAATCGTCAATGAAATCTCCAATTGTCATAAATAGCACTTCGTTTCAAGTTTGTTTATTTATTTCAGAAAATGTCATGATATAATCAAGACCACATCATAGTTTTAGAAAGAGAAACTAATCCATGATTACGCTGAGGAGCCATAAGGGAATTCATTGAGCGCAAATTTATTTGAAAAAAGAAATTTGTTATTCTTAAGGACTTATTTATGTTAAACTTTGTTTCAAATATTAACCTTCAGTTGAGCGTTCAGAGAGTACTCGTAATATTATTTTTATCTAAAAAGCACCTCACACAAGACACAATGTATACTACAAGTTGTAACAAATTTGATTTTTGGGGAATATATAATGTACCTTTTCAAGACCATTTGATTTTGATCACAGCGACAAAACAAATGTATGTACGTATATGTAAATATATAAAGATAGTAAACAATTTAACATAAGCCATAGAAACATTATTATTATTATTATTTATTAAAATTACATAAATGTACATATTAATAATAAATCAGCTGGCTTCTCTTCAATGTCGAATAAATCTTTCGCCTTTTACCATAGAAACATTATACATTTCTTTATTCAAATACAAATCATTTATTTCTGAATTTATGACAAGTATTGGTTTTATATAAAACCAATTTATCTTTTATTACTTTGAATACAGTCCTGTTGTTTTGTCTTTTATGGCCTCAATAAAAAACGGCCCAAAGCAAAAATGAAAAATGCCCCCAAAAATTTGTTATGAAAAAAAAAATAAAAATCGATTTTCTTTTCTTCTTTTTCGGGAAAATTTTTAATCTTCAAAAAATGAAAAGTGAAATATGTATTACTTTCAACTTGAAAATGAAAAAGTTCTAAACCGTAAAAACAAAAAAAAAGTTGTTGTCTTGTGTATAAATTTTCATTCTTGTTTTAATTTTTTTTTTATTTTTGGGGCTGTTTTTTGTCTATTTGAGGGTTCATTGCCATTTTAAAATGGAGGTCACTTTTCATAATGAAAAAAGGCACTTTTAGGGCCAGTTTTCGTTGTTACTTTGGGCCATATTTCATGTACCTACATAAGCTCTTTTAGTGATGTGATGTTTTTGTTAGTTACGTCGGATCTTGCAGAAGTTTCCTTTGCGTTTGTCTGACTAATACTGGCTAATCCGGTGCTTACGACTCATTTGTGTTTTCGTGGACTAAACTTAAAAAAAATTAATATAATTTATTGCTGCAATGAAGGAAATACTGATGTCGCACCAAACCATTTGTGACTTGGAGTTTGGAACAAATGAGTATGGTTTAAAGCCGATCATATAATACATATCGGCCATTTCAGCTGTGTTTTGACGATAGAATTCATATTTAATGTACACTTCTTCGAATTTAATATCTATACCAACAGCCGTTAATAGCTACAATGATCGCTAAGAAATGCGTTTTTACCACTCTTAGTAATTAGTTTCCAATAGCTTTTTACAAATTCACAAGATGATCACATACTAATTTTTTGATATTTGGACAGCTTTGGTTGAAGATACAAAATCAAATGTTTGTCAGACTTCGGTAAACTAATATCTTAAAGCGTCTAAAATGGAAGCAAGTAAGATAAATTTTATCTAATTTCCCAAACTGAAAATTGAATTTAATTCACCATCATAAATTCGGTCTTATTGCTCAAAATAATTTGGTATTATTTTTGTTTGAAAATTTCAATTGGTTTATTTAATGACGGACATTCTAGCGCTCGCTATTTAATTGTGCATAAAGATTCTTCTCAGTATTTTAGGAAAAGATATTTTAATATGCAACTCAATTTCCCCGCTTTGATGTCAAATATTTAAGAAAACATACATTTATTCGCTTGGTTAATTTTTGGATTGAGAAACGTGTTGAGAAATGTTTAACTGACCAAAAAGTTTATTTTGTATCGTTCTTTCATTTTTTGCAGAAAGGGAGTGCTTTTAATGTCAAATTTCATCAACTTCGTAATATATATACATATTTACTTATATCAAACTTCTTTTTATTTTGTTAATTAAAATTATCAATTTTAATTAATTAAAAATAAAAAATAATGAATCTTTATAATTTACTTTCAGTTAGACTTTGTTTTCCAATCATTTTTATAACATTTCTAAGCTATGCACCTCAATGCCATGCACATGGAAATATAAGTACAGCTTCAACTCTTATCAGAAATGAGTTTGCTTGGAACCTTTTCCGAAACTCAAAAGATCCTAATAGAGATGCAGAAAACTTTATTTTGAGTCCGATAACAGTACAACATCTACTATCAATCTTGCAATATGCTGCGGAAGGATCAACAAGAGAACAAATTAATCAAATAACGGAAAATGTAAATCCAACCCAACTTTATTACATTCTCAATCCAGCGGGCGTATCTCCTGAAGTTAAATCGGCAAGTGGAATTTTCATTGACTCTAATGATCGAGTAAATGAAAATACTTCACTGCAAATTTTCGTCAACGGTGGTGATATTTTTATGGTACCCCTTCAAAATGATCCTGTAAAAGCTAAAAATATTATTAACTCCTGGGCTTCGAATGCTACTGAAGGTCATATTTCTCAGTTTCTCAATGCTGGTAAATGAATAATTATATTTTACTTAACTTGTTTCTTTGGCTGACATAAATTAAAATTTTAGAAAACGATGTTTCAAGTATTCGAGCATTATTAGCCTCAGCTATATACTTTCATAGTAATTGGAAGCATCAGTTTACACCTTCGAAACCCAAAATTTTTTTTACTTTGTTGAACGAAGAAGTACTTTCGGATTATATGCAGGTGGATTCTTATTTTAAAATGAAAAATGTTACTTTGGGAAAAAAGAATTGGGCAAGTGTGATTAATTTACCCTACGAAGTGAGGAAATGATTTAGTGATTTATGTAGTACATGCTTTAATTTTTGTTTATTTCGTAGGAAAATCGTTATTCTATGTTTCTGATTATTCCTGATCCTTTCACAGATTTGAATAAGTTTCTTGATATTTTGAGCTATACAAAATTTTCTGAAATAATACAAAATCCTTCCCAGCTGCCATCGACAAAGCTTAAACTTTTCATGCCAAAATTCAAAGTTTCATCAAGGATTTCTTTAGTATCTACACTTCAAAAGGTTAAAAATAAAACTCAAGCTAAATATATTATCAACAAAATCTTTTCTTTATTCAAGATGGGATTGGTTGATATATTCTCACCATCACGGTCACGATTAACAAAACTAATAGATGGACATGAAGCCCTACGAATAAATGAAATTTTACAACAGTCAACATTGGAGGTTGATCAATTTGGAACTACTGCGACATCCGTTACGACTATTTCTGTTGTTCCATTAAGTGCGGCCGAACCGGAGACTCTAGAATTTGTGATAGAAACACCATTTTTAGCAGTCATTGTGGAAAATACAAATCAGACTCCGATATTCATAGCAAAGATTACAAATCCATCCAATGAGGCATAATTGAAAGCTTAAAATTGTTTCAATTTATTCATTTTTTTTTTCCAAATTATACCCTATTTATGTATAAACTAAAATACATAATATAGTGCATTGTGTCAGCAAGTGAAGATTCAAATTTTTTGTCTGCATTTGCATTTAATTGGAGCAATTCTCTTTCAGTTGAACATTACAAGTAAAAGAAGTAAGCACATATTAAACAAATACAGATATACTTATTTCAAACTAAAACACATAATTTTGTTAAAACTTCGAAAAAATCACAAAAATCGTTTGAACAACAGATATATTCTTAATACTTTTACTATTGTAAATATAATAAATGCTATTTAGCTTACCATCACCAGCTGCAGAGCGCGTTTTTTTCGACGGAAATATAATCGCAGCCAAAAGATATATGCACTGCTTTAACAAAATGAAGACATTTTAGTTTTTACAAGCCAAAATAAGAAACTGTTAGAACAAAATAAAGGTTTATATTTGTAATAACCCCTGAAAACTATAGTTATTTTATTACTAAAAGTGGTTCTTTTCATTTCTGTATGCTGGTTCCAAAATTTTATGTAGTCCTCACTATGAAAGTACCTTAAATAAATTAGTATCCATTTAGCAAATGTGAACGTGATAAGAACATAAGGCGTGGAAATGTGTTTTATCTTACCTTACCGGAAAATACAGTCATAAGAAAGGCAATATATAATTTTTTTAGACTGTTCGCATCGGCTGGATTTTGATTCCATTAGTTTCAAAATAAAAATTACTATAAAATCATGAGCCATATCTTTTAAGAGTACAATAAATTTTTCAGCTGTATAATTCTATAATTATTCCTCCTATCCTTCAACAAACAAAATAGCCTTTGAATTTATGTAGATATTTTAATACTACATTTTCACCAAGACACAATCCTGGATTCAGGTGGATATTCCATAAATCTTTTTTAAATCTCGAAGATTTACCATACAAATGTACCAATATTTCAATTGTTCAACACAGAACAGCAACAGCAACGCCAACAGCGTCGTTAGGCCAAAGTCCTAAATTTGCTGTTGCTGGTGCAGTGTTATCAACTTTCCCACTGCAATATTCAGTGGCACACAATGCAAACAAAAAACAAAATAGAAAAGGAAATTGTTGGTTGCTGAAATTGTTATTGCTCGTGTCGTGTTTGTGGTTTTAGGTTTGTTATTAAAGAAATGGAAGAAAAATTAATTGAACTTATAATAAGGGAAAATTCGTTTCTCTTCGATAAAAGATGAAATCCTATAACTGCAAAAACTTTTTTACAAAATTCATGCATTTCTCTTTCGTTTTTGTCGTATATTTTCCGAGTCCAAGGACGTTTCCTTTTATTTGTATTATTTGTAAGATTAATAAAATTACAATAAGACAAAAACCAATAATAATTAAACTTATATTTTGCATATATTGATACGGTACGATAATTTTAATTTGTATTTTTTTGTGAAGAATTTATACAAACGAATAAAACTTTTTTTCGATATGAAATGTCAAACAGATGACGTTGCTTGTGGCAATGTGTTTGAGAAATATTTGCTGGTCAGCGTGCTGTTTGCTGTTGACGATGCTATTTTCTATTTTTAATTAATTTTTAAAGTTTCACTTCGACGTTTCTCCTTTCGTGATGTTATACGCGCTGTTTTTTTCTTTTTGGGATATTCTTGAAATTTATTGTTTTCGTTTGTATTTTTTTAGGAAATTATTCATTTATTTAAGGGAAATTTTGGGAAATTTCCTTTTTTCGAATTTGAATATTTAGAAACAATAATATTTACAATATTTTGGAAGTACAAAAGAAACTTTGCAGGCACCCAACCTCGCACCCACCCCAAATCCTATACTGAGCCAAGCAGTTTATGCGCCATAATGCTGGATGCTAGCACTGATGCATTTACGTAAGTAAGCAAAAAACAAAAAGTAGCCTTATTAATTTTCTCAAGAACTAAAAGTCATAAAACCATTCGGTTTTTTGTGTTCCATTCAAAATTGATAGTTACATTGACTTAATAAACCAATTAAGCACTTTATTTTACAATTTCGCCAAAAAAAATGGTCTGAGTCAAACAAAAAGTGAGGTTAAAACCGAAAAAGAAAATATCTTTTTTTAGGATTTAGGGGGGTTTCCTCACTCTAATATTTTAATCCTGTTCTGTTGAGACCCATACCTAACTGTAAAAAAAAAAATCAAAACTCAACTCTTGCTTACGTTTTGGAAAGTCGCCCCAATGGTTTTATTTATTTAAAACATTAAACACTTAATCTTACACAACACTAAATACTTAAATAGATACTATTTAACTTAAAAACTAAGCACTTAAATTTACAAAATAATCAATGCGAAATATAAAAAAAAACACTTGTAAATAAACTTTCTGCTTTCTGTTGTCAAATATATACTAGCATTGCCATATGCAAAGAATTTTAAGTTCGGTGTCAAACTTTAATTAGCATTACATACAATTAAAAGAATACTTTGGCTCGAAGACAATTAATGCGATAAGAAAAACGAAATGTGAGCCTGATGAAACATTGTCCTGTTGTAAAATCAGTTGCAAACTATGAAAGCAGACGACGATATACACAATCAGACCAAAAACATAAATGTTAAAAAGAGAGCCAAGTTCATCTATACAAAAACCTTTGTTTAACAAGTAGGCTGTGAAATGTACAGAGATCTAAAAGTACGCCAAGTCTTACTTCATGAAGGTTTAATACCGAATATTTAAAGTAGAATAATATTGAAACAGCTACAATGTAATAGAGAAATTTTATTATTTATTGATACTGACTAAAATTTGATGGGAAGATACGGAAAGATAGAAGGGTGGACTCTACCTACTAAAATCAACTTAGTTTATAGCTTCCTATTTCTTTTGGTATATTTTCTTTTTGTTATTGGTTGTTTTGATTTGCGCTTCAGTTGTTTCTTCTTGTCCTGGCAAGATACCTAACACTAACATACCTACCTTAATTATAAATACTAGTACCTACATCCGCTCAAAGTCATAAAAAAGCAATAATTGTTGAGGATGCGATGATGTTTTTGTTGCAATTTTAAATCATTTTTTTAAATGAAGGTAGCCCACCAATTAATAGCGTAATTAGTGGTTTTATTATAGTTCATATCACAGTTAAAAGTTTTTTTTTATGTAAACTCATAATTTTTTCAGGTATGCAAATGTTTTCTTTTTTCATTCATGTTAACATAACATAGAGTACCAAATCGAGCACTCTAGTTCTAAGAAAACTCATGAATTTTCAAGATGCATGTATAGTTTCAAAATGACAGTAAAAAGACACTTCGAATGAAAAATTTTAGATTTTCTACTTTTCGCTTTGGATGTGGATTAAGGTATTCTACAGCAATCGGAAGTGCTCCATATAAATTAAACATTTTCTCAGAAAGTGGGCGGATACCACGCCCCCTGAATGGAAAACCTAAATTTTTATTGTTGGTCCTTTATATGCAGTTTGAGCTCTACCGTTCTACCAAATTTCATTGTTCTACTGCAATGGGAAATGTGCAATATAATTTACATCAGTTCTGAGCAAGTGGGCGGATACCACGCAATGGGAAATGTGCCATATAATTTACATCAGTTCTGAGCAAGTGGGCGGATAATACGCCCCTAATGGAAAACCTCAAATTTTATATTTTTTCTTTGTATGCAATTTAAGCCCTACCACTTTACCAAATTTCATCGTTTTACAGCAGTCGGAATTGCTCCATTCAACCAACACCAATTCGAAGAAAGTGGGCGAATACCACGCCCCCTGAATAGAAAACCTCAAATTTTTTCTCTGTTTGCATGACAAGACCTACCATTATGCAAAATTACAAGATTCTACGATGTCGGGAAGTGACCCATAATTTTGATGATCTGTTAGTCAGTCAGTTACGGTTTTTGTGATTTTTAAGGCATTGATATCTTAAGAACCGCTTATGCTAGAAAACTGAAATTTGGTGAAGCGGCTGTGCCTGACTAGTTTAGCAAATATTCGGAATTTTAAGTTTCTGACTTCATTGGTACTGAAGATAGAGAGGGGTCAAAATTCGCCTGAGTTTGTTCCTGTAAAAAGGGTGTAGTGCCAGAAATTTTTTGGGCACTACCGTGCCCTTTGATAAAGTATTTCTCATCGTCGCGTTAAGTGAAATAAAAAAAAAAGTAAGCCCAGTCGAGTAGCCCACATTCAATTTTTAGTTTCACATCTGTTTGGTTGCTAAAATGAAACATTTTGGCTTATGTTTAATTTTACTTTATTTACCAGCCAAACAGTTGCGAAAATAAAAATTCAATTTACGCGTCCGTCAGGCCTTAGGAATTGTGGCACGATCTTATAACAATAAAAAGGTAACAGTGAATCATGTCTCGCTCTCATTGCATTATAAATCAGGTACAATTATAAAACTTTTCATCTGTCGTTTTCAATTGGATTTCAATGTCACCATCTGACAAATTTAAGCACTAAAAAACGGCTAGTATTGAAATTTTGATATCTTAGACGTCAATTTCCTTTCACGATTTTGGATGTGCACTCAGCTTAGACTGCTTTTACACGAAAGCAATTTTTAATCTTTGATTCTCTTTTGGCTTCCTTTCGATTGCACGGATGCTTTTAAACACAGCGATTTTAAATGAAAATTAACTTTTCTTCTATTGAAAAGGAGAGAAATAAAGAAAACCCCAGCAATTTTGTCTTCCCCCGCCACCACACACGTCTCTCTCCAACGGGCTTAAAAATCGCAAGGTAATATTGCTTCGTTTAAAAGCAGTCTTAGTAATCATGTGCGTTAAAAAAAGCGCCATCTATGTTGTAGTACAAGAAATTAAAATGCCAGACACAATTATCATTAAACGATTTATTACGGAGATTCTTTTGGCTCCTACCAACTCAAGCGACAGATTTTAACTTAAACTTAAGAATAACGGATTAAAAAGAAGGAACAATCAAATGTAAAAAAGTAAAGATACAAAAAAAGTAAAATGAATAGATATAGATAGTTAACTGGAGAGATATAAAATGCTTTTTGTTACAGCTGTTCGTAAAATAGAGAGAGAGTTGCTATACGTTCTTGAATCAGCTAGTTGTTGTTGATGTAAAGTATCTGTGTCCGATTGTGAGATGAATGCTGGTTTCTTCTTAAAATCACTAAATTGTAATTTTGTTAGAGCAATCTTAAGATTTATCAAATGTTATAGTTATTAATATGAGGATAATGATTAATAAATAAAAAAAAAAAAAAAAAAAAAAATCTTTCTACAGATATTATTTTATCGTTTCCATCGATGGATATTAAAAATCTTCGGTCGTCGATACGCTCTTTAACCAAGTATGGACCGGAATATGGTGCTCTAAGTGGTGGTTTTACTTCGTCATGACGCAGGAAAATGTGTGAACAATCGTTGATGTTCTTGAGCAAAAACATTTTTGGTTTCTTATGATGTTTTATGGGACTTGGCCGAATTGCTCTCATATATTCTCTGTGTTTTTCTAGGAATAGTTCTGGATCAGCTGGTTCATCTGTGCAGATGAAAAAATCTCCAGGAATGCGAAGTGGAGTTCCAAATACCATTTCTGCTGGTGAAGCGCCAATGTCTTCTTTGAATGCTGTACGAAGGCCTAGTAACACTGATGGTAGCAGGTTGATCCATGGAATGGCTGGATTGCACATTAATGCAGCCTTGAGTGTCCTATGCCAATGTTCAACCATCCCGTTTGCGGCCGGATGGTACGCAGTTGTTCGGATGCGTTTGGCACTGATAGTGTTTGCCATTGCAGCAAATAGAGCGCTTTCAAATTGGGAACCTTGATCCGTAGTGATTTTCATAGGTGTTCCAAATAAACAAACCCAGTTATTGAAGAAAGCTGATGTTACTGTATCGGCAGCAATGTCTTTCAATGGAATTGCCATTGGAGACCTCGAAAAGCGATCTATGATTGTTAAGCAATATTTAAAACCTTTTACCTCTGGCATGTGGATTATATCCAGATGTAGGTGATCAAAACTTTTGTCCGGAACATCTATCTTCTTTGGAATTAGCTTGTTGTATCTCTGAATCTTCGCGCGTTGGCATGGGACACAATCTCTCGACCATTCAAGAGCATTCTTTCGAATATTTGGCCAAATATACTTTTCTCGAAGTTGTCTGCAAGTTGTTCGGCCACTGGGGTGTGCTGGGCCGTGTACCACGTTGAAAGCTGTTTTACGAAGAGAAGCTGGGATGAACGGACGGATGAATCCAGTTGAGATGTCGCAATATAGACTGATGTCATTGTCTGTCACAAGCTTTTGAAGTTTTAGAGATGTTTCTCCCTTTAAAATGTTGTTTAATTCTTCATCGAGAATCTGCTCATGTTGAATCGTCTCTGGACTTAGAATCGTTGGCATTTCAATTACACAAATTCGTGAAAGGGAGTCTGCTACCAGGTTTTGATCTCCTTTCAAATGAACTATTTCGGTTGAAAACTGTGAAACGAAATCCAATTGTCTCAATTGTCTTGGCGATGCTTTCTCTGGACGTTGGGAAAATGCGTATGTGAGCGGTTTATGATCCGTTTTGATAATGAAATGATGACAATCCAATATGTGTTGAAAGTGTTTGCAAGCTGCAAAAATCGCTAGTAACTCTCTATCGTACGTGCTGTAGTTTTTTTCGGTTTTGCTCAATCTTCTGGAAAAGAATCCAATCGGCTTCCAGATTTCATCTTCGAGTTGCTCTAATGCAGCTCCGATGGCCACATCGGATGCATCTGTGGTAAGCACTAGTGGTGCATGTGGTGAAATGAAGGATGAAAGGGTTGCATTTGCAATACTGTTTTTGCAATTCTGGAATGCCTCAGAAGTTTCCAGAGTCCATAGGATTTTCCTCTTGTCATTTTTGATAGATTTCTGTAGATACTGGTTGAGAGGTACTTGTTGTTGGGCTGCTTGTGGAATGCAGCGGCGATAATATTTAAGCATTCCCAGGAAACGTCGAAGATCTTGGACAGTTTTAGGGCGTGGAAAATTAATTATTGCTTCGATGCGGTCTTTGGGAGGTTCATAACTATCTCTGCTTATGCTGTAGCCAAGGAAGTTTATATTTGCTTTGCCCAAACAGCATTTTGTGGTGTTAATCAACAGGTTGTAGTCCTTAAGCTTCTGTAGAACGGCCTTTAGATGCATTTTATGTTGTTCTTCTGATTCAGACATAATCAGAATATCATCGATGTAGCCGAAAACATAATCCACTCCACGAAATATGGAATCTATGAGACGTTGACAAGTTTGCGATGCATTCTTTAAGCCGAATGGCATGAAAACATACTCGTAGAGTCCAAACTGAGTTGTAATGGCCGTTTTTTGTATGTCCTCTGGACACATCGGAATTTGGTGATAGGCTCGTGCCAGGTCCAGTGTTGAAAAGATGGTTTTACCATGTAGCTTCTCAAAAATGTCTTGAATGAATGGTGGTGGATAACGATCCGGCACAGTTTGAGAATTTAGCTTCCTGAAATCACCACAGAGTCCCCAGTCACCACTTTTTTTCTTCACCAGATGGATTGGACTAGCCCATTGGCTGCTGGACGGACGAATAATTCCTTGTTGAAGGAGGAATTCAATTTCTGCTTTCGCGGCCTGAAGTTTCTCACCGGAAAGTTTCCGGGGGCTTTCAGCTATGGGATGTCCGGTAGTGATTAGGTGGTGGTATACACGGTTCTTGTCAGATGATTTTATTGGGAAAGCGTCAGGTTTGGTAATGCTTATGAATTGACTTAGGATGCCATCGAAATCTTTTTTGGTGTCGATTGTTGAGATGCTAAAGGTGTTTGTTTGCTGCAGAAGTCCTTTGCTAACCAGAGTGGTAAGTGAATCGTAGATTTTTCGGTTTTTAAGATCCACAATGAGGCTAAAGTGTGCCAAAAAATCGGCTCCGATGATGGGCGTTGTGACGTCTGCAACCAGAAATGACCATCTAAATTCTCGTCGAAGTCCCAAATCGACTACAATGATTTTATTACCATAGGTGTTGATCGCGGTGTTGTTGGCAGCATACAATTTGAAGTCACTAGGAACAGATTTTCCAGACATACACGTGCGAGGAAGAACTGATATAACTGAGCCTGAGTCGATGAGGTATTTTACATGCGTTTTCTTGTCATGAACATGCAATCGTGCCTATTGAAAGGAAGTGTTGATGTTGCTGCCCGCTGAGATTAATGGATTGAAGGTGCTGTCGCCCGCGGGTTTTGACGACGACAGCTCAGCTAGTTTTCCTGATTCTGAGTGATGAAAGAGCAAGGCAGTGTGCAACAACGAGCTTCCTTTCCAAACTTCCTGTGATAGAAACACACTGGTTGACGTTTAGGTGTACGTGATCGAGGTCGGAATTGAGGCTTCGAGGAATTGTTGGAGAACGTTGTTTTCACTTGTTGCATGAAATCGGACATCATCTTCTCAAGCTTCTCGATTTTTTGTTCCAACTGGGAAGTCTTTTGATGGGATGGATTTGGATTAGTCGCCATAACATATCCATTAGAAGTATTTTCCATGATTCTGTCTGCAACTTCTGCAAGAGTGTTGAGGTCAGACTTACCAGAAACAGATAACAGACCACGGACGCTTATGGGCATTCTGTTTATCCAAAGTGAATACAAAAATTCATCTCCCACAGATTCGGCTGCCAGCTCGCGTATCTCACGTAGGAGCTGAGTTGGTTTCTAGTGACCCAATTCCAATTCTGTCAAGAGCTTATGAAGTTGTTTTTCTCTAGAGTCTGATAGTCGCTTGATTAAGTTCGATTTGAGATATTCATACTTATCGTTTTCTGGTGGAGATCGAACAACATCAGATACATGAAGCAGTACGTCTGAATCAAGGCAACTTATTATGACGTCGAATTTTGTGTTATCGCTCTTGATGCCTTTAGACCGGAATTTGTCCTCAACCTGTAGGAACCAGAGATCTGGTTGAGATTTCCAGAATGTGGGAAGTTTGATGTCAGTGACTGCATTTAAGACATTACACTTAACCAGCTCCTCGTTGTCCGACTCATCATTTTTCTTGGGGCTAGTAATTTTGTTTTTAGGTTTCAGCGAGTGGGTTAAGCTCATATTTATTCTTTAATCTTTACTGCTCGTAATTGATCGTTGTTTTGTGTGATTTTTATCTGACGATCACGTCGGGGTCACCAAATTGTAGTACAAGAAATTAAAATGCCAGACACAATTATCATTAAACGATTTATTACGGAGATTCTTTTGGCTCCTACCAACTCAAGCGACAGATTTTAACTTAAACTTAAGAATAACGGATTAAAAAGAAGGAACAATCAAATGTAAAAAAAGTAAAGATACAAAAAAAGTAAAATGAATAGATATAGATAGTTAACTGGAGAGATATAAAATGCTTTTTGTTACAGCTGTTCGTAAAATAGAGGCGCTGTTGTCGGAACAATGTCGCCACAATGTGTTACAAAGAGCGCCATCTATGTGTCATAAAGAGCGCCATCCATTTTGTTCAACCTTGGTTACGAACAAGTTATACATGACTTTCTTCATTTTCTCAATAAAGTCCCAGGTAGATCAAGCTGTCATTCCAAAACTAATTGCATCATTGGTATAATTGAAACAGTTTCGAGTTCCAATTTAAGTTTCCTAACTTATTTTGAAAACCATTTTCAATTCGAATAAATAATTCAAAAAAATTTCATTTGGAAGTGATTTGACATCTTTCAGTTTGCAAGACTATACTAGGCGTTTTTTTTTTGCAAGTCCATAAGGAATTGTAGAAAAAAACGACATCGGGACTAAGAGTTTAACATGTAAATACAACAACTACCTAAGTCTATACGGACTTAGCTAAGTCCAGTTAATTTTCGAGACTTAAAGTGGATTTACACGTTTCTGCATCTGAAAAATGCAGGAAAGTAGAGAGAGGCGGATGTATGTCGAAACCCGAAAGTGGGAGAAAATACTCAGGTGGCAACTCCTTTTTACTTCCTATAAACTGCTATAAGTTGTTGACTTGTTAATGCGAAACAATGCAATTTAAATTGAACTTACCATTTCGATTTAATTTTTTTTTCATGCGCCTGTCAAAAAAAAAACTATAGAAAAATGCGAAAATGTCGCAAATTTACAAAACGCAGACGAAGATGCTATAATAAAGATGAACATGTTCATCTTTACTATAATCTTGACTTCTGCATTTCTCGAATTTCCTATAATGCAGAAATGAAGTTCTTCTACATTTTGCTCTTTTTTCTCTATCTAACAAATATGATTTCTGTATTTGGCATCCCTTTTTTTTGCAGAAATCAAATAGAGATACATGTAAGTCCACCATTAATCTAAGTCCTGATAAAAACGGTGATCGCCAACATAATATAATCTATTTGTTATCCATAATTTGTTCAGAGAAGTCAAAAGTGACGTTTTTGGATGCTGGTTGATGCTAGTCGTCAATACAGCTGACAAATGCCATAGCGTGCACCTGCACAGTGCTTCCACCTTTTTTGAAAGAAGTCCCGATGTCATTTTTTTCTACAGTTCTATATGGACTTGCAAAAAACAAGGCTATTAAAATAAAAGGTAATGTCTAAAACCAACGAAAAGTAGAATTTCGTATCGTCATACAGTACTTTAAATCTATGTCACAAAGCTCATTTCTTTTCACGAGACGATAAGTGAGAAATGATTTTTTTATTTTTTAACGATTCGAAAAGTAATCAGCTAAATTACAGAACACGTACCTACACAATTCTAAATTCATTATAATCTTAATCAACAATTAGTTATTATGTTGGCTTGTACAAAATGTTTGTACGTTTATAGGTTAGAATCTTACAGAGGCTTTGCGCGAGGGAAAAAAAAGTTTTACTTCTAGCGCGCGGGTCACATACCCAACAACGCTGACCTCATATATTTGAAGTTTACGTTACCTTTTTTCATTTTTCTTCTTCATTCTTTATTGACCTGGTTTGATTGAATGCAATTCAGTGTTCCAATAACTGATATTAAATAATAATTTACATTACTCAACCTACATTTAATGGTTGAGTAATATTAAACATTTTTTCTTTAACCTGAATTGAAAACTTACTAACGGATAATATTTGACTGCACAACTGGGAAGTAAACTTTGCAGTACTTAGAAACTTTTACATTTTTTAAATCGACGATACAATCGCATCGACATTTAAATTTATAAAAAACAGTCAAATACAATTAAACTTTGTTTCGTCTTGGATTATTTTCTTAATAAAAGAAACTTTGTTGTAAAATTTTGGAATACTATATTATTTGTAACTTTTAGAAGTAATTTTTTTATAAGATTGTAGCAAAATTGATGGAGCCATTAACGTTATAAATAAGACTTCTCCATCATTGTTTTGTTATGATCAATTAAAACCATTTATAAACATTTATAAACGCCAAAATGTCTTTGACAAAAGTTAGGACATACCACCTACACTGAATGCTGCATTCTTCGAGCACACGATTGGTGATTTGTCTAACCTTTTGTAAAATAAAAACAAACTTTATACATATACGAGTATTTGATTTTTATTCACTTATTAAGTTAAAAAAGATTTCCAGTCTTAGCTTATTGTAGGTATATAAAAACAATTTTTTTTTATAGTAAAAGCACAATCAAGGGGTTTTAACTACCCTTAACTAAGATTTATTATACTCACTATTTATGTCGACACCTATATCAGCCTTAAACTGAGGAACCGTTATTTTTCCGGATACAATAACAAAATCTTCTTCGGTGTCCAAAACGAAGTACAAGAATGGTCGATTCACTTCAAACTTTTGTTCCGTTGCTCCATTTAACGCTCTGTTGACGTTACTAGCAGAAAGTCCATTTTGTACGCTGCCCCCTTCATCTAATCGCATACTTACAAATTGAACAATCTCTTCTACATGTAGATCGGAATCTTCTGAAAGTAAGCTTAAATCTGCCGATTCTTTGTTAAATATCCTCTGCAACCCCAAACTTTTGAGCATGGACTCAGATCGTGATGTTTCTTCAACTTGAAACTTCGGAATGCTAATATATATATCTTTTTCTTTAGAAACATTTTTAAAATTCGTAAAAATGTTTGAACTTAGATTCTGAAGTAAATTATGAAGTCCTTCGATGTCCTTGGGCATCACCACAAGCAATGAATAACGTTTGTTCTAAAACAAAACAATCAAAACATAAATTTTAATTAATTATACAAACTTTTAATAAAATCAAGGGTGAATCATAGTTCTATTGTATCTATTGCATGTAATAACAGATAAGCTGTAAGTATATAAATACTCTAAAGAAGTATAAATCCGAATTTCTTGGCGTCCAGCAAGCACTGGACCATCAATTTTTTGTCTATTTAATCTTAACTTAATTGAATAATATATATTTATTTTTTTAATTACACAAGTTTTTTTACTTGAACTTTTTTGGCTATCTGGTGTAAAAATCTAGAGATCGTTATTTATTATTACTAATATTATCATTTTTACTAGCATTAGGTATTAATTATTATTACTACCCCCTCGTGGATTTTGTTATTTTCCGGAACGCTCAGTATTAATACTTGCTATTAATGCAGGGCAGTTGGGAAATAAAATACCCTCCGTGGACCAAAAAAACAACTAGACATGTGAAGGAGCACAGAACAATAAACCAAGTATGAATAGAGAATAAGGGAGAAACGTTACGGTGCAGGGAGTCGGTTGCCCAGTACAAGCGTCTGTCAGGGGTGATCAAGCGGGCCCCTGGACCTCGACATCCAGCGACCGCAAAATCAAAAAATACGAAATCTTTACAGCGACAAACAGAAACTCTCTGAAAACTGCCTATAGTTCATATGAACGCTCGAGCAGCCTACGAGATCCTGAAGATTTCCCGAATCAAAATCGGATGGCTTCAGTGCAGAATACGACGACATAGCGTAGAAGTTTCAAGTGTTTCGTATGCGGACACCAATAGGCAACCTGTAAGGGCTCAGACAGAAAAGGACAAGGGCTTTTTTTAACTGTTGAGAAGACGGCCACAAGAAAAATTAATGCCGAAAACCACCAAAGTCTTGCCTATGCGCAAATATACAAAAAAAGGGAAAAGGTCTTACAATAACCAGAATCTTACAGGGAAACATCCACAGAAGTCGAACGGCTGACAACCTACTGACTAAACTACTGAAAGAATTTCAATTAGACGTAGTCATCGTCAGCGAACAGTACGTAGACAAAGAGACAAACTGGATAATTGACTCGCTAGGAACCGCTGCAATCTGGATTCCAAACGAAAGGATATTCCACCCGAAAAAACAAGGAGCACAAATAGGGTTTGCTTGCGTGAAGACTGAGAGACTCTCGATTATAAGCATCTATCTGAGTCTCAACGGCAGAATAAAAGATTTGCGCTAAGATTTGAATGACCTGGAGGACTTCATTTGCGAGTGTTTAGGAGTAATTCTGGTTGCTGGTGACTTTAAAGTCAAAGCCCAGAAGTGCGGAATGACAACTACAGACTCTCGAGAAAAGCAAATACTCGAGATGGCCAGTAGACGTGGCCTCAAAGCAGCGAATGAAGCTTAGATGACACCCCCTGACTGGAACGAAGAGAAGATGGAGCGCATTGTGTTCACACTCTTCCCAATTCATCCTGTCAGGCTACCTGACACCACACTGGCCCAACGACAGGAAGTTCGAGCTTTTATTGAAGAAGAGTTGAGCATAGCTGTACATTCGCTGCAAAACACAAAAGCCCCCGGCCCGACGGAATTTTTACAGAAGTACTAAAAGTGACAGCCCAAACATGTCCCCATTTAATACTCCAACAGCTGCATGGCACAGAAAAAAAACGCTTGGTGCTGATCAGCAAAAGCAAAGGAGAGCCGTATTCCCCATCGGCCAACACGATCGCCTAACAGGGAAACTACGACTCTAGGAAGATCGTCTTGCTGGCAACCTTGGACATACGGAATTCCTTCAACTCTGCGAGGTGGATTGACATACTGGCCGCACTCTAAAGGAGATTCCACATTCCAACATAAATTTTGAGGATGGTGAAGAACTATCTCAAGGATACAGAGTTGATCTACGAAACCTCAGAAGGCCCACGAAGAAAGAAAAAACATTACCATAGAAGCAGCGCGGGAATCGATCTTAGGACCAGACTTCTGAAACATCTCCTATTATGACATTCTCCGCATGGAGATGCCTGAAGACACCTTTCTGCCGACAAGCAAACTTATAGATGGATAAGCACGGGTTTAGAAGAGAAAACTGAGATAGTCCTCCTGACGAAAAAGAGAATTTCTGATCGACCTTATGATGTTGTTCAACTCTGTATCGGACCACTTAACTATGCCAAATGAATAAGTCAGTATTGGGATTGCCCAGGTGTCAAGGAGAATTTTCAGTCTTTGGTTGAATTGTTTGACTAAACTTTGCTTAGTAACTAAGAAGCAGATTCCTTTTAACTTGATAAGTCCTAAATACTTGTAAGATTCACCATCAAATAGGTTTGATATAATGCTGCTTTCATCAATACTGTATCCGATATCGTCGTTTTGAACTTTTCTTTTCTTAAGGTGGACGATCTTACACTTGTCTAACCCAAACTCCATGTTTATGTTGTCGCTGAAACGCTTTACAGTATTTAATAATCTGTAGACTTTCTGTTTGCCATTTGTGTAAAGCTTTAAATCATCCACATAGAGCAGGTGATTAAGTGCTTGTGAAACCTTCTCTGCCTTGATGGTAAATGTTCATCGACTTTTCGTAAATTACTCATTGGGTTTAGGAACAGGCAAAATCATAGAGGACTGAAAGCATCTTCTTGACGGATTCCTCTTCTGATGTTGACTGTAGAGGTGTTTGTTAACTTCCAGGAGCTGGGATACGCACCACTTTTCGCTGATAACTTTCAGGAATCTTCTTACCTTTAGGTCAATTTTATATATCTCAAGCACCTCGTACAGTTAAGAAGAACAGAGTCGAATGCATTCTTTTAGTCCACAAACAACATACTCAAGTTTCGTTTTCCTTGAAGTGCTTGACGAACTGCAATTGGGTCGATGATAAGCTGCTCTTTACAACCTTGTGACTCTTTGGCACAAGATGTGTGCTCGTCGTTCACAATTCTGTTGCTATCGCAATGGCTGTATATTCGGTTGGTAAGTATTTTCGTTAAGAGCTTGTATATCGTAGACAAGCATGTATTAGGCCGGTATCCTGTTGGAATTGTAGTTGGACTACCCTTCGGAAGGAGGAAAGTGTTCCCTTCCGCAAGGAAGCCAGGCATTTGTTTAGGTTCATCAACCCAAATGGTGAAGTGTGCAGCTTAAAATCGTGGAGAACCAGTAGTTTTTTGATCCAGATTTTTTGGACCTTTTTGGGCCCAGGAGCTTTCCAGTTGCTGACAAGCTTAATAGCTGCTGCCACTTCGTCCCCATAAATAGCACTTGGTGCCATTTCGGTAATTTTGTCGCTTCTTAACCGTTCATTTACTAATCAGGATGATTCGTCTTCATGGGTTTCCGATTTTTCCAGAAATGTGTACCTTCTTCCATGTTCGCCATTTCGCTATTTGTTTCTTTTGCGTTTGACTTAGATGCATCCATGTAGAAGCCTCTTTCTTCAATTGAGAAATGTCTATTCTGGTTCTTTCTATTTCTGGATTCTTTGTACGTAGCAAGTCTCAGGGCTGAAGCTGCGGGTTGTTGCGTCTTCGTGTTTTTCAACTCAATAATTTCAGCAAATGTTTGTGGAAAGTATTGTGTTGAAGATCGTAGAGCTTTTATTTTGTTTTTAAGCTTTTCGAATCTACATTCAGCCAGAAACGCAACGAGTCTACTTATGTCTGCCCTACGTCTTTTAATCATATTTTGCCGACGTCTCTCCCAGTATGGCATTTGGAATCCTTGCGGATGTTGCTTGCTGATTGTGATTGACTTGCTTTCCTACGGTTTTGGTGGCGGCGCGACTGCAGATGCGTGTGGAAGCAGATGTACTTTTTCAAAGCTGATTTCGTCTGTCACATGTTGTGGTAAAATCCTGTTGTTAAGAATGTTGGTGATTCGTTCTATATTTGCCTATATGAATTAAACTTTGGTATAGTTCTTCTATCCAGTGGGTTGATGTTTGTGTCGTTCTAATCAAGAGTCTGATTACACATTTCTTTTTATTTTCAGTTATTTCGTCTGTCGTAGTAGTGGAATGAAGTTATCTTTCAACAGCTGCCTCAAACTGTCAAAAAGACGAAAGACGAAGCAAACGAAAAAAAAATGGTGTAGTCAGGGTCCAAGAGTCAAACCGATAAGTATCATATTGTTGTGAACAGAGCTTTATTCTACTACAGCGCCATCTGTTGGAAAATTGTATATCTAAATTATGGAAGAAACAAAAAGCTCTTTTCCAATGTCAAGTGTATTTCCCCTTATTCCAACCATCTAGAACATTCCAAGACGAGAATCTTCGAGAACAACTAATTTGAGTATATAAGGGAGTGTTCACGGTGAGCGGGACACAGTTGATTTTGGATTATGAAAGTGTGCAAAAGTATTGCTTATTGGATTGTGTTATTAAACAAGTGTGAATTAAATTTGAATAAAAGTATTTGAGTTGATTATAAATTGAGATTTACTGTTTTGAATTGGAAAGTGTAGATAAAGAAGAAATACTAAAAAGAATGATTAAGTTTTATTTAACGGACCTAGTAAAATATTACAATATTTTGACATCGATTTAAAAATGGTTTGATATTTTGGCTGCAAGCCCAAAGCAAACTTAATTTTCCATGAAATTCTCGAAACCGTGTACATCGTAAGAAAATATATGCAGACTTGAAATATAAAAATAAAGTAAATTTCCTCATCTAAAATTTCATCTATACTATATGCTCTGACTTGATCCGTCATGGTTAAGATTTTAATGAGATGTGATGTTTGACGAATTTGAACGCTTATGTATTTTTTATCCATCAAATATTCATTCTGCCCTACTTGTCACCAGAATGTGAACATGTGAACGCCCCTATTAATGCTCCGAGTAAATAGTTGCAGTATTTCGTATTAAATAGCATCTCTGAATAAATATATGTGAACAAATTTAAAGTTGTATCAAATTACATCCCTGTTTAAACATACTCGTAAGTCTAACAAACTGCGTTATGTAGCGGAGTCCGGTCATGAGTTCTTTTTGTAATAATATTAAACTTCTTAAACAAATAGGTTAGTTCTTTTACTGTGAAACTCTTTGCATTTCTGTGAATATTTCATTGCAAAGTTCTGTTAAAGTTCATATAAAATCAAAAATTCTACTACAATTCATAATAAATGTTTTTAATATTTAAATAACATGTGAACGATTGCATTATAATGTATGTTTATTGGGTACGTTTGATACTAAAATTTCGAAAATCAGACGAGCGTTGATGTTTACACAACTTAACTATGAGTCCCGGCACTCACACTTTTTTTATTTAAATATTTACACAATATTAAAATATATGTATATTACATTACATTACATCTTACACTACAACGTAGATAATTCTACGAAGTAGGGACGCTGAAAAGCACCCTGTGCAGGGACGGGTTAGAATATTCCTGCAGCGCCTCCCCGCTTGTCGTAAAAGGCGACTAAAGGAGTAAATACATCTAGGCCACAAACAGCAAGGTGAACCTAGCGACACGTAACACCTATAAACTTTCCCAAAAGTGTGCATGCCAGTCCCTGGGTTGGCACGACTGGAGATCACCGGTGCCGTAAAAGAGAGATCAAATACAAAACTGGAGCATGCACACGTCGATACAACAAAAAACGTTTCGCAGGATTTTGTGAATTCAAGCATTATGGAAGTACTCGTTCGAAATGACACTACCCCGCCAGGCACTACCATTGTTACACATGGTACTGATCCTGGACCGAGCAGCAATGCTCGGGTCAGAGCTAGACGGATTCCGGGGGCTAGCAAAGTAATGCCGCAGATTATACAAAATCTGAGAGTTGCTAGTTGGAACGTTGGCAGTATGACAGGTCGAAGCTTCGAGCTGGAAGAGATGATGAAAAGAAGGCGAGTGGACATCTTATGTGTTCAAGAAACAAAATGGCGAAACACGGGAAACAGGGCCCGTTTCTTGGATACGAGGACAAAAAACTATAAGATGTTCTACTATGGAACGGAAAAGGGTAAAAACGGAATCGAAATCATCCTTGCAAAACATCTATTAGGCAGCGTATTGACCATTTCGAAATCCAGCGACCGTTTAATGTCTCTTAAATTGGTGATTAAAGGAATTTTGTGGAATATTGGCACTGCATATGCTCCCCAAATTGGATGTGAGCAGGTGCAAAAAGATGCATTTTGGCTAGACTTTCACAATCTACTTAAGGACATCCCAAAGGAAGAGTTTTTGTTCGTGGGCGGAGATTTGAACGGACATGTCGGGAAGACAAACGAAGACTATGAAGATTGCCATGGAGGCCTCGGATACGGCACCAGGAACCCTCCTGGTGAAGACATCCTGAGCATGTGCAAAACATACGGTCTTATCGTACTAAATACCATGTTCGTCAAACAAAGCCGACACCTGGTCACTTACAGCAGTGGTGGAAATGAAACCCAGATTGATTACCATTTGGTATCTAGTTTCATGAAACCCCGGGTAAAAGATTGCAAAGTGATACTAGGAGAAGCGATCGCCCACCAACACCGTCTCCTACTGACAGAATTTTTTATGGAGACAGTGAACGACAACAAACATACAAAAACTTTTGGGAAGATCAAATGGTATAATCTGGATAAGGAAAAAGGCGAAGCTTTTATTTCGAATATGCAAAACGTTCTGTATAACAACACCGATATAGTTCGAAATGAAGAGAGTACAGCACAAAGTATGTGGGATCTCCTACAGAGAACTTGCAAAGAAAAAGCCAAAACACTGTTAGGGGTTTCAAAAGGACACAACCAACAAGGCAAAGAAACATGGTGGTGGAATGATGAAGCTAAATCAGTTATAAGTAAAAGGAAAATGGCTTTCAAGGCTTGGTCGAAGTGCCCCTCTAATGATACAGAGCAAAAGTCACGCCTCGAAATGGAATATAGAAACTGCAGGAAAGAAGCGAAGAAGAAGTGCGCCCAAATTCAAGCAAAGAATAGAGAAAACCTGTATCGGGAGCTGGATGAAATTTCTACCCCGACAGCTGGTGCTATTCAAGAGCTACGGCAAAACACGAATAAGGGCGCAACTATCTTCAAAATAGCCGCTCAAAGAAGAAGAAATGCCCAGGAGATTTGTTCGCCAAAGTTCATTAACAATGCTCAAGGCCAACTACTTGTGGAAGACAACGAAATTCTTCACAGGTGGCGACAGTATTGTGACGGACTTCTAAACGAACAATTTCCAAGGCTATACTTTCCAATAGCTTCACCTAACTTAAGCGAAGTATCCGACGTCACAGTCGAAGAAGTTAGTGAGGCGGTAAAATACTCCAAAAAGGGAAAAGCTGTTGGCCCAGACGAAATACCCTCAGAGTTTTGGAAAAAGATGGGAGACATCGGGCTTAGATGGCTCATGATTCTTGTCTCCAAACTTATACGAGGTGATCGCATGCCTAATCAATGGAGGGAAAGTTACCTTCTTCCAATTTATAAAGGAAAGGGTGATACTCGAAGCTGTGATAATTACCGTTCGATTAAGATGTCACACACCATGAAGATCGTTGAGCGAGTCTTGGGTAGCCGACTGCGAAAAATAATTAGGCTATCTGATGACCAGTGCGGGGTTGTCGGGGGTAAGTCAACCACGGATGCAATCCAGAGTATAAGAATAATTATGGAAAAACATCGGGATTCTTTGGAGGATTTGCATGTCGTATTGGTTGATTTTGAAAAAGCATTCGATCGGCAACCACGAGATCTAATATGGGTGGCCCTCAGGCAACGAGGAGTTCCAGAAACCTATGTGCGGATAATTATGGACATGTATGATGGAGCAGTTACTAAAGTAAGATGCGCAGCTGGAGTCACCGAAGAATTCGAAATCACAGTAGGTGTACACCAGGGAAGTGTCTTGAGTCCCCTGCTCTTTATTACAGTTCTTGATTACCTGCTTGAAGGCAATATGACGGATCCAAAAGTGCATCAGTTATTCTTTGCTGACGATGGAGCCATCATAAGTGAAGACCCGATATCCCTACAACGAGCACTTGACTTATGGGTGGATGTTCTAGAAGGAAGTGGGTACCGCATAAGCGCGAAAAAGACAGAATACCTATGCTGCCCATTTTCTGATCCACACAGGCCTATTCCAGACATTTATTTGAATGGAGTAGTACTTCCCAAGTGTGAAAAGTTTAAATATCTGGGGTCTATGATAAATAACGAAGCTACTTGTGATGACGATATCAATCATCGCGTAAGCGTAGGGTGGATGAAGTGGCGGGAAAATTCTGCTATCTTCTGTGACCGAAAAATGCCCCCTAAGCTGAAAGGAAAGCTCTACACTTCAGTTGTGCGTCCAGCACTCACATACGGTTCACAATGTTGGACAATGTACAAAAAGTATGAGAGTAAGCTAACGGCAGCTGAGATGAAGATGCTTCGTATGACAGCAGGAGTTACAAAGCTTGATCGAATTAGAAGTACGAAGATCTGAGGAAGCCTTCATGTTAAGAATACCATTTCCCAAAAAATTGAACACGACCGACTCAGTTGGTATTGCCATGTTCAAAGGAGAGATCCTGAGAACCCCGTCAAAAAGGCAATATCATACAACGTTCCAATTCGGAATAAAAAGAAAGGTAGGCCTAAACACTCCTGGTACAAACAAATGCAAAAACACCAGCATTCAGTTGGCCTCAGAAATGGAACAATACAAAACCGGGAGGCTTGCCGCCGATTTCTGAGGTCAACCCGGCGAACCCCACAGGCGGATCACTAGTGTGAAGCAGATACGTGGGAGAGTTATGATCCCCTCGACATCGAGATCATAACAGCGCCGAAGCAAAGGAAGAAGAAGAAGGGACATTGAAAAGCACTGGCAAATGAGGCCATCGGCTTTAGACAATACAACACACAGAAAGAAAGAACAACAGAAGAAACACATCGCATGCTTAATGGAATACTGACCTAACTCGAAAAAGATGATTTTTGGGAAATTGCAAAAAAAGATCTTGCTATGAGGATTTTTCCTACTTGTTGAGGGATAAAATTAAAACCAATTCATGAATTAATCATGAATACTGGTATTCTTAAAGTATGATAAACTATTTATGAGATCTGAGGCTTGCAAAAGCATGTATCTGTACGTAACTCAATTTTGACCTACATATCTGCTAATGGGTCAGTATTCCATTAAGCATGCGACATGTCAACAGCACACGGTTGGTATTTGAACGGTCCCCCATCCAAGTACTAACCACGAACAATGATGCTTGATTTTGCTGATCGATGGGAAGCGATCGATGCTTTCATCAAAGCCAAGGCCGTTGACATATATATATTATTTTATTGCAAGTTGTAGTTTAATGAAAATAAAGTTATAATTAGTTAGAAAGGATTAAAAAAAAATTTCATAGTATTGTTTCGGTTTTAGTCTCTTTGGATCCAACATTAATAGGTACCTTAAAATCATGTGTCATATAAAAAACTGTTTTACTTATTTGATATTGGAGATATTAAAGTGTTTTTTTATTTAACCCTAGTATCTCCTTTTTTTGTCGATAGGTATAACTGGGTGTCTTTTTAAGAATATTATGTTTATAATTAGGTATTTATTTAATTGAGGTCAGTTTATTTTATATGGAGTTTACGTTCATAAAATAAGCTTTTTACTAGTGCTTAAAAAGTGTTAATCATCACTGGATGTTGTTATATATCGGTTTGCAAGAGACCGTGCAAAAAGAGTTTTTTTTTGTGAAATTAAAACTTAATTTGTCAAAATATATTTAGCATAGAAAAATAGGTTTAGTATAATTTATAAGACAAAAACAAAACCTTTTATTCGGTACCATATCTACGTCTATTTTTTCGCGCGAAATTTTAAACATCCTATTTAATGAAGGTATTAGTATTAGTCTTAACAATTTGCTAACTTTAAAGTAGTTTACTAACTCGATCTTAATTTTAAACATTTTGTAACTAGTATCGTACTAAAACAATTTTCTTAATTTCTTCTGAACACACCTAAAACAATGACAGTTCGTGCAATAAACTTAGTTTGAAAATAGCACGATACTAAATAAATAAAATAGGTAATCGATGATTTTAACTTCAATAAAAGGGTAGAGAAAGTATGATGCTATATTCGATTAAAATTTACAAAATCGTTGCTTTAACCTAGTTTCATGCTAAAACAGCTTTAAAATCGTACTAATTCAACTAAAAGTTTGTGGATTGATTTTATACAATCTAAGAGCTTCTATCAACCAGCTATATATGTGGGACCATATCAAAAGCCTTCTTGTAATCAATGAAAGCCGCAAACAAGTTCGTTTGCCCGGCACACGCTTGCCCAGTGATTACGGCATCAATAGCTAACTGTTCTTTGCAGCCAAATGCTCCTTTCACATAGCCTTTTTGCTGTTCAGCCATGATATTATTACCTAAACAGTGCTTATTGATGAGTTCAGTGACACATGATGTTGTTAGTTTGTAAAAATTATTAATGCAGTTGATGGGCCTGAACCTAGAAGGATCCTGGGGGCTGGGGGTTGTCATCTTTGGGAATTAGGTAAGTAATTCCTTCGCACATATAGTCCGGAATGCATGTTGGGTCCTGTATGAATCTGTTTACTTCGCGTCTCATGATATTGTGGAGAGCAGAAAAAGATTTTAACCAGTAATCGTGAAGGCCATCAATACCTGAAACCTTCCAGCTATGAAGTCTTTTCACTACTATTTGAAAATCTTCAGACATAACATAGAACTCTAACGTTGGTGTTAATTAGGACATTTCCTCACTTTGTTGCAATAATTGATAGGTCTGTTTATGATGTGAAGATGATGACCAGATTTCTGTCCAAAAACTTTCTAGGCTCCTCATATTAGGAAATCGGTTTGTGTTCCCATTGTTGCCTCTGCATCTATCGAAGAACTTTTTCTGTGATGTTTTGAAAAGCTTATTATCCTCGCTCCTCTGTTTTGATTCCTTATATCGCCTTAATCTTTTAGCATATAAGCTGATTTTCTGCTTAACTGTATCAAGTGCTTCTGTAGCAGACATAAACAATTGTCATCATATTGCGTGTGCGTTATATACTTGCGTTTAATTCTCATAGCCTTTCTTTTACGTTTCGCATTCGCTTGAGTAATAAACGACGACGTAAGAGCACCAGCATCTCTCCGTAGGGATTCGACTTTGTCATTGAGTCTTCTCAGCCATGGTGGGTTTTTTCTTACAGATGTTGGTCTCTGCACTCGTTGTTCCCCTGGAATATTTTTGCCAGTGGATTTTATAACAGCATATGCACTGGAGTAGAGGAAAAGATCCAGTTTTTATAGTTGGAAATCTCAAGAAGGAAATTGGTTAAAATATCGTTGTTCATTATCTGGATTTTGGAACTCATTTGGTAGTCTTATGGCTGTTTTGGAAGTTTTGGCCTTAAAGTCGGATCAAGAGAGGTATATTTCGTAAGTGCCCTGTTAAATTCTTGTAGCAATTTTTGCGTTTCTAGATCAACACTGATGTTCATTACGGTATTATTGTTTTTATCTGTATTTCCGTTTAAAGTTGGGTGGGCAGGTATATTTCCGATATTTTCCTCTTCGGTGGGGTCATAAAAGTTTACAATATTGACCTGGTTTTGTGCATCAAATTCAGTAGCAACTTCTCCCTTGATCGAATCTATTAAGGGTCTTGGTAACAGGTTTTTACAAATAATTGCTAGTCTCCTATCTGCTATATTCTGTTGAATAAATACCTGGATGGAGGAACACGGCTTGTATCTAGCTACTATTAACAAAAAAGCGAATTTCCACGCTTCTCGATTTCCGCATTGACACCGAAATTATAAGAAGTAAGAATGCTGTTAAATACCTGGGAAAAGACTCGATACAAAGCTAAGCTTCTGGGAACAAATTAGGTCGGCTGCCGAACGAGCTCCAAAGTGACAGCCTCTCTGACAAGACTGATGGCAAACATAGGTGGACCATCTGCATATAAGCGGAAGCAGATGGCAACATAACAGAGACGCGGCGCCTTACGGATAGCCAGCGCGTACCGCACAGTGTCGGAGCCAGCTGTTCTAGTGATCGCAGGTGTGACACCAATAGACCTCCTTGCAGCACAAAGAAAGTACGTATAAAGCGGAAATTGGAGTGGAAACGGCTATGGCGGAGGCAAAAGCTCTCACACAGTGGAAGTTGCAAGAACGGTGGGAGTCTGAAAGCAGAGGGCGCTGGACTGCAAGGCTCATCCAGCAGGTGGACGAATGGAGTAACCGGAAACACGGCGAAGTGAACTATTACGTAATCCATTTCCTCACCGGTCACGGATTTTTCAACTCCTGCCTGCATAAGATGGGTAAAACAAGAAGCCCCTCTTGCCAGTATGGAGATTCGAACTCTGATGATGTTTTTTAAACAAATTGGAAACATTTTAGAAACGTTTTTTAAGGTACTAGTACGGTCTAGAACGCCAAAAAACTCACGATTTTTGGGAATTTATTTCTCGGAAACTTTATTAGGTAATAACATAATTTTTTTTAAAATAATGAATACATGCGTCAAGAATACAAACATTTTTTTTTGTTTAATTTTCGAATTTTGGCAGAATTAAAGAGGGCACCAACGTCGACTCATCAAAAAATACATTGTCCCATTGCGGACAGTTAATCTCAGAATTGGCTGGACTGAAACAAAGTGGGTTATTTAAAGGGAGGTTTCTTACAAGACAATTACCACAATTTGTTTAAAAAGTCAAAACAAAAAAAAATCTTTTTTTTTTCATTTTTTGTGGCCATTTTTGGGTGGCCCTTTTTTTGTACATAACTTTTTGGTCAAATTGTGGTAAATTGTCTTAGAAAATATAAAAACAATCAAGTTGCAACAAGTTTTTTGAAAATCGGTTCAGTAAATCCGGAGATTAACTGTCCGCAATGGGACAATGTGTTTTTTGATGAGTCGACGTTGGCGTCCTCTATAATTCGGCCAAAATTCGACAAACAAATTTTTTTTGTACTCTTGACGCATGTATTCATTATTTAAAAAAATATTATGTTCTAGTTTCTAGACCGTACTAGTACCTTAAACAATGTTTCCTGAAATGTTTCTTTGGTGTGGACACGCCTTTAGATACTATAATATATATGGATCATCCTATGTCAGATCAAATTTTTGTAGAATAGTATCAAAAGTATTAACTTATTACGTGAAAGTTAACTTCCCATATCAAAAAATAAATTAAGAAAGAGTTGTTTTGTTTTTGACCACGAAATAATTTTGGAGTCAAATTACATAAAATGAACTTAAAATTGATGGGTTGACAACATCTAAATTTTGAACAAAATATTTAAAGTTCGAAACATATAAAACTCTTTTAGAAATAAATCACCACTGTCGATGAATAAAGTTAAAGTATTGAATACTCACTTCATAAGGAAATGATACAGCCCATGCGTTAAGTGCCTCCAAATCTGCTACAAGGTATTTACCACGTGCATGCATCATTGGTGTTTGTACTGACTGTACCGATGTCAAATAGAAAATTTCGTTTGGACTTGAACGCAATTCCTGAAACGGGTATGCCCAATTACCGCGATAGTACAATCCATTAAAAAGTAACATTTTTGTTCGCGAACCAGCATTTCTACCACTTATCGAATTGGCACTAAGTGCTGATGCTATGTCATTTTTGCCGAAAAGGCTTCGCGCTCCGCTGAGCTGGAAAGTAGGGGAAAAATAAAAAACTTAGCAAATACAATGTTATGAATTTATGAGCAGTAAACCTACTCTATTCGATGTGAAGTGGGACTCAAGAGCTTGCATTATTTCGATGCCACCGTCTTCGAGTGTTTGTAGTGGTATTGTTACTTTTTGCGGTTCATTGGATTCTTGCTCGATCAATTGTCCTTCTGATTGAACTTCCTCTGCCCCAATGAAGTTCTTTCGAATTGAATCGATTTTTTCCTCATCTTGAACTGTTTCATTTTCCCTTACATTATTCTGGTCTTCGTATTTGGATGCTGTAAGATTAGTTTTAGCTGAGTCATCTAGCAGAAGATACATATTTACGTCCTCGTCGTGTGTTTTTGTTGATTGTTCTTCTGCTTCGTTTTCCTGCTGCAGTTTTTCACGGGCGATTTCTTCTCTAATCAATGGTGCTTCAACATATTGCTTATCATCGACGAATTTATCAAACTTCGAAGCCTGTTTGTTTACTTTAAAGTCGCCGATTTTACTCTCATCTCCCTCCATGTAATTATTTAATTTCTTAAGTGTTTCGAAACCGATAACATCCTTACTGTTGCTTGTGCTGGATGACTCTGGCGATGAATCAAGCGAAGTGCTTGGTTCATTCCAGTTGTACTCGCTGATATTTATATCTTTTACCTCGACGCAGTAATAATTGGTGAGTATCTGCTTGAATTCTTCTCGAACTGTATAGTTGCGGTAAATATAAAACCAGGCTTTGAAGGATGGATTTAAGGAAGAACCGATTGATGAAGCTTGGAAATTATTTAAAATATTTTTAAACGATTGCCGAAGTTCTGATTTTAAAGGCGGCGCCTTTAGAACTGTTATAAATTCCTTGTAGGTTTCACCATCTGCAACTTCCCCTAAAATTCCTAGTATTGTGGCAACACCGAGTGGTGAGTAAACATTATTCCCATCGATTTCCATGCTATCCTTGAGTAGGTTGGTTGCAATGAGTTGTGATAAACGACTGGCATATTTGAGGTCAGAATTTAAATCAATCGGGTTGATTGAATCGGTTGGTAAGGAAAAACATCTTGCAATCGTTATTGCTAGTAAGGTAAGTGCTAAAAGAAATAATAAAATAATGAAATAATAAAACGTTTTTAAGTCTTTATGGTTTAAATAATTCGTAATTGTAAATTCTCACGTTTGTCACTATCTAAGCTTTTGAAGTTTGAATTGACAGGAAGGTAACAAAATTCTATATTTGATATTAATAACAGAAATTGAGGATTTAGGAAAAGGCCTGTTTTGGTGTACCCTAACCCATGCTAACGGTAATTGCGCTGTTAATATTAATGATAGAAACTTCACTTAGGCCTTTATTTTTAGAATAAATACCAGCCTTTGTAACTGCGTTTAAACAAATATGATATCTTATCTTAAGATATCCAGTTTCTAGCATGTTCCGTTTTTCGTGACAATGCTAATTTTTTGACTTTTGACCGTTTTACTATTTTTTTTAATGAACATAACAATAATAAAACTCGATGAAGTTTGTGGAAAAACCCATAGATTTTATGATAATTGGGAAAATATGACATGTCTACATATGAAATGTCTACATTTTCAAAGCAAGAATACGCTGACAATAATTTTTTAGTTTACAGGCGGTGCAATGGAATTTTAACTAGACCGCTACGAAGATACCAAGAACTTTATCCAAACTCACAACGTATCCTAGACTACTAGTATTTTAAATACATGCGGAAAGCTAGAGAAACGGGAGCAGTTTCTGTTGTAATAAATAATATAAAGTGTTCCATTAATTTCTAATGTTATCACTTAACAACTATTTGATGTTAATCTAGTTGCACTGTCCGTTCTTTTTCTATTGATCATCAAAGTATTTGGACGTCTTTTCATTTATTGGGTGATTGATCTGTGAACTCTTCATTAATCCTTACTTTATTTTATCAGGTTATGGGCCCAGTGTAACGATTAAATAATAATTGTTAAGACGTCTTCGTGTATATTTCGAGAGATTTTGGTTTTTTGGTTGGAAATTTTTGGGTAGACGTGGTAGTCGTCGTAAGAACTTTGATGAGTGGAAGGTAGAGGCAAAAGCGTATCTTGCCACAAAAGGTCGCTGGAAATGTTTCGATGGCTCAGAAACAAATCCAGATAAAAACTTTCTGGCGATTCAGATGCTGAGCTTGCTGTTGTCATCTACTCTTTATACGTACACAAAAAAGTGTACAAGAGCAAAAGAAACATGGGACTCTATTTGTTCTGCATTCGAGGATAGAGGCATTTATCGTAAGGTATAGATTTGCTTAACCAGTTGGTAGGACTACAGCAGCTGAACTGTCCTATGGAGAATTATGTCCACGAAATGGTTCTAATGGCTACGAAGGTAAAAAAGGCTGGGTTGGAGATTGATGATGAAGTGGTGGCAGCGCTTATGTTGGCAGATTTTCCAGACGAATTTCGTCCTATGGTTATGGCAATCGAGAATTCTACACCAAAACTGTCAACTGACTTCGTCCAAAACCGCCTTTGTAGAGACTGCATTGTATGCCAAGAAACGATACAATACAAAAAAAAAAACTGGCTCACAAGTCTGTGATATGCTAAGTGTGTGACAAGGTAGGCCATTTCGCGAACAAGTGTCTAAATAGAAAGAAAAAAAAACGAGAAGTTACTTATATGTTCTTTTATGGCCCAATCAAGCTCGTAACAAGATTGATATATATTGATTCTGGAGCATCCGCGCACATGACAATGAATGATGTCTATACAAAATAAAATTCTCGTAGATAATAACTCACATCTTGCCGTGAAGCATACTGGGGGTATAAAACTGTCAATTGGAACAAGTTCACATCAAAACCACGATGTCACAGTGAAAAATGTATTGCATGTTCCAAATATCTGTGCAAATCTTATCTCTGTGAGTCAAATGGCTAAACATGGCAATACTATGGTCTTCGATAAGAAAAGTTGCCGAATATACGATTCAACAAAATCATTAATTGCAACTACACCTCTTGTTGATGATCTCTATAAATTGAATTGTTCTACAGATCGATTAGCAACTGCGATGACGGCAATCGGCAAAGACACATGACATCGTCGTTTGGGCCATACTTGTGATACAAAACTAAAGAAGATTCGGGCGGCAGTGATTGGTCTGGACTTTGCGCAGGGTAGTGACAGCAATAAGTGCAAGATTTCTGTGCACGTGCATCTTTCGAAGTGACAACCGAGCAACAAGTGTACTAGGTAGTGCACAGCGATGTCGCCTTCAATCTCGCACGCTCCTTTGGAGGGGCAAAATACTTCGTCACACTTATTGATGACTACAGTCGCAAGGTGTTCTTGTACCCAATGAAAAATAAAAATGAGGTTTTTTAAATTTTTAAGAAATTCATGAGTTTGGTAGAAAACCAACAATGACGCAAAATAAATACTTTTCGAACTGACAATGGCACTGAAATGAGGTTTTTAACATTTTTAAGAACTTCACGAGTTTGGTAGAAAACCAACAAGGGCGCAAAATAAAAAAAATTTGAACTGACAATGGCACTGAATATTGCAGTAAACAATTTGATGTATTCACAGCAAAGAACGGCATCCTTCATCAGCGTACACTTCCACACACACTGGAGCAGAACGGTGTAGCTGAGCGAATGAATCGAACGATAGTGGACAAAGTTCGGTGTATGCTTTTTGATAGCGATTTGAGTGACAGTTTTTGGAGCCAAGCGACAACAGCAGTTTATTTGATCAACAGTATTGCATGTCGTGGTATAACACACGAAACACCAGAGGAGAGGTGGACAGAGAGAAAGCCTGACATGTCAATGCTAATAATATTTGGGTGTAAGGCTATGTCTCATATACCAAAAGTTCAGCATAGCAAATTGGCACCGAAGGCAGTTGAATGCATTTCATTAGATACTGCGAGCAGAGCAAAGCTTTTCGGCTGTATGACACAAAGCCGAGAAAAGTAATCATGAGCAGAGATGTTACTTTCATCGAAACAAGTGAAAAACAGGTAACTCAATCAAAAATCAATTCTCATGGTTCCGTTTCTCTCCCAAAATCACCTCCTGAAGATGAAACTCATGTAAGTGATGTTTATAAAAGCGATTCTAGTAGGGAGAGTAAATCGGATGGCGAATTGAACGAAGCAAGTGATGATGATTTGAGCGTGACTATGATCGGCAACTAAAATTCCTCAAATATTTGCATGAACTATGCACAAGCTAATAATTCAGTCATAATTATGGCCCAACAAGACGAAACAATTATAGAAATCAGCGATACCATAGAAGAAACAGAACCGAATTCGTAATACAATTCTGGCGTCGAGACTGATTTCGACGTTGCTTCCAGCGAAATATATGCTATTTCATGTCCTCTAATAACCGACCAGATCGATAGCCCAAGACAAACTGCAAGAGCTCGTGATGCTCTAAGTTTATATGCGATGCCTGCAGCAGCTACGGAAGACGTTTGTGAACCAAAGTTTTAAGGAGGCTAGGCAGTGCAGCGAGAAGGAGGAGTAGGAAGTTGCAATGCAGTTTAAGTATGGGGTTTTGTTGGAAAATAACACTTGGGAGCTGTGTGAGCTGCCTGCTGGGTGAAAAGCAATTGATGGTATGTGGGTCTTCAAAATGCGCGATGCTACTGGTTGTATTGAAAAATACAAAGCTAGTCTTGTAATTCAAGGCTACAGTCAAGTTAAAGATTTAGATTATGATGAGATGTATTTGCCCGTTGCTTGTTATTGCTCAAAACGTTTTTTGTTGGCGATGGCAGCCAAATACAAAATGAGGATTCACCGGATGGATGCGGTGACTGCCTTTCTTCAAGGCGATTTGAAAGAGGAAATTTATATGTGTCAACCAGATAAGGTTTAGCGATAAAACGGCGAAGGTTTCTCGTCTGAAGCGAGCATTGTATGGTTTCAAGCAGTCGAGTCGTGTGTGGAACGACAAATTAAATGAAGTGCTCGTTCGAGTACTTAACTTCAAGCGATCGTCAATAGACCATTGTATCTATTAAAACACTCAAATCAAAATACCAAAATATTGGCTGTGCGGTTGGATGATATCATGATATTTTCGAGCAACGCGACGATGTGTACCAAGTCAAAAAATGAATTGTCAACTCATTTTAAAATGAAAGACCTAGTTGAGGCGAAATCGTTGCTTGGTATTAATATTACTCGTCACTACATATCAAACTTCCTTTAGCACTTTAACATTTATACTTCATCCAACAAAAATATGCAGTACACGTCTTATGGGAGAGCTTTTTCAAAATCAGTAGCGTGCTATATTTTTGCACCATACTAAATTGAAAGAACTCCTCCATAAAAAAGTGTTTGTGCAGTTACGTCCGAGACGTCAACCAAACCTATTTTTACTTCACCTCCCACATTCCCCTTTCCCTAACGGCACATCTAGAATTCCATAACGGGTTCCCACCATTTTTGTTTACCTAAGCAAAACATATCCAGAACAAATACACCCTCTTTCCCCAACCCATAAAAACGTGCCGTTATTTAAAACCAACAAATGAAATCGTGGGAAAGTTCATTTCAGAATTTAGCTATTAAGCATTTTTCTTTTTAAAGCAATTAACTGTAAAGCGAAATCGCAAGATAGAAGTAAGTTAGTCTTAATTCAACAATCTGTTAATGAGGTGCAGCCTAGCTATGGACAGCGGCCTCATATCAGAATTTAATGTAAAACAACAATTTGAAATAAAAATTTAATAAAGCTAATAAAAAAATAAAAAAAGAAAACGTTAAAGTTTTTTTTTAAGGAAAACGTTCAGTAACAAACATAAATGGCGCAGTCGGTCCGTTCGATTAAGAACAAATAACGCGAACAATGCTCGATGAAGGAAAGTACGATTAAGTGCGAATCCGATGAAAGATCTCGTTAAAAGTGCGAATAAGTGCAATTAACTTTGAGAACAAATAACGCGAACAATGCTCGATGAAGGAAAGTACGATTAAGTTCGAATCCGATGAAAGATCTCGTTAAAAGTGCGAATAAGTGCAATTAACTCTGAGAACAAATAACGCGAACAATACTCGATAAAAGAAAAAGTACATTTAAGTACGAATTCGATGAAAAATCTAGTTAATAAACGCGAATAAGTGCAAATAGATTTGTTAACAAACAACGCGATTAACATCACAAAAAAAAAACAACAACAAAAAGAAAGTGTAAATTTTTTATGGACAAAGAAATAGAGGAACTAGCAAGTTTACTAGAAGACATACAAATCAACAACGAAATACAGGATCCAGTCATCATGGCACCTCCAGTTGTAAGCATTCAACCTATAGAATTAAGCATTGACCCCTTAAAATATTTAAACTCCATTCCCACATATAATGGGAACATTGAAAATTTACATAATTTTATAGATTTGTTAGATAGGATCCAACCTACTCTATGTAAATACGATAGTAATAGCCAACAATTGTTTCTAGACATAATCAGAAATAAGTTAGTAGGAAGAGCTCGAGAAGCTATTGAGATCAATAATAATATTACAAATTGGGAAGAAATAAAAAAAGTTTTCTATCAATACTTTGGGGATAGAAAATCTATCGAACAACTTTATGATGACTTGAGGGGACTACAGTTTACAGACAATTGTCAAAATTTTTATGACAATATAAAAAAAGTACTCAGAAGACTAAATAATAAGACAAAAATAGACAAAAATTTAACAGCTACACTTGAAATCAAAAAGAATTGCGAAATGGCTCTACGCCTTTTCAAAAATAAAATACCTGAGCCAATGAAGGGAATTCTAATATGTAGGCAACCAAGAAATTTAGAAGAAGCCATGGATATCCTCCATGAGTCCGGCTACGCGTATACTAAAATCAATTCAAAAAACGATTTCTACTCTAACTCTGGTATAAATAACCACAGAAACTTTCAACAGAATACAAATCCCAACTATTCAGGGCAAAAACAAAACTATTCACAAAAATATAACAACCAGAATCCCTTAAATAATAGTAGTAATAACTCCATTCAGTACACAAACTCAGGACAATACAGACACAACCCTAACAATTTTACACAAAATTCTAACTCAGGACAATACAGACGAAATTATTATAATTCTGCAAACTCAGTACAATATAATCCATTTAGAAATCAAGAAAACACAGGCAGTAGGCAGGTCCCCAGACAAAATAACAGCAACAACCAGACAGAAGACATGGACACACTCTCTGCCTCCTACCAAAGGCAAATAAACAACGTAGAGGCTCAGGATTTTCCCCAGGACGCTCCAACAGACTTCCCTATATAGTCTGTAAAACAAAAAATAACAAATTCAGACTACGGTTATTAATAGATACCGGTGCTGATACCAGCATTTTAAACCCCGGTATCTGTCATCCGAAATGGCATGTGCTAATCGATAATCCGATTAAGGTAACAACGACTGGCACACCCATTTTAATAAACAAAAAATTGAGAATTTCCTTATTTGAAGAATTCAAACTAAATAAAACGGCTGAATTTTTGGAATATAAATTCCATAATCATTTTGATGGCTTAATTGGGAATAACATCCTTTTGCCACTGCAAGCCGAGATAAATTATAAAAAGAAACTCCTTATTACAGATAATGCAGAAATCCCAATTTTCTTCAATGAACTAGAAGAAGAAGCTAGATTATATGAAGAAAACACCCCAATTTTATCTATTTACCACACTGAGACGAGTAAGGACCCAGTGATGGAACAAGTAAGACTTAACCACCTTAATTATGACGAAAAAGTTGAAATTAAGAAATTAATATCAAAATATAAAAATATATTTTACCAAGAGGGTAGTGACCTTTCCTTCACCCATGCGATTAAGCATGAAATAAGAACAACTAATGACATACCCATTTACGTTAAAAACTATAGATACCCGGATGTGCATAGACAAGAAGTGCACAAACAGGTAAACGAAATGCTGGAACAGGGAATCATCCGCCCCAGTAAATCTCCCTATTCGGCTCCAATTTGGGTTGTCCCCAAAAAACTGGATGCCTCGGGAAAACAAAAATGGAGGGTTGTTATTGATTATCGCAAATTAAACGATGTCTCGATCAATGACAAATTCCCTATCCCCAACATTGAGGACATTTTTGATAAATTAGGCAAAGCCCAATACTTCACCACTCTCGATTTGGCAAAGGGGTTCCACCAAATCGAGATAGCCGAGGAAGATATCTGGAAAACAGCGTTTTCTACTGACAATGGCCACTACGAATTTATACGTATGCCATTCGGCCTGAAAAACGCTCCGGCTACCTTCCAAAGGCTCATGAACTCCATCCTAGCGGAATACATAAATAAAATATGTCTCGTATATCTCGACGACATAATAGTTTTTTCAACAAGCTTACAGGAACATATTGATTCCCTTTCAAAAATTTTTAAGACTTTAAAGACAGCAAATCTAAAAATTCAACTAGATAAAAGTGAATTCATGAAACACGAAACTGAATTTCTGGGACACATAGTCTCAACGGAAGGGATCAAACCAAATCCCAACAAAATCTCAACAATCAAAGAATACCAACTCCCAAAAACACCTAAACAGATAAAGGCTTTCCTAGGAATAACCGGTTACTACCGGAAATTCATTAAAGATTACTCAAAAGTCGCTAAGCCTATGACAACTTTTTTGAAAAAGAATGCAAAAATTGACGTTAAAAACCCTGATTATATCAATAGCTTTGAAGAATTAAAAACGTTAATAACTTCAGAACCTATACTTAAATATCCAAACTTTGATAAAAAGTTTGTACTCACAACGGATGCATCGAAATATGCTTTGGGAGCCGTTTTATCACAAGATTCACACCCTATATGTTACGCAAGTCGCACTCTCAACGAGCACGAGATTAACTACTCAGTAATCGAAAAAGAACTGCTGGCGATCGTTTGGGCCGTCAAGTACTTTCGACCCTATCTTTATGGCACAAAATTCAAGGTACGCACAGACCACAAACCATTGCTTTGGTTAAGCTCTCTTAAAGAACCTAATTCAAAACTTCAACGGTGGAAATTGAAGTTAGAAGAATTCAATTTCGAAGTTGAATACGTTAAAGGCAAAGACAATCAGGTAGCAGATGGTTTGTCTCGTCTTGAAATTAATTTTCACGAAAACTCAAATGCCAACAATTTCGACGACGTTTCTATAATCCCAACAATTCATAGTGCTCGCGAAGATAGTAGTGAATATATCCCTATTATTGACTCCCCAGTGAATTTATATAAAACCCAAATAATATTACATCATTCTGATGGCCTAAATAACCACAAGTTTTATAAAGTTTTTAATAAAAAAAGAATAGTCATTGATTTTAAAGAGTATAAGGAAAAACTCATGTTGGACATCATGAAATCCTTCTTTCCATCAAAAGGCATCGTTGGAATATATTCCAGTAATGACCACCTTTTTGCCCAATTTCAGGACACTTATATTAAATTTTTTAGCAAAAATAAACTCTTACGTTTGATCAAATGTTCAAAATTGCTTGGAGATTTAGACAACGAAGAAAAGGTGTTGGAAGTAGTTAATAAAACACATAAATTATTCAACCACCGCGGAATAAACGAAACGTATGAGGAGATTAAAAATATCTATTATGCCCCAAATTTAAAGGAACAGATAACAAAATTTATTAACAATTGCGAGATATGCAACTGTTCAAAATACGAACGACAACCACTAAAAATACCATATTCAGTAACAGAAACTCCCCAAAAACCAAATGAAATACTACATATAGACATTTGGTATGCGAACATTAACCTTATGTTCGTAACAATGATAGATAAATTTTCTAAACACGTAACAGTCTATGAGATAAAACACAGAACTTGGACCTCTCTCCTAAATTCTCTAAAAAATAGATTTGCTAATTTTGGCACCCCTAATAAAATTGTGACCGATGGTGAAACCGGATTCACGTCAATTGTAATTAAAGAATATTTAAAAGAATGTAATGTAGAACTACATATATCTACACCATATAAGAAAACAGGAAACTCAGACATAGAAAGGTTCCATTCTACTTTGAATGAGCATATAAGAACCTTTACAGCAGACAAAAATAACAATGACACACTTAGAAATAAGGTCTTAAAAGCTGTGCAAATATATAACAACACGATTCACTCCTCAACAAAACAAAGGCCAATTAACTTCCTTAACGGAATAATTAACAAAGAAGACTTCCCCAAAATCACTGAGTTAGTTCAGAAAAATAAAGAAAAGTATACACAAAAACTTAATGAAGGTAGGAATGACATTAATTTTACTGAAGATAGGTACACATTTTTGAAAAATAGAAACAATAACAAATTAAAACCAATTCACAATAAAGAAAACCCTGAAATCGTTAACAAAGATTATTTAAAAAATAGCAAAGGTAGTAAATTTTACAAAGATCAGGTGAAACGCAAATACAAATACGAACAGTGAAAGAAAAACTTTATTTCAGGTTCTTACAACTATTTTACTGACATTATCAATTCTGACAAGAGGACAAAAACTAGACGTCCAAGATTTAAATACTGGTCAAGGATACATTTTAATAAAAGGCAACGAAATCAAAATAATCGAAAATTATTCCAAAATCTTACACGTAGTTAATTTAACATTATGGACGGAGGGCCTTGAGCTCTTACAACACAACGTTGACAAACTTGACGATAAAAACGATTATCCAACGATCATTCATGGACTTAATCAACTAACAGATGAAATAAATAGCCTGTCACAAAAACAAAGGAAAAAACGAGGACTTTTTAATATTGTAGGGAACACTTTGAAGTATTTAACAGGTACTATGGACTACGAGGACGAAAAAGAAATTAAGACCAGACTTTCCACTAACGAACAAAATAACAAAAATACAATAGACGGACTAAACGACCAGATAAAAATCAATACACAATTTTATGAAAATATTTATAACATCACAAAACATATCAACTTACAACAAACAGAAATTAAGAAAAGGTTTTCAACCATAACTAACGAAATAGATAGAGAAAATTCAAAAATACTAACCATGCAAAACGCATTTCAGATCCAGTACGACATTCAATTATTACATGACCAGATTAGAAAAGTAAAAGAAAGCATTGTATTAAGCCAACTAGGTTTACTAGGTAAAGAACTTCTATCTCCAAAAGAAATTGATAAATTTAATGTAACATATGAAAAATTAAAAGACATTAAGAGTTCAACAATTTTTCATGAAAATCAGATAATTTTCATAATAATGATTCCGAATTATACTAATAACAAATTTTATCGCGTTTTTGTTCAACTAATCCCAAATCTTAATCATCTTGAGCTCTCTTCTATATATAACAAATTCATTACTGATGGAAAAACTAATTACGAAGACAATGATACAGTTTTAAAGAAAAAAAATCTAAGAATTATAAAAGATAAATGTATACAAAACATGTTCGAAAAAAATACGACCTGTAATTTTATTAACAATACAAATCCAGAAATTAAACAACTTACCAATAATATTGTCATTTTGAAAAATATACCTAAGATATTCATAAAACATAATTGTAACAATTTTAAAATCGAAGTATCTGGAAATTTTGTAATCAAATTTGAAAATTGTATAATTGAAATTAATAATATTAAGTACGAAAATTTTATGTATTATGATAACTTCATCATACCAGATTTAAATAATGTAAAAATTAAAAATATTGAAATGAACCTTTCCACAGCGGAAATACATACAAAACACATGGAAAACCGGAAATTAATCAAAGAAATTAAATCTA